>OY283153.1:66249622-71249622 GCA_958299815.1 Sarcophaga carnaria | reverse complement strand
GATACACCTAACACCGAAAACACACAGCTGTGACCTGTTCTAAATCCAGATTGCCTAAAGAGCAGCTGATGGTCATTTAAATAAGTACTAATTTTGTTGTGTAACAATCGTTCCAGTACTTTAGATAAAAATGGAAGTATTGATATGGGGCGATACTTATTAGATGATTTTGGCATGATAATGACCTTAGCATGTTTCCAACAGTTGGGAAAGAGGCTGGTAGTGATACCTGTGTTAAATAAGTGCGTAACATAACGTGATATCTTATGTAGTAGAAGTCTTATGAATTTAGGATGGGTTTGGTCAAAACCAACTGCATTCAAAGTCACAGATTTACAGCATAAAATGACGTCATCTTCAAAGACACGAGAAAACTCGAAACAGTGTAAGGAAGAAATTCCTGGGGGTTGTTGCGATGGCTCAGAGCCAAAAGCTGATTTAACCACATTTAAGGGCATTGGAAATGGAATGTTTATGAAAGACTTATTAATTTCATTTGAGTCAATGCCGCAAACTAGGGTTGCATATTGTCGGTTTGACTGCGAGTTACGTTGTTAATTGGATTGAATGCAATTTTTGTCTAATTTTTCCAATAAAACGTGGTTTGAACACTGACATCCAATGACCCAAGAGTTGCTTGTTTATATAAACTATGATAAATAATTCAGAGAGTACCATAATCCAGTGGTGTTAAATTGAACGAACAATGGCGCCAGTAAACAAGACCATTTTATTATCACTAAATTGATTATGCAATAAATCAATTGATAAGAGTGATGTATAGCCAGATGCTATGCCGTCTTTTTGGTACCAAATATCGTTGATATTTAGTTGATTAATATATTGAAACAAAAATTCAGTCATCATGGCTGGATAGCAGTAATGGTTCACCATAACGACAGCTCCCGGCTAATAAGAAATGGAAATGAACATAACAGTTATTCGTCAGCGACTTAAATATTGTCTCTCTCAAAATATGGCAATTTTACTTGTTAATGTAGCCACTTATTATCAAACATAATTCTTTGACAAATGCGACGCAAGCGTTGATCGTTCGCCTTCTGTGTCACATTTATCGCGAAGAGTAAAATTATTGCGAAAACGATCAATAACTACACGAAATGTTTCCTTACTATACCGATAATATTGACTAAAGTATAGGCATGGTGCCATATGAACATCTTGAATTTTTTTTTAAGTGGAAGCGCTTTATTCAGTTTCAAACCTTTCTGAACAAAACTATCAACGGGTTTGACATTCTTAGCTGTCAAACCATAGTTATCAATAGTCATAGTACACGGATATAAGAGGTATATATTATACGTTGACAAATGTGAATGTGTAAAAACAGGCATTTTCGGAGAAGTAGAGTATCTTGTTTATTAGGAATTGGCCAGAAGTAAAACTGTAGAACTCATTAACAAGAATAAATATTTTTTGAATGAGTAAAATTAGATATACGAGAAATGTAGAAACTCTCGAGAAAGGATTTGCATTCATCAGGAGTATATTTCAATTTACTTTCACTTTACTACGCTACAACAAATTTTAATTTCGATATCCACAACAAAAGGAATGCATTAAGGCCATGTGACATCTATCCCTTATGACGGTGCGTGAATTCTTAAAGTACAAGTACAATTTAATAAATGCTACGATAAGGTGGAGTGAAGAACACGTACATTATGTTAATGTTGGGTGTTTTCAATCTCTCAACTTTAACGTCTTATTTGGAAATTAATTTTTGCAGAACCCAATCTCCTTCGCAGGGTTGTTATAATGCTGTATCATTCTATGGGAGTTTATTTGTAGTTATTTTTTGTTTACATGTTTCAAATGAAAAAGCACTTCTAAAAGAGGTAAGTTGCTGGATACCAAATTCAGAATAAAAAAAGTAAAATTAAAAATAAATAAATTTAGAATTGAAACCCAAAAAAATATGTTAAAAAGACTGGCTTATAAATACGAGTGTTAAACAATGAGTTCTGTGACATCTAACGATTGAGATTTAAAGAAATTGAAAATAATTTAAGTAATTTGTTAAAGAATTTTTTTAAAAATTTAAACACATTGGCTACAATTTTATTACTTGAAACTAAATGCGAAAATTGTTGTAATTAATTTTAAATCTATCATAAGTATAACATACATACATACATAATTGGCCATTACAACCCTTCAGTTAGGATTACGACCTAGTTTCTCACACCACTTATGTTGTGTGTGTTAATTTTATACATGAGTGGCGGGACCTACAGTTTAAAGTCGACTTCGAACGACAGATTTTTGAGAAACTTTTCATGGCAATTTTATTTACTCTAAGAGTTTTTGCCAGAAATCTGCTGAGAGGAAGTCGCCGAAGAAATACATTTTGTATTTTATTTTGATGTCAGGCCTGGGGCTTGAACCCTGGCTTTTCGTCTAATAAGCCAACTATAACAACAGTACCTTCTAGACCATGGCGACTTCATGATAAGTATAATACCTAGGCATTTATCTTTTAGCAGCGTCTCCATCTTATGCAAAATACAATATAATGTCAATATCCAATGTCACTAACAACTTTAAATATGGCAAAAGGATTATTTTCCTGTATTCCTATAGATGAGGGCATCAAACGTCAAACATTTAAAATAATTTTAAATAGTGTACCCGCTTGCCAGGCGACAGATATACATACATAATTATCTTATGTTTCCTTGCTCTGTTATATTCCAATAGAATTCATTTTGAAGAAAACATGTGTTTTACTTAAAGAATGTTATGTACGAAACAGTTAGTAAATATTTACTTGATGCATAAAATCGTTAAATGCACATATCTACATATACATATAGATACGTATACATATGTTAAGAAATTTTATTTAACCCATTAGAAGTCTCCGTACTCAACTGAGTACAGTTGTATTTTTACGTGTATCCGAGCAAAACTAAAGAAAAAATAATCGTTGTACCGTTATTTAGTTTCACAACAACAACAATAAGAGCTCCAGAAAAAGAATTTGTATGTAGTTTCTGTTGCTTATGCAGAACTATCATTCTGTATTGTGACGCGAATGAAGCGTGTGGTTTAGTAAACTATTTTGAAAATATTTGAAACAATACTGAAATTTGTTTAGTAATTTTGCATTATTTTTATAAAAATATTAACAACGAAACATACAGGCTTCAAAGAATACTTAAAAATAAAAAAATAAATAAAATAGAAAGGTATAAAGTTGGCAGTACTCGTTTGAGTACAAAGAAAGCATCCAATAGTAACAATGTTTTATTTTTTGTTAGTTTTAAAATATGAGTGATATACGTTTTAAGGGCCAGCAGAGTTTCAAAGGGCTCCAAGAGGCCGTTGATAGTATTTTAGCTGATAGTGAACATGAAAAAATTGATATGGCAATCATACCACCTAATCCGAGTGAACTAACTGAAGAAGAGGAAGGTGTTGAGGATGATATGACTTCGTCAGCCCTACCGCAAGATATTCCTGGAAAAATTGATGTTTTGTAAAGCGCAAAAATATTGACAACGATGTCAGTGACGATAGCAATGATGAGCCATTAGAGTCAAAGCGTACTCGGCTAAATTTTGCAACCCAAAGAAAACCTATCTGGCACAAATGTCATCCACCACAAAGCCCAGCTTCTCAGCAAAACTCTGAAGTTTATGACAGACCGCATCAAATTCGAGTGGAACTAAAGAATCAAAAAAGCGTGAGAAGACTGGCTTGGTTATTTGTTCCAAAACTACAATAAAAGTATGGGTGGGGTTGATGAGCTCGATAAATCCATCCCTTTATATAGGATTGCTGTTCATGGTAAGAAGTGGTGGTGGGTATTATTTACATTCATGCTTGATTTGACAATTTCATGACATGTATTGAGCAGTGGAGAATCCCATGGATCAATTCTTGTTTCGCCGAAACATTGCGCGTTATTATTCACGCCAAGGTAGACAAAACAAATCACGGCAGTCTGGGTCAATAGTTGAAGGTTTATCTCGAGATGGAATTGGGCACTATCCCGCAAAAATAGAAAAACAGTTACGGTGCGTAATGTGACATGCCCGAGCAGTGCAAGAAATGCTGTAAAACACGTTGTGTCGAAAAAGAATGTTTCGAAAATTTTCAATTTTAAAAAGTCGGTGTACTCATTTGAGTACACCCCTAAAACTAGTTTCCAAAAATTTAATTTATATTTTTTCTTTCATTTTATGTTTTTTTATGCTTGTTTTTATTAATAAATAAATCTGAAATCAAAAACTTAAAGCCGGTTTTCATTTGACCTCTAATGGGTTAATAAAAATGTTATTTCGGCTTATAATTCACACTCGAACTTCTTTATGACTTAAGACTCATTTGAACTTGTGTTGATAATTATGAAAAATGTTAATGTCAATGAGAACCAACGTCGACATTAGCAACATCTTTTTACCGCAATTTATATTCCTACTATGACTATACATTCATTCTCCCTTAAAAAAATTATTGTTAAGCTGGAGTAAACCCCACAATGCCTGTATAAAAAATTAAATTTTTTAATACATATGTATGTATACTCTTAAACATCAGTCCAACATGGTAAAAAATTAGAGACTCATAAAAAGTGTGGAAACTGTTTTTAAAAATAATAAAGATGGTTTTTATAAAAGAAGGAAAAATAAGATTAGCTGGAAAGTCATCGGACGTAATATTGCGCCAAATGGCAATACATTAACACACACACACTGTTTTACAGTGAAATATCAACAAAATATTTTGTAATCATTATCATATCATTACGTTCACAACATCTATGATTCCAGCACCATGAAGTGTATCTGTGACTGGGCTATGACTAGACCATGATAATGCCACATTGCTTTCTGTCATTTTGTGTGGATAGCAAATTCCTTTATATGCATCCAGCGCATTTTAATGCAATTGAAAAGTAATAACTACAAACTACATTACAGCCTGTTGCAACTACTACCACGAAAAATAGTATGTAAAAATACATTGTATGATAGGGAAAGACATGCAAAATATGTAAATCAGAATGTAAAATATTACAATAACATCAGCAGAGCAAAAGCAAAAAGCAAAAGCCTGATAAATGGGGCTCTGGGGATATGACTGAGATGTGACTACGTTTCAATAACAACGGATAAGCATTATATGAATGACGAATGAACTAACATGAGTGCATTATTCAAATGATATTCAAGTAACATATTAGTAACATAAGTTATTCTTCAAGTAAAACCAGGCAAAGAATATGGCCGTTTATTTTTAGTTTTTGCTTTAATCTCTTAAACTTTCCACTTCTAATTTAATCTATCTTATAAAATATTGAATAGTTTTTATTATTTTTAAATAGAATCTCAATAATTTTAAAAATTGTGTTGAGACAATTTTTTGGTAAATAAATGTACTCTTTACTGGTAAAATTTTTATTTTCCGCTTTAAGCGGAAAGGGGAACACTGCCCCTTCAACAAGCTTTTGTTATTGGTTTTAATTTTGAACGAATACTTTCGTATGAATAAGCACTGCGCAATGTGAAAATAGATCACAAATGCAACCGGTTAAAAAAATTACAGGTGTGTTGCACCGAAATATGGACGAGTTTTTACATCGTTTTTTAACCGTGAACAAAATGTGAAATATATTATGGCGCATGGCGACACATCACATTTACATATCTGTTGGTAATATTTGTTTCGCTTAGCACAGCAGCATTGTATTGTTGTTGTTAAGGAGAAAAGAACATATCACGCAGGAAGTAAAAACCAACAGTCTTTTGATATTCTTCAAACTCATCTTTGCCTATAAGTGCAAGTATTTTTTACTAACACATTTACAAAAAAGGTGTCTTTGATTCGTTATTTAATGTGTGGCTGGTCAACTTTAAAAACTCATAATCTTACCCCTAATCCTAGTATTTAAAACTTTTTTGAATTTTGTTGAATAAAAATTAGAAATTTAGATCTTTCGTAAAAATCTTAGTAAAACAATGAAAACATTAAACTATAATCTGGTCTCTGGGTTATTATCTTTTAATTCTTTCGGCCTGTGTTATCCAACCGAAGAAATAAATTCATGAAATTCAATTGAAAAACCTGAAATGATCATTGCAGAAAAGGCGTTAAAGAACATTAAAACTTATAAAGTAGAATTTTTCAGCATAAAAGCCCATCTGTGATCACCATTTATCAGGAAAGAAGACGTGTAAACATCATCCACAACCTTTAACATGTTAGGTATCCGCAATAATTTTAATGCTTGGGAAAATCTTAACCAGTTGGCACCGTTGTGCATCACCTATATACACTGTCGGACAAAATAAAGTGCGGTTTTAAATTTTTTGTTTAAAGCATGTGTTTATTGTTCTCAAATGTTTATAAATTATAGTTTCGTAACATTGAAATCTTTCTTTATATTTTCTATTTATAATTGAAACTACATATATGACGCATAAGGAATTTTAAGTGACAAAATAAAGTAACACTGCATTAGAAAATATTATAAATAATTAAATAACTTCAAAATTTAGTACGAAGTTCCTCTTCCTTTGTTATTTATGACTTCTCTTAATCTTTTCGGCATACTTAGCGCAAGGTTCTTCAAACTACTTGTAGGAATTGCCCTCCATTCAATTTTCATTTTTTCCCAAAATGTTTGAATATTTGTTCTGGACTCCATCGGAACTTTGTCATCCAAGATAGCCCAAAGATGCTCTTTGGGGTTTAAATCGGGGCTTTGAGCAGGCCATTCTAATTTTTCAACATTATTTTCTTCAAAATATTTTTAGCAACCTTACTCGTGTGCTTGAGGTCGTTGTCTTGTTGAAAGATAAACTCCCCCAAGCCCATTTCCTCCGCACTGCTGTATAGATTTTCTCTCCAGTCATTTTAGAATCAATTTTAACGAGTCTACTAACTTCTGAAGAGGAAAAACATCCTAACACCATGAGGATGCCGCCACCATGTTTTACTGTATGGGTAAGGTTTTTCGATTTAAGCCTTTGTGTTGGTTCACACCACAATCTTTTCCGATTTTTGCAATTTTTTAGTTCATATTTTGACTCGTCTGTCCAAATAATTTTGTTCCAAAATGATCCAGGCATATTTATATACTTTTTTGCAAAAGCCAAAATATTGGCTTGCTCGTAGGAGAGGTTTTTTCATAGCGAAGGTACTTTTTAAACCATTTTCATTAAGTCTTCTTTGGACAGTTCGAGTCGAAATATTTAATTCTAGCTCCTCATTTATATCTCTGGCTGTCGGAAAAGAATTTCTAGAATTGCAATATGATCATCATCAAGCTTCGTCGTTTAACGTTTTCTGCCATATAATTTTTTCAAACTCTTATTTGACTTCTTATTTATACAAAGTAATTATTTTTCTAACCCCAGATTCTGATATTTTATGCTTGGAGCTCAAGGCTTTCAATTTCATCCCATATTCGCGATCTTGTACCAACATATCTTTTAAGTTTCAGTTAAGGGCTTTAGGTCCAGGCTTATTTTTTATATATTTTAATAATATTGAACGAAAAATTAGGTACTTTACTACAATTTATTCTTTTTTAATAACTTACCACAAATTTTTGTATAAAAAAGTCAGGAATATATTATAAATTTCACGATTTATTTCAATATTTTTACATCAGAAACCTTAACGAACGACTTTAAAAATTACAAAGTTTATGCGAGTAGTTGAGACACTCCAACAAATAACGGGACAATAAACAAACAGTAAATAATACACGTAGATAAAAAAAAATTGAGAATTAATGTAGAAGGGTACACAACCGCACTTTATTTTGTTCGACAGCGTGTATTGCGTATATGTTGCTGACAATAATTAAAATCGAGAGAGCTTTGCGAAAACATAAGCTCATATTTAAGAAGAGTACGTATAATTATGTAACTATTCCAATTCATTTATCGCATAAAAAAATGTTTGTCAAATAAACAACAACAGCATCCGTACCGGTACACTTACATATTTCTTATGGATTTATGATGATATTTTGAGCCCCAAACTGAATAGCTTAGTGCTTTCATTAAGCCATTCAGATGGAAACGCCTTCATCGGATTTTTACCTAAAAATTGGTTTGACTTCACTTTGCTTATTACCAACGTCGGGGCTTTCCACGGTCTGCTTGTTTCAACTCATGAGTAAGTTGAATTTTGTATGCGTAAGAGTGGAGTGCATGAAAGTTTGTCACTATTCGCTGCATAGTACTTCGGGTTTTTGTCAAATCTGTCATTTACAGCAGCACTGTTTTCGATAGACGCAACGGTAGGTTCATGAGATAGCTACACTGTGTTGACTGTAACTTCTTCGAAATTTGCTAAAGGTCTCCGCTAACTTCGCACATTTTTGTTTAAAGTACTAACAATTATAATGCTTTCCTCTTTTGTAAAGCACTCCATTTTTAATTATCGGATTTAACATAGTATGTGACAGCAGCCAAAATTTAAAAAGTGCTCTCTTACTGATACAACTCTTAGCGATTCTAGGTATACTACGCATAATTAGTATATTAATAGATCAAAACATTATGGAGAGCAAAGTTATAAAATTTTTAAGCTGGTGGCATTTATTTGAGCTGTAGTAAATTTATTTTAATATTATTATTTATTTTTATACATATTAGTTAAATATCCATAACATAACATTAAACCTTTAACTTTAAAAATTTTTTAAAACCAAATGATTATACGGTTATAATAAATAAAATTTTGATGCTAAAGTCGTTCATAAATGTATCCTAAGATATGTATATGTTTTCTGTTTCCTTTATGTCGTTGTAAAAGTATTGTTGTTGTTACGGAAGCTATATGTTTTTCAACTCTTAAAAAAGGGTTTAAATAATTTTTATGTTTTTTTGTAGTTTTTAAGCGTATGATAAAAAAGTTCCGGTTTTAAAAACTTCTTTTACTCAGTGATAAAAAGTGAAAATCTACAAAACTCTACTGAACTCGAAATGAAAAACTCAGAAATGCAACAACATGTAAATAGCATTGTTTAAATTGAGGGCAATGAAAAGTCGAAAAGAGTGAAAGAAGTTTTCATGTTTTATAGGATTTTTTTTTCTTTTTACATGCAAAGAACAAACAAACAAACATATTCTCAATAAATTATACTAATATATAAAATATTAACGGGTATATGTACGAAACTACGTTATATAGGGTGGAAAATTTAAAAGTTTAAATTTAAAAATGCAATAAAACAAAAACGGTTTGAAATTTTGCAAAATTAATTTTTTTTGTAGTGAAGTACAATTGTGCCGGTTAGAAACGCACTATTATTTATTCATATAGTTGCCGTGGATGGCCTCGCGGTACCTCATCGGATCGGTCCAATTCTCGTGCACTTTTTCGAGTTTATGGGGCCGTATCGCACCAAAGGCATGAGGATTGTTGGCCTTCAAATGCATAATTGTCTTCGGTTTGTAGGTTTTTAACGTCGGTTTTTAACGGCGCCCCACAGAAAAAAGTCCAACGGTGTACAATCGCAATTTTATTAGAATTGCTAAAAATTACTAAAGAGTAGAATATGCCTTGGATATGCCCTGAGTAAGGCTTATTATAATTTATTGATAAATTATTATTACATTACGTCTTCTTCTCCTTCTTTTATATAAAAATGAATGTGTGTTTATATTGTTTGCGGGTTTGTTTGAAGTTTATAGACGGCTAAGCGGCTGAACCGATTTTCTTGAAATTTTCAAGTATCTTCCTGTATGTCTGGAAGGAGTTAAAGGCTACTTTTTATGTTGGAATAGACAAATAAAATAAAATAAAAAAATTAAAAAGTATGAGTGTTATTGTTTAACAAAATATTACGTATACGTCACCCGTCAGCCCTATGTAATATTTTATCTTCTTCTTCTTCTTATATATAAAAATTAATGTGTTTATTTGTTTATTCTATAGACGGCTAAACGGCTGAACCGATTTTCTTGAAATTCTAACAGTACCTTCCTGTATGTCTGGAAGGAACTATAGGCTACTTTTTTATCTTAAAATTTCAAGTAGGCAAAGTGCCACGCCCACATACCCATATAAAATGAATGTTTGTTTGTATGTACCTTATATAATCGTAAACTATGCATTTTATAATGTTATGATCTTTAGCAAAGTTGTTGCGCATGAGCCGGGGAAGGTTTCTAAGTTGGTATGACTAATTTCCGGCAGGTGGCGCCACTAAAAATTACTTAAAAAAATTAAATCCTAAACAGTGTATTTGATCATGTTATGATTTGTAACAAAGTTGTTGCGCATGAGCCGACGAAGGTTTCTAAGTTAGTATGACCAATTTCCGACAGGTGGTGCCACTGAAAATTATTCAAAATGAATGACAAGCAATTTGCCGACCTACAATTCAAGCGCGGAAGAAATGAGCATTATGAGCCTCAGAATCAGACGAGCATTGAGACTGGAAAATCTTCGAGTATATGCCGCTGAGACCCGTTCGCTTGAACCACTTGAACAACGAGAAGTGAGATTGGAAACTGATAAAATACGTACTACTCAGGCCCGTTCATCTGAATCATCAGGACATTTGGAAACAAAATCAATAAAATGATTAAAAATTAATGTGTAATGTCTTTCCTTCAAATTTATTTTAATTGGTGGCGCAGCAACACGCGCAGGGTACAGGTAGTAAATACATAAAATTAAAATAATTTTAATGTTTTGCTTTAAATATGTTCATAAACAATTGAGATTTAATTTGTGGTAAAAAAAACAACAAAACAGTTCGAAGTTAGTAAATCTGTAAGATTTAAAATTTATGGTTGCCGAATTACACGCTTCTTGTATAATTTATGTTCTTATTCATCTTGAAAATTATATTAAATTGTAATTGTGTGAGTATAAATAAAATTTATTATTTATGCTCATAAACTGGCGGTATTCGAAGAGAATATTAAATGTTTACCATTGAATGTATAAATCTAATTGTCTATTAAGCAAACGTTACGGTTTATTTCATCTTCTTGTCAATGCGTTTATATTGAAATCAATTTGATTAAAAGGTAGAACAAACAGGGAAGGAGAGATAGAGAGACTGTGTGCAAGACTGTGAATGGTAGTCTCTAAGGACGTAGTCGGATAAACAGACATTTTACAAAGTGTGGTTGAAAAAAAAACGAATAAACTACTTATGTATGTAAGTTTGTCATGGCCCTTAAAGATAAGCAAAATATGCTTATAGACTTTAATATGACAAAATATATTTTATTTGCTTTTTTTCATTTGACACATATTTTATCTGACATTTTATATTGAAATTCTAAGGAATTGCTCCAACCCAAGCTTCAATAACAGAATCAACGTAACTACGAGTGAAAGGTGTTGTGTCAGCTGTTGCTACATACGAAGATTCTAATCCACCAGCTGAAATATTGTTTTTTTTTTGTTAACTATAAAATGCTACATCACCCCTCACCGTTAGCGCTAACTGTTTGTTGGTTGGTTGCTGTATTTTTTGTTTATTTAATTCAAAAACTCAAAAAATATTCTAGAAATTTTGTCAAATTTCTAAAAATATTTGATGTTTTTAATACTTATTTTATTTATTTCGCTAATATTATAAATCCAAAAAAATTTAAAATGTTTTTCACAAAATATAAGAAAAACAAGGAAATTATCTGATGTCTACATATTTATGCAGGAGATCTCAAATGCCTAGTATATTAAAATGTTATCTCTTATATTTACTAGTATATCCATCAAGGTTAAGCATCCCATTTAAGTTTTTCAGTTGACTTTTGTTTAAGGTTTAGTGACTAGTAGTAGTTGTCATGAAAAACCTTGTAAAATCCTGGCATTTGTGGCCAAAATTAACACATGCAACGAGAATAGTGTGAGAAGCTAGTTTATTATCCTGACAAAAAAATTAATTTGAAAATATTTTTAACAACAGCGCAAAGTATTTTAACATTTTTCTCGATTTATTGTTTTATGGAGTTAACCTATATGGCAAATAAACCATCCATATAAACGCACAACTCAATAATTGCTTTAAATTCAACATTTCTATCCTCTGTGAACTTTCACATCACAAAGTGTATCTATTTTTGGTATAATTGCGTCGTGAATTGTTGCTTTAATGTTATTTCATATTCAGTTTTATGTTATCTTTTATATTTTCTGTTATACATACTGTTGTACTGTTTTTATATGTTTGAATTACACCCCAACAAGTGCGCATAATGGTCTCAACACGTAGTGAACTGTAAATGACATCTCCACCCATATAGTTAATGCCTTATAATTGTAAATAGACAATATTATTAACATTAATAAATATTTAAATTTAAGTGGCTTAAAAGAATATTCAATAACATAGAAATTTTTTAAATACAAGGAAATATTTATCAGGACAATAGAGCTCAAACGTAAAAATTTTAGTCAGCATGACTAATTCTATGTATATATCTACAACTAATTTTGAAAGAAAATTCTGAATTCTTAGACTTGTGTAACTAAAAAACAAATTTTAAATGCGGAAACATAATTGGTTCATAATCAGTTAAACCAAGTAACGTGAGTTGTATTTAAAATAAGTTCTTTAAAATTAATTACAATTAGAGCAGCATTTTAATTAATTTATTTTTTTAATTAGACTTTGGCGTTCACACTTATTCATGAAACACTACGTTGAGTCCATTGTGCTTAGGCAACCTTTAATTTAAACAACAAAATTTGCGAGTGTGCGCCATGAGTTGTCTTATTTTTAAAATGTCGTACTCCAAAAGCATTCAAAAGACAAACATCGAATAGCGATTTGGTGAATTCTAATGACTCCGTGTTATTGAAATTTAGAAAGAGGAAATCTTTGGCTTACTACCTATCACCTAGGTTTCTGTTCTACAACCGTCACAACATACCATATTTGGCTATTTTGAAATAAACAATGTGTATTATTCTTGTTTTAGACAACCAACCTCTTTGACTTTCATATATTCAGTGACTCGTATATTTCATTTCATTCTAGTTGTTCTTGGTTACAGGGTGCCTCTTATAAACTACTGTCAGTGTCTACACTGAACATAATAATTGTACAACATCTTCCTTTTAATAAATAAACAAACATATAAGTATATATATATATATATTTATTCATATTATATATATATATATATATATATATATATATATATATATATATATATATATATATATATATATATATATATATATATATATATTATATATATACATACATATACATATATATATATGTTTACTTGTAAAGTATAACTTATTTTATAACTAGATTTTATAAATGACAATATACTTATTCTATTAAGATACATATAGATAACAAAGTATGAATTATATAGATAATATTATATAAATGTGTAACATACTTGTTTCACTAAGGTTATGAATATTTGAAATTTAGAGATTTAACATTTCAGGCGGAATGACTTGGCTACAACTCCTCGTCACAAAATTATTACCAGTATTCCTAACAGTTTCTAAAACTTCATTTTCAGTATTCTTAACAGTGTCCAAAACTTCATTTTCAGTATTATCACCCAAAGGGTCAGTTTTCAAAATATGCTGTTCACTTCTTCTATATTGCACACCATTCTGATCCCTCACTATAAATGATCTTGGCTCTTCACACTTCCGAACCACCTGACCAAAAGACCAAAATGATGCCGGGGTCCTCTTATACACAATATTGTCTCCAGGCTTGATAGCTTTCCGACAACCCTTTCCATTGTCATAATTCCCCGCGTATCTCAAAATACTTTTATTCAATTTCCTCTTATAACTTCCTTCGTCTACTAGTACTGGTTTAACATTTTCCGAAACGCATGGCATTTAGTTCTCAAGTTCCTGGACATTAAAAGTTGAGCCGGACTAGGCATGCTCCCCTTAGGGGTTGTCCTATAATGCAATAAAGCCACATATGGATCTGAATTACCTTCACTACACATACATAGCATTTGCTTCACAGTCTGTATTGATCTTTCAGCCTAACCATTCGACCTCGGAAGATAAGGACTTGACGTCCTATGAGTTATACCCCAATCATTACAAAATTCCGAGAAACTCCTTGAATTAAAAGGGGGTCCATTATCGGAGATCAGAATCTGAGGAATGCCATGTCTGGCGAATATAGATTTTAATTTGTCTATGATATTAACACCAGAATACCCACTGCTTAAAATTTCAATTTCAAAATATTTAGAATAATAATCAACAACAATAACATAACATTTTCCTTTAAATTCAAATATATCACAACCAACCTTAAACCATGGTATGTCATAAATTTCGTGTAGTAATATTCTAAGATTGGGTTTTGAATTCCTATACTTAAGACAAATTTCACAATTCGATACAATATCAGCTATTTCTTTATACATATTGGGCCAAAAAACGGTTTTTCTAGCTAAACTTTGACACCTTTGTATACCCATGTGTCCCTCATGTAGGCAATTTAAAATCGTATGACGCATGTATTAAAATTTGACACCCCTTCAAAATAAGGCCATCCAAAATCGTGAACTCATCCTTAAATTTATAGTATGGCATGACCTCAGAATCGACCTGTCCCACCGACTTTGGCCAGCCATTTTGAATATAATCCTTGATCTTTGAGAAAATATGGTCCTTGTTCACATGTTCCCTTATAACCTCTATATTAGAAAATGGTATCTCCATGAAGGATCTAACAAAATTACAGTGAAGTTCCAATTCCTCATCCAATTCGGGAAAAATATTATTATTCAAAGGGCACCTTGATAAAGTGTCAGCTATGTACAAATATTTCCCAGGCTTATAACTCACAAATAAATCATATGCCTGTAATCTGAGCATAAATCTTTGGAGTCTCGGGGATATTCTGTACAAAGGCTTATTAAAAATCGCTACCAACGGTTTGTGATCAGTTTCGACATAAATCCTTGTCCCATAAGTATACTGATGAAGTCTTGTACAACCCAAAAAAATTGCAAAAAGTTCCTTCTCAATCTGTGCGTAATTAGTCTGTGCTGTAGTTAAAGAATCAGAAGCATAGGCTATAGGATTTCTATCATGTAGTATTGCAGCCCCAACTGCATGTTTGGACGCATCAACAGTCAATTTTAATTCTCTACTGGGGTCAAAATAAGTCAAAACTGGATGCCTGGTAATTTCCTCCTTCAAATTACTGAATTCCCTATCCAAAACCTCGTTCCAATGCCAATCAATGTCCTCTTTCAACAGTTGCCTTAAATTTACATTCTTCAATGACAAATTTTCAATAAAAGCTCCTAAGTAATTTACCATGTCCAAAAATCGTTGTAACTCCTGTACGTTCTTCGGTACAGGCATTCCCAAAATTGCCTCTATTTTTTCCTCATCAGGCTTGACACCATCTCTACCAAATACATGACCTATAAACTTTATTTCTTCAAGTATGAATCCAGATTTCGATTCGTTTACTTTCAAACCGACATTCTTAACTCTCTCAAGCAAAGTATTCAAAATTTTATTGTGTTCATCAACAGTCTTCGCATATATCCAAAAATCGTCAATATAAATTATCAAGCCATCAATATCCCCGAACAGCAGTACCATTTCACCATGAAAAATTTCGGGCGCAGCATTAATACCAAAAGGTAAACGTAAAAATCGATAGCGACCAAAAGGCGTATTAAAAGTGCACAATCTTGAAGAGTCTTCATCAAGTGGCACCATCCAAAATCCAC
Organism: Sarcophaga carnaria; assembly: GCA_958299815.1. Classification (NCBI taxonomy): domain Eukaryota; kingdom Metazoa; phylum Arthropoda; class Insecta; order Diptera; family Sarcophagidae; genus Sarcophaga; species Sarcophaga carnaria. Next base: position 71,233,918 of record OY283153.1, on the reverse strand, counting down.
TGTTTGCTTCAAGTGTGCTGAAATATCTTGACCCACTTAGCTTTGCCTTACAATCATCTATATTAGGAAAAGGAAAACGGGCCCTAACTATAGCCTTATTCAAATTCCGTGGATCAAGGCACAGTCTTATTCTACCGTTTGGTTTTGATACCAAAACAATAGAATTAACCCATTCTGTCGGTTCATCAATTTTAGCAATAATTGCCAATTTCTCCATCCTATCTAACTCATCTTTCAATGCACCATGTAATGCAAACGGAATTTTCCTTGGCACATCAACAACAGGTTTAACATTATCCCTCAACACCAATCTACATTTATTCCCCAACATACCTAAACCATTAAAAGTATCTGAATATTTTTCAAGTATGCTCTCCAATGACAACTTGTTAATATTCTTTATTAAGTCCATTTGCCTTGCCAGGTCTAAACCAATAATATTTTTACATTTTAAATTTACAATATAAAAAGTACTAATAAAAAGTTTATTATTAAAATCTAATTTAATATTAACTTTACCCTTTACTGGAAGTTTTTCTCCACTAAATGTGAGTATATTGGTTTTAGTTAACTGTAGATTTTTACCGCCTAGACGTAATTCTTAGCGCTTTGTTCAGATAATATGTTTGTGTCAGCACCCGTGTCCACTTGGAATTCCACATTCTTATTATTTATTTTTACTAGTATAACCCATCCTCTTTTGCTAGTTGTGATTTTTTCTTGTTTATTCTGCTTATGATATGCTGTTGGTCACTGTTAATAGATATGTAACTTTCTAATTTGTAGTTCTTTAATTCGATTTTCATAAGAATTTAAATTGTTATTTTTAAGCGATAGTGATCCAACAAAAAGCTTCTTCAATCAAAAAGGTCTTCTTCACAAACCATATTTTTTACATATTTTGACTTGAAGTTTTTGTTTTGCTTGTGTTTGTAGAAGCACATTTTTGCAAAATGTCCTCTTTTTCCACATACATGGCAATTTTCGTTAAGTGCAGGACATTTTGTTTTATGTGTTTGTCCACATTTATTGCAATTATTTTGATTATTCTTATTTAGTGCATTTATATACAGTGCTTGACAAAACAATGAAACTTTTTCAAAAATGTGTTTAATCGGACGAAAATTTAACATGTTTTTTAAAAATCGGCAAAACATTTGTGGAGCTTATCAATATGCGCTGTTATTAACGTTTCTGTATATTAAAATTATGTATAAAAATGGATTATATAATTCAAAAATTAAAAAAGTTTCCATTGTTTTGTCAACATCAAATATGTGAATAGAATTATTTTTTTTTAATTACTGAATTATATAGTCTTTTTATATATTTTTAAAATACAGAAATGTTAATAACAGTGCATATTAATAAAAGGCATTAATATTTTGCCGATTTCTTAGAAAGATTTTTAAATTTTCGTCCGATTGTAACACATAAATAAATTATTGAACAAGTTTCCATTGTTTTGTCATGCACTGTATATTTGACTACCGTGATTGGTTTGTAATAACTTAGATGCATTTTCTTTTGCAGCTTCAATATTTCTGGCAATTTCCACCGCTTTTTCCAATTATATTTTGCCTTCACTTAATAATCTCTCTTTTATGTGATGAAAATTAGGTGACATACCACATATGAAAATATCTTTAACGAGACGTTTAATTTTTTTAATTTTGGTACAAAATATGCATCGAAATGGTTTATCAAAACATCATACTCTACAGAGTCATAGTCTACATTAAAAGAATTGGCAATTTGAATACACTCTGAACCCATGTAGTGCAACAATAATGCAACTTTTCTTTTATCCTTTTCAGCCTCCAGATTTGTTGCTCGAAGAAACATTTTAAATTGAGCTTTCCAGTTATTCCACTCGTTGGCAATATTTGTGGCTTTAAGGTTAACTTTTTCAATTCCGCCATTTTGAAATTCGAACATTTTGTACTTCTTTTATTTAAATTTGTAGATTGATTTTATTATTGAAACACTACTTTATATTTTATTTAATATGTTTACACCTGACACCATGTATTATTCTTGTTTTAGACAACCGACATCTTTGACTTTCATATATTCAGTGACTCGTATATTTCATTTCATTCTAGTTGTTCTTGGTTACAGGGTGCCTCTTATAAACTACTGTCAGTGTCTACACTGAACATAATAATTGTACAACACAATGTTGTGGATTTTGAGAAGGAAATCGGTAAAATCGTTTTTCTATTTTATTTACGTTCTATGGACGTATTTATATCTATATTTATAAAAATGAATGTGTGTTTATTTGTTTGTGGGTTTGTTTGAAGTCTATAGACGGCTAAACGGCTGAACCGATTTTCTTGAATTTTTCACAGTATTTTCCTGTATATCTCGAAGGAGTTATAGGCTGCTTTTTATTCTGAAATAGGCAAATAAAATAAAATAAAATAAAATAAATAAAAAAGTATGAGTGTTTTTGTGTAACAAAATATTACGTATACGCCACCTCTACGTCATACGCCCGTATACGTCATCTCTATTTAATCTTAGATACAAAATTGAACGTGTGTTTATTCGTTTGTGGTTTTGTTTGTTTGTTTGAAGTCAATAGACGGCAAAACGGCTGGACCGATTTTCTTGAAATTTTAACGGTACCTTCCTGTATGTTTGGAAGGAACTATAGGCAACATTTTATTTTCTGATTTCAAGTATGCGAGGTGCCACGCCAACATACCCATCCCATATCGCATAAACTGCAACAGCTACTGTCCTCAAATTTTGTATGGACGACTTTGACGTATATATGAATAAAATGGGCGGATTGGCTATAGTGGGCGTGCCACCTCGCATAGTTTATATATGTATATAAAAATGAATGTTTATTTGTATGTACCTTATATAATCGTAAACTATGCATTTGATCATGTTATGATCTTTAGCAAAGTTGTTGCGCATGAGCCGGGGAAAGTTTCTAAGTTGGTATGACTAATTTCCGGCAGATGGCGCCACTGAAAATTATTTAAAATCAATTAAATCCTAAACTGTGCATTTGATCATGTCATGATCTTTAGCAAAGTTGTTGCGCATGAGCCGACGAAGGTTTCTAAGTTGGTATGACCAATATCCGATAGGTGGTGACACTGAAAATAACTCAAAATGAATTAAATCGTAAACTGTGCATTATTTAACAAAGTTGTTGCGCATGGGTCGACGGAGGTTGGTGCGATTAATTTCCGATGGATGGCGTCAATGAAAATTATTCAAAATGAATGACAAGCAATTGGTCGAATTGCATGGAAGAAAAAAGCATTACTTCGCGAAATATTTGTGAAGTGTTTTATTCATTTGATTAAAATTTACGGTTTGAATGAGTAAATGGCATCGGAAATGGCCAATTATTTTTGTCTCTGGCAAATATATCAGACTAAATTTGACCGATGGCATGGGTTTTGTTGTTCTAGAACCTCTGCGGTTTATGGCTTAAGAAAACCCCCCCCCCAAAAAAAAGTATAACAGGGTAAAACCTCATATCACCTGTGCCTGAAGTAACCATATTCTCAAATTGCTGGTGCAGAGCGATCAATGTGTGGAGCGTATCGTCGTCCTATCAGAACCACATAGTCTTGGTGTCCAGATAAACCAATTTATACCAAAATAAGTTTGTAATCATCGACAGATAGTATAGAATTGCAAAGATGTATCAGAGATTAAGAAATTCCAAGCCAAGACCCACATCCAGGCTGAGAAACTAATGGATGATTCGAACACCCACTTTCCCATTGCGTTGATGGAATCGTCATCAGCGCGGCAAACGGGAAGCAACAGAACATGGTATGTTCCAGAACCACCATAAACATGGTTAAGAAGCGGCAGACAGCTTCTTCCCCTTTAAGACGGCAGGGCCGAATGGAATTCTTCCAACTCTTCTACAAAATGAGACGGATTTAGTATTTAGTATTTAGTATCATCTTATTGGGATTTACAATGCCTGCATAACGTACGTATATACATCTAAAACAAACTCCTCCTTGTCAAAACCATCGAAAGAGTAAAATATCAAATAAAAGGTAAAGTTTTAGACAGAATGCCAACTTCAGAAGAGGACCAGTAGAGACCGCTCTACACGAAGTCAGCCACTACATAGAGAAGTCCCTAGATTCTAAAATATATACTCTTGCAGTATACATTGACATTGAGGTAGCCTTATAAAAATAATCCAATCTTACACGAGTTTCGGGTGGACCAGCCGTTGATCGACTAAATTGACCATACGGTAACGAATAGATGGATCAATTGTGTTACATAAAGTATAACGACAAGTGATAGTGCAAAAATGGGGAGACCTCAGGAAGACATATTTTCACCTCTCTTCAGTCTCTTGAGAAATATTAACGCAGACGACGTGTTAATACTTCTGAGGGATAAGAATGTATATATGTATATAGTATATATGTATATAGTATACAATTGCCCACGCCCAAGGCGTCCGAATGTCAACCCGGATAAGACCGAGATACGTTTATTTAAAACAAAGACGAAGATAGCTCATTATGATAGTCTTCGCTTTCTTAGCAAAGAGATTAGGATATGCAACTACGTGAAATACTTAGCTGTTATCATGGATAGAAAACCGAAATGGAGACATCATTTGGAAGATAGGACAGCAAAGGCCCACAGATGGTGAACCAAATACATGAGAGCCATAGGGCTGAGATAGTAATAGCTCAGCATTTAATAGGGTGCTTGGGTCTGTTTATATTAATTATCGCTTTGCCTATATAACAATTCCTTTGCAATTCATGTTTAAATTCTATGTTTTAAGTTAAAAAACTTCCAACAGTTCATCAAATATACCGCAAAAATAGAAAAATATAACAAATAAAAAAGAACTATACTAGCAACTTTCTGCGACAGAATGCAGTAGCTAAGGAAGATATTTTTAAAAGTTTATGGCGTTTTTTGCTTTTCATTTTAACGCAAGCATTTAAATGTAACAGCCAATATCCCGGAATTGGTGTCTCTGCTCCATTTTAGATTGCGTTTTATTTTTTTTTTTGGTAATTTTATTTTGCTAGTGCCCTTTCGAAATGGAAGCTAGACATCTTCCCCTCTATGCTTTAGTTTTCATCAGTAATGCTGCCATTATTCTACTCAAATCAAATCATTAAAATAATACAATATCTATCCCTTCTTTCTTTCTTTAATTAAGTTTCAAAGCTCACTATTTTTAATACTATCACTACAATGAAAAAAAAATATATTTTTTTTTAATTTTCTGCATTTATTTTTTTTATATTTTCCTAAATATTGTGCCCCCATACCAACCTACGCTATTCCCTTCATCCTGTAATGAAATTCCAACGTTGATTAGGCGTAACAAATTTATACGGTTCATAATAAGTTTGTCGTTTGAGTGTATGGTAGTTCACACTTATACTACAACTGTCACTGTCACTATCACTCTCACAATTACTTCAGCATTTTATGCTGTAAAAGAAAGTTGAGAATCTTCTTTCCATAAAGAGTTGAGTTTCCTCCATTTTATTGTTATTCCTCTTCTTTCATATATGTATGTACTTGTGCTATTTCGTTGCTGAAATAATTCGTTGGCAATTTGTTACCGTTTTATGCCAGTTTTATTATAGCTCTATTTCAGACGAATGTCTATCTGTATGGACTTTTTTGTGTTTTCCATACAAATAGACATTCGTCTGAAATCATTTGTCTTACAAAAACAGGCTCTATGCTGGTCTTAAATAAAGTTTTACTGTTTTTGTTCTGTCTGTGTTTACTTAATGAGCGCGCACACACAGTTCTCTACTTATGCAAGAATATTTAATTCAAACACAACGAATGTATGTATGCTACTGAGTTGTGTTTATTTTATTATTTATATATCCCTGCTTGAGGTTTTAAGAAGAACGTTCAACAGGAAGTTAACGTATGTATGTTTGTAAGCGTATGGAAGTATAACAGCCATTATAATGCGTAAAAGTAGAAAAAAAGTAAGAACAGAAACTCAAGTAATAAAATAATGGCAAATTATCACAACAGTATTGTCGTTATAGCAGTATTCATAGCTTAAATGATACAGTTCCCATTTTATTGACATTGTTGCTATTTCAGTTACTTCCTCCCATTTTCATTTTATCCATACATACTCGTATCTATTTTTAATTGTTTGTCTTGTTGCGTTTGCTATTGAAAATATATTAGGGTGCACAGGTAGTCTAGTAGGTAGTGATCTTGACTATTAGCGTGAGAGTGGTGGGTTTGATTCTCACCAGAAACCCTACACCGAGCATAAAGTCTATGTTACTCAGCTCGTAATAATTATGATATAATTTATAATTTTATTCTAATTAATAATGAATAAATACAAATGTTTAACACAGGTTTTGTTTATATTTCCATGTGACACCATTTATTTGTCAACATTAGAAACTTTTTTATGTTTTTGTGTTTTGTTGTTTTTGCAACATTGTTAATATTGCTCTAATATCGATATTGTTTACTATGATAAAGTTTAGCAAACCAATAATTTCAAATATTACACCTGTTTGCCGTGAGAGGTAGTTGCATTACCCATAATTGGTCATAATTGAGAGGAAGTCACCGAAAAAATATTGTTCCGAAAATGGAAATGGTTTTACATCGTTTAACATTAAAATGATAAACAAAAGCTACAAAAACAATGGACGATCAATGAATAAACAACATCAGTATAAAAAAGAGTAAACAAGAAGCAACAACAAACATTACCAGAATAAATGTAAACAAAATGCACAAACAACAATGAAACAACGATGTTTACACTTATAAAGATTTCAAGAACGCTAAGTCATTCTCCTTCGAGAGCATCCATCAGACTGTTTACCCTGCGATATAAAAGGCAAGACAAAGCAGACAACGGGGTCAGTAAAATTTGTGAAGATGCGCTGCGTCTGTGGTTTGAAGATCTCCGCTATAAAGATCGGTTGAACAATTTTTATTGTTTACGCAAACAAGTGTAAAGCAGAATAAGAAACAAAGTAATTGTTGTTGTTTGCATCAAGTTGTGAACAGTGGCACACAGAATTGTGCAAACAATAAATAAATTAATTAAAACTGAACGCAAACTTATTTTTATTTTTATTGCAGTCTACGAGCTCATATTTCAAACACTTTTAAAAGGTAAAAACGTAACAATATTTTTTCATATATCATATTGTTGGATATGTCTGACCTAGGGTTTGAACCATGGCCTCACGTCTAATAAGTCTACCTACTTAACGTCGGCGACTTCAGAAGTAGTTACATTATCTACATTTAATTTACAGTCTATATTTATTATTAATATTAATTATCAAAAGTTTTTTAATAAATTGGTATTTTGAATGGATTGTTTTAAATGAATGTTTTTATTTGCGTAATAATAAAACATATATTAAAATTGGAGTAACCAATCGAATAACTCAAATAGAAATTCCATTACTTAATAAAGGAAAAAATGCTTTCACTAAAGCTTAAATAATTTCAACCTAATAAGTAGCGCATATCATCTTATCTCATCTACATATTATTAAAATCAAGTAGGAATACATCTTCCTTTAGATCAAATCCTTACTCAATGATGCTTGCAACGCCTCATAGACGTGTCGTGGATGAGTAAATACTAGTTGGTATATAATAGCTTAAGCAATGTTATTGATCTTTCCCGCCTTACGGATATATCACCATTCCCTCTATTTTGTTAAAATATGTTTACTCCAGGATACACTTAAAGATCTTAACGAGCCTTGGCGCAGTAACCGATATCGACAGATTGAGCTGAACTGGGAATGTGTCATTCGATACCGGCGTCTTATAAATGGGGCTTAAAAGATGCTACTGCTCATGAGATTATTTTCCTTCGCATAAATTACGAAGTTCTTAGAAACTTATAACTTCTCTATAACCCGAAAAATATATACTTTGTAGTACCAAAATTTCGTCACTGCTTTCAGCACATCTACCGTCTGTTCTTTTTAAAAATTGCGTGAATTAGAGTTTATATAGGACTTTCTGCCTTTATAGCTTGACTTATTTCCTATTATAAGAAAAATAAGAAGGTATGCCATCGGAACACAAACTTGTTTCTTTTGTGTTCTGTGTGAGTTTAATATTTAATTCTGTTTCGCTTATATTAACACATACTACTGCAGAGTTTATGTATTTTTGTGTATAGAGATTTATATATATATATCCATATATGGATTTACCAATCCTATAGCAAACATATAGAAATAAGACACTGTAATGTATGCTATACGTACATAGAGAATGTTGAAAAAAAAACTTATGCGATGGAATATTTTTAGACAAAAATCATCCACAGAAATAGCAACACTCAGAGTGGAGGCAGAGACAACAACTCGAAGTAGAAAATATGATGTATAATATATACTGATGTTTCTTTTTCTTGTCATCTTTTCATTTTTTTACTGTTAATGCTTTATGACTGCTTTGATTTATAAGCAGCATAAAAATCTGTTGCTTACATTTCAGGTTTTGTTCCGCTTGTTTGCTTTTGTTTTTTAAAAGTCTTATTGTAACTGAATATGGCAAAGACGAATAATGAAACTCAAGATGCTGTCACAAACAACAACCAAACGATGAAATGTTCTGAATATATATGACATACAATTTATAGTGAAATCCACAAAATAAATTCAATTGAAGTCAAGGTAAATGCAAAAACCAGCTAAAAATCTGTGTGTTTTGATAGGGTTTAAAAATCTTCTCAAATCGTAATGTTAGACAATTTTGGCGCTTTTGACATTCCCTTCAGTTACAATGAATTCTCTTTTTCCTTTCAAACCCCAGGTCAAACCTTTTACGGTTCAAACCCTAGGTCAGACAAAACAAAAATGTGAAAAATATTTCTTCGGCGGCTTCCTCTCTGCAGATTTCTGACAAAAATTCTGAGAGTAAATAAAATTGTCATGAAAAGTTTCTCAAAAATTTGTCGTTCGGAGTCGACTTTAAACTGTAGGTCCTGCCACTCATGTATAAAATTAATACACAGCATAAGTGGTGTGGGAAGCTAGGTCGTAATCCTGACTGAAGGATCTATCTCTTACGATTAAAGAAAACTTAACGATTTCCAAGTATTTCCAGCCTTTAGTTTTAATTAAGACTACAAAAATGGAATACTTCAACGTTTTTAGAACCAACAATGTTAGAACAAACATTCAAGAAATTTCCAATGAATTTCAATGAAAGAGGATTTGTTAGTGACACTGAAGCAGATTCTGTTAGACTTACTATTTTCTTGGCGGATAAAAGTAAATGGACTGTTGAGATCCTGTGATAGTTTCTGAACAATTACGCAAATCAAAACAAAAACAAAACTGTAACGATTTTCAAATGTTAAAGGCACTTCAAAAGCTTTTAGTAACAACAAAGAATAAGAAACAATATCTGATCGGACTAAGAGGAAATTCCACAGAAAAGAAAGTCAAACATGTCCTAATAAGTTGAAAACCGTTCTTGAATAGAATAGAATCATACTCATGCCATTCGGACTTTTTGGATTTTTAATACTGAAAGAACAGTAAAATAAGCAATTTCAAAATAACACTTTGAGGGCAACACATGCCAGTTGCAACTGTTGTCCTTAGGTTTACCGCTAAAAAAATGAGATTTTTTCGTGAAAATAAAACACTAGTTTTAAAGGAAAAGTTAGAAAAGAAGGAGTTTCGGGACCTACAGTTCAAAATCGATTCGAACGACAGACTTTTGAGAAAGTTTTCATGGCAATTTATTTTTTTACTCTCAGAGTTTTGCCAGAAATCTCAGCCGGAAGTCGCCGAAGAAATATTTTATCATATTTCATTTTGTTGGAAATGTCTGACCTGGGGTTTGAACCATGGTCCTTCGTCTAATAAGCCAACACACTACCTACTAGACTATGGCGACTTCAATATATTCAAATTGATCATTTGTTGTCCGTAGCGGTCTGTATTAACTGTTTCAACAGGTTTTAAAATCTTGTGGAATTTTTCTCTTGCCAAATCGATCTAGCTTGGCAGCCCAAGTTGATGGTTACATGATTTTTTTCGTTTAAAATTCAAAAAAATAATTCCATTTTCATCGCCAGTAATAAGTCATTTTTCAGTGTTCCGAAGACAGTCAGTCAGTTAGTTTCACTTTACGTTCGTAAATTCTTGTCGTGTAAATTGGCCTTAAGCTGTATTGTGGTTAACACTTAATTCAACAGTTCTTCTAGGTGGATGGATATATCATATATATTTTATTTTATTTTATTTTATTTATTTAAGTCAATGGACAAATTCCTTACTGACTAATGACAACAATAGGTACGAATAAAATTAAGTAGATGTGATACATCCCACAATACGAGACAGTATATACAACTGGCGTCCACGAAAAAAACAAATCACATGTCGGTAAAACATTTTGAAAACGGTCTAAACAAAATGGTTGTTTACATTTCAGAAGTTCCGAGTCGTAAAAGAAACTTCGATATTCATAGAGACTTCGTTCGACGTTCACATAGTCTCGGAAGAAATGCCTATCTTACTACGATCCAAAGATTAATAACACGCCTATAAATACTCAAATCTCAAGGCCTTACCAGCTTCCAGGATCAGTACAATATTCCAAAAAATTAAAATGTAAAAAAAAATTTTAAATGAAAATGGAAGTTAGCCTATCCTGACTGGTCGTAGTATAATGAAAAATTGTATTCTCATTCTGTTTAACTACTATTTTTTAATAAAAGGAAAGAATTTAGGTTTCACAGAAGCAATGCTTTAGTAGTATTATGGTAGACATACATATGTACATACCTACGTATGTACGTATACATTTTGAGTAGAAGAATGTAAAATTGTGTCAAAAATGTTCTGTTTCGTTATAAGGAATGTTCTACACTAAAATACTAAAATAGGTTAAAATAGAAAGTATATGAACCAATGCAACATAATAAAAGACAAAAAAAAATCTGATTTGTGGAGAAAATACAGTTATAAATGGCACATAGGTGCTGTGTTATTTCTTCACATTTTCAAGTTCTTATTTGAACACAAAAAAAAAAGAAAAACAGCACAGCAATATTAGCTCAAAATATAAAAAAGAGAAAAATGAAAATTTTGCTACAAAATCATCAGTTCTGTATGCTTGATTCAAAGTCTTTTACACTTACACACCAAACGTGTAAAGTATGTAAGCAAGTGTATGCACTTATATTCAGGTAAATATACAAAAATTTCCATAACATGTTTTATACACAAAAACTGTTCAAACTAAGCCTTTTCTCTGTATTTTACTACTTCCCACACAATTTTCCCACAAAACGTTGTATAAATATAGTGAAAGGGCATTCATAAAAAGGCTTCTTTTTTCCCTTATGCATGTAAAAATCTTTGTTTGGCTACATACTTCTTTCCCCAAAAAGTTGGAAATAGGTGAAAAACATTGAGTGGAAAACTTAAGCTAACATTTTAAACACTTACTATATAATACGCACACATATGCTACAGCTACCCTAGCATATAATGCCGTCTTGACCAGTACTGGACTCTGTGCTCGGACCCCTTGTAATTTTTGGGAATCAAAAAAAAAAAAAAATATTTGCATTTCTAAATTGAACTGGTTTGTAAAAATTTTTATTTTCAACACTTTGGAAGAATATGCATACTTTTCAATTTAATTTAATTCATGTTCAATATCCACATGTACATTCAAATTTAATATCCAATTTATGTACCAGTTCTAATTTAAGAAATAAGTTTAATGATTCAAGTTTAATAAAAATTGTTTTTGTTAGCGCCACTGATAACCAGTGGCATGTTTAATTGAATGATTCCCCGGTAGTGTCAATTTGTATTTGTATTTGTGTTATATTGTTCAGTAGACGTTTTTAAAGACTTTATAAAAGTGTAGAGTGTTGTTTGTTAACAATAAAGCACTACATAAACATACATTACATTACAACCCTTCAGTTAGAATTACGACCTTGCTTCTCACACCACTTATGTTGTCTGTGTTAATTTTCTACTACTGTACTACTGTATGTAAACTATGTAGATATGCAAAGTAACCAAACAATGCATCAACTATAAATCCGATGCCTGATTGCTTTTTGACTGCGTTAAAAACACACATTGACGACGTTTTGAAATAGAATATATTGTATATATTTTGTAAAGCGGCATTATGAAACACGATACTTTGTTCAAACACAAAGCAACTAACATTTTGTAAGGCAGCCGTAGTCTAGTAGGTAGTTTGTTGGCTTATTAGACGTGAAGCCACGGGTTAATATGAAAAAATATTTCGTCGGCGACATTCTCGTAGCAGATTGCTGGCAAACACTCTGAGAGTAAATAAAATTGCCATGATAAGTTTCTCAAAAATTTGTCGTTCGGAGTTGGGTTTAAACTGTAGATCCCGCCGCTCGCGTATAATATTAACACACACAACATTAATGATGTTAGAAGCTAGGTCGAAATCTTTACTAAAGGATTGTAAAGACCAATAATGTATGTAGATATGGTACACACAGTAATAAAATTTTACCGTAGTCTTTCTTGATTTTGCATCCGTAAAGGGGCTAGAGTTTTTTAAACGAAATTTCAGATTTTGTCAAATTCAAATGGTATGTCAAAAATTAGATATTTGGCTAAAATTATATTCACCCGTTAATTGAGGTATGGTGAGATTTAAAAAAAAAACAAATCCTTTATTCGCCATTAATGAAATACCTATGCTGTTTTTGTTGTCTTTGATTTAATACAACTTTAATATCTTCAGTTTTCCGAATGGATGTAGAGATTGGAAAAATATACTATAATTAACAAAGTCGTGAAATATGAAAACAGTTAATAGCACAAGCAAGTCAAGGTTAAATTACGCTGCAAGAAGCAATTCGACTGATGGCGTTGATAGTGAATTATTATAGTTATTTGAAGGTTCATCAGAAAATGTACAGTTAAGTGGCTAGGAAAAGTTTCGTGTATTTGCCCCTATAATCGCTATTTTCCTACTCTTTCATAATAAATTATAATTAGTTTCTTTTTTTAATAATAACACTGTTTAAACTTTGCTCTACTAAAGGATTTACCTGGTCAATGAAAATATATGAGTATTCTGGTAAATCAGGTGTTGTGGTAAGAGAAATTGGCTTAGCAAAAAATGTTTGTGAATATTTAATCACTGAATTGAAAGGCGAAGGTCGTACATTATACGTAGACAACTTTTGTACCAGCTACGAACTCATTCGCTCAATGCTAAATAATAAAACCCACCTTGTCGGCACTATCCGCTCAAATAAGAAATATTTGCCAAAAGAAGTGATGAATAATTCTGCACTTAAAAAATGTGAATTAGTGGCCCAAGAAGGTGAAAACGGAATAGTTATACTAAAATGGAAGGATAAGCGAGATGTCAGAATGCTTTCAACAAAGCTTGCTCCAGTGATGATATGTAATTCAAATCAAGAATATGATCCAAATATGCCATCACTAGTAGAGCAAAAAGACGCCAAAGTAAAGTTATGGCAAATCCGTTAGCTATCATTGAATATAATAAAGGAAAAGCTGGTATAGATTTATTGGACTAAATGGTCTCGTATAGTAGCACCCTAAGCAAAGGTTTGAAGTGGTATAGGAAATTGGCAATTGAATAACTACTTGGCCTCTCAATAGTAAATGCGCATATTACTTATAAGGAAGCTACAAAGAAAAACATCAGCGTATGCAAATTCCGTCAACGTGTGACTAATGGCCTTTTGGATCTAACATCTCCGCAACCAGTAAACCCCGGCAAACACATTATAACTGAAAGGGTAGATGCCAACAGAAAAGCAATTATACGTGCTTGCGTCTTGTGTTACGCAACCGCAAAAAAAAACAGCTGGAAAAACAACAAGGAATCACTTGAAAAAACGAGTACTTACTGTCCAAAATGCCCTAATACCCTCTCATGTGCCTGCCTGTTTTTCAAAATACGCGTATCGTAAACAATAATTACTGTACTTACTTTTTTCTGTTAAAAATTAATATAATATTTAATCCTTTTGTTTTAAACGGAATTTAAAAAAAATACATTTCATATATTTTCCACTTTATAAAATACATCTTATAATTATATAAAAATGAATTTGCGTTTATTTGTTTTTGGGTTTGTTTGAAATCTATAGACGGCTTAACGGCTCGACATATTTTCTTGAAATTATCACAGCATCTTCCTGTATGTCTGGAAGGAGTTATAGTCTACTTTTTATGTTGAAATAGGCAAATTAAATAAAATAAATAAAAAAGTATGAGTGTTATTGTCAAACAAAATATTACGTATACGTACCCGTCAGCTCTATGTAATATTTTATACATACCTGTTAAGTAATGATTAGTAATCGTAATGATTAGTAATTTGATTACTTTTTTTTGAATGGTGAAATAATGATTACAATTACGATTATTTTTGGTTAAAATAGTTAATAATTGATTACGATTACAAAATAATCAAAAAACAATCAGGATTACTGGCGATTAGTCTAATAATCATAAAGAATCAAAAGTAATCCAAAAGTAATCAATTTATTTTCAATAATTACTTTGAATTCTTTTTGAATATTTGAAAAGAATCAAAAAGCATTATTGAAAACAATTTGAATGTTTTTGGATTACTTTTGAATATTTGAAAATAATCAAAGAGAATTGTTTAAAACAATTTGATTATTTTTTAGACTACTTTTGATTCTTTTTGATTATTAGACTAATCGCCAGTAATCCTGATTATTTTTTGATTCTTGGGTAATCGTAATCAATTAGTATTCGAAAAAATTGTTCATAGAATTATATAATCATTACGATTATTTTTAAAAAGTAATGTAATTGATTACTAATCGTAATCGAAATTTAACAGGTATGATTTTATACACGACAGTAATTGAAATACATCTATCTATCTTATATATGTATATGTCTAAGTATATAAAAATGAATGTGTGTTTATTTGTTTGTGGGTTTGTTTGTCGGTTTGTTTGTTTGAATACTATAGACGACTAAACGACTGAACCGATTTTCTTGAAATTTTAACAATACCTTCCTTTATGTCCGGAAGGAACTATGTGCTACTTTTTATTTTAAAATTTCTAGTAGGCGAGGTGTCACGCCCACATACCCAATAAGTATTTAATGTCTCAAATCTTAGAAACTGCAACAGCTAGAGTCCCCAAATATTGTATGTACGACTTTGACGTATATGTGAACAAAATGGGCGGATTGGCTATAATGTATATAAAAATGAAAGTTTGTTTGTATGTACCTTATAGAGTCGGAAACTATCCATTTGATCATGTTATGATATTTAGCAAAGTTGTTACGCATGAGCCGGGGAAGGTTTTTAATTTGGTATGCCCAATTTCCGGCAGGTGGCGCCACTGAAAATTACTTAAAATCAATTAAATCGTAAACTGTGCAGTTGATCATGTCATGATCTTTAGCAAAGTTGTTGCGCATGAGCCGACGAAGGCCACTGAAAATTATTCAAAATGAATGACAAGCAATTGGTCGACCTACACCTCAAGCACGGAAGAAAAGAACATTACGAGCCTCAGTAATAGACGAGCATTGGGACTGGAAAATCTTCGAGTATATGCCGCTGAGCCCCGTTCGCTTGAACCACTTGAACAACGAGAAGTGAGATTGGAAACTGACCGAATGCGTACTACTCAGGCCTGCTCGTCTGAATCATTTGGACAACGGGAAACAAATCAATAAAATGATTCAAAATTAATTGGATATTTGTGTAAGTTTTTCCTTCAAATTTATTTTAGTTGGTGGCGCAGCAACGCAGGGTACAGCTGGTTTTTCTTATAAAAATAGCTTTTGTTTTGTTTGTTAAAATTAATTAATTAGTAAGATTATAATTTTATTTATTCATCATCTCTTATGTTTAAATGTCAGGTAACAACGTGGGAGAATTCTGTTTTATACAGATCGTTCCGTTTTGCTAACGAGAGAGAACGTTTCGGTAAGCGTTTACATTGCTCTCCATATGCTAAAAAGGGAATGACGAATTTTATCACATGTTTGAATGGCCGAGTCGAGTTAGCTGTTCTTGTTTCTTCAAAATTAACTTCTCTTAGAGCCTTTTGTCTGTTGAAGGTAATCCACGACAAATTTCATTTAAAATTAAAATCTTTTTACTGATATTCATCTCTTCTCGTAGAAATTCAAACAAAGCAATAAAACAATCGTATTGTCTTTCATTTCATTTTAAATAAAAAAATAAATAAATTGAATCGAAAGTATTACTCGGCCATGGCTTTTCTGTCTTATTGTCAGTTCTCTATTTGAGGCTACAATTTATAGAAAGAAATTTATTGCTTGAACTTTGAACAATTATACATTTGTTTTTATGTTATATTGTTCCCTTTTTTCTTTTTTTCTATAAATTTTTTATTCAGTTTTAAATACAGTAAACTTATTTTTTAAACTTTATGGTCAAAAGGCAATGGTTGCATCATTGCATATTTTATGTGTGTGTACTCAACGACAATCTTATAACAAATGCTGTAGTATTAGGGCAGAAAGTGATTGCGAGTGAGTGAGTGTTCCAAAAATTTGTCACACATTCAATGACACCATTCGGCTAACATGCTACTTTCCAAACTTTTTTATTTCATTTTTGAAGCTGTAGGTTTTTGTCCGTTATTCAATTTGAAATATAGACATATTCGTTTATAGTTTACTTCGTTGTTTTAAAAGACTAAAACTTCCAAACAATTTGGTAAACTTGCTATTTGCGACATGTCCAAACTGGCAAAGTTGAAAAAAAAATTATTTATTTGGGTGTATAAAAACTATGTGAAGACGAATATACTTAAACTCTGTGATGTGATGTAAAATGTTTAACAGTGAAAACTGTCATAACAAACACTAACAGCATCGGTGGAAAATTGTTATAGCCAAGTAAATAAATTTAATATTTCATGGAAAATTTAAGAAATCTTCTTTACATAAATACTTAATTGGTCATTACGACCTAGTTTCTCACACCACTTAGTTGTGTGTGTGTTGGCAGTACCTACAGTTTAAAGTCGACTCGAACGACAGATTTTTGAGAAACTTTTCATGGCATTTTTCTTTACTTTCATAGTTTTTGCCAGCAATCTGCTGAGACGAAGTCGCCGAAGAAATATTTTTTCATATTTCGTTTTGTTGGATATGTCGAACCTGCAGTTTAAACGGTAGCCTCACGTCTAATAAGCCAACACACCTTCTAGACTACATAACCCTTCACTTAACAATTAAAAACTGTTTACTTAATTTGTGTTCGGTAGTTAGGAATAACAGATAACATTTCCAGTGGAATTTGAGCCAAAAGTTGAGCAATTAGACCGATAAACAGGATTTCAAAGAAAATTAGTATTTAAAAATGTATGTAGTTCTTATCTTTTCAATGACAAATCAATAGTTTAGAGCTCGCCCTAATTATTAAATTCAATGAATTTATAAAATGGTGATATCCTCCAAATCTTGCATCATGCCAGCATAACAGAAAGGATCAAGTACGCCCAACGGATAGCTTTCTGGATTCACACAATTGGGAAAATGAGTGCTCAATAGAACCTCTAGGTTTTCTTTTTTCGAGCCTGTCCACGTGCCGTCGCTCTTTTGGACGAAGCCTAGGATTTTGGGGTCCTTAGACAGCATTCTACGGAAACGAGCCACATCGGCAACATTATGGATACTTGTGCTGAAACTCATCCAGGTGGTTCCCTTTGAACGCTTTATTTCCCTCTTATAATCATTAAAACTGGATCTATATGCAGACCAGTCAACGTCCCTGCCCGACCTCTTAACCTTATTAAAGAGTCTCCTGGTACAACAGCGGAGTCTCTGGAGTTCCGCATTCCACCAGGCTGGATGGCTCCTCTTACACGGGTAAGTGAGAGGACAAGCGTCTCTATAAGAAGACAACAAAATATCCGTCAAAGATCCAACTCGATCATTGATGCCAGGAATGGAACGACCCCTAAGGGCCCTAAGTTCCCCCTCCAAAGTCTTATCATATCTGATCCAGTCGGTGTTTCTTGGATTCCTAAAAGGCTCGTTAAAGCCACCAGATAGATTATAACTGAAGGATATTGGTGATCAGAGAAAAACACTCATCGGTAACCCTCCCGTCCCTAATCATTGACATATCCATGTTAGAGAGGGTAATGTCAATTTCCGCCTCTCTAGCACGGTTCCTAAACGTTGCGTGTTACCAACGTTACAAATATTAAGCCTATTAAGAATAATAAAATTCAAAATCGACTCACCATGGTGTTTATATCAGCACATCGCCATTGGGTGTGATGAGCATTAGCATCACCACCCAAGACGAGGCGACATCTTTTCCACTTCGCATGCTCCACCAGTAGTCCAATTAGGTCATCATGAGGCGATGCAGCCTCATACCGCATATACACGGATGAAAGCATCAAATCGATCCCAAACTCATCTGTACTCCACAGTTGTTACGTAACCTGTACAAACGGAAGGAGTGATTAACAAGCCCAAATTATAACTAGCTAAAATACAGGTTCTATACTTCTCACTTGTTCTAGGAACAAGTAATCTATAATCTGGTGTCTTCAATCTTCAAAATGAAACAAATTCTTCAATGGGTGATGTGTTAACGAAAATTTATTAAAAAAAAAGTTGCGTGATATCCGGCAACATGAATAAATGAACAAATGAATAACATTACCATTCAGAAAATTTTGTTTCCAAATTTCGTTCGGATGTGGAAACATGTGACTTTCATGCCCGACTTCTCATTATCAAACATAATATACAAAATTTGTTTAAATTCACTTCGTGCTGTGCTACACTCCTGAAAGATATAATTTTTGCAGATGAGTGAAAGAATAAATATATTACAAGGCAGACTTGAAGCAATTTTAGGACTATGTTGGTGGAAAAGCATTCAAAAGCATTCTAATAGGTATAAGATCTTCTGAGAATTGTCTTAAAATTAAGCCAAAACAAAAAGGAAGACTGAATTAATCAAACATTGCAAATTTTATATCAAATTTTAGTTCCAATAAAGGATGCCTCAATAAGAGTTCATAGAAATCAATTGCACCCACATCAAGTTTTTTTCTGTTTAGGATTTCGGTTAGACGACACGATGACACAGAAATATACATACATAATAGATCATTGAAACCCTTAAAGCAGGATTACGACCTAACATCTCACACAACTTAAGTTATGTGTGTTTATTTCATACATAAGTGACGCGACCTTCAGTTTAAATTCGAAAGAAGCCTTTTCATGGCAATTTTATCTAATCTCACGTCTAATAAGCCAACACACTACCTAATAGACTATGGAGACTACGACGAGATTAGGCCTTACTTTTTCAAAATGAGGTCATAATTTTGAGTAAATGTAAACGGCTAAACTCTATCGATCTTAAAGTCGTATGATTGCAGCAAGACGGCTGTAACTGTCACAGTGCGTGTTCAACAATCGATTTCTAGATTGTCTGATGAATTTCTGATGTGAACTAGCAACAAAGGTCCTGCCATCCAGCTCAGCTATTGTTTTCTTTGAAATTTTGTGTAATATTGGGTTTATGCGGCTAAAACTCGAAGCCATTCTTAAATTCAAATACGATATTCTGTGGAAAAGTTATGAAAAATTTCATGAAAAGATTAATGTCCTGTCATGAGAGTCGAGGGGTATTTTATTCCATAATTAATTGGAAGATTTCTTCTTTACATTCCTATAGAAAAATCACAATTACCTATTAACATTCATATTTCTATTTTTAAGAAGAAAAATGAATTTTTACTGAAATACCCTTTTGTAAATTGCAGTCAGTTTGTTGTTGTTAGTATTGAAAGTTTTGTTTTAAAGATTAACGAGGTTTAAATTTTTGAGAGGCACTGTGTTGCCGTTTTTAATGAAACATTAAAGAAGTCGCTTTATGCGGACAAATTTCAGTTAAACATTTCATGTACGACCAAGTGTGATTTCACTGTATATCTCCTACATAGAAAAATTCATGACTAGGCCTTTGTAAATAATGGACTTCATTTTGGGCAAGTTCAACATTAATCATGAAAGGTTTTGATGGCCACAATTGACTAGACAACAATAGTTTTTAAACTTTTGAAATTAAGAATATTTTCGTCTCTTTAATTTTCATTGCTTTTTCGTAATTTTCAATTTACAGTATACATACATACATAATAATAAAAATAATTGCGCATTACAACCCTTCAGTCAGGATTACGACCTACCTTCTCACACCACTCATGTTGTGTGTGGTAATTTTATACATGAGTGGCGGGACCTACAGTTTAAAGTCGGCTCCGAACGAATTTATTATTTTTACCACTGAAAAAAATTTAAACTTTTTTATTATTGAATTATTTAATTTTCCATTTCCTATTCATTACTTAATAATTTTTCACTTTCATATTCATTATACTAACAATGAGTTCAAAAAACAAGCTGAAAACGTTTTAAAATGATAGTATGTAATGTAGTGTAAATAAAATATGAATAACTTGAAACAAACCGTTATTAAAGTGGTAAATGGCAATGAGATGGAACGACAACTTTTGTTTAAACCAAAGTAAACATAACGTTTTCAGTCTTAAATTTACTACACGCATATTTCACAAATACACACTTTCTCTCATGTTTTCTAATTTTTTTTTTTGCAATTTTAAAGAATAATGAACATGTGAACAATAGTGTAATAGAAAAGGTTTACAAAAACATGAATAATATTGCAAGCTTTTTCGTATATGTATATTGTTACGTTTTTACCTTTTTAAAAACAAAAATAAAAACAAAATAAAAATAAATTTGTGTTTAGTTTCAATTAACGAATACAACTATTCTTTGCTTACAACGGAGATCTTTTCAACGGCGATCTTCAAACCACGACTGTTCTCTTCACACGCAACGTCTTCACACAAGATTTACTACTCGTTGCCTGCTTTGTCTTGTCTTTTTATATGCTCACGTAAACAGTCTGATGAAGGTTCTTGAAGAAGAATGTTTGTGTGTTCACCTTCTCGAGATCTCTATCGCGACTTCATTGTTGTTTGTGTATTTTGCTCATATTGTTTGTTGTTGCTTTTTCGCTTACTTGTCTATCCCCTTTTCTTTGATACTGATGTTGTTGGTAACAAGTTCGTTGTATTTGTTAGTGTAGTTCTTATTTATCGTTTTTATGTTAAACGATGGTACACCGTTTTCATTTTCGTAACAATATGTTTAGTTGCATAATTTCATTAAAGATTGATTGCAAGTAATATGGTTTATGGTATGTTAGAAATTTTGAAAATACCAAGTTTTTTGTGGCAAAGCCAGAAGTGCGAAATTTAGAATTAAGTATGACCCCAGTGAGTAAGAAGGGTAAGACTGATTAACTTATTTAATTGGTATTATAACCGATTAGTCAGTTTTACAATCTGGTTTCAAACATGTGTGTGTTAACGTGTGTAAGCTACTGCTTATTATCGACTCCGAACAAGATTTGAGAAAATGTTTAAGGAAATTATATTTTGCTCTGAGTTTTTACCAGAAGACTGACAGACTTTCGTTTTATAAGCCAACACACTACCTACTAGACCAATAGCCAGACATAAACCAGAGCGCTAAGCGTTGTTTGTAATAATTTGCTATTAATAAGCTCATTAGTCTTTTCGACCCCGCTTTTATTATATCCGTACCATGATTGATGTATCTTCGCTCTTACGACAATAATGTTTAAGTCGTAAAATACTATTAAATATGAGAAGAATAAACTAAATTGCTACTTCGAACAGTTTCAGAAGCGTCTTTTTACTGATCATGTCCATATCAAAACCCATCTAAGTATTGAGTCCGGCTAAGGTTTTCTGGATCTATTGATTTACATGTAGAAAAGGTTGCAGTACAGCAACAACTGATGTCTACACAATTTCGGGGTAAAGACGGTTCAAATGTAATGCCAACCTTTTACGTCATTATTTCTCGTCCAATCTGCAATGGAGTTTCGTAAAGACGGCTTAAATACAATCGGTTTTTAATATTTCGCGTCGAAGCGGTTTTTTGTGAGTTCAGCCGCTCTATTAGGCGTTTCATATCCTTCCTTAGTCCAATTTTATGTTCAGAGGGTCTGCACTTTTCTCACTGCCTTCAGATTTTACTTTTTCAGAAACTTATCTTTCGGCAGTAATGAAGTAAATTTTGTTAATTTTGGATAACGACAGTTTTTCGAAAATATTTTATCCGTGTCAGGCATCGCTACGCATTTAATTGCAATATTCCCCGGATATAAGCACTTTCCAAAATGCTTGTAGGACAGGGCTTATAAGCGAGAAATTATTTTATCGAGAGCAAATAGTCGCGAGTTATACAATGTGATAGAATTCTTTTTGTGTATTTGACAGCAATGACTTTGTATTCGATGGAATACCGGCTTGTCGGAGAGGATTTTGATCATTTTCTACAGTTCGGTGTGATAAACAATGTTTTAATGAAATTGCTGAAGGAGATAGATCTGCAACAGACGTTATAGACATAGTCAAGAGTCCTATTGTAGCATTAACTAGGCAGAGACCTGTACCAGAGATCAGCAAAGAATCGTTTTTCGCTACTCATAAGCACTTATGAAACTTTGAATATAAATGAGTCAACAATATAGAAATTTAACTACTCTGATTCATTCGTAGTCACTACTACGTTGATTTATAGGCACAGGTTGCAATGAAAACGTTGACAGGTTGCGTACAACGTTGGCATCAAACTCATACGATTTGAAATATGTTCGATTCTTAAGCCTACTCATTTAGATTCATAACTTTACAAAAATGCTTATAATTCTTATAAATGATTCGAGTGACTCGAATCATACATCAAAATTTACAGCCTTAGTTGTTGTTGCATTTACAAAAAAAAAAAAAAGACTCATAAGCAACAAAGGAAACCTTCTAGTGAGTATTTAATTTTCGTACGCGAAAAATTCTTATTTTGTGATTCTTGTATATGTTGAGTTATGGAGAGTCGAAATCAACAACATCATACGTGTTAAGTATGAATATGATGAGTACTTCAAACTTTGAATATGAGTAAAGGTTCCATGATATTAAAATAAGTATGAATGTGTATAAGTATCAGATATTATGGGTATGATTCGATTCTACTCATCTTTTTTAATACTCATTGCTGATCTCTGGTGTGTATTCATAGCTGCTAGATCAATGAGGCACCAAATCGACAAATATTTGAGAAAAAATCGTCAAAATCGTCAAAGACGTTTATTGAAATCGTCGAAAAATCGTCAGAAAAATAAATTAATTAATTAAAATTAAGTCAATATGCATAGGGGCATATCTGAGTTCAAAAACAAAGCATTTAAAAAATTTGTTAGAAATGAAAAGCTAGCATCCCTCATCATCATCTATTAATTTTTTTTCCAAAAATGGAGAAATATTACATCATTTTAAGGAAAAAATTGTTCAAGGTTTAAACAATCTGTCCCAGTGTTGTTTATTGACACATAAGGGCAGTAATAATATTACATCATCTATATCAATGGGCGGTGTAAATATTAGGGCCTCAGAAGTTTTTGACGTTCTGAGTATGAAAATTCAGTGTAATGTTGGTGAAACCGAAACATTTTTCAGTTCCTTCATAAGATCTTCTCATCTGATCTTACTAATCCATCTATAACCGACCCAGAATGAAATACAGCTCTCATGCATGGGTCGGTGCCTCAACGTCCGTGTACAGCAGTGGCCATAGTAGCTCGTTAATGACGGTAGTGTATCCAATTCCATTGCATTATTGGAGCATCGTTGCAATGTGGTTTGTGTTTCACTGTTCTATCGCTACTATAAAAGGATTTTGCTCGAACGAAATAAGGGAACATTTTTCCGAAAATCATATATTCCTACGTAACGCTCGTCTATCTCGGCCAGCACCGTACGTGGTCGATTGGCCGGTGGATCGCAAACTGCATTACAGAAAAAATACGTTTTTTAGTGTGGAACTCAATTCCTTCAGATGTTTTTCCTGTTACTTATGGTATAAAAATATAAAAGTCTAGTGTCCTTTCCTTCTTCCCATTACATATTTTCATAGTTCCAAACACAATGCCATCCATCCCCTGATTGTTGGTCGTACGAAAAAAAATAACGGCGCTTCCCTTTGTTTTCCGATGGTAATATTAAAAGCTATACTCGAATTTTTAAAATTGCCTGCAACGAAAAGTGATAAATTATTCCCAACTACGAGGTTATTTAGCAGTTGCAATTTTTTGGCTTTTAAGGGGTTTAAAAGGACTAAAATACAGAAAAATCATCACATTTATTCGAAAGTAACTTAAGAATATAATAATTTACTCCCTGTTTTAACTAACATAATTTTCAAACAGTAACAATTGTAAAGTAAATACAAAGCTTTAAGTGGCTTTTAATGTACTAAAGTAAAGAATATGATGTAAATTATTAATTTCGTAAAATCGTCAAAATAAGGGCATAAATCGTCACATCGTCAATACGATATCGTCAAAATGACGATAAATCGTCAAATCTGGCAGCTATGATTCTGCTGTTGCCTGTTTGTCTTGTTTGCTTAGTTTAATTTAGTTTAGTCTTCTCTTCGTAATAATATTCTTTAAAAAATTTGCATATGCGAGAACTTATCATAGCTTCACGTACGCGACTCGTTATTGTTTTATATGTGTGTTTGTAATTTGTTTTGGAATATGTCTGCTAATTTATTTTATTTTTTGCATGTTATTATCTTTTTTTTCATATATTATTTATTGAATCTTTCCTTTCGGAATTTACAATAAGTATTCAAATCTTAACCTAAAATAATACAATAATAAAAGTTGTTATTGCCACTGCAACGTACAACTAAAAGTGCTCATCAAAAGTAAATTTATCTGATCAGATCATTTGTTTGAACCCTTTTGAGACGTCTGTGACCCTCGAATACAAGTAAGTCTATTACAAGACGGTTGGGATGTTCTGTAATCCTAGAGATGTAATTTACACTTGCTATTTTTATTTCCTCTCGAACTAACGGCACCTTCAGATCTTTGTGGATGATACTGTTTCTCATATACCAAGAAGCAACTGTTATTATTCTAAAAAGTCTAGATTGCCGCCTTTGAAGCTTCTCTACATTGGAGGGTGAGGCTGTTCCCCACAGTTGGATACCATAAAGCCAAATAAGTTTCAATACTGACTTATACAAAAGCAGTTTTAGTTCTAAATCAAGGGTTGACTTAGGTCCAAAAAGCCAGAAAAGTTGTGCTGTTCTGAGTTTGATCTGGGTAATTTTGGCAGCTATATGGTGAGCCCAGGTAAGGCGACGGTCGAGATGGATGCCCAGATATTTTACACTACTATGTTCTGGTACTGTCACACCATTAATCTTGATGGGCGGACAATTTCCCCTTCTCAGTGTAAACGTGATGTCCATGCATTTAGAAACATTGACTTTTATCTTCTATTTCAGCATCCAATTTTCCAAATCACTAACATGAGATTGAAGTCTTTGTGATGCAACTGTAGAATCTCTATGAATACTTAAAAACGCCGTATCATCCGCAAAAGTAGACGTGTGAGTCACTAAACTTGTAGGCATATCTGCAGTGAACAATAAGTAAAGGAACGGCCCTAGAATGCTTCCTTGTAGTACGCCAGCAGATATCTTTCTGCGGGAAGAGGTGACATCTTTTGATTTTATTTGGAAATATCCATCCCATAAGTAACTTTTTAGCAATTTATGCACATTCTTTGGTAAAAACTGCGTGATCTTAAAAAGAAGTCCTTCGTGCCAGACCTTATCGAAGGCTTGAGATATATCAATAAATAGCGCAGAGCAATACTGCTTGTTCTCAAAAGCACGTCTAATTAAATTGGTAATTCTGTGCACTTGCTGCATCGTGCTATGTTTTCGCCTAAAACCAAACTGATGATCGGGAACTATGGCGTTGGCATCAATATGCGGTATTAAACTATTAAGCAGCATTTTTTCGAACATCTTAGAAAGTATTGGGAGTAAACTTATTGGACGATATGATGATACTTGCGTGATGTCCTTGCCTGGTTTAGGTATCATCACTAAATCAGATAATTTCCAAGATGCAGGAAAGTAGCCTATTCGCAACATAGAGTTAAAGATGAACAATATAAAACACACGGCCGATATAGGCAAATTTTTAATCATTGTCGCAGTTATTTTGTCACAACCAGGTGATTTGTTCGCCTTTAGGCTCTAGATGACGGCAATCACTGCAGACAGCCGGAACTTGATCGGCCTACTAACCACATCGTCTATTGTAACTGGGGCAATACTAGAAACAGAATTGTTTGGTGTAAAAACCTTCTCTAAGTAGTTGGCAAAAGCGTCCACTTTCTGTTCTGCGCTTCCTCTACCCCTTTGGTAAGAAAACGAAAATTTCCCTGCTCTAATAACATAGAAGCACTGTTACGCCAAAAAAGGAATTTAAGATGCCAATGGCAAGAATATCGTTCTCCAGGTCTAATGTCTCAACTTAATCAGTGCCAAAGACTTCTGCGTGACACTTTGCAGAAGGACAAAGAGTCGAACCTGCAAAAATACTTGCAAAATTTGGACGCAACGAAAGACTCGGACTACAGTTTATGGAAGGCAGTAAGAAAAATGAGGAGACCTACTTTGCATGAATCCCCTTTACGACTACAGCACGTTGATTGGGCATGTTATTATCAAGACAACAAATACATTTTCGCTTCATCAAAAGTAAACAATATTATAAAACATGAAAACTTATTTCCCTTTTTTCTATTTTTCACTTTTTTATAGTTAAACAATGCTTTTTACATGTTGTTGGGTTTGTGGCTGTTTTTATTTCAAGTTCAGTGTTTTGCATTTTTTCAGTTTTTATCACAGAGTAAAATATTTTTATTTTTTTTTTTTTTTTGAGAAACGATACTTTTGTTGCATATACCTATAAACTACAAAAACCATAAAAATTATTTTAACACGTATTTAAGAGTTAAACAAAAAACACAAAACTTCAGTAAAACATAAATACTTTCAAAACGAGACTAAAAGGAAAGATATAATGATGATACATCACATTTTTTGGGAAACATTTATGAACGACTGGAGCTTTATAATTTTGTCTTAAACGAATGTAGCATATGCTTCAAGGATAATGAAATCATAAGGAGAATTGCATGAGCTGTTCAATTTTTTCCACTATTTTTTCCAATAAATCTGCCGAAGAGTGTGAAAGGTGATTATTAGCTCAATGGCTCAAGTAATCCAGAAACATTTGAAAGAACGAGGGAGCTAGCGAGAAGGACCAATTTTGGAAAGAAAATCACAAGATGGATGCATATAAACGTATTTTTTTAAGTAAATTTAAAGTGTGAATTTTCGCGTTTTTAAACGGGGAATGTTAAAAAGCGGAATGCATATGTCGAAATAGTTTCGGTATATTTAGAAGCAAAAATCAGGGGATTATTATATCCGGGGTGCTTATATCCGGGGAATACTGTATTGTAATCTTCCACTCCTGAGTGTAATATTGAAGGTGTACATTGCATTGGCAATTAAAAAAGCAATCCTTATAGTTAACCTTGTCAATCCTATTAGCTTTCTTTTCCAGTAACTAAGAAAAAAAACGCTACAAATACAATACAAACATTTGAATACAAAAACCATTAGCAGATTGTAAAATGTTGGTCGAAAAACTAAAAGAGGGTAAAATTTATAGAATAAAAACAACACGAAATCCACAATAATTTTTTTTGTCACAATTATTCATACATAATTGGTCATTACAACGCTTTAGTCAGGATTACGACCTAGCTTCTCACGCCACTTATGTTGTGTGCGTTAATTTTATACATGAGTGGCGGGACCTACAGTTCAAAGTCGACACCTAACGACACATTTTTGAGAACCTTTTCATGGCAATTTTATTTACTCTCAGAGTTTTTACCAGAAATCTGCTGAGAGGCAGTCGCCGAAGAAATATTTTTGCATAATTGCGTTTTGATGTCTGACCTGTTCTGCTTCGCTTTAATTATGTAAATTGGAATGTACAATTTGCTTTAAGTGAAATTAAAAAATTCACATCCGTTAATTGAAAGTAAGTAAAAAAAATTATTAAATGAATACAGCTTTATGATTATTATTTTTTTTTCATTGTGTTAATCTAGGCAACGCAAGGTTGAAAGCAACGCTTTTAAAGACTTAAAAACATTAAAAACAAAATACCTAAAAAATTTAAGGTAACCTTTTTAAGCACATAAACAACAACAGTTTAAAACTACAATACGGAAAAGGAAACAAATAAATGTAAAAAAAGAGGAAGAAAAAAATTCTTCAAGGCAAAATCTAAAAAGAATAAAAACCAATGGAAGAGTGACATTCTAAAAATAAAAGGCAGTCATGAAAACACACTCGGAAAAGTATTAGATTGGAAAGATCGTTGAAGTGAAAGGCAATGTTAGAAAAGAACGAATTGAAAAAATCAATTGCTGTGTGAATGCGCAACACCAACAAAATTTGGAAAGTTTTGACTTTGCCATTTCATCAACAAACTATTTGCGTTTAAATTTTGTTTCTATTTTAAAAAAATTTTACGATGCTTTATTTCTAATCCAATACAGTTTTTGTTTCACTTTTTATTTCAAACGTCTGACATTAAATATACAAGTAAAAAAAGCAATTTTTAAGGTAAAGATAGTAGAAAAAGTAAGAAAAAATGAGTAAACTTATTTGAATGACCTTTAAATTTCACACCTTAGCAGTGCTAACACTTACCGAAATTACGAGTTGTAAACATTTTTCACTTTATCTTATGGAATACTGGTGAATAATTAAACTCCGGTGTTATGTTATTTAGTTCTGTTCACACAGAAAAATGTATGTCAACAGAGACAGAACACATCAAAGTAAGTGATTGGAAAATATTAGGAAAAATTATCTTTCCCTTCCTAAAATCTGGGTTTTGTAAAAGACTGGCTTACAAAAATTCTCTTCCTACCCCTCCAAATTGGTGCCACCCTGACAATAATGACTGCCTGATATGCTGACCATCAGCTATGGAGGAAATCATCACTGATTTGAAAGTTCGACCGTATGAATCGGTGTTAGGTTAGGTTAGGTCGAAGTGGTAACTCTGATATCAAAGAGTTCACTTGAGCACACATTGCGGCCCGTTGTGATGCCACGAGTGAACACAGTCTCTGTACCGACCAAGTTCCACCAAAATTAGGGAAGAGAAGGAAGTTGGTCACCGCAAGGGCTGCACAAATCGGTGTGTGATGGACTAAAATGTCATGGAATTTTCGTCGTGAGTCTTTCGAAAAATAACTTAGTCGCAATCGGAGAATGCGGTATACCTCATAAGCTCCAGGATTAACCAGACTTGCATGTGCGTGGCTGACTAGTAGGACAAAAAATTGAAGTCAAGAGCGAAAGCGAAGAAAAACTGTGCAGAGAGAAGAAGTCTTGCAATGAGGAGGCTGAAAACGGAACTCAGAAAAAAAAACCGACAGTTGGTGTAACAATAGAACCAGATCTAATATTAAAGTAGGCCAAGAACCTTAAACCTTTCAAAAGATTAAGACTTATAAATGAAACAAAAACATTGGACATTTCACAATCAAGATTGTTAAGGAAGCAGGACCTTCTCTATCAAAAGATTCATAAGAATATATCAACGATTCAAGGCTGCAATATAAAGAGCGGCAGATTACATTTTTTCCATATTTTACCTACATACTTACAATATTGCGTTGCAGTGTTACTGAGAAATTTTCAAAAAAATTTAGTATACCTAAGAAAGTTCTGGGGTATCTTAGAAAGTTCTAAAAACTATCTTTTGCTTTTATGTTTTTGTATGTATTTTCTTTGTTTATGCAATATGTTATATTATATTTATTATATATCATCAATAAATTATTTTGATTGCTAACTGAGAATAAGAATAGAACCTCATATTAAAATTGCTGTTTTATTTTTTTTTTTTTTGTTTATGTTTCAGTTTTTATGGTGGTCATATTGTTACGAATATGAATAATCTAGATACTGGTGTTTTGCTTTTACATCGCTTAACATTAAAATTATAAACAAAAGCTACAACAACAACAAAACAATGCAGTAAGCAAACTTGCTTACAAATTATCGTACCGCTTAATATAACAAACACCAGAATAAAAAAATGGTAAACAAGTAAATAAAAATACAAAAACGTTTACACTTATAGAGATTCCGAGAAGGCGAAGTCGTGAACATTCGCCTTCCAGAACATTCATCACACTCTTTACACTGCCATACAAAAGGCAAGCTAAATCAGGCGACTGAGTTAGTGTACTGCAGTCAGTCTTGTGTGAAGACGCGGTGCGTTTGAAGAAAGTAAATGTGGTTTTAAAAAGATCTGTCGAATAATTGTCTAGTAATTGTTATTGTTTATGCAAAGGGCATAAACAGAGGAATAATAAAAAAGGCTATTGTTGTTGTTTACATAAAGTTGTGAACAGAGACACACAGAATTGGGCGAATAATAAAGAATTTTAATTAAAACTAAACACTAATTTATTTTTATTTTATTTCCAATCTACGAGCTCAATTTTAAACGTTTTTAAAAGGTAAAAACGTAACAATATGTATTTATTTATTTCTTATTATTAATTTTTAACTTTTTGATTTTCTAGTCTTAATCGTTTTTTTTGTGCTTTATAACTATTAATTGAGCAAATTTAATTAAAATTTTGTTTATTTTTTAATAGAGCCTGATGTCGTGTGTAATATTTGGGGTCTTGCACTTGTCATCATATGCTGGCTCTATCAGGCAGCGGTAAAATCAGCTATGCTATGGTTCTCCCTTTTAGCTGTCTTTACACTCTCAGTTATGTTATATCTTCATAAAAATTTGGAGTTCAGAAAAACCCCCAGATACTTTATCCTCTGGGATAGGTACTGCTGAATACTATTAGAGTTTTAGTAAATTAAATACAATGGAGATAGTGAGAAAACTATTGCATTACTTTAGACATTATTGCTAAATTTTCTAATCAATCTATGCAAACAACGTCTATTGGATTTACTGTCTAAGCAAGTTGTGAAAAATTGCATAGAGACGCTTAAGACTAACACAAAATGACGAATGAAGGAAAAGCAGGAAAATAACTTTTTCTATACTATAATATATAATTTTTCTTTTCCTTTTACTGCTTTTCCGTGAAAAGAAGAACTATACATTCAATATTCAACATTTTGTTATGCGTATAGTTATAATAACAAGGACGTACAAAGAAATAGAAAACCTTATACTTCTGCTTCTCCTTGCAACACTGTAACAGTTACAATAGAAAAAAAAATTAAATACTTTCCGGGTGTATAAATTGCATACAAACACATAAAAAGAATATAAACATAGAAACTGATGAAACAGCGCCCGACTACATATAAAAATCTTCCTTTTGCTTATTCACTGAACGGGTGTGTACTTCCGTAAGTGTACTTACATATTAACAGGAAACACTGCAAAAAGACTAAACATACAATGACATTTGTATTCACTTAAGGTTCATGTCGACCTTTTTATGATGGAAGTTGATTTTTCTTCAAACAGTTGATTTTACAATACAGTTCTCACTTTAGCATAGAAAATATGAAAGGTTTTATATTAATTTAAATGAAAATAGTTTTTCATGAAAACATTTCTCTTCCAGTTTTATTAAATATTGCATTCTGATTTTGGATATTGATGCTCAATTAGTGTTTGTCTTCCATATGAATTTTATAAATTCAAGTAAATTCGAGCCATTGGTCAACTGGTATATTTGTTCGTCTTCATATTATTTGACGTATTTATATGTATGCTATTCTAAATTAATTAATAGTAATAATAATCATAGTTAATAATTAATTACAATTACAAATAATCGAAAAATAATCAGGAGTACTGCCGATTAGTTCAAAATAATTAAAAATAATCAAAAGTAACCAAATGGTTTTCATTGATTCTTTTTGATTACTTTCAATAATTGAGGATTCATACGTTCTAAAATTGTTTTTTGACTTATATTTTGTGAAGGAATTTCTTCTCTTTAATAACGTTACATATAATATCAAGTTATAGAGGACCATAACTTCATCCATTAAAATCCATTATACAAGTTTTCATGAGCGAATGAATCAAAAGAATCTACACAATATGTTTGGTTAAATGTTGATCCATTATGGAATCTTTCTTTATGATCCAACCCAGACTAAGCAGATCCCTCCATTATACAACCTCTCTATGCTAGTTGCTTTAATGGTGAAGTGTGGACGTAAATCTTGCTTAAATTTAGATTTAGTACTCTTTAAAATATTGAGAAAGATTTGCGTCTTATACCAATTTAAGTGCTTTTTTAATCTGCAGCGGATGATTTTATTAAAATTAATATGTTGCGTGTTACTATAACGAGTTACTGTATTTCTGAAGACATTATGAAGGTATTCTTCCTCACATAAGCAATTATCAGGCGATTTGCGGTACTAGTAGTGAATTTAATTTTAATAATTGTAATTGTAGTTACTATTTATATAGTAGGTTTTACATCAGTAAGTTATTTTAAATATGTGACAAAAAAAATTTAATTCTTTTGAAAATAAAATGTTCAAAACAAATATTTTTGTAGATTAGTGTGCTAATGATAAAACCATCACTGTATACGCCTCAGTCTGTATGTAAACTGTCAATGTAATTCTATTTTGGAAAACACATACAATACACACGTAGGAATAGTTTTCAATTCTCTTGGTTGCATATTCTATTGGGGAGAATGAATGAATATGTATGAAAATATGTTTATGGTATAAAAATGGGACCCAAAAAAAAAAAAAATAAAAAGCAAGAAAATTAATTGATTCCTCTGCCGGCGAAAATTAAATCCCAAAAGTCCAACAACTTACATATTGTAAGGGCCTTACACATTTTTGAGTTAAACTCCAATTTAATTCCAGTGTAAAGAATACATATAAGAAGAAGCGAATTTGCACCAGCATTTTCCTTTATGATTAAAATAATACCAACGACATTTGTCTAGCCTTTTAACAAACTATCGCTCTTAAATATTTACGTTTTCCCCAAACCTATTACTATGAAAAAACATTAACCGCAAACCCTACAAAAGTTTGAGTCTCCAAAATTATGTTTACTTATTCCTTTTTACATCGTCAGTTGTTTACTAAAAATGTTTAAAATAGCTAACGGTTAAAACCATTTATTACAAGAAATAAATTCAAGGCCATTGGAAATATTACTTGTATCGATTTCAAACAGGTTTTGTAATACTTAGAAAAAGTAAATTGTTCGAGTTCATTTTTATCTTCCGCAAGAAGCGAACTTATTTTTAACTTATTAAGTTAAATTTGATGTGAATTTAAAATGAAGAAAAAAGAAGTTATAAAATTAAAATAAATAAATAAGTATTTATATAATTTTTAAACAAAAGAAATAAAATCTAAGGTGTCTTTTACTTGATCGTGAAGATCTTAAAATTTAAATAATTCTCTTACAACGTTTATGTTAGGATGAGCGGGGAAGGGAATAACATAAAATATTTTCCAAGAATAATAAAAATAAATCGATTAGTAATTTTCGATATAAAACTTATATATATTTTAAGGACACTCAATCGTACCGTGGAATTCGGGTGGATTTATTAATAATCTCTTTAGTTTTGTATTTTTTAACAATTCACAATTAAAATTAATATTGTCACACAATTACTTAAAGCTAAACTTAAAATTAGGGTGGCCAGCGTGAACATCCCGGCCCCCTTGCAACATTGCAACAAGCTGACCGAGAAGTCACCTGACCAGAGATCAATAAATTAGCAATTCAGGGTATGCAAGATTATATTTAAAATTCAATAAAGGTTATTGAAGTGTAAATTCAAAATTCAGATAATAAAAAATAAAGGTAATTCAATTCAAATCAATTCAAGAGATAATAATAAGGAAAGATAAATAAATTATCTGCCCAGCATGTTGATTACTATTGTAGCCCCTGCAGTCGTATTCGATGCCGCCATTGTCATTGTTTTTTCAGAGCTTGGTTGTGGGTTGCGCTCTTCTTCTTGTTTTTAATAAGAGTTGAATGGTCGAGTGTTAACAGCTTTTTTTTTTGGCGTGGCTCCTTCTGCGAGTGGTTCTTTTGGGCTGACTTGTCTGCGAAGCGTTTTTCTTGTCCAGTTTACTACCGTCAACTCTTCGACGGCAAGAGCATGGTGTGGTGCTCTTGCAAGCATTCCACACAGCGGTTTCTGCTTCGGCTCTCCTTTACAAAATGGGAATGTGCCAGACAGTTAATTCAGTGTTTGTATCTTTTCACCACACTTAACCGTTTAACGAGGCACATCCGACGGAATTTGGAGCATTTTCGTAGGGGATGAGCTTCAGGACATAGACGGAACTTCTAGCTGGAGGTAGCAATAACTTCATCGAGGGTCAGATCAGTCGAGCGTTCTACTGTTAGTCGACGGGGAGCAATTTCAGACATATGTGAATAAACAAAAAACGGGCAAAGAAAAGAGAGAAAATTAGTTTTGCTCATAATGAGAAAGCAGCACGAGTTTAACTATTGGCCGAGTCCGGCCGGTCCGAATATCGGCCACTCGCACCATCGAATCTGGGCCGAAATAGACTCATTCCATCCGACCTAGCTTCCCATTCGTTAGGGGGTAAACTGTCATGATGAATGACAACAAAATTATTTATAACGAAATTTCTTTGAGGAACCTTCCCGTAATTTCCTAATATTTTTAGGAATTAATTCAAATTAAATAAATTATAATTTGAACTTTGGCACTTTAAATTTATGTTCGAGAGACCAAAAATGTTTCCGCGATAAATAGCTTTACCGAATGACTTTCTTTCTAAAACTCTAAGGCGCTAAACAGTTTTTGAATAAATTACAAAAACCTCTTAAATTTTATTAACTTACAAATTTAAGGAAACAACACAAATATGGATATTTTATACTTGTTACCACGGATTCTGAACTAATCGGCAACGGGGCATCTTTCCTTCAAAATGATATATTAAGGGTTGATTTGGTGGTTACAGATGTCCACTTGGTATGATGATATGATGGTGTCTTGAGTGTTGTTGTGATGTAAAGATGTTGTGTGATGTAGTTTGTTTTGTTGAAAGGCTTGTGTAGTGTGTTGAATTATGTTGGTGTTTATGTTACACAGATATTATTACCACTTCACAATTTTTTTTTATAAAATTTTTTTTTTGAAGCAAATCTTTTATTTTTATTTTAGTAAACCTTTATTCTTTATTACAGATTTCACTTATTTTGTTTTCGGTTAGTATTTCTTTATTTAAATTTTCTTCACAACACTGCACTTCTATCTGTATTTGTATTTTTATATAAATACTAGCAGACCCGGGCAAACGTTGTTTTGCCTTCGAATTTTATTTTCACTGTAAGTCTGGTTTCCATGCAAAGTCATGGCTGACTGATATTTAGAAGAAGAATGAAAGGTGCACTAAATCGACATAGCAATTATTGTTTAAATGGAATTATATATTTTTGATAGCTGGGCCCGATCCGCGTTGCTCTTTCACTAACACCTTGGGTTAATTTATTAAAATGTATGTAATATTTAATTTAAATAAATTAATCTTCAATTTACTAAGTTCTTTTTTCGTTTGACACCCACGAACTTTTCACGAAAAGAGGTTATGTATGAGTAGGTGTCGGGATACTTAACGCCGCTACACACCGATCAAGCACCTAACGCCTTCAGCAAAACATAAAATAGGCTTATTGCGCAAATAGAGTTTAAAAAGAGTGATAGATATATATAGCAATATGCCAAAAAATGTACTTTTTCATTTTCATTATTTTTAATGCTTCGGGGGTAGAGTCAGCTACCGTAATTGCTAATTAGATTGTCCCTCACTTGCCCTAAAACGGAAATATAGGGTTGCCTTTCGAACTTGGGCTTTTTAATTTTTGGTGAATTTAACGCATTATTTATGGATAGTTAGTTTGGCTATTAATCTTCCATTTTCTGGTATTGTTGTAATAATACACTGAGAACAACAACAACAAAACTTGAAAATAAGAAAATACTACTGCTAACATTTAACGCGGCACAAATTGGGCTGAATATTATGTCTTGCCATTCAACGCAGTTGTTAACGACTTCAAAATTTAAAATTGTGCGAAATTGCTTGACGATCGCACTTTTCGAAGAGGAACGAGGATATGGCACCTCATAAGGAAATATACAACAGATGTCAGCAAGTAAAGGCCCGGCAAAACAAATGTATTCATTTCCTTTTAAATATTCGGCAGTTCCACCCAACGAAGCAAAATATGGAAAATGGTGTTGAAATAATGAAGAAGGTTTTTCAGGAAAATACAAAATGGAATGCTGAGGAACGAATAAAGAGATTGCAAGAGATAGAGAGCAAACAAGAAACAAAAAAAAAGACGTACGGAGAGTAAAGTTCTATTTCAAAATTTGGCAAACAACAAATTTGGGTTTAGAGTCCCAACTCAAAGAAAAACTAAAGAATTTACACTTCTATATAGACCTCTAAAAATGTAAATAATAAAAATAACTTGATGTTTCTAAAAGTATAAATAAAAAGTAGTCTGTTCAATGAAATTAAAATAAATGCAATCTTATTCGCGAAACTAAAAATCTAAGCAGTTAAAAAACTTTAATGATGA
This sequence comes from Sarcophaga carnaria, assembly GCA_958299815.1. Lineage (NCBI taxonomy): Eukaryota > Metazoa > Arthropoda > Insecta > Diptera > Sarcophagidae > Sarcophaga > Sarcophaga carnaria. The sequence goes on along the minus strand of OY283153.1, from coordinate 71,197,189 downwards.
ATTTAAGTTACATAATGTATGTATATATTTTTTTATAAATTTGAAACTATTTTATTATTTTATAGCTCTTTTCTTTCTCAATTGGTCATTTTTCAACCGATTTTCAAAATTTGTTTTTTGATCGAAATTATCTGTCTAATTGCTGAATATAGGTATTACAAATTATTGCCGCTAGATGGCGAAAAATTCGTTTTTATTGAAAAATGTATCGAAATATTATGAGTTCATATATTCAGCAAATATACTCGTCAAAGGGTTTTGTACAAAGTTGCCAAACATCATTTGATCGAATTTTGGAAATTTATGGGTCAAAATTTTGATTTTCTTCAATAACATAAAAATAACGGTAATTTTGTAAATAACGGAATTATGAAAAAGCCCTAGAGAATCATCCTCAACAATAAAAAAGTTCTTTTTCGCAAAAAGCCGATTTTGGCATATTGCTAGATATATATTTACTTTTTTTTTAATATATTTTTTTCACAAAACGATGTTAGGTTTCAGTCGGTATCGGACTAATTAACGCCACTGCACGCTGATTAACGACCCAACACCTTCAAGGAAACACAGCATAGTACAGTAGTTTTTGAGTTACGGTGCCAAAACACAAAAAAACTAAATATTGCGCCATCTGTCGGACGAACTTCAAACTACACAGAAACAGTCCTCACGCCCCATATAACATGTATATTAAGTTTGGTCAAAATCGGTGTAGTAGTTTTTGAGTTTAGCGATCACGAAGATACACGTCATTTTTATATATATAGAGATAGAGATTTTGTATTTTTTGATTTTCTTCTATTGTTTTTTGTGTAGGTCAATTACATAGGGGGCGTTATGCTGTGATGGCGGCTGAGAAATTTTTAGTCATAGCCATCCAAAATAAATTTTTTTATCAGAAAAAAATTACTTTTTGCCAATCGTTATCGCTTAATTGTCTTTGAACATCCCATGCCATATGATCTTTGGCAAACTGAGGGCGCTGTTGTTGACGGATTGCATTTAATTGAGGTTTTTTCTTTAGTTTTCGGACTTGTAAATGTTCACTGCTTAAAATAGCGCGACGAACTGTTGATTTACTTGCTTTAACTCCTGCTAAATGCTTAATTTTAGAGGCAGAATGGGCTGAATTTGAGGCAGTTCGAAGAATTTTTTGCTTGTCCTGTGGTGTTAGAGCTGTCTAAATACCTCCTTTGTAATTTTTATTATATGCTCCACGATGTTTTATGTAATTCATTAACACATTATGACTTTGTCCGATTTTTCTACCGATTTCTCGATAAGAATAATTTCCAGAATGGCAAACATAAATTTTTACCATTTCCGACGAATTTAAAGAACTCTTCCTTCCTATATTGATTTAGCTAACTGCAGTTACAAACTATGACTTTAATTTTATTTGGTTTTTATAAAGCTTTATTACAACCGCCTACTGATTTATGTTAAAAATGCACGTGGTTCTATTCTGTTGAACCAAAAAATAAATGAAAAATTTAATACTTGACTACAAAGAGTGTGAAAAATACCGTTATAATTCATTTTTATACTATTTTTTGTGTTCTAATTATCATTTACAATATTAACTATTTTTCTGCAAAACAAAATTTTTTATTCTATCTGTATTTGCAATTTATACAGTTTTTTTAATTTAAAATATGTTGGTTCTATCCTGATGAACCGCAGTGTTTATAAAATTCATTATTAATAGAAAAAATATAAAATTCATTATTAATAGAAATTCAATATTATTAAAAATAAAAGTATAAAAAATGTAAAATAAATATTGAAATGATTCAACACTTCCATTTGTTGCGTTTATGCAATTCGACCAAATATTCATCTTTCCACCGACGCGAGACCAAATGGTGCAAAATTTTCAGCTTACGCCATCGATTAACAGAGCTTAGAGATTCATTCGAAAAATATCCCGGGGTTAAAGGGTTGATGTCAGACGGGTTGTCAATAATTAAGCTAAAAGGTCTAGAATTCAAACAATCCTCTATTCTTGTCAACATATTTTAAAATTCTTCATAGGTGAAACTTTGGACATGAGATATCTTTCTCAAATCGGTTTTGAAACTTTTCACACCTGCCTCCCATAACCGCCCCATATGTGAAGCTCCAGGAGGAATAAAATGCCAATCTACCAACTGAAATGCATTCTTTGTGACAATCTGACTTTTAAGGTCCTCAAAGAACTGAGTTTTATCCTTATTCAAAAGATTGGCTGCTCCAACAAAGGCAGTACCATTGTCAGAATATAGGTGAAAAGGACAACCACGACATGAGGAGAATCGAGCAAAAGCTGCCAAAAACTTTCGGTGGATATGCCATTTGTAGGCTCCAAATGGATGGCTCGAATAGCAAAACAAACAAACACTAAGACATATCCTTTCGTTATTCTACAACCATGCCCTATATATGACTTTATATCAAAGTTACCAGCAAAATCAATTCCGGTGTGAGTAAAAGGGCGAGTAAGCGTAGTTGTTTCGGGCGGCAAAGCAGACATAATCTGTTGACCGAGCTTCTTCTTCTATAAAGAACACACTTTGCAATTGTGAACTTGTGTTGACCGAATTCTTTAGTTTAGGAACCCAAAATTTCTGTCGCATAAGACGAAGCATAAGTGAGATATTCGCATGAGCCGAAAACTTATGAAGATGTTCCGGATAGAGACACGTGAAACGGCCATTATAGGATAACAACTTCGGAAAACGTTCGTAGTCAAAGTAGGTATTTGAGAGAGTCTACCATTACCAAGAAGAAATAATGAATTCTTAGGGGTTAAGGAAGGGCCATTCTTCAGTGAAGAGTATTCGAGGAAATGAGTACTTTGGCAAAGAATCATAAAACGATGTACGAATAATCATCGACAAACTCAATCCATCTATTTAACGTAATCCCAGAGTTTTAGCGATGCTGTCGTCTGACAATTTTAGATATTCGGAATCCAATAGATGTTCGGGCGGCAAATCCTCAATAAGAGCTCTATCATTTGAAATCCATTTGCCAAGAGAAAAGCTAGAAAAATTCAGAACATGAATTATCTCATCACGATTACGAGTAGTTTCTGCGAAAGAATGCGAGCCAGCCAAAATCTCAGAAGCAACGGTTGGTTCGTTTCACAATCATCAGCTAATTGATGGAGGGTTCATATGGCCAAATAGGGGCCACAGTTAACACCAAATTCGAAATCCTGAACATCTTCCTGGGAGTTTCGACGGAATAATATCCTTTGAAAGGGGTGTGATCTGGTACGACCACAGTATACATCTTCTGTATGTCTGCGTTGAAGACAAATCTAGATAGTCACCACCAGAATATCTAAATAGTTAAATTGGCTTCTAAAATCGGGCCAGTGTGCAAGACATTGTTAAGGCTTAAGCCATTAGAAGAGGGGCATGAAACGTTGTGCTATCAGGCTTAAAAACGGCATGATTGGATAGATAGTAACTAGGTTTAGGGGAATAAACAGAATCATTGTTTATTTTCGACATGTGGCCTAGGGTAAGGTACTCCTCAATAACTTGATCATATTGGCCTTTAACCTCAGGGTTCCTCAATATACGAGACTCATTTTTCAAAAATTGAGCGAGTGCGCCTTTTCGAGATGGACCGAGATTCAAGTATGTCGAAAATTCGGATTTAAAAGGTAAAGCAACTACATATCGACCCTCTTTAGTCCTATAAGTCGTGCGACGATAAGGATACTCACAAAAGCAATCTTCAGCCGACAATATTTTCGACTTCGGTATTTCCTCTATTTCCCAGAATCGACTTATTTTCGCATCTAAATCCAGTTGCCCAAAGAAGGAAGCAACGGAATCCAACGGGTTCGACTGACGTATTTTACCAGTTACTATCCAACCGAAAATATTTCCTTGACATATTAAAGGGTTGCCAAAATCTTTTCTAATCTCACAGGAAGCGTGATCTGAGAGTATATATCTCCGCCCAATAGCAAATCCATATGGGCACATTTCAAGTCTGTCAACGGTAAATCGGGAGTGTTGAAGTCAACAAACTTCGCTAAGGAGCATGTGAGTAATCTACCAGTCAGCTTGTCATCCACATATGCCTTCGCAATTAGTCTAAACGCTGGATCAACAGAAGACCCCAGCGAAACAATACAGACTTTAGGCGAGTTTGCGGCCACTGCGCCATTAAGGCCCACAACAGTGGCAGCCGGTGCTCAAAGAGTTGTAAGATCTATCTTCCGTTACAGCTTTCTGGATTTGAAAGTAGTTTGAGACGCAGGGTTGATTAGACCTCTAGCAGGAAAAACTACATCATTATTTACTACATTCACCTGGATAGTTCCTAATAAATCTGTCGAGTACGGGGTGTACTGTAGCCGGGTAGCGAAGTTATGAAAAGATCGGGCAGGAGAAGGCCGAGGGGTTTCTGGAGAACTATCTGGGGTAGAAGGGTTAGTTCTAGTTTATTCTCATACCGACCTATCAGGTTCTGCCACGCCACGTCAAAACCATCATTCGTCATGGGGCAAGTTTGAATAATGTTCCTCGCCTCACCTTCTATTTCTTGTAAAAGATAATACATCTTTTATATGTTTGCTAATATGGGGGTTGGTTCTATAAATGGCCGAAAACATATCTCTAAACGTTGGCCAAGAATGCGTAAGAGTCCGAAAAGGTTTTGGAAGATGAATCGGGATATTACTATTAGGGGCGTTCGCGGCCTTTCTCTTTAGGCTATCAGTTGACCCGTCAATGAACGAGATACATTGAAAATATAGTGTATATCCCGACATATATTTGGCCTTCAGGTATTTGCCGATACCTTGGTATCCTCGGCGTTTTCCCATAAGTCTTCGTAAGTGTCTCGAAAAGCTTCCCACTAATGGTTTAACTCCTGCCGATAGACATTCACAGTGCGAACAGAATGTTTTTCTTTAGGGATAGCCTGAATGAAACTTTGAAAATCGCCTAAGCGATTGTAGTTTTTTGTTAAGTTCCTTAACGCGGTCATTTCAGTACAAACGAGAGAAACGAAAAGTCAAAGAAAATCTTCGAATAAAAAAACTAAAAAATAAAAATGTTCACCAAATGCGGGATTCCAAAAAAAGAGGAAGAAATGAGAAAACTTCAAATCGCTAGAAAAAAAGACCGAAAATTTCAAAAAAGTTTCGAAAACAGAAAAAATATGTTTGTGAAAAAAAAAACGCTGATAGAATTTTCCAAAAAATTTCAAAAAAAAAAATAAAATTCAATTAAAAACACTATATAAGTATAATAAAAATATATATTTTTATTAATTAAACCAAACAAAAATGTTTAAAACCAAAAAATCACAAATATAAAATAATATAATTTGCTTATTATATTGGTATAAGAATATACGATAATCGACAAAAAAGAACAGCGGTCACCTTCAGCTGCTTACGAAGTATTGTGGTGGACATTAGGTTAGCTTAGCCTAAAATATGCTTGTATAGTTGTTACACTAATAATTCCTGTGCCCTTATATGTACCATTCTATCAAAGAATTTATTTTATATTTATTTTAATTTTATTTCGGTAAAAAAAAAATAAAGTTCTTATCACACAAACTTAGTATTTAGTAGGATAACCCTTATTTTTAATAACAGCTGAGGTATTGCATACCATGCCTTTTGGATTTCCGCCCACAAATCGCTTAATTTTTTGGGTTTAACGGCTGAAATGTGTTGCTCTACATCATTCCATAGTGATTGAACTGGCCATTTTAATACGTCTATATTATTTTCTTCCAAGAAACTCTTCACCACCCGTGATGTGTGTTTTGGATCGTTATCGTGCATAAAATGCCATCCAAGCGGCATGTTTTCCTCTGCATATGGAATCATTGTGTTTACAAGTATATTTTTGAAAACATATTGATCCATTTTTATGTCAATTTTCTGTATGGGTCCATCACATTTCCACCACCGTACTTTACTGTTTTCGATGTGTATTTCCGGTTGAGCTGCGTGTTTGGAGGGCGCCATACATAACGGTTTCCGTCAGATCCGAAACGACAAGGAAACGAATGCTCACGGGCAAATGAATTATTATGTTGTACAATACAGCTGCGCAAATTTCTCTCATTTAATCTTCTTCTAATTGTTCGTGAGGCGATGCTGATTCCAAATTTCAAAGTCTCTATTAATTTCATTGGAAGTTATAAATGGGTCTACAACAGCTGCTCTATAAATGAAGGAATCTTGTCTACGGGTGGTTTTTCTTAGTCTTGTGGTTTCTATAACATTTTTGTACGTCCCATAGGTTTGAATATATCTTAATGCATTGTACACCATCTTTCTGGAGCAGTTCAATGTGGATGCAATCTCACCAACAGTGCTTCCTTTCGAGCACATTTGCTGAATTATCTGGCGCTGCGCTTCTGTACACCATTTACTTTTAGCCATTTCTAATTATTACATACACCCAAACCTGTTTTTACACGGTTTTTTTTTACGGGAATTTGAAATAACACGGTTTTTTTTTTAACAAATTTACCATTTTTTTTGTTCGCTCCTTTTTATACGGATAAAATCGTTTAATAAAATAAAAACTCTGTGTATACTATTCAACTAAATCTGTGCGTTTTTATAAAGTTATTCAATTTTATAGGCATATGTAGGCTGCTGCATCAATCCTATGTATATTTTTTCAGTTTGTTTATACACTTACATACATACATAATATTTGACTTTTTTTACGCGTTTTTTTTTTACACGGTAACCACTGGAACGTATCTACCGTGTAAAAAAAGGTTTGGGTGTAATTTGCATTTTTATTTAAATTTTTTAAATAAAGCATTTATAAAACTTACCAATTAGAGATTTTAAACACGAAGAATAATAAAATAAATATTTGAGTATCAGAATTTCGGAAATGTGCTAAATTAGTGTCCAGTTCAGATTACTTATTATTTGCAAATTATACAAAATATTTTAGAATCGCAAAAGAGAAACAAGCAAAAATAACGGTACATAATTATTACACCATATACAACAGTTATAGGTAAATACTTAACTTAATTTTCATAACTAGCAGAAATATACGCTTTTGAATTCAACGCATATGAAGTGTGCTAACCTAATGCCCACCACTGTAAGTACACAACAACTACACGCAAGATCGATACCCTCTGTGTTGTTTATTTTTTCTTCTTCTCACTTTATTTTTCGTATATTCTTACACAAACACTGACTTTTAAATTTTTTCTCTTTTAACTTTTTAACACCATTTATCCACCACTTTTATAAGTATTTTTACATACCTTGTTAAAAATTATTTAGTAAAAAGAAATTAAACAAATTATATATTGCAATCCAAACGGTGAAAAGGGTATGGTTTCCAACAACAAAAGTATCCAGTATGGCCAACAATCTACAAAAAGATCGTCGTCAAATATTTTAGTTTATTTAGGGGATTGTCCGGCTCGATTTGACCAAATATTTGGATGAAAGGGGAAGGGAATAACATAAAATATTTTCCAAGAATAATAAAAATAAATCGATGAGTAATTTTCGATATAAAACTTATATTTATTTTAAGGACATTCAAACCTACCTTGTGATTTGGGTGGATTGATTAATAATCTTTTTTGTTTTGTATTTTTAACAATTCACAATTAAAATTAATATTATCACACGGTTGTAAATTACTTAAAGCTAAACTAAAAATTAGCGTGAACTTTTTGCGTACGTAATTATCATAAACTAAATTATACCTTGAAATTATTTAAATAAAAACTTTAAAAATTTTAATTTTAGAAATTTCGGCTCTTTTAATCATTATGTTAATGAAATAAATTTAAACTTAAGATTATATAAAATCCCATTTCATATTGACGTTTTATAACTTTTTTTTTTCAGTGTTTATTTAATATATATTTAGAACAAAAATTACAAACTCCAAATAAACAAAAAGTATCTTGATATTTTTTTTTTATATACAAAGTCCCATTTTAAAGAGCGCTCAAGTATAAGACGTATTTGGTAGTAAAGTTAATTTTTGAGTTAATTAAATATTAGTATACATATGTACATAAAAGTTTTGGTATCCAAGTTTAATGTAAGCAAAAAGATAATAAAAATCTTACTTTTATATTTATAAAGATAAAATAAAAGGTCAAGGGTTAAAATTAAGGAATTATTATTGAGTTAGCCACCAATATTTATTAAGATTCAGATTAGGTTTAATATTTTTATCATCCAAATAAATACTAGTGTCAAAACGACAGTTTTCAGATGTTAGTTCGTTACAACTTATAGTTTTTTCATTGGATCGTCTGTAAATGTGAAAAAGTATGGGAATACCATCTTCGTTTTGAATAAAACCATTTTTATCAAGATATAGAAAAGCCTCGGGAGGGATGAAACCATTTTCGATTGTTTTTGAAATATATTCCTCGTCAGCGTAGTAAGGCGCCAAAATTAAATTGTTCTCAATGGTATTTGAGCTGTTTAGAATGTGATTTCTTATGATATGAATAATAAAGTTATCAAATCGAGATATTTTGGCTTTTTCATAAAGGATTTTGTTTGAAATGTATTTTTTGTAATTGCTACTTTTTGATCTGTACAATGAAGTACAACATCTGAGACATTTTCTTTCGAAAACGCGAATCTTCTCCATATACGTGGGGCAAATATTAAACCAAATTTGGCAGCCATATGATAAAATTGGTCTAATTAAACTCTGATACATGATGATTTTAACCCTTGGTTGTATATATTTAGAAAAAAAGAATTTTTTGTATACAAAAAATGCATTTCTAGCTTTTATAAGTTTTTGATTAATGTGGTTGTAAAAGTATAAAAATTTATCTAACTCTATTCCTAATAGCCTAACACTTTGTTTTACGGGAATGTTTATATTATTTGTGGATCTAATACCAAATGACTTCCAGTTTCTTCGAATATTACTGATACATTTCCCAACAGGTGGCCTAAAAAGAATACATTCGCATTTGTCCAAATTGATCTTCATGTGCCAATCTTCAGAATATTTTTCAATTATCGAAAATTTATTTTGCAAACCGTCATTAATTTTATCAACTGTATTGTCAGCATGATATATAGTTATATCGTCTGCGAAGGCTATAACATTGTCCATTTTATCTAGTAAATCTAACAAGTATAAATTAAACAGTATAGGAGAATTAACAGTTCCCTGTTGTAGTCCGTTGACAATGGTGAATTTTCCAGTACTAACTGATTGTTTTCCATAAATTGAGAAAGTTTTGTTATTTAACATGTTATGTATAAGGATTACGAAATGAAATGGAAATTTATATTTGAGCAATTTAAAAATAAGGCCAGGAATCCAAATACTGTCAAAAGCTTTTTCAATGTCAACTAAGCAAGTGCCAGTATATAAAGATTTGTTAAGATTCCATTGAATATTTGAAACTAACAAATGAATTGCGTGTACTGTTGAATGCTTGTATTTACAGCCAAATTGTCTTTCACCAACTAACTTATTTTTCTCGCAAAACTTGATTATAGTCATATTGATACATACTTCAAATACTTTGCTTATGTTTGGAAGCAAGCTTATTGCCCGTAAATTTTTTGGATTTGATGTATCATTATCTTTCTTGGGTTAAACTATCACTTTGGCTTGCTTCCAAGCACGGGAAAGTAAGAATTATTTAGCATGTTATTGAAAAGTATTCCATATTTGAATATTAAATTTTCGGGTAAATTTCGCAATATAACGTTGGGGATATTATCAACTCCTGATGACAATTTAGGTCTTAATTTTTTAAAAATTGATAAAATTGTATCTTTTTGAACAAAAATGTTATTTAATTGAGTTTCGCTTAAGTCATCTGCTTTATTTGACTGTGAAAATGTTGTCAAGGTTGAAAAATTGTATTCATATTGCATTTTTTCTTCCAAAAAATCATTGAAACAACTATCAACTTCCAGATGTACTGTATTATCAGGATCAATCTCCTTAAAAGAGTGAACCGATTCTAAAAACGAACCAAATATATTTAAGTTTTGCTCTTCCCCGTAAATCAAATAATTCTCACCTTCCCTTTCTAGAACTTGGGGGTCAATACCACCGTTTCTTATCAATCTTTCATCCTCTAAAGGAATTCTCAGAATATCTAGTTCGAAAGGCCGTGTTGGCTTAAACTGTTTTCTCACTTCACCAAACATATTTGATGAGTCTTTAGGACTCAATTGTTTAAGTCTGTCTTGAAAGTATTTATTTATTGAGATTATAAAATTGTCGTTAAGGAGTTTTCTAATTAGCTTCAATTTCGCCTTCAGGACTTTAATTTCGGATTGTGTTACAAAGATTTCTAGTCTATTGAAACGTTTAATCATGGTAAGAATTTTACTTTTCTCTACCTGTAGCTTTTTAATAATCGAATTGGTGAATCTTTCAGTCGAGTCATGTGTTTTATGTTTTGGAATTGATGTGCCCATGGCTTTTATAATATAATCGTTCAGTTCACGCAAATAAAAATCTAGTTCGTTATTCATTAGATTCCTATCATTCGGAATTATAATATTATCATTAGTTTCTCTTAACAACAAATTTTTGAACTTCTTCCAATTCGTTTTCTTAAAATTAAACATTGCTTCGGGAGATTCTATAAAGAACGAAAGAGGGTGGTCATTTTCAACTCCTAATAATTTGATTTTAACTGCATCATGATCACTATCATATCCCACCGTCTCGAGGCAATTCATGGAATCATTTGCCCTATAAAACTTCCGTCTCGAATCAATTATGCACAAGTCCAGATAAGAATTACATCGTGGGTATGATGGACTACAAGTCGCAAGTAGTTTACATCTAAATCTTATTTCATAATCCACTATCCATTCTTTCAAATGGTTGCCTTTAGTGTTCGACTCTGAGTTCTTCCAGTCAGTATGTCTGCAATTTAAGTCGCCGGCTAAAATATAATAATTATCCGTATTTTCCAGATTCATCGTTTGAAAAAGACTTAAAAGCTCTGATTTGAAAAGATTGCAATTGTTTCCCGAAGGGTAATAGGCAGCTATAATGAAAAGTGTCTTATTTGGACAAAAAGGTATTTTTACTACAGATGTTTCTCGGTGTCTACAAAGATTGAGGTTTTTATTACTGTGATGACTATATTTTATTCCTTTTCTGATCAGAATAGCTGTTCCTCCCCCCCTTTTAGCGTTCTTTCTATCGTTTCGTATAAAATTATAGTTTTCAAAATTCAGTTTGTGTTTGGAGTTAAGTTTTGTTTCGTTAATTAAAACTAAATCTGGATTGTTATTATTTAGGAATACACTAAGGTTGTATCTTCTACTTAAGTTAATTAAGGAGTTAATATTTATGTGGATAATATTTAATTATTTTGCAATTGTTTCAGCCATCGTAAATAATTAAGATTCTATCATAGAGTAAAGAGCACCTATTCTAGACGATTGTAATTGTAATTGTTTGTTCAAATTAATAATTTGGTTAGATAAGGCTTGTACTGAGTTTTTTAATTGTTCTAAGATATTGTTAATTGTGTGATTTAAGTTAACATTTTGTGGTGTAAAATTATTTTTTAACATATTGGCATAACTTATATTATCATTAATAATAATTGGGGAATTTTGTGTCTTTTTATCTGACAACTGTTGTTTTTTAGCCCGTAGCTTTTGCTGAAGCTCCTTATACTTTGGACAACCTTTGTATGATGCTGGATGACCATAACTATTGCATAGCACGCAGAAAAGCTTCTCTCTTTCAGTTGCTGGAACCTCTTGTAACGAACATTTACCGATTTCGTGATTATCTTTACATTTAACGCATCTACGTGGTAGATAACAATTTGAAGCACTATGCTGGAAGCTTTGGCAATTTCTACACTGTGCTATTTCAGATTTACGTAGGCCTTCCCAATGGATACAACGATATAGCAGCCCCTTGATTGTTTTGAGTTCACTAATTTTACTCTCACCGCTTATTTGAACCATATAAATTGGTAAATTATGTCCATTGGCATCTGCTCTTTTAGTTGTAAATGGACTTACTTTAATAAAATCCAAATTTTCATTTTCAAACTTCTTTAATTCAGTTAATATTAGATCAGGATTCATTTTGGCAGTTAAGCCCTTTAACAAAAAGGTTTTTGTTTTTAGATTTTTCGGAGTAAAGGTGAAAAATTTTGTTTTGGTTTCGAGTAGATATGCTCTTATTTTGGAATAATCGTCTATCGAAGAGGTGAGTAGTTGAATTTTACTGTTATTATATTCTCTTATCTTGAAATCATTTATATTAAGGCCTTTCTTAACAAATTCTATAAGAGAGTTAGGATCCACATCAAAGATGTAGAGTGGAGGAGTTTTTTTATTTTTATTTTGATTAGAGTTCGTTTTTTCAACGTTGGTATTATTATTGTTATTGCTATTACAAGCGTTATTATTGTTTTTGCTCTCAGTAGTTGGAGAGGTAATTAAAGTAACAGTTTTGGATGATGTGGGTACTTCTCTATCTTGCACATGTTTTTTAAATTGTTGTATTACTTCGTTATTAAAATTTTTTCCATCGGCAAGAAGTGCCCAATAATTATTTTTTAAATGTTTTGGTGTTGATTCTAACATTGTAACACATTTTCTTTTGCATGCATTTTCTATTTTTGGTGTATCAATAGATTTATTTTTTACACTGTTTTTGTCACCGTTTGTAAATGAGTAAAGACCATTATGCTCACTCATAATTAAATTATTTTTTTTTGTTTATGAATAAGAGTCTATTTCTCTTGAAATTTATTAACAACAATTTTACACAAGAATATGAATATGTAAAAAAGACAAAAAATAAACGACAAAGAATTTTAAGCAATGATCCACGTCCGTCTATCATGACAGTTTGAACGCGACTCTCCTTGCGTTTTATAACTGCCTAACTAGTAATACTTCCTTTATAAAAAGAAAAAATAATAAAAATGGAAGAATAATGAAAGGGATAAAATATATTTTATAATTTATTATTTTTATTTTTATTTTTATATTTTATTCATGGCACATCATTCGGCAGATAACAGCTTGCTACTACACATACTGCCACCATTACTAAGGCTGCTGTAGCTGATGTTGTATTTTACTAGATGTCAGTAATGGTAGCTTTTTTTTCAAAATATTCAACGCGTGCAGGGAAACTGCACACATCTCTGTCTCGGTGAAATCTGTAAAATTTCTGCTTCTCATTTGATTTGTCTGTAATTTTATATTTAATACATTCATTTTTATTTTAGTTTTCTTGTTCAGTTTCGTTTTCGTTTATTTTCTTTATTCTTATTATAATTGGTTTTTTATTCTATTTTGTTGCTATTTTGTGCAGCTTTTTTGTATAAACTTTAAGCCGTATAGGGTCCATATATTTCTATTTTTGCCACAGGTAATAGGGTGTCACCGTTTTCACGCTTTTTGTCTACAACATTTATTTGTAAATTTCATTTTTAGAGGATTGTCCCTTTTTATATTTATTTAGAAAGAAAGTAAAAAGAGAAGTGAAGAAGAGAACCAAACAAATTAAGCTCTAGAATAAATAAAAATATTAAATTTATATAAAAAATAGAAAAAGGACTATTAAACATTTTAATATTAAACAAAATTTATGTGAAATAAACAATTAATGCGAAAATAGTTCAATTAATTAATAAGAAATGAATGTACAAAAAAGTGTTCAGGAATTGAGCAATATTCTATTGGAATACTAGAAACAAACAATTTTGTGCGTTTTATTTGTGAGGATTGTATTCAATATATAAAAAATGTTGACCTTGTATTAGGCGAAAAGTTAGCAAGCAAAATTTAAAGGAATATAAAAGAGAATTCGAGTCATCACTAGGATAAAATGAAAGTGAAATAAAACAATTATTAGAAGCAATTGAGAAAAGATATATATATATCGGCTTAAAATTCTTGATGACAACCAAAAATCTTATGAAAAAATGTAGTGGAAATAAAAAAACTAATTGCAAATGTAAAGGATAATGAAAATAAAAATGAAGAAATGCGAAAAAACATAGAACAAAACAGTTAAAAGATGTACTGTGAAATAAAGAAAGTGATCAAAGAAACAAATATAAAAAAAAAATAAGATGACATTCGCAAGAATTCAGTGTTGCCAGAGGTGAAAACTCGAGTGCCATTGGTAATTAAGCCCACAAATAAACAAAAAATGAAAAAACAAAAGAGGATTTAAATAAAAGGGTAGACCTAACAAACTTTAAAATAACAAATATTGAATATAAAAGAAATGGAACAGTGACAATTTAAAGTGAAAACAAAGATGAACGAGATAAAATAAAAAGTGCCATCGAGAACAAAATGAGTGAAACAGACGATATAAAAGTGCCAAGTGAAACCCAAAAGTAATTGCGGAACAAAAATTAAATGTTGTGTGGGAAAATGTCGAGTGTTTGATGGAATCTGAATCTGGGTTTGGACGAAAAGCTTGCGACTACAGATAGAGAGTGTCCTGTTTATAAAAACAAATTGAATTTAAAAAAAGCGAATAATGGGCATAAACGAAAAACAATTAATGGATTTATATGACAAATGTTCAAGGATTAATTAACAACTTTAATGAGATAGAAGAGGAAACACACCTATCAGACAATGTGGATGAAATAGAAATAGTGATACCAGAATACTTTCAAATGGTTACATTATCAAATTCAACGAGAACCGTGGAAATAGTTATGTACTATAACAAATGCTGGGAGGTGAAAACGATATTTGAAAAATTTAGTGATTTCAAACACTGGATTAGTGATTGATTACTTTTGATTCTTTTTGAATATTAGACTAATCGCCAGTAATCCTGACGAAGACGAAAATCATTTATTCTTTATAATATAACTCTTTTATTTTTGACCAAATTTCGGTCTCTTTTTCAACAACGTTAGTTGATAAAGAAAGCTTGCAGTGAGCAGACATAATTTTCTTTTTAATTGTTCGTCGATTCAACGAAGAGTAACCTTAATGTTCAAAAATGAAGACTAACCGTCCAGGGTTAAAAGAAAATGTATTTATTATATCAAAAATATTTCAGAAGAGCTTTTGTCAATTTATTAAATTATTTTATAATGTTTTGTAAACAAAGTATTCCAAATACTACTAAATAAATAAACAAAATGAATAACTTTATTTCATTATTTACGATTTTCTGTTTTTGATCCACCGGTGTCCTTTTGCGGGAAAACAGGACAACAAGGGCGGACAAAGTGAATTGTTTTTAAAGTATTTTACGTTCGCTTAACTAAATTAATCGCTAGAACCCTTAACAGAGCGAGTTCATAGTAGATTTTGAAATTTTTTTTCTATATATATATATATATATTTATATATACATACATACATATGTATATGCACATTGATTTCGTTGTGGTCGAATTATTTCAAAGTGCACTTTGACTATTTAGAGTACTTACACACGCATCGAATTAGTCTTTTTTATTCAACATAATGCAGCTGATACTTTCTAAATACCTTGTATAAGATATTTGGCATATGTGTTTTGCTAGAAAAAAATCAGACTTTTTACAAAGTGAATTTAAACATTATATTTATATTTAAAAAATTAATAAAACCGCAATGAACTTTATTGTTCTGATACATAGCATTAGATTAAGTCCAATTACTTATCAACAATTTTCTCATTTTATTTAATTTCTTACACACTCTGTAACTATATGTATATACAGTGGACAGCAGCTTTCTATGTAATCTAATTTATTTTAGCAATTTCCTGAATTTTAAAGAATGTTATGTAAAAATATCTAATGCTTTTTAATTGTATTTTATTATTAATATTTCTATTTTATAATAAACCAAAAATATTTTAGTTTTTTCAAAACGGAAAAATCGGGAACTTTCGGATCCTCCATATTTTTACAGGGCAAACGTGCAGGTTCCACCAAGAAGAACTCAGAGTCAAATTAAAATCCAGTATATACAATATATTGAGAAGAAAAAAGGAGAAAAATAGAAAAAACAAATATTCAAATTGGAGATTGAATTTGGTTATGATTGAAATAAGTAATTAAATTTTAAATTCATCTTTCATAAATATACTGATATTAAAAATTATACTGATTGTTGTTATATATCATATATGTATATATATATATATATATATATATATATATATATATATATATGTCCATACATATATATTATACTCTAAATTATATATATTGCTCTAAATTATAAAGCTGATATTAAATACGTATGTATATACTGATAAATTTTATATATTTGATATGTGTCAATATCACACAAAGATCCCAACTAGGGATTGAACTCGGTTATGATTGAGGATAAGCAATTTAATTTCAAATTCATCTTTCATAAATATACTCCAAAGTTTTGTATTTACAACTCTTAACAATAATCTCAAAGAGCTCGGTTCAATCCGATCAATCAATTTTCTTTTTTATAAGATATATATATATATGTATTGTATTTTTCATTTATTTTATTTTACAAAATAATAACAAAATATATGTTTTATAAAAAAGTTTTTTTTTTATTGCACTCCCATTTCGTGTAAATAAATTTTAAGAATTTTTGTATTAGGATTACAATTCTTTTGAACATGGAATATATAAGTTTTTTATAATTGTACGTAGGTTTTATTTTATTACTGAACATCACTAGCACAGAAATTATTTAATAAATCTTCGAATATTGGGTTTTTGTTCCAATTTTTAAAGTCTACTAGAGATTTATTCAATTTTGCGTAGCTTAGGACAACCTATTAACAATCTTCGTACAAATACAGACTTATAAAAATTTGTGTTAACACTTGATGGTATTGGGGGATTAAAAATGTCCTAGCTTTTTGATGCGAAATAATACATGGTGGAATGTTTTTTGGCCTATCTCGATATTTGTATAACGAATTAATTTAAAATTTGTAATGCTTACGTTTTATTTAAATTGTATCAAAAAATTATATTTGCAAGAAATGACATTTTGGATTTCATAAATACATAAATATTTTTTGCAAAATTTCAAAATCTATTATGAAAAATCGCTCTGTTAAGAGTTCTGGTGATTCACTTATTTGAAATCGCAGTAGTATAGTAGGTGGTAAGGCCAAAGTTCAAACTCCAGGTCAGACATCAAAGCCATTATCTTTCTTATTTAATTTTTAATGTATTTCAATTTAAAAGTAAAGTTGTATCTTCGGAATATATTAAAAAATCTTATGGTTACATTGAAGAAAAATTGACTGGGGCAAATATGATATATAAGAGCAACAATGGACCTGTGTGTTAAAAAACACATTGGCCACGAAACCTTAAAGGTAGAAGATATATACTTTTTTCTTCCCATACAGTATATAAATAGACTTAAATGAGCATAAAAGCCTGGAGCCAACTAAATGCCTGATTATTATGTTGTCATATATATTGCAGTTATTCATCGTATCCACTTTCTTGCTAAGAAGAAAAAATATTTGTTATATGAAGATATTCGAATACCCTTCGAATTATATGAACAAATATTTATTCCAATAATTTATCAGCAGCAGTACACAGTTGTTTATCTCGACACTCAAAGAAAACAATTTTTGTATTTAAAAGTATTATCAAAAAATATTATGTATATTTTGTGCTAAATAAGTGTATTAAATAAAATATAATTCATATTTATTATTATGTCATTAATTATTTAATTTATTTAGTACAAAGTATACAAGATTGAAATGCGTTAATAGGTTGCGATTTGTAAAAATGGTTCGTACATCCCCTACAAGATGGTCTTTTGCATGCTATATGAGGGTGAGGGTGGTGATGCTTTGTCACCACAATGAATACAAATTTCATGTATACAATCTGCTTTATTTAGCAGTTTGTTTTTCATAATTTCTCTATATTCATTTTGATTTCTTAGATTAGTGATGGACGCATTTTTAACAGGTATTTCAATAAATTGGCATATGAAACACCGCAGTTAGAACTGTCTTCTTGGCATATAAAAATACCCCAGTTAAAACTGTGTTCTTGGTAATCATGCTCTAAATCCATATTTTGCCAGATCTCAGTATTTATTTTTTAAGATTAAATCTAAAAACAAAAATTGTTTCCTTTGAGTGTCAAGATAAACAACTGTGTAATGCTGTTGATAAATTATTGGAATAAGTATTTGTTCATAAAATTCGAAGGGTATTGGAATACCCTTCTACATTGCGATTACGTTTCCGCATTATCGAAAAAAGGTATTCTAACAAAAATCTGAATAGTAAAAATAAAGAAGAAGAGAATAGTACTTTTAAAATCAGCTGTGTAACTGTGGAACATATAAAAAAGAATCTTAAAAAAAAGAAAGAACTTAGAGCAATTAAACAGTTATTAAAGCCCACTTCACATGGTAACACTTTACGTGCGTAAAGTCTAATGAAAAAGTAAAATGAAATTTCATCCGTATGACAAAAAAGAGAATAAAAGTCGTATGATTTATATTTTTTGCGTTTACATGATCGGTATAAGACAATAACAAAGTAAAATGAAAACAGCTGTTACACTTTTTTTCTATGTGTTTACATAAAAATACATCCCTGATCTAATGCGACTTGTAGGCCATTTACACTACAGCGAAATCTAGTAGATTAGATTTCAAATCTTGCTCAAAATCTACATCGTTTACACTGGATTTATTTGACAGTAGCAAGATTTCATTTTAATAACAAAAACAGCGGACTGAAATTTAAAAGAAAATAATAATATTTTAGTTTAACCCTAATCAAGTCAGGAAAAATTTTTACAAATCCAGTCAAAATGTGTTTCAGAGGCACATACAAAGAATTTACGTATTAATTTTGTTAACTTATTTTCATTCTATTAAATTTTTTCTTCTCAGTTACATAAATGAAATATTATTTATTTATTTTCGCATTTTTAGCAAACTAGAACTTTTGAACAATGCTCGTTGCAAGTATATTTGTGGTAAATACTGCAAGACTGCTTACACATTCTGCGTACATATAACATCTACGTCACATATCTGTCTGCCTTGGCTGGTTTGAGAATTCATCCTCGTGTTGTATGGACCGAACATTGGACAAATTATTTTTATTTAATTTTAGAAGACTACGGCAAATAATGGGTGCCAGAACTCTTCGTAACTCATTATACCTCATTATAACTCATTATTATATTTAATTTTGTTGTTCACCAACAATAGAAGTAATAGTTAGCGTTCCCATATGTGCCTCATACGCACATTTTGACATGATTAAGAACATTTTTGATGGAAACAAAATAAAAATAAAAAGAAATTAATTTATTACTTCAAATTTGTAAATTCTAAATAAAACAACTGAAAGTAGGAATTCAAAAAGCAGTAAGAACTAGAACCTATATTCAAGGAAGTTAAAACATGACCAAGTGAAATATGTGTCGGAGAGGCACATGTTGACTTGATTAGGGTTATATTAAAATGTAATTTTTTTCCTGCTCAGCGTTGTATTTTTAAGTATTATTTGGCAAAACACATAGTTGCATTTGTATTTTTACTAGATTTTGAGTAGATTTTGCCGAAATCTACTAAATAAGTAGATTTTGTTTTGTATGGGAAATCTAGTTAAAATCAACTAGATTTGGCTCGAAATCTCATAAGTACTAGATTTCGCTGTAGTGTAAATGGCCTATTGCTTGTTTTTTAAATCATTTCAAAAAATGAAGAGAGCCGTACGTCTGTCAAACTTTTCATTCGTATTTTCTCTCAATGTGTGATGGTTTCATTACATAGTACGTTTAGACGATCACATCCGTACTCTTCTACACAAAATTTTGACAGATCATATTACTTGTGGGACCGTGTAAAGTAGGCTTAAACAATTTAAAAATATAAAATATTGTGAGATTTTAATTTAAATAAATTGCAAAATAACAGAACGCAAGTAAGAGGCATTTGTGAGCAAAATTTATTAGTGAAAAGAATCCTGACTTGCCGAAGGTGATTTTTAGTATTTTTTACATTGTGACACAAAAGTAAAAGCTCTTTTTGTAAATTAGAAAAAGGAATCGATTATAGCAGCAATTTTATTGGAAGAGGAGGACAACATGTGTCAGAATAAGGAACTGAGACTTGAGAAACGAAAATTTATTGACAGTTGTAATACCTTCGAGATGAACTATCAGTTGTGTGAAATTTGTTATGAAAATATTGACTGTAAAATAAATTTACACTTTTACAGGTTAAAAAAAAACTTTCGTCTTTTGCACAAGAAGCACCATCAAATATCTCAACATCTATCTCATCGCTTAACCAAGTTATAGCTGCTCTGAGATTCTTTGCAGAAGGAAGCTACCAACATGGAGTTGGTACAGATTACAATGTTGGAATGGATCAATCAACAGTGGATACAATTTAACCAAAGTGAAGAGGAAAAGTCACAGGCAAAACAAGATTTTTATGGGCCGGCTTTCCAGGAGTCGTGTTGATGGAACACATACATATACAAATTATAAACCCATCCCAAGAGGAGTTCATTTATTATAATAGAAAAGGCATTAGCATTAATGCTATGGTGGTGAGTTCTAATATCAGTGCTTATAAATTTAGTGTATGTTTTAGGTGTGCGATAACAAAATGCGCATAAGATGCATCAATGCTATATATGGAGTTTAAGTATAGTAAGGTCACAATTGGAGCGGAAATATCGGGACGGAGAGAGAAACACTTGGTTATTACACGTTAAACGACATACATATATGAATGAATTTCTGATTGTATTTTTATGTTTAATAGCTGATGAGGGATACCCCCTCAAACCCTGACTAATGATTCCTTATCGATCTCTAAATGAAGGGAGTCGATAAAGCCACTATAATATGCGGCACACAAAAACATGAAATATAGTTGAAAGAACTATTGAGGCTTTGAAGAAGCGATTTCGTTGTTTATTGGGTGCTCCCGAACTTCATTACTCCCCACAAAAGTCTGCCAAATAGTAAATGTTGTCTGTGCCCTCCACAACATTTGTACGAGGTGTGATCAAAAAATAACCGTTATTTTCAAATTTCGTGAGTTACGTATGTTCGATTTTCGCATTTTTTTTATCGTCATGGGTGTATGGCTATGACATTGAAACCAAAGCCCAATCATCCCATTTTTTCGAATAGTAAAAAATCGAAGAGCACACCAAAACACGACAAACCTTTTTATCTGTCAAAAACAAACTGATCCAATCCAAATTCAAAATATTGTCAACATATATAACAGATATGTGTACCAACATAACAGAAAAAATGCGAAAATCTAACATGCGTAACTCACGAAATTTTAAAATAACGGTTATTTTTTGATCACACCTCGTATACACTACCGGGTGGAAGATTTGGACACATGAACCAGAATTTGAAAGTTATCAAGAAATGGGAGATGATAAGTTTAAGTTTTTTAAGTTCTATTAAAAAGTCTTTTTTTATTTCATATTATATAATATACATATGTAGATATGCTTATATATTTATATTTATATATAAGAAAAAAATATTTTAAAATAAATAGTATTCAGTTCAATCCATTTGGAAAATAATAATAATAATAATACGTACACGTACATTTTTAATGTAATACTCTTATCACAATAACAACATGATATAATCTGAATCAGAAGATGGGTGTTCAGCTCATGGCTGTTCCAGTTTGTTCCTTAATTTTATTGTGTCGCAGTTCTTCCTCTATCTTCGTCAGCCATTTTTTCTATAGAGCGGTTCATGCGAATGTGTAGCAATCTCGTCCTGCTTTTTTATAATATTTTCTTAAAATTTCTTAGTGTCTTTGTAAAATTCTTTCTAAGATTTCATTAGCTCCTTTAGCAAATAAGAAGTGCTTTCTTTAGATGTCTGCTGCTGACGTCTTTTTGATGTGGAAGGTAATTCGTCAGGGTTTCCTGAGCGAGCGGAAATATCCATTTCGGAAGTTCGTTTTGTCTTCCTGCATTTCACTAGCTACACCGAAATCCACTGTGCCACTAATGCCAGTTGTATTAGTTACGAGGCCAGTCAACTGAATTACTTTCTGTTCTAGAGGGCTAAAAGTTGAAAAAGACAGTTACCTCCTTCGGTGGCCATCATTTCTTTTTTGTTCATTGTAAGTTTTCGTTTTATGTAAAATTACCAGTCAATCCACACCTATAAAAAATGTATTTAATACTTATATTTAACATATTACAAATTTATTAAAATTTCATACTTTTTTCCATGCAATGGCAGTTTTCGTTGGTGGCCCTAACGCATTCAGTGTTTTAGAGACTTCTTCCCAAAATGCCTGTACTTCATCCTTGAATCGCTTATGGTATTCACACGCAATATCTTCCTTTGTAATCATTAAATAAGCCAGTTTTTCGTACTGCTCTTTAATTGAATTTAAGTAAAGAAAAAAATGATATACATACATATATACTATATATCTTGATTATTAATTAAAAATTTTATTGCATTTAGTACTTACGTTTTCTTAATTCCACGTTTTTTGAAACTCAACAACAAAATCGAAAGATGTTCAGTTACTAAATTTACTGCTTAGTAAAACGTAGCTACGATCGTAATGTAGAATATACACAAACTTAAAACAAACTGAAACGAAACGGAATGCAGAATAGCAAAGTTGCCAAACTGAGAAAATTTCAGTTCGAATTGAAATGTAGAATAGGGACGAATATTTTCCGTATAAAATATAATTTTCTTTCTTCGCAAGAAAATGCACTTGATGAACCTACATCTCTTAAAATAATTGTAATGCATATATCAACTACATCATTAAAAAGGCATTGAGTTGGCTCAAGGCTCTTATACTCATTTAAGTCTATTATTGGAGCATAAAAGACTGGTTTATTTTCGTATATAGTATTAAGAGTAAAAAGTATGTATCTTTTATCTTTAAGACTTCGTGGCCAATTCTCAACAAAAATTTTACGATTTATTTTTTTTCCTTTCCTTTTTCGGAGTTCTTCTCCAAACAATTTCCCCCAATTTTATTGCTTTCGGTTGTGTTTTTTCAATTACAGGTCCATCGTTGCTCTTATATTTGATATTTGCCTCGGTTAATGATTTTCTAATATATTCGGAAGGTACCACTTTACTTTTTCCTTCTAGAGTTATATTTTTCGTTATGTTGAAATAAGACTCTACACGACTATTTGCAATATGACATTTACTTGCGTCCGCAAAGTTTTCCATTAAATTCGTCCATAAAGGTATGAATATTTTTTTAAAAATATGTTTGCGACCTCTTAGTTGTAATAAATGTTCGGTCTTCGATTTTATAACATTTGCATACAGCCTGTCCAAGTAAAAGGGTTTTTTTTTGTAGATCATATTGGTTAATATTTTCCTCACGGATGTTGTAGCTAATGTTTTTAATTTTAAGATTGCAATTTCGACATTTAGAGTATATCGATTTAGTAAAATCGTAAATATCTCTTTTACCCACTTAAAGATGATATCCAGTTCGTTTACACCGCTTGCATAAAAAATTGTCATTTCATAAATTTAATAATGGTCGACGACTGAAAATTACTTTCAATGTCGTTGTAAACCATTTTAAGAAAGTGTGCACAACACACTTGTATTACAATTAAATTATTTTTGGCATTAGACTTGCCTATTGTATAAGATTTGGATATGTACTGTTCCAAGCTATGAATGTTGTTTTCCTTATTGAAAACCCTTGATACGGCATTAAGCGATGCTGAACTCTAATCTAAACACATTATGTTACAAATGGGCCATGGAATAGAATTTTGTATACTAAACAATTTTATTATTATTAGAAAGCGCTCTATGTCATCCGCGTAGTGGCTAGTCAGTAATCCTTCCGAAATTGGTATTACGACCCCTCTCTCATTTTGTTCCCTAATATGTGCTATAAATAAATATAAAAAACTCTCTTTGATACTGTGCTCAGTTTTCGCACAATATTGCCAGTGGCGTCAAAAAATAGTGTGTTGTGGCTCAGTTGAAGATATTTTCTATTTTTTTCACACATAAATTTAAGTTGAGGCAGAGAAAATAAATAAATATCGAGGGTTTTTGATATTTTTTTATAAAGGAACTCCAATTTTCTTCGCACTGGATTTTATGAATATCAATAAACAAATCTGGATCTCTTTGAGCAAAACGAATTTTTTCCGACTTTATTTTATGTTCAACGTCAGCATATGGTACTTCCTGGTCATTACCCAACACCACAGCGTCTTTGTTAACTTTTAAAATTTTTTATTCCTCCAATTTGCAGCATTTTGGAACTGTAATTCGGTCTTTACAATAGTTCTGTGAACACTTCGAATTTGTTGTTTTAATATATATTTTGGGTGACAAAAATTGTATTTTCCAAGCATTCTTTAAGAAAATTAATTACAAACCTATATCGTCCGCAACCATTTATGAAATAAATGCACTTTGCATATAAAGATAAGGTTGTTTTTTGTTTATTCCACACATAACTTTTAAAAGTTATGGGGCAAAATTTTTAAAATTTTAATTTTTCCCTAAACATATCCTCTATAGAGGATACTATAGATCCTAATTTATTTTGCTCAATAAAATGGTCTTTTAAGAATAAATATTCACTCGGAGTGAATATAATTTCAGATTCTTTTTTATTATATACTATACTCCTTTTCATATTTACTCCCTCAGAATTTTGAAAAGGTGTTTAAACAATATTTGTATTTTTACTTTCCTTTATTTGGTTCCTCAGCACTTCCTCGATCTGAGGGCACGTATACCCTGTAATATTTATAGCATCTCTGGTGGATGACAGCGTAATATTCTCATGGAATTGTAAGAAATCTGCCAGAGTGCTGTTACCGAAAACTATTGTATCAATGAGATTGATGCCATCTCTTATGGCGGCATCATCAATACTCATTTTTGAACAAATCACTGTAAGTAAATATTATTAACTACACATTTAATTTATTACAAAGACTATCTTACCGTCATCAAATAAATTCTTACTGTCAAAAGATAAGTCACGTTTAGTTGAACTGTGTATAATATTCTGATTATCTTCTGAAAGTTAAACATTGTTTTGTTTTATTTTAAGTTGAATATTTGAGATAAACAAATGAATTGAATTGAATTTAAATTCATCTTTCCAAAATATTCTATAAAGTTTATTATTTACAACTCTTAACAATTATTTCAAACAGCTAGGTTCAATACCTGGGCACAATTTGTTTTCTTTTTTATAAAATATGTATTGTATTTTTCTTTTATTTTATTTTACAAAAAAAAAGTAAAAAGTTTTTTTTTAATTACACCCCCGTTTCGTGTATATAAATTTTTTATTACGTTATTATTTTATTGCTTACAATTCTTTTGAACATCGCATACATACGTTTTTTTATAATTGTATGTAGGTTTTATTTTACTGCTAAACACTACGAGTTCGGAATTAATTTTACTGAATAAATCTTCGAAAATTTCGATTTCCAATTTTTAAAGTCTTCTATAGATTTATTCAAAGTTTCTTTTGAGTGTACAAAATAAATCCTCGAAAATAATTAAGTAAAAACTTCTTTATTCATTTTCACTTCCACAAGCAAAAAACAACTTTCACTAAAGAAAATCGCTTTCACTTCAATGTTTACTTTGAGAAGTATCATCGAGAATGATTATATTATCGTTAAAAAAATTATAGCACATTTTTCTAGAAGAATACTTTTCCATATTTCCCAAATTTAAACCTTCTTATATCTTGTATGATTGGAACAGAAAAATCATGTCACAAGAAGTGAACTTTTTACATAAAGAAGTGACAAATTGTTGTTTTGAACAAGTATGCATGGAAGAGAGTAGCTTACAACAACCTATTAACAATTTTCGAATAAATACAGCCTGACAAAAAAAATAACAACAGTAACAATTAAAAATTTTGTGTTAACTCTTGGTGGTATGGCGGGATTAAAAATTTCCTGTCTTTTGGAATATTTTTTAACCTATTTCGATATGTGGTATAATGAATGTTTTTAAAATTTGTTATGCAGTATGTTTTATATAAATTGTATCAAAGAATTATATTTGCAAGAAATAAGATTTTTTATTTCATAACATATTTACATAAAAAAATTTGTCAGAATATTTCAAAATCTACTATGAAAACTCAATCTGTTAAAGGTTCTGGCGATTGATTTAGTTAAAGGGACGTAAAATGCTTTAAAAACAATTCACTTTGTCCGCCCATGTTGTCCCGATTTATACCTATATTGATTTATTTATCGGATTAAATTAGCTTTGGAAACGTGTGATTATCTGTTTGTTGTAGTTCTTATTACGCAATATTTTGAAACAATGGTTAACTATAGGACTTATTTTATCAAATTTTTTTTGCTTTTTATCTTATTTTACCCACGAATTTAAATAATTTTTCGTGTTTTTCTTTCCCAGCCTTAAATTAATTGTTTAACGAGTTCTGTTAGTAACATAACAGAGCTATGTTAACTGAATTGGTGTTCATCTGGGGAGATTTTAAAATCTATCTTCACATACATAGAAACATATTACGCTTGAAATAAAGAACGCTTGGGGTTCGTTTGGAAGACATTGCACATGTCACTCTCACATCTGATGCTGAATAAATGCGGGCCGTATACACCGTATGTGCAGTTGAGTCGGTACTATTTTTTAAACCTATCACAAACTGACATTTTAATTTACCTAATATTTAGGCGTTCATTTCATATTGAATTTATACAGATAAAATTTTAATATTTTGACAGGCATGAGATAGACAGACATGGTAAATTAAAATATTTTTCATCGTAACATTGTCTAACTTCAGCGCTAAGTACACTGTTAACATTTTACTAATTACGAACTATTTTTATCGCGTCGGTAATATCTCTAAGTTTATGTTAAGTCTGAAGACAAAGAATACTTAAGAATACATACACATTTAATTTTATAATATTTTTCTGATGTGAAATAAACACAAAACTATGTGCTTAATACCTGGAAAATTGAATACTCTCACCCATCGTAACACGTTCCAGTGATTTTAAATTCATTCATGCACAATATTAGTTGCGAATGGTATCGTATGTGAAATTATGCTTGGATATACCTGAAATTGTCTGCTTTGTTGTCAGCTGTAAAGAAAATTTATGTCAATACCAAATTAGTCACATATTTACTAACTGAACCATAAGAGTACAACATACTTTTTTTAAGTGTAAGGCATACAATAAATTGGCACCATTAGTGTCGTTTGCTTTTTCTTCCACATTTATGTGTTTTATTGTTTAAAGCTTGATAATTTAGCATTATAAAAGGAATGAAGCTATATACTGAAGAGGCGAAGCTATAAAATATATTGAAAAATTTAATTAAATTTTTGGTCGATGGGAAAAATAATAGTTATATGAGCCAAGAGCTTTTTCCTGGCACAAAGCGAAAAACTTATAAAGAAATTGTGCTCTAATATTTCACCAATGTGAAATATTTTATTTAAAGACACTTTTACTATATTAAAGAAAAACACTTGTTTTACCAATGACGGTCGCAAAAAGAATAGAATTTATTTTAAACTTACAAAATAATATTTGTCTGCAATTTACCAGCACAAAGATTTCGGTGACCAAATTTACATTTTTTTTATATAGATTTTAAATAAGTACGATGATTAGCGGTACTTTAGTAAAGAATTTTATTGTGTTTTTGTATGTTTCTTTTTGTAACTTTTTTACATACGCACACCCTGTAGGAAATTTAATCAAAGACTCGAACATCATCCCCGCCTTGAAAGCAAGGCTTTCAATATTTAGGTTCCCCCTTTTTTAAACATCATATATTGGCAATTTACAGATTTTGGTAATGGCTCTTTTAAATACACCTTCTGCAGTTCTAATCGTTGCCACCCTTACCATACCATCGTCTCCTGGATGACATTCAGTAACTCGTCCGATAGGCCATTTGAGGGGGGGTATATTATCTTCTTTGAGCAACACTAAATCGTTTACCTTCAAGTTAAGCCTTGCAGCTGACCATTTTGTTTTAACTTGTAGTAGCTTTATGTACTCATTTCGCCACCTTTCCCAAAAATGTTGTTGAACCCACTGGACCAATTGGTATCTTTTTAATGACATTGGATTGGTTGCTAATACTGTTGGCTCGGGAACTGCAGTTAGTAGCCGACCGACCAAAAAATGCGCAGGAGTAAGTGGCCGAAGATCATTGGGATCCGAAGAATGGAGTAAGAGGTCTACTGTTAACTATTGCTTCTGTTTGACAGCAAACTGTATGAAGCTCATCATAAGTCAATATATGATTGCCAACCGCTCGTCGAATGAAATGTTTTGCTTGCTTAACAGCACTCTCCCATAAACCTCCAAAATGTGGAGGACGTGGCGGAATAAACTTCCACATTATACCTTCTTGACGGCAGGCATTGCGAACCTCTTCGTTGTGTGTCTCAGATAAAAAATGCTGAAGAAGATTTTGTAACTCACGATTTGCGCCTATAAAATTTGTGGCATTGTCTGAGTATATCACAGAGCAACGACCTCTTCTTGATATAAATCTCTTTAGAGCCATTATAAACGCAGATGTGGTAAGATCAGGCACCAGCTCTAAATGAACTGCCTTTACCGAAAAACAAATAAAAACTGCTAAATAAACCTTTGAAGGTGATCGACCACGAATCCTGGATGTAATCTGGAACGGGCCACAATAATCGATTCCAGAAACGAAGAAAGGAAATGTTTGTTCTATGCGATGGGTAGGGAGTGCGCCCATTATCTGGGACTCTGTAACAGGTCGGCAACGATAACATAAGATACATTTGTGTACGATTTTTTTTATAACATTTCTCCCATTTATAATCCAAAATTGATCTCGTAACACATTATGAAGTGTCAGGGGGCCGGCATGCAAGTTCTTAATATGAAAGTAATTTACGATTGTTTTTACAAAGAGGTGATTGCTGGGTAAAAGTATTGGGTGCTTAGTTGAAAATGGCAACGATGAATTTTTAAGTCTTCCTCCCACACGCAAGACTCCCTCATGTATAAATGGAGATAATTGCAGCAATTTTGAATTATTACTTAGCGGTTTTTTGTGGCTTAATTATTTTATTTCATCAGAGAAGCTTGCATTCTGTATGATTTGACAAATTACTAAGAGTGTTGCTTGCATTTCCTCAGCATGAATTGGACCTTGATATACTTCTTGACCTTTACTTAATTTAATAAATCTAAGCACATATGAACAAATTCGCAGCAATTTTTCGTAGTTGTTGACATATTTGTGATTGCTTATTATATCTCCTTCAATATCAGCTAATAATGAAAATTGGGTTTCAAGGCATGGTGCAAAATCAAAAGACTGATCTTGTTCCGGCCATCCATCTTTCTTAAGTAAAAAGTCCGGTCCATTTAACCAAAAGGGTTTACTAAGGGTGCTAGTTGTGGCTCCTCGTTATAATAAGTCCGCAGGGTTTAATTCGGATGGCACATATCGCCATGTGCAATCATTGGTGAGGTGTTGTATTTTTGTTACTCTATTAGATACGAATGTTGGCCAACGGCAAGGTTCCCCTGCAATCCAACATAGTGATATCTTAGAGTCAGACCAGCATACTATTTGTTGTGGGATGACTGGAAAGCTATTTCTTATTGACTGTAGAAGTTTACTGCCAAGTAGTGCAGCACACAACTCTAAACGTGGGAGACTAATTTCTTTGGTGGGTGCCACCTTCGACTTTGCGCAGAGTAATCTAGAGCTAGCCTTTGTTTCATCAGTTGATACAGCATATATGCAGGCACCATATGCCCTTTTGCTTGTGTCTACGAATACATGGATATTAGTGTTAGCAAAGAATTTTACATACCTTGGTATTTTAATTTGAGAAATAAGATTTAGTTCACCACATATTCGCTTCCATTCAAAAAAGACATCGTGTGGAACGCTCTCATCCCAATGTAATTTAAGCTTCCAAAGTTCTTGCATCAAAATTTTGCAACGCACTATGATTGGATTGATAACCGTTTAGTAGTTGAGACCTTTGATGGCTGCGCCGGATAGGAGAAGCTGAATATGTCTTCAGTAGGTGACCATTTCAAGCCCAATGTCTTTACGTAATGAATTCCTTCCAGCTCTACTAGGGTTTCTCGATCCGATGGAGGGACATCACGTAAAAGTGCTTCACTGTTGGAGACGAATTTTCTGAGTGGAAAGCCACCACAATCCAATAGGGCAGTTACTTGCCGCTTTATTTCTATAACTTCTTCTTCTGTACTACCACCGGTCATCAAATTATCAACGTAGGAGTCGTTAAGTGTAACCTTGGCACCAATAGGATAATTATTCATTTCTTCAATTGCGATGTGTTGTAAACATTTTATCGCTAAATACGACGCGCAACTTGTCCCGTATGTGACAGTTTGAAGTTTGTAGGTTTGGATTGGATCGCTGATATGTTTCCTCCAAAGAATACACTGCCAGTAACTGTCAGCCTCATCCACCAGCACTTGTCTGTACATTTTTGCAATATCTGCAGACACAGCATACTTATGATATCGAAAGCGACAAAGAATTGTAAAGATGTCTTCCTGAAGATTTGGGCCAACTTTCAACATATCATTTAATGATTTTACATTAGTCGTAACACAAGAGGCATCAAATACAACCCGCAGTCGAGTTGTAGTGCTATCGGATTTAATTACACAGTGGTGCGGAATGAAGTATCGTGCATTATCAATTTTTGTTGGAGCCATATGATTTAGGGAAATGTATTCCTCCATAAATTCTATGTATTCCTTTTGAATACCCTTGTCACGGGCAAATTTTGACTCCAAATATGTAAACCTTCGAAGAGCAGTTGAACGTGATTCGCCTAAGTCTGGAGGAAGCACATTAAATGGGAGGCGAACAATAAATTTATTTGTAATTGGACATCTTTTGACAGTCTCCAAAAAGAATTTTTCGCAAGATATTTCTTCTGCCGACATTATTTCTTTTTGTTTTGGTTCACAGTCTTCAACTCTCCAGAATGACTCCAAAAGTTTATCAAGTGTCGGTTTATTGGATAGTGCAGTGGATTGGTTATATTTCACACTTGGTTGCATTGGTGATACTGTCGTTACATCACAGTCATCCTTTTTCGTAGTCGTCATACTAACAATTTGTTGGGGTTCAGAATTTTCATGTATCGAATTTTCAGTTGATATTGTATTTGATTTGCTGTTTGGTGTGCTGACTAAGCCTGCTACTATCCAACCTAATTTTGTTTTCATAAGATTTATTTGATTTGCCATCTTAATTTTTCCCACCATAAGAAGATCCCAGAAGATTTCCACGCCGATGAGCAAATCAACTGGACCCGGTACGTTAAAGGTTTTATCGGCTAACTTTATATTCTGTGGTATATTCCAATAGTTTGTGTTTAAATGCTGGTGTGGATGATGATGATGGGATAATGACGGCATTAAATGTTGATGTAAATTCACTGGTTAACGATTTAGCTTTGAGAATGCATGAATAGTTTGCACTAACTGATTTGGAGCCTCCAATTCCACTTATACTCATATTAATTTTCTTTCGAGGCAGACGTAGATGTTGAGCCATTCGTTCTGTAATAAAATTTGATTGCGAACACGAATCAAGTAGAGCTCGTCCTATGATAGAGACACCATTGGGGCTGTATAATTCAATCATTGCAGTTGCCAGGATTGCAAAATCTTTGTCCTTGAAAGCATGAAGACAGGCGGTGGGGGTTAAGTCGGTCTCTTCTACGGTTGTATTATTAGATTGGGCACTGGTTAATTTATCGGTGTTAGAAGCTGATGTACTAGCTGGATCCTTGTGTAGCAGGGTGTGGTGTGTTGCATTACATTTTTGACATTTGTTGAGAGATTTGGCAATGTGGCTTGTTCCGAGACAATTTAGACATAATTTAAGTCGTTTAGCGGCTCTAAATCGATCTGTCACGCTCATATCAATAAACTTTGTACAGCGAAATACGCTATGATTTGGAACGGAGTCACATATTATGCATTTCGTGGCTTTATTTAAAGAAACAAAGGCTGTAGTATGATGGTTAAATGATGATGTACGGTTATTTCGATTTTGTTGCGAATGGGTTAATGACTGTTCCCTGGATGAAAAAGAGTGATTAGTTTCATGAATTTCTAATGACTTACAGCGTCTTTCCAAAAATTTTGCTAAATCGTCCCAGCTGGGTAATTGCAACGATGTAGCGGTTCCACTTCCAAAGGCAGCTAGATTATCCTCCCATTTTGCCTGCAAATTAGGATCAAGTTTAGAAACAATTAAATGCATTATGATACCATCTGATATTTGCTGTTTACTAGCGATCGATTCTAATGCGCGTAAGCTAGCGTTAATGGTGTCTATAAATAAACGAAGCGACTGTACATTTGGTTTATACAATTCTTGAATATTGAAGATTTGCAGCAAGTGTGACTGGAACAAATAATTTTTTTGTTGTATCTAGTTTTTAATAAATCGAATGCGACGTCATAGTTCTGAGCGGTGACTTCCAGGGACTGAATAAGACGAGCGGCGCTATCAGTCAAACATGATTTCAAGTACTGAAATTTGGAAACTGGAGACAATTCTTGATTTTCATGAACTAAGAGGCAAAATACATTGTAAAATTCCATCCAGTCTCTATAATTGCCATTAAATTTTGATAGTTGTAGCGTTGGTAACTGAGGTCGTTGAGAAATCGAAGTTTGATGTGATACCCGTGTACTTGAAAGTGGAGACTCGTTTGGTGGTCCACGAAGTGAGGCTAATCGTTCCAGTATGACAGATTTTATTTCATAATAGGCTTCTTCAAAAGTGCATCTAGGATTTTGTAGGATTTCCGACTCATCGAGTGATTCCAATTCCAATTGAATTGTTTCAAATGATTTAAGTTGACGCTCCAATAGCGACAATTTTACCTCTAGCTGGTACATGGATAATTGAAGTAACTGATTTATATTGGTTTTCATTGAACAAATTTGAGTGATTAATTGGTCACGTTGCAGTGACCGGGTGCGAATTGAGCCCCTATAGGCACAGGCAGATGGAGTTTTCTGCTCCTCCTCTTCTTTATCTCCAGCCATATATATTTATACTATAATTTTCCGATGAAAATTATTGGGCAGCTATCCGGCTCGAAGGACCGTGTATGAGCCAAGAGCTTTTTCCTGCCACAAAGCGAAAAACTTATAAAGAAATTGTGCTCTAATATTTCACCAATGTGAAATATTTTTTTTAAAGACACTTTTACTATATTAAAGAAAAACACTTGTTTTACCAATGACGGTCGCAAAAAGAATAGAATTTATTTTAAACTTACAAAATAATATTTGTCTGCAATTTACCAGCACAAAGATTTCTGTGACCAAATTTACATTTTTTTATATAGATTTTAAATGAGTACGATGATTAGCGGTACTTTAGTAAATAATTTTATTGTGTTTTTGTATGTTTCTTTTTGTAACTTTTTTACAAACGCACACCCTGTAGGAAATTTAATCAAAGACTCAAACAATAGTTATGGCAGAATAAACAAAAAAATAAATTTTACCGAGAACTTTTGTACATCAAGACCTACGATAAATCTTAACATAAACGAGTGATCCAATTTTCAATCGTTAAACTGCATCTAATGAGTTGAAGAGTGGGCAAAAAATTTGAAAAAATTGAGTAGGTAGGGGCCCTGGCTTAAAATTACCGATCAGTTTCTTGAAAATATCGCAGCTTGTGTCGCCGACAACATCAACTTAGCATGGTCCTTAACAACATCAAATTTCACGTAGTAGCACTCTGCGAATTTTGAAAAGCATTTTTTTCATATGTAGAAAATTCTTACTTCGATAAAGCGCATGTCCATCTCGATGGCGTAGTGAATACATAAAATTGTCGAATTTGGGGCTTCGGAAATCCTCAAGCAATCCAATAAAAGGCAAATGCACTCACACTGAGATACTCACTTGTACGGATTTTAATCAGGCCTTTTATTGATCCTAATTTCTTTGAACATGAGACCTCAATTGCAAAAAATTTGTACAGCATTCGTTGTATTCGAAGTACTTTTGGTTTTTGTATTTAACAGCCACCACCTGCCACATTTGATTACTGCAATGAATTTACTGCGGAAACTATTTCCAGAATATATTACTCAATGTCAATTGACCACCAAGCATTGATTTTTTTTGGATTTTGTTAAATCTTGGCCTTATGCGAATAAGCTAAAAAAACCCTGTGCTCAAATCCGAGAAACAACTAAAAGTCATGGAAAATTATATAAAAAAGTACAAACCTGTCATCAAATATTTTATTTCATAACCGGAGCATGTCTTTTTTACAAGCCAATAAAAAGAAGCAACCATATCTATTTCAAAAAGCACTTGTTTTTATTTTAAAATGAAAAATGTTATTCTTAGTAAGATACCCTTTATAAAAAAAACAAAAATTGTAATGAAAATGCTCAAATTGTTTAATAATTCAAAAGAGATTTGTACGTCTCAACTCATAGACTAGAAGATTCTCTAAACCTAACAATAAGTACGCGGAGTGTGCAAAGGAAAGTAATTCATGCAGGCAGTGGTGTTGTCGAGCCGGAACGCTCCGGAACGTCGTTCCGGTACTTCCTTTTTGGGCAGAAACGCGTTTCGGAACTAAAGATGATTTCTGATAACGAGAATTGGCTGACGTTTTGAAAAAAAAAAATTAAAAAGATTTGCTAATTTTTTTTCTAATTTTTGACGAATTTTTATATGTATTTTTATAAATAAGGGTTTGAACCGAACCCGAACCGGAACGAACAGGCCCTGTCTATATAATTATGTATACGCGTTCCGGTAAAAAAAAGTAGCACAACACCACTGCATGCAGGGCTCAAAACTTGTATAGCAACAGAGAAGACAAGAAAAAATCATTACGCAAGCATTATATGTCATCGAGCGCATTTGCATACAGGTAATGCAGATCTATATGCTTATTATCAACAGAATCGAAAATTTTTTAAAATTTGCTAATGTCTAAATCAATAAAATAATAAAATCGAAGTGGTGTATCCGTCATTAAATTTGGGTAAAGGAAAGAAGAAAAAAACAGCCCAATTAAATATACATACAGATCGGTCATAAAAGTAATAAAAAATATTTCCAATAGAAGTATTGCTTCTCTGTATTTATCGAGCATTCCTTAAAGCACTGATACATATGTATGTAAATTAAACTTTAATTTTCTAACAAATATTTTAAAGCTCTTAGAATTTTAGGCCGAATACTTGTAATTGATTAATATAATTATTTCTGTGCTACTCATCTGATTGTAGCCTATTTCTCGTAGTTTAGAATGTTGGAACCCGCTTTATATTTTATATATTCCTTGACCATCATACTTCCGCTTTTCCTGATGACAAGATTTTTATTAGCACTATAATTGTACATCTAATGTACAATTAACATAACGCAGTAAGCTCTCAAAAATAAATGGGATTATTTGGAACTGATTATTTCTTAAATTTATTTCTATTTTTATTCACAGCAATGAGGGAATTAGTGCTCACAGGGGACTTGTGCTTGCGATACGAGGATATATATATATATAATACTGTCATACAATAGAGCTTTTAAAAATTTATGAGACATAATGTGAGAAAACGTTATAACGTTTTAGTGTCACTATTGATAAAGAATTAATGAATTGTTTGTTTTTATTTGTTTGGCTTATGATTCGCTCTTTTTATTACAAATACTATGCATGCAGTTTATCTTAGTCGGCAATTGCAATAAAAAAATTGCGTAATAGTGTTTATAGCATAACGTTTACATTGAAAATTGAAACAGGCTCACTCCGATTGAATGAATAAATAAATAATGCCTCAACGCAAGCACATAAAATGAATCCTTCGATTCCATACCGTCAGATACGATAGCTGTTGGCCAAGAATAAAATTTTTTTTTATTAAAGTTAAACATTAATAACTTTTTTATGTCATTATAATTGAAGAGTATATAAATATATTTCATCTTTAGTAAATATGCTTTGATTTTTTACAATATTCTCCTACTAATTTACGAAATCACCGTGGGTAGTGTGTTGGCTTATTTGACTTGAGGCCACGGTTCAAACCCAAGGTCAGACATATCCAATAACATGAAATATGAAATAATATTTCTTCGGCTACTTGTTCTGAAAAACTCTTAGGGCCATTATTACAACTTGCCGTTAACTAAAGGTAGGATTTTAACGGGCAGATAAATTGTTTTTCGTTATTATGAGTACCCAATGAGATAGAAGTGATCGTTAAGCTAATGTGAGAATTATCCTACTTTTAACATTTAAAAGTCACTTTATGTTTGAACTTGCCATATTATATATTATTTTCATTATGGCAACTTCAAATTTAAAATTTAATGAGCATATACAACAAAAAAAAAAATACAAAGCCCGCGGTTACCACTGCTTTAAAAAAAAACTTGTATAATTGAGCAGTTTTATCGACATTGCTCCTGCGCTGCCATATTTTTGAAAAATTTTATCTGTAAGTTGTAATAACGAAATTATGTTAAAGGTAACTTTGCAGTTCCCTTTAGTAAAAGTACCATTAACTAACCCCAAGTTTAACGACAAGTTGTAATAATGGCCCTTAGAGTAAATAAAATTGCCATGACAAGTTTTTCAAAAAAATCTGTCGTTCAGAGTCGACTTTAAACTGTAGACCCCGCCACTCATGTATAATAATTAACACACACAACATAAGTGGTGTCAGAAACTAGGTCGCAATCCTGACTAAATTGTTGTAATTAACAATTATGTATCTATGTATTATGTAAATAAATTTTAAAATAAGGGTTACAAAATGATGTTTTTAAAATTTAAAATTTTTATAAAATATGCCACATTAAATATGTCGCATAAAATTTATGCAGTAAAATTCTAAACTTCTTGTAAAATTCATACAATAGATTAAGCACCCGAAATTTTTATTTTTTGTCTACCTTCGCTATATTGCCGTTTCGCTTTCTTTCTTCAATCCTTTTTTTAATATTTTTTTTATGGACCTTTTTAAATTCAATTTAACCGTAAAATATGAAAACTGTGTAAAATTAAATTGTTTGTTTTATGTGATTTTTATTACAGGCAAAAAATAAAATAAAATACTAACAATAAAAGCAATCAAGACGTAGGAAATTATTTTTTAAAGCTAACCAGAAAAATATCTATGTACGAATGTTTCACATACATATATATGTACGTTTGTTTTGTTTATTATTTATCACCTAACCTACAAGCATCTAGCTTTTCTGTCTGTTATGAACATTTTTGCGTTACAAAATTATAAAAAAAATTTAAAGTTAAAATAGCTGTCAAACTAGATGTCATTTATAGGCAACAACGTGTATTAGCTTTTTCATTACAAAATCATATTCTGGATGAATACGTAGATACATGAACAAATAAAAATGAAAATTTGGAATAATACAAGTTAGATTTAAAGCTCCTAATGGAGTTGGTGGCAACATATTTATATATTTCTTTGAGAACAGCCTAAGCCATATCTGACAACGGCGAGCCCTATAGGTGGATGGTTTCCAACTTCTATTGTCGTGGATTGGATAATATGGTTACTAACGATATGTGCCTTCAACAGGACTGCGCTCATTCAGCTCAAATTTATAATTCAATAATTAAATTCTACTACTAACATGTTCCTCGATTTTTTAGGAATCTTTTACACTTGAAATATTTAATTTTTTGTTGGTGTTGACTGTAGCAAATATATCACTCTTATCTTCTTAAACACTGGGAAAATCTTTATAAAATGTTTTGTTGTTTCTGGTTCCCTAAAATTTCACAAAGAACATATTAATTTAATTCCCAACAGAGACTCTGGTCTGTTACACTCCATTGAGCACAATAGATCTCCCTTGCCTTCATTATATACCTCATCTGCTCCAAATTGTACGTTTTCGCTTTACGTGTTTATAAATGCTTTGTCTACAAACGCGTGCTTTTATTAAATGATCATTGCATTTACATATTTAGCTTCATTTGTTTCACTAATTTAGAAAAACTTTCCTTGCACCAATATTTATTTAGAGTCTTTATTTGTCTGCATAATTTGGTTTTTATGTACACAATGAAGTCTTCTTTCCTCGTATTCAAATATATTGAGTGGGTTTTGAAATATTCCAATAGTTCCGCTCCAGTTCTTACCGCAGATACCGTACTTTTATAAATTGTTTGTATAAATTTAAGTATTTTAGCAGCCCATCTGATGAGGTTTATATAACAAAAAATCCCTTGGTATCTGATCAAACGCGAAAGGCATCAAACTTTCGTTTATTTCGAATTTTGAAGTCGCCGTAGTCTAGTAGGTAGCGTGTTGGCTTATTAGACGTAAAGCCAGGGTTCGAGTCCCAGGCTAGGCATCAAAACAAAATACCAAAGGTATTTTTCGGCGACTTTCTTTTAGCAAATTTCTGGCAAAAACTCTGAGAGTAAATAAAATTGCCATGAAAAGCTTCTCAAAAATCTGTCGTTCGGAGTCGAATTTAAACTGTAGGTCACACCACTCATGTATAAAAATTAACACACTCAACATAAGAGGTGTGAGAAACTAGGTCGTAATCCTGACTAAAGGTTGTAATGACCAATTATGTATGTATGGATGGAAAGCAATAAATGTTGACCACTGTTGAATATTCGAAAGCCTGCTTGATACATATTTTTAGATTTATCCACTCGCTAATGCTAAAGTCTATCATGGCAACCATAATTTTTCGAATACATTTCATGAACGATATCGCTCTACATGACGAGGGTCGTTCGTAGTTTGTTAAAAATTTCTGGACATTCTTTTCCAATTATGTTAGGTCAATCAGTATTTATAT
This sequence comes from Sarcophaga carnaria, assembly GCA_958299815.1. NCBI lineage: Eukaryota > Metazoa > Arthropoda > Insecta > Diptera > Sarcophagidae > Sarcophaga > Sarcophaga carnaria. The sequence continues at coordinate 71,158,322 of OY283153.1, read as the reverse complement.
AAAAATCGTATGATATTCGATCCTCTCCCATAGCTTTATGTGTTTTAACCATACCTTTTAAATTTCGATTACGATTAGTAAACAATTACATTACTTTTTAAAAAGAATCGTAATGATTATATAATTCTCTGACCAATTTTTTCGAATTACTAATTGATTATGATTACCAAAGAATCAAAAAATAATCAGGATTACTGGTGATTAGTCTAATAATCAAAAAGAATCAAAAGTAGTCTAAAAAATAATCAAATTGTTTTAAATAATTCTTTTTGACTATTTTCAAATATTCAAAAGTAATCCAAAAGTAATCAAACTGTTTTCAATAATTCTTTTTGATTATTTTCAAATATTCAAAAAGAATTGAAAGCAATTATTGAAAATAATTTGATTACTTTTGGATTGCTTTTGATTCTTTTTGATTATTATGCTAAGCGCCAGTAATCCTGATTATTTTTTGATTATTTTGTAATCGTAATCAATTATTAACTATTTTAACCAAAAATAATCGTAATTGTAATCATTATTTCACCAGTCTAAAAAAAGTAATCAAATTACTAATCATTACGATTACTAATCATTACTTAACAGATATGCTGAAAGTTCATTTGATAACATGACTGTTGTACTATTTAAGTAATAACTACTGTCACCCTGTGAAAATACAACTCTGCATAGTTGTTAACTTTTCCTTTATATATTTACTATTATAATATTTGAGAAAAATGAATGCTTATGTAGTAGTAGAGACGTGCGAGATACGAACAGTCGAGAAGCATCTTACATTTTTATTTTCTTATTCTTTTTAATATTTTCTTTAAAAGTATTCATACGGAAAATGAATTAGTAAAACTATCTTATTTTGTTTAAAATTAAAGTATCGTTGAACGATTGTTTTTATTCCCAATCTTTATTGTCCACGTTAATGACACTACGGTGTGTCCGATTTTGTCAATCTCTTCACAATGCACTTTCAAAATGTCGCGACTTATTTCATATTTTCTAATTAAATTTTGGAATTAATAATGGCTAAACTTGCAAAAATAAGAAAAAAAATAATTTTTTTTCGAAACTCATAACACGTATGTAAGTTTGACCCATATGTTTATGTATACAGCTCATTTCTCCCCTTTTGAAAAAATTTTGGAATTTGAATAATATTTTTTAAGGTGTAGATTAAATTAATTAAATTATAATTCAATCTTGAAATGGGACATTTCAAATAATGACCGCGAAGACCAAACCTTTGCCGAATTGAAATAGACCGAACGAATAGGATTCTAATTATCAACTAACTTTATTATTTCATTTTTACTTAATCCTCATATATTTTATATATTTAATTCTAACTGTTTAAGTATATTCAGCAACTCCGTTTCTTATATTTGCCGATTTGCTATATGTTCAATGAACTTAACATTAACTTAATATTAGGGGTATTCATATAATATAATTAAAATAATTGAATTCATAAATTAAATAAATGAAAGAATATAATGGCCCAACATTCCGGCCCCATTGAAGGACTGGAAGTCTTCAATAAAATGGAAGTAGAGCTAATTCGTGAATTGGGCGCTTAAAGATGTCATTGCGCGTTAAGACCTCCGCCACTCTGACCTTGCCGTCTTTGCCCCTGGTTACGGTCACGACTCTCCTGGTCAACCAATTTGGTAGCGGGCAATTGTAATCGTGGACGATTACGACCTGATCTGGCTTCAGGTTGGGCGTTTTGCTGATCTGCTTGAGACCACAAAGCAATCGCCAACGCTTCTATAACTTCTGTTCTCTGTTCGTTTTGTCGCCTACGGATTCTGGCGGCCGCGAACGCAGACTCCGTCCTATTAACAGATGCGATGGGGTTAGAGCTTCTCCGTCGTTGGGGTCTGGAGGCAGCGGTGCGATGGGCCGATTGTTGAGTTGCCCACGGCTCGCAGAAGTAGGAACTTCGCTTGCTTCACAGCGGCTTCCCACAGTCCTCCGAAGTGCGGCGCCCGAGGTGGCATGAAGCTGAACCTCACCCCGGACGAAGCTGCGTATGACTCGACGGCCTGTCGACTCCTGTCGAACGCTTGTTGAAGCTCCTTGAGGACTCGGCTGGCTCCGACGTAGTTCGTTGCGTTGTCGCAATATACCTCTCTGGGAAGACATCTTGCAGCAAACCTTTTAAATGATAAAAGAAAGAAATCAGTGGAAAAATCAGACACTAACTCTAAATGCACCGCCCTAGATGTGAAACACACGAAGTCATTTTGCTTCGGTAATACAAGTGGGAACTTTTCACCGTGTGGCAAACTTGCATTAAGCAATCTCCCACCTACCCTTAAAAGTGAAAATGTTCTCTTTTCTTCAGTTTCCAATAACTTTTGGTTCTCTGCTAATTCAAAATGTTCATTAACAGGCCATTTGGAACTGTCGTTTAATAGAAATGACGGTCCTTCAAACCATATTGAGTCTTTCAAATCCCTTACATCGGATCCTCTTGACACAATGTCAGCTGGATTCTCTATAGTAGGTACGTGGCGCAACGAAACTTGGTGAGCTTGTACACTAAGTGAAGTTTCAGGCACTTTTGATTGCCCATTCCTGGCCAGCAGACTCATGAACAAACTTTTCGTGGTCACATAGAGATCATCAAGCTCGACTCCACCGTCATTATCGGGATCCAAATAGTCCACTTCTGACTGGAGCTCCATTGCTTGGTCTAGATATTTTTTACAATATCGAATCGACATTCGAGCTCTATAGGATCAAAAGAAATAGTCCTATCTACAATAGATTGTCGAATTCTGTCTATCTTTAATGACCTTCGCTTTCTTCGCGAGTAATTTCTCCAAGTTTTCCGCTCTGGAAGGAGAATCTTGGCGTTTAGAGCCTCTACTAGTCATTGTGATTCTTATTTATATAAAATTCCTCAAAACAAGAATTAAAAATTGACCAAAGTAAATTATTGGTCGAATTATATTCGAATTTATTCAATTGTTTTGGAAAGAATTGAATTGATGTACCTCGGTACACAATATTCGAAATTTCCGATTCCAATACTTAAGTGGAGTTAATTGAATCAAGAGTAACTTACTTGATCTCAGAAAATAAAAATATAAACGTTTACACAGCCTTCGGTATAAAAATATTTAAGGTACCGAGTAAAATCGTCCGATAATCGATTTATTTTATAATAAAACAAAAATCAAATTTCAATATAAATACACTGTGTTATAAATAACAATAATCGAAAAATAATTCGAATTTTGAATTTTGTGTGACCAATTTTATTGAAATTTTAATTTTGTTACTAGTGTGAATGGTCACACTGTACACAGTTGTAATATGTAAATTATATACAAGCAGTATAGGAACGCGTGGAACGGAACACTGATCAAATGAAATTACGAAAAATAAATAAAAAGAAAACAAATAAAAGCAACACAAATGGTGTGCTGATTATTTTCTCACTAACAAAGAGAACAAATTGTTAGTGTAAATACGTATTAATTTAACGATATTAACACTCGCGATTTTACACACTTTTAAGGGTGGATTTTTTATAATTTTATTAAGGAGAATATTTATAAATATGTATATAAAAATTGAAAGTATATAAAATTATAAATATATGAATTGTTTCAATAATTTAAAAATGTGAAATATATTTTTTGTGTTCTGCTCTTTAAGCGATTATGAATTTTTTGATTAACTTACAAAAAATCTCTTAAATTTGATTAAATTACAAAAAACACATATATATTTCACACTTTTTACCTCCTGAGAGTCAGGTATACTCTCCTTAGTTCCTTCCGATTGACACAGAACGCGGATGCAATGGGGCATATGGGCAGATATCCTGGATTGAAGTCGTCCAACGATGTGATGTTTTCCTTTGTGTAGTGTTTTTATTTTTAGTTCCTTGTAATGTCTTGAAATTTATGTTCACTATCAGCACTATTACCACTTTTTGTATTCGTAATCTCTTATTACACTGTATTCTTGTATTTTACATTTTATTTTTGTTTCTATTGTATTTGTTATTTTGTATTTTATTTTGTTTTTGTGTTTATTTGTATCAATAACTAATATGTATATTGTTATTTTTGTTTTTATATATTTTGTATTATTGGTTGTTATTCTTATTTTTTGTTTGCTATTATTGTTTCTTTTTGTTCTATTTATTTCTATTTTTTATGTTTTATGTTGTGTTTTTATATGTTGTTTTGTGTATTCTTTCTTTTAATAATTTAAATGTTAAACACTGTAAATTTTTGTTTTATTATTCGCTAGTATAACACTAACTTTGATTTTATTTTGGTAGATCTTAATTAATTTATAAGATCTAACTTTTATTGTTAAGTTTTAATAAATTTATATAAAACTTATTCCACACACGAATTAACTTTTAAGAAACTTATAAAAATTTATTCGCGAGTTTGGCCTTTCTACGAACGCGATCAATAATTTTTTCAAATGTCCCTGCTCGGGCGCCAAAATGTTTTTCCTTAATATTTTTTAAGGAGTAGAATAAATTAATTAAATTATAATTCAATCTTGAAATGGGACATTTCAAATAATGACCGCGAAGACCAAACCTTTGCCGAATTGAAATAGACCGAACGAATAGGATTCTAATTATCAACTAACTTTATTATTTCATTTTTACTTAATCCTAATATATTTTATACACATATGGCCAAAAAAATAGGTGTGAACTACATAGCAAACTATATCCGCATATATTTTCGGTTTTATTTATACGTCATAGTTTAGTTAATTATTTTTATTAAATTAATTTATTTTACGTTCTTAAAAGTTAAAAGAAAGGGAAAATAACAGTAAATTATGTTTAAAATAAAGTGAATTCAAAAAAAGATCAGTTTTTGATGTGGACAAAAAAATAGGTGTATGCAAAACAACTTAAAATTTAATGAAAAATTTGTACTTAAAAACTGTTTTTCACAAATAAAAACTAAATGATATCATTAATAGTCCGTATAATTGCCATTGTTTTAAGGACAGCTTCCATTCTTAGAGGCATAGACGAAATTAAATTACGGCAACTCTATACCACAATATTGTACCAAACATGTTGAACGTTTCCCCATAATTGGTCTTTATTACATCAAGGAAGCTTGGAAACTCTTCTTTTTAATTCTCCCCAAAGGTTTACTAACGGGTTCAAGTCGGGCGACTGACTGGGCCAGTCAATAACGTCTATCTTCCTTTGACGAAACCATGCTCTTACTAACTTTAATGAGTATTTTGGATCGTTATCCTGTTGAAACTTCCACATCAGAGGCATATTTTCCTCGGCAAAGGGTAGCATAACAAATATTTGTACACAAATCTGACCATTGTTTGCTCTATTCGGTGAATTGGACCTACTCCATACCAGGAAAAGCAACCCCATACCATGATATTGCCTTCTCCATGCTTGATGGTATTTTTTGTGTACCTACTGTCGAATTCTTTACCTTTTGGCCGACGAACATTTCTTTCTGCGTCGTTTCCAAATAAATTAATTTTGGTTTCGTTGCTCCAAAGGATATTTCGCCACTTTTATTCTCCCTCTGCTCCACATCAATCTTTGTGAGCCAAGGCAAAATTTTTCCTCTTCTTTAAATTGTTTGTTCTAAGCAGAGGGACTTTGCGGGCTATCCTACCTTGTAGGCCTGCCTTCTGTAATCGTCTTCGCACAGTTCGTGATGACACTGTATTTTCAATTTCTCTAGCAATCGCCTTAGATGACTTAAAAGGGTCCCATTTGGGTAGTGTGACTATGCGTTTGTCTGTAGTTAATGAAGTTTTTCTATGTCTACCTCATGTTTCAACGTTATTTTTTTCTTTTAAAGAGTTGGTTACAAAATTCTCAGACCGATTTAAACCATCTGCAATGAATTTGTAGGTTTTACCTGGCTCGCGAAGTTTAAGAACGAGGAGTCTTTCTTCATTACTGCAATGGCGCCCACGACCCCTCTTAAAAATTAATTATGTCTGAAATAATGTTTAATTTATTTTCAATTAATATTATTTCACTTACTTTCTTCCTTTTTTTCTAATTTTTTGACAATAAATAAAATTTTAACTAAATTACAAATCACACGCCTATTATTTTGTCCAAGTAAAATTCGCACTTAAAGGAAAAATGCCACACTATTTATCTGAGACAACCTTATTTTTAGTGGAATTTCCATTTTTTTCTTTCTGCAACAATAATACCAGCCTATTTATTTGGTAATTTTAGCCTGGTTGTAATTTTTTGCATTTTTTTTATAAGTTGAAAGAAAAAAATATTTTTACACCTATTTTTTTGGCCATATGTGTATATTTAATTCTAACTGTTTAAGTATATTCAGCAACTCCGTTTCTTATATTTGCCGATTTGCTATATGTTCAATGAACTTAACATTAACTTAATATTAGGGGTATTCATATAATATAATTAAAATAATTGAATTCATAAATTAAATAAATGAAAGAATATAATGGCCCAACATAGGTTAAAAATATTTTGTGTGTAAAGATCAAAAATACCGTTTTTGTCAAATAAAACTAGTTTGGAGGATTCGAGAAATGTAAAAAAATATTTTTGAGTTCTACTCAACAAAGCTCACAACCTACACTATGTCATTAGCTGGGTGTATTTTGACTGTCGCACCGTGTTATTAAATCAATGTTACACAAATCGACATTCTGTTCAGTATGTCCCATCAGATGTAAATAATGTTTTTACAATAAAAATATTGTGTGAAAAACAATACCTTGTGTGCCGAAAATTCCTCTCACATAATTTTCTTCATTGTTAAAGAATTTTCAAGAGCATGCCACACGGAATTTGTGTGTATTTGTTGTAATAATAAAATTCATTGGAAACAAATTGAGAAAATTGGGAAATTTATTACCAACTAAATAAGACCAACGGTGATTACAAATAGAAGGGAAAGAATATAAATTCAATTTCACACTCATACTCATACATATACTGCATATAGCCTTACACATTAAAAACTATAGGCTGGTATACTTAACAATACATTGTTTAGAAAGATATGATAAAATTGTCAGGCATACATTGTTATGCACGGATTTCAGGAAAATAATAAACTTGTATACATAGATACATTTTCAGATAATAAATAGTTGTATTTATAAGAATAATATATTTTATCTTTAAATGTATCAATGTTATGCTATTATCATTGAAGCATATGGTTCCACAAACGATATCTAAATGTAATGATAAATGATATCCTTTCTCTTTTTTAATTTTCTGCCACATTCAAAAAACCACGTGAAGAATTGATACTATTGATGGTCCTTAAATCGCAAAAAGCCATAATAATCACAACGATAAAGCATGAAATCAAATCCGAATCTGATAAATGGCAAACGAAACTTGTAGAAAATAACAGCACAAGCACAGCTGAAGATAATTTAATGGCAAAACTTACAAATCAATTTTACCGGATGTTTGAAAGATAACGTACGCATACAGTGAGCAAAAATAAATGTTGTACACATATCAATCCAAGTAAACTCTTAAGAAAAAAAATATCTATTAAATAAAGGTTGTATTTATTAGTATCAAATTAAGGCTTGATATCTTTATTTTTTATAAAGAAATTTTTAAAAAATCTTTTATGATAAAATTTAATTTGAGACTTACAAGTTTTTTTATACGCTGTATATATGACTTTGACCGAGTGAAAAAATAGTCATTCTTTTTGTTTATCTCTAGGTGTTATTCCCCTTCCCCAAGGAAGAGAAATTATTTAAGATAACAAAAAAACGTTCCACTTGGTAGTACAATTTAAGTATATTTTACGGGTTCAATACAACGTATTTAAACATCCTTAAACAGATTAAGTATTTTGCGTAGTTATTTATTTATTTTTTTTACTGTAGATAAGTGTAAAGCAGAATTCATGCTTCCTGTACAATACCGTACCTGAGAAGGAAGGTATCTCTACACTTAACTTGAAAAAGACTCAACGACATTTGATTAGATTGATCAATGCAATGATTGACACAAAACACAATATAAATTCGTTAATTTATTACTACAATTTATTTAAATTAAAATAAATTGCACTGGATTTCTTGAATCTTAATTAATGATATAAAATTTAATTGTATTTAACTCAATGTAAATTGATACTACTTTAATCAGAAAGAAAAAGCTTTTTAACTAATAAATATCTATTATTCAAGAAACCATTTTTATTTTTATTTTTCATCGAATACTGATTTTTATAGCCAAGCCGGCTAAGCTGACAATGTTCAACTTTTTGTGTACACGTTTCCGTTTGAATAAAGTGTGTATTACACCTTAATAACGTCAAGTTTTAACGTGACATTTCATTGTTTTAGTGTATGATAAATTCAACCATGGAGGGGTACACAATTGATCAGCGCTTTATGATTGATAAGATTTTTACGAAAATGGACTTTCAAATCAAAATGCATCGTGTTTTTTTTATATATTCGAAGAAATGTGTTTAAAATCGGAAGATTTGTGTGCAAATTTCATGTCTGTGGGAAATGTAAAAACACCTTTGCATGTTCGCCCACTACAAAATTAAATTGGATCAAAAGCTAAAGCTTACTGACCATTTCAAGCGCTGTCAATATACCGAATGGTTGTTTGAACAGATAAAAGCGAATGGTGACTTTACAAAGCAAATCGTCTTCAGTGACGTGACACACTTTTACCCCAGTTTATTCCTTAATATGTAAAATTGTCTAATGTTTGCAATTGACAATCCACGTGTAATTATTGAAAATCTGATTCATCCTTAAAGAGTGTGTTTGGTGTGGTTTATGGACTGGTGGCGTCAGCGGGCCGTACTTCTTTGAAAATAAAGTCATCTAAACAGATACCGTGAATTGTGGTTGCTATCGTGAGATAATAACGGAATTGAGGATATGAACTTGAACGATATGTGGTTCCAATAGGACGGTGTCGATTGTCGCACAGTCAATGAAGCAATGGCTCTACAGTACGAAAAATTCAATGGCCGTGTTATCTCACGTCGTGTCGTGGTGAATCTGCCGCTACTATCATGTGATTTGAAACATTTAAACTTTCTAGAGTAAAATGATGAGATCATTCGGCATATTAATGACTATAATGACTGAACTTTAATTATGTCTGAGAGTTATTGAAAATAAGAGTTATTGAAATAAACGGATAAAGGCTACACCTATTCTATAACTGAATTAACCTAAACTGATAAATGGTAAAGATGATATTTTTGTTCAATTTGCTTTTATAAAATAAAATTAAATTTAAAGAAAAAAAAAATTATTTAATTAACATAATATTATTTCTGTAAAAAGTCGAATGCAGCAAAAGATTCTTGAGAAACCAAATGAACACATGACACTATTTATTCAGTTAAAAAGCGTTTGTATGTCTTCTTAGCATAGCGTTTATTTTATTTTATAATTTGATTCAATATTACGCTACTAAACGTTTGTGTACATATTTACATATTTATATTGTATAATATTAAAATTATTAGTTGAGAATAATGACGACTTTTGAAATCTGGCATGCAATTTTTGAAATGTTGTCTAAATTGTCTCTTCCTGCTTGGTGTACGGAGACTTATTTGAGTCTCAGTAAGTGCTGCAGAACAAATATGTACTCTCAGACATATAAGTCGGTGGCAGCGTTATGTACTGAACTGACATCGCAAGTATGTGTCGCCTGGAGAATTTAACGCGAAATTAGTAGCTTAAGTGCCTTTTCAGCTATACCGAAGACGCCAGGCTCATCAAAAGGTAAAATGCCTTGGATTTAAAACCTTTTGGTAGTAAATCCCAATTTTTGCTGAAACCAATTGAAAATTTATAGGGAGCCGTAATTGGGCAACGACCATTTTAGCACGAAACTACGGCAAGATCTAAACATCTGGAAAATGGATGCCACATGAGTTAAATGACAGATAAAAGGAAAAACGGAAAACAGCTTGTGAAATTTTGCTTCAAACACACGATATAAAATCAATATTACATCGAATTGTGGCCGACTATGTGAAATGTATTTAGTTTCTGAATCCCAAACGCGAAAAGATTCTCAAAACCAGTCCAATTCGGCAGGGAGAAAATGCTGTCTGCCTGATGGGACCAGAAAACTGTAGTATACCACGAGCTCCTAAAAACTGATAAAACCGTTAATACAGGTCACTACTGGCAACAAGTGATCAATTTGCACCATGCATTGATTGAAAAACGACCAGAATGCGCTGCAATCAACGGCAAGGTATTTTTGCAACATGACACATAAAGCAAAACCGTGCATAATACAATTAAAGCATTAGACTTCCAACTGACACTCCTTCCGCCGTATTCATCGAACTTGGTTCCTTCTGACTACTATTTGTTTTCATCGATAGAACATTCTTTGGCTGAGCAGCACTTCGATTCGTACGAGAAAGACAAAAAATAGATGACTAATTGATTTTCATCAAAATGCGAATCCGCAAATTAGCTGAAAGATCACAAAAGTTTGTAGCTGGCAATGCTCAATACTTTCGTTAAAATATTTTTAACTTTCCCATTAAAAATCAGTGTTTTATTTTCACAAAAAACGCTCATTTCATGACGGTACACCTGGTATAAAAGCTAACGAACAAATAAGAGATACTGAGAAATCAACGGGAAAAAAATTAATAACATTTAAACGTATTTTTCCGAATGTTGCAAGTATTGAGTTCATAATGAGAAATGTTTTCGAGATAGACAAGTAACGGATATATTCCTTGTCATGAAAAAATTTCAAGATCTTTTTAATAATACTGTTACGAAAATCGTTTAACATTAACATGATTAACTAAAGCTACACTAACAAATACAACGAACTTGTTACAAGCAAACCAACAACATCGGTTATAAAGAAACGGGGATAGATAAGTACGCGAGAACGCAACAACAAGCACTGTGAACAAAATACACAAACAACAATGAAGTCGCAATAGAGTTCTCAAGAAGGTGAAAACAATGCTCTACTTCAAGAATCTTCATCAGACTATTTACGTGAGCAATAAAAAGGCAAGACAAAGCAGGCAGTAAGAATTCAGTCAGTATTGTGTGAAGAAAACAGTCGTGGTTTGAAGAATGGTTTTGTGAAGATCTGCCGAACATTTGTTATTGTGTAAAGAAGAATAACGAATAAAGCAAATTATTGTTGGATTCATCAAGTTGTAAGTAGTGGCTCACAAAATTGTGCGAACAACGAAGAGTTTAATTGAAACTAAATACATATTTATTTTTATTTTGTTTCCCATCAACGAACTCACATTTTAAACGTTTTTAAAAAGGTAAAAAGTTTTTAAAAGGTGAGACTAAATGTCAGTGAACCTATAATAAATGTAGTAAAATTTTTGGGAAACACCACCACCTTCACTTGTAAAGAATAAAGAATTGTATAATTCAGCTAGAATCTTGTTATTAAAATTTTTTATTTACAATAATTTCATTATTGTGCTTTTGAATTATGAGCAAAAAGGGAAATAAATCTTCACTCATTCTAAGATAATATTGCAGGTGGAAAGTACAAGTTTCTTGCTGTAAAAGTTAAGTCACTTTAAATTGAATTAAACTACTAAATTTATGAGGCTGTAAATCTTTTCTCATTATTTTCTATTTTTTGTTTTCTTTTTGTATACAAAAGCAATACAATACAAACAGAAACTACAATACTCGTATATCTACCTAGTGTTAAAATAACTTAAGCAACGGAGCAGGCACGTAGATAAAATGTATTACATTAATAAGACTATGCGACAAAATACAAAAAATTAAATACACCCAAGTAACTACCGTGTCTGAGTTGAATAGTTATTTGAGTAGAACTCAAAAATACTCTTTTTATTTTTCTCGAAACCTCCAAACTTGTTTTATTTGACGAAAACGGTTTTTGTGTCCTTTTCACACAAAATTATTAATTACTCAAATATGTTTCATCCTATTTTAAAAATCCAAATTTTTTTAGAAAGAGAAGAGAATAGACTTTAAAACCATATACATAAACATTTTGTTCAACCGTATATGTTATGGGTTTTGATGGGGTAAACTTGGAAAATATTATTATTGTCTAATTTTTTCAAGTTTGGCCATTCTTAAATGGAGAATTTAATTAAAAAATATGAAATAAGTGGCAACATTCTGAAAGTGCATTATCTTGTGAAGAGATTGGCATTTCGTTTGATAAAATTGGACAAAAATTATATTAGTTATTATTTAAAGAGTATAACAGAAGAGTCAAATGAACTTTAAGTTAAAAATTTTCAAGTTCTACTCAACCTAGCGACTAACATAGACTATGTAGTTACTCGGGTGTATTTTCACTGTCGCATCGTGTAATTATTTCGATTTCATAATACTTTTGTTACAATACGTAACCATACCGACTTACAAACGACATAAGTTTTCTTAGTTCTAAAAATGTTCTTCTATGTATAATTAAACCTATAATAAAGTGCAATCATATTCAAAAGATTTTAAAGGAAGTGTATGTCTTCTTGCCTTTATGATAATAACAATGGCAAAATTATGTAATAATTCATAGAACTCAAAAGATTTATCTTCTCTCTTATTTGCATGTAGATATGTAAGTGTAAAGTAGAGGCTAATAAATTAGATGAATTCATGAAATAAACTTTACACGTAAATAGATTAAATAAAAATATTTGTATTGATTTATATTTCAATTGGTACAAAACGAGATTTTGACACAAATTTAACCCAAGTGATTCATAATGATTTTGACTTGTTTGAAATATATTTAGGTATACTACAACAAGCCAATAGCTTTAGTAATTGGAGTTGATATAATTTTGCTTACTTACTTAATTGGTTGTGCAGCCCTTGCGCTGACCAATTTCTCCCTCCTTGGTTCGGAGGAACTTGGTCAGTACAAAGACTGCGTTTCACCTATGGAGTCACAACGGGCCACTATGCGTGATCAAGTGAGCTTTTGGTATGGAAGCTACCACACTAACCTAAACACCTACCTACTTAATTGGTTAAGCAATCTAGCTTCTCACACCATTTATGTTGTGTGTGTGCAGTTTACCCATGAGTGGCGGGACCTACAGTTTAATGTAGACTCCGAACGACATATTTGAGAAACATTTTGAAGCAATTTTATTTTATTCTTAGAATTTTTACTCTTTATTCGAAAAGAATATTTATGAGATACGCATTGAACTTATTTAATTTATTTGAGAATTAAATGCTGATGTCGAACACGGGCTTAGTGAAACGTAAGAAATCTCTGCTAATCAAAGAAACTAGTACCCTTCCTCTTGACTGTAAGAGATAGATATAGTAAATGTAATGGAAATCTGCCGATAGAGATTTGATTATATATTCTGGCCTGAATAATTTGGAAGAATATCACGTCAAATGAGTTTTAATATATTTCAGTGAAAAATAAGACTAATGCCTTGGTTACCCAAGCGTTAGAAACGTAAAATCGTAACGTACATAGCCTTAAAAACGTTTGTGTAGTTATAGAAACGTTTAAAACGGGACATATGTCAACGAAGAATGTAAATAAAAACGAAACAGAACACAAAGCAACACACAAACAAACACAACACAATGCATAGAAATTGGTATACAGACTCATCATCAGTGTTGCCGTTTTTTGTTCAATGTGTAGATTATTCCGGATTTGGTTATTATTTGCCTTATAAAAATAGCTTTTGTTTTGTTTGTTAAAATTTATTAATTATGAGACTATAATTTTGTTTTCTTATTTTTTGTTTCATTTTTCTCAATTATAATTTAAATTTGAAAAAAATAAAATAAAAAAACTGCGAATTTAATTTTGATCATATTTTTCCTTATTTGGTGATTTTTTCACATATGTTGGTTACAATATTTTTTTTTTCGTGGCAATACTGCTCTCTCTCATGTTCTCTCTCTTATATGCAAATGTCACGTAAAAACGTGGGAGAATTCTGTTTTATACAGATCGTTCCGTTTTGCTAACGAGAGAGAACGTTTGGGTAAGCGTTTACATTGTTCTCCATATGCTAAAAAGAGAACGTTTTCTACGGTACGTTACGTTACGTGTAACTCAGCATAAAGCCCTAGTTATGCTACCGGAACGTAATGTAACGCAATGTAACAGTAATGTGCACCGAACGTAAAAATGTAAGAGCAATTATAGAACGTAAAAACGTAATCATATGTTTTAAGGTAAAGAAAACAATAAAAGAAATAAACAAAAACAAATAAAGAAATAAAAATTGCAAAAACTAAAAGACAAAAATTCAGATATGGATACAGAAGACATGTTTTTGGGTTTGAGTTTTATATTTTATTATATTTATTATTGTTTTTTAAACAAACTTAATATTAATTTCAGATTTTAAAAACTTCGTTTTCACTCTTTTTATCACTTTTAATACTGCGCCTTTTATTTTACTTTAATTCAGCTGTTAACCAGTGTTATCACTACTGAGTTTTTAGATCCATTTCAACGATTTTATATTTATTTAAAGGTACTTATTAAAAGTTTTATGTACTGTTTCTGTAAGCCAAACAATTTCACTTTCACACAAACAAAATCACTCAATTTAGTTTGTGTTGAGGAAAACAAACACAAAATTGAGTGCTTTTGATTGTATTTTCCATATAAATAGACAAGCAAGTGAAATTGTTTATTTTACAGAAACAGGGGGGTTACTCCGTAACTCGATTCGAAAAGTAAAAGTTTTCCAAAAATATTTTCGATAAGTAAATAAAAGCGTATTCTGTAAATCGTTCGAAATATTTCATAGAAAACCCAAAAATAAACCTGGCTGCACCTTAAAATGTAAAGAAATTTATAAAAAAAATATCGAAAAACAAAAGAAAACCGAATTCATTAAATATATATATGTATGTACATATATCTATAAATGTATGTATATCTGTAAGCTAATTATTTTTGAGTCCAGACTCTTATCCCTCCTAATTTTCTTCAACTAAATACTGAGTAATTACTGGTGAAAATGATTGTGGATTTGAATCAAAGTGTTTAATTTGGCTACCATTTTTATAGTCTGCCCAAACCTAATAAAAGTTAAAATGTTTAATAACTCCGCAATAGATCGCACTCAAATATTTAGATCTATCTAAGCTTACTTTTTTCCAAACTTTAACATCTCGCTGCGGTAGACCAAGTGAAACCAATCTGTTCTTAGTTTCTGCCACAGATTATTAGGTTTGTTTCTTGCATCCGGCACTTTTAGATGTCCCTTGGCCAAATCCAGATGCGTCATCATAAAGTCCACAACAGTTTCGTATTGTCTTTGGTTGGTATATACAATTCGCAGTATAAAATTCGCAAAGACGCTAAGTCCACTTTTTTCCAAAATTGAGATTTTAATGCAAAACGATAACACTACCAAATACATATTTTACAAGGTTTGCAAGAACGCTAAGTCCATAAAACTACGAAAAATATTAACAGCACGTGCTAACTCCACGAATATTAATTATTAATTATTCTTAATTTTTGGTCTAGGTCATTTAAAGAGATCTATTTTGTAAAAATAATTGCGAATTTGCAATTGCGAGTTTGCAAATTTTTAAAAACTGAAGAAGCCGCAATGCTTTTTGTGTCTCCTGTAAAATTTGAAAAGAGGGATTTAACACATTTGGAATGAGACTAACGATATATTATTTTATGTTTATTTTGCAATGTATTTGTATTAATTATACTACTTTAAATTTATTATTAGTTGTCACCAACACAATTGCTAACGAAGAACTTTCGAATGTTTACTAAGCTTTTTATGCTCGTTTTCGTAATACATAGTAACAGAATTTTTTATTCGTACGAAAAAAAGAAAACAAAGGTATCACTTTCGAAAAATGTCCGTACTTTCGTACTACAGAGGACAATTTGTTCGAATACTTACATTTTAATTTTCGTATCGAGTTATAGAGTAACCCCCCAAGTCAGGTATTTCAGAAACCAAATTTGTACCAACGTTAAAACGTAGTTATCTTCTCTAAACTGAAATGCTTTTCGAAAGCTGTAATTAGTTAAAAATCTACAACTATATTTTCTAATTTAAAATAAAAAAACACTACTTACATAATGTAATAGTAAAATAGTGTTTATTTTTATTTTAAATTATAAAAGTTAATAATGAAATAAATTATAATTTGGGTTTTTAAAATATGTGAAGTACAGACACACATAACATACGTACAAAATGTAAATTCTGTTTATAATTTTAGTTTTCAGTTTTGATGGTTTTTAATATTGACATGTTGTTAACACTGCTAAACAGATGTCACGTAAAAATGTAAGAAAATTCTATTTTTTACAGATTCTTACGTTCCGGTCACGTTACATTACATTTCTATAACCATTCGTATTGCTTTATACATAACAAAAACGATCAGCTGTTTCTTACTGTTGCGGTTACATTCCGTTACGATAGCATAACTAGGGCTTAATACTTTAAGACAGAGCTCGACATTTCCTCTGCACTCGTGCTTTTCAGCCATTACTAAATTTACAACAACGTACTCACACGTATTAAAAACACACTCAGTCTCGTTTGAGCATTCAGTGAAAGAAGTTGTGTTGTCGCATGTTTCTCGCTTTTGTACATGAATATCTGCTAATGCAGGAAAACTTAATGTTTATAACATCAGCGTATGGTGTTTTTAGAATTATAATCTTTTTCAAAATAAATTATTTTAATTTCTTAAAACAAATTTAATAAAACAAAAACAACTTATATTTCGCTATTCATAAAAACTAAAAGAAGTATTTAAAAAAAAAATCCTATACAAAATTTTACAAATTTAAATTTAAATTTAAAATAAATGCTTTCATTTGGGCTTAGGCTACTACGTTCGATAAGAACCACTTTTTAAAAGTCACATTCAAATCTTTCCATTATGCGAATTAAACAACATCGTCGGAAGATAATATTACATTAGCCTTAAATTTCTCTCCAAATGTATCCTCCTATTTTGGAACCCAGAACAGACGAAGGAATATTATCTTTACAATTCCTGCAAAATAAAAATCTTTCATTTCTGAAACGGTGTCGACTCAATAACTACATATTACAAAAGTCTAGGTCGGGTATAAGCGAATACGCTAACATTCGCTTACCAATCTTCGACTAATAAGCCTTTGTTGAACGCCAATCTACTGAACTTTCAGTAGCGTTAGTTTTGGGCAACCAATTATATGTAGGTATTATACCGATACGAATACTTTCGAAACAGTCCGAAATAAAAAGCGTGCAATCAAAGCAATCAATCTATAGGCTGGGAATATTAGTAACTTTGTCTGGATAAATGTTGGATCCCTTGTATTCAGCGTAATGTAGGGTAGTACCTTGCAGCTATCTGATGCCTTGGCATCCACATACTGCAAATATTCCTTAAATGCTCCATGGCGTTAATATATCATGCACGCTTTTATATTCGTATAATATAGATTAACGTTGAATTTTATTGTTTCCCTCAATTTGCGACTACTAACATACGTAGAACCGTCTAAGTCTTATGATCAGCCAGAAAGGGGCACATTAATCCGAGCTTAGATGTGATATGAATAATAACGTTGGTGATGGTTTCTGCTTCTGGTGATACCTCTGCAATACGCCAATGAAATACAATGTGCAACACCGATTATCTGAACCCTTTCAGATATGTCTCGTCTCAGTAGTTCATTGTACTCAAAAATAGTGCTCAACTATAGTGAATCAAGCACTGATCCGTAAGGTACTCCACTCGTGATTTGTCATGTCGAATGGAGAACGGTATATGAGCATTTGCGTGTGTAAGTTGTATAGTAATTTTAATGTCAACAAATATTTTTTTAATTTGATTTCTGGAGAAGTGTGCTGTGAAATATGAAATGCTGTCCTGCATTTTATCAGAAACGATACCCGCAATAGGAACTTATTTACGTAAGGTCTTAAACGTTGCTTTTGTTATTATTTTATTGGTATCTTTAGCTTTTGTTGAGGCTGTTGTTCTAAACATTGTGTATGGTTTTGGCATGCTCGCTGCTGTTACTCTTCAGCAGCAGGAAATTTGTTTGTCTTCATTATCTTATTCATTTTTCTTTAATGTTGTCGTTGTTATGATTATTACTGTCGTAGGCCGCCGTTTGATGTCATTTTTGTGGTTGCTCTTACTACTAAAGAACTATTGCAAAAGATGACAGCCATAATGCTTGGTTCTCCTCATGTTGTTATACAAATAGGTGTTGTCTTTAGAAGACTCCATAAAGTCGTTAAAATATAATTTGGAAGGATACTTTATTAGCATTTGTATATGTATGCTCCTTTTGTATTAATATTTATGTGGATATCAAAAGAAATTTTTACACTGTAACAGAAATAATTAAATGAATAACTGCTACCGAAAAAAATTAATATTGACAATGTTTAGACAAGACAAGAAAATGTTTACTTCATATCCTTGGGCTAGAATATAAATCCAAAAACATGAATATTTAAAGAACGAACTTAAAGTCGATGCGTTATGTATTTCAGAAAACGAAATAATTATATAAAATATTATTTCAGGAGACCAAACAATAATGAAAATTAGTAGCATGAAATTAGTCTCAGAATAGAAAATTATTGTAGCTTGAAGAGAAAATGAGGTCAAGGAATGCGTTAAATCGTTCTGAGATGGTGAGTATTTGACTACCAGAAAACTGATTTAAAAAGTCCTAACTGTATATAAACATGTATAAACTAATAAGTACAGTCACTTAGCAATTGTTTTGCTTGTTTGAATTACTTTCGCATTAAAACTCTAAGTGTCACATTGGAAGTATAGTAGACACCAAAAACCATATATAAGGAAGTAAAAGGAAAGCGCTAGTGCTGGCAATCCGCAGAAGCAAATGTAACTAATTTTTTGATATCTGTGATGAAGTGCATAATAAGCATTGGAGCATATTTAAGGACGGGCCCTTCTTCCTAATACGGTGTTCAGATATGCACCTTTATTGAGCTCAACATTTCATATAAAGTATTGCGCAATAAATACGAAAATTGTTCTAATATTGAGTAAAACTTAACTTAACTTAAGTTTGACTGCTAGGCGACTTTGGTGAGAACGTTCGAAAACTGTTCGAAAACTACAATTTATTATTATAATAAAAGAATCTACAAAATTCTAATAACCTATGTATAAAGAGAAGACCCTATATCTCGTCTTTTAATTTTATTTTTGCTTTTTGACCAAATTTTTACACTGAAGTTCGCAGCACAAATGCGATTTTCGTAACAAATGAAAGCAGCACTTTTCCGCCGCGTAGCAGTCAAACGGTTAAAATGTAGCACTCTCATAAGTGTGTTTAGTGAGCATATTACAATTAACCGAACACTTTCTGTTGATATTTGACAACTCAAACTTCAACAACGACAAACAAAAATAAAACAAAAGCAACGACCAGCTGTTTTGTTTATTATTGAATATTGAATAAGCAGCTAAACTGCATATATTATTATGCCTGAACACTTAAAATATTGTACTCAATAAACCAAATATTGGCTCAATAAAAGTGCATATTTCAACATAGTATAATGTCCTTACTGAATTATAGATTCAATTGAATTATTTTTCGAAAATTTAATTTTTAAAAGACATGTGTTGCACAGAAACTGTGCAAAAGGAGAACCAGTTCGGTTTTAGAAAGGCAAATTCAACTGAGGCTGCTATTAATAGTGTGCTAGAATCTGCTAGGAGGGTCATTGAAGACGTTAAGAATGTTTTTAGCATAATACATTAGAACACACTGTTATTACCTGCAAGCCTTGCTAAACGATTTAATATTTACTGATACTGGAAGCCACATTATACAAACAAGAAGTTTATCACCGGTAGGTGGCATATGGAAACTAAGATGGACCTAAAATATCTTGGTGATCAAACTTGATGCCCGAGTTTACAGTTCACGGATACCATGCATAAAAAATCGGTTCCGAAATATACTGAAGTGATGAAAATCATTATTTTATATACATCGCCTACATAATCTGCATTGTTAAAGTTCATGAATGGTATCCGCACTATATAGATTAGCTCACTTGCTCGTATGTAGAAAATTCTAGATAATTGCGGACGAGGAAGCGATTATTGTTGTGGATATAATACGTATAAATCTGTTAGCAGTTGTGTGAGGTTGTGTACAACTATCTGGCAGGCTCATTGGACGGCCTCTGGAACGAGAAGATGAAGGCCCATTTATAGCTGACAACCGTGTATGACCTGGACTTCGACATAAAGTCGTTTTACTCCGGATTATATCTACGCTGCTTCATGCACAGCAGTTTTCATTACGCCCAAATGGTCGTGATGATATCGTGAAGGCTGTCCAGCACATTTTCTTCGTCTGTCCCTGAGAGAGCAAACTTGAAGAAAGTATTAGAGCCTTGTGTTAGACTGTAAAATATATAGTGTCAACGATATTTTCTTCATTAGATATTACTTTGCAAATTAAACTTCGTAGACTAAAAGAGACTTTCAGAAAACTCATTCATAACCTTAGGGTGGTTTCGCAGAGGAGTTTAAAGTAGTATTTTGAGTTGAATTAGAGTTTTAATGGGCTTCAAATACAAATATGGACAAATAGGACAGTAATCAATCCCAGAAGTACAGACAGTTATTAAAATCCAATATATTTTACAGCCGATGATCAAATAGCACTATATCCAGTTTTGGACTAACTATGTGGACTACAACATAGACAATACGTACACAATACGTACATACATATATTATTGGTCATTACAACACTTTAGAGGATTACACTAATTATGTGGTGTGTGTATTAAATATATGAGATATAGGGCCTATAGTTAAAAGTCAGCTCAGAAGGACTGATTCTTGAGAAACTTTTTATGACAATATTATTTACTCTCTTGTTGACAGAAATCTGCTGAGAGAAAGATGCCGAAGAAATAATTTTTCAGGTTCCATTATGTGGGAGATATCTGACCTGAACTTATATGGGTATAAGAACATAACTCTCCAATATTTATAACATACTTTCAGATCTTTGCTTTTTTACTTTTCTTAAGATACGATTATTAATATTAATAAAGAAATTGAATCTCTTTGAAGTATTTCTAAATAATACCATATAGTTTCATCCAACACAATAGTATAATAAAATATCGGTGCACCGATGCATCGGTGGTATAGCTTTTAATTACCACACAAGCATTCTATTTTATAAATCTCTTGCTTAACATAGCAAGCTTTCATAAAATGACCCTCTATTTGTCCAAAACAAAACTATTAACAATTACAAAGAGTTTGAGGATACAAAACTTCAAACAGTTTGTTTGAAAAATTGTTTTAACCGTAGATCGAGCCTTAAAAAAACTTCATAATTCTAGCTTATGTATCACTATTAATACATACTTGTAGTACATGGAATTGTAACGATTATTGATAGATTTTGTTAAAAAATTTTAACATTTTCAATTTATTATTTAACAATTTTCTCTCTTTGATTCCTCTCTGGTTTCCCGGATACGGGTTTCCCCAAATACGGCTGTAAGTAGTTGCTACGACTTCGGTGGACCACGGAATTTAAACGACCATCAAATTGAATAAGTTACTAATCTACAGCGACAAAATTAAATATGAGTTGAAAAGGTATTAAAACAAAACAAAAGGAAAGAAAACATAAATCAATACCAACCAATACTCCGTAAATCTCTTTATGAAGCTTGATTTATATAAATATCCTTAAATTAATTTCCCTAACAATCACTGTAAGTATTCCATCATTAAGTATCAAATTTCAATTAAAATCGCTGGAGGTAATTTTCATTTTCCACAATAAAACTAAAAAGTTTTTGAATTTTGTTGCTAAAAAACTTTAATTTGAGATGAAAATATACAAAGAAGGAACACAAAAAACATAAGCATCATTATTTAAATGTATTTTCTTTAATTTTCTTACCTTTTAGGGGAACAAAAAATTAAATTTTTAATAATCTTAAAAAGGATATATGGGCAGCTCTGAAAGTAATATAGCTAATACCAAACTATTTATACAGTATTATTTCTTACAAAAAACTACAAGTTGTGTGATAAAAGTTTTATGAAAATGGTTAAAATTTTCTAACAAAAAATTAAGATAAAAATATATATTTTTTTTTTAGAATTTCAAAAAAAGGCTTTAAGCATGATTATTAAAGGCTGCAAGACTTTCAGCTAATTTTTCGAAAAGGCGTAATAGGTGTACATATATCATTATCAAAGCGAATGATTCTGTTTTCTCATACGTACGTAGTTGAACGAATTATTATCATCTGTAATAAAACGTGGGACGAAACACATTTTTGTAATGTCTGTCTATCACGTGAGATAAATATGAGAAGAGCAGTAAGAAAGACTCTACAACATTTCAGGAAACAGCTGCTAGAAATCTGCGTGAAAATTGGTAATATTTTTTTCATCCCAAACTACTAAAGGCAGTTTGTTCTGTTCCAAGTAGTAACATCTTTGGCGATAAACATCCTGTTGTCATGTTTGTTGCTGCCAATACTTTATTCAGTTCATAAGACGAGCTTCTATTTTCTTCTTCTCCAAAGTCTTTGGCAGCAGGAATATTACATATATAATTAATCGGTCATTACAACTTTTCGTTATAAATTGGAAATGCCTGACCTGAGGTTTGAAACTTAGTCTGACGTCTAATAAGGTAACACGCTACATACTAAACTACGACTACTTCAATCAATATCAAGAACATATCAAGAATAGAAAATTCAACCTTTCACTTTCATCGTACAATTCGTTAAGTTTCAATTCTTTCTCAAAAACCATAAATATTGTATTATTTACGATAAAACTTCACAAAATCTTTGATAACTTAAAAAAATTTCAAACACAACACCAAAGAATGCCTAGGTAAATCGTATGTATCAAAAATTATACATAAGCCAGAATTATGAAGTTTTTGAATTTTTTAAGTCCTGTATAAAATTTTCTATTTTTATTTGGTTTAAAATAATAGCGGTAACAATACTAAAGAATTATAAAAATATCAGTCATCTAACTTTTTTGAATTAAAGTTATATAGTCTAAAAAATTGAAATGTACCATTTTTTATACAAAGCTCGATCTACGGTTAAATTAGAAATTCTGAGTACAAATAAAATGGAAATGGTAATTCTTTATTCAATTCAATCATGTGTGCGCCAATTTCCAAACGAGTGTGTGGTTTTTGTGTAACATAACCCAGCATACCAAAAAGCTTGAGAAAAATATTTTAAAAAGTTTACTTACTGCAAGCCTTAAGCTTGAAAAATATTGTAGATTATGTTGAAAAAGGTTTTCGTAACAATTGTAGAAAAATCAAAACGGACCCCTCGTGATAATATTATATGTGTAAGATTACTAAAAGCTTATTCTTGCAATTGTAGAAGAAGCTTACAAATGTAATATTTTATTAACTGTTTTTTATAAAAGCTTACTCGTCTCAATATTTTCAAAAGTTTTTCAACATAAATGACAATTGACAATAATAAAAAAATGTATTTTCTTCAATTTAATATTATTTATATATTTTATTGTGTGTTTTTTAGTTTTATAATTGTTTCGGAGCTTAATTCGAATTTTTTGGTAATTTTTGGTAAAAATTGTTGATATTTAATAATTATAATATTGTATTTAAAATTTTGTTATTTTTTTAATTTTTACTTACTTCGCATTGTCTTTGTTGTGCTAAGATTTCGTACACTTTTCTTTTATTCAGTGCCTTTCCAGCATAACTGTTCTCCTCTCTTCAATTGAGCCGCAATTGGAAACACCAGCACTGAAATCTTCGTCACATTCACTTTTTTTTTGTTTTTTATTATTTAGAAGAAGTTCCATTACTTCTTTTGTTTCTCTTCTAACACTTTTTTATACATATTTATTTGGCATTTTTATTTTTATGAAGGATTACTTTTTACGAGCTTTTTATTTTATAATTTTATTAAAAATAGACGTCCGTCCATGCACTTTTAAAATTTTGTAATAAATTTACAGGCAAAATAAAACAAATTTCATGAAAAAAAAGTAAAGGTAGCTGTTTATAGCTATCGCGTGCGTAAAAAAAAGACAGCATAACTTTAAAAACTATTGAGAATAATAAGTTTTTTTCAATCGTCAGATTTCTTTAATCATAATTTAGAAACAGTTGTGTTTAACAATTGTTTCCCAAGTATAGTTGAAAACTGCTTGTGAATTCACATTTTAAAAACATTATTGTAATATTAATAAAAAAAAGCTTGAAAATAACTATTATTATAAGCTTATTCTCAAGTTGTATTGCGGTTTGATTGCTAAATGGTATGTTGGGAATGTTTAATTTTTGACCGTATAATAAAGACTTCATATGGCATTTTGGTGTTTGTGTCTGTGAGTATTAAAGAACATTTCTAGCTTGTCGGCAATAATCAGTTGCTTTGTGAATTTTTCTACTCTCTTACACATAAAATATGTATGTATATCAGTGGTTACCATTTCATAGCACAGTTGTGCAGAGAGAACTCACACGCATTCTTGTGTTTTTCATTCAGTTGTCGATCAGACTGCGCAAAGACCCCGTGTGTGGCGGATACTTTATTATTTTATTTCAGAATGACACTGATAAAATATGTATTTTATGTTAAAAGATGCTTTTGATAATATTCAATGTCTTATATGTTATAAAACATTTAAAGGATGTAGGGAATATGTTCTTAAAAGACATTTTGTATGTTATCATTTTTAGATTAATAATTTAAATGATAAGGAAAGGGAAGAGTTTTTTAATAGACAAAAAACAATTTTTTTAGAAAAATTAAAAGGTTGGTTTTAAAGAGAGGAAATTTCCAAACCAAAATTAGTTCCTAAATTAAAAATGGAAATTTCAAGCTTAATAAGTTTAGAAATTGTTAGAAAGGCAGACCATTTAGTAATGGCGTTTTTATTAAACAATTACTCATAAAAATTTGGCGAAGGCTTAATTACAATATAAAATTTATAGAGTCTCTTCCACAGTCTGACAAAACTGTAGCCCGTCGCACTCTTCAGTTGGGAGCAGCAATCGAATCTCAGATTAGGGAAAAGTTAATCAAATGTGAAATTTTTTCACTTTGCTTAGACGAAAGCATCAAAATTTCCAAACGATTGCCAAGCTATGAAAGCAGCAGAGCAAATAATACATAAAATTCGAGGCGGACATAACTCGCTTACCCACCGCAAATTTGTAACCTTTTTAAAAAAACAAAAATGCTATGAATTACGACTTAAAAATGTTGACAGATATTCGGTGGTCAAATCGCGGTAATTGTCTCAATAGATTGTACGATTTGAGAGAAGAAGTGCTTGAGTTCCTACAAATTGAAAATATAGATACAAATTTAGTGAGTTATTTGAAAGACAGTAATTTTATTTTAGACTTAGCTTTTTTGGCAGATACAACAAGCATGTTAAATAAGCTAAATTTAGAATTACAGGGAAAAGAACAGAATACATATATGCCATTTGTCGAAAATAATTTTTAATTTAAAAAAAACTGTTTTTGCTTCTTTCAGAAATTCAATCGGCGGATTTTTCCAATTTTCCAAAAACTTTACTTGTTTGCAGAAAGCAAGAGAACGTCAAAAAATATGAATACGCGGATATATTTGAAACACTTTTAAATAATTTTCAGAACAGGTTTCAAGATTTAGTCCATGTACAACCACTGTTAGAACTTTTCGAAAACCCTTTTTCTTGTGATCTAAACAAGTACGAATTTAAATTTCAATCGGAACTAATTATACTTCGAAGCCAAGTAAGAGTTCCTGATTTAATTGGTATAGTAGACTGAAAATATATGGATCGTGCGCTGTATCCTGAATTTAAAAAATTTAATTTCAGGTTATGTCTTTATTCCCTACCACTTATTTATGCGAAAAAGTATTTTCTAATTTAGAATTCATTTGTTCAAAACAACGCAACAAATTACGTTCGTCATATTTAAAAAACCATTCTACTAATACGAAACTGTCATAAGAGTATAAATTTACAGGAATTTATTTTTATATTATATATATTTATTTTTATATTTATATATTTTATAAGCCAGTTACTTATCTATTTTACCCTTTTTTTAATTTCTCGAACCCTCCAAAGTTCTTTTATTTGATAAAAGCGGTACTTTTAATCTTTCCACACAAAGTTATTGATTACCTAATTAGTTTTTAAACTCTTTTTAAAATCCAAATTTTTTTAAAACGGTATGCATAAACATGTATTAATAAAAAATGGGTTGTTTATTTTTTTATCTAAAAAACATAGTCTAATTTTTAAGCCAAAGACGGATAACTTTACGTTCTTTTAATAAAAAATTGATTTTTTATTTTTTTATTTATCTAAAACTATTAGGCCATAGATAAATAGCTTTATGTATGTTGATGAAATGAAAATCAAAACAGCGTATATTAATAACACTTTTCTATGGCTGTAAATAAATAAATTCTCTCAATTTATTTTCTCTCTCTTACTCACTAATCCATAACCAAAAATTTTTTAGTAAACACTGATGTATATACATATATATTTAGGAAACAAACCTTTACAAACATTTATACGCCTCTGTTAGAGAAGCGTAGACCATTCATGTTGGATATTATTATGTAACTTCTTTGATTAACTGAATGACACCAGAACCATATCCATTAATAATAGGCAAGCCGAGGGAGTCAGAAGCCGTTGGCATAGAATTTACGTTGTATTTAGTGTTAGGATCGCCCCAAAGCATACACTACATACATACACTATTTCACAAACATTCTCAAAACACGTAGTTATAGTGCTTAACACAGAATGCAAAGTTTTTTGTAAAATAAAATCAATGACTTAAATCCAGATTTGTTTGATTTTGTGCCCATCAGGGCATATGTTGCTTCGATTTGTGATATATTGTAGCGAATAACTATATCAGAATAATCTTTTGTTCTGTGATAATTATAATTATACACATATACTCGTATTAGCAAACAAAACGCAAAAGGGGAACCCTTGTATTGTGACTGCTTAAGTACGTGTTTGCATTCTCTTCTGTGTATGTTCGGTATGCAAATGTATTTCAAGCTCTTATTTACTTCAAACCTATGATCATATTTGTCTTGTCTGAATCGTTCGAACAACATTCTGTTGGCTTAAAACTTAATTGTTTTTTGTGCAGATGTTTTCGGAATTTTAATAAGCCTATCGTTCTAAACCTACACGTACATACATACACACATAAATATTTATACTCTCACATAAGTTAGACTCATTAGATGGATAGTGGTAGTCGACATGTTCTTTGGTCAACTTGTTGATGTTAGAATATACGAGTATTTGTATGGACTGTATGATTTTTGTATTTGATGGTAATTTAAATCGTGTTGTTGTTGAAGATAAATTGCTGTAATTGCTTAAAATAAATTTCTGTGCTTGCCATGTGTATAACAATATGTACGTAGCATCGGAATTTTAAACAACAACTTAGACAAATGATCTCCTATTCTGAATTTGGTGTGTAGTTTCTTTTTAGCATCTATTATTGCTGTCAGATTTTAAAAACATCACGAATAAATTATTAGTAAATTTTAATATTTCTACTTTTAAGGATTGAAGTAAACTTTTGAATGTATTTGAATAACTCGAAGTACTTGGTGTTTTATAATATTCCAGCTAACAGCAACGATTTTGCAGCAAAAAAGGAAAGATTGGTGATAATGTGTCAAAGTCCAAAATGGTCAATAATATTTGCACTTCACCATGGATAGACTAAACAATGAATAACATTTTCAAATCAGGGAGTTATATTATCAACATAATGTACGTTTAAAAATATTTTTTTATCGAAGCTTTATTTTTAGCTACGAAATTAATTTTTACAGAATTACCGAATTTGATGTCAAGAGCAGTCAAACACAGTTCGAAAGATGAGATAAGATACCAATTAAAAGGTTTTTGTAATCGAAATCTGTCGGCAGTTGGATATGCGTTAGTTTTTAGAACCCAGTGGCCTAACAACCGTCTGGGTATCAGAAAGTATATTATTTCAAAGATATTGTCATTCTCAATTATCATCACTGTTTATGGTCAAAATATACGATAATATAAGACACTCCAATGCTCCCGTAGACTATGCCTATACCCGACGATTTAAAAAGATAGGGATGGAGCCTACAAAATGATGGAGCGTTTTTCTTTTCATTCTAGTTCTGGTGTCAATTCAATTTCTCTGAGATTCTATGTACTTATAATTACAGAAGGAATGTTCATGGTAGATAATTTTACTCGAGGTATTCGTCGAGGTTATGTTATCTGTCAGCCTGTTTACAGGATTTGGAAGCAAATAGGCCTTTATTTTGCTGTTAATACGTATACATAATCTAGGCTAATCACCAAATTTGACATGGACCAGCCTATAATTATTGTCCATTAAGTCGTAAATACAGATCAAAGTTCTTGAATGATGCATTATTTCCTCCTGTGCTTAGGATCTGGATAGCCAAAGTAGTCAACGCTGCCTTAAAGAGCGGAAATTCGGCTTTCGTACTCCTTTCTTCCCACCATTGTTAGATAGACGTAAGGTTCTTTATGTTCAGTATCGCCCAAGAGTTAAAACTCATTCCAAATCAACCTAAACGTAAGTATCATTTCTAATTCAGTGGAAGAATATAAACAGGCTTTGGATCGAAAATGCAAAATGCAAGATGTTCAAGATAATATAATAATCGCAAATTGAGATCTATATTGCTGCTCTAAGTTCACGATCTTCATATTGTAGGAATTTCGATTGCATACCTTTGTCTTTCACAAGACTTTTTCTGGCTCTGTTGAATTTAGTGGTATCTAGTCCGCGATATTGGTAATGGATCTAGTATCTCTTTTAAACTGTGGCTATTTTAGAACTAAAAATTAAACGCATGATATTGTATTAAGGGATATTCAATATTTTATATTTCTTATTTTTAACAAAATTGTCTGATTTGAATGACAAATCTCCAATGAAATATCAAAAAAAAATTTTTAATGTTTATGCGTAGATTTAATACTCTCGGATTGGAAATTCGTGTTGTTGAAACAGACACAATTAAACGCAGTCTGGTGTGACTTAAGTGAACCCCGTGTAACGGTGAAATTAATTTAATCCCATAAGTTTAAAAAGAAATTCAATGCTATTTTCAATTTCGCCAACATATCTGGTCAGAGAATTTTATCTGCTTGTGTTTTAAACAGTAAATGCTCACGTGAACAACAAGCAAAATTTAATAAATTAAATCTTTATTCCTTGAAAAGAACGAATTCATATACAAATACAAAAAATATTTGGGACACGTTGCGTATGAGTATCAAATGTTCATTCATACAATATTGTATTAAATTCAACACTCATACGCTCTGTATAACAAAATCTCAAAGAGTTTTAAAAGTTCATACCGAATTGAATTTCTTAAATAATGTGAAACAACTGATATTTAAAACATTTTTTATTCTTTTTTGCGTTCCGTGCTACTGATGACTTGAAAAAATTGTTAATATGTCACAGTCAATAAATTTTATTTCAATTTCGAAATAGAGACTGACATAAAAAAAAAAATTGCAATGCATCGAAAATATGCATCGATGTTATACAAATTTTTCACAAAATACGTCGATGTTTATTGTGCATCGATTGATTTTTGTAACAAAATGAAATAATCTCAATGAATTGGGGTACTGGAGTACCACGCCAAGACGATTTACTTCTTTGACTTCAATCGTAGTCCCCAATTCTGTTGTCTAATAGACCTCAGGAACCTGTTAGGACTCGTTAAGAATAGTAGCCTGGTACTTGGTGCACCCATGTTTTTTTTTGAAACGTATTATACCAGAACATGTTTCATTTACATGTTCTGGTGATTCTTTCTCCTTATCACATCACTTACATATTGGAATTGAACTGATTTCTATTCTGTATAATGTTCTTTGAGTTTCCAATGCCCGATACAAATTTTAGACTATTTCTGGATAGTTTGCAAGCGAAAGTTTAGGTTAGGTTAGGTTAGGTTAGGTTAGAGGACGTGTACCTGTCAGTCAAGACAAGTACAGTACCCGGAGGTCGGATTGACCCATTGTACAACGTCCTAAAGGAGGGAAGGATAGTATAGGGGATAGGATGAAAGGAGGGAATATGGGAAAGGGGGAGTGGGAAGCAGATGAATCACACAGACCAGACACAACAAAAGGATGGGAGAGCACGACTACACCGATTAAGTCCTAACACCTCTCAACCAGCCTAAGTCACTAATGAATCTGTGGACAGCCTTGATATCGGCTCTCGACACCGAATTCAAGCTCCCAAAGAAGGCCTTGTCAAGGGTCCTCAATCTCAATCTACCAAGGGCTGGGCAGTTACAGAGGAGGTGTTCGATAGTCTCCAACTCCTCCTCCTCGCAACACGCCCTGCAATAGTCCGGCTGGGATCTGTTCCAGATCCCCGTCAGTAACCTAATCTCGCAGTGCCCCGTGATAAAACCGACAAACAGCCTTAAGCTGGCCTTATTCAAGCCCAGCAGCCAACCTGTTCTCTTACTGTCTACAGCAGGCCATAGACACCTAGAAACGAAACAACCCGATCCGTTCCCCCAACGCCTCTGCTCTTTCTCCATAACCCATCCATTGATGAGGCCATAGAGGTAACAGATTGGGGGGTCAGGACTAACCATCAAATCGCCTACTGAAAGCGAACCTAGCCTAGCGAGGGCATCCGCCGTCTCATTGCCCGGTATTCCGCTATGTCCCGGAACCCAGCACAGACGGATACGGTCCGGTCCAAAAGTCCTCAACGACTCCTTGCACTCGCGAACAAGCCGTGATTTGCACCAGACCGACGCAATGGCCCTAAGGGCAGCCTGACTGTCAACGAAGATCATGTAAGATTCGGAATCCGAAGCTGGGCCACCAGATATGGCCCCAATAGCCTTCTAGATTGTGATAATCTCCACCTGAAAAACGCTGCAGCCATCATTCAACCTGAAGTGGAGTGCAAGACCGAGTTCCCTACAGAAAACCCCAGCACCTGTACGTCCACCTAACTTAGACCCATCTGTGAAGATGGGTATACCACTCTGTCCCTGGAGTACCCCACTATTCCATTGTGCCCTATCCGGTATAAGTATTCTTAAACCAGGCAGGAACATAGCCTCAGGCACAATATAATCAGTGGCTTTTTCTGAAATCGCATATCTTCCATCAGGAAAGACGACATTCAGAACTCTGGAGTGACCTATCGAACGCTGTTTCCAGCAGCCCGATTCCCTCAGGCGTATCGCACTACGCGCTGCACACTTGTATGTCAAGCGGAGTCAGGCAGAGCACAGTGTCAAGGGCAGCCTGAGGGCAACACATCTTGGGCATATGCCACAACCCTAAAGCCTTTACTTTCCAAAAGCCTCAGACCAACATTAGCTACCAAGAGCCACAAGAGAGGGGATAGGACACCCCCTGCGGTGTACCCCAGGTCGCACGCTTGACGATAGAACATCCACCCAGATTCGATCCGATTAGTCTATTACCCAGCATGTGGGTGATAAACCGCACCAGATAATCTTTTGGTATAAAAACCACAAGCATATCTTTCCAACCATCAGGTATATCACACAACCGGAGACAGTCCCTATACACGTCCACCAGACATTCGTGTAATATATCACCAGCATGCTGAAGCAGAGCCGGAAAGATACCATCCGGGCCAGGCGGCTTAAATGGCTCAAAGCCACTGATAGCCCATTTGACCTTGTCTCTGGTAATGATATCCTCTAAGACGGGCATCATGCCAGCATCATATAAGGGATCAGATACGCCCAATGGATAGCTTACTGGATCCTCACAAGTGGGAAAATGAGTGCTCAATAGGACCTCTAGGGTTTCTTTTCTCGAGGATGTCCACGTACCATCATTCCTTTGGATGAAGCGAAAGTTTAGTTTGTCTCAAATTAGTCAGACTTGAGAAGTGTCTATGAGTTTCTATATCTTATGTTTCGCAAAGTAAAGATTTCCAAAATCTTCTTCCAGTTCTGCAAAGCGGAGTTTATCTCATTGGAGTCATGGAAGTGTGCGCATTGCTGTAAATTCGATGTCATCCACAATCTATCTGTATACCACAAAACGGCAACTTTCTTAAAGCACTTTGTAGCAACTAAATGGCTCCATTCAGTTGCATTGCCTAATCCAGGGAAAAGTTAAGAGAGTTGTCTGCCAATCGAATTGTCTATAATTATCCTAATCGCAGTCTTGAAGATGTGGTCTTCAATACTATATGTAACTGTCTTAAATCCATCAGATGACCGGCTCCTCTGACTTCGGTTATACCAATTCATTCAAATTCTCCTGATTTTTTTTAGAATTTAAATGCTTTTTAAAAACAAAATACGGGATAATAACCGTATGCAAAATATTTAATTAATTATTAATATAAACTCTTCATTGGAACCTGGGGTTAGAACAGTGGCCTCACGTCTAATAATCACGTCTAATAAGCACGTCTAATAAGCCAGTACACTGCCTACTAGACTAAGACTACATTACACCACTGTACTTTGAAATTTTGGATTCTCTTTTTTATTTTTTTTTTTTAGAAAAAATTATTATATTTTTAAGCACTAATCTACGCTAATTTCAGTACTACGAAAATAGAATAATAAATAAATTTAAAAAAAATAAAAATTTTGGAAACCAATACTTAGCCATTTTTGTATTCAGCATTGTGTACGAAAGTATATGGTGAATTGTTATTACAAAGAGTTGTTATTTTTAGCTAAGAACAATTAACAAAAAATAATGTTGCTTATATATCTGGACTCCTTTTATGCCAAAGTAATTAATAAAAATTATATGCACCCTTAAGAGTATGTTTAAAATAGAGTACATTCATACACATGCATAGAGGTTGTGGTAAATAGTTTTATACAAGTTTATATTTTATTTACAAAATTTTATAAAAGTTTTCCATATTTCCACACACATTTAAACGCTCTCGCAAACCAATAGTTTTTATATTCAACGGCTGCCGAAAATTTTATAAAATTTAGAAAACCTCAAACATGACGGCACTCATATTTGTTGGTTTAAAATGTTCGAAACTGACACAAAATTGTAAATAAGCATGTGAGCAGAGATTGTGTTGCCGAATGTGCTTTAGAAATTAGTTAAATTTGAATCTACTCTTAAAAAGCGCGGAATCGAAAATTATTCATCCCACAACTGTACGAATGCATAAACAAGCCACATACTAACAATCGTCCGGCAAGAAAATCAGTCCATCAACCATACAACCAGTTTGACAGCCACAGAATTAACCAGTATAAACCAACTGTTTCCACTAACATTCTAAAACTTTGTTGCTGTTTCATGCTCATGTTGCAGTTGTTATTTCATGCCACATTCTCTTTTGACTGTTTGGATATGATGTTTTTATATTTGTTTCCAACTAGTTGAAATTGCTTTTGTATGCCCCTATTTATATGGATAGTATGTAAGTAAAAATAAAAATAAAAACAAAAAAAAGAGAACAATCCAAATCTACACAGTGGTGAACCAGAGTTTAAAGTTCTATTTAATTTTTCGTTATTTTAAGTTTGTTTAACGTGTACATTGAATCTTTTCGAATTAAACTCAAGTAAGAACGTTCATAATAACAATAATATTCCTCCCATATTGATTAGAATTTTTTAAATCTTACAAAAATTATTTATTAATCTTATAAAAATTAAATACTTCCTGCCAACACCAAAAATTAATTCAGCTTTCAAACGTATGAAGATCCCAGAGTTCTTCCCAGAGTACTTTCAGATCCTCATGTATATTCGAATTTATACTGTACGAGGTTACATTTGAGTAATTTGACGTAATGATACTTTGGTATTGAATTTTTAAGTCAGACGTCTCTCAATGTGTCATCGAAATCTTAGACTATTATAAGACTTGAGGCCACAATTTCATCCCCAGGTAAGACATCTCTGACAAAACGAAATATGACAAAACATTTCTTGGCCGAATTCCTCTCAGCAGATTTGTGACAAAAACTTTCTAAAAAATCAGTCGTTCGGAGTCGACTTTAAACTGTAATTCTCGCCACTCATGTACAAAATTAACACTGACAATATAAGTGGCTAGGTCCTGACTGAAGGGTTGTAATGACCAATTATGTATGTACATATGTATATACATACAGTCGTGGATATGTTATTAAATCATTCACCAAACGTTCAGACAATCTCTCACTGGATCGGTTTTTATGTATCGATTTGGTCACTCAGAACACTGTTGAAGAATGACCAAAGTGCTATTCTAAATGTATCTAGTTTTTTTTTACTTCCACGACTCATACATAAACGTTAAAATTTTAATATATTAAATCACAGAATGAAAATAAACTGAAATTAAATGGAAAGTTATGAAAAATTAACATTTCACATAAAAACAGTGAGGAAACGACGTAGCTGCAAGATGAGTGAGTGTCAGCAAAAAGAATAAAAAACCAAAAGAACAAAAACATTCACAATTATGGATGATTTTAGACCCACCTTAATGACAGAATAAAATATGAAGAAATGAAGACTATGTGGCGAAAGTTGCAAAAACAAATTGTATTATAAAAACAACATGACAGTCATTACGACGAACACCAATGTTTACAGTACCTACTTTACATATGCTCCATAAAAGAACTATGTATGTATGATAAATTGATGTTGCACCAAAGAAAAGATGTGAATAATTATTGAAAAAGTATTTTGATCTGGCTGATTGCAAATAATCGTATGCTCCATTTCCGTTGCAGTGGAGTGGAAGAAACAAAAACTATACTGCTATTGCTTAACAACAATACACTTATTCGATCCAAATACATACTTAAACAATAAAATAAGTATATTTGTAAATGATACAAATGTGTTTTTAATTTGACAGCCTTTAACATTAAAATGCTTGTTTCCCGTATAGGAGTTGTGAATGCCATTGATGTCGTGTTTTTAATGGTCTCAGATTGAATAAAATAAATTAGAATTTGAATACATAATTAGTATTGTGACTTCGAAAAATTTTAAGTTATAAAATTCAGCTTAAAAACCTAATGAAGTTTAAGAAGTATTGTATGGACATATTGTGGGAGTGATAGAGTCCAAAAATTATTTTTTAATTCACATTTTTATTAGATCTTCATGTTTAGAGTCCCACCATCAGTAAAATTTTCACAGGTCTGAGGCCTACATTTGATTCTGTGTTTTCTTACACTTCATTTCTTATATTTCTTATGCATATATTGAAAAACTTCAAGCTTCTTGGTTTTTGAAACTGAAAACGAAATGTCTGAGTCGTTGATGCAAAATTTTGTTTAAGATGTTCAGGCAAATTGCACAAAAGTAAATTCTGTATATTTCTCTATAGTGCTAGTCGTTCTAGTTACTAGAATCTAGTATACCACAACCATTAGAGATTTATTGACAAAATAATACAACATAGTCAGCTTTATCTGTACTGTCCAAAAAGATTTTGAAATTTCAGTAAATTTATAATAAAGATTGCCTTTCCTGCAGACAGTTTTACTAAGATTTTAAGATTTCTGAAGAAATTACTGAAAACTGGATTATTGCAAGTAATCAGTATTCTAATATACGAAAAAATTAGATGTTCTGCTTGTTTTAAATTTTTGTTGGTTTTATATTTTTTTTTAATTGTTATTACCATAAAGTTTAACTTTTTGAACAAAATAGGTTTTTTCGTGATACCATTTATATGAATAGAAATGTTTATAAAAGAGCAGAATTTAATTTATTCCAAAAGTTTGCAACTTTTCACCCCATTTAACGAATGATGCGTACAACAGTTGAAACATGAATTCAGTTTAATGCATTAAAAAGGACGAAGACGACGAGATGAAAAAATAAAAATTGTCTAAGAAATGCAATGAAGGAGGAAACAAAACTTAATTAATTGCAGTGCATAATCTAAAGCTATAGCATGCTTAAAACAATAAATATAAGAGAAAATATTTTTCGAAATCTAATACAAAAGCAATTTGAGGAAGTGAAAGAAGTATGTTTGAAAAAAAAGGATAAATAAATGAAGAAATATTCAAAACAAATAATTTAATAAGCATTTCGAGTATTAATTTTAATTAGATTCCACACTTTTGTGTAAATTAAGTTATACAAAAATATGGCGCATATCGCAATTGTATCTTTGATTAAGAAAAATTTTCTTAATTAAAATAAAAAAAATTAGTTCTTTCAAAGAGCTTACAATTCGGAATATTATTAAAACAGGATGGAAGTGACCGTTGTCTAGTAGATAGTGTGTTGGTTTATCAGACATGTGGCCAGATAAGGCATATCGATCTAAACGAAATATGAAAAATATTTTATCGACGACTTCCTCTCAGCTGATTTGTGGCTAAAACTCTGAGAATAAATAAAATTGCCATGAAAAGTTTCTCAAAAATCTGTAGTTCGGAGTCGACTAAAATTGTAGGTGTATTAGTGAAGTTCAGTCAGTCGTGTGTGAAGACCCGGTGCGTTTGAATAGAGTAATCGTGGTTTGAAGATTTCCATCAGAAAAATCTGGCCAATAATTGTCTAGAATTGTTGTTGTTTATGCAAAGGGTATGAACAGAGGAATAACAAAGAAAAGAAATTGTTGTTGTTTACATCAACTTGTGAACAATGGCACGTAGAATTGTGCGCATAATAAAGAATTTTAATTAAAACTAAACACAAATTTATTTTTATTTTATTTGCAATCTACGAGCTCATATTTTAAACGTTTTTAATGGTAAAAATGTAACAATTGGATAAAAGTAACAAGTAACACATACAACATGAGTAGTGTGAGAAGCTACTTTGTAATGACTGACTTAAGAGTTGTAATGACCAACTATGTATGAAGTAAAAAAGGAAATATTAAGTACAAGTTTATTCGACGTTGAGCCAATGAGTCTGTGACCTTTTGGCTGTACTATATATCTGCACACATTGTCCAGTGTATTTATATTTGTTTGTCATATCAAAAAATTTAATATGTTGAGGTTATTAGAATAATAGTTTGAGCGTTTTCATCGTTGAATTTAAATCTTTTTAACCAGTGAATTTTTTTAGGCATTAATTCAGAAATACAAAAATTGTCATTCTCCATTTTCAAATCAAACGGAAGCATTTCAAACAATTTTTCGTAATTCAAATCTGATAAAAAGTTTTTATGACAATGTGAGATTAGTTTCCACCTATTGGTGTACACACAATTTTTTGAGCCAATGTAAATATGTATATTTAATGAATCAACCGATTGTTTTTTTTTTTCTGAATTCATTCGCTACTTGACAGGTCATGGTATTATGACAAAAAACAATCACATCATAGCAATATCAGGAGAAATCGATTTTGTATGAATGCATGTCAAAGGCAACAAATGCTTTAATGTAGCAGCTTTAAGTTCTCTGGGGTTTATTTCGAATTCTGTAACTAATTTTTCTATCACATAAAAAACAAATTGCAGATACAATGTGCATCTCCAGTTATTGCATTTAGACAAGGAAATTTTATTGTAGATGAAATAACTATTTCAAGAAACGTTTCAAAATTTTCTAATAAAATTCTAACAAGAATTTCTACATTGTGTTCCCTGTCATATATACTGTTATATAAAGATTGCTAATAATATGCCAAAAATGCAGGGAAAATGGAAATGAAATTAAGTTCTTTAATTACATTTCTGCTTTTCTTCACTTGACTTTCTTTACATTCAAGCAGAAAGTAGATAATCAAACGATGACATTCAATATTATCAAGAATACGAAAATATACAGGTTGACCTCCTATAACTCAGTAGACTGGATATGTCGTGTGGTGGTAGCATCCAGACGTATGGGATCTTTAAGAATGTATGCATGTAGATAAATCTATATTATTAAATATCATAACATTGCTTTACAAAACAAATTTTTAAAATACGGAGTTGATGGAGGCAAGCCTGTATTACTGCCATTAAAAATTCTGTGCAGAAAATTGAAAGATATAGAAAAAAAACCATAATTTTTTGAACTGCTTAATATTACATTAGGAACACCACCCCAGTGGTATTTTCGAAAGAAAGGAAATGTGTCCGTAACAATTATGTCGGTTAAAAGATAACAATTCAGGATTCTGATATTGGGTACCATTTAAAATTAAATACTAAGCGGAAAAGTAATTTGCTACACTTTTAGAGTTAAATATAAAATCTAAAAGTGAATGCAATTTAATGAAAAACTGCAGCAATCTGAGATTAACATGAAATTATAATTTTCCCGCTGACAATTTCCATTATAAATTTTTATTTTCTTATTTTATATTGTACTGGCTTAAGAAGCAACAATCAGTGACGAGTAGAACCTATAAAATTTTTGCTACGTAATTTCAGAATAATGATTTTTATTATTGCTATATGCGTATATGAAGGCATGGTTCATAAACATTGCGTCTTTTTAAATTCAAAAATGGTATGAGCAGGAATGTCGTAAAGCTACCGCTGTTTCAAGCAATTGTTTGTACACCAGACAGGCGGGGACGTTTAACAGTATTTCGGAACCACTTGGCAGGTTCGAATAAAGTAAAATTTTATTGAAAGTTCAATATGTGCTTATAAAAAACGTTCAAAATAGAAGTTAAAAAATTTCTTGTAAAGCAATGAGAATTCAAATTGATTTTTTTATAACGGGTATGATGTTCTTTGTTCGCAAAAACCCTTTTAAACAACCTTTCATAGAATAGACAAACTTTGTTGTGTTTTATATTTAATATTCTACAATTCTATAACAACGATTTTATTTGTTTTTGTAACACAAATTAAAAAATTTTTGTCGTTGTAACCATTTAGAGGTGTTGATCACTTTTTGAAAAAACTTTACGTGACTCTAAATGTGCTATGAATTTCTCAATATAATGTATTTTCAATTCCAGGGTGTACGAATAATTAGACTATGCGACAAAATACAAAATATTTAATACACCCGAGTAACTATCTAATAACTATCAGATTTGGCCATTCTTAATTTCAAAATTTACTTAAAAATTTATAGGTCATCTTATCAAAAACAACTTTTTCAAAATTTTTGATGGATCTTTGTACATTTAAACGACAACCAAAAGTAGTCTAATATTTCTGTTTTTCGCAAATATTATTATTATTATTATTATTTGATGAGACACCAGATGATAAATAAAAATATGACTATGATGCTATACTCTTTAAATAATAACTAAAACTTGAAATAATAAGAAAAATATTATTTTTTGCAAGTTTACCCCATAAAAACTCATAACATATAAGTTTGAACAATATGTCTGTCTATACCGTTTTAAAGATTAACCTCTCCCCTTTTTAAAAAACTTTAAATTTTTAAAATAGGTTCAAACATATTTGAAAAATCAATAATTTTGTGTGATAAGGCCGAAAAAACCATTTAGGCCAATTATTACAACTTGTCGTTAAACTTGCGTTTAGTTAAGGGTAACTTTAGCTAAAGGGCGGGGGCTTTGTTTTTTTGTTGTAAATGCTCATTTTGTTGAAATTTGAAGTTGTCATAATGAACATAATATATAATATGGCAAGTTCAAACATAAAGTGACCTTTAAATATTAAAGGTAGGATGGGCACTCATAATAACGAAAAACAATTTATCTGCTTGTTAAAATCCTCCCTTTAGTTAACGGCAAGTTGTAATAATGGCCCTTAGTCAAATAAAACAAGTTTGGAGGATTCGAGAAAAATAAAAAAGTATTTTTGAGTTCTACTCAACCTAGTGAATAACTTAGACTAAGCAGTTAATCGAGCGTATTTTCACTGTCGCACCTTGTTATTAGAGTCAACGTAATTGTCCATAATAATGTGAGGCGATTGTGCTAGGTACCAGGAGAAGAGAGATTACAAAATGTCTTTCAGTAACACAAAGGCAGCAGCTAAAATAGGAAATAATGTGTAAAATATTTAATAAATAAATAATTTATAAAATCAGACACATTACACTAACATTAGGGCACTCATGATGATATATATATACCGCCTTTGCAATTATTGGAAAAGGGTGAATGGAAATGGGTCTGACAATAAACGAAGGCAAAACCAAATTTTTGGTTAACCTGGTCAATATGAGAATGTTGTTAACAACAATTTTTGCAAATTTAATTGGCTCTGTGCATTCATAAATATTCCTTTATCTTGGAGATTGAACGAGAAAATAAGCTTTTAAATTACTTTTATTTCTGTTTTAATAAGCAGTTTAAGAACAAAAACCTCTCTTGATAAATCAAAATCACGCTGTAAAGAACTCTGACTTATGACTCTGAAATATGTATACACACTTACAGATAACGATGTGCTTCTCATGTCGGACAGATAAATTCTTCATAAAATATATAATAAATAATTATGTATAAGATTTATATTAACATCCTTAAACGTATCAAAATACGTCGGCGTGAGCATGTTGTGAGTACAGGTGAAATTACGCTGTAATAGGTTGAAGATCTTTTGTTGAAGAGCGCATGCGATTGAGGCATTTAGTATTCTATTTTTACTTAAACCAAAGACCAAAGCGATGTTATATACCCATTGAAGAAAGATGAAAGAATTAATATAAATAAATTACATACAGTGGTACAAACTGATAAAAGTAACGCTTAAAATCAAAATTACCTTCCTAGAATCCACAAGTAATGCTCGTTTCAAACATATAAAAATGTGCAATGTTTTTGGAAGTCGTCGTTGACTATTATGTAGTGTGTTGACTTATAAGACGTGAGTTCACCCCAGATTAGACATCTCCAACAAATTAAAATATTTCTTCGGCAACTGCCTGTTGCAGATTTCTGGCAAAAACTCTGAGAGTAAATAAAATTTCCATTGAAAAGTTTCTCAAAAACCTTTCGTTTGGAGTCGACTTGAAACCATAGCTTCGGCCACACATGTATAAAGTTAACAACCACAACATAAGTGATGTGAGAAGATAAGTCGTAATTCTGGCTGAAGGGTTGTAATAACCAATTATGTGTGAATGTAATATGAACTGTTTATGTAAACATTTCAAATACAATTTAATTATTTTTGCTAATGCCATAGGGTCTAGAAGTATTAAATCTTCATATATATAATAATGAATGTGTGTTTATTTGTTTGTGGGTTTGTTTGAAATCTATAGACGGCTAAACGGCTTTACCGATTTTCTTGAAATTTTAACAGTACCTTTCTGTATGTCTGGAAGGAACTATAGGCTACTTTTTATTTTAAAATTTTAAGTAGGCGAAAAAAATAGGGCGCTTGGCACCTCCCATATGAATCGATATATATAAAAATGAATGTGTGCTTATTTGTTTGTGGGTTTGTTTGTGAATTTGTTTGTTTGAGGCTATAGACGGCTAAACGACTGGACCGATTTTGTTGAAAGTTTAACAGTACCTTCCTGGAAGGAATTATGGGCTAAGGCTGACATCTATATGAACAAAATGGGTAGACTTGCTGTAATGTAAATGGGCGTCCTAAAACAATATTAAATTAATATATCTAAGAAAATATAACAGTAAGAGTCCTAAAATTTTGTCGAATCCACTTTAGTATCAATATGAATATTTTAGACAAAAATGGGCTGACTAGGAAAAGTGGCGTGGTACTTCCCATATGAATTAAATTTAAAACTTTTTATATCTGGGAAATCATTATAGATAAATTCATCAAATCAAATCCATATGAATAATTTGTAAAAAAATTGCCGGCCTAGCAATAAGAGCGAGACCCTCCCATATAAATATGACACAAAAGTTCCTGTACATGGAAAACTATTAGAGCTAGAATCTAGCATGAACCACTTTGACACACATATGAACATTTCGGGTTAGGGAAATAATTTTAATTTATTTTTATATGAATTCTTAGACAGAAAGTAAATACAAAACATCATATATCTGATAAACTATTGCGTCTAAAGTCATGTATATAGCTTGTTCATTCCAATATCTGTTTTATTATATTGTTACGTTTTTACCTTTTTAAAAACGTTTAAATATGAGTTCGTTAATTGCAAACCAAGTAAAAACAAATATGGGTTTATTTTCTCTTAAGGCCTCTTTATTCTTTACACTATTTTTGTGTACCACCGTATACTTCTTAACGATACAACAATAATTTGCTTGTACTCTATTCTATTTCACACTTCTGTCCGCGTTAACACTAACAACTGTTCGCTAGATCTTCTCTGCTTACGACCTTTTTGCAAGCAATACCACTTGTACGTTCAAACCGCAACGCGTCTTCACACAAGGCTGACTGAATTATAACTGACTGCTGCCTGCTTCGTCCAGCCCTTTTATAGTCCGACACAACCAGTCTAACGAACATTCTTAAAGTGGAAGGTTCGTGATCTCACCTTCTAGAGAGTTCTATTGCTAATACATTGTTGTTTGTGTACTTTGCTTATGTTGTCTATCCCTTTTTATCACATACATGTTGTTGTTGGTACCAGGCGCAACCAGGTTCGTTGTACATATATGTGTGTGTGCAGCTTTAGATAATCCACACGTTCATTGTATTCTTAGTTTTAGT
Source organism: Sarcophaga carnaria (assembly GCA_958299815.1). Lineage (NCBI taxonomy): Eukaryota > Metazoa > Arthropoda > Insecta > Diptera > Sarcophagidae > Sarcophaga > Sarcophaga carnaria. The sequence goes on along the minus strand of OY283153.1, from coordinate 71,115,704 downwards.
GTGTATTTGCATCGTGTGCCTGTTGTTTATCGTTTTTAATGTTAAACGATATTAGGTCATTTCGATTTGCGTAACAATATGTTTGTAAAAATACGCATACGCCTCCACATCTAGAGCTGCTGAGACTCCAGTTCAACGTGATGAACGTTTAGAAAGGGAAAGAATACGATGTCAAAGAGCAGTAGCTGCAGAAACAACAGATCAACGAGATGTACGTGTAGAAGGAGAGATACTACGAGCATCGACATCTAGAGCTGCGGAGACACATGATCAACGTGATGCACGTCTTAAACGAAAACGATCCCAATCATCAACATCTAGAGCTGCAGAGATGCGGGGTCAACGTATTACTCGAATTTAGAGTCAGCGTCGTAGAGTCGCAGCATTAATGTCAACCGAAACTTTGAATGAATAAAATGATACAAAATTAATTTGATATTTGTGTAATGTCTTTCCTTCAAATTTATTTTAGTTGGTGGTGTAGCAACGCGCGCAGGGTACAGCTAGTTGAATATAATATTAAGACAGTTTTATTACAACGAACTTATAGTAGATATTTAAATTCAACTACAGGGTGAACTTCTATTTTTTATTTTTTATACACTTATTGACAAACAATCGTTTTCTGCTGTAATAAACTTTGAATGGGACTGTATGCCAGCAATGATGACACTGGCGTTGTGATAAAAATTACTTGATATGGAACGAAAACAGAAACGTGTTTAATGAAATTTTCTTCATTCCTCTATAAAAAGTCATTTGTTTTTTCTTAACAGTTGGAAAATTTTTGCACACATTTCAACGAAATTTTTTACTTATAATTGTTTGCCTTCTTTACCAGTGCCGTTGTCGTTACTTTATAATGCCAGTGTTCACCTGCCTACTTACTTCGCTTGCTTTTTCCTTCTTTTTTTCGTTATTGATATATATAATAAATACTCTGTTTTTATTTAAAATCTTTTCAGTTATTGCTCTTTCTTAATTCTTCAGAAAGTTTTATTAGTAATGAAATGGTTGTGAAAAGTGTTCTTACGTTCAGTTTTTGTTGAATTCTTTCAATATGGTGAAGAGGTGCCTTAATACTGCAGCCCTACGATCTATTCTATTTTCTTATACTTTATAGGGTACCACTATAAAAAGAACGATTTCCTGCCCAGCAGGTGGTATCCACCTCCAGAGAGTCCCATACTATCTTCGATTTAAACTCATAGGTACTCGAATAGTAGTCTGACTGTCTGATAGTATAACAGAGTCCTGTCTTTTGTACCTCCTATCCAAGTTTCAATGAAAAAAATGTTCCGCCAATTTAATTAAGCGATGGGAATATTATCAAAAACTTCCGCTCCTGTACCATCTATAGCACATTATACCCTCTTTAGACCACATTACTTCATTAATTTTTGTTACTAAGTCTCGTTGTAGTCTAGTAGGTAGTGTGTTGGCTTATTAGATGTAAGGCCACGGTTCGAACCCCAGGTCAGACATCAAAACGAAATATGAAAAAATAAATTTTCGGCGACTTCCTCTCAGCAGATTTCTGACAAAAACTCTGAGAGTTAATAAAATTGCCATGAAAAGTTTCCCAAAATCTGTCTCTCGGAGTCGACTTTAAACTGTAGGTCCCGGCACTCATATATAAAATTAATACACACAACATGGGTGGTGTGAGAAGCTAGGCCGTAATCCTGACTCAAGTATTGTAATGTCCAATTATGTATGTATGTTATGTAAGTCTCGTTGCGAGGCTCTTCCCAAAATTGTGACAGCTAAATAGGAAGCTAACAGTTACTCTTTTCCTTAGGTCACCGTATTCCCTAATGAATTTTTCACCACCATTGTGACCTCCACCTTACCGTCTGTCGGTTTATAAGCAAGTATTAGGCTACCACGGTATATGTTCATTAGAAACGCCCCTTTTTATTCATTAAAATGTTCTCAAAGTTTCTATTTTCCAGGTGTTTACTATCCTCGCTACTTTCTGGAAGTGTTTTCGTCCTCCTCGAAGCAAGAGTTCCAACTTAGGCCAACATTTGGCCCATTGTTATACCTCAATATGATACTCGGCGGTCAACCATTCCCTAGAGAAAACCATACCGAGGCCAAACTAATTCTTGCTATAGCAACAATTTTCATATTAGAAAGGTCAGTCAAAACTTCGTCCCTTTATGACGTGAGCAAAGTACTACAGTAAAGTTTATTTTATTAACCAACAGTGCCAGATGAAAATGTTTTAATGTAGACAATACTCTCCTAGTTAAATTGATTGGCGTAACTCAGGAAAATATCAAAATTTCCCAATTAATTGTTATTGACGCATGCCTTTCACCCCATATTCAGAAATTTAAGAGAGTTTTCAGAAAATTCAGAGTATTTTAAAATTACTCGTAAAGAAATATATTCGCGGTGACAAATGCTTTCGACAATTTACATTTGAACGTAAAAATTACTTTCAATTTTATGTTTTCTAAAACAATCTAATTCTTAGCATCAACGGAATTATTTTCTGGAAACAAATTTAACGAATAAAGTCATAGTGGTTTAAATCTTCAAATTTCATAATAAAAACAATTCGGAAGTCGACAAGGTGTTAAATCAAGCATAATTACTTCTGGGAATTAAGTTGAATCCAAATTGATTGTGAATTAAATCGATTGTCAGGCGTGCTAAAAGCCGTCGTAGTCTAGTAGGTAGTGTTTTGGTTTATTAGAGTTGAGGCCACGCTTCAAACCCCAGATTAGATATATCCATAAAATTGATATATGAAAAAATATTTTTTCGGCGACTTTCTCTCAACAAATTTCTGGCAAAAACTCTGATAGTAAATGAAATTGCCATGCTAAGTTTCTCAAAAAAGAAAAGTTTCTCAGATAACAAAGCCCAACAAGATGAAAATAACGGCGAATCTGCTTTTCGGTGTCGTCTTCAGAACTTTGCGTTATAGCGGTAACATTCTCTTCAGTAAGCCTATTTTGTTGATGGTTTCCCGAGGGGTAAAATTGCTGGATTTACTTGTTCACTAGGCTGATTATCCACATCCATGGTTGTAACTCAAAATTAGAAATTAAATGACAGACGTGAAAGTTTTCCTTTCAACTTTTGAATTTGCCTAACACCAAGCGTGTTACTTGTTCTCGAAGTAAACGTAACTTAAAAAAAATAATTCTTGTACAGTGAAGTATTTGTTGTATAGCAAAGAAAAACAATTTTAAGTAATTATTCAATAGAAAAAAACACAGTTCAGCAACTTATTAGTAAATTAATAATCCGTCGAAGTGAATCATTTTCAACCATTCAACCATCCAACATGTTTAATTGTAAGTTTTTTTAATTCAATTCATTAATTTAGTCATATACGAGTTTCGATTGTATAGGAAAAGCTTTTAATGGGTTCGCGGCTTGTATATTTTATAAAATTCACGATCTAACTCTGTTTTAGGTTTAACAACAAAAATTAACCAAATTTTTATATGGTTGACCCAATGAGTTAGAGATCTAACTCCTAAGTTAGCTTACACTACTTGAATTCCGAGGGCGGAAAGTTGAATTAACATTCATTAGGGCCTTAAAAAATTGACGTTAATGGTCTCTGGGATAGAGTTGACCCAAATGGCTAGTTCGGGTATTATTTCTTTGAGTTTAGTTGAAGTTGAAGGCTGCTGATCCAAATGAGAATCATGGCGTTGCTTTTGTGCAATAGCCCTTGAAAATAGTACTCTTTGTAGCCGTATTAAGTTGCAAACCTAAATTTGCTACTAAATGATGACGTTAAGCTAAACTGATTTCGTTCCAGACATTGTTAGCAAATGTAAATAATATGAAAACATTGTAGATGGATATGTAAATAATATTACTAAATACTTTGACTGTTATTGCTGATAACAGCAATAATTCAGTTTTATTTTTGCGTATAGCTCCTACCAGCCAGTTATCGGGTTTTCTAATCATTTTTGAACAAACTTAAACGATGCAAAAAAATTTTTTGCTGTTACATTATGACCTATTGGCAGGTCGAGAACTTTGGATAACTTTGGTTTTTGAGGCAAACTTCCTTTTTCTATTCCTGAATCTGGTTGTATTTTTCAGAGAAGGGAAAAATAATTGAAAACGTATAATTCCTTCTTTTGTAGTTCTGGGGCAGGAATAACAGTCACCCGACTATTTTCATGCATACAATGTCTTCCGTTGGAACTCTTCCAGTTTTGTTTGTCTATAGTTCCATAAAATATTTTATTTCACCCTTTTTTGATATCATTACATCAGGCTGGATGGTTTAGCAATTTCTGGATGGCCCTTAACATCTGAACAGCTTTTCTTTATTTATTAGTTTTTAGATCCCGGCTTAAGACATTGAGAAAATTTTGAAATAATATGTCATTTACTTTCAATAAATTTCTTTGATTAATTCACTGTCTTAACAAGCCTATGGTGTTAGATTATAACGTTCGTACGTATCAATCCCCTTTATCCCTTATAATTACTGTCGATTTTGATTCCTTTTTTTTTTTTTGTTTTATAAAACACACAGTAACATAAGGCAACGATTTAACTTCATTTAAACTCAACTGTTTGCAAAAGTTTTTTAACAACAAAAACCACAACATATTTTTATTTTTTCTTTCAATTACATTTTCTCCAGGTGGGTTTTTTTCATAATAAAAGTTCTGCATAAATTTTGCAAAGTTTATTGTTTATTCCTATTACTGTTGTTTTGTCGGTTATTGTTATTTTCTTCCTTTTTCTAAGACTAATAAGCATTAAACTTCAACAAAAGTTATGAAGTCAACTGTTGGTAATGGTTGTTTTTGTTGTAATAATGGAAGTACATAAAAGAAAAATCAACATATTTGAATGAAAACCGAAGAAATAATAATTTTTAAAATTATTTCAAATTTTCGCTAACACAGTTTCAGCGGAGACTATTTAAACAAATGTTTTAAGACTTTTCAAAATTATCTCAGGTGTAGCACAATCTTAGTTTCAAAGGGTAATGCCTTGGTTACCCAAGCGTTAGAAACGTAAAATCGTAACGTACGTAGCCTTAAAAACGTTTGTGTAGTTATAGAAACGTTCAAAACGGGACATATGTCAACGAAGAATGTAAATAAAAACGAAACAGAACACAAAGCAACACACAAACAAACATAACACAATGCAAAGAAATTGGTATACAGACTCATCATCAGTGTTGCCGTTTTTGGTTCAATGTGTAGATTATTCCGGATTTGGTTATTATTTTTCTTATACACATAGCTTTTGTTTTGTTTGTTAAAATTAATTAATTATGAGACTAAATTTTGTTTTCTTATTTGTTGTTTCATTTTTCTCAATTATAATTTAAATTTGAAAAAAATAAAATAAAAAAACTGCAAATTTAATTTTGATCATATTTTTCCTTATTTGGTGATTTTTTCACAAATGTTGGTTACAATATTTTTTTCGTGGCAACACTGCACTCTCTTTCATGTTCTCTCTCTTATGTTCAAATGTCACGTAAAAACGTGGGAGAATTCTGTTTTATACAGATCGTTCCGTTTTGCTAACGAGAGAGAACGTTTGGTTAAGCGTTTACATTGTTCTCGATATGCTAAAAAGAGAACGTTTTCTACGGTACGTTACTTTACGTGTGGGTAACTCCAGCCTTGGTTACCCAAGCGTTAGAAACGTAAAATCGTAACGTACGTAGCCTTAAAAACGTTTGTGTAGTTATAGAAACGTTTAAAACGTGACATATGTCAACGCAGAATGTAAATAAAAACGAAGCAGAACACAAAGCAACACACAAACAACTCCAGCATAACACATAACCAAAAATTTTTTGACGAACCCTGATCTAAAATATTACGTTAGACAGCTATCTCAAAGAGCATTGTGATACTTATATTTCGTATTTGTCATGCAGTTGTAAATCCTGGTTGGCTTCTTTCAACCATACCAATAGTGTCCACTCCATGTGTGATTTCTATTCAAATCACCTTGGGTAGACAAATTCTGTATGTAAGAGAGTTTTTCTTTTCAAGTATCCAAGCGCTAAACATTAACAAAGTATGTTTTATATATCCTCTCCATCTTCGTCGTTACAACTTCCGTAGAAGTCATTGTGCTGTACACACAGAGACCAGTGCCTCGTTATAATATTCCTACGATGGACTCCGGTCAGGTTAAACGCGAATTCTGTTATCCACATCCATTTTTCATCATATTTAGTTAGAAATAAATAAATTGCATGAGAATTGTATTTGCCCAACAATCTTACGAATGAAATCATTTAAATTTTATGTTGCACTAAGCTCTGCAGGGTCAATGGGTCAATTTGACCTCCGCGTACTGTACTTGTCTTAATTGACAAGTACACGTCCTCTAACCTAAGTTCTGCAGGTGCGTCAGATTTTTTTTTTATATTTTTATTTATTTAAGTCAATGGACAAATTCTTTACTAACTAATAACACAAATCGAATAAAATTAAATAGTATTACAATCAGTTTCTGCAAAAATACAAGTAATATTTACAATAAAAATATGAAAAGTTAAAAATTGAGAAAAACAATAATGTTATGAATTGAGAAAAACAATAATGTTCCGTTTTATAACGCAAGAATTTAAAGAAAAATCAACAAAGACTGACAAATAATTAAATTGACGGCAAATTCTAGTTAAAGGATCAGCAACAGCATAATTAGTTCTGCAGAATTGAATATAAATAAGATTATAACAGCGGAAGTTACGACGAGGAACATTGAATTTAACAGATCTTAACAGAAATTCACAGCAAATATTACCATTGATCAGGTTAACCATGAAGGATATATTTAACATTGTTCGACGACTCTTAAGGGTAGACAGTTTTATTAAAGCCTGTCTGCTAGTATATGAAGGCATATCCAAGTAATTCCATCCAAGGCCACGCAAGCAGAAGAGTAGAAATTGTTTCTGAACAGATTCGATGTGTTCGCTGTAAACATTATAGTGAGGATCCCATACGATGGATCCATACTTCAAAATTGGTCTGACAAGCGATACGTATAACTGTTTAGTAATAAATGGATCAGTAAATTCCTTTGTCCAACGTTTTATAAACCCAATAGTGCTCCTTGCCTTATTTACAGCCAAAGTGATATGATGCACGTTAGTTGTTGTTGAACAGCCCTTTCGGAAACCATGTTGATAAGGTGATAATAACGATGAAGTATGATGAACCAAAAAATCGGTAATCAGTTTCTCAAACATTTTTGGAATAGCAATTTGCTATTGTTGTTACCTTCAGTATGTCCGTATTCAAGAACAAATGCGAGGCATTACCGCATTCTTCGATATTCTTTGATGTAGTGTATATACCCTTTAGAAGTTTGTTATTAACTTTACTATTATGACAGGTACTCCGTTGGAATAAAATATGGTACATACATATGTATGTATATATAGTATATAAAAATATATATACCGGTAATTATTGAGTTACTTGTCTATATAAATATACGAATGAACAAGACAACTCTGTTGAGCTTAAATCAGCTGTGCTAAATATTGAATTTCAAGTACATATTTCTAATTCTTCACTAGCAAATATTATTATATTTTTAGATGTTGTATGTCGGAAGCGGTAGTGTTCTGGCATGGAGATGTCTGAAAGCCAGTGAAGTTGGAACTATACAGCGAATAGTTGGCAATATGACTGGAAACAATGTCAACAATATTTTTCAATGAATCTCCCTGCCACTTGTCAAAAATTGCATGATATTATGTTCCAGTATGATTCCAAGGATCGCATACACGTCGCCAATATAACCAAAAAGTCATGCCCACCACAAACATCTGATCTTAATCCGGCTGAAATCCTCTGGGAAGAACTGAAAAGAATTATGGTGGGATTCCCAATTTCTTTAAATGAATTATAGATTCAAGCTGTTCAAGCTTGGGATAGATACCACGTAGTGTCTTCCAGAACCTAGTTGTTAGAATGTAATGAAGAATTGAGATTGTCAGTGGTGACCAATGGTGGATATACAAAATTTTAATGTGAATAATTTAAGAAGTTTTAATGAAGTAATATGTCTATAGACAAGTAATTGTGAACTTTTGTTGCTACTTGAAGTGGCATTCCCACGTACTATGACCAATGATTTTTTAATTCCAAGAAAAAAGGAGTATTAAAGTGACAAGAGTTTTCAAAATAGTGCTCGCTCTTTCAGCACATTTTTTCATACAATCTAAAAATTACTATTGAAAGAATGTATTTTGATAGAAGTACACATTAGCTTTTAATAATTTAGCTTAATGGTCTTCATTAGTCTTCAGGATTTTAATAATATTGAAAACCTCTGGCAGACTGAGTGTTTCTAATTATTTCCTTTAGCGATTTGTTCAATTATCTACCTCCTCAATTTTGATATCATAAATTCGCAAGTGCGATTTATTAAGGATTTTGGAATTTTTGTTCGAAGAGTCTACTTAAGCATTGAAGTTATCGGTCAGAATACCATCCCGTCAATTTCAATAACTGGCTATTCTTTAACGCTATAATTGCACACGTTTGAAAAATCTTGGCACTATACATATGCAAGTGAGCTTGAAGTCTCTTCGAAATATAGCAGAGGTGATTCTGTTTCGTTAATCTTCTTCTTCTTATATATAAAAATGAATGTGTGTTTATTTGTTTGTGGGTTTGTTTGAAGTCTATAGCCGGCTAAACGGCTGGACCGATTTTCTTGAAATTTTATTTTTTTCTTTATTTTTATGTCTGGAAGGAACTATAGGCTACTTTTTATTTTAAAATTTCAAGTAGGCGAGTTGCCACGCCCACGTACCCATATAAAAATGAATGTTTGTTTGTATGTACCTTATATAATCGTAAACTATGCATTTGATCATGTTATGATCTTTAGCAAAGTTGTTGCGCATGAGCCGACGAAGGTTTCTAAGTTGGTGTGACTAATTTCCGACAGGTATTGCCACTAAAAATTACTCAAAATGAATTAAATCGTAAACTGTGCATTCTTTAATAAAGTTGTTGCGCATGAGTCGACTGAGGTTAGTGCGATTAATTTCCGATATATGGCGTCACTGAAAATTATTTAAAATGAATGACAAGCAATTGGTCGACCTACACCTCAACCATGGAAGAAAAGAGCATTACGAGCTTCAGAATCAGACGAGCATTGAGTCTGGAAAATCTTCGAGAATAGAGTATAGAAACTAATCAAATGAGTACTACTCAGGCCCGTTCATCTGAACTATCAGGACAACGGAAAACAAAATCAATAGAATTATTTAAAATTTATTCGACATTTGTATAATGTCTTTCCTTCAAATTTTTTATTTGGTGGCGCAGCAACACGCGCAGGGTACAGGTAGTTAACTATAAAAATCATGTTTGTTTCATATGATAGAAGAAAGTCAATTTCATTCGGTTTTGTTTTCAGTGATTGCTTTATCGGATATTGCAGATGTGAATTTAGTCTCCAGATAATAAGCTACGGAGTATTTGGTTGACGACCTTCGGTAGAGAGTAATAGGATCCACCCATACTGGGCGACACAGTTCGCTTCAAATAGTGGGTTAGATTACATTTGAAGTGGAGGGGTGTAATTTTTACGTACTAAAGTGGGTATGGATGCTTTGAAGTGTAAGAGACTTTAATTTATCCAAGTCGCACATATATTATTTGCTCATAACTCAGTTCAGAATCTGTCTGATGAAAAAAATTATTGAAAAAATGTGTTCATTCTACGCGTACACCACGGGTTTAATCCCAATAATCTTATGTTATGGCGATCGTGCGAGAAACTTACTATTGAATATCAATTCTTGTTTTCCTCCCTAAGAAAGGAAAACTATATTACATATTAGGGGGTAGTAAGCTTTAGCGAATAGACAATTCTCAATAACAGCATGCATGGATCTAAAGGATGCTTTTAACAATATTCATTCGGGGGCAATGTCAGGGTTGATATATTGGCAGTATTAACGTCTGTGAGTTGAAGCTTGTATAGAAATTTTTAGGAGCAAAAAATAGCGGCAACCGTTAGTTGAAGTACTTTCGCCGTTGGAGAGAGTATTGTAGTGGCGAAACAGCTGCAGAAACAACAAGCTTAATATCACAATTAAGGTCTTTGATTATGCAATTGATACGACAACTGTGGATTCCAGTTTTTACCAGCACACTCATTCCTGAAAGTTCAACCAGACCATAAAACCCTTAACTTAATGATGTCCATAGTGAAGTTTTGACATAAACGGAACTTAAGCTTGACTATACAATGTATATGCCTTGAATTGGGCGATCCTCCATGGCGTTCAAGTCCCCTAATCCAAGGAGATAAATTATTTTGGATTACAAACATTATTAGATGGGAGATGAAACAAATTGCCCATAAGTATTGCCATCTCTAAGAGTACACTGGACAAGATTTGCGAACATACACCTGGCATCACCTATTTCCCCAATAAGACCGTGATGAAACATATCTTGGCTTGCGGTGCTTACGTATGGTGGAAGGTGACTGGTTAGTCCAGAGAACAGTTTGTTCCACTCCAACCAAGAACCTTTTATTTATGATCATTTCGCTGCATCGCTGGGAAACCATAGATTAGTTATAATTTTCTCAGTCTGTGAATTTGGGAAGTTACATTGTTGACGAACTGGCTTGGGCTTGTGGAAACCGCAAATTTCTAACCTGTTACATAAGAAAGGTGCCCCGATTGCCGATAATTGTATACGGACGCTCAACTTTGTTGACAGCATGAGGATACGCCAAGAATTTGGAGGCTATTGTCCTATTGGTAAACATGACTTCTAAAGACGCTGATAGGCTATGTTTAATCCTTGAGTTGGGTAATGAATCCAACCTCTGCCATCGTCCGCCAACTAACTTAAACTAGAAACATAGCTGCCAGATGAATGAAGCATCAAATCGTCGAATATTTGAGAAAAAATCGTCAAAATCGTCAAAGACGTTTATTGAAATCGTAAAAAATTCGTCAGAAAAATAAATAAATAAATTAAAATTATTTAAAAACCAAAATTATTTCCATTGTAGTAAAACATATAAAGTCAATGTACACATGTACATGTCTGAGTTCAAAAATAAAATATTTGACAACAAATTTATTGTAAATTAAAAGCTAGCGTCCCTCATTTTCATTTATTCATTTTTTTCAAAAAAATGGAGAAATTTTATATTTTCAGGAAAAAATTGGTTAAGGTTTAAACAATCTATCCCATCGTTGTTTATTGACACATAAGCGCAGTAATAATATTGCATCATCTATATCTATGGACGGTGTAGATATTAAGAAGTCAGAATCTTTTGATGTTCTAAGCATGAAAATTCATTGTAATGTTGGCTGGAACCGACATATTTTTCTGTTCCTTGGCTTCTTAAGACTGCGCAAGAAATACTTCACTTTATATGTCCGACCGAGAATATAATACAACTCTCATATATGGATCTGTGACACAAAGTCTATTTTGAGACATCTTGACCGCTTACAGGAGATGGTGAAGTTGCTCGTTAATGACGGTAGGGTATCGAACTCTATTGATTCATTGGAGCATCATTGCAATGTGGCTTGTGATTCACTGTTCTATCGCTACTACAACGGATTTTGCTCGAGCGAAATAAGGTGACTTGTTCCCGAGAATTATATACTCCTATGTAAAACTCGTCTTTCTCGGCCAGTACATCCGTATGTGGTCGATTGGGCAGTGGATCACACACTGCATTATAGACAAAATTTGTTTTTTAGTCGGACTATTTTTATGTGAAACTCAATTCCTGCAGAGGTGTTTTCTGTTACTTATGTTATAAATATGCCTGTTACTTATTCAAAGGTAGTGTCCATAAACACTGCTCTCTCATTCCTCCTTCCCATAACATATTTTTATAGTTGCAAACATAATGCTTTCCACCCCTGAGTGTTGGTCGTACGAAAAAATAACGGCACTTGCCTTTGTTCTTCCAATGGAAATACTAGAAGCTATACTCGAATTTTTAAATTTTCTATAACGGTAAAAATAAATTATGAGCAACTACGAGGTTAGTTAAGTTTTTTAATTTTTTGGCTTTTAAGGGATTAAAAAGGCATAAAATACAGTTATTCGAAAATAACTTAAAAATATAATACTTTTTTTCTTGTTATTACTAACCTAAATTTCCAATAGTAACAATTGCAAAGTAAATACAAAGCTTATAGTGGCTTTTAATGTACTAAAGTAAAGAATATGATGCAAATTTTTAATTTAAAAAAATCGTCAAAATAAGGGCATAAATCGTCAAATCGTCAATATGATATTTTTGGACCTCAAAATCGTCAAATCTGGCAGCTATGCCTAGGAAATGTTCTAAATTGATTAACTTAACTCTGCATTACGATTGCCACCTGCAGAATTTACAACTTTGGAAATTTAATTGTATGATTATATTAATGCGAAAACTTTTGTATTGAAGAATAATTTATTTATGTATCTATTACAATACACCTAATTCTGTTTTTACACGGTCTTTTTTTACACGGTTTTGATATAACACGGTTTGAAAATAAAATATTTTTAATTTTTTTTATACGATTTTATTCCATTTAGCACGATTTAAAATTTTTTGTGCTTAAATTTTTTTTGTCAAATTTAATTTTTGCAAAGTATGTTCATTTTAATTTAAAATTTAAGGGAATTCCCTTTTTGCGCGACAAGCAAATTTACTGGTCAAAGCAAATGTAAATGGCACAAATTTAGGGGAATTCCCTTTTGTGCATACAAGCACAAATGTCAGAGCAATTGAAATGTGTTAATATTTTGTGTTTGGTAAAGAAATTTTTTATTGGCAAATTTGTTTTTCTATACTTACATTAAATTTAACGCATTAAGATGAAAGGTAAGCCAAAAAATATTTTATATTTATTAAGTTATTTATATTTTTAATTTTGTTAAATATATTATGAATCCCTAAAAGAAAATGTCAAATACAAAACTTCTTAAAAAATCCTTGTTTTTCATTAATTTTAATAGGTTTTAGGGATTAGGAACCAATCACCTATTTTTGCATACGATCAGTGTCCTTTTTTACACGGTTTTTTTTTACACGGTTTTTTCTGGAACCAATCTACCGTGTAAAAACAGAATTAGGTGTACTTCAACAAGCATATTCCGTTATTCAACCTGTGTAATTAATATGCAAACATTATTTGTAACTAATACTGTTATTTTCTATATATATTTTTAATATATGTATCCATATATACCTAAATAAACATTTTGCTATATCGTTTTATTATTTTTGTTCAGAATATATAGAAAAGGATATTCAATGAAATTAACATAAAAAGTTTTATTCAAAATTTAGTTACTGTTTAAGTCCGGAGATTGGAAAATCCCATCTCAACGATCGACATGAAGAGGCCTAGCCACCAACAGAGGGCGCTAGTATATTAATTTAAGCTTTTTGTACTGTAATTTAATTTTATCTAAGCTTTATATTTTTTAACATTACGCTGTAATTGTGTTTAGCTTAGACCTCTTGTTTTGTATAAGCTCAACTTTTTTTTATTCTGATTTATTAATCGAAAGACACACATTGTGTGAATAGAAATTTACAAAATTAAATTCGAGCTAATTTTTAGAATTGAAAATTGTGTTTGTGAAGGCATTCGGCCTATTCAAAAGAAACTTAAAATTAAAATATTGGAAATTTAAAACATATTTGCAAATTTAAATTTATAACTGAATTCTAATAATAAAATAAATTGTGATCACCAAGTGGAAAGGAGTGAGGAATATGACACTAAGGAGGAAGAAAAGTGTCACATGGTTTTCTTCACTTATTTTAGGGAGTTCGATGACCTTTTGAATCGGTTTTCTTCCTATTCGAGGGCGTTGCGTGTGTTGGCCTTAGTCTTTAGAGTTTTTGATAGAGAAGGTTCGCGTTGTGGTTCTTTGGAGATTACTCCACACGAAATCCAGAGGGTGAGAGGAAAGCTGATAAAAATAGCTCAACGAGCTTGGTACCCTCAAGAATACCGGCGGTTATCTAATGGAGAGAAGATTGTAGAAGGGGAGCTTTTGAATTTGAATCCCTTTTTAGATGGAGATGGTTTGATGAGAGTCGGTGGAAGGCTGGCTAATGCGACTAATCTCAAGTACAACGAACGGTTTCCGATTCTTTTACCAACAGCAAGTCGGTTCTCCTATCTGTTGATCGAGTTTATCCATAGGATGACTTTGCATGGCGGAAACCAATTAATGTTGAGAGTCTTGAGGACTGAATTTTACATGCGCAGGTCTAAGAATTTGATAAAGACCATCGTAGAGCGTTGCAGGACTTGTACCATCTATAAGGGAATGACTCAGAGTCAAATAATGGCAGCTTTACCTACGTCTCGTACCGTTTTCACTCGTATTGTTCTTTGTGCTTATGATCGTGTTGGAACGTTTATAATTTTGGTTCCTATTTCTTTTAGTATCCACAGATTTGTATCAACAGTTTGTATAACTTTGGTTTTTGGTTTCCCCACATACAGTCCACGGATTTATCATTTGGTCCAATCGACCCGGATTTTGGAACTGTGTTTTTTGCCTTTTTCGGTTGTGTGACCTTCATCCCAACAATTTTAAAGTAACCACCAAATTATAAGGTAAAGTTGTTTTTGTTTTTACTTTTATATTTTTTTTGATTTTTGGTGGTAATTCTATAAAAGAAAAAAGTTCTGTTAACTAGACAACAAAACTTTGCTTTTATATAGAATTTATAACAGTGCATATATATTTACAAAGTGGTGTGTTATAATTGCGATAGCACTGGCACACTTTGTAAATTTATCAAAGTTTATGCACTGTTATACCAACTTTTCTTAACTTGTAACTTGTAAGTCAATAGTGACTAGGATGTCAAATTGAGGTGTGAATATCACAGTTGGAAATCGAATTCAACCACCCAATTTGATATCGGTTATAAGTTGATAGTTGGGTTATAATTGGTTATTGTGCATGGGCTAAATAGCGAAGCTCATTACCATTTATAGTATTATTTCAAATCCACCGGATACATGAAAGAAGTACCCATAAATTAAATGTTATTCACTTAGATCTCGCATTTTTTAACGAATTTTAAGTTAATGTAAAAGTGAGATAACACATTAAAATTAATGTATGGGCTTCCGTTTGCTCTTTTTTGTTCTTATATTTATTCATTTGGGATTATTTTTATTTTTTGATAACTTTACATTTGTAATTTTTTTTTTTTAATCTAATTTTAATTACATAAATTTAATTTTCTGAAATCTGTGTTTTTTCTTTAATTTGATTTGATGTATAATTTGATTTTAATTTATTTAACTATATATCAATATTATATACATATATTTGCATACTATATATACAAAGTGGATTAAAAGTGAGAACGAGTAGTTGTTCGAAACTGCTTTTTCGCCCTTTGTATTATTTTTATTGTTCCTTTATTTGATTTTGGAGGACAATAATAGTTATCGGGATATTGGCCATTGAGAATTCGTCCTGTTGGCTTAGTTTCGCGAAGCGTGTCATATTTTTGGAAATATATGCCCGTTGCATTGGACATATATTACTTTGTTAGGCTTTCGGTACGGCGCCAAGTTGATCGCGGTGACCTTTTGTTTATTTTTTTGAGTCTTTCCGTTTTTGGTTCTGCATCGCGAGATTAGTTACTAACGTTTTCTAGTTTTGCTCAGGTTCAGGTTATTATTTATTTAATTTTTGAGAATTTTTACTTGATTTCAATTTCGTTTGGGAATTAGTCTTCGAATAGTGTGGAACAGAAACTCAGCTATTCTGTTGGTTCCCTTTGGTTTTCGTTTTTTGTTGTTGTTGTTAGCTACTATTAATAATATTCGAGATGCCGAAGTCGAGAAGATTATTGACATTTGAGAGATTTGCCCAAATATTCCTGGATTTTGAGAGGGAATTCAATGCTACTCCTCAGGAAGGTAACACGACCTTCTCCATTGAGATCCAGAAGGAGGAGTTCAAGTCACTGATCACACAGGTGATCGGGAAGCTGCCCGTGAACTTTTTGGACACTGTAGGTTAGGATACATTACTGTTGCCTCACTAATGGGTGAACTTTCCCAGACCTTGGTCAACCAAGCTGGGATGTCATCGACACAGCGTCTCAATGGTCAAGGCAACGAGAACCGCATTCGACATAGCATGCAGCTACCCGCTTGTACCATGGAGGTGTTTCATGGGGATTACAAATCTTGGCCATCATTTCGCGACATGTTCACTGCTGTTTATGTGAACGGGGCCAACATTTCACCAGTGGAACAGCTCTTTTATTTGAGGCAGTTCACGCGTGGTGAGGCCTTAGAAATTGTAAAAAAATCTCCTCTCACTGCTAATGGATTCCAGGAGGCGTGGAACAACCTGAAGGACAGACATGAGAATAAGAGGATTTTGGTGAATTCTCAGCTAAAGGTTTTGTTTACTCTAGCACCGGTCAAATCCGAAGCAGCCCAGGATATCAAGAGGTTGCAACGGGATATTAATAATTCGATATCGGCACATAGGATGCACGATATTAATATCTCCAACTGGGATCCAATTTTTGTTTATTTGTGTTCCACCAGGCTGCCGGTGCTAACTTTGTCTCTCTGGGAACAGACAATCCAGAACAAGGTGGAGATTCCCAAATGGAAGGATTTGGATAATTTTTTGACATCACGGTTTCAATCTCTAGAAACTGTGTCTGAAATTCGAAATTTTGAACCAGTTGTTAGCGGTTCTAGGCCTGCCCCTGAAACTCTTCCTAATCCAAAAAGGGGAGTTCGATCCTTTTCCACTAAGCTGTATAGGAAAGTTTGCAAATATTGTTCGGGAGACCATTTGGTGGATACTTGTCCGAAATTTTTAGATTTACCTCCTGAGAGACGGTTTTGGGTCGTGAAGAGGTACAGTCTTTGTATCAATTGTCTCACAGGTGGTCATAGACTCAATGAGTGTAAGAGTACTGTTGGTTGATCCTAAGTTTAATGAGAGCGATCGAGTGGACGTCCTAATTGGAGGCGACATTTATCCTAGCGTGATGTTGGAGGGTGTTAGGAAAAATCTTCTGGGGAATTTGATGGCCCAGGAGAGTATATTTGGTTGGGTTCTGACAGGGTCATTACCCGAACCGCGTTCCAAGAGCTATACGACTCTCGTGTCGTATTGCACTGAATTGGAATTGGATAAGCAGCTGGAGAGGTTCTGGAAATTGGAGGAACCTCCAAGACATTCGAAGATGTCGCCTGAGGATGAGTACTGTGAGGGATATTTTAGAAAAACAGTACGTAGGAATTCGGTTGGGCGATACATAGTGTCATTACCTATCAAGCCACAGTATGGTTCCCTTGATTGTCTTGGCTCTTCCCGCCCAAAGGCCTACAGACAATTTTTGCGAAACGAAGCTTCCTTGCTTCGAAATCCGTCTCTTAAACTGGATTATGATACGGTTTTATTGGAGTACGAATTTTTGGGTCATATGGCAAAAGTGAATTTGAGGAGTACGAACGAAGGAGATTCGTATTATTTGCCTCATCACGCTGTACTCAAGCCTGAAAGCTCTTCCACGAAGGTTAGGGTTGTTTTCAATGCATCTAGTAAAACGTCATGTGGACTGAGCTTGAACGACACCTTATTTACCGGGCCTGTTTTGCAACACGATTTGAGACTTCTAATCGTTAGATGGCGTTTTTATCGATATGTCTTTAATGGAGACATTGAGAAGATGTATCGACAGATTCTCTTGGACCCTGATCAGGTGAAGTACCAACGAATAGTTTTTCGGAAGGAGTCAGATGGGGAAGTAGAAGATTTTGAATTGAAAACCGTCACGTTTGGGGTAAATTGTGCTCCTTTTTTGGCAATAAGAACATTGCTTCAACTCGCGGATGACGGTAACTCGAAATGGCCTTTGGCATCGGAAATTTTACGGGAGATGATGTATGTGGATGATGCGTTAGCTGGGGCTCATGATGTTTCTGGAGCGATAGAGGCCCGAGACCAATTAAGAGCGGCGTTGACTTCCGCGGGATTCTCAATGCGAAAGTGGACCTCAAACGACAAGAGAATTCTTCAGGGATTGCCTTCTGATCACTTGTTGAGGGAAGATTTTTTGGAATTTGAAGATGTCAGCTCCATCAAAACCCTGGGCGTACGATGGAATGCCAGGTCTGATCAGTTCTTCTTCACGACAACGACAATCGATATTAAGGAGAATTTTACGAAAAGAGAGGTATTGTCGATTATAGCCAAGCTCTTCGATCCTGCTGGATGGTTGGGTCCGATAATTGTCACTGCAAAAATGCTCATGCAGAAAATATGGAGCGAGAAGACTGATTGGGATGCATTTTTGACCCCGGAGAGCCTTGCGAAATGGAAGCAATTTCTTAATGAATATAGTTTCATTAACAATATAAAAATACCTCGTTGGGTAGGTTTTCGACCCGATTATAATGTGGAGGTTCATGGGTTCTCTGATGCTTCGGAGAAAGCATACGGGGCGTGTATATACATTCGTATAGAGGATGATTTAGGTGCTATTCAAACCCATCTGTTGCTGGCTAAATCGAGGGTCGCTCCTTTGAAGACAATTTCGTTACCTAGGCTTGAACTTTGCGGGGCTGTCTTATTGACTGAGTTGATGGAAGCTGTGAAGGCGAATTTGAAATTTGACGCATCAAGAACAAAATTCTATGGGTGGACAGATTCTACCATAGTTTTAGCTTGGCTTCAAAAACCACCCAGTTCGTGGAAAACTTTTGTTGCTAATCGGGTTGCAAAGGTGACAGAGCACCTGAATAAGGCCTGCTGGAGGCATGTTCGGTCGGAGCAGAATCCGGCTGATTTGATAAGTCGAGGAGCTCGACCGCAGGATTTGGCAACGGACAATCTGTGGTGGCATGGTCCCCAATGGTTAGGTTATCCTACCGACGAGTGGCGTAATCCTATTCCCGAGGAATATGACACTAAGGAGGAAGAAAAGTGTCACATGGTTTTCTTCACTTATTTTAGGGAGTTCGATGACCTTTTGAATCGGTTTTCTTCCTATTCGAGGGCGTTGCGTGTGTTGGCCTTAGTCTTTAGAGTTTTTGATAGAGAAGGTTCGCGTTGTGGTTCTTTGGAGATTACTCCACACGAAATCCAGAGGGTGAGAGGAAAGCTGATAAAAATAGCTCAACGAGCTTGGTACCCTCAAGAATACCGGCGGTTATCTAATGGAGAGAAGATTGTAGAAGGGGAGCTTTTGAATTTGAATCCCTTTTTAGATGGAGATGGTTTGATGAGAGTCGGTGGAAGGCTGGCTAATGCGACTAATCTCAAGTACAACGAACGGTTTCCGATTCTTTTACCAACAGCAAGTCGGTTCTCCTATCTGTTGATCGAGTTTATCCATAGGATGACTTTGCATGGCGGAAACCAATTAATGTTGAGAGTCTTGAGGACTGAATTTTACATGCGCAGGTCTAAGAATTTGATAAAGACCATCGTAGAGCGTTGCAGGACTTGTACCATCTATAAGGGAATGACTCAGAGTCAAATAATGGCAGCTTTACCTACGTCTCGTACCGTTTTCACTCGTCCTTTCGCTAGCACTGGTGTAGATTTTGCTGGGCCCTTTGACATTCGAAATTACACGGGCAGAGCGTGGCTTATAACTAAGGGCTACGTGTGTTTGTTTATTTGCTTTGCTACGAAGGCTATTCATTTGGAAGTGGTTAGTAATTTATCTACGTCTGCATTCTTGGCTGCTTTGGCTAGATTCATTTCTTGTCGTGGATATCCTACGGATATGTATTCCGACAACGGGACCAATTTTGTAGGAGCGTCAAAAATCTTGAAAGACGAATTTCGAAATTTTCTTAAGGCATCAGGTCCCCAGGTCAATGCTACTTACGGACCTAGGGGGTTAACATGGCATTTAAACCCTGCTGGTGCACCTCATATGGGAGGTCTCTGGGAAGCCGGTGTCAAAAGTTTCAAACACCATTTTAAACGACTGGCAGGAGGTTTGAAGTATTCTTTTGAGGAGTTCTCCACTCTCCTAACTCGTGTCGAGGCGTGTTTGAATTCGCGTCCATTATGTCCTTTGGCAGATAATGCCGATTGCCTGGATGCTCTCACGCCAGGTCATTTCTTGATTGGGGGCCCTTTACTGTCCCCACCGGAATTGCAGATTGCAGACCCTTTACCCTCAATAACAAACCGATGGCAAAGAGTCAAGGCTCTAAACCAACGTTTATGTCTCCGTTGGAAGGAAGAATATTTGAAGGAGCTACAGAAGAGGAACAAGTGGAAGTGTTTGCGGAAGGACTTAGAGCTCGGTGATATGGTGGTCATCCGCGAGGACAACGTGCCTACCAACGAATGGCGCCTAGGTCGCGTATTGAATTTACATTCGGGTAAAGATAGTCATGTTAGGGTGGTAGATTTGAAGACTTCACGTGGAACAATTACTCGACCAGTTGTGAAACTGGTAATTCTCCCTACATCTTGAGTTTCAAATATTTCATAATTTCAGCTAACAGTATCATGGTTTCGGCGAAAAAGTACAAACAAGGCGACAACAATAAAAAGATGGTGTGTCGAGTCTGTTTAAAAAACCACCCGTTACGATTTTGCGGAAGATTCTCGAAGGCAGACTACGATGAGCAAATGAAGTTGGTGACGATATATAAGTACTGTGCTGGCTGTTTGAGTCACGACCATACCTGGCGGACGTGCGAGAGTACTGGCAAATGTAAGCGTTGCGGTGATATGCATCACACGCTTCTCCACAAACCGGATAACAGACCTCGTTCGTCTGGTCCGAAGAAGGCCGCGAAGTCGAAAAGAGGCAATAACAATCGCAAATCGCTGGCTCGCACAAATAATAAGAGACCTCGTTCGTCCCGAAACTCCGCCAGGGGACCACGTTCGTCCAATGATCGTGAGAGTCGCAGACCTAGTCCGTCTAACGCTCTGGTTCCGAGTCGATCGACGAACCGCAAATCTCAACAGCCAAGGGATATCTCTCGGTCGACACCTTGTAGAGTTTTACCATCTACATCATATACGTTGACGGACAGCGTTCTGCTAAAACCAACTGCTGTGGTCAACGTTGTTGCGCATGGACGATACGTCACGGAAAGAGCAGTCATTGATCCCACTGCAGAGCGTACCATCATTTCGGAGAAGGTAGTTCGTCGGCTTGGCGCAAAGACGATAAAAGTAGGACGCTCGGAGCGGGTGCTCTTAGTTGTGAGAGGGAACTACGGCAGCAGCGACACAGTCGAAACGTATGCGGAGCTGCGAAATAAGCTGGATGGTCTCACACCGTCAAGATCGATGGACGGGAGGATAGTGGACGAGTTTCCGGGACTACAACTGGCAGACCCAACGTTTTTTATAGCGGCCCCAGTTGGAATCAGATTAGGCTGTGACGTGTACAGCAAAATCATACGCAATGGGGTATTTGGTGGTACGATGGGCAAACCTTTGGCCCAGTTTTGGATTTTCGGCTATCTGATTTCTGGATTGTGTTCTGTATAATACATAAGTATGCAACACATCGCTTGTAACCATGATACCTATTAAATATAATTTTTTATTTATAGTAATAAATTCATTATTTTTCCTTAATGCAGCTGACGGATACCCACTGGATCTTGAGGACCGTGAGCTGATGTAGTTTTAGCGTCATTTCTTTTTTTTTCTCGAATTTTGGAAAAATAAATCAATCACATTTGAATTAATATAATCCTTTTCTTAGTTCTTTTATTTCCTTTGCTATAGCATTGACGTTGAAGCCGTTTTTCCTTGATTGCAATACTGCAAGGGCGCCGGAATGTTTAAGTCCGGAGATTGGAAAATCCCATCTCAACGATCGACATGAAGAGGCCTAGCCACCAACAGAGGGCGCTAGTATATTAATTTAAGCTTTTTGTACTGTAATTTAATTTTATCTAAGCTTTATATTTTTTAACATTACGCTGTAATTGTGTTTAGCTTAGGCCTCTTGTTTTGTATAAGCTCAACTTTTTTTTTATTCTGATTTATTAATCGAAAGACACACATTGTGTGAATAGAAATTTATAAAATTAAATTCGAGCTAATTTTTAGAATTGAAAATTGTGTTTGTGAAGGCATTCGGCCTATTCAAAAAAAAATTAAAATTAAAATATTGGAAATTTAAAACATATTTGCAAATTTAAATTTATAACTGAATTCTAATAATAAAATAAATTGTGATCACCAAGTGGAAAGGAAAGTATTGTTCTTTGTGCTTATGATCGTGTTGGAACGTTTATAATTTTGGTTCCTATTTCTTTTAGTATCCACAGATTTGTGTCTACAGCTTGTATAACGTTGGTTTTTGGTTTCCCCACATACAGTCCACGGATTTATCAGTTACAGTGTCCCAACATAAAGAATTTGTTATCACTATACAACCAGTGTATATACATAACTACCATTATTTAAATACTGAAATGTAGTATATTCATACAAATGTATGTTAGTATATGGTGTACACAGGAATTAATCTACATATATCAATAATATCATTTTAATTATTTTTTTATCTAGTTTCCATTTTAATAAATGGAATGTAGAAAAATTTTAGGAAAATTAAAAGTGCAAAATAAAAATTTCATAAAAACAAAAAAAAGAAATAAAGAAATATTAACGATTTAGGCCAATAATCAGGGGTTGCCTAGTAATGCAATACATTGTGTGGAATTAGGAAAATAAGTTATGAGAGGGCCGAAAGAAGGAGTAATGTTCGTGGACTTGATTTTATTTAAAAACCGAATTCTGCATGAACTGTGTTATGCAATCCATTGGCCAATCCATTATAAACGGTTGTGTTCTACGTGACAGACGTGTATGACGTAAAACTGCGAAAATTCGCTTTGATTTCTGTTCTAATTAATCACTAGAATTTGATACCCTGTTATCATTAATAAACACCTTCGGCCTTTTCTTTTAGCGGTCGGTAGTCTCAAAATAGACTTGAGAGTTTTATTCCATCTTCAACCAGATTTAAGTAACGTAAATAGTAAAGAGATCAGGTGGAGTATTACTTGCAGCATCTTAAGGAACAGAGACACTTGTATAATTTTTAAAACAATTGAAATATAAAATATGTAATAGAATATTACATTGACGTAATATGGTATTACTGTCGCTCTTTTGGGTTATCAAACAAGATTTAAATCGACCCTATTCACACTACGCCTGTAGGGGACTGCCTGTAGATCAGATGTAAGTGCGCCATTCTTTTGCCTTAACCTACAAAGCGCGGTCACCCAAAGTCAATACTAACTGATCGTGGCAAAGCTGCTTACCTCAAATTGTGTAACACAATGCTCCATAAGGGCCCGACTTAACCTTCCGTCGTGGACTAGTTTATATACTGAAGATTGCAATTGAAATAATTGTTTTATTGTATTGGAAACCATTGTATTGAAAAAATAAAAATTGCTACATTTTCTTTTCCTAAAAAAATACAAAAGACAATTATATTGTAATCCCTTTATTGTTGATATGAGTATAAGAATATGAGTTTAAAAGATTTAGATTTTTTCATATGGCGTTAGCATTTTGTGATATTTGTCAAATATAGTATTGTTGGCAAATATAAATAAATATAAAATTTTTTCTTTTATTAAAATGGACTTTCCTCCTTTTTTGCAAAATAACCTATTGTACAGGATTCTTATTAGTTAGCAATCAATATGTAATTATCCACATATTTATGATAGAAAGTTTTAGAATAATTCAACGTAATACTCGTACTCATAGTAAAAATATAAATAAAAAGCGAATAATAATAAAAAAATCAAATAATAATAAATAATATGCCACTATCCAGAGAACAACTAGAAATAGTTACTATGACATGGAGTGACTAAACGGATACGGAATATTTTAAGTCGGTTTCAATATCAGTTTTATACTACTCACAGCTACCCACATAAAATATGCATCAGTTTCAGCAAAGGACTCACTACTTATGCTGCAACCATTGGTAGAAATACCACAATTGTTTGTGTTTTATAGAGTCATGGAGAATAAATGGAAACATCCAACAATTGACAACATACTCTACGTTTACATCCCTTTGCGACAATCATTCGTTCAAATATTTTAAAACAATCGCAATGTTAAAAGCACAATTGAGCTAAACATAGAAAACTGACCTCCATTCATACAGTGCTTGGGTTAGAATTTGGAAAATAATTTGAGGAGGAGAAAAAGGCAAAATGTAAAATTCATTGATTGAATAATTTTTTTAAGCACCATAACTGTACATACATACATAATTTTTAATTATGCAATATCACCTTATTGCAACATACCAATATATTTAGTGTCAATCGAACGCACAATTCCCCACAGTTGCAAATTAATACATTAAAAACGCAACTACTGAGGTACTCTATAACCCCAGTCTTACTTCATTAAGCAAGTTAAAATGTGCTATTTTCTGAAACGTGAAAAATTACCCTGGAAAAAAATTTAAAAAAAATGTAAATACAATTTTAAAAATCAATGATGTTGCTTATGCGTTGTTTTATATCAGGAATTACCATTTCATAGCACAATTGTGCAGAGAGAATTCACACATATTGCTTATGCTCTTTTATTTAGTTGTCGATCAGACTTCGCACACATATCAGCGTATGCTATAATACCTTTTTTTAGGTTTACACTCAAAAAATATTTTATGTTAAAAAATCCTTTTTTAAAATTCAAAGTCTTACATGTCCTTAAAACACATATTGATTGTTTTAATAGTCAAGTAAATCTTTTAGAAGATGTGGAAAGAGAACAACTTTTTTATAGACATAAAACAATATTTTGGAAAAGTAAAAAAGGTGGTTATTAGTAGTAGAGGAAATTTATGAACCAAATGAATGAATACAGCAAATATCTAAAAAACATTACCTAATTATTAAGTCAAAGATGTATGTTGATGAAATGAAAATCAAAATAAGGTATATTGCTAAAATTTTTCTATGACTGTAATCTCTCAACTAATTTTCTCTCTTTTATTCACTAATCCACAACCAAAAAATTTTTAGAACCCCTGTTTTATATCAATGATGTATAAGTCTTATTAACGGATTGAAGTTTGAATTTGTATGGCTCTCTTTGGAATTTATAATATTTCAAATACCATCATATTTCATTAGACCAGGCATATATTTTTATGCGTACAAATACATATGAAGAGAATACGGTTTTTTATCTTTGCAAGCAAAGTATGTCAGATCAAGTTTTAATGTTTGGCGGTGGATTCGTGATGATACGTGGATTCATGATGGCTAAGGATATTTTTAAGGTACAATCTCATTAACTTCCAATAGTTATGACTTAAAGAAACTAAACGATTGTGTAAAAATTTTAGACGCATATCTTTTTTTCATTTGTTTTCAAGTTACAAACATTTTCCTGAATTTTGATGTTGTCCTACAGAGATGGTTTATAGTCAGAACATGAGGATACAGCATTCTGCCGCGTCTTTTGTAGCGATGATCGTTTGGCAAAAGTAGGAATATTTGACTTCTGAAGGAGCTGATAATGCCAAATCATTGGGTTACTAAAAGGAAAACGATACCGTACAGATTTCCACTTTTTTAGTGATCTTATACACATAGAAAAAATGATTGTAGTTCTTACGTACTTAGTAGTTCCGTTGTAAGAGCATTCAAAAATAAGATTATACGCTTCAATTGCAGGATTACTTTTCCTTTTTTAAATTTACAACGGTGTTGCTTATCGACAAAAAGGCGCAGATATAAGAGAAACTATTGCGTTTGTCAAACATTTTTAAAAACTGATTTGAGAGCAATAGAATTATGAACCACAACGAAGCTTATTAACGTTTACTATTATTTGTATGATACTAAGAAAGCTCGTTAATTAATTCGTACGAGTTTCGAAAACTTGGGATATAGAATTTCGATCAAAATTCACTTTTGTATTCATTCTAAAAATATGACATGATATGACTATTACATACATACAAAATTGGTCAATACAGCCTTTTAGTCAATATTACGACCTAGCTTCTCACATCACTTATGGTGTCTACGTTAATTTTACACATGAGTGGCGGGGCCTACAGTTTAAAGTCGACTCCCAACGACAGATTTTTGAGAAAGTTTTCATGGCAATTTTATTTACTCTCAGAGTTTTTGCCAGAATTCTGCTGAGAGGATGTCGCCGAAGAAATATTTTCATATTTTCGTTTTGATGTCTGACCTGGGTTTTACGTCTTATAAGCCAATACACTAGATACACTAGACTACGGCGACTTCGAAAATTATTCGCTTGAAATAAAAAGTATATAAGGTTTTGTCCGATTTTATCAAAAGAATAGTCAATATTTTCAGCTGAGAATGCTCTTTAACACGTTCTATCTGTCGCATTTTTTCGATGTCTCTAAGCACTGTGTGCCAAGTTGTTCTTATAGTGTATATTACCACTTTGTTTCTCTCCAGTATGGTTTGAAACACAATTATAAACATTTGTGGACCACCAATGGTTCACTCTGCCAGTTAAATGAAATCGCCTGTGGAGCACCAGTAGCCAAGCCGCCAAATAAACACAGTACCGGGTAGAATATCAGCATTTAAGAGATCAGGTGTCAGACGTATGTGGTGGTAAAACACATTTCTCACATTTTTCACTAAATATCGGAGCAGATTAACTTTAAGAATCGGTGTAAAGAAAAAAAAGGAATTGTTGCAATGTTTTGTCAACAGATGCTGCTGATATTACTACGTACGCAGACATACCAACTACACGATAGCGGGTAAGTTATCAGTGTATTATGACAAAAAGATTTAAAGATGAGAAGGAAAAACTTAAAGCACAACGGGCTAAAAGAAAGTCAACAATTGAAATTAGAACTAGTCGATTATTGGAAAAATAAAATACAATCAAAACTTGTTACAATATACAATTGTTAGTTTGTTAAAATTTAAATTATTGTGTGAAATCTAAAATTATTAACTCGGGATGACAGTAATAATATATTCTTACCGAAAAGAGAAAACGGAAATAATACTAAGAAAGATAACGTATAATTCCTATTTCTAAGAATAAATATTCTTTAGAAACTTTCAAAAAGCGTACGGATACTATAAATTTAATGAAAAACAAATTGATTGCAAAATTTTAATAACGTACATTTATACTGCAATTAAATTCTAAAAACATTTCAAATTGGACATCATTTGAAATATTGTTTTAAACAAGAGTAAAAAGTAGTATTGTTGCACACTAGCAAAAGAAATAGCAATACCACCACACAAAAGGATATTTAGAATACTTTTATGGACAAGATAAATAAAAGAAAAAGGAAAAAAATATTCGTTTTCAGGAATATTTTTTTTTTATTGTTTTCCTTACATTTTTCCATTGCTGTCAATAAAAGCATATAAAGTTGAACAAAAACCAAAATGATAAAGAACCGAACATTTTGCTGCAAGTTGTTCTTCCTGTGCTGTGTTTGTAACATCCTTCATATATATATACAAAAATCAACACGCTCGTAGGAAATAACTCACATTCTTATTTTCTATTTTTATTTGAATTATGAGTTTTCTATGACTACTATGAACAACTATTGCTGAATTATGGCCATTGCCACAAAATTATTGTTGAAGTTGTAGAACATTTCGTTATATTTTGTAATTGTATTACAGGCCGGCAATTGATTACCATATTGAAATTATTATTGCAAACAGAAAGAATTAAATGTATGAAAAAGTACTTCGGGACACTTTCCCACAAACTCGCTAGTTTTTATGACGAGAAAGCAGAAACATCAAACGACGGGCTATATATAAGTCGCAACTGACAATTTTGAAAGGAGAATATGTCAGAAGTTAGATGGAAAACAAAAATTTTGTTCAACTACATTCAAAGTGTTTTGAACCCTAATGTAACTTTTTGTAACTCATTGCCGTAACTTGTTGTAGGCGTACCGTGCTTCTATATTTTGAAAAGAAGATGTTTACTTAAGCGACAAAAAAGCAACTGTAATTGAATAACTTAGACTTCGTTAAATGATACATCTCCGTAGTCACACTAGGTAGTGTGAGATAGTCGAGAGCAAATGGATCAATTATCAACTCAAACACCTTAAACAAAACGGAATATAAATGAAATATTTCTTTTGGCGACTCCTATTTTCTTCTATCTTTCGACTTCGGTTGCAATCCCTACTAAGGGGTGATGAAAGCAGTTGTAATGAAAAGAAGACGGCGTAGTTCTTTCGTTAATGTATGTGGGAATGGAGTTAGCACATATTATAAAGGATTATTTTATTTTCAAGTTGTCCATTATTATGGGAATTTCCGGAAGTATATCCATTATTACAGGAATTTAGAAAAATATATCTTACAATTTTTTGAGACAGGTGTATATTGACTTTAAATGGGACGGCTACATACATAAATATGTACATAATTCTCCATGACATAGCTCCTAACACTTCTTGTTGTGTATTAATTTTACACATGAGTGGCGGGACCTTCAGTTTAAAGTCGACTCCGATTGACAGATGTTTTGAGAAACTTTACATGGATATTTTATTTGGTCTCAGGGTTTTGCCAGAAATCTGCTGAGAGAGAGCCACCGAAGAAATATTTTTTCATCTTTTCATTTTGATGTCTGACCTGGAGTTTGTACCTTGACCTTTACGTCTTATAAGCCAGCACACTACCTAGACTCATCCTTCTTTTAAGGATGAGTTAAATTATAGAAAAAGAAAAGGGATCCACGTATTTTAGCTATTGTTTTCCTTACATTTTTCATTCAATATTTACAATAAAAATATATAAAGTTGAAACTAAAATGATAAAGAACCGAACATTTTGTTGCAAGTTGTTTTTCCTATGCTGTGTCTGTAACATCATCTAACACACAAACCAAAATCAACATACTCGTAAGATAATATTTACATCATTATGAGTTTTCTATGAATACTGCTGCTACTATTGTTGAAGTTGCAGTTTCATTGGTTTTATTTTTGCTTGTTAATTGTTTCGTGTTTAATAATTTTTTTATTTTTCATGTAAAAATTTATTATTCTACTTTCGAAAAAGCTGTTGACCTTTGACATTCGACAAATAATTAGCTGTCAAAATTTTGCTAATAATTTATTCGTTATTACACAAATTTTTAATAAATACCGATACCAACGATACCGATAAATACGATACCAACAATATTTTTTAAATATAATTCTAATACCTATTTTACTTACTTTTGATTTTAAGCTATAATGTATGGTAATGGTATTACAGGCTGACAATTGATTTGACGTAGGAAAAGCGTTGCATCTATGAAAAAGTACCTCGAAGATCTGGCCGCTTTTCTCCAAACTGGCTAGTTTTTATAACGAAAAAGCAGACACATTAAAAGACCGGTTATATATAATTAATTGTTCAACTTCGTTCAAAGTGTTTTGAATATGATTGTAACTTGTTGTAGTTCGCTGTAAGACTTGACGTTCGATTATCTTTTCGTATAGAAGATAAGCTCACTTCTGTAACAGAAAAGCAACTGCAATTGGATAACTTAGACTTCTTATAAGAGACTGTAATGCAAACCCCAGCTCAGAGATCTTAACAAAAAGAAACAAGACAAAAAGTTTAACTTTTTGATGTTACCTTAAAAGAGGGCCAAATCATCAAAACTGATTTCCAGTTCTAAAATGCTCAGAGATGAATATACTATTCATCGACGTGTTACTAACAACCACAAAAAGTCTATTTTACTTAATCCCCCTTTAGGAAAATCTATGGTCTACCTTATGCCGTTATAAAGTTATAAACATTTGATATTGCAACAAACCTTTGAAACCATTTATTTAACGCAGAAAGCTAATCAGTACAATTCAATTAAACAACGCAAATTAAAACAAATTAGTTAAACAATCAAATTCCATCTCCATTGTTGAAAAGATTCACATGATAGTTGGACCTATAAATAGGCTACACTTTATATAGTAGATATTTCATAATGCAGGCGTATGAGTAATATTATATTATTATATTAAATGGGGATCATACAGTACGGTATACAGTCAAATTTAATATCAAACACTTTTCCCCCAAGGATCTATATACATACATACGGGCAAAGAGCAAAAAATTTCCTTTTTTGCCAAAAATGTGAAACAGTAAGTATTTCTTTAAGTAAATGATTTTGCATTTCAAACCTTGTGGAACACATGATTACTCAATAACCGTTTTTCATTATTTAAAATTTAAATTTTTTTTTTGTTAATTTTTCAAAGATTTTGGTGTTTACAATAAAAAAGTAAAAATGAAACGAAAGCAGTATACTTGTTGGCAACTCTGAATATATTTATACAAATAGCTTAGCAGATCTACAACAAAACTGATTAGAGAATAAAAAAATATTAGTACCAGAAAAAATTAATTAATACATACATACATACATAATTGGTCATAACAACCTTCAGTCAGGATTATGATCTAGGATCTTAGGTCGTAAATCAATTCGTAATCCCATTATATGTACAAAGCTATTGCGATCAACAAAACACCCATGACATAAAATTACTTGTAAAATATTCAGCAAATTTCAATTCAGTAATTTATGAAATTCAAACAACTGACTGAAGACGCCCTTGCACATATCTGAAGTGATGGAATAAATTCACGATCCTGGTACCGGTCCCGGATTATTTTCCAAATGTATGGCTAATTTAGTAACATGCGACAAAAAAGAGTCCTGATCCCCTTTTCCATCTATATCAATGTTGAAAGAAATCAAGACAGGCGCTAAGATAGTGGTAGTGCTTAAAGATGCCATTCCAAGCAGGCCACGAACAAGCTCTTAATAACTTCTAAATCCGAAGGACCCGGAAACTATCAACAAAACATCTGGCCTTGTGTTATCCAGAGGCACGATGGGTCACGGACTAGCTCTGAAAAGGAAACTCTGGATCTCCTTCTGATATCCATTTTCTGACTGGATAGGACTCGAGAATGAGAGTGGATGTTAGAAATTTAATTTAATAATTTGAACTGTTGTGGTATTACATTTTTTATTTCAAAAAACACGCACGATTTTGGTGGCCAATTTAGCTCAATTGCTTCCCTTGCTCTTTGACAAGTAGCATCATCCTGTTAACAATACAATATCTACATCTAAATCATCAATTTTCAGCCATAAAAAGCTTCGAACCCCCATAGCGATTTCCATTGACCGTAATCGCCGGAGCATAAACCACGCCAAAACGTAACTTTTTAGTGAATTTAATGATTGCTCTAAAATAACTCCCTTTACCCCAAATGCGGCAATACTGTTTGTCGACGTAATCTTTGAGGATATCGGCGGTGCAGATTATTTTGTAAAAAAATTCGCATTTCCGTCTTGTTTTTCGACGGCCAAAGAAACGAATTGCCGACGTAATACGTGGTCAACTGGTTTTAATTCTTAGGTCATTTGGACTATATAAGCCCTTAAATGGAGATCACAGAGCAATACGTAGAATAATGTGGCTCGTTTGATATTTAATTGCTGCAAGCGATGACCAATGGACGTTTTTAAATCCTCTGCGACAGTTTATTACACCTTAATTACACCTTGGAAGATTTTCCCATTAAAAAAAAAAGAATTGGTATGTAAAAACGAACAACTTTTCATATTAATTAACCGGAATGTATTTCGAATTTGAAAATAAAAAGTTTGGAATAAGGATTATAAGTAGAAAAAAAAAATGTCTTCAAAATTGATAACTCATTTTGGAAGGTTTAACAAAACAAACTTACAACATACAACTCATATGCTGTTATTTTTTTTTTATTTTTAAACAATTGTTCAAATAAATCGTCTTAGTCATTCAAAAAGCTGAATAAAGATTTTATTCGAATTTAACTTGATCAAATATTGACATCCCATCCACTATTCATATTTTAGCTGATAAAAAATCGGATTAAGCGGGAGTAAAGCATAATGTTTCTGTTTGTTGCCATATTTTTCATTTGAAAAATTATCTGAAAGAATAATGCATGGCGAGATAAAAAGTGTTATATTGTGTGCACTGCTTTAGAAGCAGTAGCATAGAATATGTGATTTTTTATTGTGTGTATTGCCTCTTGTATGTGTATTGCCTCTTTGTGAAACTCCATAAATATAGTATATAAATTTATATTTCAACTAACAGTGGTGTGTATAAGTGGATACATAATATTTACAACGTGTTTTAAATCACGTAAGCAAGAATTTGTTAATAAAATAACTGTCCGCACTATCGGCTAACTAACTGTAATACAACGATGTAAATTTCTAGTTAAAAAAAAAACTTTAAAATCATATTTGTTCATTTATCCAGTTTACAGTACCATTATTTAAGATTGTTTGGTTTTTTTTACAAAGGTTAACGTTGAAAAATTTTTTGTGAAACTTATTCATGCTGTTTGTGAAAATATGAACAAAATGAAGAAAATTTCGACTGAAGTTGATAACACAGTCGCTCCAGTGGAAAAAGGTTATTTGTCAGGAAAAATTGCCGAAAAAGTTGGCGTTTGTCATCGGACAGTACTTTCAATCATAAAAAAGAAATGCAAAGCAATCCAAATATCGTAGATGTCGTCCAAGATTTATAAATGATGATGGTACGAAAGCAGCTGCATTTTACATTGCGTAAAATGGGCATAGTTTCACCAGTTAAACATATACGAGAAGCGAGCAAAATTGCATAAATGCTATTAAATAACATTTAAGCTCTCTTTTATATTTAAAAGGAAATAATTCTACTTAAAAGTGTTTTTAATTAGAAGACTGTCAAATTTAATATTTAGGATATGGTTTGTTTTCTTTTTTAATAAATCAAATACAAATATATAGTTAATATATTTTATTATTATTTTGCTCGTCAATTATTAAAGTAGAGAAGAGCATGTACATTTGTGCCTGGCACTATAAATGAATATTTCACAAGAAGTTGAAAGGAATGTTCAATATTTAATGTTTGAAGTCTTGCTGTAAAGAATATTTAAGTAAAATAAGTAAAACTGTTAATAGTCCCATTAATCTCTAAATTATGAATGTTCGCAATAAATGTCTATGTTTTTATGTGAAATAGCACACAAAATCCATAAGATTGGAACACATATTTAAAAAAATAAAAAATAAAAAATTGAGTTCTAAATAATACCACACACTCTGACATATTATTTTAAAATCCTAGTAAAATTTCTTAATTCATTGAAGATTTTGTTTCTCTTCTTTTAAGTCAAATAAATAAGTTTGATTTACCATTTAAGGGAGCAATAAATTTATTC
Source organism: Sarcophaga carnaria (assembly GCA_958299815.1). Lineage (NCBI taxonomy): Eukaryota > Metazoa > Arthropoda > Insecta > Diptera > Sarcophagidae > Sarcophaga > Sarcophaga carnaria. The sequence continues at coordinate 71,082,385 of OY283153.1, read as the reverse complement.
GATATAAAATAGAAAAATAGACTTTTCCCTCTTAGAAAAAGGTTTTGTACATGAAAAAAATAAAGATATTCTGTGCATTGTTGTTGCAGATAAATCTTTTTTTTTAATTTTCGTTCAAATTAAATTTCTTACGTTGTTTTATATTATCAACGACAAGTTTTAATTAATTTCTAATTATTTATATAAAAGGGAAAGCAATTAATTCCCCAGGCAAAAAAATGGTTCCACATTTAACAATGTTTAAGAAATATACGTCAAACGGCAGCAAGATCTCACCCTTTCATAAAAGGAGTGATAAATAATTACAAGGAAACAAGGAATTTGTTTAAAAGCTGCAATCTGGCCAAACCTTTTGTAACGAGAAAAGAGGTATTATTTTGAGGTGACAGTTGCCAATGTTAAAGTATATTGAAATCAATAAAAAAAAGGTTGCTCGATACTATGACTTTCTTCGGAGAAGCCATAATGAGAAGTGAGTACAATAACTGGATGAGCATAGCATGAGGAAAGTCATTAAAAGCAACGGAAAGTCGCCACATAATTTTCGACCATAAGAATAACATAATGGTATGGAGAATTCTTTTTATTACAACACCACAAATGTAGAGCAAATGCTCCGTATATACGAAAGTGCCATTTGATTATTAGCGTACATTGAATTGTTGGTAATACAGTATAAAGCAGCCATGTGTACATACATACATACATACATACATAATTGGTCATTACAACCCTTTAGTTAGGATTTCGACATAGCTTCTCACACCACTTATGATTTGTGTGTTAATTTTACACGTGCTTGGCAGTTTAAAGTGGACATCGAACGACAGAGATTTGAGAAACTTTTCATGGCAATTTTATTTTTCTCTCAGAGTTTTTGCCAGAAATCTTCAGAGAGGCAGATGTCGAAAAAATATTTCTTCATATTTCGTTTTGTTGGAGATGTCTGATGTGGGCTTTGAACAGTGGCCTTACGTCTAATAAGCCAACACACTACCTACTAGGCTGCAGCGACTTATCTCTAAAACCTATCAAAAATAAACACTAGTTCTCTTTGTTTCGTTCACCGAATAATTCTTCATTGATTTCTTTCATAAGAAAGTCAATTTCGTAATGAGTGTTCGGTATTACAGGGTGAGAGGTAGACACACATACATATGAATGAGTGTAATTATTAACCGTTAAGTAAAGTCAGATGACAAATTTGCTCGCGTATAAAGCAGTATTTTTAGGGTATACTAACTCTTACCGACACATAAAAAATTATGCAGAGATATTTTCACACCTACCGTCCGTACGTACTCAGACAACTATTCTACATAAACATTTGCATACTCTTATAAGAGACGTTGGAACTATTAACGTCTGCAATTAAGCAAGCACTTTGTTTAATGTGCAATTCATACGTTTGCATTTCATTTTGTTAATTGTCCCAAAACCACATCCAATAGATGGACAGAGGGACGCAGTAGTAGAAGTTAGATTTGTCCACAGCACATGCTGTAATTAGAATCATGGTTGCCGTAGCGCAAAAACTTTTTAAAAGTTTTCATTTTGGAATTATACTTCGAACTAATACACCTGATTCATTTTGCTGATATTTTAGGAACATTTTAAGTCTTTCAATAATCAAATAAAAAGTAACATTGGTATTAAAAAATATATAAAAATTGTTAAAAATGTTTTCTCATGTATATTTTTTTTTAATAAATCTTGTTAATCCAAAAATTAATACATTTTATCAGACTTTTATATCTTGCCTGACATCTCACGTAAAAGGTGGCAGTTCCAATATTGATGTCTCGTTATTGTTTTAATTCTTATAAAAAAGCATTTATGCTTCAAAAAGGCTTAGTCGGTTTATCATTTCAACATGAAGACTAGGAAAGGAACAACGCTTGCAAATCATTGAAAATTATTATCAGAATTCGAAAAGTTGTCTTCTGCGCCGAAGCTCATTTTTGAGTATTCGGTTCTTTATTTACTCCTATAGTTCTTAAATTCATTTCCCATAGTGGTTGAGAGCAATTTCACATTTTGATACATTTTGGGGATCCCGACTTGTTACATCCACGAGTTGAGTAATATTTGACACAATACCCAAAAACATACAATACAATACATACTACAATACAAACAGACGTTTTTGACTTTGGAATAACAAAACTTATATGTGTACAAGTTGAGTCTTTATGAATATGATCTGAGTCTTCCTAGAATAAGAATAGCTTTCTCAGAGAAGAAATACTGTTCATTCCTTTTTATCGACGTTTCATAAAAATTCAACAAAGTATATATATATTTCGAAACATCGAAAGATAAATTCGTACCAAGTTAACCATACTGACTGTATTGAAATATTTATGAATTTCAAGTTTCCAATTTCATAGTTTGTTTCCATCTACAATAAATAACCTAAAAGTATGCAACTCCTTTATGTTCACATGTAGACATCATATTAGGCTGTGTTAACGTGCTATTGTGTTTGGGTTGCAAATAGTAGTGTCTGAATAATGCAATTTGAAGCAGAGGTTACACAGGCCGATTTCCAAATCCCGTAAACTTCTAACATATTGCAATGTATTGTTACGAAAATGGAAATGGTGTTTTGCTTTTAAACCGTTTAACATTAAAATTATAAGCAAAAGCTACAAAAAAATAATGAACTTGTTTACATGATAAACAAGTAAACAAAAATATACCAACAAAAACCAGTATAAAAACGGGATAAACAAGTAAACAAAAAATGCAACAACAAACACTGTAAGAATAAATGTAAGCAAAAATACATAAACAACAATAATGAAAAAACAATGTTTACATTTATAGCAGTGGTGTTCAAACACATACTATCATAGTTTTGGTTGTGTTGGTAAAGCAGCAGAGAACAAAATTTAACTTAATTTTTGAGAATCGTACACTGGGAAAATAAAAAAATTGGTTTATTGTGTTGCGTGTTTGTTATTACATAATGATCTTATGTATGTATGTATGTATGCATATATGTATTGATAAATATATTGATGTATGTGTGTATGAATGTCTGTATTGATGTATGCATGTATGTATTGATGAATATATTGATGTATGTGTTTATGTTTGTATGTATTGATGAATATAATGATGTATGTATGTATGTATGTGTGTATGGCTTTTTATAAAAAAAAAGAATTACGACATAAAGTGCGATAACACACAATACATTGTGCATTACCATCCATATTCTCTATAAAAAAAAAAGAAATCATATTCCCAATTTTTATCAAACATTTTGCTGCGTGTATTTGCAAAAAAAAAAACAAAAAATCATTCAAAAAAGTTGCGTAGCGAGATCTTGCTTCATCAAGTGCTAAACATCAACTGAATTGATTTTGTTTTCTGAGTTCAACACAAAACAACAAACAAAGCAACAAACACGATCATTATAAAAAACCTCACAAGTAAGCTTATAGTGTACGTGTATTAACGCAGCGTCAGCAGAAATTTCTTTGCCTATCACATATGATAGGAAATTTAGATTTTGAGGGTCACTGACTTATAGTGATCTCGAGAAGGCAAAGCCACGAACATTCGACTACAAGATCATTCATCAGACTGTTTACGTTGGCATATAAAAGGCAAGACAAAGCAGGCAAAGGAGTCAGTAAAAATTTAGTCAGTCTTGTGTGAAGACGCGCGGTGTTTGAAGAGAATAATTGTGTTATAAAGATCTGTCAAACACTTGTTATATTTTGCGCAAAAGAGTGTAAAAAAGAAAACCAAACAAAGCAATTATTGTCGCTTACGTCAAGTTGTGAACAGTGGCAAACAGAATTGTGCGAACAATAAAGAATTTTGTTAAAACTATACACAAATTTATTTTTATTTTATTTGCAATTTACGAACGATTTTAAAAATGTAAAAATGTAACAGTAATGTTTAGTTGGTAGTCGCTCAAAAGTTGAAAGCCGAATTGTTTTATAAGTGTTTGGTTTTGTGAAAAATTGAATTAAATTGGAAATGTTTTTGAGACGTTCAGAATTTTGATGAGTCCTTAAATAGAAAATTTTTCGCAGGTATGATGGAATGGGCGTGACTGTCACAATGAATCATGAACACTAGGTGTTTACAGATTTTATGCCCATCTCATAGAGGAGGTTAAAATATATTCATAGGGATTTTATAATATTTTTTCATCATCTCTATGATAATAATTGTAAAGACTTGATAACAAGATGTTGCGGTTGAAAATAAATTGTTTTGTTTATAAGAGCTGCGTGTACAGATGAATTCACATTCTACTTTTGAAGATAGACGTAAAAATGCAAACAATGGCCATAGTTAGACAAAATTAGCAATGCTAAATAATAAGAAATATCCACAATAAGACCACATACCAACAATGCGCATGCAAAAAACGGATTACATTCATCAATAACATTGGTCATTGGGCTGTAAGTTGGTTAGTATTACGACTCAGTTTCTTACGCCACTTATGTTGTGTGTGGCGGGACCTACAGTTCAAAATCGACTCCTAACGGCAGATTTTTCGAGAAACTTTTTCATTGCAATTTTGTCTACTTCACTTGACTACGGGGGCAAGACTACCTACTAGACTACGGCCCAAACAGATAATATGATGCAAACCCAAATATTGCGGAGTCAATGATTATGACATCGCATTAAAGAGCGAAGTTGGCTGCGAAGAAATGCTTATTGTTTAAAAGTAACAGTAAAAAGTTTAGTACTTTATATGTATGTTTTATTTTAACAGTTGTAGGTTAGCATTACATTTCAGGATCTTAATACTTGTAGTAGTAGTTGAAGTTGACTACCTAATGAGTGGCGTATCAAGCAAATAATGCGAATAGAATACTGAAGTTCTGTTAATAATAACTTAAAACCTCTTTAAAAAATAGAGAATCATGCAATACTGATGTGCAAATTTTCTAACAAAATATGCATCAAATTGTGTAAAAAATATATATCGGAATTTGTGCATGTCGCCTAAAATATTAAATTCTATTTGCTGAGTCACATAGAAACAGTTATATGTTGATAAAAATTGTCCGTAGCCGTGTCGCAAATTATACCTGTTAAGTGATGATTAATAATTCTAATGATTAGTAATTAGATTACTTTTTTGAATGGTGAAATAATGCTAATAATTGATTACAATTACAAAATAATCATAAAGTTCTTAAAAAAATATTCCGTAAACATGTAGAACCGGATTACAAAAAATATTGAAAACTTTTTCAACCTAAATCTCAAAAATTATGGAACCGAATTGGTTATGTTTCTAAACGCAAATGTTTGTATAATCTGAACGTGCCGTTTGTTCAACTAATTTACTATTTTTTTTTAACTGTTTGGTCTAAGATTGGATCTTATTGATTTTATCTGTTTTTTTTAACTTTAAATGGTCTGTTAAATAAAATATGTTTCTTGTTTAGTTTTAAAATTATTATAATCACTGTGGTAAAAACCGCGTAAAATAGTAGAATTAAATTTAAAAATTAAGGAAACACTTTTTTATAATTTGTACGGTCTTAATGTAAAAGTTTTCCACAACATCGACTGGGATAATAGAAATGAAAAAACTTAGTTTTAAATATGTTTGTTATTGTTAAATAAATGAAAACATACAAACTCTTGTTTTAACCTCACTTTTCAAGTGAAACTTGTTTACCGTTTAACAACAGTTAATGAAACAAAATGTGAAATTATGAATATAAGATTATTGCACATCTTTCGACAGGCATACGACTTTTTTCCATGCACACATATCATTCTTTCGGTTTTTAAAAAATTGAATTTGGTCAATTGGTATTGGTATTGTTGGTAGAACAACGGTGTATGATTGTAGGTGATATTTTTCATATAAAGATCCGAAACACTTATACACATTTTTTCCATATGTTTTTAAAAGTTGTTTTGATTTTGTGCTATCAAATTTTGGAAATGAAAAAAATGTGTACATGTTTTCATATGTTTTTAAAAAGTTGTGTTCGTTTCGGGCTATCAAATTGTTTGAATGCCACAAACAAACAAATATATTCAATACAACATACACGATACAAAGTCTTGTGAATTGCTTAATTGTGAATTCTATAGAACACAATTTGATCTAAAAATTAATTAACATTTTTAATTTATCCAAGTCTACGTAGTCTAGTTGGTCGTGTATTGGCTTATTAGATGTGAGGCCAGGTCAGGCATCTGCAATTAAACGAATTATGAAAAATATTTCTACGTCGACTTCATTTCAGCAGATTTTTGACCAAAACTCTGAGAATAAATAAAATTGCCATGAATAGTTTCTCAAAAAATCTGTCGTTCGGAGTCGACTTTAAACTGTAGGTCCCGCCACTCATGTACAAAATTAACACGCACAACATAAGTGGTGTGAAAAACTAGGTCATAAACCTGACTAAAGGGTTGTAATGACCAATTATGTAAGTAATTTATCCAAAACAATTTGAGACCATCAATTACAAATTGACAAAAAGATATCCTAGAATCTTAAAATTAACTTGATCCCAAGAGTTCAAACAGAAATACAAAATTTCTTAATTTATTCTAATACGTACATACGTATTAATACATACGATCCTACTCATGAAGAAGACTAGTTACGAATGTTTATTAAAACACATCACCAAATACATACAATATCACAAGAAAACAAACAACTTTATTTTCAAGTTCTTTCAACAAAGGAAATCCGTTCAAAAGTACAAAGAAATTATTCCACATAATTGAAATAAAGCAAGAAAAATGTTTGAGAAAGAGTTTCGAAGAACTTAATGCTGTCCCCTCTGAGGGGGCATATCACTCGGTTGTCTGAGGGGACATGATAGTTTGTTAGTGATTACGGGTAATGAAATTATTCCATCACAATTTTTTAAGAAACACGCGTTCTCCTGTAGTTTTCTAATAAAACGGCACAAAAAATTGATCGAAATGGGATAAAATTTACAAGATTCATGATAAATAAATCGTCCGTTCTACACGACGAAAAGGAACGTGCGGAGTGCGTTCACGACGGACTGTACACTTCTCTGATCCGTTGAGCAATTTGTAGATATAGTGGATTAGGCGTTCAAAGCTACAAGGGTGTGGCTCAATAAAGTGGGAAACTTGATACGATAATAAAGAAACCGATAACCGAGAGAAGAAATATACAAGACACAAGTACAAATTCGTACTAAAGCGTCGAATAGAAAATTTTTTTGATATTTTTGATATTTTAATGTCCACAAATTCATCTAAAACAAATTTCATTACAATTCCTTACTTGGTTCTAAAATTATACTGTATAATATTACGATTCCAGGATGTACGTCTTCGTTAAAAAGTGGCGTCGAGTTGCTAGTACGAGTAGGTAACATCCGAAACTGTGCCGAGTGCAAAAGGTTAAATGTGATTTAAGTACGGAGGTTATGTCGGTAAACGAACAGCAATTATAGTGTGAAAAAATTAGACTGAATTTAAATCCGCTTCATACTGTAAACACATTCTACGCGTTGAAGGGCACTTTAGCGTTTACAAATGGTTCCGTTGCCAGGCATTGTAGTAAGCGCTTTAATTATTTTGAAATTGTAAGGGTCAGGGCAAAAATCCGATTGTTAAATTAGACATTTGCGTTTGTGTACTTTTGTCATAATCTGTTCTTTTTTTTACTACCTAATATTTCATTTAAAACATTTTTATGAAGGAAGAGAAATCGTTTGCCTCGAAATCTCCTGCAAATTCTCGCTAACAGCGTCGACGTTTTAAAATCAATGAGATTAAGACATTCATGGAGGGTTTGTTTTTGCTTCACTGTGTTTTGCTTTTTCTTACTTGCTTAACTACAACTGAGAGAAAATAAAACAGCAAAGGCAAACAGCAAAGTCAAAAGGTTTTATAATGTATAGAATAATAAATATATATATATATATAAATATAATATATATATAATGTACATATATATATATACATTATTTCTATACATAATATATAATGTACATATATATATATATATATATATATATATATATATGTAATAATATATATATATATATATATATATATATATATTATGTATAGAAATAATGTATATAAAAACATCAAAGTAAAAGAGCGCAGCAAATAAGAACAGCAAAAGCACAAGAGAAACCACAAGAGCTGAAACGCTGCAAGCAGTAGTTATCGTTTGAAATTAATCGCTTTGACTGACCACGTTAGCAGAAAACATTTCACTGTAACACTACAGCTAATGAGTTTGTTTCTGTTTCTTCGACTTTGCTGTTTGCTTTGGGTACAATTACTGAAACACTTTAATCATAGCAGAAATTTAGATTCTTTTGCAAGCAATACGAACCCTGTATTCAAGTATTAAATTAACATACACAACATATATGGTGTAAGAAGCTAGATCGTAATCCTTACTGAAGGGTTGTAATTACCAATTATGTTATATTATAAATGACAACGTATTTGACAGATGTAGCTTGATTAACGTTATCAACTGTCAAAGTTCGATATAATCAAATCTATAGTAACATTTTTACATTATCGCCATTTATACATAAAATAGATACATTACAGTTTCGAATAATGGTTCTTAATTTTTATGTGCCACCTTAATTATTTGTTCATTTTTGTATTACATTCTGCTGTACTTTTTTATTCGGTTTCAGTATAATTTTATTATTTTCCTGTCCACTGAACTTTTATTATCTAAAAAAAATCGCTGAAATTAAATTAATTTCTCTACTCAACGGCAGTTTTTCATATTTCGGTTTCAAAAAAAATTTGTTACAGCTTTTCAGTGCGAAAAGAAATAATGGGTGATTTTTTAAGAGCTATAGGAAAATTTTTCAAAAAAAAACACATAAAATTCAGAAAAATGCATGAAATCTTAATTTATTTTATTTTATTTATTTATTTAAGTCAATGGACAAATTCTTTACTGACTAATAACACAAATCGAAAACAAAAACTAAATAGTATTACAATCAATTTCTTCAAAAATACAAGTAATAGTTACAATAAAAATATTAAAAGTTACAAATTGAGAAAAACAATAATGTTCCGTTTTATAACGCAAGAATTTAAAGAAAAATCGACAAAGTCTGACAAATAATTAAATCGACGGCAAATTCTAGTTAAGGAATCAACAACAGCATAACTAGTTCTACAGAATTGAATATAAATAGGATTATAACAGCGGAAGTTACGACGAGGGACATTGAATTTAAGAGATCTTAACAGAAATTCACAGCATATATTACCATTGATCAGGTTAACAATGAAGGATGACAAGCGATACGTATAACTGTTTAGTAATAAAAGAGTGCTTCTTGCCTTATTTACAGTCAAAGTGATATGATCATTAAAGTTTAATTTTGTGTCTAATAGGATCCCAAGATCAATAAAAGAGTCCACTATTTCCAGTTGATGACCTCCAAGCAAGTAATTAATCGCAATGAAATTATTTCTTGAGAACAGCATACATTTGCATTTTTTAATATTCAGCTCCATCATGTTGTACTCGCATCATAAAAAAGAAATTATTGAGATCACTTTGAAAATAAGAATGCTCGATGAAATTATTAAAGGAGAGAAAAACTTTTACATCGTCAGCTTACATCAAGATATTGGCAAAATTAATCATGTTGGGAGAAAGTCGCCGTGGTCTACTAGGTAGTGTGTTGGCTTATTAGACGAAAAGCCAGGGTTCGAGACCCAGGCCAGACATCAAAATAAAATACAAAAAGTATTTCTTCGGCGACTTCCTCTCAGCAGATTTCTGGCAAAAACTCTGAGAGTAAATAAAATTGCCATGAAAAGTTTCTCAAAAATCTGTTGTTCGGAGTCGACTTTAAACAGTAGGTCCCGCCACTCATGTATAAAATTAACACACACAACATAAGTGGTGTGAGAAACTAGGTCGTAATCCTGACTGAAGGGTTGTAATGACCAATTATGTATGTAATCATGTTGGGAAGATCGTTCATAAACAGCGAAAAAAAGTAGACCAAGATGGCTGCCTTGAGGAAAACCAGATAGCACATAAATATATTTAGATAAGCTATTGTTCACACATACAGTCTGCTCTCTACCAGTCAAATACGACTCAAGCCATCTTAAAATCCTATGATTTAGACCCATTAAATCCAATTTAGTTAACAGGAGTTTGTGATTCACTTTATCGAACGCCTTACTAAAATCCGTAAAAATTACATCCGTTTTCTTCCGTTGAGAAAAGACCGCATTTATCATGGATGTTAACTGAAGCACGTTATTTGTTGTTGAACAGCCCTTTCAGAAAGCATTTTGATAAGGTGATAATAACGATGAAGTACAATGAACCAAAAAATCGGCAATCAGTTTCTCGAACATTTTTGGAATAGCACTCAGTTTTGCAATGCCCCTATAATTTGTAACATCAGATTTATTGCCAGATTTAAAAAGTGGTGTAATATACGAGATCTTCCAAAACACAGGAAAATATCCATAATTAATCGTGGTATTAAACAATATGATTAGTGGTGTGATGAATGACTCTGCATTTCGATTTAAAATACAACTTGGAACCCCATCGGGACCAGGATGAAAAGACATCTTTAAACTTTTCAGGTTCATCAGAATATCACAGTCACCAAATGTTGGAATAGATATTACTTGAGCTGATGTCAGCGAGTAAGGGTACATATTTGTACCATTATAAGCAGCATTAGAATAAGCACTGGCGAAGAAATCTGCAAACATATCACATATGACATCAACACTACATGATTCTCTATCACCAAATTTCATAAAAGATGAAAAACCAATAGATTTTCTCTACGCATTTACGAACCTATAGAAAGATCTAGGATTCTTAATAAAATTATTTTGCATTTTATCCATATAATATAATATTATATAATAATTGATTTAGAATATTATATTCAGACCGGCTAATAGAATATCTTCCATAATCAATAATGGAGCCAGAACTTTGGTATTTCTTGTAATACTTGTTCTTTCGATTTTTCAGTCGCGACAGTTGTTTAGAATTCCATGGTGGACCAACGAGATTATACGCAGGATTTAAGGGAACACAAATTTCAATTATTGAATGCAATTTCTTATAAAAATTAGAAATCATCAAGTCAATATCAGAATCATTGTTAACAGGAATAGATAAGATTTCATACCAACAAGTATTTCTCATAATGTCATTAAATAAATTGGAATTGGTCTGATTAAAACAGTAGACTTTACTAACTTTAGAAGGCTTAGCTTTGAAATTAGTTGGAAACGAAAATTTAGTTTTTAAAATCGTTTTATACCGATCCTCAGGCAAAGTTACAGGTTCAGAAAGTAAAATACTACAGTGATTAACATCGTTAACAAATACAAGATCCAGTATTTTTCCAAAGTCATTACAAAGTGAGTTTATTTGATACAGTGATAGGCCAAAAATATTATTTATGAATTCGTCATGGCAAGTCTTATTTTTAATCGGAATTAAGTAATGCATATCAGGTACATGTTTCCAAGCAATTGAGGGTAGATTAAAATCACCCATAACAAAAACAGAATCACCTTTTTTAGCACATTGGACAACAGATGTTATTGCGTCAGCATGATCAGAGTAAACAGCAGAGTCAGAATCAGGAGGAACATATGAACAAGTAAAGTAGACTTTAGACGTTTTTAATTTTACAACAACAGCAACTAATTCAATATTAGACGTATGGGTTACAAACTGTTCAGATGGATGTGATGAAGAGACTGCAATTAGAACACCACCTCCTCTACGCAACTTGCGGTTGAGTCGATATATCTGATAATTGTCACAAAGAATTTCAGCATTAAAAATATCGTCAGTAAGCCAGGTTTCAGTGAAGATAATAACATCATATGTAAGATCATGGCTATTAATTAAAAGGTCCGTTAATTTAGTATTTAAGCCATGTACATTTTGGTATATAATATTCAGAAAATTATTGGAGGTTACTAGTTTTTTGACGTAGGTACATTATTTGATGGTAAACGGGCAATATTCCATTCATAGTTGTTTCTGGTTTTTTGTCTAAAGGTATATTCACGAACATAAGTATTTACAGGCCAGAAGTTCGGGTTAACAATAAGGTCGTAGTTATCATCAGCTATCGAGATTTTAAATGAAGAAATTGACCTTTATGCAGAAAATTTGAATTTTTGTATCCCAATTTCGATTTAATGTAATGATCAATATCATCCGGCGTATAGTCACTAATCGCGAAACAAACACAGATTTTTTATGTGGAACAGCTTGAAGAGGTTTTGGAACTAATTAGACATCTATTGTTCCTGTATGGATTAATAATGGTGAATTCTGTGAATTATTATTCGATCCACTGTCAATATCAATTGATGGAATGCTCAGAGTCCGAGAACATGCTGAAGACTTAGATGGCGCCGAATTATGGTCAATGAACTTTGCGGAATTAATTTCAGTTGGAACAGATGAGTTGCTCAAGGATGAAATTTCCTGTATTTTGCTTGATTTTTCAGTCCATTTAGGGGCATGCTTTTTTAAAGACAATATTTCCCTCTTCAATTCCTCATTTTCGTTAGTAATGTCTTTATTTTATCCGACACTGTATTATTTATTTCTTTTACAGCTGATTCCATTGTCTGTACCCTTTTTGTTAAAGTATCTATTTCACTCACTATCATGCACAGTTTCGATGATCTTCGCACTCTTTAAATACTGTTTGTATTTTTGTTTGTAAATCTTCAGTTAATTTTTCGAATCTCTTGTCCATTATTTGTACGAACTGAAATAGGGAATTAGTGTTCGCTAATAGGTGAGAGTCGCTGCGTAACAAACGAGGATTTTTTGGAGTGTTCTCCATTACATTCTCTCTTGAAAATTGTTGTTCGGTAGATGTGGTTTGTTTTTGCATGTTAAATTATTTTTTACTTGTTTTCTTCTTTTTGTTTTGACTACGCAATTTTGCTTTGTTTTATTAAATATTATCACTTTGGCGCGAACTGTTTTTACACAAAATTGTTGTTTCAATTGTTTTATATATTGTTTATGTTTTGTTATTTTTTTGTTTAGTATGTATATTGAATTAATCTTTAATATTTTTTTTTAATGTTGCTATGTAGGTGTTAGGATTAATAGGATTAAAAATGCTGTGTAAGTTTGTTGTTGTTTAATTACAGTTATCTAATTTTGTAGATAAGTCACCAAAAATAAGAATAATATTGTCCGTTGTATATTAGTTTTTGTAAATTTTAAATATTGCATAAAGAGTTATATTCTGTTGCGTTATTTCAATTTGATAAATTTCAAATTGTTACTGTGCACTGTAGAATTGATTTATTTTTACGTTAAGATTTATTGTACTAAATGTAAGCAAAGAAAATATTTTTACGATAAACTCTTTATATTAAAATTTGAAAAACACAGATACTGGCACTTCAGAAAAATCTTGCAGGAGCTCAAACATAAACACGTCTGATTGAATCGATAGTACGGTCCATATAATTTAAGTTTTGAAGATTATTTCATGCAAACATTTTGACCACGACTGCGCCTCAAATGGTCCATCCGCTTAGTCCAATTTTGGCATACTCTTTCCAACATTTCGGCCGGTATCTCACGAACAAATGCTTCAATGTTGTCTTCCAATGCGTCAATTGAAGCGGGCTTGTCTGAAAGTTGTTAATTTTTGTGGGCTGTGCAGGCCTGTGCAGGGTCACAAAAGTATACATACGATTAACAAATTTCACCAATTTCTGAACCAATACAAAAAGACCGTCTTAAAATCGAGGAAAGATGTCAGACAATTATAAAGATTTTCAACGAAAACGGATTAATTAAAAATTTCCCTATGCAGGTCCACAAAAATTAACAAATTTCAGTAATTTTTTACCAAGCCCTCTTAAAATCGAGGAAAGTTGTCAGACAATTATAAAGATTTTCAACGAAAACGGATTAGTTAAAAAATTTCTGAAATTTGTTATCCGTATGTATACTTTTGTGGCATAGTTGTGCAGTATATTCTTAGCACAAAGTATTTTCACATCATCTATTCCAGTCAATATGCTGCAGTTATAAACGCAAATATGACGTATATATGTATGTAAATATAGGTTTAAGGAAACGGAAGTTTGTTTTGAATAGAAATTACGAATAAAATCAAATGCAAGTATCGCATTCCATTTAGGCTTTAACCGCAGACATTTTTTACAAACATTTTGTCTGCACCACGTGTTGCAATCTTGTTTTAAAAATCTGCAACAACAACAAAAATATGCATTTAAATTTTAAAATTAAACTGAAGTTAGTATTGTTAACCTGTTATTTAAAAAATTTAACCGTTTAAAAGGTATACAGGTATGGAAATCATTAGATGGTGCAATGTGCTATAAATGCACTAAATATCTCAAATTATAAAGATTCCATAGCCGATAAGGTAAGGTGTTTAACAACTTTACATCGATGGTGCAGTAGGCTATCTGCACCGAGTGAATGTTAAAGCATAAAAGGTTTACAGTTTTTTAAATTATTGCTTTCAATGAAACGTCAGGAAACGTCCAAAGTATCAAGGACATATGAATATGTCCCCCCAGATAATTTCTTCAAACAAAAGATTTTCTAATTTTTTTGTTTTTCTTTCATGTCTTCCTATTATATTAGTATAAAAGAATTTTTCTTTTATTCGATGTTATTTTCCGACATGAAAATCTTATAAACGTAACTTTGACCAGAATGTTGGAAATGTCTGATACTGAAATGAAATGGAAACTTATATACACTTTCAAAAACGAAGCAAAAACCTTGTCAACGATTTTAACTTGTGGCTGTTGATAGTTTTCTTAGTAAATGTATAGTAAAAGGTTCAATGGAGTTGATAATAGTATACAAAGTGGTATTGAAGTGTGTATCAGAGAATTGCAAAAATCATATTTTTGTTCTCATGATACACAGACGAAGTATTTCTCACAAAGAAAAAACCTGCCTTCAAACCAATTAGTTTGAGTATTGATTTATAATACAAAAATAAAATTTTTTTGCTTTATATATGTATAATCGAAATAAAATATATTTAGTTTGTAAAAAACAAAGAATATATTACAACAACGAGTATTCAAAAATTCTTTTCGTTTTGTTTATCTGCAAATATATCACATAAGAGTGTGGAAATATGTAAAATAACAAATAATCGACCTGAGGTTATGAACAAATAGAAAAAGGAAAGGAAAGCAATGGAACATATTTTCAAAAATCCAAATGAAGGCAGAAGAAATCTACTGAGACGAAGTCGAGGAAAAATATTTTTCATATTTCGTTTTGTTGGAGATATATTTTTACCAGGGGTTTGAATCGTGGGCTCAAGCCAAAGCTGACTATACTACGGCGACTACCTTTTAGTGATTGCCAACTTAAATTTCTGTTCTTCCTCAACAACATGTTGTCCTTTTATGATAGCTCTGTTTTACTGGAAACGATATTTTTTCACTTTTCTCTGAATTGTTGAAAATCGGTACATCAAGGGACTAGATATTTGTTTAATTTTGGGTTCCAAAACAGTTTTAGTACCAATTAATAAATACGATGACGACAAGCGAAAACACAAATTCTTTTTCCAAACTCTGTTCCAAATCAGCACAAGCTCCATTAAAACGGCCTGTATTCAAAGCTGTTGTATTGCAGCACGTTATTTGTATTTCGTCATAAAGGTTCCAGTTAAAAAGTGTAGTTGGAATGGCCTTAGCTTGATATTTGTCAGATAAATTTTTTACTTTCGAAATTGCAAGAAGTTCTTTTCTATCGTCAATAGAAGCAAGAATTGGCAAGAGTTCTTCTTTTGGATTTCGAACATCAAATATGGTAATAGTTTTCCATCCCATTGAACTGTTATTCGTCAGTCATATTGTTTTGAAATTTAGTTTATATTTCTTCTGTCTTCTTCTTTATATAAAGCTGCAACAAGTTTAGGTGTTACAAAATTTTTTCTACCACGTTTTTGAATTTTTTCCAGGGCAGGAAACCTCGAGCATGCTGAGGTCAGAATTCAAAATCTGTTCGTCGTCCAAATCTTCTGTTGTCTGTGCTTCTTTGCTTAGTTCTTTCTGTGCTAATTATTTGTCCACGCCACTTTAACATCCAATCGACCTAGAGCTCTCTGTGTTTTTAAATACTTTGTGTCAGCGGTTGCATTATTAATTTTGGAACTACTGTCACGATTCCTACTTCTGAGTCTTCTTACTATTTTTTTAGATCTCTTCAAACCTGATAAAAAGCAATGATTTCTTTCACTCAGTTAAGAGATGACTTAGTACGAATTCTTGCATTTTTCCAAAATATACTGCACATCTAGAATCGCACTTTTAACTTAACGTAGCGAGTATTATAAATAGGACAGCGTGAACTTGGCCATTAGTTGGTAATTTTGCAACATTTATTTTACGGTTAGGCGGTACGAAAACGAAAATATCGAGCCATAGCCGCAAAAAAGCTTAAGCGACATATTCTTATGTCGTTTTTTGTAATAAATAAATTCATTACCCTCATGTGCATCATCTATAAAAATTTCAGGGTCATACTGTGCACCGTTATGAATTTAAAACAAAATAAATTTTTGACTTAAGTGCACTTTGAAAATTTGTTTGTATTTTTGTGACAGCGACTGTGAATCTGAAAAATATATTGTTTTTAAAAATTATAATATAAAAACACTAAAGTATTATTTTAATATTCGTATGTAAATAGGTTGAACATCTAAAAAAATTTTAAAATATGAGAGAGGTGAATAAGGAAGTGTTAAAGTTTTGTTAAAGTTTTATGTTAAATAAAAATTTTTTTCTAGAAGTTTAGTAAGCGATCCCTCGTTCCATATAGCGATTCAGACACATCTTCTGATGAAGAAGAATTCTGTGTGGGACAGAGAGGATTTAAAAAGCAACGAAAATTACGTATAAGGCTGAAAAATGTAAAGGTTCGCAACACAAGTGTTCTGCCTAATCTGCGTGAGAACAAAAAATATGGTAATTCGTGCGCCGAAAATTTTTCTGAATCTGACATCCTGTCCGAATAAATGAACATTTTTGGGGCATCAGCAAACAGCGACAAAAAGACTTTTTGAAAACTTGTATTAAAAAAAGCAATGTTAAAAGGCGAAGATCAGGGATCTGCAAAAGGCAGTACAGTTTTAAATATAACATACATTTTAAACAGACTAATATGTATGTCAAATGGTTTTAAGGTCTGTAAGGAATGAAAATAGCTGCTCAGTTAATATACACGCTAAAAGTGCCAAGAGCCATTTACTTCTCACAATAAATCTGACGAAACAAGTGTTTCATTGGTAAAATCCATTATTAAAAAGTTGCCAGCAGTCCCATCTCATTATTGTCGAAATAAAAGCAATAAACTGTATCTACCTCAGGAGTTTAGAAATGTAAAAGATGTATATAAGCTTTACGTGGAACATTTGAAAACAATAGAAAAAAATCGTCCCAATTGTCATTAAGAGTGTTTCGAAGCATTTTTAAAAACAACTTTCACCTCGGCTTTCATATGCCTAAGAAAGATAAATGTACTACTTGTGAAAGTGTTAAGAGCTTGAGTAAATTGCAGGCAACAAAAACATATCAAATGCACATAATGAATAAAGAGTAGTCAAAAGAAATTTTTTTAGCGGACCAAGAGAAGAGCAAAGCTGATTCTTTATTTATGTGGGTTAGTTTCGATCTGCAAAAGGTACTTAATACACCACACGGAAACGCTATAACACTGTTTTACTCTAGAAAGTGTGCATTCTATAACGAATGATTTTACGAAAGTGGCACCAGAAACGAGTATTGTTTTGTATGGGGAGAAAATGATGGAAAAAGAGGTTATAATGAACTTTCAACCCTTGTCTACAAATATTTAAAACTTGTTGATGCACGAACGAACGAACAAACGTGTTCGTCTATCAGTCTATATTTGACAGCTGTACGGGACAAAATCGAAACAGAGCTATACTTGCGACATTTTTCTATTTCATTAAAAATTCCAATTACATTAAAAATATAATAATTACTTATTTGTTACCCGGTCATACAATGATGCCAGTGGATTCAATCCATAGCACCATTGAATCCCACAACAGAACTATATGGGCCCCAAGTGAATGGTATACTCTAATATCTAATGCACGGACTAATCCAAGAAAATACGATTGCGTAGAAATAAATTATTCTGAGTTTAGAAATTGGAAAACATTTGCATGCACAATGTTTCCTAACGCTATGAAAAATTCGTTCAACAATTTACGTTCTGCTATATTTGAAAAAGATAACCCGAACATAGGTCTCAAATATGGTTATTTTGAAAACTCTGAAATAAATATTTTAATATAAATTCGATTTTACGGTTTAGACGACACTCTGAAATACTAGCCAAGGGACATGCAGAATTATATAAAAGTCTATTAAAAATTTTCTCTACAAAGCACAGAGTTTTAAAAACACTCTGTGACAACAAAATCATACCTGAAAGATTCCACCACGAATTTTTAAATTTACAACATGATCATACCATGGAAGACTTGCTGCCTGAAACCGATCAAAAAGACAATTCCCTTTAGATATAACAAATAATATTTTTTTTTTTTTGAAAATGTTAGGTTTTACAATGACTTTTTTTTATTATTTTCTTGTAACAACGTACAATGTTTATAATGATATATAAAACATTTTTATTTTTCGTTGTTAATAAAAAAAGTTTGAATTAAACTATCTGCATGGTTTTATTTTATATATTGTAACCTTTAAATGAAAGGTCCTAACTTTTTTTTTGTAAGCTCCAAAAATCTCTACTTAAAAAAAACGAGTTAGGGCCTTTCTATATTAAGGCAACGACATGTATGTAACAAAGAAAAAATTGGAGTCCTTTAACACCTATTTCATATATTACGATAATAATTCTTACTGTTAATTAATAATTAATTTAATTTCTAGTACAAATAAAAAGCCTTTTATATATAAATACATACATTTCTGTATAAAATGTTATAATAATGACCTAAAAAGAAATATATGGAAAAAAATATAGTTTAGTAAATGAAAAAAACCCTACGTCATATTATATTTTATCTGAACCGACACAATTTTTTCCCAGTAGTTAATCAGAATGACAACAAAAAAGTCTAAGCGCCAAAAATTGCTGTTATTATGCTTATACGAGAAAGCAATTGAGTTGATTTTATGCATAGGAATAAAATGTGTCTTCATACAAAATTTTGTAGCTCTAACTTGATTTGAAAAAGAAATAAATAATAAAAACCTTCCCCTGTAAAATTTCGTTTTAGTCGCATGAGCTTTTTTTTGGGGTTATGGCTCGATATTTTGTTTATTAGCCCTAACTCTACCGACATCTTTATGCAATAGCAATGGAGCACTAATAGTCTTAAAAATGATGAATGAATGAAGGGGCTAACGAAACACTCAGTTAAAAGATTTAACAGGTTCACTAATATCGACAAGCTTTAATTGTAAGCCTTCACGGTTCATCGTTAATAAAACAGTTTGTACTGTTTCAAAATTTTGAAGAGGGTATGCTTAAAAATATTCCGGCGTTGAAATTTAAGGGACACTCTAATGTAAAATATAGTAAATCTTAAAATGCAGAGCTAACAACATCGCCTAAACGTTTCATCCTAATTTCCAATAGCAACATAATTATTTAATTTTTAAAAATTAAATGGCCATTAAATGATTATGGTTTGATGTCAACACTAAATTTTCTAATAACTGACAGCCCAAGCCGTCTAAATTTTCCTTAATGTCCAAACTAAACTCGAATACAATTGTGTAGATGTATGTTATCTATCTGCATATGTATGTATGTTAAGTCGCCGTAGTCTAGTACGTAGTATGTTGGCTTATTAGACGTAAAAAAATATTTTTTCGGCGACTTCCTCACAGCAGATTGTTGGCAAAATCTCTGAGAATAACTAGTATTGCCTTGTAAAATTTTCTAAAAACTCTGTCGTTCGGAGTCGGCTTTAAACTGTAATTGTATAAAATTAACGTATATATTGTTGTAATGACCAATTATGTATTATGTATGTATGTATGTTATCTATATGTTTTGAATTGACGTAAACCCTCAAAGATTTTTCACCGCATTCAAGTCGGAACTACATACACATGATCTTTTGTATATGATTTTGCTCTCTTCAAACCAATGATTTCTTCTATGATTATTACTTAATGATCCAATTGAAAAATACAAAAAATATTTAAATTAATATTATATGAGAATATTTGATTGCATCTGTAAGTACATAGTTTTGAGTAATACTGTATTTTAAACTGCTGACTTGCATTACTTCTGTTTTCCGAGGAGTGTTTTCAATATAAAACTGCAATTTAATTTTGAGTGCAGGCAACAATTTTATTTTTCTATACTTTTTTTATACTTCCAACATTTTCTATTTGGTTGCCTCTGGCATAGATAGTCCGTTGCCATAATTATCAAATCTGATGTAGAGTTTTTTTTATCTTTTTGTAAGAAAACAAAAAAAGAGTGAACAAATTAATGAAAAAAGGGATAAAGAATGGACGATTATGAGATATTAAAATTAAAGTATTCGAGAGCAGCAGTAACAGCAGATTTGTAATAACTTAACATACAAATTCACTCACATAAATACTTGAAGATCTTTGTTCTGTTGCAATGTCACTGCGTGCACTTAATTAAAAATTAGTTGGTTCGCGAGTTGTTCTCTCTATGCTGATTGCTTAGAGACGCTGCATATTTCGTTTTTGATTTAGCTGTCGCAATATTCTTTAATCACAGCTCTTGTCTGTAATTATTTTTTAGTGCCTATTGTGACCTTGTTCTAATTTACATATGTATGTATGTATATACAGCGGATCACAAATGTACAAAAATAACTCGATATTAAATTTTAATTGTTAGGCTTTATTCGGCAGGACCGTTTCGTTTAAACCTTAAATAAACAAAAACATGCTAAAAATTGGTATAAAATATCTTTTCACATTCTTCTTTGGTTTTCAATTGTTTATTTTAATACCTCACGCTCTTATACAGTCATTCATTTAGTTTAAACAGTTACCACCATATTCGCTTCAATTTATAAAGTTAATCTTTGAAGACCACCATACGAATAGAAGAGTCAAAGGCAAATTGCAAAAATCGTAAATCATGAACAACAGGATGAAAAATTACTCAGATTTTGAAAAATGAACGCCGAGTAAGAAATAATCAAAAAAAAATGCTTGCAAAAGGTTGTTACGGAACGTGAAGAAAGGACGACCGTTAACCAGATCAGGATAAAGTCAAGATCAGGTTTTCCAAATTTGTGGTACAGGGCTGCAATGGATTAAAACACTTGCTATAATGTCGAAATAAAATAATGATTTTAACGCCAGCATCGCAAGCGATAATTTATTTGTAAACAAAAGAAATAAAGAGATTTGCTTCCATTGCCGAGTTGGAAAATCTTATAAGAAGGTTATCTTGTTCGCAGACTAGAGAAAATATTATACTTCTGGTTGAATATATTTGGAGAAACCTCAATCTGGAGGTGAACCTGAGACACTTGCATCTTTCTGTCAAACATGATGAACGTCTGGTAATGGTATGTGGTGATGTTCAGTTGTTAATTGCACTTCGTTGAAATAAATATTGCAGTATACAAAAATTTTGAAAGAAAACGTAATATAAAATGCCAAAATGTTTGGGATAAAGTACATATTGGATTTGTATCAAGCAAAAACTGAAAATTTGAATAAGAAGACAAACTATTTCGAATCAAGTTCAACTGAAAGAGACCTTATTGGAGGATAAATTGAGACCCCAATGTTCACAAAAGCTTGCAAACCTTAAAAATGTCACTCATTATGAAGGCTATCCAACTAATTATTGAAAACGTTTTTATTTTTGTCTATGCTTTATTTAACGTACATGAGTGTAAATGGACCGTTTCAGTTGCAACCTGAGATTATTATTTTTTTATAACACCCTGAACACTGAACTTTTAAATTAATAGCAGCTTCCGAAGTTTCCTAGTGGACCAATTTCACTGTGTTCCACTGTATAAGTCTTTCAATTAGTTGCACATTGGTTTTACATCACTTTTATATCAGTTTGCTTTTTATGCGTATGTCTAATTATGACTGTCATTAAGCATTAAGTAATTTGTTTGCCTCTCTTTCGGCTACCGCAGAATAGAATACTTGAGAATAGAAATTGAAAACTGTACAGACAAACATAAGATATTTCTTGACTTTTATAAATCTCACCGTCTTCAACATCAATTTAAATGATATGTACTCCTACTGTACCTTTCAAACACGTATGTATAACTCCTTTTTATTTGAACGCTTAATTGTAATAACCTAATTCTAATTCATTGCCAAAACTTTCTTACGATTTAATGACTTCCAGTGGTTATAATTCCAGGGACAGTAAGAAGTCTTGTTAAGCAAAGAGTGGGTCTCAACATTGTCCATATAAATGCTCAGATCTTGTATAATAAGAATTTAGGTATTTATTTATGTCCGCGGGTATTGATGTTATTTCTGTTTACGAAACTTGGTTTCCCTTAGATGTTCTAGATTCAGTTTTTAATTTACGAGGCTTTAAGCTTTTCCGGTCGGATAGGAGAATCCTAATTGGTAGAATTGAGACCATGGTTAGGGGTGCTGGAGTTGCGGTTTATGTTCGTGACGGTATACTATGCAGGCGAAAATTATTAACCCACAGATATTTTAACTGGCGATAGACAGAAGCTTCTTCTAGGTAGTGTATATAGTCCAAATTGTAGTTTGAATTTTGAACCTTTTATTTCCATTCTTGAGGATATTACCATTCAATATGACGACATTGTTATCGTTGGTGATTTCAATGATAATCTATTTGATAATCCGCTAATTGGGCCAATGCTATCACTTCATCTGAATCCTGTGAATGTTTTGACACCTACACATTTTCATTAAATGTCCAGTAGCCTGATTGACCTGGTATTTATAAATCATAATGAGAGGGTACTGTTATATGACCAAATTTCTGCTTCCGGTTTCTCTAACCATGATCTTCTCTTCCTGAATTATAATGTGTCTGTAACTTGTGCTGGAGACAGATATATCATTTATCGTGATTTTAAGAATTTAGATTATGTAACTTTGAATCATGAATTGGATAACATATATTGGGACCAGGCCTATACACTGGGTAAAGCTAATGACCAATTATTGTTTATTCAGGAAAATGTACGTCAGTTTTATGACAGATGCGTTCCTGTCAAAACCAAGCTCATCAAACCCAAACAACAACCGTGGTTTACTACTGAAATAAAAGCACTAATTGAGAAGAGAGATAGTGCCTACAAGCGCTGGAAGAGGTTCAGGACTGATGAAAGCTCTTCATAAATCCACACGGTCGGAGGGTACTAAGCACATAAAAATTGCGAAAACACTGTATTATGGTAGAAAGTTTTCCAATGCGATAGACAATAAATCTAAGTGGAATGTGATTCGTGAAATAGGATTCGTGAATAGGAATTGGTGATAAATGTCCTAAAACTGATTTTGATGTAGACGTGAGTAAACTTATCTATCGGTAATATGTATGATGATCTTTGTTGTGTCCCTCTACAATACTCCTTTAGTAGATCAGTTCGAAGTTTTGGAATGTATTTCAGCGGTAAAATCGAATGCAATTGGTTCTGATGATTTAGATCCCTTGTTTTTGAAAATTTTTACACCTAGACTTTTGCCATATTATTCTCACTTATTCAATACAGTGCCGACTAAATCTACTAACTAAATCTACTAAGACTAAATGAATTGAAACTAGGCCAATTGCTATTCTTCCTTTTTTGTCGAAGGTAATGGAAAACATTATAGCTAGACAAATCAATAGTTATCTGGAAAATCACAATTACTTAACAGTTAGTCAGTCGGGTTTCATGAAAGGTAGGAGTTGTACTACCGCCCTTTTAAATGTAGTTAAGGATCTTAGGTTGGAGCTAGATGAAAATAGTGTTGCGTTTTTAGTTCTTCTCTATCACACCAAGGCATTCGATACAGTCAATCATGAAATTTTATTGAATAAGCTCCGGAAACTGTTTAATTTTTAGAATTCTGCCGGTAGTCTAATTTTTTCTTATCTGTTAGGCAGATGTCAAAAGGTTCATTTAAATGGAAATATTTCAGATCCGCTTAATATTAGTAGAGGAGTTCCCCAGGGATCAATACTGGGGCCTCTGTTGTTCTGTATGTACATAAACGATCTACCGGATGATTTGGTTAACTGTCGTGTTCATATGTATGCTGATGATGTGCAGCTTTATACCAGTACTCGTAAGGAGAATATTGATTCTTGTATACACTCTATTAACCGTGATTTGGATAGAATTGACAGTTTGGCTTCGGCAAATGGACTATGCAACAATCCCTCAAAATCCAAATGTATTATGCTTTCGAGAACCAATGTTTCGTTTGTCATACCTGGATTGAGCATCAAGGAAAATGGAATTGACTTTGTCAAATCTACAACCAATCTGGGTATTGTGTTTAATGACAGATTATCGTGGTCTAGCCATATAAGTGGCGTAGTTGAATATACGGCATGCTTCGAAATTTATTGGCCGTCAGTGATTCCTTTTGCAATTCGTATGCAACTTGCTAAAACTTATTTAATTTCTGTGCTATTGTATGGGGGCGAAATTTCCGCAAACTGCGATAGTAATGACAATCGGAAACTCAACTTGGCATACAACAATATAGCAAGATATGTCTTTCTTAAAGGTCGCAGGGATCATATTTCTCATTTAGCCTACCGGATATTTAGTGTGAAATATGATAATCTTCTGAAAATTAAATGCCTCATCATACTCCATAAAATTATTACCACGGGACAGCCGGAATATTAATTAGGCCGGATTAGGTTTGCTAGATCATTTCGGGGCATGAAGATTATTTAACAACGGTACAGGACTCTTCTGTCACAGCGACAGTTTTTTATACACACAACAAGTCTTTGGAATTCCCTATCAAATTACACCCAAAAGTTAGGCAATGCAAATGCGTTCGAAAAGGAATTATTTAAATTGTTCTCTAATGAAAACTTTTTTAAATTATATCGGTTAAATATTTATTCTTACTTTTTTATACCGATTTTTTGAAAATATTTCTGTTTTTATATTTTTATGATTCTCTATCTTTTAACATTTTTATTTATTTCTATAGTATTCATGGTATAAGAAATATAGAACGTAGTTTCATTCTCTCTTAATTTTTTTAAATTCACTATCTGACATGCTTAAGGATTTTGACGTTTTCGTTAAAATAATGCTACCATATTAATTTTAAATTTCCCCCATTTTCAATTTTTTTAAAAATTAAGGAAATTCTTTAAATACTAGCCCAAATTACGTGTTAAACTTGTTGGACTTAACTAATATAAATTTAGATACAAAAATTGTTAAAAGGTTTTATCTTGGACGAACATTTTTTCGTACATAAATATACTAAATTATAAATTACACATTCTTCATAAAGAATTTATTGAGAATATACAATAAAAATTATAAATGTGGCAACGCTATATATATAGTTTATGAGAAAATAAAACTTAAAAAAACCTTATTTTATAATAAAAATTTTGATTGAAACTACCTTCTATATTTCTTATACCATGAGAGTATTGTTAGTTTTATAAATTGATTCCAATTATATTTTTACTTAAATTTAATATTTATATTAATTTGTTATTTTTATTTAATTTTTTATACTTAATTAATTTTATTTTTAATTGTTTCATATCTTATGAATCCTAAGCATAGCGCTATAACTTATAACTTATAAGACTAAAATCTTGTTGTGTTATGTTAATTATAATAAATAAATAAAAAAATATTTAATTTGGAAATTCTTATTAAGTCTACTAATATCTTTTTTGGACTCGATTTCAAGGTACTTAAATAACATTCATACAATTAAAGATAAATATATTTATTTACTACAGTTATCAAAACTAATTGAAGAAATAGAAAATCTTAAATAGTATAGCCGACATAGATATTAAGGTGGAAAAACCGAAAAAATATTTTATTCAATTGACGAAAATGTTTAATTATAACAGAGTACTATTGCAAATGAAATAAAAACAACATACATGCATACTTGGTCACTACAACCCTTCAGTCTGGATTACGACCTAGTTTCTCACACCACTTATGTTGTGTGTGATAATTTTATACATGAGTGGTGGGACCTACAGTTTAAAGTCGACTCCGAACGACAGATTTTTGAGAAACTTTTCATGGCAATTTTATTTACTTTCAGAGTTTTTGCCAGAAATCTGCTGAGAGGAAGTCCCCGAAGAAATACTTTTTGAATTTGTTTTGATGTCTGGCCTGGGGCTCGAACCCTGGGTTTACGTCTAATAAGCCAACGCACTATCTACTAGACTACGGCGACTTCTAATAAAAACAACAGTTAATTTGGAATACCAATTTCTATATGATTAAACATTATTTTTTTCAGTGGTATATAATGGAAATATGTAGTTCTTTTGTTCTTTTTTGTTTATTGTTAATAATGGTTCTGATTATATAACTAATTCAGTTTGCTCCTGCGTTGTTTTTATTATTACCGGAACTTGTTCAAACAGCTAGAAGTTACATAAAAAACAAGAAAATATAAGAAATTATTTCTAATTTAACGGCTAATTAAGTTTTCTCTTACAGCTTTCTCTTTCGTCGCCCTTGCACTTATCTTCACCATAAAATTTTAATTGAAGACTTTGTATGCATCTCTTTTTATGACACAAAATGATGGTGAACTGTTGCAAACTTTTGGAATAAAATAAATTCAGCTCTATTTGAGAATACAAGCGTAACTAAATTTGAAACATTTTCTTTGATAAAAGGACAATGGGAAATATAGAAATATTTAGTAGCATACTATGTTTGAAATACATAAATTAATCACAAAGAAGTAAACACTTAACGGACGACGATTGAAGATTGTATTCACAGAATTTTCTTCATCTTGTTTTAACACGTTTACATATCTTTTATACTGTATACAAGACCCACTCCCAAGGATGACTCACATAGAATCCATCATACGTCGTTCATTGATATTTTCAACTGACAGCAAAGCAACTACAGTAATCGCCCCTTTTTGGAACCAACTGCGACAAAATAGTATGTTTTTAACAAGAAACTTAAAAAAGTTATAATAATACCTCGATTTACGTCGTAGTTGGTTCCAAAAAAAGGCGGCGTCAATCGAATGACGACGCAAATTGAAGTTAGAGGGAACAAAAAATTTGACTACGTAAATCGAAACAACGTTAATCGAGGCGACGTAAATCGAAGGATTACTGTACACATTAGCTTGACACAACCAAAAAGGGTAAAGAAAAACTGATGGCTATCAAAGTACTGAACGCACATTAAAAGTTCCCCAACTTTATGCGTTGCAATAAAACACAAAGGAAAACATACATATGTATGTATGTATATTGCAACTTTTCTGTCAGCGTGAAAAATCTAAGGGCCATTATTACAATTTACAGTTAAAATTGGGTTTTGTAAAATGTAACTTTAGCTCAAGGTAACTATAAAGTCACCTTTAATAACTATTGCCAATTTAAACAAGTTTTTTTAGAAGGCAATGACAACGTCGAGCTTCCTTTTTTGTGTTTGCTCATTTTGTTTAATCAACTAGTAATCCCAAATTTTATATACGAGGAATTTTATGTAGTTATCCTTTAGTATGAAAAATAGGATACAGTGAAATCTCCGATATGTTAATAACGACTGTCGTGTGCGGTTAAGGAGCTTTTACTTTTATTAGTTCAACATTCACTATTAAGCCGTTCAATGTTTGAGATAACAAATTCGGATGGATTTTTAACGCTCTTTAAATGCACTTTTATTATATACACTTTGATTATATACATATGTATATAATAAAATTATGCTGAACTTAGTATTTTGCAAACAGTTGAATGTTTCAAAAGCTTTAAAAACGCCTTTAAACATTGCAATGCCATCTTCGTTTTCAATGATGGCAGGAAGAAATGAGAATCGTTTGATTACTTATGTACTAATATTGATAATTTCGATATTACAAGTGCTCACATACATGTGCACATACATACATAAATAATAAAACATCATTATATTTATTTAAGGCAGTTATTGAAAAAACAATTACTAACTAAAATTAAAAAGAAAATCTAGATATTTGATTCATATTTCATTTTTTTTAGATTTTTGTCCGACAACTGAAGATATTAAAAGAAAAAATTATTAGATGTTTTAGAAAATGTACTGTCCCCTTCCGACTAAGAGAGTCTATCTGACGGAGATTATTTTGTACCAAAAAATTTTGCCAACAAAGTCATGTGACCAGGAAGTTTGTCTGTCATCGGTGAGTATTCGTAAGGGGAGATTAATTTATAATATAGTAAATTGCCTCTACCTAATCTAATTGGCTGTAAATAATTTGTTAAGATAAATTTATTTCACTAACTGGCATTTTCTTTGCCAATCCCAATTTATCTTAAAGGTAAAGAAAAAATAAATTTTTTCCCTCGCAGTGAAATATTACTGTTGTTGCATGTTGAAATTACTTTCCAAACTAGATTTATTGCTGAAATGCACAGTTACGAATTATCTTCTATGTATTAACTAACAAGTTGCTTAAACACTACCGTAGCACTGACAATCTAGTGCATTGATGTACCAGAACGGTTTGTGTCAAAATTATCTATCAAATGTTGTAAGATTTCTGATATTAAATGTACATGAAAGTATGAACAAAATTTTGATTTTAGACTAGAATAAATATGTGATGAAATTTTGTTTGTACTGATTTATTTAATTTAGTTTGGACTTCGAATAATTGTAAAAACAACTTTTGAACTTGCTTTTCCTTCAATATGGAATAAATTTTGATTGCTTTATTTATATGTATGTCTAAGTAGATTGTTTTTAATTTTGTGCAAAGTATTGTAACTCAACTGGTAGTTATATTTGCCATTCATTGTTGTAATAACTCAAATACGTTCTTTGACTTTCTTAGCATAAAGTCTTACTGTAGCGTGTTCATGATGTCAGCATTGCCGACGCATGTTTGAAACAATTCTTTTTTTATGAAAATACAAACTATCAATAACGTACATATGTACATACAGACACATTGTTGCTAGCACTTCTGTTTGTAAATTCAAGCAACGACCAATTTGCTTGATTTTGCAATTAAATAGTCAATGCTATCAGCACTGTTAGTGTTGAATATGTTCATATTTTCATGTTCTAATTGATTGAAATTTTTGCTATACCTTCCACTGTAGACATAATGCTTGATCAGCATACCTGTTTTCCTATTTTACAAGGCGATCCTGCCACTATTTTGAAAGTGCTGCAACTGTTAGCACGTAGAATAAAACAGTGGTCCTGCGAGTCTTGGAGTGCTAATTTACCAAGCACCCAAAAAGCAGGTCAATCCTAACTGGGCCTTGGTGTGCTAAATTTAAAGCACCCAAGGACCCGAAAAAAATAATATTATTACAACCGATGTGCTCAAGAACCACGCAACCAAATTTTGTATATCCTGACTGACAGCCAAAGATGCGTCACCAGCGTTGAAGGAAGATCTACCTAGCCCAAAGGTATGAAGAAATTCCCATCAGAATAGGGTCCACAAAACTTGGAAGATTATAGAAAGCGCACTCAGAAGCCAAAAGAAGAGCCAAAACCAAC
Source organism: Sarcophaga carnaria (assembly GCA_958299815.1). Lineage (NCBI taxonomy): Eukaryota > Metazoa > Arthropoda > Insecta > Diptera > Sarcophagidae > Sarcophaga > Sarcophaga carnaria. Next base: position 71,052,626 of record OY283153.1, on the reverse strand, counting down.
CAAGATTATCGGTAAGCCGAAAGGAAGGGGTGGCCCCACCCAAAAACTAAAAAAGGGAGAAAGCCATACTTTTGCGGATGGTCAACTCTAACCCACCACCGCCTTGTATGGAAGCTTGTAAGATATGTGACAGGATCAGTCACATCGAGGTCCTGAATAACCAACATCTAAATAGAAATAGTAAGTAAAATTTTAAAGGTTTTTGTCATTAGCTTATAATGCTTGATCAACTTCAATATTTTGTATACTGATAAGTTACAAATAACATTATGACGTAAACTACATGGGAAATAAAGTTTAATGCGGTAAAGCAAGAGGCCGTCTATTCTGACAAAATGTCAACGACTAAGTGAAAACAAACAAAAGAAAATATAAAGTTTCATATTCGTTCTAAAGTCTCCAAATTTAATATTCAAACTAAGAATGAACAAAGAAAACTTTAAATAAATAAACGCTTGTTAATGTTGTATTTTACGACACAATATATTTTTTCAGGAGATATTTACTTCTGCAGGATAAGAAAAGGCACACAAAAAAAAAGAGCAACGCAATTAAAAAACGCGTTCAAATGTCAACAGTAGTTGGTGCTGTATTCCTAAATGGATACCTAAGGAACACTTTATTCAGAATTCTCAAAAATTTTACCAAAAACTTTTTGAATTAATTAGACTTGCTTGCTCTGTTTGTTTTTAATTCCAAATTAACCGATAATTTCAAACCACTGCAAAGTCATAGAATTTATGTTTTCTTTTAAGACGTAAAAACTTCTCCTTCTTATTTATTTATTCCTCATTTTATAATACAATTCAGAATTAATTTCGATAGTAATCCACATAGTACGTAAGTCACATATTATAAAAAGATAGAAAGAAATTTTTTTTAAAACTCTATGGGCTATTATTACAACTTCCCGTTAAAGTTTGGTTTTGTAAAATATAACTTTAGCTTAAGTGAACTTTAAAGTCACCTTTAACTTATTTTCGTTATTACAACCTATTGATAAAATAAAGTTAACTTTTTCAAAAATAAGTGCCGGAGCAATGTCGATAATACTGCTCAATTAAGCAAGCTTTTCTAAACGCAGTGGTAACGGCCTTCGTTTTTTTTTGTTGTATATGCTCACTTTGTTTATATTTGAAGTTGCGGTATGGAAAATAATATATAATATGGCAAGTTCAAACATAAACTTGACTTTAAAAGCTACCGGTAGGATAATCCTCCATTTAGCTTAACGCTTACTTCTACCATATTGTCCACTTGTAATAATGAAAAACAATTTATATGCCCGTTAAAATCCTCCCTTTTGTTAGCGGCAAGTTGTAAATAGGCACAGACATATTACACGATTGCAGTTGTCATATCGGCCAGAGAAGCGCAATGCAATAACACGAAAACACGTCATGTATTGGGCAGTAAGTTAAGGTTAAGGTGTGAAACAGATGAATCTACGCCCTACGCGTGCAAAATCTTCGTCAATTACCGAATAAAAGCAGGCAGAGACGATACGGAAGGCCAGTATAATCGAGCAATTAAGTTTTATGGATTCATAGAAGGCATCTGACTTTACTTTACTACTATACAATCCGAAGATTTAATAACTTATTAGTCGTAAGACCATGGTTAAACTCCAGGTCAGACATCTCGAACAAAACGAAGCATAAAAAAATATTTCTTCCGCAACTTCTCCTCAGCAAATTTCTGGTAAAAACTCTGAGAATAAATAAAACTAGCATGAAAAATTTCTTAAAAATCTGTCGTTTGGAGTTGATTTCAAATTGCGTATCTCCTGCCACTCATGTAAAAAAAAATTAACACTCACAATATAAGTGGTGTGAGAAGTTAGGTCGTAATTCTGACTGAAGGATTGTAATGCCTAATTATGTAAGTATTCGGAGTTCTAAATAATTACAACCCGAGATTTTTAAAGGAAAATGGGAAAATTGCCGAATTACAGTGATAGTGGTAAAGCATTTATTTAAATAAAGAAAACAAATAGCGATCAAAAGGAAATTTTTTTTTCTTTCAAGTACAATCTACGAATCCACGAGATAAAAACATTTTGTGAAATTTAAAATCGTTACAATATTAATTTTATTAAAATAGTCGACTGGATTAAGAATATTATTTTAAATGAATTTGGCAATGTTGTCTTAACCAGTACCTTATATTATATGTTGACAACACTTTACATTGGAACCTATCAACCAAACGATTATTTATAAATTTTTAAACAAAATGTATTTTAATATACAACCATTAAATTTTAATTATTAGCAATTTTTACCACGGGATATTCTAGAAAATCTTTATTTTAAAATTGATGGGAACAAACATAGGAAGTTGAGAAATTTATTAGATACATCGTGTCCAAAAATATAGATGACAACATTAAGAGTAATGGTTGCTATGTGAATGATATTTTCAATTTTTGAACGAAATATTCCAGGACTAAAATCAAATTAAATTGAGTATTATTTTATTTGTTGTAAAAACAAAATTTATGGGAACAATAGAACTGCTTGTTTGAGCCACAATATATAAAATGCCCAATATACTAGATGAAGACGTACACAAAAAAGGTAAAAAATTTATATAAGGTGAAATGAATGTGTATGCGAAGAAAGCCATAAAAAACTAGTGTCCTTATGTAATATTTTATAATAAACTAATATATCAGTATTGGGGCATTATTATTAAAGCATATGGTTTTGTCACATATACAAACAGAAATTATTGTTAAAAGAAAATAAAGAAGAAAAGTACTCGTATAGTAAAGTTAAACACTCTATTAAGAAAAGATTAGAACGAAATCGAGAGGAATGACAAATTTAAAAATTTTTATAACGTTTTCTCACTCAAGAATTTCAAGTCATACAAACATATTTATAATCCAAGGAAAGAAATGTAGACATTGAAAGCTATAACGTGACAAAAGGCCACGACGAAAGGCTAAAACCAAACGAAAATACAATAGAAGGAGGGAACAAATACACAATTGAAAAACAGCAAATAGGACACTTAGACAATATCAAACAAAAATGTTTCTCTTTTCACTGCGTTTGTACCAGTGTTTGTAGATTGTTCACATGTGCTATTTAAATATATGAGCAAATGAAATAATACATACATACATAATACATAATTGATCATTACAACCCTTCAGTGTGTGTTTTAATTTTATACATGAGTGGCGGGACCTACAGTTTAAAGTCGACTCCGAACGACAGATTTTTGAGAAACTTTTTATGGCAATTTTTATTTACTCTCAGAGTTTTTGCCAGAAATCTGCTGAGAGGAAGCCGCCGAAGAAATACTTTTTGTATTTTTATTTTGATATCTGGCCTGGCTTTAGGTTAGGTTAGGTTAGAGGACGTGTACTTGTTAATTGGGACAAGTACAGTACCCGGAGGTCGAATTGACCCATTGTACAATTGTAACATTGGCTTTACAATGTTTCAAAAATGGCCAAAAATGCTATTTTTAGGGGTTTTAACCCCCGTTTTCTCGTGTTCAGGGAGCAAAATGCCTTCGGAAACACGTGGAGCCATCTTATTTGCAAAACCCATGCAGGGCTGTGTTATTTATTAATCAATAACAACGATGAATGTTATGACTTAAGTCTTAATTCAGACGTTGTAACCCTTCAAAGTTTTGTGGATCTGAACTTCTTAATACTACTTTCGTTTAGTATATTCCATTCACATTCTTTTCAGTATATTCCATATTCCAATCCAAATTTTTTGTGGTTTTTACAGCAATCCACTTAATGTTATCCTGGCCTTGTGCTTTTTAAAATCTAGCATGATTGCTTTTCATAAAAACAAAAAAAAAGCACACAAACTTATATGTACGTCACCTTATTTAATATCTCCAGATTGATTCCAATACAATTTGTTTCCCTGCCTTTTATGGTATTTACGTTAGAACAAAAATTATATTGTATGTATTTTTAATTTTATTGTGTTAATAAATTGTTTCTTACCTTTTTTCCTAATAGTAGACCTATAAAATTCTTGAATCGTATACAAATACAAAAATATAGACTAGACAACTAGAAAGGGCACTTAAAAGCTTAAATTGAAATTCTGATTGAAATTAAGATTCAATTGAGGATTACATGAGACTAATGAGAATATGTTTTGTGTTGAATTACACATGTGCGCTTATATTTTAACAAAATATAGCTTTCATACTCACATATATATAACATTTATACACAATATACATACTCAATTTTCAATAAAATAACAATTTCTTGCAAAACTGTTCAAGTTAAATAAAATCGATTTCAATTATTACTTTTGTTACTATGGTTCTGTTACAACCCATGGGTCGAATATTAAGGAAAATTTCTTCTTTCATTAATCACATTCTCTTCATGTGAAACTGGAAATTGAGGCGAATTTTTCTCAATTTGACGTTTCCAAATAGTAAAATATTTCATTTCATATAATGTGACACTGCGTAAGGGTGTCTCAGTAAGCACTCCGATGAAGCACATTCGTAGGGGAAGCACCAGAATAATACGCAACAAAAAGTAGACAAATATTTTTTGTGGAGTAAGCAAGGCAACCATTTCAAGTATATTCTTATATTTTGATATGAGCGGCAAAGAGCAAATTTGTCGACAGGCGTTTTAAAAATACGACTTTTTTGAATTTTTCATTAAGCCTTAATAACGAAATAATTGATTTAAAACAATAAAAATTAAATTATCTTGTGCTAATTATTCATAATTTAATTGGTAATGATTTTTATTCTTTTTAAAGTTTAAAATTCAATAAATGAAGATTTGAGAATTTTTGTTCAAATAATACTATTTTAAAATAAATTTCCATTAACGTATTATATAAAATGGAATGTAAGTACAGGTTGGCTGATATATAATGCAACGAAGTAAAGCGCTATATTTTTTAATTTTTTTTTTTAATTTTATTGTTCATTTCATGTTCATGTTTATTTTGACCCCACGGTCGATGAATGCGTGCGGGGAGCGACCATCGGCCGTTACAGCGGCCCACACCATTATCATCGGCGGCGCTTGAGTTCTGTTGGCCAATCGCAGGTGTAAATTTACAGCTGACCTCTTTGGCAAGTAAACCCGATCATTTTGTTTGTTTACAAACTGCTCAATTTGGAATGGCTTCTCATCGGAGAAACCAAATTCGGTAACTGGCCACTTTCGTGCAAGCGAAGTAACCGCTTGACTCTTTCCAGTCTAACTTCTTTTTGTCCATCGGTGAGCTTTTCAACTTCAATGGCTTTAGTCCAAGCTCATTTTTCAATATGTGTTGCATCCATTCTCGCGATATGTTCAGCTCACGAACAATTTTTCTACCACTGCGGCGTGGATTTCGATCAAATCTGGCCTTCACTTTTCGGATCATTTCTGCTGTTGTTACCGTTTTTTTCGTCCACTTTTTGGACGCGATGCAACACTGCCAGTATCACGGTAACGAGCAATGGTACGAGAAACAAAAGATTTATTCACATTTAAATGCTTGAGGGCTCTAACGATAGCCACCTGTGGTTTTCCAGCCAAATATAAAGCAAACACACTATCACGCTTGAATTCCATCACGAATAACTTTTTTCTGAATGCAATAGATCAAAATGCTTTTGTAAGTTTGTAAATAATAAAATGAACTGTTCCTGGAATAAATCTGTCAGCTGTCAGACGAGCGGTTTACAAATGATAATAACCTGAAGTTGGTTGCAATACATATCAGCCACCCTGTATATTCGTATGTACGAGTATGTATTGTCATGGTAGTTTTCATTTATTTTCTTTTTCTGTTATATTCGTTTTATTTTATTGATGATGCTGTGGGCTGGTTGTTAGTCTCTCTGGTTGGTTTTTAAATTTTATTTTACAAAAACAAAAGCAACGACAGTTTCAGCTACTATTCAGTTATTCACGAGAATCGAATTGTTTGAAAATTTTGTGCTAAAGGCTTACAACTTAGAAAAAAAACTTTTTTCAATTCATAACTGTTTCTCTATCTTTAGATTTTATGTATTCCAAAGCGGAAAGTTGCTTGTTTTCTAATATTTTTCCTTTTTTTTTAAATCTTCGAAAAAAGAATCCTTTTAACCAAAAAGGCATGCTTAAGAATTGTCTCATCTCTTGTAAAAGCAACAAATAAATAAAAGGACTTTCAATTAGTTCGATGGTAGATTAACCAAACAACCAGAGTAAACAAAATTATAACAAAATAATAGCAATGCTTGAAACTGACAACCGTTAAACCATTCAAACCGAAATGAAAAATAAATGAGTTCGTACTTCAGCAAGTTTTACCATTTATTTTAGTTTATATATGTTTTCTTTTCTGTCCTACTTCTTCCGAATTATGATTATATCGGGAAATTTTCTATTGGCTTTACTTTCTGTACCTTGTTTCTCTTTATTCGTGTGTTTATACAATAGAGTTTGTGGAATATGTTTTGAATACACAATTTGTAAGAGAATGTTATAATACTTTCGAAAAAAGTGCCCAACAAAAAAAAAACGGTGATGAAAAACAATACGAAATCGTTATAGGCAAGTAGGGAGTGTGTTGACTTATTATACGCTTTTTTTGGTAATTTATTTTTATTGTTTCAAAGTATAGTTTTTTGTTTTCGGTTCATTTGTTCTATAATTGTTCTTTAATTTTTTTATTTATATTCTTTATTGAAAACACAAAAGTTTTGAGTTGAATTGGCCACTAAAGAGGGTATTTTTTATATTATTATTAATTTTTATTCCTTTCTTTTTTAATTTCCTTTATTTAGTTATTATTTAGTGTTTGCTGGTATTTCCTTCTTAGGTGACATTTGTTATATTAATGCCTCTTACATTACAAACTTTGGAAATCCACAATGCGGACCTAAGTAGCCACCATTTATTTTTTCGTTTTACTCTCTTCTGCCTTTTCTATATGGAATTCTATAAATAAGAACTTAACAGCCATACAATTTCAGGTGACAGTTACACCAATTAATTCTTCTTTTTAATTTAATTGTTATTCTTTAAATATTTTGTTTAATTACAATAATTTCCAAGACTGGGCTTTGCGGCTACAGATGTTCACAAATCTTTTCTCAAAGCTGCTTTTGGTAATAACAGCTCATGTATTATTTCCAAGGATTTAAATATTAAACTAAATACATATATTTCCTAAACATTCTCATACCATATACATATAAGTATATAATGTATATGTGTAAACAGTTGTGCTACGTCCGTCATTTTATAACTTGAAAATCACAAAACCGAATTTCGAAACAATATATGCGTTCAAAAGTTTTATTTTCTACACTGATGTACAGTTGCGAGCAGAAGTGACTGCATGTTCACGATACTGAGTTTCGTAATCCATAAAAACAAAACCATACAAAAGAAAAAAAAATATATATAATTTTAAATTTATTATTTTATTCTTAACAAATAGCAGTAAAGAAACAATAACACAGGCTTGCGGAATTTTACTTTTATTTTCCCTTTCCAATAATTATCTTATTTTTTTAACTATCTAGGTATGTTAAATTAAAATGCAACTTTGTTTGTTTTCTAGCACATCGAAATTTTTTTATTGATGACAAGCGTGTTTAAGAATTTTTTTATAGATTTTCATGATATTACAAAAGTTAAAGAATTTAAATAAAAGTTTTACTTAAAAAAATTAAAATAGTTGAAGATAATACCAAACACGCTAAGTGAATCCAAATTATTTACGGTATTTTATTCTGCATCCCTCAAAACTCCTCTTCAATATCTTTCTATTATGATTTCTATCCGGTTTATCTCTCTTCAACATCCAGCAGTAGTCTGCCATCATGTTTGCGTTCCACCTTCCTTGGTATCTGCTCTCCATAACCATAATATCTTGGTGGAAACGCTCAGCTTATCCTTCACTTACGGCACCAAGATTCTCAGGAAAGAAGTCAATATGAGAATGCAGATAATGCAACTTTATACTCATATTGCAACCCAGTTTATGGAAATTGTTGAGCATTTCATTCACTATATTTTCATAATCTGGGCTTTTTCTATTTCCTAAAAAATGTCTCACTACCTCTTTAAATGACTTCCAAGCGTTATCTTCGGTTTTATTCATCATTTTTTCAAATTTATCATTTTGCATTAACTTCCTTATCTCAGGCCCGACAAAAATGCCTTCTTTAATTTTTGCATCCGATAAATATTTAAATTTATCACAGAGGTACATGAAACAGGGACTGTCATTAGGTAGTGCCTTCGGAAATTGCTTCATAATACCTAATTTAATGTGAAGTGGAGGTAGCAGAATTTTTAACGGATCAACTAACGCCTCTTTCACAACTTTTTTATTTCCAGGGCTTAATGACGCTCTTTTTGGCCAGTCTTTTTTGATCCAATGTTCTGCTCTATTTCTACTATCCCATTCATACTGCTTTAAGACTTCGTTTAGAAGAATCTATGAAAGGTCTCCAATTATTTGGATTGTGTTCTACATTAAACATCTTGAATAATCCAGGTATATCAGAGCAATAAACTAAATTTCCTTCTTGTACAAAATATGGAAGAAAATCTTTCTCTCTATTTCTATACCAAAAAAGGCCCAACAAGTTTTTTACTTTTAATCTTGAACCGAGTAATTCCGATGCATCTTTTGGAAGATTGAGATCTCTCACCAAACCATTTAGTTCACATTGAAAAAATGGTTGAGGTGCTGCATTATCTTCATCACACTCATAATCAGATTCTACAGCCTTTTGAGATAGTGATGATGTCGATTCTGCAGAACAACATAACTCTTGAACATCGCCATCTAGATGTGTAGGTAAAATCGCAGAGTGAAAACTAGGATAAGCTATATGGGTTTTATTTTTACCATTAAATCCTTTTGTGTTTGTACATGATAAGTAAAAATCGTCTAAATGGTTTTGCGGTTCCATCCAAACCATTGGAGTTTTCAGAATAAAAGTATGTTTATCTCCCCGTGACCATTTACGTGGTTCACGAACACAAGTGGAACACATTTTATGCGGCACCCATTTCTTGTCTTGATTTTAAGATTTAAATCGCTCCAACTCCCACAAAAATTGTCCAAATTGAATCAAACAACATTTATTTTAAAGATAATTTTATTATGTTTCAAAACTAACCAAAACTTTTATTTTCAAATTCATTCGTATTAAAAAATAAAATAGAATTCAGGTACTTAAAAGTAAATATTTTAAATATTGACTATAATAGTTTCGTACGGCATTAATAGCATAATTTAGTGCTGGGTGACATCACCTTTTGCATTAATAAGTGCCTTTATTCCTTGATTCATTGAATTTATTAATGTTTTTCATTAATTTGTTGTGATAGAATTCCTTATTTCACTATTTTTTTCCTTCAATCCGCCAACAGTTGTTTGGGGTTCATTTCTTAACCGCCTTTTCATTACAGCCCATACACTTTCAGTCGGATTTAGATCTGGGCAAGATGATAGCCAATCTAGGACATTAGTATTATTATCTGAGAGCCACTTCTTTGTTGCTTTTGCTGTATGAGCTGGAGCTCCATCTTGTTGGAAGGTATATTCTTCGAAAGTTGTGATTTTGGGTATGGGAGGTATTAAATTTTCCTCCAGAATATTAATATACCGTGCAGCATTAACGGTATTTTGTATGAAGCACATTTTCCCATACTATTTGCAGACAAGCAACCCCATATCATTACGCTCGCTGGGAATTTCACTGTGCGTTTAAGGCAATCCCTATGAAAAGCCTCGTTTTTTGTTCGTATTACTTTTGTGCCAGTATCACCTACACACAATTCAAATCTTGATTCATCACAAAAAATGATAGAATTCCACTGTCTTTGGGTTCATGATTGCCGCGCTTTTGTTAGCAAGGGTTTTACTTTTGGCTGGCATATGAAAAATTTTTATGAAAATATTAATTTTCGGTTTGCATATGTAACCTACCTTGTAAAAACCGTAGTTAAGCTTTATCAAATTTTTTCTTGTTGTCTCTCGTCCAATTGGTTCTCCAATTGCTAATTTTCGAGGAGTTATCTTAGACAATCGTCCACAATTTTTGTAATTGGGGATTACAAAATTATTTATTTTAAAAAATTTAATAATATATTGGACTTCGCCAAATGCATTTGAGATGAAATCTCTCCATAACTTCTTCCAATTTTCCATTTAGCGACAACAAGTTCTCTGATTTCTTTTGAAACGGCTTTACCTCGCGACATTTTTTTATTTTTTTTATTTTATTGCTTAAAATATTTTTATTGCTAAAAATAACCACAAATGAATGTAAAACATTAATAAATTCAATGAATCAAGAAATATTTATTTTTATTATTACGAACCTTTAGTGGTTAGGGTAGTATATAAAAGTACTTAGTACAAAGAAACTGCAATGTATCGTTTTGTTAATTTTTATGTTTTTTACGCATATAAGTATGTACATAAATATATGTAAAATTAATTGTCATTTATATTTTTATTTAATTTTTAATAAAAAAGTTTAAAAAAGAAAAAAGTGAATTTAGTACAATCGGGCTAAGAAAAAGTACAATTTTTTGTGAAAGTTAGTACAATTTGTTAAGATCAAATTCCCATCCCTGGTGTAGGTGTATCAGCGCAGCGTCAGCAGATTTTTCTTGGCCTATCACATGTGATAGGAAATTTTCGAAGTTTAATATGACCAATCATGAAAATGATAATTTTTTATGTAATAAACTTCGTTATAGTTGTTGTCTTTATTGTTGTTACAGCAAATAAATAGCTTTCACTATTAGCTAAAATACAGGCAATTAATAGTTCTCCATTATTTATTATTAGAGGATAATCTATGAGTATACAATATACTATTTAAATACACACAGTTACTAAATTATACGTACGGTTAAAAAATTGCCGAAATTTTTTAACTAATCCGTTTTCGTTGAAAATCTTTATAGTTTCCTTGATGTTAAGACGGTCTTTTGCATTGGTTAAAAAATTTGTTAAATTGAACTGAATTGTGGCCCTGCACAGGCCCACAAAAGTATGCATCCGATTTACAAATTTCAGCTACACAAAAGTTAACAAATTTCAGAAATTTTTTAACCAAGACCGTCTTAAAATCGAGGAAAGTTGTCAAACAATTACAAAGATTTTCAACGAAAACGTATTAGTTAAAAAAATTTCTGAAATTTGTTATCCGTATGTATACTTCTGTGGCTATGTGTACATTTTCAGTGATGTGAAAAATAATAATAACACCAATGAGATGCTTAAACACAATAGACGCAACATAGCAAATACAGCAATCTCACAATAATATAATACATGGGTGTATATGGAAGTGATCATTTTAAAGACAGCGCGACAACAAGCAAAAATTCGTTGTTTTTAGGCAAATTTCTATTTTTATTCACAGCCATGAAAGAATTACACAGTATTTGTACTGGCAATGCGAGAATTATTGCTGTCAATACAATAACATGCATAAAAAAGAGGATTTAAAAACGGGATATATGAAATATAACGCAAAAGAACGTTTCAGTGGCACTATTGATAAAGAATTAATCAACTGTTTATATTTTATTTGACGCAATATTACCGCCGCCATGTAATATTGCGTCCGTCTTAATAGTGGACTGAGAATGGTACACTGTGTTTAAGCTCAAGCTTTAAAAAAACTTCATAATTCTAACCTATGTATCACTTTTGATACATGGTTTTATATTTTTCTAAATGGCAATAATTTGAAATCTAGTACCCTTGCTTTCTGGCGATTTATAAATTTCCAATTGTTTAGATGGAACAGCTTATTGTCACTCGCATCAGTAACGCTCTCAATTGGGGGCTGGCTGAAACCTGATGGTACAAACCATTGTTCTATTTCGTTAGAAACATTTGTTATTAACGCCATGTGAGGTAAAAAAGTTTCCGCTGCCATAGACCTTCGATTATTTCAATAACAATGTTCTATTTTTGATTCCTCTCTGGTTTCCCGGATACACATTTTCCCAAATATGGCTGTAAATAGTTGCACTTTCAATTTCTTCCCAAATATTAATGTATTATTTAAGATAAAACTTCACAAAATCATTGAAAACTTTAAAAAAATTAGATACACAACACCAAAGAATAGCTAGGAAAGTCGTATGTCTCAAAAATGATACATCAGCCAGAATTTGTTATGTCTTGTTTAAAATTTTGTTTTTTTATCGGGTTTATTGGGTTTAAAACAATGGCGGTAACAATACTAATGTATTAAAAAAATATCAATATATAATCACAATGTAACTCTTAACACGGTTGAGAAAGATGGACACTACAAAGTATTACTCACTCCAGAACGACGTTAGTACTTAAATTAGTGTCAATCTTTTTATAACAATTTTGAAAATGAGTTGTCTTTTTTTATAGGTGGAAATTCTATTTTAAAGTAATAAATATTTTAATATAAAAAAGAAATATTTTATTAAAGCAATGAAATTTGTTTTTGAGTTGTATAAGCTGAACTTAAGTGCAGATGCCTATGAAGCATTTCCTCATTTTAGTTAATTTCTCATCAATTACATAGGAGTCCTTTATTTTCACATCACTGTAATATAACATACATATATAACCCTTATGTTTTGTGATTTTAAGTCGCCGTATCTCAGGAAGTAATAATTGTATTAACCTGAAATTTCATGATATCCTCACTAGTAGTGTTTTTTTACCTTATTGCTAGACTTGAGTAAAATTGCGGAATGGGGGCCAATGGTGTGGCCATTTTTTCATTCTTATCCCTTACGTCAACTGTTGCATACCTGGGTATGTATAATGAAATATATGAAAATATGTCGATATTGGATGTTTATTGAGTAAAATTTACAAGTTCTTAATAATAAAATAAAATTAAAATTCAATCAAATATAAGAAAACTTAAAAAAAATATTAAATACTAATTTTTCTTAAATGCACATTACTTGAATGAGCGGCACACACGGGCTTGTTGCATAACGTGCAGGATTTGCTGGTTGGCCGACGTTTTGTACATAAGTGGCAATTACCTTTTACTTTCATTCTACCAGTGCTGTCAGGTTCTTCTACGCTTTTATCTGCAGCACTTCTTATGCTCAAAGATTATCCACATATGGCTTCAATAGCATTGCGTGTCGAAAATATTTTTATAACGTGTTTATTTTTTTCTCTGTTTTCTCTTTCCGGCTTCTCCCGTTGTTCGCTGAGGATGTGTAGGAATATTCTACGGCGGCTTGAGGAGGCTTCCAACATTGGGTTATTCGCAACGTAAATTATGGGCAACGAGGTCTAGTATATTGTAGAATAAAGCCAAGGGCCATCTATTTGTTCGTCGCCTTGTTCAATGTTCTATCCATATTATCGACGCCACCTTTATATTTGTTGTAATCTAAGATCTAGAGTGGCTTGTTCTTTGGACTTTGCACTTCGTATGAAGAATGCAAGAAGTATAACCGACTTATTTTTTTTTTGATGTGAGAGCATCATCGAAAAGTATAAAGCGGCTTATATCCCGAAAACGCCGCACGCTCATGGGAGCTCGGTAAAGGGGACGTAAGGTCGTTTTCCATAAGTCTTTAGTATGTACGTAACCAGAGTGCGTTACACCACCTAACAAGTAAGTAAAACCAAATCAACACAAAAATAAGCTTAGAAACAAGAGAAATTCCATATAAAATGTATGAACATACCCGGGTATGCTTCTGTTGACGTAAGTATAATTACTTATCTGTTGACATAAAGGATAATATGTAACCTGTTTTTATCTGTGTCGATCTTTTTTGTAGTTTTCACTATGCTGTACTTTTCTGTTAGAAAGAATCATAGGAGAGATTTTATTTGAATGTGATAGAGTAATCGTCTTATATATAAAAATGAATGTGTGTTTATTTGTTTGTGGGTTTGTTTGAAGTCTATAGACGGCTAAACGGCTGGCCCGATTTTCTTGAAATTTTAACAGTACCTTCCTGTATGTCTGGAAGGAACTATAGGATACTTTTTTTTAAATTTCAAGTTGGCGAGGTGCCACGCCCTCATACCCTTATAAAAATGAATGTTTGTTTGTATGTACCTTATAGAATTGTAAACTATGCATTTGATTATGTTATGATCTTTACAAAGTTGTTGCGCATGAGCCGGGGAAGGTTTCTAAGTTGGTATGACTAATTTCCGGCAGGTGACGCCACTGAAAATTATTCAAAATGAATGATAAGCAATTGGTCGACCTACATCTCAAGCACGGAAGAAAAGAGCATTACGAGCCTCAGAATCAGACGAGCATTGAGACTGAGGCTGAGACCCGTTCGCTTGAACCATTTGAACAACGAGAAGTGATATTAGAAACTGATCGAATGCGTACTACTCAGGCCCGTTCATCTGAATCATTAGGACAACGGGAAACAAAATCTATAAAATGATTAAAATTAATTGGACATTTGATTAATGTCTTTCCTTCAAATTTATTTTACTTCGTGGCGCAGCAACACGCGTAGGATACAGCTAGTAGAGTATAAAAATAATTTTCAGGTTTTCCTTCATAACAAAAAAAAATTAATAAATTGGAGGCATTGAATCTACAAAAATAGTGAAATTCAGTTTTGGAATGAAAAGTTATACAATTTTCTTCAATGTCGTATGAGTAAAGTGCGTAAAGTTTTCTATTCCAAAATGTTGTCAACAAGATTGCAAGTTTTTAAATTTTAATTCCTTGTTTTTTACTTGGTGGGATTATTTAAAAATCTACACATATACATTCTGTTTGCTACCACGCCAAAAGGTAATACAAGTATACGTTTACATTTTTCCACCTGTGACATCCGTAGAATCTGTTGACAACTTTTGTTTGATATACTGCTTTTTCCTATAATGTAAGACAATTGCATCGTTCGACATTCCGTGAACAAATCATTTCTCTTATCACAAGGAGCAGAATATTTCACACATAATGTCTGCATTTAATTGCTTAGTACTTGTAGTTAATTTGAATAAATTAAATAATTATATTTAATAAATTTTAAGTACTTTTGTCTCATTTAATTATTGCAATTGTGAAAAAAAACCGTTTCATTATTATGATTTACCTATGGGTAAATTTTTTATTTATAAATTAATTTTACAGTTATCTGTTTAAATGATTTAATACACTTTTTATAATTATAAAATAATCATATTCATAATCATAGCAACAATCATCAATTTTTTTTATTACTATTAACATATGTACATTAGGGTCGCCCCAAAATAAAAGTTGCGAATGTTCCCGACTAAAATGAAAGCTTGCTTCATTCTAAGAATACGTTTCTCAAAATTTTTGTCCTGGGGTCAATATTTGGTGAGCTGGATCAAAGGATAAAAAGGTCCTTTTTTGAGGTTTTTTGGATTTTTGTTATATTTCTTCCAAAGGAACTATATATAAATTTGGTATCATATGAAAGGTCTTTAAGAGGCGCTTTCAATAGCTTATCAGAAATTTAAAAAAAAATTAGAAAATTCGAAAATTATGAAAATTTCGGACAAAATTTTTGTTTTTTTTTAATTTTTTCATAGAATTTACTCAACTAAATTGTTGAAATTTCTTGATTATAAATATCATGTAATTTAACCAAAATGGTTTTTTCGTTTTTCAAAATTCAATCTAGTATAATATTTTTTAAAATTTTTTTAAACCTAATTTCTTCTCTATCTGACAACCTCTGTTAACTCCATTCATATATGTAATGGGCATCAAAATAACGCAAATAAGCTTTCCATTGATGTATAATTTCTTATACTTTTATTTTGTTATACAACGAATATTTCAATTTAAACCAAAACATTTGCGATACATTCCGCTATAATGTAATTTTCTTTTTATTCCGTAATAATAATAATACTTTTTTTAATACTTTTTTTGTTGTTTATTTTTAAAGTAATGAAGAAATTGTATGAAACCAATGATAACCAGTAAAAGTTAAAGTCAAAAATCTCTTTGTTATTTTTTACAAAAAAAATCTTATATACAGAAGTCAATGTTTTTTTTTCAAAATGAAACGTTAATTTTGAAAGTGATATTAGTCCATATCTACTTTAATAACATGTGGACTCATAAATGAAATAATTACAGTTACTTTTGTGTTCTCATTTGTTTTTGTTATTTTATATTTTACTCTCATACATAAAATTCAGTTCTTACAATACTATAATAATATAGAGACACACAGTTTGAACGCGTGTCTAACTAAACAAGTATATTTAACAGGAACATCCCCCTATGAGTTTACTATATTAAAATCCTTCATACTAAAATATATACTTCAAACCATCAATTTCTTTCTATTAGATTATTTTGTTAAGATTGCTAATTACACGGTGTGACAGTCAAAATACACCCAGAACTCAAAAATAAATTTCTGGAACCCTCCAAACTTCTTTTATTTGACAAAAACATAATTTTTAATCTTTTCAAACAAAATTATTGTTTACCCAAATACTTTTTAACCTATTTTCAAAATCCAAAGATGAGCCGTCCATGACATGTTAAGAGTTTTGATCGGGTAAACTTGAAAAAAATGATTTTTTTCTTATTTTTCAAAGTTTAGTCATTTTAATTGCAAAATTTATTTAAAAAAGATGAAATAATTGGTGCATTATCTTGTGAAGTGCATTATCTTGTAAAGAGATTGACACTGCTTTTGATAAAATAGTGCAAAAATTATTATAGTTACTGTTAAAATAGTATAACAGCCGCGTTATATTTTTTATATATGTCACCTTATCAAATGAACTTTCAGTTCAAAAGTTTAAAATTTTTTTTATGGATCTTCATTGTTTACGACAAAATATGTAAATTTCACTTTTGGGCAACTACCAGAAAGAAGTAGGCTAATACTTGTGTTTTTTTGGAAATATTTTTATTTCGCTTTGCGCCAACATTGGCCAACTTCTGGTGGTCACTTAAACGTAAAATTGACACATTTTCCAATAAACAATCAAGATCCATCAAGAATTCTGAAAATTTTTTAACTTAAAGTTTATTTGAAAAAAATGTATATGAAAAATAGAATACGACTGTTCTACTCTTTAAATAATAACTCCTGTAATTTTTTTCGATTTTATCAAACAAAGTGTCAATCTGTTCACAACAGAATTCACTTTAAGAATTTCCCCACTAATTTTATATTTTTTAACAAGCTAAAAAAATAGGCCGGTGTGCTTCGCAACCCCCGTTGAAAATAAATACATAATAATTAAAAAATTTATTTATTTAGTAATTAAATTATGCGAATTTTCTTAAAGGTTTATTGTAATTTCATTTGATGACAATATATTTCATTTAAATTCTAAAATAATACATTAATGAGCTTCATATTGCTCCATCCTCTCTGCTGCTCTCCTTGTTGATGTTCGAATCCGCTAACTTTTTACTCGTGATTCATGTTGGACTTCTGTTTCATTAGCTCGTGATGTTGTGGTACGATTTCGCTGCGGTTTCTCGTGCGGTTGTCGCATGTTGTTGAAGACCTTCAACACGTTTGAGTGGCTCGTGATGTTTCGGTATGATTTCGCTGGCTTTGTAGCCGACCTTAATGTTCCAACGATGTCTCGGTAGCCCATGTGCTTGTAGCATTTTTTTGTAGTAGTTTTGCAACTACTTATTTTATTTAGGGAAAATATTGACAGTTTACATTTTATTACTTAGGTAATTAAAAGTAATGAATGAAAATATTACTGCCTATCGTTGCATGCCCATTCATCGCCCAATAAGATGCTGATTATAAAATTTACCTAATGTATTTTTCAAGATATGCGACAAATAAATAGTATTTTTATTAGTAACCCATTTTTAGAAGTAAACAATAACATAACTATTACATATGTATATGTTTTTCAAGATAAATATTTAAATAGTATGAATATGAGTATATGAGTTGCAAATTTCAAACTCAACCATTTAAGGGTCATATACCTTCCTATTGCATATTTCAAGATATAATAATTTCCACACTCACTAATCATAGAATTTTTCTAATATTATTAATTGATAAGAATATACAAATTTTTGTAATTATATCACGTGAGAGGCACCACCTTACTATAGCTGGAATGTAAAATTGGGGAATCTAGCTGTTATAGTTTTTTAGATAGACAGATTTTAAAATTGAGCAGTCTAACTGTTCTGGTGTTCTGGATATGCAGATTTTAGTATTTACTTTATATGGGAGGTGCCACGCCCGCTTTTGCTGAACTACCTATTTTTGTCCAAAATATTTATATTTAAACAAAAGTTACTTGTACAAAAATTGGGGACTCTAGCTGTTACACTTTTTCAGATATACAGTTTTTCGTATTTACTTTATATGGGAGGTGCCACACCCACTATTGCTAGTTCGCCCATTTTTGTCCAAAATATTTATATTGAAACTGTAGTTACTTGTACAAAATTTGAGGTATCTTGCTGTTATAGTTTTTCCAATATACCCATTTTGTTATTAGCTAACAATAGTAGATTACGTAGTATAAGTGGGCGTGGCACCTCGCTCATTTGAAATTTCAACATAAAAAGTATGCTATAGCTCCTTCCAGACATACAGGAAGATACTGTGAAAATTTCAAGAAAATCGGTTCAGCCGTTTAGTCGTTTATAAACTTCAAAAATACAAACATACAAACAAACACACATTCATTTTTATATATATAGAAGGTAGATAAAAGTTTGCTACTATGAATGGACAAACTTGAAAATATATGAAAAAATTCGCGTTTGCCAAGTTTACCTCATCAAACCTCATAGAATATTAAGTCGAATAATATATGTATATATGTATACCATTTTAAAGAAAGTTTAAATTTGTGACATTGGTTCAGAAATGTTTGTGTAAAAAAATAAAAACAGTTTTTTACGAAACATAATGATTAGAGATCCGAATTGTCCCAACCTAGAGAAATCAAGAGAAATTAAAAATTCACTTAACCCATAGCGAAAGGGTTAGTTGGTTGTATCCATATGGATACACTCAACTTTGGAGGCATCTGACAATCTCCAAGTCAAAGAATTGATTTAGATATCGACTTAATATTGTTTTTTTAAGATCTTATGAATCATTCTCAATAAAAACCTTTTGAATTTTTTGCAAAATTGAGAAAAATATAGCATTTTTAAAAAAACGTGTTTTACAATTTTTTTATTTCTTTTTTGTTTTTTGAAAAAAAGGTTTTTTTATTTTACAAGTAACATATATACAGTGGCTCCATCGCATAATCGGACAAGCACTAGTCTGATATGTATGTGCTTAAAACTTAAAAAGAAAATATTAAATATATGTTTTTTTTTTGCTTTTATTTACACTCTACATTATAGACTTTCAGATTAATAAAAAAAATAACAACATTTTTCATGATAACGGTAATTTTATAAAGAAAAAGAAAATTAACTCAATTTTTTGCACTCAACGCCTAATCGGACAAAGAAGAGCACCATTGCTAAAAATGACGACAGAGAACAATTAATACTTTGTGGCATATCCTTTCTTCTCAAGAACGGTCAGTAAACGTTTTGGAATTGATTTTACCAAATTGTAGCATGCCTCAGGTTCTATGGAGTTCCACTCTTCCAGTAAAGCCGCCTTAAGCTGATTCAAAGTTTTAAATCGTTGTTGGTATACTCTTCTAGCTAATTCTTCCCAAAGATGTTCAACTACGTTGAGATCTGGGCTCTGTGTAGAGGTTTCTATAAGTTTGGGGCAATTATGGATCAACCAAAGCTTTTCCACACCCGAAGTTTGCTTGGGATCATTGTCCTGGTAAAAAGCAAAATCATTCGCAATGCCTAAGAACTAAAAATACTTTAAAAAACAGCAGTGGAAAAGATGTTTGCTTAAATACTATTCGTAATACATTGCACAAATACAACTACCATTGGAGAGTTACCAGAAAAAAGCCATTTATTAGGCCTAAGAATAAAAACAAGAGAATAAAATTTGCTAAAGAGTATTTGCTTAAAACAGAAGATTTTTGGAATAAGGTAATTTGGTGTAAAGATATCTTAAAATACATTTTTGCTGATAGTTTTTGTTCGTTCCAAGGTTCTGTCCACTGACGAGAGCAAATTCAATTTGCATGGATCAGATGGCAAGATGTTTGTGTGGCGTAAACCAAATGCAGAATTTAATCTTCAAAATACAAAAGCTACTGTTAAGCATGGAGGAGGCTCTGTTATGGTTTGGGCCTGTATGTCGAGAGCTGGGGTGAACAATTTGCATTTTATTGATGGTAAAATGGACAAATTTGGCTACCTCAACATTTTGAAGGCAAATGTATAGCAAAGTGCCGAGAAATTAGGCATTGCGAATGATTTTGCTTTTTACCAGGACAATGATCCCAAGCAAACTTCGGGTGTGGAAAAGCTTTGGTTGATCCATAATTGCCCCAAACTTATAGAAACCTCTACACAGAGCCCAGATCTCAACGTAGTTGAACATCTTTGGGAAGAATTAGCTAGAAGAGTATACCAACAACGATTTAAAACTTTGAATCAGCTTAAGGCGGCTTTACTGGAAGAGTGGAACTCCATAGAACCTGAGGCATGCTACAATTTGGTAAAATCAATTCCAAAACGTTTACTGACCGTTCTTGAGAAGAAAGGATATGCCACAAAGTATTAATTGTTCTCTGTCGTCATTTTTAGCAATGGTGCTCTTCTTTGTCCGATTATGCGTTGAGCGCAAAAAATTGAGTTAATTTTCTTTTTCTTTATAAAATTACTGTTATCATGAAAAATGTTTTTATTTTTTTTATTAATCTGAAAGTCTATAATGTAGAGTGTAAATAAAAGCAAAAAAACATATATTTAATATTTTCTTTTTAAGTTTTAAGCACATACACATCAGACTAGTGCTTGTCCGATTATGCGATGGAGCCACTGTATGTGACCATAATTTAAAAAAAACACATCTAACATAAAGAAAAATGTTTATTTTAACTTTTTGCATCAATAGTTTCTTGTTTTAAACAAAAACAAAGCTGTTCGAATTTTTAAAACATTGTATTTATCCATATGGATACAAACACAAGTTGTGGTTATAAATGATTTACACATAATACAAATACAGTAATTTTACGTTTGATTCTGCTATGATACAGACGTTCTTTTTAGCTCTGATACAATTTAAATTTACCAAAGAAAATGTCAGGAAAAATAAAGGACTCTAAAATTGAAAAAATTTTAACCAATTTTGTTGATTCTGATGTTTCTGACTTGGAAGAATCGGAAGAATCTGAAGTTATAATCAATTTATATGATGCTTTCGATAACAATAAGAGCTTTTTATTACAAGAACTTTCTAGAGAAGGTCCATATGAAATCAACATACAAAATATTGATGTTGATAATAATGATGAAGGTGATAGGGTTGTTGATATTGATAATAATATTATGAAGGTGATAGGATTATTGATATAGTAGAGAGTAACACAGTTGATAGAACAGTTCAATAAAGTCCAAAAATTTTTTAAACTCCACAGGTTCCACTTAAAATGGTTGAAAAAAAGCTTCCTGGACAAATCCAGAGACTTCTTTTTTCTTTTTTTTTTTTTTTTGAAGCATACCCAAAGAAAAATACAAAATTGCCAGAGAGTATATTTTGGAGTACCTTACAGAAGACTTTCTTCAACAACTGGTATGTTCAACAAACCAGGCTTCAATGATTAGAGATGGAAAAGCTGCTAATTTAACTACCGAAGAACTTCTGAAATATCTAGCCCTAAAAATAATGATTGGTATCTATTGGACAATCGGTACCGTAATACCATCATTCCCAGAAAACATGTCCAGGCAAAGGTTCCATTTTGTTCGAAATAATTTAAAGTTCACAACAGACCCACCAGGAAGCGATAAACTTTATAAATTTCGCTCTATTATAAATATGTTTAAAAAAAATCGTACGCTATTCCAAAAGATGAAAATCTATGTGTGGATGAGATGATGTTTCCTTTTAAAGGTATTACCGCTCTGAGACAGTATATGCCGAAGAAACCCAATAATGGGGAATGAAGATATTTTGTCTTTGCAACTCAAAAGGCATAGTTTACGATTTTGAGATATATCAGGGAATAGGTACAATATTAACTGGCTTAAAATTGGGATTTTTTCGGATATTGTGATTCACCTAGCAAAAACTGTTGCTGAAGAGAAAATTATAAACTATATTTTGATAATTATTTTACTACACTGAATTTAGTATTATATTTACGTCAAAAAGGAATTTGGGCAACAGGTACTGTTAAGAATTTGCACTTTTGTGTCTCCCACAAAGGGTTAATAATAAGAGCAACAAAAAAGTCTCCAAAAATTTACAAAAACAATTAGAGCAAGAAATAAGTACAAAAGGGAAGAAACTGGTTTTACAATATTGTTGTTGCATTATATTTACTATGTATAAATATGTAAATATGCAGATCATATTGATCTATATTTAAAGAGATGAGTCGCGTGATTCAACCGTTATAGAAATTCTTATGTAAGAAATTTGTACATAAGAATTTAAGAATATTAAAAAGCATTTTGAAAATAAATAATTCATTAGAAAAGTGAACTTCGATTAGTAACCTTCGTTCTGCTTCAACTAATTTAATTTGAATTTTGTGAAAACAAAATAAAATACAGTTAAATATTAAATATTTAGAAAACAGTTAAATTAAAATTAACAAAAATAAAATTTAAAAATTTATCAAAAAAAATATTTTTTTATTTTTTTTGTGGAAAAATTTGGTGAAGTGTTTATTTAGGAACAAAACGTAGAAAAACGCTTTAACGTTACCAGGTACTATAAGAGGAAATAGATTCGGGAAAATTGATTTTAAATCTGAGAAGGATTTGAAAAAAGAAGGCCGTGGAAGTTTTGACTACCGTGTAGAAAGAGCAGACAATATTTTTCTTCTCAAATGGCTTGATGGGGGAATTGTGCAACTCTTGTCATCAATCCATGGCAATGAACCCGAAAATAAAGTGTTCCGATTTTCTTCCGAAAAAAAGAAAAACTTTGAAATAACACAACCAAACATTGTATCAGAAAACAATATCAATATGGGAGGAATAGATAAAATGGATTTCCTCCTTTTTTAAATAGAATTTCGATAAGATCTAAGAAGTGGACTCTTAAGATTTTTGACCACTTCATTGATTTAGCAGTATGCAACTCGTGGTTAGAGTACCGAATGGATGACAAAAACAATAACCCGAAAAATAAGTATATGGACTTATTGAGCTTTCGTAATGATATTGCGAATGGGCTTTTAGCTCGGTTCAAGCAACAGGCATGTTCCCGTAAAAGAGGACGCCCAACGTCATGCCTAAATGAGGATATTACAATTAGTCCAAAGACCTCCGACAAGAAACGTAATACTACACCCTACACGTCTGTTCGATATGATGGAAATCAGCATTGCCCGGATCATACGACAGACAAAGGATGATGCAAAGTCAAAGGATGTAAGGGTCAAACTAGGTACAAGTGTTCAAAGTGCAATGGTTTTTTGTGCAATCCTAATGATTCGAAAAATTCCTTCAAGGAATTTCATAACATATCAAATTAATAAATTATTGGTAAGATATTATTTTTTCTTTTAGATTATTTTCATGTAAAACAAATTTTATTTTTGTCTTTATTTATTATAATTATATGAATTTTAGGTTTATAATTTTTAGTTTGTTTATTTAAATATTTGCAGTGTTGGCTTTTATTGTAAAAAAATGTATTTTATGTACTGAAATAAATAAATAAATAAAAACTCAAATATAAAAAAACATAATATACTAGCATTTTTCTTTTTCATAACCGAAATATGTATCCATATGGATACAGAGCAAAAAACACGTTTAGGGTAAATTTTTTTTAAATCGAGTATTGATTGTTGTTGTTAGCGCCAATTATAGCCAAAATCCAAAAAAATGAAATTTTTTAGCAACCCAGTAAAACCTTGTAGCGAAAGAGTTAAATTATATGTACCTTCGTACTAATTCCTGAGAGTATTAACAGCTTAACACATTTGTGATCAATACGCCAAATGTTGCGATTGAATTATGAATTACAAATCGCCAACTTTTCTAATTTTTTATGCCAATGTAACTCTTGCACTTACGCAAAAATAATGTTTATATTTCAGTTGTGCATATAGTACGACTTTTTCGAAATTTCAATTGTCTTCACCAAGAGCAATTGTTTTGAAAATAAGTGTCGGCATAAGGTTTGGGCAGTTTGGAATTTATTGAAGAAATACTAAATAATAGAATGTATTTAAACATTATATAGAACCAATTCATATAAAGTGCAGAAGAATTAGGAATTATTACTCCGAAAAAGTCAATGAACGAAATCATACTGCTACTAATGCAAAAATGTGATTTGCCTACCAAAGTCTCCACAGGCTTCACGCTGTTCCACAAAGTGCAGATACACAGCAAAGTAGTATTAGGGAGAATATTTGAATCAACGTGTGCATAGTCGGTAATCCTCAAACAAAAGTCAACTGAAAAACTTGCACACGTGTTTATGGCGACAAGTAATACCAGAAAACACAAAAAAATACTGGTACCAAATACATTAAATGAAGTGCATGACCTTAAGAAACATCCTATCAAATATTAGGTATAACATTACAATAGATTGAGCCTTTGAATCTCTAATTTACTCTGAGTTCTTCTTGGGGTACCTACACCTTTGCGGTTCAAAAATAAAGGGTCACCAAGATGTTTCCTTTATTTCTCTTATGGGTTGTGAAAAACATTAATATCTTATTTATTAAAAAATCGAAATAAATAAATACATATTAAAAATATCAATTATTTTTACAAGTTATTGATGAAAATTCATAAAATCGCTGTCGACTGTAATTATCATTGCTTAGAAATTGATGGCTTAAGAAGGTTTATATAATTTAATTTATACTTTATTCAGTAAAAGAAAAGTGTGTCATAATTAGTTTTTTATCCAGTCGATAATTAACTTGTTTAAATTTAACAAATTTTTTTCGATCGATCGAATTGAAGAATCAATCATTGATTTATAATTTAAATTAATAAAAGTAAGAAATTTACGTTAAGAATTTTTGAAAATTCATAATCTAATCGAAGATATTAATTTGGCACAGGATTCCATGTTTCTAAATTTCCCGTGACTTACCTAATCAAAGTGAATGACGTAGTTAACGCAACTGAATAAAAAATGTGAAGTCGACAACTTTTGCTAGTAGAGAAAATTCTCTCGTTCATATTATCGCCAACTAAATTATTTTCATGTTTTAAATAAACATTTATATATACATATATATACATACATACATATACATTTATGGGGAAAAGCTTATGATTTCAACTCAAATGTGTGCTTGCCAAAGGTAATAAAGCAAAGGGATGATTATGCTCTCAAATTCAAGCCGTTTGAAAATATTTTTTCTACGAAACTTTTTAACGCTGCAATTACCTTTAATTCCCATGAGTGTACGTCGATGTTACAGCCCGATGAGCTAGAAAATTAAGTGTAGTTGAGAAAAATAATTGTGATTCAGTAACTATGCAACGGGATTAAATATCGGAAAATGATAACTACTATAAAATAATATCATAATAAAAACAACAAAAATAAGTTTTAAAAACATTTTTTCCTCCATACAAAAGGTAAAGGTATAACGTCTGACTAAAACGAGTACATATCTTTTTATATAGATTATTTGAATTATAAAAAAATAAACGAATAACTATTTCTAATTATGAAAATTAAAACTTAATTTTGCAATTGCAATATTAAAACATTTTAATGATATTTTTATAAATGAAAGAAGAATTAAATTTGAAATATTACAATACTATTCAAATTATTTCAACATAATGAATTTTTTGTAGACAATTATTTTACGTTTAAACATCGAAATAAAAGAAAACTAACAAATTGAGAAATATAAGAACAATGAAAACTTATACAATGATTTTTTGGAAATAATAAGGCTTATTTAATAAACAAAAGTTTAAAAATAAAGAGATTACTGACATCAGACTAAATAAGTAAATATAAATTTCTTGTTATATACTCTTGTGAAAAATAATAAGGATACCAATATGTCACTTAAAGATTTAGTCATAAATTAAGTAAAATTCGAAAATTGTTAATAAATAATTTAAGTTCTAATCTTTTTCTAAAGTGGTTAATATTTCTGAAAACACACGGTAAAGCCTGGAGGCGGTAACATTGTTGTCTGAAGCATACCTGTTAAATTTCGATTTAGATTAGTAATCAATTACATTACTTTTTAAAAAGAGTCGTAATGATTATGTTATTCTATGAACATTTTTTTCGGATTACTAATTCATTACGGTTTCAAAATAATCTAAAAATATTCGGGATTACTGGCGATTAGTAAAAATAATTCAAAATAATCAAAAGTTATCCAAAAATTATCAAATTATTTTCAATAAATACTTTTAATTCTTTTTCAATATTTGAAAATAATCAAAAAGAATTATTGAAAACAATTTGATTACTTTTGTATTACTTTTGATTCTTTTTGATTATATAGACTAATCGCCAGTAATCCTGACTATTTTTTTTAATAATTTTGTAATTGAAATCAATTATTAACTATTAAAACCAAAAATTATCGTAATTGTAATCATTAAAAAAAAGGATTCTATTTTACATATTCGCCTGGACCATACTAATCAAATCCGATAGAAAACTTAAGGAATAAGCTTTGGAAATCAATCTTGGCTTCATGGCAGTATATACCGGATTCTGTATGCCAACGTCTATTTGATCGTATGTTTAGATGTTTAACACTGGAGTCTGTACAAAATATTAAGAATTAGAAAGAATCTGATTAAAATATTTTATAATTATTGTACAATACAATATAAAGAATAGGCTGGGGTCATATAAAAAGTACAAGTTGTTTTTCTCTCATTAGCCATGTAATTTTAAGATTCGTTATATTGAAAATAATTTGAAAACTGCATTAATTCGCTATAAGATTTTTTATTTCTTCACCATACATACATACATAATTGTTCATTACAACACTTCAGTCAAGATTACGACTTAGTTTCTAAAACCACTTATGTTGTGTCCGTGTTAATTTTATACATGAGTGGTAGGACCTACAGTTTAAAGTCGACTTCGAACGAAATATGTTTAAGAAACTTTTCATAGAAATTTTTTGTTTATCCAGAAATCTGCTGAGAGGAAGTCGTCGAAGAAATATCTGTTCATATTTTCCTGGGATTTGAACCGAGGCCTTACGTCTTATAAGCTTACTAGACAACGGCGACTCAATATAAAAGTGAAAAAAAAATAAAAAATTGTTGCTACTCTTTGAACAACGAAAGTGCCCGAAATTTCGATATCGAAGACGCACCTTGCTCTAACCGGAAAGTCGCAGAAAAAGGTCACTAAAATTGTGTAGGTGTTGGAATAAAATCAACAAGTAGGCTGCTAAAGTTAAATATAATAAAACATAATTGATAGGAACTTATATACATTGTCAATCAAAACTAACTTAACAATATGAAGTTAAGTAAGTTTTTGGATTTTAGACTCAATGATAACGACTTTTTCACACTAATTTTTTAATTCTTTTTGCCTTTATAAAAGGCAATGTTCTATTAAAGTGGAAAAAATTTTTATTCAAATCATGTAGATTTTTTCAGGATTTCTTACCTGTAAAATTCACAGATTTTAAAACTTAAAGTTCAATATTAAAATACACATTTGAATTTTGTTATTTAAATTCAAAATTATCTCTCTTTGCGATTAATTTTTCATGTATTTAACGTTTTTAAAATAATAAATTTTAATATTAGTTTGATTTTTGGTTTGATTTGCATTTGGTTTTTGTATAAAGTTATACGACTATTTCATCGTTTACTAACAGCAAACAATTACAAGATTTCTTAACAAAAGTTGTTTTCCAACAAAGGGGAATTTAGTTCATGTTTAAAACTTTTAATTGTATTTTTACCCATGTGAATATACACAAATGCATTCTTTTATATTTGCATTCATTTTTGTGTTTAAATTAGATCAAACTTTTAAATTAAATAATTTAATATTCCAAGTATTTCTTTGGTAAACCACTACAACAAAAAGAGAAAAAATTAAATCAATTCAGCTGCGTATAATCATTACAGAATAATGAAAATGTTTTAAAATAAAGCTGGAAACTTTGTCAGAACAATTAAGTTTGTTTATTTACGTATTATTAATTACAATATAAGTTTTAAATTTTATTTAAATAGACAAACAGAGTAATAAAGATCATATGCGCTTCACTATCCAATAAACTATCATTTTTTTAAAGATGTGGATTTATCTAAATTAGATCTGACTAGACATATTCCATCAATAAATTTTGTATGCAGAAAAATTTTTTCCTACAGGTTCCCAAGTGCCAGACAATGACTTCCATGTCATTATAGTGTCTGCAGAAATCTAGAAAATTCCCTTTGGGAGCGTGCACTCATGGTTTAGTGTGCTTTCATGATGAAAACGAGATTTCTCAAATCGATGCTGGTTAGGTTAGGATAGATGGCGGACCTCCTCAATGAAAGATATCCCTCTTACGCCAGCGTATACGCCCATCTTGATGTCACAATTTATTCTACAAGGGGGTCAACAAATCACTAAAGATATCCATCCCGAGTCCAAAATAAATCATTATA
This sequence comes from Sarcophaga carnaria, assembly GCA_958299815.1. NCBI lineage: Eukaryota > Metazoa > Arthropoda > Insecta > Diptera > Sarcophagidae > Sarcophaga > Sarcophaga carnaria. Next base: position 71,023,955 of record OY283153.1, on the reverse strand, counting down.
TCAATTTGCAATTAGCGAGCTGGGTTGAATATGTCAGAAACCTCTTTATGACAAGAATAGGGCAATGTCATGAAGAGAAAGATAGTCTCCTCATCCTTCTCAAAGCTACAGAAGAATAGACAATGAGCGTCGCTTTAAAAATTGCCATGATCTCTGTTTACGTAGGATTCGATATTAGCATTATTATATTGTATGACACCGTATTGGTTTTAACCGAAAATTGTAAAATATTAAAATCATCTTCAGCAATGAATTCATTTCAGCATGAATGGATACGTGAACACACAGTTGTCGAATCCCGAGAAAGTCACTGTTTGGTGTAGAATTTTTCTTGTGTGGTTTTCTTAAGTCACAGCTGGATGTGAAGCTAAGCGGTCCTAAAAGCCAACAAAACCCAAGAAATCGGTCAAATTCAGACTGGTTTTCCAATACATACATAATTGGCCATTACAACCCTTTAGTCAGGATTACGGCCTAGCTTCTCACACCACTCATGTTGTGTGCGTTAATTTTTATACGTGAGTGGCGGGACCTACAGTTGAACGTCGACTCCGAACGACAGATTTTTGAGAAACTTTTCATGGCAATTATTATTTACTCTCAGAGTTTTTGCCAGAAATCTGCTAAGAGGAAGTCGCCGAAGAAATACTTTTTGTATTTTGTTTTGATGTCTGGCCTGGGGTTCGAACCCTTGCTTTACGTCTAATAAGCCAAGGCACTACCTACTAGACTGCGGCGACTCCCGGTACCAATTGTTATCCCAATTCTCGGAAATTTAAATTATTTAAAAGCTATAAGTTTTATAATTAAATTAAATTAATACATTAAAATTAAATAAATAAATTTATGTTCACAATATAATCAAAAAAAATTTAAAAAAATTGTTTACAACACGTGCGTAATCAGAGCGCATATATAAATTTTAAACTAAATTTTATATACACATACATGAATTCAAATATGTAATGTAATATGAAAATGAGTTGTTGATTTTTAACAAGTGCAACAGGCATATTACACAAATACAAACACATAAAGGTTAAAACAGAAATACATTTTATTGAACTAACAAAACTTTAAAAATACTTCAGAAACCAAACTCAAAAAATTATCCGTACAGAATAATATTTATAACTTAAAACTAATTAATGTGGTTTTAATACTGGGTGTGATATCCTTTGGCTTTAATAACTTTAGCTAAAGTGAAGTTTAAAGTCACCTTTAACTCCTTTCGTTATTACAACTTAATGACAAAATAAAGTTAACTTTTTCAAAAATATGGCCGTGCTGGAGCAATGCCGATAACATATTTATACCTTAAAACTAATTAATGTGGTTTTAATACCGGGTGTGATATCCTTTGGCTTTAATAACTTTAGCTAAAGTGAAGTTTAAAGTCACCTTTAACTCCTTTCGTTATTACAACCTAATGACAAAATAAAGTTAACTTTTTCAAAAATATGGTCATGCTGGAGCAATGCCGATAACACTGCTCAATTAATTTAAATTTTGTTTAAACTCAGTGGCAATGACGGGCTTTGTTTTTTGTTGTATATGCCAACTTTGTTTATATTTGAAGTTGCCATATTGAAAATAATATATAATATGTCAAGTTCAGACATAAACTTAACTTTAAAAGTTACCGGTGGGATGATCCTCCATTTAGCTTAACGCTCACTTGTACCATATTGTTTATAATAATGAGAAACAATTTATCTGCCCGTTAAAATCCTAGCTTTAGTTAATGGCAAGTTGTAATAATGGCCCTTAATGCATTAACACGTTTAATGCAAATTAACTCGCTCCGCTTTATACGCTTCAACTTTTTGTTTGCATTTAAACTGAATTTTGGTATTTCAGTACGTCAATACCGTCGACATTCAAGTAAAAGCTCTATGTTTCCTTTTACGTACTTAAGGATATTTACCAAGAGCATAGCTGCTAATCATAGTTTATGACTTCTATTCATTTGATTTCGAAACTGTCGTCTGACAGGGTAAAATATTAAAATTCAGTAGAGAGTTTTTAATGTTTAGTTTTTTACAAATACTAAAAGTCTACGTTATTAATTTTTTTCATTTTGGTGAGTAATAAATATTAAGATCAAAATTAGCGTAAATAAAAAGTTTGTGTGAAACTTCAGAAAATATTTCGAGACCAAGATCAACAGTAAAAAATGCGGCAACAGCACTCGATCGCTTTTAATTTCCCCAACAATTAAAGACTTTGGTTGAGAAGGAAAATCGAACGGATAGTTTGAGTAATTAAAAATCTTCGACCTTATATGTAACAACGCTTTTTGAATCTTGCCGAGTTTTCTGCTTATGAGCTAATAAAAGACATGTTTTTCACGTAAGAAAACAAGGATATAAAATTGCAAATATATTTTGACACCAAATATATTGTTACGTTTTTACCTTTTTAAAAATGTTCGGAATATGAGTTCGTTGATTGCAAACAAAACAAAAATAAATTTCTGTTTAGTTTCAATTAAACTCCTTATTGTTCTCACTACTTTTGTGTGCCACAGTTTACTACTTGATGAATCCAACAATAATTTGCTTTGTTCGTTATTCTTCTTTATACTTCTGTTCGCGTACACACTAACAAATGTTCTGTAGATCTTTACAGCGACGATTTTCAAACCACGACTGGTTTATTCTGCTCTTTGCTTGCTTTGGCTTGCTTTTTATAGGCCCACGTAATCAGTCTGATGAATGTTCGTGAAGTGGAATGTTCGTGTGTTCGCCTTCTCGAGAGCTCTATTCCGACTTCATTGTTGTTTGTGTATTTCGTTCATGTTGCTTGTTGTTGATATCCCTTTTTAAGTTCGTTGTGTTTGTTTGTGTAGCTTTTGCTCATTTTAATGTTGAACCATATTACACTGTTTCCATTTTCGTAACAGTATTAATAAGTCAGGTAACTTCTGGTAAATAGTTAAGTTTGCAGTCAAGAGAAAATTTAACTGACTTGCAGCAAATGGTAGACCATTTGTGTGAATGATGAAGGTGGTAATGTAAAGTAAATGGGCATTGAGAGTGCTGCGAATCGAATTTTCAATTATATTACATTAAATTAAATTTTTTAAATATTTAAAAAAAAGAGATAAAGGGTGTTTTTTATAGAGGTATAGAACTTTAAGTTGGCATTACTTTTCAAGATGGCGACCGATTTAACAGCTGTCAAGTGATTTATTCTCAGTTTGGTTTGGCAATTCATCATGAATAGACTCACGCCTGAACAACGCTTGCAAATACTGCAATTTTATTCCGAAAATAATGGTTCTGTGCGGAAAACGTATCGCGCACTACGTCCATTTTATCGTCGACAAAATCGTCCATCAGAGCAGTTAATTCGATTAACCATGGAACGTTTTCGCACCACGTTTACTCTTATTGATAACTCGCATACCCAGAGACGCTATACGGTGCGTACAGAAGAAGCTATTGCTGCTGTAGAGAGTAGCATTGAGGAAGACCCAAATGAGTCCATCCGCCATCGAGCACATGAATTGGATCTGTGTCCATCCACTTTATGGAAGATTTTGCGGAAGGAAATTCGTTTGCGTGCTTACAAAATCCAACTCGTGCAAGATTTGAAGCCAAACGATCATCAAGTAAGGCGTAGATTCGTCGAATGGGCCCAAAACGAGATTACCGTTGTTCCAGATTTTCATAAGCGAATTTTGTTTGGCGATGAAGCGCACTTCTGGTTGAATGGCTACGTCAACAAACAAAACTGCCGCATTTGGAGTGAAGGTAATCCTCAAGTGTATGTGGAAACACAATAGATTTATTGAAAGCCACGTTTGGTGACCGCCTAATTTCACGTTTTGGACCTCTAAGATCTTGTGATTTAACACCGCTAGACTACTTTCTGTGGGGCTATGTAAGGTCATTTGTCCATGCGGTAAAGCCACAAACGCTTGACCATTTGGAAGACAACATTCGCCGTATTATTGCCGATATACGGCCACGAATGTTGGAAAAAGTCATCAAAAATTGGACGTCCAGATTGGACTACATCCGCGCCAGCCGTGACGGTCATATGCCAGAAATCATATTTAAAATGTAATGCCACAAGATTATCTTTCGGATAAATAAAATTCATGTCAATCGAATAATCCATCGTTGTTTTATTGCAACTTAAAGTTCTATACCTCTATAAAAAACACCCTTTATTTATTTTGGAAATAAGAACTTACAGCATACAATAACTAATAAGCAAATGCCCACAGATACTATTAACGCGGATTGATGGAATATTGGGACAGTAATAACACGAAAGCCGGAAAAATTTAATAAAAATCATGTAAATTTTTTTGCCTCCGAAGCACGTCGTACCTGTTATTATAAATTAATTTTGATTAAATTTAAATGCTCATTCAAGGAACATTTTTTTATGTTAGAATTTGGAATTGATTTCTGAGGGTTTTTTATAAAAATTAATGAAACTATTTAATCAAAATTTGTATATCGAATTCTTATACAAATCTGGTAAATAGTTTTTGATTTATTGTGAAAACAGTCTCCGCCTGCCTGGTGTTCGGACAATTGTTTAAGTCAGTTTAAGTATACATTGTATTTATAGTGATAATTAATTGCTATATTGTGACACTGTAATTAAATTTTGAAAAATGTTTACATATACACTGTCGGACAAAATAAAGTGCGGTTTGAAATATTTTTTGTTTTTTGGTTAAAGCATATGTTTATTGCTTTCAAATGTTTATAAATTCTAGTTTCATTTTTAATTCGGTTAATATTTTATCTAAAAAGTATCTTATCATCGCATTCTTTCTTTATATTTTCTATTTATAATAGAAACTATATGGCACATAAGGAATTTCAAGTGACGAAATAAAGTAACACTTCACTAGAAAATATTATAAATAATTAATTAACTTCAAAATTTAGTACGAAGTTGCTCCTCCTCTGTTATTTATGACATTTCTTAATCTTTTCGGCATACTTAGCGCAAGGTTCTTCAAAGTACTTGTAGGAATTGCCCTCCATTCACTTTGCAGTTTTTCCCAAAATGTTTGAATATTTGTTCTGAACTCCATTGGGATTTTGTCATCTGAGGTAGCCCAAAGATGCTCTATGGGGTTTAAATCAGGGCTTTGAGCAAGCCATTCAAATTTTTCAACATTATTTTCTTCAAAATATGTTTTAGAGACCTTACTTGTGTGCTTGGCGTCATTATCTTGTCGAAAGATAAACTCCCCCAAGCCCATTTCCTCCTAACTACTGTATAGATTTTCTTCCAAAATATTTACATAGTGCTCTCCAGTCATTTTGGAATCAATTTTAACGCGTCTACCTACTCCTGAAGAGGAAAAACATCCCCACAGCATGAGGCTGCTTCCACCATAAATATTTACATAAATAAATATTTACATAAATAAATATTTACATAAAGTTACTTAAATAAATAAATATTTACATAAATATGTCTGAATGTTTTTGGAACAAAGTTATTTGGACAGACGAGTCAAAATATGAACTAAAAAATTGCAAAACTCGGAAAAGAGTGTGCTGTGAACCAACACAAAGGCTTAAATCGAAAAACCTTATCCATACTGGAAAACATGGTGGAGGCAACCTCATGGTGTGGGGATGTTTTTCCTTTTCAGGAGTAGGTAGACCCGTTAAAATTGATTCCAAAATGACTGGAGAGCACTATGTAAATATTTTGGAAGAAAATCTTTACAGTAGTTAGGAGGAAATGGGCTTGGGGGAGTTTATCTTTCGACAAGACAATGACGCCAAGCACACAAGTAAGGTCTCTTAAACATATTTTGAAGAAAATAATAGTGTATTTATGCTTAGATTAACATACAATGCTTTTATGCAGAGAATTATGCAGAGAAAATATGCAACGGTGCAGATTTTTATTTAAATTAGTTTAATAAGAATAAAATATTCAAACATTTTTAAGCCATAATCCACAGCGGAGCAAAATTTTATATTAGCTTAATTTGCCTTGATGTCCTAAAGAAAGAAAAGGACGAATCCCATGGCCATAACACGAATTCGTACCAGTGTATTTTAAAGAGAAGATCATACGAGGAGTTATTTATGACACCAATATAGTACCATATTTTAACATTTCCATAACCACAAAGCCCCCATATTATCAATAAGGTCGATACACATCGTGATCGAAATTGCGTTCGAATAGAAAATAATTTCAATAGCGAGAAATTTTCTGATGATGTTGTTGTGAAACGAGTTAATTATTTCGTTTTACAGCACTGACTAAAATGCAAAAATTGTAAGCAAAAACATATGTTTTCTTACAAAAATAAAAGAAATTTAATTAATCCTAGGAAGAAAAGTTTTATTAAAATTGTAATATTTCGTATGGATAATATATTTTGATTTTACTTTGTTATTAGCTGGGGCTGAAGTTTCTTCTGCAGTGTCATTTTCAAATTCTATAAAAGAAGACATGGTAGGTTCCCTTTTGTCTTCTTCATAATCCGATAAACAGCAGGGAGACATGTCAGGATTACTATTTATTGGACATTTTTTAGACCCTCAACAGAATATTAAACTAAACAAGAGTTTGTTAAACTACCTTGCGCCACATTTTTGCATCTTTGATTGGTGGGCCGGAAGCACTGAGCTTAGCTGTGAGCTGTTCCCATAGCTGATTAGCTTTTGCCTTTCCCTGAGAAGTATTTGGGATAATACTATTTGCCAATTCTGAATGCTTTACCATGAAATTACCAAGAACTTCCTTCTGGGTGTAATTAATTTTTAAAAGTTTTGACCTACAAATACAATTAATCTTTTATTCCTAAATTATTATAAATGTGTTACTTACGTTTTTTATATTGTTCTTTACAGCAGAAAAACGTTAATTCGAAAGCTTTAGTGCTTACGACTAAAAAATTTCGATACACTTTACTCGATAACGAATAAGAGAATCCCAAACCTAAAGAAACTCGCACGTTCGAGTAAAAATTCGTTCGTATACGACTGCCAGAATTAGCCCCCAGATCAATCACATTGTGACTGGCATAATACATGCTTCGGATGTAACAAATATCGACTACTAAGACCGAATACTAAAATTTAATATAAATTTTAAGTCGAAATAAAAATCATAATAACACTAAGTGCGTATGCCAAGAGAAGTTTCAATCTTCAGGTAATGTATACTTCAAAAATTTAACAAGGATTAGATTTTTATAATTTTACAGTCCCTTATTTAATTTAAAATATTATTCAGTAGAATTTTACATTATTTGCGTTCAAAGCAAGCGGTTAATGCGAAACTTACTATCGCTTTCTGTTTATTTGTGGTCTGCTACAAATGTCCATACTGAAGTTAATTTGCAGGTTTTAAAGTTATCAAAATAATATGCCTACATCTACAGCGTGTATGTTTTTATGTCAATTCTTTTTAATAGCTCCTCACTTATTACTATAAAATGTGACAAAGAAATGTGTGTACAAATAATTAAGTGGTTTTTTGCTTTTATTCTGAAATAAGGCACATTATTTGATAGTATTGTTACGAAAATGGAAGTGGTGTTTAGCTCTTAAATCGTTTAACATTAAAATTGTAAACAAAAGCTACAAAAAACAATGAACTTGTTTACACGATAAACAAATAAACAAAATTATACCTATAAAACACCTGTATAAAAAAGTGATAAACAAGTAAACAAAAAGGCAACAACAAATACTGCAAGAATAAATGTAAACAAAAATACAACAAACAAGAATAAACGTAAACATGTTGTTTACATTTAATAGGGATATCATCAGACTGTTTACCTGCGATATAAAAGGCAAGACAAAGCAGGCAAAGGAGCCAGAAAAAGTTCAGTCAGTCTTGTGTGAAGACGCTGTGTGTTTAAAGCCCCAGTTATGCTACCGTAACGGAATGTAACCGCAACAGTAAGAAACAGCTGATCGTTTTTGTTATGAGTAAAGCAATACGAATGGTTATAGAAAAGTAATATAACGTAACTGGAATGTAAGAATCTGAAAAAACAGAATTTTCTTACATTTTTACGTGACATCTGTTTAGCAGTTTTAACAACATGTCAATATTAAAAACCACCAAAACTGAAAATTGAAATTATAAACAGAATTTACATTTTGTACGTATGTATGGAATGTATGGAATTATCTTTAAATAAAACTTCGCATATTTTAAAAACCCAAATTATAGTTTATTTCATTATTAACTTTTATAATTTAAAATATAAATAAACACTATTTTATTATTACATTATTTAGGTAGTGTTTATTTTTATTTTAAATTAGAAAAATATAGTTATCGATTTTTAACTAATTAAAGCGTTCGAAAAGCATTTCACTTTTCATTTTACTTTTATTAGAGAAGAATAACTACGTTTTAACATTCGTACAAATTTGGTTTCCGAAAAACCTGACCTGTTTCTGTAGGATAAACGATTTCACTTGGTTGTCTATTTATATGGAAAATACAATCAAAAGCACTCAATTGTGTTTTTGTGTTTTTTTCAAAGAAACAAACGCAAACTAAAGTGAGTGTTTTTGTTTAAGTGAAATTGTTGGGCTTATAGAAACAGTACATAAAACTTTGAAGAAGTACCTTTAGTAAATATAAAATCGTTAAAATGAATCTAACAATGCTGTAGTTATAACACTGGTTAACAGCTTAATTAAAGAAAAACAAAAGGCGCCATATTAAAATTGATAAAGTAAAAACGAAGTTTTTAATATTATAAGCAAATACTAAATTTGTTAAAAAAACAATAATAAAATTAAAATATAAAAAAAATTCACAAATAAAACAAAGAGTGAAAAAATTAACGACGAGCAACTTATTTTATTGGTGCAAGCTAATGAGTGCTTGTATAACAAAAACAGCCCGGATTTTAAACTGGCGGACAAGAAAAGAAAGGTTTGGAAGGAGATCGCCCAGGAAATGGATTTACCAGGTAAGTTACTCTCCTTACGAATTACACGAAGCCAAAAATTATTAAAAATCATTTTTAGAATATGTTTGTATAAAGAGGTGGTCATGCGTAAGGGACAGATATGCGAAGGAAAAACGCATGGAGTCTCTTCCATCAGGTAGCGGTTCCAAAGCTAAGCCGCGCTGGCCCCTTATGAAGCCAATGGAATTCATATCTCCAAATATTTTTCCAAGTGTGTAAGTAGTTTTCAGATTTGTAATGTTTAACTTTATTTGAAAGTATATATTTTTCAGAACTCGTTGTTCCTTCAATGTGTTAGACCAGACAAGCTCGTCCGAAGCATTAGCTCAGTCACATGCATTAACAGAGGAATTTTGTGAATTTCCAAACTGCAGCTTGGAAGCAACTTCCCAACAGCGATGTCAGCGAAACTGACAAATGTTTTCTTGAGGCGATGATATCTTTTAAGAAGCTGTGTGAGTCGCAGAATAATAAAAAATGGAAGACGGAAAGGACCCACTTAAAGGATTTGGGCAAATGGTAGTGACGCTACTTGATACCATGGGCTTCGAGCGGCAAGCAGAAGCTATGCTGCACATACTGGCATACATTATGGAGCTAAAAGTAAAGCCAGAATGAAATTGAATTGTATTAGTTATTTTGTTTTTAGTTATTTTTTTAAAATGAGTTGTTACTTTTAAAGGAATTGTTTTAGTTTTAAGTATTTATATATGAATTGTTACTTTTTAAATGAATTATTTTTATAAATAAATTGTTTTAGTTTTAAATACTTATAAATGAATTGTGAAATTAGTAAATAAATACTATTACATATAAAGAAAAGAAAATATTGGGAATTTTTTTGATTTACTACTTTTCTGATTTATTCATTACAAATTACTTATTTTTTAAAGATTTACTCTACTATACTCATATAAATGAATTCCTCTTCATATTATGTGCACATACATATGGAAATTAAATCATTCATTCTTGAAAGGGAAAATAGGGGGTAAGGGCGCATGAAATTATTACGTAAAGGGAAAACTGCATCTCGATATTGCTGAGTTGATGGCTCGCTAATATAAATGGGAGACAGAAGGCGCCATAATATCCAAACAAAACAATTTTGCGGACCGTAGTTTTTCCAAGCTTGTGACTCCAGGCAATAGACTGTATGGAACATCCTTTACCAAATATCTATAAAAAATTATATTATATAACTTACATAACAGTTTGTAAAAGATTTATTAACTTACAAAGAGTTATTGCTAGCCTCTCTTCTGGGCCAATTCTTTGCTTCGGTTTCTCTAATTCACGACCAATTAAAGCTAGTAATAAATAAAAACATCTCTTTTACATCTATATCTGAATTTTTGTCTTTTAATTTTAGCACTTTTTATTTCTTTGTTTTGTTTACCTAAAAACATATGATTACGTTTTTACGTTCTATAATTGCTCTTACACTTTTACGTTCTGTGCACATTACTGTTACATTGCGTTACATTAAGTTCCGGTAGCATACCTAGGGCTTAACTGGGGCGTAAGAGACAATTGTGGTTTGAAGATCTCCGTTATAAAGATCTGTCGAACAAATTGACAAGTAATTGGGTTCAAAGAGGAATAGCAAACAAAGCAATTGTAGTTGTTTACATCAAGTTGTGAACAGTTGCACACAGAATTGCACGAAATGCTTGCATACTGGATAATAAAATTTTCTTTCATTTGGATATTTCTATGGCATAGTTTAATTATAAAAAGAGTTTTTATAGAAAGATTTTGATCTTTAACTTTTGAGGTTTAAAATATTCTTGTTGTTGCAGAGACAATAATGCTACAGAAGATCACTGTTTACATGATCCGCACAGATGTGGATATCATTTGTTATGCAACTTTTACAAATCTGCGGATCATCTGTATACATTTGTATTCCGAAGTGTTCCATTACATCGTCAATCATTAATGTAGAGATAGAGACCCGAGAATTAAACCCTTCACGGGCTGCTGAATATGGCCCATCAAATACACCTGTTGGAAATCATCCACATTATCAATTGTATACTATGTTCTAAAATAACTAAAAAAAGATGCTGTACTGCTGTCAAAATAAATAAATTTTTGATAACATCCATAAGCGCTATGATAAAGCTTATAGCTTTTACAAAACCGAATTGCCTATCAGGTAAGAAATGTGATTGTCTTAGGTACTCATTAATTTGCCTGCTCGTAATATTCTCCATATATTTAAGTAGAAGGAATGAGCAACAATTGGCCTATAATCGGTATATGCGATGAGAATAATTTTCGATAGCATTGGGTCATCCAACGAAAACTGAAAGTGTTTTTTTAATCGGAATCGAGTAGAAACCACTATATAAATTGTAAGTGGGTTCAAGGACACTAATATTCAAATAATTATGATATCAGTCATCAACATTAATGGCTGTAAGTAGACCCGTATTGTTATCCTATTCTAATCTCCCGAATTTCATTCTCCAGTAAAATATCTGATATCTTGTTTAGCAAAATAGGCAATTTGATTGCCTGATTCATCTAACTACTTACCTTCTTTAAGATTGAAATGTTTTTTAACACTCAGGAGTTCTAATTCTTGCAGAGAACTAGTTTCTAATTCCGGATAAATACGTTATTCTTCGTCACGAATGAGTGTACTCGACGAATCAGATTGAAAATAAAATTCCCAGTTTTGAAAAAATTTTCAAGAAAACATATTAGAAAAGATTTTTGTAATAACAAAACGTTTAATCAATATTTTACGAAAAATTTATGTAAAAAATATACCCAGCATAATCTTGAATTTAATTCTAAGAATTCCTATTGTTCATTGAACGTATTTCAAAAATAAATTAATACAATGGCAGTAGCTTGATAACACAGTAGTTGAGACTATTACAGTTAATGTTTTTTTTTATTTTTTCATTATGCTATTATTGTACTTGAGCCAGTGCTGTTGTTACTGTTACGTTTTAGAGATAAGCTAAAGCTAATTGTTTTCATGTTTACCAAAATGCCTGTAAATGTGGCAAGAATCATTTGGTTTAGTCCTGCGTTGTGTGAGTATGGTTTTAGCTGTGAAATTATAAATATTGTAATAATTATACTCAACAATAATCGTTAAAATAATATCAACCCTCTTTCATTTCTAATTATGTTTCCAAAATCACTTTTTTTGATCCACTTCCATGTTTAATGCCATCATTGTTATAGACAAAAGTATTTTAGTCTCATTTTGTTTGTACACTGTTTTTTTGTCCTGAATACTTGCTTATATCTATTTCTATAGAACACAAAGCTCCAATGGTGATGCCATTGTATCCTTTAATAAAACCAAAGTGATTAAATCTAAATAGCGTTGAGAGACATCCTTTACAGAACTGCCAATGAAAAGATTAAATTTCGTGCAAAATGCTGTCAATTTACATATGAATATATTTCAAAGGAAATGGTTGTGAAGAAATGTTGAAAAACTAGTACTCTGGGTTTGTGTGGAAAACATGCAAAATGTTTGTATCCACATTATTTTTCCGGTTGTAAGCGGTTAATTAACTTTAGAAGTGAGTTATAAAATATCAAAAATCGGCGTAACTCTGAATGGAGAACTAAATTTGTCGGATCACGTAAAAATGAACTGTGAAAAAACTTTTGCGATGCTTCGAAATCTCTGGATGTCACAATATTTTACACCAGCTAATATTCGAATGCTATTAGCGAAGACATATTTACTACCGACTCTCATGTACGGTTGTGAGTTGTTTGCTAGCTGCGATGCAGTTAGCAGACGGAGACTTAACGTAGCTTACAATGCTATAGCACCATACATTTTTGGCATCAGGAGAAATAGTAGCATATCACATTTCGCCCGACTAAGTTATAATGTCACATTTGACAATTTGTTGAATTGCCGGACTCTGCTATTTCTACACAAACTTATATATAGTCGACAGCCACGTTATTTGTATGAGAGATTAATATTTTCTAGGTCGAATAGAGGGAACAGAATAAACTCTATGAAATATAACAAGGCCATCTCTCAACAACATTTTTTTATTCACTCCATTCGTCTCTGGAACCAACTTCCCCCTCAAATACAAATGATCAGCAATGCAAAGCATTTCAAAACTGCCATTTTCGAGCACTTTACTTAGTTAATGTTCTCTAATTTTTGTAAATTTGTTTCTCCTTAGTTTTATTATAATTTGGATATTCATTTTATTTTTTTAATACTGTTGTAATGTTGTGCTGTAATGCATTTTTCTCCCTTTCCTTACTTAAATTTCCTTTTTTCTTAAATTTTAAGTATCTTTTATTTTTTTAAATTGATTTTTTTTGTTAAATTATATTAATTAAGTTAAAATAAATGTTTCTGAATAAATGTTAGTAACAATTGCCAAGCAATACTTTAATATAAGATTTATTCTTGTTGTATTGTTTTGAACAAATAAATAATAAAAAAAAAAAATTATTCTTCAAATTTTTTATATTATTGCCACAAGTATATATTACGACATACATATGTATGTAAAATTCAACTGCCCTTTCTTGGCAAAATTTTTTCGATGAATATATTTCATCTTCAGATTCGTGATATTTTTAATCTCTGGATAGAAATGAAAAAATAGTGTGATGGATTAAGCAATATATACAAAATTGTTATTGTATTCTGAGGAACAGAAAATAATTTTACACTTCTCAAATTCAACAATAATTGCAGCAAATACTTGCGTACAAGAAGCAGATTTAAAGCAGGATGATGAGTTAAATACTTGTGTGTGCTTTTTCCTAAAATAAACTAACTTTTCAATGTAAAATCACACTGATGCAATAAACTTCTTAAAAATGTCAATATTTTTCCATATTTTTAATTGAATACAATTAATTAATTTGATTAGGTTAAAAATATTTTTTGCTTTTGCAGATTTGTTATTTAAGTAAGGGTGCTCTGGTAGTCTTATGGGTAGTGTGCTAGACTATTAGCGTGAGAGTCGTGGGTTCGATTCCCACCAGAGACTCTGGTCTGTGACACTACACCGAGCATATGGTTAAAGTTACTCAGCTCGTATATAATTAGAATTTAATTTGTAATTGTATTGTAATTAATAAATAAATATTTAAGTATATAAATACGAGTATGTTTTTATACCATTCCGAAACATAATTTTATTTACATATTGGAAATGTTATAAGAGTTTTATTTACAAAACTAAATAAAATTGTAATTGTCTTTGTATTTTTTTTTAAATTTTTAAAAAAATGAAATTTTTGGTCAAAACGTTTAGAATGATCCAAGAAATTATCGTACAAAATTTTGTAAAGTTTGACCTATTCTTTCTCAATTTTTTGTATTTTTAATTATTAGGATATATAGGAAGGTCATTTTTCTCACCGGTGCATATAAAGTAATTGTGTAAATACCACAGGTTTTTATAATTTTATTGGCTTGACCTGAACTGCAGAAACTCCTTTGGCGATTCATGATTTTTAAATACAAATTTTCAAACAACAATAGCACAACAAAAGTAGCAACTTTAATGAGAACATAAAGTACAAAAATAATACCTAACCTATAATAAATTTTTGTTTTTCTTGCCATTTTCTTTTATTTTTATATTTTTCTTAATGTTAAATGGCGCAACAAGAAAATCTGTTGCTTGAACTTCAAATTTTATTTTCTTTATCTGCTCTTGTTTTGTAAAAGCCTTATTGCAACGGAAAACGATAAAGATGAATAATTGAAAAGAAGACACTGACAATAGAAGCAACTATAGAAAAAAATACAATAAAATACAATGCTCTGAATATATAGAATTGAGTTTTTGGTATAATCCTTAAAAATCTTTTCTTCCAAATAAATCCAATTGGAATCAAAACAAATGCAAAACCATTCCGTCTGTTGCTCGGCAGCATTTCAGAACATAGAATACATATTTCTTGTTGGTTCTTTAAAGGATTTAAATTTCTTTTCCCTTTCCACAGCATGAGCCAACGAATTGCTTTTCGACATTTTTATACTGAAAAGTAAAAACAAACAAAATTAGAGGAAAAACTTCATTTAAGAAATGTCATTTTTAATTTTTCAATTTAAAGAAAAAACATTAATTGTATTAACAGCAAGAAAGCACCCGAGATAAAGAAAAAATAAAATAAAGTAAGATACAAGAAACCTACATATCTCCACAAAATATGTCGCCTCATTTACGCCGGTAGGATTAGAAATATTGTGGTAACCAAGAGTATAAGAGATATCACCAAAAAATTTTTTTCGTTTGTAAGACCTAATGATGCCATTATTTGTGAGATATAGGTGGAGCGTCTCCGAAATGTCCAATTTCGGTAACTCTGGCACATGTTATATGGCATATATTTCGTTGCTTTTGGTACTTTTATTCGAAGTCGACTTTAAACTGTAGGTTCCACCACTTATGAATAAAATTAGCACACACAAGACAAGTGTTGTGGAGAAGCTAGGTCGTATTCCTGACTGAAAGGTTGTAATGCTCAATTAAGTAAGCGTGTCTGCGAAACAAACCAATTGGCGTTTTTGACTGCCGTAAACACGAATTAAAGTCTAAGAAAATTTAAAGAGATACAATCTAAGTTATTTTATGAAAACTGTTAAGGAAAGAAAATACATCAGGAATATATGACTGAAAATTAAATTAAACTGCACAGCGTTTTGTCATTGACTTTGTCGTTCTGTGTTTAAGAAAACAGTACCAAATGCAGTTCTGAAAAGGAATCATATAGCGTTGCTTAAAATAGCTGAAAGTCGTTAAAGATTTTGTTTCCACTGAAATAATAACTGACGTTCACTTGGAGTTTAATGTGACATCACTTTATTAAAGATGTTAAAAATTTTGTAACCTTGGT
Organism: Sarcophaga carnaria; assembly: GCA_958299815.1. Classification (NCBI taxonomy): domain Eukaryota; kingdom Metazoa; phylum Arthropoda; class Insecta; order Diptera; family Sarcophagidae; genus Sarcophaga; species Sarcophaga carnaria. Next base: position 71,008,144 of record OY283153.1, on the reverse strand, counting down.
GATGAAAGCACAAGGAAAAACATAGGCGCTACAAGTGTACTAATTAAAGATTTTAATTTTTTATCTTAAGTTTCTTTCTGTACTGTCATGTAATTGTGTTCATCCTGGTGTAAGAGTAAAAGTTTGCTTAATTATAAGTGCATGTCAACAAAATATAGTAAATAAAACAGGAAAACACTTTTTAATCGCTTTAAAAGTTTTTGGTGTTTTACATATGACGTCACTTATTTGTCTGTACACATTATTTAATATTGACTTGGGGCGTTTTTCTTATTTCTTTTTCAGAGAATTTTTTCTGCATTAACGTTTTAAAATTTTTGCGATAATATTTATGTTAGCGTGTATTCACATAGATAAAAATCTGTAATTTAAGTGGTGATAAAAATAATAATTTACTGGTGAAAATCATAATAAAACTTTTACAATTTTAAATCTTTTAAAAAAACGTATATCTGTTAATATAGCGAAATAAATAAAAGTATATAATTATAATATGAAGTCGCCGTAGTCTAGTAGGTAGCGTGTTGACTTATTAGACGTAAAGCCAGGGTTGGTACCTCAGGCCAGACATCAAAACAGAATACAAAAAGTATTTCTTCGGCGACTTTCTCTCAGCAGATTTTTTTGCCATGAAAAGTTTCTCAAAATCATCATACTCATGTATAAAATTAACCCATTCGCTGCCAAGGACGAGTATACTCGTCTTTGACAGTGTATCCCGCACTGCCAAGACGAGTATACTCGTCCTACTTTAAATACATTATAACATGCAGACTTTTGAATGAGCAATTTTTTTGGCAACAAACATAATATAAATATGTAAAAAACTTGAAAAATACTACGAATAAATTTTTTACAAAAATAATACTTTATTTCTTATAGGGAATGATCTTTCACGCGAAAATCAACTTCATCGTGTATTTATAACAAAATTGTATAGCAACTAAATCACTTATGATACCTTGTTAATTTTTTATACCTTATTGATTGTAAACATAGCACTGTCACTTATAAGATTTAGTATCTTGTTGTGCTATGTAGATCATTATAAATCAAATAAATAAAAATAAAAATAAAAAATATCTTCATGATAGGATTTGTAACAAACTCCAATACATAATGGAGGTTTATCAGGACAGCTCGGACAGTAATATCGAGTCTCCTTTCGAATGTTTTTCGTTGCACAAACTCTACATTTGCGAGTTGGGTTTTTGTTTTGTTGTGTGGGAGAAATTGCATCAATATTATGAAGGTAACTCTGTTCTTGGGGTAAACGTAATTGATATATACGCAAATTTTTTGTAGAAGTTGATGGTGAAGCGGTATGTACATCGTGTGACAAAAAAGTTAGTAACTTCTCCACAAATTTGAAAAGACATATGGAAAAGAATCATATGAAGATATTGTAAAAAAAAAGAATCTCATCCGCTTTTATTTTTTTAACTCCAATTCATTTAAAGTGTTAGTGAATGCTATATTACATGGCCTAAAAATTCCAATCATAAATTCAAGAAATATCATGGAATTGGTGGTTGTGAACGCAGATGAAATAAAAATCAAAAACGTATTAAAAAATAATTTAATTTATTTAAAAATTGACACCGCAACTCGAAGTGATCGAGCAATTTTAGAAATAAACGCTCAAATTATTTTAAAAACGAAATTAGCATTTTTTCCCTTGCGATGTTAGAACTTAAAAAAAGGCACACCGCAGAAAATATAAAAATCGAATAGGTGTTAACGAATTATGATATAAACAAAAAACAAGTATATTCTGTAACAACCTACAATGGTCGCCAATTAATAAAAGCGATTGAGATGGAGATGTAATATCGATAAAATGCGTAGCGCACACACTCCACAGCAAGATTGGGGAAATTTGGCCTGGAGCGAGTCTTGAGGCCGTCTCCCCTGACCAAATTCCCCATCGCTCACGATCGAGAGCGAGAGTCCCCACCGGACCATCATCCTCAAGGCCAGCAACAAAGACCTCCCTACCCACAATTGGAGGGTGGCCAAAGTTGCTGACCAATGGGGTGATTACCGCGAGGCGGTAATCTCTCCCGCTTATCGAAGCCCTACTTTGTTCTTGGGGACGTAGATTGATGAGATTGAATAAAAGCATCTTGGCTTCCATTTAGCCAATATTGTAGAACTTCACTCAAAATATAAATAAATGTCAATGTTAGGCTTGGCAGCGAATGGGTTAACAAACACAACATAAGTGGTGTGAGATAGACCTAGTGGTCGTAATCCTGACTGAATGGTGGTAATGACCAATTATGTATGTATCTAATTATTCCTATTTTAATTTCTATGCAACTATGTTCACCATCTTCAAATTCACGCCTCGACTTTTTTTACTGTTGAGTTTTGAAATGTTTACTCATCAATGATCAATGATCATTCAAATATATTTACATTTTAATATTCATTTTATAAATTCTTACAGTAATTGTATGATTTAAATGCTCCTGATGTCTTTTGTCATGGACTAATAACAAATCTAAAAAAATGCATCAATTGTTTTTCACTGTCAAAATGTTATACTCCTTTATTTTTTATAAACGCATTTATTGTAGATATACAATTTATTGATGTAAAAAATAATTGTATATTTGACAATGTAAATATTAAAAAAACCTTTTTTAATGGTTTTACAATCACGTTTATTTTAGAATTAATCTCAACAGAAAATGTTTGAAGTCAGATGCACTTCACTGCAACTCCATTTTTAGCCGGTGTTGCCAGATTACCAAACCTTAGTTCGTTGCCAGATAGTAGATCACTACTATCTCGTCCAACCTGACAACACAATCGACCTCGATTGCCTGATATACATACTTAAATCTAAATTAAATCTAATTAATCTTCTAAATATTCGTAATCTATACATTCATCTTCGGAAGTGTTGCCTTCAGAGTTTAATAACAATTTACTCTCACAATTTTGAAGTTCCAACCATTTCTTAAAGCGTGTAGAATCAACAAATACCCTTATATGGAATTTGGTTCCGTCAACTTTGCCAACATGGCCTTAATATCCCTGTTCACCCGTTCAACCTGCCCATTCGACTGTGGTGAACCCACTGAAATCTTAACGTGTACTATGTTGTGATCTCTCACGAACTTCTCAAATTCGCTGGACATGAAACATGTCCCTCTACCACAAACTATTCGTCTCGGTCTGCTATAATATTGAAAATACTTTCTCAGTGCGCAGCACGCCTCCCTTGTCCTCGGGGAGTTTACCGCATATAATTTGGTAAATTTCGTAAAGCTGTTTCTTATAACTAATATGTGTTTCCTTTTCGATCTTACAGACGGCAACGGGCCAAAGTGGTCAATAGAAAGGGTATAAGGAATGGGCTTCTTCATTATATTATGTAAATTACGTTCATTTCTTATATTTGGTGGCGAATAATATATACATTTCAAACAATTCGTAATAAGTTTATTTATCTTTGCCCTCATATTTGGAAACCAGTAATGCTTCTGGATCTGACCCAAGCATTTTTCTATCCCAACATGGCCGTATTTCTCATGTATCAGACGTATGACATTACCCTCCATTGCCACAGGTACAAGTAGTTGTTTCTGTCCCTTCGCTCCCCACCGAATTACTAAATTATTGTCCAATACATAACCCTCAACATCACTGTCCTCTAATTTCTCCCGTATGTTCATTAATTAATTAATTAATTCATCCTCGCACTGAATAATCTGTATGTTCGTATCAACATCAATCGAATCAATGGCAGCAATCAAAGGAGTACGACTCAAGGCGTCAACATGTGACATTAGTTCGCCCCGTCGGTGTCGAATGGTATAGTCGTAATTTTCCAATTCCAAAGCCCAACGAGCTATTCTTGGGTTTACCAACCTTTTACCAAACGTTAATGCGAGAGAATTACAATCGGTGACAATCGTAAATGGAAAGCCTTCTAGGTATACACGAAATCGACTCAAGGCATATATTATTGCTAGGGTTTCTAGCTCGAAGCTATGATATTTTGACTCTGCCGCTGAAGTGCATTTTGAATTCCACCTGGATGGAATTTATTGTCCCTCTGCCTCTGAATCAACACTGAACCAAATCCCTTAGTACAAGCATCTGTATGCAATTCTGTTTCACAAAGGGGACCAGTACTGGCGAATTTATTAACCTGCCCTTGAGTGTCAAAAAAAACTTCCGTTCATTCGTCTGTCCATTTAAAATCCTTGTTCCTTAAATTGGTCAACGGCCTCGATATTCTAGCGAAATCAGGTACAAATCGGCGGAAGAAGGAAAAAAGAGCTAAGCATCTTTCCAATTCCTCATGACTAGTGGGCATCGGATATTCTACAACCGCTTTGATATATTCATTATACCATGTTCATTTACTCTGTACCCTAGGTAATCTAATTCCAAAATTCAATTTCAGGTCCGCTTCCCTTAGGGTATGTAGAACCCTCTTCAATATTTCAAAATGTTCGTCCAAAGTCTCCGTTGCAATACTAGTGTCATCCATATATACTACAATTTCCCTTTCATCAATAAATTTCCCCAATACCCTATTGATGAAACGTTGAAATACCGATCCTGCGTTCTTCAAGCCGAAGGGCATATAACAGTATTCATATTGACCCAGGGGTGTCACAAATGATGTGTACTTAATCGAATCTTCGTGCATCGGTACTTGATGCAAACTATTCTCCAAATCAAGTGTAGAAAAAATTTCTTATTTCTATTCTGTCATTGTTAGACGCTTCTGCGTGTAATCTGTGGAGATTAGAATAAAAATCACACCTTCATACAACTCTTGAGAAGGCTAAAAGATGTTAGCCAGGTGTTATTATTCTATGACGGAATTGGTAATATCGGGACCTTATGGGGCCCAAGTAAGCTATGCCCATTGAGGCGGCTGCCAAAGTGCCTTGCTGTTGCCTTGTTCTGGTAATCATTGGTGCAATAAATCTTTTCAACGGAAAAGATAATTTGTTTTTTCCTAAAATTGGTTTCCACTTCATTTTGCTCTATTACCCATTGCGAATTATGGTTTTAATGGTGTGCTGGTCTGTGCTCCGTATGTATGTATGTAAGTATGATGAACTTCGTACGAAAAAAGATGAATGTGTTTTCGGCCACACTCATGTCTACAGCAACATTGTTTTCACGAAACTGACCGGTACTTTAACGCACAGAAGTCTTACTGTCTATAACCGACTCAGTTTCTTCTAATTTTTTTCCCACTTTTCGAATTCTATACACATTAGGTGCGCTTTTTCTACTGAAAAATTATCAGAGGCCTCTTCATAACTTTCCTAATTATTGTAATAAGCTTTCACAATTATAATAATTAGAGTAAATATATGCGATAGCCATATAAAATAAAATTGAATTTAAAACGATACACTCGTTCTGAGACACATTTTATTAAAACATACTTTTATTCTTCTTCAGCGCAAAATATCAGAGTCGAAATATTTTTATTCATGTTTATGAATTTTGAATGTAGGTGGGAGGTGTGCCACTTTTGTATTTTTCGCCTCTTAACTAAAAGGGTAATATTGTTCCTGCTAACAGTTAATTCCATTCAGTTCAAAACAAGTGTCGTCATTGGAAAAGGGTGCAGTGATGTCCAAATTTATAAATGCTTTCTCGTCCGGAATGACAATTTCTTGTTTCCAAAAATTAAAAAGTAGCTCGTTAAAAATCAATTCAAGTCTATATTGAAAAATAAAAAGAAATTTTAATACAAAAACTCGACTCTCGTATATAATATTGACGAACTTCCTGGTAGAAAGTATTGGTTTTCCAAACTGACATTTGCACAATTACCCAAACATAGAAAATACGCATTGTTATATGCCGCCTTCCTGAGTGCTACCAGAAAAGTTACTATGACGCAGATAGAAAAAACCAAAATCAAATATTTTAACTCATCTTCAATATCTGATTTATAACGTTTGCAGATAGCTAAATTCAATTCACATCACATTTGTTGTCATCGAAATAAAAGGAAAATATTCACTGCTATTGCTGTCGAAACTGGTAACAATACCACAATAGGTTTCCAGTAAAGTTTATTGTTCTGCATTGTTAGCAATGTGCAGCACACTCTAGTTTACAATCTTCTACCACAAATATTTCATACAAACACAGTTGTATGCCTGTACTCCTATAACACAATTTCAATGTTTAAAATGTTTAAAGAATATAATAAGGAAGCACGTACATATGTGTACATATAAATGTTCTTTAAAGTTTGACTTTAGTCTTGAATAATTTTATATTTTCTCTTTTTTCCTTTGAAAGTTAAATCTTATAAAAATAATTTAAATTCAATTTCATCTATTTCTAGTTGAAGTGATAAAAAAGATTCTGGATAGTTTTGGTGGTTGAAATTGTCTTACGAAAAATTTGAATCTGTTGATACCACACGTAAAAATATTTTGTTTTTGTGTAAATGTGAACTTTGAAATTTGTCGGCTCTATGTTTATTAAATATTCACTCAGTAGCTGTCCATGGCATTTCGTTCAATGAAAAACGGAGCAAAATGAAGCAAATGCAAATTTTTCAAAAACAAAAGTTATAATCTGAAGCACATTTCAATCCGAATGGCTTAGATAACATTCACAAAAATGTGTATGCAAATCGCGAGAAAAAATTGTGCCTCAACTTGATTGGGCCGAAATTTGTGTTGCAAAAGTTCTAGTAACATGATAACGGGGTTCTCGTGAACTTAATTGGACAGCAAAGATATAGCCATCTATTGCAATTAGAGATACAACACCGTTCATAAACATCTGTGTTAAAAAATATCGGTGATATGACCGATACATCATTGTTTGTTCGATGTTTTATTTTTCTACCATTAAGTAACTAAATATAAAACCTAAAGCATTTCAACACATTTAAAAACCTAGAAACAACAGTAGCGCAACGGCACCTACATATCGTCATATGATTTCAGAAAAGACAAAAAATTTAAATTCTACTTCTTGATTGATTACTATGCACAGTATCAAAATACATATTCCTGTACAATTTCACACTCTTGATCCAAATGTGGATTGATATTTTATGTGAAAGCATTGCTTAACATATTTTTAATTCAATTAAGCTTTTGTGAATACATATGAGGATAAATACCCCAAAAATGTTATTCAAAATAAAAAGTTTTTTAACATAAATTATTAAATAAACATCGACGTATCGTTTGCATCCTTAGTCACAATTTATAAATCGCAGCAACAATTTGAAAAACAAATACTTAAGAAATTCCGATATTATTTTTTATTTATCTAATGGGATAGGTACATATGTCGTAGACTTTATCATCTGAAATCACTGTGGCTGTAAGGAAAAATTTCAAAATTTATGTTAGGATCAACATCTTTTTTTTCGTTTGATATCCATATCATATTACACTAACCTTCAACGGGTTCTTTTGGATGATCTCCAATATAGGATATGATAAAATTCACTTAAATCAAAAACAGTTGAAGTATTGAGAGGTAACTTTTCAGGTGATAATGGTTAAAAGAAGACAGAAATAGCGCCCCAAATTTCACAAAAATAGTCGACATATGCCCTGATACAGTTGGACGACGTACATATATGTACATATGTATCATTTGTAATTATGAATTTGAAGACCTTCGAGTATGTACCGTTAGTAAAAATTTGGATTTGGAAAAGAACATGAACTTAAAGATTTGTTTAAATAAAGTTCATGTTAAGCTCAAAAGTTATAGATCAACAAAATCTGCATATCCTGGAAAATCGTCCATTAAAATTTACAATGGAATATGGTTGTATATTCCCCAGAATCAAAAATTAACTGTGTTTATTCCGATAGAACAAGAAGAGTACATTACATTGGAGCAGTGGAACATGGAGAGCCATACTGTGGTATAGAGTTGCTATCACTGATAGCCATGGATCATTAAATAAAATCGTTGATATGGTGTACAAGCAGATGAATTGGAGGAGGGATGAGACTGTATGCATATGAAAAAATTCCTCAGCATTGGATATTCAAAAATGAGAATGACCTTATACACATGTTCACCCAATCGCCTGGTCAATTACCACAGAATGGAAATTTGTTAATCGATTGATACATCGGTATTTATAACATATGTCAAATAGTGAATAAGAACCTTATATGCGACAGCGACAGTTCTTTTACAAAGACAAGACAGTGAAAACTGCGGTTTCTAACTCTGGCATTAAAAAGTCAGCGTCCAGGCCATCCAAACCAGCCACCTTGTTGTTTTCAGGTCCTTGAATTACGACTTTGGCCACTTCCTTACGGGGCTGCGGAATCAACATATCATCGTCACCATCGATTACAGCCGGTACAACATTTCCTTTAATGACAGAATTTGTGTCTTTATCGCTTCGTAATATCGTAAAAACTGTTGCAATACAAAAGTCCAAAACAATGACACCAGTATAAAACCCAACGAAATTTTTTTTAATTAAGCCTACATGTTTTTAAATTACTTTAGTATTTACTTATAATTTCTTATTAATAATTATACTGTTAACTTTCTTAAAATTTTGTTGATGCAACAAAAAAAAAATTAATTAATTGTAGTTTTTTTTTTATTAAATTTCCGACATTTTATAAGATTCTGAAAATTTTTTGAAACACGTGAAACTCTAAGGGCCATTATTACAACTTGTCCTTAAACTTGGGGTTAGTTAAAGATACCTTTATCTAAAGGAACTGGAATGTGACCTTTAAATTATATTCATTATTACAACTTACAGATAAAATATGGCAGTGCCTGAGCAATATCGATAAAACTGCTTAATTTTGCTATTAACTGCTATTAAGTTGTAATAATAGCCCTAAGAGAGAAGAGATAAACATTCAGATATTTTAGAATATTTAAAACTGCCGCTTGTCGCGAGCGAGTTTACTTTCAGCAAAAACAAATATTTGCCTAATAACACAAAATTTCCATATTTTATCTCTTTATACAAATAACTTCTTGGTAAACTAACGCAATGAAAATTGTTTCAATAATTCAGTGAATTTGTAGAAGACTGAAATAAGAAACGAAAATCAACAACCAGTGCCGTCTTTACCATAAGGGCACTTGGGGCACGTGCCCAGGGCCCCCGACTTTAAGGAGGCCCAAAGTTAGAACCAATTTACTTTCGAAATTCATATTTTTAAATTTTCAGCAAATTTTTTATAATTTACTTTTCTAACTTCTAAACTTTTTAAAACAATATATTTAATATGGTATATAATTTTTAAAGCTGCATCCAATGATGTATAAAACATAAATAACCATGTCCTTATAATTGTTATATTCCAAAAAAACGTAAAATTTTAAGGACTTTCATTAAAATAAAAAAATGCTGCCAAATTTTGCATGTTTTATACACCGTTATCATCAAAAAACCTTTTAAATGATACCACATATTGTATATTTATACAATATATTTATAAGTTTTTTGTTTTGTTTTTGCTCATGTACAAAACGATTTAAAATTTTTGTACAATATGGAAACGTTTGCGAAATGTTTCGTTTGTTTTCATACCCTGCATAGAAGTCAATAAATTGGGAAATCCCCGAATGTGTCAAATTTAAATCAGTGAAAGTGTTAAGTGTTTTAGATAAAACAATAATTTATACAAGTGTTGAAGTGTTTTTTGTATAGAATTTAGAGAGTAATACGTACTAAGTACATATAATATATTGCTTTATATTTTATAATGTCGAAACGAACATATTTAAGTGGATCTCTGCAAATCACATACGTAAAGGATGCACGCCATATTTATCTGCAAACATTTGTTATGAATTTATTGATATTATGGGTCAACAAGTATTAAAAACTATTGTCAACGAACTAAAAGCATCAAAATACATTTCCATTAGTGTGGATTCTACTTCAGATCTCTCCCACTTTGACCAACTGACATTTATTGTTCGATATGTAAAACACGGAGAGCCTATTGAGAGGTTCTTACAATTTTTGTCTATGGATGAACATAATGCTCAATACATATCAAATAAAATTTTAAACTTTTTAGAAAGCCTTGATATTCCTATAAAAGATTGTCGTGGGCAGAGTTACGATAATGCACCAAATATGGCTGGGAAGTATTCTGGAGTTCAAAAACAAATAATAGAAAAATGTGAATTTGCCATTTTTGTCCCATGTGCTGCACATTCTCTAAACTTAGTAGGTGTTCAGGCTGTTGAATGTGTTTCAGAAGCAGTAAAATACTTTCAATTAATCCAAAAATTGTTTAATTTTTTTTCATCTTCAACTAAAAGATGCAAAATTATGTCAGTGTGTTTGGGTGCAAATAAAGTAGTGAAGTCTCTTCCGGGTACAAGGTGGTCTGCGCGTGCGAATGCTATTAGTGCTTTGAAGAATGGTTATAATAATATTTCTGAAGCTTTGACATCAATTGCAAGTGACATCAATCAACCAGGAGAAACTAGAAATGAGGCTAAAAGTTTGGCACAAAAAATGGAAAAATTGGAGACTATACTTCTAACAGAGATATGGAATGATCTTTTAGGAACTATGAATAAAACAAGCTTAAGTTTACAGAATAGTACTACGACCATGAATGTTGCCGCACAACACATCTCTGGTCGATTATGTTAATAACGTACGCGATAACTTCGATCAGTATGAATCTGCGGCTACAGCAAAAAAACCAAATGCTGAATACAAAGATAAGTCCGAAAGAATTAGAATTCGCATCACTTTTTTTGAAGGGTCGTCAGAAAATCTACAGTTGAGTGGCAAAGAAAAATTCAGGTTAAATACATTTATTCCTATAATCGCCACATTATATGCTCATTTAAAAAATCGCTCGACTGCATACCAAGAAATTGAAAATAAATTTAGTTTTTTGTCTCAGTTAATATCGATTGATTCTGACCAGATGACAAAAAAATGTAATGAGTTTTCAGAAATCTACCACGAAGACATTAATGCTCAGGAGCTGAAGTCTGAATGTTTTCATTTGAGGCAGTATTTAAAGAACATTGCAAAAGAAACCGAGGATTTAAGTATTTTAGCACTACATAAACTTATAAAGTCCCATAAAATAGAGGAAACTTTTCCAAACATTGAAGTTGCTATAAGAATATTCCTTTCCTTAATGGTTACAAATTGTAGTGGAAAGCATTCATTTTCACAGCCTTAAAGAATAAAAAATGAATTACGAACAACTATGTTACAAGAGCGGCTATGTAACTTATCAATTATGTGCATAGAGAGTGAAATTCTTAAAAAAATAGACTTTGAAGACATAATAGAAGATTTTGCAGAAAAGAAGACCAGAAAAAACGTTATCTTAACGATTTCAAATCAGTAATATTTTATTTTGGTTTTTTATCAATCACTTTTAAAATATAACTCATTTAATATGTTTCAATTAACATTAATAAATATGTATATTAGAGTGGCCCAAAATAGAAGTTTTGAATGTTCCCAATTTAAATAAAAATTTGATTCATTTTAATACTACGTTTTTAAAAATTTTTGTTCTGACGTCAATGAGTGAGCTGGATCAAAGAATGAGATTTTCACATTTTTACATAGAATTATAAAAATTCTATTACTTTTTCTGTTACACGAAAATTTCCGATAAACCATTGAAAGCGCCTCTCAAAGACCCTTCTTATGATATCATATCCATTCTTTGAAAGAAATATGGAAAAATTCATGAAATCCTCAAAAAAGGACCTTTTTATCATTGGTTCCAGCTCACCAGGTCCAGGACAACAATTTTGAGAAAAGGTAGCTTAGAATCAATTAAACTTTCATTTTAGTTGGAAACATTTGCACCTTATTTTTCCTCCATACAAACGGGGCAACCCTAATGTATATATGTATATACAAAATATGTATATAAAATCATCATATAAAAATGTGTTTTTATTTTTAAATTTTTAGGGGCCTCCAATAAGCTTGTGCCCTGGGGCCCCGGGCACAACAACTAGTTGATTCGGTTTTTCTTATCATATTGATAAGTCTGCAATGGTTTATGACGAATTTAAAAGTGTGAACGACGCCATTGACTGAGTTTTTGCTCCGGCATTATTCATTACATATTTTTTCTTTTTTTATAATAGTTACGGCTACGCAGAGGTTTCCTTATAATGCGTTAAGACAAATAAAATATTCTAATTATTTTGTTTTATTTTCATCTATTACTTTTATTATGATCTTTACACTTTCTTTTTAAACTGCAACTTAAGTTTTTCATTTTATTTTATTTCTTCTCGATTGGTACTTTCTTTCAGCAGTAAACCAAGTTTCACCATTTTAAATGCATAAGTAGAATGTGTTTTTTTTAAGATGTAGAGAACTTAAAATAATAATACGGTGCAGAAGTATTGTTGGAATGACACTTTTTAAATAATCTGATAGAAAATTTAATGTTATTTATTTTTTAAATATGATTTTGGGCTTATGCCGCTACGAGTTAAATAGTTCATGCGACAAATCAAGAGCTTAATATAGCCCTACAAAAAGTAATTCAGATTCAATAAATTGCCAGAATTAGAGGGCCAGTGAAAAGGATCCCTTATAAAATAAAGGCTGATAAAACGCATTGAACAGTAAATTTTAGTGGATGTAGTGGTGATTCGATAAGGGCTTGAAGATTGTCTACGCTCCAAATAGGCTTGACGTAGTCATTTAACTTGGAATATGCTAATCAATAAAAACAGTTTTATGATACAAATTTTGTTCTTCGGCAAGTTTCAAATGAGACAGCAAAAACAGCGACTCAGGTGATGGTCAACTGGTTTATCTTTATGCAACTTACATATGTATTGTTTTGTTACATAATTCAACAATTTGTTTTTATTCAAAATAGATTGCAGTAAAAAAGCACATTTTTGCCTTGTTTTAAGCATACATTTTCTACAAAAGAGTACATGTACTCATTAAAAGAGCACGTCTGCCACCCCTAAAGACAATGATCATTGTTTTAAAAACGCGGTGGAAATGTTTCAAAAAATGTGTCAAGTAAACGAAGAATGATTGATAAAAAAACAGACTAGGATATTTAAGATGTTATTAACAAATTAAAATTGAATAAAGTATAAAATACATTTTAATACTTATTAATTAGTTTAAATTAATTTTCACTAACTTTTTTTGTTTTTATTATGAATTATTTTAATACAATTGTAAGTTTTTTTATTATAAATTGTTAAAAAAAACTGCTCTATATTTTAAATCGCTTTTAAAAATTTGTTATTAATTACAACTTTTTAATTACAACAGGTAAATATTTAATATGGATTGTAAAAGTAAACAAATTAAATGAAAATTAAATTAAATACAGATCAAAAAATTTTATAATACATATATACTATGTATATATGCAAATCTGTAAACATGGGTGTGTATTTGCAGTAGTTGCAAATGTAAATCAAAATAGTGATGAAATACTCTTTCGTTATGAGAATAATTTTATAGTCGCATCGCATTGCTCTTTCGGCCGTTGTCATTGATCTGAGTGGTCTTCGCGCTTCTATCTCTTTCGTATATAGTATCATCCATTTTCTCGCAATACCAACTCTTATGGTCATTAATCATTATGAAATTATGTAATACAATGCACACTAGTATTCGCCTTCGGCTAGTATGTAGTGTATTGGCTTATTAGATGTGAGGCCACGGTTCAAACCCCAGTTCAGACATCTCCAACAAAACGAAGTATGATAAAATATATCTCCGACGACTTCCTCTCCTTTCTTAGAAGTTTCTCAAAAATCTGTCGTTCGAATACGATTTTCAACTGTATGCCCCGCCACTAATGTATAAAATTAACACACACAACACAAGATAAACTAGGTCGTAATATATGCATTTAAGTAATTCACACTAAAACAATAAATTAGAAACTCTACAGTTGTAAACAGTATTCTAAAATGCCAAAAGTATTCTATATAACTCTTCGTACTCGGGATTATCTACAATTGAATATTTCTTTTTCACTATAGAGATTGTCTCCTTGAAGGAAAAGCTGTATCCCCTATTAAAAGTGGGGAATGTATTAATGGTTTTTCTGGTGGCACAGGATTCGTTTTATTTAAAATGGATAACCGAAATTATATGTACGAAATACTCCATCAGGAGTAAAATTGAAATATTAAACTAGGAATTTATAAATATTGAGTAAATTACCGCCATTTCTTTGACAACAATAGCTTACCATACTTGCTGCAATAAATGCGTAATTATCGTCATAAGCCCCATTTAGGATAATACTAAAAAACTTTTTGTAATTAGATAACATTAATCAACCGCACCAAATGAATTTGGGAATACTCAACAAATTTCTAAAATTAGTTTTCAACGTCTCAAGCTAACCTTAAGTAAATTGAATATTAAAACACCACAAAACATCATGTGCTTCCAAAATTATTAAACGAACAGTATTTCCTAACTTATGGCTCCAAACAACTGGCTAGACTGAGTTTCCAGGCTTAAAATACGTACATATGTAAGTAATCGAAACCTTTGTTAATGCATACAAACTCTGAGAGTAAATAAAACTTGGCATGAAAAGTTACGCAAAAGATCTATCGTTCGGAGTTGACTTTTTACTGTAGGTGCTACGACTCATGTATAAAATTAACGCACACAATATGGATGGTGTCAAAAGCTTTGCCTAAAGGGTAGTAATTAAGGATGTAAGTAAATTACTTACATACTGAGGAAATTGATAATATTTTATCGAATTTAGAAATAAATAAAAGTTCCGGCAATAATGGAATTGCTCCAAAACTTCTTTACTATTGTAAAAATGAATTGCCACTTTACTTAGTAAACATACTTAATCAATTTGGGAATATATCCAGACAATTTAAAAATTCACAATATTACTCCCATGTCTAAGGTGAGTAATGCTACATTAAAAACATGTTTCGTCCAATTGTCAGTAATTGACAATGTATTTGAACTAGAGATGAGCGATATTTTGAACACTGTGTAACTACAGTGATTGAAATTGCCAAATAACAGTTACTAATAATGTCGTTCTTTCAAAATTGTTACATACTCAAATTTATTTCATTTTATTTTGAGCGAGGCAGAATTACTATTTACTTTTGCCTTTTATACATGAACTTTCTGTGAAACTGAATTGTCAAACTTCATATAAAAAAAAATTACATTAAAAATAATAACATTGATGACACCACTTTGATTTTGTTCAATAGTCTTTTCGTAGTATGTATCTAGTTGTCTCTTTCTTACGACTTAATAAAATACGTTATTGTCATTATTGTTTTCTTTTGGAATACTGTGATCACAATCACTGTTTTAAAGAACAGTGATTAACAAATCACGTTCACTGAGAACAATGTTCTTCAAAAATCACTGGATCGCTCATCTCTAATTTGAACGAATTCTGCATAATAATATTTTTAACTATTTGGTAAACTACCAACTACTCAACGAGTATCAGTATGGATTTAAAAAAAGGTTGTGGCACAGTAGAAGCTGTGGTAAATGTCACTAACTTTATTTGTAAAGGATTCGATCAAGGATTAAAGGCGTAGCTGGTATTTTTTCGATTTTACTAAAGATTTTGATATTTATAAAATTTTACTGCAAAAGCTAAATTTATATGGAATTCGTGGCAATGATCTAAAACTTTTAAAGACCTATTTAGCAAATAGAAAACAATTTGTCCAAATAAATAAAGAAAAAAGTTCTGTTGGTAGAGTGGAGCATGGTGTCCCTCAGGGTAGTGTGCTGGGGCCTCTGTTATTTTCCACGTATCTTAATGATATCAAAAACCTTAATCTCTATGGTAAACTTTTTATTTATTTCGACGATATTTGCCTTTGTTATCATGAGGTAGCAGTTAAAGCGTATATGGAACGAGATGCTCGTTATAAACGCTAACAAAACGCAGTTAATTCGTTTTCAGCCTCATAGTCTTTCAAATAACATATTTAGGGTTTTTATCGATGGTACAGAAGTCTATGAAGTGAACATAATTAGATATTTAAGCATAAATTTGCAAAGCAACTTAGTCTGGGACCTACATAGTCAAAAATATGCTCAGCAATTGGAATATTGTACAAATTTAAAATCTAATTCGATATAAATACGAAATTTTTGATCTATAATGCACTAGTTCAAAATCACTTAAATTATTTAGCAATCACGTATGGTTGTAAAAAACTACTGAGTCGTACATGATCTTCCTATATCATATTCTACTATATCTTTATATGAAAACGTATGTAACTCGGTGCTACCAATTTATGGTACATACAAACTTCAACTGTTAGTTGATGTTTTCAAATCCTTGTACATTATAGGACATCACACAATAAAATTTTCACAGAATCAAAATAAAAATCAACACTAAAAACAACATGAATTTAGCAGTAGCACGCTGTAGGCTGGAGACGACAAAGCAGAGCATAGAATACATGGGTAGTCGAGAATTTAATAACTTGCCTGATAGTTTGAAATCTGGCAATAGAATCTCGATGTTTAAATCCAATTTAAAAAATGTTTACTAGAAAATTTGGAAGAACTTTTATCTTAATATTTAAAACACCCTATGTACTTTTAATGTATATTTTATTATAAATAATAGCAATCTGTTAATTTTTGCAAGCTCGCCTCTTTAATGCCTAAAAGGCGCTGGGGCCCTATTATGTACTTTTTGAAATATGTATATCTGAACTTAATAAAAAAAATTTCTTAAGTAAGTAATATTAAGCAATGGAAATTTTCGGAGGTGTTATCGGCAGCCTCTCCTTGGGTAATAAACGGTGGCCAAGCTATCTCAGAGGGCATTTGACGAGCGTTAACACAAGCTCATAAACTTCCTTCATCATTCATCTTTCAACTCCTTATTGACTAGTCGTGCTACTCAGTGACAATCACTGTCGCGCCAACTAATTTATTTTTCAAATTTGGGGTCCATATTTTGCTGTAATAAGCAGAATGAATTTTAAAAGCCGCATATTTTTAATATGACATTTTGAGAAAAAATTTTCTATATACGTATAATCAATAAGCCAAGGATTGTAATGGCCACACCATAATATGACCATTTTACTGTTCGACAGCGTTCATCATTTCATTTCATCTTTCTGTATAAAATTGGGATTCATCATCAAACAGGAGATTGATAAACTAAGGAATTTTTTTAAATTATTAAACTATACGAGCACCCTCTCAAATAGTAGTACTACTACATATCAGTTGTGGCCCATCATGTAGCGTGTTCTACAATGTTCCATTTGCAAAAATATATGAGCACTTCTTTCTCCTATCGGTGAATTTTTCAAATCGATCTATCAATATTCAGCATAAAAGACTTTAAACATTTAATTTATTTGTATCTAAGTGTTGAGAATCGTCAGAGTTTATTTATAACTAACGAATGTAATAACGAAATATCTTTCCCATGTTCTTAATGGTATCGATTCGAAGAAATGTAGACAACTTTTATATAAATTTTAAAATTTATTATTTCGTACTTGTGTTAATAGTCTTTTCATAGCATATTTCAAAGTGAATGTCGAAAGAAAATTTTGTTAATTCAAAAGGACCTCTACTAGGAATACCCTCTCTAGTAGGAATACCCTCAACGAGATTGCATGCGTTATAATGATGTCAAACTCTTTTGTTCAATTCCAATCTCTTTCAATCTGATTCTTTGAAGCTTGAAGCCATACATGCAATTTGTTTTACTTGCATATTCCAAACACAAGTGTCTAATAAGAGGATAAGCAAGGCCACACAAAAAATAAGGCACTACAAAATACAATCGAATTTGCACTAGCTTTAGTGCGTCTGTTTATATGTATGTATGTGATTATACAATTTTACAAAGTTTCTGACAGTAGCACTCTCATCGTTTCGTCTGTCGAACAACAGTAACAACTGACAACTGAATGATATTAAAATGAAATGAAAATTTCAGTAAAAAAAAAAAAGCTCTTCATAAGAATGGATCAAGCCAACTAGAGAGAAGAGGAAATGTGTTTGCTACTGCATATGATAGTACTCTGACTTTTATGGGTCACTTCAATAAAGCCATGTTTCCTATACCAAATTCAAAAAATGAAAGTGCTGTAGTTGCAAAAAGACTAAATAGTCAAATGTGAAGTACCAGAAGAATGTTATTGTCATTCTATGAAATTACCATAATTTTATTTTGTATTTTTGATTAAGAGTTATATTGCTGAAATGAAACATTAGCAAGAAGAGTTATCGAACAGCATTTAAATTCCGAAATTACCCGTCTACACTTAAAAAATTATATTCCCTGGGGTGATGTATTTAAACATTGTTGCATTGAATCTAATGGCAAAACCACTTTTTTCAATAATCTAAAGCTGTTAGTGTTTAGTTAAGAACATTCAATTTTTTGATGAACAGCTGCGAGCTATGCTGATGCTTTTGGTGGAAGAAGCTGATTTTTTAAATAATTCAATTAGTATTTTAACTCCTTTTGCGATGTCTATTATTAATAAAACTAATTTTATAATAAAAATAAACTTTACATGTGCTTACTTACGTAGTTGGCTAACAAAAGAAATGTAAACATTTATTATTTTAGCATTTTTTAATAAAATAAAAAAATTTTCCATTCTAAGGTCGAAGTCGCCGTAGTCTAGTAGGTAGTTGTCTTATTAGACGTAAAACCCGGGTTCGTATCCCAGGTCAGACATCAAAACGAAATATGAAAAAAATTATATTTCTTCGGCGTTTTCCTCTCAGGAAATGTGGCAAAAACTCTGAGTAAATAAACCTGCCATTAAAAAGTTTCTCAAAAATCTGTCGCTCGGAGTCGTAGGTCCCGCCACTTGCGTATAAAATTAACACACATAACATGAGCGGTGTGAAAAGCTAGGCCGTAATCCGGACTGAAGGGTTGTAATGGCCAATTATGTATGTATTCTAAGGTCGTCATGAAAAAAAGTTATTTAAACCTTTTGTTGATTGAAATGTTTTTCATTGATTCAATGAAAAATATTTACAGCAATATCGTAGCGAGTCTATTTAGAGAAGAGTAAAAAAATTATAAATTACTAAACATGTTAAACTCTTGTTCGTTAACAACGTCAATCAACGGATTTGAACTTGTCGAAAACCATTAAACGACAGTTTCAGTTTGCATAATTGTATCTTGAGTTTCGTCACTCTTTGCTACAACAAACATGTTCACTTAGATTATACGTATTTTCCTGTAAGAAAAATTTAAACTATTATTGTTTGAAATTATATACTGCGTCTTACAAAACAATTAATTGAGAAATAAACAAAAATACTTGTTTCTTCTAAATGCAATAATGGAACGCACCCACCGCTAACATGATACACTTCTCTTAGCAATAGAAATGATCGCGGTTGCCAACATCGTTGGAGTTATGATGGTAAGCATAGAGAACTAGACCTCCGTGACGAAAAATATCAATGCCAAAGAGCTCTATTAATAAAAAAATCTGGTCTGAAATGTTTCCCCAGCGAGGAGAAGAGGTGTATGTTTAGTCAGCCTACCGTTTGTGGGAGTCTAGAATATCATTTCAACTAATGACCTTCATAGAAGTATGAAGTTTTTCTCATGCATTTCTGTAGATTTTACCATTTTTTTATTAAAGAAAAATTTCAAATTCCTTTTTTACTATTTACTGTAAGAGAGGTCGCCGTAGTCTAGTAGGTAGTGTGTTGGCTTATTAGAAGTAAAGCCAGGGTTCGAGCCCCAAGCCAGACATCAAAGCAAAATATAAAAAGTATTTCTTCGGTGACTTCCTCTTAGCAGATTTCTGGCAAAAACTCTGAGAGTAAATAAAATTGCCATGAAAAGTTTCTCAAAAATCTGTCGTTCGGAGTTGACTTTAAACTGTGGGTCCCACCACTCATGTATAAAATTAACACACACAACATAAGTTGTGTGAGAAACTAGGTCGTAATCCTGACTGAAGGGTTGTAATGACCAATTATGTTATGTATGTATTTACTGTAAGTAATAAGTGCATGTGAATGAATGTTTGTATATATTTATATTTATGTTAAGGGTACTTATTGTGCTTGAATATAACAGTGTTGAAGTACACACTTACTTGTGTATGATTGTTTGGAAATGTTTATTTTGAAAAAACTTTAAACATACAATAACATTTACCAATTCATCCAGAAATGGGCCTAATCGCTTAAAAAGATTTTTCAATTAAAATTAGGTTCAGTTGCCACCTTCTCTAGAGCCCATCAAGTGAACACATTTCGTTATTTGTGGGACTGAACAAATGACAAATTATTTTGCAGATGTAGCTTCAAAACGGTGGCCGTTAACAACTGCCAAAATTCGGACGTCACTTTTGAAAGATCCTATAGAACCGTCTCATATATTATCTTTGAAAGGGGAAGACTACACCAGTTATACAAACATAACCTCAAAACGATCATTTTCATATGAAAACGAAATTATTTCCAAATACAAACACAAACGGTAGCTAAATTTATTCCAGGTGTTAATAGGTTATTTTTTATATTTACCTGCTTGTCACTTATTGTTAGTTGAATATTTAATTAAAGTTTCAGTTAATAATTAAGCAAAAGGATATTAATTTCAAAATATTAGATTTCTTTTTAATTTTCAATATTTCTATTTTCTTTAACTACCAACAGGTCTCTTTCCAATGCAAAATAAATTATTTTCATACACTGTATTTTATTGTAGGAAACATTGTTATTTTTTATTTAAAAAAGTTAACTAAGAAAAGATATTTAAAATATGTTTAGTTTTCGTTTGCTGTACCAATTTGAACCAATCCAGCAATGTATTGGAAGGTATATATTTTTTAATTTTTTACAGCTTTATCCGATCCATATGTTTTTGGTATGGTTAATACATAAAGTTAGGTTTAATGTTATTGTTTGGTATTTCAATAAACAGATCTGCATTAGATCTTCGATTAGATTTAAAAGTGTTAACATTTGGTGGATATTTCATTCCATGAATTATCAAAAAAAACATTTTCATTGTTTGTTTCTAATAGAGTATGATCCGATTTTGGTGACTCAATAGAAAACGAGATAATTTACATATTACCACAGAACGTAGGTTTGGAATTTAAATAACTTTTTGCGTCACTGTCAGATGAATCGCAACTATTGACTATATCATTAGACTTTGATTTATATTTTCTTTATCAAATTGATAAATGGTTACGAAAACTTTTACACTTTACCTCTTGAAGCCTTTTAATAGATAGCGACATCAACATTATCTTCCGCAACATCGCGAGCTGTAAGAGTATTCTCCTTTTCAGTCCCATTACCTTCTTTATCCTGATCGCCATCTTCTTGATCTTTGACTGGGTTTAAATTTTACGTCAGGCATATGACCAGATGAAACTGACCTTTTGTTATCATTGCGTACAGCATTATCAATACCGTCGTTGTCATCAGGACTAAAAACGGAATTGTAATAATAAGTATCAGAGTTTTTGTTTCGACGTTCACGTAGACGTGTAACCTTAAGGCTTATATCTTCAGTCTTATCTGAGCTAGTAGTTTCGACAATAATTAAATCGGAATCGCTTTCATAGG
Organism: Sarcophaga carnaria; assembly: GCA_958299815.1. Lineage (NCBI taxonomy): Eukaryota > Metazoa > Arthropoda > Insecta > Diptera > Sarcophagidae > Sarcophaga > Sarcophaga carnaria. Next base: position 70,986,564 of record OY283153.1, on the reverse strand, counting down.
CACCATGAAAAAGTTCGGCCAACACCATTATCCCCTGTGCCTTCTTCTCTTGCTGAAGTTTTGGAGTTTCGCTTATAAAGGGTCCGCCAAATAACTTTTTTTTGAAAATGCTTTAAAAAGAACTACTGAATATTTTCTCAAATTTCTTCTTTTATTTGAAAATACAATCCTTCCGGTTAATAATGGAAAATAATTTCACACAAATGGCTGCCTCGGCTGGCCATGCAGTAGCCTACACCAGAAGATGTCGATTTTGGCAAAAAAAAATCATCTTTTCAGATGTTTTTTTTTGTTTTGATCTTGACGGGTATGTAACAAAGCAAAATTGTTGCATTTGGCACAGAAAACCCGCACGCATACATTGAAAAGCAGACGCACCCAAAACGAGTCACTGTTTGGTGCGGATTTTGGTCCAGAGGCATAATTGGGCCATTTTTCTTCGAAAATGAACAAGGAGTGGCCGTTACAGTCAATGGCGATCGTTATCGGGCCATGTTGAACGAATTTTTGTTCACAAAAATTGAAGAGGAAGGATTTGGTTTCAACAGGATGGCGCTACGTGCTACACAGCCGAAGCTACACTCAATGTTTTGCGCCCTGTTTTTGAAGATCGCATTATCAGCCGCAGAGCTGATGTCGTTTGGCCACCTCGGAGCTGCGATTTGACACCGTTGGACTATTATTTGTGCGGTGCCGTCAAAGATAAGTGTTACGCCGACAAGCCAGAGACAATTGACGCTTTAAAGGACAATATTCGTGAAGCCATTGGTGAAATACAGCTGCACACAATCGATAATGTGCTTAAAAATTGGACCGATCGTGTAGGCTACTGCATGGCCAGCCGAGGCAGTCATTTGAATGAAATTATTTTCCATTATTAACCGGAAGGATTGTACTTTCAAATAAAAAAAGAAATTTGAGAAAATATTCAGTAGTTTTTTTTTAAAGCATTTTCAAAAAAAAGTTATTTGGCGGACTCTTTATATATATATTTTCTCAACTGACATTGCTGTAAATTGCTTTCATCGTTCTCATTGTCTTCCAAAGTTATTGATACAATATTTGTATTATATTCATTGGTTGTATTAATTGTAGGAGGAATCATTACAACGTCGCTGCTACGCATTGTCCGTATCCAAATTAATTATTTCTGAAGGTTACATTTTATTTGCAACTGCTTCGGTAGTGCTTTTAGCCTTTTTAGATTTCTGTTTCTCAATCTCTAGACGTACAGATGTTTGTAATTTCTGTACCCTACTCTTCATCCAAACAGGTACGGAATATAACACCAATTTTCGTTTGGGGTTCTGGTCAGCTTCATTGGAAGCATTTTTATATTGTGATGTGATACTCTTTTGAGTCGCATGTTCAGTAGTTAATGTTGCAGTTGATGTATTTACTGTGCTTTTAGCCTTTTCAGATTTCTGTTTCTTAAGCTCTAGATATAAAACTGTTTGTAATTTCTGTACCCTCCACTTCATCCAAACAGGTACGGAATATATCACCAGTTTTCGTTTGGCGCTCTGGTCAGCTGTATTGGATACATTTGTGCATTGTGATGTCACATGTTCAGCAGTTAATGTTGCAGTTGATGTATTTACAGTTTTGCTCATATCCTCTGTCTTTAACATTTCTGTGATTAAATACACATTATTGCAAAAAACAATATATTTTATTAAATATAAAAGTTAAAAGAAAATTATCTTAACGGCCAATTTAATACACCAAAATCAATGCATACTGGTGCACTAAACCTTAAAATTCTTTTCAGCACGGGGCTTTTAGATGAATGTGTTTATTTAAAATTTTTTGTATAACATTTGGATGTGTTGTACATACAACTCAAAAAAGAAAAAAGAACAGAAACAAATAATGGCATGTAAGATAATATGCAATGTTTTTGAAGTTGTTTTAAAAGATTTTATATGAAAACATGTTAGGCAAAAAGTATTCATTCTTTAACAAATATTACATTTGGAAGCAAATACACTTGTATAGTTAGAGATACTCACTCATTTTTCTCCACAATATCGTAAATGAAAATCGCTTTAAGAGGGACTTATTATTATTTTATTTCCAATTTCAATATTTACGCGCTAAATGTAATTTCAACCTACTGTTTTGATTGTTCAGTAAGGACTGAGTGCATGATCCCGACCTTACTATCTATTTCTAGGACTTGAAATTGGGTTTTGCCAACGATTTGGGAAAACACAAATGTTCATATATTAACGCATCACTACCTGCTTAATTATGAAAATATCTGAAAACATTACCTAATTGCGAGGATATTAGCGAATAATTTATTTCCCTACCAAGAAAACCCTTCAGTTGGGGGTACAGGTAATTCGGAGTACAGGTCGTAAATACAGTTGTAAATTACTACCCAAATACATTCTATGTATTGTCGACAATAATAATTTTGTCCTGTATGTACCTGAATTTGGTTATTTGTTTTATTAAATAAACAGTTTTTTTATGAATGTTGACAACGTTGCTGTTGTTTCACATTTTCAACACATTCTGTTATTTCTTGTAAATTTTAGGAGGTATGAAAATGCTTTTAATCCACATATTTGCAGTTAATTTGGGGCATAACACAAATATTTCTTGTGAATAAAATCCAATAATAACACGGTGCGACAGTGAAAATACATAGTCTAAGTTATTCACTAGAATTTTTGATGTATCTTGATTGTTTATCGGCAAATGTGTCAATTTCACATTTTAGCGACCACCAGAAGTTGACCAATGTTTGCGCAAAGAGAAATAATAATATTTGCAAAAACAATCAATAATATTTTGTAGTAAACAAGCAGGATCCATCAAAAATTTTGAAAAAAAATTTTTTATCGTTTGATAAGGTGACATACACTCAGGTCTCGTTGTATGCGTATTTATTTATGCGAATTCGAATTTATGCGATTTTAAATGAAAATTTATTTTAGATTTTTTATAGATTTTAAAATGTTATGATACTTTTTATATTTTTGCATAATTTTTAAATTAAACCAAGTTTGCACCACTGATATAATCATTATGGTGCAGGACACTGACCAGTGAAATAATTGATTTAGCTCATCAAATTGAAGGAGATGGATTTGACTCGCTGAAAAACTGTTAGCCTATATCGACGTCATTAGTTTAGTCACCGAAAATGATAAAAACATGTATAGTGCAGAGAGTGATTCCGAAGAAAGTGTTGTACAATTCAATTCAAAATAAATTGGTGATATCCTCAACAAAGTTAATGATTTACAAAATCTTATTCTTAGCATGGACCCAGATACCGAAAGAGCACTGAAGATTCAACGCGGATTGACTGATCTATTTTCCGGAAATCAGGTTCATAGGCAACTTAAAAACACAAAGTCACAAAGTTTAATAACTGACTACATATCCTGCGGTAAAAGAAACAATTATACTTTCTAAAAATTCGTTAATCTAGTCCCCTAGATATGTATGCACTACCTGATAGGTATGTAATGATAAAAGTGATGTCGAACCAATTCCAAAACGATGCAGAATTATTTATCGTACATTCATAATTATAGACTTCAGTTTATTATTTATTTATTATTTTTTGGATCATTTTGTTTTTTTTCTGTAAATAATGAATTAATATTTAATTTTTTTTAGAAGTTTTTGTTTTTATTGCTTAAGAAAACGAAATAAATATACTTTTTTGTTAATTTTTTTAAGCGATTTTGCTTTGATTTTTCAATTAAAATTTGAAATATACGGGTTTTCAGGATTTTGGAATGAATCATTAATTTTTATATGAACCTAGAGCATCGTTTTATGCGAATTCAATTTATGCGATTTTTTTTGGAACGTATCTATCGTATAAAACGAGACCTGAGTGTATATAAAAAATATAACTATTTAAATAATAACTACTGTAATTTTTGTCCGATTTGATCAAACGAAGTGTCAATCTCTTCACAAGATAATGCACTTTCGGAATGTCACCACTTATTTTATATTTTTATTAAATTTTGTAATTAAGGATAGCTAAACTTGAAAAAATTTGAAAAAATTATATTTTCCAAGTTTACCCCATCAAAACACACAACATGTAAGTTTGAACCATATGTTTATGTATACCGTTTTAAAGGCTCATCTCTTACATTTTCAAAAAACTTTGGATTTTGTAATCAAACATACTCTCTGTAATCAAACACAGCGCTCAGTGTAATCAAACATTACCGCCAAATTTGAAGGGAAACACAATTAGCTGTATGCAAGTTGCCGGCACTCGATTCCGGCACTCGATTCCAGGAACATACTGGGAAGCGAGTTTGTTGCGTTACATATAGTCGCTAAGATAATGGAATTTTACCCAATTCGACTATGTATTGTAGGAATATAAGAAGTCGCTTATATGCAGTAGTCTTAGGAAGTGCATTGGTTTATTAGACGTGAGGTTACGGTTCAAACCCTAGGTCAGACATCTCCAAAGAAACGAAATATGAAAAATATTTCTTTGACGTCTTTCTCTCAGCAGATTTTTGGCAATAACTCTGGGAGTGAAGTATAATTGCCATGAAAAGTTTCTCAAAAATATGTCGATTGAAGTCGACTTTAAACTGCGTATCCCGCCACACATGCATAAAATTAAGATCCACAACAGCAAGGTCGTAATTCTGACTGAAAGGTTGTAAAGACTAATTATGTATGTATGTATGTATGTATATGTGAAGTCTCCCGTGAACTGGTTAAGTCAGCCACAAATTTAACCATGGACTAATCATAACTTACAGCTGCCATAAATCGATCTTTAAACATTCATCATAGCACCAAATAAATTTTCTGTGTTTTCACATTTCAAAACTCAGACGATTATATAATCAATATCAAATCCTCTTTCAAAGTGTAGACACTTAAAGATTCCTCTATAAAAAGTTCTCCGTTAAAGTTTGTTGCAAAGGCGAATCTGCAATCAAATATTGATCTTTACAAAATGTAAATATTAATATGTATTATGGGTTATACGATACGACTTTAAAAAATTTCAAGTCTTAGGAATCAAACATGTCAATATTTCCAAAAACGTCGTATTTATCGCCTGGGAATTCAAGAAATAATTTTCGATTTTAAAATTCCACTTTATATCACAAAAATAGAAAGATTTTCAGTGAAAACATTTTCTAACTTTCCTGTTTTATACGTACTCATAATATTTTGTTCTTTGAAGAAAAAAGTTAAAATTGCAGAAAAACTCACAACTGCAACGTCAATGCAACAACGATGGGAATAACAGAAAACGTAACATTGCAGGCAGTCAAGTTGTAATTACATTGTGCCACTGTCAAATGCATACTGCACTATATATGTATGTACACTTTGGAGCAAAATTTAACCTTTTGTTTTTCTTAGATTGCCTTTATGGAAGCTTAGCTTTTAAACAACGAATGAAAACAAAAAAAAAAAGATTTACAATAAATTAAATAAAGATTTATTATATTCCACTAAACATTAAAAATTAAAATTACATTTCATTTTACACAGCAAAAATACTTTATTGAAAAAAACTAAAAAAACTCACTATTGCACTCTTTTCAAAAAATTCAGAAAAACTATGTTAACAGTATATTAGATCAATTTCACCCCACATTTCATATATTTTTTCCCAGAGTTCCTTAATACTTCCAGGTTGTTGTTCAAGACCCCCTGGTTTTCGTTTTGAGGATGGCCCACAAATTTTCGATATGGTTTAAGTCTAGGCCACTCCATCACTTGAAATTTTTGACTTTTCAACCAAGTTTAAAATAGTTTCGACTTGTGTTTCAGATCATTATCCTGTTTGAATATTGCATCATCCTCGCTCTATTCCAACTGTCCTAAAGCTACTGGTAAATTTTCACACAAGAAGAATAAAGAAGAATGCCAATGTGTGGACAGTACGAAGATCTTTAAAAAAAATTTCATTATTCCAGCTAAAAAACCCAAAAAACATAAATTAACACCTAAGCAAAAAAGCCCCGTCTAAACTTTGATAAGTCTCATGAGTCCTGGACATTGGATGACTGGAAAAGAGTTTTGTGGTCAGATGAGACGAAAGTTAATCGACTCAACTTTGATGGAATACAATATTTTTGGTCTAAGACAGGCGAGGCCACCCAATCATACCAGGCCATTAAGATCGTAAAACATGGGGCGGTTCCCTAATGGTTTGGGGTTGTTTTACTTATTTAGGAGTGGGTCCAAATAAATGGCAAAATGCGTAAGGAAAACTACTTGCACCTCTTGTATGAATTGATATTCGTTATTCTGTTGTTTTGTTGCTTCAAACATTTGGTAGCTCTTTATTGTGTAATTATGCACCATCAAAACTTCGATTGTTCTGTTGGCATGAAAAATAATTCGATTTTTATGTTATCGATGATAATTTTACCCACTTTTATTTTTGTTAACTTGATTTGATTTTAAAAGAATTTACAAATGATGCAGAAAACAAAGACCTATAAAATTCAAAACAAATCAATTACCTATTTTGTCAATAATAAAACTACTTGAGTATTGTTATTTTACAGAAAAATTGTTTCTATGAATAGTATTTAATCAACTTTATGTTATAATTATACTTTATAAAATTAATATTTTTAAGTAGTTAGAGGGATAGGAATGGCTGCCAAATATAAAAAAAATAATAATAAAAATAATATCACAGTCCTCAAATTCCCTCTGAAGATCAAAATTAAAGCATTCACTTTGCTCAACCTGCATTCATTCAATATCAATGCTGATGTTGCTATATTCTCATTTGCTGTTTTTGTTAATTGCCCTTTGTATACTCTTTTTAACTATAATGCCAGGGCATGTCAGGTAACGAATGATGCCACTTACAAGAAAAGCAGTCGGTACGTTCTTTTGGCGTTTGAAATATGTGTATATAAATACTTCCCAATATAATTTTGCATTTCATTCAACAGACATGTCCTCCAAAATTTCCAAAGAAATAAAAAGTATTAAGATTCGTTAAATCTATTCAAAATTACAAGAAAATTTCTTTTAATTCATAAAAATTGTTTCAGTTTTAACTCTGTGGTTAGCTTTAGGAAGCGAAATTAGCATAAAGATTGTCATCATTTTCACATTTACCTGGATTTTCTAATATGATCTTAAATTTTAGATATCAAACATAGAAAAACTTCGTTATTGTCAACAAAAAATATGGTATGCCCGTGTAATGCAGATCGGTCCATAAAGTATTTCATTAATAGGGTAATAAGTTTTTTGCTAATATTTCAACGATTAAAAATCAGTCGTTTTTAAAATTTACACAGATATGGAATGAGATACTCAAAATGTCTGTTAATTTGTGAAAATTATTTGATAATTAGTCTTTTAACAAATTGTTCACAAAAGTCACTTGAAAATTTTCTAATTAGGTGATAACATCACAAACATTCATTCAGTCGTTAGGAAATATTAAAAAAAATTATACCACATTTGACGTAAATATATTGCGCTTAAAAATAGGTAATCAAATTTAAATCCCCCATAAAACCAATTTTCATTTCAAATATTGTAGAGAAAACCAGCTGAGTATCTCCAACTGGTAAAATGTTGTGCGTCTCACATTTATAAGGCCACTTCTATTGACAAATATTTCCTAAAATATAACTTTAGTCGATTAGGTTCCTTTTGAACATTTATTTATCTTTTCATGTACTTTTAGGAAGTATTAAAATATATAAATTTATTATTGTTTGTGTTTATGTGATTTATGTTACATAATCCATATTTTACTGTTTCTTAATTATAAGGTCACTTCTTTTATTTTCGTTACAAAGAAGCGAAAATAAATATTCTAATAAATGTTTTTGTTAATTTGCTTACCTTTATTTATAATTAAGCTAAATCAGTTTTTTTTTTAGTATTTTTTATTTATTATTAGTTTCTAGTAGTATTTCCATCCATTTTCCCCTATAAAATTTTAGTTTTTAGTGAACGCAAATCATCGTTGAGAAACCACTTATATAGTATTCCTCATATATCTGTCAATCGACTAAAATATGGGGAATCTGACCAATCCATTACATCAATAGTTTTTGTTATATACCAATTCTTTGGGAAAGAATTTTTGAAATTTGCTGGCGTGAAATATAATTTTTTCTGTGGAAATTTGTGATTAAAGTGGTACTAAACTAATTTTTAAAGTTGGTACATAAACGAAGCTTTTAATTAGACCTGATTTCCAGCAATTCATCTCCACAAAATGCTACACATAACATAAGAAGTCATTCGTCAATTTCTACACAATAAATTTTTAATATCTTTGCATGAAATTTTTGATGTAGGTAAAACAGCTACGGTATGAAATTTAAAATTTCCCTTGGTCTTTCTTAACCCTGGACGGTTACTCTTTATTTTTGTACATTAAGGTTACTGTTCGTTGAATCGACGAACACTTTAACCCTAATTGGTTACTGTCCGTCGAATCGACGGAGCTCATTTACTCTTTATCATATAATTCTTTTATGTTTGACCAAATTTCGCTCTTTTTATCAACAATGTTGGTAATTCTTTGTACCATACTCCTGTTTTGTCTTATGTGGTTGTTTCTATATTCAATAAAGTTTAGTATTTAAAGTATTTAAATTTGTAAAGGGACCCATATACTACACAAGTTTGCTGGCACAATCAATTGAGTGTGCAAGCCGATTGAACGTATATGGGCTTGTGGTGCGATTGTACAAGCTGATTGTGTGATATCAAAATGAATTTGATATTTTTATGATTGTGCAAGCAAGCTTGTGTAGTGTATTGTCAAAAAAAAAAACTTTTTACAATATAATTTTTCAAGTTGTAAATATTGTGCCAGAAATAATTATTGTGTGGTAATGAATATGAAAGATAAAAAATTTTGGGAAGAATTTCATTAAAAGCGTTAGCTTCGGCTTTCCATTCATTTGTATTTTTTGGAAGCTGGAAAATATTAATATAAAAAATGTTTTGCCTAGCCTTCATTTTATTTACTTTTTCGTACATTTTTGCAATTTTTGAGTACAATATTTATAGCTTCACATGTTTCTATGACAATTTTTCCAATTGTTTGTGGGGAAATGGCGCTAAGGAACTTTAAGTCCTCATAACTATTTCCGCTAGCTAAAAACCTCAAAGTAACAGATAAATTGGGTCTCTCATTCGTGTTTTTTCTTTGCTATAATTGGCGATACTTTGCTTAACAATTCATAGAAACATTCTTTATCCATTGTTAAAAAATTACAAAGATCATCTTCAGCGCTGGTTTCCAATTCTTTAAGGAGTTTAACGTCACCTAAATTTTCCTTATCTTTTAGCCATTGTTTTATCCAAATACGCTTTTTTCTTCCGTTATGTTTTTGTTTCTTTTAATAATAGCAATAATTATTTCGGCACAAACTGACTCATTATTAATAACGACTAGCTTTTTTTTTTGAACTAAATGAGTATTGTACAATCATGCTTGTGTAGTATATGTAGGAGCTTCATGGCACAATCAAATGATTGCGCCAGCATGCTGGTGTAGTGTATGGGCCCCTTAACTTTCAAATCATGCACAATATATAAAATTTTTAGAAGTCGCCGTAGTCTAGTAGGTAGTATGTTGGCTTATTAGACGTAAAGCCAGGGTTCGAGCCCCAGGCCAGACATCAAGACAAAATACATAAAGTATTTCTTCGGCGACTTTCTCTCTGAGAGTAAATAAAATTGCCATGAAAATATCTATTGGTTTGTTTTAATTTTAATTCGTAACGTTATTTTTAAATGTTCTAAATGTATTTATAGCAAATGGTATTTAGAGTAATAATAATAATCACAACGAAATGCATAACATATGTATTTTACTAATAATAATATAAAACAACACAAAACAAATAATTTTCAATACACTGCACTTTGCCACTTTGTGGCAAAATATTACCTTCACAAAATATTAATTTTTAGCCAACTGCACATAATTGTTTAAAAATTACTCTTACTTAAGTACGTAGTACATATCTACACTCCTGTGGATATTATGGAAGTAAATACGGTATGGTAACTTCTTGTTCTCATGTATTTTGAAAATTTCATAAAATTTTAAACATGTGAAAACGGTTATGTTTTCACACACACAAAAACAATTTACAATTAATATAAACAATTTTACAAAATTATGTTCAAGCAGAGTTCTTTGAAATTTTATGAACGAAAATATTGAAAACTTTAGTAAAATTTCAAAAATGAAAGTTTTTGATGCCTGTATAGAGCCAATGTAGCTATCTAAACACAGTGCAGGAACGAAAATAATGCAAACCACAATTGCACAATCGCAAAGGTCTAAACAGGCCGTCTACAAACAGGTTATACAGTCAGTTAAATGAACTGCAAACTACTAAACAACCAACCTTTAGTACCTGTATGTGCACTAGAGATGAGCGATATTTTCAAAACTGTGACTTAATCACGGTGATTGATAATTCACTGGTAACTACAGTGATTGAAATTGCCAAATAACAGTTACTAATAATGTCGTTCTTTCAAAATTGTTACATACTCAAATTTATTTCATTTTATTTTGAGCGAGGCAGAATTACTATTAGATGATGCTAATTATTTAATTTTGTCTTTTATACATGAACTTTCTGTGAAACTTAATTGTCAAACTTCATATAAAAAAAATAATTACATTAAAAATAATAACATTGATGACACCACTTTGATTTTGTTTAGTAGTCTTTTCGCAGTATGTATCTAGTTGTCTCTTTCTTACGACTTAATAAAATACGTTATTGTCATTATTGTTTTCTTATGGAATACTGTGATCACAATCACTGTTTTAAAGAACAGTGATTAACAAACCACGTTCACTGAGAACAACGTTCTTCAAAAATCACTGGATCGCTCATCTCTAATGTGCAAACATACCCCGCATATCGTGAAATAAACCACATTATAGAACATGTATTCATGTTGAGGTTGCTACTTACAGCCACAATGCACTTCCCTTCCCTTTCATTTGATTTGAATTTTTCCTTAATTTCGCACCTCCTCATAGATTCCGGGCGTTTATTTAAGTTAACTATAATTATTGTTTTAACTATTTCTGTGGCATATTCAATCCAACGGTGAAGTTTAATACCCGGATTTTAAACTTTTATTTTACAAAAAGATGTCACATTGATAAACGACTATGTTCTGTGTAGACAGTTTCCTTTAATGAAACTGTATTAACAATTATTTGTCTCTCAGAATACCAAACGATAATACTAAACGAATATCGTTAGTCTCATTCAAATTTTACAGGAGACACAAAAAACATTGCGCACAGTTTTTAAAATTTGTAAACTTTTAAACGCAATTATTTTTACAAAATAGCTCTCTTTAAATGACCTGGATCAAAAATTAATTATAATTAATAATTAATATTCGTGGAGTTAGCACGTGCTGTTAATATTTTTCGTAGTTTTGTAGACTTAGCGTTTTTGCAAACCACAAAATTACAACAACTTTAAACTATATACTGATATTTTTTTGTCGTAAAATATGTATTTTGTATGGTGTTATCGTTTTGCCTTAACAATCTCAATTTTGGAAAAAAGTGGACTTGTAATTGAACTTGTAAATGTAATTTCAGATCTTGAACGACAAACAAATAAAAGCAAAAAGCTTGCAATCTTTAGAATCTATCTAAGAACAATCTTACAAAACTAAAAGCATCGGAAACACAACTGGTACTGACAGTATTGTACCACAATGCTTAACCATTTCTTGAGATCGAGCTCTTCATTTCTTTTTCCTCCATACTAAAGTAGATCCGTACGAGTAAAAATTATATACTTTGACTAGTCTGAAGAAAACTTATTATTCCTAGGCTCATTTGGCACGTGTAAGTCCGAAGGAAGAAAAATAAAGAGCTCGATCTAAAGTACTTGCGTGAAATAGTTAAGCATGGCCTCGGTAGTATAATATTGTGGGTTTGTAAGTCGGCACCAGATGTGAGTAGTTTGGAATTTATTGTGGAAATAATAAATAATGGTCAGTATTTAAGCATTCTATAGAACAAATCCACCAAAAGTTCGGAGAATTAAGAATTCGTAATGGTTAGAGAAAGTAGGTAGTAATCCTGACTGAAGGTTTGTAATGAGCATCTATGTATGTATGTATGTAATGGTTGCATTTCCAACAAGCCGATGAACCCAATCATACGGCTGCTAATGTGAAGATGTGATTTGCCTACAAAAGTCCACATAACATACTATAACATATTTTATATATTGGGCTTTTGAATTTAAAATTTTGAATTTAAAAAATAAAAAAGAGTTCTTCTTAGGGTCACCTCTTGCACAGAGAGTTTCCTTTATTTTCTTATGGTTTGTGAAAATAATTAAATTTTTTTTTGTTTTTTAATAAAATAGAAATAAATTATTAAAATAAATCGAAAAACATCATTTATTTTTTATTTATTAATTACAATACAACTATAAATTATATTTAACTATATACGAGCTGAGTAACTTCGGCCATAAGCCCAAAGTCCATTCCATGCGTTTCATGCGATTCTCGCATTCTATGAGGTTTTTATTGCAAATTACACACAATGCGTTATGCGACTGGTTTTTTGTTTTGATCAGCTGTTGTGCAGGCAATTTTGGGAAAAATGGAAAATCAAATTGTGATTTTAAAAGAGTTTATGGAATTAATAATATATAACATATTTTGTGCTGCTAAGGCCTACGAAAGGCTTAAGAAGAACGCAAGACAAGTTGTTTCAGTTAATTTATCTTCCATTTTTCTTATTTACAAATTAATAAATTCAAAAGAGATGACACTTAGTACATAAAAACAATCGATAACTAGTATACAAATTTTGTTCATGAAAGAAATGTGTTAAAAAAAGTATTTTAATGTATTTTTCTCTTAAATTAGTAGTAAAATTTATTATGACATATGTTTTTATTAATATTTTTATAATGCAAATAAAAAAATGCGAAAATAATAATGCACTATTTATGTATATTCATTTAAACATTTTTATCGAAACCATTCACTATAGAATATAATTTATCATCTCTAGTTCTACAAAACAGCTGATATTTTTTAGCAATGCATGAGTCGCATAGAAAAGTAGAAAGTAAACTTAGTTGATGCATTCCATGCGTCTATGCATTCTATGCATTTTCTTCTGTAACTTGTCACAAACAACTACACTGATTCTGCTTTTTCGGTATACGCATGTAAAGCAAGGTCGCATGAAACGGAAGGTATGGACTTTCGGCTACATGGTGTAGTGCAGCAGATCACACTAATAATCTATCACCCAAACATCAATTATTTTTACATATTACTGCTTGAAATTCATGAAATTGCTAAAATATATTGTGGTACCTAGACTTTTGGTGTCCAATGTTATGTGTGTATTCAATATAATAATGCAATTATAAAGTGAAAAGAAACAGAATCCATTTAGCCGCAGGTTATTCATATAACTTCATAGCTGCACTATCAACATAATTTTTCTTAGACAAAATCAGGATTTATTCTAGAAACACATTCAAATCTTTCAGAAATAGATTACAGAAAATAAATATCGAAAATCACAAAAACATTTAAAACTCATGTTTTATTAACGAAGTACAAACAAATACAATTCAGAACGTATTTTTTATTTTATTTTAGGTGAATAGGTTCTTTATAATGTTTAAATACTATCCCTTATTCATTACTTCCTCAATAAGTTGCAAATTACACACATCTGATGCAGACACACCAGCAATTTCAAATTTAAACAACAACAATTCAGTTAAAAAAGTAAATAAAAAGATTAATAAAAAATAAATAATACTGGGTGTGAAGACATGAGATAAGTTATTTGTTTTGAATTTAATATAATTTTGTTTCTGTACAAATTTTTCTAATTGTTGAATTGTAATATTATTTTTTAGCCTCCTGAAATAGAAGGTTAGGTTAGGTTAAAGGACTCAGAGGTCGAATTGATCCATTATACAACGTCTTAGTTTCTCACACCACTTTTTTTTTATTTTTTTATTCGAACGTCCCCGGCCTCACACTAACCCACCCTCACCCGACCACGGAGGGCTCGTCCCCATTACGTAGGGACACGTACACACTACAGTCCGGACTGTAGCGGGTAAGGGAAAGTAACGGCAACGAGAACATAATACAGCTACAGAACTTAATCACAAGCTGAATAAAGTTACAATAAACATGAACTACCTATGACCAGAACGATAATACATTTTTGTATAATGATTTACAAATTAATGCCAGCATATAAGCTACGTTTTATATTACAAACACTTCTTTTAAAATCAATAAAATCATAATATAAGTTAAAATCGTTACATAATCTACGAAAAGGAAAATTACATCCATAGTTCGTTCTATAAAAATTTAAAGAAAGAGGACGATAGTGCCGTGAAAATCTTGCTGGAATACAGAAATTCAGGTTACAAAGCAAAAACTCAGAATCGATATCACCTTTAACCAGATTAAAAACAAAACAAACCCCTAAAACAGTCCTTCTACGTTCCAAAGTTGGAAGTTTTATCAAACCTAATCTAGAATCATATGACGGATTATGTTATGTTATGTGTATTAATTTTATACATTGGGGGTGGGACATACAGTTTAAAGTCAATTCCCGAACGACAGATTTTTGAGAAGCTTTTTCATTGCAATTTTATTTACTGTCAGAGTTTTTGCCAGAAATCTGCTGAGATGAAGTCGAGGAAGAAATACTTTTTATATTTTGTCTTGATGTCTGGCCTGGGGCTCGAACCCTGACTTTACGTCTAATAAGCCAACACACTACCTACTAGACTACGGCGGCTTTGAAATAGAAAATATCGTGCAAAGTATTTGTAACCATTATTCCATAACAACCATTGAACCATAGATGATAGAAAATCGAAAATGATGTATTCTGATTATATAATATAATTGCACAACACTCGATAAATTGGAAAACAGAACTTCATTGCTTAATAAAGTTGAATATAAAAAATTGAAAATAAATTGTTATGTCATCCATAAGATTCAGATTATTAAAATTTTTATCATAAAATACTTACATTTGCTTTTTTTGCGGAAGGAACACGAGTCCAAAACAATATTTTATTTTCCGTTTTTGGAAACAAATTGTTTATAACAACTGGTTACTTTTCCCAATATAACTTAATTTCAATTGTGGCTTCAAGATATAAATAAGGTTTTCCTTTAGTTTGCAAGGTAAAGAACAGATTTATTTCAATTTTTTATCTTTTAGCAGAATACACCAAAAACTATGTGGCACAAAAAAGAAATCAAAACTGTTGGTATAATATATAAAAGTAATTGTATATCATATTTTAAATTCAAAAATTTGAATATACAGTGAGCAAAATTTAAAGTTTGTACAACAAAAATAAAAATAAGTTTTTAGACAAAAAATCATTCATAAAAAGCCGTTGTAGTCAAAGAATGGTAACTTTGTAATGAAAAGAATAGTTTTGCATCAGCTCAAATTAATGTGTGTACAAGTTTTTTCTTTGCTGATTGCATAAGTTAAGACATAACTAGTATAACAATTTCTAGTTATAATTATTCCCACCCTTATTTCTGTACTCTTTTTTAATTATTTAATTTTATTCTCTCCTATAACTGTTATAACTAACTGTATTAATAATTACATATTTCTGTTTTATCTCTTAATTATTCGTATTCCGAACCTTTATAAGGTTTTTAGATTTGAGTTCTTTGGTTAGTCACGTCTAGGGACTTCATAAGCGATACTCATAGTAGGAAAGCGTTCTTAAATTAAAGTTAATTAAATAAATTAAACATAACTTTTTATTTTAATTCTAAATACAACTTAAATTAATAATTTAATAAATAAATTTATAAATGTGAAGTAATATAAAAATAAACTGTTAAATAAATTACACATTTGTATTTTAATTAGCACGGTATCCCTAAAATAACTAAAAAACCCATAGATAATTAATTTATATTAGATTATATATTATTAATTATTGAAAAAGAGCATGGGTATTTTGTTTAAATTAATGGTCTGTGTATTATTAAGCCACTATTCGTCTCACTAGTTTGTCAAATTTAGGAATATTTTTATAATAATAATATGGCATCCTATTCATCAAATTATTGCCAATGCTAAATTTGACATGAACAATTTTGAATATCTAAATTTATTACTAAATAACACTAATGGCAATAGCATCCAGAGACAATGACCGTTAACAATTTCTCCAAGTGCAGTAAAGTACAGTAGAGTACACGTAACATGAGTAACTAGCCATCAAAGAGTGATTAGAAGTGAGGAAGGAAATACTCCAGATAATACAGATAGAGACTTATAGTGTAAACGTTACATCGACTATTTTCAAAGATATGAAAAATATGAAGATAGAGATCCAAAATGGGAGAAAAAAACAGTGCATTAAGACTGAATAAAAATGACATTGGTATACTGTTGAGTGCACCCTCACATGTACTTCTTAACAGTACGGGAATAGTGGATATTAATGCTAACCTTAGCTAACCTGATGTGTCTGAATGCGAATTTTTCTTAAAAGTTTGTTAAGTTCAAATTTAACGTACCAAAATCTTTTTAAGTTTGTTGACAATCAAATATATTAGAAAAAACTAAAAACAACTTTTATTTAGCTCACGTTTGATAACATGAAACGCATTGTAAGACTTTCACTCCATTTGTTTTATTAAATTTCCCACTTAACTCTTCTATTTTTGCGAATTTTCAAGCATTGCTTAAGAGAAAAGAAACGAAATACACGATAAAATGGAATTGGATTTAAAGATTAAAAACATATATTGTAAATAAAGAAACAATTTTATGCTTTTTTGTTCAGTAGATGTTTGTATATACATACAGTGATGTGCAAAATAATCAGGACACCAATTACACACTTAGAGATTTCATGATAAAGTAATTAAAATGAGCAAATGACTGCACTTATTCTCAGCTTATATATCAGGACAACAAATTTCAATGCTGTTGCATAAAATTTTTATTTTAAAATAAATTGATGTAGTTTAAACCATCGTTTAACGCAATTTGCAACATTGTGAGGGTCATTTTTCTCCTGGAAGACACGAGTTCTGGATAGAGTTACAACATAATTAGTTGTTTTCTAAACACCTTGTATACGGTGTAGTGAACGTAATTAAAAAATTACCTCAATACTACAATATTACCCTCGAATTGCTGCCGCTCTTTAGTATCAGAACATCCTCTATCTCAAATTTGTTTTGTTCTCCTGCTTTGTAAGCGACTATTAATGATATTGATTCTAATTCTCCGATGTAATTTTTCTTAAGTAAACAACACCGTTCACGAGGATTCGACTTCTTAAAGACAGTGTAATTCGCCTCATTGCGAAATACTTGGCATTTCACAAACCACAATTTCTTGGTCGTAACATAGGCATGCACCCGTACAAAATTTAAATTACCTATAATGTGAAGTTAAACGACCAAAGACAACAACGTGTTGTTGCTAAATGAGCACTGGAATAGTTAGCAACTGATCTTAACTGTTATCGAAAAATCATTTTCAGTGACATGATCAATTTCTAGATCAATGTGTACCACCAAATTCACAGCATTATCTTGGCGCAATGGGTAATCTGCTTTGGTAAATAAAACTTTCGACAGTTTGAAAGATTTTCTGTCGTGAAAATAATTATGATGTGGAAGCCCAAGAATTGCTCTTTTAAATGGCGTATACGTCATTAATACTTGTGTAAAAGAACGCATAAGCAAGTGGTGACAACAAGGTTTTTAAACCATTCTACCAATAATAAAAAAATCCACTTAAAACGTGAATATCCATTGCATCATGAAGTAGGTATTACAAAAAGATGCAACCAGATTTGTTACCATAACATACCATCATCATAATCTTAGCTTTGTATTGGTAAAGCGGTTAAAACTTAATTTAAAAAAGTCGCAGTTAGTTTGGGCCCACATTCTACCTCATTTGACCCCTTGTTTATGTTGGTAAGGAACGCTCCAACTGTAATATGCATAACATGGTATTCGAAATTGAATTAATTCGTTCCTGGGCTCAAGATTTGACAATTATTTCGGCATGTATTTACCTAAAAAAAGAAAAAATTTCTTAGCAAATGACGCCATACATACATATTTACATTACTGATCTTACAACCTATGGTGTGCATCAGAGATCAGCAATGAATCGCTTTTTCGCCACTCATCAGCACTCATGCAATTTTGAGTATGAGTGAGTCAACAGTATTGAAATCCAACTACTCTGATTCATTCGTATTCACTACACCATTGATTTACAAGTATAAGTTGCAATGAGTATGAGTACAACGTTGACATCAAACTCATAACATTCGAACTATGTTTGATTCACACGCCTACTCATTCAGATTCATAAATTTAGAAAAATACTTATAATACTTATAAATGATTCGAGTGATTCGAATCATTCATCAAAATTTACAGTCTTAGTTGTTGTTGCATTTACAAAGAGAGAAGAAAGACACATAAACAAAAAAGCCAAAGACAGTAAGGAGAGCAAACACACAATCTTCATGTGAGTATTGTAGTGTTCGTACGCGAATCATACTTATTTTGTGATTCGTGTATGCGATGAGTCGTGGAGAGCAGTGCTGTCAGATGTGGCGATTTCTCGCCAAACGTGGCGATTTTTCATTGCCTTTGGCGACCAAAATTTTCAATTGGCGACGTGGCGATTTTTTGGCGATTTACGAACTAGTTGGCGATTTATTTGGCTATTTTAAAATTATTTTTTTTTTATTTTCTTGAAATACTTTTTTAACACTTTAATCCATTAACATAATGTTCTTACATTATACATCTCTGGTATCCCTCATATATTATATTATTATTACATAGTACATGGCACAATTAATGTCAACAAGTAAAACAGTTCATATTAATGGGTTATACCAATGTCTTTGTCATTTCGTACTTGCAAAACAATACACAAACAACAAACTGATTGTTGTTGTTAAATTTTTTAAAAATAATGGAAATTTGGATAACAATATGTTCATTAAATTTATCTATTGATTCGCCGGCAAAAACTGTAGGTTCCACCACTCATGTATAAAATTAACACACACAACATAAGTGGTGTGAGAAACTAGGTCGTAATCCTGACTGAAGGGTTGTAATGACCAATTATGTATGTATGTATGTATTGATTCGCCGGATTCTTTTCTGCCATTGGAATCTATATATTTTGGCACAGAATTTGAAATGGAATTAAAAAATATAAAAATGAATGAATATGATGCAGAAATGTTAAAAGAAAATTGTTTTTTGTACTTAAAAAAACTTTTAAAAGAAATGCTAAAACGATTACCTGAAAATATAAATATTTTTAAAACATAATGAATTTTCAATATTAAAATGTGGAAACACAAGTAAAATTTTCGGTAGTTCAAAATTCATTAACTTTATTCATTTATCTGCAGGGGAATATGAATTGCAATGGTAAAAATTAGCATATATCAATTGGTCTGAGATCTTTAAAGGTGAAATCCCAACAAATTTATTAGACTTTTGGCAATAAGTTTACAATTATTGCGAAGCGGCTGGAACATTTCACTTTAAAGACTTAGCATTGGCCGTTCTAAATATGTTAATTTTACCAACCAGCAACGCTTGCGTAGAAAGGGTATTTTCTATTATGAATTACACTAAAACTCGCTTACGTAATAAAATTCAATATGAACTTTTAGATTCATTGATAAGAATAATAAGTTATATGAATGTTAATAAATATTATTGCAATTCATTTCAGCCTACAGATAAAATGTTAAAAAAGTTTAATTCTAATGCAATGTATTATATACCAGGCAGTTAAAATGAATCTGCAGAGATAGATATAGATTTATGCAATTAATTTTTGTAAAAAATATTTTGACAACTAATAACTATTGCACTAAAAGTACAAATGTAATGTAAAATTATAATATTTTTTTATTATATGTAGACTTTTATTAAATTTATATTGACTTTATAGTACATGAAATAAATAAATGTCAATGATTTTTTAAACTTTTGGCGATTTTCATTTTGGAAAAAATGAATAATATTTTATTTTGGCGATTTTTGGCGATTTTTCGTATAGCTTTTGGCGATGGAGGTGAAAAAAAATCTGACAACACTGGTGGAGAGTCCAAATCAATAACATCGTGCGTATTGTTAAGTACGAGTACCATGAGTATTTCAAACTTTGAGTATGAGTAGTATGAGTATGACATTAAAATAAATGTGAATGTGTATAACTATCAGAAATTATAAGTATGATTCGAGTCTACTCATCGTTTTGAATACTCATTGCTGACCTCTGGTGTGCATGTTAATTTTATGCGTGAGTGAAGGACCTAAAGTTTGTGGTCAGACAACAACAAATTTAAGATTTAAATATTCAGTCTGCTTTGCCAAATCACCATAGACGATATAGTCAACGGCGTGTGTTCGTTGAATGGGCTCTTTTGACCGACACCAACTTGGTGTGTGTGGTGGCCCACCGGTGGTACGTGCCGGCGTGAACGTGTTAAGGTTAAATATTGGTGGTTTTTCTATAAATATGGCGAGTGAACTGCCCCCAAATGTTTATGATTGGTTTTTTGGCCAGGAGAACACACAAGCGAGTGCAAAATAGAAATTTAGTTCCCCATCGTTCTTCTATTCAAATTTACCTTTCAAGGTATTGACGTACTCAACAAAATTCATCCGTAAACTGGGAAATATAATAAAAGCTAAACAAAATCCGCTTTGTTGACAAAGTTTCTTTGCAAATGTCAGAACAGCAAGATTTGGCACTGTTTAGGCTCCGAACAAATTTCATTCTTTGATACACTACTTACCGCAAATTTTGAGACTTTCAAGTTACATTCACGAGCTATTTGCGTAGCCCTCTTCGTAACTTTAGCTATGATACTTAGTGCATGTTTCTTAAATTCAAGCGCAAATGAACTGAACTGTCAACCGTCAAAACATCAATTAAATCACGTTTCAGCACATATAGTACCCATGTATATAAAAATCTAATCCTCAAAGGTAATGTCTCAGTTAAAATGCAGTAGGTTATTCTTGATTGATTTATTGTCGTATAAGTAAATACTAAGTACACCTAATTCTGTTTTTACACGGTCTTTTTTTACACAGTTTTGATATAACACGGTTTGAAAATAAAATATTTTTAATTTTTGTTACACGATTTTATTCCATTTAGCACGATTTAAAATTTTTTGTGCTTAAATTTTTTTGTCAAATTTAATTTTTGCAAAGTGTGTTCATATCACAAATTTAAGGGAATTCCCTTTTTGCGCGACAAGCAAATTCACTGGTCAAAGCAAATGTAAATGACACAAATTTAGGGGAATTCCCTTTTGTGCATACAAGCACAAAGGTCAGAGCAATTGAAATGTGTTAATATATTGTGTTTGGTAAAGAAATTTTTTATTGGCAAATTTATTTTTCTATCGTTACATTAAATTTAACGCATTAAGATGAAAGGTAAGCCAAAAAATATTTTATATTTATTAAGTTATTTATATTTTTAATTTTGTTAAATATTTTATGAATCCCTAAAAGAAAATGTCAAATACAAAACTTCTTAAAAAATCCATGTTTTTCACTAATTTTAATAGGTTTTAGAGATTAGGAACCAATCACCTATTTTTGCATACGATCAGTGTCTTTTTTTACACGGTTTTTTTTACACGGTTTTTTCTGGAACCAATCTACCGTGTAAAAACAGAATTAGGTGTACCATCATAAATTTTTCAGGTTTACAAATTATCTTTCTACATATTTTGAAGCATAAAACCTATGAAACTCCTTATGCTGAATGTGTTAAAATGCTTAAATTGTGAAAAATATTTAAAGTTTGAAAAATAGGAGAATTTTTCTACATTACAAGAGACAGAAAGCCATTCTGCAGAAATGGTGTTCCACATACGAACATTGCGGCTGAATGACGTATTCTCTCAGCATTTAATTGTGTGATTAATCGAACAGATGTACCGTTCTTGAACGTATGCATTTTTCCCCTTATTGTACTACAACACATTCGCTAGTAGTATTTATAAAGCAAGGGAGTACAAGAAAGATGTTAAAGAAACTATAAAGATGAATATCCTACACCATTATGGTATATTTGTAATAAGTTATATTGTATTAAGTATAAACTAAAATTCATTGCATTAATAAAATAGAATACAAATTAAATTAGAGTAATCACGACAGTCACAAACCATCTATTTCAAAATGATATTGTGGTTGAGTATGTTAGCAAATTCACCTATCTTGAAAGCAGTTGGGCAATTCACACAAGCCCTTATATCGTTGTATTCACTGTATTGTTGTTGAATATACAACAGTGTATATTATATACATTATATTTATATATTATACAAATTTTTTTTCATATGTTTTTGCAAGTTGTATTGGTTTCGTGCTATCAGTTTATGTAGATGGCAGTAATCAAGAAGAAGAATAAATATACAAAATATTTTCTATGTAATTTGATTCAATAATTAGCATTTCAAAATTATAATTGTTCACACAGATAATTACCTTTATGTTTTTCATTTTGTTGCTTAATAATCAAATTATGAATTCTGGTATTCTTCTTATCGTTTTTTGACGTTTATAATACGAGATACATAATACAGTATAGCATTGAGCGTTCACAAACAAAAAGTGTATTCAGTACAACATAAACGATCCAAAGTCGTGTGAATTGGCCAATTATAAATATTTTATTTGTTTATTAATTAATTACAATACGATTACATATTATATCTAATTATTACGAGTTGAATAATTTAGACCTAAAGCTCAGTGTACCAGAGACTCTGGTCGAATTCGCGACCTTCACGTTAATAATCTAGCTCTTTACCCAAGAGGCACCCAGCGTTGTTAGTTACAATCTCAGGACGAAAGAAAATATAACGGACCGTGTTCAGGCTCGTCATCATAGTAAATTTATCACTCATTCGTTTGTTGTCAAATATAGAACGTTGCGCCTGTAAAGTGCACACTTCGTAAAGACCTGAATCTTATCAATTCTGAACCCTTCTTACATCGGTAACCGTCGTGCCATTGACTAAGTTTCGTGTAAAATTGAGTACAGTTTTATTATTTTGGGGTAACAAATTGAAAAATTTGGTCAAGCCAGTTGATCACTACCACAAAATGTGTTTTGTAAGAAACCGATTAAGCTGGAGGTCCACACCACGCGTTTTCGCGTCAAAGCGTTGCGAGCATTTCATACCTTCTTCGCATTCTACGCTTCAAGTTACATACAACGCTTTTTACGCGCCAATGTTTGTTTTGATTTAAACAAATTAAAACAAAAACAACCTATCAAAATCAGCTGTTTAGTACGCGCGCCGCTTGTGATGCTTACAAAAGTAGAAAGTAGATTTACTTTTCGCGTTCTATGCGTCATGGCATCCTACGCTTTTGTGCGTGTAACTTGCAGCAAATAAATACATTAATTCTACTTTTTTGACAGCCGCGTAGAATGCGAAAACGCGTAGAATGCGTGGTGTGGACCTCCAGCTTTAGGATTCCGGAGAAATTTTGTGCATCAAAGCTCTGAAACTAACATTGAAGTCCTTATTCATTTTTACATCACTGTGTATACAAATTGTTTTGTTAAATGATAACTAAAAATATTAATATGGTGTCCTATAGATATATTGAACATGCTCTTCTGGATAAAGTCACACTTTTATTTGTTCAGTGGCAAATTCCAGTCTCTCTTCGAATATCTATCTTATCTAAAATAAATAAAGGCTGACGTACATATTTAGAAAATGACAATGTATCGAAGAATTTGTACGTTATTATAAAAATTGTTTTCTCTAACAGCCTAACGTATTGAATTGCTTTATTTTTATTGCCTTGTTAAACAACTATTGTATTCTTTCTCTAAAATTAAGAGTTTAATTTCATTAACTCTGTGATCTAGAGAAAATTAGTATATTTTCACTTTAAGTTTTTGGTTTTCCCATAATTTCCATTTTGATTGTATTCATTGCTGTAGTTGTTACTATTCGTCCACCACTATAATTACCCGATGTAATGGATGTAAATATTGTTATTTAAAAAAAAAAAAATATTGACAACAGAAGTCATTCACAGAAAGAATAATAACGACCATATCGTTTAAATAATTTTATTGTGGATGCATCAAAATACCTAATTTGCAAATGGCCAGAGCTTTTGGATGCCGAGCGAAAACGGTTTCAATTAATGAATATTTATAAGAAAACAAGGCTTAAAATGCAACTTGGTACTATCCAAATATGTCAATTAGCACCCTAAGGCCGGAGAAACTACATCCATTCTTTTCAAGACTTCAAATAAAATTAAAAATGAGATTTCATCAAATATTGGTATTAATATACTGTCCATGGCAATAGCAACAAGTCTGAAAAGCTTACGCTGGTGTGTTGTGCAACGTTTTTCACTAGTGTCAAAAAAAAAAATATATAAAGTCCGGACTAGGAGGATAATAACCATAAAAACCGATGACATTTTGTCAAAATATTATTGGGAGTGAATTTTTGTCGCAACTATTCTGACGGGATAACTTTGATTATGGCATCGTTGAACACTAGAGCATCACCCAAAGTACAGCCTTAAAACGATTAAGCATGATGGTGGCAATTTTATGGATTGGGCAGCATTTTCATGGCATGATGTAGATTTCATTTATACGTTTATCACTAAAATGAGTCAGCACATTTATAAAAACATACTGACAAGTATTATGATACCATTCGATGAAAACAATATACATCTAATATGGAAATTGATCTAATCAGACTTCACGTCCCTTGAAGTATTGCTTAGAGGAAAACAATATCACAAGTCAGCAGAGGCCAGATCAATGCAATTGAAAATTTGTAGAATGATGTTGAGCAGTATGTAAAAGCTGTAAAACCAAATAATTTGAACAATTGATAGAAAGAGATCCAAAAAGCTTGGTGTGCTATTGGAAAGGCAGGTTGTATTTCCTTAGGTGAAAATGTATCCAGTAGATTCACTGGTGGGATCCAAAATAGCGGTCTTTCCAGCAGTTGAACTTTACTTTAGTATATTATTTCTTTGTGATTATGGCCCAAGCTTTTACTAATCCGTATAAAACTTAAAACAAAGACCTAATAACTGGGATTTTTGTTTAACTTTTTAATATTGTTTGTAAGGCGAGTGGACTTGTATCAAATTCAGGAGCAAACTTAAACAGAACTTTTTTAATTTCTCGAACTATCCGAGCCATCTAGGTTTAGTTTTCCGATATTATCAGCCAATTTGTTTTATTTAGGTTAATAAATATATATAAAAATTAATGTTTGTTTGTATATAATTAATTGAATCGTAAACTATGCATTTGATCATGTTATGACCTTTAGCAAAGTTGTTGCGCATGAGCCGGGGAAGGTTTCAAAGTTGGTGTGACCAATTTCCGACAGGTGGCGCCGCTGAAAATTACTAAAAATGAATTAAATCGTAAACTGTGTATTTGATCATGATATGAACTTCAGCAAAGTTGTCATAAGTCGACGCAGATTTCTAAATTAGTGCGATTAATTTCCGATAGATAGCGCTACTGAGAATTATTCAAAATGAATTGAATCGTAAACTATGCATTTGATCATGTGTTGGTCGGACAAATACCAGACATTTCAGGATCATCATTAATGCTTTTAATAACATTTAGTATAACTCATTCCCGTAAAATGGCAATCACATGTTTGAAACATTTGGAAATTTTGGAAAATTTTTAAAAATGCTTTTGGGTTCAATTGGATTGGGTACATTGTGAGATTCTAATAGATTTAAACGCATTTTTCTCGTCGTTCCCGTGCAATCATGCCTCTAAAGCGATAAGCAATTGGTCGACCTACACCTCAAGAAGCATTGAGACTGGAAAATCTTGGAGTACAAGCCGCTGAGACCGTTCGCATGAATCACTTGAACAGCGACAAGTGAGATTAGAAATTGATCGAATGCGTGCTACTCAGGCCCGTTCGTCTGAATCATCTGGACAACGGGAAACAAAATCCATAAAATGATTCAAAATTAATTGGATATTTGTGTAATATCTTTCCTTCAAATTTATTTTTGTTGGTGGCGCATCAACACGCGCAGGGTACAGCTAGTTTAAAATAAAATTTATTTAGTTGTTAAATGAACTAAGATTGGATTATTTTATAAACAGAATTTTCATTTTCTGCTTTATTATTGATCAAATTTGTAATTGAACTTCCTCCTCCTCCTTTTTAAAGATAACTATGTCAAATCTTTGACAGCCTATTAATTTATTAAAAAAAGAAAATGTTCAGAGTTTGTTTTTTAATAGATTCGTATTAGAGATCAGCAATGAGTATTCAAAAATATGAGTAGAATCAAATCATACTCATAATTTCTGATACTTATACACATTCATACTTTCATTAATATCATGGAACCTGTACTCATATTCTAAGTTTCAAGTACTCATAATGTTCATAGTTAATAACACGTAATATGTTGTTGATTTTGACTCTCCATAACTTAACATATATCCAAATCACAGAATAAGTATGAATCGCGTACGAACACTAAAATTCTTAGCAGAAGGTTGTGTGTTTGCTCTGGTTGCTGCTCTGTCTTATTATTTTTTTTTTTTTTTGTTTGTGCCTAACAACAAAGACTGCAATTTTGATGAATTATTTGAGTCGCTCGAATCATTTATAAGTATTTTTCTAAAGTTATGAATCGCAGGGCCATTATTACAACTTGCCGTTAACTAAAGGGACAATTTTAACGGGCAGATAAATTGTTTTTCGTTATTATGAGTACCCAATAACATAGAAGTGATCGTTAAGCTAAAGGGAGGATCATCCTACCTTTAACATTTAAAGGTCACATTATATTTGAACTTGCCATATTATGTATTATTTTCATTATGGCAACTTCAAATTTAAACAAAATGAGCATATACAACAAAAAAAAACGAAGCACTGCGTTAAAAAAAACTTGTATAATTAAGCAGTTTTATCGACATTGCTCCGGCACTGCCATATTTTTGAAAAATTTTATCTGTAAGTTGTAATAAAGAAAATAAGTTAAAGGTAACTTTCCAGTTGCCTTTAGCTAAAGGTACCTTTAACTAACCCCAAGTTTAACGACAAATTGTAATAATAGCCCTAAATGAGAAGGCTTATGAATCAAACATATTTCGAATGGTATGAGTTTGATATCAACTCTATCACTTGTATCAACACTTGTGTGTTAATTTTGTACATGAGTGGCGAGTCCTACAGTTTAAAGTCGACTCCGAACTACAGATTTTTGAGAAACTTTTCATTGCAATTTTATTTACTCTCCAAAATCAGCTGAGAGGAAGTCGCCGAAAAAATACTTTTTTAATTGATTTTGATGTCTGGCCTGGGGCTCGAACCCTGGCTTTTCGTCTAATAAGCCTACTCTAATACCTACTAGACCACGGCGACTTCAATATTGTAGTTTGTATTAATGAATCAGAGTAGTTAAATTTCAATATTGTTGACTCACTTATACATATTCAAAATTTCATCAGTGCTTATGAGTAGCGAAAAAGCGAATCATTACTGATCTCTGATTTGTATGGAAATATTATGTTTGTTGCTTTAGTTCAGTACTTTAGTATTTTTTTCAGTACTTATCCATTTCAAAAAATCCGCAGTTCCCCTGCGACATTTTCAGTACTTTTTTATTACATATTTTATGTTTTGCGCTTTTCGACCATGCTCTCGCAACATGTAATGCTAAAGGTAGAATTAGTCTTTAGCTGCGGTTAGCCAAACGTCCACGGAACGGAATACGGAAAGCAGTGAGAACGCTTGCTGAACCGTAATGTAATTTCGGCAAGTATTTGATTTGCTCTTCATGTGCTTGAAGTCGCCGTAGTCTAGTAGGTAGTGTGTTGGCTTATTAGACGCAAAAGCCTGGGTTCGAGCCCCAGGCCAAGCATCAAAGACAAAATACAAAAAGTATTTTTTCGGCGACTTCCTCTCAGTAGATTTTTGGCAAAAACTCTGAGAGTAAATAAAAATTGCCATGAAAAGTTTGCTCTTTTGTTTTTTACTATAAGGAATGATATGATTTGCGCAGTACTGTAAGTTTTTATTCATTCCTTTAAAATTAATGAATTCATTAAAATTTTAAGTACGCAATTGTTTTCAAGTTTTTGGCATAATATAGATAATAAAAAGTCTATTAATTGTATTCCGATGATATTTTTCTTTGCTTTAATTAAATTTGCACGTTTTGAATGATGCAATATAAAAACCATTAAACATTTGTTTTCTGAATATCTTTAATTTTTTTGTATTTGCTTCTTTTAAAGTTTCCGAGCGAAATGATTTGATTGCAGCAAGAATTTTTTAAATTTTAGAAGTTTTTCTCTTTTGTTTTAATTGGAATTTGCATACTTATTTTTGAGTTTTAATTTATGCCGCAATAGATTTATTTCATTTCTATTGTTAATCATTGTTTTTTGATTGTATTGCACAATTAATTAAGTTTGTCTGAAGTTTCACTCTTAAAGTTCTTTATATTCATGATGTTAGCTATTAAAGAAATGTAAAAGAGAACACAAAAAGAAATAATGCAGATGCTTTTTTAATTTTATGATTAAAATTCGCAATGCTTAGCCTTCATTTGATTTTCCGTCCTTGTACATATTTCTTGCACAAAATTGCATTGAAGCTTGTCAATTATTGTGCTGTCTGAAACTGTTACATTCTTGGCGCATATTTGAGGTGAAAATGTGGCATAATGTTTAGTTTTGGTTGTTTTGTTACGAAAATAGAAAAATCTAGAAACTGGTGTTTTGCTTTTACATCGTTTTACATTCAAATTATAAACAAAAGCCATAAAAAATAAAACAATGAACTTATTTACAACAAACGCCAGCATAAAAAATTGTAAACAAGTAAACAAAAATAAAACAACATACACTACAAGAATAAATGCAAACAAAATACACAAACAACAATAATGAAACAACGATGTAACTAACGATTTATAGAAATCTCGAGAAGGCGAACTTTAGCATCCAAGAACATTCATCAGACTGTTTACTTGCAATAGAAAAGGCAAGACAAAACAGGCGAGTGGGTTAGTGAAGTTCAGTCAGTCTTGTGTGAAGACGGGGCGTTTGAAGAGAGTAATCTTGGTTTGATCTCCGTTAAGGCCCCTGGAGACGATCAAATAAAACCATCAACGTCTTATTTGTGTGTGTGTTGTCGTTATATACGTATACGTTGTCGGCTTTGATTGATGAAAATCAAAACATATTGATTTTTTCATTTGACGAATTTTTATTTGATCGTCTCTAATTCTGATTGACAAGCAATATCTCATTTGCTTCGATATCGTCGTAATGAACACATCATCAATGCGCGGTTAAACAAACAAATATTTTTTTATTGTGAATAATGTAGTAATAGACAAAGAAATATTTTTTTATTGTGAATAAATATTTTGTGTGTATATATGTATTTTGTGTGTGTATATTTTATTTATTATATTTTTAAGAAGTTAAATTGTGTTTGGTAAACGTTTTTGCCATCATGGAGAAGTGCAAACATGAAAAAATTATATTAGAATTAATTGCAAAATATTAATATTGCATGTAAAACTGGAAGAAAAAGTAATAGAGAAAAAAAAAGAAAATAATATGAAATTTTTCATCCAAAGTTTTATCTTTTTTTCATATTTTCCTTTTTTCCTAATAAAATTGCACAAGATGTTAAAAACAATAAATAAATAGTCATCCGATTAAGTCATTTTGCGAATCGCACACTACAAAATCAAAAAAAATTAAGATTGACGAATTTATTTGAACGTCTCCTTTTAAACTTCAATCATACTACACTCACACTTATGAATTATTTGACGAATTCATTTGATCGTCTCCAGGGGCCTTTACAAAGATCAGTCGAACAATTGTCTAGTAACTGTTATTGTTTATGCAAAGGCTGTAAACAGAGGAATAACAAACAAAGCAATTGTTGCTGTATACATAAAGTTGTAAACAGTGGCACACAGAATTGTGCGAATAATAAAGAATTTTAATTAAAACTAAACACAAATTTATTTTTATTTTATTTGCAATCTACGAGCTCATATTTTAAACGTTTTTATAAGGTAAAAACGTAACAATATAATTCAATTAATATACAATTTTTCCTGCAATCGACGATAAGGGACAGTGAAAAACAGTGATCTGAACTGACTAGTCTAATGTTTCCGTTAAAATTCTGGTTTATTAATTTCCTCTAAGCAGATTACTGGGAAGCACTCTGAGAGTATTAAAATTGTCAATTTTCACAAAAATCAAACACCAGAGTCGACTTTAAATTGTAGATCGCGCCAATGATATATAAAATTAGCGAACACAACATAAGTGATGTGAGATTTAGGTGGCAATCCTAAATAAAGGGTTATATTGATCAACCACGTATGTATTGAATAACTGAATTTTATAGGTTTTTTAAAAACTCCTACAATAAATATTTGAGGCATGCGTTCTTTATACATAACTCTTCTGAAAGTTTACATGTAAAAAGTTTTCTTGCGAACGTGTTGCATATCAGCAATGTAAATTAAACTGCAATTAAAGACGAATATGTAAATCAGATGAATTGATTTCCTTTTATGATTTTATTCACACTCTGTTATGCGTATTCATTTATTTATTTCAGTTATAAATATTTGCAAAATGGAATGATTCGTGATTTTAAATTTAGTCTTGGAAACTTTAACATTTGTTTTTTTTTTGTTTTCAAATTAGTGAATTAGTGAACCTACATACATAATATTAAAAGTATTAAAAAATCTGATCTTTATATATGTTTATTATTTATTAAGTTATCGAATTAAAAAAAAAAACTTTTAAATAAAATTATTTTCTTTTAAATACAAAATCCGTTTATGTTTAATTGTTGGAACTAGGCCGATTCCACCCCATGGGCATCGTGTAGTCCATTCTTTCACACTATTATTTATAGCATTTGCTGCTGCCTTTGGAGTTCTCACTACATATTTTCGTAACAATCGCTCCAGTAGCCTAGAGTCATCATCATATCGAGATCTTGGACGATCTCTAGGATATTTTGATAGCTTTACATTTCTTTTTTTGGTTGAAAATACAGTCCGATAACGACGCCAACTTTCGCAGCAATTTTTTTTTGAAAAACAATTCTTTTCAGCTAGTGCATCTATTTTGTTTTCAACTGCAATTGAATTTTACTGTATTTATTTTTTTTTCTCAAATTGCAAGGAAAAGTTTTTAAAGTTTTAAAACTATTTGCGAATAGTATATTGTTTTGTCATGTTACAGTTGGTGCGTGAATAGTTATTTTATTTACATTACGTAGTTATTGGATTTAAAAGTTTTTATTATGTTCGCCACTGTATGTAACTGTTATGTTTCAGAATAAATAAAGCATGAGTTTATAATCGCCGTAGTCTAGTAGATAGTGTGTCGGCTTATTAGAAACTAAGACCAGGGTTCAAATCACAGGTCAGACATCAAAACGAAAATATGAAAAAATATTTCTTCGGTGGCTGCCTCTCAGAAGATTTCTGACAAAAACTCTGAGAGTACATAAAATTACCATGAAAAGTTTCTCAAAAATTTGTCGTTCGGCGTCGACGTTAAATTGTAGGTCCCGCCACTCATGTATAAAATTAACGCACACAACATAAGTGGTGTGGGAAGCTAGGTCGTATATATATTTAAATTTTTTACAGTGGAACTATGAATTGTTATTGACGGCGTTACAATTGCCGAAAGTGTACAAAATTAAAATCAATTTTTAGGAAATTATTAACACTTAACAATAGTCGATAATGGTTTAAATTATAAACACTAAAAAATACAATTTTTCTAAAGATTATTCCAACAACACTTTCGCTGATAGATATTTTTTGTAGAAAACCATTCTTGACGACATATGTATCCTCGATGGGAGAAATTTACAGAATTTAGCATAGATTTGTTGAAAATGTCCCCATCGTTTTCTTGTAAAAATTACGTTGACTTATCAAATTCATTTCAAAATGCACTGCATTTGTATTACATAATTATACAATTTTATTTTAAAATACATGGGTTTTCATAATAAAGGCAAACTAATTGCAACATATAACGAGAGATTATTTTCTTTTGTTAATCAGCGTTTCTTTTTTAACCTCTTAATTAATAAATTTAATTTGAAACTCAAATTATCTTTTTTAGCAATTATCACAGAAAATCTTACATAGCTTACTGCTGTCTTCAATTTTAATTTTCGTGATCATTTAATAAGAATATCACATCATTCATTTGATATGCCTTCGATACTAGCTTTCACTTTCTAAATGTACATACCATACGTTCCCAAAATTTCTTACAAAATCACGTCCACAATCAGAAATAGAAGCAGTCACCGTGTTATTTGCGCTTTAGTACTATGTGCTTAAAATGTTATATTTCTTACTGCCTTCTACCTTCTACCGTACGTTTAAGGCTTTTGGTTTTCATTTAACCAGATGTACACATATGTGACCCATTCTTTTCTATTACTTCCAATAAAAGTTTTAAATGATGTAACACATGAATTTATAGCACAAAAGAAATAAAAATTATTATATGAATTATTATTATTATAAATATAAAATACGAAACGATTATACACAAACAAAATGAAATTAACTTGAAAGTAAGATAACAACAAGTTGTTCTTCCTGCGAAAAGGTATAACAATAATCATCAACCATTATTAACTAAAATGTCACTTCCATAGTACGCTATTAAAAAACTAAAAAAGCAGACATATGTCAGAGACTTAAACAACCTATTCTAAAAATCGGATTGTGTGAAATTTGTAAATAAATTTAAATATAAAAGTAAATTGCTTAATGCTTTTTAATACGTCTATTATCAAATAAATTCAAAGATTAAAAAATCATCATGAAGCCAACAAGCCGAATAGAGACACACTTGCATAGCATACATACCGCTGGCTAGAGTAAAAAAGAGTCTAATTGTCACTTTTAGTAACCGTGCATTAGAGATAAAAACTTACTCAAATTGATAAATACATACAGCACTTATAAAATTGACGATTTTACTTTTTAACACAATTTATGACTTATTTTTCATACGCAATTTTGATTTCAAAATCAAAGAATAATACTTGGAAAATAACCGAACAGCTGGAAAATGATTGGGAATAATTTCTACATCGAAAGCATTTACTAATTTATTGTGTTCATTAAAGTTCCATTTAGTTGACTATGTAGGTCGGTTCGAAAATCCAAACATATCCTGCCATCTTTTTAATCGTGTACACTGTCGTCCTTGTGGACCATCTGGCTAACTAAACAGCTATTAATATCCTTTGAGAACTTTATTTGACCTACTATCGGTAAATACAGCCTCCATGATGTCATGACAAACAATAACATGAGACTGATTTCATTTAGTATAATAGGAAGTAAAAGAACTTGGTTTCCTTTTCTCAAAAACTATAATATATAATCCTTTCAAGATTATTGTGATGTGTATTCTGTTTGTAATGTCACACAAAGCTTCAACTATGAACAATCTACAAACAAACAAACAAACAAACTATGGGCCAATCTACGTCGGCGGAGGATATCGACGTATAAACAAATCATGAATTATATGATTTTTGTGGTGACACTGATATATACATCATTGTGAGGATACAGTTAGCAGCACAAAAGAAAGTCGTAGGGAAATTAACTGAAGAGGGCAATCGCTTTAGCCAAGCTCAGAACTAAATACTTGTTTGAGGAAAACATCTCGACGATTGGTGTTTGAAATTGTAGACGTGCTCAAGCCCGAAGCGCATAGAATTCTAACCTATGTCCTACCCACAATCGGATTACGTTGTGACGCATGGTCATCTAAGTAAGTAAGAGAACATTCTTCTATTCTATTTTCATATTCTTCATAACAATGAACAATTAAGATTTATAAAACATAGTACGGTACGTAATTATCCTTCTTCGAAATAATATTTAAAGTAAAAATAAAGGGTGTTTTTTATAGAGGTATAGAACTTTAAGTTGGCATTACTTTTCAAGATGGTGACCGATTTAACAGCTGTCAAGTGATTTATTTTCAGTATGGTTTGGCAATTCCTTATGAATAGACTCACGCCTGAACAACGCTTGCAAATAGTGCAATTTTATTTCGAAATTAATGGTTCTGTGCGGAAAACGTATCGCGCACTACGTCCATTTTATCGTCGACAAAATCGTCCATCAGAGCAGTTAATTCGATTAACCATGGAACGTTTTTCGTACGGCGCGTACAGAAGAAGCTATTGCTGCTGTAGAGCGTAGCATTGAGGAAGACCCGAATGAGTCCATCCGCCATAGAGCACAGAAATTGGATCTGTGTCCATCCACTTTATGGAAGATTTTGCGGAAGGATCCTGGTTTGCGTGCTTACAAAATCCAACTCGTGCTAGATTTGAAGCCAAACGATCATCAAGTAAGGCGTAGATTCGTCGAATGGGTCCAAAACGAGATTACCGTTGTTCCCGATTTTCATAAGCGAATTTTGTTTAGCGATGAAGCGCACTTCTGGTTGAATGGCTACGTCAACAAACAAAACTGCCGCACTTGGAGTGAAGGTAACTCTCAAGTGTATGTGTAAACACCGTTACATCCAGAAAAACTGATTGTTTGGTGCGCTTTATGGGCTGGTGGAATCATTGGTCCGTACTTTTTCAAAAACGATGGTGGCCAGAACGTCAATGGTGATCGGTATAGAGCCATGATTACTAACTTTTTCATTCCTGAATTGAATAACCATGATGTCCAGGAGATGTGGTTTCAACAAGACGGCGCAACATGTCACACAGCTCGTGCCGCAATAGATTTATTGAAAGACACGTTTGGTGACCGCCTAATTTCACGTTTTGGACCTGTGAATTGGCCTCCAAGATCTTGTGATTTAACACCGCTAGACTACTTTCTATGGAGCTATGTAAAGTCATTGGTCTATGCGGTAAAACCACAAACGCTTGACCATTTGGAAGACAACATTCGCCGATATACGGCCACAAATGTTGGAAAAAGTCATCGAAAATTGGACGTCCAGATTGGACTACATCCGCGCCAGCCGTGGCGGTCATATGCTAGAAATCATATTTAAAATGTAATGCCACAAGATTATCTTTCGGATAAATAAAATTCATGTCAATTGAATAATCCATCGTTGTTTTATTGCAACTTAAAGTTCTATACCTCTATAAAAAACACCCTTTACTTGAAATATGTATATCAACTGTCTTATATATTTTCCCAACTCAACAAAAAATATTTTAATTTTAAAATTCATTCAATAATACCTAGTTTTCTGTGGTCTCAGATGTCATTCTGTCATTTAAATGTTATGAGCTATTACGTCCTGTTTAATTTCTTTAATCTTTCAATAAATCAAAAGCTTGCTTTTTGTTTTTCGGTTGTTAGGTCCTTTTGCATTTCAATGTACATTCAAAATATTTGTACATTCAAAATATTATTATTACAAAAGTACATACATGTATACCGATTTGTATTGAATATACAATACAACACAAATACATGCATTTGTACGCTTATTTAGTATACATATTGCAATTTTTGTTGGTACATATTTGTTTGCATATTTGTTTCAAACATACGAAAACTTTGTAGAGATTGGCAAAAAAATTTATTTTTTTTAAATATTTGATAATAGGATTATGTATCTATGTATTCAAATATCGAATAGTTTTATTATTCTTTACTAGGAGTTCTAAAAACATACAATCTTATACATACAGTTGGCAGCAAAAGTCTAGGTACTACAATAATTTTGGCAAATTTAATAAATTTTAAGTAACAATATATAAAACGACATATCGCTAAGACGACAGTTCACTAAAATATTGTAATTTAACTAAGCGCCTGTTTATTATTACACGATGATCGCAGGACATATCAGCTCTTTAAGCATTGTATTAAAATCTAAACAGAAACTATAATATGTATTTATAAGTGTAACAAGCTTTAAAAGCAAACCTGTCTGGCTCAATAGAGAGTTGTTTTACAACCGCTATGGAACTTAATATGCTAACACAAGCATCCCGTCAACACTACGTGTGTAGCTTTGTATACTAGCATGACAGGGCAGTATGATCGAGGATGGATATTATTAGGCTAAGCGGCTCAATATGAAACGCCGTATAGTACGCGAACTAGCGAAAATTAGTAACTTTGTTATCACAATGTGTCGTACATGGCTGAGACTATATCTAGTGGACTTTAAAGTCACCTTTAACTTCTTTTCATTATTACAACCTACAAATAATATAAAGTTAACTTTTTCAAAAATGTGGCAGTGCCGGAGCAATGTCGATAACACTGCTCAATTAAACAAGTTTATTTTAAACTCAGTGGCAACGACAGGCTTCTTTTTTGTTGTATTTGCTTATTTTGTATATTGTATGCTTGTTTGAAGTTGCTACATTGCAAATAATATATAATATGGCAAATTCAAACATAAACTTAACTTTAAAAGTTAAAGGTAGGATAACCCTCCCTCTAGCTTAACACTCACTTCTACCTTATTGTCCACTTATAATAATGAAAAACAATTTATTTGCCCTTTAAAATCCTCCCTTTAGTTAACGTTGTAATAATGTAATATATTGAAAATTTAAAATACTGCACTTGAATTGTCACAATAGCTTATAAATATTGAATTCCAAATTAACAGTATAATCATGGTATAAGAAATATAGAAGGTAGTTTCAATCAAAATTTTTTTATAAAATAAGTTTTTTTGAAGTTTTATTTTCTCATAAACTATATATGTAGCGTTGCCAGATTTATATTTTTGTTGTATATTCTCAAAAAATTATTTATGACAAATGTATAATTTATAATTTAGCATATTTAAATATGATATTTATTGTATTATGTCGTGCTAAAGTGGTCAATTGAATAACTAATTTCCGGTCTTAATTAAACACACATTGATAAGTTTTTAAGGTTAATTAAGTAATAATTTTTTTCATTTTTTTATTAGTATACAAATATTTAGTTTCTTTTATATGATGATTTAGAAAGCGAATTCGAAAAAATGTTCGACCAAGATAAAACCTTTTAACAATTTGTATATCTAAATTTATATTAGTAAAGTCCAACAAGTTTAACATATAATTTGGGCTAGTATTTAAATAATTTCCATTAATTTTTAAAAAAATTGTGTTTAAATGTTCCAAAAGTTTTAAAAAATCGGTATTAGGCTTATGTAAACCTCCCTCGGACAATAAATTTATATATGTATAATTTTCATCTTTTTGTGCTGAAGTTTTGAAGCCAAATTCTGTAAGACCCATCTTGAAAATTATATAACCCGCAAAATTTTCCAAACCATCGAATTCAATATCACTTAAATTTTTAACATCATCCAAAAACTGCTCTGTTTCTTGATGTTCTGTAATCTATAAAAATAATTAGATTTATATAACGTAGATTCTACAGATATTTGCCTCTATTTGCTCTTCATCGTCTATTGGGATTTGATTTATTGGATTAAAAATTTGTTGACTTAACGTCACGTCAGGATCTACTATTTGCAAAACTATAATTTTGTCTTCGCAATTTTGAACATTTGCTTCCGAACAAAGTATGTTTTCATTGCGATCTGATTTAGAAATAATTGTTAAGAAAAATTTAAAGAAATATAATTTTCTGAAATATACCTAAAAGATATAATCTAAAACGTTACTTAAACTCTAAAAGCGATGGATGGTCATGCAATCCTCCCTTTGCACGTATCGCACTAAAAAAGTTTTCTACGCAATCTAGATTTAGTTTGGCAGTAAGCACATATTTCATTCCATAGTTGTTCTTTAAATAATCTAAAAAAGGCGGAAGGCCGTTATTATTTTGTATAATGCCTCTTTGAAATGGAAGAAGGTCAGTAGTATGTTTATGTACCTTCGGGGTCACTTATTCCATACAAAATTTGGAGCATGCATAGCTGTAAAAGAGTAAAAACATTGCAGCATTGTGAAATGAATTGTGTGCGATCGGTCTTTAGGTTTGTAACATGTATTATGAAAAGGTATTGCTTTTTAATGTGTATGTGTGTGTGTGTGTGTGTTAAAATTTGTGAGAATGCATATCTGGAAAAGAATTAAATCATTTTAATTTTTAATTTTTCCCTACAAATTTGGAATCATACCTGCTTTTTGTTGGTCCTTTCATTTGTATTGCTTTTCAAACGAATGGTTGGATGGACAGAATGAATGTGTGCACGTATTATCATACTCAATGCTGAAAAAATAGAAAAGGGATCTACACCTGTATAGTTGTTGTGTGTTTTTTATTTTTTTTTTGTATATTTAATTAGAAGGATCTTTAATTTTAAATGTGATAAGAAAGAGTAGGTTGGTTGTGCGGTTATTTTTTATTTTTTGTGTGATTTAATTAGAAGGATCTGTAATTTTAAGATGATAACAAATTCTTGACACGCACTGCTCATGATCACAGGTAGAAGAAATAGAAATATAAACTAATAAGAAAGGGTAGGTTGGTTGTGCGGTTGTTTTTAATTTGATGAGAAAGAA
The DNA here is from genome assembly GCA_958299815.1 of Sarcophaga carnaria. NCBI lineage: Eukaryota > Metazoa > Arthropoda > Insecta > Diptera > Sarcophagidae > Sarcophaga > Sarcophaga carnaria. The sequence goes on along the minus strand of OY283153.1, from coordinate 70,947,877 downwards.
ATGTATAGTTTTTTTTCACGTATAAGTATAAGTAATATCTGTTTTCACATAATTGAATTTACTGATTGATCTACAACACCCCAGAGTATAAATAGACTTGCTTTTAAGGATTTAGAATTTTTTAGTTTTACTGTTTTAAATAAATCAAATTATAGAATAAAGGGATTAATTAAAACAAATTAGTTTTTTATTTTTTGAAAATTTTATTACATATTTCTTTTTTCAGATTTTTACAGATTCGAATTTAAAAATACGTTTATACAGATTAAATAACTTAAGTGTTAACAAATATTGTGTATAGAATGTTTGACATCGACAAATGTCAAAAGATTCTGAATAAATTTTGCACAATAATACAAACGTATGACATATTAATAAATAAAAATGGATTACTTATTTTACTAATGTTACATATTCTTAGTTCATTTATAAGTTTCATAAATAAATCTATATGCTCTTTATCAATCTGATTACTATGTTTTGTTAATAAATAGTTCTTCCAATTCAGCTGATGTTACCATTTTTGTTCCCCTTCTTTAAAAATTTAATAGTAGGTTGTGTTAGTGCGGGACGATGTACTCTGAATTATTTCATTTTAATTTATATTTATTGAATAAAAATTTTAAACACAAGTGCCCACAATTAAATGTATTAAATTTTTGTTTTCGTTCATAATTATATTCAATAGGAAATTTTAAGTAGTTGACAATCTCAAGTGGTGGTTGTAAGTTTCCAAAGCTATCAAAGTATTCCTTATAGTTGTGGTTTTTATAATATGCTACCCAATGTGTTCCCATACCATTTGAATCATCTAAATTAACAATGCCGCATTCTTGTTTGAATGGTTTTTCAGGTAAAGAATCACGCATGAAAACACCCCTAAAATGTTTGAGATGTCTTCCATATTTATTCAAATCCAAATCTGTTAATGGGCGATTGGGAAGGTTATCTAATAGTTTTTTGGAGCTGGACTATAGTAGAGACCATATCCAGTTTTATATGGTTTGAGGTACAACCCTTTACCCATTGCAATTGATTCCATATATCTATTATGACGGTTAGCTTCAGCCAATTGTTCTTTTCCATTTTTGATAGCATTTACTGCTTTGACAATAGCGGATCCTCCACTTGCCAAACCACCAAGCGCTGACAATGCTGTTAGTACGGGAATAAGTGGAAGAAATCCTCCAATTTTCGGTACAGGTATAACTCTCGGTATTATAATGTCTGCTCGCTTTTTCCCTTTAAAATTTGAATGAATAGCCTTTTGAGCTATTTTAACAGCATCATTTATATCAAGGGGTTTCTGTTCTTTCAATTGTTTTAAAGTTTTTCTCACAGTAGCTGTGAATAATTTCTTATTACACTTATTCATTTTTCCTTTTCTTTTCTTATGTCTCTGCTCCTTCAAACCTAATCCAAATTTCACTTTAGTTTTCATAGCGTTTGTCACAAACAACGCGTTAGCACGTTCTTTAATATCACTATCTTTAGATTTAACTCGTTGCCAGGCTTTTTCAGCTAATATTTGATCTGCTTGATGTCTTGTGTCTATATCTTTTGATTGTGAATATGCAATATCGTGCTCTCTACAAGCTGCGTCTAATAAATTTATACCCTTATCTCCTCTTGCTAAACGTTTTTCAAGTTTTGTACCAGGTCCACAAAACTGATAACCAGGTAGATGTAATTCAACAGGTACTTTATTTATTAAGTTGTTTACAAATCCTCTTCTCATCTTACACTGGCTGGGGTTTTGTTTTGACTGTAGATTATAACAAATATTTTCGTTACTTTTATACCTCTTCGCAAAAATAGCTGAAATCAAGACGATCTCCTATATATACAGCAATTTATATGATTTCAGTATGTTAATTTTTTGATATTGATTTTGATCTGCTTTGTATCTGATCACGATCTACTTTACATCTGATCACGATCTGCTTTGTATCTGCTCACGATCTACTTTATATCTGATAACGATCTACTTTTTTGGTTTTGTCTATTTTATTTTAATTTTTTTTATTTTTTTTTTTTTGACATTACCATGTTTTAGGTATACATGTTCTACCTCAATGTTTAAATTGTTTATTTGATCAGCTAGATCATCATGTATTTGTGTTATATGTTTTTCGATTACGATATTTTTTGTTTTTATGGTTATATTTATTAAAACCTTCTCCAAATTTATTAATATAAGACATTTCTTTCACTCTTCTAATAAATTATGTTAGCTTCTTTAAGTTCTTCGATAATAGAGATTATTTCGTTTTGATGATTGTTGTGACCAGAACCTTCCGATGAAAGAAGTAAACGTAGTCTGTCAACTAGTTCATTAGGATCATCCCAATGTATGTAATTTGATCTCAGATTATTTTGTAATTTTAGCATTAAACCACTGCCTTTTGTTAAAATGTTTGTTGTTGTTTCGAATAAATGTTTAATTATTCGTATATATTTGAAGGCTCGTGTTCCTTTCACTTGTTCATTAGGTTCATAGCGACGTTTATGTGCATTGGTATTAATTAAAATCTCTTTATATTTTTTCAAATCATTTTTAGAATAATGGAGAGGTTTTTTATGAAATACTAGTTCAAATAATCCAGGCGTCATTTTCAATTTCATATTCCCTATCTGCATAGTATTATCTCTATTAAATATTAATTTTTCCTTGCCATATCTCCAACTACCGTCTACATCTTGATTAAAACCATAAATTTTATCCAATTGCTTATTATTAATAAGTGTTTGTATATTTTCAAATAATGGAGAGCTTTTCGTCAGCTTTAAATATTGTTTTCTTTCCAAGTTCTTGATACATGTACTTGATACAGGTCTATTATGGTCATAGTTTTTTTCACCATCATTATCATCAGTTGAAATATTTTCATACTGAAAATCGTTATTATCACCGTTTACATCATCGTAATCATCGTCATCATCAATAGTGTTGTCTATATCTTTATGCTTATCTTCAAGTTTTCCGATGATTTCATTATCACCATTTACGTCATAGTAATCTTCCTCATCATCAATAGTGTTGTCTGTATCCGTATGCTTATCTTCGAGTTTTCCAATGATTTCATTATCACCATTTACGTCATAATAATCTTCGTCATCACCTATAGTGTTGTCTACATACTTATGCTTATATTCAAGTTTTGGGATGTTTTCATTATCATCATTTACATCATCATGATCATCGTCATCATTAATAGTGTTGTCTATATCCTTATATTTATCTTTAAGTTTTCCAATGATTTTTTTAAGTGGTTTTGTTATTGGTTGAAAGGTATCTTCTAATAAATTAACTCTATCTATTTGATTCAGTTTAATATTTTTTAACTTTTTCTTTAGAACAGCCCTTGTCTTTACAAGATCTTCCAACACTTTATTATGGTAATTTTTAGACATTATAATAATTTTTTTATTGAATTTGATCTGGTTATGATCTGCTCGCTATCTGATTATGATCTGCTTTGTATCTGATTACGATCTGCTTTATACCTGATCACGATCTGCTTGATGGCTTGTGTCTATATCCATTGATTTTGAGTACGCTATATCGTGCTTTCTACAATCTACATCCAATAAATTATTCCTTTATTTCCTTTATTCTTGCTATTCGTTTTGAAGTTTTGTATCAGGTCCACAAAACTGATAAACAGGTGGATGTAATTCAACATATAATTTGTTTATTAAGTTGTCTACAAATCTTCTTCCAATCTTACACTGATTAGGTGTTTTTCTTTTGACTGTAGTTTATATCCATTTTTTTTTCATTACTTTCATACCTCTTCGCATGAAACACTACACCAGCTATACCTGCTATACCAGCTATACCAGCTATATCAGCTATACCAGCTATACTAGCAAGCTGTACAATCTATACTAGCTATACTAGCAAGCTGTACAATCTGTACTAGCTATACTAGCAAGCTGTACAATCTGTACTAGCTATACTAGCAAGCTGTACTAGCTATACTAGCAAGCTATACAATCTGTACTAGCTATACTAGCAAGCTGTACTAGCTATACTAGCAAGCTATACAATCTGTACTAGCTATACTAGCAAGCTGTACAATCTGTACTAGCTATACTAGCAAGCTATACTAGCAAGCTGTACAATCTGTACTAGCTATACTAGCAAGCTGTACTAGCTATACTAGCAAGCTATACAATCTGTACTAGTTATACTAGCAAGCTGTACTAGCTATACTAGCAAGCTATACAATCTGTACAATCAGCTATACCAGCTATACCAGCTATGTATAGCTATGTATAGCTGATATAGCAGGTATAGCTGGTATAGCTGGTATAGCTGATATAGCAGGTATAGCTGGTATAGCTGGTATAGCTGGTATAGCTGGTATAGCTGGTATAGCTGATATAGCTGGTATAGCTGGTATAGCTGGTATAGCAGGTATAGCTGGTATAGCTGGTATAGCTGGTATAGCTGATATAGCTGGTATAGCTGATATAGCAGGTATAGCTGGTATAGCTGGTATAGCTGGTATAGCTGATATAGCAGGTATAGCTGGTATAGCTGGTATAGCTGATATAGCAGGTATAGCTGGTATAGCTGGTATAGCTGGTATAGCTGATATAGCAGGTATAGCTGGTATAGCTGGTATAGCTGGTATAGCTGGTATAGCTGGTATAGCAGGTATAGCTGACATAGCTACTACAGCTTGCTAGTATAGCAGGTATAGCAGGTATAGCTGACATAGCTACTACAGCTTGCTAGTATAGCTAGTACAGATTGTATAGCTTGCTAGTATAGCTAGTACAGCTTGCTAGTATAACTAGTACAGATTGTATAGCTTGCTAGTATAGCTAGTACAGCTTGCTAGTATAGCTAGTACAGATTGTACAGCTTGCTAGTATAGCTTGCTAGTATAGCTAGTACAGATTGTACAGCTTGCTAGTATAGCTAGTACAGATTGTATAGCTTGCTAGTATAGCTAGTACAGCTTGCTAGTATAGCTAGTACAGATTGTATAGCTTGCTAGTATAGCTAGTACAGCTTGCTAGTATAGCTAGTACAGATTGTACAGCTTGCTAGTATAGCTAGTACAGATTGTACAGCTTGCTAGTATAGCTAGTATAGATTGTACAGCTTGCTAGTATAGCTGGTATAGCTGATATAGCTGGTATAGCTGGTATAGCAGGTATAGCTGGTGTAGTGTTTCATGCGAAGAGGTATGAAAGTAATGAAAAAAAAATGGTTATAAACTACAGTCAAAAGAAAAACACCTAATCAGTGTAAGATTGGAAGAAGATTTGTAGACAACTTAATAAACAAATTATATGTTGAATTACATCCACCTGTTTATCAGTTTTGTGGACCTGATACAAAACTTCAAAACGAATAGCAAGAATAAAGGAAATAAAGGAATAATTTATTGGATGTAGATTGTAGAAAGCACGATATAGCGTACTCAAAATCAATGGATATAGACACAAGCCATCAAGCAGATCGTGATCAGGTATAAAGCAGATCGTAATCAGATACAAAGCAGATCATAATCAGATAGCGAGCAGATCATAACCAGATCAAATTCAATAAAAAAATTATTATAATGTCTAAAAATTACCATAATAAAGTGTTGGAAGATCTTGTAAAGACAAGGGCTGTTCTAAAGAAAAAGTTAAAAAATATTAAACTGAATCAAATAGATAGAGTTAATTTATTAGAAGATACCTTTCAACCAATAACAAAACCACTTAAAAAAATCATTGGAAAACTTAAAGATAAATATAAGGATATAGACAACACTATTAATGATGACGATGATCATGATGATGTAAATGATGATAATGAAAACATCCCAAAACTTGAATATAAGCATAAGGATGTAGACAACACTATAGGTGATGACGAAGATTATTATGACGTAAATGGTGATAATGAAATCATTGGAAAACTCGAAGATAAGCATACGGATACAGACAACACTATTGATGATGAGGAAGATTACTATGACGTAAATGGTGATAATGAAATCATCGGAAAACTTGAAGATAAGCATAAAGATATAGACAACACTATTGATGATGACGATGATTACGATGATGTAAACGGTGATAATAACGATTTTCAGTATGAAAATATTTCAACTGATGATAATGATGGTGAAAAAAACTATGACCATAATAGACCTGTATCAAGTACATGTATCAAGAACTTGGAAAGAAAACAATATTTAAAGCTGACGAAAAGCTCTCCATTATTTGAAAATATACAAACACTTATTAATAATAAGCAATTGGATAAAATTTATGGTTTTAATCAAGATGTAGACGGTAGTTGGAGATATGGCAAGGAAAAATTAATATTTAATAGAGATAATACTATGCAGATAGGGAATATGAAATTGAAAATGACGCCTGGATTATTTGAACTAGTATTTCATAAAAAACCTCTCCATTATTCTAAAAATGATTTGAAAAAATATAAAGAGATTTTAATTAATACCAATGCACATAAACGTCGCTATGAACCTAATGAACAAGTGAAAGGAACACGAGCCTTCAAATATATACGAATAATTAAACATTTATTCGAAACAACAACAAACATTTTAACAAAAGGCAGTGGTTTAATGCTAAAATTACAAAATAATCTGAGATCAAATTACATACATTGGGATGATCCTAATGAACTAGTTGACAGACTACGTTTACTTCTTTCATCGGAAGGTTCTGGTCACAACAATCATCAAAACGAAATAATCTCTATTATCGAAGAACTTAAAGAAGCTAACATAATTTATTAGAAGAGTGAAAGAAATGTCTTATATTAATAAATTTGGAGAAGGTTTTAATAAATATAACCATAAAAACAAAAAATATCGTAATCGAAAAACATATAACACAAATACATGATGATCTAGCTGATCAAATAAACAATTTAAACATTGAGGTAGAACATGTATACCTAAAACATGGTAATGTCAAAAAAAAAAAAATAAAAAAAATTAAAATAAAATAGACAAAACCAAAAAAGTAGATCGTTATCAGATATAAAGTAGATCGTGAGCAGATACAAAGCAGATCGTGATCAGATGTAAAGTAGATCGTGATCAGATACAAAGCAGATCAAAATCAATATCAAAAAATTAACATACTGAAATCATATAAATTGCTGTATATATAGGAGATCGTCTTGATTTCAGCTATTTTTGCGAAGAGGTATAAAAGTAACGAAAAAATTTGTTATAATCTACAGTCAAAACAAAACCCCAGCCAGTGTAAGATGAGAAGAGGATTTGTAAACAACTTAATAAATAAAGTACCTGTTGAATTACATCTACCTGGTTATCAATTTTGTGGACCTGGTACAAAACTTGAAAAACGTTTAGCAAGAGGAGATAAGGGTATAAATTTATTAGACGCAGCTTGTAGAGAGCACGATATTGCATATTCACAATCAAAAGATATAGACACAAGACATCAAGCAGATCAAATATTAGCTGAAAAAGCCTGGCAACGAGTTAAATCTAAAGATAGTGATATTAAAGAACGTGCTAACGCGTTGTTTGTGACAAACGCTATGAAAACTAAAGTGAAATTTGGATTAGGTTTGAAGGAGCAGAGACATAAGAAAAGAAAAGGAAAAATGAATAAGTGTAATAAGAAATTATTCACAGCTACTGTGAGAAAAACTTTAAAACAATTGAAAGAACAGAAACCCCTTGATATAAATGATGCTGTTAAAATAGCTCAAAAGGCTATTCATTCAAATTTTAAAGGGAAAAAGCGAGCAGACATTATAATACCGAGAGTTATACCTGTACCGAAAATTGGAGGATTTCTTCCACTTATTCCCGTACTAACAGCATTGTCAGCGCTTGGTGGTTTGGCAAGTGGAGGATCCGCTATTGTCAAAGCAGTAAATGCTATCAAAAATGGAAAAGAACAATTGGCTGAAGCTAACCGTCATAATAGATATATGGAATCAATTGCAATGGGTAAAGGGTTGTACCTCAAACCATATAAAACTGGATATGGTCTCTACTATAGTCCAGCTCCAAAAAACTATTAGATAACCTTCCCAATCGCCCATTAACAGATTTGGATTTGAATAAATATGGAAGACATCTCAAACATTTTAGGGGTGTTTTCATGCGTGATTCTTTACCTGAAAAACCATTCAAACAAGAATGCGGCATTGTTAATTTAGATGATTCAAATGGTATGGGAACACATTGGGTAGCATATTATAAAAACCACAACTATAAGGAATACTTTGATAGCTTTGGAAACTTACAACCACCACTTGAGATTGTCAACTACTTAAAATTTCCTATTGAATATAATTATGAACGAAAACAAAAATTTAATACATTTAATTGTGGGCACTTGTGTTTAAAATTTTTATTCAATAAATATAAATTAAAATGAAATAATTCAGAGTACATCGTCCCGCACTAACACAACCTACTATTAAATTTTTAAAGAAGGGGAACAAAAATGGTAACATCAGCTGAATTGGAAGAACTATTTATTAACAAAACATAGTAATCAGATTGATAAAGAGCATATAGATTTATTTATGAAACTTATAAATGAACTAAGAATATGTAACATTAGTAAAATAAGTAATCCATTTTTATTTATTAATATGTCATACGTTTGTATTATTGTGCAAAATGTATTCAGAATCTTTTGACATTTGTCGATGTCAAACATTCTATACACAATATTTGTTAACACTTAAGTTATTTAATCTGTATAAACGTATTTTTAAATTCGAATCTGTAAAAATCTGAAAAAAGAAATATGTAATAAAATTTTCAAAAAATAAAAAACTAATTTGTTTTAATTAATCCCTTTATTCTATAATTTCATTTATTTAAAACAGTAAAACTAAAAAATTCTAAATCCTTAAAAGCAAGTCTATTTATACTCTGGGGTGTTGTAGATCAATCAGTAAATTCAATTATGTGAAAACAGATATTACTTATACTTATACGTGAAAAAAAACTATACATTTCTTTCTCATCAAATTAAAAACAACCGCACAACCAACCTACCCTTTCTTATTAGTTTATATTTCTATTTCTTCTACCTGTGATCATGAGCAGTGCGTGTCAAGAATTTGTTATCATCTTAAAATTACAGATCCTTCTAATTAAATCACACAAAAAATAAAAAATAACCGCACAACCAACCTACTCTTTCTTATCACATTTAAAATTAAAGATCCTTCTAATTAAATATACAAAAAAAAAATAAAAAACACACAACAACTATACAGGTGTAGATCCCTTTTCTATTTTTTCAGCATTGAGTATGATAATACGTGCACACATTCATTCTGTCCGTCCAACCATTCGTTTGAAAAGCAATACAAATGAAAGGACCAACAAAAAGCAGGTATGATTCCAAATTTGTAGGGAAAAATTAAAAATTAAAATGATTTAATTCTTTTCCAGATATGCATTCTCACAAATTTTAACACACACACACACACACATACACATTAAAAAGCAATACCTTTTCATAATACATGTTACAAACCTAAAGACCGATCGCACACAATTCATTTCACAATGCTGCAATGTTTTTACTCTTTTACAGCTATGCATGCTCCAAATTTTGTATGGAATAAGTGACCCCGAAGGTACATAAACATACTACTAAGGTCTCCATTTTTTGATTTATTTATTTGATTTATTTGATCTACATAGCACAACAAGATACTAAATCTTATAAGTGACAGTGCTATGTTTACAATCAATAAGGTATAAAAAATTAACATTAATTAAATATAAAAAATTAGAGAAAAACATAGTTAATTTATGTATATAAGTATTAAATTAAATTAATAAGGTAAAGTATAAAAATAATAATAATAATAATAATAATAATAATAATAATAATAATAATAATAATAATAATAATAATAATAATAATAATAATAATAATAATAATTATAATAATAATAATAACAATAATAAGAATAATAATAATAATTATAATAATAATAATAACAATAATAATGATGACCTAAAAAATAAAATCACAAAATTTACAAATATGAGGTTAAAATTTTAATTATGAAAATAATTTAAATAACTCCTTTTTGAACGCGTTTGCATTGCCCAGATTTTGGATGTTATTTGGTAAGGAATTCCAAAGACTAATGGTGTGTATAAAAAACTGTCTCTGAGACAGAAGAGTCCTGAATCGTTGCTGTATAATCCGCACACCCCGGTGGGATCTGGCAAACTTAATTTTACAATATAAATACTTCGGCTGTTTCGTGTAAATTATTTTATGAAGTAGAAGGAGGCATCTAATTTTCAGGAGATTATCAAATTTGATACCAAGAATCAGGTAAGCTAAATGAGAAAAGTGATCCCGACGCCCCTTAAGGAAAACATACCTGGCTATGTTATTGTACGCCAGGTTAAGTTTCTGGTTGTCATCATAACTGCAATTTGCGTATATCTCACATCCATATAAAAGTACCGGAATCAAGTACGTTTTAGGAAGTTGCATGCGAATGACAAAAGGAGTTGAATCTATGACAGCCCACAAATTTCGAAGCATGTCATAAATTCTGCCAACAATGACACTTATATGGGTAGACCACGATAATTTGTGATTAAAGACAATACCCAGATTAGTAGCCGACCTGACAAATTCAATTTTATTTCCCCTGATACTCAATTCAGCTATGACAAATGATCCGTTTGTTCTCGAAAGTGTAATACATTTAGACTTAGAAGGATTGATACATAGTCCATTGGTCGAGGCCCATCCGTCAATCCTTGCTAAGTCACGATTAATGTAGTCCAAACAAGAATAAATATTCTCCCTTGGAGTATATGTGTAAAGCTGCACATCGTCAGCATACATGTGAACATTACAGTTAACCAAAACATCAGGTAGATCATTTATATAAATGCAAAACAGCAAAGGTCCAAGTATAGACCCCTGGGGAACACCTCTACTAATAGTAAGTGGATCCGAAACATTGCCATTGAAATGAACCTTCTGAAATCTGTTCGTCAAATAAGAATAAATTAGATTACAGGCAGTTTCAGAGAAATAAAACAGTTTTCGGAGCTTTTTCAATAGAACCGCATGATCGACTGTATCAAAAGCCTTAGAGTAATCAAGCAGAACCAAGAACGACACACTATTCCCATCAAGTTCCGACCTAAGTTCCTCAACTACGTTTACCAGAGCGGTAGTACAACTCCTACCTTTAATGAAGCCCGACTGATTGACCGTTAAGAAATTGTGGCCCCTCAGATTTCATCGATTTGTCTGGCCATGATGTTCTCCAATACCTTGGATAAAAAAGGAAGGATTGCAATTGGCCTGAACTCACAACTAGTTTTGGGAATGGGAAGGATTTTAGCCAGTTTCCAACTTTCAGGAAAAGAAGACTTAGTCAGAACTGTATTGACCAAGTAAGTATAGTAAGGCAAAAGTTTAGGAGTCAGAGCCTTCAAGAATAAAGGATGCAAATCATCAGAACCAACTGCATTCGATTTTACCGCTGATATACATTCCAAAACCTCAAACTGATTTACGCAACGAAAGCTAAAGGAATACTGTGGTGGAACACAACAGAGGTCATCATACAAGTCACCGTTAGACCTTGAGAACCTAGAATTTACGAACTGGTCATTAAGCTTGTCCACATCCACATCAATATCGGCCCTTGAACATTTTCGGCCTATTCCTATTTCACGAATTACGTTCCATTTAGACCTGTTGTCCATAGCATTGGAAAACTTTCCGCCATAATACAATCTTTTTGCAGTTCTTATGCTCCTGGTAGCTTCCATCCGTGTGAATCTATGTAAAGCTTTCAAATCATCCGTCCTAAACCTCTTCCATCTCCTGTAAGCACTATCCCTCTTCTCAATGAGTGCTTTTATTTCCGCATTAAACCAGGGCTGTTGTTTAGGTTTGATGTGCTTGGTTTTGACAGGAACGCACCTGTCATAGAGCAAACGCACTCTGTCCTGAATAAACGATAATTGGTCATTCGCATTACCCAGTGTGTATACCTGGTCCCAAGATACGCTATCCAGTATATTCCAATATTCAGAGTTGCATAATCAATGTTTCCAAAATCACGATACGTAATATATTTGTCCACGAGACGAGTTACGGACAAATTATAATTAAGGAAGAGGAGGTCATGGTTGGAGAAGCATGAAGCAGAAATTTGGTCATATAACAATACCCTGTCAATGTGATTCACAAATATAAGGTCTATCAAGCTACTGGATGTTGAATGGAAATGTGTAGGTGTTGACACATTTACAGGACTGAGGTGAAGTGAGAGCATTGGTCCAATAAGGGGATTATCAAGTTACGGGGCGCAAATAAATTCGTCACTACTTCAGACATTGTTCTTAATACATGATTTTTTTAGGAAAGAGCTAATCCATATGCTTTGCTTAGTGGTCGGGAATCTTTATGTGGCGTTCTGCTGTTAAATATGTCAAACCAGTCATTCACAATTTGAAAAAGTTCTGAACATTGAATGAATATTTTGTCATCTTGACATAAACCTAATTGGGTACATCTTTTTAAGGCCGTTGCTGTGGTGTGTGAAAACAATTTTGTGGCTGTTTTCACTTTTTGCCTGGCTGCAGAATAAGATAAAATTTTAAAATATTATTTTAAGATGTCTTCCTAATGTATACATACCTGCCTTTCACATTTAGCATTTCTAGAGATAATTTTTCGAAATATTTAGATCAAAATCGCACAATGAAATAAGTTCTTCTACTATTGATTTATTTAGGATCGTATTTCGAAAAAAGTACCCATCATCCACAAAGTGATTGCGCAAAAGTTTTATTAAGTGCGGAACATCAGCGAATACGAAAATTAATTTATTTTCATCTGAAGGATGTTTAAAAAAGTTTTTCTCGGGGATATGTCCATAGATGAAGTCGCCGTGGTCTAGTAGGTAGTGTGTTGGCTTATTAGACGAAAAGCCAGGGTTCGAGCCCCAGGCCAGACATCAAAATAAATACAAAAAGTATTTCTTCGGCGACTTCCTCTCAGCAGATTTCTGGCAAAAACTCTGAGAGTAAATAAAATTGCCATGAAAAGCTTCTCAAAAATCTGTCGTTCGGAGTCGACTTTAAACTGTAGGTCCCACCACTCGTGGATAAAATTAACACACCCAACATAAGTGGTGTGAGAAACTAGGTCGTAATCCTGACTGAAGGGTTGTAATGACCAATTATGTATGTATGTCCATAGATCTCCAAAGCTGTTGGTTCTCAATTCCTAAATCACTGACAGCTGCAACTACCGTAAATCCAATTTTGTATAATTCCGAAATAATATTTAAAAATAAGGTTTTTTGCATCTTCATATCAAAATCATAAAATATGGGTTGTTTCCAATTCCCACGAAGTCCCCGAACCATTGCCACCTGAACCATCCTTTTAGGTTGAAGAATAAGGTCATTTTGCCTATCATATGCCCACTCCTCTCTGCACTTCATCTCATCGAAACAAAGAACACATAACTTTTGTTCTATATCTAATTCAAATGAACCCATATGAGACAAGGTTTGTTTTTGTATTCCTGGCTCAACGCACAGTTTTGTAGCCCATCTGCGGAGCGTCGATGGTGATGGTAATGGGTAATCATTTTTACGTAAAAATTTATAACTACCTGGGCCTGCTGAATAAAGAGAAGTTGCAAAAGAAATGTCTTCTAATTTGTAACGGGGTATTTTCGGAAGAATGCACAAACTTTTTGATGGGTTTAATTTTGGCACTGCTTCATTATTTGTTAAAGTACTTATTTGAAATTCTAAAGATGCTATTTTTTCTTTTAAATTATGTGCTTGCTTATCAATTTCTAATTGGTAGTCTTGAAGTGAAATGCTATAGATTACGTGGCAAATATAATGGATATAAAATATAAAAGTATAGTCAGTTATACCCGCCATACGATACCCTACACCACCGTGATTATGAATATATAATTCTATAGTGGTGTACGGTATCAAAATGTAACACTAATTAAGAAACAATAATTAAGAACAACTTACTCTGTTTGAGTACTTATACTTGTATAAGACTTTCTCACAACTTTTTGGGATATTTATTTATTTATTTATTTATTTATTTATTTATTTATTTATTATAATTATTTATTTTATTATATCTAAATCGTAATGGTTATTTATTAAATTTAAAAACTACTATACAACTGTCTACTCACCCTTCCAAAAAATCATCACATTCTTCAATATATTCCTCAAGGTACTCTTCAACATATTGTTCATTGCCAATAAATTCATTTAGCTGGCTAAAATTACTTAATATTAATGACTACCTTCTATTATGTATTAAATCACATTTTGAACACTACTTGTTACCTCGTATTAATTGGGACAGCATCTCTATCCAATCTCACGCGTTTCGTTTTAACAGTAATGTCACTTTCAATAAAATGTTCTGAGCACACCATTGGCTCCTTTGGCAAATCATTTTCATAAATTTTACACACTTCCAGCCACTGCCGGCGTTTTTTAGGAAATGTGGGGACTTTGAAAAACTGTATATTTGAATTTTTGCAAAAATATTTTGTATTTTCGCATTGGGGGAAAATACAACTCATTCTTTTTAAATCTTGAAATAATATTTTGAAATTAGCTTCGTAAGTATTGATATATCAAAAGTCTTACCTTTGATTCCAATTTAAACACAAATATTTTAATTAACAATTTTTTCAAAATATTTTTCAATTGAATTTATTTGAAAATTTATTATTTTCATATGACTTCAAGGAAAATGTGAGGAATTTAAAATTAATATGGTAGCATTATTTTAACGAAAACGTCAAAATGCTTAAGCATGTCAGATAATGAATTTTAAAAAGTAAAGAGAGAATGAAACTACCTTCTATATTTCTTATACCATGAGTATAATTTATATTTAATTGAATTTGAAAAATATTACGTATACGCATCATATTACTTGTACTGGAATAATTACTCTGAAAAGTATGCAATAAAAAATATTGGATTTTGTCGTATGTGAAACTAATAGAAGTGAATATCACTCATACGTCACATGTTTGTCAATGAGAATATTTCGTATTAACTGTGAATGGCAGTGAATATTTAATTTATGTTATTTTTGGATAGTTTTAATTCGTGGAAGACATCTAAATTGTCCGCTCTAAAAAGAGTGAAGCAGTTGGAGGAAGGAATAAGAAGTGTCTGGAGTATCGACTGACTGGAGTTATCAATGCCCTGAATCATCAACCATAGCAAAAGGCTTAGCTTGTAAGCTTAATTAAACTATGAATTTCACAAGAAATTAGCTTTCAAGTTTTCCAATAGGAACTTTCGAACTTAAACAGTTTATAATGGAATTTATTGACTGCACTTGTCTAGCTGGAAATATCAATATCTTCATTAAATTTCTACGAGATATTAGATATTAGTGTGAAAATATACCTAATGCTGTCACAACGGGCCTTCTTTGCAAGTTGTTTTGAAACTGATTTCAAAAATCTAAAATCTGTGTCTAAGTTATCGTTTTTTATTTAAAATATTCGCTCAATTCGACAAAAAGTAACATATTCTTTGAGTATAAAAAGAGAGCAAATTTAATTTCTAACAATATGTGATGCATCGCAAAAAATATGCCATTACGGATTTTTCATTATCATAACTTTAGCAATAAGTTAATATGTATTAACCGTTTGACAGCTACGCGGCGCAAAATCGCTGCGTTCATTTGTTACGAATATCGCGACGAGTTTCAGTGTGTTGTGTTACGTGTGTTACGTGCTGATCATAAGAGAAGTTCAAAAAATTTAAAGTTATCTTCTTATAAATTTTAATTTTCATAGAAAAACATTTAATGTTTATTTTTTATTATTCACATTCACAATTAATATTATTCCTTTATAATACGAAAAGTTTTATTAAAATTTATTAACGTTTGTCTAAACGAGCGTGTTTTATTTGACAACAGCAAGTCAAAACATGTCCCGCAGTTTTCGAACGTTCTCACCAGAATCGCTTGCAGTCAAACGGTTAAAGTGTTGGCAGATGTAAATAAATAGGGATAAAGTTTTTTACCTGGATTTTATTATAACATATTCTTACGTATGCGCAAAACAAAAATAGCAGTAGGAAGATAATGAAATATTAATTCTTTGTATCATCTATTTTCCACTGTCTTATGTATTTCCTGTGTGCAAATATTTACCGCAGTGTGAAAACAACTGCTGCTGAAAATTATTGTTGCATTTGTGATTTACTTCTTTTTTAAAATTTTTAAGTATACTTTTAGTTGAAGGAAACTTGCCTATATATAAATTTCCCTACGCAGTGTTGTGCAGTTGAATGGATATTTCCTTGTAATCACATACAGTTTTCCCATCTTGCAAATTTTGTTTATTTTTATTTATTTAATGTTTAATTATTTAAATTTAATTTATTATATTATACTTTGTTTTCAGAAAAATGACAACTTTAAAACTCATATGCTTGCAAAATTTTTTATAATTGTTTTTAACAAATAACACCAATAAAACATTTACGAAGTTTCTCAGATCGTATATAGTTAATAATAATAATAAATAAATAAATAAATAATATTAAATATAGAAATAATTGATTAATTGATATTTCTTAAAACTTCTTTAATGACTTCACTAGAAAACTCTATAAAGTGACAACTATTTATGGTCACGCCAAAATAATTCTTAAATACAGTAAGACCCCGCTTAACGCTGCTCCGCTTAACGCAAAATATTGTGGCACTAAGTACAACTGAGGCTGAATATGTAGCACTTTCATCGAGCGCAAAAGAGGCAATATTTTTGAAAAGGCTTTTGGAGGAAATGGATTATCATTCTAAGGATACCCCAATTATCATAAAAGGTGATCATTTGAGTGCACAATATTTGACCGAAAATCAGATGTACCATACACGCACAAAGCACATAGATATAAGATACCACCATATTAGAAATGCTGTAAAGGATAAACTTATTGAACTTAATTATATATCTACGAGCTGTAATGTTGCGGATTTACTAACTAAAAATCTTTCTAAAGAAAAACATAATCAGCATTTAAGAACAATGGGCTTATACTAAATAGTAGAATGTGTAGAATTGTTTATGCAACAATTAATATATTCGAATTGAGAGGAAGTGTTAAAATATGAATTTATAACTTGAAACAATTCGAATATTAATAGTTATCTATGGCTTATATGTCATTACATTGTTCAATACATTTTTCCATTTTTTAATTATTCACTTTTTAAACATCAAGCAAAGAAGTTGCTTATAATTATTTTCTTTTTGAATAAAGAATTTTGTTAACTACAAAAAGAACGTGTGTCGTTTTTCCTTCCACTGGGATGAATTCCTAACATTATCAAAAGGGAGAGGGTGTATTATGGTTGGATACTCACATGAGTCTAAAGCCTACAAATTATAATCTTTTGCGCTTTCAAATCAAATAATCTGTAGCTATTGCCTCAGCCCAAAATTTTTCGCCTAATCCAGCATGCACCAGCATACACCAGGCTATTTCAACAAGAGTGCGATTAAACCGCTCCGCCACGCCATTCTGTTGTGGCGTATAAGGCACAGTACGTTGATGCAGTATCCCACTACTTTTTAATAATTCGTCAAAATCTTTATTTATATATTCCCGACCGTTGTCGCTTCTTAAAGTTTTAATTTTCATTCCTGTTTGATTCTCAATCATATTTTTAAACATTTTGAAATTGTCAAATGCTTCATTTTTAGATTTTAAAAAATATACAAATACCTTTCTTGACTTGTCATCAACGAAAGTTAGAAAGTAACGAGAACCACCAATAGATTTCGTTTTAAAAGGTCCACAAATGTCTGTATGTAATGTATGTAATTTTACTTTTCATACATGGTAAGCACGCAATCTCACCAGTAATTTTAATTTTGCCCATTCCATTTACAATTTCTCTATCAGTTAAATCTTCTAAATTTTTAAAATTGACATGACCGAACCGACTATGCCATTTCATTATTTCATCAACACAAGAGAAATTAAATTTTTTTTGCCTTTCTTCTATATTTTGGAACACATAAATATTATTTATTTTGTATGCTTTGATCGAAATAGTTTTATCATTTTTGTTTTTTACAATAGCCAAATTTTTTGTAAATTTTATCTCTGTATTATTTTCAATACTCTTACTTACAGAAAAAAAATTGATTTGTAATGATGGTACATACAATGCGTTCTTGAGAGTGATAGTAGAAAAACCAGTTTTTATTCTCACTTCACCTCTCCCTTCACAGAGCACAAATTGGTTTCCCGCGACTGTTATTTTTTCTTTATATTCTGTAATTGAAGTAAATAATCGGCGATTATTACACATATGTGATGTCACCCCACTATCAATACACCAATGATTTTTACTTATTGATTTATCGTTATTGTTATTATTATTAGATGACAACGCGAATGTAAAATAAGAATTTTCTGGAGATTTAAATTTTTGGTGACAAGAATTTGCATAATGCCCCCGCTTACCGCAAATGAAACATTTACCACTTCGTTTACCTTTCGTATTATTCGATTTCACGTAATTTTTATTGTTTTTAGCAACATTTGTATACTTGCGATCACATACTGTATATGCATTTTCAACTTGATTTTGTTGTTCTTCGCGGTGATTTGACTTTTGCCTATCAAATTCCTCTAAAAGTTTAACCTTTAAATTATCAAATTTTGGCAGCTCATCCCTTGTCTCCATCGCAATTACAAAATTTTCGAATTGCATAGGAAGGCTAGATAGTAAGATTATAACTAGAAGTTCACTAGTCAATGTAATGTCGACTTCTACTAACTTTCCTACGAGATTTTCAAACGTGTTTAAAAATTTGGGAACCTCACCATCTTCCAACATCCGTAGGTTTAGTAGAGATTTATACAAAGTTACCTTCCGTGCAGGTCTTTTTGGTTTATGAATGGTTTCTAACTTCTTCCATGCCTCGCTGGAAGTCTTACAATTTTTAATATTATTCAGTTGTGTCGACTTTACGCACAACACAATCGTTGCCAATGCTTTTTCATCAGTTTTTATCCATTCCTCTGCGTTTGAATTTGGCTTTGGTGTTTGTCCTGAAGTTAAATTCCATAAGTCCGAATGGATTAATATACTGCGCATCTGGACAGACCACGAATCGTAGTTTTTCTCGTCAAGTTTGTCTATCGCATAAAGACTAGCCATTTTTTCAAACCTAATATTTTTAATTGTACAAATATCTTTCAAATTTAATTCCGAACTTTCTTCTGGAGCAGGCTTATTTTCACTTTTTCCTGTACTGCGAGTAACTGGGCCCATAACCAATGTTAGGAATTCATCCCAGTGGAAGGAAAAACGACACACGTTCTTTTTGTAGTTAACAAAATTCTTTATCCAAAAAGAAAATAATTATAAGCAACTTCTTTGCTTGATGTTTAAAAAGTGAAAAATTAAAAAATGAAAAAATGTATTGAACAATGTAATGACATATAAGCCATAGATAACTATTAATATTCGAATTGTTTCAAGTTATAAATTCATATTTTAACAATTTTTTTTAAAGAAAAAAAGTGAGTGATAATAAAATTTTCATAATAACTTGTGATCTTGGGAAATCTGGAAATATTTAAAAGAATGTATAGCATAGTGAATCAAATAAAGTGACATGAATATTATTTTAAAATAACCTAAAATTTTCTTGTGAAGTGTGGTGTACAAAATTTCAATTAGTGGCCATAGCGCCCGGAATTTTCTTGGTGTCTATTGGGTTATACTCGGGACGTTCTAACGAGGAGGTAAATACACAGAAAAAAAGAAGAATTTCTATAGGCATTGACACTTTTTTTTTAAACAGGTCCCAGGAATTCTATTTTATTCTATTGTGTTCTATTTTATTCTATTTTATTCTAATTTTTTCTTCAATTTAATTCGAACTCTACGAGCCGGAAAAAACTGTAATTCGGTGCTGTAAAAACCGTTAATGACAGTTATGTAACAGTTTCACCTCTCTGCAACTTGCTTTATTACCTATAATTTTCATAAATATGCTTAAGATATTTGCCTAAAATAATAATTCATATTAAATCATATCCATTGTTTCTAGAGATTATATTTGTTAATTTTCTTTTATAATGAGTATTTTTTTTGCAATTTTAAATGTTACATTCTATAAAATCTAAAATATCAGTACTACATTAATTTTATTATTTATATTTGTTACAATAGCTGACATGCCTACTGTAGTGATCATTCCAACTCAATCATTATTATAGTTTAGTCATCTTTCGATTTCCATAATTTGGTTTTTTTTAAGTGTACTTATTCTCTTTCATAAAAACTGGTTTAGTATAAAACACATAAAATAGAAAGAAAAAAAAAAGAAATAGAACCACAAAATGCATTGTGATAATCACTTACAGCTGTAATGATCACGCAACATGTCTGAACCAAACCTTTTTCATATTTAATTTCATCTTATTAATTTGTTTTGTTTGTATAATGTAATTTTTCTAAAATTGATTACAATAACATGAATTTATATTTTTAGTTTTAAGAACGTTTAAAATGAGTATAATTAAGAGCATATATATCTATTCTATTGTACAAATTGTAAGTGCAAGCATTATATATGGCATAATTATGTCGAGCAAAGTAAACAAATTTTTTAGCAATATTTCCAGAAAATTCTACAACAGCAACAACCTTATGTACCTCGAAATCTTGAAGGCCTTCCAGAAATCGATTACACGTATGTTTGGTGAGTGTTAATTTTATGTTTCACCCTAATATTTAATATATTCATTAGTGATAATAATATCGAACATGTTTGATCAAACATAATCGATCGCTTAATTAAGTTATTGTTATATGTTTATAATCATTATCACTGATACAGTTGAAGAAAAGTCAGTTTAATTTATGCTTGAAATGCTTTCACTTAATTTTTCATTACCCTAAATATTTTTTTTATAATTTTATTAATTCTTTTTTTTATAATTCTATGAATAAATCCTAAGTTAATAATTATGTATGAATAATTGAAGTATACAGTGTGTTCGTAGTTGAGTATTAATTTAGGTGCATTAGCTTAATTGACGTCCTTAGGGCCAAGGTTAGTGGCGGGTTTTGCGACAGGCGTATCAATAACACCAGATACCGCTTTTAAATTGGTTATGTCAGTAAAATATGTCTTTTTGTATTTAAATTTATTTTGCTTTCGTTACATATGACTGTAAACGGGCTTTTGTCTTTTATAACATAACAGTCATTTCCAGTCCACTTAGAGTAAATTACACCTAAAAATAGGGAGTCTTTAATAAAAAAAACTTCTGTATATGGACAGGGTTTTGTTATTGGAAGGACCTTACCCACACGCCCGACTGTTTGCTAGCGAATCAATGGCTCCCGCAGTCCTTTCGTAACAATCTCTTTCAGCACTCTTTCATTTTGATATAGTATAATAATGCGTTTATTCGTCATGTCCTTTTGGGATAGTTTAAATGGCGGATAGTTGCGTGCATTACAGATAATTAATATTGCATGTTTTCTTTACACACTATATAGCGACAGTGTATATTATGTATCTTTTTCAACACTCTTTTGTTAGTCTGTTCAAAATAAAGATTCCAACTGTATTTTCCGAAGTCGCGTCGCATCTTTCCTGTTGATTTCCACAGTTGATTTGTTAGTTGTCATCAACATTACTAGGTGTATAAAGATATAAACATAATACATACATATGTACTTGTTAAGTTGCCTCGTTTAACGCTGTTTCGTTTAGCGCTGGAACTTATTGGAATGTATCTCCCGGCGTTAAGCAGGGTCTTACTGTAATTCAAAACCATTTTATATGGAGGCTACCTGTCAGCCTAATAACAGCAAAACAATGATCGTTCTAGAGACCGCCATGACAATCAGAAACTTTACCTTGTTCATATGTGTCCCATTCCTCCCATGCTGATGTTTATTGAAACCAAACATCATAGAGAGGACAAATAAACTGTTTCCACTGACTTCAAGTAACCTGGTAAAAGTATGCATAACACAGGTGCACTTATGAACTCAGATTCTCAAAAGTTTAAACATTGACACTTAATAGAATTTGGTCAGTACAGGGACTGCGTTCACCCGTGGCATCACAACGGGACGCTATGCGTGCTCAAGTGAGCTTTGTGAAATCAGAGCTACCACTAAGACCTAACCTAACCTGAGACTTAATAGAATATTTGTTAAGTACGGTATTGTTACTTACATACATGTATTGTATGTATTACCACAGTTGCTTAAACTAACAAAAGCACTTTCTAGATAGGTTTTCTATCTTACAATAATAAATCAGTGCAGAATTCAGTGCTGCCAAACGAATTTCTACATCTAAATGATGGTTTGTGTGAATTTGTTTTAAGAGGTAGAATTATTATTCAGCTTTAGCAGTTGGTTGAAATCGAATTAAAAACATCTGGTAAGCAGTATATCAATATCCCTAAAATGAACTATTATACCGCCAATGTTAGTATACCAAGGAAGCTAACTGAACTCTTAATAAATTCATTTGCGGAAGGTACATAACATACATTTATTGAAATTTTTAAAATTAATTAAAATTAATTAATTAATTCTTTCAAAAGTGTTGTTTCGTAAACGCAATGACACTTTATTTTTTACGAATGTGAATGGCTGTAGTTTTTTACAAAAAATGAAATAAATGTCTATTATTGCCATTTAACGTTTAAATTTGTAAATTTTATTTAATTATTGCATTCACTTTTGTTTATTTTTTATGTTTGTTTTAATAATTAAATTATAATTTATGATGAATAAATCAAAAACATAAACAATTCTGCAGCATAAATAAAATAACAATAAAAATTGCATTTTAAAAACGTAAAATATTGATAAAGTCGTAAATCAAATGTAAGTACAAATCAAATGCGGTATTTGCCATTGAAATGTAATGTTTAAAAATATTTGTTGGGCAGCAAATATATTAAAGGATTAAAGAATTGCCTCAACGGAAACAACGGTATATACAGCTGGTAAATATTGTGTAATTTCGTCAGCGGAATAGAACACATAATGGTTGTGTGTCAATTTTATACATGAGTGACGGGACTTACAGTTAAAAGTCGACTCCGAACGATTGATTTTTGAAAAACTTTTTGATGACATTTTTATTTACTCTCAGAGATTTTGCAAGAAACAGCTGAGAGGAAATAACAGAAAAAATATTTTTTTTTTCAAATTTCGTTTTGTTGGAGATTTTTATTATTATTTTTATTTCCCCGTATTTAGAAATTATTTATCTATTGATGTAAATTATTTATTCTATGCTTTAGCCAATAAATATTTTATTTTTCGTAAATTCACGGAGCTTGTTATAATACGCGTTTAACTTAAACGTTAATCACAATAATCTGACCTGGGATCAAACGCGCCTCGCTATTGCGTTCGGGTTTACATAACAAATTTCATGCCTTTTTGACTTTACTCACTAACAAACAATTTGGTGTTGTTGTGGAAAAAAGTAAGTAAATTATGTTGACTCTATTCGTTGGTAATTAAACCAATGTCGTTTTGTGGCCTCTAATCCCAAATTGCAATATGTAGCTCCTTCTTAAAATAAATGTTACGTACTACGTTTACAAAATTCCTTTCTGATTTCCATATGAACTACTTACTAGAAAACATATTAGAATAGTCTTGGTTTGAAACAACGGAAATATAGTTACAAGAGAAAGGAAAGAGGGCTAGCATTCGGCAAGCTGGATTTTTTATTATTATGACAAGTGTAAAACTTTCGTCATATCGGTAATTGATGTAAGTAAACTCATATCCGCAAGAATATATCATGAAGAATACTACTTTTCAACATACTCACATGATCTAAATTGTATAGAAAGCGCACCCCATAAACTAACGCTTCGATGAGGTTATTGGTGCGTTTAGTACAAAGTGTCGATTGGGTCGAGACATTTAACCTTTTCGCATTCCTATTTTACTAAAGAGTGCTGAAGCAGAGATCGATGTACCCTGCATTGTGCAATGTTGAATTTTCATATAAGAGTTGGCGGCAACTAGGTTGTCAAGAAAAATTCGTCAGATGCTGGAAACAAAAAAGCAAGATCATTAAAACACAAAAACCCATAAGCCGTAAAAAGGAGAAGAAAGTGCAGCAGACAGACAAGGTCTGATTAAGAACTGGTCGTGGACTATCATCTCACAGCCAAGGTCTGGTTAAAACCAGCTCTTGAACTCAGTCCTCTCCCGCTACACATCGCCTACCACAATGTTGTCGCAACGGCGGCTTAAAAATACCGAGGTGGTATTGATATTAATGTCTAGACAAAATAATTCTTTTCCATATCTTTGTTTCGTTCATCTAATATTTTTCTTCTTCTAATATTTACCCCCTAAATTCTATATGATACTTTACCATTGTGTTTTAGAACTTACTGTTTGAATTTTTTTAAATCCAAATAACTTTTCGATGCCTTTGTAACGCTGATCATCCTAGATTCAAGATTGTTTTAAGCTAAAGACGAGTTATTAATGTGGAACGTAATAGAGTTAATGTTGCAACCTTTGTTATTTGGTATACATTGGTATGAGAAGGATGATAGTGTGTGAGCATGTTAGGCGTGAGGACACTGTTCAAACCCCAAGTAAGACATCTCCAACAAAACGAAGAATGAAAATTATTTCTTAGGCGATTCCATCTCAGCAAATTTCTGCCTAATACTCTGAGAGTTAATAAAATTGCAATGAAAAGTTTTAAAAAAATCTGTCGTTCGGAGTCGACTTTAAACAGTAGGTCTCACCATTCAAGGATAAAATTAACACACACGACATAGGTAATGTAAGAAGCTACGTTATAACCCTGACTGAAGGGTCAAAGGCAAGTATAAATAAAATTATTATAACCGCTGTACATGGCAGTCCTAAAATTTAGTCAATTTAGATTTAGTCTGCGCCAAAAGATAATTGTACAGTTGGTTTGTAATAAATTTCATTTAAAAACATTTTTAAGACGATTTTAAAATAAATTCGCCTTTTTTATCCGTGGTCTGGCCTAATCTCCGTTCAAAGTTAATACTGGCGTCTTACGTATGACCAGTTTCTTGATGTGTCTGGTAGCTTGCACAGATTATACGGTTAGGGGAGCTATGTCTAGATTTTCAAGTTACAGCCAAGTTCACAGCCAAGGTCTGGTTAAAACCAGCTCTTGAACTCAGTCCTCTCCCGCTACACATCGCCTACCACAATGTTGTCGCAACGGCGGCTTAAAAATACCGAGGTGGTATTGATATTAATGTCTAGACAAAATAATTCTTTTCCATATCTTTGTTTCGTTCATCTAATATTTTTCTTCTTCTAATATTTACCCCCTAAATTCTATATGATACTTTACCATTGTGTTTTAGAACTTACTGTTTGAATTTTTTTAAATCCAAATAACTTTTCGATGCCTTTGTAACGCTGATCATCCTAGATTCAAGATTGTTTTAAGCTAAAGACGAGTTATTAATGTGGAACGTAATAGAGTTAATGTTGCAACCTTTGTTATTTGGTATACATTGGTATGAGAAGGATGATAGTGTGTGAGCATGTTAGGCGTGAGGACACTGTTCAAACCCCAAGTAAGACATCTCCAACAAAACGAAGAATGAAAATTATTTCTTAGGCGATTCCATCTCAGCAAATTTCTGCCTAATACTCTGAGAGTTAATAAAATTGCAATGAAAAGTTTTAAAAAAATCTGTCGTTCGGAGTCGACTTTAAACAGTAGGTCTCACCATTCAAGGATAAAATTAACACACACGACATAGGTAATGTAAGAAGCTACGTTATAACCCTGACTGAAGGGTCAAAGGCAAGTATAAATAAAATTATTATAACCGCTGTACATGGCAGTCCTAAAATTTAGTCAATTTAGATTTAGTCTGCGCCAAAAGATAATTGTACAGTTGGTTTGTAATAAATTTCATTTAAAAACATTTTTAAGACGATTTTAAAATAAATTCGCCTTTTTTATCCGTGGTCTGGCCTAATCTCCGTTCAAAGTTAATACTGGCGTCTTACGTATGACCAGTTTCTTGATGTGTCTGGTAGCTTGCACAGATTATACGGTTAGGGGAGCTATGTCTAGATTTTCAAGTTACATTTTCGTTTATGTGCCTCCAGTATTGTAAAATAAATTTAGAATATAAAATTATGTAGAAGCAGTGCGCTTTTTATTTAAAACTTTGAGATGCTATAGTTGCTTCAGTTTGTATTATTTTATATGTTTTAAAAGCTTACGAGCATAAAGACGATTCACACATATATTTTTATATTGTTTCAATACACTTAAAAATACAAGGACAAGTACCTATATATATAACATTTTGCTATAAATATTGTTACATAAATCGAAACGACCTAATATCGTTTAACAATAAAAACGATAAACAAAAGCTACCAGCTACACCAACACAATACACACGACCAGCGTTGCCATTTGCCAAGTTTTCCTTTTTTTCCAATTTTTTTTGGGATGCAAAAAAGTTTTCATTAAAGTTGTTTTCTAACAAAACAAGTTTTTTCGAAATATTCTAAATTTTAATAAATTCAACAATAACACGAAATATTTACATTTTTAAATAATGTATTTTATTAACCGCGGGCAAAAATAGCAAATAAATATCAATAGAGGGCACTGGTATCCGGTGCTTCCTTTAAAAATGTTGATACTTTTGTAGAAAACAAGTTTTTTTTTTTTAAGTTTTTTTCCAAGAAATAAAAAATTCTTTAAAAAAATTACTGGCAACGCTGCACACGACACAAATACACACTAATGAATACATCGAACCCGTTCCAAGTAACCCAACAACAACAAGCATGAGGGATGGACAAGTGTGCAAAATACACCAGCAACAATGCGGTCACTATAGAACTCTCGAGAAAGCGAGAACAAGAACGTTCCGCATCGAGAACGTTCATTATACTAATTACATGCGTATATAAAAGGCCAAGACAAGGCCAGCAGTCAGTCAGTTATAATTCAGTTAGCCTTGTGTGAAGGCGCCTTGCGGTTTGAACGTACAAGTGGTATTGCTTGCAAAAAGGTTATAAGCAGAGACGATTTAATGAACAGTTGTTAGTGTTAACGTTAGTTGTTATTTTTGAAATAGAATAGTGTACAAGCAAATTATTGTTGTATCATTAAGTTGTATACGGTGGCACACAAAAGTAGTGTAAAGAATAAAGAGAGTTTAAGAGAAAATAAACACATATTTGTTTTTACTTGGTTTGCAATTAACGAACTCATATTTAAACGTTTTTAAAAATGTAAAAACGTAACAATATATATGTACACACTTGTTTGTATATGTATTACATATTAAATAAGTTTTAGTATGTACTTACATATGTTACTAGGCGTATTAAGCTTTCTGTATAAATACTCTTACCAGAAATAGGATCCTATCAAAGCAAATATTTAAGATACTTTAGATTGTTTCTCAAACTTAATCTATTTTTACACAAACTAAAAAACTTAAACATACATATGTATATAAGTATGCATGTACCTTTTACTAAACTACATGCGTGCAGAGGCATTAAAGGGAAAATCCAACATACTTGTGGACATTTTATGATTTGCGGGGGCAGAGATAAATGATCTGTTGTAAACTAAAAATTAATGCGAATAAAATGGTCACATGCCCTTACGTACACTATGTAGTTGTCAGGTAAACACATATTATTACAAATGAAATGCCAAACATACACATTTAATATAATTTTATCTACGTGAGCTGACCTGTTCATCTTTGTTGGATAATACGGGAATAATTGCAAAACTGCAAGATAACAAGACATATCACCCAACGACCTTTCTGACAAGACGATCCGACAAGTCAAAATAAATATAAGTAAAGAGAACTCAAAAACTTTATTTTTCACAACGGTAAACATTTTTAATAATTATTCACTAAAAGAGTCACTAGTTGGTTAATATGATCACAAGTAATTATCATTGAACATTTTTTAAAATTTGAAAATAAATTGACACACGCACCTCAGCTATAGTTTTAAGAAGTTTGCAAGTTATCTTTGTAAATTAAGATATTGCCTATGTTTATAGAAATATTTTATTTTGTTTTATATTCTATACCACTCGCACATACTTATTCTTGCTTTATTTACATAAAAAGAAATATCTGCAAGAATGGAAAAGAAAAAGAAAGAGTCACAAAAATTCTAAGTAAAGGGGTTTTTTTATAGAGGTATAGAACTTTAAGTTGCAATAAAACAACGATGGATTATTCGATTGACATGAATTTTATTTATCCGAAAGATAATCTTGTGGCATTACATTTTAAATATGATTTCTGGCATATGACCGCCACGGCTGGCGCGGATGTAGTACAATCTGAACGTCCAATTTTCAATAACTTTTTCCAACATTTGTGGCCGTATATCGGCAATAATACGGCGAATGTTGTCTTCCAAATGGTCAAGCGTTTGTGGCTTTACCGCATAGACCAATGACTTTACATAGCCCCACAGAAAGTAGTCTAGCGGTGTTAAATCACAAGATCTTGGAGGCCAATTCACAGGTCCAAAACGTGAAATTAGGCGGTACTCAACATTCCTTTCAATAAATCTATTGTGGCACGAGCTGTGTGACATGTTGCGCCGTCTTGTTGAAACCACATCTCCTGGACATCATGGTTATTCAATTCAGGAATGAAAAAGTTAGTAATCATGGCTCTATACCGATCACCATTGACTGTAACGTTCTGGCCACCATCGTTTTTGAAAAAAGTACGGACCAATGATTCCACCAGCCCATAAAGCGCACCAAACAGTCAGTTTTTCTGGATGTAACGGTGTTTCCACATACACTTGAGGATTACCTTCACTCCAAATGCGGCAGTTTTGTTTGTTGCCGTAGCCATTCAACCAGAAGTGCGCTTCATCGCTAAACAAAATGCGCTTATGAAAATCGGGAACAACGGTAATCTCGTTTTGGGCCCATTCGACGAATCTACGCCTTACTTGATGATCGTTTGACTTCAATTCTTGCACGAGTTGGATTTTGTAAGCACGAAATAAAATTGCACTATTTGCAAGCCTTGTTCACATTTCTTATTCGTTCATTTCGTTCTTATTCGTTCTTTTATTTTGTTTATCGTTCTCATGTGTGACATTCCTATTGGAATGGTGGTGGTGTTACCACATATTAAAAATGAACTTATGGAAACATTTTTACGAAAATTAGCAAATAAATATAAAATATTTTTCTATTTAACTAAAAGAATGGTTTAGAATTGAAATACGAACAAAAATTCTTATTAAATATTTAAAAATAAATCACATGCTTTTAAAGTGCTTCAAGCACATAAATGAATTAATAAAAATGATAATATACCACAATTTATTTAAAATGAAAAATCTCATCAAAAATATGTTCATATTTTATTCAATAAGTTGAGATAAATTTACACGCAATACATTTCTTTATTAACAATGAAAAAGACTGATTCTGTTGAGTGCACTGCTTTTATACCCTTTTCAGTATGGGCTTTTCTTCATATTAATCAAACCATGCGCTGCTAATTCAAATTAATTTTCTAACTTAACGAAAGAGTACCCTCTATTTCAGTGTTATATTAAACTTGTAACTAAGTTGCATCTTAAGAAAGTCACACATGCTAGTGATGTACAATTTAATGGTAATCGGTTGTAGAATGGTAATAAATTTTTTTGGTAAATAAATTTTAATTACAAATATAAATATGCTACGGTACAAAAGCTAATAAAATATTTTCGAAGTAATATGTTTCAAAAATGTTCACAGCAGTAATAAATAATATATGGCGTCTCTCATTTATAAGGTCACTTCTTGTCCAAAAAATATCTCTTAAAATATATCTTTAATCGATTATGTTCCTTTTGAAGAATTTTTTTTGTGTACTTTTACATTAGTGCCAACAACAACGAATAGTAAGAGACTGTTCACATTGTATATTATAATCTCTTATCAGATTGAATTTGCTGTGCAGTTTTATGTTTTTTTCTGTAACCAATGTGATTACACTTAAAGTTGGACTACATTTTGATCTGTCTACTAACAATTATTTTAAGAAAAGTCGGTCAAAAGCATCAGAAATTTTTAAAATATTTCTTAATATGGAGCTTTGAAATTAACTTAAAAGTAAGTATAAAAAAATTATAAAAATTATTTTCCACGTCTATTGCTATTAAAAATTATACTTGTGCTCGATGTAGTGTAACGGTTTCTGGTGGGAATCGAACCTAGCATGCTACTCACTAGGCTACCAGGGCACTCAAAATTGCTCGTTTATCCACGTAAATTGCGTTCAATTATTAAAACAATTTTTTTTAACAAAACTTGACTGAAAGCGTGAAAAATGCGATAGTGAGTAGTGAGAATTAAATAAAACTGGAATAGCAATTTGGAGTTAGGCCTTTATCATCCGAACCATCCTTAATTAAGATTTAAAATTCTTCTCAAAATTTAGAGCTTCATTGTAATTAAGATTCGTCATTGCTCAATCCGTATCAAATTTTGTTAGTTTAGAATGCCTACGAATTTCATTCCAGAGTTTTTGATAAATATTTTTAATTATTTTTGAAGGATTTCATATATTTTTTCTGTACTTTATTAAAGTTCAAAACAATTTCAACAACTATACATAATTATATCATGCGAAAAACTTTACTATGTTTCTTTTTATATTTTCTTTTATTCCGGCATTTTTTCCTATCAACTGATCCAGTTTGATCCTAGGAAAAAATGTATATCTTTTGTCATGTCACTTATTTGTTTTATTATGTTTTCACATAAAAGAAAAAAAATTGTTTTCATTGTTATTGTTGTGTATGTTTTGTATCATTTTATCTAGAATCAACATAAAAAGTGTTCATATATGCAACAGTCATAAATTTGTTGAAGCACAGAACTGGGTTAGTCAGTCAGTTTTACTATTATTGTGGTTATTTTACGATGGTTAAATCAAGTATTTCGACTGGGAGGTTAAATTTGGACATTGAAAGAGCATTAAATTCTTTTCGTTAAAATATTAAGTAGGGAAAGAACTCATGTAGCAATTAGATATAATTATAAATCTGGAATTCGTTTTTATCAAACTCGTATTTTTATAAAGAAGAGAAGTTTTTAAAACAGTCCTATCGAGCAAGCAATAAAACAAAAAAGTGCGTGTTATATTATTATTATTTTTTTACATATGTCTGAGGGGTTCATTTTATGCTTTTTTCAAAGAGGGATATACGTTATCAGGCGGTTCAGCGCTAGCATAATAAATCCTTTTTATTATTTCTCCAGCCAATTGCCGAGAACTGTAACCATTAAAAAGAATATTTTCAGGGTTGATTATTCTGAATTCAATTGATTTTTTTATTTAGCAATTTGGAAGATTTACATGTTTTTACTTCCATAAGACACATAACTGTATTTGATTTCTCTCCCAGATCTGAATCGCTAGGTAAACGCTTAATATTTTTAGTTCATGAGTTAACAACAAAATTATATACATACAGTCCTTAAAAGAGTGCATGGAATTCATACATGGTCATTACTACCCTGTAAATGTAATTATGTAAACTTTTCTTATGTTCACAACTTTTACTACTAAATAAATGGTCAACCTAAATGTCAATCAAATGCTAAAAACATACGAAAGAATTGTGGCAGCAATTATAAAATTCTTAAAGTATCAAAAGGAATGTCTACAATCCTAAAACGATTACATACGAGTACATACATAATTGGTCATCACAACCCTTCAGTCAGGATTACAACCTAGTTTCTCACACCACTTATGTTGTATGTGTTAATTTTATACATAAGTGGAGGGACCTACAGTTTAAAGTCGACTCCGAACGACTGATTTTTGAGAAACTTTTCATGGCAATTTTATTTACTGGGTGCCCTGGTAGTCCAGTGTGTCGTGTGCTAGACTATTAGCGTGAGGGTCGTGGGTTCAATTCCCACCAGAGACTCTAGTCTGTGACACTACACCTATCAAATGGTCAAAGTTACTCAGCTCTTATATAATTAGAATATAATTTGTAATTGTTTTGTAATTAATAAATAAATAAATAAAATAAACAAATTTTATTTACTCTCATAGTTTTTGACAGATACCTGCAGAGAGGAAGTCGCCGAAGATTTATTTTTCCGTTTTTCGTTTTGTTGGAGATGTCTGATCTGGGGTTGGAAACTTGTCCTCACATCTAATAAACCAACACACTACCTACCAGACTACTGTGACTTCTGAAAAACTTTACACTGTGATAAATAAAACCCCTGCACATTGATCATTGTGATCATGACTGCATCACTACTTCGTAACCAGCGTTGCCATATGCCAAGTTTCCCTTTCTTTCAAGTTGCTTGAGATGCCAAAAAGTTTTCATTAAAGTTGTTTTCTAACAAAACAAGTTTTTCCGAAAATTTTAAAAAATCAATAAATTCAACAATAACACGAAATTTTTACATTTTTAAATAAAATGTGTATTTTATTAGTCCCGAGCAAAAGCAGCAAAGAAACACCAATAGAGGGCGGTGTTTCCTTTAAAAATGTTAATACTTTTGTAGAAAACAAGTTTTTTTGTAACAAAAAAATGTTTTTTCTCAGAAATAAAAAGTTTAAAAAAAAAATACTGGCAACGAAGAGGAACGAGCAGCTTGTAACTTTAAACAATGATTGTTAAAACTATTCGTAAAACTGTCTCGAAGTAAGAACATAAAAAAATAATAAATATAATAATAATAATTTACAAATCAGTACAATTACATACTCCAGAGAAAAGAAATATGACATTGGCATTTAAACAAAAAATAAAATAAACTTGTTGCTGTGCTAGAATACAAATTTATGTATTATATTAGTATAAACGTACCTTTTTAATTTTTTTCGTTTTTAATTACTAACAATTTTTAAAAGTATGTGCTCTTGTGATGTCAAATCGAAAATGTTCACGTCATGAATTATATCTTGCGTATGTGTGGATTTAGAACCCATTATACACCCAAAATGTAGATTCTGTAAAAAAGGGATTGAATCGTCGGATCATATTCTTAGGACCTGTAGGGCACTAATGCATCCCAGAAGGAAAAAACCGAGGGATATCAAGTGCATAGCAAAAATATTAATAACAATAATATTACTTCTATGCTATATTATCCTTTAGTTATGTTGGTGCTAATTTGGGTTCAGATAATTTTCGACGAAAGCAAAATACATAACAGCATTCCTTATTTTCATTTAAACATTTTTTTCAGTTTGCTTGCCTTGGTTTGTAAAGTAGACAGTTACAGCTAAATTCGCGCAGTTTACTACAGTAAATATTTAAAGGACGTCGCTTTTATAGCTTGTCCTGAAGGAATGTACGTTAAAGAAATTAAATATGTACACCTTTAGCAATGAAGAATTACTATAGTTGCGATAAAATTAGTATAAGCTACTTTAAAACTACACTCTAATCCTCACATACCTGTATATGTGTCATTAATCACGTCGAACGTTGTTAAAGGTAAAACAAAATAAAAATTATTCTGAAATGAATACGGAGTTCTGGTTGCCCGTTTGTGTGAAACATTTTCCAACAGTCCATTGAAATACTTCTTATTTATTACTCTAATTCTCAGTATTTTGCTTTGATTTGTTTAGGTGTAATGCTTGCAAGTACGATATAAACAATAAACGGCGTACGACGTCTAGTGATGGTAAGTGTTTTCCCTGTTGTCGTTGTTACTGTGCAGTCAAAAACATACTAAATATTCATTGTTTTAACTCAAGGATTTATTTTAACAGTTCTTAGATAATTTTTGTTTTCTCACCTTAACATTTTCCATAAATCTTTAAAAATACGTCTGCATTCGCCAAAATATGCATATGCTGTACTTTAAACCCAATTTATTTCTAAGTGTAACATTTGCAGGTAAAATTGTGCGTGTAAAATGACGTATGCCCATATGCATTATCGGATAAACCCGATTTTATTATCTAGACGTTATCGATAATAAAAACAAAATAATATAAGTAAAGTAGGCAATCGTTTTATAAATTCAACCTTCATTCTACAGTACTGGAAAACTAATATATACCATATATAACCACGATTCAGCGATTACCGATTAAGTAGAAGAAGAACAGTTTTTGTTTTATTTTGAACTCATGTAACAATCAATAGGGATAAATTAATCAAACAGCAGGACATGGCTTTGGTTCCAAACATATGCTGCGTTTAAAGCGAGGCGTTATTAACAGATAAAGAGCATAAAGTAAAATTAAGGACCACTATTACAACTGGCCGTTAAAGTTGGGTTTAGTTAAAGATAATTTTAGCTAAAGTGATCTTTAAAGTCACCTTTAACTTCTTTTCGTTATTACTACTTACAGATAAAATAAACTTAACTTTTTCAAAAATATGCCAGTGGCGGAGCAATGTTGATAACACTGCTCAAATTAAACAAGTTGTATTTAAACGCAGTGGCAATGAAGGGCTTCTTTTTTTTTGTTGTATTTGCTCACTTTGTTTATATTTGAAGTTGCCGTATTGAAAATAATATATAATATATATATAAGTTCAAACATAAACTTAACTTTAAAAGTTACAGGTAGGTCGATCTTCCCTCTAACTTAACGTTAATCTACCTTATTGTCCACTTATAATAATGAACAACAATTTATCCTGACTACTGTCCGCTACTAAAATATCCATAAATCTAAAAATTTCCTGCTTCTCTAGAGTTGTGAGCAGTTTTCAATTTATTGAGGAAATGAGGAAGAGTATTTAAAAATTCGCCAAATTTTTGAAAGAATAAAGAATTCGTAATGGTTATCACTTCCAATATGTTAATGAACATCATTATACTGCTGCTGTTCTAAAGATGTGATTTGCATACCAAAGTCTCTACAGGCTAATAAACTCTGAAATTTCTCTGCATTTGTTTGCAAAAAAAGGTTAAACAAATACCCTAGAGAGATCAGTGAAAAGAATAAAAGTAAAAGTAAAAGTTAGACGGATGTTTTAAAAGCGATTAGAGCATCAGTTATACTGCAGTGTTAAATTAGCGCAAACTGATATCAACAAGGTCGAGAAGAGATAAATCCATGCGCTGCAATATGAGGTCTTCCACACGAACAACTGAAGAGATGAGATACTACCTAGAGCTTACAGAGTAGCCATTTTACTCCCAAAAGCATGGCTTAGACAATTGAACAGATTGATAGCCTTGACGCAATAATACTACACATCTTAAAAATTGAAGTTGTAGGAAACGGTACGGTCTACCGTTCCATAGCACAGCCACACAGAGGATGGAAGAAAGAAAGACAAAAACTACGAAGGCACAGCAAATAATAATATCGGAAGTAGCAGTTCCAATGGAATAAGACATGTGTACATATGTATAGTGATCGTAAAGGAGGGGAGGCGGTAACTACAGCTAATAACAAACGTATTTATGTTGCACTAAAAGTCATAAAATTGTACAAAATTTTTTTCTATTTGAAATTAAAAAGCAGTCAATATGAGTGTTAATAAATGATGTGACAGTTTTCGAATCTGTTTTTTATTTGTTTTTACCTTATAAATTTTTTTATTATTTTGAACATGGTTAATGATATAAACTCTTATATGCATTTCTTAGATATCTCATTTCGATTTCAAATTAAATGGACTTTCTCCTATTAAAAGATATTATTTAAAATAAGCTGACCCACTTCCTGCTACCAATTCATTAAATTGCGTAAGAGCACAATTGATTCTTTCCAAGTTTCATTCATGCAATTGTCACAGTTTAAGACACTATTTAAAGAAAAATAATCAGGATTCCTTCTTCATTATCGCTTTTCTGTGTTTGATGGCGATAATTTGCTTTGTTGTTGTTTATTTGTTTTCTACCGGTCTTTTTTTACTGTTGCTAGGGAATTTTAATGAAGTACTTGTGTACTACTTCTAAAAGATAAGCAAAGAGATGTTGATTGACTATTAAAAATCCTTTGACAGTCACGTTAAACTGATGAACATCCTTTATGAACTGCGTATTGATAAAAAAAAGAAGCCAAGCGAAGTATTAAAAACCTTTATTGTAGGCAGGTTTCAGAAGTACATGGTAAAGTTGATAACTACGTACATCTGTACATACTATGTATCTATTAATAGAGAAGTTGTCACGTTTCATTTTTCGTCTCTTCTTTCCAACATTTATTCTGAAGTAATCCTATAATAAAGCATTGGATCAATTAAAATTAGCATGGAAAAATTGAAGAAGGTTTATTAACCCTAAATTGGTATGTATTCGGCAAACAGACTAACATTACTCTATTTTGTGTTTTCCATATAAAAATATATTTTAATTTCTTACTTAAAGAGTTTTATGTAATTTTTTTCTGGATCTCAATTATTAATTATATTCTGAAGGGAACAGGCAAGCTAAACTCGCCACTTTATATAAAATATTTATTTATTTATTACAATAAAATTACAAATTATATCTAATTACTACAAGGCTTATGCTCGGTATAGTGTAACATATCAGAGTCTCTGGTGGGAATCGAACCCACGATACTCACACTAATAGTCTAGCATACTACCCACTGGTCTACCAGGGCCTATATATAAAAAAACATGAAATTTAATTCTCTGTCATAGTTTCACTGCATTATTGTCTAATTGCGAAAAGTAGATTATTTTTTTTAACACTTCGAATTCAATTCATTAATTTGATAAGAAAAAATTTTTGTATACATTTTTTATCTTTTATAGCGATTGACAAAAAATAAAGTAATAATAATACTGGTTAGACTTCTTGTTCACTTCACTGTTTACTAAAAAAATATATAAAGTGTTTGAGGGTTGAAATAAAGGTGCAATTCGGAGAGCACTTGCAGACCCCATAAAAAGCAAACAACACATATAATAATAAAACCATTAAAAAGTGGCTCAGAGACTTCTGTCAAATAAGTTAACTAAGATTTTGAACGCAACTTCAAAATAAAAAAATGGAGGACGACGACTGATACGGTATTGTAGCAAATAATAAAACCATCAATGTGGCCCTCAAGGATATAGAGAGAAAAAATAAGTAAAATGAGAAAATTATATATAAGTAACTGCACTTATTCAACTAATATATTACAAAAACAAATTGCGGTTTTATATATTTTTTATTTTATAATGTTTATTAAATTAAAATTAAAATACAAATTCACCCTGTGAAAAATAAAAGCTTTACATTTTTTGTTATAATAAAATAATAGTGCAGTAGTCTGACAATAAATTCGCACTTATTTAAGTTTAAATCTTGTTCTAGAGAGAGCGTGCCCTCTTCCTCTGCTTGTGCAGAACACTATCGATTTTCCACTCATTACCGCTGAATTTATCGTTTCCCTTGGGTTGAAAACTTTTCAACTACAGTGGTTACGACTTTTGGCATTCTTTCTGTAATTTCCACGTTCGTACTTTCTTGGTCTTCTCTACATACATACATACATAATTGGCCATTACAACACTTCAGTCAGGATTACGGCCTAGCTTCTCACACCATTCATGTTGTGTGTGTTAATTTTATACATGAGTGGCGGGATCTACAGTTTAAAGCCGACTCCGAACGACATATTTTTGAGAAACTTTTCATGGCAGTTTTATTTACTCTCGGAATTTTTGCCAGGAATCTGCTGAGAAGAAGTCGCCGAAGAAATGTTTTTTCATATTTGATGTCTGACCTGGGGTTTGAACCGTGGCATTACGTCTAATAAGCCAACATACTACCTACTAGACTACGGCGACTTCATGGTCTTCTTCACAGTTTTTCGAATAGGCACTATATTCTGCTTGGTCTTCTGCTTTGCTAACTTTTCTATATGTATTTGACAGTATATTACTTGAATGTACTAGCCCCCTTAAGCGCTAGCAATTTTTTTAGTGAGCTTTCGATTAAATTTAGGTTAGGTTTAGTTATAAAAGGAAAGTGGGAAGTGTCCAATGCCGTGTTTAAAATCGATCGATGAGTGCATCATGATGTAAAACTTGACTGATAGTACGATTTACCACACAGAAAGTGTGGTTATCGACACCACGTAGTGTTCGAGTTTTGTTTTATCATCTTTAAATTTTTTATTAGAGGAGTAAAGAGAATTCTACGTGATTGGTTTGCATAACACCGTATAGTTTTATGAGTGATCTATAGAATAGAATAGAAGTTTACATTTAAATTTCTAGCATAAGATTTTTCTTATCATCTGTCTAATGCTTTTTTCAAAGGGAGACTTGAGTTTAGGAAACGCTTCAACGATTGGATGTGGTCGACACGTTTAATGCAAATAAATTTAGGAAACAGTTCAACGATTGGATGTGGTCGACACGTTTAATGCAAATAAAATACTAATCACCAAGATGACAATCGAATGATACATGGATGTACATACATGATATGTACATACATATGTACATACATGGATATGTAATTCATGTTGTCCTTTACGCCTGTCCCTCTTTTTACTCTTTATAGGTGAAGGACAGTAATTTGCTTCCTCCACATTTTTTTTCGTTATGTTAACATTTTCGTTTTTAAAAAACTTTTGTAAAATGAGGAAATGAGATTTGTCATTTAAAAAAAATAAAGATAGGGAAGCGAGATTTATCGTGTGCACTTTGTTGATGTTTTTTTAATTAAATTCATTCTCAAAGACCTCATTATTAAAAATTTAACAATTTTTGGACGATTTTCTTCAAAAATTGTAAAAACTTTTATGTGAGGACGATATATTTTTTAATGATGGTATGATTCTTTAGAGAAAAAAAACTATCATCTAACCAACGCATAGCTAGGTAACTAGGTATGTTAAAATAGAGGAGAATAACAAAGGGTTTTAAAAAGGGTTGCGCTCTCACCATTAAAGATGGCAGCAATACTGTCTACAAGAATTCTTTATCTTTTGCAAACTTTTTCAACTTCTTCCAATCCTCCGAGATAAGTTATGTCTGGTATAGTATCACCCTACAAATATTTGGATCTCAAGCTTACGAATGCTGTGCAGTGAAAAAATGAAATCCCATCATTTCGCTATCCTCACCACAACTGATTTATTTATCATATTTTACCACGTCAGTATGGTTAAAAGGTTCATGTAAGGCGAAGTGTGCCGTGTGTAGGCTCATTAGTTTCACCAAGTCACCTTTATTCAGTCTTAAAATAATTTATAATTTGCTCTTCCTAATATGTCATAGTTGCACATTAGTCGAAGTGGCGTTTCTGCCCACATTTTCAGCTTGGTCTTCAATACAATGAAAGGCCTTGGGGTATTCAAGTTTATGGTATATAATATTCTAGCTCTCTTAACCGGAATATTCGCTTACTCATTTCCTATCACATTCTAATGACTAGGTACCCGTATATAGCATACAGTTCTCTACTCGGAATGAGTTTTAATCGAATTATTAAAATCCTTAATCCACTATCCCTTGATGTTATTGTCCGAATTGTAATTCGACTATCATTAAAATTATTTAAATACGGCAACGTCCGGTTAGTTAAACAATCTCGAAATCTCGAAATTACATGAAAATATCCGGATTTATAGGAAAGTTTAAGCTAAAATAGCCCGATGCGATTGTGTTAAAAAGTTGTTTAGTGTATCCAAAAGTAGCTGCAAGTATAGCACAGTTGCTTATTAATTATAGTTATTCTCCCTTTTTATTTTGTCATTGGATTAACTTTATTTATTTTTTATTTTCCTCTGTAATATGTATTATGTATATGCTTATTGCATAAGCATTTATATAGTTCAGGTGCGCCAAAATTTAACTATAATTCAAGTTATGCTTTATTCAGTTGACATTGAAATTTTAAACAAGAATTTTGCTTAAATACTTGAATTTAAGCAGTAACAACGTACTTTATGTCTTTCTATAACCGACTGGCAAGAGATATCCTCTTTACAATAAAAAGTCAAACTAGAAAGAATCCTGTGGAATAGTAAATTTATTTTTATCCCTTAAGTTCAAACAGAAATTTAATTTAATCCAATTTCTTACTGTTTAATAAAATAGGCTGTAGCCAATATAGATACATATTGATTTGATTAAATGCCCACAAGGTAGATAATCTACTTGTGTTAGAGAAAACATATCCTCAAATGGTCTGCACTCACAGAACGAAAGAGACGCTTTTATTAAATTCTCGACAATTTATAACTTCACTTTTATTCTTTAGAAAAAGGAAAATAATCTCTTAATGGCAAATAATGGAGAAAATGAATTTGTGGTCGACGAAGGAAAAGATAAGGCAGTCAATGTAAAAATTCCATGAAAGGCAAACATTTCAATTTAACTAGATTAACCCAAGACAGTGTGCAAGAATTGAAGTCGCCGTAGTCTAGTAGGTAGTGTGTTGGCTTATTAGACGTCAAGCCATGGTTCAAGACCCAGGCCAGACATCAAAACAAAATACAAAAAGTAATTCTTCGGCGAGTTCCTTTCAGCAGATTTCTGGCAAAAACTCTGAGAGTAAATAAGAATGCCATGAAAAGTTTCTCAAAAATCTGTCGTTCGGAGTCGACTTTAAACTGTAGGTCCCACCACTCATGCATAAAATTAACACACACAACATAAGTGGTGTGAGAAAACTAGGTCGTCATCCTGACTGATGGGTTGTACTGACCAATTATGTATGTATATACGTATTGTGCAAGAATGTTTTTTGTTTTTTTATATTTTTTTGAGTTATTTTATATTCTATTTATTATTATTACGTTTTTATTATATTTTTATTTTACAAACTTTCTAACCCAAGGCGAATTCATAGAAGATGACCATAACTCTACAACAATGCAAAAACAACAGGCATTTTGTTTTTGAAAAAGAATAATTGTCCTGTCAAAAAAATTAACCCACAAACCTCCATAGGAAATTAATTAAAGCAATTAAAGAAAACTAAATAAGTTATATATATTGAAAATTCTTATTATTTTTATATTATGATAAATTACGCAATAGTGCAGCACCTATAAATTAAAAAAAATATTTCATGCAGTCAATAACATTTCCATTTTACGTAAACAACATGTTTTTATATGGCCATCGAGAAAAATATCAGCTGCGTTATTTCTTATTTGTCATAGTTTAGACACCTAGTTGGAGAGACCGAATTCTTTTTTTTGTTAATTAATCACTCTCGTCTAAATAAATATAAATATAGTTAATCTAGGTTGTAGCCTAAAAGATATACATATGTATTTAGTGTTAAATGCTTAAATAGTGTTAATCATCTTGCGAAAATTTTAATATAATTGGCTTTGAAATACTAATCCTGAAGAATTTCTAGAATGCGTATCGTTAAGGATACATGCGGTACATATGACGGTTTATGACTAATATAAATACGAAATTGATTATCGACACAAATTACACAAAAAACAAACATGTTTTTAATAAGGCGGATACTCAACTTCTGGTAAGTTAAGGCTACCTTCTATGGATATGTATTGATCCAAACTTATTCCAAGAAATTTACTTCAGTAGGAATAATTGAAATAAGTTTAAAGGTAACACATTTTCATTACCCCAAGTGCGGCATAAATTACACTGCGCATCGTTTTTTTGGTACTGTCTCCAACTAGAATCTTATTTATCCTCAAAAACTGATTATGTCGCAAGGTTATCTTCTATGATTTTTTATATTTTGTATCTCTTCGTTAAGGAAAGATATTCTAAAGAAATGCACCATTACACAATTGCTTGCTACAAAAAGTTTTACATACTTGTATAGAAATATCAATAAAACTTAAGTAAGCACTGTCAGAAGTTGGACAGGACAAAATCAAAGACTACAGGGGTATGGCTATATCTGTTGCAAAAATATCGAAAAATATTAAACAATGTCGGAATGTAATACGATCATTTCTGTGCAGAACATTACGATAATCGCTACGACTGAATTGATGTATCCAAATGCCTTTCAATACTTTCAGAATTCTCTTTAGATATCTGTCTTAATTATCAACAAGGCAGTGTGAATATTCTAATTGACCAGTTGAAGAAAGTTATATTGAGAGTTTTATTATGGAGATTATTATCCAGAAAACTTTATAAGGAGGGGGATTTCAGAGTTTATTTAACTCATAAGACGATTCATTGAGGAAATCTACAAAGTTTTGTCCAGTTTAGAAAGTACAACCAACTATTAAAATCGCTAACAATTTCCGAACAAATAAAAGAAATCAAACAAAAATATTTATGCATGCTACTATGTAGGGGGTGATCAAATGGCGCATATTTTTTATAATAATCAGCTAGTAGAAAACCTGTGCGTCTTATATCTGAAACACATTTCACTAGAGCATCCTGTTTAAGATTCAAGAGTTCAAAATACAGCTAGAAGAGTTTATTGTAAGAAAAACACAAAACATTTCGAAGAAGAAAACATAAGTACTGAAGGATTTCAAGCAGCCATAGTTCCATTAATAAGAAGTTCACTGATAGCGTCAGTATACAACCCTCCACATAAGCAATTGATTACAAAAATTGTATAACATAACACAATTCCACGTTCAGCATGGGTGAGGACTTTAAATTTAAGAATACTTACTGGAGACTTAAAAGGTTTGAGTTTATAATACCATTCATTACCTAAATAATTCTGAAATAACTCCTTTGGCTGTAAAAAATTCTGAGAATGAATTATGTTATTTCATGCCTTCTACAATTTTTATTCCAAGTTATCACTAAAGTCAGTGATCTGTTGATAAAAATAAAAAGAAAATTTACGTCTTTTTTCATACCAATTCTCTAAAACTATACGGCAAAGTGGACGTAAATCGCAACAAACCAATCAATTTTGTATGTGCATCAAAAGGAACTGTAAAACGAAACACGAAGGTACCATGTGAACGGAATGATTCATTATTATGTTTCAGTAAACAACTGTTTCATACTATCGTGTGACAACAAATCTAATTCAATATACTGCGTGGAAGTTCACCTCAGAACCCAATGACAAACAGCAATTTATTTCATAACCCGCTTATAGAAGGTAAATAGGAAAATTTAATACAAGATTTATTTAAAGCAGACAAAGGTAGGCTTATTAGAATGACATACGAAATTATCTCATAAACCCCAAAAAAATTTAAAAAACAATAACTATTTGCAAGTGTTGAATAATGAAAAAACATCGGAAATCAACGAAAAAAATTAAAGACATTCCTTCATTGCACCTGCCAGATGGAAATAGGGCCCGAACAAATAGCTATGATGATGTGTTTTCTCTAGATACTATACATCGTCTACGACACAAGAAGTCAATAATAAGTCATCTGATAACACCAAGTTGTAACACCAATTAATGTTTTTGTACAAATCCATTTCTTAGAAAAATATCTTGTATTCAACTTAATAATGACTGGAGTTTTTAAACATCTGCCAAATAACATAATCTTCAAAATAACACCCAATTTCAATGTATCATTTAAACACTTTGACGTACGTTTTAGAAAGTCGCTGAAGTAACTGTGATACGTAAACCTCCAACTCCAAGTTAAATCATATGGATATATATAGCTTTTTCACATCTTTTCAAAACTAGACTAGAGAGCACTACAAGTTCATATCAGACATATAATTGAAGAAAGAAACTTAGTTTCTAAACATCTATTTGGATTGATACTAAAAGTTTCTTCATTTTCACACGCCGTGTTTTCCTAAAATTTCCCTTTCAATTTTCAATATAGTATTCTTTAATATCAAAGTGTGAAATACTATCCAGTGGAAACACTCCATAGTGCGTTAGGAAGCACTCATAAGTAGTATTTAAGGAAATGCTTTTATAGACTTTCTTTCTTTTTTAGTCTTATCTTAAGGCCAAAGCAGATAGAAAATAG
Source organism: Sarcophaga carnaria (assembly GCA_958299815.1). Lineage (NCBI taxonomy): Eukaryota > Metazoa > Arthropoda > Insecta > Diptera > Sarcophagidae > Sarcophaga > Sarcophaga carnaria. The sequence continues at coordinate 70,903,911 of OY283153.1, read as the reverse complement.
TATACCTTAAACGCTTTAAGTTAAAGCTATAAGTTTTACTTCATAAATTAGATCGAAAAATATAAAATAAAAGAAAAAAACAATTAAAAAAATTGTGAAATTTAAATTTTTAATTAAAAATTTTCAATTATATTCTTAACTATTTTCATTCTATTACAGGGTGCGACAGTCATAATACACCCAGCTAATGACATAGTGTACATTGTGAGTTTTGTTGAGTGGAACTCAAAAATATTTTTTTTTCCAAACTTCTTTTATTTGCCATAAAAGGTATCTTTGATCTTTTCACACAAAATTATTGATTATCCAAACATTTTTTAACTATTTGCAAAATTTAAAGTTTTTGAAAAGGGTACAGATGAGCCTTTAAAATGGTATACATAAATGTTTTGTTGAAACTTATGTTATGAATTTTGATCGAGCGAACTTGGAAAATATTATTTTTTCTCCTTCTTTCAAGTTTAGCTATTCTTAATTTCAAAATTTAATTAAAAAATATGAAATAGGTGGCGACATTCTGAAAGTGTATTATCTTTTGAAGATATTGACACTTCGTTTGATCAAATCGGACAAAAATTACCGTAGTTATTATTTAAAAAGTATAATAGCTTAGTCATTTTTTATATATGCTGTCTCATTAAATGACTTCCATTTCAAAAATTTCCAAAATTTTTGATGGAGCTTGATTCTTTATCTGAGAATTTGCTCTTTGCACTTTTGAACGACTACCAAAAGCAGTCTAATATGTCAGTTTTTTGCAAATATTATTATTTCGATAGGCGCAAACATTAGCCAACTTCCGGTGGTTGGCCCAACAGAAAAAGGCACATTTTTCAATAAAGGCTTAAGATCCATCAAAAAGTTGTAAAATTTTTAACTTAAAGTTCATTTGATAAGACAATATTTATATAAAAAATATAACTCAGCTTTTATACTCTTTAAATAATAAATACTGTAAGTTTTGTCGGATTTTATTAAACGAAGTGTCAATCTCTTCACAAGTGAATGCACTTTTTTTATAGCTTTTAATTAAATTTCGCAATTAGGAATGACCAAACTTGGAAAAATAAGAAAAAAAATAATATTCTCCAAGTTTACCCCATCAAATCTCATAACACATAAGTTTAAACAAAATGTGTATGTATACTGTTTGAAAGACTCATCTATCCCCTTTTCAAAAAACTTTGATATTGAAAATAAGTTAAAAAATATTTGGGTAATCAATAATTTTGTGTGATAAGATCAAAAATACCGTTTTCGTTGGAGGGTTCCAGAAATATAAAAAAAGTAGTTTTGAGTTCTACTTAACTAACTGATTAACTTAGACTAAGTAGTTACTCGGGTGTATTCAATTTTTTGTATTTTATCGCAGAGTGTTATTAAACGGAAATTGATATTTTTCATAACAAATGAAATATTTTGTGCATTATACATCTCAGAACAGAATATAAAATGAGTCAAATATATAACAATAAAAATAACACGAAAAAATTACATTCAAATTACAAAAATGTCAGTTTTTTCTGACCTAAATTAGTCGGCTTTGTTTTGACTTTTAGTGCAAAAGGAAAAAACTTTTTATACGATTCTCTGCACAAATAAAACAAAAGTACTTTGAATGAACTTTAAATCAATTAAACTACTTTTTAGTTTAATTTTAAAAATTTTTTTCTAATTTTTTTTGAATATCATTTAACTGAAATTATCATATTTATTTCATTTTAATACTTTAAAAAAGCGACATCAACATATAGCCTTAATTTCTTAACGCATAAAACATAGAATTACTCATCCATCACATAACAACTACTGTAAAAAATATTTCCTAAACGTCAGAAATGTTTTAACACATCCACCAAATGATTCAGTTGCATATCGTATATTTGCTGGAAAATAAGTAAATTTTTTGTATTTGTTAGGTTTTTATTAATAAGTATTAGTAAAGAATTCCAACATAATGTTAATAGTCATGCATAATTTGAACGAATTGCTCATTTGAAATCAAATTTTTCTCTCTCAGTGAACAATTACATATTTTATGATAAATAATTAATTGTTTTATCATTAAGTTTAATAAAAACGATTTAATGAATTACGGTTTGGAATCAAGTTTTCGTTAAAAAATTTGTAATAGAAATTATGGGAAGTATAACAGAAGGTGGTTTATATGCTATTATAAAAAAATTTCTAGAGATAAAAATTTTTTGAAGTTGTGACTAAGTATACCGGTATTAAAGTATTTTAAAAAGTGTTACGTGTTAAAATCATCGTAGTCTTGTAGGTAGGACGATGACTCATTAGATCTCAGCCCAGACATCACGAGCAGAATGAAATACGAAAAAATACTTCCTCGGTGACTTCCTCTCAGCAAGCTTTCTGTAAAATCTCTGATAGTAAATAAAATTGTCATTAAAAGTTTCTCAAAATCAGTCGTTAGGAGATGACTTTATACTGTAGGTATCGCAATGCATGACTATAATTAACACACACTATATGGACGGTGTGAGAAACTGGTTCACAAAATGGGTTGATATGACAAATTAAGCATTTTAGATTAATTATGTATCCTTTGTACGCTATTGTTTTTTTAAGTTTTATAGTTTACACGCAAAACAAACCCAATAGTGTCCAGCATATAGATCGTTCATTTACATTGTATATTGTAACTCATGTACATTTGAGTACCCATTTTTTAAAAAAGCATTTTCGACGCTAACTTGAGGATGATGTGCGATACTATTGTATATTTTATTATTTACTAGTTTTCCTTTATGTTTAATGAAAAAAAATCAGAATTCTTTGCTAAATTTTAACACTGTAAGTGTTTCTAGGTTTCAATTGTTTCTTAACAATTTAATGACATACTTTGTTCTATGTTCATAATCGTCATTCGTAAAAGTCGTCATAGTCTAGTAGGTTCAAACTCAAGGTCAGCCATCTCCATCCAACAAAATGAAATATGAAAAATATATCCTCGGCGACTTCCCCTCAGCAGATTTCTGGGAAAAATCCTGAGAGGAAATAAAATTGCCATGAAAAGTTTCTCAAAAATCTGTCGTTCGGAGAAGCTAGGTCGTAACCCTGACTATGTATGCATGTATGTATGTTCATAATTCGAGTATCCACCGATTTAAAAAATAACACATGCGTTAAAAAAAAGTCGATTTTCGCTGACTGTGAAGTAATGTAAATATCGTGTTATACGCACTTTTATACAAGGTATTTAAAAAGTATCAAATGATATTCTGTGCATTTTTTTTCAATGCTTTGCATATATTTTTCTTGAAATCTGCGAGCAGTAACTATGGAATTGTACGTCATTCTAGAGATTGGTGACAACGCTTCTATTTGGTCGGAAACATATCTATTACTTACGCAGATCTTACTCTATTGTACTTCGAAGCCGATATTATGGCTGGAAATATTTTGTGTTCGTCTCCAGTTGTTGCAATCTCTCAAGTCGCCACTTCTGGGTAATATAACTACACTATCGGGGTACAGGCCATAAGAAAAATAAAAGTTAATTCAAAGTTTTGTTAAATGATTTAACAGTACAATGCTAAATGAAATTCTTTTAAAGTACTCCTCCACATAATGAGTCCATTTTAACTTTCGATTTAACACAACTTTTTTTCTCTATTCTTTATATAAATATTTTAGAAATATAAAAATATATTTTTGAAATGACATTCTTTAACGAGTTTACCAAAGTTTTGACGTTTTCTTATTAAATGTGTACTGTAACATGTCTGAACATAAGTTACTCTCAATAACTAAATAGCTATAAGAGTTAAGGTAAGTGAAAATAAAATATATGCTGATTGACGTCATCCAATCACCTGTAATGTTTTGAGTTTAGAATTTGAAATTTTTTATGTCGTTGTCATCCTAGGAACGGTGTTGCAAGTCTTGCTATTGTTGTTATTGTTGATGATGCATTTGCTTTTCATTGTGTGCTTCTAAATTGACTCAAATATAAACGTATAATCCTGTGCTGCATGTAAGTTGGAAAATTGAATGGTTTATTGATGGTTTAGATCCACCAACCTGTCAATAAGCTAAATATCGAAATCTGTTAGCTATGACAACAAAAAAACAGCAATAAAAATTTTATATTATTCCCCATAAACACACACGGTTTTTTTGTATTAAAGTTTTGCAATTCCGCATTGTCAGTGTACATAAACACTTATACATATGTGCATATATATTCACAGATATACATACATACTTGTTGACGTAAATACATACTGATATACACGTACGTATGTACACGGTTAATGAAATAGCTACTTATATCATCTTGCTGAAGTCAGTTGTAGTAAACTCATTCCTTTTAGACCAATCACCATGGATGATGCCTTTCAGGCAGCGAATGAAGAAAAGTGTTCGGTTTTCTTCATTAAACTAAATTTTCGAATTTGTCATGAGATCCAAGAACGTTCGATACATCTCGAAAAAGTCACCGGCCATCGGTTCGTATTTCTATGAGACCGACGTTGGTCAGGCCGATAGATCGGCGAGCACTATAGACCGATCATTAACAAAGTCTTTTGTTCTAAATTGGATGGTTTAGATATCACACACACACACCTTGCCAGATATTTAGCACAAGCGATTTAAAGGCATGGTCAACTCATACTGAGTTGATGTTAACTAGCAAATTAAATCGTGCAGTTTTACACCGCTATGGGGTTTTGAAGGTCGGAGGCTCTCAAATATAATATGCCCCAAAAAAATTGGATATTAGGGATTCGGTGCACCCTGAGAAACGGATTTGAACAATATTATGAGAAATAGCTTTTATAAAATAAAAGACAAATTGTTGATTTGCGAGAACCAAGTTCATTTAAAATCAATTTTTCAGTAGAGTCAAACAACTGTATTGATTGAAAACTTTCAGTAGAACTCTATAATCATCAGAAAAAATAATTAAACATGCAATATTTTCCCTCAAATATAATTTTGCGTTTTTCATGCCCCATATCAAACAACGCCTGCACTGACAAGTATTCAATTAAAATCTCATGGCTACGTACATGAGACTTTCATAGAACTGTGCAAAACCGCGTAAAGTAGGTTAAAGTGCAAGGCAATATTCTGCCTAACTAAAGCTATATGACAATATTTCCAAAAAGAATAGAATAACTTTTATCCCAAACGCAATATCTTAACTCAAAGTGGTTGAGTGAATGGCAGACTGTGAATAGTAAAACAAAGACAGGTGGTAAAGGGTGAACAATGTAGCGTAGAAACCTTCAGCAGCAGGTGTTACAAAACCACATCAAATACTACCACATAGGGAAGACAGAAAAAAAAACATTCGAATTGATGTTACAAACGATTTAAATTTCATTAAATTTTGTATTTGTTATACAGCACCAACGTTAGTTTGAATATCCGCATACACAAGAATAGTAGGTTAGAAATATTGTTAGAAAACTTTGGTGATGAAAAAATATCAAATTTGTATACGTGCCAAGACTTGGATATTATTCTAAACTGCAAAATAAAACTCCCTGAATAGGGAGCTTGTATCAAATAAATACAAAACATACATTCATTCTACATAGAAAATTAATTTGTTGCATTATGCACAAACAAATCTATGTGAAATTACTTTCACCTTGTAAAATATTTAGAACTAGTTGCTTAGCAGCAGGCAAAACGGCAGGGTATGACACTGAGATTGTACAGAAGTTCAGGTCTAATTGAGAGCACCACAAGTTCTATTCTAATCCCAGTTCAGTTTCTTATTATTTCTAATAACATTTCTTAAATTGTCGTGTCACTGCTTTGACCTATTCGGTAAGGAGAAATAACTTATCTTTTAAGCACCTATGGGCACTGCTATGTAGGGATAATGAATTTTTCAGTGTATTATTTTTCGTGCTATTTACGTATCGAAATTCTTTAAATAGTACAAAATCTATTTTACTTCGTTTAATAATGTCCGCCGCAAAATTTTACGGACCCTGTGAGAACAATAGAGTTTAGAAGTGTTCATTTAAGATTGCAAAGCATTCAGCTCTATAAATTCTTTAGAGTACAGTCGTTATGTTACTAGGTATGAGATTATTGAAATTACGATTTTTCCAATTCAATGGAAATATTTAAAAAAAATTTTGATACAGATTTGTAGATAATTAAAAAAGCTTAGAAAATGTATACTTAACTATTGGACAGTCATATAAAAGGCACTGTTTTAACCATACCTGTTAAATGTTTATTAAGATTAGTAATCAATCACATTACTTTTTAAAAAGAATCGTAATGATTATATACTTCTATGAACAATTTTTTCAAATTACTAATTGATTACGATTACCCAAGAATCAAAAAATAATCAGGATTACTAGCGATTAGTCTAATAATCAAAAAGAATCTAAAGTAGTCTAAAATATAATAAAATTGTTTTAAATAATTATTTTTGATTATTTTCAAATATTCAAAAGTAATCCAAAAGTAATCAAATTGTTTTCAATAATTCTTTCTGATTATTTTCAAATATTCAAAAAGAATTCAAAGTAATTATTGAAAATAAATTGATTGCTTTTGGAATACTTTTGATTCTTTTTGATTATTAGATTAAACGCCAGTAATCCTCATTATTTTTTGATTATTTTGTAATCGTAATAAATTATTAACTATTTTAACAAAAAATAATCGTAATTGTAATCATTATTTCAAAGTAATCAAATTACTAATCACTACGATTACTAATCATTACTTAACAGGTATGGTTTTAACACTTGGAAACAAAACCTTTTATTACTGCTTCTAAATGTCGAGGCATCGACTGAACGAAATGGGAATAAAATTTTCTTTTAAAATTTTGGAACTTTCGTAGAAAACAATTTTTTATTTTGTACAAAAAAGATTTTCTTTCAAAAATAAAAAGTTTAAAAAAAAATTACTGGCAACGCTTCCTATGCTATAAATTATTAGATGTAGTGTTCTAGTTCATCTCACGTACAATATAAATAATTAAATACGCGTTAACACTTTGCTATAATCACAAAAACTTTCTTTCAGATTATGCTTACGTTTAATTTAATTTTGTGTTAGTTTAAGTATTAATACTTTTTAAATATCTTTTGCAAGTTAAGTAGTCACTTTATTCCATTTTTTATACTCAATTTGATGCAACTTCTTTGATTCATTTTTTTAACAGCAGTGAAACACATGTTTATTTAGCTAAACTGTGAACATATGTTTGAAAAGAGTGTGGTAACAAAAAATAAAAAATAAATTATTAAAAGTCGAGCGTACATAATCCGAGTTTTTTTGAACACACCTCCTATTTGATGTTTTCATTATTTCATTACTTTTATAGATTGTATGTTTATTTTATTTTAATTGTATGTTTATTTTAAGAGTTTGTGCATAATTTATACTGAGTTCCATATGGGAATATTCTTTTAATTCACATGCATTAGGCCTGGCATTTTTCATTTGATAATTAAAATAATTATATTACAATTACATCAATAGGTTTGCTTCCTATAAGTTTTCTTGTGGAAGTTGCTTCTATAAGTTTATGGCCTTAGGATTCAAATGATTAAATATTATGCTTAGTTGCAAAAATAGGCATTATTTTACAGATCGTCGTTTCTTACAATTTTTATGAAGGTCGCTATTCCTTACTTACCATGGGGGGTTTTACGACCTTGTCTTGAAGCCACCATATGATGTCAATTTTGGATTTCGTCACACATGCCCACAATTGTATACCATACCTCTATACTGGCTTAATCACTTCGCTATATGTTAAAAATTTTAGAGTTTTATTCATCGGCATATTAACCATTTCAGTTTTCTAATTTTTGTACTAAATTCAGTCGCTTTAAATTTCACATACTCTATACATCAATGTTATATTCAAATATTTTACAGTAATACTGTATGGTTATTTAGTTATTTGTAAAATTGATGAGAGAAAGACTTGGTTTCATTTAATTCTATTTCTCCGTTTTCTGTGAAAGCTTCAGTTTTTTTTTGTCATTTCATTATGCATAGTGCCGTAAGTTAAGATACAAATATGATCAGCAAATGTGACTACTCTACATGATCTTAAAGCTGGTATATCTGCCGTATAAAGTAAATACAACACTGGCTCAATAATATTATTTTGTGATACATCCGCTTTATTTTTTTATGCTTGAACTTTATTCCTTTTCTGCTATAATATGAGATTAATTATTGTATATTGAAACATAAAAAGAAGCGAAATAAATTAGAATTATACGTTTTTATTCTCCACAAATTTTATTTGTTTTTTTTATCACTGGAGTTTTGCGTATAAATGGCTCTTAAAAAAATAAAATAACCTCTACTACAAGAGATTTTGACTTTTTTTGTAACTAGATGCGTTCAATCTCATATTGTACCACAATTAATAAGAAATGTTTTTCCTATTTGTTTAGCGACTTCAACCATTTTTTTATACTTTTTATTTCAAAATCATTCATTTATTTTAGTTATTTCTTCTCTATTTGAATATATGTATATCTCATTTAATTTCGCTAAGTGTATGGGAAAACTATTACTTTAAAAAAAGTAAAGCTTTTACTCTCATTTTAGTAGCATTGAGTAAATAATCATTGTTTCTTTTTTGTCTTTCTCAAACATGTACGTTAACTTAACTCTTTTTAATTATATTTGTATCATTACTTAACAAACCTTTAAGTCAATTATAGCAGCAGGAAGCTATACAGTAAATTTTAAAGTTCTAAGAAGTCGCCGTAGTCTAGTAAGTAGTGTGTTGGCTTATTAGACTTAAAGCCCTGGTTCGTATCCCAGGTCAGACATCAAAACGAAATATGAAAAAAATATTTCTTCGGCGACTTCCTCTCAGCAGATTTCTGGCAAAAATTCTGAGAGTAAATAAACCTGCCATGAAAAAGTTTCTCAAAAATCTACCACTCACGTATAAAATTAACGCGCACAACATGAGTGGTGTGAGAAGCTAGGTCGTAATCCTGACTGAAGGGTTGTAATGGCCAATTATGTATGTATGTATGCAATCAAAACACCCTGCCTTTTTATTAAAAAGGATAAATTAAACCTGGGCTAAGAATTGAGCCCACACTATTTATTATAATACAAAAAACAAAATTCTGCCGAAAGAAAATATTGTGACCAAATTTACTAATTCTGGTGCTGTGTGTAAGACATGTCCATCATTAGTGATATGAATATATTCTCATTGTCCAGGGTATACGAAACTAGTATCCGTGAAAGCACATTTATAAATGAAATTAAAAAAATTAAGGACACCACCTATTAAACGAGTTCAGTGTTTATTTATTTGCAGTATTCGATAAAAAAATTTCTATCAATCTTTGATTGAAAAATATCTAAATTTTTGGGTATGTGTATTTCACAGAGGCAACCTATATATCCTCTCTTTCCGTCAATCTTATTTCTCGTTCATTTTCAATATTTTATAGTCTAACTTTACAGGAAAGGGTTAATAAATGATTGAACAAAACTTAAGAAAAGCTAACTTTCGAAAAAAAAGAATAGAAAAAATCAATATTGTTCAGGAGAGATAAAAGAAAAAGAAAATTAAAATTAAAAAACAGAGAAGGAAGAGTGCTTTATCCGATGTGAACCAATAGAATTAAACAGTCAGTTGCATTGGAAAATGCATTTAAAATTAAGAGAATAAAACTTTCTCTTCGTGCTTTCTTGTTCAAGTGGGAATAATGTTGGTGAATATCGACACACACAAGTCTTTTGATTGCAAAAATGTTGGAAAGGAAGGAATAATAGTTTAAAATATTAATATTTTGCAATATTAAATAACCACATATGCTATACATATATAATTGGGCATTACAACTCTTCAGCTAGGATCACGAACAAACTTCTCACACCACTTATGGTGTGTGTGTTAATTTTAAGCATGAAATTTGGTCTCACATCTAAGCATCAATTAACACATAAAAAGGATTGTGAACAAAATTTACAAATTCCTGACGTAACCATATTCCATCTATGAAGTGTTTTTGAAAAGAGTAACGAAACCTGATCGCACAGATTTGTTGTACCAATTGTGTCCTCATTAGTTTTATTAGCAATGATTTGTTGCAATAAAAGGAACTTGATTTAAAAATGAATGATTTTGTTTTAAATTAAATGTGGAATGATATAGATGTGGAATGAGTAAGAAAACGAGCAATTTATATTCAACCCATGTAGAATATTAGAATTAGGAAATACCTACAACCAACACCATATAAAGCCAAGAATGGCCAAATCTTGCTAGTATTTTATGTCCGAAATAAATAATTCAGATTACCATGATGATGTCAAGTTAGCCATAGGAGGAAAGTGCTCGAGCGGCAATGCAATTGTTTTAGTATTTCTATGTCCCCTCCTCCGTACTTCTTGAACACATCGATAGCGTAAACTTTCATTTAAACGAAACTCTAGATTTCCCCAATAAGCTCTGAAAATATCGCTCTAACAACGATTCAGCCTCTTTCCCAGATTCATACATGTGCCACAGAACGGCCTCTCTTTCAAAAGAGGGCGTAACAACCAAATTGTTCTAACTGATTCTCAATATTATATTTAACGGTAATTGTAAAACACGAAAGATAGTATAGTAATATAATGCATAATGTATAAACCTCACGAGAATATATAAATATTCGCATGGGTTATTTCACGGATCTTTTCAATCAAATAATATTTAATCGTTCATGTTCAATCTAACTAACATAACCACAATTTGTTTTCGTTTTTAGCGAAATGGTAATACAGATAATATTTTTGTCGAGTTCAGTGCAACTTTAAGCGAAGTTTGTGTGAATTTTTCTCAATTTTTTTATATTGTAAACATTTTTTCTTTATAATCACTTAGGGTTTATAAGAAAAGTTTCCATTTCTTCCTGGCCAAAGTACATATCACTTACTTTAGCTGTAACAATCTTCAGCTATTCTTTTTCATCATTTACTTGGATTTCGTTTTTGATGATATTGAACGTTTTTCTGCAGTGACATAAAATTATGTTGTTTTGCAGACATCGTTTTTCAATTCATGCACTGTTAACCTGTTCTACAAGAAAAATATAATAAAAAATGAAACCAATTTATATGTAAGGAAATACAGTATAAATAAATCATTAAATATAAAATTGTGCTAAAATTAACGTAAAAGCTTAAAAAATGATTATTGAAATAAGTAACAATTAACTAAATCTGTTTGTAGAATATGAGTACGTATTAAAACAGAATTTTATTATCAGCGTTAAAATAATTAAAAAATTATGGTTTTGTTATAAAGAATATATTTATAATTAGAGAATATTAATAAAAAAAAATTTGATTTATTTTAATGTTCAGCGTATATTGCATCCGACAAATATTGTTTATATTTATGAAGTTTTTATTATTTTAGGTGTAAAATTGGTCGAAAAAAATTAATGCCTTTCTATAAAATGTACATATATTTTTATGACGGAAAAATTTATTACATACAAAAATATTCAATTATTAAAAATATTATAAAATTATCTGTCATTACATGACTATTCTTCCGCCACTCAATTGTTAAAATAGAAACGATTACAGTTTTATACTCATCTATTTTTTTTTACAATTATTAAAAATATATATGTATACGTGAAATTCAGTAAGATTTTATCAAATAACTACAAAGATTTTAAAAAAATAATGTATGTTTATAGATTATCTGCTTCTGCTATCATGTTTACTTTGTTCTCACGACATTGAATTATAATCTACTTCACAGGATCGCCAACTATTAATATGACAACATCGGCTACTATATTCTAACCAGTGACAGGAGTTACTGCAGCTAAACAAGATCCAATATAACATGTTTTGGATTAATTTAAAGCAAATAATTTTTTTCCTAATGTTCAACTTTATGGTGGGAGATATTATAAAATGCTTTAGCAAAAACCGTCACAGGAATCCAAAAAAAAAATGAAGCTCCAGTATACAAGCGGTTAGCGTTATCAACGATGGGCTAGATAATATAGTAGAACTATTAGAAAAATTAGCAGACGATCCTACAGCTGCAACTGACACCAGAAGTGAAGCTACTCTTCTGTTGCAAAATTATACTATCATTACTGATTCGAAGTCTTAAGAAAGAATAAATTTTGGAGAGGAATAAATTTTATGGAAGCGTTATATGATCTTCAATCAACGCCAACTGAAATAGCCAAAATTGTAGTCAAACTTTGTGAAGGGGCAAGGCAAAGACTTTTTGTGAAAAGCCGTGTGTTTGAGCTTTTAATTCCATTTTTTACAAAACATTTAACCAACTTTTTTGATTCGTTCTCGCTCAAAATACTTGTTTTATTTATACTTACCTCTGTCATACAAACTAAACATTTTATATTGCTAAAATTATGATCAATGTTCGAGACGAGTGCATCAATGTAAAAAAAAATAAATAATTAAAGGTCGAATGTACGTAACCAGCGAAATTTGAAATTTCACCTTATTTTTTTTTTATCAGACCTAGTATGAATGGAATATCGCCCGATAAATACCCTGAGAACATGTGAGAAGATTATTGAGAAGATAGTTAAGAACCAATCGGAGGAATATTTTGCGGGACATGACCTACTATCGAAATTTCACTCAGGCTTTAGAAAGAGATATTCGTGCGAGACGGCAATTAACTATGTGATAAATAGATGGAAATTTATAGGAAATAATCGCAAGGTTCTGGGAATTTTTTTGGATTTCAAGAGAGCTTTCGAAACAATAGATAGGGATATTTTGCTTAGGAAACTTTTATGTTATGGCATTAAGGATAAGGAATTGAAATGGTTTAGATCATATCTTTCGAGACATAGACAGATAACGAAGGTAAATGGTGTTGAATCGAGTACTATGGAGAATAATTTTGGTGTTCCACAAGGTTCGATATTGGGGGCTTTATTGTTCATAATATACATAAACGATATTGAGAATGTAATAGGGATATGCGAGATAGTTTTATATGCGGATGATACTCTCATTTTTACTGAGTGTACAACGTGTGAGGAGTGTTATGTAAGGATTGGAAAGGATATGGATAATTTGAATAAATGGTTAAAGATAAACAAATTGAAATTGAATGAGAATAAAACAAAGTTGATTGAAATTAATATGCACACTAATAGGTCATTTGGAATAAATAATGTGGAAATTGAAAAGGTCGACGGTATTAGGTATCTAGGTTTCATAATTGATAGGGAATTGAAACTAAGGAAACATTTAGAGTATATGTATATGTAGGAAATTAGGGAAAAAGATAGGTTTCTTTAAACGACTAGAAATAAGGTCTCAATTTTAACATCGATTAACATATATAATACAATGCTGAAGCCGCATTTTGAATATGGATCAACAATATTATATACATGCTGTACTGAGCAACAATTAGCAAGACTCCAGAAATTACAGAATAAGGCGATGCGTTCTATATTACAACTGAACAGATTTACACCAACTACTTTGATGTTAGATGCACTGAGATGGCTTAACACGTTGACGTAAATGACGTCTATAGACGTCATGTATGAGTGCACGTAAATGCAAACGACGTCTAAATAGCCAAATATGAAATTAAATTATACGAATTGACCACTAGTGATGGCTACGTTTTAAATTTGGAAATATACCAAGGAAAACAAGAATTATAAAACATGTCATCGAAAACAAACAGCCTTGTTGTACGATTAATGGAACCCTATTTAAATAAAGGACATAACTTATATATGGATAATTTTTACAATAGTGTTGAACTATCTAAGCAGCTATTGCTTCTTAAAACTCGTTCAACAGGAACTCTTCGTGCTAATAGGAAAGGTAACCCCAAAGTTGTTATGTCCAAAAAATTAGAAAAAGGTGAGCATATTTGGCGCAGACTGGGTCAAATTTATGTGTCTAAATGGAGAGATAAGCGTGAAGTAGTCTCTATAACTACACATCATCACCCAACTATGATTGCTACTACAAATAAACATAAAAAATTAAAATGAAGCCAAATCACATAACGGATTACAATACAAATATGTCAGGAATAGATAGATGCGATCAGATGATCTCATATTATTATTCACCAAGAAAGAGCATTCGTTGGTACAAAAAAGTAATTTTCCATGTATTAGATCTATGTGTTTGGAATTCATATTACCTGTATAAAAAATTCCACAAAAATGTAAAGTTCCTGGAGTTTCGGGAGTCTCTTATTAGATCGCTAATAAGGTTACCCAAAGACATTTCTAATGGCAACCAACTAATATCTAAAGTGACATATGGCCGACCACAAAAAACATCTAACACATCTTTTGTAAGTTTACGTGAACAACATTATATTGAGAAGATTCCTACACCGGAATTCTTCATATCGCCGCTGCAGAAATTGCACAAAACATCAATTTTGAAAAGTAACAAAATATAGATGTAAAACGTGTCTGGAAAAGACAGCTCTATGTCCCGAATGCTTTGAGCCGTACCACTTATTTTGTTGTTAGTACATACATATGTGAATAATATTCGATTTTTTACTTTATTTAAGCTTTATAAGATGAATTTTTTTATTTTTGTTATGAATTTTGTGTAAAAATGAATTTAAGTTAATAAAAGTTAATATAAATTATGATTTTCTAAATTATTTTCAAAAAATATCTTTCGGTATCCGGACGTCTAATGCCGTCATTTGCACATCAATGGAACTAATATTATGAAAAGCAAATGACGGCTATAGACGTCCACCTTTACTTTAAAAAAATTTATAGAAAAAACTATAATTTTAATCTATAAGTATTAAATCTCCATCAAACTCGCCAAGATTTAAATAACTAAATAAAAAAAACGAAGTGTGTTTCTGAGTGCCTTCGTCAATTTCGTGGTGAGCGTCAACGTGTTAATGTGCGTAAAAGATTAGAATTGAACACGCTGAATTTTATTCAAAAAATGAACATTGGAGAAGCACCAGAGTACCTAACTGAACAATTAAAATATGTTAGAGAAACGTAACCGTACAGACTGAGAAACGCGAACGATTTTAGGCTACAGCGAGCGGATATAAGTGTAATGCAGAAATCATTGTACTATAAGGGACTGAATATGTACAATAAAATGCCAAACTATTTAAAGAATGAGAGAAATATCAATATTTTTAGGAAAAATGTTGTAAACTTTGTTAAAAATACCAGTAGTTAAACTCATAGTTATAATATATATAATATTTAATATTTGTGAAATTTTGTTGTTAAGAAAGTATTTTAAATACTACTAAATAAACTGGAAATGAATTGATGAATCAACGAACTATTTATTATCAGCCTTGAATACTTTCACAAAAATTGAGTATATTGTTGTCAATTCACACTATTTTTTTTGAACTAGACCTGACAATGCATGTGAATAGCGAATATAACGCAACAAATGTATTACACTGCATGTCTTCTTTTAAAGTCATGTACTTACAATTAAAAAAAGTAAAGAATGGAATTAATGGTATGAATTAACATGCCTACTGAATGAAAAGTAAAATTCTTTTCCCAACTATTTGCGAATGTGAACATTTCAACCACCGAAAGAATGTACCAATTGTGTTGTTTTTTAATGATTGATTATTCGAAATCTGTTATGACATGGCATTATAAAAAGAGAGTATGCAAAAGACAATCAACAAAAACATTGCATGTGAATATAGCAATATCATTAGAAGTTGATGTTTAATAATAAAAAGCATGCTCAACGAATGGTGAGCATACGAGAATGTATTCAAACCGTTCTCTGATATGCAGTGGGCAGCAAAAGTCTTAGTACGGCAATATATTTTGACCAAAAAAGGCCCCACAGGCTTAAAACTCTTGCACAAAGTGCCAATATTACTTCAAGAGAGTATTGAGGAGATCATTTTAAAGAACGGTTACGTAATCGCTAAACCTCAAACAAAAGTCAATCGAAATACTTGCTCATGGTGCCACCAGATAACAGTAAACAAAACTTGTACATTCAATTCCAAATGGGTTAAATGGAGTGCTTGACCTTAAGGGATATTCTACTAAATACAAGGGATGACATTTTCATATATTAGGCCTTTAAATTTTAAATTTACTTAGGGTTCTCCTTGGGGGTATCTATGGAGTCATATGAAACTTTTCATTGTTTTTCTCTTGTTTTATAAAAAACGTTAAATATTTTTTGTTTTATAATATAACAGAAATAAATTAATAAAATTAATACGTAAACTATAAATTTTTATACAAACTTTTCGCTAAAATTCACGAAATTGCTAAAATGTATTGCCGTATTAAGACTTTTGCTGCCCACTGAATATCTATGATCAACGATGGGTCAATGTCACTTTGTGACCTAAAATTTTTAATTGTGGAAAAAATTTTAAATGATCAACTTTTATGATAAATATGCTTCATTAAAAGCAAGGAAATTTTGTTCCTACTACATATTAAAAATTATTGAAGTCGCCGTGGTCTAGTAGGTAGTGTGTTGGCTTATTAGACGAAAAGCCAGGGTTCGAGCCCCAGGCCAGACATCAAAATAAAATACAAAAAGTATTTTTTCGGCGTCTACCTCTCAGCAGATTTCTGGCAAAAACTCTGAGAGTAAATAAAATTGCCATGAAAAGTTTCTCAAAAATCTGTCGTTCGGAGTCGACTTTAAACTGTAGGTCCCGCCACTCATGTATAAAATTAACACACACAACATAAGTGGTGTGAGAAACTAGGTCGTAATCCTGACTGAAGGGTTGTAATGACCAATTATGTATGTATGTATGAAGTCGCCGTGGTCTAGTAGGTAGACGTAAAGCCAGGGTTCGAGCCCCGGGCCAGACATCAAGACAAAATACAAAATGTATTTCTTCGGCGACTTCCTCTCAGCAGATTTCTGACAAAAACTCTGAGAGTAAATAAAATTGCCATGAAAAGTTTCCCAAAAATCTGTCGTTCGGAGTCGACTTTAAACTGTCGGTCCCGCCCCTCATGTATAAAATTAACACACACAACATAAGTGGTGTGAGAAACCAGGTCCTGACTGAAGGGTTGTAATGACCAATTACGTACGAACATATTAAAGAATTAATTTTATGTTTTTTAGTTTGTTTAATAGTTTCAAATGTTTTGAACATTTGAATTACACTAATTTTTTAAAACTATTTTCTTCTTTAGTGTTTTAAGTTAATAAAGAATATGTTTTTTAATATATAAAAGAATAAAATTTAATAAACAATATAGTTAACAAAGCTACTTAAGTGTTTTGGTTAAAAAATCTACATTTATCTAAAATGTTGTTTCAGTTGCAAATATTTTGACCACAACTGTGTGCGTTAAGCAACAATACACAAATTTTAGACAATTTTTATTCCCATTACTATTACCGACAATGTTAGTTTATAACTTACAATGTAATTGTGGCAAAATCCACGGTTTCTTTTCCATTAAACAAAATTGTTAAACCTTTAATAGGTACATACATATGTACATAGCTACCAGATTTGACGATTTATTTTGAGGATTTTGTTCTTCAAAAAGATCATGTTGACGATTTAGGTTATTATTTCGACGATTTTTAGATATTAAAAATATACATTTTCCTTATTATAGTACTTAAATCGGAATTGAGACATTTAAAATTTTTAGACTTTAAAAAAATTTTATGTAAATTATATAAAAATATTTAATTTAAAAAAAAGTCAGGAATAAAAATGCGAGATGCTATCTTTTTATTTATTTAATTTTATTATTTTATTTATTCTAAAAATTATAGTATGAACACATTCTTCAGCTAATGTAGAGTATTTAAAAAAGTCAATTTAAGGGCCATTATTACAACTTGCCGTTAACTAAAGGGAGGATTTTAACGGGCAGATAAATTGTTTTTCGTTATTTTAAGTGGAAGGTAGAAGTGAGCGTTAAGCTGGAGGGAGGATCATCCTACCTTTAACTTTTAAAATTAAGTTTATGTTCAATGTGGCAATATACAAAAAAGAAGCCCGTCGTTGCCACGGTGTTTAAAAAATTGAGTGTTATCGACAATATCGGCACCGCCACATTTTTGAAAATGTTAACTTTATACATATATCTGTAGGTTGTAATAATGAAAAGAAGTTAAAGGTAACTTTAGCTGAAGTGAACTTCAAAGTCACCTTTAACTAAATCCAACTTTAACGGCAAGTTGTAACAACAGCCCTTAATGTTTCATGTTACAGTTATTAAAACCTGCAGTATAAGAGGACTTACATGTGACTCAGAACTAAATTACTGGCCTGTTAGAGTTGTTAGTATTTTTGGTTAGATTATGTTTCATCATTATTTTAAAGGCTAAATAAAGATTTATTGGCATTAACTCTTTGGTTCAAATAAGTTTTTATAAGCTGAAATGCTTACATATACATATGTAGGTAGTAATCCAAGAAGATAGACACAGCTGAGCCATTTACGACACATTGTGATACATACATAACATAATTGGTCATTACAACCCTTCTGTCCGGATTACGACCTAGTTTCTCACACCACTTATGTTGTGTGCGTTAATTTTTATACATGAGTGGTGGGACCTACAGTTTAAAGTCGACTCCGAACGACAAATTTTTGAGAAACTTTTCATGGCAATTTTATTTACTCTCAGAGTTTTTGCCAGAAATCTGCTGAGAGGAAGTCGGCGAAGAAATATTTTTGTATTTTATTTTGATGTCTGGCCTGGGGGGCTCGAACCCTGGCTTTTCGTCTAATAAGCCAACACACTACCTACTAGACCACGGCGACTTCAAACATTGTGATAACACAGTTATTAATTTTCGCTAATTCTTATATATGTACTCACAGTTACTAAAGTATACATACGGTTAAAAAATTTCAGAAATTTTCCTTGATTTTAAGACGATGTTTTGCATTGGTTAAAAAATGCTAAACATATTTGTTTTTACTTTGGTTTGCGATTAACGAACTCATATTTAAACGTTTTTAAAAAGGTAAAAACGTAACAATATATATATATGTATATCAATATAATTTATACCTATATAATACTTTTTGGCTTGCCGTTGCCTTGTGATTAAAAATTAATCAAACTGCTCAGTTTATCATGTACTTATAATAAAACAGCGTTGTTCAGATTGACTGTAAATAAAAACAATTTTGTGGTTTTAAAAGGTCAGTGAAAAATTAAGTAAAAAGACCAAGGAAATTTAAAGAAAATGAGTTAGAACAACACATATCCCAGTTATTAAAAAATTTATTTGTACAATTTTATAGTTTTTTTAATAAAAAGATATATCAGTTTTGTGTCCGATTTTAACAGTGGTGCACAAAAAATTTGATGTTATATAACAAAATAGGAAGTGGACATATTCCTTTGCTACATCATTGGTTTTATTAAGTACCAGTTTGTTATGTTTATATAAATTTTATGTGTTGGTATACATAAACAGCTCTAATGGTTCTATGTTTATCTTCTATGATATATCTGCATAGTTAAAATTTTGTGGTACCAAGAAAGGATTGTCAAAGGATCTTATAAGCTCAAATTTAAACAAAAGGTTAAAAGTGCGGCTGTAGACTAATAATGCTTTCATAATGCCACAGGAATGAAATGAAATATAAAATACTAGCTGTACACTGTACACAAATGTCCAAATTTTGAATCATTTTATTGATTTTGTTTCCCGTTGTCCTCATGACTCAGATGAACGGGCCTGAGTAGTACGCATTCGATCCGTGTCTAATCTCACTTCTCGTTGTTCAAGTGGTTCAAGCGAAAGGGTCTCAACGGCATATACTCGAAGATTTTCCAGTCTCAATGCTCGTCTGATTCTGAGGCTCGTAATGCTCTTTTCTTCCGTGCTTGAGGTGTAGGTCGACCAATTGCTTGTCATTCATTTTGAATAATTTTCAGTGACGCCATTCATCGGAAATTAATCGCACCAACCTCCGTCGACTCATGCGCAACAACTTTGTTAAAGAATGCACAGCTAACGATTTAATTCATTTGAGTAATTTTCGGTGGCACCTCCTGTCGGAAATTGATCATACCAACTTAGAAACCTTCGTCGGCTCATACGCACTAACTTTGCTAAAGATCATAACATGATCAAATGTACAGTTTACGATTTAATTCATTTTAAGTAATTTTCAGTGGCGCCATCTATTGGTATTGGTCATACCAACTTAGAAACCTTTCCCGGCTTAAGCGCAACAACTATGCTAAATATCATAACATGATCAAATGTACAGTTTACGATTCCATAAGCTACATACAAACAGACATTCATTTTTATATATGTAGACTATGGGAGGTGCCACGTCCACTATAGCCAATTCGCCCATTTTGTTCATATATACGTCAAACTCGTCCATACCAAATTTAAGGACTCTAGCCGTTGCAGTTTATGAGATATGCTTCATTAAATACTTATTGGGTATGTGGGCGTGGCACCTCGCCTACTTAAAATTTTAAAATAAAAAGTAGCCTATAGTTCCTCCCAAAGATACAGGAAGGTACTGTTAAAATTTCAAGAGAATCGGTCCAGCCGTTAAGCCGTCTATAGACTTCAAACAAACAAACAAACCCACAAACAAATAAACACACATTCATTTTTATATATAAGAAGAAGATTACATAGAGCTGACGGGTGACGTATACTTAATATGTTATTAGACAATAACACTCATACTTTTTTAATTTATTTTATTTTATTTGCCTATTTCAATATAAAAAGTAGCCTATAACTCCTTCCAGACATACAGGAAGATATTGTGAAAATGACAAGAAAATCGGTTCAGCCGTCTATAGACTTCAAACAAACCCACAAACAAATAAACACACATTCATTTTTATATATAAGATTCGATGTATAATGTTTACCATTGCCATTGGTGTTGTTAACATTGCTACCAGTGTCATTGCCTTGATATAAAATGTTTGTAAATAAGCTACAAAAGCGAACAAATCACTGCTATCTGGTGCTCTAATATCATTTAAAAATTTTATTTTTTCCTTCTTATTTCATTTTTAGAATATATTTTAAACAAAAACAACCAAAATAAAACGCGCAGAAGTATAAACTACTGTTTGACAGACTGAAAAAAAATTTACAAAAGGAGATTAAATTCTTTTGCATAACAAGAACGTAATAATACCAGTATGATGACGACAGTGAAAAATGTTAATTCTGCTACATTAAACATAAAAATATGTCTAATAAATAACGAATTAGAACAAATTAAACTACAGGTATACTGTGACATGAGCGACTTTATCTTTATCTGCCATCACCACAAATGCAATAAACCGCATGGTATGCCAACCATAAAAATAAAAATTTTTTTCATGAAATCGTATAAAATCGGTATGGAGGAAGAGGATAGTTAAGGAGTGTACAACAAAATTTTTTAGGTTTTATTCAAACTAAAGCATATATTTTTAAATTTTTATGCATAAAAACAATTTGTTTTGCATTAGGGCGATTATTAGTTGTCTACTTCGTTTTTTATTGAGGTTTTTGTGTTTTTCATAAGTATTTTTATTTAAATTTGTTGTTTTGCCCAAGTACGTAAACAATTATTATTATTATTGGAATGACTTTTACATGTCTGAAAATTTTTTATGCAGTGATGCCGTCGGGTTATAGTAATTTTTTTGGCTATTACTGTATCAATTACTTTTCTGATGTAATAGCTTTTGAAGTAAAAGTTTATTTTAACAATTTTTTAGTTTGGAAAATTTCAGCCGCAATGCCCAAAAACTTTTAATTCGGACAAGAATTTCGATCTTAAGTTTCAACAATCTAAAAAGAATTCGTTTTGATGGGGAAAGGACATTACGAAGTGTTGGATTAAACTCTATTCCAGTTTTAAATAACTTAGTGGAAGTTGACGTGATACCCAGATGTTATCAAATAAAGATAACATAATTCAATAATATAAATTCAGTTCAATTTATTTCACGTGTTGATTCAATAATTATAAGTAATCGAATGACAAAATTAGTGTTATATTTGATTGTTATGTTACAAGCCAGAGTTGTATGCATTTGGGTTGTAAAGTAAAGTTGCATTTTTTCTTACAAGAAGTTTACCTCAAAAGTACAGTAGAGCATCCCACACTGGCTATGAATTACATATTTGAAATTTTTATTTTTTAAATTATAATTTTAAATTAAATTTTATTTTTTATTTATTTTATTTATTAAATAAATTAAATTAAAATTAATTAGTTTATTTTAAAATAAACATTAATTTTGCTAATTAACATATTCTTCTGTTTAAAATTCTTTTTTAAATCTTCCTTTATATATGATTTTTCATTAAATTAAAGAAAAATTATTTCGCTTAATATTTTATATAAAATTTATCATCATTATGGGCGAAGTCGCCGTAGTCTAGTAGGTAGCGTGTTGGCTTATTAGACGTAAAGCCAGGGTTCAAACCCCAGGCCAGACATCAAACATCACCAGATTTCTGGCAAAAACTCTGAGAGTAAATAAAATTGCCATGAAAAGTTTCTCAAAAATTTGTCGTTCGGAGTCGACTTTAAACTGTAGGTGCCTCCACCTATGTATAAAATTAACACACGCAACATAAGTGGTGTGAGAAACTAGGTCGTAATCTTGACTGAAGTGTTGTAATGACCAAATGTGTGTGTGTATTGGCCTTAATGCTGGCATAAGTGGGACCTCTTCCTTCAAGGTGGTCCGCCACCTAACCTAACATTTTTATTATTTTTGTTTGTTTATAAAACTTATTAAATTTAGTGTCTGTTCAAAAATGCAAACCTTACACAACCGTTGTGCAATAAAAATTCCAAATCTAATTTTTTTTGTAGTTTTGAAGTTAGTAAGACTGATTTCGTACTTTAGCAAGCATAATTTTCGGCAATTTTTTGGCAATCAGCTAGTAATCACATACTTAAAAATATAAAGCGAAATGTAGTGACTTATTGATGAAAAGTATGCAGGCAACCTTTCTGTTATTGCATCAAATATAAAATTTCTCACTTATTCTATGAAATCTAAGTGTGTATGACTTAAATTATTTCCAAATACATTGTTCAATAAAACTTGTGTTATTATTATTTCCATAATCATAGATTTTTGCTCAAATGTTTTGTGTCTATATAGCACTAATTTTATGCTTTTTGTTGTCATATAAAGTAATACTAAATCCACAATTACAGTTACCCAAATAACCGCCGCAACGTTTAGCTAATGGTAACAAACATAAGTACAACAACAAACCTATACTACCAATCATTTCGATATTTGGTCAGCTTGTTTACAGCACTCTTGAATACAACTACCATAGAAAACCTTTGTTGTTATATATACCGCAATAGATATATAAATGAAAAAGTTTAATTGACATTGGGACGGTTTTTAAATCAATTTTATGACTTTTTTCTACTCAATATTTTATAAAGTTCACAGGGTAAATAGAGTTTCTAAAGGTGCGGCGGTTGTTATATAACAACCATATATAGACATAACATAAATGGTCATTACAAAACTGCAGGAATGATTACGACCTAGCTTCTCCCACCACCTGCATATGTTGTGTATGTTAATTTTATACATGAGTGGGGTCTACAGTTCAAAATCGACTCTGAACGACAGATTTTTGAGAAACTTTTCATGGCAATTTTATTTACTCTCAGAGAAATTTTATTTACTCTCTGCTAAGAGGCAGTCGACGACCTGTTTGATCCGTAGACTTACGTTTAAAAAGCCAACACACTACTTAATAGACCATGGCGACTTCATAGTGCCGGTATGCTTAGGTTGGTCTGTTAAAATATTAATTTTAAAACCTTCTGAACTCAACGTGTTTTAAACCTTTTTGTTCACTTTAGAAAATCTTTACGGACTTAAATAAGTTTGGCATAAAAAATACTGAAATAATTTTAAGAAATGTCCTAAAAACGGAGTTTTTCTCATTATTTATTTCATTTAGTAATTACAACACAATTACAAATTATATTCTAATTATATACGAGCGGAGTAACTTGATCATATGCTCGGTGTAGTGTCACAGATCAGAGTCTCTGGTGGAATTCGAACCCACGACCCTCACGCTAATAGTCTAGCACACTACCCACTAGACTACCATAATATATATAATAATTATATTTATATATTTTTATATTATTGTTTTAAAAACATATTTCATCCATATACAATGTCAAACCAAAGGAATTAAAATATATAGAGGGTGCGGAAAATTAAAGCTTACATTTAAAAATGTAATAAAAAAAACAATACAACACAACCCACTGAAATATCGGGGAACTACACAAAAAGTTTTTTTAAAATATTAATTTAAAAACGTACTGAACTCAAGATTTTTTACTTTTGTTCACTTTGGAAAACCTTCAAAGACTTAAATAAGTTTGGCGCAAAAAATGCTGAAATACTTTCTTAAATTGTTTTAAGAACAGAAAGGCAATGACCCGAAAAAAGGGTTTTTTCTGTTTATATTTTTCGTTTTTTATTTTGTATGTCATACCACAATACAAGAAAACAAAGAACTTAACCGCAATACACCCTCTTACCATACATCAAAAATATGTGATGAACCTTCGTTTTCTAAAGGGGGAGGAAAACAAAAAAGCTCATAAATTAAACAATTCGAAATAAATAAAACGAAGAGAAAAAGAAAATAAATAAAATGTGTTCGTTGCCAAGCCCAGAGAAGAAAAGGGTAGCCTTTTTTTCGATACACATTTTAAACATTAAATAATAATAAATTTACAATGTTATACCAGCACATAATTCATATATGTATATGTATTTATTAAATATAAATTTTTATACGGCAAATAACATTGGACTAGAAGACTTTCAACTTATTTAATTTTTAATTATACAAACAATATAAGAATTTAATTCAAATACTTTTTATTTCTTGAGAGAAATTAATCTAGCATCGTAAGTTTTTTGTTTTGATGAAATTTAAATTTCACTACATTTGAAAGTGGAACTTTTGTTTGTTTACGGAGTACAGTTACTGTTTAAGGAGTTAAAGCTGGATAGTTAAATTTAAAAAGAGGCATAGAAACTGCAGATTAAAGGACAAAAATCGTATATATAAATATGAATGTGTGTTTATTTGTTTGTGGGTTTGTTTGAAGTCTATAGACGGCTAAACGGCTGGACCGATTTTCTTGAAATTTTCACAGTATCTTTCTGTATGTCTGGAAGGTGTTAGAGGATACTTTTTATTTTAAAATTTCAAGTAGGCGAGGTGCCACGCCCACATACCCAAGAAGTATTTAATGTCGTTTATCTCATAAACTGCAACAGATAGAGTCCTCAAATTTTGTATGGACGACTTTGACGTATATATGAACAAAATGGGCGGATTGGCTATAGTGGGCGTGGCACCTCCCATAGACTATATATATAAAAATGAATGTTTGTTTGTATGTACCTTATGGAATAAGCTATGCATTTGATGATGTTATGATCTTTAGCAAAGTTGTTGCGCATGAGCTGGGGAAGGTTTCTAAGTTGGTATGACCAATTTATGACAGGTGGTGCCACTAAAAGTTACTCAAAATGAATTAAATCATAAACTGTGCATTCTTTAACAAAGTTGTTGCGCATGAGTCTACAGAGGTTGGTCGACCTAGTCATCAAGCACGGAAGAAAAGAGCATTACGAGCCTCAGAATCAGATGAGCATTGAGACTGGAAAATCTTCTAGTATACGCCAGTGAGACCCGTTCGCTTGAACCACTTGAACAACGAGAAGTGAGATAGAACTGATGATATTGAACAAAAT
Source organism: Sarcophaga carnaria (assembly GCA_958299815.1). Taxonomy (NCBI): domain Eukaryota; kingdom Metazoa; phylum Arthropoda; class Insecta; order Diptera; family Sarcophagidae; genus Sarcophaga; species Sarcophaga carnaria. Next base: position 70,878,126 of record OY283153.1, on the reverse strand, counting down.
CAATAAAATGATTTAAAATTAATTGGATGTTTGTGTAATGCCTTTCCTACAAATTTATTTTAGTTGGTGGCGCAGCAACACGCGCAGGTTACAGCCAGTATAATATAATGAGTAATCTTATATTGTACTTACATTGATGGTCAATTGAGAGAAATTTTGCAAAATTTTGATCTTAAAATAAAATAACAGTAAAAATGTGGTAAATCATAAGTTTCCAGAAGAGAACACGTGTCAATTGTTGGCTTACCACTCAAATTTAATTCAAAATTCTCGGTAATGTAATAATTGATAATGTTTTTAAAGATTAATTCAATAAAAGTTTTATGAAATCAAATTAAATTTTATTTTATTTATTTATTTATTTATTATTAGTCATAGCACAACAAGATAATAATCTTATATATGCTATGAGAGTACATCAAAGAAAAAAAATAATAACAAATCTTTGATTATATAAATAATGAAATAATGTAGAAATAAAAATGTATAAGAACATTTTAAAATCTTGGAAAAAGCAATCAATACAAAAAATAAGGATAAAAAAATGAATTTATGTAAAATGTAAATTAGGAAAATTACAAAGAACAGTATATACAAATATAAAGAAATATATAAACAAAGAAAAAATATATACATATACTGAGATACAATGAAATTTAAAGCCTAAATTAGAAAGATTTATAATCATTAATAAAAACAAAGAGTAAAAATGTACAAAATAATCAAAATATGCTAAAAACTACTTAAACAGATTGCACAACTCCTTTTTGAACTTAATTGCATTGCCTATGTTTTGAACATAATTAGGTAAAGTATTCCAAAGACGGATGGTGTGTATTAAAAATTGGCGTTGTGACAAAAGAGTCCTATGTTGGATAATTTTCATACCGTGGTTAGATCCAGCAAATCTAATTCTACTAAATAATTATACTGGCTGTTTTAAAGTAACAATCTTATGGAGGAGAATAAGGCATTTAATATTTAATAGATTATCAAAATTAATTCCAAATATCTGGTAAGAAAATTGTAATAAATATATGGTCTCTACATCCCTTAATAAATACGTATATGGCTATATTATTATAAGCCAAGTAGAGTTTCCGCTTTTCATCAGTATCACAGTTTGTGAAAATTTCAGATCCGTATAAAAGAACAGGATTCAAATACGTTTTAGCCAGTTGCATAAGAATCCATAACAGGCCATAAATTTTTAAGCATACCGCAAAAAAACGATGGCATTAATATGGTTAGACCACGTTAACCGACCATTAAAGATAATACCCAGATTGTATGTTGATTCAACAAAATCAATTTTATTCCCCCTGATAATAATATCTGGCACAACAAATGCTCTCTTAATTCTGGAGAGCAATAAACATTTGGATTTTGAGGGTTTTTTGTAAATCATAGTTGATGGAGTCTATACATAGTTGGATATTCTCAATATGTGTGCTCCTATCAGCGTACATATGTACGCTACAATTATCCAAAACATCAGGTAGGTCGTTAATGTATATATATAGAACGAAAGAAGCCCTAATTGATCCCTGAGGAATACCTTGATATCTTGCCGTTTAGATAAACTCGTTGTGATCTGTTCATAAGATAAGAACTTATAAGACTGCAAGAATTAGAAAAATGAAAGAGGGTCTGTAGCTTTTTCAATAATATTTTGTGATCAACCGTATCAAAAGCTTTGGTATGATCCAAAAGAACTAAAAACCCTATGTAATTTTCATCTAATTCCAACCTAAGGTCATCAACTACATTGATTAAAGTAGTAGTGCAGCTCCTAGCTTTCATAAATCCCGACTGGTTATCAGATAGGAAATTATTACTTATGAGATACATAATTATTTATTTGTCTAGCTATGAGGTTTTCCATTGCTTCAGACAGGAATAGAAGAATGGCAATTGGCTTCAATTCGTTGTTGGATTTAGGAATGGGTAAAATACGACAAAAGTTTAGGTAACAAAGCTTTTAATAACAGAGTATCTAAGTCTGAATAATGCTAAATTATTACTAGTCTTTATAAAGTTGATTTCAATTAACGATATATCGGAAAAGAATTGAAAAATATCATACAGTAGTTCATAAAATGATTACTGCATAGGAAAATGAAAATGAAATTTGTGCTAAAAAAATTGGCGAAAGAGTTGATAAGAGAATCTCTGAAATTTCGGAGGCGAAGTCTCTACCAAAGAAACTTTTAAATGACGACACTTGCGCTAGATAGCATGGATCTTTAACTCGAAGTATTCTCTATATTATGTTATGAAATTAAAATACTCTCATGGCATGATTAATTTTCACCTTTCCGATATTAAAGGGCTTGAGAGCTATTTGAGGGGTGTAGATAAATTAATCATTTTCGAAGGAACAGTAATTCATCTTTGTATTAAAAGATTTTGAAAGCCAACGCTGTTTTCTTCTTCTTAATTGGTTATTACCACTGTTCAGGCAGGATTACGACCTAGCTTCTCACATCGCCCATGTTGTATGTGTCAATTTTATATTTGAGTGGCAGGCATTACACTCGACTCCGAACGGCTGATTTTTCCTGAAACTTTTCATGGCAATTTTATTTACTCTCAGAGTTTTTGCCCGATGACTGCTGAGAGGAAGGCGCGAAGAAATATTTTTTTACTTCCATTTGTTCAGATGTCTGAGCCATGGGTTGAACTAAGGCGTCACGTCTTATAAGCCAATTCACTTTATACTATTGCCAATTTATATTAATAGATGTACAGTAATAGGTGAACAGTATGATTAATAGGTGAACAGAATTTACTTCCAATATATTGAAATACAAAAAAATTTTAAATTCATAATTTGGTGTCAATTTTCCATGTTTTTTTCCCCTTAAATTGACTCCAGATGTAACTACGTGCAGAAATAAAACACTTTATCTTGGTTTAATTCATTTCTTTCACTGATGACCTTCTTGCTGGATTAAACAAAGTCTTGGATGTTACCAGTAATTTTGATGGCTTTGTATTAGGTGGAATGCTACATGGACCATTGAATTGCATCTTAGACCACAGTTTAAAAATCAGTTAAGTAAGTTGTGTCAATCCAACGTACCCTAGTAGTCTTTCTTTAAAATACCAATTTTTTATAAGCTCTAAAGTTCAATTAAATTAGCAATTTAATTAGATTCTACTGAGCTGTTATTACGTAGTCCCCGATGTTTTACATCATACAAAAACACCAATTGGTATCCTTTTCTCGGTAATATCGAAATATCACAGTTGGCTGCTCGCTGGGAATGTAAAAAATTTTACCTAAGAATACCGATGAGTTCGATGATGTAATAAACAATTTTAGTATCAACGTCAAATCGATATACGATGTCCACGCTAAAAAAGTTTAATTCAAAGGCTATACAAATCTATTGCCTGAATCTGGAAGAAAATGGTCTCTACGAAGTTCAGATGGCAAAGATATTTGATGAAAATATTTCACAAAGCTGGAAACAGATAGAGACATGCTGAGACCGTAATTAAGAAAGTTGTCAATTTTTTACAATATTGCAAAATATAAGGGCGCTCTGGTAGTCCAGTTGATAGCGTGCTAGACTATTACCGTGAGAGTTGTGGGTTTGATTCCTGCCAAAAATGCTGGTTTGTGACACTACACCGAGCATATGTTTGAATCTTTGACCAACTGCGGTGCTACTGCAATCATACGTAAGATATTGCTTTGTCATCTTTGAATTTTTTCTGTAAGAGGAGCGGAATAAACCATATAGGTTTAAGGAGTGCATAATAAAGAAGAAGTAGAAGAATTTCATCAGCACTTGTCAATTATCTAATAAACTTTAAAAACTTTCAATCTGATTTGAACTAATTTTTCTTCAATGTAGAATTTCCGATTAAGGTGCCATAGTTAATACCAAAATACTACATGTGTGAATATTACGGCCCTTCTTTATTGTTTATCAAACAGGAGGACGTGTTCACTGTCGTAATGTAATCGTTAGATAAATCAGTTTTTATTCATTGACTATAATTTTCTAGCGCTTTAATCATTTCTCCAGATGCAAAATGTGTTTCTGAAGGTACCAAGATGCTTCGATTGGTTTCTCGTGACTGCAAGTGAAAGCAGTGTCGTCAGCAAAAGTTTAAGAATACATTTGATTACCGAGTGGCATGCCCAATATTGTATATAGAAGTCGCCGTGGTCTAGCAGGTAGTGTGATGGCTTATTAGACGAAAAGCCAGGGTTCGAGCCCCAGGCCAGACATCAAAATAAAATACAAAAAGTATTTCTTCGGCGACTTCCTCTCAGCAGATTTCTGGCAAAAACTCTGAGAGTATATAAAATTGCCATGAAAAGTTTCTGAAAAATCTGTCTTTCGTAGTCGACTTTAAACTGTAGGTCCCACCACTCATATATAAAATTAACGCACACAACATGAATGGTGTGAGAAACTAGGTCGTAGTCCTGACTGAAGGGTTGTAATGACCAATTATATTATATGTTATCTTAAGACAGTATGCAACATATATTTGTAGGCAGATGCCATTATGTCCCCAGAGGAAGATTCTTAGATAATTCATCGGTTACCTATCGGCGCTTGCAACAATGGTCTCATTAGCCATATAGCTATTCATTCACCACGCATCACAGATTTATTGGAAGATTTCAGTTTTGGTGTTATCGTACTTCTAACAGTAAAGACATTGAACGGGGCTTGTTTGTAAGCTTGTTCTGTGGTGGGTTTACAGTGTAATAAGTACCTCGTTGTTTCTCGTTTTTGTTAGCGTTTCTAGGTTCAAATTCAAAAAAGAGACTGGGGAATCCTTTTTCGATTCGTTACATGAGTAGCACCTTCAATTTTGAAAATCCATTCAACAAGTCCAGCTTTTACCTCAATTATTTTACTATAATGATTACAAAATCATAAAGTTAACTTTAATTTTCAGATGCTTCTATACAGGTAAACTATTAATTGCAAACCTTTACACAAACTTTGTTGGTAATAATAATAAATATCAATCATTTGAGCCTGATAAAAAAAGAATTTTCTAGCAATTTCCATTACTTTATGACGTTTCCAATATGCGTTTTAGTATACCAAATTATACTTTTAAATTTTAGTTAACCCTTTCATGGCCGAATTTTTTGGGCCAGAGCTTAAAGTTTTTTAAGGACATGTGTTTGTTAGTCATGGCCTAAATATGAAGTGATATTAAATTCAGAGTCCTACGTATTCTGGTTTTACACGTTTTTAACCAAGCTTTTGTGCAAAAAAATTTTTTAAAAAAATTAAAAATTACGGAATTTATGAACAAAAATGCACAATGTTGCCTATAGGGTTAACTCGGTTGAAATCGGAGGATACAGATAAAAAGAAAAGATTTTCCTTTTATTTAGTACACATGCGAAAAAGTCTCAGCGAAACCGATAATTAATACAAACAAATAGAAAAACAAAAAGTGCTTTAAGTGTTTTAAAGCCCTAAATATAGCCCTCGTCGTCACCATTATTATCATCACCATCATCCTCATATCACCTCACGGAAGAAAACAGTGAATGTAAACCCCATTACGGCTTAGCAACAGTCGTGAACATTCGAAAAACTTTATTTTATTACACCAGCGCATAATACAAAAATCAAATTTGAAATGCAAATAAAGCGATAAATGGCCCGAACGAAAAAGCATCATATACAATATTTTAAAAAATGTTTGTTAAAAAGCAGTGCGATATGCGGAGTGAACAAACAAAGTAAACACATATTTGCTTTTTTAGGACAACGTATTTGGTAGGTCTTCTATATTTTTTTCATGTGTTCCAAATGTTAAGTAACACAATACATATATATTTTACACATACAAATTCATTGAGCAGTGCACGGGATTGAGTACAAAACTGCAGAATGTTAAAGTATTATTTCGAACGCTGAGGATTAAAGGAATATACACATACATACAATGAGGTCCCTTTGTGTTAGTGGAAGCAAATGTTTTTGTTGACAGCTGTTTTGGAGATTGTGTTTTTAAGTGTTTGAAAGATTTTCTAAAATCTTCTTTTTATTGCTGATATTGCAATCGTTTTGAAAACGCATTTCTCTTTTGACCTATAAAGCCTGTTTAATACGGCTTCCGGTATATGAAATGCTGTCGGTTGAACCACATAACGTGTAGTTTGAAGGTGACTGAATACTTTTGTTTGTGACCTTTATGTAAACAAATGTCAGAGTAAGACCTAAAAACTGACAGTAAAAGCTCATGGGCTACATATCGCATATTACTTATAAACAAATAATATAGTCATACTGAAAACAAAACAAATAAATCGGTTTATTTGAAGTTCGTTAAAAATAGTGCACTTGGGCAATCATCGAAACACTTCTTTATGTAAATCTTGTCACAGACCGATATCCTTTTGGATATACCTTGTTTATTTATTGATAAACTTTAAATATTTACTCCTTCACAGGTCGGTCCAGGAGCATTCACTAGGGAACAAAGTACATCCAATTTACAATGTGAAAAACCACTGAAGCTACTGAAGGACCTATAGGCGTTAAGCAGCCGTCTAATGTGTTAACTGTCAGGAGTATGACAACACGAAGGCTTATTATAAGCTTTCCACTGTATACTTTGTGTGCGTTTTAGTCACCAAAATCTAACAAATCTTTTCGGAAGAAATGTTGTAACTGTGACGGCAACGACATCTCAAATTATAGCGATTGCCCGCGTCACGCGTACGTTAAACGCTCTATAATAAATAAGACTAGCAGTGTCCAAATACAAAATACAAATACCAAATGAACTGAGCGTTCATTTTATACCAAAGGCACCTTCGCAAGTTGGTAATAGATACCAATATACATTTTAGCCGAATGCTGTGGAAAATAATACCGTTCCAGCGCAAAATTCGTTTTCAATAGAAGAACATCAATTGAAGAAAATTTGTATAATCAATGAACAGCTTTATGAAAAATATGACTAGTTTAGCGCAGAAAACAAAACAATTTTTATTTTTTAAGTCGCTTCCTTTCTATCTTTGTATTTTGATATCAATCCACTTTAGTTCACCACTCTATGTCCCTAACAATAAGTAGTAAATATAGGATTTTTCCTTTTGGGTACCAAAATTGTGCTGATGCAAATATCTGTTTATATACTATACAATGTTTTAATGAATTTAAGAACTGCTAACATTTTCAACAATTTTTTTTATTAGTTTATAAAATTAATTATTAATTATCACTTAAAATTTTTCTTATTTTAGCGTTTGAAAAAGTTTTATGAGTTTTTTTCTATTTATTTTTCTACTGCAACTATTCTACGATTCGTTACAAATCTCAACAATGCTATTAAATTTTATTCGAAATCATTAATTTGAAAAATTTCCCTTGTTTATATTTGTAACTAGGAAGCAATTACTTGATATTATTAATTTCAATTTTAAAGTTTATTGGCAGCGAAATATTTGATGCATTGGAAATACATAAATTGGTACTATTCTGTTGTTTATTGTTTCCATATAGTAAGATTGATTACTAAACCTAAACTAATTGATAGTAAAGTTTAAAAAAGCAATTTTAAAATCAAATTTATTATTTCAATGTTTTTAATGCAAAGTTCGCAGACTACTGCTGCTAAAATTCTTATGTATTTCTTTTACAAAACACTCCATGATTTTGATATCTCTGAACAACAAAAGTGTAAAATGAGGCAAGTTCATTTAATATGATTAAATCGAGGTTAAAAAATTATATCAGCTGTAACTTTCTTCACAATCTGACAACGACGAACGAATGTTATTGACTATTGATTAATTGATAAATTGATTTTAGCAAATAAAATTAAGTTGAGCATTTGCAGGTTATAACTAATATACATACATACATAATTGTTCATTACAACCCTTCAGTCAGGATTACGACCTAGTTTCTCACACCACTTATGTATGTTGTGTGTATTAATTTTATACATGAGTGGCGAGACCTATAGTTTAAAGTCGACTTCGAACGATAGATTTTTGATAAACTTTTCATGGCAATATTTACCTTCAGAGTTTTTTCCAGAAATCTGCTTAGAGGAAGTCGCCGAAGAAATACTTTTTGTATTTTATTTTGATGTCTGTCCTGGGGTTTGAATCATGGCCTTAATTCTAATAAGCCAACACACTACCTACTAGACTACGGCGACTTTAGGTTATAACTAAAATATAGAAATCAAAATTAATTGTCACTTTTACTATTAGACTAATCGCCAGTAATCCAGATTATTTTTTGATTATTTTGTAATCGTAATCAATTATTAACTATTGTAAACAAAAATAATTATAATTGTAATCATTATTTCACTATTCAAGAAAAATTAATCAAATTACTAATCATTGCGATTACTAATCATTTCTTAACAGGTATGTATGCATGTATTTATAAAAATTGTACTTAACAAGTTGGAGGCTAACTACAATAACTTATCAAAAATAGAATACATGTGTGAATACGTTATTATTATGGGTACAGTAGCATCATGCTCATTCAAAAATATGCGCCACTGACTGCTCTACATAAGTTATTAAGCAGTCAGCTACTTACTTATTTTAAAGGCAGAACCAAAAAACTAAACAGATGATCTGCAATTATGTCATTCAGGAAAATAACAATTAAATACATAATTGGTCATGTTGACTATGTTAATTTTATCCATGAGCGGTTGAACCTGTAGTTTAAAGTCGATTCCGAGCAACAGATTTTTAAAAACTTTTTATGGCAATTTTAATTACTTTCAGACTTTTTGTCAGAAATCTGCTGAGAGGAAGTTGCCGAAGAAATATTTTATCAATTTCCTTTTGTCGAAGATGTCTGACCAGATGCTTGACATAACTCGACATAAGAATGTCTATGGCTTGTATATAAAAACTACGGGTTTCTTCTTATGAAAAACATTTTAGCATATTTAGTTTAATTTGTATAAGAAATATATACATTTTTATAAATAGAAGATGTCTTACAAAGATATGAAGAATGATTCATTCAGTCAAAAAGTATAAAAAATAAAGTACTTTATATGAGTGTCTGAAGACTTGTCAGTCGTTAATGTTACTATTTTATATTTCGGACTCTAACAGATGGAAATATTTAACAATTAATTAAATTTAATTTAATTTTTTCACTGAATTTTTCAAAATAAATTTTAAGCAAAAGTCAAGAAATTTGGTTGCGGTATGATAGATATTTCTCTTCTTACATCGCTTTGATCAACGAAATGAGCCTCACAGACTCGTGTTAGTAAGGTTAGGGTTATGTATAAACGACAAAATTATATATTTTATACGACGCGAAAAACATAATATGAATGTATATTTTTACATGTATACAAGTTAACGGTGGTGTTGGCTCAGCCAGTGGAATAAATTCCGCACAGTAAGCTATTCTTTGTTTTTCACCGTGCACCTGTGTCCGATCAAGTTACACGGTGGGAAACAAAATTATAGTTAGCGGTATGCACCTGTGTCGGATCAGGTTGCAGTATGTGAAAATATTGTTTCTGCTGGGTCAACATCTACAGCAAACATGTGGTGGTGCAACGCGATCGTGAGATGGGATGAGCATGTTTGGTTGAGGACAAACAGATCAGTCTGGGTTGTGCGGTCTGATTGAACGGTCAATTAAAGTTATTAAGTTGTGTTAAATAATTTATATTGAATAAGTAATTGCAAAAATAATTATTCGTAGCCAAATGTCTTTAACTAATTGTCAATAAGTGTAAAAATAATTATATGTACTAATAAAGTAATTTCATTTAAAATAATTGTGTTTTTCTTTATGTTGCCGGTTCAGTTGGTCGAACCGACCTAATTTATTTTTTCATCAAACGGTTCAAGGTCCTTTAACTGGCGCCCGAGCAGGGACCCGCCTAAATATCAAACGGCGGTGTCCTAAAAATAATAATAAAAAAGAAGTCCTGAGATTCCTACGGGACCCTCCAGGACCAAATAATATTAATAAAAAAAACGTTTTTGCGATTCCTACGGGACCCTCCAAAAACGCATAATCATTTAAATAATACAATAAATTGCTTCTCCTCCTTCGCCAAATTGGTATTCCTGGTGGTAAAAATTGCCACAGAAGGTTACCAAAACGAAAGTGAAGTAATCCGTACCTTAGTAGGTATCCGCGATTATTAAAGCGGATTTCCAAAAGGGAACATTACGGACCTTCCGAGAGGAGCCAAGGGATTTTGAACCGGTCGCGTCGATAGGTCCAACCCAGACTCAAAACTTATTTTTTTCCTCTCCTTGAATAATTTTATTTGAAAAATTAAAAAGTGAGGTTCAAATAAAAAAATTAATTATAAAAAATATAAGAGAATATATTATTTAAAAAAAAAAAATAGAGAAAAATATTAAAATAAAAATATATACACAATTACAAAAGAAAATATATTATTTAAAAGAAAATCTATGTTTGAAGAAAGAAATAAAGTGAAAAATAGTTAAAAAATAAAAATAAAAATATGTATTAAAGGAAATTGAGAGAAAATATTTGAAAAAGAAAATATAAGAGCATTAAAAAGAAAAGAAGAAATTAAGAGAAATAAAATTTATTATTTATTAAAAAGAAAAAAATTATAAAATTTAAAAAGAAAAAAAGAATTATTTACGGTGAAGTGAGTGCTATAGTGGACATCCCCTAAAAATAAAAAACAACACAAAAGACGATTCGAAGGTAAGTGAATTTTTCTATTTTTTCATCCTTGTCGGTACTTGCTAATAATAATATGGAGGAGCTTAGATCAACTGTAACCACCTTGACTGGTGCCATGAACCGTTTCATGGAGCAGGTTAAGGGAGTGGAAACTAGAATAGGAAATATTGAGGCGAGTTTAAGTAACAACGCCTTAGGCCAGGTGATTAGTAGATTAGAATTTCTTGAAAATAGTCAGGCTGCCGCCGTAGGTGCTGTGATTTCAGAGGAAGGACCCCTTCAACGACCACGAACTGAGGACGATTTGAAGGATATAAGCCGACTCCCTGACAGCGTGAAAGAATTACGATCTTTCGATGGTAATCCAACTCAATACATATCGTGGATACACTCGGTGGAAACTATTCTTAAGGATTTCGAAATCGTAAGACAAAAACCCATTTATCGAGCCATTGTCCAAAGCATACGCCAGAAAGTGGTGGGTGCTGCGGACACAGCATTGATTTCATACAACGTGTTTGACGACGATTGGAATGAAATCAAAAAGATTCTATCCCTCCACTACGCCGATAAGAGAGACATTCAAACTTTGGAACATCAGTTAAACCAGCTTTCTCAAGGTTCTTCAAAAATGGACGAATTCTATGCTTCGGTGAATCATCAGTTATCACTAATCATTAATAAACTAAAGACTGAATCCTATAGTCAGGAAACTGTGAGGGCACTTATAGAGACTTATAGGAATAGGGCTTTGGATGTATTTGTGCGTGGTTTGAGTACAGATTTGTCGCGGATGATTATTATTCAGAAACCGAAAACCCTTCCAGAGGCATACTCCGCTTGCTTGGAGTTGCAAAATTTAACTATGAGAAATAACATCCTACATATTAAGGGTAATAATAGAATCACTGTTCCAACCTCGATCGGAACAGCAGATAGGCAATTTCCTCCTCGACCACCAAAGTCCTACCCAATACGTCAAAATAACTACTGGCAGCCTAGAAATTATAAACAAAATTGGCGAAGTGGTTATAAACCTCAAAATTTTCGTGAGGAGTTTTATGACTCTAAATTGAGGCCACCAATTCCTCCTCGTTATCCTGTGACCAAAAGTGAACCAATGGATGTTGATAAAACGATTCAATCACGTCGAATTAATTATATCAACAATCCGAGATCTATGGTTAAAAGGAATCAACCCGAAGAATATATTTCAAACAAACAACCACGATTGTATCATATCGAAGCCCAGGAGGAAAATGCCAGTGGGGCACAAGATGACATTGCCCAGCCAGATATAGTTGATGAAGTAAATTTTATGGGGGTCAGCCGTCAAGATTACCTTACATAGAATACAAGACTCCGAACAACAAAGTGTTGGAATTCCTGATTGACACAGGCTCAAACAAGAACTTCTGTAGTCCTCTTTTGTCTAAGGGTTCCACACTTTTAACCAAACCAATATTGGTTCGATCAGCGGGAGGAGATATCTTAATTAATGAAAAAGTGGAAGGTCAGTTCTTTAAGTTTGCAGGAATAGATCAACCAATATCTTTCTATATATTGCCTGGACTTAAAACTTTTGATGGTATAATTGGTGATGATACCCTTAAGCAACTAGGTGCTATAGTTGATCGTAGAGAAAATATCCTTATTTTGGAAAACAATATTCACATTCCTCTTAAAGAAAAAGTTTCTGTTGAAATAAACTATGTTATTGATGACGAATTCCCTGATGATATTAGGATTAGGTTAGATAAGCTAATAGATAAATATAAATCCTTGTTCGGACCATTAGATGGTAGTGAACTAGCATCAACGAATGTCCAGGCAGAAATTAGAACTAGTACGGAGGAACCGATTTACACAAAAAGTTATCCTTATCCAGTCTGCATGAGGGAAGAAGTAGAGAGGCAAATAGGAGAGCTGCTCTCAGAAGGAATTATACGACCTTCGAAAAGCCCATATAATTCTCCAATTTGGGTAGTGCCCAAGAAACCTAAACCCAGTGGTGAAAAACAATACAGAATGGTTGTTGATTTCAAGCGCCTGAATTCTGTAACTATTTCAGATACTTATCCAATTCCAGATATTACATCGACTCTTGCTAGCTTAGGGAATGCCAAATATTTTACGACAATTGATCTCACATCAGGTTTCCATCAAATAGCCATGAATCCAAAAGATATTCCGAAAACGGCATTTTCGACGGCAAATGGTAAATTTGAATATTTAAGACTTCCTTTCGGTTTAAAAAATGCTCCGGCTATATTTCAGAGAATGATAGATGATGTCCTTCGCGAGTACATAGGAAAAATTTGTTTTGTCTACATTGATGATATCATTGTGATTGGAAAAAATGTCGAAGATCATTTAAAGAATGTGGACACAATATTCGCTAGGCTTCGTGAGGCCAATTTAAAAGTCAATCTCGATAAGACGCATTTTATGAAAACCGAGGTAGAATTTCTTGGATACATCGTTGGTTCAGAGGGAATCAAACCAGACCCCACCAAAGTCAAATCTATTGAGAACCTGTTACCACCCACAAACCTGAAGGAATTAAAAAGTTTTTTGGGTATGACTTCATATTACAGGAGATTTATCCGAGACTATGCAAAAGTTGCGAAACCTCTCACAAATTTAACCAGGGGGGAATACGCTCAAGTGAAAGCTAGTCAGTCAAGGAAAGTTCCAATTACCTTAAAATTGAGGCATTAAAATCATTATTAACGACAGCGGAGATTTTATCTTTTCCAGATTTCGAAAAGCCATTTAATTTGACGACAGATGCCTCTAATACGGCATTGGGTGCTGTACTGTCACAGGGTGAAATTGGAAAGGATAAGCCAATAGCTTATATTTCTCGCTCGCTCAACAAAACTGGTGGAAGGCACGCATAGAGGAGTATAATCACGAATTGAATTATAGGCCTGGTAAATCAAATCACGTGGCTGACGCTCTCTCAAGACTAAAAACCATATCTAACCATTTATATTACTCTGCTACTGACACAGCTAGTGAAGGAATGCCTGTTGATTTGGAAAATACTATAACTGCCACCGAAGGCAATGGGAGTGATATGGGTGACACCTTAACTGCATCTGAGGGTCGAGAAGATGACGGACTTTCGTCAGGAGCAACAGTTCATAGTGCCGAACAGGACTCCTCTGACTTAATACCGCACGTAGAAGTTCCAATCAATGTCTTTAGGAATCAGATTATAATCGGAATCGGAATAGACATGGTAGCGGTTGAGGAACCACACCGTGGGTTTACTAGACACTTTGTATCAGCGAGAGAATGGAATGAAGATGCGATTACTTCAATATTAAAAGAGAAACTTAGACCAAATATTCTAAATGGTATCAAGATACCCGAAAAACTGCTTGGCAGCTTACAAGAGATTTATATTGATCATTTTTCTAGATATACGATTAGGATTACGCAAAAAATGGTAACGGATATTACATCGAAGGAACGTCAACTCCAGATAATTGAAACTGAACACAGACGAGCACATCGTAATGCTAGGGAAAATAAAGAATAAATTTTAGAGCAATACTATTTTCCACAAATGAATGCTTGCATTAAGAAATATGTCGCTAGCTGTGATGTTTGTAATCGATGTAAATATGACAGAAAGCCTCCACACCTACATCACCAAAGAACTCCGGATCCCAAGTACCCATGTGAGATTCTTCATATGGATATTGTGGAAATTCAGGGGCAAAAGTTCATTTCATGTATAGATAAGTTTACAAAATTCGCAAAACTATTTAGTATTAAGGATAGGTCGCTAATACAGGTGAGGAAGAAATTGATTAAAATTTTACATTATTTTACAGTGCCAAAAATACTGGTCACTGATAATGAAGGTAGTTTTTTAAGCCCGTTGGTAGAAAATTTTATTAAATCATTGGGAATTCAGTTATATCTTACGCCTTCACAACGAAGTGAGGTAAATGGGCAAGTTGAGAGATTACACTCAACAATAATCGAAATATATAGGTGTCTGAGGACAGAATATCCAGATTTATCGGTAAAAGAATTAATTGAGATATGTGTCGACAGATACAATAATACCATACATTCGGTAACAAAGAAAAGACCCCGAGACTTGTTTTTTAATAAGTTTGGAGAGATAAGTTATGAAAAGCTAATAGAGGAAAGTAAATAGAGATCTTAGACACTTACTGAAGAGAAATATGACAATCCGAAATGCAAGATTGAATAAAAAAAGGCAAAGTCCGAAGAATTATAGGAAGGGTGACAGAATATATGTTGCTATTAAAACTATTAAGGAAAAGAATAAGGCGTTGTATAAAAAGGAAATAGTTGAAAGAAATAATAGGGCAACAGTACTGACAAGGAGTGGAAGAAAGATTCACAAAGAGCATATTAAAAATCTAAAAGGGGCAAGTCCAAAAAATTTTTTTTTAAAACTTAACTAATTTCACTTCTACGTAAATGTTTCTTAAATTAAAAAATTTTTAAAATAAAAAAATAATTTGAATTTGTAGAATTAATTATTAAACACATGAAAAGATTTATAATAGATAAGTATATCCCTTGAACAAATGGGCTCAAAATTTAAGCGGAAAGCATGTATTTATGCTGGGGTTCAACTCCCCATTGGTCCCATGAGAACTAAGGGAATACGGAAAAAATAAGAAATAATAATAAGAAAAAATAATAAGAGAAAAATATGAAAAAAAGAGGAAGAAATAATATTAAAAAATTTAAAAAAGGAATTATCTTTTAATAAAAATATGAAAAATTATAGATTAAATAAAAGTATATGCTATATATATATATATACAAAAAAAAAAAAAAAAAAAAAGGAAGGAAAGGAAAAAGAAAAAGAAAAAAAGGGAAAAAGAGAAAAAAAAAGAGGAAGGAAAAGAAAAAAAAAGAAAAAAGTGGCTCTGCCAGAATTTTACTAACCTTTACTATTTTACAAAAAATATGGCTCTGCCAGAATTTAACTAGCCTTTACTATTTTACAAAAAATATGGCTTTGCCAGAATTTTAATAAATTTTAACACTTTACAGACAATATGATTTTCCTGTTAACCGTACTTCTTATATCTCACATGGGCATTCTCACCCCACACGCAGCACAAATTTTTCGTTATGATACCTCTATTGTAACACTAAGAGCTGGAAACGCGTGGACAATAAATGGAAATATGAAATTGATTCATGTTATTAATTTGGAGGACCTTACCATACTCTAATGCGATTGAAGCCATCGAGTATGGAGAACCTACAATCTACACTAATGGTACTTTGTTGTTATATATTTTTTCCATCCCAAAGTTGAAAAAGGACTTTTATCATCGGCTTATTGTGAGACCTGCAATCAAGTCTAATAAACAGATTGAATTGCAATTTGATGAAATCCTGATCAGTCAGAATGAAACTTTTGGAGTAAGGAGTCCCTGTCTATGTATAAATAACATAACAGTATGTCGAAAATCCTCCCTTAGCCAGTTATCAGAAGAGAGCTGTGTACCGCGTCTGCTGAAAGGTGGAACTGCCAATTGTCAATATAGGACAATAAAAGCGCAGATTGTCGAGATGATTACCTCCGATATGGTCTTCCTAACCAACTTCATAGGCGTCATTTCTACACGGGATCATAGTGAATTGCTGAACGGTACCTACCTGATACAGCTTTTTAATGAAACGATATTGCTTGGGAATGAAACATTCTCTAGTACATCCAGATCCACAATCCAGCCATTACCTCCTGTTCTGACTAGTGTCACAAACGAAAGATTACTGGTGGACATTGATCAGGTCCACATTATCAGCCTAAACAATATCGATAGAATCCACTAGCTGAAAATAAGGTCAAATCTGTCTCTTGGAGGCCACATTGGTATAATAATTATGATGAGCGTTTGCTTGGGGATACTGTGGTATAAGATAACCAGACGTCTCAACCTGCCAGCACTAGAAGTCCCTCCAACAGTTGGTACCTCGCTTCAACCATCCATAATGGCCTGCGGGACGCAGACATTTGAGGAGGGAGGAGTTAACGGTTGTGTTGGCTCAGCCAGTGGAATAAATTCCGCACAGTAAGCTATTCTTTGTTTTTCACCGTGGACCTGTGTCCGATCAAGTTACACGGTGGGAAACAAAATTATAGTTAGCGGTATGCACCTGTGTCGGATCAGGTTGCAGTATGTGAAAATATTGTTTCTGCTGGGTCAACATCTACAGCAAACATGTGGTGGTGCAACGCGATCGTGAGATGGGATGAGCATGTTTGGTAGAGGACAAACAGATCAGTCTGGGTTGTGCGGTCTGATTGAACGGTCAATCAAAGTTATTAAGTTGTGTTAAATAATTTATATTGAATAAGTAATTGCAAAAATAATTATTCGTAGCCTAATTGTCAATAAGTGTAAAAATAATTATTTGTACTAATAAAGTAATTTCATTTAAAATAATTGTGTTTTTCTTTATGTTGTCGGTTCAGTTGGTCGAACCGACCTAATTTATTTTTTCATCAAACGGGTCAAGGTCCTTTAACTTACACATGTGTATATATATGTATGTTATTACACAGGCAAAAATATAATAAATATTCTATTTTTCAAATTAAGAAAAACTTTCAAAGATCGAATGTTGGGTTGATTATTCTTTTACAACTCACACAGGAATGGAGTCTCACAGTTTTCTAACAAATCTTAAAATTCAAAATATAAATATAATTACATATATATGCAAATATGTAAACGGATTTCCTAAAAATATAAATAAGTATGCACATATCCATATGTAAGAATAAATAAATGAGAACTGAAAATGAAAAATAAAATTTAAGAACTTTGTTAAAAATTAAATCAAGATATTAGTTAACAATTATGATAATTAAAGTAATATTCTTTCTATGTTTTAGAAGATATGTAAATATTGTTATCATATAAATAAATATTATATAAATAAATAATTAAAGAAGAGTAGATAATATCTGCCTAAAGTAATAATTTATTACGTTAGGTTAGGTTAAATAGGCAGTCGCCTCAATGCGCACCATTGGGCCGCTGGGCCATTGTAAAATCGATATTACTTATTTTGTGAAATAATTATAGCTCCTAGTTGGCATTTCTCAACCATCACGAGAGTCTTATGATGGAATTTTTCTTTATCTACTTTTCACTAAATTGTGGATGTCCATGATGTCCATTCTTCATGTAAGGTTCCCAACCGTCGGACAAATGAAAATAGATGTTGTTATGGTGTTCAGTCTCATTTGCCACGTTTCCAGCCACTTGTTTCGCCAACATGTCTGGTGGTAGCCAGTTGAGGATGATAAACAATGCCTTGGATGATGTAGTCCTTAGTGCACCCGTTGTCATGACCCTTTCTCATAATCCGTTCAAACCGCGTTTTATGATTCAATTTGTCTACAGCCAATCACCAAATCGCCCATAGAATAGAATTCGTTTGATTACCAAGTTGTATAGTCAGTATAAATTTTTGGGGTTAATACCCCAGTTCAGGCCTATCAATTTCTTTCAACAATAAAGAGCAGTAGTCGTCTTCTGCATTCAATTACCAGTTGAGTTTGCTGTCCAATATGATCCAAAGATATTTGGCGCTAGTTGATAGAGATAGAGCTACCAGGTTGAGTGAATTTCGGGACTTTGTATCTCCTTGTGAACTCTGTTTAGATTGGATACACTCCCATGGTCCTCAGTAGAAGTAGTAGAAGGTTGAAGTCCCATAGCAAAGACAAGAGTACACTTCCTTGTAATGTTCCTCGAACTGCCACTTTAGAAACACTTGAGCCAAGCTAAAATCAGGAAGGAATTAAGCCCAAGGAATATACACTTGCGAAGAGAGTTAAATGAGCCGGCGTTTAATCCTTAGATCTCACAAGTAACTCTAGCCAAAATGAAAGAAGATAGCGCAACCAAAGCCTGAAAGTTTATTGGCCTAAATAGAACAGTTTAAAGGTGATAATTGGTGGATGTCTATATCGCAGTTGAAAATGCGCAGATAGCAAAAGGTTATCAAATCGTCCTCATAGCGGCACGAGAAGCTTGCCTTTGAATAACCAGTACGAGCCAATAAGAACAAACAATAAGAACAAACAAAATGGAGAAACTAATAGCAATAAATCTCATGTTGTTTTTCTTCCAACATTCTTTCCTTTGAGTAAATTTATTTCTTGGTGTACATGGATGATCTTCCTTTTATTATATTAAAGTCTTGCTGCTCAAGTAGTCACGATTTATCACTCAGGCATACACACATTTTGTCTCAGCAAGACAATTATGATGCTGTTGTCTCTTTGCCAGTTAATTATAGTTTCCATAAATTTTCTCAAACCACTGACCATCAGCATTTACGTCATTGCATTTACGTTATCTGAACTTTTTTCATTGTAATGAGAACTATTCATGTCTGTTATAATTCGTAGGCTTAACGACGAATTTTAAATTTTTATTTTATTTATTATATGTTTTTAAAATATAATGTATGTTTAAAATTTAAAATATTTTGAAAAATTACCACAATATTGAATAGAAAAAAAAACGCTGGTAAATTACTTTGGTTTTAAGACAAACAAACACAAACTTTTTAAATAGTTATTATACAACGTCTTTCGGGCTTGCGTCTGTTTCTTAGGTGCTTTTTGCCTATAAAACATGTACAATTTTGCAAAATGAATTTAAAAAAATAATTAAACCTGTTATCAAAAATTTCGTTTATTGTAATTGCAATCTCACAATCCAAGAAAATAAGCGTTTAAAAACCTCAAAATGTAAATTATTTCTTTAATAACTACAACAAGAGAATTGGCAAATCTATAATATGATTATGCGGACATGTGGTTTGAAAGAAAAAGCTTAATAAGTTATTACAGAAACTTCTTAAGAATCAAAACAAGATTTATACTATGTTCAGACAAGCACTTACGGCGAGCTCATGTTTTAAATATTTTTAATAGGTAAAAACGTAACAATATGTACAATATCGCAATATGCATATCGATGGCTTAATATAAAAAAGGTCTAACTCAATTTTTTTCAAAATAGTGTTTTTTGTTTATTCTGGTAGATAAATGTTGCACAAAAGATGCACAAAAAAAAAATAAAAAATTTTAAAATGAGGGATTAAATGTGTTGCTGTCTCTTATTAAAAATTGTATTAAAATTTTTGTTGTATCTAAAATTTTATGGATTTTATTAAGTTTTTTCTTCTCCTGTAAAGTAAACAAAAATCGAGTTAGGACCTTTTTATATTAAGCCATCGATATATGCTATTGGATTTTGCATAAACGTGATTGTATAGAATTTACACCTCTTTCCCGGTTTCTAATTTCGGGCATTGAGTTTAAATATTTTCCCACATTTCTCTTATACTGTATCTTCCAACGAAGAAGGTGCTACGATGATTAAATTCCTCACAACATTAATTTTAAGGATAAACAGGAAAGAAAGATATTAAATAAATGTCTGAGGAGATCTGGAAACAAAATTAATATGGATTTATTTCGAATACATGTTAATGGAGTTCAAGTGCTGATACCTGTTTGGCAAGATACTGTCAATGAGAATGTAAGGCGAAGCAATTTCCTTGGTTACAACATACTAAGAAGCTTACTATATATATATATAACATTAGTTTAGTTTAGTTTGTTAAGAGTTTCCATAAGACCTTTAATGTTTTAAATTACAAACATAAATTTTATTAAATATTAAAAATTTTGCTTGTGAAAAGTGAATCCAAAAAAGTATAGAAAAATCCTTAACATTTTAAATTAAATTAGAATGACAAAAAAATAGTCATCGTTTTATTAAAAACTGTAAATTTTATTTTATAAAATTGAATTTATACAACTGTTTTATGCTACTTAAAAAATAATACTTTATAGTAGTATATCTTGTTTGACGACATAAATTAAGGGATTATTGTACTTTTAAAAAATATTCGCTTCAAACTATCCATAATACATACAACACAATAAAGTTATTTCTAAGTGCATTAGGGTGCAAATATACATATTAAATTCAAATGAATTTGAAAATCTAAAATTTTCTGTTTTTAAACAAAAAAAAAGGTGATAAAATAACGTTAATTTGCAAAATCTCTTCAAAAATCAAATAATAATTCTACCATTTCTGCAATGAAGTAATAAAATTAACTTATTTTTAAAAACAACTACAAAACATTCTGGCTTATTATATTTGCCTTATAGTTTAAACCCATATACCATAACTAACATTTTTCAGCAAATGCATGTACATTACTACTTATTACAGCTTTCCGAATATTGAAGTAAAAAATGGATGCAGTAGAAACAAATCTTTTTTACAAACAGATTCTTTTCTTTAAATTGTAACTAAAAATTCAGACACGTACGCATAAACCAAATTCATAGTCTGTTGCACAATATTTAAATTTTATTAAAGAGAATGAATAGTTTTTACTTTTCAGCTTTTGCGGAAAAACAAAAATTTTCTAGGTACATGTGCTCTTGTCCATAAATATTACATATTCAAGCATGGTATGTTGAGTATTCCCTCCAATTCTCTACAGTAGTGTTAAAGGTTTTCTGTGATTTCATATGAAACATAATTCTTTAAAAATTGCGAAGTGTTGAAAATGTATTAAATTTTTTTAATACTCTACTTCAATCGTTTGCAACTTTTGCATTTACTGTGGAAAAAGTAGATGGTTAAGGTGTAGGAGGTGTTGAAAAATAAAAAAATTAAATCTTTTTAAAATTATTATTATTTTATTATTTGAGAAGACACTTTAAATCCTACAATCTTATTTATTTACGCAAATATTCTGCAAGTAATCATAAATTTTTAACAATTTCTTTCCTTTGCGTTCTCAACTCGCCTTGATTTTTTTCCTCTAAATTTATATTTCCATAATTTAATACGCAAAAAATCGAAACAAATGATGTGTTAAGAAAACCCTAAGGCATCAATTTTGAACCTAATATCTAAGACAGACTTATGAAATTCACTGAATTTAAAATAATGCAAGTGTTACTTGTAAAAAGGATTATTCAACGTTGAAGTATTCTTCGAACTTACACCAGGAGTTTGCGAACACGGGACCGGAAGGGATGGATAACACGTTTATTCCAGCCAAATAGGATGAAGACAATCACGATTAATCTTCATCACCTCAAAACTGCTTATTCTCTGACTCTATAATATAGAAACAGAAGATATCATTCTGGTTTAAGAATCATAACCACAATGAAAGGTTTTACGGACTGAATTTAAAGGGTATGAATCACTTGTCAATTTCTTTGTCTTCTTAAGTCGAAAACAACATATATTGTGTCGAAAATATATATGTCGAAAACAACATATATATCGTTTTACAAAAATAGATCTTAACACTTACATAATTGGCCATTACAACCCTTCAGTCAGTATTACGGCCTAGCTTCTCACATCACGCCTGTTGTATGATTTAATTCTATACATGAGTGGCGGGACCTACAGTTTAAAGTCGGACTCTGAATGACAGATTTTTGAGAAACTTTTTAATGGCAATTTTATTTACTCTCAGAGTTGTTGCCAGAAATCTGCTGAGAGGACGTCGCCGAAGAAACATTTTTTCATATTTCGTTTTGATGTCTGACCTGGGGTTTGAAGCGTGGCCTTGCGTCTAATTAGCCAAAACACTACCTACTAGACTACGGCGACTCCTAACACTTATAACACACTGAATTTAATCAGCTTATTCTACTCCCTTCGCAAATTGGTGTGGGCAATCCTTGCCGCGAATTCCAACATGACCTGGGCTCCAGAAGAGGGCGACCCTACTTCTCTCGTCTATCTAATTTAATTTTCCTAGACAGTGCCATTCTAATTTCGAGTCAAACTCACAAGTGCTCGAATGGCGGTCTGGGACTCAAATAGGATTGTTATGTTCTGTCCTCTGTACTCCATTGTTCAAAATGAATGAGAGATGTGATCATTTCAGTGGCGTAAACTTTCGCTTGAAAAAACTCGGGACTTTCCCCACGAACTCTAAAAATTTTACACTGAACCCGAACACCTCTCTCCTCGCCTAGACCATTTCTTGAAACAATATGTAGCAAACAAATTTCTCCATAAATTATTTCCTAAAATTATAAAGTTCACTGATTCTGTCAGTTCACGATGCCTCGTAATGATTCTAATGCTAGACTTGAGACTTGCTGAGACATGTTCTAATTGCCACGATTATGCTAATAAAAAGCCTGTTGATATGTTTTCAAGAATGAATAAATAAAAAAGTTGTTAATTTTAAATTCTTTATCTACGTTAAATTAACAACACACTTTAATTGATAACACTGCATTATCATCTTTATTACACAAAATTCCTATTTACAATGCAACTTTACTATAACTACCTAACGATTCACTGGCAACTTCGAGATGATTTTTTTTAATTCGATCTTCGGCAGTCTTTTAAAGTATCGTTGTTTTTTATGTTGGCACATTACAACATTACTCCCAAGACAGGAAGATTTATCAAGTATGGAATGATACCGGAAATAGGTAAAAATCTTCGAACTTCTGTTAAAGTCTAAGCTATTGCCAATAATGAATTAACAAATTTACGGATAAAAACAGTAAGAAAAGTTTTCAAGGTAATTGAAATTTATTTAAATGAAATGTGCTTAAAATTAATGTGAATAAATTACATTTTTACCTCACTGCAGGTCTCATTACAACATAAATTAATTGCTGGTATTATTTGGGAAGGGGCATTTATTTTTAGTTCATTGCGAAATTGTAGATTCAATAAGTCCGAAAATAAACATATATTACACCATTATGTTGTTATCATCAAATGTTTAAACAAATTTAATTTTTATTAAAACTTCGATACTTAGTTATTTCTCCGTTATTTGGTATTCAGTTAATTCAAATCGTGTCTTCCTATTTTAACTTTTACCATAGTGACGAACCAGAATTTACACATGTGAATAAAGAATAACAGTAAGAACTCTTATTTTTTTCATTTTCATTTTTGATGGCTCTAGTGTTTTTATTTGACTGTTTTACATTTTAGTATTGTTGGGATAGGAATTACATATATTACGATATAACTGTAATTGTTGTATTCTTTAACGCTTGCTATTTATTATTGGCCAATTAATTGGAAATAGCTTATGCGTTTCAACATATATGTATTAAATTTTTAAAGAACAAACTTTTGTTTTTATTGGTGGAAAACGGTTGTAGTCAATTTTAGACGAACTGAATACTAATGTCTTAGTTCCGCTCAGTATCCTCCATATGTGCGTCATGAACCTTTTTTTAAACATCGGTTTAGATTTCTCCAAACAATTTTTTGAATGCAGCATATGTATCCTTTTTTATTTCCACATGTGTAAGGTTCCATTTCTTACATTTGTAGCATCATTACTTTTTATTGACATGTCCTGTGATAGTTTACCATCCATACGACATTTACAGCTTTATTCCCATCTACATACATGTACATTTTAATAATTGTACAGAAAAAGCGACGTCCCAAAAATAGTCCGTATTATTTAAAACACCTTGAAACATTTGTATTAATTTTATTATCTTCTTGTGTAACTGTATTTGTTATTGTGCTTGTAAGAGCAAGGTGTAAGCGTTAGTGAACATCCTTATGCAAATATATAAACTTTTACATAAAATTGTGTTTATAAAATGTCATTTGTTTCGTGAGACTAGCATATGATTTCGAAATATGGCAACAGCTTTCCTAACATGCTGCATCTAAATGTTCCACTAGTAACTGACAAGCTCATAGGGTTAATACTAACAACAGGAGTTGTAACAATGCTAAAAATTACAGCAGCTCTAATGAATTCATTATTCTTCCTTGAATAAATAAAGAATTTAATCTTGGAGATAATTATAACAATAAGGCTGATCAGTTCAAGGTCTAGCATGATAACTATTATCGCAATAATAAACAACAGGGTTCATATAATAAAGTAGCCGCAATATTCCACGACTGATTTAGAGTCTATATATTGTTATATTTGGTCTTCCAAAATTGTTTTCGAATTTTGACAGTTGCAAACGGCCATTTTTTTGATGTCACGCCTGTCAAATTAGTTGTTATTTATTCAGTCTATTTTGTCAAATCACTATGGACGTACAATTATATATATGTATATAGATAGCACTCAACAATTCGTCCAAATAATAAAACGGTTTTGTTCGGTTCCTAATTATTATCGAAAAACCAACTTCAGCAATGGGCCCAATTTCTGAATGTTTGCGTACGTGAACTAATAAAATGGTCGAAAATGGGAAGATACCGATCGACGTAAAATTCAGGAGCGTAAAATTCATCCCGAAAAATTCACAGTCAATGAACTTCAGTTTAATTGATGTGCCATAGTCAAGGAAAACCAGACTAACCCTTGCGGACATTTGAACGATGTAATATTTCGCACATAAAGGCATCAATAGATCCTTCAAATGAATAAAATGCTTAACAAAACGAAGGAAACTTTTTCAAAAATTTATTTAACTCTGCTGCTAGGTTTGGACCATTTTGGTCAATTTTTTTTAATTTTTATTTAAGTTTGAAATGGCATATCGTATTAACTTAAAACTTCAGCTCAGGTATTTTTTTTATATTTTAATGGTTTTAGTTAGTTTTTAGCTATCTAGGATAAAATCGAACAGAACAAAATTAAAAGTTACAAATCTTAAATTATGGACCACTTTAGTCCATGCAATTTATTTTATTCTGTATATCAGTAAAAGTAAGAAAAAATAATCATGGCTTATTGCTATTTGTGTATCACGGCTTGTAGATGGTACACTATTTGATGACGATGCTTGTAGTTGAGTCGATAGCTCTGCCGCAAATGGATTTTTAGGCTTGACTGTCCTTTACAACATGTATTCTTCTGACAAAGTAAATAGCTATCTGACGTAAAAACTTAGGTCTTCTGTAATTCGGATCATTTGCAGCCCACGACGAATCAATTTCTGATTATAAAAAATATATGCATTCAATGTGGATATACCAACTACTTTTACTTTTAGTGCTGTAGTAGCTTAACATTTGATCAGCAGTACCAACGCGCTTTAAGAAAAAGGAAATTATTTTAACAGAAACGATATTTTGTAATATTTTGCCATTTCAATCCTTCTGTCAACACGACACGCTCTTTTTCAGGCTTATCATTCTCTGGTTTTTTGGTACGGTTGTGTTTCCCATATGTATCCTAATTTGGAGTCTACAGCTAACCAAAATTTAAACCCATATTTGGCTGGCTTTGCAGGCATATACTGCCTAAAGGAACATCGTCCTCTAAATCCCATTAGGTAGTGACATTTTCATGACAGTAATAAAACATTGAAAGAGGTGCTTCCCAATTGTCCCATAACTCACGAATAGGAGCAAACTTGTCATTACTTTTTTGTTGTCTTCTGTTGACAACATCATCGAAACGGAGAGCACTTGTTATCATGTGAAAATTATTCTCGCTCATAATAAACCAAAACTTGCATCAAACAAACCATGTAATCTTCGTTTTTGCCTCTGTAATACAAAATTATTATAATAACCAATTCACGTATACAAAGAATCAGAAATATTTTATATACCGATAAATCCACCAATATATGATCCCAATGTGGATTTATATAAATCTTTCAATTTATATAAATGTTCAATGATTATTTTTTCTATTCTTGGAGGAAAATTTATAAAAAAGTTGACAAAACATCGCATCATCTGGACACCGCGAAACGTGTTGGACGCTGAAACTTCAATGTGACGTGGTAAAGATTTGCACTCCATTGCATTTTGTTCTTCGCAATGTATAATGCATCTACACGACAAGCTCATTCATTTGCCTCATCATTTTCCATATTCACATGTATCAATATCACTTTCATTTAGAATTTCAGCAATAGCACTGCTGTCTCAATTTCGTCGATTTCCCATTTCTTTTGTCTTTGAGAATGTAAACACATCAAAAGCTAAACACGAACTGAAGTAAAACTTATACTCGTGGTATACATATCTGTATAGAAATGGGGAATCCCAGAACTTTTGTAACAACTTAAATTATATAAAATGTTTGGTCAAAAGAGTTTTATATCGAATTATTGATGAAAATACAAAGTTGACCAAAATGGTCCTCTACCTAAGATTCGAAAATTTTTTAACCTGACAGAAGGGTTAAGTTCTAATCGGATGAAGATTTAAAAATGTTCTTAAGAAATTGGCAAAATATCTGTGCAGTTGAATAATACTCACTCTTTTATTAAAATTTATTCAGAAATTTAAAAAAACAAAACTATTCACTTTTTAGTGCTGACAACGAACGGGACTGACGGAAAGGGACTAAGAAAAAAAATCCTAGATAAAAAATTAATATAAGCACATCATTATCTGCGCGGAAATTCTTTCGGGTCGCCAACCTATCCTGGGTCAATGAGGAGTCCTGCTCCACCGCTAGACTCACCTGGCCCTTGATGGATAGAAGGCGTTCCAACCAATTACTTGGTTTTGGTCGTGACGTCATCTCAACCACAGTGGCCATGCTTACAGGTAATTGCGTTATGGGTAGACACGCGGAAAGAATGTGGCTCCCATTTAAAGACTTCTGCCGTGGATGCAGCTCTGTTGAGGAAGGGGAGACTGTTATCCACTTTCTTTGTCAGTCAGTGCCCGTCTCTTGCTAGGTGTAGATATAGGTTATTTGGCTCCCCATTTCTTGTCAGTTTGACGGAGCTATCATCTATTGATATCAAGGATATAGCTTCGCTCATCAAACTTTCTGGCTCGTTTTCCAGTGTTGGGTGCTTTTGATGTGCAGCCCTTGCGCTGATTTTTTGATTTTGGAACTTGGTCAGTACAGGGACTGCGTTCACCCGTGGCATCACAAAGGGCCGCTATGCGTGCTCAAGTGAGCTTTGTGATATCAGAGCTACCACTCCGAACTAAACCTAAACATCATGATTACCGTTGTTTTATATTTTTTTCGTTTATTAATAGTTGACTTTGAGTTTTTTTTCACATTTAATGGTTTAAACAGTTACTAAAAATTGCTAAAGGAAAGTCTTAAAAATTAGAATAATATATGACCAATGCTAGAGCAAATAACAATTTTTTATAAGTATGAAGTTAAAAAATAAATAGTATCAAAAATTTTATAAGACAGGTACTGTGAAAACTCATCATTTGGAAAGAGGACCATTCAAAATTGAACTGTATTCAAAACCAGCCAGAGTATCTTTCATAACATGCATTGGACCCCTTTCTTTCCCTGAAATACAACCACATACCGTAAAATCTTTTTATCGCCGCCTAAAATATTCTCTTCGATCTTTTAAAGTTATAAAAGTTTTTCTAATTCGTTTTTGTACATTGCGTGTAGTTGTAGGAAGGTATAATCTGTTGAGTAAACAGATTCTCTTAAGTCGCCGTAGTCTAGTAGGTATTGTCTTTTAGACGTGTCTATTAGATGTGAGGCCACGGTTCAAACACCAGGTCAAAAATTTCCAACAAAACGAAATTTGAAACAAATATTTCTTCGGCGACTTTCTCTCAAAAGATTTTCCTAAAAACTGTAAGCATCAGTTGATCGGCACAATTGTTAATTTAGAACTGAAATTATAAATAACATTCAATTCATTTTTAAGTAACATATACATATGTATATGTATGTGATTTTATTTATATGTGTGTTTTTGCATAAATACATATATAAAGGACATCTTTATTTATTCTATCAATATTGCAATGCTACAAACATAAGGTATGTATATTTAAAAAAATCAAATTTTATGAAAAGTCTTAAAACAAGTTCGAGAAGAAACGTCTCTTATAAATCTAAATCAATGACTGCATAAACTTTATTCACAAACTATGATAATCATCTCTGATTTCTATATACTTAACTTCGAAAAACACTATTGAACAATGGAGAAAAATATTCCAAGAAAATATTTTCGTCTAGTTTGCTTATTGGATTTTATTTTTTACATATTGGCTTAATCTAGCATTAGATTCTTAAAAAAGTTTTTCAATGTAAAGTTTTAGAGAATAAAAAAGAAAATTAAAAAAAAATATCCTTTAAGAAAATTTTGTTTACATTGTAAATCGGTAACAATGTGGAAAATGTGTATGGTTGCGCTGCAATCACATTTACCGTAAAAATACCTTTTCTTGTATAGAAGTGCTTGAGTTTCGTTTCATCGGTGTTCAGCACTTTTGTACTTGTCACACAAATAAATTGCGGTAATTGGCATTTTTTTCGCTGATTAGTTGTAAGGACCAAACCGTTAATGCCTCTGATTGAATTTTGGTGCTGCACTTTACAGGAGTTTCATTCAAAAATTTCGCTAAACTTAATATAAGTTCCGATTAGAATTATTTGTTTACAAACTAACTTTTATTAATTTTTTTGTAAATTTTTACATTTAATATAGCTATTTAATATACCATTTAAGGGCCATTATTACAATTTCCCGTTAAAGTTGGATTAAGTTAACCCTTTCATGCCTGTAGGCTCTAGGAGTCAACTAAACTCCTAGGGTCTAGCAAAAGATGAGTTGACGAGTATTGGGATATGTATATTCCTCTTGAATATATATATGCCCCAAGAAAATAAGAAGACTTAGGGTTTTTTTTTAAATGTGGTTTATTGCCTTCTTGGCTGGGTTTGTCTACTTATTAACTAATCAACTTATCAACTGACTTTAGAAATTAATAAAAGGTTTTAGGAAAGTTCAACTTAAAATTAAAAAATTGGACATGAGGAATTTAAGAAATACATAGGATTATACATAAGATGGTTTGAGAAAAAATAAGATCAGAAATTAAGAGAATAATAATAATTAAGAGAAAAATAAAAATAAAAATAATTCACAATGGGACTACACTACAAAAATAACTGTTGAACACGGTTCAACATACTCCGCGCCTCTTTAGTGGCAATTACATCCTTCCCATCTTCCGTGGATGATCCAGCCAAAAGCGGAATTTTGTGCTTGGGGCAGCGTTGTCTCGGGGCAATCAAATTGACGTAGCATGAATTGGGGCATTAACTGCCGCCCGATGACTCCGTCGACCTTACGGCAGTCATGGAAATTAGCGTGCGCCTTTGGAGACAGATGTCGAAAATGGTTTACCAGCGACTCGTCCAAGAGGGGTGGTGGGAACTTAAACGTGGCTCTGTTCCTTATTTCTAACTCCCAAGTTGCAATTATACTCATTCCATCGTACTCTGGGGCCACCTGAAACACTCCTTTGGTCTCAGAGGTGGGAAACTCGGGAAACTCAATTGCTTTGGTCTTCAGGAGAAAGCTACACTGACTTGAAGTCTGCAAGAGGAAAGTAGCCACCCTGGGGACATCATTATGGAGGAGCTTTACTCTAATAAGAGGTGGTATCAATCCTCTTTCTTGGGTATCCGGGAAGTTTGACGGTCCACTTGGATTTGGGTGCACTTTGCAACTGGTTACAGCTTTGTTCTGCCCAGGATGACTTGACGGGTCACTTATGCTTAGATCCTATTCAAAACTCGACGCAGCTTGCTCCCTGCCATCCTCATGCAGCATAGTGTGATGTCTGGCACCGCATATGTTACATCTGTTTAAGGATTCACACCAAAACCGGTTATGAGTTTGTGAGAAACAGTTTAGGCAGTAGTCATGCTTCTTAACATGGGCTCTTCTTTCGGAGGGGGCCATATCTCGAAACTTCACACAGTACTTTAGAGGATGATTCCGGCTGCACAATTTGCAGCGAGGTTTGTTTAGCATGATCTGTAAAGAGAGAACAAAGAAAACGTGCACAATACAAATAAAATATAGCTTGACTTAAATCTCTAAGATCGTGTGATGGATAAAATTGTAAATTCATTGATTAGTTTTGCGGACAAGGATTATTAATTTCAGTGGGTAACTTGCAAAGTTTTGTTATAGGACGTTTAATTAAGCCATGACTGGTCAGTATTTCGGCAACACGAACCTTTTGATCTGTACCGTGAATAACATTTTTTACTCTACCAAGTCGCCATTCAGTAGCGGGTAGCAGATCCTCTTTAATTAGAACGAAGTCGTCTTCCTTCAGATTGTCCTTTTCTGTTCTCCATTTGCTTCTACGTTGCAACTCGGTGATATATTCATTTTTCCAGCGACGGGCAAAGACTTGTTGTATGACTTTAAATCTGTCCCAGCGTTTCATGAAGGATATGTTTTCCACAGAGGGGTTATGGGATACTTCTGGAGCGGCTACTATCGGAGCGCCTCTCAGGAAGTGACCTGGAGTTAAAGGAAGAAGTTCGTTGGGGTTTTCAGATAAAGGGGAAATTGGACGAGAGTTCAAGATTGCTTCGATGCGTGTGAGTATGGTATAGAATTCCTCAAAAGTGAATGTTAAGTTGCCAGTTGCCTTTTTCAAATGAGATTTCATACTTTTGACAGCGGCCTCCCAGAGGCCGTCCATGTGAGGAGCATATGGTGGAATAAATGTCCAACTAAAACCATGTGTGCTATATTTTTCGATTATGGATTTTTCCGCATTTTTTATAAAGTCGTTGTGGGTGGCTAACAGCGAATGTTTAGCGCCTAAAATTTTCTGCCATTATCAGAGAATATGGTTTTTGGTAGACCTCTACGACTAGTGAATCTGGTGAAGCAAGCAAGAAACGCATCTGTTGATAATTCCGAGCAGACTTCGAGATGAACTGCTCGTGTGGAGAAACAAACGAAAACTGCTGCGTATCCTTTCAAACGTTTTGCATTCCGCAAATTGGAGGCTTTTAGGGTAAATGGGCCGGCAAAGTCCACTCCTGTATAAGTAAATGGTAATGAAAATGTGACTCTCTCACGGGGTAGCGCACCCATTATTTGTTCTTGTACTTTGTGCTTGTAAACTGTGCAGGTTTTACAGGTTCTGACACACTGCCGAATGAGGTTTTTCAATCGCGGAATGTAAAAGCCCTGTCGAACTGCTCTTAGCATTACGTGATGTTCCGCGTGAAGCAAAATCTGATGGGTGTATCTGATAAGCAGTCTAGCTAGTGACGATTTTTCTGGAATAATGATAGGATGCTGTTCGTTGAAACTTAATCCGGAATTATTGAGTCTGCCACCTACGCGTAGTAATCCATCCTGGTCAAGAAAGGGATTGAGAGAAAGTATTCGACTTTTCCGATTTATGGGTTGGTTGTTCTTAAGGCAATCATGTTCTAAATAAAAATGAATTTGTTGTGCATTTAAAATTACAAAAGTTTTGACAAATTGTATTTCCTCGAAGGTGATGTGGTTTTGTATCTCGTACGGACGTTTCAGAAGACGGTTGATGAAGCGAAAGCGATAACTGAGTATCCTTAGGGCTCTGGGAAATGACGAAAATTCGCTCAAAATATCTTCCTGTTGCGTTTCCGATGCATCACAGAACCCATGAATTTGAGCTTGATATCGAGGTGAGAAATTTACCCATCTAGCTATTTTAATGGTTGAAATTTGTGGCAGAGTAGTCGAAAATGCGTTCCATGTTTCCAATATCTTTGGTGGTATATCTTCATCCCAATCCGATTTGCATTCCCATAGCTCCTGCATAATAAGTTTAGCTACAATAATAATGGGTCCTAACCAGCCTAGAGGGTCAAATAACTTCGCTATGGTCGATAAAATTTGTCGTTTAGTAGTGCACGGTGAAACTCCTATTGTTTCTGGTGTGTAGTAAAAAATATCTTGCTTAGCATTCCAACGTATACCTAAGGTCTTTAATGAGCTAGCGTTTTCAAATTTCAAAAAATCTTCTTCAAGAAGATCTTCCCGGGCCAAATTTTCCAAAAGAGCTTGGTGATTGCTAGTCATCTTCTTCAGGGGAAATCCAGCAGATTGCAGTGCTTTAGAAAGTTGTGTTTGTTTTTCTTTTGCTTCTTCCAGGTTATGTCCTCCTGATAAAACGTCATCTACGTATATCTCCTCCTTAAGAATTGAAGAGGCCAATGGGTGAGTTTCTTTACAATCCTCGCTTAATTCAAGAAGTGTTCTTAGTGCTAAATACGGTGCGCTATTAACACCAAAGGTAACCGTTTTCAATTGAAAAACTTTAACTAATTCGTTTGGTCTACCTCGAAATGAAATTTTCTGATAAGGTCTGTCTTCTTCATGAACAAAAATTTGGCGATACATTTTCTGAATGTCACCAGTGAAGACATATTTATAATATCTCCATGACAAAATAATTTGCATGAGGTCTCCTTGAAGGGCTGTTCCTTGGTATAACACGTCATTTAAAGAAAATCCACTACACGTTTTTTTTGATGCATTAAATACAACACGTACTTTTGTGGATTTACTTTCTGGTCGAATAACTGCGTGATGTGGTAGAAAAAAACTGAAATGTTTTGTCGTTGAAGGCTCCTGATGAGTTGTTTCTTCCATATGTCCCAAATCGATATACTCTTGAAGAACCTGTTGATATTGCGCTTTTAGTTCAGGATTTTTGTCGAGTTTTCTTTCCATCTGAAGGTACTGTGCGTAGGCTGTACTTTTCGATGAACCCAAAAATATTTCCGAGGGGTAATTTTCCTTAAAAGGGAGTCTTACCATGTACCTTCCCTCTGATTGACGTTTAACCGTATTCTTATAAAAATTTTCACAATATACATCGTGATCTGAATCGACCTTTTCCTTTTCTACCTCTTCTATTTCCCAAAATTTTTTTATTTGCTCATGTAGGGCAGTTTCTTCTTCTGATATGACTAAGGTGGAAAACGAATTATATGTGTGACTGGGTTCAGGACCTGATAGATACCATCCGAAGTGGGATTCCCTTGCCTCTAACGTGTTCTCGATATTTGATTTTATACCACTTAGGTTAATGAAGGGTAAATAGTCGCTTCCTATAATGAGATCTATTGGACCAGGTTTGTAAAAGTAAGGGTCTGCTAAATCTAAAGCTTCAATATCCGGAAGATTGGTTTTCTGTATTGGAGAGCTAGGTAGAAAATGAGCTAATCTCGGAGCAATTATTGCTTTAATTGTAATTGAAAAATCGGACCTCTTTGTTCGCAACGTGAGATTGCATATTCCCTTTGACCTTCCTACTATCGTTCCTCCTAGACCAGAAATTCTGGTATGATATGCTTCCACAGGAATTGATAATTGTTGTTGAACTTTTGACGATACAAAACTCTTTTCGGATCCCGCATCGAGTAGCGCCCGAACAGTAAATAGCTCACCTGCTTGTTGTATATAGATAAGAGCCGTCGGTAAAATTGTTGTGCGTCCATATGGAAGGGTACCTATATCAATGTGAGTTACCTTTGGTTTTTCTTTGCTGATTACATGAGTGTTGTATGACACTGTTTCCTCATTCCGTGGAGAAGCTTCCTTAAGTGCTCGAGTATTGCCGTCGTCTACATGTAGTAATGTGTGATGTTTCTTTTTACAGCGAAAACAAAGAACTTTACTGGGACATTTAGATTTAAAATGATTAAGAGAAAAACAATTGGAACAATATTTATTCGCATACACAAAATTTATTCTGTCCTTTACAGATAATTCCAAAAATTTTTTAAATTGTTTCAATGGGTGATTCTCATTACATTTTTTACAATTGAATTTCATCCTACTTCCATCCGCTTGTGAGTGAAATGAGTTCGACCTTGCCCCTGAGTTTTCCTTCCAATTTGGCTTCTTCATATCGAACACAGTTTCCAACATCTCGATCCTTCCTTTCAGAAAATTGCTCATGTCTTTCCATGAGGGCATTTCTTTATGATTCTTTTCCGGCAACTTTGAGGAGCAAATATACGTTAAGATAGGGTCCCATGACGAAAAGTTGATGTCACAGGTTTTCAAAATGGCAATTTTTTCATCGATGGTGTCTACAATTAATCGTATGGATCTGGAGGATTCGTTCTGAGCAGTTTGTATTGACAGAATGTGTTTTATCTGTTGGTTGACTAAAATTCTTGGGTTCTCAAACCGACTCTGAAGCGCGTCCCAAGCTAACTCAAAATTTTGTCCAACTAAATCGAACCGTTTTACGATTTGGTAGGCCTCTCCCCTTACTTTGGTTCGTAGGTATTGAAGTTTTTCTACTTGCGATATGTCTTTATTTCCCAAAACTAATGATGTAAACATATCCCTAAATTCCGGCCATTTAGTATAACCACCTTCGAAAATTGGCATGTCACATGGGGGTAACCTTAAGCCAGCCCTTGATTGCCGTACGACTGTTGCCTCTGTTGTATTTGTTACGTTTTGATCTACTATCAATCTGTTCGCTATCCTATCCATTAGCTTTGCTTTTAACTTCTGATACAAGTCTGCTGCTGTTTCGTACTGTAGTGAGACTCCATCCTTGAAGTCGTCACTAACCTCACTCTTTTCGTCCATAACAAAAGCATCATAGCTTTCCATAAGCCTACCCCATCTTCTCTCCAACTCTTCCTGCTTCACTTGGAGAAACGCTGGAGTCTGATCCTCCTCGCGAACATTATCGAACTCTGTGCACAACGCCGTTAGTTGGTGTATATCAAATTTACACCTTCTTTTTACCGACATTGTGCTACAACAATAAAATTACTTGAAGTATAGACTTTGTGGTTTTTTTTTTTTTTTAAATTCACGTACGAAATTTACGCGCGGAGAAAAATAATTTTCAATTACTTAATTGACCGATATAGTTAATGAATTAAAAAAAAAAATTTCAATATAAATTCAAAAAAAGTGCAAAATTTATCCCATAAATTTAAATATATATTAAACAGCTGACTTACCGTGGTCTTTTCCTTTTTGTTCTTACCACGCGAGAAGCGTTTACTTGTATTTATTGTGTTGTTGAAATGTGCGTTATGATTGTTGCAAAAATTTGTTGAAATAGGCGTTGTGTGTTGTAACTAATTTTGTTTAAAAAAAAAGTATTTTTTGTTTGTTTGATTTAATTGTTTTAATTTTGAACGATCTTTATTTGTTTTTTAATTAATTATTTTCTACTTTATTTTTTTTTTAAAGAACTGTATTTCTTTTCAGTGTCACTGTAGTTTTTCACTAACTTTCTTTTTTGTGGTTCACTGTGTGTGTGCTTTTCTTTTTTTTTTATACTTACTGTCTGGTTTACTGTTTTTTTTCTTTGTTGTTTGTTTTAAGTACTGTTGTTTTTCCTTTTTTAATAAAATTCTGTTTTCAATTACAATAAATTTTTTTTTTGTATTTTGTGTGTTCTTAGTTCACACAAAAAAAAATTTTTCCATAAAATTTTCTTATTGAGTCCACTGTATTGTTGTATTTTCTTTTGTACGAAGTTTTGACTTTTGTTTTCTGTAATTTTTTCTTTTACAGTGTCGTTGTTTTTTCTTTTTGAAAAATTTTGTTTAGAATTTTTTTTTTTCACTTTTTAATAAAATTTTGTTTTTTAATTAAAATCAATTTGTTGTTTTGTATTTTATTTGTTCTTAGTTTGCACAAAAAAAAAATTTTTTTTTCATAAAAGTTTATTATTGAGTTTAGTGTAATTTTGTAATCTTTTTTTGTATGAAGTTTTGATTTTTGTTTGCTGTAATTTTTTCTTTTACAGTGTCACTGTTTTTTATTTTTGAAAAATTTTGTTTAGAATTTTTTTTTCCACTTTTTAATAAAATTTTGTTTTTTAATTAAAATCAATTTGTTGTTTTGTATTTGATTTGTTCTTAGTTTGCACAAAAAAATTTTTTTTTTTTCATAAAAGTTTATTATTGAGTTTACTGTAATTTTGTAATCTTTTTTTTTTTGTATGAAGTTTTGATTTTTGTTTGCTGTAATTTTTTCTTTTACAGTGTCACTGTTTTTTATTTTCTGTTTAATGATTTTTTTTTCTGTTAAATGATTTTTTTTTTTCAGTTTCTATATTTTCTGTTATTTTTAGGTTTTGTTTCTTTGTTTTATTTAAATTGTTTTTTTTTTCAAAATTCTGTTCTTTTATTTTCACTGTCTTTTTTTTTTGTATTTTGTTTGGTAATGTTTTTCACTGTCTATTTTTTCTTTTGATGTTGCCGCGCCGATTGACTTTATTTGAATAAACGCAAGAATTTTGTCAGTCGTTTGCGTAGGCGTATTACAACGGAGATGCGAATTGAAACATGCGCAACGAAACGGAGATCAACTGAAACACACACTTTTGTTGTTTTAAAATTTTTTTTTGTTGTTGTTCCTTCGCTTCTTAATGTTTTCTTTTGTTCCCGTTATAATGTGTAGAGTTTTGTTCTCTTTGTGTACAGTTGATATCGATATTAACTTGAAGTATTGTTATGATTTATGTTTCTCTATATTGTTTCATTTCAATGTCGTTCTAATTCTTTTGTTTTTTGTTGTCTTGTGGAATTTGCTCGAAGCTTATTATGTGTATTTTTGCAACTGGTTTTTTTTTCGTTTACCGTTGCCCTTTATGCATTTTTAATATTTGTTGATATTTTTATACGTATACCACAATCGCGTGATACTGACCTTTTTTGTCCTTTGATCTTATTGGTGTTTTTTATTTTACTATATGTCGTTATGAAAACCGGTTTTTTTTTGTTTTTTTATACATATGCGTATGTAATTGCGTGATTTCTTTTTTTTTTTATTTTTTTTTACACTTCCTACACTGTTCTCTTAGAGATTTTTTAAGTCAAAGCTATAACTACTGTACTGTACATACCTTTCTTGTTCTCTTACCCTTTAAATGCCCTTGATTGACACTTGTAACCTCTGTATTTTCCTTGTGGAATTCTTCAAATGCCCTTGACGTTAACCTTCCTTCCTGGGGATGAATTTTTTGATGATCGATCTCCCGTCTCTTTTTTCTTGCCGATGAATTTGTTGATAATCGATCTATTGTCTTTTTTTCCTGGGGATGAATTTATTGATCTTCTGCCTCCTGTTTTTGTAGATTATGATTATGGTTGTTTGACTTCTCGTCGTTTTCCTCTTGATGACGTTGATACTGCGAAAACCTTAATGTGACCTGTGGAATTTATGCCACTTCGCAGTTATTGGGATTAATGCTGGTAGCGCACAATCGCCAGTGATGGTTAGTGGAGCTTATGCCACTCTACGATTATTGGGGTTGATGCTGCGAAAGCCTTGGTGTAACCTGTGGATCTTATGCCACTTTACGGTTGTTGGGATTGATGCTTGTAGCGCACAATCGCCAGTGATGTCTAGTGGAACTTATGCCACTCTTCGTTTATTGGGGTTGATGCTGGTAACGCATAACCGCCTGTTGTGTCTAGTGGACCTCCTGCCACTGACTCAAATCTCAGTCCTAGAACGCTAGGACTTGTCGAAGGACCAATTTTGTAAGCTCTAGGAGTCAACTAAACTCCTAGGGTCTAGCAAAAGATGAGTTGACGAGTATTGGGATATGTATATTCCTCTTGAATATATATATCCCCCAAGAAAATAAGAAGACTTAGGGTTTTTCTTTAAATGTGGTTTATTGCCTTCTTGGCTGGGTTTGTCTACTTATTAACTAATCAACTTATCAACTGACTTTAGAAATTAATAAAAGGTTTTAGGAAAGTTCAACTTAAAATTAAAAAATTGGAGATGAGGAATTTAAGAAATATATAGGATTATACATAAGATGGTTTGAGAAATAATAAGATCAGAAATTAAGAGAATAATAATAATTAAGAGAAAAATAAAAATAAAAATAATTCACAATGGGACTACACTACAAAAATAACTGTTGAACACGGTTCAACAATGCCCGATGTTGCCTATAGGCAACTTTGTACATTTTTGTTCATAAATTCCGTAATTTTTAATTTTATTAAATGATTTTTTTTTTTGCAAACAAGCTTGGTTAAAAACGTGTAAAACCAGAATACGTAGGACTCTGAATTTAATATCACTTCATATTTAGGCCATGACTAACAAACACATGTCCTTAAAAAAATTTTAGCTCTGGCCCAAAAAATTCGGGCATGAAAGGGTTAAAGGTAACTTTAGCTAAAGTGAACTTTAAAGTCACCTTTAACTTCTTTTAGTTATTACAACCAACAGATAAAATAAAGTAAACTTTTTCTAAACTATGGTAGTGCCGGAGAAATGTCGTTAACACTGCTCAATTAAACAAGTTTTTTTTTAACGCAGTGGCAAGGACGGACTACGTTTTTTGTAGTATATGCTCATTTTGTTTATATTTGAAGTTTCCATATTAAATATTATATATAATATGGCAAGTTCAAACATAAACTTAACTTTAAAAGTTAGGTAGGATGATCCTCCCTTTAGCTTAATGCTCACTTCTACCTTACATACATAATTGGTCATTACAACCCTTCAGTCAGGATTACGACCTAGTATCTCAAACCACTTTATTTTGTGTGTGTTAATTTTATACTATACACGAGAGCGGGCAATTCATGTCAATTTTATTTACTCTCAGAGTCTGCTAGAAATCTGCTGCGAGGAAGTCGCCGGAGAAATATTTTCTTATATTACGTTTGAATAGTTGGTTCGAATTCAGTAATTAAAGCGATATATAAGTGGACAGTATAGCATCAATCATTTTATAGCATCATTCATTCTTTAGCATCAATCATAGTATACCATCAATCAAAGCAAGATTGAATCGCCTTTTCACCTGCAATGTTACGTCGAACTGTGTTCACGGATCCTCATGGATACAAAACATTCAAATATCTTTGTTCACAAAATGTTCATTCTTAATATGACCATTGCTCAGAAGACATAGTTTGTAAAAAACGAGCAGTAAAATGACAAATGTGCACGAAAGAACTAGATAACGCAATTATAGGCACACATATGTACACATATGTATTGTATAAAAAAGGATATAATATTACTTTATTACTGTTATTTTGCCAATACCAATTTTGCACTTATGCCATATGTCAATGTTGTGAATCAAAAATGATCATTTTTAATACTGTCCGATAGTGTAAGTATTTGTGTATATATTTTGACAAACTAAATATTGCAATACATCTTAGTTGAACATAACAGGTACTATTTACAAATGGATAGTTGTTTATTATTAAAGAAACGTGATGAAACGTCCGCATATGCAGTTGGTGACTGCTTTTTAGAAATTATGGCAAATTTTTTGTGTTATATCTATCATATGTTTCCCATATTCTTGCAGAACCAGCATTCAGGTGATTAGTCTCTTTAAAAGCAATTTATGGATATTTGAACCAACGAACCATTAATGACTATTAAACTTCAACTGAATCAGTACAAACAGAGATAGCTGATAATGTTCTTCAGTAGAACTTTTTGTTAATACATTTTGTTTTTACAAAACATTAAATGCGAGTCCACGGAAAAAGACTATTTTGAAGTAAATATTGAATTTATTATCTTATTTTTAAAATTTTTTTTATTATTCTTATTAGTTGCAATCCGGCATTACTTTGCATTACTTTCGAAACAAAATTCTAGTAGTAAAGTCAAAACTATTAGTAACGACCAGTTTTATAAATTTATATTATAAATTTACTTGTGGTGACCATTGTAATAAAAATTTATTTTAAACAAGTATAAGAAAGTAGCAAAACATGCTCGTACCAGCAGCGAATGAATTTAATGAAATTTTTTTACATCTTAAAATAAACTCAGACGATTATTTGTCCACAAAGAGAAAAAGTATATTAGGTAAATTCTGATCATTGAACCTTGCTGATTTACATAAATACCAAACATAAGTCTATATTCGGCGGCTTAACATAAATGTATAAGTTTGGTGCTGCTAGAACTTATAAAAGGAATATATTCTATCAAAAGTAGAGTTTCCCTTTTTGATCAATATTTTACTTCTTGGGAAATCCGACTTGAAATTTGATGCAATTATTCGTTTATAGGCTTAAGTATCGAAGAGAGGCATTATACAGTAAAATTTAACATAATTTTGATATACTTACGTACAATTTGGCACTTTTATTATAACAGCTTATTTTGATAATCAAAAATTGATTACATATTGAACTACAAGGCAAAATAATCTTCGGCTTTTAATAGAAGTTGACTCAATTATCAACAAACCTTCAAATAACTTGTTAAGATTTTCAGCACTAAACTGATCCATACCTTGTAGCGGTACATAAAGACTTTGCACACTCGTTAAAAATGTTAGGGTTAAGGATATGTATGTGTCTCTTCTCTCTCCAATTCGATTTATTAGTGATTAAAAATAGTTTTCCCAAGACAAGTTTTTATTGTTCTCTTCTAGAATCCTTTCAAACTGAAAAGAAGTAAAAATAAAAGTCAATACAATTAAAAACAAGGAAAACTTATTCGTTTGCATTTTCTTAAAGAAAATTTTTTTGAAATCTGACTTTGATTAAGAAACGCTTTTCTTTAGTTTCATTTTTATTTACATATTTACTATTCTGCATAAGCTGCATAATATACAATAAAAATATTCGGCGAATACACCTTTACAAATAGAATGAAGAGAAAAAACTGAATCAGCTAAAATGAATGGGAAATCATGGTAAAACTTTTCAAGGTCACATAAAATTTCTAAATTCATTTGCATGTACTGTTGTTATCGCTGTTGTTTTACTTTGATTACCATATTTGGTTAATCTATCATCGAACTAAATGAAAGCTTGTTAATCTATTTATAAGTTTGAAGGAAGAAAAACCAATAAGTATTTTATCTTCACTTTTTCTTTTAAAGAATTTAAGTAACTTTCACTCTCTATCCAATACAATTTTAGTACAAAACTTTTCACACAAATTTGATGACATAGATTTGGCTGTTAAAGTTTTCTAGAAATGAGAGAAATAGGCTGCACCAACGCATGTAACAACCATTACCGACGTCAGTGTTTATTTTTCCATTAAATTTGCGTTACGACGTTTTATTTACATATATGTACCTAAATGTATGTATTTTGTATACCTTCTTCTAGTTTTATTGATTTGAAGTTTGTAATTTTTAAAAGTTTTTTACCTAGTAGACTCAATGAGTAATGGCACACAATTAATTTAGCACCGTGTTTATTATTATGCAAAAAAAAGAAGAAAATTGGCATTGTTATTATAAATGGAATTGTTATATACTGTTACGTTTTTGCCTTTTAAAAACGTTTCTAATATGAGCTCGTAGATTGCAATAAAAATAAATTTGAGTTCAGTTTTAATTAATTTCTTTATTGTTAGCACAATTGTGTGTGCAATTGTTAACAACTTGATGTAAAGAACAACAATTGCTTTGTTTCTTATTCTGCTTTACACTCGTTTGCGTTAACAATAACAATTGTTCTGCCGATCTTTATAGCGGAGATTATCAAACCACAATTATTCTCCTCACACGCAAAGCGTCTTCACACAAGACAGACTAAATTTTTACTGACTCCGTTGACTGCTTTGTCTGATGGATTCTCTTGAAGGAGAATGACTTCACGTTCTCGAAATCTCTGTAAATGTAAACATAGTTGTTTGTGTACTTTGTTTACATTTTTTCTAGTAATGATTGTTGTTGCTTCTTGTTTACTTGTTTATCCCCTTTTGTATACTAATATTGTTGCTATAAACAAGTCCATTTTTTGTTTTTGTAGCTTTTGTTTATCATTTTAATGTTAACGATGTAATTGCACACTTCGTTATCGTAAAATTTTGTTGTTGTCTTGTTATTGATTTCCTTGTGCTTCTTCTAGAATAAACAATTGATATTTATTCTGTCTTTCCAACAATATTAAAACAAATGAGGTGTACATCGGACAATCAACAGGGTTTCAGGTAAGTACACTCTGGTACAAAGTACTTGAAGCAAATAATATGACTTTCGCTATATACTTACTTTTTTTCTTTTGTTCTGACTGCTGCCGTTTTAATACAGCTAGTGTTGTTATTGTTGGAAAGAATTTTTGATTTTATTAAAAAGGGTTTGCAATGAAGACGTTGTAACATATGCTTCCAGGTTTTGGATGTAAAATTTTAGGTCATTAACAACAGAAGTCGCCGTGGTCTAGTAAGTAATGTGTTGGCTTATTAGACGTGCGTCCTCTGTTAAAACCCCAGGTTAGGCATGTCCAACTAAAAGAAATATAAAAAAATATTTCTTTGGTGACTTCCACTCAGCAGCTTTCTGGCAAAAACTATGAGAGTAAATAAAATTGCCATGAAAAAGTTTCTCAAGAATTTGTCGTTCGTAGTCGACTTTAAACTGTAGGTCCTGCCACTCATGTATTAAAATTAACGCACACAACATAATTGGTGTGAGAAACTAAAGCGTTGTAATGACCAATTATGTATGCATGTAACCACTGCGTAAATTAATTCATAAAAAATTTACGCCATGTTGTTATTGAAAATATTGTAGTATGCAATAATCATGATCATAGTATTTGTAATACCGATGAATATGATAATTCCCCCGACAATTTCCCTAAAGAATGTTTAAAATAATGTATGTATGTATTCGGAAGTTTAGTTCTCTTCCCAAAATACTATTCCAAAAGTTTTCTCTGCCAGTCTCTTTATGAAATTGTTTAAGCGTGTGCAATTTGTAAATCTTTTTTATAAGTTTATGACTTTAGGACTAACAATATGGTTAATTTATAATCGATAAAGTCTATTCGTCTGTGTTTGGTTGGAAAAGTTGTATGGATATAGAATATAGTTTTTGAATTCGAAATAAAATAACAACTGCTTTTCATTTTTCCATATTTTATCAAAGTTTAGCTAAGAACATTAAACTAGCCACTGTTACCAAAGCCTTAAAAGTTTGCCAAGACGACTTCTACGTATACAACAACATGCTCTACAAAATTTGTTTGTTGTTCTGTTTGTACCTCATTAACATAGAAAATTTAGGTAAAGTTTCCACGAAGTTATGTTGTATGGTAAAGTCTATTCCTTATCTTATTCGTTGGCTTCGAAGTTATATAAAATTAAGAGTCACATCATGTGAGAGACGTGACAAAAATTTTATAATGCCAGAGGTTCTTTAAGACGTTTTTCATTGGCTTTTCATTTCCTCTTCTTACTTTAACTTTTGCTTCTGCCATTGTTATTGATTTATCCCACATTCAGCGAAAAGCAGTTAAAGTTTTAAAAATTAATTGATATTGATCAATTGTTATTCATAAAAATAATTATTTTAAAAAGGGCTAAAATAAACTTCTCATTACTAAAAAACAAGTTTGTAACTCAATACCTATTATATCCAATGGGTAATCGAGCGTTCAAGAAACTTTACATTTTAATTTTTGAAGGCAAATAAATCCATACTTTAACCCTGATAAAATAAGTTTCAAGAACCAACCTATTTCCTAAACTTATTTGCAATGTGGTCATAGAGTACAAAAAAGTATATACAGTCACTTAAACAACCATGTCAGTCTGTTAACCAAAATAAGTACCCTTTCAAAACTATAGTCAAAATCGTTCTGATATTTGACATATTTGCTAATTGCACTTCTTTTTACATTTACAATTCAACTTTTTTGTTGTACTACCCACTGTTATCGAAAGATAAGCAAACGTGAGTCATTGGCCATTGAATTTTTTTAAATTGGCGGACAAGTTAGCGCTTACGATTGAGTGGTTATCGTAGCAAATATTTATATTCTCTACGCGCTAATTTAACTTCATATCATAACGGATTCCAAGCCAAACTTTGAAGCTGATCAGTCATCTTTTGTTTGCAAAGCTTTTCCTGGCTTTCCCTAACTTAATTTCTTCCTAGCTGACCTTAGACAAATAACCTAACGCCAGTCTGCAGACGCCTACCAATAGTTTTTTTATTATCTCAAATGTCGAAGTACAACTCACTTAGAAACTGTTTCAAACTAAACTAACTTTATGGGTCACTACAGCCCTTAATTCATTATTACAACCTTACTTCTCACATATTTAATTTGATCCATGAGTAGTATAGTAGGTAGCATGGGCTTATTAGAGCGCGTGCTTTAACTCTTGTCTCAGCTTGACATCTGCAACAAAACGAAGTATGAAAAAATATATCTTTCGCCGACTTCCTCTCAGCAGTCTTCATAAGCTCTGAGAGTGGAATAAAATTGTCATGAAAGTATTTATTTAAAAAAATTAAACCAAGTTTTCAATAACCATACCCATAGTATGTTTTAGTGAGCCATAATCATAAAGAATTTTAATGACGTGTTAATTATTTCTTGATGT
Organism: Sarcophaga carnaria; assembly: GCA_958299815.1. Lineage (NCBI taxonomy): Eukaryota > Metazoa > Arthropoda > Insecta > Diptera > Sarcophagidae > Sarcophaga > Sarcophaga carnaria. The sequence continues at coordinate 70,833,330 of OY283153.1, read as the reverse complement.
GTTTTATTGTTTTTTATAAACTTTTATTTATTATTTATTTATTAATTATTATTTTTTTATTTTGTAATTTGAAATTAATTACATGTTGAAGTTTATATTCATAGTTTATTATATTGGTTTAAAATACCTAAGAATACACATAAAATTGGTTGACCTTTTCGGTTTGTGATGTCACTGTGTCCTGGTAAATGATATGATAGCAATTACAGCATAGACAGTAACTTGTTAAATGTATATAATGTACCATAATCACATTTACTCCTGTATAACTGTTGAGCTTACTAATACGAAACTAGTCCTCTATGCTGTTACATTTTTACCATTTGTAGTGCAAATGTGCACTCACTCATACAAAGTATCGTATAAAAACAGTTTTTTTGATTTTCGTTTTAATTTTCTTGTTTTCTGTTGACTCAGTAACACAATTATGGTGCTGTCATTCCTGCACAACAGTTAATTACTATTTCCGCACGGTGGATGAAACCAAAGTCCCTTGCCATCGCCTTTGTTGTATTCGAACTTTATTTATACTAAATACCTAATTGTTTTTCGACATTTAAAGATTTGTGTCCAAATTTTTGAACTAATTGTGGATTTTATTAAAAGAACTTTTGTACAGATTTGCGTAAGGCTCTCGCAAATTTCCAAAATTTTTCCAAAAATTTGAAGAAAATAGGTTTATTGAATACATTGCTTACGTAAACATTAATGTCACAGACATCTCTAAGACACCAAAAGACACTTAACAGCTTCAAATTTTACAAAGCGCTGCTACGAATTTTGAAGAATTACCTTCAGTTTACTGTTGAGCAGACCATAGGAAAAGTCGGCAATTAGTTAAGTGGTAATGGAATAAAGTGAAGTCAAAGCCAATTTTTCAAAAGCATTTACAGGGTATTGCACGATGCACTTCTATCAACTTGCTTTTGTTGTTGGGAGTCATACAAGCGCATCAATAATATTGCTTCATCTGTAGTTATGGGTGGTTGAAATATTAATGAGTCAGACGCTCATGATATTATGGGCACGAATTTTCAGTCTGATGTTCACTGGGACCAACACATTTTTCAAGTGTCGAAAGAAGCATTCAAGTGCCTCGGTTTCTTAAGGCGGTTCAAGAACTATTTCATTTCAGCTGATCTCCTTACTTACACAATTTATATCCGACCGAAAATGGAATACAACTGTCATGTATGTGCTGATGCCTCAAAGACTGTCTTGAGTCGTCTCGATCGCTTATAGGAGAAGACGAAGGTACTCATTGTTGATAGTAGTGTACTGAAATTCAGCTTGTGGATTGTGTTCTATTGCTACTACTACGTATTTTACACTAGCGAGATAAAGGGACTTGTTCCCGAAAATCGTATATTCTTATGTAACACCCGTCATTTGCGCAAGGCGTATTCGTTTGTGGTTGATTAGCCATTGGATGACACACTGCATTACAGATAGAATTGGTTTTTTAGCCGGACTATCCGTATGCGAAACTCTCTACCTTCAAAAGTCTTTCCAGCTGACCAATAATATAAAAAGATTTAAATCTACAAACACTACTCCCTCTGTCTTGCTTCCCATAACCTATTTTCCTAATCCCAACATAATGCACTGCATAAGTAGGGGCCATGCCCTGAGTGTTGGTCTCTTATAAAAAAAAACCTCATGTTTTCCGATGAATCGCATTTATATCTGAATGGCTCAGTGAATACACCAAATTGTTAAAATGTTGGCACAGAAATCATGCTTCATATCATGCAATGGAAATATACCCACAGCAAACACCTGTACAATATATTGGCTCTAAAAATTCTGATATCAATTTGCAATTTTTTTCTTAAAAAAGAATTGTAGACTGTCCTCAGAGTCTTTGATGGATGTCTGAGCATAACTCCTTCACAATCCAACAAACACATCACAATTATTTCCAAGAATTTTTCCTTTTATGCCTCAATACGTGTCTGTTGCTAAAATATACGCGGTAACACTGTACATTTGCAAGCTGAGTTGCTCTACTTTAGTGTTTTCATTTTTCGTTTTGTAGTCACCGTAGTCTAGTAGGTAGTGTGTTGGCTTATTAGACTTAAAAGCCACGGTTCGAGCCCCAGGCCAGACATCAAGACAAAATACAAAAAGTATTTCTTCGGCGATTTCCTCTCAGCAGATTTCTGGCAAAAACTCTGAGAGTAAATAAAAATTGCCATGAAAAGTTTCTCAAAAATCTGTCTTTCGGAGTCGACTTTAAACTGTAGGTCCTACCACTCATGTATAAAAATTAACACACACAACATAAGCGGTGTCAGAAACTAGGACGTTGTACAATGGGTCAATTTGGCCTCCGGGTACTGTAATTATCTAATTGACAAGTACAAGTCCTCTAACCTAACCTAACCTAACCTTTTCTTTTCTTAATTGTTGCTTTGTAATTGCACTGCCCATTATTGTTGTTGCACTTATTGTAGTTTTCATAGTTTCCCTTTATTTTCAAAATGTTGACTAACGTACAATTGTCCAAAAGCATTGCAATCACTTTCAACAACAACAAATTTAAAATTTTTTTTTGCTATAAGCGAAAAACAATCACTGAGTTTAAGTGTGGCATTTGTTAGGTCTAGGTGTAACAAGTGAAAGACAATTCTTAAAGAACAACAATTGACGTACAATTTCCGAAATTTTAATTAAAATTAGCGGAAATTAAAAAAAATGAAAACCAAATTAAACGACAATTTAACAGCAACGAAGCTCGTTTTAGAAATTCTAATGTTATTACTAATGCATTGTAGATATATCATTAATATTTAGGCGACAGACAAACCTTAAATAGGAATTGAAACCATGCTTCAGATTAAAAATATTTACAAAAATGACATGCATGTAGCAACAAATACAGTGGTCTTAATCTCTGAAAATACGAAGGAGTTTAAAATCACCAGATCTAAAACAACACATACAAACGGCACATTGAACATATGAAAATTAATTCGGACTGAGATGATTAAACATTACTGGTCTTAGAATAAAATATCTTATTCTAGGACATTGTAGACATTCATAAGAATTCCAGTTTAATGATTACATGACGCATATCACGCATTAGCGTGATTATTGCGATAGTCCTACCAAAAGGACTAGTAAAGTCCACCACAGTAAAGGATCGACCAACACCCGTGTCGAAGAAACACAAGATCTTCCGAAAGTATGGAGAGAGTGTGCATGAAAATCTAAGACATTAGTTTACCCTTTATTGTGCTATCACACACGAGAATATTTTTTAAGCCGCACAAATTTTGTTCTTTCAGTCACACACGAGACTATTTCATCTGGCATAGAATTATGTACATGTTCTCTCACGCACATCGAAAGACTTAATATGCTCTATACAAAAAATTTTTCCGAACCTGCTGTTTTATAAATGTATGTGTATTAGTTTTGTGTTGTTTATGTATTGCTTTGTGCGGGGTAGAAGCTGGTTGAAAAATTATGCCAGCACAAAACACTCTGCTCACCTCTCTTGCCTATAAGCTGCCATTTTGTGCCAGCATAATTGTTCTCGTGTGTGATTGCCCACTCAGAATAACTTGTCCTATTAAACCGTGACTTGACCATCACCCCTACAAAATTCAATTAAAGGTATGTAACCAACGAGTATATTCGCTGAATGTGGTCTGATGTAGTCGCAACCCTAATTTTTATTGAAAAATCATCTTTAATGATAAAGCACATTTCTGGAAGAATTGGTACTTGAACAATCAAATCTGTAAAATTTGGCACCATTTTAGGAGATTTTAGGTAGGTCACCATTTTAGTAAAGATACTCAGACAAAACATAATTGGAGAAATCAAGAACGAGTAAAGATCAAATTTCACTAACAAAGATCATGAAAGGCAGATATAAACAAAACATCAAGGTGAGATTATGAAGTGAATAGTCGTGACAGCGAATCTAGAAGATTTTGAAAAGCCAATGTTTTAGGCTGGGTGTACTGAAGTCTACTGAGTGGTGTGTTGGCTTAGTATACGCGCGCTCAAAACTGACATCTTTTAAAAAAATGAGTCTGGATAAAGCATTATCTCTTTCGAAGACCTCCTATTAGCGGCCTGCTAGCAAAAGCTCTGAGAAGTAATTGTCTTCAATTAATGGTAGAAAATACCTTTCTTCATCGGTGCTAAAGCATACTAATACACCCGTCCGATTTATTTAGAAAGTGAATGCGAGATAGCGAATAATATGAGATGCATAGGGTTATTGGGAAGTTTGCTACTGTTACTGGAAAATGGAAATCAAATAGACAATTGCCAATATTAGAGTAAATCACATTGAAAATACCTTCGCACGTAGGATACAATAGCTAAAGACATTTGCAGTTCGACAGATGGTACTGTCAGTGACAGTCGGTCACATGCTGAAAGTCTGTAATGAGGGGGCATAGATAAAGTAATCAGCGAATATTGGCGTGAGAACTTTAATGGTAAAAGCCATTGTAAAAACAAGTAATATGTAAGCTGTTAGGCTGGTGATGTGATACCAGTTTCTAAAGAAGTTTGTTGACGTTTTCCCCATGACAGGTTATAGCGAAGCATAAGATTTCCACACACGAAGCAATTAGAAAAGAGAAACATGGGTGTATCCTACCAGCAAAGAAAAATAATATTGAGATGGACAGTAACATTGTAATTGAGTTATCATTTCGACTTTGAACCTTATTTGTAGTCTAAGGCAAACAGAAAGATGGTACCACTAGATCCTGCGTTAATTACATAAAATGAAATGACGTCACCAAAAAGGACAATTAATCGCTACCAAATATTGCCGAACACTAGCTGTAAGTAATACCGATTGAAATCTATGATGGGGTTCAATATTTGACCGCGTTATAGAATATAATTGAGCTGAAAGGACTGCACTATAAGAAATGTTTGACAAACCTTGAGGATATGCTCGTGATAAGAAGAACTTTTGATGAACACCTTAAAAAGTGATATACAATGCTTCGTTGAATGTCTACATCTCACGTTTAAACTTGGGTTTCTTGGCTTAATACTTACTTAGCCATTATTCCATCCTACGCCATCAAATGTTGATTGAAATTTAAATCTCTTGTCGTCTATAACCCTTAATATATGCCGTATAAGGTATTAAATAGGTATTAACTGATAAAAGTTTAATAAAAAATATTCAAATTGAACGAAATAAAATTACAACAAAGAATTTTACTGAAAATAAACTCGTTTAAATTTATTGATAATTGAATATGTTAACGATAAAAAGAAAAATGATTACATGTTCACATTGAAAAAAGGTGAATATAGTTGTTAAATAATTGCAATCAATTTTTGGCATCCAAATCACCGACAACTAAAGTACGGTCCCTACGCAATTAGCATAGAAATACATAGCATACTGCGAATCAGCTAAAGTCATTAAATAACATACATACATAGCTATATATCATGTTACAACAGATTGCATTTTAATGAAGTGCTGCTGTTGGCAGCTGAGCATGCCGCATTTAATTTTCTTTTTTCTTACACTCTTCACTACCTGTTCTTCTTCAAAAAACAAACTGTTTCCAGAAGTATTGTATTTAATGACGATGGTTATGAATGAATTGTATACAGAGGAGGTTAAGCTAGTCCGCTTTTAAAAAGAATAGATTACAGCTGACTGCAACAAATACAATGAAATAGAAAACTCAACGAAGACAAGAAGAAAATTTATGGAAAGTTTAATTATTTTCTTTGGCTCAAGTTACAAGTTGAACGAAATTGTAGTTTTTCTTTAAAAACACCCTTTAGTATTGAAATATAATGAGTAAGAATGCAGTCTAGCAGGTAAACTCTGGAATAATAATTTATGTTTTATCAAACAAATGTCCTTGTTAAGCAAAAACAATTCTTTGTCTACATTGCGATTTCAGTTGGAACTGTTGTGTGCAAAGGAAATACCTCAAATACTGGTGTATCGAAATACAAAGTAGGAAAGATTGGCATGGAGGGGTCAACTTCGCTTTCGCGTCTTCTTGCTCTAATTACAATTAAATAAAGACATAAAGAATGAATCAAATTCATAAAACATTTTGCATTTCAACTTTTTCTTAAAAAGCAGAAATTAAATCGTGGTTGAAACAGAAACCCAATTGTTAATTGGCAACACGATGAAACGTTAAGTCTGCATTACTCAAGCCCCACACTATCACATTGCAGCATTTTGATGATGAATTTAAAACACCCGCAACTACAAATCAGTTCGATAATTTATAATCAAACCAAATTTTAAACTGTGCACACAGCTAATACATATTTTATCTTAAATCTAATAATAATCCACATGTAAGAGTGTGATTTATTTCTAATCCTTGTACTAATTTTTATGATCCATTATGTTCTTCTTTACAACGTTCTTGTAAAGTTGAATATTAAAAAAACATTAATTAAGCGTTTAATACTATGAAGATTATGAATTTACTCACGATGGCAACTGAATAATAGAAAATCCGATGGAGGTTCTATGAGAAAATATGCTGGTGAGAGTGCTTTCAAATTCTGTTGATAGAGATGATAAAGGACACACTAGGCGATAATAGGTTAGGTTAGGTTAGAGGACTTGTCAATTAAGACAAGTACAGTACCCGGAAGTCGAAATGACCTACGTCCTAGTTTCTCACACCATTTATGTTGTGTGTGTTAATTCTATACATGAGTGGTGGGACCTGCAGTTTAAAGTGGACTCCGAGCGACAGATTTTTGAGAAGCTTTTTTCGTGGCAATTTTATTTACTCTCAGAGTTTTTGCAAGAAATCTGCTTAGAGGAAGTCGCCGAAGAAATACTTTTTTCATTTTGTCTTGATGTATGGCCTGGGGCTCGAACCCTGGCTTTTACATCTAATAAGCCAACACATTACCTACTAGACTACGGCGAATTCATAAATAAATAATAATAATAAAAAAGTGTTAAATTTGTCAAAATATCGTATTCATCTCTTCAAATAAAAGAAGTTGTCCTTTCAGAAGTAGAGACCTTTAACATAAAATACCAATATATTAAATATATATAGGTTAGAAATCTTCTAATAATAATTTTTTGTTCTTAAAGACGAGAAATCGAACTTCCTTTGAAGGTTCTACAAAATTTGTACCGCGATCTGAATAGAAACCAGTACATAAAAATCACCAAAAAAGCTGCCAAGAAAGAATTTGTCGTTAGACCCAAATAGGCTTGTCAATTGATTTCCTGAAATTATCCACTATACTGATTTATAAAAAAAATCAGGTACGTACAGGCCGAGTCGCATAGAATCCGCCATACTGTTCAACTGATAATAAAGTAACAATGTATCACGGAGACATCATCAGTAATTTGAAGTGTATTGAATTTGCCTGCACACACCAAAAATAAACTTAAGAAAATGCAAAATTAATTGGCCGATAGCCGACACAATACTCAACGCAAGTCAAAATTAATAGTTGGCCAACTTTATTCGTTACGTTAGTACAGAAGTATCGAACAAAGCACGTAAGAAAAAATTTTTCCAACTTTGCTGCCAGTTGTAAAAATTAAAGTTTAACGTATGACTCTACCTTAAAACTGAAAGTCACATTGAATTCGTATGTAGAGTTTTTCCACTAACAGCAAAGTAACAATGCATGAGGTTGACACAATGCTCTATTGAAGTTGCATGAAATTTGCCTCCAGACAACTAAAAATTCAAAAGGCTAAAGACTTTTAAAGCAAAAGAAAATTAACAAAATTTAAAGAAACAAAAAAAGGAAAACAAAACAGGTGCTAGCTGTGAAAACACTCAATATACATCAGACAGTGGCCAACTTTATGGGTTGTGCTAATGAAGATATACCAAGTGGAACAAAGCACATAAGAAAGCCTGGATATCAATTATATTGAAAAAGTCTAAATTCGCAGTCTTGAGCCCTCTGTTCTAGTTCAACAACGATTTTCTCTTACCATATACTATATGCTCCGGATCTGCGGAGGTATGACGACCTTGCATCCGTTGGAAGGACCAAATCGAGGAAGCCCTGTCATCGGTTGGTGTGACCAACTGGCTCCTCCTTTCTTAGTTAGGCGAATGGAAGGATGTGTTGCGACAGGCCGAAATCCGTTAATCGGGTCGTTAATGGCCAATTATGTAAGTAAGTATATACATAGATATTCCTTAACCGATTCAATAAACATTGTTGTCTTTGCAGACATTTCTACATCATATACTTTTCTACTTAATTTCTTCTTCTTCAACCTTTGTGGTCAATATAGTACCTGTGAAAGAGCAAGCACACACGATAAATGTGAAGTTTAGTGCAGTAATGACTAAATGCCGAGTTATGTATAATCTGCTAATCCAAATGTCAAAATTCAATGAAAAGGTAGGTACAATTAAGAAGGCTTTTGTGTGGTTATTTGTACTTCTTTTGATTTAAATGCCAGCAGCAGTAAATAGCAAATCTATGATTATTTTTATTAAACTAACAATTTTTTTCTAATTGTGCTTCGGAATTAACATAAAAGGGAATTATCTTTGTATTCTATGATGATTTAAATGTATGTATGTATGTTAAAAAAATAAAATAAAATACAAAAAATAATAAAGAAAGAAGTATGTATGTTAGAGTTTTATTTTATCACAGTAAGGGTTTGGTATGAGTTTCTAGTTGTGTACGTTTACCATTTAAATTCTTGTATACCAAACTGGAATTTAGTGAAAAAGATTCGATAAACCAGTCCTTTCATCTGCTTTCATGTGAAAATCTGCATTTTTAAGCTGGGCATTCATTGTGACTTGTAGAAGACTGTAATGATGTATGTAGAATTTTGCTTGCATGTTACTGGAATGTTCGGTGGTTTGTTCTTCGTCTATTTATTGTTAACCTCATTGTTGTGGCTAGATTGTCATTTTCGTTTTTACCATCAACTCGCCATAAATACCTTTTTTTGCTATGCAAAGGAATTTGATATCCTTTTGACAACACTCTTTTTCAATCAGACATACAACGTGGAATTTATATTTTTCTCTAGAATTGTATTTTTCTTTTTGAAAAAATTATGTTATTGATGACAAAAAAATAATGTTTATAAGTGACATCATACACGAAAACGAACGTTGTTGGCATATTTTCCGTTACAGCTGTTGTGCTACAACAATAAAATCTGCGGCAAAGTTACCATCAGCAACTCAAGTGAATGGTGCTAAAGGATTTTATTTTTCTATTTAATTCTATTTTTATGGTGTTATTATTACTTTGCACATTCTCTTTTAGCCTTTTGATTGAATACGAGCAGATAAAATATTGCCAGAACATTAAACCAATCTCGTAAAAGGGATTGTTAGGAAATAAATCAACAAAATAAACGAAATCCTCAAAAAACTCACAATGTAATAATGTAGGAAAACGTAGGAAAGGTAAAGACAATCAAAGCATTTATTCAAAATCTATTTTGTACTTTTAGAAATTCAAATTTTACTTTTACCACCATTATAGTCAGATAGATAGAAGAACGGAATTTTGTAAAGAAAGCGTAAAAAAAATCTTATAAACAAATCACTCTAAATTTATTGTTTCTTTTTATATTATTGTATACTTTTCGGGCAAATCATAAAATCGTTCACCTTAAGTTCCACTTAACTTTTACAACACCAAAGTATTTCTATTCAAAAATAAATTCAATACTTCTGCTGCATAATTATAGTTCAATAAATCCCAAAAGTCTCATTCGAAATTGTTTTTTAAAAGGCGAAAAAAGGTGAAAAATGGTAGAATGAAAATATGATTGCCTGCAAAACAAAAGATTTTTATTTCCGACACAAAAATTTTATATTTCAGTACATGAACTTAAATCTACAATCTTATGGCGAAGAAACAAAATTGTAAAGAAATTCAAAAAAGGAATTTTATAAATAATAAACTATTTTTTTAAATACTAAAAACAAGTACTGATTTGTTCCTTCTTATTTGTGTACGGTAAAGATTGGATGAAAATTGTTAACATTTCAGGTTGGGAAAAATTACGAAATCAGTATGAGCCGAATATTATGTGATATCCGTGCCGCACTGTTTTTACTAAGATTGCGTTAACAATTTGTACAGAGCAGCTTGAAGTCATTAACGAGTCGCACATCATTAAAGATAAATGTAATTTAAAAATGTTATATATAATTATTTAAATTTTAATTCAGATTGAGTGATTTTGCTAATTCAACTGAGTTTAATACCAAATTATGTCGATTTCTGGGTTCGAAGCATTTCTATTGTTTTTGAACGTGTACCATAAATCCATTTCAGTTGTCAAAAAATCGTTGTACCGTATAAGAGTCGACTACATAAAACACCACTACCATATTTCATTGTAAAAATTCAGATGTTTTAGATATTTTTGCTCATTCTCTACATACGTACATATATAATTAATTATTACAACCTTTTAGTCACGATTACGACCTAGCTTCTCACACCACTTTTGCTGTGTTTGTTAGTGACGGGATCTACAGTTTAAATTCGATTCCGAACAATAGGTTTTTGAGAATCTTTTCATGACAATTTTATTTACTCTCAGAGTTTTTACCAGAAATATGATGAAAAGCAGCCGCCGAAGAAATATTTTTTCATTTATTTGTTGGAAAATAATGGTTTGAACTGTGGCTCTAAGTTGAACAAGCCAACACACAGCCCATTAGACTACGGTTTTAACCAATTAAGAAAATGATTTTCTGCTTGTTTGAACAAATTACGTTATGAATCCATAGAATTACGTATCGTGATATGTGCGTTGTAATAATGTGCGTTGTAATTAGCCAATCTTTTATTATTCCACTTTTTCGACATAGTTTCACATTTTTTAAAAACCTTTCCCAAAAATATTTGACGTAATTGGGATTTTACAATAATTCGGAAAGAATAAGAAAAACTTTTTAAGTGTTACACAAGAGTTCGCTTCGAATTTTGAGTCATTGTGGTTGTGTGAAAAAATAAAAAAAAAAATTATTCAAAAAATTTTAAAAAATTAAAAAAACTTTAAATTTTAATATTATTATTTGTAAAAAAAATACAAAAAACTTAAAATAATTGTCTTGTAAAAGAACAATACTTAAAATATTTGTGAACACTAACAAAATACACTGCGTTCATCATGGATGAAATCAATGATTCAAGTGAAGACAATGATATTAGCTGCCAGGTAGTTACTTCGACGACAAAGTGTATCACCAAAATCATTCGAAAACAAAGGACAAAATCTCGACAACAATAACTTAACTGTAATTAAAAATTTTAACAATAACAATAGAAGTACATCAATAAAGGCGCGTGCACCTTTAAACGTAAACAACAGCGATGCTAGTACATCAAAACCAACAAATATAAATACTGTAAGTTCAAATATTTCAGACTCCCAAAATAATAATCGTTTTGATAGTCTTGATTATGAAGACATTGATACAGAGGATGAAGAATTCAATGAAAACAGCAATAACAATGAACCAAAGCCGCCACCTATATTCATACCATTTGTTGCTGATATTAGCGCAATGATAAAATCTTTTTCTAAAATTATTCCTTTTTCTGAATTTCAATACAAGTCACTTAAAGATGGACAAATAAGATTACTAATGAAAAATGTAAAATCGTACAGAATTATTGTTACTCATTTAAATGACAATAAAATTAAATTCCATACCTACCAATTGAACAAGACCGATCGTATAGAGTAGTTATAAATAATTTACATCACTCTACACCAACTAGCGATATTAAATACGACATTGAAAAAAATGGTCATAAAGTTCGAAACATTGTCAATGTTCGCAGTAAAATAACGAAAAATCCCCTTCCAATGTTCTTCGCTGATTTAGAACCTGACCCAAATAACAAAAACGTTTACGATATTAGGCACATAAATAACGCCATTGTCACCATTGAACCCCCAAGAAAAACTAACAATCTTTTGCAATGTCATAGATGCCAAGAATTCGGCCATACCAAAACTTACTGCCGAAAAGAAGAAAGTTGTGTTAAATGTGGTTTAGGACACCTTACAATAGACTGCAATAAAAATATTGAAAATCCTTCACGCTATGCAAACTGTCAACAAAACCATCCAGCAAACTACAAAGGCTGCATAGTGTATAGACAGATATTAAAAAGAAAATTACAAAATAATAATCTCTACAGAAGAGATAAAACCAGCGAATATGTATTTAATAGTGAAGATTACCCAAATCAATTTAAGCAAAATGCAAACACCAACACTAGTCAAAACAATAAATTTTCATATTCCGAAATTTTACGGAATAAACAGCAACTAAATCCACTAAACAATCCTTTCGAAAAACTCGAAAAATTAATTGAACACCAAATAGAACAGACCAATAAGTTAATAAATATGATGTCTCTTTTGATATCAAAACTATGCAATCTGATGGTCGTGAGACTTCTTCAGTTGTTGTCTGCACTATTGAATCCACCATTTTACTAAGCGTTTCACTCTCAATTCGTTCCATTCTTTTTATATTCTCAAGATTCTCTTCAATAATATGTTCCTCCTCTTCTTCCCCGCTCTCACCATCATCATCATCCTCAGACTCATTCCAGTTAAATTCCGCAATTCTTTGTATCTCTCTTGGAGACAACCCTTTTGGACGCATACCTAATGTAAAAAAAGTTTAATGTAAATTTTATACATTATGGACCAATGTTGCCTATAGGCAACACTGAGTTTAAAAAAATACTGCAATAAAACTAAGAACATATTTTACACTTTTTATGAAAAAATTCAAAAGTTTACCGTTATTTTTTAAGTTTGAAAAATTTATATTTTTTCACTTTGGCATTGGCACGATCAAATCAAATCAAATACCGATTAACTGAACACCAGTAGTGATAACTCATTAATTTTTTTTAGAATACGCGTTTTCATTCAAAGTTGTTTCCAAAAAAGAAATCTTTAGCAAAAATTTTAAATAACGGAATTTATGAGCAAATATGTACAATGTTAATGACAAGTAAACCGCTCTACATGCATACATAATTGGTTATTACAACCCTTTAGTCAGTATTACGACCTAGTTTTCACACCACTTATGTTGTGTGTGCTGGTTTTATACATGATACAAAATCGATTCCGAACAAAAAATTGAAAAGTTTTTATTAACGCTCAGAGTTTTTGACATAAATCAGCTGAGAGGAAGTTAACGAAGAAATATTTTTTCATATTTCGTTTTTGATGTGTGACCTGGGGTTTGAACCGTGGCCTTACATCTAATAAGCCAACAATCTACCTACTAGACTAAGGCGACTTCTATACTCTACTATGTTCTATATATTTTCTAAAGTGTCATAAGGATACATACCTAATATGTTTATGAGTTATTAAAATACTTACTTGTCATTTCTTGTTTCCAAATTAAATATTTTTCTGCAACAGTCTATTAATTTTTGTAACAGCAATTGTTTAGTTTGCTTTACTGCTTTTAAAATTTAAATTGAATATTTCCATGTGGGTCCGGCGCTTTTAATGTTAGGGTAGGTGGTTATAGAAACTTACAAACTAAAACGCTCACAAATGTTGCTTTAATTTTATTTTTAGGACAGAGGTGTGAAGGGTAGTTATTTTCACTACATAGAAGATAAATAAGTAAAAATATTTAATATATGTACATACGTAATCATTTAGTTTTCATTATTGTGAAAATTATACTGCTAGATGACTTAGCATACCTCATATGTGTTAATTTTATACATGAGGGGCCGGACCTACAGTTTAGAGTTAGCTCCGAACTACAGACTTTTTGAAATTTTTGTCATGGCAATATTATTTACTCTCAGAGGCAGTCGGAAAAAAGGCTTGGAGTGGAAAGAGTTAAATGTCATTTCGTCCATTTTTTTTGTCTTCTATTATGATATCGTATTTTCCAGTTTCCTTATTTATTTTTTTGTTTTTCTTCAAAGATTTCAAATCCAAAAGATGTCTGTACTATTGTTCGCGAAATGATTTTCTGGAATGGAAAAAAATACTTCTTGAAGTTTTCTTTACCCAGGATTTTGCACTTGATTTCATATTGAGTGCACTTTTTCAATGCGATTGAATGTTTAATTGTACTTAATCCCAGTGATTGCTTTAAATTAAATGGAGTAAAAATCTGCTTTTTTGGGCTCCTCTTTTCTGAAAGAAAATTTTTAAATTTTATTAATTATTTTTCAAATTTGACTTTGTACTTATAACAAAACGAGAATAAAAAGGCACTAAACGTAATAAATTATATACATACTCTTAAATATTATTTTGAAATGAAATTTACTGAACAGATTATTTTTGGTAAACTGTTCATTTCAAATAAATTAAAATATATGTGATTGGTCAAACAAGAGTAGTTTAGCTTCCAGTTTGAAGTAATTACCATAGTATTGAACACTTAAAGTTTGATCGTTGTTCAAAAGATCTTGATTGAAATTGATAGCGCAGTATTATCAGGTCAATTTAAATAGATAAAGAATTTATTTATAAATAAAGATTTTATTTATAAAAAGGATTCATTCAGAGGATTATTTAAATAAAGTAAAGAATAACGATCAGCGATAAATAATTTATTTTATTTTAATTGCAATCTTCGAATCTATGATAAATAAACGCTTTGCAAAATATAAAAATGTAGCGCAATAAATGAGATATTGACGCCATTACATACATACATACATAATTGGTCATTACTACCCTTCAGTCAGAATTACAACCTAGCTTTTCAAACCGCTCATGTGTGTTAATTTTTTGCGTGAGTGGTGGAACATACAGTTTAAAGTCAACTCCGAACGACAAATGTTTGAAAAACTTTTTAAGACCTCAACAACACACTACCTACTACACTACGGCGACTTCCATTACGTGAATTAATATTAATTAGCAACATACTGAACTTAATGTATAGTAAAGTGGGGATATAACGGTTAACACATCTATAAATCCGACCAAGGTTAATTGGAAACACACTGAAAGATTGCATGAGCTCAGCATAGTTGTTGGTGTCGTAACTGGTTTATAGGTTAAAAGGTTTATACTTTTAAAGTGTGTATATCAGTCTAAATGATATCATTTCAATCTTATGTTAAAAATTTAAATTTTTAAACTATCAAATGGCCATCAGTTGCGTAGTTTAGAATGACCCAGTGTTGTGTTAGTGTTAACAATTTTAATTATTTTGTGTGTTTATCGATATGTTAGCATGGACACAATCGAATAATGACTTGTTTTTTAATTTGCGTAGGTGTGCAAGAGAGCTTCGTATTTGTGACGTATCTATAAGTATTTCATAATCAATCACCAAGTGTCATAAGTACTATGAAAATTTACCTTCTGCTATGTCCTATTTGTATGACAAAACTGGTTGCATATGTTTGATACAAAATTTATGTTGCGGTTGTAGTTTATTTACAAAGTACCATACCAATGATTATATAAAAAAATAATAACAACAAATAATAGAAGCCGACTGCATGAGTAGACTCAGGAGAAGCATCGAAACAATTTAATTTATTTTAATTGAACTCAATGGAGTTGTATAATGGCCTTGTGTTTGCAATATTTAGCTACGGACTAAAAAACATGTTGTGTTCCTATATGGTTATTTTGCGTTTATTTTAAAATGTCATTGAAATATTAACAGCGAACTTTTAAATAGTACACCGCTAAGAGATTTTTTACTTTAAAATTTATTTGAAATCTATTTTATAATTATAAAAAAGGAAAATTAGTAACAGCCATTAACTTTAACTAAACCCAATTTTAACAGCAAGTTGTAATAATAATAAAATAATAAATAATTTTGAATCTGTTAGTAATATACACATACGCCTATAGGACTCTAATTTTGTTTTACCCTTTCTAGGCTTGGGTATCACTTTAACTAGAGGAAACCCCGATCCTTGGTAGTAATATTCAAGTCCTAACAAAACGAATTGAAATGAATTGAAAAAAAAAATTAAATAATCTACTTATGCTAAAATACTGGACGGCAAACTTCGTTCAGTCCAGTCTCAATTGACAATCATTCAAGATTATAAGTCTTAAGTGAGCCAACAGGAAAATTCTGTTGGGAAACTATCACGGGATTCAATGCTAGAGTCACTTGATATAATCCTGAAATTGTGGAAAAACGTGCTGTTTACAGGAAGCATTTTAACAAAGTCAAAAGAGATATACGGTGGGCCACATATATATGTATGTATATATGGGATTGGGACATTGGCGGAGAAGACGGTAGAATCGTAACTCAATATAATTTAACGGAGACAAATTGACCGGCACACATCACAACCACGTGAGTTGATCATGCTCTCAAAACTTACAAAAGTCGTTTTTTTATAAAATACATCTACTACGGCTAAGTGTACGCCATGATTTATACTGAAAAAAACTCCAGTATAAGATTTTTTTCTTCATAACATTGGGGCCATCCATAATTATTGCCACCATGTTCCCACATAAAAATCGCGAGATAGCGGGAAATAAAAACTCTAACCAAAAATTTTGTTAAATAGTTTTCTAATAATATTAAGAGTTTGAACTTTTAAAAAAACTGAACTAATAAGGTCAACTATTAGAAAATGTGGAAATAAATTAAAATTATCCTTACAATTTTCAGCATTTATATTTAAGAAATGATACCTTTATAACTGTGATAATCCGCTTCGTCTGTGTCTGATACTTAACATCCTACATAAAATCTAAAATTAATATGTTATTGTCGTTGTTCGTATTATTTTGCTCTTCTCTGTGTGGGTATGATGTAAATTTTTTCGATTTAGTTTCAACTCTTTATCATTAACAGTGAAAGGCGGCACCAGTATGTTTGAATGTAATTTGTGTTCATAAAAGGTTTTCGTTTTCATTCCATATACATATATGTCTGTTAAAGTCAATTTAACTCTTTGGGCTTGCATAACAAAAAAATACCCCCACAATCATTCTTTTACAAGTATTATATAAACTTCCTTCAGTAAAATGAAAATGTTAATTTCATTTGTTACGACTCATAGATTCGAAGAACCCTTTAGGAATCAAAATTGTTTAAAAATAAAATAGTATTTTTTGTTAAATTATACGATTTCTCCCCAGAGTCACATTATTTGTTTAATATTTCAACATTTAATATTTACAAAAGTTTACAAAACTGACATACAGTGTGAACAAGTTAACGGTTTAGAGCTAAATTTAGCTTAGGTTTTTTCCATTTGGTTTATTTCTGAAATAAATGTAGTTTTTCTGGCCTTTTCTGTTGGCTGTAGAGGTCGTACAAACAGCAAAATAGAAGCTACAGTATTAAAATAAGAATACAATTGAGAAAGAATTTTTCTTTATATTTTTTGGATAATATGTACTCTCCTCAGTGTATTGTTTATGTACATATGTACTTGTTAACCAAGTAAAATGAATGGACTGTAATTGTACATATACTGAACCAAAAATTTCCTTTATAAAGATCGATCGAACAATTGTTATTGTTTACCAAAGGAGTGTAAAGCAGAATAAGAAACAAAGCAATTGTTGTTGGTTACATCAAGTTGTGAACAGTGGCACACAGAATTGTGCGAACGATAAAGAAATTAATTAAAACTGAACACAAATTTATTTTTATTGCAATCTACGAGATTATATTTCAAACGTTTTTATAAGGTAAAAAAGTAAGAATATTATTTGTGTAAGTGTTTTTACGTTTAGGTTTCCCCACACTCTATGGACTTTGGTTTAATTTTAAAAAATTAAAATCGAAACAACTTTTACAGCGAATTCTTAGCTTGAATTGTGCAGAGAATATTTACTCCTATAATTAATTGATCATGTAGAATTTGTCATGCGTTACGCTTTAACTTGAAATCGTCGTAGTCTAGTAGGTAGTGTGTTGGCTTATTAGACGTAAGGCCAGCGTTCGAGCCCCAGGCAGGACATCAAGACAAAATACAAAAAGTATTTCTTCGGCGACTTCCTCTCAGCAGATTACTGGCAAAAACTCTGAGAGTAAATAAAATTGCCATGAAAAAGTTTCTCAAACAATCTGTCGTACGGAATCGACTTTAAACTGTAGGTCCCACCACTCACGTATAAAATTAACGTTGTACAATGGACCTCCGGGTACCTCCGGTATTGTCTTAATTGACAAGTACACGTCCTGTCACCTAACCTAACCTAACCTACACTTTAACTTTTCTAACTGACAGCAGAGTTGAAAAGCATAATTTTTCATGTTCCTTGTTTTATTCGGTACTTCTCCGTAAGTCCAAAACATTGAGTTGGGCAACTTTTAACGTTTGCCTTATGGTTGGTTTCTTTTGCTTTTTTTCTCGACTTTTTTATTGTGTGCAAGCAAATTCAACAAAGTACAACATATCACGGATTCTATGTGATACAATACAATCGCATTTTTATTTTTGAGTATCACTCAGTACAAAGCGGATGACCACTGTGTTTTCAACATTACAAGTTTATGACTGCCTTGAGTCCTTAACTGAACATACACAATCATTTTGTCTGATTTGAGTTCTTCTCGTTAGACAAAATTTCACAACATTTATGATATGATTCGACACTACTTATGACCGCTTTTCTTATTCAATCATCAGATTGAATAGAATTTACCTTTCTACTATTACCTCATTTATTTTAACGCAAAGTTTGGTGATTTCTTCTAGACTCATTTCGATTTTAATGGACCAGCACTGTCTGTTTGAAGAATCTGATTTCATAAAATCTTGAATACAGACCAACCAAGCCTAAGAAATCTTTACAAGTTACTACAAGTGTTTCCAACACATTTGTTCGAGTTTCTAGAGAAGTTAAAAAAAGATCAAATGAATTTCATAACGAAATCAAATCTGACTAAATTTCAATATTTTCTAATCAATTTCAATTAGTCTTAACAAAATCGAAATTATTCGAAGGTACGTCTTCAATGCTTCTATTCCTTATATTATAAACCATAAACCATTAGCCAAGTCATTTTAGCTGCACTTATGCAAAAACAATATGTTCACATCCCTACGAATTCGCTTAAAGGTTATTGTCATATCCTAGAAAGTAAAAAATAGTTTCGAAGGCGAACGCAACAAAACTTTTATTTTAGGTCAAATGGACAGCTTTCATTTGTATGAAATATTGCAAGAAATCCTTGGTTTTTTGGATTTGTGCAGCTTATTATTTTTAGAATTCTATGAATTATTGCGTCCAGCACAAATTCTCTCATTTTTTGTAATGGACGCAGAAGACGAGGGGAAAACTTTGTATTTATGCAGGCAGCGTTAAAGTTTCCATTGCGTCTTATATTTTCTTTCTCAGAAGAGAATGGCCTATATTGACATTTTAATTCGATGTGTTCAAATCTTGATTGAACTGGGTGTTTTTTTAACAAATCCATTCATTCTGAACCCTGTAATTCAGTAATATAACGCCAATATAGTTTAGAGTTCCAGCCTTTCCTAGTTTAGTTAGAGTTCGCTGTATATATGTATGTTAATTTTGGAATATTTATATCTACATATTATATATTTTACTAGCTGTACCCTGCGCGAGTTGCTGCGCTACCAACTAAAATAAATTTGAAGGAAAGACATTACACAAATGTCCAATTAATTTTAAATCATTTTATTGATTTTGTTCCCGTTGTCCTGTTGATTCAGATGAAGGGGCCTGAGTAGTACGCATTCGATCAGTTTCTAATCTCACTTCTCGTTGTTCAAGTGGTTCAAGCGAAGGGGTCTTAGCGGCATATGCTCGAAGATTTTCCAGTCTTAATGCCCAATTGCTTGTCATTCACTTTGAATACTTTTCAGTGACGCCATCCATCGGAAATTAATCGCACCAACCTCCGTCGATTCATGCGCAAAAACTATGTTAAAGAATGCACAGTTTACGAGTTAATTCATTTCGAGTAATTTTCAGTGGCACCACCTGTCGGAAATTGGTCATACCAACTTAGAAACCTTCGTCGGGTCATATGCAACAACTGTGCTAAAGATCATAACATGATCAAATGCACAGTTTACGATTTAATCCATTTTGAGTAATTTTCAGTAGCGCCACCTGTCGGAAATTAGTCATACCTACTTAGAAACCTTTCCCGGCTCATGCGCAACAACTTCGCTAAAGATCATAAAATGATCAAATGCATAGTCTACGATTCTATAAGGCACATGCAAACAAACATTTATTTTTATCGCCTACTTGAAGGAAGGAAGGTACTGTTTAAATTTCAAGAAAATCGGTCCAGCCGTGTAGCCGTCTATAGGCTTCAAACAAACCCACAAACAAATAAACACACATTCATTTTTATATATAAGAAGGTATATAAGATTACATAGAGCTGACGGGTGACGTATACGTAATATTATGTTAGACAATAACACTCATACTTTCGGTCCCACCACTCATGTATAAAATTAACACACAACATGAGTGGTGTGAGAAACTAGGTCGTAATTCTGACTGAAGGGTTGTAATGACCAATTATGTATGTATGTATGTACTATATATACATGTGGGATAAGGCAGTATTTAACACTGACATACGAAAGAGGAGTACTAATTAATGCAACTCAAACGGACAAGGAGAAAAGAGAGAAGCAGAAGTTGAAAGAAGTGGGAAAAGGGAGACAGTTCTTCTTGAAGCATGCTAGTTGTCGGAGCTAGAGCGAATTGGTTTTTAATAAAGTTGAAAAGAGGAAAATTTATAAGTCAAGTTGTGTGTTGAATTTTTAAGTTGTTAGAATTGTTTGAATTAAAGTTGCTTTTGAAAGTTGAAATTGAAGTGTTAAAGGATTGAAATATTAAAACTATTACATTGAATTAACCTATATTTTTTCTGTATTTTAAATTTAATCTTAGTATATAATAAAACTGAATTAATTAATTAAGAAACTAAAATTGACTATTATTATATTATCCCTACATTTGGGGGCTCGTCCAAAGCCAGAATAATTACCGGTTTTAATTTACATGTTATTGTAAAATAAAGTGTTACATTTGTGCATAAGTTTGTGTCTCAATAATATTTCAAGGTCAATATTTTTCCAAACTAAAACGGTAAATTTCATTTAAATTAAAAAAAAAAGAGAAACACAAAGACGAAAATAATATTCCTCCTTATAAATAATGATTAAACGAAAAGAGAATGTTTCGTTAAAAAGAGAAAAGAGCTTAATTTTGTAAAAGATAATGAAAAACAGCAAAACTTACATAGATAACTCTAAAAAACTGAAGGCCATATAGAAATAAAAGAAAGAAGAGTGCATAGAAAACGTTACGGAGAAAAATAATATAAAAGTGTAATGGAAAGCGAAGAAGTAGATAAAGTGCAAACAAAATCAAGTAGAATCAAAACAATAGATACTAAAAATTTTAAAGAAGCATCAAAACAAACCTGTCAAAATATATGTAAAGTGAACAATAACGAAGTGCAATTAAAACAAAATAAGAAAATTGAAGAATCTGTTTATCAAGACACAAAAGAAATAGAAACAGTAGAAATAGAAAACCATAACAAAGCCATGGAAGATCAAAATATACAAGAAACCAAAATTAATAAAAATATGTCTGAAAATAACCAAACAATATTTAATATAATTTCAGAGAATAATGTTGAAAAAACTATCCCAGTTTTTGACGGTGATTCAGGTATGACAATAGATATGTGGATAAAAAAATTTGAAGAATATGCTGTAGCTTATGGTTGGTCAGAAGTGCAAAAATTTGTATTCGCGAGAAATAAAATGAAAAAATGTGCGGAATTGTTTTTGCAATCAGTTTCGGTTTGTGATTACAACACTCTAAAAAAATTACTGATGGATGAATTCCATAGAGATTATACAAGTGCTGAAATTCATTTGCAACTACGCGAACGAAAGAAAAAGGACAGTGAAAATTGACATTTTACACATGCGTCGGATCCGATCTCTCGGTATGGTGGACGAACGGTCAATAATACGCTATATAGTTGACGGTATTAAAGGAAGTCGGGAGTCCAAAATTGGATTGTATTGTGCGCCTAATTATAAAGAACTAAGGGAACAGATAGAAGTGTATGAAACAATTTATAGACGTATAAATGAATCTACATATAAAAACAGAAATAAAATGGCAAACTACAATAATAATAATAATAAAGACAACGCCAAAATAATTCACTGTTTTAATTGTGGGTCTACAGACCATAAACGCGCAGAATGTACTTTGAAAATACCAATATGCTTTAGATGCAGCAAAAGTGGCCATATATCTAAAGACTGTAAAACAATCAATGCCGTGAACTGTATGATGCCCAATGCACAATTAAGAGATATAATAATAAATAATAAAAATTTTAAATGCTTTATCGATAGTGGCGCGGACATTTCGGTGATAAAAGAAAGTGCTTTTCGGAAATATTTTAATGCAAATATTACAGAATACAAAAAAGAAATAACTGGTTTCGGTCGCGCGGTAACGATTCCTAAAGGTATTTTCGGGGTGAGATCGAACTTTGATGATCTGGATATAGATCATAATTTAGTAATCGTGCCAGATGAATCTGTTAACTATAATATTGTGATCGGCTACGATGTCCTAAGTAAAATGCGTTATACGTCGGATGAAAACACTTTTCATTCTATAATACCACTCGCCGAAAAAAAAAAGAACTTAAAAAGCTTATGAATATAAATATTGATCAAGAACTTGATATTATTGCTCCTGTTAAGTATGCTGAAAGAATCAAATCTATAAGAGACAAGTATAAACCAGAATGCAACACGGTAAGTCCCATCACAATGAAAATTATACTGGAGAAGGAAAACCCAATATACTCGTCGCTCAGTCGTTTATCACCACCTGACCAAAAGATAGTGGAGGAACAAGTGGAACAATGGTTAAAAGAAGGTATAATTCGTAAATCAACATCTCAATATTGCAGCCGTGTACTGTTGGCTAATAAAAAAGATGGTACCAAACGAGTGTGTACTGATTACAGACGATTGAATAAAATCTGTTTTAAAGATCGGTTTCCTGTACCACATATGAAAGATTTAATAGACAGTTTAGCGGGTTCATCTGTTTTTAGCGTATTAGACATCAAAAATGCATTTCTACACGTACCTATTGAAGAAAGTAGCAAAAAGTATACGGCCTTTGTAACCAAACAAGGTATTTTCGAATTCAATTTTGCACCGTTCGGGTTTTGTAATTCTCCAGCAGTTTTTATACGATTTATTAACTCCATATTTAGAACACTGGTAAATGAAGAAATTATGCAAATATACATGGATGATATAATAATATACTCTAGTGACAACGAAAGAAAAAGTTATTAACGTTGCTGCTCAGAACAATTTAATTATTAATTGGAAGAAATGTAAATTTTTACAAATCCGTGTAGAGTTCATAGGTCTAATTATTGAAGATGGTGCAATAAAACCGAGCGAAGATAAAATTAAAGCAGTAGAAAAGTTTCCAAAACCTCAAAATATTAAGGGCGTACAAGCATTTCTCGGTTTAACAGGATTTTTTAGAAAATTTGTAAAAAATTATGCAATAATTGCCAGGCCCTTAACAAACCTGTTGAGAAAAGATGTTGAATTTCAATTAAATACGGAGGCAGAAGTAGCAATCGCAACGCTAAAGAATATATTGGTAAGCCAACCAGTTTTAAACATATTTTGCAGTAAAAAATATTATACAAAACTGCATCAAATGCATATTATTCAACAAAAAGCAAGGCAAGCTCGAAGGGTTTCTACAGTGTATCGACAAAGGAGACAGGCCGTTAAATACAATACACATTGACCACTTGGGGCCAATGGATGCTACTTCTAAGATGTATAAACATATTTTGGCAATTGTAGATTGGTTCACAAAGTTTGTGTGGCTTTTTTCAACAAAAAGTACTGGAGCAGATGAAGTCGTTAATAAGCTTGAATTCTGGCAATCAATATTTGGAAATCCACAACGCATAATAAGTGACAGAGGACCAGCTTTCGTTTCGAATGTCTTTGAAGAGTTTTGTAAAAGAAACAACATCGAACATATTTTAATAACTGCAGGCGTACCAAGGGGCAACGGTCAGATAGAGCGAATTAATAGAACAATTTTATCAGTCATCTCAAAGTTGTCATCAGATAAACCAGAACATTGGTATAAATATTTAAGTGGCGTGCAAAGAGCAATTAACAGTACTTATCACAGATCTATAGGTCGATCGCCATTTGAAATACTATTCGGAACAAAAATAAACGATAATATATGCAGTAATGTAGTCAAAGTTTTGAAAGAAGAGCTGATTAATGAATTTGACAAAGAACGAGAAAATCTGAGAAATGAAGCCAAACGCCAAATTGAAAAGGTTCAATTGGAGAACAAGCAGAATTTCGACCGTAAAAGAAAACAAAACGTTGGCTATAAAGTTGGTGATTTAGTGGCTATCAGAAGAACGCAATTCGTCGCAGGTAGAAAGCTTGCAAACGAATATCTATCATATGAGATCGTGAAAGTGAAGCGCAATGGGCGGTACGAGGTTCGGAAAGCGGCATCAGTTGAGGGGCCGAATATTACAACCACAAGCAACGACTATATGAAGTTATGGCGTTACACTGAAGTTGAAGATAAAGAGAGCAGTTCATCATCCGAGACGGATGAGTAGTCGGATGACCGAATGTGGGATAAGGCAGTATTTAACACTGACATACGAAAGAGGAGTACTAATTAATGCAACTCAGACGGACAAGGAGAAAAGAGAGAAGCAGAAGTTGAAAGAAGTGGGAAAAGGGAGACAGTTCTTATTGAAGCATGCTAGTTGTCGGAGCTAGAGCGAATTGGTTTTTAATAAAGTTGAAAAGAGGAAAATTTATAAGTCAAGTTGTGTGTTGAATTTTTAAGTTGTTAGAATTGTTTGAATTAAAGTTGCTTTTGAAAGTTGAAATTGAAGTGTTAAAGGATTGAAATATTAAAACTATTACATTGAATTAACCTATATTTTTTCTGTATTTTAAATTTAATCTTAGTATATAATAAAACTGAATTAATTAATTAAGAAACTAAAATTGACTATTATTATATTGTTACGTTTTTACCTTTTTAAAAACGTTTAAATATGAGTTCGTAATTGCAAATAAAGTAAAAACAAATATGTGGTTATTTTCTCTTAAATCTCTTTATTATTCACACTACTTTTGTGTGCCACCGTATAGAACTTAACGATACAACAATAATAATCAGCTTATTCACTTTATTAGCAGTGCTGTCAGATGTGGCGATTTCTCGCCAAACGTGGCGATTTTTCATTGCCTTTGGCGACCAAAATTTTCAATTGGCGACGTGGCGATTTTTTGGCGATTTACGAACTAGTTGGCGATTTATTTGGCTATTTTAAATTTTTTTTTTTTTATTTCCTTGAAATACTTTTTTAACACTTTAATCCATTAACATAATGTTCTTACATTATACATCTCTGGTATCCCTCATATATTATATTATTATTACATAGTGCATGGCACAATTAATGTCAACAAGTAAAACAGTTCATATTAATGGGTTATACCAATGTCTTTGTCATTTCGTACTTGCAAAACAATACACAAACAACAAACTGATTGTTGTTGTTAAATTTTTTAAAAATAATGGAAATTTGGATAACAATATGTTCATTAAATTTATCTATTGATTCGCCGACAAAAACTGTAGGTTCCACCACTCATGTATAAAATTAACACACACAACATAAGTGGTGTGAGAAACTAGGTCGTAATACTGACTGAAGGGTTGTAATGACCAATTATGTATGTATGTATGTATTGATTCGCCGGATTCTTTTCTGCCATTGGAATCTATATATTTTGGCACAGAATTTGAAATGGAATTAAAAAATATAAAAATGAATGAATATGATGCAGAAATGTTAAAAGAAAATTGTTTTTTGTACTTAAAAAAACTTTTAAAAGAAATGCTAAAACGATTACCTGAAAATATAAATATTTTTAAAACATAATGAATTTTCAATATTAAAATGTGGAAACACAAGTAAAATTTTCGGTAGTTCAAAATTCATTAACTTTATTCATTTATCTGCAGGGGAATATGAATTGCAATGGTAAAAATTAGCATATATCAATTGGTCTGAGATCTTTAAAGGTGAAATCCCAACAAATTTATTAGACTTTTGGCAATAAGTTTACAATTATTGCGAAGCGGCTGGAACATTTCACTTTAAAGACTTAGCATTGGCCGTTCTAAATATGTTAATTTTACCAACCAGCAACGCTTGCGTAGAAAGGGTATTTTCTAAAACTCGCTTACGTAATAAAATTCAATATGAACTTTTAGATTCATTGATAAGAATAATAAGTTATATGAATGTTAATAAATATTATTGCAATTCATTTCAGCCTACAGATAAAATGTTAAAAAAGTTTAATTCTAATACAATGTATTATATACCAGGCAGTTAAAATGAATCTGCAGAGATAGATATAGATTTATGCAATTAATTTTTGTAAAAAATATTTTGACAACTAATAACTATTGCACTAAAAGTACAAATGTAATGTAAAATTATAATATTTTTTTATTATATGTAGACTTTTATTAAATTTATATTGACTTTATAGTACATGAAATAAATAAATGTCAATGATTTTTTAAACTTTTGGCGATTTTCATTTTGGAAAAAATGAATAATATTTTATTTTGGCGATTTTTCGTATAGCTTTTGGCGATGGAGGTGAAAAAAAATCTGACAACACTATTTATTAGTTCACACAATTATTCACTTTGCAACCACGACTTGTTTTGTTCACACGCAACTTCACACAAGGCTGACTGTATTAACTCTGACTACTGCTTGCTTTGTCCAGCCCTTTTATAGTCCGCACGCACGTATGATCAGTATGATGAACGTTCTCGATGTGGAATGTTCTCGCTCGCGCCTTCTCGAGACTTCTGCTAGTACATTGTTGTTTGTGTACTTTGGTTATGTTGTCCGTTACATATTTATTTGTCGTAGCTGGTTTACTTTATGTTGTTGTTGCTACCTGGTTCGTTGTACACATGTGTGTGTGCAGCTTTAGATAATCAACACGTTCGTTGTATTCTTAGTGTTAGTGCGTATTTGTGTCGTGTGCATTGTGTTGGTGTAGCTGGTAGCTTTTGTTTATCGTTTTTATTGTTAAACGATATTAGGTCGTTTCGCTTCGCGTAACACTGCCGCCCACTTAAGCCTGTTCGTCCCGAATAGGCTCAGTATCTCCTTTCCCATATTTTGCCAGTCGCTCTATGTGTACGACCTTCATTTTTGCTCGGGGGCTGTTAGCTTTCTGTATCCTGTACACGACATCGTTTAATCGTTTAATTATTTTATACGGTCCATCCCAGCTGGTTTGTAGCTTGGGAGATAATCCCTTCTTCCGCTTTGGGTTGTATAGCAGAACCATTTGTCCCTCATGGAAGCCCTCTGTGTTTGCCGCATGATCATACCTGGCCTTCATTCTATCACTGACCATTTTTATACGGGTGCGCACAAACTCATGAAGTTCATTTAGGCTTTCATCTTTTCCAGTGTATGTGGCATCCCTCTCTGTGCCGGGCTTAACGCCAAACTCTAAGTCACCGGGCAGCTTTATCTCTGTCCCAAAAATAACCTTGGCGGGTGATCTAGATGTTGAATCATGGACCGCGGATCGGTACGCCTGTAGAAACCTCGGAATGTGTTCGTCCCAGTCTTTCTGTTGCTCGCTCACTACTTTTCGCAAGTATTCCTCCAGGGTTCGGTTAAATCGCTCTACCATTCCGTCTGACTGTGGGTGAAGAGGCGTCGTTCGAGTCTTCTTAATGCCATATACTTCGCACATTTCCTTTAATACAGCTGAATCAAAATTTCTGCCTTGATCGGAATGTAGTTCTATTGGAACCCCGTAGCGGCATACCCAATTGTTCACAAAAATGTTAACTATGGTGTTCGCCTCTTGATTGGGTATGGCATATACTTCCGGCCATTTGCTGAAGTAGTCCATCACAACGAGAACATATCGGTTTCCGGCATTGCTGACTGGAAAAGGGCCTGCAACGTCCATCGCTATCCGCTCGAATGGTGTGCCTGAGTTATACTGTTGCAGCTGACCTCGAGTTCTTCTGGACCTTTAGCTGCAATACACTGGGTACAATTTGCTATCCAGTCCGATACTGCTTGCTGACATCCAACCCAATAAAAACGTTGTTTTAGCCTTTCCAGTGTCTTGGTCACTCCAAGATGTCCTCCGCTGGCTCCACTATGGAACTCCTTTAACACTTCTTTCATTTTGGAGGAAGGCACTACCAATAGGTTGGATGAGGTCTTGCCATCAGCGCTTTCCCAAAGTCGATATAGGCACCCATTTATGATCTTTAAGCTGTCCCATAGTGCCCAATAAGCTTTTGTAAAAGGACCTTCTGCGGATATCTCATTTCTGGTCGGTCGTTTGTCCTCTTCCTTAGCTGCTATTATTTTCGCCAATATTGGGTCACTTCTTTGTGCTTGGGACCAGTCTTCGTTGGCTTCAATCCGCGTTAGCCGGATATCGACGATGGATTCCTTTTTCTCAGCTTTCACGCAATGTTTACACTCCAAATTGCAAGGTCGACGTGAAAGAGCGTCAGCATTTCCATGTTTTATGCCCCTTCGGTGTTCGATGCTGAAGTCGTAGGTCTGGAGGCGTTCAATCCAACGTGCTAACTGTCCTTCAGGGTTCTTGAATTGTAGCAGCCATCTCAGTGCAGAGTGATCAGTCCTTAGCAGAAAATTTTGGCCATACAGGTACTTGTGGTAATGTTTGATGCACTCCAGCACTGCCAGTAGCTCTCGTCGGGTCACACAAAAATTCCGTTCAGGCTTTGACAAGGTGCGACTATAGTAGCCTCCGACTTTTTCTGTTCCATTGATAACTTGGGAAAGTACACCACCAATACCATATCCGCTAGCATCACTGTCTAAGATGAACTTTTCTCCTGGGACTGGATACGCCAAAACTGGTGCAGCACACAATAGGTCTTCTAGTGTCTGGAACGCCTTCTCCTGTGGCTCACCCCATTGATAGATTTTTGACTTCTTGGTGAGCTCATGCAAACTTGTAGCCACGCTGGCAAAGTTAGGCACAAAGCGTCTATAGTATGTGCATAGTCCCAAAAAGCTGCGTAGTTCATGAAGATTCTGGGGACGAGGCCAGTCCTTTACTGCTCGTATTTTATCTTCATCGGTGGATATCCCATCTGCTGTGACAAGATGCCCCAAATATTTCACCTGCTTTTGGAAAAATGCACATTTCTTTACGCTTAGTTTTAGTCCAGCCGTTGATATCCGTTGCAGAACTTCTCCCAGGTTCTTTAGGTGTTCGTCGAAAGTTCTGCCCATCACTATTATGTCGTCGAGATACACCAGGCAAGTCTTCCAATGCAGTCCCTTTAGCACACGTTCCATAAGCCGCTCAAATGTGGCCGGAGCATTACAGAGTCCAAATGGCATAACCTTAAACTGCCATAAGCCGCCGTTTGCACTAAATGCGGTTTTCTCTTTGTCCTTGTCTGCAATCTCCACCTGCCAATACCCGCTTTGTAGATCCAATGTGGAGAACCATTTTGTTCCGCCTAGCGTGTCGAGTGTATCGTCAATTCTTGGTAGCGGGTAACTATCCTTTTTGGTGACATCATTCAGCTTCCTGTAGTCTACGCAGAATCTCGTACTGCCATCTTTCTTCTTTACTAAAACTACAGGTGAGCTCCACGGACCCGCTGATGGTTCGATTACACCGCTCTTCCTCATTTCGTCGACTAACTCCTTGACCTCATTACGCTTCGCCAGCGGTATGCTTCTGGGTGCCTGCTTTATCGGTCTCGCTTCGCCAGTATCAATTTCGTGTTTGACCATGGCTGTTCTTTCTTGCCTTTTGTTGTTCGTGGCGAAAGCGAAAGCATACCTCTTTAGCAGCTTTTTGGCTTTGGTTTTCTCTGCAGCTGCTAAACCTGCTATCCATTTCTCCACATTTTCACCAAATTCCTTTTGATCCTTGGCTGACATATCGGCAGGTTGCGGCGTTTGTTCGCTGTTTATTACCGCCTCTACTGGAACACATTGGCCCACCTCTGAGTTTTTATAGACGACTCTTTCATCGCCTGATAAATTTAGCACTCTCACCGGGACTATTCTTTGTTCTGTGGATTTGACGAGGGCCGTTGCTGATATTAAATCCGTCTGTATTTCTGCTGGTTCCACAACCCACAAGCGGTTTTCCACACAGTCTCCATCCAAACGCGCCCATATCAGTGATTCACTCTGAGGTGGCAATTTGAGTTGTTCGACCGCAACTATCCTTCTTGCGTGCACTTGATGCTTGTACCCCACGTCTAGAGGTATCTCTACATTTCGCCAACTCATAATCTGTTGCCCCATATTCAAATTGATGTCATGAGCTATCATGAAATCGGCACCAATTATAACCTCGTCCACAATATCGGCAACAATAAAGATGTGACTTACACTAATGTTGGCTATAGTCACCTTCGCCTCAGTTTTTCCGTGGACGGTGGCAGACTCTCCCGTAGCTGTCCGTAGTCTTACATTGCTAAGTGCCTCACACTTTCCCTTCACTACATCTGGCCTGATGATAGACTGCGTCGCCCCGGTGTCTATAGTGAAGGTATGTGGTCTGCCATTTATGTGTCCGCACGCAAAGATTGTTGTTGTTCTGTTGCATCACTGATATTGAGATTGTGGGGCCTTCGCTTGTGGGAGCCAGCACTTGCCCCTCAGCGCTAGCTCGTTTTAGTTTAACGGGGACTCTTGTGAAGATGGTTGGTAGTTCGCCCGTTTCTTATTCCTTGATGGTGAGGCGGATCTTGATCTCTTGCGTGGCGCTTTGCAGTTTCTTTGGAAATGGCCACTCTTTCCGCAGTTGAAGCATTTGAGTTTAGCCTTTTGTCCATTTTCTCCCAAAACTTGCTTCAACATCTCTTTAAATTTGTCCAAAAGGTATTCCTCCTCCTCCACGACTTCCATTTTTCGCACTTTACTGACTTGTGGTCTAGAAATCGTGCGAGCGGTCTCCTGGGCTAGTGCGAAGGCCACGGTCTCTGCAAAAGTTGTCTTCTGTGTAGAACATACCGCCAGTTTAATATCAGGGTCGCGTATGCCGTTAACAAACGCCTCGGTCTTAAAGTTGTCTATCAATGGATGGTTTTCTCCTGGGTATGTGAGCTGCACTAATCTCTCAACCTCCATTGCAAAGGCTTGTAACGACTCATTTGCCTTTTGCGCCCGACATCTCAACTCCATGCGGTATAGTTCCCGTTTGTGCTCATCGCCAAATTTACGCTGCAACGCCACCATTAAGTCGCTGTAGTTGTTTCTGCTGCTGGCTGACATGGTTTCTAGGATCTCGGCTGCGACACCTTTTAACGCCAGAATTAGTTCTAGAGCCTTCTCTCCATCGTCCCATCCGTTTCTGCTGGCTACCGTCTCAAATTGGAACTTGAATACGGATAGGGGTGAGCTGCCATCAAAGCTAGGTGCTTTTATTCTGCCGGTACTTTCGGACACGACTCGCACTGGTTCCAGTCGCTGGCTCTGGAGGTTGTTGATCTTCTCTTCCATAATCACCAGTTTTCCGTCGACGGTCTTCCCCAAATCGTTCACTTTCGTATCGACGGTCCTTTCTAAATGTGACATCCTTTCCTCCGCACCAGTAATTCTTTTGCTGACCTACTCATGGATTTCCTGCAGCTTTCCAGATGTTGTTTCCAGCTCCATTTCAATTTTTGACAAAATTGCTGCTTGCAGACGTTGGTTCTCAGCTCTAGAAGCTTCTCGTACTTCAGCCAGAAGTTTTTTACTTTCGGTTCTAGAAGCTTCTTGCACTTCAGCTAGAAGTTTTTGATTTTCACTTCTAGAAGCTTCGAATAGCTTCTGGTTTGCTACTTGCATTTTCTCCATAATTTGTTCACTATCTTTTCGGGAAGCTTCTTGTTTATCAGCTAATACTTGCATTTTTTCCATCATAGCGGCTAGCAACGAATTTATGTCGACACCGCTAGGCGTTGCAGGGGCCTGTAACTCTCGTTCCTCTTCATCCTCGAACTCGTAGGATTCGATGTCGATGCCCTGAAGCTGCAGTTGTTCCCTTAACCGCCTTTGTAGTTCATTCTTCGTACCCGTTGTTGGCAGCTCTAATTTACCCAACTCTCGTTTCAGCCGGTCCACTCTTAATTCCGATAGTTTCATTTTATTTATTTATTTCTTTTTATTTATTTTTACTTTTGGATTTTGCAATCCCACTTCTGACACCAATTGTTACGTTTTTACCTTTTTAAAAACGTTTAAATATGAGTTCGTAATTGCAAATAAAGTAAAAACAAATATGTGGTTATTTTCTCTTAAATCTCTTTATTATTCACACTACTTTTGTGTGCCACCGTATAGAACTTAACGATACAACAATAATAATCAGCTTATTCACTTTATTAGTTCACACAATCATTCACTTTGCAACCACGACTTGTTTTGTTCACACGCAACTTCACACAATGCTGACTGTATTAACTCTGACTACTGCTTGCTTTGTCCAGCCCTTTTATAGTCCGCACGCACGTATGATCAGTATGATGAACGTTCTCGATGTGGAATGTTCTCGCTCGCGCCTTCTCGAGACTTCTGCTAGTACATTGTTGTTTGTGTACTTTGGTTATGTTGTCCGTTACATATATATTTGTCGTAGCTGGTTTACTTTATGTTGTTGTTGCTACCTGGTTCGTTGTACACATGTGTGTGTGCAGCTTTAGATAATCAATACGTTCGTTGTATTCTTAGTGTTAGTGCGTATTTGTGTCGTGTGCATTGTGTTGGTGTAGCTGGTAGCTTTTGTTTATCGTTTTTATTGTTAAACGATATTAGGTCGTTTCGCTTCGCGTAACAATATTATCCCTACATACATTATTATATATTTATATATCCTTAAAACAAACTTGAAAAAAAATTATCATATTTATGGGGTCCTTATGGCTTTTAGACACAAAAGTTTTAAATACAGAAAATCATTAAGATGGAGGAATTATTTCTAAATTATTATTATTATTCCCCATTGTTCGCGTTAAAACAGCGAGGAGCAAGTAAAGTATTTCTTAATTTCTCATCCTTATAAATACCGCAGATTTCTTTATAAAAATCTATGAATGAGGATGTGTTTCATTTACAATTTTCGAACCACCCATTTTTCTAATTATGAAGGAACGTACTCAGTCTTCCAACAGAGACTTACTACTATTAATGGTTGATAATGGACATCTCACTGAAGCTATATGTGCAAATAAAAATGCCGAAAACGAGTAGAGTACCGCCTGGATCCTCTTCTCTGTAGAACACCTCCCATTTTCCTACGCAAATTTTCCTGTTCTGGTTGTCAACGACGCTGAGTATGCGATTTATGTGATAGTTTTATGAGAGTAAGTTATGAGAAATAAATCTCTTCTTCCCTACTAATTCCAGTTTGGGGCCGTCCCATTAATGAGCTCTTTGAGAGTACTTGCACACGATTCTGATCAAGATTCATCAGTAGACACCTCTCTTAAACTCACAGCAAATCATTTATAACAAATTTAAAAACAGCAAGCGCTTTAAAAAGCTGTAGTTCTAAAATTTTTAATGTTTTAGTTAGAAAATTAAAAAAAATTTCTCAATTTTAAGTGTACTATTAAAAATTCAATATATGGGCCATTTAGATCAACAATTGATCTTTGATCGCTTATAGGAATCAATAAAACAAACCGGAAAATGTACGAAATTGAAGACAGTAATAAAAACAAATTCCTTAATACTAACAGCAACACATATTAAGGAAAATCAATAAAAAAGAGTGGCTGAAATAATGGCGACACAGGCCATAAAATTATGCACAAAACAAGAGGAACCTAAAACTTAACAACAAATTTTTATATATTTTTAAAAGTGGGTGTATGTGCATGTAGGTGGTTGAATTCACAGAAGGGATTTTATACTATTGAAAAATATGGAAGACATTCAAGATGGTATCATCAAATTTTTTAGTGTGTGTCTTTTTATTATGAGCGTCCTGCCTAAGGACGTTTTTGTTTTCTAATGATGAAGAAAAAATGAAAGAGGGAAATTAAAAGGACTTGAGAAAAAAATAACCGTAAAATGCGAAGATTCTTATGATGGTGGGAACAAAGATAAACATAACAGTCAGCTGCTAGGAGATATTTGTTTTTCACTTCGAATCTCTTATCAGCACATTGACGCGTTTAAAAGAGTTCTTAAAAAAATGTGCATCTGTGTGCATACAAACTATTACTAAATTATACATACGGTTAACAAATTTCAGAAATTTTTTAACTAATCCGTTTTCACTGAAAATTTTTATAATAGTCTGACAACTTTCCTCGATTTTAAAAAATTACTGAAATTTGTTAACTTTTGTGGGCAAACAAATGGTTAACAAACCAATTGGTTAACAAATGGTTAACAAACAAATTGGTTAACAAATTTTAGAAATTTTTTAACCAATGAAAATTTTTATAATAGTCTGACAACTTTCCTCGATTTTAAAAAATTACTGAAATTTGTTAACTTTTGTGGGCAAACAAATGGTTAACAAACCAATTGGTTAACAAATGGTTAACAAACAAATTGGTTAACAAATTTTAGAAATTTTTTAACCAATCCGTTTTCGGTGAAAATCTTTATAATTATCTGACATCTTTCCTCGATTTTATGACGGTCTTGGCATTGGTTCAGAAATTTGTGAAATTTGTTTATAATACGTATACTTTTGTGACGCTGCACAGACCTGCATAGCCCACAAAAGTCAACAAATTTCAGAAATTTTTTAAACAGTGCAAAAGACCGTCTTAAAGTCGAGGAAAGTTGTCAGACAATTATAAAGATTTTCAACGAAAACGTATGTATACTTTAGTAACTGTGTGTATATAATATATATATGTAAATTCAGAGATATATTTAGGGCCATTATTACAAATTTCCGTTAAAGTTGGATTTAGTTAAAGGTAACTTTAGCTAAAGTGAACTTTATAGTCACCTTTAACTTCTTTTCGTTATTACAACCTACAGATAAAATAAAGTTACTTTTTCAAAAATATGTCGATAACACTGCTCAATTAAACAAGTTTTTTTTAAATGCAGTGGCAACGACGGGCTTCGACTTTTTGTTGTATATGCTCAGTTTGTTTATATTTGAAATTGCCATATTGAAAATAATATATAATATGTCAAGTTCAAACATAAACCTAACTTATCTCCCTTTAGCTTAACGCTCACTCTACCATATTGTCCACTTATAATAATGAAAAACAATTTATCTGCCCGCTAAAATCCTCTCTTTAATATACGCCCTTAATATACTTACATACGTTAAGAGCATTTAATAGTGATTAGATATTAATAGAAATATCAAACATTAGTGGTAATTTATTAAAATGCTATTAATAATAAATGGATTATAACAAAAATTATAGTAATAACACGGTGCGGTAGTCAAAATACACCCAGCTAATGACGTAGTGTAAATTGTGAGTTTTGTTGGGTAGAACTCAAAAATATTTTTATTATATTTCTCGAACCCTCCAAATTTGTTTTACTTGCTGTTTTTTTTTATCTTTTGACAGAAATTTATTGATTATTTTAATACATTTTCCTAAGTTTTTTGAAAAGTGGAGAGATAACCCTTTAAAACGGTATACATTAGTGTATCATACAAACCTACATGTTATCAGTTTTTATCGTGTAAATTTTGGAAAATATGATTTTTTTCTTATTTTTTGGAAAATTAGCCACTCTAAATTACAAAATTTAATTTAGAACTAGAAAATACGTGGTGATATTCTTAAAGTGCATTCTCTTGTGAAGAGATTGGCACTGCGTTTAATAAAATCGGACAAAAATTACTGTACTTATTATTTGAAGAGTATAGCAGTCATGTTATATTTTTTATATATATGGCAATGCCATATTATGGCATCTTATCAAATGAACTTTAAATTAAAAATTTTCAACATTTTTGATTGATCATAATTTTTTATCGAAAAATTTTCCATTTTCTCATTTGACCGACAACTAGAAGTCGGCTAATACGTCACAAATATTATTATTTTACTTTAAGCAAAAATTAGCCGACTTCTAGCTGTAGCTCATTAACTTGTTGGAAGTAATACATACATATATATCTGGTCATTATAACCCTACAGCCAGTATTACGACCTAGTTTCTCCCACCACTAATGTTGTGTGTGTTAATTTTATCCATGAGTGGCGAGCCCTACTACAAACGACTGATTTTCTTGAGAAACTTTTTATGGCAATTTCATTTGCTCTGAGAGTTTTAGCTAGAAATCTGATGAGAAGAAGTCACCGAAGAAGTATTTTTTTACGTTTCGTTTTGTTGAAGATGTCTGGCTTGGGGAGTGAAGCATGGCTTCACGTCTAATAAGCCAACACACTAACTACTAGACTACGGTGAATACAAGTTGGAAGCAATAACCATTACAAATTATTAATTCTTTCGAACTTTATTTAAATTTGTACTTTAGAATGTTTAAATATTCTCTCTTATTCATAATTTCCTTAATAAATTGCAACGTGCCCACGATTTCTATTAAAATTAAATTTTATTATAAAAACAATGTCATTTGAATTACAGCCTATTAATGTGTTGCATGTGCTAACCCCTTTAAGGTTGTTTCCGACAAATATTTCTGACATTTCGGGTGATAACTTGGCGATAACCTGACGGTAATTTGATTTACAAATGTTCCAAACTTGGGAGCATGGACACCGTCTCTGACAATTGACATTGCCACACACACAAAAAAGACTGTAATGCCAAGAAAATTTGATTTTGATTCAAATGAATTTATATTTGGATTGTGCCCAACAACATTTTGCATTTGTACCAACAAGTATGTTTCTGTTGCCCCAAAGTGTAAATTCATTGTAGAGTTAAAAATGTTGCCTTAAATGTCATATTTGTTGCCACAACGGTTCAGTTGCTGTTGTCGCAACTGCAAAAATTATTGCCTCAAAAGTTCAATATACTTTTGTCGCGAATGCAGAAACTGTTGCCTCAATAGTTTAATATACTTTTGTCACAAATGCAAATATTGGTAAGATATACATATAATATAAATGAAAACATTATTTCTAGTTTCAGAATATTTATTTCAAATTTTAAATAAAAATACCCATACATATTTGCTCTTTTTGGAATATTCTAAATCCATGACGAAATATATATTAATTGTCAAATCGACAGCGCGAAGTAAGATTTCGACCTTATATCGTACGCCACTAAAAAGTACGTAAAATACGCTTAACTTATCCAACGATTCATCAATCACTATCAAATTGTTTATATTTATTATATGGCCAATCATATCCTTTTGTGCATCAGATATAGATGGTTTGGCTCCCTTGTTGATGCGTGGAGGAGTTATAACCGCATGTAGTAAATAAAAGAAATAAAGAAAGAATAAAAAAGTGTTTAAAGATTTTATATATACATAGTTTATGTATAGTAACTTTTGTTACAAGCGTGCAAAAAGTTCATAAGAATGTACAAGTAAATGAACAAATTAACCTTATTATTTTGATTCTACCACTTTTGCAATTCATGGCGAAAAATGATTTTTTCTCCGATAAACCCCCTTCCTAATTTTGAAAATACTTCGTCGATATCTTTTGAATGCATTATTTTCAAAATATCGACTTAGTTGTTGCCGCATTCTATGAATGTAGAACTTGTTTCTATTAAAGGATTCATTGTTGAAAGCAATGCAACCACTTCATTGGATATATCTACCGTACAAACATTTTGAAACACATTAATTTTTATTTTAATTATTTTAAAACTAAGAAGTTCACTTTTCACTTGTTTCACACTGACAAACTACTCAATACTGATCGCAATGATAATAAAGTACCAATCATTAGAGTTGAAAAATGCACATTTTTACGACAACAGTAATATTATTTGATTAAAAAAATTTTATGGTAAAAAAATTTTTTTATTTCCTGCAAATGCAAATTATTTACGTCAACAGCAATTTTCAATGTACCGTTATTTCAGGAGAAAACGTTTAACGACAAAAGTTATTCCATTTGCAACAAATAATTTTGCTGTTAAAAACTTCAAATACTTTCATGTTGTTGCGGTAAAAAAAATATTGTTGGAAAATTTCTTGCGACAAAAGGTTTTCATTTTCTCCAACAAGTTTTTATTCACCCCAATAGCAAAACCATCAAATGCTAAAATTATTTGCCGTCACAATATTTATTTTTTTGTGTGCAGACGTGAAATTATTCATACTGTAATAAAAGCAAAATCGATCGACAGGCCAAAAATTAAATCGGCCATCTACCGCTGTCTCTGAATTGATGATTATGGTTCTTACAGGGTCATTTTCGAAAAACTAAAGCCCAGTGACATCTCTAGCCCATAATGTGTACTTACCTGTCACTATGCTACGAGACAGTCACTTCAAAATTCTCCGAGCCCCCTATGTGGCATTTTTGCTTTTTGTTGTAAAAAAATTTTATGATGAGTGGCATTACCCAATCAGCCAGCATCCATAAGACTTTGTGAATTGTCAGCCGACTTGCCCTGAACTGTAACTTTTTATTTATCGTAACTTTTAACGATTTTC
This sequence comes from Sarcophaga carnaria, assembly GCA_958299815.1. Taxonomy (NCBI): domain Eukaryota; kingdom Metazoa; phylum Arthropoda; class Insecta; order Diptera; family Sarcophagidae; genus Sarcophaga; species Sarcophaga carnaria. Next base: position 70,794,636 of record OY283153.1, on the reverse strand, counting down.
ACTCGATCTTTGTGTGTTAAACGATACAAATTCGTACAAGGCAAATCTTTTGCTAAATAAAAGACACTCCACATAACAGATATTTAATAACTGACAGTCTTGTCAGACTTCTTGTAAACCTACATATAAAAGTGATGCGAGAGAGTCGGTATATACTGGGTGCTGTCTACATATCAAGAGTATATTCATGTACTATATCCCATATTTCATTTTTATATTATAAAACCTAAACATCTGTCACTAACGCTTACTGTATTTCAGGGTATGCTCAAACCTGTGTTCTCTTCTATAATAAAAGAATTTTTATATTAGTAAATATTTTTATTTAATAATATTTCATCTTTATTGAATATTTCATAGAAGCAAATAAATATTGAAGTAGGCCATAAAACACAAAGTAACACTTTAAATTTTTATGACACAAATATTGATTCCTTATATGATTTTATTTTACTATGTGAAAAAGAAATACTTTGTGAGAATCCTAAAAATTTCTTTACTTATAGGGGTAACATAAACAAATTTTTCTTAAATTTAGATAGATTAAAATCGAAATTTATGTTTTAAATTGTTTTTATATAATAATAAATCATAAATGTATGTTAATTAAAATAATAATACCTTCAGACTGAAATTGCAAATGTGCACTCATAATTACATATATAACTTCGAAGAAAATGAATACAGCTGTATGTATATATCAAAAATATAGTGTCCCGGTAAATCATACCTTAATTTATTAATGTTTAAATCCAGATAGTTTTTGATAAATAATTAAAATAAAATAACTTATCTGAAATTTTTGTTAGAAGAACTCCTGTTCAATCGAAATGTAATCCTCAGGGGAAAGAGTTTCCATTATAGCAGCTCCCATAGTAATTATATTCCGTGGAAATTTAAGGGCCATTATTACAACTTCCCGTTAAAGTTAAGTTTAGTTGAAGGTAACTTTAGCAAAAGTGAACTTCACAGTCACTTTTAACTTCTTTTCGTTATTACAACATAATGATAAAATAAAGTTCTTCAAAAATATGCCTGTTAAAATCCTCCCTTTAGTTAACTGCAAGTTGTAATAATGGCCCTTAAAGTAATAATCTTATGGAGGAGAATAAGGCATTTAATACTTAATAGATTTTCAAAATTAACTCCAAATACCTGGTAAGAAAATTGTGCTATATGATCACGATGTCCCTTAATAAATACATATCTTGCTATATTATTATAAGACAAGTTAAGTTTCCGCTTATCATCAGTATTACAGTTGGTGAAAATTTCAGATCCGTATAAAAGAACAGGAATCAAATTCGTTTAGCCAGTTGCATACGTATGGCAAAGGGAATCTAATCTATAACAGCCCATACGTTTCCAAGCATGCCATAAACTCTACCAACGATGACGTTAATGTGGTTAGACCACGTTAGCCGACCATTAAAAATAATACCCAGATTGAATGCTGATTCAACAAAATCAATTTTATTCAACATGATAATAATATTTGGCACAACAAATGCTCTCTTAGTTCTGGAGAGCAATAAATATTTAGATTTAGAGGGGTTTATACAAAGTCCATTAGCATTAGCCCAGTGGTCAATTTGTTGTAAATCATAGTTCATGGTGTCTATACATAGTTGGATATCCCCAATACGTGTGCTCCTATAAAGCTGAACGTCATCAGTGTACATATGTACGCTACAATTACCCAAAAATCAGGTAGGTAGTTAGTGTATATACAGAGCAAAAGAGGCCCTAATATTGATCCCTGAGGATTACCTCTTCCAAGGTTTAGCGAATTCGAGATCTTGTCGTCCTATATGAAACGAAAAATATATAACTTTAGACCGTTTCCTTAATAACTATTGTAAAATTTTGCTTCGTAGTAAATAATATTTTCAATAGTTTTGTATTATAAATCTACATTTTTTCAAAGTTTCATATTCAAAATACTTCTCAAGTTGACTACCATTATAAAAAAAAGGTTTAAAATATGTTTTAACTCCTACGCAATAAATTCAGAAATTGAGAAATTTTCTTGTGACCTTTTCTTTCCCGTTTTATGGAAAAAATATTTTGATCATCGATTTGCCCCTATTTGCGGTGTCTCTGGCGGTGGAGTTAAAAGTTTTGAATAGGTAGCAGCTTCAGATTTTTTCATTATTAAGTTCATGCGAAAGTGTCGCTGTTTTACTTTTTTCGCCTTCATCGATGTCTGTTGAAGTGCTGAAAGAGTTTTCTAAACCCTCTAACAACTTTGCCATTCGAATTCAATCATATTTAAAGTGCTCAATAATTGACAACTTCTTCGCTCGGCTTGGGCGACCTTCTGTGCCTGTATATTTTGGTCTACCCATATAAGTTACAAGTTATAAAGTCAGATAATTAACGTTATATGATATGTACATATACTCATAATAGTAGATATACCTTATTCTAAAATATTAAAGTAACGTTAACTTTGAAATTTCCCTCGAAAACGCAGCAATTATTTTTTCATTACAGTTCCATCTGACATGCATTTATTTAAATATAATGAGGGAAATTCCATTAAATCCATACAAATTGTTGTTCGTAGTAATATATACACTTGACTTATTATTTATTATTATTTTTCCTTGTGTTTAAGTGAAACTTTAAGAATAACATTATTTTGATAAAATATATTTAAAAATCAAATAAATATTTTAAAGAAAATGGGACAAAACTATAATTCTACTGATGAAAAGAAAAAGTTGTCCAACCCATGAGAAATCATAGAGAGAAGTAGCGAAGAGCTTAGTCTTTACACTTTATGCAAAATGCTTTAAGCAAAATGCTGGGTGTCTGTATATTAGATAAGCTCGGCATTTTGCTCAACATTATGAAGTATTTAAATAATGTCTTTTATATATGCTACCTAATTATTAATTACACCTTAATGTTTAGAAAAGAATACAAAAGGAACATTTTTACAAAAGGAACATATCCGAACGACGGATTTTTAAGAAACTTTTGCATTGCAATTTTATATACTCTGAGAGTTTTTGCCAGAAATCCGCCGGAAATAAGACACCTAAGAAATATTTTTTCATATTTTCGGTTTGATGTCTGACCCGGGGTTCGAACCGTGGCATTACTTCTAATAAGCCAACTCATTACCGACTAGGCAACGGCGACTTTTATCATTACTTATAATTCATAAAATTGCTTACACATATGGGAGTACCTAGACTTTTGCTGTCCACTGAACATAAATTTAAATGAATTTTGTTATATTTAACAGAATTTTTGTATAATTTTTACATTAAGTGTACTACAAATAAATGTTTTTCAAATATTCATTCGTCATATGTTAGAACGTGCACATGAACATATGTTAGAAGCCTTGTAGTAAATTAATGACATGCCATTATGCTGCCCTAATTTGTATCATTGTTTTCATCATTGTTTTCAATTGTTGGTACATATTCGGAACATGCATAAATAAACTCCTATGTGTGGATTGATTAGATGTTATTGTGTATGTAAGTGCAGAGTAAGTGAGAGTGAAAAGTTTCTGTACATTTTAGAATACAAATTATTAGTGTAATGTTATTATAAACTATGAATGTTTGAAAATGTGTGTAAAGTTGTGTTTATTATTGTTTTTACACTTAATAATACATTACAACTATGAGAGTTAAATTTACGCGTAAATGGGTATGTGTACGTGTAAACGTGAAAGCAAGTGTATGCTAGAAAATGATTTATAATTTGCATTAATTAACGTCCTCTCCTCTACCCTAATTACAAACGTGTTATTGTTTTGGAATTAAAATCCTACATGTTGTAATTAATTCTGCAACTGTGTTCGATTGATTCTAGGTAATCCAGAAGATGAAGTTATTAAACTTTTTAAAATTTCAAAAAATGTATAAGAAATCAATTTAATTAAGCCGATCATTGCGACATATGCTGTATATGCCTCTGCAAATTTTGATACACAAAAAGGTGAACATAGAGAATGAAAAAATCATTCATCATTATGTGCTGTTTGTAAGATCCCATTTTATTATCGATACTTTTACCCGCCGCTTTACCGGTCTAATAAAAAGCTTCCATACGTACTTGTAGCAGTCACATTTTCTATAGCATTTAAGATCTACAATATACAGTGGCTCCATCGCATAATCGGACAAGCACTAGTCTGATATGTATGTGCTTAAAACTTAAAAAGAAAATGTTAAATATATGTTTTTTTTTGCTTTTATTTATACTCTACATTATAGACTTTCAGATTAATAAAAAAATAACAACATTTTTCATGATAACGGTAATTTTTATAAAGAAAAAGAAAATTAACTCAATTTTTTACGCTCAACGCATAATCGGACAAAGAAGAGCACCATTGTTAAAAATGACGGAAGAGAACAATTAATACTTTGTGGCATATCCTTTGTTCTCAATCCTTTGTTCGATGGAGCCACTGTATGTTGAACTACATACATATGGGTTCATTTTATTTTTCGAAGTACCATATTTTTTCAGTGCAGTGAACTAACACTTGTGACAAAAAAAAAAGAAAGCCCCAAGAGAAAGTTTATAGCCTCGTTCTCAAACCGGTCGCGCAGGATATCTAATGAGGCTTGAGCTGATTATCCAAATGATAGACTATCCAAAAGAAGTTGGTAACCATTGACCAATAGTGCTCTCTGTTCACAACGATGGCCTAGCCAACATCGATTTCCAAAAAATATGGACCAGACTTAATAGTATATTATTTGAGATACATTGGACGCTCTTAGATCTCAGGTGGATTGGTATCGTAGCAAATGCAATTTTGGTTGTTCACTTAATAATTTAACCAGAAATATGTCTCATCGCTGAAGATAAATTTGCGATTAAAATTAGGTCAATTGCTCCAGAACCCTTTACGAGACGTTGGTATCTATGCTCGTTTATAGTGATTTGTAAAAACACACTCTTCTGTACTCTTATGCTATAAACACATAAGAGTTATGTAATATTGTGGACAAATTTTGAAATTGGTACTTCAGACAATTGCGGCAGCGAGAAACCAGAAGTAAAACAAATAGAAACAGTTTATTATTTAGTAAACTGTATTTTTACTAAACTATTATTAAGCTTAAGTTCTATGACATTTATTGGAAAAAATTATTTTAAATCAATTGAAGTCAGATTACTTATTCAACTTTACTCAGGTTACATTTGCCTATATCACTACAAATGATTGGATTTAAATCTATCATAATTTTTGTGAAAGGATATTTTTTAAAGACTTTTAAACGCTATGAGTTAGGTTTGTTAAAAATATTATGAAAAATAGAAATGTCACCAAATATTAGTTTAGTTTAGCCTGTAGTCATCTGCTCAGTGTAAGATAAGCCCTTGTAATGATCCGTCAGTGATGGTTATGCACTACCCCGAGATCAAGATGAAAACGACGAGTTCTCTTAGTGGCACGCTCTGTCACCCAGAAATTGAAGTGCAGGGCACTGGAATAAAAAGTGTTGTACTCCTTTTCATCAAGGCAGTTTCTGCAATAATCCTTGTGGGACAGGCCGAGCAAAACTGCTAATAGCAGAGTGCCCCATTAGAATTCATGTTAGAATGGGAACCGTTCTCTTGTCTAATTCCAGTAGTTCCCTGGTTTCCCCGCTGTCTATTGCTGGACTCAGCAGTTTTGAAATTCGGCAACCAGGTATGTTGGGCAATGCTTTTTCCAATTTGGAAAAGTATTCCTGTAGAGGTGCATATACCCCCTCTATCGTCTCAGATCAAATCCCTTTCGTCCGTCTTTTCTTTTCCCTCAACAAAGTTAAAATACAATAATATCTAATAATCTTAATAATAGCCAAAACCGCAACGTTTTGTTGAAAATAAAAAACAAAGCATGCAATAGTACATACACGTTAATAATTATACCAAAACTGACAGCAAATAAGGTGAAAAACAAATATACACTAATCAACTTAAGTGCAGAGGAATCCTAGCCAAAGTTAACAAAAGCAAGCTAATGGCTTTGAAAATAAAAAGCAAGAAATGAGAAAAAACTTGACGTAAACAATGTAATCATGCCCAAAGATCTATTACATACACTGAGATTCGAATACGTACACTCACTCACACACATATGTATGTACATGTACTTTTAATTGCTCAATGCCCCAAGTCTATTAAATTACACTACTACAGCTTATCTAGAACAATTAGAAAATTTATTTCATTTACACTAAAATGCTGCAAGCAAACAAATAAGTTATGCATACAATCATAGTTGCATATATATAGTACACATATACAAACGCACACTTAGTTTTCTCTTGCTTCTCGTTCATTTATTTGCTAATTCTGTTTTCAGATGTATTTTCATCTTTTGCATTAAAGAAGCAGTGACTCAAAGAGAGCAAAACATAAAGTTGAACTCTGCAAGGCCAATGCGGTTATGAAATTCTTTCTTTTGTTTTAAAATTTTTGTTAATTTTATTGGAATATTGTAAGGCTATTTTGGTGTTATTGTAGAATACTTCTCCTATACACTTGTACTTATATCCTTTCATGCATACACTTGCAACGTCACACACTTATGCATGTAGTTAGCGTTTTGTTTGCGTCAATGCATATTTATATTTTACGTAATTTTTGAAGTCACTATAGTGTAGTAGGTAGTGTGCTGGCTTATTAGACGTGAGGCCACATTTCCAACAGACATTTCCGATGGGTCAGACAAAACCAATAGGTCCAAAACGAAATATGAAAAAAATATTTCTTCGATGGCTCTGAGAGTTAATACAATTACCATGAAAAGTTTCTCAAAAATCTGTCGTTCTAAGTCGACTTTAAACTGTAGGTTCCACCACTCATGGATAAAATAAACACATACTACGTCCTAATCCTAACTGAAAAATTATAATGACCAACTATGTATGTATTATACATATGTACACTGAGCGCCAAAAGTGAGTAAACACCACTGAAATAATTAATTTTTTAGGATAGCGATAAAAGTAAATGAGAATAGACGAACAAATTTCCAAAAATATAAACGTTTATTTATTTCTTATAAAATATTAAAACAAAAACAACAATTCATGATAAAGGAACTTTTTTACACTTAAGAACAAAACTGTTTTGTACTTAAGAACAAAAGTGTTGACTCACTTATGGCGCTCACTGTATGTATTATTTTTGACTAACATTTACTTAAAATGTTTACTATATTTTTAAATTTCTTAGAATTCCTAAACAATTGAAACAATATTGTTAATTGACAGAGGCTGCCTGAAGTCTAGGATTGATTGCTTGTAGGACTGCAATGTTTTAAACTAGAATCGTCAAATTAAAATGCGCTACTGCCTGCCCGTTCATTAAAGGCTTTTGAAAATTTGTTTTTAAATTACTCAACTAAAAATGTAGTAGATGTTTACACTTTCATTTCCTTACTCAGCTTAAATTTTACACAGGCTTAATTTCAACAACAGCAGAAAAGAAATAAATCAAATTCACCATGTTAATTTATTAAACAGCAATTATAGATTAATTTTGTTTTTTTATGTTTTCGTAACTTTTCACCCTCTTGTCATTTGCTCGAAGATATTATCTACTTCGTACAAAATCTAAATTTGTATGTAGTATCTTTTATTTTATATGTGTGCTTAGTATTCTTAAAAACAGTAAGTTAAGCTATAAGATGAAGAAGAAGAGAGGAAAAGTATCCTTGTAGCATCCGCGTAAAGCACAATTTTTGAAATAAAAAATGGAGAGAAAAAGTTTGTCTCTTTTGTATACAGTGGGAAGACTTCCTGCATTCAAAACATCACTAAAACCACAAAGTACTGCAGACAGGATCAAACAATTACTATTGTGGACAATATTAAATACATATCTTTTTTGTGTTTTTTGCTATGAATAATTCCAAAAGTTTTAGGAATATTATTTTATTATTAGCATAGCACTATAACTTATAAGATTAAAATCTTGTTGTGTTATGTTAATTATAATAAATTATTATAATAAATAAATAAATTAATCTACAAAACATGTGTTAATGATAGTTTTGATTTTAAACAAAAACAATATCGCGTAGTTTTCAAAATATAGCGTTCAAGTTCTGTATAAAGTTCTATTGTGCACTGTAAAATGTTTATTATTTTCATTTTCTTGGTAATTGCTAATTGCTCAAGACCTCTGTGTTGACTTCATTATAATCGCTGTTGTTTATAGCACTACCTTTAACTTGTTGTTGTTTTTTTCTTTTTTTTTGAGAATAATATTTTTTATTTTCATTTATAAAGAAGAAAATATTATACAAAGCCAATGACAAGACATTTCTTATTTTGTTATTTCATCTTATACTACTGTAGTGAAAAAGTAAAGTAACATCAACATTTCCCATAATATGGTGCAAATAGAGAATATAAAACGACAGTTACTAAATTATACATACGGTTAAAAAATGTCAGAAATTTTTTTAACTAATCCTTTTTCGTTGAACATCTTTATAATTTCCTTGATGTTAAGACGGTCTTTTGCATTGATTAAAAAATTTCTGAAACTGAACTGAATTGTGGCCCTGCACAGGCCCACAAAGGTATGTATCTACAAAATCACAAATTTCTGAACCAATGCAAAAGACCGTCTTAAAATCGAAGAAAGATGTCAGACAATTATAAATATTGTCAATGAAAACGGATTGTATAAAAAAATTCTGAAATTTGTTAACTTTTGTGGGCCTGTGCAGCGTCACAAAAGTGTACATCAGGCCCGCAAAAGTTAACAAATTTCAGAAATTTTTTAACCAAGACCGTCTTAAAATCGAGGCAGACATTTACAAAGATTTTCAACGAAAACGGATTCGTTAAAAATTTTCTGAAATTTGTTATCCGTATGTGTCTGAATGATTAAGATCCGGTCAGATTACTATACACAGTCAATTTTTATATTGTTTGCTAATCTAGTAGTAGAAGTTTAGATTGTCGCAAACGAATCTAAATAGATCTTTCTACCTTCCTTTTCCCTGAGTATACCTTTTTAAAATTGGCTTGCCACATAATTAATATCTCTTATAAATTTCCACATGACATAAGATGCAGCAAGGAATGTCACTATTTACTTGCCAGCAATTTTTGTAATAATCATAAGTCAACCTGATAGGAGCTCTGCATCGCATGTGAGCCTCACTGTCGGATAGTATTAACTTCCCCATGCATTCCAAATATTTGACTCTGGGACCAAACATTCATGCTCCCACTCCACTGACTTACTTTGACTCATGAGAACGACCTCTTTTTTAAAAAGGAGTGTAACTTCGAAATTGCTCTATTACGAAGGGGTTCGGTTTTAATGGTAGAAAATTGGCAAGTTTGCAAGACCACATCCTTATGTTTAAAAAATAAAGGCGATTGCTCTAGGACATTCCCTATATACAAAGATGTATTTTTAAGTTTTCAAATCAGTCTTCTCACTTTTCTGTAACATTAAATTTCATTCCGGTTTATTTATTCCTTCACACTATTATACCTTTTCAAAAGAAAATAATTTGTTCTTGAAATTAAAACAACAGCAATTTAACTGCTTTCCGTAGAAAAACGGTGGGAGCTGCAAAATAGTCTTGAGCTGTGCAAAACGACGACCACGACAACATTTCCTTTGTTAATGAATTGCCAAGATTTTTATTTGGAATTCTTCTGTGTGAAGGGAGTGTACAACTTACATTCGTGAGCAGAGCATTAAGTTCTTTGCATTTCTTCAGAATTTTTATTATTCTTTTTATATTTATTAAAAATGTAAAAAAATAAAGAAAATACAATAATTGCGGTTGGAAGCTGTATTACGCTCTGCGACGAATATTGAAACTTAACGATTAAGGATCAGGAACAAGAGCAGAATCACAGAATGTGCTGTGGCTGTAGTTGTGGGACAAAACAAATACTGAGAGAGAAGTTGGCAAAGACCATTTTAAAGGTGATGCAATGCGTTACCCTCTAAAAAGAAAATTAAACTGAAGTGATAATTATAATCGAAGGGAAATTTGTAAACGTAGATAAAATATTTTTCTTTACGAGTAGTCAGATCAATGAATTTGCATAGAGCCGTAAAGATTTGAACGCAAACAATATTTTAATGCCGAAAGTGTTTGCTTGTCTATTATTATAAAATAGAATCCCGCTGTTATAAACACATTCATACCGATTTGATGTGTAATTACGGATTTCCTTTAAAATCCTGAAATGTTTGCGTAAAAGTTAAGAGTTTTAAGCTATGTATATGGTACATATTATATTATATATATGTATATACATATTTTATGTACTATATAAAAATATATGTATATCAATCGACCACATGCGAAAGTGGTGGCCGACAAAGACGAGCCTTATGTAGGAGTATATTATTTTCGGCAAAAGTCCCCTTACTTCATTCGAGCAAAATCCTTTTGTCGAAGCGACAGAACAGTGAAACACAAACCACATTGCAACGATGCTCCAATGATTCAATGGGGTTGGATACACTACCGTCATTAACGAGCTACTACGGCCTCTCCTGTACACGATCGAAAAACCTCAAAATAGACGTTGAGGCACCGATCCATACATGAGAGTTGTATTCCAGTCTCAGTCGGTTACAAATGGTGTAAATGTAAAATAATAAGATCTTAAGAAGGAACTGAAAAATGTGTCGGTTGAAGCCAACATTACACTGAATTTTCATGCTCAGATTTTCAAGAGCTTCTGACTCTTTAATATTTACAGCACCCATAGATTAAGATGATGCAATATTATTAGTGCGCTTATGTGTCCATAAACAACACTGGAATAGATTGTTTAATCCTTAAACCATTTTTTCCTGAAAATGATATAAAATTTCTCAGTTTTTGGAAAAAAAATTAATGAATGATGAGGGACGCCAGCTTTTAATTTCTAAAAAAAAAATTTTTAATTGCTTTATTTTTAAACTCAGATATATACATATATTGACTTTATATGTTTTACTACAATAGAAGTAATTTTGGTTTTTAAAAACTTTTAATTTATTTATTTTTTTTTTCGGACGTTTTTTTGACGATTAACGTCTTTGACGATTTTGAAGATTTTTTCTGAAATATTTTACGATTTGGTGCCTCATTTATCTGGCAGCTATGGGCGTGACCTACAGTTTAAAGTCGACTCTGAATTACAAATTTTTGAGAAACTTTTCACGGCAATTTTATTTACTCTCAGAGTTTTTGCTGAAGAAATATTTTTTTATATTTCGTTTTGTTAGAGACGTCTGATCTATTGTTTGAACTGTGGCCTTACGTCTAATAAACGCACTACATACTAGACTACGACGATTTCCAATCGAACTATTAAGATCTAGTTATTTCGCCGACTTTAGTTTTATTTTTACCCACAATATACTAGACAGAATTTTATTTGCTGTTAAAAGAAAACTTATTCCCTTGTACTTTGTATATACGGCTTATGTAAAGGACGTAATACGCCAATGCAATCAATAGATCGGTTGTGTGGCGAACATTTGACACTATCATCAATGATCGCTTTTTTTTATTAATCTAAAGTTTAAAGGAACGCATGTTTTACAATAGGTTCGCTTATATTTAAACCTTTGCTTTGAAACCTGTTCAGTGAAAGGCTGTGTGTGGAATGTCAAGACGTTTATTTTTGTTATCATTTTTAATTCACAAAAACATCTTAAATGTAAGCTTAAATTTTTGAACGAAGTTAAAAAAGGCCTGCTATAACGTATAAATATTTAGATTAGAGTTTATTTAACTTAATGTTGAAAAATTTAATTATTTTTCTCTGTTTAATAATTTTTTTCGAAAATGTGTTAATGTGTTTTTTCATTGTGTTAAAAATATTTTAAATTACGAATGCATTTTTAAAAAATTGTGCTGATGGAGTATTAAACATTTGCGAATAAGTCCATTCGCGAAAAAGTTAGGAACAAAAGTTGGCAAAATTGCAAAATTATCTTTAAAACATGAAACTGAAGATACAAAATAGATATAAAAAGTGTCTATAATTTCATGTTTTAATTTTCGTTTTGAAATCTTACTACCATTTATTTCAGAGATTTTACAACACAAACACTCGTAAAGATTTATATACTATGTTCTAATCTATGAATGCATCCCGATGCGAACGGGAGTGCATTTAAATGAAGTAAAACTAGAGTTGCTTATGGGAGCAAATGAAGAAAACTGAATCGATGTAAAAAAAAAATTGTGAAAAAAATTTTTGTTTTTCGCATACTATTTTTGGAATTCCGGTGCATGCTTAATATTTTAAATTTTCTATTATCTCGACTAACAAGCAGAATAAGTATGCACTAGCATGCACATATACAATGTTAGTCCTCGAAACTTCAAAAATTCGAAAGTGTAGCCAACGGAATAGATAAGGTCATTCTCAACTTCCAGTTTTGCGTTTAACGGAAGTGGCAGAGGTCTTATAAATACATTCACATTAACGTTAACAACAAATGGCTACCAAGCACACACCTCTTGTTATGAAGAGACTGAGTAAAAAAACCTGAAGAACTTTATTTTGCGTACACACATAATGGTAATTTTATTTTTAACTCTGGGTTTTGTTGCCTTTTAGAAGATTTTTTGCTTTTATGTAGCGAAGCATGTTTTTGTTTTCAAAAAACATAACGATTAAGAACAAAAAATATAAAGAAATGGATTAGACTTTTTACAGTTGGTCATTGTTATGCATACCTTCAGAAAGGTTCAAATTTCAATGACTGTGTACCATAACCCCGTACTGACTGAAAAATAAAATTATACAGTAGACTTGTATCTATTCGCAGGCCAACGTTTATATCAATAAGGCAATACATTTGCTTATTGGTGTTTATAAGCAATTGTTGAGCCATTTATATATTCAACCTAGTATGCATTGCTTAACCGTAGTTCGATCCATAAAAAAACTTCATAATTTTAACTATGTATCATTTTTGATACATACTTGTATTTCATATAATTTTCGCAATTATTGATAGATTTTGGTAAAAAATTAAAATATTTTCATTTATTTCAATTCATTTTAATAAAACTACTTTATGTTATTACATTTTATTATCGCTTTTATGAAATTTACGCCAAATTTTTTGACATGATGGATATTGCAGCATGGTTTTTTAAGTAAAAATTATACACTTCATATCAGCTTGGTTTTATTTTTTTCTAAATGGTAACAATTTGCTTTGTGGCGATTTATGAGTTTCCAAATGTAAAAACCATTGTTATATTTCGCTAGAAACATTTGTTGTCAACGTCATGTGAGGTAAAAAAGTTTCCTGTTGCAATAGAACATCGATTATGTCAATAACAATGTTCTCTCTAACATTCCTCTCCGGTGTCCCGGATACAAGTTTCCCCAAACACGGCTATAAATAGTTGCTACTCACGTAGCATGTACTTGAATCTAAAACTGCCGATTAGATTACGGTGGACCACAAAATTAATGACGAACATAAAATTCAATTAGTTACTCATCTATTGCGACAAAATTATTGGGATTATTAAAAGCTGAAAGACTTTCAGCTCATTTTTCGAAAAGGCGTAATAAGTGTAAATTTATCATCATTTCTGAGTAGCACGTTATCGAAGTGAATAATTCTGTTATCTCATACGTTCATATTTGACCGAAATACTATCATCTGTAATATCTTTGAAATAAAACATATGACGAAACACTTTTTTCTAATATTTGTCTGTCACGGAAGATAAATCTGAGAAGAGCAGTAAGTAAAATTCTACAACATTGCATGTGATAGCTGCTAGCAATCTGCTTGAAAATTGATAATATTTTTCCTTCCCAAACTACTAATAAGGTTCTCTATTGCAAGCAGTACCATCTTTTCCAATTAACATCCTATTGTCATATTTGTAGCTGTCAATACTTGCGTCAGTTTATAAGAGGAGCTTCTGTTTTCTTCTTCTTCAGAATCTTCAGTAGTAGGAATATTACATATATATGTACGTATTTAATCGGTCTTTACAACCTTTCTTTGTAAACTGGAAATGTCTGACCTGAGGTTTGAAAATTGGTCTGACGTCTAATAAGCTAACATAGTGCATACTAGAGTACGACTACTTCAATCAATATCAAGATCAAAAAAATTCAACTTTTTCACTTCCATCCAACGCTTAACTTTCAATTCCTTATCAAATATCATAAATAATGCATTATTCCTGATGAAACTTCACAAAATCTTTTGAAAACTTAAAAAATTGCATACTCAGCACCAAGGAATCCCTAGTAAAGTCGTGTGTATCATAATTATAAATTATGAAAATTCGTGGGGCGCATTAAACCCGCTTAATATAAGTTGAAAAGTTTTTCTCCTACTTAAAATCAGGCCTTCGTCCAATACGTGAGGAACGTCAATTAGTATGAGAGATCATTATTTTTCCTCCAATGCTGCTTCGATTGTATATACAATCTGAGCATTTTTTCAATTGTGCTGCATTTCCTCCTGAAGCTACTTGCTTTGGTAACACTAATCTTACGGGCATGTCGCGTCATCCTTGTCATGTTTTGATATCAATTTCAAGTAGTGTAACTCTCCATTCATATGGGTAATATTCAAGTGGAAGATGTCTTTGAAAATAAAAAAAAAACAAAAAAATCTCGGGTAAATTTCTTGTTGTGAAATATACTTCTATTCACTCTGCGACAGGGTTGAGGTTCATTACTAAAGCTTACCCCAATATCGAGAAATATTGTTATTTGGAAAGCTATGCGATCGGAAAAGGACAGCAAAATTAAAGGTATAAGTTTGTAAAGGACTCGTTATATGACGCTACAATCAGTGGTGTTGTGCTAATTTTTTTTTTGCCGGAACGCGTTCCGGACTCCGGTTCACGGTTTGGAAAAACAAGCCGATGCGTTCCGGTTTTTGTTCCGGTTCGGGTTCGGTTCAAACCCTTGTTTATAAAAATACATATAAAAATTCGTCAAATATTAGAAAAAAATCAGCAACAATTTTTAATTTTTTTTTTTTCAAAACTTCAGCCAATTCTCGTTATCAGTAATCATCTTTAGCTACGGAACGTGTTCCTGTCCAAAAAGGAAGTACCGGAACGACGTTCCGGAGCGTTCCGGTTCGACAACACCACTGGTTACATCCCTCTACATTGCACGTATTTAGGCAAGACTCGTGAGAGAGATCTGTAGTTGTGAATTTCGAAAACTATTTTTATATTTAGTGAGTTTTAGTCTAGATGTAGTTTAGTGAGATGTAGTCTAGTATATGTAGTCGCCGCAGTATTGTAGATAGTGTGTTGGCTTATTAGATGGGAAGCAACGGTTCAAACCCCAGGTCAGACATCTCCAACAGACCGAAATATGAAAAAATATTTCTACGGCGACTTCCGAAAGAAAGAATTTTTCTTCTATATCCGAACTGACTCGCCATGCTTTTTCTCACCCAATTAGCTCTCTTGGCCTAATACCATCTCACTATCTCATCACTCTACTCGTTACGTGTAATCAATGCATTACATTACCTTTATACACAAACTCTTCTAAAAAATCTTTAACTGAATTCTAGAGAAACTGTACTACAACACTTCTTAGACTTTTTTAAAGCAGTGGAACTTAATAAAATAATATAAAAAAATGTTTTATTGTTTAGTTAGGCGAGCGAAGATTGTGAAAAAAATAATTTTTTTTGTTGAGCACCGTTGGGTACCGACTTGATTCCGATTTTTGACAACGAGATGGCGGAATAGCCACAAGTCACTGTACTTCTACAAATTTTAATGTTTCTAGATATCCGACTTAATTAGTTACAAAACGTTGACTGAATTGCCTTAAATTAGAGTCCTTCTTCTACTATTTGGTACCATTTTAAGACTTACATATTTTTCTGTCTATAATTTGAAATGCAATTCTCTCTCCCGTTTTAAGTTGTAAGGTAGAACCAGTGCATGACCTAGTTACTGCTTTCTTATGCCACATATTTGAACATTTTCTTATCAAAACGAGAATCAAAATAATAAATTACTATTTATTTATTCTTTTGTTGTGTTATACAGACATTTCTACGTATTCAATTACTTTGATCTTCTGCTTTCTAAATTCCAGGAAAATTATTTTGTAGTTTAACACTTAAAATGTCTCTCGATGTGTTTGTTTTCTTCTTTTTACTGCAAATTGTTTGCCGTTTACTAACTGTTTATATATTCCCTTCATTTATTTTTGTTTTGTTTTCAATACCATATTGATACTCAATCTACCCGATTATTGCAGTCTTTTGTCGTTAAAAGGTCTTGATGTTTTTCTCAGCATGTGTTGGCTGAATCGTTCTTTCCACTACTTCTATACTCTTCTTTTACGATATGTGTACATCCAATATACAGTTGTGTTCAAAATAATAGGAGCGCCCTTTATTTAAAAGCAAAGTTTAAAATTAAGAAAAATAAAAAAGAAAATATCAAATTTTTTTGACTTAAAATTTATTTCTAATTCATTTTCTAATTTTTTAACACTTAATTATTTAATTAAAACTTCGAAAACAAAAAATATTTTATGTAAATAAATCTTACTCTCAAAATTAATTGTTCAAAATAATAGGAGTGTTAGCAAACAACTAAATAATTTTTAAACAAAAGGCACAAAAGTTTGATATTATCTTAAAATAGTAAAGTTATTTTAGTATTCGGTTGAATATCCTTTGTTTTTAATGAATTCAGCACGTCTACGAGGCATTGGTCAATAAGATCTTAGCATCTCTTTAAAGGAATTTGATGCCACACATCGAGCACTGTGATCCATAGTTCTTCAGCATTTGAAGGTTTTTTTGTCTGCAACATACTTTTTAACATCTCCCCATAGATGTTCTATGGGATTAAGGTCAGGAGACTGAACTGGCCACGCCATAACCTTTACCCCATTAACCCGAAACCACTCATTTGCCAAATTACCGGTGTGTTTCGGGTCATTATCTTGTTGAAATATCCATTTTAGAGGCGTGGAGTATGGTAACATCGCTTCTCTCAAAATTCCAACATAGACATTCATAATTGAATGTATTGGGCCTACACCATTATATGAAAACCTTCCCCATATCATTAGTTTTGCACCACCATGTTTAACTGTCTTTTGTGTATACTAAGCTTTATATTTGTTGTTGGGCGAACATCTAACATACTGTCTAGACCCAATGCCACCAGATAAAACAATTTTGCCTTCGTCGGTCAACAGTATGTTTCTCCATTTTTCTTTCGGCCAATTGATATGTTCTTGGGCAAACTTTAAGCGTGCTACTACCTGTTTTTTGTCAGCAATGGCACCTTTCGTGGGCTTCTTGCGAATAAATTGTTGTTCATCAGACGCCTACGAATAGTAGGGCCACTTACGGCAAGATTCAGATCCTTTTGAGTTTTTTTTTGCATACGCCGAAGGATTCATTTTGCTGCATCGCACAATTCTGCGGTCATCGACAGTTGATGTTTTGCGCTTGCGCCCACGAGTTTTGAACTTTTTTTTATATTTTAATGCATTTGCGATCATTTGATTGGAGCAGCTTAAGGTTTGCTCAATTTCTTTAGAAGTTTTGCCTTTTTTCGAAGATTTTTAATTAGTTTTCTCTTTTCTTCAGTACAGTGCTTTCCTCGCCCCACTAATACAAAAATTTTTGTGAATCACTGTAGAAAAAGTTTTAACTACATTTTTCCGTACTTATTTTTCACTTTTTTCTTTAAATTATGTGCTGTTATATTTTTATTTTTAAAATAATACTCACACTCCTATTTTTTTTATCAACTGAATTCAAGGGCAAACACAGAAATTGTAAATATTAAAGTTATTACGAGATTCTTTTTTGTATTTTATTTCTTACATATCGTTGTAATCAATATCATGTTTTGCAAATTGTTACAATAAAAAATTTTAACTTTGAAAATATTACATGGTAGCACTCCTATTATTTTGAACACAGCTGTACATATCTGAGAGTGTATAAGTTTAAATAGGTTACTATTTCTGTTTTTAATTTTTTGTGGATGGCGTTTTATCATGTTTTTAATAGTAGGTTTTTGCTTAGCTTTTAAATTTGGCTTCGTCATATAGATATTAGAAACATTTACAAATATTGGGACAATACCTATTTTTTCCTACCAAAGTGTGCGACTAGTTATTACAAAATAAAACTGACACGTATATATGCTTTTTCTGGAACTAGTCCGATTCAGATATTGCTAATATTTTTAGTCATTAATTCTGAAGAATTTCAATCACTTACTATAAACGAACAATTAAATGATTAATTCATTAATAGTTTTAATTTCAAATTTAGTATGACCTCCTTTTAACTTAATTACACCTTTCAGTCTTTTTTGCATTGATTCCACTTTCTAGTGGTTTGGAGAGTTATTTTTGCCCATTGCTCATTCAAAGCTGATATTAGGAATAATAATTTGCAAGATTTAAGTTTAATTTGACAATTACTTTTATCAAACTGTTCGACACTATATAAAAAACTGTTGAGATACTCATAATAATTTTAATTTCAAATTTTAAAATGTTTTTAGTTTAGTTTTTCTTTTTGCAAGCAATTAAAGTGGATTTTTTAAATTAAAGACTTTATATTGTGGCTAAATTAATCAGTTTAATATTTTCCTGCCTCGTGAACAATATAGGCAGCATAATTTGCTTTGCAAAAAGAGCAGATACCTTCGATAACGTAAGCATGTTGACGGATGCAGTCGTCAATATGAATTTTTTCCGCAAACATGTTCATTGCGTCTGCAACTGCCCAATGGAAGTACTCCTTTCTGGAACACTAATGGAAAGTAGTTTTTCAACAAGGATATTTATCTCTAGAGAATTTAAAAATTAAAGTAACTTCCCAAGATTTACGACAATGCGCATTATGGGCTGTGTATTTGGTGAGTATTTTTCTTTGTTGACGTTTTAGAAATGTCAACAATGTTCCTTTGCTCAGTGTTTTTGCAGAGTTTAGTAATATAAGGGTTTTGAGATAGTCACATAGTTTGATCACATTGATACATTTATACATTTGAGTTAATTTCGGGTTAGTACTCCTTTCATTGCTAACGAATGCAGAACTCAAGCCATTGTATGCCTTTCGGTTATTGAGCTCATGCAGAATGTTTGGAACATTATTGTATTTATTTTTTGACTTATGCCAAATACTTTGTTTTTTTTCTAGTCCAAACTTGACTATTATGATAGTCTAAATTAATGAACTTAAGTTAGAATTTTTCATCATGCAGCCTGTCTGTCAAATGTACTTTAAAAAAGTTTACAAAACTTATCGGTAGAAAATCCTTGTGAACAACAAAGCAATAAATTCTGCAATAGATGACAATTTTAGGAAGTTACATTAGTTCTTATTATAAAAAGAGTATCACAGCTATGAAGTCGCAGTAGTCTAGTAAGTAGTGTGTTGGCTTATTAGACGTAAGGTCACGGTTCAAACCTCGTTTAAGACTACTAAAACAAAACGAAATATGAAAGAATATTACTTCGGGGAATTCCTCTCAGCAGATTTCTGCTACGAGCAAATAAAATTGCTAAGAAAAGTTTCCCAATCTGTCACTCGAAGTCAACTTTAAACTGTATTTCCCACCACTAATGTATAAAATTAACGCACACAACATAAGTGGTGTGAGAAGCTAGGTAGTAATCCTGCCTGAAGAATTGTAATGTTCAATTATGTCCAATTATTATGTATGTATTGCAGACATTGCTGGAAGAAAAGTCAATTTCTTTTCCAGCAATGAATAATTCGAATTCGAATGTATGTTAGCGAATGCCGTTTGCGTTCCAAAAGCATGTTCTCAAACAACTCACCGGATGCAAATCGTCGTCTTAAGAAATATGAAACGTATTTTCGGCATTAAACTGGCTATAGCAGCTATAAATGTTATCGATTGTATCTTTAAGGCGACTAAAATTGTAACTGGGTGTCTAGTTGTTGTTAAATTTGTCGTTAAAAAATTTTTTGTCGAACCGGAGTTCGATTTTACAGCGTCAGCTTATCAAATCACCAAGTCGAAGATGCGTTGTTTTTCTTCCGTGGAGATGGTATTCATACAGCCGGAACCTAAAGGAAAGACTTAGTGTAACAATACTCCTGGCATTTAAGGCATTGAACTTGTCCTAATTGTTTACGGGGTCCTTCTGAAGAGATATTTCCCGTGCTCAAGCTCCAGTACCACTCGAAATGTAAGTTGTGGAATTTTTCGGTTTCTTATACTGATTAAATTCCAATGACGTCTCAAACACATTTGATTTTATTTCAATTTAAAGAGTGAAAACACTAAAAAAGAACCTTTAAAAAGTGTATCAAGAGTTTTTATCATATAAGTGGTCTTAAACAGAAAGAATTGAACTACAGTGGTATTAGAAGCATTATGTGTATATGGATTGCTGAAAATTCGGGTTGTCTCATGTCTAACGAAAAGTACAAAAACAAAACAATGAACTTCTTTACAAATTATTGCACTGCGTAATATAACAACAAACACCAGCATAAAAAAATGGTAAACAAGTAAAAAAAAAAATAGAACAACGAACACTACAAGAATAAATTTAAACAAAATACGCAAATAGTCGCCGTGGTCTAGTAGGTAGTGTGTTGGCTTCGGAAAGCCAAGGTTCGAGTCCCAGGCCAGACATCAAAATAAAATACAAAAAGTATTTCTTCGGCGACTTCCTCTCAGCAGATTTCTGGCAAAAACTCTGAGAGTGAATAAAAATTGCCATGAAACGTTTCTCAAAAATCTGTCGTTCGGAGCATACCTGTTAAATTTCGATTACGATTAGTAATCAATTACATTACTTTTTAAAAAGAATCGTAATGATTATATAATTCTATGAAAAATTTTTTCCAATTACTAATTGATTACGATTACCAAAGAATCAAAAAATAATCAGGATTACTGACGATTAGTCTAATAATCAAAAAGAATCAAAAGAAGTTTAAAAAAGAATCAAATTGTTTTAAATAATTCTTTTTGATTATTTTCAAATATACAAAATTAATCCAAAAGTAATCAAATTGTTTTCAATAATTCTTTCTGATTATTTTCAAATATTCAAAAAGAATTCAAAGTAATTATTGAAAATAAATTGATTGCTTTTGGAATACTTTTGATTCTTTTTGATTATTAGATTAAACGCCAGTAATCCTCATTATTTTTTGATTATTTTGTAATCGTAATAAATTATTAACTATTTTAACAAAAAATAATCGTAATTGTAATCATTATTTCACCATTCAAAAAAAAGTAATCAAATTACTAATCATTACGATTACTAATCATTACTTAACAGGTATGGTTCGGAGTCGACTTTAAACTGTAGGTCCCGCCACCCATGTATAAAATTAACACACACAACATAAGTGGTATGAGAAACTAGGTCGTAATCCTGACTGAAGGGTTGTAATGACCAATTATGTATGTATGTATGTAAAATACGCAAACAACAATAATTACACAAAAATGTAACTATTTATAGAGATCTCCAGAAGGCGAAGCCACGAACATTTGCCTCCAAGAACATTCATCAGACTGTTTACTATGCTATAGAAAGGCAAGACAAAACAGGCGAGTGAGTTAGTGAAGTTCAGTCAGTCGTGTGTGAAGACGGGGCGTTTGAAGAGAGTAATCTTGGTTTCAAGATTTCCGTTACAAAGATCAGTCGAACATTTGTCTAATAATTGTTATTGTTTATACAAAGGGTGTAAACAGAGGAATAAAAAACAAAGCAATTGTTTTTGTTTACATAAAGTTGTGAGCAGTGCCACACAGAATTGTGCGAATAATAAAGCATTTTAATTAAAACTACAGACAGATTTACTTTTATTTTATTTGCAATCTACGAGCTCATGTTTTAAACGTTTTTAAAAGGTAAAAACGTAACAATATGTTTCAGCATGGCAACATGTAATTCACACCAAAAGAATTTTATCGTCAACATGTTCCTCGGATATTAATTTGAAGAAAAATTGATGAGAAATTTTGTATAGCCTTGTTTTCACCGAAATCCTTCTTTCAAAACTGAAACATTAGAAGAATGGAAAAAATACTACTTTGGCAGTGCAGTGGTTTGAAAAATATAATATTAATTTAAAAAAAAGTGATTGAATTTGCCAAATATGGTATCATTATTTCTTCAAAATAAAATAAATAAATGTCGGTATGAAATACCGACTAATGGGTTGTGTAACAAAAATTACACAACAGCAATAATAAAGTATTCAATTATAGTATTCATGAAAAAATAAATAACTCTTAAAAATAATACTTACAGCCCAACCTAAATTACGGCGTAATGCGCAACGTAATTTAGCGCCCAGCTTTTACGCTGTAATGAGCAACCTAAATAAAAGCGTCAACATTGTGCCAAGAACAGTAATGTTAACTTACCATGTTAAATAAAAATCGCCAAATTAAAATAAAAAATAGAGATAAAATCGCAAAATTGGACTGAAAGCAGCTAACATGTCATTACTTAACAATGACAAATGAAATATAAAAGTAAACAAATAAAAAAATCACTTGTTTTACAACAAACTTCACTTCTTTACGGTCTGTCAAAATTGGATTTTCCAATTGCAAAGCGTTAACGCCGCGCAATTATATATATATATTTTATTATTATTATTATAAGTATTAAAAATACTTTAAATTTTCAAATTAAACAAAATTATTACAAAACATTAAATAATACAAAATTAATAAATTTTCGTTTAAAAATATTTTCATTTAATTCATTTTTAATATCTCTTGGTAATAAATTGTATAGCTGTAGTCCTTTATAAAACAACGTTTTCTGCATCTGGGTTGACTTCACTCTTTGAATTCGAAGGTCGTCCGCATTCCTCAGCATATAAGGTTGGCTTTCTCCAACATATTTAATCTGCTCGCATAGGTATTTAGGCGCGTCACCATTCTTCATTTTCTTAACAAGCATTAAGGTGTTAAACTGTAATCTTTGTTTTATATTCATCCATTTCAGATCGTGGAGCATTGTATTTATATGCGTATACCGATCGCATTTTAATATTACCCTCATAGCTCTATTTTGAAGTTTCTGCATTCTTGTAAGTTGAATTGCGGTACTGCATGTATACAATATAGTGGAACCGTATTCGAAGTGCGGTTTAATTATGGTGCTATAAATAGTTACTGCTGTAGATTTTGAAATTCTCTTTCTAATTCTCTTCAGGAACCCAATTTTCTTGCCAATTTTCTTACATGTATAATCGATGTGTTCGTTTAAGTTTAGTTTTCTGTCAATTATAAAACCTAGGTATTTTATATGCTCAACCTTTTCTATTACAGAATCATTTATTTTAAATACTTCGTCAGAGTTCATGTTTATTTCCATTATTTTTGTCTTGTTCTCATTTAATTTCAATTTATTCTTTTCAAGCCATTCATTTATTTTCTGCACATCGTATTTCATGTTATCTTGGCATTCCCTATCGCTATTTGTCACCGTATATATAAGAGTGTCATCAGCGTACAAAACAATTTTGCATCTTTACAATACTTTTGGCCTATCATTTATATATAATATAAACAATAAAGCACCTAATATTGAACCTTGCGGTACTCCGAAATTATTAATCGCTTCCTCAGACACAGTATTATTCAATTTTGTTGTTTGGCATGACTTGAACCATTCTAATTCAATTTCTCTTATTCCATACATATAAAGTTTCTTTAGCATGATATCTCTATCAATAGTCTCGAACGCTCTTTTAAAATCAAGAAATATTGCCATCATTCTATTTTCCTTTTCTACGGCCTTCCATTCGCTTATAACATAATTCACTGTAGTTTCGCATGAATGTTTTTTCCGGAAACCTGATTGTTGTTCAGATAATATACCATGATCCTCAATAAACTGCTCAAGTTGTATCTCGACTACTTTTTCCAATATTTTTTCACATACCTTAAGTGTATTTATGGGTCGAAATTCCTCACATTTTCTTGTCTTGGGCACCTTTTCAATCGGTGTTATCATTGATCTTTTCCAATTTTCCGGAAATATACCAGTCTCCAATGATGTATTAATTATTCTTAGCAAAACATTTCCTATTATATTCCAATTATCAATTATAATTTTATTTGAGACACTTTCATGGTCAGGCTTATTCTTCATCTGTTTCACAATGTTCTCAAGTTCTGCAATGCCTATCCTACGAAATTTATATAAATTGTTCGGTTCACACGTTATCTGACTAACATATTGAACTTTATCAATCGACTGTCTTATGGTACTTATACTATTAATAAAAAATGTGTTTAACTTATTTACTATATCACAGTTATCACTATATTCCACCTGGTCAAATATCACAGACTTAGTTAAATTTTCTTTCCTATTAAGTACCAGGGTTTTAATCTGTTTCCACATTTGCCTCTGTGTACATGCATTGTCAATTTTCATATTTATGTAACTGTTCTTAATATTTTCAATGTGTACCTTGTATCGATTCCTAATTATTTTATATTCAGCCCAAGCCTGACTAGAATTCTCAATTTTAGCTTTGAAATATTTTATTATTTTCTCTCTCTTCATTGCCTGCAATTCTGTGTTGTATCATCTATTAACTTTATTATTCAAATGTATCTGTTCTCTAATTGTTAATCTCTGTATTGCACTCTTCAGGCCGCTATCGAATAAATTAACATTTTGATTCAAATCCTTGCAATCGTCATATTTCATGGTGTCCCTGAGCATTGCACTAAACGTATACCTATCGTATCTTAATACATTTATGGTCTTTGCCTCGCTGTTCATTTTGCCCATTCCCGCTAATGATATGTGAATAATCTCATGGTCAGAAATTTTGTTCTTCTTACAGTTTTCTGATGTTATCTCATAATTATTAGTTATCACGTAATCTATTATAGTGCTTGAATCTCTCGTCAAACGAGTGTATTCATTAACTAATTGTCTAAGGCCATTGTCATTAATTATACTTCTAATTCTATTTCTATATAAAGAGTTTTTCTCCCAGTCTATATTAAAATCTCCTGCAATCAAAATATCACAGTTATTATCACAGATTTCCTCAATTGTTTGCTCAAAAATATCACAGAATTCGGACTCGCTATAGCTGGGCGATCTATATATTGCACCAATTAAAATATCGCACTTGTCATAAGTTGCATTGCAGAATAACATCCAATATTTTAAATCGTCATTTTTTTCAATACCCTTTGTAACATTCCGAACATAGGTTATCATAACCATGTAATGAAATTTCCTTTTCTTCCATGTTTTTGGTCAAGTGTGTTTCAGACAATATTATAAAATCGGGATATTCTGTTAACGCAATCACTTCAACTTGATTATAATTTTAGTAAGACCCTGTACATTTGTATATATTGCACGTATTTCTTCTAATTGTTATATCGTTAAGCCTATATTTCTCATTTTGATCTTTAACTTATGTTGATATACGGGACACATTTTATCATTTGTAAAATGTTTCTCATCCAAACCCATGTTTAGCCTACTATTTACATTGGAGCAATTAATGCACTTCATTATTTTTTCCTGACTTCAGCAGTTTACTGTTCTATGTTGTCCATGACATTTCAGACATATTTCATGGTTTTTACAATCTCTCGCTAAATGATTGTATCCTCTGCACTTCATACATTGCACGACTTCAGTCCCGTCATACACTCTACATCTTTCCCATCCAATATTTAATTTTCCGTCTTCCATAATTTTTTCATAGGCCTCATTATCTACTTTTAATCTCACATTAAACATGGTTCTATTACCTCTCCTTGTTTCATATTTCCCTACGTATTTAATGTTAGCCGTATCTAATTTATGATTTTGTTTTCTTAATTTTTCTATTAATTCATTCTCATTATAGTTAAATGACATACCAATAATTTTTATATTCAACTCATTCTGGTTTGGGGTTTTGAACTCGTACTGTGTAGATATTTTCTCCTGAATTGCATTTTTAATCTTTTTTCTTTCCTCAGTATTCTCACTTTGAATAACAATTGCTCCACTGCTTCTACTTTCCACATTTACTATTTTTAACTTATCTGGGCTTACTTTATTCAATTCCTCCTTTGTTTTTATAATTGATTGTTTTTCCTTGGGTTTCACAATTATTGCCAAATTTCTATTTGCACTCGGCAACCCTTTATTTTTTACTGTGTCTGCATAAGTTGTTTTTGTAACTTGTTTACAGTTTTCATTTATAACTTCCTTAATTTCTTTACATACGTTCTCGTTCTGTTCCTCTATTGATTTGCAAAATTGTTTGTTGCTGTTTTCAATTATGGTTGGTCTCATACATTTTATATGGCCATGAGAAATTTTGACATTTATTTTGCGCTTTACGCCGTAATTTAGGTTGGGCTGTTATTGATTAACAAATATTATAAGAAAAATTTAGAAAACAGAAAGTGACTCTTTGATTATGAGGCGTACTATATAGTCTTTACATATATATGAGATGTCATCTTTACACATCGGCGCGTGATTGCTAAATATAATATGTTCACAAATTTTTTTTTAACTACACTGAGTTTTAACATTTAAAAGAAATTTGAATATTGTCCTTTACAACCCCTCTTATCTCAAAAGGATAGTCACATATAAAATCTTTTGTGCATTTAATTGAAAAGTGTTCCCTTTGTACACACAATATGTGTTCTTTCGATAGTGATATTTTGTAGTAAAACAAAAGTAAACTTTTTTTACATGGTAAGACTCATAGTTTTTAGAATTGTAAAGTTCATGATTGTTAGTGGTAATAACATCTAAATGCTTACTATAGTTGATTACATACGAACGTTCAGATGTAGGCATTTGCAAACAATCAGTTATAGCCACAATGTTATTCAAACTTTAATTCTCTTAATCGTTGGCATTTTAACATACTGAAATATGGATGTAAGAATTACTACAGAAGTAACAACTCACAGATTGTCTGTAAGTCCATGTACTTAGATAATAAAGTAGTAAAAAGTCATTAGAACATCGTGCGTATATTTTCATATTTTTAATCTTAAAACTGGTTAAATACGAATTTACACTCAATATCAATTTTCTAAATTATCCATTTCAAATATATGCGTTGAGGTTTAAAAGTTAAGTTTAAAGATACTTTATTTCCTTATTTTTTCGTTCATTTGTATAAAGTTTTTCTTGCTTTCAAGGACATACATACATATAATATATTAAAATGTAATTTAAGTTAAAACATTTTACATTTACGCCAGCAGTATATGTGTATTGAAAATGAATTGAGATAAACCTAATGTGTACTATTGTAACATAATTGGTCATTACAAACTTTCATTCAGGATTACGACCCAGTTTCTCACACCACTTATGTTGTGTGCGTGAATTTTACACATGAGTGGGGGGACTTACAGTTTAAAGTCGACTCGAACGACAGAATTTTGAGAAACTTTTCATGGCGATTTTTTTTATCTACAATTAAAGTTTTTTTGCCAGAAATCTGCTGAGAGGAAGTCGACGAAGAAATATTTTTTGTATTTCGCTTTGACCTGGCGTTTGAACCCTAGCTTTACGTCTAATAAGCCAACACTCTACCTACTAGACCACGACGACTTCTATTATTGTAAATATTATTTCATTTCAATTAAGGGCTGTGTTTTGTTAATCATTTTATTATTATTTTTTTATTTATGAAATAGAATACAATAAAAAATTATATTTAATTACATATTCCAACTATGTAGTTGAAAACGTAGTATATCCTATCTAGGCAGTAGGCTTAATAAGGTGAGATCGACTACACTCGGTATAAAGTAAGCCATAAATATCATGCAGGCATGTTAACAGTAAAATCCTGATAGAGTGCTCAAGACCCAAGAAGTCGTGAAAGTTTCAAAAAGCACTAATGAAGGGAAATTTCAAACGAAAAAGTTGATAGAAATGATGTCAATGACTGGCGAAATTTTTTCACCATCGATTAGATGGAAAAAATTAAAGACGAAAACAGTATAACTTAAATGATCCTGACTGCTGTGACAGATAGTGTTACATAATGACTCGGAGCTTTCTGTTCCATCAGAATTTATTACCACCAGATGCATTCTTCAACATATTTGGAACTTTTAGTAGTTATACTTATCACAACTCATGATGAAAATTTTTAAGATCACTGTATTTATCAACAAGAAAACTGGACTGTACCTGTTACGTATAAAAGTAAGGAATGACATTCTTCTATGCAGTTCCTATTGCAATCACATCAAAAACGTATGGAAATGATTTAATGGGAAAAAATAAACAATTATTGTTGAGTTTAGAATTTTAAATCCTATAAACTATGAAGAATATAATATATTCAGTGGTTAGCCATAACGGTGGCCTTAAGATTATCAAAATTGTTTAAATTTTTCTTTTTTTAGTTAAATAAAATTGCGTTGTTAATTCATGTACCACCGCTTAAGATTATTTTTGGATGTTTAAATCAGACAATCTTAGTGATTTCTCTAAGATTCATAACTTTTTGGAAAGATAGCCGCTAAATACATACAAAACCATCCGAAATACCAGTATGATCAAGTCTTCGTAGTATGTGCGTCATACTGTAAAGTGTAAGTTTTAGGTATTTTGATTATTCCTATGGTTATCCATGATCTAACCCATAATCCAGGACTTCTTCTATGAAACTGTGATTTCTCATTGATCTTAAGTTCTTCGGGCGCGGGTGTGGTGGGTGTTACTCCATACTGCAAGCAAATTTTTAAAGTAAGCTGGAGCAAAGCATAGTAATACCGTCTACACCCCGAATAAATACAGGTGTTTGGAGTGCATACTCCAGAACCTAACGAAATATGCTCTTAAGGCAAGCTGGAGCCATAGCAAGGTAAGCTACACCTCGTATAAATATTTGGGGTATGGCGGCTATTCCGTCAGAATAATTATAAATAACATCTTATTTTATTTTAAATATTTTATAATCTGAAAAAAACACTCTTTTACTTATATTGTCGCCTAAATTCTATTTTCTACTCCTTCTGTTTCTCATGTATATATATTTAAGTAACGTTTCAATTCCTCAAGTCTCTCATATACGTGAACATATGTATTTATATTTAAATAGTATGTAAGCAATACATAAAACAACGGTTGAATAAGATGCAAAACTTCAATGTCAAGTCATTATCGTTTGAGCGTCTGAAGAATAAAGTTGTCCATACAAATCGAATTATTTTCTTTTAATTTATACCAAAACAGCGGCTCTAACGTGTTAAAAATCTTTTCTACATTGCTGTAGAAATTCCACGTATTCCTAATAAAATGTCAGAAATTGATGCTATATTACACTGGGCTCAATCATTCAGTTCGAACATTTTGTTAAACAATTTTCACCAATTTAAAATGGATTGTCACTTGCATCTGCAAATTTTGCATGATCTGTCTGAAGTTCCAATAAACCGGGGCATCTTCTGGAATATAAAAATAATCCTCGTAATACCTTCTAGAAAACCACATTAAGTATTGCCGTTAAATTGCTGAATATCCTGAAGTCGCCGTAGTCTAGTAGGCAGAGTGTTGGCTTATTAGACGTAAACCCAGGGTTCGAGTCCCAGGCCAGACATCAACACAAAATACAAAAAGTATTTTTTCGGAGACTTCCTCTCAGCAGATTTCTATCAAAAACTCTGAGAGTAAATAAAATTCCCACAAAAAGTTTCTCAAAAATCTGTACTTCGGAGTCGACTTTAAACTGTAGGTCCAACCACTCATGTATAAAATTAACTCACACGACATAAGTGGTGTGAGAAACTAAGACGTTGTACAATGGGTCAATTCGACCTCCGGGCAATGTACTTGTCTTAAATGACAAGTACACGTCCTCTAACCTAACCTTCTGAATATCCCTCTGAATATTTACATTCTGCTGAAAATGAGCTCAAGTAATTTCCATTAGAATACAAAATAGCGTGTCCTAATACACTATTAAAATTTTCGAATATTTTAATTGATTTTACCGTCAAAGAACGCCTTAAACGATGAAAATTAGTGTTTTTTGTTTTCATTTGCCAATAAGATACCAGTTGCCAAGTAACGTGTGTTTACGATATCAAAAAAGTGTTTATTGTAAATTAGTACATCATCAATATAAATCAATTGTTACAAGTTTTTTCTGTAAATATTATAAAATCAATAGCAGCACAAACAAAAGTGAGTACACATTTCAAAGAAAAAGAAAACGCATTCATAATCACAATTTATTACATTTTGTGTAATAATACACGCTGTGTGTTGTTTATGTGTTACCAATTTAGCAAGCGACATAAATATTCTTTATATGTATTCTACACCAATATACACATCTAGATAATCGGCTAAAATTTCTCATACAATTTTATACCTTACAGTTGCTGCGTAGGAATGAATAAAAATACACATTGTAATGATATGGTTTTGTGTGATTTTTTAATGTAGTCGACGTTAAGTAAACAACAACACGTTTTTATTGCCGATGGTATACAGTCAGTTTATAAAGTTCATATGAAAACTGCAAAACAATATTTAAATTTAAATATTTCGTACACCCTTTATCATTAAACGTAATTAATTTTACGTTTTTGTTGTTTACTATGCTTGTTTCCAATAACTAGTTAGAAAGACCGTTAGATGTTCAAGCAACTGTTTTTAAAACTGATACAGAAATCCACTCAATAAATGATTTCCTACAAGCAGGTTACTACGGGAAGTATTTTAGAAAAAATTATTAAACTCTTTAAAGAAAATTAGTGTTCTCGCCCGGCCAAGGGAGACTTTGTCTAACAGGCATGGGATTAGCAAATTTGTTTGTTATCGGGGAGTGTCGCTTATTGGAAGTGTCCGTAAGGGGAAAATTCACTGTATTTTTTGATGCCTATTTTGCAGATTATAAGGTAAACATAAAAGTTTATCTAAAGTTCATTTATTGATCTTATACAAAAAGTATTCATAAGAATTTAAAATTTTACATTTTATTTGTGAATACATAACGTACATATGTGTAATTGGTCAACCCTTCAGTCTGGATTACAATCTTGATTCTCACACCACTTATATTGTGTGCGTTAATTTTATACATGAGCGGCGGGACCTACAGCTTAAAGTCGATTAAGAATGACAGATTTTTGAGAAACTTTTTCATGGCAATTTTATTTAGTCTCAGAGTTTTTGCCAGAAACTTTATATTTCGTTTTGATCGAGGCGTCTGACATTTTGTTTGAACCGTGGCCTCACTTGTAATAAGCCAACACCCTACGTAATAGACTACGGTGACTTCAAAAATTTGTAATAAAAGCGGTTCACAAATTGGAATGAAATTTTGGTAAAATGTTTTTCTCTGCCCTAATATTATTATTAAATTCTTTTAAATTTTTAACAACGTATTTTATTTAATAAAATAAACGAAAATTTTCCTCGCAACTATATATATAAATGTAAACAAACACTATTCCATTACACTTTGATTATAACGTGACATTTAAAGCTGTTGGCTAGTAACTACAGTTGAAAGACTGTCTGCAATAAAAAGTAACAATTCGTGTAAAATAGTTATCGAAACTAGTTGAAAATTAATCAATATACATAAAAATTAATGACCTGATTATAATATTCGTCTTCATTCTATGTTTTAAATAATTGTAACTACTACGTGTTATATTAATTACCCTGATATTTTCCTCACAATTCTTTTTACAAAAGTTTTTTATTATATTGAGTAAAACTATTTATTGGCAAAAGAACCATTAACTGTATGAAGTAATTTATTTCTATACAACAATTTTGTATTTTGAAAACACTTAAAACTGAAATTGTTTGTAAATTGCATACGTATGAGTGTGCAAATTAAAAATATCGAAAGGAAATCAATTTGTATGCTGTATGCACAATTTTATTTTAATTGCTTTTTAATTTGCACTGTTGAGTGTACATGATTTAACTTCAAGGACTTCTTATTGTTTGCGATATTAAAAACTGTATGTAAAGCTTACTAATATGAGTATAGTACTTTTATGCTAACGTTTTTATGATAAATGCATGTGTCTCATAAATGTATGTGTTTATGTATATATGTACTATGTATGTATACATATTTCATTACACTAAAGTTTTTTAAAATTTTATAAAAACGTGAATACTTTTGGTCAAATTGCAGTATTTTACTCAATGCAGTAAATATTTTAAAATGCAAATTCGCTAACAAACATTTTTGGTCCGGAAAACAGAAAATTAACGAAATTTACCGACAATCCTCAATCGAAATTTTTCGAAAGAGAGCTATGCAAAATTCTGGGAGTAATATTAGGAAATTTTTAAGAAAAATAATTACTTTAGTGTTTGCAATTTTTTCTTTTTGATTTTTGTTTAATTCATATATTTGTGTACTCGTATACATAAACAGTCTAAGAAATTTTGGTATATGTATAATTTTGTCCTTTTTTATTTTTAACCTCATTGTGTAATTTGAAGTCAAGTAATAAACTTCATATATAAACATAATTAAAGCCCACGAGCGGTTTTACTTTAATAAAATCAATCAGCGGTTGTTTGCTTGGTCTTCTGCTACGAAAACCTTTTATATTAAATGTATTTTGTTCTGTTCGCAGATGTTACTGATCTTTCGGCAAGGCTTCACTACTTTGAGGTCCCTGTTCTTCAGCTTCCTTTATCCGACATTGTGAGAATTGTTTTCAACTGCACCATTGTTATTTTAATTTCTTATATTAGTTTTAATTTCTTATGCTGTCGACCGATTTAAATTTCGAGTTTTTGCTATTTGATTATAAGTTTTTTTATTAATTTCTGAATTTAAAAGCTAAATTCCTGACTTCAAACGATAAAACTTTAGTTGAACTTTTTGTTAAATAATTAACGTATTTAAGCAATATTTTACAAGCGTATAATGCGAAAATGGTTAAGTTATCGTTATCGATATGTGGAATATGCAAATTTTAGTTATAGCATTTCTTTCGTATACTCTTTTATTTTTTTGTTTCTATAATAAATAAAATTTTTGGGTTTTTTTATTGATTTAAAGGAATTTGAAGAAAATCTGTATCATTATTTCTTTGGATAAGTTTTTAAAATCTGAATTTAAAAGAATTGTTGGATTTTTGCCCATGACTGTATATGAATGTATGCAATGGCCACTTCAGTTGATTTTCGTTATAACCGCAAGATGAGCAGCAATACGTAACATACATTTACAATCCTTCGCCACCAATGTTGTGTGTGTTAACTATATACAGTAGCGGGACCTACAGTTTAAAGTCGACTCCGAACGACAGATTTTTGAGAAACTTTTCAGGACAATTTTATTTGTCCTCAGAGCTTTTACAAGAAATCTGCTGAGATGCAGTCGCCGATTGTAATTTATATATATTATATATTGTACTTGACAAACGTCAATCTTTTGAGTACATCTATTGCATTTTTCCGAAGACTATAACTTCCTTATATCATTTATTGAAACTATTTGATGACTTGCAGGAACTACTTTTTGAGGTCCGAGTTAAAAATTTGGTTTTTTGAAGTTTTTGCATTAAATAATCCGTAAGTACCTCCATTATTTCTTCAGTGTGAAGAAATAAACATTTTACGTTCTCTGGTAGTTACAAAGGAAAAAATTAAAGCAAGGTTTGTGTGCTTCCGCAGTGTGGTTGGTGCCGTGGTTTTAACGAATGAATATAAAATAAATAAATATAATATAAAAATATGTCAGTAAGATTTGTGGGAAAAAATCCACGGCAGTTGGCATTGACTAACTTCATATTGACAGTATACCTCGTACTTTATACTTAATTCTATTTGAAATATGTATGTTCTTATACGCACCCATACTAAATATACATACACTTTTATTATTACTCGGAAAAGTATGCAATAAGATTCGAGGTTAATATTGTTGTATACGAATTAGTATAGAATTTAATATCACTCATACGTATATTTAGTATTTAATTCTATATGAAATATATTCCCTGAAGAAAACATGTCGCCAAGTGTCTCCAAGTCACCAGTTTTGTCGACTATATTGGTGACTCTATAGTGACGTTGTGATTGAATTATTTAATTTGCATTTGATGAGAAAAAAATTGTCAATAACGACAATTGAAAAATTTTCATTTATTTTTAATTTCTAAAATTTAAATTTTCTTTTGGACTTTACAGAAAGTATCCAATAAGAGTAAGAGAAATTATAAACGTTTAATTAAAAAACAATCAATGTTACATCAAAATAAAAGTAGTGAAAATGAGACAATTATAAGTCCAAGTGTGAATTGTGAAAATTTTGTGGAGCCTGAATGTTCTGTGTCGTGTCAAATAGATTTTCCAAAATATAGTTTGCACGAGAAGGTAAAAAATTGGTATATTGAGTTGTGGCCAATTCTTTTAAAAGTAACTAATTTGCAGAAGAAATTTAAACCTTTTCCAATAGGAATATATGTAGGCCTTACGAAACCAAGGTTAGAGGACGTGTACTTGTCAATTAAGACAATCACAGTACCCGGAGGTCGAATTGACCCATTGTACGGAAACAAAGTGTGTTAAAGATTTTTGTAAAGATTTTGTTGATGAAGTCCTTTCTCTTAATGGTGATTTTTTTTAAATGACAAGACAATGACACGCACATGTTAAATTTCTATAGTAAAAAGCTTTATTTGTCATATAATAAGTCAGTAGTACTGGTGACTGTGTCAATAGTAAGTCAGTACAGTTTCATTATTGACATTTCCTGCAGGGTTACTTATACGCACCCACACTACCGATATCAGAATAATTACTCTGAAAAGTACGCAATAAAATCGAATTGAATTTTATCCAATAATGGAATTAAATATCACACATACGTAACGTGAATTTCAGTATGAATTTTTTTGGGAAATTTATGTGTTTAATTAATTAAATGTTAATTGTTTAATAACACTATGCGACAAAATAAAATAAATGGAATACACCAAGCTAATGAGTGCAGGTTGTAAGTTTTGTTGAGTAGAACTCAAAAATATTTTTTTTTATTTTTTTTGTTTTATTTGACAAAAATGGTATTTTTGATCTTTTCACACAAAATTATTGATTACCCAAACACTTGTTAACCTATTTTAAAAATCCAAAGTTTTTTGAAAAGGAAACAGATAAGCCTTTAAAATGGTGTACATAAACATATGGTTCAAAATTACATATTTTTCGGGTAAACTTGGAAAATATGATTTTTTTTTCATTTTTCAAGTTTAGCTATTGTTCATTGCAAAATTTGATTAAAAATAATAATAAACAATATAATAAAGTTGACAATAAAAATATTAAATAAGTGATGATTCTAGCTGGGTGTATTTTGACTGTAGCACCGTGTAATTAATTTATTATAATTAAATAAATTCTTCTTCTTCGTTATATTATAATTTGTACGAACAAAATATTTGGATACATTCGAGAAGTGAAATGATAATTTAAAAAATTGAAAAACCTAGCAGGTAGTACATAGTAGGCGAATTGACTCAAAGTCCTTGAAATTATATTTTAATAACAGATAAAAGGATTTAAAATGATATAAATAGATATAGATGGATAAAAGATTTAAAATGACTGAGCTTCAGTTATTTGAGAGCCCAGACCTCTACACCCGTATTGCATTTACATAATAGGATAAAAGTGTGAATGAATATAAGTGTTAAAATCGTTTCTTTCACTGAACAGAAATTTGTTGTGAACAAATGATTTATACTTAAGTAAATGCATACATACATATGTATATGTAAAATAACTGTTAAAACTACTTTAGATTCATAAATTAACATTCAGAAAGTTATATAAAAAACCACACGGTTTCAATTGCAATGTTTTATTATGAATATTTTTCTAAATTTCTTTTCATTAATCTTTTAATTTAAAAGCAAATAAAAGTAACAGAAAATTGACAAAAACGTAATGGCGCTTGCTTTAAATCCTATAGTAATAGAAATATAAAGTAAAAGATTCAATATTTCAATATATAAATTTAATATCATACTATCATGGCAAACATTGGCAGCGTCAGAAGTACATGTAGTGATGAATTAATGAGTTTAATACAGTTCGTGCCAAATATTTTTGATTGGTTTTCATATTTTATTTTTTCTCATTTTTTATTTATAAATATTCACCAATTTTATTCCAACAAATTCATTGTAGTTGGGAATATTTGGGTATTAGTGCATATGTAAGAAAGTCATGTATTATATTTTGTTTCTTTGTATTGGGGATTTTTTGTTTAAGCGCCAAGTATACACAGGAATGTATGTGAAAAAGAAAGAGATATCAACTGAAATTAAAATGTTAAAATGAATATACTTATGCACATTGTATATATAAGTAAGTGTAGGAAACATTAAAAGTACAACAGCGAAAAAAGTTTGGAAAAAAATAATAATAAAACGCTGAGAAGGACTGAAACAAAAAAAAAAGAAAGTTAAATGGATTAAATTTAATTGTGTGGCATAAAAGGATTGTTTATCGTTCCGTTTTTTGTTTTATTAATTTTAACTCCTTGTTGCATATTTCATTATATTTTTTTTCACTATGTTAAGTTTAACAAGTTGCTATTAAAGAAAGTAAAGAAAGAAAGTCAATGTGGCAGAAAAGTGTTGACCATTTTGGTTATTTAAAGCACACACAACTACTACTGATTGGTTGTCTGCCAATCTGACTGGTTTAATATTTTAATATAATTAAATGTGATGGGAAAATATAAAAGTTTCAACATACGCATGTTTGCGCTGCGTGTTTATGTTCTGAACTACAGCATACGAGAATAAGATTCTGATCATATACGTCTCTTTATAGTACAGTAAGACTTCGCTTAACGCGGGGGATACGTTCCAATATGTTCCAGCGCTAAACGAAACAGCGTTCGTACTGTGATTGCGACTTCGGTAAATACAGTTGGAATCTGTATTCTGGACAGACTAACAAAAGAGTTTGTTGGTGCATGGCCGTTTTATTTGTGCGATTTATGGGAA
Source organism: Sarcophaga carnaria (assembly GCA_958299815.1). Taxonomy (NCBI): domain Eukaryota; kingdom Metazoa; phylum Arthropoda; class Insecta; order Diptera; family Sarcophagidae; genus Sarcophaga; species Sarcophaga carnaria. The sequence continues at coordinate 70,757,636 of OY283153.1, read as the reverse complement.
TCCCAATATTACCGCGTAATACTGCGTAATTAAGCGGAGCAGCGTTAAGAGGGGTCTTACTTTATGTAGTTATAGAAGAATAAAAGAATATTTTCTCATATTAGGTTGTAGCCTCAACATGGAAATTAATTTTATATATTCATCTATAAAATATACAAATATATGTGTACAGAATGTATAAACAATGATACATTTATAATAGATATACTACAATAGATTTCTATAAAATCTGTTATACATACATATGTACATATATACACATATATTGTATATAATTATACTTTATTTTATATATTGATATATTTTCATAGTTATCGCATTTTATATATGTACAGGGTCTTCTGAATTTTGACAGTTGATAAATGCCGCCTTGTTGAAGCTACATCTTTCAAATTACTTGTCATTTATTCAGTCAATCGTCAAGCACGACCATAGAAAACGGTATATGTTCACTGAGAGGGCTCAGAACAGTTGGCAATTGACCCTAATTTTTAGCGATAAATGAACAAACAAAACTGTTTCATTTGGGACAATAGTTCACATGAGGGGTTCTAGGGCTGACGGCATCATCGGGCAACATATCTTGGAGATCAACGTTGGAAAGTATATCACTGTCAGTCCGTTATTACCAATTTCTTTTTGCCTGAATTGGATGATTCGGACAACTACGATATGTGGCCTGGACAGGACAATGCCACACAGCTCATGCCACATTGTATATTCGCACGTGGAGGTGATGTGAAGTGGCAACCGAGACTCCTTTGACTCTTTGGCTCCTTTTAACCTTTTTTGTGAGCTTTTCTTATGTTGCAAGTGTATGCAAATAAGCCCAATATCTTTGGACAATTTCAGCCTGATTTATGAGTCGTTAAAAATTATTCATTTCGGATGTGCTCCGCTAAGAGATGCCGGTTAGCCAATGTGTCTTCCCAACAAATACAAAATTTATCTCACCAGCACTTTAAAAATAGGAAGCTCTTAATAAACACCCTATACGTGGTTATTTTATATTTTATATTCATCATACTGCACACCATACAAAAGGGAGTTGAATTATTGTGGCGTTATTGTGGTATTATTTTTGGTTTTTTTTCATGATACCATACGGCCAACTAAGAGCTCAACGATGCGCATATTAAGACATCTACCAAACTTTTGGGAAAGCGTTTGCATGATGAAATGTTTAAAAGAAAGCACTTAATTTTAATTATCTTAATTAACATTTTGCATTATAAAGAAAAAACACTATTATAAAATTAAAAGGCAAGGTACGGAAAAGGAGCAGATTTTACTGTAGTTCGCAATTATAGAGATCAATATTTACTAAATAGAGAACCCTATTTTTTTTGAAATTCTTAAAATAATTATTCGGATGAAAGCATCTTGTTATTTGATAGCCATACGATAATCATGTATGAGAAGTATGAATGAAAAAATTATAAGTAATACGAATAGTAGTTGTACAATCCATGGTAACATTTGTATACTTAAAGATTATGATGTGTGTATGATTTCCTGGTAAACGACGTAATTTCTTTTTTTTATTTAACGATTGCTGAAAAGGGAGACGTCAATACTCACAGAAATTTTCTGTACATGGAATTTATCCCTTTGTTTTTCATTACCAAAATTTGAATATAGGGTGGGACATCTAATTTTAATCATCGGTTATTTCAAATTTGGCAATACTTATGTCATTCTATTTTGTCACAAAATTGAGTATGTTATCTCCACTGAACATAATGAACCGATTTACGCTTCGCTAGATGGGCCAACAAAACTGCACGATGATGTCGGTTTTGACAAATGGAATCATCTTTTCGGACGAAATTCATTTTCATCTTGGTGGGACTCAGAAAATCCACTCGTAGTCTTAAAGAAGACAATGCAATGTACTAGTCACTGTTTGGTGTGGCCTGTGTAGCGAAGGCATCATTGGTCAATATTTCTTTGAAAATGAGGTCGGCGCAACCATTGCTGTCAATGGAAAGTGTAGGTACCCCAATATGTGTACGCAATTTTATGAATTTTAAGTAATAATTTCTAAAAATAGTGATGATTTTTATATTTATTTTATAAATTCATATCCCATTTAATTATAATGAATGAATAATTATCACGAATCATTATAATGAATCAAAAAATATTTACGGTTTTTCACAAACCATAAGTAAAATAAAGTAAACTTTCTGGTAACTCCATATTTTTGCACCGTAAAAAAGTAAAAAGTAACAGTTCCCAAAAAGAACTCACAGTAAATACAAAACACAAAGGCTCAAGATATTAAAATTTTATACCCAATATTTAGTTGAGTATATCTTCAGATCAAGCACTCTATTTAACCAATTTGGCATTGAATGTAATAGTTTTGTTTAGAGTTATCTGTTGATATTTGTACTCATGAGCTAGTTTTTCAGTAGATTTTTGTTTCAAGTTTAGCGACTAAATGTCCGCTATTCGAAATGAATCTCCTAAATACTCTCTTGAAGTCATATCGTTACTTTATGCAAGAATATTAAGCCAGTGGGGACTTTCGTAGGCAAATCACATCTTTACATTAGCAGCATTATTAGTGGAGTACCTAGACTTTTCTGTACTCTGTACAGCATAAATAAAGGTAAAATAGACTCACTTTTCTTTATATAACACATTATATAACCTATTACATCATCTTAGTCGACGTTTTCAACATCATAAATATTTTATGATATATTTATCCATAAAATTAATGGACTTTTAGATTTCGTTACTGTTCTCCTTATAAAATTTTCAATATTATTGTAAAACGTATTGACATCTAAACTCTTGTAGCTAAATTTATAAACTTTAACTTTAATCCATTAAGGACCATTTTTACAACTTTCCGTTAACTAAGGCAGGATTTTAACGGGCGGATAGCTTGATTTTCACTAATATGAGTACACAATAAGATAAAAGTGAGTGACAAGCGAAAGGAAAGATCATCCTACCTTCAACTTTAAAGTTCATTTTATCTTTGAACTTGCCAAATTATATACATATATTATATTCAATATGGCAACTTCAAATATAAACATGACAAAAAACGTTAATATATTAAGGGCCATTATTACAACTTGCCATTAACTAAAGAGAGGATTTTAACGGTTGTTTTTCATTATTATAAGTGGACAATATGGTAAAAGGGAACGTTAAGCTAAATGGATGATCATCCTACCGGTAACTTTTAAAGTTAAGTTTATGTTTGAACTTGCCTTATTATATATTATTTTCAATATGGCAACTTCAAATATAAACAAAATGAACAAATACAACAAAAAATAAGCCCGTCGTTGCCACTGCGTTTAAATAAAACTTGTTTAATTTGAGCATTGTTATCAACATTGCTCCAGCACTGTCATATTTTTGGAAAAATTAATTTTATTTTATCTGTAGGTTGTAATAACTTTATCTAAAGGTACCTTTAACTAAACGCAACTTTAACGGCAAGTTGTAATAATGGCCCTAATAGTTTTTCAAATCAAAATGGATATTGGCGTATTCATTATATTTATTTAAAATAAATAAAAGCTAGACCTCAACATACAAATTTTAAAAACAAAGTGAATAAACTTAACGAATAAGGCACGTCGTTGCCACTGCGTTTTTAAAGCACTTGTTTATTATCGACATTGCTCCAGCACTGCCACACTTTTTATAAAGTTAACTCTATTTTATCTGTAGGTTGTAATACGAAAAGAAGTTAAAGGTTCGCTTTAGCCGTAGACTAGTAGGTAGTGTGTTGGCTTATTAGACGTAAGATCAAGGTTCGAACCCCAGGTCAGACATCAAAACGAAATTTGAAAAAAAATATATTTCTTCGGCGACTTTCTCTCAGCAGATTTCTGGCAAAAACCTGAGAGTAAATAAAATTGCCATGAAAAGTTTCTCAAAAATCTGTCGTTCGGAATCAACTTTAAACTGTAGGTCACTCCACTCATGTATAAAATTAACAAACACAACATGAGTGGTGTGAGAAATTGGGCCATAATCCTGACTGGCCAATTATGTATGTATGTATGTACCTTTAACTAAACCTAAATTTAACAGCAAGTTTTAATAATGTCCCTAGGAAAGTTATAGTTTTCACTAGCTTTACTCTAATGAGTCTTCGCCAAATTCAATGCTGCTGCTCGTAGCCACCTGCTTTCTTCCGGCTATTGCTTTTCATTTTATTGATATTATTACAATGAACTCAATAACATTGCTGTTGTTGTCGATGGTTTTGTTGCTTTTGTTAAACATGCAATATTCCTTGGTCACATGTTTTTGCTGCTAATTCTGGTCAACGTTAAATAAGTAAGTGAGAGAGTGAATCTAATTCTTAACTGCCATTATGCCTGTGGCTAATACTACTCCTGTTGCTATAATACAAATTGCTTTCGTCGGCAAAAGTTAAAATAAAGTTATTACGAAAAAAATAGTAATTGGCATATAAAGCCGTTTATGAAACTATGGGAAGGGTTTATATACTGAGTTTCTTTGTTTTTTTTTTCGAATGTTTATCAATATAAGCAATATCAATATTAAGTTAAACAATGATATTTTTATTGGTCTTTTAATTTAATATGTCTTTTGCTAACTTAAACAAAATGGAAGAATAATTTCATTATTCAATTGTTACAATTAAAAAAATTAATTCAGAAATTCTAATTTATTACCTAAACTATACACGTTACTACAGTATTTTTTTGTTTATTAGACCAAGCGTTTTACAATTGCTTCATCAACATTGTTTGAACGTGACTAAATTATGACGCCACCAGCGTAGTTACACTATGAATCTTTTTCTAAGATCGCCTTTATGGAACCGTAACTTTTAAACAACAAATGAAAACAAAATAAAATGCTTACCATAAAGTAACTAAAGATTTATTATATTCTACTAAACATTAAAAATTAAAATTACATTTCATTTCATACAGTTGAAAAACCAAAAAACTCATTTTTGCACTATTTTCAAAAAATTCGGAAAAACTATATTAATAACCGGTTATATCTCCTTTTTTCATACTCTCCACAAGATTTTGCGCAGTATTTTAATTCTATTTCACCCCACATTTGATATATTTATTTTCCCAGAGCCCCTTAATAGTTCCATGTTGTTGTTCAAGACCCCCTAGTTTTCGTTTAAGGATGAGGTTTAAGTCTAGACTTACTGCAGGCCACTCCATCATTTGAAATTTTTGACTTTTCACCCAAGTTTGAACTATTTTCGACAGGTGTTTCGGATCATTATCCTGTTGGAATATTGCATCATCCTCGCTACATTCCAACTATCCTAAAGCTTACCGATAGATGTCATATTCTGATAGTTAGTTTCTTTCTACGTCATTCATTAGAGAGGGTAGTAAGTATTAGAGATGAGCGATCCAGTGATTTTTGAAGAACGTTGTTCTCAGTGAACGTGATTGTTGATGATGATGATGTTCTTTAAAACAGTGACTGTGATCACAGTACACCTAATTCTGTTTTTACACGGTCTTTTTTTACGCGGTTTTGATATAACACGGTTTGAAAATAAAATATTTTTAATTTCTTTATACGATTTTATTCCATTTAGCACGATTTAAAATTTTTTGTGCTTAAATTTTTTTTCTAATTTAATTTTTGCAAAGTATGTTCATATCACAAATTAAGGGAATTCCCTTTTTGCGCGTACAAGCAAATTTACTGGTCAAAGCAAATGTAAATGGCACAAATTTAGGGGAATTTCTTTTTTATGCATAGAAGCACAAAGGTCAGAGCAATTGAAATGGGTTAATATTTTGTGTTGGTAAAGAAATTTTTTATTGGCGAATTTATTTTTCTATCATTACATTAAATTTAACGCATTAAAATAAAAAGTAAGCCAAAAAATATTTTATATTTAATAAGCTATTTATATTTTTAATTTTGTTAAATATTTTATGAATCCCTAAAAGAAAATGTCAAATAAAAAACTTCTTCTCAAAAAATTCTTGTTTTTCACTAATTTTAATAGGTTTTAGAGATTAGGAACCAATCACCTATTTTTGCATACGATCAGTCTCTTTTTTTACACGGTTTTTTTTTTACACGGTTTTTTCTGGAACCAATCTACCGTGTAAAAACAGAATTAGGTGTATTCCAAAAGAACAGATCAGATCAGATTTTATTTTTATTCCAACAATAAAAAAACTATAAGGGCGGAAACTGATAACAAAACAAAAAATCCAATAAATTCATATAAATTAATGTAAAATAAACAAGAAATATACATACAAATTAAGAAAATTTAAACTTTATGTACATTACTAAATAATATATACAAAGAAAACTTACTTAAATATGTACATTGTACTTATTAAATATATTTATAATTTGAGTTTAAAAACAATAACATTTTTGCTTTATTGTCACTTAAACGCGTTCGTCGCTCATTTAATACTTGTCCAGCTTTTGAGAAGACCCTTTTGCATGGTACAGAAGAACCAAGGGCACAAAGTATTTCTTGAGCAATTTTATAAAGTTTTGGATATTTTAATTTATTAGGTATTATTTAATATTATTATAATATTAGGTATTTATTTAATAGGTCTTTATTGCGTGGAATAACATCATCTTCCAAATAACTATGTACTTCATTAATAGCACGCGATGCTGCTGTTCTTTTTGGTTTAAAGTGAGAAATATTCGAATTAAAAGAGTTAGATATTGAAAATTCTTTCGAGGTGTCATCTTCTATAATTCTATCTTCTTGTATCTGATATTCTAATTCAGAATTATATATTAAATAGACAGAAGATATAACAATTTCCTTAATGCGTTCTGCACAAGCCGGATCGCAAAATGCAAACGTTTTAAATTTCGGATCAACAAAAGTAGTTATTCCTAATATATCGTTATATTCTACATTACTGAGGCGATCTTTTAAAACTAAATTAATTTTAGGAACAACTGACATTATTTCATGAGGATATTCATTTGCTTTGATTTTGCGGTAAACATTAATTAAACCATTTGTAATTGGAATAACTAACGACGCAGAGCAATATGGGTCCCCACTTATATTTTTTTGTTGCATCTTCAAATGGTTTCAATATAATTAACAAATTTTTCATTATGAGCCATTCTCTTTGGGATATAGTTGGTAATTTATTATTAATTAGAGCCATAGTGGATTTAATTGCCTCTTCAAGTAATATAAATCGTTGTAGCATGTACAAAGTTGAATTCCATCTAGTTTCGACATCTTTAACCAACTTTAACGGAACAGTACCATCATTCCCTTGATAAGAAATTAGTTTTTCGTTGGATTTGGGGCTTCTTTTAAAATGAGTAACAATATGTTTAATTTTATTTATAATATTTGAAATCTCTTCATTTTTAAGTGCATCTTTTGTAATAAGATTAAGGGTGTGGGCGAAACATCCAAAATACTTCCACTTTAATTTTATTGTGATTGCATTTTTAATATTTACAGCATTGTCTGAAACCGATAACAAAATTTTCCCTTGTATTCCCCTTTTTTCAACAATATTTAATAATTCTGATGCCAAATTTTCAGAAGTATGGTATACATCAATGGAATGGCATTCAAGTAGAACAGAGCATAAACTAGAATTTTCATCTAAAAAATTCGCAGTAACAGCAATGTAGCGGACCGTATTTATAGATGTCCAACAATCAGTTGTGATGCAAAGTTGATTTCCTTTTTCTATAATTTCTTTCATTTTTTGTTTACATTCTTCATACAACGCAGGAATTGCTGTTTTTGAAATTGAGTGTCTACTTGGGAGTTGATATGATGGATTCAATGCAGAAACAAACGCCTTAAATACCGAATCATCGACAACACTGAAAGGTTGGAAATCGGATAGAAACTAGTTTAACAATCTTCTGTCAATCTGGCTAGAACATTTTTTTGTTAGTTTTGAGTTGCCAAATATTTTTGATACCTTTGATTGTCGTAAATAATTTGATGAGACATGTTTTGCAGCTTGATCTTTGCTTCCAGAACAGATTACGTTTTGTATTGGAATTCCAACAGATTTATTCTGTTTTGAATGTGATGGCGTTTGGCTAATTTTATTAGATGAAGCTTTATCTTTAGTATTTTCTATTATTGTTGTTAAATATAGACATTTCTAAATCGTCTTCTAAATTCACCGTCTTTATAACTTGCGCCTATAAAATAATTTATTTTTATATATATATTATTGACGTAAGTAATAAGAATATAGAATACGAATTACCATTTATTTATTACTTTCGGGCAAAACAACAGTAGGATGCTTTTTATTCATATGTTTTATATGAAAGTTTATCTTTGCAAATATTACATTTTGCTTAAAAATCATCGATAGGCTCAAAAATGATCCATATTTCACTTGTTTTCTTTTTCTTAAACTCTGATGCCATTATTTCAAATAACAAATTATTTTACTTTATTTAACCTACACTTTTTCTAAAAAATCGTTTTTAATTTTCCAAAGAAAGACATTAAAGAGGAATAAGTGTAAATACAATAATGACAATAACGTATTTTATTAAGTCGTAAGAAAGAGACAACTAGATACATACAACGAAAAGACTACTAAACAAAATCAAAGTGGTGTCATCAATGTTATTATTTTTAATGTAATTTTTTTTTTATGAAGTTTGACAATTAAGTTTCACAGAAAGTTCATTTATAAAAGACAAAAGTAAATAATCAGCATCATCTAATAGTAATGAAAATAAAATAAAATGAAATAAATTTAAGTATGTAACAATTTTGAAAGAACGACATTATTAGTAACTGTTATTTGGCAATTTCAATCACTGTTGTTACCAGTGAATTATCAGTCACCGTGATTAAATTTCAGTTTTGGAAATATCGCTCATCTGTAGGAAGTATGGATGAACTTGTAACTTGTCACACCAGAGTTTTTTATTAGGATTGTAGTACAAATAAAATTTATATTAAATTAAGAAATCTAATGTGAACAAATTTTAAACAATGGTTTGATACATTTGATACACCTAATTCTGTAGAAACTACTAAGCTCTTGGAATCCAGAAAAATTTTCCTTTTTTTAACACAGCCCAATCATGATTGTCATATTCTACCTTTTAAAAGACAAAGAAGGAATTAAAAATTATGATAACACGGAAATCACGCCATATTAATACTGTGTTAAACCATTTTGGAGTGGACTCGTTGCTATCGTCCACTAATTATTATTATGATTCTATTTTAGTGAATCTTAGTGATTGCTTTCACTTCTTTAAGCAAAATATGACTGTCACAAATCATATTTCATATATTTTTATCGCGCTGTTTCACAGTTTTACAAATCAAGTTCTTTTTAGCGAAGCAGGCAAAGGTCTACTATAGGAGGTATTGCGGTGATAGAGTTGCCGTCAAACTTAGAAAACGCCGTCAGTGAAAATGTATTGAGTTGTTGTATTTAGCGTAATAAGGAGTAATACCCGCTTTCAAAGGCATTGCTGCTTAATTTATTCCAAGAATTCCGTTTATCTCCGAGCGGTCGAAATTCATTGGTATAGTTTGGTTGGTGCCTTAGCTGATTGAAACCTCTTAATTGTTTAAGTTCAAATACTTGATTACAATTTCTCTTCTTCTAAAGGAATACAACATGGATTAATCTGATTTGTCGTTAAACAGTTTATCTACTACTACATGCCACCACCCATGAAAAACAAAAAAATTTTTTTTTATCTTTCAACATTTTTTTCAATAAGGGATAAAGGATAGAAAAGGAGGTGTAGACGAAGATAATGAATAAAATTATCATGTAGCTCAGAAACAAAAAAATATGCACAATAGTGTGAAATTAAAAGCCATTCATTTATTGTTGGAATTGGAATTTTATTGATTATATGCATAAAAATTTGTTTGCTTATTATAGTAGCCAAGACGACGTTGTAAATAATTGCTGTTTGCTTATGATAGGGAATTGGTTACTGTGTATTACTTTCAACATAAATATGCTGTTCAGAATTCAAGGCGGTGTTTAAAGTTTTGTGACAGTATAGTTACATAATGATTGAAAGCAAGTTCCACAGTTAGTTTAGAAGTTATAGGGAACAATTTTTAATAAATGTTTGGATTTTCTTATTCTTAATGGCTCTAGTCACACGTGAACAATTGTGCTGGCGTAGAATAATACTTTATACACAAGGGAGGTGAAGAGAATGATTTTTCGGTGGCGTAAAGTTTCAATCAGCTACAACTCCCCTTTACCAGCACAAAACTAATACGTGCATATTAAAAAAAAAGCCAAACATCAAATGAATGCAAAAACACTAATACATACAAAGCTGTGCATACGTATACATTTCATGCTAAACTAATATTCATCCCGTGCGATTTGAAAAGAAAAAACATTGTGCCACTAAAAATTGTTCTCGTGTGATTAGAGGCACTTGGTCATTACAGTTCTTTAGTGAGGTTGTGTGTATTCATTTTATCCATATGTGGCATACAGTTTAATATCGAACCAGAAAGAAAGATTTTTTGAGAAACTTTTCATGCAATTTTATATACTCTTCGAGTTTTGTAAGAGGAAGTCGCCTCATGAATTTTTTTATATATTTTTATGTTCGATATGTCTGAGCCAGGAGCACTCGTCTAATAGGTCAACGCACTACCTGCGAATTTATGGTCAATAAAGTGTGTGTGTTGGCTCCCATCAATATACTAAACTAACTTTCCATATATAAATAAATAACCTTTAAATATAAGTAATACCAAATATCTATAATAATAAAAAATGAATTTATAATACAATAATAATACTAATACTAGAAGTAGGAACTACCCTAATGTAAAATAATATAATTAATAAAGTAGCGTTAAGGTGAATGAACAAATAATATAGAATACAGGTAGTCCAAGGTTAGATAAAGCAACGGAGTTGCTGAATACAGAATACAGTTAGGATTAAATACATAGAATAAGTTAGATTTAAGAAATATGAAATAAATGAATTCAGTTGAACTAAAAACATAATCGACACCGGTCTGATCATTTAAAATTCGGAATTTTGGTCTTAATCCCACGATTGTTTTAAATTTACTAAGTGCCCAATTTTATATTAAATTATAAATTGTTTAATTTAATATTCGCCCTTAAAAAAGATTAAGGGAAAAACATTTTGGCGCCCGAGCAGGGACAAAAGTGAATTTAAAAAATAAATAAGTGATTAATCTTATAAAAAACAAAATTTGATAAGCTATTTCAAACTAATTATATTTAACAAGAATAAGATTAATTACATATATTTAAAACATCAGTGATCTCGTCGGAGAATTCGATAAAAGGCCAAAATTCGCGCGGTGTATTTTATAAATTATTTAAAATTTATCTATGCGCCAGTGTAAATTTCATTTTTAAAATAATTGAAACATATAAAACAAATTTACAAACACATACAAAATTAAAAAAAAATAATAAATAAAAATAAAAATACAAAAATTATAAGAGAGAAAAATCAAAAAAAAACATAAAAAAAAAAATCAAAAGTGATAAAAAGACATACATATAACAAGTGTTACAAATTAACATAAACGATAAGTGTTCCAAATAAAATAAAAAAGAAATATTTATTATTTATTTTATTTATTTATTCATATAAAACCAAGGGAATAAATCCAAGGATTATATTTAGTTAAGGAGCACTAGCTGCAAAGGCCATCAGCTCGAAAAAGAAATAAAATAGTGTGAAAGTTGATGAATTGAATTGAAATATAAAAAATATATATATATACAATAAAAATAATAATAATTAGAAGTACAAACAAACTTACATATTTGATATATAAAACTATAAAGTGTAGTGCAGTGTAGTGAAAATCAAAACAACCACAACATACATCACATCATACCAAGAGGACGTCAGGTCATCAAATCAACCCTCAACCCACTATTGTGAAGGAAGATTGCCAATTTTTTGCCCAGATGCCCCGTTGCCGCTGTATTATCTGCAAAAAGGAACGTGCTTCTGAGAATAACTCAGAATCCGAGGTAACAAGTGTAAAATATATTTGTGTTTCCTTAAATTTGTAAGTTAATCAAATTTAAGAGGTTTTTGTAATTAATTCAAAAACTGCTTAACGACTGAAGGTTGGACACAAATAATATATTTTATACTTGCAATTTTTTAAATTATTCATTTATTTAAATATAAAATTGAATTTTTTGATTTATACCGCCCTTATTTTGTGAAAACCGTGCGTGTTTTGTCATACACACAATTGCGTATTGTAATTTATATTCAACGCGAAAGTAAATACTTTAATTATTATTTGTGTATATGCACCAGAACTTTTTACCGTCATTATATTTATTTGAAATAATTTATATTTTTATGAAATTTTTTTACGGAAATATTCGCGAATTATTTTTACAATTTTTTATTTTTACCAAATTGTTTTTTCGCTTGTTCTTGTTTTTTTGGTTCGCTGAATATAGATTGCATATGATCAGTGTTCCATTCCGTCGTTCCCTTACCATTCACAGTATATACATTTCACAGCGGCTTATAAATTATATATTGCACAGCTGCTTACAGTGCGACTATTCACACTGTATACGGAATTTAATTTCCAGACAACAATTCGATACAATTTTAGTTAATTGTTTGATTGTTGTTTTATAAAGGAAAGAACAAATTCATCATTTGACTTGATAAATTTTACATTTATCAAAGGCTGTGAGGAAAATATACATATATTGCTATTTAGTTATTTTGACTGTGGAACCAGCATCTAGGGAAACCGCGAATAACGAAACTAGAATAGAACACAGACCCGAATATTTTTGTAACCGACGAGAGTTTGATCAGTTCGTTAACTCTTCTAGTCCAAAGCAAATCATTTGTCCTTTGGGAATTTCATTTAACCAATAAATTAATTTGGTTTCTTACGATTTGCTTTGATTTCATAAGTTAATTGAAAATGACTAGTAGGAAGAGACAAGATTCTCCCTCCAAATCGGAAAGTTTGGAGAAGTTGATTTCGAAGAAATCGAAGATTGTTGAGAACATAGTTCGAATTCGTCAATCCATTGTGGAAAAGACGATTTCCTTTAATCCAATCGAGTTGGAATGTCGATTGGACATATTGAAAGGTTATATTGACCAAGCTATGAAGCTCCAGTCCGATGTGGATAATTTGGATCCCGAAAACGATGACAGAGCTCAGCTTGAGGACATTTGTGTGACCACCAAATCATTATTTTTGAGCCTGCTGTCTAAGAATAGGCAATCAAATGTGCCAGAAGTGTCCTTTTTCGGGCAACCACATCAGTCGAGGCTCCCAAACATGAAACTTCCCAAATTTAGCGGAAAATATTCCGATTATAAAAATTGTATGAGTTTGTTTGAGAACTTGGTCCACAATGATCCGACGTTGACAGACATTGAGAAATTTAATCATTTGATATCATGCTTGTCCGACGAAGCTTTGGGTACGGTAAAAGCTTTTCAGATTACGGAAGAAAATTACACCAAAGCAATAGCCAGTCTGAAGAAGGTTTATGACAATGAATGTCTTATATTTTTTGACAATATAAGAAAACTATTCGATTTGCCACAAATTGCAAAACCTTCGGCTAGTGCTTTGCGAAGCATGATAGATACAGTATCCGCTATATACGATTCTTTATTGTCAATTGGTGACGATAAAAATATTACAAATGCCATTCTTATACATTTAGTGATGTCAAAAGTGGACCCAGTCACCAAATCGAAATGGGAAGAACAGCTTGATTTTGATAAACTTCCCCTTTGGTCAGACTGTGAATCCGCCTTGAACAAACGATATCAGCATATTGCAGCTGATGAGTCTTCAAGTTCAAGGCCGAGGTTTGATAATCAAAGAACTGAACATTTTCCTAGGAGAAATAATAGAGCCTCACTAAATGTATCGAAATCTAAATTGTCTGCTGACAAATGTTTATTTTGTAAATCTGTTCAGCATAATATTAATAATTGCCCTTCATTCACTGCTGAGCCAGTAAGTCGAAGATTTGACTTTATTAAATCAGTGCCAGCGTGTATAAATTGTCTGAAGAGGGGACATACAGTAGCGAAGTGTACCTCATCCAAATATAGAATTTGTGGTAGCTCACACAATTCATTGCTACATAGGTACATTACAAGTGCAAGTTCAAATAACATCTACACTGAACAATCATCAACTTCACATGGATCGGTGAACTATTCTTCGTCCGATGAGAGAGTTATTCTCGCGACAGCAGTAGTCAGTGTAAGAAGTAGCTCTGGTAAATTGATACCAGCGAGAGCACTTTTGGATTCCGGATCTCAACCAAATCTAATAACTGAGGAACTTGCGCAGCTACTTCGTTTAAAAAGAGAAGGAGGCAGACTGAATTTAACTGGCATTGGTCAAGCAAATTCACTTTCGAAATCTTGCGTTAATTTAACTGTCACGTCGAGAGTTAACTCTACTCAATTTAATGCGAAATTCTGGGTACTGAGTTCAATAACTAATTTCCAACCTGATAGTGTTATAAATACAACCGGCTTACATATTCCTAACAATATAAAGTTAGCTGATCCGTGCTTCCATAAACCACGCAAAATTGATTTGCTTATCGGAGCAGAAATCTTCTTCGAGTTAATGTGTGTTGGTCAGATAAAATCTGGCCCGAGCCTTCCAATCCTTCAGAAAACTTCACTTGGTTGGATTGTTACTGGCAAATGCAATCAATCAAAGGGTTCCATTAATTCTAGCGTCTGTCATTTGAGTACTTCGATAGAAAACGAGAGTAATATTGATTCAATAGTTAGAAAGTTCTGGGAACTGGAGAAACTTCCAAATGAATCAAGGAAAATTTATTCAGAGGAGCAGCAACAATGTGAGGATAAATTTAGAAATTCAATACGACGTTTAGCGTCAGGACGATTTGTAGTCTCACTGCCTTTTAAGTCTGATGCAAAAGTGTTAGGTTCTTCGTTCGAAGTCGCGAAAAGACGATTCCTTTCGTTGGAACGAAGACTGTCTAAGGACGACACGATGAGGCATATGTATCATGACTTTATGAAAGAGTATTTCAATTTGGGACATATGTCACTTTTGGATAATATGCCTGTTTCTCCTCACTATTTCATACCCCACCAATGTGTTCTGCGGCCTCAAAGTACAACTACTAAACTTCGAGTAGTTTTCGATGCTTCTTGTAGAACTTCTTCTCATGTATCACTGAACGATTTATTAATGGTTGGTCCCACCATTCAAGAAGAATTGTATTCTACACTCATCCGTTTTCGGCTTCATCGGTACGTAATCACTGCAGATATCGAGAAAATGTATCGTCAAGTCTTGATCGACGATAATGATAGGAATTATCAATTAATCCTTTGGAGACAGAATCCATCTGATAGCTTACAGGTGTTTCGATTAAACACTGTGACTTATGGCACAGCCTCTGCCCCATTTCTAGCTATAAGATGTCTGATTGAGTTAAGCGAATTGTACAAAGAGACTTTGCCTATTGGTTCGAAAGTTGTTCGCAGTGATTTTTACGTTGATGATTTGTTAACCGGTGGTGAAAGTTACGAGGATCTGATTACAATTCGTAATCAAGTCACCGAGATCCTAAGTTCAGCTGGTTTCAATCCGGCGAAATGGTTTTCAAATCATCCTAAATTTATTAGTACTCTGCAAAGTGAAAAGCTATTGCACAGCGATTCCGATTCTGCTAAGGCTTTGGGCTTACATTGGAGTACGAAGAATGATTCATTAAAGTTTCATTTAGAGAATTCTTTCAAAGATTTGAAAGCTACGAAAAGGAACATATTGTCAGTTTCTTCTCGGTTATTTGATCCTCTCGGACTATTGTGCCCTATTGGTATAAAATCCAAGATCTTACTACAAGAACTTTGGATTCAAAAACTTGACTGGGATGGATCGATTCCCATGAGACTTGATACTTCATGGGAAAATCTCAAATCTAATTTAATGGAGATCGAGATCGAGATTCGTCCAAACAACTTCCACAGCAAACATTCAAATACATGGATTTGCTGATGCCTCAATGCGAGCATATGGGTGTTGGATTTACGTAAGAAGTTTCGAATCTGGCAAAGTTACTGTCAGATTACTCACTGGAAAATCTAAAGTTGCTCCACTCAAGACAAAATCTCTTCCGAGACTTGAGCTGTGTGCTGCACACCTATTGGCTAAGTTGTGGGCTCGAATTAAGCTCATGTTCAAATTTAAGATCGATCAAGTTTATTTCTGGACAGATTCGGAAATAACTCTACATTGGGTAAAGACCCATCCATCCTCCCTTGCTACTTTTGTATCGAATAGAGTAGCTGAGATTCAGGAGTGGTCAGAAAAAATTTCATGGCGACATGTGCCAACTGACCATAATCCAGCTGATATTGATATTTGAAGCAATCGATCTGGTTTGAGGGACCGTCATTCTTATTAGATGACAGTTCTTCCTGGCCTGTTAATAAACATTTCGAGTTAACAGAAAACCAAATACTATTGGAAAAAAGGAAAACAAATGTATTTCTATTTCACAAAATTGCTTGTTGGATCTCATAGAAAAGTATTCCTCGTACGGAAAATTATTACGAGTCACTGCGTTTGTGGTCAGATTTGTTGACATCCTTAAGAAACGCAAAGTCGTGAAAAATTGTCAACCTACTGCAATCGAATTGAAATGGGACTTCTTTCGACTTGTAGAAACGATCCAGAAAACTAACTTTTCTGAGGAGATACTTAAGCTTCAGAAATCTCTTGTATTGCCCTCTAATATCCAGAGGTTAACACCATTTATGCACACATTTGTTGAGGAAGATAAATCGTTTTCATTGATAAGGGTAGGTGGAAGACTGCTAAATGCAGACTTGGGGTATAATACCAAGTTTCCACTATTGTTACCGAAAAGAAATATCTTTGTCACGCTTTATTTGCGAAACTTACATTTAGAGAATTGCCATGCTGGTACGAAAGCACTCATAGCTCTTTCGCGGGAGAATATTTGGTTGATGAATGCGAAAGAAGAATGCAAGAGGATAGTTAGCAAATGCGTACATTGCTTCCGCTATAAACCGAAGCTTATGTCCCAAATAAAGGGAAATTTACCCACTAATAGAGTGAGAGCTTCGCGTCCATTTTTAATAGTCGGAGTCGACTACTGTGGGCCTATTGACGTGTCTTTGAGAATACGTGGGCGGCCACCATTGAAAATGTACATAGCGGTTTTCGTTTGCTTCACATCTAAGGCAGTACATTTAGAATTAGTCTCTGATCTTTCCTCTGATGCTTTTCTTATGTCTTTTAAAAGGTTTGCTGCCAGGAGAGGACTACCCAAAGAAATATACTGCGACAACGCGACGAACTTCGTCGGAGCCAGCCGCGTACTGAAAGAGCAGCACCAAGCGTTCGACAAGAGTCGACAGGCCGTCGAGTCGTACGCAGCGTCGTCCGGGGTGAAGTTCAGCTTCATACCACCTCGGGCGCCGCACTTCGGAGGACTATGGGAAGCCGCTGTCAAACAAGCGAAGTTCCTACTTCTGCGCGCCGTGGGCAACATGGCGCTCACGCAAGAAGAGATGGCAACAATGCTCGCAGAAGTAGAGGCGGTGCTCAACAGTCGTCCAATTGCACCGCTGTCTCCAGACCCCAACGACGGAGAAGCCTTAACACCAGCTCATCTACTAATAGGCGAGGGTCTGCGTTCGCTGCCGCCAGAATCCGCAGAAGGCGTGAAAGACAAAGAAGCGAAGTTATGCAAGCGTTGGCGTCTGCTCTGCAATCTCAAGCAGACATTCTGGCAGGCCTGGTCTCGGGACTACATCCTCGGGCTGCAGAGCAAAGCCAAGTGGCATCAAGAAATGCCCAACCTCGAAGAAGGTCAAGTGGTAATCATCCACGACGACAATCGCCCGCCACAGCAATGGGTGACCGGGAGAGTCGTGGCCGTAATCAAAGGCGAAGACGGCAAGGTCAGAGTGGCGGAGGTAAGAACTCGAAACGGCGTGTATAAACGTCCGGTCCACAAATTGGCACCTTTACCATATAATTGAAGACGTGAAGTCCTTCAATGGGGCCGGAATGTTGGCTCCCATCAATATACTAAACTAACTTTCCATATATAAATAAATAACCTTTAAATATAAGTAATACCAAATATCTATAATAATAAAAAATGAATTTATAATACAATAATAATACTAATACTAGAAGTAGGAACTACCCTAATGTAAAATAATATAATTAATAAAGTAGCGTTAAGGTGAATGAACAAATAATATAGAATACAGGTAGTCCAATGTTAGATAAAGCAACGGAGTTGCTGAATACAGAATACAGTTAGGATTAAATACATAGAATAAGTTAGATTTAAGAAATATGAAATAAATGAATTCAGTTGAACTAAAAACATAATCGACATCGGTCTGATCATTTAAAATTCGGAATTTTGGTCTTAATCACACGATTGTTTTAAATTTACTAAGTGCCCAATTTTATATTAAATTATAAATTGTTTAATTTAATATTCGCCCTTAAAAAAGATTAAGGGAAAAACAGTGTGTTTATTTATTCCGAACTTCTATTGAACTTTTATTCTCCTATAACATTAGAATAACAGAGTTTCGCATTCACTTTGTAAAGTAGTTCAAAGACTATGATGGCGTACGTTTTCAAATACTCGAAGATAAAATCAAAAAGAAGCGAAATGTCAACAATATGATACATGGTTATCTTCTTTGCTTTGTATGTTTGCCTCTCAGCCCACATATCTTTTTGCGATAGTTGTCCAAGTGCCAGTATACTGTTCGCAAACAGTTTATTGTGCTTAACAATGGTTAACACAAATACGGTATGGTGCTCACAGACGTTTACGCAGAAAAAAAGAACACACATATGTTTCCGAAATGAAAAATATGCTTTCATGCAGTGTTGCCACGAAGAAACAAATATTGTAACCAACATTTGTGAAAAGTAAAACAAAAAAGAATAAAAAAATAGTCAAATTTTAATTCACAGTGTATTTACTATTTTTTTAAAATTTAAATTATATTCAATACAAATGTGTAAAACAAGTAATTAACACTGATCACACATTCCTAACTGTGAAAAGAATTAAAATTTACGTTCGCAATTAAATTATTCGACACGAAGAAGAAAAATTACTAAAATCGGTTAAATCTACACATTAAAGGAAAAAAATTACCAATTTTGGTTAGGAATAACGAAATACGGCAGCCCTGCTAGCATATAAAACTTTCGTTTTATACTGGTTGGTAGCAGTGTTGATGTGGCGGGAACAAAGTCAGAAGCCGACTATAAAACCCAAGCCGTTATAGATTAAGGACAATAAATAAATGTAAACGAAATATGTAGAATATAAATACACATTTGTACATACGTATGTGTGTTTGTGACCATGACCATACAGTGATAAATGTAAGTGTATGAATTTAGCTTTAATGCCTTAGGGAAGGATATGATTTCTTTCATTACATCGCCCTATTTTCACAAGCCACTGTTTGCAGATTTCCTTTCATTATAATTTAATGAAATGAAACAATGAAATGACATCAATTATGGTTTTATATTATACCGAAAGTTTTCCTATTCGACGAAAAATTTAGGCATTTAGTAAACTTTTGTTGCACACATTTTTGTCTTGCACTGTATAAAAGCTCGGAGTGTCTCTCAAGATCTAGAGAAAATGAAACCATTTTTGTTTGTAATGAAAGCATATGTAAAAGTGTTAAAGGATATCAAGTTATCGATACATAATATCGGGCTGAACATCTGTTTGACATAAATTCAATAACGAATACACACAACTACATATAGACGATATTTAGATACATATTTAGTATAACGTTGAGTAACCACGAATATTTGGTGTATATATTTACATAGACAAGTATGTGGAAATTTTTTTACATTATTTAATAGATTAACAATTAATTACATTATATACATATTTTTACCTACTTATGGCCCTGTAGAATTTGTGCTAATATTTATTATAGCCCTGAAGCATTTTTGTGTGGAATGATAATTTGCTGTGTATGTCATAAAACTTACGGTAAAACGGAGTTTTTTATGATTGGATTACAGTATGAGATATTCAATAATGAAATTCACTCATGGCTTTGGGAAATTTTCTTTATGCAAACACAAATATCAAATATATACACTTAATCTAATGAAAAACAAACACATATTAGCACTTAAAGGTGACAATATTTTTATGCTTCAGAATATTACTTTTTTATACATATTCATACGCTTATTTATGTTGAACTGACTAACAGGCATTAAGGCTAAAAATGTGAACAAAATTGTGAAAATATTTTCATTCTGAAGAGACCCACAGTTACACATCAATACACCAATCAACGAACAAGAAACAAGGCAGTAAATCCAATAAATTGGTTGGGGGAAATGTTAGGAATATTGAAAAAAAAATGAACAACGAAAGCATAACAATAGAAACATTCCGTAGATAAAATTTAGGAGATGGAAACAATCAGCCACCCTCCGCAAACATTCCATTCAATTTTCATTTCTATCGGGAAACGTTCAACAATGAATATTTTTATTTTTTTGTAGTAATTTTTTTTATTATTGCAGTAGAATTTAATACTTTTACGCTAAGGCGACAGCCAAGCAGTGCTCACTTCAAGTGGGCGTAAGAACTTGTTGTTAAACTCCATGTTTACAATGTGTAAAGTTAAAGTTACAATTGTATATACACTGTCTCAAACAATTGTTCGTACTCCATGCCATAGAATTTATATAAGATTGTATGTCAAAAAATACCTTCTCGATTTAAGTCAACTACAGTTTTTTCAATAGAGAACCAAAATTTTGAGCGTGCATTGCAAAAGGCAAAGGAAACCATTGTTGTGATACGGTGGAATATTTATCAAAGTCCATAAGTCGAATTATTAAAAAATTTGGCTTTCCGAACATTTGTTGACTGCAGCTTTTGAAAAATGAAAATCAAGTATGGAAAATGCAACCATCTTATGATGAAGCAAGTTCATAACTTGCACAGATAAGATTATGCATACTGATAAAAAAAATTTTACCGTGCAGGAAAAATTGAGAAGTAAATATGACGGGGTATTTGCACGGTTTTCAAACGATCACTCTTAAGTGATACAACCATAGTTTGGTGAGGTCTACCACAGTCTACCAAGAAACCGTTTTGTAAGCCGTTGCAAAAGCAGAGTTTCCGAATCCTGGCTCCGACACAATTTACAAGCCTGAATTTCCTCTGCAGAATGGCGTATTGTCAGTTATGACTTGTTTGTATGAACTTAGTTTGCCACAATAGATATTCTATTATTCTCTTGAGAGAAACTTGATTAGTGCTGTATCCAATTTGCCAATTGACGACATGCGTCCGGCAATTGATAACTGACCAGTCCGACTTACATGGTTCATGAAGGCAAAAGGCAAAAGTTCCGAATAAAAATTTGCTTTTTTATATCTACTATACACTTATTTTTAGTTCAGAAAATTTAATTACAATCAATGCGATTTAGATAAAACTGCAAACTGGACATTTTTTTAGATTTATTTCAGTTTTCTAACGGTTAGTTAAAATCAACTAACCCAATTCCGAAAATGATTTCATTTTGCATATTCATACATACATACATAATTGGTCATTAAAGTAAGGATTACGACGTAGCTTGTCACACCACTAATGCTGTGGGCGTTAATTTTATACATGAGTGTTGGGACCTACAGTTTAAAATCGATTCCGAACTACAGATTTTTCAGAAACTTTTCATGGCATTTTTATTTACTCTCAGAGATTTTGTCAGAAATCTGTTTAGAGGAAGTCGCCGAAGAAATATTTTTTTATATTTTTTATAATAATAAAAATAAATTGTAATAATTGAAATTACATTTTATTTTTATTGCTGAAAGGAAAACCTCCTAAAATTGTGGAACGGCCATTATAACTCTTTTTATGTGTTTTCTTTTTATTTCCAATCTATCTACATATAGACAATAAGCAAATTTAATTACATAAATTTACCGAAGCAATGCAGCTCCAATGAACTGCAAAGCTATATACAATTTACAATATAAGTATGTATTTAAAACTGTATACAAATTCGTATTTACATATTTAGGTAGGTATAGGTGGCTACCCATACAAGAAAAATTTTTGGATGGACTCACTTAGGCCGCATTGGGCCCATTGTGCTACCACAGTTATCCGTTATCCCCTAGTCTCGAAACCACTCGGAGCTCCTGATGAAGCGATTCAGGCTGCCAATGTCAATATATATATATATTATATATTTTGAGGTTTAACTTTATTCAACATACATTTTTCAAAGTTTCTAACAAATTTTGCTATATCTCTAGTCATCTTCCTCCAGTAATATTTCGTCCTAAGCTTCGCATATAACCTCTTCTGACCGCAATGTCCTCCTAAAATAGGGTCATTATGGTAAATTTCCATTAATTTCTGTTTTTTATCTTCTTCTATTATTATTTCAATCGGTTCCGTAAGAATAATTTCAAAAGTTTTCAATATCTTTATACCATGGTTTTTAAATTCCTGT
Source organism: Sarcophaga carnaria (assembly GCA_958299815.1). Lineage (NCBI taxonomy): Eukaryota > Metazoa > Arthropoda > Insecta > Diptera > Sarcophagidae > Sarcophaga > Sarcophaga carnaria. Next base: position 70,735,056 of record OY283153.1, on the reverse strand, counting down.
ATTGAGAAAATTGTAAAAATTACATCATTTTTTGGCCATTCTGCTCTGTAAATTTTTAAACTAAGTGTTTATAAACTAAGTGTTTCGTTCACAATTTCGAATTCAACAGATAGCAGTTTCTTAAATTTTTTTATAAATATTTATACGTAGTCTTTTATAATTATTCTGATCAATTATTTCGGTTATAATTTTTGGAATATTCTTACTGAATTCCTGAGAAAATTTATCATAAATCTTTAGTTCAATGTTCTCATTATTGGAAGATTGGTTAAATTTAATTTCATCATTATTTTGTCCTTTCGACATAGCTCGGGTCGTAACTAATACTTGATTATTATCATTATTCTTCAACTCGTCTATTGATATTCTAGATAGTGCATCTGCGCCCACATTCGACTTTCCTTTAATGTATTCTACACTAAAGTTATATTCTGAAAGTTGAAGTCTTATATATGTTAATTTAGAAGAAGGGTCTTCAATATTGAAGAGATAAACTAAAGGTTTGTGATCTGATCTGACAATAAATGAAGTTCCATAGACATAGGGCCTAAACTGAGTTATAGCAAAATGAATAGCAAGAAGTTCAAGTTCAATTATAGGTTTTTTCTGTTCAGAATGTGAAAAAGATTTTGAAGCAAAGTATATAGGTAAATCATTACCATTAAAATTTTGGCTTAATATGGCACCACAACCTAGTTTTGATGCATCTACAGTTACTATAAATTGTTTTGTAAAGTCAGGATATTGTAAAATTTGAGGAGAAAGTAATGCAGCTTTCAATTTTTCAAAAGAAATTTGACATTGATCATTCCAATTAAACTGAACGTTTTTCCTGGTCAGGTAATTTAATGGTGCTGCTATTGTAGCAAAATTTGGAATAAAACGTCGATAATAATTAACAAATGCTACAAAACGTCTAACTGCGTCTTTATCAGAAGGTGTTGAATAATTTTCTACTGCTTTTATTTTTGAATCATCTTGCGGAAGACCATTAGCGGTACATTTATGTCCTAAAAAGGTAACTTCAGATCGGAAAAAATTGCATTTATAAGGATTTACTTTTAAATTATAATGCCTTAAAATATCAAAAACATCTTTCAGATTATTCAAGTGATGTTGTTTACTACAACCAATAATAATAATATCATCAATGCATAAAAATGCTTTATTGGGCGTAAGGCCAGAAAATGCAATAGACATCATTCGTGAAAAAGAATTAGGTGCTATATTAAGACCAAAAGGTAAAACTTTCCATCTAAAAGATCCTTTATCAGTGCTAAATGCTGTAACGTCCCTTGAATCTGAGTGTAATGGAATTTGATGAAATCCAGAGAACAGATCAATTACTGAAAAATGTTTCGCACGTCCTAAATTGTCTAAAATATCGTCAATACGACGCAAGGGAAACTTATCCGCAATAAGTTTTTTTATTCACTGCACGATAATCTACACCCATTCTATAAGATTTCTGATTATTTGTGCTCTTCTTAGGAACAAGAATTAATGGACTATTGAAATTCGAGCTACTTGGTTCGATTAAATCATTATCTAATAAATGCTTAACCTGTCTATTTATTTCCTCTCTTTGAGACATGGCAAGCCTGTAATTCTTAATATAGACTGGTGATGAATCAACTAATCTGAGTTTCTGCTCATAAAAATTGTTTATTGTCATTTTGTCCTCTTTAAGTGCAAAAATGTCCGAATAAGATTCACATAGTGGCATTAAGTCATTTTGGATGTCTTTTGGCATTTGATTCTCTAGAATGTCCTTTAATTCCTGAACACGTTGGTTATTTATATCCTGCTTGTTAATTGAATATATGTAATAATTTTGTAATTTTTCCATCTTTACTTTATCATTTCTAACATATTTAACTTCATCGGTTATATTAACTATTCGTAAAATTGGATACTCAGAATCAATAATTCCCTTCGCTATTAAGACTCCCTTTTCAATTTCCTGCGAATCAACAAACATAGGTTCCTTAATATCATGTAATTTAAAAATTCTAAATACCTCACATCTGGGTGGTATAATAAAAGTAAAGTTATTCGTTCCTTGAAATATAGGTATTTGTAATCTTTTAATATGAGTAGTAACAGATAAAATCATGTTTTCGTAGTCAATGTAACACTTATTGTTTCTAAGAAAATCTTTACCTAAAATACCATCAGCTGGTATATTGAAATCATCATTAACAACATGAAAAACCTATTGTATTATATTATTCGAAATAATTAAATTTGTACAAATATATCCTAGTGTTGATTTTGCATCAGATGTAATTCCGGTAATACTTAAAATTTCATTCTGATTTAAAATAATATTGGGTTGTAAACTTGAAATTTTTATTAATGAGACATCTGCTTGAGTATCTACAAGAAAAGTAGCTGATTTAATTGTATCTATACAATTTAGTTTAATGAAATCAGCATAATTTAAATTTAAACTGTAAACAGACTTTTGAACAGATTGTTTGTTAAAAATATCGAGTGAAGAAGTAATTGTATTTTGCTTTAAAGCTGTTCAATTTGTTACTGTTGCAGCTGTTGTTGAGGGACTTTGTAGTTTAAAGTCCTAACTGAAGCCCTTGAATTGTTATTTCGCGCAAAGCGACTTGTGTAATTCCCTGGATTATTCCGAAATTGATTGTTGTTATTATGTCCATAGTTTGTTCTGGAGTAATCATGGGTGTTATAATCTCCACGATAGTTCCTTTGATGAGAATTATTACGAAATTGATTAAAACTATTGCCTCGATAAGCATTGGTCCGAAATTGTCTAAAGTGATTTGCTTGAAAATCATTATTATGAAAACGTACGTTACTATTTCTATTTCTGGACTGACCTTGGATTGATAAAACTTGTTGTTCCTTTACTTCAGTTGTTTGCTCAACTAATAGTTTTGCAACAACTTCCTTAGGGTCCTTAAAAACTGATGATGCTAAAATTGATTTGACTAAAGTGGATTTTGCATTCAAACGACAAACACTAATTGTTTGTTCAACTGCCATCTCATGAACTTTGTTCTGTGTAATACCTTCCACAACCAAAGAACGTTTTAAGGAATCAGCCAGCTCTTCAGCTTGTTTAGCAAATTCCGTAAAATCATTGTTTTTAACATTAAGAGCAGCAATCTTGCCCGCAATTACCTGCGAATTCTCTGGTTTTATTCCGTTTTTCAAAGCTGTTTTGATATCACAAATTCTTTCAATTCTATCTGGTAGTGTCTCACGCGCTTTTCCCTCAAGTTTTGATTTAACAAAGTTTATAAAAGTAGTTTGTAAATTTGGTTCAGTGAGATCTTCAATAAGTTCGATTTTATCCAAAAATGATTGTAAAGTTAATGGATTACCACCGTAGTTTTCTCGAATCATTGAAGCACACATAGTAATGTATGACCTTTTCTGGTCAACGGTTGCCATATTGATTTCAATTGCACCTTCTATTACAAAGTTGTTATTTAAATGAACTACCAAATCTAAATTTTCCGGAATTTCTATATTACAATTAAGTTTTTCGAAACACTTTAATAAAATTACCCTACAACTTTCGATTTTAGAAAAAATTAAAGCTTTATGATTCTCCAATAAACTATCTGTATTTGTTTTTGCATATCCTAAAATGGCATTATAATTTTCAATTAGAAGTGTTATGTATTCACTTATTTTTTCTGAATTTTTCGATAAAACTCTACTCTGTAAAACCCGTTTTTTCACAGCACAAAATTCGGTAATTAATTTTTCAAAAACATCAATGTCAAAATTTGACATTTGCTAAAAATTAAAAATTATTATAATTATCGTTACCACCACTGTCAATCGTAATATATGTATATACAATAATTTTCCAAGTGTAGACTTGTACTAAAATATGTATTAAACTGACATCTGTTAAACTAATGTGAAAGGGAAAAACATTATTCCAAGTGCCAAAAAAAAAAAAGTTTAATTAATCATGTGCACAATACTGTCTGTAAAAAGAGTATTTATATTTTGTAATAAGAAGTTTGCTCCCTATTCATACTAAATAAATTAGTAAAAATTATATTATTTATGAATTTATTTAATATGTCAATTTTTAAATTGTAAACCGAATTTGAAATAAAGAATTATTTTTCAAAGTGAAAATAGAAATTAGAAACATGAGTTTTATTTAAAAACTTTATGATGTCCCTATAATGTTTTTTTTTTTAATACAAAAGAAGAATAATATATATATTTATTTATATTAACTATATGTTATAACTAATAACAATAATTTAATTTAATAATAATATAATTAATTAAATAATAAAAACAGTAATAATTAAAAAAAGTTTACTTGCTTGACAATATTTTTCAAATGTTGATTGTTGATTTTGTTGTATTTTGGTTTGTTTTTTCAATCCAAAGTTTTTTTTCAAAAATTTTTTTTCCATCCCTTATTTCCTTTTTTTTTGTAAAAATTCATTTCAGAAAATTTTTTTTTTTATATAGTTGTCTTTTTTTTTAACATAGCTCCTTTTCTTTTTTTTTTTAAATTCAAAAAAAAAATTTTTAATTTGTCTCTTTTTAAGGTTCTTGTATTGAGTTCTGTTATACTTTTTTTTTTTTAAATATATGTATATATTTATCTTTTTCTTTATTTTTTCACCTCAAGAATTTTCAAGAATCTTGTTTTCAGTTTTATTGTTTAGTTTTAAAGTTCGTAAAAAAAATATTCATTTTTTTTTCAAATAAAAATAATAAAAAGAATATGATATGAGGCAAATAAAATGTTTTGTTTTGGTTTTTGTTTGATTTGCTTAAATCATTTTTATTTTGTTTATTTTTAAGTCTGTATCACATCTTATTGTATTTTTTTTCTTCTTTAAATAATGTCATTTTATATTTGTTTCTTCTTTTTTTTTATATCAAGTTTATTATAACTTTTTCTTTGTATATGTTTTTATTTCATTTCAAATAACTTTTTTTTTACATTTCTTTTAAATTGTTGTCCTTTTTTCACTTCTTTATATTGTTATCCTTTTTTCACATATTTTATATTGTTGTTCCTCTTTTTTTTCATAGTACCTTTTTTTGTCTCAAAATTTCAATTTTTTTTTTTACATTTGTCTCCCTTTTTTTCACAAATTTTCTCTATACCACAAATATTTTTTCGATTTTTAATTTTTATAGTCCATTTTTCCACGAATTTTTGTATTAATTCAATTAAAAAAAAAAATTGTCTCAGCGGTTAGACTTCTTGGAAGGGATGACGTGAAAATTCATCTAATTTGCCTAAAGGTGTTTTGCCTTGTTAGGTTATTTGGGGTAGCAAGCGGCTAGTTTGTTTAGTTACATTCACAATTTGACTCATTTTGTCTAAATATTTGTAAGTATTTTTTAAGAATAATATGATTTATTTAAGAAAAATTAAGTTCACAATTCTTTTACTTTTTTTTAAAAATCGAATTAATAAAAGTATTTAATATTTTTTTTCAACAGTTTTCTTTTTTTTTTTTTTTTTTTTTTGATTAGGAATTCTTTTCTCTGACAATCATTACACAATGTTTTTTTCTTTTTCTTTTGTAGTATTTTATATTCACACATATTATATTTTATTCATATTTCTTTTTTTTTAAATTTTGTACCTCTCTTTAAACTGTTTTAATTTTTTATAGTTGTCTCCTTTCTCTTTTTTTTTTTTGAAAATTTGTTTTCGAAATTTCGAATATTTTTTTATTACATTTGTCTCTATTTTTCTTTATAGTTCATATAGAAAACTAAATGTTTTTATTTTATTTTCACTCACACACACTTCCAGTTCCACATTGTTCTTTTGGATATTATATATTTCAAGGCTTGTGTCATTTTTATTTTATAAAATTTTTTTTTTGGTTTTTTTTTTTTATACAAAAACAAACTAATTGTTTTTCTTTTACGCTAGTAATCCAAAATAAAGAACTCTTTGAATTTATTTCTTGGTGGTTTGAGTTTGTACCTTTTCTATATTTTCCACAAAGGATACAATTTAAATCCTTTTATTTTTATTTAATCCACAAAAATGCAAAATGCAATAATAATTGCTTTTATACCATACCACTGAAATATGAACAATTTTTATTTATTTCTTTAAATGAAATAATTTTTCATATTCTTTTTTTTCACAAATCTTTTTTTTTTTAAATATCCCTTTTTTTAAATATCCTTTTTTTAAATATCCTTTTTTTAATTTTTTTTTATTTTTTCGTCACGGTCGCCATTTAAACTCGTTTTGAGTTAAAATTGAATTGCTTTCATAAATAGTTTATTTCTCTTTTTTATATCTAAAACTTAACGAATAAACTTATAAAACTTAACGAATATACTACTTAGATTAACAATAATAAAATTAAACAAGTGATGGCACTATAGAACATATAACAGAATGTCGTGGAAGAAAATAAATCGAACTAATGGTAATATCTCTGTTATTACAATTTATCTTTATATTAGTAGCTTGTAGAACATTTTTTCTTACTTCATCCACTATATCATATTTAATGGACGATTTGATAAGTGTGCAGGAACCTGCGTCTGCGATTGTCGGGATGGTTGGTATTAATTAAATCATAACCTCTAATGCAAAAGTAGGATCTGCTCGTAAAATGGGTTTCTGAAACTAAAAGTGTGTCTATATAGTTGGTGTGTAAAAAGATTTCAGTTTCTCGTGTATGGTTGGAAAGACCGTTGGCATTCCATATAGCTATACGTATATTTAATTGCATAATTTAGCTATAAGTGTAGACATCATATTTAGTAAAGTGGTAGTAGTTTCTATTTGTTTCTCCATTAGCGCTTCTATTCTTCGGAATGAGCTGAAAATATTTTCATATTGATTACTGCCCTTAACGGCTTGGTAGTATGAGAACTGATTTGAATTCTCGAAATGATTATTATTGCTGTATTTATTTTCATTATTTAAATTAGAAAAGTTATGATTACTAATGTCAAAGACTGTTTCCTGATTATTAACAAATCTATTACGTCTTCCTATAAAGTTTTTCTTTTTAAGCAGTTCCTTATAAATTTCGCAGCATTTATAGCTAGCAATGTGAGCCTTTAGGCAATTAGCACATTGCAGTGGTGGACTTTCATTCTTTGTACATTGAAATGAAGGATGATTTAAGCCACACTTAACGCATCTAAATAATTTTCTACAATACGTTTTTGTGTGTCCAATCTGCTGACATCTGTAGCATTGTACAACGTCATTGTTGTTTGTAGGTGGTTCTATTTTCACAACAGCATTGTATAAGAATTTAACATCGAATATTTTTTATTGTTATCATTAGGCTCCAAATACACAAAAAAAAATTGAGATATTTTGATATTTTACACAGAGTAAATTGTTTGTTATTTTGGTAATTTTAAATTGTAAAGATTTTCGTTCTTTCTTTTGATTTAATATCACGTCCCAGGAAATTCAGTATTAACAACGAAATTATAAAAATTGTAATTATTTAATTAATTTATAAATTTTTTATTTGAGTTTAAATATTTTTGGTTTTCACACCAATCACAATGACACAAAATTCAAAACTGATGCTCATGTTTAATATGATAAATTCATTCATGACAAGTACATATGTGACGTATGAGTTATATATATTTAATTCCATTAGTTTCATATTATGACAAAATCGAAGATTTTTTATTGCATACTTTTCACAATAACTAGTACCAGTACAAGTAATATGATGCGTATGAGTAATATATTTCAAATTAAATTAAAAATAAAGTATACACCATTAATTTGGAATTCATTTGGATTTAAGCAATGGTATGACAATTCTGATGGATTTTTAAAAATGTTTAATTTTTCAAGATATTCTAAACTAAAAGCTATATACAAAAAACCACAATTCTAGGCTATATTCTAGTAGGTGCTATGTCCTGTATCTTCATAGTCTGTACATAGCTGCCAAAATTGACGATTTTTCGCCTTTTTTGACGATTTTGTGCTTCAAAAATATCATATTGACTATATGACGATTTATAACTTTATTTAGACGATTTTTAGTTTTCTTTACTTTGTAAAATAAAAGCCTCTTTCAGCTTTGTATTTGTATTTGCGATTGTTACTTTTGCAAATTTAGGTTAGTTATAACGAGGAGTAAAGTATTAAATTTTTAATTTATTTGCGAACACATGTGATGATTTTTTTGTATCTTATGTCTTTTTCATCCCTTAAAAGCCAAAAAATTAAAACCTCTGCACGAAGGGAGTTCCACATACTAACAGTTCGACTATAGAATGAACTTTGTCTGTAATGCAGTGTGCGATCCACTGGCCAATCGACCACATACGTATGTGCTCGCCGAGAAAAACAAGTGTTATATAGGAAAACATGATTCTCGAGATCAAGTTGTATTATATCGCTCGAGCACAATCTGTTTTAATAGCGATAGAGCAATGAAATACAAGCTACATTACAACAATGCTCCTATGAATCAATAGAGTTCGATACCCCAACGTCATTAATGAAAAACTTCACCCTCTCCTTTACGCGGTCGAGAAGTCTCAAAATATACGTTGAGGCATCGGCCTATACATGAGAGTTGTATTCTATTATCTTTCGGGTATAAATGGTGTAAATAGTAAGAAGATCAAATTAAGTGAAATATTTCTTGACCTGTCTTAAGAAGCCAAGGCACTAAAAAATGTGTCAGTTTTAGCGAACGTCACATTGAATTTTCATGCTCATACCGTCAAGATCTTCTGACTCCCTAATATTTATACCACCCATAGGTTTAGATGATGCAATATTAAAGCATTATAAACAACACTGGGATAGACTGTTTAAACCTTAAAGAATTTTTTCCCGAAAATGATGTAAAACCTCGATTTTTGAAAAAAAATCATAAATGGAAATGGCTAAATTTATTAAAAAATATTAGTATAATCGCAATCTTCAGCTAATGCAGAGAAAGTATTAAGCTAATTAATTCATATATTTATTTTTTCTGACGATTTTCTTTACGATTTCCATGAACGTCTTTGGCGATTTTGACGATTTTTTTCAAATATTTGGACGATTTGATGGTTTACTTATCTGGCAGCTATTAGTATGATCTTCCACATCTTCACACCAAAAAAATAATTTGGCAAAGTTTCAAACCGTTTTTGTTTTATTGCATTTTTGAATTAAAACTTTTAAATGATCGTTTAAAAATAATTTTTTGTATCGAGTCTTCCAACAGGGCACAGGTTATAGGATTGGTTGATTTCATTACATAAAAATTATATTTAGGTCAACGTTGCATCTAGACTTGCATGATTGTTAGACTGCAGCGACTCTTAGGACAGGGATTGAACAATTTTTTAGCAAAAAAAAAATCTTGAAAATTATTAATGTTTAAATATTACTTGTTTTGCAATTTTATAACACATTTTTTCTTTTTTTTTTTGATAAAATTTTTATTTCGTTTTTTATTTAAAAAAAAAAACAAAAAAATATTGTAGTTGTAACATCAAACCAAATATTTCAAACCCATGCGACCAACTGTTAAAATCAATCTTACATTCAAATGCTCAACGAAAAAAAAAAAACAAAATACTGTTGACAGCTAACAACTGTGTCAACAGAAAAGAGGAGTAAAACCAATTTCGGTATCGAGTGGCTTTTTGAGGACTTCATATAAATATATTGTTCGTGAATCCAACGGCTATAAATGAAAGAAAAGTACAAAAACTAAACCTATTTTGCTAAAACTAAAACCTTTTTTTAAAAGAGGAAAGCCAGAGCAAAAAACATTTATGACATTTATGTTGCCATATTGTAGTGAAAGGTTAGACATTTTATAAGCACCCACCTCGATTGTTCATCCTATCAAAATATGAAAAACAAAACATTTAACATGTCTATGAATGCAGAAATCGCCGTAGTCTAGTAGGTAGTGTGTTGGCTTATTAGACGTAAGGCCACGTTTTAAACCCCAGGTCAGACATCAAAACGAAATATGAAAAAATATTTCTTCGGCGATTTCCTTTCAGCAGATTTCTTACAAAAACTCTGGGCGCAAATAAAACTGCCATGAGAAGTTTCTCAAAAATCTGTCGTTCGGAGTCGACTTTAAACTGTAGATCCCGCCACTCACATATACAATTAAGGCACACAGCATGAGTGGTGTGAGAAGCTATGCCATAATCCTGACTGAAGTGTTGTAATGGCCAATTATGTATGTATGTATGGATATGTATGTATGCACTTCAACTACATGTGGATTCAGCAAGACGGCGATGTTGGCTACACAGCTCAGTGCAGTGTTAAATTTATACATGAGTGGTTGGACCTAGACTTTACTACATCGACAGTTTAAAGTCAACTCCGAACGACAGATACTTTTTGTTTTGAGAAACTTTTCATAGCAATTTTATTATTCTCAGAGTTTTTGCCAGACATCTGCTGAGAGAAAGTTGGCGAAGAAATATTTTTTCGTATTTCTTTCTGATTAAAATGTTTGACCTGGGGTTTGAACCATGGTTTCACGTATAATAAACCAATATACTCCCCCCTAAACTGCTGTGACTTACAATATTTTATTACAAAAATCAAAACCAGGAGACCTAATATTTTAATTGGGTGATATGGGTAAAAACGTATGGAATAAATGTATATACATAAGTGTATCTGATTTTTATAAGAAAATTGCCAACAACAGGCATATATTGTATATTCGTTCACCAATACACTCAATACAACGATACAAGGGCTTGTGTGAATTGCCCAATAATGTTTATAAAAAAAAGTAGTCATTTGAAATATATTTTCATTTTTTCGCATTAGTAACTGTACGTTTATCCAAATACCACATATTGTATGCCAGTAACTAAAAAAATATATTTATGTATACATCAATATCAATGATTATATGTATACATAGTATAAATGTGTATCTATGTATTCATAAGTTATAGTTATCAATCCTTAATTCTATATGGCTAATATAGACGCCTCAATTGGGATTATGCAATTTATTTTAGATTTGTTTTTATTTTTAAATTTCACACCATTCATCTAGGATTTGCTGTATTTTATAGGTAATTACATATTTAAGCCTTAACAGTAAATGCCAAAATAATAGCACTATTGAAACAACTTTGTTTTAATAAATTATAATTCTGGTTGTCTAGTGGGCAATGTGCTAGTCTATTAGCGTGAGGGTCGTAGGTTCGGTTCCTATCACACACCCTGGTATGTTACACTACATCGATCATATGGCCTAAGTTACTCAAATCGCAATAATTATATAATATATTTGTAATATATATAATATAATTAATATAATATAATTTGTAATTATATTGTAATTAATAAGTAAATATTTGTAATTTTTATAATTATGAATGAATAATGAATATTATGCTATTTTTGTGTGAATGTTGTGTTAACAAAGATTGTTAAGCAAAATTAATTGATTTATTGAAAAAAGTGTAAAAAAACCTTTGAGTCAGTCAGGCAGTCATTTTGAGTGATAAAGGAATATTACGCCCCAATTATATGGCATTAGGCTATAGTCAGTTATATATTATATATATATATATTCGGTTAGTGGAGTGGTGGCGCCTAAACACTTAACTGGCATGATATGCCGGTCTATGACAAAAATTAAATCCAAGTTCATTGAAACGAGGCATGTCAGAGGTTCATAAGGTACAGATAAGATCCAACCAATTCAGATCCCAGGCTTCGGGTGCTGGCAAGATGGAATTGACTGAGTCAACTACCGAACCGTTTTCTCAGATTTCAACAGAAAAATTTAAATATACCGTAACAGTCTCCTCGATCTTCACGGACTTGAACTTTGTGCTTCTTTCAAAAGCAACGTCAGCACCAGTCGTTCTACCATAAAAATAATAAATCGTTTTGGTGATAAATCTGCCAATAACCTGATGGGGCGTCAGCAAACTCTGTCCAGTAGGTAAAAGCCATTATCGCACATCTTATGATGTATAATGTGTAAACGGTAGGTGAGTATACACTTCCAGACACGAAATGCTTTAGAAAATCACCTCCAAAACCAATACAAGACCATACACTTGGCTCAAAAAGATAATCCACTTTGGGCAATCGTTGCCATCATTGTATCATATCATCAAGCAATTGGAGATTAATCGGGGCGTTCACAGTAGAAACAATTGAAGGTCAAAGTCGCATCTCGAACAGATGACCATTAAGGCCTGCTGTATAAGATTGCAGTAGAGTCGCTCGAAGAAAATTAATCAATTGAAAATGAATCAATTTCTCTGATCGATGGTACGCAAAGGCTGTGTATTAACAGCATTACTCAATGTCCTGGAATCATATTGGACGGTAAAAAAAACCTAAAATATAAATATGATGCCGGCGCCCGTTTTCCTAGCTTTTCTGGTTTATTATGTAAGTATCAAGTTCGTTATATTACGAGAACGCTTTACACACTCCAAAAAAAGTCAACAAGATATTCACTAATATATTCAGTTCGCGTGATACAGTTAAATGTGGAATATTTTTGGAAAGGCTCAATCTAAGGTTGTTCCGATTACTGCTACACTCAGTCTGAAATTAAGGCTATCAAGAGTTTGCAAATTCAGAATCAGAGTACATCGATTATGTGTATACCAATATTAACTGGCTGTAAAGGGATCATTAGATCTCTGGAAAGTGTGTACGCAGCATCCAACATTGCCAAAGAATGTCAAGTTTTTTTTTTGGTGGAGATACCGAGATACCATCAAGTTGATTTCTAGGCACGCGGACATTGTAAGAAATTCGAATTCGAAACTCATACTTGCTCTGCAGAAATGAAAACCAACTTATTGCAAAGGAAAAGGGAGATATACACCATACTTGAACAAAGGTTGGACAAATCTGGGCAAACTAAAGCAAACTGGATTCAACTTAGAAATCGTGCAGCAGTTATAATAAGACCTCTGTGTACACACGCCCGTAGACTGGAAATATTTCATAAAATTTGTACAAAAGCTGTAGTGAATAAAGATGAGCATGATTTCGATAAAATCCATAAAAGCTACATTTTAATCTAACCTACAATAAGTTCTTATCAATATAGTATAAATCAGTATGAAAATCTGTGCTATTATTTCCTTTACAAGTTTGCATAATAAATACTGTGCTGGTGGAATTTATATGTTATTTGTGTTCCAGTGTATTGAAACGTATTAGGATAATGTAGAGGAATGACTTAAAGTTTTAAACAAGCGTTTTATTCAATAAATCTGCAATATAGACTGCAGATTTTTGTTAATTGCAATGTTTTTATACATTTTTAATAGTTTTATTTCTTCAATCAATTCGATCTGTTGGTACTTGTCTCTTTGGCAGTCAGTCTAAATCAAAGCTTCATATTCTTCTAAGCTTCACAAGTAACGATGGCTTTCCTGTTACCTTAAATAAAATCGATTACACGGTGCGACATTCAAAATATACTCAAATAATAACGTAGTGTAGGTTGTAAGTTTTGTTGAGTAGAACTCAAAAATATTTTTTTTATTTCTCCACCCTCCAAACTTGTTTTATTTGACAACACCTGTATTTTTGATCTTGTCACACAAAATTATTGATTACCCTAATAATTTTTTACCTATTTTAAAAATTCTAAGTTTTTTGGAAAGGGGAGAGATGAGCCGTTAAAACGGTGTACAAAAATATATGGTTCAAACTTACATGTTATGAGTTTTGATCGGGTAAACTTGGAAAATATAAAATTTTTCTTATTTGTTCAAGTTTAGCCATTCTAATTGCAAAACTTAATTTAAAAATATAAAATATATCAGAAAGCGCATTATCTTGTGAAGAGATTGACACTTTGTTTGATCAAATCGGACAAAAATTACTACCTTAATTACGGTCAAACGTGGGTTTTACAAATTTTCAAATAAACAATCAAGATCCATCAAAATTTCTGAAAATTTTTTAACTAAAAGGTAGGTCATTTGAAAAAAAATATATATGAAAAATATAACACGACTCTTATAATCTTTGAATAATAACTAAGGTAATTTTTGTTCGATTTTATCAAACGAAAAGTCAATCTCTTTACAACAGTATGCACTTTAAGAATATTACCACTTATTTTATATTTTTTATTAAAGTTTGTCCATTCAAACTTGAAAAAATATGAAAAAAATCGTATTTGTCAAGTTTACCTCATCAAATCTCATAGCGTATTAAGTCAAATAATATATATATTTATATCTTTTGTAAGAAATCTAAATTTTTTTACATGTTTGTGTAATCAAGAAATTTGTGCGTAAATTCCAAAAAACAGTTTTTGTCAAATAAAATAAATTTGGAGGGTTCAAGAAATATAAAAAAATATTTTTGAGTTTTACTCAATAAAACTCACAACCTGCACCATAACATTAGCTGGGTGTATTTCATATTTTTATTTTGTCACATAGTGTTATTAAACAATTGTTGCTACCTTAATGACAACAACTATATTGGTATTCAAATTTGCCATGCTTCAGAAATAATATTTTTTTTCAATTGATGTTGTTTTTGCTTTTACACGTCTACAATATATAAAACATAAAATGTCATTGTTTATAAATAAAATATAATTAAATGAAAACTGTAATTAAATAATGAAGATTAAATTTGGAAAATATTTTCTTGATTTTTTTTCCGTTAAAGGCAAACATTTGCAATTTAAATTATTTATTAGAAATCAAATAGCAAAAAACTTTAAATTGTTTTTTTGTAGTGAACGCTTTAATTCTTAGTAACAAATTTCAATTTATTTATTAAATCTTTATTAAATGCTTTTCAATCATGATTTTTTGTTTTATTAAAATTGAAAATAACATTATAATATAACTTTGATTACAACATATTCAATAAAATTTACAATACGTTAAATAATGGAATACAAATTTCCAACATAATTGTTGGAAAACTTTTAAGTTTTATTTTGTTCTATTGATTCGGTAAAAATTATCCTATTATAGGATAAATATATTATAGAATGACAAAATGAATTAATTATATCTGTGGCAATATGGAAGAGTAGCTTAAGTCGACAGAAGAGAAAATTGAGTTAAGGGTTTTGACGCATTACAGAAGCAAAGGCGCTGTGTATAGTCCGTTTGAAAGAATTCTGTTTTTTATCAATGTTATGTACTTTTACTTTTTAGCTTAAGTTTTTTGAATCAATAATGCATTGATCAAAACAACTTATGTACACATCGTTTTGTTTACATATTCAGATTTTCCATCCATAATATAACGGTATCGCTTAACTTCACTTAAGCTGTACAAATGTTAACCTTAAGAAAATAAAGTCATTATTTTCAAACAACTTATATTTACTTAAAACTACACAATATATACTTTTTATTTAAACAGAAGCGCTTAAGTTACTTAAGGTTCAGTTCAACGAAAAATTTCATTTTCGAAAAAGCGCTTAAGTAGAAAAGGCGTAATATCTTCTGAATTCAACAATATTTTTTTAAAATAATCATCCTTCTTCTCTAATAAACATGTTACCAATATATTAATTCATAAATTATTCGCAAAAATTAGGCAGAATAAAAATTACACAAAATTGATGATATCTCAAAACATCAATTTTCGACTTAAGCTACTCTCCATATTGCCACAGAAATGCATATACAAATTTCATAAAAATGATAAAAGTTATATTAATTAAATTCAAAATTTTTATCCAAATGAAATTTAAATTTATTGACTTGCATCCTCAAATTCCTTTTGAGGATTTTTTATTTGGATTTGTGAACGAAGTTGATTCCACGAACGAATAGCGTTTATGCAAAATTGCCTTTCAGAAACAAGTTTCCGAAATCTTAACATGTTGTAGATCTTGTCAAAAAAAAAGCGTAATTCTACTCTGTCCATTACGCCCAAAAATGTATTTGAATATATAGTTGTAAATAATGTTTAGTTTATTTTCGCTGACAGAGTTCAATCCCGCAAGGAATTCACATCCATAAAAAAGGGTTTCATATATACGTATATCAAAAGGTGTAAAGTAACTGTGTTAATGGAATGATACGAAAATAGAATTTCCTTCTGCGACTTGCTATTATATCAACTATAATTTGTTCCTCGAAAGTGAAACTCTACATTCGCAAATGTGTTATCAATATTTCAACTGTTTAAAAGAGGTAATCTGCTACAAGCAACCAATATGATAAATAGAAGAAGTAGAAGAGAATTTGTGTTACAGCTGAATTAATGCAAGAAAATAAATATCGGTTGATTGACTGCTCAATTAGAAGTTCTTAAACGTCCACTTTATGGCACAATATGGATCTGTTGTTTGACAATAAAGTCGAGACAAAATGGGATTGGCTTCAGAATGGTATTCATAGTAGGATATACCTTAAAGTCAAGCACTCCATTTAACCCATTTGGCATTGAATTGACCAGTTTTGTTTAGCGTTTTCTGTTGATATTTGCGGCCATGCACTCATGAGCAAATTTTTCAGTTGACTTCTAAATACTTTCTTGGAGTCATATCGAGACTGCAAGAGTATTAAGGCTGTGGGGACTTTGGAAGGAAAATCACATCTTTACATTAGCAACCTTATGTTTGGGTTCATAGACTTGTTGGAAGTAATAACCATTACGAATTCTTAATATAATTTTTTAATTTTAAGTCGCCGTAGTCTAGTAGGTAGTGTGTTGGCTTATTAGACGTAAAGCCAGGGTTCAAACCCCAGGGCAGACATCAAAGCAAAATACAAAAAGTATTTCTTCGGCGACTTCCTCTCATCAGATTTCTGGCAAAAACTCTAAGAGCAAATAAAATTGCCATGAAATTTATCTCAAAAATCTGTCGTTCGGAGTCGACTTTAAACTGTAGGTCCCGCCACTCATATAGAAAATTAGCACATACAACATAAGTGGTGTGAGAAACTATGACGTAATCCTGACTGAA
This sequence comes from Sarcophaga carnaria, assembly GCA_958299815.1. Classification (NCBI taxonomy): domain Eukaryota; kingdom Metazoa; phylum Arthropoda; class Insecta; order Diptera; family Sarcophagidae; genus Sarcophaga; species Sarcophaga carnaria. The sequence continues at coordinate 70,718,143 of OY283153.1, read as the reverse complement.
GGGTTGTAATGACCGATTATGTAGGTAATTCTTAATTTTTTCGCACTTGTGGTGAATTTTTTCTTTAGAATGTTTAAATACTCTCTCTTAAAAAGCAATTTTTTATTTAAATGCAACATAAAATTATTAAATTGCAAATAAAAGAGTATATTTAATATTAATTAATTCATTTAATATTATGTTTTGTTTTGGCTGCTTCTATTGGGAATAAAACTATCTTAATTTCTCAGAGTACATCAGCGACTTTATCTAATTTTATTTTGACTCTAACCATACACAACAAAAATAAAATAATTGTTGTTGCCCGGTAATTTTTCTCATATTTTTACTTTGTGCCCGTCCGAATTGTTTACCTTTAAGTACATAGATTTAGAATTTATTAAGTATAAAACGAGTGATATTAATCGCATAGAATGTTGAAATGTGCTTCGCAGGTATTTCAATTTTAATAACAATTAAAGCAACATAATATAAAGCAACATAATATAGTACATATTTAGAGAAATAGGCAAATAAGACTTGTATGAAAATACATTTTAATTTAGAGGTATACCGATTCAGTTAACAGAGCTGTGTTATATAATATCCATTAAAAATAATTTACTTGTTTCCCCGATGTTGACTTGTATGCCTGCTAGAAAATATTCTGTAGAATTTAAAATCTTCAATTTTGAAAAATTCTTAAAATCTTTTATTGAAACTCACTTAGAAAGATTTTTAGCGTAAGATTTCGTTAAATGGACGTAATAACCTTAAAATTACATACTGCACTTGATTCGCAAAGGTTCTACCTTTTTAAAATTGCATGCTTGAAAATGTTATACTTTTCCAAATGACTGCTTTATTAGAGTGCAATATACGATTTGTATTGATAAATTAAACATACATAAATCATCTGATACTATTTATAATCAATGTAACATTAACAACCACTATAACCACATCTCTTACTAAAATAATACAAATAAGCAAGTTCTATAAACTTTTGTTTTTCTATTCTATACAATACAATTACAAATTATATTGCAATTACTTCCATTAGAGTGTCTAAGACCTACAACTCATTGTTGAGGCGAGTTGCTGGAAATCAGGTCCAATTAAGTGCATTTTCTATATCACAACTTTAAAAATTAGTTTAGTGGCACTTTTATCACAAATCTCCACAGAAAAAATTATATTTTAGAAGAACAACGATCGATTGGTCAGCATGTTCTCCATATTGAATAACAGATGTATGAGGAATGATATCTAAGTGGGTTTTCACCAAAAATAGAAAATAGAACAAACAAAAAATGGAAAATAGAAGTGGACTTTATAAATGCGAGGCGCACTTTAGAGTAAATATTAGAATGATTGGAACTATAGTTTTGTTGTTGTACCTATATTTGTTAACACAAGCTAAACATTGCGATGGTTGTTTGAGTTACTCATCTTGGAAAGTGAGTCGCGTCAAATTTGTTATGTGCGACATAAAATAAATACATTACATCATTACAACCCTTCAGTCAGGATTATGGACCTAGTTTCTCACACCACTTATGTTGTGTGTGTTAATTTTATAAATAAGTGGCGGGACCTACAGTTTAAAGTCGACTCCGAACGACAAATTTTTTGAGAAGGTTTTCAGGGCAATTTTATTTATTCTTAGAGTTTTTGCCAGAAATCTGCTGAGAGGAAGTCACCAAAAAATGTTTTTTTTATATTTTCGTTTTGATGTCTGACCTGGGGTTTGAACCCTGGGCTTACGTCTATTATGCCAGCACACTACCCACTAGACTACGGCGACTTCAAATAACATAACATAGCATAAAATAAATAAAAAATATTAATTTTTTTTTTATTATTATTATTAGCGGGCACAACCAAGTTCATTTTGAGGGCGCATCAATACACAATTTCTAAAACTAATGTAAAACAATATATTACCACATCAAGCTTTGTTAAAATCTACGTGTTAATTGTTGTTGTCAAAAACATATTTCTTCCATTTTTTGTATTTATTTTTAACGAATATTTGTTCAAAATGCAACTCAGTTCGAATTATGGCTCTACATACACTGCGTTTCACTTGAATAGCACACCGTACACATTGAAATTCTCCTCCCTATATCAATGTAAGAAATAAAAATAGGGGATTGATTTTGGATTGCATTTGTAGTGTTTTTTATAGCTTTTATTATAAAATAAAAAATATTTGTATTTAGTAAATTGTTTTTAAAACACAACATAAAAAAGAAAAATACTCAAAAAATGACAAGCAAATTCCGTTTCACTAGAATAGCACATATTTTAATAAATGTGGAAAAATTACTTTTTATTAAGGTTTTTAATTTTTTTATTATTTTTTTATAAAAACTAAAATTTAAATATGGGTTTCTAGAAGTGAGTTAAACCTGCCTTGTTCAGAATAACCTCGTATATCCTATTAGGCATTGAATCGTACAAATTTTTCAAATAGTCGAGAGAAATTGAAGTCTATGCCCGTTGAATGGCCTCAATAAGTTCTGCTTTGGTTAAAAATTGTTTTCCAGACTCGTAAACTTTTCTGGCCAGCCATCCCCAAACAGATAAGAGGGCTTTTTTAAAGAGAAGCTTCAAATTTGTACGATTCTGTTGACTAAATTAAGGCTAAAGTAGGTGTCCATGCCAGCAAGACCAGGCGTATTATTTCAGGAGCAAATCAACTCAAACGACTCAAATTAAAGAAAAACTACCACTTAACTCTCCACGAAAAGAAAAGCGGTTGAAATATATTATAAAAAACACTACAAATGCAATCCAAAATCAATCCATTAGTTTTATTTCTTACAAAGATATAGGGAGGAGAATTTCAATGTATAAGGTGCGCTATTCAAGTGAAACGCAGTGTTAGTGCTATGCGTTTGGCTGCTTATTAAAATAAAAATATGTTTTATTTTGATTTTTTGCCAGGAATGTGCTTCGTTCGACATGCCAGAAATACACATATACACTGTTTACGATACAAAAAAATTCTTTAATTATCGATCGTTCATTGTTACACTAGTCTATTGAATTCGTGATTTCCTTAATTAAGCAATTGTTCAATATTTCGATTTATTTCGTCACTTCCTTCAAAGAATTTAAAATTTTTCTTAATACAAAAAAAAAGTTTCAGTAATTCAGTAATTCAGGTTTATATATCTGAACATAAACTTGGCATGTACACCTACAAGGCATATGTGGGAAATGCACCATCAAAAACACAGCTCCACCAAAACTTATTCAAAAATTTTCTAATCCTTTGAAGGGATTTTATATAAGCGCGTGGGTGGTATGATTGACTATTCATTGTCGTTCCTGAAGCAAACAGAATAAGTGGAATTTAGATCATTCTTTGTGTTCGTGAAATTCATCCATTTAAGATAGAAAAAAATTGAATTGACCGAATTGCCAACGACAGAATTTTCTAAATCCTGCTGCAGATGTTTCTATCATAAAAAATAAAAATCAATTGTGTATTGATGATGTCAACCTGAGTCAAGTGTAACAATGTAGACTCTATTTTGGCATAACTTAACCACGTAGCTTAATATTTTGTGAGAGGTAAAGATATACAGAGATGGTAGGTCCGACTATGTTTTGAATATAACGCTTAACAGAATACAAAAAGAATTTCAAAAATTTTAAGAAAAGCAAAAAAAGTTGAATAATATTTCCATTTATGGAGTTGAAGAAAATGGACAAAAATTGTTAAGTAGAAAGGAATTCCTTATGGAAGTTTAAGTTTTCTAAAATTTTACTTTTTAGTTAAAATCCAAAAGACCAAGAGTTTTTAAAGATATCATCGAAATTTTTAATTTGTTTGAAATACATATTGATGATGGAATATATACTTGTTCAAATATTCGCCACTGCTTCTTTAGGTGGAGCGCATCCGAATTTAACCGATTGTGTGAGTTATGTTTGCTTATTCGTATATAACTGCGACTTAAGACAACCCCACAAGAAAATGTTCAGCAGGATCAATTAGCACGTGAGATGAAATTGCTCTTAAATTTTTCGTGCAGAATATCCAATATAGCATGAGCTGTGTGGAGTATAGCTGGTGTCCAGATCATCCTATTCAAGTCAAAAGTAGGTGGTAACGTTCGTCATTCAGTTCTCTGTGTTGACCTAACCAACCATATTCTCAAATAAATATGGACCGATGACAACGTCAGCTCAAAACCAATAACAAACAGTGACCTTTTCGGGATGCATTGGTATCGTTGTTGGTATCATTCTAAATTTGACAAATTTAATTTGATTCATTAATCCAGAAAATAGCCAAAAACTTCAAAGCATATTCAGAGAACACAAATCGTTATCTTGATACTTTGATGGATGTATCTTAATCAGATAGCCTTTGTTGGCTGTCAACGCTCGGATGTTCCTATGAAGGGCTTGATATAATAATTCATTAATAATATTATAAGTAATTAATTTATTTTGGTTGATTACAATTGTTGACATTATTAATTAATAATCTATATCTATATAGGGCAAGTTCAAAGATGAGCTCAACTTTAAAATTAGAGGTAGCATGATATTCCCCTTAGATTAACGCTCACTCTAATGGCTCTAAGGGCCATTATTACAATTTATGCCACATGATTTTTAAGAACAAACTACCAAATAAGTTCTTTATATAGCGTGGGCCATCTTTCAGTTTAAATTTGAACCATCAGTTATTTCGAATCTGGCAATACTTATGTCATTATATTCTGTCACAACTTTCCGTATATTATTTCCACTGAATATAATGAATCGATTTACGCGTGAGCAACATTTGGATTTACTGGGCCATCGTGAAAATACACGATGATATCGATTTGGTAGAAAAGAAAAAAAAATTATTTTTTCATTTTGGTGGGTATGTTAATATGAAAAATTGTCGTATTTACAAAAAACCCACACGTGGTTTGCAGAAGTCAGTATACCCATTTCGAGTGACTGTTTGGTGCGGCTCGTGGAGCGGAGGCATTATTGGCCCATATTTCTTTAAAAATGAGGACGGCGCAAACATTGCGCTTTATGGAGTCACCTTTCTCGCCATTAGGTTTAGGTTAGAGGACGTGTACTTGTAAGTTGAGACAAGTACAGTACCCGGAGGTCGCACCATGATAACCGATTTTTTTGTACCCGCTCTTCATTGTATTGATGCGAGCAATGTTTGCTATCGACAGTATGGTGCAATTTGCCACAAATATCATGCCACTATCGATTTATAGTGTCAAATGTTTGATGGCTGTTTAATTAGCTGAAATGGTGATGTCAATTTGCCGCCAAGAAGCTGCGATTGGACTCCGTTGGACTGCTTTCTGTGGGTGCCGTTAAAGAAAAGTTTTATGCCGACAAACCAGAGACAATTGAGCATTTGAAAGCCAACATTCGTGATGCCATTGCCGAGATTACTAAACAAAATGGCTATATAAATCCAGAACCACTAAGACGGCAATTTCTGTTTATTGTTGTAAGAAAGCAATGAGCCTAAACTGGGGTGGATACCCTAAAAACGTATATGACTTTGTTATCAAAACAATTTCATACAAGGCACATAGTTTGGTGATTGGGGTTTCTAACGAAAATATCGGATAAAGTTATAATAACATTTTAAACGTTATAGAGAACATCACCAAAGTTGATAGATCTTTATCCTCCCAGACCCTCCAAGTGAGTAACGTCAAACATGTCCAGAGCACTACACTCAAACTCGAACAGAGCAAATTTCCTTCAATAATGAAAACTTTTGAGGATAATGCTCAACATGTAAAATTTCTTGTCCAAATGTCTTCTTCAAATACATATTACAGAAAGAACTTTTCACATTTAGCAGAGCGCTTTAATATGAAGGATACTGTTTTTCGAGATTACAAGCGCTTCTTGAGTGGTTCTCTAATCCTAAATCCTGACTTTATGTTGAAGGGCTCTGTGCTACTGCCTTTATCCTTCAATTCTATTTTTTTTTTTTTTTCTAAGAGAAATATTTTATTTTTTCCTATCAACGGCTTGGCTGAAGAGAAGTTAGAAATAACTATATATTCTGAACTTCGAAGTCAAATATTTGGCGTACAATAAACTTCTAAATTTAATAAATACAGATAACCTCTAAATTTTATCCAATTAACGGATTGATTAAATGCGTAGTTGTGGTAAGTTTTGTAAATGTGATAATGTTAAGCGATTGCTTCGAATGTAAATCCAGAGAATTTTAGACTTCTGCTTCTATTATTTTTACTCACTCAGAGCAATTATTAACAGAATCTTCTTGTATGCAAGTAAGTTGGCTAATCAGTTGATATGACAAAACATTTAGGACATGTAATCGAATAATTTTCGACCTTCAGATATGTTTGGTGCTACAATCAACAGCTGTCAAAATACAGAGACCTAGAGATTTATTCAATCTTCTATAATGGTCTTCAGGAAACCAAAATCGAAGAAGTGTTTCTTTAGTAATTTTCACTCAGATCGCTTAACAGATTATGTTATGGCATTTGTAATAATATCTTTCTACACTACCAAAAATTTAAATTTAAGACAATTAGTCGGGAATAGCCCATATAAGTTAAATGCAGCTATTTTTTATAGGAAATTCTAACTGATAAGCTGCTTAATGTTTGATGTGTTATTTCAAATATAAATATTATAATTTTTTGAAGAACTTTATTTTGTGGTTGTGTAAGTAAGGTTTCTAAAATAAATTTTCATAATTCAATTATATAATTTGTTTACTTCGAAATTAAAGTTAGCTTGAATTGGTTAAATAGATAAACTATTGCATGCGTATGTTCATAAGGGCATATATTTATATGAGGAAAAATTTAATTATAAATTTTAATTGTTTTTATTTTGTTAATAAAAAATAAAATATTCGTACAACTTTTTCTAAAAATAAAATTTAAGTGGTATCAAAAATCGAACTCATGCTGGAATTATTCATTTTATTTCGAATTATTTTAATTAAAAAGTTCATAAAATTGGTCATTTATCATATTATTTCGTTATTTATTCATGATCGTATTCAACTAAATAAAAATTTGATTTGAATATAATTTATAAGACGAATAAAGATTAAAGTACTGTAGTAGTGTTGAGAAAATAATTAATTTTATTTTAATTCTTGCAAATGATTTTTAACTTAAATTTCTACAAACTCTAAAATGAATTTTCTGTGTACTGTTATGTGTATCCGAAGTTGGGAAAAGTTTAAAACTATGTTTGTATGTATGTGCATACAATTAAAGTGCTCACGTAGACGGAAATGTACTCTACTGTACTTTAAAGAAAGACTTAATTTTTTAAGAATAGTGTGTAAAAAAAAGTTTGCAAAGAAATTCAAACTGAAAACAACAAAATAATATTTGACACCGACATTGACAGTAATCGATGATTTCAGTCACGCCTGGTGACATAAAAAGTAGAATAAAATATAAAAGAGTCGCAACACTAGTCACAGCATAAAAAAAATTGTATTGTTACGTTTTTACCTTTTTAAAAACGTTTAAATATGAGTTCGTTAATTGCAACAAAGAACAAAGAACTCTATTGCTAGTACATTGTTGTTTGTGTACTTTGCTTATGTTGCCGTCACTGTTGCCAGATAAATTTGGTATAAAATCGTCAAAACTAGATGAAAAAATCGGCAAAATCTGCAAAATATTTTCGAAATCGTCAAAAAATCGGAAAAATAAAAATATCTTTCTTTTTGGTAACATGTCTATTTTTATTCGAAGAAATTTATTCAAGTTAGTAAATAATTCATAAGTAAATAATTCATATCATTTAATAATTTTTGTACAAAAGTTTAATATAGATCAGTGATGAAAAATTCAGTACTTTAGTACTTTTTTCAGAACTATTGCATTTCAAAAACACCGCAGTACCCCCGCGACACTTTCAGTACTTTTTTATTATTACAAATTTTATGTTTTGCGCTTTTCAGCTATTAATGCATTAGCAACATGTTCAACATAATGCTAAAGGTAGAATTAGGCTTTAGCCCCGGTTAGCCAAACGTCCACGGAACGAACATTTGTTTTTAGAATGCGAAAAGCAATGAAAACTCTTGACAAACCATAATGTAATTTCGGTAAGCATTTGCATTGCTCTTTTATGTTAAAAAGGAAAGTATGTTACATTACGTTCCATCGACGTTTGACTAAACGGGACTTTTACGTTTTGTTACGTTCCGAATCAGGTGTTTTTGCCTTGTATGTGAGGAATACGAATAAGTCGTTAGTTTTTTGTTCCGTGTCTAGTCCAGTAGCTAGTGTGCTGGCTTACTAGACGTGAGCCCATGGTTCAAACCCCATGTCGGACATCTCCATCATAACGAAATATAAAAAAATATATCTCCGGCGACTACCTTCTGGCAAAAACTCTGAGAGTAAATGGAATTGCCACGATAAAGTTTCTCAAAAATCTGTTGTTCGGAGTAGGTCTGTTTTTTTTGTATGTATGTATGTTTATACAAAAGTACCATTCATTCAAAAAAGTACTCTTTCAGTTACAGTTCAGTACGATTTAAAAATTCCAGTTTTGTAACACTGATATAGATTTATACATTAACCCCTTGCGACCGTATTAATTTTATATATGGGTGTCATGCTGGTGGGAAAATGTTATCACTTTCTTTATCAAAGTCAGTGTTGAAAGAGCCAAAATAAAATTCGTCATCGCTACTTTCAACTCCACGGAACACTTCTTTCAGTAAATTTCTTTTTGCCATTTTATTAGAGAATTATTTTGAAATATTTTAAGAAGCGAAATCGCCAAATCTAAGTTAAGCACAACTTATAAAATATCATTCGATTTCAAAGAATTTCGAAAGCTCATCGATTGAGAGCAGACATACGACTAGATCTGTAATAAAGCTTTGGTGGCTGAGGGCAGACATACGACTGGAATGGCAAAAAAGCTTTGGTGGCTGAGAGCAGATATACGGTCGCAAATGGTTGATTATGTTTACACTTTGTTCTATTAAATATAATTAAACCTTTATTTATATTGTTACGCAAAACGAAACGACCTAATATCGTTTAACAATAAAAACGATAAACAAAAGCCACACAATACAAATACGCACTAACACTAAGAATACAACGAACGTGTTGATTATCTAAAGCTGCACACACACATATGTGCAACGAACGTGGTAGCAACAACAACATGGAATGAATCAAACCAGTTACGACAAATATGTAACGGACAACATAAGCAAAGTACACAAACAACAATGTATTAGCAATAGAGTTCTCGTGAAGGCACGAGCGAGAACCTTCCACATCGAGAACGTTCATCATACTGATTGAAACGCGTGTGTGCGGACTATAAAAGGGCTGGACAAAGCAAGCAGCAGTCAGAGTTAATTCAGTCAGCCTTGTGTGAAGTTGCGTGTGAATAAAATAAGTCGTGGTTGTAAAGACCCAGTGAATATTTGTGTGAACTAATAAAGTGAATAAGCAGATTATTATTGTTGTATCGTTAAGTTATATACGCTGGCACACAAAAGTAGTGTAAATAATAAAGACAGTTAAGAAAAACTAAAGACGCAGTTGTTTTTACTTTGGTTGCAATTAACGAACTCATATTTAAACGTTTTTAAAAAGGTAAAAACGTAACAATTGGTGTCAGAAGTGGGATTGCAAAATCCAAAAGTAAAAATAAATAATAATTAAAAAAGAGAAAATCAAAATCAAAATGAAACTCTCTGAGTTAAAAGTGGAACGGCTTAAACGAGAGTTGGATAAACTCAAACTGTCAACAATGGGCACGACGAATGAATTGCAAAAGCGGTTAAGGGAACACCTGCTGCTTCAAGGCATTGACATCGATTCCTACGAGTTCGATGATGAAGAGGAACGAGAGGTAAAGGCCATTGAACCCCTAGCGGTGTTGACATAAATTTGTTGCTAGCTGCTATGATGGAGAAAATGGAAGTAGCAAGCCAGAAGCTATTCGAAGCTTCTAGAAGCGAAAATCAAAAACTTCTAGCTGAAGTACCAGAAGATTCTAGAACCGAAAATCAAAAGCTTCTAGCTGAAGTACAAGAAGCTTCTAGAACCGAAAATCAAAAACTTCTAGCTGAAGTACAAGAAGCTTCTATAACCGAAAATCAAAAACTTCTGGCTGAAGTACAAGAAGCTTCCAGAGCCGAAAATCGAAAAATGCAAGAGGCGAACGAAAGGCTGTTTGCTGATGTACGAGAAGCTTCTAGAGCTGAGAACCAGAAGCTATTTGAAGCTTCTAGAGCCGAAAACCAACGACTGCAAGCAGCAATTTTGTCAAAAATTGAAAAGGAGCTCGAAGCAACATCTGGAAAGCTGCAGGACATCCATGAGTCGGTCAGCAAAAGGATCACTGGTGTAGAGGAAAGGGTGTCACATTTAGAAAAGGCCGTTGACACTAAAGTGGACAATTTGGAGAAGGCCGTCGGCGGAAAATTCGTTATGATGGAGGAAAAGATCAACAACCTCCAAAGCCAGCGACAGGAACCAGTGCGAGTCGTATCCGAAAGTACCGGCAGAATAAAAGCACCTTGCTTTGATGGCACCTCACCCCTATCCGTATTCAAGTTCCAATTCGAGACAGTAGCCAGCAGGAACGGATGGGACGATGAGGAAAAGGCTTTGGAACTAATTTTGGCGCTAAAAGGTGTCGCAGCAGAGATCCTGGAAACCATGCCAGCCAGCAGCAGAAACAACTACAGCGACTTAATGGTGGCGTTGCAGCGTAAATTCGGCGATGAGCACAAACGGGAACTATACCGCATGGAGTTGAGATGCCGGGCGCAAAAAGCAAATGAGTCACTACAAACCTTTGCAATGGAGGTTGAGAGATTAGTGCAGCTCACATATCCAGGAGAAAACCATCCATTGATAGACAACTTTAAAACCGAGGCGTTTGTTAATGGCATACGCGACCCTGACATTAAACTGGCGGTATGTTCTACACAGAAGACAACTTTTGCAGAGACCGTGGCCTTCGCACTAGCCCAGGAGACCGCTCGCACGATTTCTAGACCACAAGTCAGTAAAGTGCGAAAAATGGAAGTCGTGGAGGAGGAAGAATGCCTTTTGGACAAATTTAAAGAGATGTTGAAGCAAGTTTTGGGAGAAAATGGACAAAAGGCTAAACTTAAATGCTTCAATTGTGGAAAGGGCGGTCATTTCCAAAGAAACTGCAAAGCGCCACGCAAGAGATCAAGTTCCGCCTCACCATCAAGGAATAAGAAACGGGCGAACTACCAACCATCTTCACAAGAGTCCCCGTTAAACTAAAACGAGCTAGCACTGAGGGGCAAGTGCTGGCTCCCACAAGCGAGGGCCCCACAATCTCAATATCAGTGATGCAACAGAACAACAACAATCTTACGGCGTGCGGATACATAAATGGCAGACCACATACCTTCACAATAGACACCGGGGCGACGCAGTCTATCATCAGACCAGATGTAGTGAAGGGAAAATGTGAGGCACTTAGCAATGTAAGACTACGGACAGCTACTGGAGAGTCTGCCACCGTCCACGGAAAAACAGAGGCGAAGGTGACGATAGCCAACATTAGTGTAAGTCACATCTTTATTGTTGCCGATATTGTGGACGAGGTTATCATTGGTGCCGATTTTATGATAGCTCATGGCATCAATTTGAATATGGGGCAACAGATTATGAGTTGGCGAAATGTACAGATACCTCTAGACGTGGGGTACAAGCACCAAGTGGACGCCAGAAGGATAGTTGCGGTCGAACAACTCAAATTGCCACCTCAGAGGGAATCACTGATATGGGGGCGTATGGATGGAAATTGTGTGGAAAACCGCTTGTGGGTTGTTGAACCAGCAGAAATACAGACGGAGTTAATATCAGCAAAGGCCCTCGTCAAATCCACAGAACAAAGAATAGTTCCGGTGAGAGTGCTAAATCTATCAGGCCATGAAAGAGTCGTCTGTAAAAACTCAGAGGTGGGCCAATGTGTTTCAGTAGAGGCGATAATAAACAGCGAACAAACGCCGCAACCTGCCGATATGTCAGCCAAGGATCAAAAGGAATTTGGTGAAAATGTGGAGAAATGGATTGCAGGTTTAGCAGCTGCAGAGAAAAACAAAGCCAAAAAGCTGCTAAAGAGGTATGCTTTCGCTTTCGCCACGAACAACAAAAGGCAAGGAATAACAGCCATGGTCAAACATGAAATTGATACTGGCGAAGCGAGACCGATAAAGCAGGCACCCAGAAGCATACCGCTGGCGAAGAGTAATGAGGTCAAGGAGTTAGTCGACGAAATGAGGAAGAGCGGTGTAATCGAACCATCATCGGGTCCGTGGAGCTCACCTGTAGTCTTAGTAAAGAAGAAAGATGGCAGTACAAGATTCTGCGTAGACTACAGGAAGCTGAATGATGTCACCAAAAAGGATAGTTACCCGCTACCAAGAATTGACGACACACTCGACACGCTAGCCGGAACAAAATGGTTCTCCACATTGGATCTACAAAGCGGGTATTGGCAGGTGGAGATTGCAGACAAGGACAAAGAGAAAACCGCATTCAGTGCGAACGGCGGCTTATGGCAGTTTAAGGTTATGCCATTTGGACTCTGTAATGCTCCGGCCACATTCGAGCGGCTTATGGAACGTGTGCTAAAGGGACTGCATTGGAAGACTTGCCTGGTGTATCTCGACGACATAATAGTGATGGGCAGAACTTTCGACGAACACCTCAAGAACCTGGGAGAAGTTCTGCAACGGATATCAACGGCTGGACTAAAACTAAGCGTAAAGAAATGTGCATTTTTCCAAAAGCAGGTGAAATATTTGGGGCATCTTGTCACAGCAGATGGGATATCCACCGATGAATATAAAATACGAGCAGTAAAGGACTGGCCTCGTCCCCAGAATCTTCATGAACTACGCAGCTTTTTGGGACTATGCACATACTACAGACGCTTTGTGCCTAACTTTGCCAGCGTGGCTGCAAGTTTGCATGAGCTCACCAAGAAGTCAAAAGTCTATCAATGGGGTGAGCCACAGGAGAAGGCGTTCCAGACATTAAAAGACTTATTGTGTGCTGCACCAGTTTTGGCATATCCAGTCCCAGGAGAAAAATTCATTTTGGACAGTGATGCTAGCGGATATGGTATTGGTGGTGTACTTTCGCAAGTGGTTAATGGAACAGAGAAAGTCGTAGGCTACTATAGTCGCATATTGTCAAAGCCTGAACGGAACTACTGTGTGACCCGACGAGAGCTACTTGCAGTGCTGGAGTGCATAAAACATTACCATAAGTACCTATATGGCCAACATTTCCTGCTAAGGACTGATCATTCCGCACTGAGATGGCTGCTACAATTCAAGAACCCTGAAGGACAGTTAGCACGTTGGATTGAGCGCCTCCAGACTTACGACTTCAGCATTGAACACCGAAGAGGCATAAAACATGGGAATGCTGATGCTCTCTCACGGCGACCTTGTAATTTGGAGTGTAAACATTGCGTGAAAGCTGAGCAGAAAGAATCCATCGTTGATATCCGGCTAATGCGGAGCGAAGCCAACGGAGACTGGCCCGAAGCACAAAGAAGTGACCCAATATTGGCGAAAATAATAGCAGCTAAGGAAGAGGACAAACGACCGACCAGAAATGAGATATCCGCAAAAGGTCCTCTTACAAAAGCTTATTGGGCACTATGGGACAGCTTAAAGATCATAAATGGGTGCCTATATAGACTTTGGGAAAGCGCTGACGGCAAGACCTCATCCAACCTATTGGTAGTGCCTTCCTCCAAAATGAAAAAAGTGTTAAAGGAGTTCCATAATGGAGCCAGCGGAGGACATCTTGGATTGACAAAGACACTGGAAAGGCTAAAACAACGTTTTTATTGGGTTGGATGTCAACAAGCAGTGGCGGATTGGATAGCAAACTGCACCCAGTGTATTGCAGCTAAAGGTTCAGCAAGAAGAAGTCGAGGTCAGATGCAGCAGTATAACTCAGGCGCACCTTTCGAGCGGATAGCGATGGACGTTGCAGGCCCTTTTCCAGTCAGCAATGCCGGAAACCGATATGTTCTCGTTGTGATGGACTACTTCAGCAAATGGCCGGAAGTGTATGCCATACCCAATCAAGAGGCGAACACCATAGTAAATGTTTTTGTCAACAACTGGGTATGTCGCTACGGGGTTCCAATAGAGCTACATTCCGATCAAGGCAGAAATTTTGAGTCAGCTGTATTCAAGGAAATGTGCGAAGTATACGGTATTAAGAAGACTCGAACGACGCCTCTTCACCCACAGTCAGACCGAATGGTAGAACGATTTAATCGAACCCTAGAGGAATACTTGCGAAAAGTAGTGAGCGAACAACAGAAGGACTGGGACGAACACATTCCGAGGTTTCTACTGGCGTACCGATCCGCGGTCCATGATTCAACATCTAGATCACCCGCCAAGGTTATCTTTGGGACTGAGATAAAGCTGCCCGGTGACTTAGAGTTTGGTGTTAAGCCCGGCACCGAGAGAGATGCCACATACACTGGAAAAGATGAAAACCTAAATGAACTTCATGAGTTTGTGCGCACCCGAATAAAAATGGTCAGTGATAGAATGAAAGCCAGTTATGATCGTGCGGCAAACACGGAGGGCTTCCATGAGGGACAAATGATTCTGCTATACAACCCAAAGCGGAAGAAAGGATTATCTCCCAAGCTACAAACCAGCTGGGAAGGACCGTATAAAATAATTAAACGGTTAAACGATGTCGTGTACAGGATACAGAAAGCTAACAGCCCCCGAACAAAAATGAAGGTCGTACACATAGAGCGACTGGCAAAATATGGGAAAGGAGATTATGAGCCTATTCGGGACGAACAGGCTTAAGTGGGCGGCAGTGTTACGCAAAACGAAACGACCAACTATCGTTTAACAATAAAAACGATAAACAAAAGCCACACAATACAAATACGCACTAACACTAAGAATACAACGAACGTGTTGATTATCTAAAGCTGCACACACACATATGTGCAACGAACCTGGTAGCAACAACAACATGGAATGAATCAAACCAGCTACGACAAATATGTAACGGACAACATAAGCAAAGTACACAAACAACAATGTATTAGCAATAGAGTTCTCGAGAACGCACGAGCGAGAACCTTCCACATCGAGAACGTTCATCATACTGATTGATACGCGTGTGTGCGGACTATAAAAGGGCTAGACAAAGCAAGCAGCAGTCAGAGTTAATTCAGTCAGCCTTGTGTGAAGTTGCGTGTGGATAAAATAAGTCGTGGTTGTAAAGACCCAGTGAATATTTGTGTGAACTAATAAAGTGAATAAGCAGATTATTATTGTTGTATCGTTAAGTTCTATACGGTGGCACACAAAAAGTAGTGTAAATAATAAAGACAGTTAAGAAAAACTAAAGACGCAGTTGTTTTTACTTTGGTTGCAATTAACGAACTCATATTTAAACGTTTTTAAAAAGGTAAAAACGTAACAATATATATCGGAATTCAATTGCCGCGATATATCGGATTTTATTAATGTACTAAAACAATTTGATTTATTTAATTTTAAGTAATCTTTGGTATACAGAATTCCTTCAATTGTGATATTGTCTAAATGATCTCTTTGTTTAGTTTTATTGATATTTACCTGACTAAATATCCTTTCCACATTGGCGGACGAATGTGGTAGAGTTAAAATTGTTTGGATAAAAATTGACAATTTTGGAAATAAAAAGTTTGTATCAATAGTTTTGCAAACATATACTTTTAATTAAAACGGCATTTTGAGAGCAAAAATCGGCATATCGCGCTTTGTCATTTTTAAAATCAAAAATCGGCAAAATGCCGATAAATCGGCAAATCTGGCAACAGTGGTTGCCGTACTAGGCGCAACCAGGTTCGTCATACATATGTGTGTGTGCAACTTTAGATAACCAACACGTTCATTGTATACTTAGTGTTAGTGTGCGTTTGGATCGTGTGGCTTTGTGTTGGTGTAGCTGGTAGCTTTTGTTTATCGTTTTTATTGTTAAACGATATTAGGTCGTTTCGCTTTGCGTTAGAATATTATTAACAGAACAAAAACTGCATTTCCAGTGGTGTATGTCAGTAATTACAACGAAGACCAGCATTTGCAGCTCCAACATTAGCATATGTCGTACCAACAACTGCTTGATAAATTGACGCTGCACCAACGAAAATAAACGAACAACTGTAGACAATGTATTCCTGTTTTTTTTTCTCTTGCCTTTCAGTTGTTTAATGGCTTGAGAACAATCATACGATACATTTTGGTTACAGTATCCTAAAAGACGCAAGGCACACGCTACTACATCTAAATAATATCGCAGAAATATAATCTCTTTAAAATATAATTTGACTGCATTTGTATGTGTCTTTAGCAATGGTTCAAATGTATTTTTAGCAGCTTGACAGCCTACAATGTTAAAATTTCTTTGCGCGCCTGAGACTTTTGTATGAAGAAACAAATTGTGTTGCAAGAGAAACAATTACATACACATTCAACTAGTTACGAGCACACATTGAATAACGCTTTAAAAATTTAAGAAAATTAAGTTTTTTCTTAAAACGGTGATCAAGTAGATTTTGGTAGACGCTTTTGCACTGTACGAATAGGTACATAAGAAGGAAACGTAACCGACCATAGGGTTGCAGGAATCTTGTTCGCACGAGATTATGAGTTATCAATACACTTTTTCTTAGTTTTTCTGATATTGTATTTTTCCTAAAATATTGGCACCTCAAGTTAATGAAGTCTGTACAATGACATAAGACTGCTCCATGCCCTGAAATTATCACTTTCCATCTCGTGAGTAAAAAAATATGTGAAATTCGGTACTTTCATATAAAATTACGAACATGTATAAAATGATCGCATTCAGGTCAAATGATCTTCTTTGTAGTTTTTGCAAAATTCGTCTCGTTAAGACTATTATGATGTTCTTCAGGTGGAATCACGGCACAAAGAATGTAAATCGGTATATCCATAGCGAGCAGAATTTTTTTGGTTTCTGAACAATTGAGTTATTTTCCTATTCTTTGTTTGTGAGCGAGTACATTTTGTCTTGCAAGTGCGTCAACTATGTTCAATGTCATCGAGACACTCTGCATTCTTTAACACTTTCATTCTTAGTGGTGTATATCCAAAAATCTGAAAAACTCCGATACTTCACGCATACTGCTTTTATAGCCATTGTTTCAGTCCAAATAATACTCATATAATTGCTGATTTTTGAGATATAATCTAATACTCTACTGTGTCGAAAATATTTCACATTTGACTTTATCGCGTGTTATGGATCCGTAAGTAACTCGTTGGTAGATGATTTGTAAGAGATGTACACCTATGACATTATATACATTTTATAGGTATATACGGAGATCCACATCAACTGTGTTCAAGACTTGACATGACCCAATCTTCTAAGCTTTATTTACTTGCAGCAATTATCCTCATTGGCATTGTTCACAAATATTTGTTTCGCCCACACTTCTGATAGGAGTCAGGTAACCATGAATTTGATGGAATAGTTTATAAAACAAAAGCCAAATCGCAATTATTCTCATTAAAAGTTGAAAACAGATTTCTTTTCAGCGACCCTTCAAAATAGACACAGTTTTGTTTCTAAATCGTACAGCTAGTGAGTGTACATTTTTAGGGTTAATTTCTCATTCTAGAATATTTTTTGTATTAAGGGCAGATGTCGTTTTAGTAATTGTGAAAAATCCAAACACGCCAGTGTTAGGTTCAATAATTGTAAGAACAGACTCAAGCATTTTAGGAACTAAACATGTGTCTTTGCTGCCACCGTGGTCTGAATAAATGTAAGTGATGCAGAATATTTTTTCGTAAAAAAGGTTTTTTCGGCCAGTTTCAAATAAGTCCATTCAGCAAAAATGCAACGCAGATGATGGTCGTCTAGTTTTAATTCCTCTAAAAGCTAGATTTTAGTTAAAGGAAAAATGCCAACAAGTTAGAATTACAACGCATAGACATTTCGACGACTTCTTTAAAACTTTGCGCTACAGTAACGATTGAATCAAGAATAGTAAAATGAATGCAAACATGATCAATAACTCCACTAATTCTTTGCTTACTACTCCGACTATATTGACCCTAAAATGGGCGAAGAGCTCTATGAAATTTATGAACAACCTAGCTGAACAGAAATGTCATTACAATTTAACATTTTTTGATCGCAAACCATAGTTATCGATAACGACAATTCTATCAAAAAACCACGTAGTGAAGTCGCAGTAGTGTGGTAGGTAGTCTGTTGCGTTATTAGACGTGAGTCTATGGTTCAAAACCCAGATCAGATATCTACAGCAAAACGAAATATGAAAAAAATATTACTTCGGCGACTTCTTCTCAGCAGATTTCTGGCAAAAACTCTGAAATTAAATAAAATTACCATGAAAAGTTTTTTATAAACTACAAGTCCCGCCACTCGTATATATAATTAACACACACAACATAAGTGGTTTGAGAAGCTTGGTTACGACCCTTACTGAAGGGTTGTAATAACCAATGAGTGTATGTATGTGCTTATAAGAAAAAACTATGACAGGCGATAAAGTAATGGTTGTTTATTGTATTTCTCCCCTGACCCACCAGACAAAGGCTTTCAAAATAATTGAATTTATGTTCATATTTTCATTTTTTATCAACAATTTCAATAAGGTTTGAAGAGGTTATTTGATAATTGTGATTATTTGTTAAGAGAAGTTATCAATGGGGGATAAAAAATAAATAATTAAAATATATTCAACAGTTTTTTATTTTCTGTTGATATCCTTTGAGGTTTGGAATACCTAAATATATATACACATACATGTTTATGTATACATAAAGCACATAGAGTATATTAAAACAATTTTAACAAGACCCAAAAAAAATTAAAAAATAAAACCCGGTTACGTTGATTTTCTTCCTTCTGCTTCTGTTTTGTTTCTTGTATTGGGACCGTGCCTAAGGCAGTCTCCCATAAAATGTCATCCTTTCGAGCATAAAAACGTCCGTTAAACGTGTTAGCCTGTTTGTATTTGTTTTTTAGGATGTGTTTATTTAAAAGACGTCCTTTGTTTCTTGTTCTGCTTTATTGTAATACATACAATTTTGGCAATTATCCTTACTTTTTTTCTCATTTGTACAGGCTAGATGTTTATCCAAATCGCCAGTTTTTAGACTACAATTAAATTGATCTCAAATTTATTGAACGCTTATAAAGAATTTAATTAATTTTATTTTTAAACAGGAAAATAATACAAATTATGTCCGGTTTACAAAAAAAAAAAAAATACTAGAAATTTATTGGTTGGAAAGAATTTGGTTGATGGAACAAATTTTACAATATTAACAACATCACAAAATTAAAGAAACTTCTAAAATGGTTGAATGAATGTTTGTTCAGCTGATTGTAACTAAAAATTATTTGAGAAGGTTAACCTCATAATCATTTTCAGACATAATTAGGCAATTGAAATTAGGATGACCGCCTTAAAAGCCAATATAATATTATCGTTATAATACTTATTATACAGACTTTAATCTGCTATGCAGATAGTTTTTTAACTCTTTTGGTAAAATCTTAATACTTACTCAGTAAAGTTACGTCTATCTATAACAACAAACCAATTAAGAAAAAATTAACAAAAACAATTCAACATTTTTCTTTTTTAGAAAGTTTTTATAAACAATTAAGGCATTTATTATTTCATCCCATAATAAGTTACTTATTTTAGTTACAACAGAAATAGTGCGAATTATCATTTTTCCAATAGCTCCGTAAAAAATTACATTTCTTTTGTAATCGATGAGCTCTTTGAGATTGTCTTACAAGTTAAATTTCTTTATTTAAAGCATGCTCAAAGCTTATTTTTTTAGCTATTACAGTTGGCTATATCATCATTACTTGAAGTTTGAATATCACTTTCATCTTCCACATATTTGTTAAAAAGATGTTCGTAAAGACTTTTTACATATATAATAGAAGCGTACTTTGAAGCGTTATGAATAATATTATAACCTGCTTTAAAAAAATTGGATCCTGTAAATAATTAATTTTTATCTCTTCTTTCTACTATTCTATGATATAATGAGTTACAAATACATGAGTTGAAATACATCTACTACGGATAAGTGTGTGACATGATTTAGACAGAAATTAACTTCAACTAAGTTACCTTTCTTCATAACATTGTGTCCATCTGTAATTGTAGATGATAAGTGAGTTTTCATTACAAATCTTAATTCAGCAGCTTCAATTTTACCCGGTAAGTTGTTTTTATTATATGAAAAATTACCCAGCAATTCCCAGGATACGCTGCTAGAGGATAAATTCCTAGTTACAACACATGTGGAAGCAACGTTTAATTATAAGAAACGCTTCTAATTATGCTTCCTTATTGATCACAATTTTTTCTCAAACTGATGTAAAAGCATACTCGTCAACTATTATGTGAGTTACAAAATTATGTGCTTAGGCTACTTATGAATAAAACAATAGCAGAAAAGCCATATATAAACAAACAACGCAATAAAAAGAGACTAGAGTGAGAAACCGCAGTAATTTCTATGAATAGAATGAAATCTGACGAAACATCATTCCAATGAAGTATCATAATGGTTTGGGAAGCTGAGTCGTAATACGGAACATTGGAAGCTATTTTTGAGAGCGTTGAGAGCAGAATTTTTTAAATGTATTGGAATTCTCATTTTCACATTTTATTTTACCGTTATTAGCATAATACAGTGGCCTAAATATTGTTAAAAACGTCTGGGGCTGGAAGACAAGAACAGTATACGACAATGAAATGGAAAACAGTTTTACGACATTAAATGGAAAACAGTTTTACGACAAAAATTAATTAATGGAAGCTTAGCGGAATTTCTTTAAGCTTACTCCAAATACATGTAATTTATTTAGAGAAGATTCCAATTAATTGTACTAATTTTTTTTCAATGTGAAATTTTCAATTCAGTCGTATATCACAGTGAATACCAAGATATTTACTATGCGATTGTCCATTTTCAAAACGTAGTCCATTACATCGACGCCTCCGTTCTATAACATTCTAAGTCGAAAAAGTGTGTTTTGAGTTATAAGCTCTCAAAGTTTTCACGCGACATACGACTATATGTGTATTCTAAGTAGATTTTTTCCTATAGCTTCGGAACGGATCGGCGCATCTTAACCAAATTTTGACAGTATTTAAGTTAGAAAACGTAGAATTTAAAAATGTAAGAACATTAAAAACGTTCTAAGTACACTTAGAACGTTATAGAATGGAGGCGTCGACATCTTGAGTGAGATCTCGCGTTAAAAAAAGAAATGACAAAAACTGGAAGTATGCAGTCTTTACAACCCTTCAGTCAGGATTACGACTTACCTTCTCAAGTGTGTTAATTTTACACATGAGTGGTGGGACCATCAGATTAAAGTCGACTCCAAACGACAAATTTTTAGGAAACTTTTCATGACAATTTTGTTACCCTCAGAGTTTTTGCCAGAAATATGCTGAAAGGAAGTCGCCGAAGAAATATTTTTTCGTATTTCGTTATCTTGGTCTAATAAGCCAACACACTACTTACTAGACTACGGAGACTACGTGATTGTTCAATTTTTTAATTACTTTTTCCAATAAATTTAATCGTTAATAGTGGCTCTAATGCTCCTAGCATGAATCAATGACTTAACATAGTGTTAAATGAATGAACCACGCAGCCGGTAAACAATACAATCAATTTATAAACACTGTCGTCTTGAAATCAAATGCTATTTATGTTCAGTTAATTAATCTTTTTAAATAAAAATTAAGTCCGTATGGCTAGATAGCGCTTGCCATTCACCGCAACTTCGGCTTCTTAATAATTTCGAAAGAAATATGATCCGCTGATGCCACTCCAACTAAACCGCACCAATGGCAAGTAGGAAGTACATATTAACAAAAAAAACCGGTTTCATTACATTAGCCTTACATTAGAATTCCATTTTGTGTCTTTCTCCCATTTATTTTTGACAGTGATGATTTGTCTTAAATCGCACTAAACCCATGAACTAATAATAGCACAGCATTAAAATTTTGACAAAATATCTTTTGAAGGTTGAGGTTAACTAGAAATTATATTGATCTAATACTATTTGCGTCATCTGCGTGGCAGCCAATGAGCCAACTGTTACTTATGTTTATACTCCCCCTGTCTCCCGCCATTTACATCATACATTAGAACTAGCAACGCATTACATGAGTTAAAACAGTTTTTTAAATGCCAGTCCAAGAAAAAATGATATTTTATAATAAACCACAAGTGCCGTATTTCTACGTACAGTGGACAGCAAATGTCTTAGTACGGCAATATATTTTGACAAAAAAGAAAACTCCGCACAGGCTTAATACTCTTGCACAAAGTCCCGATATGACTTCAAGAGAGTATTTAGGAGACCATTTGAAAGAAGGAACGGAATCGCTAAACCTCAAACAAAAATCAACTGAAAAACTTCCTCATGGTGCCACCAGAAAACACTAAACAAAACTTGTACATTTAATTCCAAATGCATTAAATGGATTGCTCGACCTTAAGGGATATTTTACAAGGGATAACATTTTCATATATTAGGCCTTTGAATTTTAAATTTACTTGGGGGTACCTATTGTGTCATCTGAAACTTTTCCTTATTTTTCTCTTGTTTTATGAAAAACATTAAGAAATTGTTTGTTTTATAATAAAACAGAAATATATTAATAAAATAAATATATAAACTATAAATTTTTATCAAACTTTTGGCTAAAATTTATGAAATTGCTAGAATACATTGCCGTACTTAGACTTTTGCTGTCCACTGTATAGTATTTATTTTACCTTAAACAAAATGAAAAGCACTCAAATCCATTCGATCATTATTTATATTATTTTAAATATTATTTTTATATCCTTAATTTTCAAAAAATTAAAAGCTTTAATTAATAATATTCTACGAATACATATGAATTTTTGTAGAAAAATGGAATTTAATTTAAACAAAAATTCTTCTCTTTACATGACTTAAATGAAGCAGATTAAGGGGAAATAGAATTTAGCTTTGTTAATAACCTTCACTGTCATAGTGAATAAGGAAGTGAAAAGTCGTACAAAAAATAGGAAATAATGTTAAAAAAAACATTAACTTGTAATCGATTTGTAATTGTTGCATTACCAAACAATGGCTTTCGTTATTTTGAAATTTTTTGTTGAGATTTCAAAAGTAAGAATTTTTAATTAAAAGTGAATTAATAACGCTTCTAACCATAGCTAGGGATGCAAACGGTACATCGATGTTATCGAAACAACGCTATTTTACACCTAAATTTCTATGTTTAGCATCGATGTTTTTATGGACATCGCATTATGCTGATGTGCTTTAAGGGTTTTGTTTATTTGTGTTATTTACATTAAACTCGTTGTTATTGACGGCGTTAAAATCAAAGAACATTGACATCGTTTAAGTGAACGATCTTCGGTATACACGGTTAACTTAGTTCTTACCAAATCTATGGAAAATATAAACGATTTGAACGCGTTGCTAACAACGAGTTTAATGTATAATGGAAAATATAAACGATTTGAACGCGTTGTTAACTAAAGTACTGGATATCGTTAAATTCATAAAGAAAAATGTTAATGCAAGTGACGAACTAAGAAAGAAACAATCTCCATTTGTTTGGCTTAAAAGAAGGCCAAATTAAAAAGTTGGTATTAGATGTCGCATAAGATGGAATTCTTGCTTTTACATACTTTAAAGATTTATAGAATTGGTATCTATTGTAGAATTGTAGAAGAAGTCGCCGTAGTCTAGTACGAAGTGTGTTGTCTTATTAGACGTAAAGCTAGGGTTCGAGCCCCAGGCCAGACATCAAAACAAAATACAAAAAGTCTTTCATCGGCGGCTTTCTCTCAGCAGATTTCTGGCAAAAACTCTGAGAGTAAATAAAATTGCCATAAAAAGTTTCTCAAAAATCTGTCGTTCGGAGTCGACTTTAAACTGTAGGTCCCACAACTCATGTATAAAATTAGCACACTCAATTCCAGCAACTCCCCCAATGGTTATAGGAAGTGAAATAAGCTGCATAAACGAAATTATAGAACTGCTATATCAATTTGAAAAGTTAACAAAAGAATTTTCTGGTGGTAGTTATATAACTGTGTGCAAAGTTATCCCACTAAGCAGTCGTGTTCGTGAGATTATTGAAAAAATAAAGCCTAAATTATATTGTTCTTAAATTTAAAGAGGAAATAACAAAACAACCAAAAAGTCGGATTGACTACATCGAATATTCTGTAATTCTTTCCTTATTGACTACTCTCGACCCCAGATTTAAATTAATGCATTTCAAAAGCTCAGATGCCAAAGAAAAAGTAGTCAGTTACCTTAATAAATACGTTCAAGAATATAATGATTATCACTTTTCTAAAACTTCCAATAATGACACATCTTATGATGACGAAAATGATTTACAATCTGATATTTGGAAATACCACAAACTGTTAACCCATTAAAATATGAAACAAAAATCAACCTCTACTATAGACACCATTAGAGAAACGGAAGTACAAATGTACCTATCATCCCCGGTAACACCAATAAAAAGCGACGCAATCGTTATTTGGAAGACATGAAATCTTTGTTTCCAAAACTTTTACGAATTGCACTTCAATATCTCCAAATTGTTGTTACTTCTGTGCCAAAATTATTTAATTTTTTATAAAATTTATAAATTAATTATTATTTGTTCAACTAATTAATTATTTATTTAAGCATTGTTTTATATATTATTTCTTAACTGTGGAAATGTATGTATGTATACAATTTGTTTTTTAGCCTATAAGGCTGTTTTGTTTTACTTGTTTGTTAAATGAAAAGAATTATTAAATAATTTTTGTCAAATTATTCCTTTAAATAATATTTTTTGTTAGTATTTATTTATATGAAAATAAAACATCGAAAAACATCGATGTTGCCAACATCGATGATTTTCTTAACCGTTTTTTCTAAAATAACGTTAATAAAATAAAAATTCAATTCAAATTCAAATTAAATACTTGTAGAGTATTTCGACTACAAGAAGTATAATTTTATGTTATTTAATGACAATTTGAGTATAACGAACGACACAGTTCAAATTTTAATCCAATATTGCAGGTGAACATTGTATGTATTGTTGTTTACGGAGAAGTGCTTAAAGTATAAAGTTTGTTTTTTAAAGTTTTGTGGACTTATTGGCAACCAATGTTTGAGCTGCAGTAAACATTAAATGTTTCTCAGTGCCAGAAATACTGATAATGCTGGTATAGTGGTAAAAAGACTAGATATAAAACGGGAATGGAAATGTTGGTCCAATAACACTGCCTTCCTTAAACTATAACAAAAACAATTCATTTTTTTTACTGTTGAAAAATATTTGCTCACATTTCAATACACATAAAATCTACTTATATTTGTTTCCCTTTTTGCCACTACCATTGTCGTTATTTTATTACTTCAACTACTATTTGCACCTGCAGTTAAGTGCAATTGCCGTCTACACTCACTTTTATTTATTTCCTTATTTTTTTGTTTGTTATTCTTTTGGTTTTTCTGGTAGCCATCCA
Organism: Sarcophaga carnaria; assembly: GCA_958299815.1. NCBI lineage: Eukaryota > Metazoa > Arthropoda > Insecta > Diptera > Sarcophagidae > Sarcophaga > Sarcophaga carnaria. Next base: position 70,692,492 of record OY283153.1, on the reverse strand, counting down.
TGATGGCTAATTGTCTATGCTCGTTGTGTCTGAACGGCCTGTGTATGCAGCAATTGAAGTACATTCTTATATCAAATTTTATTGACAACATCCAACAGCACAACAACCGTTAAAATATTATTTATATTGCCGTACAAGGAATATTCCGGTAAACTAAAGCTGTACTAGGTGTACATGAATGTATTTTTAGATGGAACAAAATAGAAAATGTTTTACCACAAATGTAGAGCATTTTAACCTTGTATGGTTTAGTGACAGAATGTGTAGCGGCATGCAGAGAGATATAGGAAGAAGAAGTATTTGAAATGGGAATTTTCAGCAGCAGCTGTTTTCCAAACCACACACTCAACGAAAGACAGAAGACAGCGACAAATTGATATTGCAAAAGATATACATACATACATAATTGGTCATTACAACCCTTCAGTCAGGATTACGACCTAGTTTCTGACACCACTTATGTTGTGTGTGTTAATTTTATACATGAGTGGTGGGACCTACAGTTTAAAGTCGACTCCGAACGACAGATTTTTGAGAAACTTTTCATGGCAATTTTATTTACTCTCAGAGTTTTTGCCAGAAATCTGCTGAGAGGAAGTCGCCGAAAAAATACTTTTTGTATTTTATTTGATGTCTGGCCTGGGGCTCGAACCCTGGCTTTTCGTCTAATAAGCCAACACACTACCTACTAGACCACGGCGACTTCTAAAGATATACATAAATTTAATTATGTTTTTACTGTTTTGGTTTTGTTGCTGGGTTTGTGCATTGTTTTATACTGGAATAGTATGTAACAAATATCGTTAGAAAACTTGGTGGTGTAACAATACATATTAAAATTTGTATACTTTTCTTCAAATTTATTTACAAATCAGTTTGTTGAAAAACTTATGCTGCACACCATGTACCATGAAAAACTAACATCATCAACCATATTCAATAGACAATGAGAATGAAATGAATACAAGAACAAAACAATTGTGTATGTGATAAACACTCCGCATAGAAAATTAATTTGTTTTACTATTTATACATAAAACATTCCTTAAGAACTTTTAGTTTTATTTTGCAATAGAATAATACAGGTTGGATGTAAATTAGGGTGTCCCGAAATTTTTTTTAGATTTCCTAACGCAAGACCTCCGAAAATTTGCGTAATTGATCGTAGATTACCAAAATTATTTTAAAAATAAATTAAAACTATATCTTCAGGGTTCTTTCTACCAATCCTCAAAGTTTTGAAGAGTAGTTATTTTCATGATTATATTTCGCTATCCTTAATTTCGACACTAGAAAATTCAAAAGAGATTGGAGGTATTGTTATTAAAAGCATTTACTTTGATGGACGAAAAGACAAGACTCTGATAAGTGAGAAAATAGGAGATCGTTGCCATCGAAATTTCAGAAGAACATACCTCAATTTTAGCAGAACCTGAATCAGTGGCACAAGCCGTGGCACTGCAAAGGGCATTCTAACTTCGATCACAACTTTATTAAAAGAGAAAGGTTGGAATTTAGATGACGTGATTTGCATTGGATGTGACGGAACTGCAACTAATACCGGTTGGAAGGGTGGCGTAATTTCAATATTTGGAGGAGTATTTGAAGAGACCGCTACAATGGTGTGTTTGTATGCTCCATGAACCTGATCCTAGAGATTTTTTGGTGTCGTGTATGTAATTTTTTTAAGATTTCAAAGATTCTGTGAAGTTTTATCGTAAATAGTACATTATTTATGGTTTTTGAGAAAGAATTGAAAGTTAAGTGTGGGATGAAAGTGAAAAGGTTGAATTTTCTATTCTTGATATGTTCTTGATATTGTTTGAAGTAGTCGTAGTCTGGTATGTGCCGTGTTAGCTTATTAGAGCTCAGACCAAGGTTCAAACCTAAGGTTAGACATTTTCAATTTATAACGAAAGGTTGTAATGACCGATTATATATTAATAATATATATAATATTCCTGCTGCTAAAGACTATGAAGAAGAAGAAAATTGAAGCTCGTCTTATGCACTCACGAAAGTATTGGCAGCAACAAACATGGCAATATGATATTAATCGCCAAAGATGGTACTATTTGGAACAGGAAACCGTATGGCTTTAGTAGTTTGGGATGAAAAAATATTACCAATTTTCACGCAGATTGCTAACGGCAGTTTCCTGAAATCTTGTAGAATCGTTCTTACTGCTCTTCTCATATTTATCTCACGTAACAGGCAAACATTAGGTAAAAATGTTTCGTCCCATGTTTTATTACAGATGATAATATTTCTGCCAACTACGTACGTATGAGATAACAGAATCATTCGCTTTGATAATGATATATTAACACCCATTACGCCTTTTCGAAAAATGAGCTGAAAGTCTTCCAACCTTTGATAATCATGTTTAAAGCCTGTTTTTGAAATTCGAATGAAAAGGATTTTTTTCTAAAAAAAACAAATATATATATTTATCATAATTGTTTGATAGAAAATTTTAACCATTTTCATAAAACTTTTATCACACAACTTGTAGTTTTATGTAAGAAATAATACTGTATAAATATTTTGGGATTAGCTATCATACTTTCAGAGCAGCCCATATATTATTTTTTAAGATTTTTAAAAATTTAATTTTTTGTTCGTCTAAAAGGTAAGAAAATTAAAGAAAATATATTTAAATAATGATGCTTGTGTTTTTATGTTCCTTCTTGGTATATTTTCATATCAAATTAAAATTTTTTAGCAACAGAAGTCAAAAACTTTTTAGTTTTAATGTGGTAAATGAAAATTACCTCCAGCGATTTTACTTACAGTGATTTTTAGGGAAATTAATTTAAGGATATTTATATAAATCAAGCTTCAGAAGCGATTTACGGAGTATTGCTTGGTATTGATTTATGTTTTCTTTCCTTTATTTTGTTTAATTACCTTTTCAACTCATATTTAATTTTGTCGCTGTAGATTAGTAACTAATTGAATTTGATGGTCGTTATAAATTTCGTGGTCCACCGAAGTCGAATTGAGAGTTTTAGATTCAAGTACATGTTACGTGGGTAGCAACTACTTTCAGCTGTATTTGGGGAAACCCGTATCCGGGAAACCAGAGAGGAATCAAAGAGAGAAAATTATTATTTTTATTGTTAAATCCATGTTCTATTGAATCAGGAAACTTTGTTACCTCACATGACGTTGACAACAAATATTTCTAACGAATCACAAGAATGGTTTGTACCATCAGGTTTCAGCCAGCCATCAACTGTTGGTGTTACTGATGCGAGTGGCGATAAGCTGTCTTATCTAAGCAATTGGAAACTTGTAAATCGCCAGAAAGCTGGGTGCTAGACGTCAAATTATTACCATTTAGAAAGAAATAAAACCAAGCTAACATGGAGTGCTTGATTTTTATGAAAAAAACTTTGCCAATGTATATCATGTCACAAATTTTGGTGCAAATTTCATAAAAGTGATAATAAAATGTAATAGTAAATAAAAAGTTTTATTAAAATAAATAAAAATATTAAAATTTGTAACAATATCTATCAATAATCGTGACAATTCCATGTACTACAAGTATGTATCAAAAGTGATACATAAGCTAGAATTATGAAGTGTTTTTAAGGCTCGATCTACGGTTAAATGCTTCAGGTTTATTTGAACAAAGTCCAAAGAAAATCTAGCAACTGGACTGGCGGAATCAAATTTGTAAATTACTCCTCCTACATTTACACCAAATTACCTTATTCCAAAAATCTTCTGTTTTAAGCAAATACTCTTTAGCAAATTTTATTCTCTTGTTTTTATTCTTAGGCCTAATAAATGGCTTTTTATGGCAACTCTACCATGATAGTTATATTTATGCAATGTATTACGAATAGTATTTAAGCAAACACCTTTTCCACTGCTGTTTTTTAAAGATATTTTTAGTTCTTAGGCATTACGAATGATTTTGCTTTTTACCAGGACAATGATCCCAAGCAAACTTCGGGTGTGGAAAAGCTTTGGTTGATCCATAATTGCCCCAAACTTATAGAAACCCCTGCACAGAGCCCAGATCTCAACGTAGTTGAACATCTTTGGGAAGAATTAGCTAGAATAGTATACCAACAACAATTTAAAACTTTGAATCAGCTTAAGGCGGCTTTACTGGAAGCGTGGAAATCCATAGAACCTGAGGCATGCTACAATTTGGTAAAATCAATTCCAAAACGCTTACAGACCGTTCTTGAGAACAAAGGATATGCCACAAACTATTAATTGTTCTCTTTCGTCGTTTTTAGCAATGGTGCTCTTCTTTTTCCGATTATGCGTTGATCGCAAAAAATTGAGTTAATTTTCTTTTTCTTTATAAAATTACCATTATCATGAAAACTGTTGTTATTTTTTTATTAATCTAAAAGGCTGTAATGTAGAGTGTAAGTAAAAGCAAAAAAACATATATTTAATATTTTCTTTTTAAGTTTTAAGCACATACATATCAGACTAATGCTTGCCCGATTTTACACTCCCTAAATCCTTTTGAATATTTAAAGATCTTTGTTATTGGCTAGACTGATCAAAGTGTGTGGAGGGGTGTGGTTTCTCACATTTTTGTTGTAAAATGTGTGCTCGTAACAGTTACGTTACATATACAAGTATGTCCCTCAAATAATTTGTCTTTCTTGAGCAACATCGATAAAAAGAGGTGAACGGTATTTCTTCCATTCGAAACTGTTTTTTTTAACCTGTTAACCATGCCCGATGTTGCGTATAGGCAACATTGTACATTTTTGTTCATAAATTCCGTAATTTTTAATTTTTTAAATGATTTTTTTTTTTCAAACAAGCTTGGTTAAAAACGTGTAAAACAAGAATACGTAGGACTCTGAATTTAATATCACTTCATATTAGACCAAACACATGTCCTTAAAAAATTTTAGCTCTGGCCCAAAAAATTCGGGCCTGAAAGGGTTAATTTAGTTCCAAAAAACTTTTTTTTTATCTTCTTAATTATTTTTCAAAGAAGACGAGTGTATCGTCAGGACATAATGTCAGCGTAGTCTAGTAGGTAGTGTGTTGGCTTAGTAGACGTAAGATCACGGTTCAAATCCCAGGTCAGACATCAAAACGAAATATGAAAAATATTTCTTCGACTTCCTTGCAGCAGATTTCTGGCAAAAACCCTGGGAGTAAATAAAATTGCCCTGAAAAGTTTCTCAAATATCTGTCGTTCAGAGTCGACTTTAAACTGTAGGTGAGGTTGTTAAACTAACGAATTTTATTTGACCCTTCTCACGGAAAAGAATGTAATAGATTCGTTCCATAATAACACGATTGCGATTTCTTTTTCATAAAGACAATTATATTCGGTATTATGCGAGAATTTTTGTTTCGTTTTGATGAGTATGCTTTGTATAAACAGTTAAAGATTCGCTGATTAGTTTTTCTTATTGCTATACCTACATAGGAGTGGCAATCGGATACCGAAAAATTTTAGAAAAATATTGTCTAATTTCTTAGTTATTCGTGTCTTAAAATTTCGGCGACATATGTTTATATTGCCGATATTATTAATGTCTATTCACGTCATTACGTTTTCGTAATGTAAGTATATTTTAGGCAAAATTTACCGTTTTCAAAGTACATGTGTAATATCAGTATCAGCATCTACTTTTTTACAATTATGTTTTATGTATGTTCGAGTTTTTAATGTACCAGAGCGCTGCTGTTATGAATTATATATATATTGTTACGAAAATCAAAATAGTGTTTTGCTTTCACATCGTTTAAATTGTAAACAAAAGCCACAAAAAACAAAAACAATGAACTTGTTTACATGATAAACAAGTAAACAACAACAACATTGCAAGTATAAACGCAAACAAAATACACAAACAACAATAACGTAAGCAACATGTTTACATTTATTGAGATTTCGAAAAGGCAAAGTCAAGTCAAGAGCATTCATCAGACTTTATACCCTGCGATGTAAAAGACTAGACAAAGCAGGCTGACAAAATTAAGTCAGCATTGTGTCACGACGCGGTATTTGAAGAAAGTAATCGCGGTTTGAAGATCTCCGTTATAAAGATCTATCGAACAAATTGACTATTAATTGTTATAGTTTACGCAAAAGAGTGCAAAGAGGAATAACCAACCAAAGCAATTGTTGTTGTTTACATCAAGTTCTGAAAAGTGGCACACAGCGAACAATAAAGAAATTAATTAAAACTGAACATAAATTTATTTTTATTTGAAATCTACGAGCTCATATTTCATACGTTTTTTTAAAAGTAAATACGTTTACACAATATTACGTGAGTTATTCAAACACGAATCATTGACGTAATGGAATATGTGCCAGCGGACAATTTGGCTTTAAAAAACAACATAGTGCCGTACATCAAATAAATCACATTACAAATATGATTAAATATAACAAACGTAATAAGCAATCGACAGGCCTTGTTTTATAAGATGTGGAAAAAGCATTCGATACCGTTTGGCACAATGGCCTCATTTAATTATAAATTTATGCGTTCTAATATGCCAAGGTATTTATGTAAAATTATCGCAGATTTTCTCAACGACAGAACATTTGTAGTAGAAGTCAACAATGCATTATCTTTTCCTAAACATATCACAGCAGGCCTACCGCAAGGATCAGTGCTATCGCCATTGCTGTATTCAATTTTTACTTCGGACTTTACTCCACCTAAGTATATGAAAGTGGCATACTATGCAGACGAAATCGCTCTAATAACATCCAAAAGGCTCAAAAAGGCTTTGTTAAAGCAAATGGAAAATGGTTTTGCAGCTTGTGCTAAATATTTTTACAAATGGAAGATAAAAATAAACACGAACAAAACTCAAGCCATTATCTTCCCCTATAATAACTCGCCCAAGCGTTCACCAAACCGCCAGTTATGTCTAAGTAATGATCAAATAATGATACGCAATGAGGTGAAATACTTAGTCCTATATTTAGATAAAAAACTAAACTTTGCGAAACATATCGACGAAGTTTGCAAGAAATCTCCCAAAGTAATTTGGGATTTGTGGCCCATTATATGCCATCGTTCAAGACTGAACATAAAAAAAAAATTTAATTTTTAAGAGTGTTATAAGACTTACCTTGACTTATGCATGCCCAATATGGTATACAACAGCAAAAACTCATTTTAAGAAACTCCAGGTTATTCAAAATAAATGTTTAAAAATTATTAACAAAAAACATTGGAGACACTCTAATCGGTTGCTTCATAAAGAAACCGAAAAGCAAATATTTCGAGACAGTACAAAATTCTCCTTATCAGTTGATAAGAGAATGTAGTGAGTTGGCTTAAGTTTAGCTTTAAAACAAAATCATCAAAGCGGAAAAATATGTGTATTTGCATTTTGTTCTAAAATGCCTTATATATGTACATAAAAATTTTCCGGCATAATTTGATCATCCCTCCTTTCATATAAAGGTTTTCCTATAAGAAATATTAAAAATAAACATTGTAAATATTTTAAATAATTTGTAGAATCTGTGATAAATAATTGTAATATTCGTTGTAGTATCCTCAGATAGAATCTCGAAACCAAAACGTATATATGTATGTATATATAATATTTGAATAAAGATGAAATTTTAAATAAAAAAATACACAATATTACGTTTTTTTTAAATTCATAGAAGTAAAAAATTTATAAGAAATAAAAAAGTAAACAAAATATGTATATACAGTAGGACCTTGATTATCCGTGATGGTCGGGGCCGGAAGCATTCCGGATAATCACTTTTCCCGGTTAATTGAGTACCAATTTTGGCTAGTTTTTTAATGGATGTTTTTATTAGTTAATAAATGAATATGGACATATTTATATAAAAACTAAATAATTCAAGGATTTTATATACATACATGTTCAAAAATATAAAAAAAATAATATTGTCAGAAAACGGTGAACAGTAGATAAGGATTTCATGTTATGTAATTTCTAAAAATAATCAATTAATGTTGTTTGTCTCTTCTTTTTCAATTTTGTATTTTTGTTTACAAGTTTTCACGGATAATAGAGGTAATCACGGTTAAACGCTGCAGAAAAATTTAAGTCGAACCAAAATAAAATTAAGTCGATGCAAAAAATTTTCTTTTTCCATCCCGGATAATTGATGTTGCCGGATAATCGAATCACGGATAATCAAGGTCCTACTGTACTTGATAAGCAAAGTAGTAATAAAATCGACAATTACAGTTAAATGAAAAAATAGTTTTAAAAAGAGATTTGCAAATATTTTGCTCAATGACTACAACAGTTTGTAAAATAGGAATTCAACAATTAGATATTTATGATAGGGTGTTACTGAATATATATACATTTACATATACATATGTATATATGTATGAATTTAAGTCAATAAAAAATGTATAAATGAAAGTATTTTTTTTATTTTTGTAAGAAATAACTGAATGTTTATTAACAGGAAAATTTCAATTTGATTTAGTGTAGCTTTATACATACATATTGCACCTGACAAACATTGTCTATATTTGGCATATAAGAAATGTATGAAATTGCGTTTTATCCTTTGAACAAGAACTGCATTTGTATAAAAAAAATCTATTCTTTATGAAATGACAATAAAACAGAATATTTTTATGAACATCAAGCAACTATTATGTGAAAATTTATTTTCTATAATCGATTTATTTTATTAAAACTTATTTGCAGTATTTGCAAGCTATTAGTGTTTTCCAAACAGAAGTTTTTATAAGGATATTCATTTATCATCAGAAATCAGATTTTGCAAATTTTTCGAAATTACATACATACATACATAATTGGTCATTACAACCCTTTAATCTCACATCACCTATGTTTTATACATAAGTTGCGGGACCTATAGTCTAAAGTCGACACCGAAGGACATATTGTTTGAGAAAATTTTTATGGCAATTTTATTTACTCTCAGAGCTTTTGCCAAAAGTTTGCTGAGAGGAGATCGCAAAAGAGATATTGTTTTTATATTTCATTTTGATAAAGATATCTGACCTTTGGCTTGGACATTGGGCTCACGTCTAATAAGCACACACTAACACATTACCAACTAGACTACGGCGACTTCATTTTTCGAGGTTATTTTATGCAAATGTTGCACAAGGATATTTGATAGGTGGCCCATCCGAGAGCTCAAATGTTTGCAGACTTCAATCTACATTTAAGCCGGGAATTGTGTTCCAGTTCTTGAAAGACTCCACGTATCTCAACAAATAGTAATCTTGTACAGTCAAATCGCATAATTTTGGCGCCTAACGTACTACTTCAGAACGCCTAACGTACTGCTTCACTAAACTCAGCTCTCAGTATGTTCATGGTAATGCAGGCACAGTTCAATGTTTTGGTTTTCCGACACAATCGTTCAACCAAAACTTAACTTCAACGCTGTAGACAATTTTACGATAGAAACTCATTTGTCTCACAGTGTACATTTCTCCCAGTGGTGTTCGTTTGCCGGTATATTTGTATATTTACATATTTAGTGTTTGGTTAAACCTGACCGATCGTATTTGAAATGTCATTTCGGTTCAATTGAGGACAAATTCATTTAGAATTTCAAGTGTTTTCCGTTCTTAAAAAACTACAGAACGACAAAACGTGGGGTGATAAAATTTATTAGATTATTAAATTAGATAATGTGAAGTTTGACTTATGAGCATACCGCCGTCTACATAGAAGCTTAACTGATTTTATAACTCATGAAATAGTTCTGCTCCAATTTGTGTACAAATTAGTACAAAATAATACACATCAGCTGATGTTTACTAGAAGCAAAGCAGTTCAATTTACAACTCCTTTAATATATACTGTAGCAGATCAACTGACCCTTTTTTGTCTCTGTTCTGAGAGTCAAAATGCCAATTATAAAGTCTATTATTATAACGTTTTTACATGTTCCGATTCGCTAAATGATTTAGACAATTCATTATACGACAACAACGAAACTAACAAATGTGAAGAAGTTGTTAAAAAGCAAAATATTATAAGTCCGTTATAAGGATAGGCATGGCTACCAATTGTGATTCTTATTTACTAGCAGGATGTGCAAAATATAGCCTCCTCAAAAAGGACAAACAACTGCTAAGAGGATTCCAAACATTTTTCACAAACACAATAAGTGCATGGGATGAGCTTATAAAATTGATCGATCCGTATTATTATACAGAATTGACATTAATGCCTAGATTATTGTTATTATTATAATCGTGCTGTAGTACTGAGACCATAGAACCAGCGCCTACTTAGTTTTTTAAAAATTCAAAAATAAAAGAATTGAATTAGCGAACTTTCTTAAAGTTTACTATAATAATGGAGTTAAATTGAAGAAATTTATTTAACCGTATATTTACCATAGTAAAATTAACAAATTTTTTTCAATTCTATTAAATTAAGTATAAATTAACAAAAATTAATTATTCAATATGACAAAAAAGTAACTACATTTTTTTTGTTATTTTTATTATAGTAGATTTATTTAATTTTGGGTAATTTTTAGTTAAATTAACAAAACATTTTTATTTTTAACAAAATTTTATTCAAATCAACAGGTTCTATTTAAATAAATTTTAAATATAAAACTAATTTCGTTAATTTGACGAAAAATATTTGTTTTTAATAAAATGTATGTAGATTTGAAGAACTCTTGTGTAGACTTGAATAAAAAATCTATAGATTTGAATATATTTTTCGTAGAAGGTTTACTAAATTTTTTAGTTAATATTACTTACGATATTTTTTCAGTGTAAAAATGTAAAAGCAATTATTTATATTATATTTAATATAATATATAAATATCTTTTACAACTTTTGTTATAAATATTACAAAACATTAAACTCATCAAACACAACATAACAACTTACTACACAAGTTAAATTGGTTGTCCAGCAAACAATTTTGTTCAACATTTTTGATTTGTCAAATTTCAAACGTTAAAATTTTGAGGAAAAAATATTTATTAATTCCTCGTGTTGAAGCGACTACAACCTTATTTGAATAATTATTTTGTATATTATTTTCTATTATTATTTGTATTTAATTTCTTTTGTATATTTTTTTCTATTATTTTCTTCAGTGTAGAGAGAATACTCTAATTATCTTTTTCTTTTTATCATTTTTTTTTTTATTATTCACAATGAAGTTCCTAATTTCAGTTTTTTTGTAGTATAACAGTGTATTTGAGTTATTAATTTAATCTCTTTTGTTATTTGAGCATTGAAGACCTTCTGGTCATTCTAGTTTAATCTTAGTTTTAAGTTCAAGATTGAATTTCAAGGAAGCAAGAGGCTTCAATAAAACCTGAATTAATTTAAGAAAAGACAGAGTTCTTTTTTTATTAAAAAACACAAAGGCTAAGGAGAAAGTCTAGCCTTCATTTTGGTCCTTCGAAAAAATCCTAGAGGAGCTAGGATTGGATTAACTTGTGGAAAACCTGTCCACTGATTGCCTTTAACAGTTGTTCTATCGTAACAACTCCGGCAAAATTGTTTGAAGTGTCTACAATAGTTGTTCTATCGCAACAACTAAGGCATCAACAGCGATCAAGAGGGCTGCTTACAGAACAATCTTCGGTGTGTATCCCGTCCATCGAAGAAGAAAGCTTCCAGGCGTTGCTGGCCATTCCAAGAAGGAAGAAGTGTCTCCCAGAAAATTTATTTTTCTAGGCGAAAAATCATCTAGATTGTTCAAAAGGAATTGATTGGGTATGTACAGTGATTAATTTATATTTAGTGCGATTATTTAATTTTTGATAAAAAATTTGTTGGAAAGTGCAAAAAAAATTAGTTAAAATTAATTAAAATTACTTCACAATCATATCCAAGCAAGAATTCGAACATAACCTCCAAATTTAATAAAATCCCTTAAGGAATATCACTAATATCAAAAATCCCCTACGTACCATCACTATTGAAAAGTACCAACACTAGTAGATAAAAAACAACGGAGTTTTATTTATGACATGCGCAGTGGCAAATTTCGTAATAGTCATACTCTTCGCACTTATTAACAAGTGTTTCGATTCCAACCGTTTCTCTTACTTCTTATGTGCAATTCGATTTATAGCGGCATCTTCATACGTAAAAGAAAAGAAGTGAACGGTGTTGGAAAAAAATAATTTAATTTTTGAATAAAAATAAATAAGAACGTGAAGTGGAAAAAAAGAAAAAAGCAAAAAAGGACACTAGTGTTAAAATAAATAGAAAAAAAAACTGAATTTCTTCAGAAGAAAAAACAAATTCTTAAATAATTTCATAAAAAACATTTACATCCAGCAAGAACAACAATAAATTATACAAACTAGTGTATCAACAACAACAACAACACAATAGGATAAACGGTGAGTTTGTGCAATTCAAGTATTTACTGTTTTTTTTTTCTGGAGAATTTGGTACGAGCGTTTTTTAAAGAGTCGGTAAATTTATATACTTTTTCTCTACAATAAAAAAGTAGTACATGTAGAAAATACATTTTTTAAAAAACGTTTTTCGAAATTAAAGGGTGCTCCAACCAGTGGTGTATAAGTTCGATTTTAAGGTGAACCAAAAAGAAGTCTTTTTTGGAAAACTTTACACGGTGGCCCTTCAAGTGGTGAATAAGTGTGAAAAAACATTTTGAAATAAATGATTGCACAGAAACTATATGTTTAATATTTTGGGATTTTAAAAAAGAAAAAGGTGACTCAAAGAGTGAGTTCGAATTTTTTTGAAAATTTGTTTGGAGAAAAGAGTAAGTAATTTTTGGAAAATTTATTTTAAAGCACGATTACAATAAAATTTTACGGGAAATTTGCGATTAGATTTTTGACAAAATAATTGAAAATTTTAAAAATTTTGTTTGGATAAATTTAAAAATAAAATCAAGGTGGTATAAATCGGAATTTATGGATATATAAATTTGAAAAAATAAAATACTACTACTGCTATATTATCTGATAACAGTTTTTGGGAATTTAACACTGTTTTTTAAACTTTTTTGTCGTCGCTTTCATTCTTCGCGAATATTTTAAATTTGGATAAATTTTAGCAAGACATTGAATTTCTTCACGACGTTTTTAATTTTGGTCCACAAGGTCAGTTATTTCTCAAGGAAATTCGGTGAAGTATAAATTTTTTGAAATTTTCGATTTACAATTTGGAAAATGGTTTCTAAAAGAAAATGTAAATACGACATTCAGCAAGTAGCTACATTCTGCTCTGCTTTTGAAAAGATCGATCTCGAAACTTTGACGATTTCACTTTTAGAAGTAAAGCAGTCCGAATTAGAGAGAAGATGGCTGAAGATGGTGGAAACATTTGAAGAATATATCATATGCGAAGAAAATGTGAAGGAAGAAGAAGATTTCCAGGACGAGGTTTCTTTGAAATACGAAGATGCTTGTGAGCGGTATCAGATTTTGAAGGCAAAAATAATGGAAATGCTAAAATCTAAAGTTCCGGAACCTAAAGGAACAGCCGTTCGTCAGTCGTCGCTTAGGCTACCAGCAGTCGAAATCCAAACATTTGAAGGAGGTTTCGACAAATGGCCTGCATTTAGAGATATATTCATGGCAGTAGTTGGAAATGAGCCTTCGGTAGCTCCGGCTCAGAAATTATATTATTTGCTTGGCAAAACGAGGGGGGAGGCCTACCACCTCATAAAAGATTATGAGTTGGTGGATTCTAATTTTGAATTAGCTTGGCAGGCTTTGAAAAACCGCTACGAAAATAAGCGAATTTTAATTAACAACCAAATCAAGAAGATATATGGCATCCAAGCCCCTCAGAGTGAGACTTTAAAGTTTTTAAGGCTTCTTCAAAATACGGTCAACGATGGTTTGTCAGTTATTAGATCTTTTCAAGTTGAAGTAGGAAGTAATGACCCCTTCCTTATGCACATTTGTACTTCAAAGCTCCCAGAAGAAACTTCACGTGCATGGGAAGACTCCTTGAGTAACCACAAGGAATTGCCTACTTGGCAACAACTTAGCCAATTTCTGACTGAACGAATTGAAACGCTGGAAACTCTTACAAATTTGAGGAAGACGTCCGGCAGAGACAACAACACCTCCAAATCTCAAGTTTTTTATTCTAATACTGAAACCGAAGGAAATAAATTTAGTTGCAAGAAATGCAAACAGAATCATGCGTTACGGTTTTGCAAATATTTTAAGGGTTTGTCAGTCAAAGATAGAATAAAATATGTATATGCAAACAAAATTTGTGCGAATTGTTTTTCACCCACCCATTTTAAAATGAATTGTCAGAGTGCGAGCAGCTGCACAATTTGTAATAAAAGGCATCACACTATGCTACATATTCATGAAGATAAATCGAAAAAATTTCCAGCTCCAAGGACATCATCTCAACAGAATCGTCAGGACTATGAAAAAACTACTGCGCCGGGTATTCGGTACAAAACAAAACCGTCCAATTCTCAACCCGAAAGATCTGCCATTTCTAATGCAAATGAAATAGAGTCAATTCAACACAGCGGAACTACTATTTTACCAACAGCTTTGGTCCAAGTGGAACACTTAGGCGAAAAATTCACTGTTTGAGCGTTAATTGATACAGGGTCAACTAGGAGTTTTATACTAAAACGTGTTCAACGGAATTTATCGATACCTCTCGAACCCCATCGTAGCGAAATATCAGGATTCGGTGAGACGGTGGTAGGAAGTTCGAAGGGAAGGTGCTATCTCACAGTTAAATCTCGTATATCCGATTTTAAAATTAAAATCCGAGCGATTGTGGTATCCATATTGGCACATTTTATGCCTTCACGGCCGATTCTAATTCAAAATTTAGACGATATAAAAGGTTTACAACTTGCAGATCCCTATTTTTACAAACCTGCTGCAATAGAAATGATTATTGGTAGCGATTATTTGCCCTTTATAAATTTGAACGGCGTGAAGATGAATATTGGGAACTCTCTTGAAGCTCGAGAGTCTCACTTCGGGTGGTATTTATTAGGCCCTGAACCAGACACAAAAATCCAATCTTTTCACACATTAGTTTCGCGTTGTAGCGATCTGGTCCTTCATGAGCAGCTAAAGAAGTTTTGGGAGGTAGAAGAGGTGGAAAAAGGAGATATTCAGTCGGAAAGCGACATTTATTGTGAAAATTATTATAAACGTACCACAATTCGACAATCTGATGGACGTTACGTAGTGCGGCTCCCTTTTAAAGAACAATTTCCCAATTAGATTTTTTTGGGTCCTTCTCGAAATATGGCTCTAGCACAGTACCACAGAATGGAAAAAATGCTCGATAGAACTCCAGTTTTGAAAGCGCAGTACGCTGAAGTTCTACAAGAATACATAGATTTGGACCATATGGAATCAGTTGTGCATTTTGAACCCAAAGCTGAAAAAGTTTCTTCGTTCTTTCTACCCCACCACGCGGTTGTCAAGCCAGAGAGCAAAACTACCAAGGTCAGAGTGGTATTTAATGCTTCAAAGAAGACAGGAAGCGGGTTTTCCTTGAATGATGTACTGTACCAAGGCCCAACGCTCCAAGCGGATTTGATGCAGCTTGTTTTACGATGGCGAAATTACAAATACGTATTCACAGGAGATATACAGAAGATGTACAGGCAAATTTTGGTACATAAAGCAGATCGATCCTATCAACAGATATTATTCCGCGACAAAATTGATGGACATGTGAATTCTTTTCAACTTAAAACAGTTACGTTTGGCGTCAATTGCGCCCCGTTTTTGGCGATCAGGACTCTACTTGAGTTAGGACATGATTGCAAACACATATATCCCAAAGCATCGATTATTTTGAAAAACGAGGTTTACGTTGACGACATACTCTCGGGTGGACATACGCTTGAAGAAGCCAAGTTGAAACAAGATGAGCTTATTAAAGCTTTGAAATCTGCTGGATTTCCCCTTAAAAAGATGACTGCAAACGACCAGTTGCTACTCGAAAGTTTGTGCCGGGAGGATCTTCTAGACGAAGATTTCTTGAAGTTGGATGATGCCAGCTCTATAAAAACTTTAGGAATACGCTGGAATGCGTTAACTGACATATTCTACTATGCTGTGGAGCCAATTGAAAGTACCCCATCCGCGACAAAACGAAAAATCTTATCGGTCATCGCAAGACTATTTGACCCTTTAGGTTGGCTAGGCCCTGTCGTTATTATTGCTAAAACTTTGATGCAAGAATTATGGGAAGAAAAGTCCGATTGGGATGAAGGGGTACCTCCACACATACTCCTGAAATGGAATTTATTCTTGAAAAACTTGCCATTTGTTTCAACCATTAAGATACCTAGATGGGTAGATTTCTCTCCAGGATATAAAATTCAGATACATGGCTTCTGTGACGCCTCAGAGAAGGCATATTGTGGTTCAGTATACATTCGAACAGAAAACTCAGAAGGTCAAATAAAGAGTCATTTGCTAGTTGCAAAAACGAAAGTGGCTCCAATCAAACGGACTACCGTTCCAAAACTTGAATTGTGTGGAGCTCTATTGCTTGCTAAGCTCATCCGTAATATAGTCACGAACAGCCAGTTGTCATATGAACTTTTTCTATGGACAGACTCGTCGATAGTATTGGGTTGGTTACAAAAACCTCCTTATACGTTAAAAACGTTTGTCGCAAATCGAGTGGCGCAGATCATTAGTATCGCCAGCGCCCAGAACTGGAAACATGTCAAAACTGAAGAAAATCCTGCAGATATAGGCACGCGTGGCTGCTCCCCGCAGGAACTAGCAGAAAATAAACTCTGGTGGCATGGACCTACTTGGCTACACCTTCCCATTCCACTGTGGCCAATTCCTCGGAGACGAAGAAATCTGTCATCAACCTTCATCTTGAAGATAAGTGTGCAGATGTACTAGAAGAGTTTTCATCATTTCCAAGAGCGCTGCGAGTTATTTGTTATCGACTTCGATTTATCAACCGAGTCCTAAAGAAACCATTTTCAACCGAAAAGTTTATTACGGCTGAAGAAATTAGCTCATTGAAAACACGACTCATTTCTATCGCTCAGAAGAGGTATTTTTACCGTGAATATGATTGTCTTAAAGAAAAGAAACCGTTAAGCCGCAAAAGCAGGTTACTCAACTTAAATCCTTTTATTGATAAGGACGACCTTCTAAGAGTAGGCGGCAGACTTAATAATTCAGGTTTAAGCTACGAGGAACGTCATCCAGTCATTGTTCCAGAAAGGTCACATCTAGCGAAACTTTTAGTTAATTTCACACATCGCATTTTGCTTCACTCTGAACATCACATAATGCTACGTGCGATTCGTCAGGGATTTTACATCCCAAGATTAAAAAATCTTGTTCGAAAATGTATACGAGAATGTAAGACGTGTACGATCTATAAACATAAGGTCCAGCACCAAATAATGGCCGCACTCCCCCCAGAAAGTGTGAACTTTTCCTTGCCATTCACATATACCGGAGTCGATTTCGCTGGTCCATTCAGCATTAAATCATCTACACTGAGAAATGCGAAAATCCTTTAAGGTTATGCTGCGGTGTTCGTGTGTTTCTCTACTCGAGCCGTACATTTAGAAGTTTGTTCCGATCTATCAACTGATGCCTTTCTAGCCTGCTTTGAGAGATTTACCGGACGCAGAGGTCTCCCTAAGACAATGTTCTCGGACAACGGCCGAAACTTCCTCGGTGCAAGCTACGCTCTTCTAAAAAGCCATAATGATTTTCTGAAATCCACTGAAAAGGCTTTAATTGAGAAGTATACTACATTGGGCTTTAATTGGTCTTTTATACCGCCATACGCACCTCATATGGGTGGCCTTTGGGAGGCAGCAGTAAAGAGCATGAAGTCTCATTTGAAGAAAGTGACCAACAACTTGTCCTTCACTTTCGAAGAATTCAATACGCTTCTAGTTCGCATTGAAGCTGTTTTAAATTCCCGACCTCTTTCGCCTCTAACCGAAAACCCGAATGAGATTTTACCTCTGACCCCAGGACATTTACTTCGAGGTGCTCCGATTACAGCACTACCAGAAGCACCTGCTGAACCCCCACTCAAGGATGTTCCCTTTCTAAAACGTTGGGAAAGATTGAAAGCACTCCAACATATTTTTGCTCGACGTTGGAAGTCTGAATATATCACCGAGCTCCAGAAACGTTTTAAATGGCAGAAGGAACGCGACAACCTTAAACCAAACGATGTTGTGATAGTCAAAGAAGACCTTCTACCACCTACCGAGTGGCTCCTTGGTCGCGTTACCAACGTTATTTATGGTCGAGACGGCAAAATAAAAGTTGCTGAAGTTCTCACAAAGAATGGTAACATTTTACGTCCAGTTGTAAAATTATGTTTGCTACCAACTAATAATACAGAAACTAAACTCCCGCCAAAATCTAATGAATAATGTATCAAATTCCCCAACGAAAATAGAAAATTAGAAAACTCAATCGCACTAGGTATTTTTAACACTGTATGTATTTCTTTCTTTTATTATCAACCTAGATGGAGATGAACAAGCGCCCACGTTGTCACATTTGCCACGTCAACCATCCCTTGCAGTACTGTAAGCCTTTTAGAGACCTCAGTGTTGGTTTGCGCTGGAAATCGGCACGAGCTAAAGGTTTTTGCCTTAATTGCCTCGCCTACAATCACTTCAGAAATGAGTGTCCTTCGACAAAACGATGTGCAGCGATAGTTGATGGGCAGCCTTGTAATGCTTTTCATCACACTCTCTTACACCCAGAAGAAAAGAAAAAGGACGTGCCCGCTGAGCCTCTTCGTGAGAAACCTGTGGCCGATCAAGATTCTGCAGTCACCTCACCAACAACAACAGTGGTAACTCAGCAAGCTGCGACCCCTCACCTAGAGGACATTAAATTGGCAACTCTGGTCGATGAACTTCATCTTGAAGAAACTAATATTATAAAGAAAGTAACATCACAAGGGGCCGTAAAAAAGGTATTCGTCAATGCTGCAACCGAGACTCCGAGTCATCCAAATAAAATGTTAGTCAGCCAGGCTACCCAAACTCCACCACGAGCAAACCGTCAGAAGGCTTCAACTCCAGTTAAAGAAGACGTGTCAACCCAAACATCGATCACGACATCTTGGCCAATCAAGCCTATCGTGAAAGTGAACCTTAATTTTAAGGGTGCGAAGATGTTCACAGTATTTGTGTTAGACAGGCAAGCAGAGCGGTCTTATATCCTGTGGGATGTGGCTAAAATACTTCCCGAATTTAGGCCGATAAGATCTCGAGGAGAAGTATACGGTCGTTTCATCTTGGAGCCAAGTTTTCCTCACGAAAGAGAAGATGAGTTTGTGGTAGACCTACACATACAGGAACAACTGGATGTTGATATGCCGGACCCAATTTTGGATGCTTCATTGCTTCAGCACTTTAGGCAGTACGAGCCCCTAGCGCATCCATTTTTTGATTCCTGCAAGCAGATTGACGGAGTATTGGGTAATGACGTCGCTCGAAGAATTTTAAAGCCAGATATTGAGCAGTCGTCCCTCGATGTTCCAATAGCCCAAGCATCTACATTTGGATGGATCGTGTCTGGAGTATGGAGAGGATGCTCTTGCCACTCTCAGGGGGGAGCATGTTGAAGCGACTTCAACCTTATTTGAATAATTATTTTGTATATTATTTTCTATTATTATTTGTATTTAATTTCTTTTGTATATTATTTTCTATTATTTTCTTCAGTGTAGAGAGAATACTCTAATTATCTTTTTCTTTTTATCATTTTTTTTATTATTCACAATGAAGTTCCTAATTTCAGTTTTTTTGTAGTATAACAGTGTATTTGAGTTATTAATTTAATCTCTTTTGTTATTTGAGCATTGAAGACCTTCTGGTCATTCTAGTTTAATCTTAGTTTTAAGTTCAAGATTGAATTTCAAGGAAGCAAGAGGCTTCAATAAAACCTGAATTAATTTAAGAAAAGACAGAGTTCTTTTTATTATTAAAAAACACAAAGGCTAAGGAGAAAGTCTAGCCTTCACCTCGTATCATATGATTTTTGAATGAATATTGCTTAATTTAAGGATTATCAGATTTCTGAAAATTCCTTATATCGATATATATAAAAATGAATGTGTGTTTGTTTGTATGTTAAAACTTTATAGACGAATAAACGGCTGAACTGATTTTCTTGTAATTTTCACAGTATCTTCCTTCCAAATAAAATAAAATAAAATAAATAAAAAGTATGAGTGTTATTGTCTAACAAAATATTACATATACGTCACCCGTCCGCTCTATGTAATCTTATATATAAAAATAAATGTGTGTTTATTTGTTTGTGGGTTTGTTTGAAGTCTATAGGCGGCTAAACGGCTGGATCGATTTTCTTGTAATTTTAACAGTACCTTCCTGTATGCCTGGAAGGAACTATAGGCTACTTTTTATTTTAAAATTTCAAGTAGGCGAGGTACCACGCCCACATACCCAATAAGTATTTAATGTGGCATATCTCATAAACTGCAACAGCTAGAGTCCTCAAATTGTGTATGGACGACTTTAACATATATATGAACAAAATGAGCGGGTTAGCTTTAGTGGGCGTGTCACCTCCCATATAAAAAATATGGAATTAGTATATCTAAGATTGAAGTCGCCCTAGTCTAGTAGGTAGTGTGTTGGCTTATTAGACGCAAAAGCCTGGGTTCGAGCCCCAGGCCAGGCATAAATGACAAAATACATAAAGTATTTTTTCGGCGACTTCCTCTCAGTAGATTTCTGGCAAAAACTCTGAGAGTAAATAAAAATTGCCATGAAAAGTTTCTCAATAAATAAAAATCTGTCGTTCAGAGTCGACTTTAAACCATTCATGTATAAAATTAACACACACAACATAAGTGGTGTGAGAAACTAGGACGTTGTACAATGGGTAAATTCGACCTCCGGGTACTGTACTTGTCTTAATTGGCAAGTACACGTCCTCTAACCTAACCTAACCTAACCTAAGAATGAAGTCGACGTAGTCTAGTAGGTAGTATGTTGGCTTATTAGACGTAAGGCTGGGGTTCTAGCCCTAGGCCAGACATCAAAACAAAATACAAAAAATATTTCTTCGGCGACTTTTTCTCTGCACATTTCTGGCAAAAACTCTGAGAGTAAATAAAATTGTCATGAAAAGTTTCTCAAAAATCGGTCGTTCGAAGTCGACTTTAAACTGTAGGTTCCGCCACTCATGTAAAAAATTAACACACAGAATATAAGTGGTTGTAATTCTAACTGTAGGGTTGTAATGACCAATTATGTATGTATATATGTTTAGACAAAAATGGACTGACCAGCAATAGGGGGCGTGTCGCATATCTCATAAACTACAACAGTTAGATTCCTCAAATTTTGTATGGACAACTTTAATTTAACATAAAATATTTTTTGAATGTTATTCTGAAATAAAATGATAAAGCATCCGCCACACATATGTTCATGTCACCGTCTGATCGACAACTACATCAAAGAACACAAGAATGCGTGTGTGTTCTCTCTGCACAATTGTGCTATGAAATGGTAAACCATGCTATAGGTACAGGGATATATTCACGTTTGAGAAAACAATCTGAAGTATGTAAAATATTATGTTTGACATTGCAATTCGAAGAAAGTTTATTCATGCAAAAAGGCCTAATATGTTTTGAAACAAATGTAAGTACATACATAATGAAAGTTGTTTAATAAATCGACAACTACACTATACACACTAGTTTATACGCATTAGATACACATTTGCACATTTGAAAACATAGAATATAAACTTATATATATACATACATATGTATGTTGCACTAGTGTATAATATTCGCAGACTATAAGACTTTACATACCTTGAATAAGTGTAGGTCTTGAATAAAAGGATTGTTTTGTTATTCCTCATTGTTTTTAATTACAAAATAAACTCAAAATTATTTAAAATTTATATTAAATATTTAAATTTTTTGTTTGTTTTTAATGCACAAAAATTTATAATTAGGTACAAATATATTAGCACACCCAATAGATATCTTAAATCTTCAAAAATTTATGAAGTCATTAAATAGTTGAGTGCAGTTTTATATCAAATACATATTCATTTAAATCATAAAAGAAATGTATATCCTTCAAAAAATGTTTGTACATTAAAGTTAAGTTAAGTTAATGTATGATAATGCAACAATTTTTGGACTGAACGAGATATCAAACATTTACGCAATTCTTCAAATTGCTTTCGAATATATGCTAATAGCGGTGGTAGCCCATGAGACCAACAAATTTCAATCGATCTAGATCTACCAAATGAGCTGTCATGCCCTCCATATAATAACACCCATCAACCAAGTTCCACTGTTGATATCAATTTATTCATATTGTTACGTTTTTAACATTTAAAAACCTTTAAAATATGAGCTCGCAAATAAAATAAAAATAAATTTGTGTTTAGTTTTAATTAAAATTCTTTATTAATCGCACAATTCTGTGTGCCACTGTTCACAACTTTATGTAAACAACAACAATTTCCTTTTTTTGTTATTCCTCTGTTTATACCCTTTGCATTCGACAGGTCATTGTAACGGAGATCTCTAAACCTCGATTACGCTCTTCAAACACACCGCGTCTTCGCACAAGACTAACTGAACTTCACTAACTCCGTCTCGTGCTTTGCCTTGCCTTTTTATATGGTAAAGTAAGCAGTATATTATATAATAATATTGACTTCGCCTTCTCGAAATCTCTATAAATGTAAACATCGTTGTTAACAATATCTAACAGTGTATTTGTTTTTTGCTATACTTTTACGCAGTAACCCTTGTCAAATTCTAACCACAATGGCGAATTAGTCTTTTTATTTTTGGTTTTAAAAGGTGTTTTGCATGTCCTCTCAAAAAAATTTTTTTCCTTCATCCTACATCCGGTACAATACATAAAACCACATTCTAAAAACATGTAATTTTTTGTAACAAAAACTAAAACTTTTATTTCTTCTAATTTTCATATATTTTAAAATTCTTGTGAACGTTTTAAATTGTATTACATGGTAATTGATAAATAAACGTGTCGTAAATTTTACCAAAATTTTCTTTTAAATTGGGTGTAATTTATGGATATTTAAATACTTATACATAATGCCATTGCAATCTTACTGACGAAGTATGTACCTATTTCAAGAGAAGGCAATAAAACGTTCCCTAACCATCTTAAAAACACAAAGGCGCAGCACCGCTTGCAAAGTTAAGGTTACTGATTAAGTTAAAAACTTTTGTAATGATAAAAGGCTGTTGAGGGAAAATTTAATTATTTTACGCAAAACCGCTCTAAATATAATTAAAAGAACAATATACATACAGTTAAACATTTCCTTTTTCTTTGCAGGTGCTAAGCTCTTTAATTTTGTTTAAAAACAAATACTCTGACGGTATTTCAGTGTGTATGTCATATGTTCCTAAAATATTTACATCAGCCGCGTACTCTCATGTACAGCGAACTTCTTTTAAAATACTTTATAATATCAGCCAATATTTTGGTTTTATTTACATTTTGAAAATAATTAAATGTTTGAGGGGCTGTTTTGTGCATTTTTTATGGCTATTTTTATAACAATACTTTGGCCCATAAAAGTAATTAACCATTATCATTTTAAAATTTAAATTCAATTATATTTAAGAGAGACACAGAAAACACATGCGAAAATAAATATAATCCTTTTAAAAGCCTTTACCACCCATCCAAGTCCATAAGCCTTTGTGCACTCATATGCATGCAAATATTCTGTTAATGCTCATTTCATGTGTAGATTTGGGCACAAACATTCGAAAAGGTCATGTGTTCATGTGTGTATTTATTTAAATATAAGTTGCCACAAAAATACAACAATTATAGAATTTCCGGCTATTTGCAAATAAAAATACGATTAAATATTCATTGTGTTTCATTCCGTTTTTGGTGTTTAATTTAATTATTTTTCCATAATTTATAAATTGAATTATTATATCATATCTGTTGTGTTCTTTTAAATACATTCCGCCACAAAAAAAGGAAGGTAGCGTTTATAACGATTAAAATTGAACAGGAAAAAGATCGTGATATCGCATATCGTGATATTGTTTTTATAATTTCTTTATGTTTGTCTCTGTTATACGTATTTATTTGGAAATCAATATTTTCTGAAAATGCCGTAATGCAAGTACATACATATATAAATAATTGGCCATTACAACCCTTCAGTTCGGATTACGTCCTAGTTTCTCACACCACTTATGTTGTGTGTGTTAATTTTTTATGCTTGAGGGGCGGGACCTACAGTTTAAAGTCGACTCCAACAGCATAGTTCTGACGTATTTTTTCAATAACTTTTATAGTGGCTGACAAGTTATCGTGCGATGTTTAGTGGCTTTATAACTCATAGAAGACTTTGACTTGTTTGGCATATACCACATCTAACTTGAGAAGAGAGTTTATTGAGCAATGAGACGTAAGTTTTAAAGCAGAATATATTTTGTGAGCTAAGTAAAGCCATGAGTATGTGTGCACATGTACAGGGGTAAATCAGCCACAATTTCAACTCAGGCAGATAACCTTACAGAGAAAAGTATAAAATTTAAGATAATGATGGACCACTTACAAGTTACCCAACTTTTTTTTCAAAAGTAATTTTTTGGCATTCATTAACTACCCAAAATATATATTTCATTCACTATTGTAAATTTTCCGTACTTGTTTCTAACTTCTAAACACATACGGTTAAATATCTGCCTAAGGAGCGGCTTGAATCTATGTGTATGTCTGTTGTACTCTTATGTTTACGTTTTAAAAAAAATTCACAGGTGTAATATTGAATGAATATTTCAGACGTCTGCCACAATATAACATTGACTAATTGATTTGTTTTTGTTATTCTAATTATGATTTAATTGTTTTTCTTTGGTGCCAAATAACTATAAATTTTTATCATACCAATCTTTCCTTTTTTTTATTATTATTATGAAAGCCAAAGGCCAGGTGTTCATGCAACAACTAAGGTATAGTGTACTATTTCAACGATTAACTTTGTATTGAGTAATCGAGTATTTAAATAACCTTAATAACATTTCGGATAAATATACAATATCCAATGAAAAACAGCTAATGTTTTAATGTCAAATTTTAAATTATTAATGATAAGCGGCAAACTAATGACAAAATATTGTGAAAATTATTATCGCTATTGAAAATGTAACAGGATAAAAATTCTATTTAGTTCAGGAGTTTCTCTTTCTCCTCTGATCCAAACGGTAACATGAATGGAATGTCAATATTCCTGTACACATTATCGCTTATATAGTTTTGTTTATTTAGTTAGTATTTTAAATGCAAATACACTTCGTTTAAAAAAAGTTTTTCGGTAATATCATCCCTTGGACTGAATTGGATTGGATACATTGACTTTCGAACTTTGGCCATTTTGTTGAAGTCAAAGTAGTTGTTATATATTTATTTCGTTTTCTGAACACGTATTTCACTTCATAAACAAGGAGGCATATTCACCGAATGGGCTCTGAAGCAGTTGGCAACTGACACCAAAATTCGGTGATAAGGCCCATTTCTTTATGAATTTGTTGAATTTGAAGACGCGTTTAGGCTGAAGAAAACAGTCATGGTTTGAGGATCGCCGTTATAAAGATATGCGTTGTAACAAAGAAGGATAGCGAACAAGCAATTATTGTTGTTTTATACGTCAAGTGGTATACAGTGGCACACAAAAATAGTGCGAACAATAAAGAATTTATCTAAATTTGTAATCAACAAACTCATACCTTAAACGCTTTTAAAAAGGAATGAACGTAACAATATTATTTGTAAGCGAAAATTTTGAAGAGGTTCCTTTAATTTTTATGTTCCCAAAAACTGAATCTCAGCAGTTCATCAGTAGCCATGAAACTGGTCATCTTTGTCACAAAACTACACAAGGCGTGCACCAACTGATCAGGGGTAGGTTTAAGACACACCACATGAATTAAGATAAAAAAATTCTATGACTTAAAGGGAGATTTAGTCAGCCCCATAGATTGTATGACGTTGCACATTTTTGTATAGAGCGGATTGCATCGTACAATAGGTAATGAGGGCATTGTGAAAAAATCTGGTGAATTGACAGTTGTATGACTCAATTCCTTTTTTGAAAATTCTCAACAACTATCACACTGCCTTAGATAAAACAAATACATACATATACAGAGATATATCTGTTTTAATTATACTTTGGTTTGGTTTTTTATTAAACGTGTAAATGTAAAAAAATCCATTCTATGATTCTTAATTTTATTTTTTATACGGATTGAGTTCTTTAATTTCTTCTCTCTGAGTTTGCGTACGTTAAAATCTTGTCGTGTAAACTAATATAACTTTAATTTTTATAAATTAATTGTAAATTAAGAGTTTATCTTCCTATCTCAGGCATGAGTACCACTTAGTTATTATATTTCAAAGAGTTTCCACTTCATTCGTGTTAGTTATGTTCCTGTTTGGATTTTTCAAGTTATAGGCCATTTACACTACAGCGAAATCTAGTAGATTAGATTTCAAATCTTGCTCAAAATCTAGATCGTTTACACTGGATTTATTTGACAGTAGCAAGATTTAATTTTAATAACAAAAACAGCTGACTGAAATTTAAAAGAAAATAATAATATTTCCAAATTTAGTTTAATAGCAAACAAAAATGAAATATATAGGACATTAAGCATATATATACATATAAGCATATATATGGGTAATAATATATACATATTAAACCATATTTCATATTTCATATGATATGTTCATCGAAAAGCCGCCAAACTTTTCTTTTGTTATGCTTAACCTCTTCAGGGACGATTTTTTTATGGTAACAAAAAAATGATTAAATTTTGTTTTCTTTTTAAATTATTTAATTTTATTTAAAGAGGAATTCAGAAAACAAAAAAGAATGAAAATTCACAAAAAGGAATAACGTCCACATTTGTGGTCACTGAGCGTTAATGGTAATTTATGTGTGATATGATTCCATACATTCCGGGCATATCAGGCATATATATTCTTAACATTTCTCACAAATGTAGAGAGTTCGTCTTACACAATTTTTGTCGTGACATCCGGGGGGATTTTTCCTTGTATTTAGGATAATGACCCATACCGTCCATTCTAATTCCAGGATTCACTTTAGTCCAGCTTTTAGATTTTTTAGGTAGTGATGGTAAAACTTATTATATTAAATATAACTGTTATTTTTTTCAAATATTAACGGTTTCTTGATATAATCCACTAAAACAGATTGCCGAAGAATTGTTTCACTTTTTTGTTTATTTATCTAACTATGGGTCGGAAATAATATCATCAGTGCAGACAAACGGTAAAATGTTTACTTCTGTTGTTGGAGGATTTGGTAGTCAATAACTTACTATACAATTTTTGTTTTTTTATTATTATTATAATTATGATTATAAAAAATTAAACGTACACATATGTGGCCAAGGGCGTGAAGAGGTTAAAGTTTTGTTTTTAAATTGAAAAGTCATTTTTTCCTGCTCAGCGTTGTATTTTTAAGTACTATTTGGCAAAACACATAGCTGCATTTCTATTTTTACTAGATTTGGAGTAGATTTTGCCGAAATCTACTAAATAAGTAGATTTTGTTTTGTATGGGAAATCTAGTTAAAATCAACTAGATTTGGCTCAAAATCTCATAAGTACTAGATTTCGCTGTAGTGTAAATGGCCTATTAGATTTCTGTCAAGATATGTGCCAAGATGTTTTGTATGTGATTATGGAGCCAGAACTTCGTCACTTATTCGAACTCATATCACGTTTCCCTGCGTATAGTATATTTTAATTAAATGCATATTTATCCATAAAATAAATATTTATCTTGTATAGGTTTCAACACAATGTAGCTGGACGATGTTATGGAAACAGTATCACTAACAAAGATTATATTTTGTATGTGACTATTCTTTGGCAACACAGATATAATTTATGTAAAAATCAGATCCAAAAATACTACTCTGTGGCTCATCTGACGCAATCTTTTGGAGAGCATTTTCTGAATTACGTTTTTAATAACAGATCTTCGGTCGATTCGACCAAACATTCCAATAACTCTATCATATTAATAGGTAAGTTTAGCTTCCTACCAAATCTTGTCTAATTGAACCGCCGATAATAAAGAAGGAAACCATTTCTTTTTAATTGTCCACACTAACCTATGGATTCGGTCAATCTTACTGTCTTGTCTTCTGAAGTGAAATGGATGATGTAGAATGCACCTGCAAACATTTAGAATCAGTATTAAGTGAGAAGT
The DNA here is from genome assembly GCA_958299815.1 of Sarcophaga carnaria. Taxonomy (NCBI): domain Eukaryota; kingdom Metazoa; phylum Arthropoda; class Insecta; order Diptera; family Sarcophagidae; genus Sarcophaga; species Sarcophaga carnaria. The sequence continues at coordinate 70,664,236 of OY283153.1, read as the reverse complement.
CGCCGTGGTCTAGTTGGCAGTGTGTTGGTTTATTAGACGTAAGGCCTCGGTTCAAACCTCAGGTCAGGCATTTCCAACTGAACGAAATATGAAAAAATATTTCTTCGGCGACTTCCTCTCAGCGGAGGTCATACAGGGTTTTTTTAAAATGTGTGTAACTTTTGTCCTATTGGTCCTGTTTTTTAAATTAATTTTTTTTCGAGCTGATAAATAAATAAAATAACAATTTTTTTTTAAATTTTTTTCCAAAATGGGCCTTTTTTTGCTCAAAAGAAAGCTTTTACAATTTCCTTTAAGGCCTATAGGTGAAAAGTTACACACATTTAAAAAAAACCCTGTATGACCAAAATATCCAACTTTGGCCCCCTCTAACTCCGGCAGTTCTTGACTGATAGAGCTGAAAATTTGTGTCTGGCCTACTATCCAATAGTACTAACCTTGGTCCAAATCGGAAGACATCGATTTTAAAAATTGGGTCACTTGACACGAAATTGCCCATATTTTTAAAGACATTGTCATTATCGGAGATGTTTTGGGTTCCATTCTGACTTATCAGAAATGATCTAATTTATCACGAATTTTTATTTATTAGCTTTGAAAATAATTTAAATAAAGAAACAGTTTTTAGAAAGAAAACAAATTATACTTTTTTAATTAAATCCATTAACAAGCCACAAAAAGAGAATTACATGTATTTTTTTTTCAAATATTGGGAATTTTAGACCCAACTAACCACCAGAAGGCACCATCGAACACAGTGTTTATGACATTAATTCTCATATTTTAGATGATGCACACATATCATATTAAAGTAAATAAAGTCTAATGTACGTGGTTGCAAGGTTAAAAAAAACAATTAGCTTGCATTAGAGAAAATAAAGTTTATAAAGGTTCGAGCAATACAAGTTCGACTGTGTCAATATTGGAATTATTGAATATTACCTAAAAGTGCGAAAGGCCAGTTTTTTTAATGATACCAAAGCCTGACACAGTTCATTGGAGTGTGGATTCAAACGGGTGTATAAATTTCAACGTAACATCAACGCTGTGTTGTCGACGTTCTTCAAACACTCGTATTTCGCGAAAGGCTGATACATAAGTTCATACTATATTTTCTTAATGCTATATATTGTGAATCTGTTTTTAAAACTATTTTATGAAGGAGACGTTTTCATCGCAACCGATGTAGCACAGCATGTTATGCAGAGCACAGTATTGCATTTAATGTATACTACAGTCAGAAGTCGTCGTAGTCTAGTGTGTAGTGTGTTGGCTTATTAGACGTAAGGCCACGGTTAAAATTTCAGATCAGACATCAAAACGAAGTATGAAAAAATATTACTTCCTCTCAGCAGATTTCTGGCAAAAACTCTGAGAGTAAATAAAATTGCCATGAAAAGTTTCACAAAAATCTGTCGTTCGGATAAGACTTTAAACTGTAGGTCCCGCCACTCATGTATAAATTTAACGCACACAACATGAGTGGTTAAGCTAAGCCGAAATCCTGACTGAAGGGTTATGTATATAATATGTTATGTATATACTACAGCCATGACATGGCTTAGTCATACTCACACTTTCACCTTCGATACTCATGATACTTTTCTTTTTCCTATTTTTAAGCTTCTTTTTATCTTACTTTTCTTTTTGTAGATAATAATTTTTGGATAAGAAATTCTTTAAAATATGATATTTCTTTTCTTATTTGTTTTACTTTTTATTATTCGATATCGTCGTATAGTGATTTTATATTTTGTTAGTATTTTCAAGAATCTACCTAAAATTTCATTTTAAATTGTTAGATTACATATATTAAAAAATACTTAAATATACACTATTCAAAATATTTTTCCTTTTGAAGCAAATTCGGTGTAATAAAGTTTGTTGGACTTGAACCCTTATAACTTTTAATAGCTGTTTTTAAATTGAAAGGTTTTGTTATTTTTTTTTTAAATTAATATATTTAGTAAAATATGTTCTAAACTTTTTTGCATATACCATAACCTGAAAAAAAACAAAATGTATGTACATATATAAATTACCATTATCATTGAAATCTATTAAAATAAATATGTATTGTATTGTATTGTATATGTAAAAAAGTGAAAATTATTATCCTTATCCTTTTTTGTATGTTAACTAGTTAAGTGAATAACTTTTGAAGCTGTATAATTTTCATGAATTTGGTTGACAGCAACTCATCATAACTCATTTCAAAAACAAGGACACCAAACTTTTACCAAATAACCGACTTACTGTTTCCAAGTGAAGGTATAAATACAGATCGAGCTTAGCAAAAAAAAATTTTATTAAAAATGAACATTTAAATATTAATAAAGAGGATTGAATGAGAAGATGATAAAATAAAATGGGTTATAATTGGTGCTATTTTTTAGTACAAAAAAATATTTGCGATATTGTCAGAAATATTTGCAACGTACAACGCTTAAAGCTAATAAATATTATATAATTTTATTAATTTTTTCCTTATTTGTTAATTACAATACAATTATAAATTATATTTAATCATTGCAAGCTGAGTAACTTCGACCATATGCTCGATGTAGTGTAAAAGATAGCATCTCTAGTGGGAACTGAACCCACTACCCTCACGCTAATAGTATAACACACTACGCACTAGACTGCCAGGGCTCCCTACATAAATATATTTTTTTATAAAATTTATATTTATGTTTGCCGTTTTTGTTAATCTGTTTCAATTCTTAATTATTGTTTAGTCGTTAATTGAATTTCTGTACGTCCAACAGATTTCATTTCATCGTGATATAACACATTTGTTCTATAATTTCCAAAATAGTTTCTTCATGGCATTTAGTAGCACTTACATATAATAGAAAACGATTCAATGCACACACCTACATACACAAGTTCATTTCAAACAAAAATCACGTCAACTGCTACCAATTTTCCTAACAAGACAACATCATGATAAAAGTGACTGTCATCGTTGCTATTGCCACTTTATTTAAGCTGCAAAGTTAAATTTTCAAGGCCTTATTTTTCCAGGGCCTTTAAAGGGTTGTTCAAACTAGGTTTGAACACTAAAATTATCTAATGAAAGATATTATCTTTTATTCAATAATTCTGTGTTAATTAACATAGGTTGATTCCAATCATTTCCAATTAACAAAACGAATGTCGTTTACCGTTTCAATTACCATTTATATAACTTCCATTGCAGTCGCCCTGGTCTAGTAGGAAGTGTGTTGGCTTATTAGACGAAAAGCCAGGGTTCGAGCCCCAGGCCAGACATCAAAATAAAATACGAAAAGTATTTCTTCGGCGACTTCCTCTCATCAGATTTCTGGCAAAAACTCTGAGAGTAAATAAAATTGCCATGAAAAGTTTCTCAAAAATCTGTGGTTCGGAGTCCCGCCATTCATGTATAAAATTAACACACACAACGTAAGTGGTGTGAGAAACTAGGTCGTAATCCTGACTGAAGGGTTGTAATGACCAATTATATATGTATGTATAACTTCCATAAACAAAGAGAATGTCTCCATCGACTACTGTTACTGATTATTTGAAGAAGAATTAAGAAAAACAGAAGTTTTGTGGAATATGAAATTGTACACCAACTTCACTTCACATCTTGCATTTACATCAGCAACAACTCTCTATTTTTAATCAAAGTGTGCTTTATTAAAGTGAATTAAAACAAACAAAAATCTATTTTGTGAAAAAAATCTATTATTATGAATTCTGCCAAAAATTTATATAAAAGGAAGAAAGATTATTATCTTGTTGTGCTATGATTAATAATAAATAAATAAATAAATAAATAAATAAATAAAGGAACAAAATCATATTGATGTATATATTTATATTATTTTATAAAATTTATACATTTAATGTAATTGAGATAAAATTCTAAAGTTTATTAAATTTCTTATTATACTTACCAACCAGCTCCTTATCTATGTTAAGTTATACTTACCTGAAATATCTTAATACTTACCAACCCAAGTGTTAAATTAATTAAATTCTACTTATTTTAAATATATATTGGCTAAATTTAAATTCTACATAATAAATTTTATTGGATCAACTATAACTACACTAAAAAGAGAAAAGGTTTTATGCCATTTCTGAAAAAAGGTAAGAGTTTCTCGCTTAAATTCTCTCAATTCCAGAAATTGAAATTGACTCTGTCTTTTTTTTCTTTCTCCAATCACGCAACCCAACCCATTGTAATTACTCGTAAGTAATTTCCTAAAGATTGTTCTCTTAAAAGGAGATTTAAAAACAATTAACAACCATATTTCCTGTTAATGATCTTATTAGACAAGTCTGGATCAACAGATCATCATTATCATCATCGTAATTAAAAATGAGACAGAGGTATAATGAGGTGACTAGGTGGTCGCCTGGTCGATTGAGAGTGGCTGAAGAATTGTTATTCTCAAAATGATAAAGGGAGAGGCTGCAACGGTAATGAGAATAAACGTCACATTCAATACACCATTTCATATTTACAAAATCCAAATCCATTACTTAAACCAAATTTGCTACCTGGAAATCATTATAACGACGACTGAAGGAAAGCCTGACCATATCTAAAATCGGGCTATGAGTGCGCTCATCAGGCACTCAGATCAGTATGGAAATTACTAGTAAACCAGGAGTGAAAGCGATTTCAGATTTAATTTAGTCAATAGAAAATTAAACACACAATCCTGGAACCACAGTTATCTCAGCTGTATAGATATCAAAATTTTTGGGGAAGAAATGTCGATGGATTTACTATGAATTACGAATGCTATAGAAGCTCTCACGGAAGTGAGATGGAAGGGATGGAACAGACATATTTGGAGAAGGCACCTAGACACAGTCTAGTCTCCGTAGTCTAGTAGGTAGTGTGTTGGCATATTAGACATAAGGCCGCGGTTCAAACCCCTTCGAAACGAAAATATGAAAAAATATTTCTTCGGTGACTTCCTCACAGAAGATTTCTGGCAAAAACTCTGAGAGTAAATAAAATTGCCATGAAAAGTTTCTCAAAAATCTGTCGTTCGGAGTCGATTTTTAACTGTAGGTGTCGTCACATGTGTAAAATTAACACACACAACATAAGTGATGTGAAAAACTAGGTCGTAATCCTGACTGAAGGGTTGTAATGACCAATTATGTATGTGTATGTATGAACTAGACACACAAACTTTGAGTGTAGGTTAAGGCTGAAACAGAAAACGCATCCAGCAACAAGTTTAAACGTTTGGTGAAACTTTGTCACGGCGCTATGTTCTTTATAGAAACTCAAGGAACCATATAGCAATTACACAGAGGACACTTGCCAGTTATATTTAAAAAAAAAATTATAGACGTTTGATTGCTGAAAATAGTACAATATTTAAAATAAATTCTTATTTAGAATACGTATGAGTTGTAAATATGAGGTATATGAGTTATAAATATGAGTTCGTTGATTGCGAACAAAATAAAAATAAAAAATAATATAAGAATTAAATTCATTATTGTTCGCACTATTTAATGTTGACAACTTGTTGTATCCAACAATAATCACTTGTTCGCTGTTCTTCTTTGCTTACTGCGCAAATCTTTTTAATGGCGATCTTCAAGCAACGACTGTTTTCTTCACACGCATACGTCTTTACACAATACTGACTGAATTCTTACTACTCGTTGCCTGCTTTGCCTTGAAATTTTATATGCCCACATATCAGTCTGATGAAGGTTCTTGAAGTCGAACGTTCGGGGTTTCGCCTTCTCGAGAACTCTATCGTGACTTCATTGTAGTTTGTGTATTTTGTTCACATTGCTTGTTGATGTGTTCGCGCTTACTTGTCTATCCCCTTTTCTTTCTTTACTTGTAACAATTTGGTTGTGTTTGTTTGTCTAGCTTTTGCTCATTTTAATGTTAAACGATGTACACCGTTTCCATTTTCGTAACAATATTGTACACAAAGTAGTGTAAAAGGCGTTTCTTCGAAATACCGCAATGGCTTGACATTGAGAGGGCTTAACAACAGTCTGATAAAACTTCGTTTACTTAATTTTCTTTTGGCATAAGAAAAACATTGCGTTGCTGCTGCTCCTGTTGAGTTTTTTCTTTTATTTTCATATACAGTGAGCGCCATAAGTGAGTCAACACTTTTGTTCTTAAGTATAAAACAGTTTTGTTCCTAAGTATAAAAAAGTTCCTTTATCATGAATTGTTGTTTTTGTTTTAACGTTTATAAGTTTTTATTTTTGGAAAATTATTCGACTATTCTCATTTAATTTTCTCGCTATCCTAAGAAAATGAATTATTTCAGTGGTGTTTACTCACTTTTGGCGCTCAGTGTATGTATGTGCATATGTACAATATGTTTTTGTTCCGATTTTTTACTTTTATTATTACTACAGCAAGTGTCGATTTTTTAAAACAACAAAACAAGTACAACAAACAATTCACAGTCAGTTCATACATAACTTGTGCAGAAGTTTTACACTTTTCCACTTTTTATTATTCATGATGGAAAGCAGAAAAAATAAAATAACAACAACAATAACTGAAAAAACAACAGCAATAGAAATTAAAAAAAAAAAAAACTTTACAAAATTCCTGGCGAACTTTTGAACATGAAAAAAATTAAACTGTGGGCAAACAAGTGGTGCCTTGTTTTTAGAAAGGTATGATAAACAAGTGTGTTTAAATGAAGCCGAACCGTTGCTTTCTGTAAGCCTAAGGGAAAATATTTCTGACAATGTGTTCAGCGGTTGTTCTGTGGTTATTGCGTTCATTATAGGCATAAGTATCAGAGGTATTCCTGTGGTTTTGTTTTGTGTTCTCCAAAACAAAAAGAACTCCACAGCAATTATTAACGATTAATACTTGGTAAGTTGGTGTATTGTATGATATCAGGTTTAATAAAATAATTTGTGAACTTTTATTAATTTGTTGGTATTGTTAATAAATATTAAAAAATAACAATAATCAATTTTTCTTAATTCTAAAAGCTAAAAATTTAAGTCATTCGAAATACAAAACTCTTTACTAAGTTCGTTTTTCGCATCGTTTAATTTTTATACAAGAAAAAAAAAATATGTAAAAAAAAAATTAATTAAAATATGTTTGAAGCTAAAAAAAATTAAAAAATTAAAATATGTAAATCAATCAATGAAACTTTGTTGTAATAACGCAAAATAAATTCGAAAATATTTGGGACTAACTATATTAATATTACAGTAAAAACTCGCTTAATGCGGGGGATACGTTCCAATATGTTTCAGCGCTAAACGAAACAGAGTTCTTACCTTGATTGCGACTTCGGAAAATACAGTTAAAATCTTTATTCTGGACAGACTAACAAAAGAGCGTTGAAAAAGATACACGGTATACACAGTCGCTATATAGTACACCGCTTTTGGTTGGTGCATGGCCGTTTCATTTGCACACGTACATAGACTCGTACAACAAGTATTCATACAGTGTGCTTTTTAGGAGAATCCCAATACTACCGCGTAATACTGAAACAGCGTTAAGCGTGGTCTTACTGTATTCATTCATCATTACATATACTACTTATGCTGATGCTGCCAATGTTTGCATTGATGATTTTAAATTTCTTTTAAAATATAGAAAAATATTAATGAAATGTATTTTATTAACTTTGGTGTATTGCAACGTATATTGGTTCTTTTTTATTAACATTCAAGTGTTTTTCTTAATAAAATAATGAAAATAAACAAAAAATATTATTACAAACAAAAAGCTCAAATCAATATATACATACATAAACCTTCAGCAGGATTATGATCCAGCTTCTCCTATTACTTATGTCGTGTGTGTGAATTTTATACATGAGTAGTGGGGCCTACTCCGAGTCCTGACAACATTTTCATGGCAATTTTATTTACTCTCAAATGTTCTGCCAGAAATCAGAAGAGAGGCTGATTTAAATTCCGTTTTGTTGGCGATGTCTGAGCTGGGTTCTGAACCGTGGCCCCACGGCAACACACTACCCACTAGACTAGAGCTACTGCTACCCAAATTAATTATGAACCTTAAAATATTTTTGAAGCTCAAAATGCATTCTTAATTAAAGGAAAAAACCAAAAAAATATATCCAGATCAAACTAAATCACATGTGTAATGTAGTGTATTACTTGTTTAGTCGTTCACAGGACTCGGAATTAGTTATTATTGTTATTGTGTCGGTCATAACTAACTAAAAAACTTTAATGTGCATTTCTACAGGAAAAACTATAAAAACATAATTAATTCATAATTCGTCTTAACCCGTCATAACTAATTGAAAAACTTTAATGTCCATTTCAACACGAAAAACTATAAAAACGACGTCCTCGAAATATGTACTGTAGTAAAGTGCTTGAATTTAAATGTATATATTTAAAGAAACAACTTATAAACTCTACAAATCAGAGCAAACAAACTGAACAAAATGTTTAATGGCAAAATAAGGAGAAAAATTACCGTCATATATTTAGAGGTTCCGGTTTCACACTGAGACCTTCAATCTTACTTATGTAGTTTTGCTTAAAGCAACGGCCGTTATAATCCAATTTATATGTCTTTCAGGAACTAAAATTACGCACAATTACCATAACATTCTAAATATACCTGATCGATGTTTAGTAAAATTAGAATTTAAATTTTCACTCCCTACATATTCACATTCAATATTCATAATGACAATGAAATATTCATAATGACAAAAATGTGTCGTATGAGTGATATTCAACTCCATTAGTTTCATAAACAACAAAATTCAATATTTTTATTGCCTACTTTTTAGAGTAATTATTACAGTACAAGTAATATGATGCGTATACGTAATATATTTCAAATTCAATTAAATCTGTGGCAATATGGAAGAGTAGCTAAGTCGAAAATTGATGTTTTGATATATCATCAGTTTTCTGTAATTTTAATTCTGCCTGATTTTTGCGAATAATTTATGAATTAATATATTATTAACATGTTTATTAGAGAAGAAGGATGATTATTTTAAAAATATATTCTTGAATTCAGAAGATATTACGCCTTTTCTACTTAAGCGCTTTTTCGAAACTGAAATTTGCGTTGAACTGAACCTTAAGTAACTTAAGCGCTTCTGTTTAAATAAAAAATATATATTGTGTAGTTTTAAGTAAACAGAAGTTGTTTGAAAATAATGACTTTATTTTTTTAAGGTTAACATTTATACAGCTTAAGTGAAGTTAAGCGATACCGTTATATGATGGATGGAAAATCTGAATATGTAAACAAAACTATGTGTACATAAGTTGTTTTGATCAATGCATTATTGATTCAAAAAACTTAAACTAAAAATTAAAAGTACATAACATTGATAAAAAACAGAATTCCTTCAAACGGACTATACACATTTAAGCGCCTTTGCTTCTGTAACGCGCCAAACGCCTTAACTCAATTCTCTCTTATGTCGACTTAAGCTACTCTTCCATATTGCCACAGATATAATACCAAATATTATTTTATTATTTATTTAATGGATAATAAGGAAAATGTTTACAGAAATGAATAAGAAATATTTTGCAATCAGCTATATATGGCTTGCCAATAAGTTGTTAGCCAGATTAGCAAATTAAAATAGGAGCTTTAATTATATAAATATAGGAAAGATTAATATTTACATGTGTCCAACAACTATTAATTTCCTATGTTTTCAACAAATCTCTAAATAACACTATGCGACAAAAAAAAAATGAAATACACCCAGCTAATGACACCGTTTAGGTTGTTAGTTTTGTTGAGAAGAAAACAAAAATATTTTTTTTATATTTCTTGAACCCTACAAACTTATTTTATTTGACAAAAAAAAGTTTTTGACATTACGCACAAATTTATTGATTACACAAACATTTCTGAACCAATGTCAAAAATTTAAACTTTGTTAGAAAGGGGAAGGATGGACCTTCAAATCGGTATACATATGTATATTATTCGACTTAAGGCGAATTTTTTTTTATATTTTTTCAAGTTTGTCCATTTAAACCTTATTTAAAACCTTAATTAAAAAATATAAAATAACTGATGATATTCTTAAAGTACATTCTCTTGTGAAGAGATTGAGATTTCGTCTGATAAAATGGAACAAAAATTACCGTAGTTATTATTTAAAGAGTATAACAGTCGTGTTATAGTGTTTATATATATCATCTTATGACATGAACTTCCAGTTAAAAAATTTTCAAAAATTTTGATGGGTCTTGATTGTTTATTGAAAGGGTAAGGTAATCAAAATACTAATTGACACCGTAAAATATCAAGAAGACTTAAATGAAAAAACCAGTTTTCCTTGAAACGAATATTCTGAAAGAAGTGCAGAAAAAATACACTTCTTATAGAGCAACTCATATTTCGGTATCCAACTACTGGAATATTGTGATTTTATTAGCTGTAAATAAAATGATAATTAACTGTAATGACCGACCTTTAAGAGCATTGGAAAGTCGTATCACAATGTTTAATAATTTTTTCTCAGTTAATGTTTTGACAATTCATATAATAATTATTAAATTTATTTAGCGTTATCATTTTCCTCCTGCTCATCCTGGATCAGTAAATGCGTACATGATATACCTATTTCTACCATGAGGTGTCTTTCGACAATTTACTATTTTTCTTACAGCAAGAAATAAAATATATAAATAAACTATATATGACATACATTTGGCGTGTGTTGTAAGTAGTAAATATATTATAAACGGGTTTCCAACTTGGGAAAAGACGAAACGAGACAGGCATCAGATTCATTGAGTGAGTCTGTCGTTTTGAAACTCATTGCACCATTTACTGGCTGCGGCAGAAATGTTACTTGGGACAATTTTTTCACGAGTTCTTCTCTGGCAACAAAGCTTTTACAGAAAAAAACTTCTTTAGTTGGAACCATCTGTCAAAATAAGTGAGAACTGCCCAAATCTGCAAAAATAAAAAAGGATAAAATGAAACGCTTTTCAGTGCAACTTTACGCATCAAATAATTCGCCTTTAACGATGTATAAAAGTAATCCGAACAAAAAAGTACTTTTACTAAGTTAGAGACATAAGTACATCTGTACAAGTAGAAAATAGTAATAAACGTCTGCCCGAAACAATTAAATTTTACAACAGCACAAAATTTGGGGTGGATATGACTGATCAAATGGCGAGGAAATATAGTGTGAAATGTAAGTGCCGTAGATGGCCTATGCACGTATTTTACAATATCCTCGATTTGATGGGAATAAACGTATGGGTTCTATACAAAGAAACGACAGGTGAAAATATTTCACGGAGAGATTTTTTATTCCAGCTAGGAGAAGAACTTGCAGCTGAGTATAAAAAACGTCATGAAGAAACATGGTGACAAAAGACACCTTTTGGTCGAAATAGGTATACACAAAATCGTGGTAGAAATAATGTTAATGTTTTTCCTAATTTTTTCTTTTTTCACATTTTACAAACAACATATCATAAACACGTTCTTTATTGCCCAAATTATTCTATTAAATTTAATTAAACTTTTTTATATGATGAAAAACGGTTGCACCAAAAATTTTCTTTGGTTTATTACACTTCCAACAAATTCACAAAGCAGATATAAATAGAAATCAATAGAGCAAGATATGTTTTAAGACGTATGGAACAACATTCACTCTCTGAATTCGTAACATTTGGATCATTGTCAGCATTTCAACATACTTTGTCAGTTAAGAAATATAATTAACATCAACACCATTAGCACTGAGTACCAGTAGTTTACATTTCAAAAACTCCAATTTATTATGCCATCTCCTGACATAGAAAGCTAATTTAGGCCACAGATATAGCATAGGAAAACCAAACTGAAAAAAAAAAAACGCATGAATTCATTCGTTCACTGTATGTGGTATGTGGTGTTTTAAAATCTACTTTAAAATTTGGACGTGATCAAATTCATAATAATGCTATATTGCTAAGATTTTTTATTATTATATTTTTAAACTAAAAAATGTATGCGCACTGTTAAATGAAAAATCACTTCAGAGAGTTAACCATTTGCATATTTTTTTGTTTATCTTTGATCCCTAAAACAGTGCTAAAAACTTCATGCTTTTAAATCCGATGTAACAATTCGGAATAAAATATTAATATTTCTAAGTCATTTGATAAAGTGTGGCATAGAAATCTAATACACAAATTAAAACAAGTCATTTCCAAACTACTCCTAAAAAAATTAGCAGCCTATTTAAATGAAATAAGGAATGAAAGTTATTATAGTATTTATACTGTCCAAGTTTGGGTTTGAAATTAAATCCAATGGATTTCTATTATTAAATGTGTGTAGCCTGTTGTTATGGAATTGGGGACAGTAGCAAAGAAAGTGTTCTGGCGTAGTGTGGTTGTTAATATTACAGTTACAGGTGGGGGATATTGTGTAGGTTAAGAAGAATTCCATGGGTGAGACGAGTATGTCCAAGACGGATCCTTAAAAACTTTGTGGTGTCAACTCTATTCAGTTGTAATTTCAAATATCGGAATAGATTAATTCTGTTAGTGTTTACACTCCTGAACCAGACAGATGTCCTCGAAAAGGTGTCATCTCGTTCCAAGTAGAAATTTTTAATGTATCTGTCTATATCTCTAGGGTTGTAGTTGTCCGTGTTGATCAATGGTGCCCTAAGTGCGTACTTGGCAATTCAATCCGCATATTCGTTCCCTCTGATGTTACAGTGGCCAGGAGTCCATATAAGTATAATACAGTTCCGTTCCTGTATAAGAATATTTCTTATGTAAACTACATAAGGATTACGATTATTTATATTCCTGATCATTTTCAGAGCCGCCAAAGAGTCGAAGCAAATAGCGTATTTTCTCTTTTTCTTACCCAGATGCTTAACAGCTCTATATATAGCAATTAGTTCGGCTGATAGAACAGAACTGTAAGATGGTAAAGTAGAGACCGTGATTATATTAGACTCAGTAGTAACGCTAAAGCTTACAACGTTATCCACCTTAGAACCATCAGTATACACAAAATTGTATTCGCACATATTCTCTCGTAGACCTTGAAAAAGTGTTCGGAAATGAGAGTGGTCATGCTGGTTCTTACCTAGCCAGTGAAGACTTGTGTTAAAGTTTTCCTTATTAAGTTCCCATGGTGGATAGTCAACAGATTCAAGTTTAAAGGCGTTTGTTCTGAGTTGTAGATTATCGCTTACTTCTTTTATCTTGGCAATGGCGGACTGTATCTTTGGAACTCTTCTTGACCGTTTAATTTTTGCCATAATTGATTCCAATAACTTGTTAGGGTTGACGCTAAAGGAGCGAATCAATTTTGCTACAGCTATATTATGTTGGATTCGAAGTGATGGTATATTTGACTCAAACAGCATATTGTTACAAGGTGTTGCCCGAAAGGCTCAAAGTGCGCTCCTAGTAGCAGTATTTAGTATGGTTTGGATAGTTCTCAGGCTGGATTTTGGGGCATGACCAGAAAAGAGTACCGAATATCTTATTTTTGATATTGCGTTAATAACGGTAATTAAAATCAGTGTGCTGCAGTCAAATTTGCTACTTGACAAGCACTTTAATACGCGTGATGTGTGCCTGCTATTAAAGTCTCCAGTAACTAGCCTTGGTATGTTGAGATTGGATAAGATATTTTCCAAACTGTTCAGGGTGAAGTTTTTACCAGGGGGTATGTAGGTGGATGCTATTTCGAATTTTATTTTAGATTGAATCTCACATGAAATTGCGTCAAAAACATTTGCTAATGTTATGGGTCTGTGTTGTACAGAATTGTGGACTAACACAGCAACTCCTGCATAACGGGTCGTTGAGGTGTTGGTAGAATACATAGAGTAATTTATAGGGATGGGAAATCCTGAGTTAGAGTGTAAGTGTGTTTCCTGTATCGTGGTGACCTTAGGTCTGTATTTTTTAATTAATATAGTCAGTTCATTGTAATTGTTCCGGTAGCCGTTAATATTCCATTGGATTATCTTGAAAGACATGTTAGTTATATGGTGAATTTAATGAGTAAAAGGTATAATGTAATACAATAAAAAAATGGAAGGTAAGAGTTAATCCTTTTTGTTCGTTTGGAGGTTTTATTTGTCTCCGCTTGCTTCTTTATTAGATTGCGTTGCCTTTTCGGCGTATTCCAGGGTAGGATATTTATTTTATTTCCACTGGTAAGAGTTTGAGTTTCACTGGATTGAGAAAAAAGACTTGTTGTTGTGTCATCCTCAGAGGTATCTGTAATTTTCATAATATCATTGTAGTCTTTAATGTTTCTGGTGAGAAAAGAGGTTGTTGGTGGCGGCATAGAGTTTTTGATATTGTTGCCTGCTGTTTGATTAGTGGTTTTGGTTGTTGTTGATGGAGATATATTATTTTCGGATTTTTTAATAACTGAGGCAAAATTTTGTGTGGTTGATGGATTTCTTTCATAATATTTTTTAACAGCTGTTCTTTTGTTTACTTTTTCAAGTGTTATTATGCTTGAATTTCTTTTTCTCTTAAAAAGATAGGACAGATTTTACTATTGGGAGAGTGAATGTATTCTCTTTGTTATTTTCAATACAGTTAATGCAAGATGCAGGTTGAGTACAGCTCTCATCATTTTCTAACACAATGTGGAGATCTTTTGAGCATACATTACAAAGTTTTTATTTTCACAACTATTAAAATGATGACCATAGCGTAGGCAGTACTTGCATTTTAAGGGGAATGGAATGTTGGACTTTATTCTAACTTTTTCATACCCAATTTCCAGATCAGATGATAAGTTTGTAGACTCAAAAGTCACTATAATAAGTCCGGTCTCTATTAAGGTGTTGTCATTTTTATCATAATTTTGCTTATTTTGTACACTTTTTGATTCTTTAGTTAGGAGAGAATCTCTTCTTCTGAGACTCCGCGTAGATCATTTGAGTAAATTACACCACGATCAAAGTTAAGAGAATTGTGTTCTGTAACTTCAATTTTAATGTTGTGATTTAAAGAGCATAACTCTATTAGTTTATTTGCCTAAGCAAAATCTCTTGTTTTTATTAATATTGTGCCATTTCTGAGTTTATTGCAGACTTCAACTTCTCCTCCGCAAGTAAAATCAATGACCTTCTTTATTAGAAAAGGTGAAACATTAACAAGCGTGTGCTCCTTTTTGCTTTCTGCGTTGTTTGCTGCATCATTGTTGTTGTTGCTATCAACTCGTTTCATTATTAAATATTTTGAATGATACCATAGATATCAGATGTATCCTAATTATTCTCGTACTTTTAAAGCCTTGAAACAATTAGTTATTGAAAATAAGATTTTTTTTTAATATCTTATGAGAAATTATAAAAAAGTACAATGTGTGTACAAAATATTTTAAAAGTTTCCATAAGAGTTTTATACTTAGTTGAAAATGTATATTTCAGTTTCAATTACCATTTAAACACATTTTTTTGAAAAACTTTATTGTGAAATATGTTGATATATTTATGCATTTGTTTTTACTATTCCCTTAAATATACATTCGTATGCTGCAATCAATATGGTAGTAATTCTTTTATTTCAGTTGACGCAAATATTTTTTGTCTCGAATTCATATTTAATTTTATTTGTAGACATTAATTTGAAAAGTTTCTCTTGCATTGTCTCTTTTTTCGTTTAGAAGTTGAATTTAAACATTTCAACACTATAAGTATCAATTGACAGAAATTAGTGACAGCGGAATATCTGACATTTGGTAGAGTAACGAGTAATTTTCTATTTTTATTTATTCCCTGTTTTTATTTATTCTTTTCCGTAGATAGTTTTGTTTTCGTTTATTTTACTGTTTTTAATTTTTTTGTTGTGAAATAATATCGAAATATTTCTAATATTTTTTAGGTCCTACAGTACTATTAATTTTATTTATTGGTTAATTCCGGTACAACAAGAATTTAAACTTATTTAATAGTACTGTTTATACAATGTTATAATGATTAAGTTAATTATATATACTCGTATATAAGTTTCATAAAAAGTAAAAATTATATTAATTAAATTTAAATTAGCCTTGCAAATGAAGAAACTTGATGAAAAGAAAATTGTATTGAAATTGCATTACATTGCTTTTTAATTGAATTTCTGGCGGAAGTTGGTTCCATGAACGAATAGCATTAATAAAAAATCCTGTAGCTTCTGTTAGTTCTAGAAAATTGAAGCTTGCTAAGTAGATAATTTGTTTCCTTAACATAGATAATCTTGTGTAGGAAAATTAGCATACGATATTTCAAAAGGTTTTCCAGTGACATATTGTAGATTTTGTAGGAAAAATGCGAGATACTACTATATCTACTATTATTATACATATTATTATATATAACAGAGTCCAAACCAGCAAAGAGCTCTCACCCATACAAGACGATGGGATTTAGATATGTTTGCGCCAAGAGCATACTTATATTAAAAGGTGTAAAGGATTGAGTCATACAGAGCTTCCTCAGCATAGCATACGTCTTCCCACAAATAGTATTAACGTGGTTAGTCCAGGAAAGTTGACTATTAAAAATAATACCTAAGTTTTTGGCACATTGTACCAATGCTATGGACGAGTCCTCAACAACTAATGGTGGCAGTAGGTTTGGTAAAAGGCCAACTTTCCCAATTATGATAGCCTTTGATTTATTCGCATTTAAGTAAAAACCGTTTGCTGCAACCCATTTAAATATATTGTCGAGTCCTGGTTCAGTTCCAGTTATACAATTGTCGATGTCAGATTTAATACAGCTAATGTAGAGTTGAACGTCATCGGCATACATTTGAATTCCGCAGTGAGTAATACGAGAAGGTAGGAGTACATTATGTATAGCAAAGGGCCGAGAATTGAACCCTGTGGTACACCTCTTCGCACCAGGGTGCTAAATGATTTATAATACTTTAATATATTTTCTGCTAATGTATTATGGAAACGATTTTTTATATCGTTATATTTATATTAGGTAGTTTTTTATGTGCAAAGTAAGTAAGGTTATTGGCAAATACTAATTGAAAATGGAAAACAATATAAGAAGTGGGAAAATAAAGCGTATATTGGTATAAGTTTTATATGCGTAAGCAACAAGAACAGAAGCCCAAAGTCATTCGAAATTGCTTAGTTCTTTAAAATCAAATAGATAAGGATGTTGCTTGACAAAATCTCTTTTTCAACATATAATTGATGTATGGAAATCGATTGAACCTTCTACAATTTAATAAAAGAACTTGGAATACTTTAATAAAGAAATTTATTTTGGTCATTGGGAAAATTTTATTTGATGTTACTTAAAGGAAACGCTTATAGTGCATGAAGTAGAACCGTCTCATGGTTGAATCGGAATCAGTACAACATCTTTTATGCGAGTACCCTACACTTCAGAACAGACGTCATCGGTTTTTAGGTAACAGAACGTTTGAAAGTCTGGGCATGGTGGCAAACGTACCACTAAGGGAACTGGTCGGTTTCATTCGGAGCTCGGGGTTGTTCAAACCCACCATCAACGGATTATGACAAGGGGCTTAGCTCACACTGGGTAACACAATGGGCCATATGAGCCACCTAGAGAACAGCAAACTACCCGATAACCTAAAGCAAACATATAAATATATCCAAAATACCGTTTTATACTCTACAAACAAATATTAAAAAATAATTACTGAAAAAAAAACTATAAAGTCATTGTTATGGGCATTAACAAAAACAAATCTTTTGTTCAGGGTTTCAAAATTAAGAGTTTTTTTAATACAAGATATCAATAAAGGATTACAATGTACCTATTTAGAATGGAACTCGTATGCTCCAAAGTTATAATAGAGGAACCACATTAACGGTTACTTAAGATATACTAACAGTATGCATTGTGTTTGATGACCTCCACGGCACCGATAAATGTGAAATGCTAAAAAGCGATTTATCTTTGAAGAAATTATGTAAATGAGGTGGGAATTACACCACAAATTAAAGAGTATTATCCAGCATACTCTAATAGCGTTTAACAATCCATAATCCATTGGACTAAAATATCTCCAAATACCTTTAGTTATGTATCTTATTTTGATGCCGTCAAGCCTAAACTGTTCCAATCAAATAACTGTTTCTTGCAAAACGAACTGCCCACGGATATAATTTTAGTCGTCTTGACATTATCACTGGTAATTAGACACAGACAATGAATAGCTCTGTAATTAATATAAACAGTTTAATGATGTTTTAACTTCTTCAGGGACGATTTTTTATGGTGACAAAAAAATGTTTAATTTAGTTTTCTTTTTAAATTAACTAATTTTATTTAAATAGAAATTCAGAAAGCAAAAAACAATGAAAATTCACAAAAAGGAATAACGTCCGCATTTATGGCCACTGAGCGTTAATGGTAATATATGTGTGAAATGATTTCATACATTCCGGGCATATCAGGCATATATATTCTTAACATTTCTCACAAATGTGGCGAGTTCGTCTTATACAATTTTTGCTGTGACATCTGGGTTGATTTTTCAGTTCCTTGTAGTTAGGATAATGACCTATACCGTCCAGTCAAATTCCAGGATTAACTTTAGTCCAGCTTTTAGATCTTTTAGGTGGTGATGGTAAAACTTATTATATTAAATACATCTGATATTATTTTTTTCAAATATTAACGATTTCTTGATATAATTCAATAAAACAGATTGCCGAAGAATGATTTCACTTTTTTTAATGTATCTAACTATACATCGGAAATAATCATCAGTGCAAACAAATGGTAAAATGTTTACTTTTCTTGTTAGAGGATTTGGTAGTCAATAAGTTATTATCAAATTTTTGTTCTTTTTATTATTATTGTAATTATAATTATAAAAAATTAAACGTCCACATATGTGGCCAAGGGCGTGAAGAGGTTAAATGCAGTCTACATTGCTGCAAGCGAAAATTTACAACTTAAGGAAACTTAGCATAATTTCTTGGAAACCTTCATTTAAATAAACCGTCGACGTTGAAATCAGCTGAAACACTTGTTTGCAGAGAAATAAAATCAAGGGACTTATTGACTTTGTTGGTTTGAAGTTATGGCTTTACTGGATTTACCATCATGACATTGTAGCTTAACCATCACTATTATGTAACGATGACAATGTGTTAGTTCAAGTCACATAGTCAAGTCTATAAACACCAAAAAATATAGATTTCAGAATTTCCGACTATAATGAAGATCTCAAGTAGGCTTATCTTACAGTCTTCGGTGTAGGCGTTGTAGATATTATTTGTCTACCACTTGAGATTTATTTTCGCTCTAAAGTTCTGCAATAATACGATGACTTTGACAGCTACTGTTGCCACATTTCTAATAAAACACTCAGAACTGAATTCCGCTCAACTCAACCCACAGGACTCATCTGTATACATACATGGATTATTGACTAAAACAATCAGATTTGAGAAACTTTTTGATACCAATTAGTTACTCTCAGAACTTTTGCCAGAAAACTGTTGAGAGGGAGTGGCTGAAAGAAAAACCATTTTACCATTTCATCTTCCACAAGGCACTTAAGAACTTTCACATTTATAAACAGCCATCTATACTACTTATACATAACATTTGTTCTCTTCTGTGATGGATAAATTAAGCTCTACTGGTTCCACAAACGACCGACCAAACCCCATACATCGATGAACGTAAAAAATTGACAATTTAGATAAGATGCAAGAGTGTCCAATGCATTCCGTAAATGTGTGGATTATTGGCTGGCGGCTTTATCAGCCCATATATATTTAAGAACGACGTTGATCGTTGTTGGTTTTGTAATTTTGAAAGTACTTTACTATTCGGGATTTTCTTAAAATCCTGTAAATTTTTCGAGCGTTGTTAGCATCGGTCTAGAGCACTATAGGAAAATTTACACCTACTTTGGTCAACAGTAATTACAGAAAAAATGTGAAGGGAGAATTAAAAATAAATAATAAAAATGTTTTAAATTGTTTTATGTTAAAAAAATATAATGTTAAAAAATATGTATTTCATTTAAAAAGTTACAAACTCATTGATCCTTCCTCGTATTTAAATATTTTTTTCGTTTTTCTTACACATTGTTTTTTTTACACATTGTAATCAGCAATTGTTGATTGACAGACGTTTAGTGGATATTTTACATTGTAAACACAAGTTAGTTTTATTATCTCTTCATATATTGCAATTTAAAACAAATCTGTTGAATATTTTTAGCTGACACTTTATTCTTTAGTTTTCCGTATTCATTGGTGCAAAACCAATGCTGTTAATACTGTGTTAATTTTTTTTGGAAAAAATCGTGAGATATAGTTTAAATTTCTATTTTGTTATATTTTGCAGATTTGTTCTTGAAAAAAACAAAATAAAATAAATATTTTAAAATAATTTTAGTTTATTTCTATGCATAGTTGTAATTTCTATGTATTTTTTGCTAGTTTTGTAATTTTGTTTTTAATTGTTTAATAAATTTTAGATTGAAATTAAAATTCATGTATCGTGTTTCAAAATAGACTGCACTCTGGTTATAAATAGGCAACATAGTAAAAAAAAAACAGCCTGTATTGTTAAATTACAAAAAGTATCGAATAATACATTTATTTTCCAAAAAAGGTTAGCTAGGTTTAACGTATTTTCTCAAATTTAATTTTAATTGATTTTGATTGATTAATTTAGACTAAAAAAGTTTTTTATACCATCTCTGACAATGCTATTAATTAATGTATACAAGTTATATTATTATCTATTTTTGCTCACAAAATTAGCTTTGCGGCGGTAGATGTCAAAGCCGCTCGCGTGGTCGCAGTAGTCTAGTAAGTAGTGAGTTGGCTTATTATACGTAATGCCCGGGTTGAAAACTTAGGTCTGACATCAAAATGAAAATATGAAAAATACATATTCCTTCGCTGACTTTCTCTCAGCAGATTTCTGGCACACACTCTGAGAGTAAATGAAACTTTCATGAAAAGTTTCTCAAAAATCTGTCTTTCGGAATCGACTTTAAACTGTAGGTTCCGCCGCTCATGTATATAATTAACACACCCACAACATAAGTGGTGTGAGAAGCTAGGTCGTAATCCTGACTGAATGGGTGTAAATACCAATTATGTACACTGACACTGACACAATACTGAGCAGACAATGAACATCCTTAACCATGCATTTGTCTACGCCACCATAAGTTTTCATTCTTATTTTCCATTTTCATTCGTATGAGTTTTCTGTGAATGCTTAAAACAAACACTGTCGAGTTATGCCCCTTGGCATATTCATTTGTATTGCAACGCTGTTGCTAAAAGTTGTTCTCCACTTGTTCTGCAAAGTTTTTAATCTACTTCGTTAAATTGTAGTGTAAAATTTCTTGTAACATACAATAGCAATAATCTTAAAATAAAATCTTACAAACAAAATTTTATTTAATCTGTTGTCACAGCGCAGAGGCTTTTTATCAATTTAGATATTAGGACATCATGTACTGTATCGAAAGTATTGTAGAAATCTAAGCGCAGTAATGCTTTAAGCTTAAAGAGTTGAAAATTTTTCATTTCATGGCAAAAATGTTCTTTATTTCTGCAGCTACTTGTACACTTCAACAGCAGACATTTCGTATTTCAGCAAGAGGTTGAGACATACACACTAAAGTTTAAAAACGTATACTAACAGAAAATAAAACGAAAACTGATTCTATGCTAAAATACATTCGTAATTGCACTGGCATTAATAGGAAAAAAAACCCAAAATTAAAATGCATTGAGATAGCCTGTGGTTTAAAAATGTCAGAGGCTTTTACAATTCCTTTCATTGTGCCTGTTTGTAATTCGAACACTGTTTCAATATGATTGAATAAAAAGAAACGAGTGACCACAACCAAGTTTCTAATAATACGATAAGCTTTAGTCTTACAATGAAAAGATAACCCACTAACACTATTACAAACAATCAGACTTGCACAAGGCCGGGTATATGTGTGTATATACATGTGCATATACATTGTGTATGCATTTGAAATCTACGGTTACGATAATTTGGATTATAAATACACAAAAAGTAACATTCTCAGTCATCGTGTAGGCCATAAGAACAATGGTAGCACCAGACAATTAAATGATTTTAAGGATTTCAGGACATTCGTTTCGTATTCCTCGTCTTTGTTTGCTCAAAAACTCTACAGTGGAATGGCTTAACTTAACTGGAAATGCGAGGTATATGTCTGCTATTGATTGTACATTTAAACTTATCCTGACTCTTACGGTTCACTTCAAGTGAAAACATAATTTCTGTGCCTAAAATCAGAAAAAAAAGCCAACACAGGCAAATCCGAAATATTGCCAGTGTACGAATTGTTCAAACCAAATTTAAATTATTACCAGTTGCATGACCACAAATGTACATAATTTCTTATCAAAATTAATTGGGGTGTTTTGTTTTCAAAAATAGTTTTTTATTAAAGTGATTGAGAAATCATACAATTTAAAACCACTACTTCTGGTATTGGTATTTAACTTGAACTTGTGCAAATTAAATTTTAATTTTGGTTTAGGAAAGACCAGAAGAGTTAAAAAGCCACCTATTGGGTAGTTATTAACTTAATTTTACATCGAATGAATACGAAAAGTAGTGATGAACATTAAAATATGTTGATGTTATTTTCAATGCAATGCATTGCAAAAATGCATCGATGTTATATTGAATGATCACAAAATACATCAACGTTTTCTGTGTATCGACTGATTATCGTAAAGAATGCACGAAAAGGGAACAGAATGTAATATAATTAATGCGTTGAAGTACAGGGACCAGATTATTTATTGTACTCCCCTCAACCTACATGCATACATAATTGGTCATTACCACCCTTCAATCAGCATTACTACCTAGTGTATTTATATTGTGTGTGTTAATTTTGGAACATTAGTGCTCTCGACCTAATCCCTGTAATGTCTCCGACAATCGCTTCTCAGTGTAATTACCTAATCAAACACTTTTGGCCTCAGAAGAGTGCCCGTCTCTTTTCATCTTTCAAATATACTCTATCACTTCAGTGAAAGGTTTTGGCTTTATCAGCGGCGTGGAAGAAACGACCATCCCCTAGTGACTAGGGCCTAGTCTGCTTTTTGCCGTGACTTCTATTTGAATATCAAGTTAACCTTTTAAGAATATTTCTCCTGTTCAAGAATTGGAAACATCTTTCGATGGCTTAAAATTGAAAGCAACATATGAATATGACGCTCTGGTATCGAGCACTCCGCTTATGCCCACTATATGTCCTTGACCCATAGGTATATCACAGAATAGTCTCTTTCCTAAAAGATTATCAAGTAACCAAATTATTCCTTTCACTTTTAGTACTCATACTCGTTCTGAAGTATTGCCAAAAGTCATCGAGTTTATTGGGACAATTAATTGGGAATCTGTCAGCCTGGTCACAACACTTTGTGATGAACCTGGCGTTAACTGGTCTCCTATAAACCTAACCGTAGTCTACGACTCTTTTTCTCCCAGCCGTATGTAATCTAACAGAGCCTGCAACGTTTTTATAAAATATGTTCTCATTGTAAGTCTTCGTAATCTAGTAGGTAGGTGTCGGCTTATTAGACATAAGGCCACTGTTCAAACCCCAGGTCAGACATCTCCATCAAAACGAAATATGAAAAAATATTTCTTCGGCGACTTCCTCTTAGCAGATTTCTGGCAAAAACTCTGAGAGTAAATAAAAATTGACATGAAAAGTTTCTCAGGAATCTGTCGCTCAGAGTCGACTTTAAACTGTAGGTCCCGTCACTTATGTGTGTTTGTGTGTTTGCATTGTTTATTTATTTATTTATTTATTATAATTAACATAACACAACAAGATTTTAATCTTATAAGTTATAGTGCTATGTTTAGGATCAATAAGATATAAAACATAAAAGAATAATAAAAATTGTGATATATAAGAAATATAAGAAGTTAAGCAAAATAACAAATTAATATAAAAAACAAATTGATTAAAATATAAAATTTAAGTAGAAATATAATTTAAAATAATATAGAAAAACTAACAATACTACAGAAATAAAAAGAAAATAAAAAGTTAAAAAATAAAGAATTCCAATAATATAAAAAGGAAATATTTATAAAAATCGATATAGAAAGTAAAGGTAAATATGTAATCGATATAATAACCAAGCATTTCATTAAGAGAAAAATTTAAATAACTCCTTTTTGAACGCATTTGCATTGCCTATCTTTTGGATATAATTTGGTAGGGAATTCCAGAGACTAGTGGTGTGTATAAAGAACTGTCGCTGTGACAAAAGAGTCTTATAACTTTGTTGAATAATCTTCATGCCCCGGCATGACCTAGCAAACTTAATTCGGCCTAATAAATATTCCGGCTGTCCCGTATTAATAATTTTATGGAATAGTATGAGGCATTTAATTTTCAGAAGATTATCAAATTTCACACTAAATATCTGGTACGCTAAATGAGAAATATGATCCCGGCGACCCTTAAGAAAGACGTATCTTGCTATATTGTTGTATGCCAAGTTTAGTTTCCGATTGTCATTACTATCGCAGTTTGCAAAAATTTCGCACCCATACAATAGCACAGGAATTAAATAAGTTTTAGCAAGTTGCATACGAATTTCAAAAGGAGTTGAATCAATGACCGCCCATAGATTCCTAAGCATGCCATATATTCTGCCAACAACGACACTTATATGGCCAGACCACGATAATCTGTCATTAAATACAATACCCAGATTGGTAGCAGACTTGACAAAGTCAATTTTATTTCCCCTGATACTCAATCCAGGTAAGGCAAACGAAACATTGGTCTTCGAAAGAATTAAACATTTGGACTTAGAGGGATTAATGCGTAGTCCATTCGCCGAAGCCAAACTGTCAATCCTATCCAAATCACTGTTAACAGTGTGCAAACAAGAATCAATATTCTCCTTACGAGTACTGGCATAAATCTGCACATCATCCGCATACATATGAACACGGCAGTCAACCAAAACATCCGGTAGATCATTAATATACATACAGAATAACAGTGGTCCCAGTATTGATCCCTGGGGAACACCTCTACAAATATTTAGCGAATCTGAAATATTCCCATTTAAATGAACCCTCTGACATCTGTTCAACAAATAAGAAAATATTAGACTAGCAGCAGAATTAGAAAAATTAAACAGTTTCCGGAGTTTATTCAATAAAATTTTATGATTAACTGTATCGAATGCCTTGGTGTGGTCGAGAAGAACTAAAAACGCTACACTATTTGCATCTAGCTCCAACCTAAGATCCTCAACTACATTCAATAGAGCGGTAGTACAACTCCTACCTTTCATGAAACCCGACTGACTGACTGATAAATAATTGTGACATTCCAGATAAACATTGATCTGTCTGGCTATAATGTTTTCCATTACCTTCGACAAAAAGGGAAGAATAGCAATTGGTCTAAACTCATTGTTCGATTTGGGAATGGGAATGATCTTAGCCAGTTTCCATTCATCAGGAAAAGTAGATTTAGTCAGCACTGTATTGAATAAGTGGGTATAATACGGCAAAAGTCGAGGTGTTAAAACTTTCAAAAACAAAGGATCTACATCATCAGAGCCAATTGCGTTCGATTTCACCGCTGAAATACATTCCAAAACTTCGAACTGATCAACGCAACGAAAACTAAAGGAATATTGTGGAGGGACACAACAAAGGTCATCATACATATCACCGATTGCCATCGGAACACTTGAATGTACAAACTGGTCATTAAGTTTATTCACATCCACATCAAAATCAGTTTTAGGACACCTAGCACCAATTCCTGTTTCACGAATGTATAAAATTAACACACACAACAGAAGTAGTGCCAGAAGCTAGGTAATCCTGACCAATTATGTATGTGTGTTATGTAAGGTTCTCATTGACATGGTTATACCAAAGCATGTTGATTATATGTGGCATGTTGTATTTGCATAAGAATTTGTATTAAGTTTTTAATTTCGATGCATGAAAAAAGACACCTATGTTTAGTCGATGTTGACCAATGAAAAAGTCAAAATGTTACATCGAAAATATCGTCCATCACTAATGAAAAGCCAATTCATTTATTTTTTTGTAACATATATTCTTTACCAGATCCCTATTCTTTCTTACATTAACAGCTTACTTCTTTTTTTTCTTACATATTGTCTGGTGTAATAATATACGGAAGCACAGTTGTTTTTAAATATTCTTTATTCTGATCAAATATATACATATGTTCACAAAAATTACTTTGCATTATAACATTCAATTTGTAATTTTTGGCAATCCTGTGACCAAGGTACTCAAGGTAGCAAATTTTCATCTTGTACTGAGTAATATTTTAAATATTTTTAACATTTAGTCTCAGCTGTCGAAAGATGTTGAGATAAGTATATCTAACAATTACGCTGGATGAATAACTAAAAGAGTAGAAAGTAAAATATAGGCGGTCAAACACAACTTACTTAACACAACAACAACGCTTTAGTCTGAATTAAAACCTGTCTTCACACACCACACAAGTTGTGTGTGTTTAGTAGCGGAACCCATAGCTTAATGACGACTCCGAACGCCAGATATGAGAAATTTTTTGTCATAATTTTATCAGAAGTCTGCTGAGAAGTTGCGGAGAGAAATATTATTTCATTTACTGTTTTATTTGAAATGTCTGGTGATTTAAACAGGGACTTTCGTCTAATAAGTCAACACCCTACCTACTAAATAAAAGCGACTTTAAACATACGATGGTAAGCTCAAACGATTGTATATTCAGACTGTTTTTGCTGAAAGGGTCATAATATTCATCAATTAAATTTAACAGTAATTATTAAAATCATTATATACTTAAAAAAAATATTGCTTAACTTTTCTATCTTCAAAATGTTTGCATATTTATTTTTTTATATTTATAGGATTTATTTATTTATTTGTTATTTAATTATACTTAACAACACGTATGATGTTGTTGATTTCAACTCTCCATGACTCAACATTTACAAGAATCACAAAATAAGTATGATTCTCGTACAAACACTACAATACTCACTAGAAGGTTGTGTTTGCTTAGCTTGCAGTCTTTGTCTTTTTTCTTTTTTTTGTAAATGCAACAATAACTAAGACTGTAAATTTTGATCAACGAGTAGGCTTATGAATCATACATATTTCGAATGGTAAGAGTTTGATTGTCAATGTTGTACTCATACTTATTGTACTGAGTACGAATGAATCGGTAAATTTCAATATTGTTGAGTCACTTATATTCAAAATTTCATGAGTGCCTATGAGTAACGAAAAAATGAATCATTGCTGATCTCTGATTACGACTAACTTCTCACACCACTTATGTTATGTGTGTTAATTTAATAATTAAAAAAAATTTCCCTTTACTAATGTGCCCTAGCCTCTCATGCCATAAACGATACTCATCAACCCCTCTAACTTTCGAAACATAAGCCTGCTTAGAAACTGCAATAAATTCAACAACTGGTATATTATTTTTATATTTACCATTCAAAATGTCCTGATTATCCTTACGAATTCTTAAACCTCCTGGATAGAATTCAACTGACATCCCAGCATCTTGCATCCTCTTAACTGAGAGTAAATTTTCCGGTACTTCTGGGCAAAACAAAACATCCTCCAAAGTGATATGATGCATTAGGTTGTTGCGAAACTTCACTATGCCTTTTTTGTTTGCATACATATATTCTCCATATTTTGCTATTGCTATTTTAATAGGTGGCTCCAGCTTTACAAAATCTGCGAAGAGTGCGTTATCATTTATAAGATGATCCGAAGAATCTGAGTCCAATAGAAAAGAAACATTATTTTTATTTTTAAAAGGTTGATCACGTCTAATCATGAATGCAAATCCTTCATTTGGTTGGGTTGTGGCCATTTGCGCCTGTTTATCCTTTTCTTCGTTCTTATTACTTGCATTTTTCTTGTAAGCATTTTTCTTGTAAGCGAAACAATTCTTTTTAAGATCCAGATTTGCCACAGTAATGACATTTAACTCTTGGCCCTGATGGCTTATTGGATCTGTATGGCTTATTTGATTTATGTTTGTATTTAGTTTTAAAATGATTAAATTTATTTTTATACTCGCTTTGACTATTTTCGTTCTTGGCATGCAAAACTTTATAACTGGTATCCTTACTGTCAATTTTCAATTTTATCTCATGATCCAGCAATCGATTCTTAACAAACGCTAATGTCAAATTGTCTTCCGATAATGTTTCAATAGCCGTAATTACCCCATCATAACACGATGGCAAGGACAATAACAAGTGGGAGATCTTATCCATTTCGTCGATCTTGGCTCCTGCGGCTAACAATTCGGTTATCAACTCATCAAATATATAAAAATGATTTAGAACATTGAACATTGTCCCTTTAATTTTAAACTTAGTAGCTGTTTTCTAATCGACAACTGCGATGCCAAACTTTTTCGTTCATAAATTGCATCCAGATTTGCAAATATTTGGTTTGCACTGCTTTCGCTATTTGCAAAGCCGAGAAAAGAATCATTTAAATACTCAATAATTATACTTTTTGCAATTTTATCCATTTTTCTCCACCATTCCGTATTTTCATTGGTTCCGGCGCTATCAACAACCGCCAACACATCCATCTCATTTAAAAGAGCACGCACACGAAACTTCCAGATTGAATATTTTTCACCATCAAATGGTTTTATGTTTCTTTTGGTTTTATCCATTATCTTGGGCACAATATACAACGTAAACTGGGCCCATAACCTGTTAGATTCTATGTATTCGTCTTTATTTCTTTTTGTACAATAAAACACACTTTTATATTATTTAATAATTATTCTTTTATTTATTATTTAAGACGTGCACCTCCTCGATTTGTCTCTTAAAGTTCAAACAAACGAATGAAACATGAAAACATATGAAACAAAGAATAGAGAACTTTTTACAGTTATAAAAAGATATCTGTATATGTTGTAATATGTTGTAATTCAGCAAGTTATTGCATCATCCATTTCATACACAGAGTGAAATTTTCCTTAACTCCAACAAAAACAGTTGATTTATTTATCATGCATCTTGTTAATTTGATCATATTTCGAATAGTTTTTTGTGTCATTTTAATAGAACATTGTCATGAGGGGACAGCCGTGTGCAAAGGATTAAAAGCTAAATAATAAACTAGGTTACATTGACTCTTAATTTACTATTTAGTTTGTTTTACCTTTTTTCTGATAAAAACCATGTTAACGCATTCTATTAAAAATTATTAAAGGTAATACAAGTATTGTACACATTCAAGGACAATTAAGTCACTCTCGGTTTAATTTGGCACTTGACCTTAATTTTTCTTATTATATTTTATATGCAGTAAAAATTTGATCATAATAAATTGAATTTATTTCTGTAAGAATTACGAGATTATCGTTTTAAACAATATCTTTCCAGTCAGTTTTCTCCTTAACCTAATCTGTTAATTTATTTCCTTCACTTAAATGCCGGCAATAAAGGTTCGTAAGCGAAACCGTACTGAAGAAAATTTTGTCATCGTCGTTATTATAGCTGCATCAATTCAAGTTTTAATTTCCTTCGCGTACAGTGATAGCAATCAGGGTACTGGTGTGAAAAAAGCACGCTGTGATAGTTTATTTAAAAATCTCATTCACGTTATGCACAAGATAAGATTATGCATATGATAAGATATGGTTATACGTCTGATAAGAGCTACAACAAGAGAATACTGATACCAAAGAGAATCAATGAAAATTGTTATTTTTTTTCTCCAACCGTATTCTGTCACCTCTATTTATCTCCATAAACATTCAAAAAAATATTTAGGAGTTCAAGAAAAGTATTGCTAACACGTGATTATTTATGTAATATATGTTAAAGCGTAGGTATGTTTGCAGATAAACATTTCCTTACTTTATAAACATTCGCTTAGTGATTTTGTTTGGTACACATTGTGGAATCATTGGAATGTGGAATGTATAATTATAAAACAATCTTTCAATTCAAAATTTCACATATTCTGCATAAGAGAGCGAATTATAATCATTTTATTTTGAGACGAACCTTTTGGAATATTCGGAAAGTAATTTCGTTTTTTCCCGACAAAGGATTTAATTGTATTTTTTTGCACCCAACTTCATACTTAAGCCGTATAATTTTTATATGCTTTGAAATCTCTCATATAGCAAGGCTTAAGCCCTAGTTATGCTACCGGAACTTAATGTAACGTAATGTAACAGTAATGTGCACAGAACGTAAAAATGTAAGAACAATAGAGAACGTAAAAACGTAATCATATGTTTTTAGGTAAACAAAACAATAAAAAATAAACAATAACAATTAAAAAATAAAAATTGCAAAAAATAAAAGACAAAAATTAACAGAAGACATGTTTTAGAGTTTGAGTTTTTATTTTATTATATTTATTATTGTTTTTTAAACAAACTTAATATTAATTTCAGATTTAAAAACTTCGTTTTCACTCTTTTTATCACTTTTAATATGGCGCCTTTTGTTTTACTTTAATTCAGCTGTTAACCAGAGTTACAGAGTTTTTAGGTTCATTTCAACGATTTTATATTTATTTAAAGGTACTTATTAAAAGTTTTATGTACTGTTTCTGTAAACCAAACAATTTCACTTTCACTCAAACAAAAACACTGAATTTAGTTTGTGTTAAGGAAAACAAGACAAAATTGAGTGCTTTTGATTGTATTTTCCATATAAATAGAGCAAGTGAAATCGTTTATTTTACTCCGTAACTCGATTCGAAAATTTTCATAGAAAACCAAAAATAAACTTAGCAGTACCTTAAAAAATAAAGAAATTTATAAAAAAAATATCGAAAAACAAAAGAAAACCGAATTCATTAAATATATACATATATATATCTATGTATGTATGTCAGTATATCTGTAAGCTAATTATTTTTGTGTCCAGATTCTTATCCCTCCTAATTTTCTTCAACTAAATAATAGTTAGTACTGGTGAACTTGATGTGGATTTGAATCAATGTGTTTAATTTGGCTACCATTCTTATAGTCTGCCCAAACCTAATAAAAATTAAAATGTTTAATAACTCCGCAATAGATCGCACTCAAATATTTAGATCTATCTGAGCTTACTTTTTTCCAAACTTCAACATCTCGCTGCGGTGGACCAAGTGAAACCAAATCTGTTCTTAGTTTCTGCCACAGATTATTAGGTTTGTTTCTTGCATCCGACACTTTTAGATGTCCCTTGGCCAAATCCAGATGCGTCATCATAAAGTCCACAACAGTTTTGTATTGTGTTTGGTCGGTATATACAATTCTTTTTGACTCACTCCATTTAGATTGTTTAAAATATATTATTTTATGTTTATTTTGCAATGTATTTGTATTAATTTACTTACATTTTAAATTTATTATTAGTTGTCACCAACACAATTGCTAACGAAGAATTTTCGAATGTTTACTAAGCTTTTTGTGTTCGTTTTCGTAATACAGAGTAACAGAATTTTTGTTCGTACGATGAAAAGAAAACATTGGTATCACTTTCGAAAAATTTCCGTACTTTCGTACTACAGAGTACAATTTGTTCGAATACGTACATTTTAATTTTTGTATCGAGTTACAGAGTAACCCCCCAGGCTAGGTATTTCGGAAACTAAATTTGTACGAACGTTAAAACGTAGTTATCTTCTCTAATAAAAGTAAAGTAAAATGCTTTTCGAACGCTTTAATTAATTAAAAATCTATAACTATATTTTCCTAATTTAAAATAAAAATTAACACTACCTACATAATGTAATAGTAAAATAGTGTTTATTTTTATTTTAAATTATAAAAGTTAATAATGAAATAAATTATAATTTGGGTTTTTAAAATATGTGAAGCTTTATTTAAAGAGAATTCCACATACAGGCAAACATAAAATACGTACAAAATGTAAATTCTGTTTATAATTTCAATTTTCAGTTTTGAAAGGGAAGAAAGGGTAAAAATGCTGTTCAAGCCAGAAGAAATTGGCCGATGTGTACGGAGAAGGTGAGTTGACAGTACGTCAGTGCCAGAATTGGTTCGCTAAATTTCGATCCGGCAATTTTGATGTCGAAGAGGCACCAGGTTCGGAAACGCCGGTTGAAGCTGATAAACACGCAAAAAAGGCTTTAGTTGATGTGAACCGGTGAATAACAACACGTGAGATCGGATTGAGGATAAATTTATCAAATTCAACAGTTTATGGCCACTTGATTGATATTATATTAAAACTGTCTTTAATTTCCAAAAAAAAACGAAATTACTTTCCGAACAACCCAATAAAAGTATGAGGTAAATGCAAATTGGGCAGACATACATATGTACGTACATATCGAACACATATACATATTATTTTCGTATTTTTAAACCTTAAGAATAAAATATTGCGTCTTTTAAGATAAGATATGATAGGTTAATATGTTCAATACAAAATTATTATGTATTTTTGGTTACATCAAATGTGTTTTGAGTATTCTTTATTTGATTGTTAATTAGTTTGCCTTCAAACTAAACCCCAACGTCCTTTGTTAATTGACAAAACACAATGTGCTCCCGTCATTTATTTTTGTAAAAATTATTTTTAGTCTTCTCTCTGTTTTTTTGTAAAAATTATTTTTTAGCTTCTCTCTGTATCAATAAGAGAACACAGTAAAGGATACAAAAAATATCTTAACACTGTGTAGTACATTTAGTTCTTTCCATACATAAAATTTTGTTACCGACTTTTTTTTTTAATTTGATGTACATATATTGACCCTATGTTGACATTTTAACACTTATGCATACATAATTGACCATTGCAACCTTCAGTCAGTATTACGAACTAGCTTCACACACCACTTATGTTGTGTGAGCTAATTTTATACAATTTAAAGTCAACTCCGAATGACAGATTTTTGAGAAATTTTTCATTACAAATTTATTTAGTCCCAGATGGCCTCACGTGTAATAAACCAATACTAGACTTCGATTAAATACTGAAAAATAAAGGGAATTCTAACTGCCGGATACGAGGAGGACTTTGGGTGTAACGCTTACTAAAACTATGCAATTGAAAAATTCATGTACGAAATATCGAGACTGTTAGGGAGTGCTAAGGAGCTTTCTATTTCAGATATTTTGGAAAGTTCCTGAGTGGTTATCTCGCCCATAGTTTGAGTGGCCACGGCCGTCTTTTAAGCCCAATAATTAGCTAGAAACGTATGTGATACAGGTCATCGCTGCCCAAACGGATATATCCGAGGAATTTTTGAGTCGATATATGGATTTACCTATTGACCTGCGAGTTATGTCCTACATTTTTTGTTTTTATCACTTTTTACACCCCAAAAAAAGATCGCCGCAAGATCTTGTATCTCGCACGTTGAGTCGGATCGAACGGGTCTATTTCAGCCCTGATTCCCAGGTGACAGTGGCCGATATTCGAACCGCCAATTGCGTGCTGACTCGGCTTATTATTAAACTCGTGCTGCTCCCCAATTACGAACAAAACTAATTTTTTCTCTTTCTTTGCTCATTGATGTCTGAAATTACACACAGTCAGCTAGATGTAGAACGCTCCAATAATGAAAGCCTCGACGACATTATAGCTGCCTCCAATTCAAAATTGCAGATTGTGCCTGGAAACTCATCCATTGCCAAAATGCCCCAATTTCCGTCGTATTAGGCCATTTAAATGGTTAAGCATTGTAAAAAGGCTCAAATACTGTATTAACTGTCTGGCACATTTCCATTTTGTAAAGGAGTGTCGGAGCAGAGAATCTTGTATGGAACGCTTGCAAGAGCACCATAACATGCTGCACTTCCCTCTGAAAGCTGACAGCAACCAAACGGAAAGGAAGAATGCTTCTAAAACAAGCCAATTCAAGAGAAGCCAACGTGGAAGAAGCCACCACAAAAAAAGGAGGTAATAAATAATAAACCGACTCACAGCAAAAATTAGAAGAGCAAAACCCACAACCAGGCTCTTAGAAAAATATGCTCGTGTGTAGGTCAGCCTACTACTGGTAATGGGACCGCCATGGCTGCTTCTAATGCCACATCTGGGGCTACAATAGCAATAAAAGTGTTCGGCAAATTGTTCCTTTTACCTTTTTCTTTGTTATTAACTTCATTATGTAATTATTTATAATTCCCTTTTTTCCATATTTTGGATTTTATTTTATATCTATTTTTTATTTCTCTTTATCTTTTTTACTTGAATTTGTAAAATTCTATGAATTACTATCTTATGAATTGTTAGTCGTTTTTTGATCTCTGACCAGCTGACTTTTCGGTCCACTTGATGCAATGTTGTAAGGGGGCGGGATATTCACGCTGGCCACCTTAATGTTAAGCTTAGCTTAAGTATTTGTACAACCGTGTGTGTGTAGAGATAAGATTATGAAACGAAAAGAGCTCCATTACTCGATCCACCCCGGAATACGAATTGAAAATTAATACTTGTATTTGTTATTCTTGGAAAATAATCCCCGCTTACCCCCACACAAGAGAATCATGAATATTGTCAAAACTGCAAAAAACATATTGAACTGTAGTTGTAAATAAATGTCTAATAAGATCAAATATCGGTATGATTGAGACTATAATTTTGTTGTTGTACTTATATTTGTTAAAACCAGACAAACATTGAAACATTTTTTTGAGTGACTGTATATATACATATATACATATGTAAATATATATTTGCGGTCGCAGGCAATAACAACCTAAGACGACTCAAGTGAATTTGCGTTATGTATGTACATACATATGTGCATATATCATAAACTACTGACAAAACTTTATATTTAATTCCCCATTTCTATAACAATATTTAATAAAAATAATAACAATGTAAAAAAGATCGTAATAACGCCACATTACGTTTATATAAAATTAGATTTTTCTTGTCATTTTCGATTTAGACTGTTTTTGCTTGGGACAACAAATATCGATTATATTTCTCCATTAAGGAGAATATGTTTTAATATATGTACATATGTATATATTTGAATAAAAGTCTATTGAAGTGTGTAAATTTTACAAATACAAATCAATATGTATTTTGAATTAGCTTTAAAGCCCTGAGGTGTGTAGGAATATAAACATACACATTGTATTAAAAAAGAAGCCAACCTAAATGAATCTGAGACGCTAGGTTTAATTGAAATTACAACCGTTAATCAACGTGTTGGCTTTTTATTAACCTATTTCGCTTTGTTGTTTTTCGAACAAAAAATCTTCTTTTTTCAAAAAATATTTATGTATGAAAAAGATAAAATTAAAAAAATTGTGTTTTGGTATTAAGTCTCAACTTGAGGAAAATAAAAAAATCCCCCCGTAAAATATCCCCCTCCCCCCCGATGCTAGGTGCAAATCTCTTCAACCCATATTTTTGGACACTTTTTAAATTAATTTTAAAAAATAGTAAACAAAATAAAATTAAAAAAATAATTATGAGGAATTACTGTAACCGTTTTATAAATTATAAAAAATATGATTTACATGCACATGCGTGCCTTCACATATGTGTAAACTTGTCTGTTTGAAATTTCGAACGCTGGCGCTTATCCGAAAACGAAAAATCGGAAAAATTTTTTGACCTGATTTTTGACATCAGTAGGTCCTAATTACCCTAAAAAGGTATTTTTCTTCTTAAACAAAAAATAAAACTTAATCTCGGAGCAAAATGGATTAATTGCTTAATCCCCTGATTAGGTCAATATTGTATAATCAAAAAACATTTCCAAGTAAATAAAATAAATGGCAAGACATTAATTTTATGAGATTGTAAATCTGTAAAACAAAAGTAAATAAGAAAAAAAGACAAAAAAAGAGGCAACTACTCTAATAAAGCAAATTTCCCATAACAGATGAGCAGGCACGTAAGTGGATATATTTTCAGATAATTAATGCTTATTTCAATTATCAATTCATTTTTAGTTAAACTGTCTTTAATGTCAGAGAGACAAAAATGGTGAAATATTTAAGATTATATCCTGTCTTTTTTTAAATAAAACAAAAAGTCCCTTGTATCTTTCATATCTCAAATTTTAAAAAAGAATTTTTAATTAAAGAAAAACATAAATAAATCTTGAGGTAAACGAATAATATCTAGAAGGCACAAAATGATATCGTCTCATGCACTATCCGCTTAGCAAATCCGTTGCCAGATAATATCGCTTGCAGATACACACATATTTACCGATAAAGCGCCCACTTGTTTCCTAAAGATTGTTCTAGAATTCCTACGGTGACTCCCAACTGCGTTACTAGATTAAGAGACATTGAAGAGAACAACAAAACCGAAGGTTCAACTGAAAATTTAAATAAATTAATACGTGAGGCTAATACTCTACAAGACGCTCATCCTCCCCGTGCTTCTTTATGGCGCAAAGACATGGACACTATTAAACACTGACGCTGTAGCCTTGAGAGTTTTCGAGAGAAAAGTCCTACGTAGGATCTTCAGTGCAGTGAGAGTGTGCGATGATTTTCGCATCCGATCCAACAAAGAGCTGTATGAGGTCTTCAACGACAAGGGCGTTGTGCGGCATATTAACATCCAGCGGCTGGCCATGTCGTCCGAATGGAGGAATAAGCTCCGGCGAGACGGGTATTTGATGCGGGGATTTACGAAAGTCGGCGAAGAGCAGGACCTTGTTTGCGTTGAAAGGAAGCCCTGCCATTGATTTGTGTGACAAACTGGGAAAGGGGTGCCTGAAAAGAATGGCCAATTATTAAATAAAGTAAACCCACTTGTAGAAATACAAGACTGATCGGGCCCGGTATGGATTACCATAGGTCTCTGGGTACATACGCGCGGAGACTGCTATAAATAATGTAATGTACGCGGGCAATATCGCCATGTAAATAATGGAAAATTGTTCAGTCGTTGATTCGAGTTCTAAAAATGCTTCTGTTTTATCAGTAGAAAGTATAATGGTCTGATCTTAACAACAACAGTGATGATGGAATAACAGAACGACTGTTGTTTGTAGTTCAATGAAAATAAATAGAAATAAACTATATTTACACTCTCATTTATTCATTTTTATTATTCTATCAAATAAAGGGAACTGTGCATGTTAACAAGCTGAATCGAAATCATAATTAAGCGATCAAAGCAATTACTCGAAAAAATTCATACGATTTTAACTTGATCAATAACACAGCCCTGCATGGGTTTTGCAAATAAGATTGCTCCAGGTATTTTCGAAGGCATTTGGCGCGCTAAACACGAATCTGGTTTCAAAAATTTTCCATCACGTCAGGTTTTCGAGAAAAAGGGGGTTGAAAACCCTAAAAATAGCGTTTTTGGCCATTTTTGAAACATTGTAGAGCTCAACACTGACGTGCTAGAACCATCGCTATTGTTAGAAATTGACAATTGATCTTTGCTCTTTAAAATGAGCCCAAAGCCAAATTGTTTGCATGCACCCTTAAAGTAGGGGATGGGTTTATGTCAAGGGGTGCAAGAGAAAAAGAAACAAATTACGGAGGTCCTTAGATATTAATCAGATTTCCTTGAAAATTGTTACTCAGGGGTTTTTGGGGTCGCTTATTACAGATCTTCATTCAGATTTAAAAAATTCAAAATGGCGGATCCAATATGGCGGTCGAGGTTTATAAAAATTAATCAGATGTACTTGACCGCCATATTGGAGCCGCCATTTTGAATTTTTTAAATCTGAATGAAGATCTGTAATCAGCGACCCCAAAAACCCCTGAATAACAATTTTCAAGTAAATCTGATTAATTTTTAAGGACCTCCGTAATGTGTTTCTTTTTCTCTTGCACCCCTTGACATAAACCCACCCCCTACTTTAAGGTTGTATGCAAACAATTTGGCTTTGGGCTCATTTTAAAGAGCAAAGATCAATTGTCAATTTCTAACAATAGCGATGGTTCTAGCACGTCAGTGTTGAGCTCTACAATGTTTCAAAAATGGCCAAAAACGCTATTTTTAGGGTTTTCAACCCCCTTTTTCTCGAAAACCTGACGTGATGGAAAACTTTTGAAACCAGATTCGTGTTTAGCGCTCCAAATGCCTTCGAAAATACCTGAAGCCATCTTATTTGCACAAAAAAGTCAAAATTTGCAGGGCTGTGTAATCGATATCACCACCCCTTACGCCGTCAAATCGCAATAGGTTTATCATGCAGTGATGCAACATTGTTTGAGTTGCTCGTTGCTTGTTGAAAAACTGTTGGAAATAGAAAATGCTTTAATGTGCCACTTTGGATAGCTACGAATCACTGTATAAGTTAATATAACTGCTCTAAATGCAAAGGCATGGAGTATCTGGATTCTGCATAGCATATTATTCTGTGTTCTTCATAACGTATATGTCCATAAAGGTATAAATTTACTGCGCACTACTCTTGGGCACAATTTTATGGCTTCTGACGCTTGATCTCTATTGCAAGGGGGTGGCTGTTAAGATTAGTAGGCGTTACTTAATTATTTGGAACTGTCAGGTGCAGTGACTACATGACACCCCGATGTGACTTCTCATTGTGTTTTATGGGATCCATTATGAATAAGGAGCTCTGAAGGAAAGGCACGTGCACCTTGCAAGGGACTCCGTACAAATTTATAGCGAAAGCTCGAAGTTAAACTGTCGGACATAAAGTCTAAGTTACTCAATTCGTTACTCAGCTCATTATTTAGCATTCTCAACTAGCTGAAATAATTAACAAAAACAAGTTTTTATATTAATCCATGCGATTGCAAAATAATTTGTGTTATTAGTAACTTCGCTTTGAAGGAACTAATTACTAACTACATACATAATTGCTCATTACAACACTTTAGTCAGGATTACGGCCTATCTTCTCACAGCACTGATGTTGTGTGTGTTAACTATATACATGAGTGGTGGGGCCTACAGTTTAAAGTCGACAGCTTTTTTGAGAAACTTTCCATGGAAATTTTATTTACTCTCAGAGTTTTTGCCAGAAATCTGCTGAGAGGAAGTCGCCGAAGTAATATTTGTTCATATTTTCGGTTTGATCTCTGACCTGGGGACTTAACCGAGGCCTCATGAGTCATTACTAATAATCCAACACACTACCTACTAGACTACGGCGACTACACAAATTACTAAGTAGTAAATATAAGGAAATATTTTTAAACCATAATGCGAGAAAAATTAAGAAATTTTGATATGTAGATATTTGGATGGGTTCTAAAAGAATCGTGTATCTAACATGAAACCATTGTAGAAATTTTGCGCAGTTTAAATACTGATCGTTGACCACATCTTGCGATTTAAATTCGGAAACTATGTTTTCACAAACACTTTTCTAAATACTCATTTCTTTCGTCTACAGCATTTGTCAGAGTATTATGCGCATATTAAGAGGCTATTTGAATGATATGTTATCGGCCTAAGGTACCTACTGCTCCCCAGTCGATTAAAGCGTGGATGTGATAGTGAATGTATTCTATTTCGAACATATATTTCGGACAAGCCATTGAGCCATCATAAAGACCACTATGTATGTATATATGTACGCATATTTTACAACGTTGACACTACTGAAATTCATTTGACAATACTGAAAATTTAGTTTTAGTAGTGAAATATGCTCTTACAACACAAAGCATATTTCCATTACTTCACAGATAAATAAGTGCTGTTGTTTACTTTTAATAAAAGAGAAATACACATTTCAGTGTACTCGTATAATCAAGACCAATAAAAAAGAGAACAATTCAGTATTGCATTTAGTGAAGGGTAAGCTAGCAAAATGTCTTGTGCACACGTCTAATATATACACATGATAACCTCCACGAAGCTTTTCCGTACCAACAAGAATACATTTTCTAGCAAGAGCACCATTAAAGAAAATGGACAAAAACATAAGAAATGCTTGAAGCTATTCGAAGAAGCAAAATAAGCACAAATTAAATTGAAACTGAATTTCAATTTGAATTTGATTTAAAGGTTTAACTTTTACTTACTATATATTTTATAGTCATGGAAAAAAGAAATTAGCCTTATTTCGATTACAATCCTTCTGGACGGGAATTCAGTTTCACATCCACGATGTTTAACCTTCGTCAGAAGTTGATCGATTTCGTCAATACCCAAATATAAGTACTAAGTTTTAGGTTTTAATAAGGCAACGTAGACATATCAAAACAAACAAACGTGTGTATTCCAGTTAGCCTCATCAGATTTTTCTATGTCGGACAACACAAATTTATAGTATTAGCCACCACCAGTTTTTTCTGTCTCTTTTTTGTTGTGGCTTAGTTTGTTTTTAACATGGACTTCATATGTTTTCTTCTAACAATTAAAATCCTTGATTGCTTGTTCCGAGGAATTTATTTTTTCGGTGAGCTCCAACCAAAGTACTTCTTTGTCCACACGATCACCATTTCATCAAATTTTATTTACGTTTTCTATGGAAGCTAATTTCGAAATTAATACGATTCCACTATATATAATATAATTTGACAATTCAATTATTAAATAATACCTACTTAAAATTGAAAATGAAAGCCTGATATAATATTTTGTAAAATAAATTGTAAATCTGTTTAAGTTCAGGAATTATAAATTATAGTTGTTACTATTTAAGCGAGGAGTTTTTAATAAATAAATGGATTATTAGTTTGGACTTCAAACAGAAAAGATCCTGTTTGATTTTCATTACACACTTCCGTTCGGAATTGAATTCTGTGATAGGTCTGATAGAAATAACGAAATAAAAGACGTGTTCGTATAAACAACCAAAAAGTGCATCAAGACTCACACACGAATATGTGGTCATTATGCTTAAGAAATGCTTGAAGCTATTCGAAGAAGCAAAATAAGCACAAATTAAATTGAAACTGAATTTCAATTTGAATTTGATTTAAAGGTTTAACTTTTACTTACTATATATTTTATAGTCATGGAAAAAAGAAATTAGCCTTATTTCGATTACAATCCTTCTGGACGGGAATTCAGTTTCACATCCACGATTTAGTATTGGTTTCCAAATCCTTATGACGGAGGTATATAATTGAAAGAGACTCTTAACCTGTAAACAGGTTCATTACATTGTACGTATACAGGACAATAGTTATGCTATAAACACAATACAGGCAACTCTACAAACGTATCAATCTCTCAAAAATAGAATACATGGGTGTATATGGAACTGATTGTTTTAAAGGCAGTGCGACAGCAGGCAACGATTCTCCTGCTTTGCATTTAGGCTAACTTATATTAATCGCCACAATGAGAAAATTAAAGCTAACAGTGAGAGAAATTGTGCTGGCATTGATAGGTTTTTAATAACAATAAAAAATTGTTAAGATCAACTCAGCATTCATTTTCTTACACAAAAACGAAATGTATATACAGAGTTATTAAAACCAAAATTTTATACATCAGTGTTTGCTGTCGATTTGCTTAAAAAAGAAAAACAAAGCTGCTCTCTATATCACTATTTTTGTAATCTTTAAGGGCCAATATTTGGGTGCAAGTTTAAACTTAAGATTAAGTTAATCTCCAGTTAAAACTTCGTTTTCAGTTTTTGAGTTCACTTAAAGCTTTTAAGTGAGGGAAAGCCGAATAAGACAAATATTTAAGTGATTATGAATTATATAAAACACAAATTGACAATAGACAGTGTTAATTTATTTATTATTTTAAGAAAATAATTTTTTTACATAAAGATCAATAGTATTCAACTTTTGTTTGCTTTTATTTGTTTTTGTTTGTTTGTTTTTGTTCTATACAAAAGCAAATTGTTGTGAAACACTTTGAAATTTTTGCTTATACGAGTGGCAGCTCTACAAGGTTAATCTCCAGTTAAACTCACACTCAAAAAATGAAAACTCAGTCAACTGAAGATTAAATTTAACTGGAGATTAATTTAATCTTGAGTTTAAACTTGCACCCAAAAATTGCCCTAAATATCTTATTCTTAGGCTTTCTTTTACCAAACAAATTGATAAGAATTTTACAGTATGACCAGTGATCCAGTGTATTAACTTTTTAGAAAGTTTTGTTCAAACCTGGAGAGATGTATTGTATCCTATGAAATATTCAACAAGTGATTTTTAATTAGAACATAATTTTATACGATAGTACATATATATACATATTTCTTATTTATTGTCTATTTTACGTCTATTTTTACGCTTTGAAAATTAATTTTCATTTACAGCATTGTAGGCAAAATAATTGGCGTATCGTACTACATAATTCAGATTTTAATGATGATGAACATTATCGTAGCACTGAAAATAAATGAATTAGTTTTGAGAACGGTACTGACGCCGGTGATGGTTCTGATTCTGGTGTTATTATAGAAATTTCTGTTGACATAATAAATTTCAATAAAATTCTTATAAAATAATTAGTTCTGATTGTTTTGCTTCGCTTTTTTTTATGGTATAGTATAACCTCGCATAGGGGGAGTGAAAAGATGACTTTATTATTGTATGATATTAAAAGAAACAAAGCGTTTAATATTTTATAAAGCACTATATTACAATAAAAACAATTTAAATCATATGAGTTTCTTTTAAATGAATAGTGGGGTAGTTAATATTGTCCAGGCTATGTCGCTGACTCAGAAAATTTTATAGAAGAATATTATAAATGGCAGAGAACAAAGCAGACAACAATAAATTAAAGTACAATATAAATAGATGACCTAATTATAGTAATTAATTGTGTTCTTTACTTTCTAGTATATTCCTTTTAATTTTTATTTTGAATCTGGGGCTCACGCTCATAGTGAGGTCAACAAGAGCTGTTGATGAACAGCATTCTCATGTTTAGACAAGTGCCTATTTGTTATATCGTTTAGAAAGTTGTGTACGTTTACAAAGTAGTTAAAATTATTTATTAAATCAGACAAGAGTGTTCATGCCTTGTATTTGGATGACAAAACCCGCTATTGGTAATGTACTTACTTCTTTCATAATGGCTACATGTAACAATGGAACTCGTTGCTTTAAAATATTCTTTGATGGACACGCTACAGCAAACACATCGCGAGAAAATGTGGATAATTTATTTTTTTCTCTTCTTCAGCATGGGCATAGCTGCCAGATTTGACGATTTTGAGCTCCAAAAATATCATATTGATGATTTATATCCTTATTTTGACGATTTTTGGAAATAAAAAATTTACCTCATATTCTTTACTTTAGTACATTAAAAGCCACTCTAAGCTTTGTATTTACTTTGCATTTGCTACTGTTGGAAATTTATGTTAATAATAACAAAGAGTAAAGTATTATATTTTTAAGTTACTTTCGATTACATGTGATGATTTTTCTGTATTTTATTCTTTTTTAACGTCTAAAAGCCAAAAAATTACAACTCCTAAATAACTTCGTAGTTGAGAATAATTTATCACTTGTAGTTGCAGACAATTTCAAAAATTCGAGTTCTGCTTCCAATATTACCATCGGAAGAACAAAGGCAACACTCAGGGGATCGATGGCATTGTCTTTGGAACTATGAAAATATTTTATGTGAAGAAGGAAAGAGAGAACAGTGTTTATGGACACTAGGCTTGTATATATTTATACCATAAGTAACAGGAAAGCCCTCTGCAAAAAATGAGTTCCACATACGAATAGCCCGACTAAAAAACATATTTTTACTGTAATGCA
Source organism: Sarcophaga carnaria (assembly GCA_958299815.1). Taxonomy (NCBI): domain Eukaryota; kingdom Metazoa; phylum Arthropoda; class Insecta; order Diptera; family Sarcophagidae; genus Sarcophaga; species Sarcophaga carnaria. The sequence goes on along the minus strand of OY283153.1, from coordinate 70,620,607 downwards.
GTGTGCGATTCACTGGCCAATAAACCACATACGGAAGTGGTGGCCGACAAAGACGAGCGTTACGTATGAATATATGATTTTCAGGAAAAGTCCCCTTACTTCGTTCGAGCAAAATCCTTTTGTCGAAGCGATATAACAGTGAAACACAAACCACATTGCAACGATGCTCCAATTATTCAATGGATTTGGATACGGTCATTAACGGCCTCTCCTGTACACGATCGAGAAACCTCAAAACAGACGTTGAGACACCGACCCATATATCAGAGTTGTATTCCAGTCTCAGTCGGTTACAAATGGTGTAAATAGTGAGATCATTAGATCTTAAGAAGGAACTGAAAAATGTGTCGGTTGAAGCCAACATTACTCTGAATTTTCATGATCATAATATTTCTGACTCTTTAATATTTACACCACCACAGATTAAGATGATGAAATATTATTGCTGCGCTTATGTGTCAATAAACAACACTGGGATAGATTGTTTTATGCTTAAACAATTTTTTCCTGAAAATGATATAAAATTTTTCCGTTTTTGGAAAAAATTAATAAATGAAGATGAGGAACGCCAGCTTTTAATTTCTAAAATTTGTTTTAAATGTTTTATTTTTGAACTCAGGTATTTATGTACATATGTATATTGACTTTATATGTATGTTTTACTACAATAGAAATTATTTTGGTTTTTAAAAAATTTTAATTTATTTATTTATCTTTTCTGACGAATTTTTGACGATAATTTTTTATATATATATTTATATATATACATATATATTTTATATATATAATTTTTTATATATATAATTTTTATATACATATATAATTTAATAAAAGCCTTTGACGATTTTGACGATTTGTTCCCAAATATTTGACGATTTTGTACCTCATTTATCTGGCAGCTATGAGCATGGGCCACGTATTATAAATGTAAGGCACTTGTTATTCCATACAATATATGGGATTTTTATGACTAGCAAATATGTTAATATGCTTGTAAATTTTTTCAATTCAGGAATATTTAAACAAAATGGTCAATACAGACCAACACGTTGTTCTACGAGAGCACGTTTCTTTCAAGAAAAATTAAAAGTGTATCATTAAGACCACAGTAAAAATATTTGAAACAAAATTTTGTTACATTGGGTTCAAAAGAACTTACATACATAACATACATAATTGGTCATTGGTCCCTTCAATCGGAATAAAGACCTAGCTTCTTACACCACTTATGTTGTGTTTGTTAATTTTATATATTGGTAGCGAGACCTACAATCTAAGGTCTGTTCCGAATGACAGACTTTTTGAGACATTTTTTGGCAATTTTATTCACTCTCAGAATTTGTGCCAGAAATCTGCTCAGAGGAAGTCGCCGAAGAAATATTGTGTCATATTTAGTTTTGATGGAAATGTCTGACCTGGGTTTTGAATTTTGGCCTCACGTCTAAGATGTCTACCTACTCGAATTCGACGACTTCAATTTACAAATTGTAAACCATTTAACCGATAAGAAGTCAAATGTCGTGTTTAATTTTCAGTGAAGTTGAAAATATAATGCTGAAACTTAATAGAATGTAAGATGAGGTCTACCGTATCAAAGGCTTTCAAATGATTAAGAAGGAACATGAAGTTTAATTTTTTTTCAGCCATTGCACGCTGTATATTTTCAGAAACATCTAATAACGCAGAAACACAGCTGTGGTTAGTGTAAAAACTTGATTGTGAGCAATTAGTCTTTACTGGCTGGAATGAAAACATTGTTTAAACAAATAAAGTTGGTGAATAAGGAAGAATAATAAGAGAGTACAACTGTAGCAGTAGAGCCACAGAAGCCATTGAAAGGCAGTCGATGAAGGAGTGGAAGATACCTACCATAAAAGAAGCAGTAGAAAAGGCCATGGGGGTGAAGCACGAACAATTGATAAAGTTAATAACAGAGGCGGTAAAATAAAATTAATACGCTTTGCAGAGAGAGAGAGAGAGAGAGAGAGGGAAAGAAATGACAGCAAATTTTGTGATGTGGAAGAGAAAATCTACAGCTTTTATGCCAATAAGGGGTACGCAAGTGTGGACTATGATTGAGGCTGCTTGTAGGGTTGAACACCTCTTTTAATATTTAAAGTTCAGTTTAACACAGCGGAAGCTCAAACGGATGGGACTGCAAGAAGAAGGTTCTAGAACTCATTTTAAACCCTAGAAAGAGTCCATCAAGGTTATAGCAGCTCTTCAACGAAAATTTAGAATGCAGACAGTATACCAAACACAAGGAGTTCAAGAGATATTGATAATGTTGGACGTCCACTCATTTATATGCCATTTCACTGCAGGCTGATAACTTCACCTTGGCCTGTGAAAAATCGAGTTTTTGTATGCGAGTCCAACTCGTCTGTCTCGGATTCTCCTTCTCACTCTGTAGAATAGTCGCAATGCCTTCGGATGGTCCTGCGATACATCGCATTCTGAATAAAGCACAACTAATTTGCCAGATGCAGCCTCGCCAAGATAGGCGTTATCAAATCAAGACGCGCTTTTAAAATAATATATTTATTCTAAACCCGCTTTCAAAGTTTTCGCGTATTGTTGAAATTTGAGTGGGTGGTTTTTGTGCCAGTGTGAATGTATGTGAGTACATTCATGTTAAATTAGAGATCGTTAAACAAAGTCACATGATAGTTTTGTGCCTGTCAAAAAGCATTAAAGGACAGTTTTGCACACAGTAATAAAAACGAAATAAGTACGTATATTCGCTTAAAAAAAAAACTCTGGAAACACATGATCCTAAATGTGCGAATATAAATATAATCAAACAGTTGTGAGCGAAAATACAGCACGAAATTGCTGTGAATAAAATTTTTATATATTAGCTATAACAATTGTTTATAGAATACACTATTCATTATTAAAACGTTTAAAAACTTTCATTAAAAGCAAATAAAATTCTTTACCTAAAAAAAAAATTAAGTAGCATAGCTAATAACATTTTTACAACAATTCTTTTCTGAGCAATTACCATTTGCTGGAAAGGTTCGTCCATATTTTTGCAGTTGTCGCGTTGTAATCAATACATTGGCTTCACTTTCGACAAACCATTTCTTCACATATTGAGATGTGTTTTGGTGTCGATATAGTGCCACATTGTCTAGTCAATGCGAATTTCCTCATTTTTAAAGGTGAAATTCTGCTGAATCATTGCGGCGTATACATAAACATACAAACATACTCTTACATTGGGTGATAATCCAGCTAAAATGCTCCTCTGTTCTCCTTTAATATAAAGTGTTTAAAATGACAACACAAGACAGATGTGATGAGCCTATAGGATTATTAATTTTGTTTCTATATTTGTATTATTTCTACGACCGGAATCCAGGTGCCTATGGTCTGCAATGCGCTAATTTCCGATATAAATCGAAGAGCGAAAAGTCCCTATTCAATGAGAAGACGAGTCCTTGTTATGGTTAAACAAAGTCTGCTTTTATTAGTATTATTTCGGGGTTTATATACTGTATTTTAGTATCCCCTCTCTTATTCTAATTAATAATCTGTCCTACTCTAATTCTAATTCTATTTTTCTATTGGCTATTTACATATGAGAAATATTTAGTGCATGTAACTGTTTTGTCTGTGACATAAGTGCAACATGACACATTGCACTCAAATGCACTTTACATTGTTTATACTTATTATTATTATTTACAATGTTGGTGTATTGTGAAGTGTGTTGGTACACTACACAGAACTAATTTTTTGTCATAATGTTGTAGATAATTCCATGGTATTTATTTATTGAATACCATTTCCATCATATGTCTCTCATGGCAAACAATTATACGGTCCGTGCGATCAGTCCAGTCAAACTACTTTTCACATAAATTCTGTCAGTATGCCGTCAATGATGGTTTGAGTATTGCTTTACAAGGCTTTGAGTATTGCTACTTTTTCGGCATAAACCCATAACTTAACAAAGCCTTAAATCGCTGGACCACTTCTAGAATGAAAGTTCTCACCAAATTGATTTTGCAATAAATCGATTGTTAAGCGCGCTGTCTGCTACGTTGTGTCGTTTTGTTTTAAATAAATGTCATTAATGCTTAGCTGATCAATTTTTGAATGTAAAAAAATGATTCAGTATGCACTCCCCATTCAACTTATTGTTAGTTCCGTTCCATTACAGTAGCCTACCGATGTAATTTCTTCAAATTAGACAAGTGATTTTTTTCTTTTCCAAAGTAAAACGATTAATTGAGATTTTTGAAACCTTACTAAATATTTTGATATTTTCAACCGCCAAAAAATAGTCATCAATATCAAAAATAAAAATAACAAGAAAAAAATTAATGGGTTTGTCATATTTAAAAACAATTTAGAAGCTATAGGCCTTGCACATAAAAGGTATGCAAGGAGTTCGACGTTTAAAAATAAACAATTTTTCCTTTTGCTACAGTATAATTTATTAATAACACTATGCGACAAAATAAAAAAGAAATGAAATACACCCAGCTAATGACATAGTGTAGGTTGTAAGTTTTGTTGAGTAGAACTCAAAAATATTTTTTTTTATATTTCCAATGGTAATTTTTCTCCAATTTTATTAAACGAAGTGTCAGTCTCTTCACAAGATAATGCAGAGTGACACCACTTATTTCAAATATTTTAATTAAATTTTGCTATTAAAAATGGCTAAACTTAAAAAAAAAATTGATACTGAACTATACTATACAAATGCGAAGAATATAAAGGAGGAGAATAAAAAAAAACTGCAAGATCCCAATTAAATATATTTCTCTGCCACAGAACTAAGTTGTGCTCCTTTTGTAGCCCAAAATGCTTTTCAGTCGTAAATTTAGGACTTTAGTCTTGGAAGAACTAAAGTTTTAGTAGAACTATTTATTATTTTTGCAAGGCGTCATAGGAACTGTTTAACAACCTCCTCTTTATACTTATCGTCGTTGTTGTGACATACTGTGATAATGGTAATCACAGAACTATTCACCTCCCATCTGGGAATTCACACACCTTCTGTCTACATGTGGACAAATCTGCTTGTAATACGGTCTGCGTTTGGCAAGCTCAGATGCCCTTTTATTCAGTACTATTTTCCACAGGACCCATATGATGCTAATAAAAAACTGTTCAGCCATCTCGTTAAGAGACGAGCGATAATCGTGGATAGTTCTCGTTCTCACGATCAGGGATTCCAAGGCTTTGGGTTGTTTGGAGAACTATTTCGAGGATTATTCTTTGGGCTTTGTTGATTTTATCTTTTAACAAGCCGAAACATACGTACAAAGTTGTCAAAAAATTCTTATGGAAAATAATGTCTGAGTGACAAAATTAAATTTGTTCATTTAATTAATAGTTATAATCGTTAATTTATTTATAAACATTTTGTTTTTGTTTATATATATAACAAACTAGGCAGCCATTCAGCTAAGTGCGCTAAAAATTTCATCGAAGAGCTATTAATAACACATCGCTAAAGAGGATATTGCATTCTAACTAACTAGCCAATAAAAACTATATACTATGAGGATTGAATGTAAAAGAAATACATGAATTAAATTCAATAAATATAAAAGCATTCATTATTGTGGATGTGTCTTAATTGATTTTTTAACAAATGCTTTTATGGCAAAATAATGGGCAATAAATTTTAAAAGGTTTTTATATGTATTAGTGAAATTTGTTTAATTTTTAAAAACACATATATTTTTTATATTTTGAAAATTGGGGTTTAGGATGTGGTTTATACAAACCATTAAAATTATTATTTTGTTTTAGAAAAACTTTAGGATTAACGTACATATCAGAGATCTGCATGATTGTGAATCAAATGGCATTTTTTTTTTGTTTTGTTTTGTATTTTCTAAAATGAATACTGAGCTAGCACATGACAGTAAAAAAATTAAATATTCTAATACATGATTCATATAAATGAGGCTGTTGTCAAGAATTTCTTGTCACTGCTTGCTACTTTTGTTTATTTATATGATTCACAAAAGCAGCGAATTAGAATGAGTGTTTTGAATACTTTTTAATAATTTTATATAGTGAAACGTGGCACATAGAAAGTTTCTCTTGACAAAATCATCAGTCAGTATTTGGCGAAAAACATCCCATATTTTGTTTTTACTTTATTTGTTTTCTTTTCTATACGGTAAACTCCATTTTCAATATTTCTTAATATTTCGGAACTCATTGTACTGAATTTTTTAAAAATTTTCAAATTGTTTTTCAATTTTACGTTTAACGTTTAATACTGAGTCAACTCAAAATTTCATATGCTTTTGTGAGTTATTTGATTTCTATACAGAACAATCAAACAATAGTAAAATTTATGCTAACAGTACTTAAAAAACAAAAGTGAGTATATTACATTCAGTTGTTAGAGAGTCAAGAGTGCAAGCAATATCATTAAAAAATATTGATGTTAAACAACATAACAAAAGCAAATTACATGTGAACGGACAGCGAACGTGAATCAACTCATGCAGTTCTCTGGTACATACATCGCTACTCACAAGTACTCATGAAATTTTGAGTTTGAGTGAGTCAACAGCATTGAAATTCAACTGCTCATTCGTACTCACTACAACATTGATTTATAAGTACAGGGTTCGAAATATGTTTGATTCATAAGCCTGCTCATTCAGATTCATAAATTTAGAAAAATACTTATAATACTCATAAATGATTCGAGTAATTCGAATTATTCATCAAAATTTACAGTCTCAGTTGTTTTTGCATTTACAAAAAAGAAGAAAGAAAAAGACAAAGACAGCAAGCAAAGCACACACACAACCTTCTAGTGAGTATTGTAGTGTTCGTACGCGAATCATACTTATTTTGTGATTCTTGAAAATGTTGAGTAGAGGAGAGTCGAAATCAACAACATCATGCGCATTGTTAATTATGAGTACGTTTTGTACTTCAAACTTTGAATGTGAGTAGTATGAGCATGATATTAGAAAAGTATGAATGCGTATAAGTATCAGAAATTATGAGTAAGATTCGAATCTACTCATCTTTTTGAACACTTATTGCTGATCTCTGGTCAGGATTACGAACTAGCTTCTAACACCACTTATGTTGTGTGTGCTAATTTTATACGAGCGCCGGGACTTAGAGTTTAAAGTCGATTCCGACTTTACAGATTTTTGAGAAAGTTTTCATGGCAGTTTCATTTACTCTCAGAGTTTTTGACAGAAATCTGCTGAGAGGAAGTCTCCGAAGAAATATTTCTTCATATTTTCGTTTTGATGTCTGGCCTGGGGTTTGGACCTGGGCCTTACGTCTACGACTTCATTATATAAAACCTTTAATTAAAAACCTCAACATATTCAAATATTTTTATTTATTATTAATTAAGAATATTAATTTAAAAATGTTTAAATCCTTCTACCTTCATGGAAGTAAATAAAAACTTTGAAATTTTATCCTGGAGGAAATAACAGAAAAACATTTTAATCGTATCTTGGCATTCACTGAATTTGAACAATTTTCTGTCAATGACAATATTATTTATTGTTACTGAGATGATTGCGCATCATGTTCTCAATGAAGTTATGGCCATAAATGATTTCCAATGAACTCAAAAATAGATTGTAACATCGAAAGCCATTGTATGGGTCGGATTGACGGGAAAGTAACTCTTTTCAGGCATATATGTTGGTAACGAATTGATAATGGATTAAAAATCATTTCAAAGAACCTTCTAAGTTCATAGATGACAAATATCCCATATCATAGTGAAAGTTTCGAAAAACGAATCAAGTAATATCGGATTAAGTATGTGACAATATATCTTATACTTCATTTGAGCTCCACAAAAATTATTATGTGGAAGTTTCATTGATGAGTACCTTAACAACCTTGTATATATCGGAACCTGCTTGATTTTAGTTCAGAGCAAATGATCTTTTATGATTATAAAATCTGGTTTGTGAAGATTACGGTAAAAGAATTAGCTACAAACCTTATCATAGCTTATCATAGGCGAAATTTCTCACATTACAGTATAACGTCTGTCCAACTGAGTCCTAATCTTATAAATTGCTAATATTTCACCGCTACAGCTATACTTTAAATTCTAATCCTTTTATCCATAAATTAGGACTCTTTTAATCGATTCTGGTGTAAACTTCTCAAGAAATGGTTTTGATAATAACGCGAAATAACCTTGAAAATTAGTCCCACTACTTAGCGATTAGGTTATCTTATTACTCTTTAACATATATGTAGCACTTTTCACATTCAGAGTGTGGTATTAGTACTATATATACAGCTTATCGACCAGTTTAAGTCCTACTCTCCAATAAAACCAACCGTACAGCGAAGCTGCAGCCAACACTCGATTACTACTTATTCCAATGCAATTTCTTTCATAAACATGAACGTAATTCCAATTAGCCTATTGTCTTATTGATTAATTATAGATATATAAATGTTCTGGTCGAACGAATCGAAGGACTTAGATTAATTAATTTATTAGAATAAACAAAGTCTGCCGTTAGTGAGTCTAATGGAAGGAGAAGAAGAAGAAGAAGAAGACGAGAGTCAAGAATTACATAATGGTGAGTACTTTACAGTATTGCTAAGAAAATAGACGTGGGGAGTTTATTCTTTAGCCGGACAAACAAGGAAAATAGCACTGAAAAATTTTACACGTTCTCTCAAAGTCTAAATATAAACCCCAGTGCATATTTCGAGGAAGTTCTTGGTATCAAAAGAAGAACATTGTCAAGTTTTTACTTTTATAATTTTTTTCATTATTACACGGTGCGACAATTAAAATACACCTACTTAATGATATAGTGTAGGTTGTGAGTTTTGTTGGGTAGAACTCAAAAATATTTTTTTCATATTTCTCGAACCCTCCAAACTTATTTTATTTGATAAAAACGATATGATTGTTTCTTCATTTATTATTATTTATGAGCTAAATAACTTCGACCTTGAGCTTGGTGTAATGTAGGAGACCAGTGTCTCTTCTTCTGTTCGAAATTATAACCCTCAAGTTAAAAGTTTAGCACAGCAACCACTAAACTACCAGGGCACCCTATGTTGAATAATTCATCAATTATCTGGTATCTGGTGAGAACACAATACCAATTAAACCAATTTTGAGGATCGCATGATTTCATAGAACAAGGTTCAATGCCCCTAAAACTTGGTGTAACGGCATTCTCCTAACTGTTCATAATATATATTCTATATATTTTATTAAAAATATATTGTTTACTTTTAGTCGAAACTATTGGAAATTATTTGTGTTAATAATTAAAATACTATAAACTCGAACATATAAATCACAAATTGGCTACTTTCGCAACGTTTACGCCTCCAATTTGTATAGAAAAGCTATTACAACGAAAATTATGTCAAATGCAAGGTATTTTTACATATATACTAGCCGTACCCTGTGCGTGTTGCTGCGCCACCAACTAAATAAATTTGAAGGAAAGACATTACACAAATGTCCAATTCATTTTGAATCATTTTATTGATTTTGTTTCTCGTTGTGCTGATGATTCAGAACGGGCCTGAGTAGTACGCATTCGATCAGTTTCTAATCTTAGTTCTCGTTGTTCAAGCAGCGAACGGGTCTCAGCGGCATATACTCGAAGATTTTCCAGTCTCAATGATCGTCTGATTTTGAGGCTCATAATGCTCTTTTCTTCCATGCTTGAGGTGTAGGCCGACCAATTGCTTGTCATTAATTTTGAATAATTTTCAATAACGCCATCCATCGAAAATTTTTCGCACCTACCCCCGTCGACTCAAGAGCAACAACTATGTTAAAGAATGTACAGTTTACGATTTAATTCATTTTGGGTAATTTTCAGTGGCACCACCTGTCGGAAATTGGTCATACCAACTTAGAAACCTTTGTCGGCTCATGCGCAACAACTTTGCTAAAGATCAAATGCATAGTTTACGATTCTATAAGGTACATACAAACAAACATTCATTTTTATATATGTAGACTATGAGAGGTGACAAGCCCACTATTGCCCATTTTGTTCATATATACGTCAAAGTCGTCCATACAAAATTTGAGGACTCTAGCTGTTGCAGTTTATGAGATATGAAACATTAAATACTTATTGGGTATGTGAGCGTCGCCTACTTGAAATTTTAAAATAAAAAGTAGCCTATAGTTCATTCGAGACATACAGGAAGGTACTGTTAAAATTTCAAGAAAATCGGTCCAGCCGTTTAGCCGTCTAAAGACTTCAAACAAACAAACCCACAAACAAACCCACAAACAAATAACACACATTCATTTTTATATGGGCAATTTTGTGTCAAGTGACCCAATTTTTAAAATCGATGTCTTTATGTAACAACTTTTTGTTGATTTGGGCGCTCATTATTAGGTCTTATAGGTTCTACTGAAAAGTTAGAACAACCATCATCTCCTGCAGAACTGTCATCATTTTCAGAATTGATTTTGTTCTCATCTGGAATAACCGGTAATGTGTCCAACTTTCCCATCATTTTCCTGCACGATCCACAAATTAGCAAACGTTTTGAAAGCGTTGTGAATTTTTTCAATAAGTTGTCGGAAATATTTCGCATATCTGATGATCTGTGCTTCTTTTTGTTTAAGGGAGTACAACAAAAAGAAGTCAACATTTTCTTTTTGGAAGTGGAAGCCATTGAGAAGATTAATTATGTAAGTAATTAGCAAATAACGCACGTCCAAACTTTAACACTGTTTATAAAAAACCAATTTCCGAATGCCCTTAGAATGCAAATAAATACTTTTTAAGATCATTTAGTTAGTACGTTTTTATGCCAAATATTGAAAAATCTTATTCTTGAGTTAAAAAATAATTTTTTTGATAGATATCCCACTCGCATCCTATTAAGCGATTATAAAGGCTTTAAAGGAAATTGTATAAGCTTTCTTTTGAGCAAAAAACAAAAAAGGCCCATTTTGAAAAAAAAAAATTAACAAAAAAATAAAAAAAAAAAATATTTTTAAAATTTTCCAAAATTAATTTTGGAAAGATTGAAGAAATAGCTATCTAATATCCTTTGGAACATTTTTGCTAGGACCAATAGGTGAAAAGTTACACACATTTTAAAAAAACCCTGTATGACCAATATGTTCAACTTTGACCCCCTCTAACTCCGGCAGGTCTTGACTGATAGAGCTGAAAATTTGTGTCTGGCCTTCCATCCAAATCGGAAGACATCGGTTTTAAAAATTGGGTAACTTGACACGAAATTGCCCATATGTATATAGACGCATTTCAATTACTGTCGTGTATAAAATATTACATAGAGCTGACGGCTGACGTATACGTAATATCTTTTTAGACAATAACACTCATACTTTTTTATTTATTTTATTTTATTTTATTTGCCTATTTCAACATTAACCCTCCGTCATGCACATGTATCTGGCCAGATATTTTACGAATTTAACTGTGATTTAAATATATTTCTAATTTGGCTAGGGGTTTGATGCTCCAGGTACCCTCAACAAATATTGTTAGGTATCGTTTTATGAAAAAACACATTAAAAAAACAACAAACAAAATTTATGTGGATTTTTTCATCTATACATCGTATACGTAGCGCATGACACACACATATTTTGTATGAAGGGTACTGTACTTTATTGGTTTTTTTTTTACATTGGGTCTTCCAAATATTGAAAATCGAATGAACAACATTCATATCATCAAACAGTTCAACACTCGTTTGGCCATGGAATCGTATTTTGGAAGACCACTAAATGTAAGTTTGATTGATATAACATTTGCCCTTCATTACATCTCATTACATCTCATTTCCTCGTTTTTCTTTTTCATTTCAGTTTCCAGTAGTAGTTCCTAGCTCAAGTGGTGCTGATACTCTACAAAAGAGAACAAGTTGTCAGCTTTGTACATTGGGAGATGAAAAAATTCGCCGACTAACTCGTTACTTTTTGTTCCAAGTGCTCGAATCCGGTATGCCTTCAAAATTCGAAATCAGAGTATACATGTTTTAGTTGCTTACTTGAAGATGTGTAACACTTTTAATTTAGATTTAATTAAAACTTACTTTATAACTACTAAATTTAATTGAAATGAACTTTATAACAACTATTTTTTTGAAATTAAAATCAAAAATCAAATTTTTCTTTTTTTTGGTTTAGCATGTACTAAGGACAAAAAATAAATAGAGAATATATATCTGCCTGGCGTGATAACAATATAACAATGTAATATTATCACTAAAATAGCATATTTTTCATATAAATGTACTGAAATACATAGTGTATCTGGCCAGATACTTGCGCTAAGTACGTGACTATCGGAACATGTGCATGACGGAGGGTTAGAAGTAGCCTATAACTCCTTCCAGACATACAGGAATATGCTGTGAAAATTTCAAGAAAATCGGTTTAGCCGTTTAGATGTCTATAGACTTCAAACAAACCCACAAACAAATAAACACACATTCATTTTTATATATAAGAAGATGTATATGTATTTTGGTAATTAATCAATATTTTATTCGAATAACCGTAATTAAATTATAAGTGGTAATGGCAAGTATTCCTTTAAAAGTTTTAAAAAAACGTAATTGAGCACTTAAAATTAAAGAGCAGACTGAAAGAAGAGAGAAAAAAATATAATAAAGCAAAAAGTCACTTCAAGAATGGAGTATTACATTAGCAACGTCGATGTAAGTTGAACGTTTCACTTCAAGAATGGAATATTGCATTAGCTACGCTGATGTTAGTATAAGCTGTACTGTTTAACGGAAACACTCACTCAATTAGCTACATATACACCGTCGACCGTTTCCACAGTTACTGAAACGGATTAAAAGAAAAATTAATAACGGCAAACTGCAGACTTCTCATTGTTGTTTTATGTTAGAAAAACTTTTGCAGACTTATCATTATTTTTGTTATTCAGTCTCACCTTCGTTGTAGGAATTATGTTTATTTAGTTTGCATTTGAGCAATGTTTAACAGCATGGAAGTAGAAATAATAAGGAAGTGTAAGGAGCTGTATGTGTTATTGTTCTTTTTGTTCCTGTTTCTGTTTTTGTTCTTGTTGTAGTTATAGTGTTTTTTTTTTTTTTTTTTTTTTTTTTTTTTTTTTTTGTTTAGAAACCTCAGAATGAACATCTGTCTGCATATGCACAAGGATAATTGAATTATATTCAATATTAACACTCAGAGATATGCATCCAAACGTCTAATCCAAACATCTTTTTTTCTGGGATTTTATATACGTTGTGAAACTTAGTGTGCACCAGAGATCAGTAATGAATCGCTTTTTCGCTGCTCATAAGTACTCATGAAATTTTGAGTATGAGTGGGTCAACAGGATTCAAATCCAACTACTTTGATTCATTCGTACTCAGTACTACATTGATTTATAAGTACATGTTGCAATGAGTATGAGTACAACGTTGACATCAAACTCATAACATTCGAACTATGTTTGATCCATACGCCTACTCATTCAGATTCATAAATTTAGAAAAATACTTATAATACTTATAAATGATTCGAGTGATTCGAATCATTCGTCAACATTTACAATCTTAATTGTTGTTGCATTTACAAAGAAAAAAGAAAGACACATAAACAAAAAAGACAAAGACAGCAAGCAGCGCAAACACACAACCTTCTTGTGAGTATGTTCTGTTCGTACGCGAATCATACTTATTTTGTGATTCGTGTATACGATGAGTCATGGAGAGTCGAAATCAATAACATCATGCGTTTTGTTAAGTATGAGTACCATGAGTATATCAAATATTGAATATGCGTAGTATAAGTATGACATTAAAATAAGTATGAATGCGTATAAGTATCAGAAATTATAAGCATGATTCGAATCTACTCATCGTTTTAAATACTCATTGCTGACCTCTTGTGTGCACTTTAAATTGTAGTGTACAAAAGTACAATTTTTTGGATTTGTTGCCGAGGTTGCACATTGGCTACCGTGGCCGTAGAAAGTGTTATGATTTTCCATGCGACTGAAAAATATCAACCAGATAGTGTTAATAAAATACGACGCATAAACGTGAACAAATTGTTTAAGCACCATACCATAACTCTCCACCATGAGACAAATAGAGCGAGGAAACGGACATCAAAATACAGCACCAATAGGAAATATATAACGAAAAGTGGAGGCCTGAATTCAATGCTATCTATGAACAAAGGACTGTAATATTGTTAAAAGCGTATTGAATTAAGATCTTACATTAAAAAAATGATAATAATTTTTGGACGATTAAAACCATGGACATACGCTGGGGAAATGACCAATGTTGTAAACACGCAGTTCAATAGTGGCAAGTGATTTGGATGAAAAATAAGTTTTTCAATTATTTTCTAAATATTCTCAAAACTTTGTTTTAAACAACAAAACACTGAGATCCAAACGCCTATTGGATTTTTCTTATGTGTACTAATGCATTCAGAAAATTTTTTCATGTTTTTATATATTTTAAAGAATATCAATACATTGGTTTTAGGAATCCAATATATTTCGCAGAGATTCATTCTAATTTGTTTTAATTTTGCTACAATGTAGGTTTTCCATGTCCGGCAAATTATCTATTGTTGCGATCTATGCGAAGATTACTTATAAGCAACTACCATCTGCATTGAAAACCTTCCTTAAATTTTCTTGTATCCTCGTTTTATGCGTCTCATAAATTTATGATTACAAAGGACTCATATAAAAATTTCTATAAATCTTTAGGATCATTATTTCTGTAAGCTGGTAACACCAATGACAAACATGTGGTTCTCGAATTGTTATGTCTAAAAGTCATGATATATTTCGAACAATGGGGTTGCATTTTATATCAACCACCCAACTTATTGATTTATGGACTGACAGAGTCTTCCAGATGTTGATTTTAGAGATGTGGATTTTGGATTATTGCTGATACTAATGTGCCTCTTTACGACAATGATAGTAATAATAAGGCTTCAATAAACCCGAAAGGCATTTTCGAAATCCAAGTAAGCCAAGACAAAAGTGATTATTTGATTATCGTAGTCGAGTAGGTACAGACATCTCCAACAAAACATTTCTGGCAAAAACTCTGAGAGTAAAGCAAAAAGTGCTATTAAAAGTTTTTCAAAAATCTGTCGTTCGAAGCGGAGTTTAAACTGAGAGTCGTTGTCTCTCAGTGATCGTAACAAATTCTCCATCTCTTTCAATCCGGGTTCATCATTCTTTTGATCATTGCTATATGCAAGTCCTGTGCATAGTGCCATGAATGCAACGCTGTAGTTAGTTCAGTAAACGATATAATTGAGAAATGTTTTTGTATGAGATGTGCAGAAAGTTCGTTAAATTTTAATTGAAACATAAACGCAGATAGAATGTTTTATTTAACAAGTCTGTTTTACTTTTAGATTAGAAGTAATAAAACTATTTTTGTGTGAAACCAATATTTCGTCACTCTTTTGGAAACTTCTTCTGAGAAACTTATTTTCTTTTTGAAGAACAGCAGCAATATGGTATTTCCAACCAAACCTGAACTCTTGCGAAGTGGTTACGCGTATTTTCAAACAATTCGTAAATTTTAAATGATTACAAATTAAATTCCTACAGTTCAGTTAATTCCGTATAATTTCTTAATTGTCTCATTATTAATTACAATGAAGTAATTTTTATAATTTCTCGCTGTCCAGTGTTCTTAATTTTATTTTTATAATATGTTTGCAAACATGGGACATTTCAGTATACCTTTAGCACGATAAAAATTACTTTGTGGTTCTTTAATGGTTAACAGCAGGACTACGCGATGGAATTTTTGTGGTTGTCGTTCTAATTTGGAGTATAAAACCTCAAATGTTACCCAGGTATTATTGAAACAACAGGCCAAAGAAAATTATTTATTTTTGAGGGGTTGATTTAAAACAGCCATTATGTAAATAGATTTTTTTTCTTTTTAACTTTTTTTTTGATGTATGGTATTACAGCCACTGCCATAAAGCAAACAACAGTGGATACATTCTTTATTTTGTGTTTTGTTTATTCTATAAACTTGTCGACTATAGTGCGAACATAAAATGGTGTGTATGATTATATTTGCAAATCACAATAACAAAATAAACGTTCAGCTGTTAAAAAACAGCATTATAGAACAAATTTGACAAAGGAAGGGAGCGACATAACTTTAATATTCCATAATTGCATTTAAATTAAATTGTTGTTTTCCAGCAGTGTTATCGACATTGCTCCGTCACTGTCGCATTTTTGAAAAATTTACATTATTTTATCATTAGGTTTAATAACAAAAATAAGTTAAAACTGATTTTAAAGTTCACTTTAGATAAAGTTACCTTCAACTAAACCCAAACTTAACAGGAGTTGTAATAATGGCCCTTAATCTGGAAAAATACTTCATACACAATATTTATAATAATGAATGTACTGTGACCAGACGATTTATTGTACTACTGGGTATTCCCTCACCTTAGTACTTATTTTAATTAATTTATTACTTATTTTAATTAAATGGCATAAAATGCATACTTTATTCTTCTTTATTCTTTATTCTTCTAAATACAAATTTAATAATTTATTTATAAACTTAAGGACACAAGCAAAGATAATAAAAGTTTTGAAAAACATTACTCAATTGTAATTAGTGCTTAATGTCCTTAATAAGCTAAAGAAAACAGCAACAAGGACAACCATTAAAAATAATTCAGTTCTTCCTGCTTTTCGGGTTTTGAAAATTATACTAAAATTTAATTGGATCTTTCCTCTAGGGCGTGGAAAATATTAAACAATAATTTAAATAATAAAAGCATTGAACAAATCATGCAAATGGAAGTAGAGAGAAAACGAACAAATGAATTTAAAAATTCATAAAATCAAGGGAAAGCAATACTAAAGAGCATGCGCATAATTATCATGATTATTTTTTGAATGGTGAAATAATGATTACAATTACGATTTTTTTGGTTAAAATCATACCTGTTAAGTAATGATTAATAATCGTAATGATTAGTAATTTGATTACTTTTTTTTGAATGTGAAATAATGATTAGAATTACGATTATTTTTGGTTAAAATAGTTAATAATTGATTACGATTACAAAATAATCAAAAAATAATCAGGATTACTGGCGATTAGTCTAATAATCAAAAGGAATCAAAAGTAATCCAAAAGTAATCAATTTATTTTCAATAATTACTTTGAACTCTTTTTAAATATTAGAAAATAATGAAAAACAATTATTGAAAAAAATTTTATTACTTTTGGATTAATTTTGTATATTTGAAAATAATCAAAAAGAATTATTTAAAACAATTTGATTCTTTTTTAAACTTCATTTGATTCTTTTTGATTATTAGACTAATCGTCAGTAATCCTGATTATTTTTTGATTCTTTGGTAATCGTAATCAATTAGTAATTGGAAAAAATTGTTCATAGAATTATATAATCATTACGATTCTTTTTAAAAAGTAATGTAATTGATTACTAATCGTAATCGAAATTTAACAGGTATGGTTAAAATAGTTAATAATTGATTATGATTACAAAATAATCAAAAGTAATCCAAAAGTAATCAAATTTTTTTCAATAATTACTTTCAATTCTATTTGAATATTTGAAAATAAGCGAAAAGAATTATTGAAAACAATTTGATTATTTTTGGCTCAGTTTTGATTCTTTTTGATTATTAGACTAATCGTCAGTAATCCTGATTATTTTTTGATCATTTTGTAATCGTAATCAATTAGTAATTCGAAAAAATTGTTAATAGAATTATATAATCATTACTATTCTTTTTAAAACGTAATGTAATTGATTATTAATCGTAATCGAAATTTAACACGTAGATATTAATAGACAAAAAATTTTTAAGTTCAAATGCTTGCTACATCAGAGCTAAGCTATTTATTCATTGCGAAGTGCAGTTTCGCAATTACACTCAAAACTTTATTGAAGGCTTAATTTCGTTTGAGCCATACCTCAGTGGTTTTCCTAATTTGGATGATAACCGTCTTTTACAAATGCTAAGAACAAATCGACAAGTGTTTACTGCCCTTGTTTTGCTTATTTCTGGCTATTCTGAATTTAAAGAACCCCATTCATGTGAACACTTTACAAGAGTGTAACAACCCAGCGGATTTTTTCCCCATACATCTTCCAACTGAGAACAATGACAATGTAGATGCGACTAATCCAAAGTCTATATTCAGTTTCCACTTACATTTACACAGCGATGGCCTAGGCCGTACGATATGTACAACTCTACCGATATGTAAGCGAAGGTCGGATGGGTCCAACTCCACCGACATTGTAAGCGAAGGTCGGATGGGTTCAATATTAAGGGTACCTAGATATGTCTCAATGTAATTAATCTTTAATAGTAGACGTTGTATTAATATTAGATGTGTCCTATTAGGATCGATAATGGGATGTTTGAACTATTAAATAATTAAATTAACTAAAATTTCAACATAGTTTAAATCAATTAATTAATAAATAAATCATTAAATTAAATTTTTCCGGTTTTTTTATTGTAATAGATTTTTCGAAAGTGTCTGGCCTTGTGAACTCTGAAGCAATTTCTAATGTGTTTGGCGTAATTCTTTTCATTTGATCCCTCGCATCGAGCAGCTTCTGAAATAAGGATAAAGAACAAGCAAAATTAAATTTGTAACATGAAAAATCTAAACTAACATACATACATACGAGTATGTTCATTTATACTATCTATAGACTATACTATAGACTTGACTGCAGACTAAACTATATACTAGACTATAGACTAGACCATAGACTAGACTATAGACTAGACTAGACCATAGACTAGACTATAGACTAGACTATTGACTAGACTATACTATAGACTTGACTATATAATGACTATATAATGAACTACACTTTAGACTGATATAATAAATATTTAGCAATTACAAATTATATCCTAATTATTTACGAGCGAAGTAACTTGACTATTTGCTCGGTGTAGTGTCACAGACCAGAGTCTCTGGTGGGAATCGAACCCACGACCCTAACGCTAATAGTCTAGCACACTACCCACTAGACTACCAGGGCACCCAGCAAAAATTTTATAAGTTAAAAGAAGTAATTTACCGAAAATGGCTATATTTAATAGTTTAAATTTTTTAAACGCCTTCTTATTTTGAGTGCCGTCATAATTGTATGATAATATAATGGAAATGTCAATGATTTTACAAAAGTTTTCTGTAAGGCCTTCTGGTGAAATTATAATTTTAATAATGCTAACCTGAAAGAAATCAAATTATTAGAAATAGTAATATCATATTTTTTAAATAATCTTACATATTTAACGAAATCTTCTTGAATTTTTTTCTCTACAATTTTCATTTCCTTATCAGATCTATTTGGGAAGTTTTGCGTTGGGGGAATCCTTATGTTTGTCTTCACCATTTCTTCTTCTGAGTCCAGAAAATTATAAAAATGGCCCATAATTGGCCACAATCTCGAACTCGAACTTTTAAAAAGGAGCAAACCATCTATGCCAATGTGCAGAAGTAATTCCTGTATTTTTCCAGATATAATTTCTTCTTTTAGTGCCCGTACACGACTTTTAATGCCAATGTACATATACGTTCCAGGTGTAACCGTTCTGGTAATCATATTATTTGTTGTCATAAAGTTATTAACTGAAGTTGGAACGTCCAGGCCTTCCGACCGAAGAATCTCTAATAGCTCATTGCAGTCTTACCTGGCAGGTATTTCCTATACCAAGACGATAATTTGTCATTCAATCCTCCTGTATTTTCTTTAGTAATGGTCGCACTTGATGATGGTTGATGAAATTCATCCTGATCATTTTGTACATTCTGATCATTTATTACAATATTATTGTTTTCTAAACAGTCCGTTATAACATCTACATTTTTTTTTTAAATTTTCAACTTCCACTTTTTTTAATCGTCTTAAATTTCTTTTACTGAAGCCGAACATTTCTTTTAATATAAAAAACTCAAAATTTACTTAATTAATTATTTATCTTTAATACCACAGACACGGTTAAACCACATTAAAAACACTATACAGTATGAGATTTTACTTTGAAAGGAAAAAAAAAGAAACACCAAAAAATAAATAACGGGACATTGGCTGAACTAAAACAAACAACAAAACTATCAAACTAATTAACATCTAATTCAGAGGCAACATTTTATTCGATTTTGTCTTGTTCTTTAATTCGTATATGTATTTCATTTCACAATGTAATAGCAATAGGACTCATCTGAATTGGATGCTAGTTGTATGCTCTTAACCAATTTTATTTTATGTTTTCTTATTGACATAATAGTATACATTTGGATGTGTTTTAAATTGTAATAACCTGCGGACTGCTGGGAATTAACAATAGTGTTATATAGACTTTGCATTTTAAAACTTTGATTTTCAACTACGTACAAGACATAATGTTACGAAAATAGAAACGGTGTACCATCGTTTAACATTAAAACGATAAACAAAAAGCTACACAAACAAATACGACGTACTTGTTGCAAGTAAACCAACAACATCAGTATGAAAGAAAAGGAGGTAGGCAAGTAAGCGAACGCAACAACAAGCAATGTGAACAAAATACTCAAACAACAATGAAGTCACGATAGAGTTCTCGAAAAGGCAAAACACCGAATGTTCGACTTCAAGAACCTTCGTCAGACCGATTACGTGGGCATATAAAAAGGCAAGACAAAGCAGGCAACGAGTAGTAAGAATTCAGGCAGTCTTGTGTGAAGATGCGTTGCATGTGAAGAAAACAGTGATATGAAGATCGCCACTGTAAAGAAAAATTTTTGTTGTATACGTCAAGTTGTAAACCGTGGCGCACAAAAGTAGTGCGAACAATAAAGAATTTAATTGAAACTAAACACCAATTTTTTTTTATTTTTTTTTTGCAATCAACGAACTCATATTCTAACCTTTTTGAAAAAGGTAAATACCTAACAATATTGTAATGGAAAAACCTAAAAGCGTAACTGGTTAAAAAATAAGTCTAAAACGTGCAGCATTTATCAAAAACCGAAAAAATATAATTCAGAGAATCAATGGAAAACTGGTGATAATTTTATAACACCTTATCGAACAAATTCAAGTCATATGGAAAGCAAAAAATGAATAGAATAAATTGAAGTGCTTAAAGAAACGTTCAACAGTTTAAAGAATTGAAAAATGTGAATTAATTCGTTTCAAAGTGTTTTGTTCCCAGTGAATTGTTGTGTGCTGTATTTTGCACTATATTGCTATAGATTTTAATGGAATACCAACGGTTGAACTGATGGAAGAGTAGCAAGACGATGATGAAACCGACGATCAACAAGGTCTAACTTTAACCGTAGATTAAGCTTTGTATCAAAAATGATACATTACAATTTTCGAGACTATAGAACTTTATCTCAGAAAAAGTTTGATGCCTGATAATTCGTTAGTATTGTTATCTCAAATCAATATTTAAAATCAAATAAAAAATTTAAATTATTTTAAATCAAATAAAAAAACAAAATTTCAAACAGGTCTTAAAAAATTCAACAACTTCATAATTCTGGCTTATGTGTCCTTTTTGATTAGGGATTCTTTGGTCTTGTGTATGTATTTTTTTAAGTTTTCAAAGATTTTGTGAAGTTTTATCGTAGATGATAAATTTTTTATGGTATTTTAGAAGGAAGTTAAAGTTAAGTGTTGGATGAAATTGAAGAGGCTGAATTATCTGTTCTTGATATTGATTGAAGTAGTCGTAGTCTAGTATGTAGCGTGTTAGCTTATTAGACGTCAGACCAAAGTTCAAACCACAGGTCAGACATTTTAAATTTACAACGAAAGGTTATAATGACCGATTAAGTATGTATATATGTATGTAATATTCCTGCTGCTGAAGACTCTGAAGAAGAAAAAAACGAAGTTAGTCTTATGAACTGACGAAAGTATTGGCAACAACAAACATTACAATAGGATGCTTATTGCCAAAGATGATACTACTTAGAAGAGAGAACCGTAACCGTATGTGAAGAGAAAATTTTTCCAATTTTCACGCAGATTTCTAGCAGCTATTTCTTGAAATGTCGTAGAGTCTTTCAAATTGCTCTTCTCATATTTTTCTCACATGACAGGCAAACGTTAGAAAAAAGTGTTTCGTCCTATGTTTTATTTCATAGATATTACACGAGAATATTATTTCGGTCAACTATGTACGTATGAGATAACGGAATCATTTGCTGTGATAATGTGCTACTCGCAAATTATGATAAAATAACGCCTATTACGCCTTTTCGAAAAATGAGCTGAAAGTCTTTCAGTAACTAATCGAATTTTATGGTCGTTATAAATTTCGTAGTCCACCGGAATCGATTCGGTAGTTTTAGATTCAAGTACATGCTACATGCCTAGCAACTACTTAGAGCGAAAACCTACTTGTGCGGAAACTTATTTGCGGAAACCTGCATCCGGAATCAAAGAAAGATCATTTTTATTGACATAAGCGATGTTCTATTGCAACAGAAAACTTTTTGACCTCATATGATGTTGGCAACAATTTTTTCTAACGAAATATTACAATGGTTTGTACCATCAGGTTTCAGCCAGCCCCCAATTGAGAGCGTTGCTGATGCGAGTGACAATAAGCTGCCCCATCTAAACAATTGGAAACTTATAAATCGCCACAAAGTAGGAGTTCTAGATGTCAAAATATTACCATTTAGAAAAAATAAAACCAAGCTGGCATATTGTGTTTGATTTTTACTGCAATGTACATCAAGTACCCTCAAGAATGGAAAGTGGCTATAGTTAAAATAATACCAAGCGTGGCAAGGATCATACCAAAGCTGAATTGTACAGGCCTATAAGTCTATTGCCAACGGTCTTCAAACTTTTTGAAGAACCCTGTGTAACGCTCTGCTCTTTTTATAAACCATTGGACCAACCACGTAGGACTAGTACATATAAAACAAAATTTGCATTACGATATTGAGAAGCTGTTAGAAAGCTACACATGTCACCAATTTTGAAATAAGAAGGGGGATTTTCTAAGTGGTTCCGAGCCTATTTTAGACGCTATTGTACGGTACTGGGACCAGTTTTATATTTACCTCGGATATGCCATTTAACATACTTCGACCTTTACTCATGACACTTGTTTTGTTAGCACGAATCTGGTATTTACAGGAACGCATTTGTTAGCTAGAGAAGTGACATATTAGGTGAATTAACATATGAACATATGTCTCTCACGTGCCTGACGCTCGAATTAGTACGTCAAGAATTGCATATTAAATACCTTGGCATTCCACTTAATACACGCAGGACTTGGAATTTCACATTAAAACAAAATTAACACAAATTAAATGAAAACTTTTGGAATTATATTGGCTAATTGGTATAAACACCAACTTGAGATAAACACGCTTGTTAACCTCACACATTGTCTAACATTATTGATGAAACGAATGATCTTTAATAAAACAAAAAAAAAATAAAAATAAAAATAAAAATGCATCTAGCAGAATTAAATTAATGAAACACTCTTTTCAATATTTATTACTCTGGGTGCCCCGGTAGTCTAGTGGGTAGCGGGCACTCTGGTCTGTTACACTACGCCGAGCATAAGGTCTAAGTTACTCAGCTTGCAATAATTCGCCATAACCTGTAATTATATTGTAATTAGTAAATAAATAAATGAATAAATAAACATTTATCAATCTATGGCATTTCCAAACGATTTTCCATAATAAATTTCTACTTACGGGTAGATAGAAATCTTTTAAATTTTTCAAATTAATTTTTCTGTCTCTCTATAATGCATGTATGTTGAATATTTTAAAATAAAAATTAATTTATAAGATTTCTTAACCTCTATCTTACAAGATTTTTTCCAATAAAAATCAATTCACATATTAAACGGGACACATCTTTTGACCACCAACAGACAGAAGGTTTTTTGTTGCAACATCATTATTAACCTTAAGCGATCTCCCTGGAATTTTTATATAAATTTGATTCCACAAGTTTAAACAGAAAAACCATAAAATGTTTCAATACATTTCAGGATATTCATGAAGCCAACATATCTGTGTATTAGCTTTCATGCCCATATCGGTAGATTACCTGCGTGTGTACATACAGCTGCACAACCAAGAAAAACTTTTACTTAACTCCTGAGGATTTATATCTTGGCTTTCGAACACTTTAAAACAAAGAAAAAATTTAAGCACTTTAAGGGAGTAAAAAAAGAATACAAAACTGAAATGAATGGCGAAGAAAAAAAACTTAAAAGAACAATGAAAAAAATATCAAAGATTTTGGCTTATCTGCGAGAGAGAAAGTATGGTATGTGTGCTTAAATTTGATGTGTTTCAATCTCAATGGAGTTTTAAACATTTGGTCACACTTGAGTAAATATTTTTATTTATTTTATAACTTTTTTTTTTTTATTTACAAACACTATTTAAATAAATATTAAATCTATGGCACCAAGCAATAACAGTCTAAGTCGACTTAAATCAATTTGAGATACGTATCATATATAAACAAATCTTTATATTTGCGTGAAATCGTCAATATTTTCATAAAGTTATTAATAAAACCATGTTCACCTAAGTAGTTATGAAAACACACCATATTTATAACAAGCGTCTAAATGTAACAACTGGGACTTCATTATTGTTTTTGATCTTAGACTTGCCCTTGTAAATGTCTTTCATTTTGCATTAAATATTTCCAAATGTATTTTCTTAATTTCTTCAGGAACAATTTTGTACATAAAAAGAATAATTTTTGACTTAGGCAGTTGTTCCTTAGGACCATAGAAATATAGTATAAATAATTTCATTTAAGATAAATGCTTTCCTAGTATTCATTAGAAAAACTTAAGAGTAACTAGGCCGCCTTAACCCTTTCATGTCATAAAAAAATTGCCTTGGGCAAAAAAATTTTGGAGGACAAATATGTGTTAATCTTAGTTCAAATATAAACTGAGGAAAAATTCAAAGTCCTTGATTTCCTAGTTTGTTAGTTACAGAATGTTGCCTATAGGCAATATTGGACCACTATTAATTAAAAAATATATAAAATTATTTTAGGAACAAAATTTTATTGAAATTTATGTATGATAAAATACAAAGCAATTTTTTGTGGATTGCAGCATAGGTAAACATTGCATTTGCTGCACTTTAAGCGCGCACCAGTATACTATGCGCATATACCATTTATTTGTGCGGTGGTTGATTTTGTATAATTCTAAAAGCATGTCAGCAAGATCAACCCCTCTTACATGCTTATTGTAGCAATGAACTGTGCATGGACGTGATATTTTTATAAATTTCTTCTCTTTTCGGCACCAACTCTTGCACTCACTCATGGGGTTTTTACCTACATAGTTAGATAGCAGTTGCACATTCTTATTGTCATACCACCGACAAGCAATCAAATTATAAGTTGACTCATATTTGAAACCACGTCCACGTTTTTGAAGCTCTTTCTCACTGCTCAGAGTGCAATTTTTTTAGTCGATTGCTTCGTATTGTACCAACGGATAATATACCTTTCTGTCTCAGAGCATTCATCAAGCTTACTGAAGTGAACCAGTTGTCAAAAAATAATTTGAAATTTTGGTTCTCCGGAATATTGGACGCCAAGTCCAAAACAATATCAGATGATATTCCTAAGCCAAAAGATCTACATGTTACTTCTCCGATATAAAGGGTGAAATCATAAATAATGCCAGATACACCAGCTCTAGTAAACATCTTGAATCCCCATTTGTGGGGCTTATTTGGCAGATATTGCTTCAAAGAATGTTAGCCTAAAAAAAATATATATATATATATTTATATGTATCGTATCGTATTTAAACAGAAAATATATCCCCTTTATATGCAATCATTTGCTCATCGACGCTTTGAAATTCTTCTTGGGAAATCTCGTTGAATTTTGATTTTATAAAATTTAGCAATGGGCGAACTTTGTATAACTTATCATACCCAGGTTGTCCCCTTTGAGGCTGAACGGAGTTATTGTTAAGATTTTTTTTTTTTTTTTTTTTTTAGTTCAATTTTATTTGCAATCTATTTTACATATTTAAAATATTATTATTGTTAAGATGAAAGTATTTTTTTATTTTCTCAAATCGAGTTCTAGACAAAGCGTTTGAGATGGAAGCCAATTTGAAATTTGGTGCCCATGCCATTCTATATGTCGGAACTCTTATGACAGCAAGATATAATAATATACCAATATATCTTTTTACTTCAGATACATTAAACTTTAATTCTGCTCCATAAGTTTGTAGAGATTTGTTTCATCACAAATCATTTGCCAGACTTCATCTGAGAAGAACTGGGTGAAATATTCGATTGGTTGTTTTACCTCGTTACTACGCACTTCACCCTTCCAACGAGTATCACATGCCATTATTTCCGCATTCTCCACCTCAAGCTTTGGAAATAAATTTTTTTCGTAGCTTCTAGTATAACATCTTCATCATTTTCGGTTGCGTCATAAGTTTTTCCAATTAGTCCCTCAATCAAACCAACTCCCACATTTTCGCCGTTATCAATTACACTTTGCAGCGTTTCTTCAATAATCGTTTCAAAATTTAACGTTCTTTCCTGCTCATCTTCGTCATTTTCCTCATCTTCTGAGTCATCCCAGTCAAAATTAACGATTTTTTCAATGTTTGTCTGTGTTAGACATTTTGGATGCATCTATGAATGCATCAACACGAAGAAATATATTTTTTTAGAAAATTACCACAATTGACCGATGTTGCCTATGGGCAACAGCACATTAAAAAATTATTTTAAAAAAACAACACTTTTTTCACATGATTAATTTACTTTTAATAATTGTCTTACCTTTATTTATCAATAGTATTAACTTAGTTTTTAAATAAAATGTTTACTTTAGTTTTACATCACACTTTTTGTCTAAACACTTTTACCACGAAAAAATTGTAACGCTTTCGTTCTAGGAACACAACTAACACAAAAATAATAAACTGATAGCTTGCACAAAATATATATCTGTATGTTGCAAAAAAACGCAAGTAAAAAAAAATTAAAATAACGGGACTTATAGGCTAATGAATACAATGTTGCCTATAGGCAACAAATGACATGAGAGGGTTAAAATATATATCCCAGTTCAACCCTGTAATGCTTCTTTGCATTTTGACAGTTCTCTTTCGGCAAATACGAAAAAGCAATAATTTATGTTTGGATTAACTCTAACATATATCACGTTTCTTTTTCAGAACCCTATCTTTTATAGAATGTATTGCATTTTAGTTTAAAACTACGAAATACTTCAATAGGTAATATTGTACCGAGTCTTAACATAAAATACACTCAGCTAATTACACAGTATAGGTTGTGAGTTTTGTTGAGTAGAACTCAAAAATATTTCTTTCATATTTCTCGAACACTCCAAACTTCTTTTATTTGACAGAAACGGTAATTTTGATCCTTTCACACAAAATTATAGATTACAGAAATATTTTTAACCTATTTTCAAAATCCAAAGGTTTTTAAAAAGGGGACAGATGAGCATTTAAAATGCTATACATAAACATATGGTTCAAACATACGGTGGCATGTCATAAGGTCCAGTGACATTGTGGCACACAAAAAAGTGACATAACGTCCATGGACATTATGTCACTTTTTGAAAATGTCATAATCTCCATGGACATTATGACATTTCTTTCGTGGACTTTTTGACACTTGTAAGTGTGTCATAATGTCCTTATTAAAAATAAGTTAAAATTAAGAAAAAAAAACAAGCTTTGTTTAATTTATTGGTATATGTACATATATTCAAGGATTTTAGATTTTAATCAAACAATTCAACAACTTCAGAAACAATCATTAAATATTTTATATAATTAAAAAATAAATAATAAAAAAATAAAAATAAATAATAAAAAAATAAAAATAAATAATAAAAAAATAAAAATAAATAAAATTAATACAAATAAAAATTTATCCATCAAGAAATAGCATTTTTGGTTTTTTATTGAAAACTGTTTATGTTAAAAAAATCATTTCGAACTTTTTCATTGGATGCAAAACTATTAAACAATTATTTTTTTCCAAAAACACTTTCAAATTCAATTATTGAAAAATTTTTAACTTCTAAATTACATTTTCTTACCAGCAGGATTTAAACTCGAGACAAAAATGTATGATTTGAATTATTGCAATATTTTTAAATGATTTTGCACAATTTGCCTGCAATAGGGACACAATAAAGGTGAATTATTCTTTTTAGATTTCATGTCTAAACAATTTGAACAAATTTTAAAATGTCCACATGGTGTTAACAAAATATTTCTGACTTCCGTTACACAGATAACGCACCTTAAAACTTCAGTTGTTTGATGAATATTTATTTCTTCTATATCTTCAGATTCAGAATCATCTTCAACGTTTTCCTCTACCACGTTATCACACTCAATAATATTGTTTTCCTTATTTATAACTATATTGAAAAAATCTGTTGAAGAAATGATGCCTCTATTTAACTTTTGTGAAAGCTCCAAAATTTTACTGTCTTTGTCCAGATTTTTTTTACGTTTTTTTTTGGCAAAACTGACAAAATGCCTACCGATGATTGAATAACGGAAACCGAATGAGTAAAATCCTCATCGCGAATAACTTCAAGAAACTTAAAAAATCGTCCATGTTTTTCCAGTTTTTTCTACAATTTTGAATTAAATCCTTCCAATGCACTTGTAGTTCCAATAAATTCAAAGTGAACCGAAAATACTGATGGTGTGATCTAAAAATATCAACAGAAAAACTATGAAAAAATCGGCGCCGACTTCACTTTTGGATAATTATTCAATTTCTTTTTTTTTCGGTATATTACCGAAGAAAATCAATAATAAAATTATATTTCATATAATTTGTAATCTTTAAACACATAAGAAATTCTTTTGGATGGTTATTTAATTTCTTTTTTTTCGGTATATCACCTAAGAAAATCAAAAATAAAATTATATTTCATATAATTTGTAATCCTCAATGCATTTCGCATCGGCGCCGATTTTTCATACTTTTTCTGTTGAACTTTCTTCAAACTCCATTTTTCTCTTTGCGAAATGCATTAAGGATTACGAATTATATTTTTTTTTTCACAATTTTTATTTACAATCTATCCATTTATGGATAATAAGTAAATTTGATATAATAAGACAATATTATTTGTTGTCCTCCACTGAGAACAACAATATACTAATACAATTTGTATACTGATAATATTATAATATAATATAAAAGTTGTTATATGTACAATTCTAAGTTACTAAAATAAATAATTCATAAACGGCAAATATATACAAGTAATAGAAATAAATAATTAATTAATTTCGGAATGGCAAATCCAAAATGTGATATCTTTTTAATCGGTTTACTTCATTGGTGTCATCTAGAAGAGCAATGGCTAATGGATTGTTGTGGTAAATTAATCTTTGTAAACAGTTCTCACTTAGCCTTCTTATTTCGTCAACAACCTTTGGAATGAATAGATCATTGTGGATTGAAAAATTTGAAACAAACCATGGAGCGTTGACAATAGATCTCAGCGTTTTTGATTGATACCTTTGCAGTATTTCAATATTTGAGTTGCTGGCTGTTCCCCAAAGTTGTATTCCATATGTCAAGACTGGTTTTAAAATTGTTTTATAAATCATAACCTTGTTCCGCAAATTTAATCGAGATTTTGGACCTATTAGCCAAAATAGGCGTCTTGTTTTTATATTCAAATGTTGCTTTTTTGCTTTTATATGATCCTTCCATGTTAACCTCCTATCAATGTACAATCCTAAATACTTAACACAGTCCTTTTGAGGGATAGGATTATTGTCCATACGTACTACAGGGCAGTTACCCCATCGTAAGGAAAATGTGACATGTGTGGACTTATCGCTATTGACTTTGATATTCCACTTGTTTAACCAAGCTTCAATTTCATTTAGTTCAGTTTGAAGAATATTTGATGCATTGTTCGCGCAAATATCAGCTGTTAAAATGGCTGTGTCATCTGCATAGGTTGCGACTAAGACGTTATCAATAGCCGGAATATCTGAAGTAAAAATTGTATATAAGATTGGTCCAAGCACGCTACCCTGAGGGACTCCTGCTTTGATATCATATATTTGAGAGAATGTCCATTTGACCTTAACAAAGAAACTTCTGTCTGTCAAATATGATTTCAAAAGTAAATAAAACGGTGTTGGAAGTAATTTCTTCAGTTTGTAGCATAGTCCAATATGCCACACTCTATCAAAAGCCTGCTGTACATCTAAGAACACTCCTGAGCAATATTTTTTGGTTTCCAAAGTATCTCTTATAAATTCGACGACACGATGGCATTGTTCTGGAGTGCCATGTTTGTTCCTGAAACCAAACTGGTGATCAGGAATGATATTAGACTTTTCTAAAACTGGCAATAATCTTTTCATAAATATTCTTTCGAATATTTTGGAGAATAAAGACAGTAAACTTATTGGTCTATAAGATGTTAAATTATTTTCAGGCTTATTCGGTTTATTGAAGTCATTAATTTCGTTAACATAGGGATTTGTATTTACATGAGGTTGAAAGGTGCTTTCTAGATGACGAGCAAACGCTTCTGCCTTACTTTTGTCGGTTTTACACCACGCATTATCAATATCTTTTATTGGAACATTTCTTCTCGTAGGTCTTTTTATATATTTTGTAGCGTTCCACAAAGAAAACTCATTATTCTTAATATTATTTGTATTGAGGTTTTCGAGGTAGCTACCAATCTGCTCGTTTTTCAAGTTATAAAGTGCAATTTTAAGGTCTTTGGCAGCTTTATTAAAATTTCGTTTATCAAATATATATATTTTCCTAAGCCTTCTCTTATTAATTAAAAGTCTTCTGATTTCAGAAGTTAAAATAATTTGATTGTGGATAGGTTGATTTTCAGTCATTGGAGATGATAAAAACCCAGCTTCGTGAATTACATTATTAAGATTTTCAACAGCATCATCTATATCTTGCTGAGATTTAATGGAATATTTAAATTTATTTTCCTTTCAACGAAGATGCCAAACGACTTCAAGTCAGTTTTATAGTTAATAATTTTATGCCTTATCATATCTGACTGTATTGCAGTATTAAAAGTAACTAAAAGTGGTATATGGTCAGAGCTTAGTTCATCTAAATCTTCAATCTGAAATAGTTGACTAGAAATTCCGGAGATTACAGCAAAGTCTAGAAAATCTGGTATCTTTCTTGGATCTGTGGGCGAATATGTTGGACTTCCCGTTGAGAGAACAGAATAATTGTTGTTCATTATGCACTTGTAGAGTTCGCTACCTTTAGGGTTCACTAATCTCGATCCCCATCATTGATGTTTGGCATTAAAGTCACCTGCCACGAAAAATGTTGGTCCCAATTTGCTAAAAAAGTTATTAAATTCCTGACATTTAACAGAAAATCGTGGTGGAAAGTAAATAGCACTGAAGGCAATAAAGTTATGATCACATTTGATTCTAATGCATGCAGCTTGAAGATATAGTTGTCTTACTTCATCTAAAACTTCATATTTTAATGAAGATTTTATTAAAATGGCTGCTCCAGCATGTGCTCTATCGTCTGGATGGTTCGCTGTTATTAATTCGTATCCTCTTATTTTGAAAAAGGATCTGGTGGTAAAATTTGTCTCAGACACTAACATGATATCAATGAAATGTAATTTAAGAAATAATTCAACTTCCTGTGTGTGGTTAGAAAGCCCGTTAGCATTCCATATTGCAATATTTAAGTTTAATTGCATAATTTTGCGATTAAAAGTGTCATCATGTTTATTAATTTATTTGTTAATTCTATTTGATTCTGTATCAAGTTTTCTAGTCTTTCAAAAGAACTTTGTGTGTTATCTTTAACAACTTCAGAATACGTTACATTGTTTTGGGGTATATTTGAATTCAAAGCTTTATTGCTTAAGTTAGGATAATCCTCACTTTTATAATTATAAGTGTAGTTGTAATGTTTATTATTTTTATTCAGTTGAACTCTCTTTTTTAGGAGTTCTTTGTAAACAATATAGCCGTTATAGCTCGCTGGATGGCTTTGTAGACAGTTTACGCATCTCGGTGCAACATCAGCATCTTTGGTACAATAGGCAGTTAAGTGACCCAGTCCACATTTAACACAATTTAGCTACTTCCTGCAATAGCTTTTTGTATGACCAAATTCTTGGCAACGGTGGCATTGTACTAGATCTTCCGTTTTCTTGGGTGGTACTATGTTAACAACTGCATTGCAAAGCGTTTTAGTGTCGTATATATTTTTATTGTTTGTGTCTGGTTCTAGAAATTTTTGTAATTCTACTTTTAATATTAACGACATTTCTAACTTTATGTCATCGCTTGGTGTTGAAGGATGTAGATTTTTTACAACTACTCTATACGATCTTTCCTGTTTCAGTTGATACGTGTGAAATTTAATATTTTTGTCTATTAGAAATGTAACTAAAGTTCTATATTTGTCAATATCTTTGACCATAACTCTTATTTGTCCGTCCCTTAATGATTTGTAATTAAACAAAGTGGATGGAATTATTTTATTAAAAGTTTTAATCATGGCACTAATGTCTGAAACATTAGGTATAATTATTGGAGGGGCTTTAGGAACATTGTTATTTGCTGTTTTTTCATTATCAATTTCAGCTTCATCATCTTCACTTAAGCTTGAAAATCTATTTGAACTTACGTTACTAGCATTGTCGTTGACATTCTTCTGTGTAGCAAAAATTTTATTGCTATTTTGTGATGTAGATGCGTTGTTGTTATTTTCAGTAAGTTCTGAATTTTTTTTAATATTTTGTCTCTTGTTCAAAAACATTTTTGGCGGTTCACTTTGTTGTCGCTTTCTTGTTTTTGACGATGTGACTACCTGCCAGCACAGATCATCATCACCGCTACTATCATTGCTATCAGTATTCATGATAACAATGTAAATTGATTTTATTCAAAAGAATTTGAATATTCAAATTGTTATTGTTAATTTTTAACTGTTTTTCTTTTCGAAACTTTTTTTTTTAATATATGTTTTCAATTGTTACAAGACAATTGTTTTTATATTTGATATTATATATATATTTTTGTTCGTTTTATTTTTTAAACACTTTGGAGGTCGCAGAAATTTTGTACGTTTGCACTAGATCACAGTCAAAACCAGACTACGAATTATATGAAATATAATTTTATTTTTGACTTTCTTAGGTGATATACCGAAAAAAAAGAAATTGAATAAATATCCAAAACAATTTCTTATGTGTTTTTTCCTCGGTGTAATACGGGTTTCTCTATTTTAATGTTTAAGTATTACAGTTTTCTTCACAACACTATTTTTTATTGTTGGTACTTACCTTTTTCATCAACTCCTTTTCAAAATATTTTAAAAAAATATTTAGACAATCCTGCTTAATTTTGGACATACTCAACAAATCTTTTTTTAAGTTAAGAAACATTTCTTCTATATGATCTGGACTTATTAAAAGCAAATTTAACATTTTACGATACCAATTATTGCAGTCCTCATTTCTTTTAATAATTTGGGTGAATTTCGCTATTTTCTGTCCCTTACGTTTTAAAGCTTGGCAGTAGTGGAACCAGCAACCTTTCAGTATCGCAGTCGGGAACGTTGATTCTAGAGCTTTCCTTAAAGCAATTTCATAATCAGTATGAAATGCCTCAGCTTTAAATTTAAATAATTTATTATTAATGAATTGGAACATGTGTTGGTACACTTCTTTCGACCTCTTAGACATTAAAACGTAAATAAAAGGAAAAGTCTGTAAACAAAAAAATATTAATATACTAAAAAATTTAAAAAAAAATACTAAATATACTTACATGTTCCAAATAATAGAAATGTATAATGAGTAACTGTTTGAAACCACAGCAAGGAACGGTTTTAAATGTACCATCAATTAGATATCGACGACCTTTTGCTTTCTTCTCAATTATGTCTGCAATTGTTGGTGATATAAAAATAGAACATGAAAAGCCGTCCTCTAGAATGGTTTCTCGATAAAGAGGTTTATCGGTATGTTTCAAATATCCATATCCTTTAAAGAATCTATCATTCTGAAATATAGTTTTAAGTTCACTAGCATCTGTACGATTTTTTGGCATATTTTCAT
Organism: Sarcophaga carnaria; assembly: GCA_958299815.1. Classification (NCBI taxonomy): domain Eukaryota; kingdom Metazoa; phylum Arthropoda; class Insecta; order Diptera; family Sarcophagidae; genus Sarcophaga; species Sarcophaga carnaria. The sequence continues at coordinate 70,586,424 of OY283153.1, read as the reverse complement.
TCCGAATCCTCTATAGTTGTCTCCTCATTTTTGGAAATGAGACTGAAGGGGCCAGTTGTTTCTCTTCTATACAAGTATCGTCAAAAACTTCCCGCACTCCTTTCCTTTTAATTGTTGCTTTTTCACCACACACACTTTTTACCTTATTTATTATTCTAAATTTATTTATTCATCTTTCTGGTGGAGCATGGTTATGCTGAAAATCTAAGCTTAATGGCTCACAAACTCCATCTTTTTTTATAGAAACTATTATATTACAGCTTTTAAAATAACATACGTATCTTGTAAACTCCGGGTATACATGTTTTTTACGAAAAACTTGATTTTCATCTGTCAAAATTAAAAGTTTTGAATTTTTACGAAATCCATCCATAATTTCATATTTATATTCCATACTTTCCATTGCGATTTTTTTATATTTTTAGACTACAAGATGTACTTCACTTTTTAATATCTTTTATTTCGATCCCCTTCTTTCAAAATTCACTTGCTTACTAAAATCATCAGTCTTATCTTAAATAATACATTATGTTGTAACAGTAAATATTAAAAAATCAAATTCAAAACTTATTACATTTATTATTTTCACATTTTATGGACATTATGTCGCTCTAAATTGAGTCATAAAGTCCATGGACATTTTGACATTTTCAAAAAGTGACATAATGTCCATGGACATTAAGACACTTTGACGATGGACATTACGACACTTTATAGAGTGCTATAACGTCCATGGGCGTTAAGTCACCTTTTTTTGTGTCACAATGTCCATGGACATAATGACACTGGACCTTATAACACGCCACCCAAACATACATGTTATTCGTTTTGATCGGGTAAACTTGGAAGACATGATTTTTTTCTCATTTTTAATATAAAATATAAAATAAGTGATGACATTCTGAAAGTGCATTATCTTGTGAAGAGATTGAAACTTCGGACAAAAATTACGGTAGTTATTATTTAAATAGTAATAGTCGTGTTGAATTTTTATATATGTCTCTTATCAAAAGTTTTGATGGATCTTGATTAGTTATCGCAAAATGTGCTAATTTCACGTTTGCACGACTACCAGAAGTCTCTAATATTTACGTTTTTGCAATTATTATTATTTCTCTTTGCGCAAACATTGTCCAACTTCTGGTGGTCGCTGAAACGTGAAATTGACATACTTTGCGGTCAACAATCAAGATCTATCAAAAATTCTAAGTTGGCAACAGTAGTTATTATAGCTGTATTTTCACATTATATGTATATTTACTACTGTTATATATAATTAATGTACACATGTATGTATTACATTTTTAATGTCTTACCATTAAACGTAATATTGCAATATATTTCTGTAGTACAGGTTTTAACCCTATTACACACTAGTGTATTTCTTACATTGAATTGTTCTGATGGAACCTTTTTTCGCAATGGAACTTTATAATGTCTGATCGTAATGTGAGAAGACGTGACATATTTTCGTTGGAGAATTTCATGTTTTCTTCAATAACACTAAACTGCATTTATAAATGCTGGTGATGTTACAAACGAAAATATAATATACTTAAATAAAAAAGTAAAAAGCACTTAACTTTTTGGAGTCGCATGTGTTAACTGAAAGTTGCTTAAATATTCCATGTAATTAACTTTTGAGCGTCGCAACTTTTACGAGCCTCTACAGTATCTCTAAAAATTAGTTTGTTAATTAATTTGGAAATAATTTTGGAGGACCGCAAAGTGAAGTTAACGAGATAGCTGAGACTCTCGCAGTGGATGCAGTGTGAGCTTCCACTCGACCAAAAACAATAACATAGTGATGATTCTGAGTACAGTTTGAAATAATGCGTGGATAACCAAATGCTCATCACCTGAGTGAACTAAATACATACATAATTGGTCATTACAATCTTTTCGTCAGGAATGTAACCTTGCCTCTCACACCACTTATGTTATTGTGTTAATTTTTTAATACATGTGTGGCGGTTCCTACAGTATAAAATCTACTCCGAAAGACATATTTTTAAGTTCCTTTTCATTATATAGCTTTTTAACTCTCGAAGTTTTTGCCAGAAATGTGGTGCGAGGAAGTCACTGAAGAAATATTTTTTCATATTTCGTTTTGTTGGAGATATCTGAATTGGTGTTTGAGGTGTTGCCTCACGTCTTATAAGCCAACATCCTACCTACTAGACTACTACGATTTCGAGTGGACTGTTACTGCAAATTGTGCAAGAACAAAACAGCCGGCTAGCATTAGTATTTTGGGATGCGTATGACATAATCTTCATCATTAGGCCATTAACAACCGGATAAATAGATTTTGTCCTGCCTTAACACATCCTTCCAGGCGCCTCTGCTTTTTGGACGAATTCACTACTTAGTCCAAGTAATCGATGGCAGGGCTTCATCGATTTGGTCCTTCCAATGCACCGGTCATATTTAATCCCCGCATCAAATTATTGGATTGGATGTTGAATTTACCGGCAACGCACACTGGACCAAAGATCTTACGTAGGACTTTTTCTTCTACTCTTGTACTAACAAGAGGGAATCCATTGTTATCGTTAATTATAAGATCACAGGTCATTAAAGGAGAACAAAAGTATAAAATTCCTGGCAGAATTCAATGGTTGGAAGTCAGTGATTTGACAGTTGCCTGGGATTAAAAAAGTATGGTAGCATCCTATCCCGAGATATTTCCGTCCATAACAATTCTCGTCACAGCCAGTATTGCCGAAACTGTCGTCACTGAACTTCTTTGAGAAGCTATATTGTGCTGGTATCATGTAGGCAATTCTTCTGATAGTTCCAAATTCTTTCCGGATCTTCGCGTAACTAATATTTGAACTATGTTACTGTCCAGTTATGCAGAGATGTCTGCCAATCTACTTAACAGTAAATCAGAAGTGGCAAGAGTCTTTCAGTCGTCTCCACTGTTAGCGGAGGTGTAGTTATGAATTTCACAAAGTTAAAAACATTTTTTGGGAGTTTTAACGATAGCGACTTATTTTATAATTTCATGCTAGTGTAAACTGATTTAGTTTAATTCTAAATGGCTCGCAGTGCCTGTTTTTAGTCATTTGAAAAAGAAGGATTTTAAAAAGGTCACGACATTGGTAGAATTTTAAAATTATTATGTTTAGGCCCATGCAAATCACAACAAATTTTGTATCTTAGGCATCCATTGAAATTGGTAAAAGCGAATAATTTGAAATCTAAATTTTTTTATTGATATGAATTGCTTGGAGAACTCTCTCATTTGAAGATTTATTTGCCGAAGTTGAAGTTACGGCAGGTTTTAGTCGCCAGAATCTAGTAAGCAGTGTGTTGACTGATTAGACGTGCGGCCAAGAGTTAGACATCTTCAACAAACGAAATATGAGAAAATATTTCATCGGCAACTTTCTCTCATCAGATTTCTGGAGAAAACTCTGAAAGAAAATAAAATTGCCTTGAAAAAATTTCTCAAAAATCAGTCTTTCGGAGTCGACCTTAAAGGTCCTGCCATTCACCTATAAAATTAACACACACAACATAAGTGGTGTGATTGTGGATGATTTGACTATCGTGATATTTGGTATTGATTCAATCTAATTGCATTCAACCATTCTTATCTAAAACGGTAATAATGGGTGTTTTTTATAGAGGTGTAGAACTTTAAGTTGCAATAAAACAACGATGGATTATTCGATTGACATGAATTTTATTTATCCGAAAGATAATCTTGAGGCATTACATTTTAAATATGATTTCTGGCATATGACCGCCACGGCTGGCGCGGATGTAGTCCAATCTGGACGTCCAATTTTCGATGACTTTTTCCAACATTTGTGGCCATATATCGGCAATAATACGGCGAATGTTGTCTTCCAAATGGTCAAGCGTTTGTGGCTTTACCGCATAGACCAATGACTTTACATAGCCCCACAGAAAGTAGTCTAGCGGTGTTAAATCACAAGATCTTGGAGGCCAATTCACAGGTCCAAAGCGTGAAATTAGGCGGTCAGAACCATTATTTTCGAAATAAAATTGCACTATTTGCAAGCGTTGTTCAGGCGTGAGTCTATTCATGATGAATTGCCAAACCAAACTGAGAATAAAGCACTTGACAGCTGTTAAATCGGTCGCCATCTTGAAAAGTAATGCCAACTTAAAGTTCTATACCTCTATAAAAAACACCCTTTACTATGTTCAGACATGCACTTATAATGAGTAAATTGCAATAAACGGCATTATTGGTCTCAATATTTCATATAAAATGTCAATTAATTGTTGCTCAATAAATTTATAAATTAAAACTTGAAATACAGCAGTGTCATAAGTACGTTCAGTGAGCATATTACAATTTTCCGACCACTTTCTATTGATATTTGACAACTCAAATATCAACAACGGTAAAAAAAAAAAAAAAAAAAAAAAAAAAACACCAGCTGTCAAATGTATATGGAATAAGCTGCTGAACTGCGTATATTGTTATGTCTAAACACTTAAAATATTGCAATCAATAAACCGAATATTGACTCAATAAAAGTGCATGTCCGAACATAGTATAAAATATCTGGTGGTTATATTCGATCGCAATCACTCTTGAGGGATAACATAATGATAAAAAGAGCGATCAGACCTGTACAAGGATCGTTGGTAATATTTGAGGTCTTAGGCTTGCCCTCATATGCTAATGTTTGTCGCCATAATCTAATAGTAGTATGTTGGCTTATTAGACGTGAGGCTACGGTTCAAACCCTATCTCAGACATCTCCAACAAAATGAAAAATGGAAAACTATTACTTCGGCGACTTCATCTCGCCAAATTTTTGGCACAAACTCTGAGTGTAAATAAAATTGCCATTTCTAAAAAATCTGTTGTTCGGAGTTGGGTTTAAACTGTAGGTCCCGCCACTGATGTATAAAATTAACACAACACAAGTGGGGTAAGAAACCAGGTCGTAATCTGGACTGAAGGGCTGTAATGGCCTTGTAATATATGTATGTATGTATATGTATGTATGTTTACTTCTTTGGCGTAATATTAAATTAAAAAAAATTCGATTTTTCAAAGTCTGTATTTTTGTGGTATCTTTAGTTTCGCATGATAAATATGTATGTGCAGTCGCCGTGGTCTAGTAGGTAGTGTGTTGGTTTGTCAGACGAAAAGCCCGGGTTCGAGCCCCAGGCCAGACATCAAAATAAAATACGAAAAGTATTTCTTCGGCGACTTCCTCTCATCAGATTTCTGGCAAAAACTCTGAGAGTAAATAAAATTGCCATGAAAAGTTTCTCAAAAATCTGTCGTTCGGAGTCGACTTTAAAACTGCAGGTCCCCGCCATTCATGTATAAAATTAACACACTAACATAAGTGGTGTGAGAAACTAGGTCGTAATCATGACTGAAGGGTTGTAATGACCATTTATAAAAAAAAAAATATAAATATGTATGTGCTCATTTCTATATAATATTTCTCTCCATTTATAATTCGATTTATAATCGTTTTATTTTTTTCCAATTCATTTAACATTTATTTTCTAACAGCAACGATCATCGTCTGAATGATTCCATAATAAAAATTGTTTACCACGATTGCTACTGGCGCGGAACTGATTACTAATATATGATTTTAAAATAATTGCTGAATACTTTAATACAGTGTTTAACTCTAAAACAAAAGCGATGTTACATTCTACATAATTCGAAATAAATTGACTCCGTCTTATATTTGTTGTGTTTCGCTTAATTTTCATCAACTGTTTTTAGATTGAAATAGAATGAGAAACTCTTGAAAAACAAAACACTTTTCAGTTGCTGAGAGTATTTATCTCAAATTTATATACACCCATACCTCATTTTGAGAAGTGGTTATGTTACAAAAAAAAAAGAACAACGTGAATTGAAACGACGCAAAGTGAATTATGGTTTGCTATAGCAACCATGTAAAGATCGAAAATTTGGGTTTTGCGGAAAAACACAAAATATGTCATGATTGACGTACAACGAATTTTTTTTTAGAGGAGAATTTAGCATTGGATTTGCCATGAAAAACAAATAAATCATAGGCATTTAAAAGTATCATAATTTTTAAACATTAAAATTAATTTATTAATTGTAATGGTTTTGAAACTGAAAATATATTTTGCCATTAGGTAAGTAGGTAGAGATTGCTGTTTATCTAAAAAAGATTAATGAACACACTTCTTCTTTCTATAGCTTCTGCAGAAATTGTTTGTTCCAAATGAATTCTCTTCGAATGCTTGTAATGACTGCGGCAATCATACTAAGCACGCTAAACAGTTAGAAACCTTTTTTCTTTAGTTGGTTCGCGGTACAGTTTTTGCTTTGTGAGAACCATAACAGCGTTTTGTAGCGGAATGTAGAATAGAATTTTAAAATCTACATTCATGCATAATAGCAACTAGTCAATACATTTAATCGTAGATCGAGCTTTGTATCAAAAACGATACATTTAAATTTTTGAGACGATATAGCCTTAATTCAGAAAAAGTTCGACGCCTGATAATTCGTTAGTATTGTTATCGCCATTATTTTAAACCAAAGAAAAAAAGAAAATTCCTAACAGGACTTCAAAAAATCAAAAACTTCATAGTTCTAGCTTATGTATCATTTTTGATACATACGACTTTCCTAGGGATTTCTTAGGCTTGTGTACGTATTTTTTTAAGTTTCCAGAGATTTTGTGAGAGTTTTATCGTAAATAATACATTTTTTATGGTATTTGAGAAAGAACTGAAAGTTAAGTGTTGGATGAAAGTGAAAAGGTTGAATTTTCTATTCTTGATATTGATTGCAGTAGTCGTAGTATAGTATGTAGCGTGATAGCTTTTAGATGTCGATTACGTATGTATGTATGTAATATTCCTGCTGCTGAAGATTCTGAAGAAAAAGAAAACAGAAGCTCGTCTTATGAACTGACGAAAGTATGGTTTTAGTAACAACAGAGAAGTATTGAAATAACACCAATTTACACGCAGATTGCTAGCAGCTGTTTCTTGAAATGTTGTAGAGTCTTTCTTACTGCTCTTCTCATAATTATCTTACGCGACATACAAACATTAGAAAAACAGTATTTCGTGCTCCGTTTTGTTTGATAGATATTACAGATGATACTACGTACGTATGAGGTAACAGAATCATTCGCTTTGATAATGTGCTACTCGGAAATGATGATAAATTTACACCCATTACGCCTTTTCGAAAAAAGAGCTGAAGTCTTTCAGCTTTTAATAATCCCAATAATTTTGTAGCTATAAATAAAGTGATAATAAAATGTAATAATATAAAATAGTTTTATTAAAAAGAAGTAAAGTAAATAAAATCATTTAAATTTTGTAACAAAATCTATCAATAATTTCGAAAATTCTATGAAATACAAATATGTATCGAAAGTGATACACAGCTAGAATTATGAAGTTTTTTTAAGAATCGAATCGATTAAATAGCTTCAATATGATTTGTCCTAGTGTTGTTTTTAGGCGGATATTCCAAGTCAAGCGTCCATCAAATTGAATGTCAAAATATTTTATGTGTGAGATGGTATTTCCACAGATTTTTGTCAATTTACATTTATTCTTTGTAGATTTTATTCTTAGTAGATTTCATACTCCTCTACCTGAATAAATGTTTCCATTAAGTATCTAGGTTCTTCGTAATATTTTTTATGCCTGCTAATAAAAAATATCATCAGTATAAGTTGAAGTGTGTATATGATTGATCAGTGGAATGTCCGAAGTATACATCAAATATACAACGGTTCCCAATGTACAATCCTGTGGCACTTTGTTGTCAGTCGTTTTTAAAGCACTCAACCAGTCACATAAACAAAACTCAAATAGTTTTGCACTATTCTTAAGGATATCTTGTTTTATTTTTAGCGTTTCTGTCAAACAGAGTCGGTGGCTTGAGAAGCGCCTTTCCTGCTTATGACCTTGATTAATGAAAGTGTTTGTTCAATAGTGCTACATTTATTTTTTAGAGCTATATTGATAGTCCGGAGTACATCTGTTTATATTTAATATCGGTATGAATTTCAACAACATACTATATTAAACAGTTTCAAAACTATTGGTAATTAATATATGGTATGGTTATATGGGAAGAATGTAGTCGACATAGTCTAGCCGATAGTATTTTGGCTTATAAGACGTGAGGCCACTGTCCAATGCTCTCAACTTCAAAAATGTTTCTTTCAGAATAGAAAATATGCACACAATATACATAAATGGTGTGCGATGTTACGATCTAATCCTAACTGAAGAGTTGCTATGATTAATTATGTATGTATGTATGTGTGACACTAACTTGTCATTGGTTATTTAATATCAAAATCTGAAAAATATCGTGCTTTCGCAGCGGTTTTTTACATTCTCTAAGTTTTATGTTGAGGAGATTTTTGGGAGGAGGCTCTGTTATGGTTTGGGGCTGTATGTCGAGAGCTGGGGTGAACAATTTGCATTTTATTGATGGTAAAATGGACAAATTTGGCTACCTCAACATTTTGAAGGAAAATGTAAAGCAAAGTGCCGAGAAATTAGGCATTGCGAATGATTTTTCTCTTTATCAGGACAATGATCCCAAGCACACTTCTAGTGTGGAAAAGCTTTGGTTGATCCATAATTGCCCCAAACTTATAGAAACCCCTGCACAGAGCCCAGATCTCAACGTAATTGAACATCTTTGGGAAGAATTAGCTAGAAAAGTATACCAACAACAATTTAAAACTTTGAATCAGCTTAAGGCGGCTTTACTGGAAGCCTGGAACTCCATACAACCTGAGGTATGCTACAATTTGGTAAAATCAATTCCAAAACGTTTACAGACCGTTCTCGAGAACAAAAGATATGCCACAAAGTATTAATTGTTCTCTTTCGCCATTTTTAGCAATGGTGCTCTTCTTTGTCCGATTATGCGTTGAGCGCAAAAAATTGAGTTAATTTCCTTTTTCTTTAAAAAATAACCGTTATCATGAAAAATGTTGTTATTTTTTTTATTAAGCTGAAAGTCTGTAATGTAGAGCGTAAATAAAAGCAAAAAAAAACATATATTTAATATTTTCTTTTTAAGTTTTAAGCACATACATATCAGACTAGTGCTTGTCCGATTATGCGATGGAGCCACTGTATATATTTTTTCAAGATTGTCCATTCATAGTATTAGCTGGGTGTATTTTGACTGTCGCAGCATGTAATTATATATAATTTATTATCGGAGTGTTTGCTTAAAACAATAGAATTGACTTTGTGCAATTATTGGAATTAGAAAAGTCAAATTAAATTTTCCTTAATATCTTTTCGTTGAAAATCTTTACATAAAAATAAACTTTATTTTCTTTTATATACCCATATACATTCATTAAGTCTGTTTAAAAACATTTTTCTAAAAGCTCATGTTTCTGCTGCCATAGCTATGGTATTAGGGGTGATAACGTGCCCGCATGTACACAATTCTTCTTAATAAAAATTTTCTTGTTTTAAATACAAATAGAAAGCCATTTAATTAACATATTAATATCAGGATTTGTCTACTTATATTCTTGAAAATGATTTTGAATGCATGTTTAAACCGAGAATTCCAAATATTTTTTTAATATTTAAATTACCTTTTCATGTTGAGTATGTGTTTCTAATTTAATTTCCATATCTATGTGCTATTGTTAAACAAAAGGAATTTCTTTTAAAATGTTGAACTGCAAAGGAAGTTAAGCTTTTACAGTGAAATATATTTTGAAGTTGAACACATATTTTCTATCAAATGGAAATTATTTTGTTCTATTGTGATAACACTGCACATGTTATTGTAATTTTCACTTATACTGCCCATAGAGTCTTTTATCCATTCGAGAACTTTACTTGATTCAAGCAAGTACAAAGAATAAAATAGTTTTGTGGGAACACAAATTTTTTCATTTGTTCTTCATTCAGACACACACATTATTAAAACACAAATGATCGTATGCGTATGGCTTGAGATAAAATGTGTTTAAATACAAAAATGCCAAAGTCATTTTCTATTGTAAGCCCGCTTACGTTTAATTTGTTTTATGTAGACAATGTAAATAACATTCTTACGTGGCTTCGGACACTGACAGGACGATGGAGAAAATCTGTCCAATGTTGGATAGATTTAGTGTACTACTGCTGTATTTGGAGTGATGAGAAAGATGAGGAAACTGTTCTTCCCAAACTGGACACATGGACAGCACTATACTGAGGGAAAAAAATTCACCTTGATGTCTACTACATGGATAATAAACAACAAAGATGTGCCATGATTTTCTAATTGATATTACTTGACAGAATGACTGTAACGATTTATTTAAACTGCTCTTTTATGCGAGGTGACATTATCGATATTATGCATTTGATTTATAGTTGGTTTAACATTCGCAGTGTTCTATCTTTAGGTTATATTTGGTATCTTCTTTCACTAATTTGTCCGCCTTAATCTCTTCTTCAATTGAGTATGTGACAGTAGGTAGATGTTATGCAAAGCTTGAAGGAGGAATATTAGTTTCTGTCCTGTTCTACGAAAGAGGATCTATCTCACTACGTTGGACATCACGGATGCTCTGAAGTCCACGCCGCAGTTTGGCCTTGTGGTCATCTTTACAGACTTTGGTCATCTTCCTCCAAAACGTGTCTGTTAGAACTGCACTCAGGCTTAAGTTCTCAGATATGTATACATATTTAGATCTTGTTCGATGGACCACGCTTCAATATTGCATGAAGTAAAACACCACCAGGGTTGTACATGTGACTACATAATACCAAAGACTATTTTCGGACTCACACTTCCACATTGAAATAATGGGTTGTCGAATTTTAAAACTGCTGCCTCCAATACTGGATTGCGGGAGAACCGGGGAACTACTTTTGTTCGACAAGAGAACGGTTCGCGTTCTAACAGGCTCAGTCTGTCCCATCAGGATTACTGCAATAGCTGCTATGATGTGGATGAAACGGAATCGGTACAACACGTTTTACTTCAGAGTAGACGTCATTGATTTTTGGATGACAGAACCTTTGAAGTTCCGGGTGTGAAAATGCTTAATATGTTTGATTAAACAAATTATATTTCAAAACTTTTGTATTTAGAAATCAATATTGTGTATAAAAAATAGGAAGCAAGTTCCACAAGAAGGCAAACTGCTGTTGTTAAGCTTTAATAATTAAATTAAGTAACGTTTTTTTCCGGAACATTTTGGGAATGCAACCACCACTTATTTCGTATGTGTGTTAATTTTACACTTGGGTGGCGGTACCTATAGTTTAAAGCAGACTACGAAAAACAAATTTTTGGAGAAACTTCTTCGAAAAAATTAGAAGTATACTATACGTATAAATGTTAAAGATACATTGTTACATTTGATAGACTGCACATAAATACAGTTTATTCATACATACATACATTTTAAGTATTCATATAAAACACATACAAAAGCATTTGTTATACTCGTTATCAATGATTTTTCATTGTGCCTATATTTCAATGATATTTCTGAACATAGAAGAAATAGAAAACGATACTAATTTAACTAAACTTGCAAGACAAATTTTTTTTTTACTGAATTTCAAATTTATAGCACAAATGAACTGAAACCAAATACCAATTGATAAATGAAATTTATGAAAATATTTACACTCTATTCTACACTTTCAGCTTTAAAATATTTTTTTTTCTTCACAAAAGCTATTGAATAAATATATCAAATAAAATTTGTTCAAAAATTTTCTATTGGAATTTTTTGTATTTCAATGCATCCTGTGCATTGATATTTTTGAGATAAAAATATTTCCTAGCATTTAACTTGCAAGTATAATATTCCATTGTATTAAAAGTATTCAACGAACTTTTTTCGTTTCTTTGCAGTCCTTGTTTCGACGTGTAACCTTATAGTACCATACAGAATCAGCAAAAACATTATTCCTTTAGGAGAAAGTTACAAATTCCTGGGAGAAACCAATAGCACCAAATATGGATGAATAAAATAAATATAACATAAATATATAATATAAAATAAATTAACACTGCGAATCAAATGCCCCAACAGAAAGACTTTTATAAACAGTACAAAAATAAAGGAGCATAATAAATCGATTGTAAAAGGCGTATTGAACATTTTTCAAGCTGTGATATATTTGGCATTCATATAACATCAACATTACAACTTAATGCCAAATTTTGAATATATGTATGAAGTCTAAAAATGCAGAACTTCATAGTGTGTTGGCTTATTAAACTTAAGGCCACGGTTCAAACCCCAGATCAGATATATTTCGAACGAAACGAAATATGAAAAATGTATCGAAATGTTATTACAGCATGCGTTTGCAGATTCTATTTCAATATTGTCTAGTGTAGTACTGTATATTAAGTAGCATCTGCCGTCATTGTAGTCGGAGTTAGTTAGCCTGCTGAGACTTGATTAAACTTTTCTAATACCCATGACAGTTGATTTTACTTTTGTTTTTTTTTTACATTTGAAAAATTAGTTAAATTTATAAATGGAAACAGTCGTAAGAGAGTAGAAAATGTAACAAGTTGTGTTCAAGTAAATCATTTAAACTAAATATACAATTGTTGTTATTCGATTCAGATTTTTAATAATGTATTCAACAAAAAACAACAAAATACACAAAATTACAAATACAAATACGTAAGAATTTATGAGAAAAGAAAAGTTAGAAATCTAACAATCATAACAAGATCGTGAAGTTGCCAGATAAAATAAAGGTGTAAAATAGAGCGAAGAATGATGCTGCCAGTCAGTCCTGCCTAGTAACAGAAAATTCCATTAAAAAGTGCGCGTAAAGCACAATGATATATTAACACCAAAAATTTAATCCTAAAAGTTTAATTATTTTCAAGTATTTTCTATCTTTAAATTTGAATAAAACAATGTGTCTAACTTTTTTTCGTTGGAAAGGTCTTTTTCTATTTTCGTTGCGAACCGCATTTAGGAATCCATAAAAGACAGTTAAATTCCGTCACAAGTGCACTTTGACGATCACTGGTCCTACGTTCTAAACCCACCTATATCCTATAACGTTCAATAACTTTTCCTCCGCTGAATTGTATTATTTCGAGGAGGCCCTTTAAAGCTTTCTCACATCCAAATTCGCCTCTGTATCTCCAACCTTAGCATAACTTAAGTCATAGGCTGACTGTACTTGCATCATAGAAATCTAGAAGTCAATATCTCTCCTACAAGCTGATTTGACCCGCTTTTGACTGATCCCCGGGCAGATAGTAGAACATGCTCCGCACTTTCATCCCCATCCACGCAGTTTATGCTCATAGAAGAGCCATCATATTTAAATCTGCGCAGTCAAGAAGTATGTATGTCTCGTACAAGTTCAGCTCGCAAAATATTTTTGTCCGCACACAATTTTTTATGCGTATTTTTTTTTAATGTGTTGTTGTCTCCTTGAGAGAAAGAAAATATTTGTTACGAATAACTTAAAATTCGTGGAAATCCCAAAAATTGTTACTAAAAATTGCTCTAAACTCAAAAACGAACACATTTTCAATTGACGTAAAGTTTCGTGATTCTAAACAAATATTCTCACTGTTGCGTATGAGTATCAAACGTTAGCCTCTACGAATATGAAATTCAACTGTCATACAACACGTTGTACGATGTGTTGCAACATATTTGCGATTTTTTATACAATTTTTCAATATTATTTTCTCTAATTTTTTATGCTGAAAAATATTTAATTTAATTTTTAGTCCTTTTTAGTTTGCTATTTTACGTTTGATTTAAATATAATTTCATCATTTTTTTTTTTCAGATATCATTCATATTTCAGACATCAAAACGAAAATATGAAAAAAATATTTCATCGGCAACTGCCTCTCAGCAGATTTCTGTCAGAAGCTCTGAGAGTAAATAAAATTGCCATGAAGAGTTTCTCAGAAATCTGTCGTTCGGAGTCGACTTTAAACTGTAGGACCCGCCACTCATTTATAAAATTAACGCACACAACATAAGTGGTGTGGGAAGCTAAATCGTAATCCTTACTGAAGGGTTGTAATTAACAATAATGTATGTATTAAATATTTTAAAACAGAATTAATTATTATACAGAATTAAATTTCTGGATAAAATTATTTCATCAAATGTACGAGAACAAAGTTACAGTTATTTACTAAGACAAATAAATAGCAATTCTTAGACATTTATAAAACTTTTTTTTTTTTTGATACATTGTTTACGCTTCAAATTTTCATCAGATTTAATTTATCTCATGTGTATTAATAACGAGACTGACATGACTTTGGCACCTTTTGATTTAAAATTTCCGTTTTGATTTAAGTAAATTTTTTTTACGTATTATAAAAGTAGTAGATTACGAAAAATAGAACGTGACTGTAAGGAAGCAGAACCAAAACAAAAACATAAATAAAACGGTTTTTATATTTAGAAGAGATTTAAGTTTGAAAGTTTGTTTAAAGACATAAAAAATTATAGTGCACAAACAAAAAAATATATAATTCAAATAATAAAAGTAAATTAAAATAACTTTGAAAGAACATAAAAAGACAACTTAAATAACATTAAATGATATTATCACAAAAAACAAAATGCATAGTTTTTATTGACATTGTATATTCAGATAAATATCGTTTTATTTTACTTTCATCTTTTATTAGTGGAAGTTATTCAGACAGTTTGAATCTAAAAACAACAAAATAACTACCGGAAGATAAAGCCTTTTTTCTTTTTATTTTGAAAATTCCCTTCATTAAGTTTTCAATCGTTGCTTTTGCTTTACGACGTCCTTGTATTTATTTCTGGTATAAAATGGTATTGATATTCATGCCGCTTAATGATGGTGAACTGCTGTAAACATTCAAAACAAATTTAATTTACTCTTTTTTGAATTGAATATGTTCATTGGCATCCGTATAATTTAATTAGTTTTTAAAAAAGTTATGGTAAGAAGACGACACTAAATACAATACAAGGGGCGTGTTAATTTTTTTAAAACTTCTTATCATAATATTTGTTCAATATTGCGGTCATTGTGGTCTAACACACCTTTTTCCCTATTGTATTGGCTAGCTATACGAGATAATCGAACTCAAACCTCTATTCTGAAATCTTAACATAACACATAACATATTGTTACGTTTTTACCTTTTAAAAAAAGTTTAAAATATGAGTTCGTTGATTCCAAACAAAATAAAAATAAATATGTGTTTAGTTTCAATTGAACTGTTTATTGTTCGTACTACTTTTGTGTGCCCCCGTTTACAACTAGACGAAAACAACTATAATTGCTTGTTCGCTATTCTTCTTTGTTCACAACGCAGCTCTTTTCAACTGCAATCTTTAAACCACGACTGTTCTCTTCACACGCAACGCATCTTCACACAGGAGTGACTTCATTCTTACTACTCGTTGCCTGCTTTGTCTTGCCCTTTTATATGCCCACGTAATCAGTCTGATGAAGGTTCTTGAAATCGAACGTTCGGGGTTTAACCTTCTCGAGAAATTTATCGCGACTACATTGTTGTTTGTGTATTTTGTTCACATTGCTTGTTGTTGTCACTTACTTGTCTATCCCTTTTGTTTCATACTGGTGTTGTTGGCTAACTTGTAACAAGTTCGTTGTGTTTGTTTGTGTAGCTTTTGCTCATTTTAATGTTAAACGATGTACACGGTTTCCATTTTCGTAACAATCTCGTATATATGCTGAAAGCGACATTGGGTGTTAGCCATATTTCTAGAAAATTTCCAATTGCGTCGGCTTTTTCAGTATTACTTTTGGCCCATGTTTGGTTTTGTGATCGAATTGACGGTTCAAATATTCTTTATGTCTCGTCATATGTTATAAAAATAATTTTACTTAAATTCATATTGTGTATTAGATTTTAATATCAGTATGGGAGCATCAATCATGGCATGTCATATGAATTCGTTTTAAATTTTCGCACTTCATCCTAACAAAGTTCCTACTTAAACTCATTGATTTTCTTCTTTCGACATATAATCTTCGAACTTTTTTATTGATTTTAACTTTTTCTTTCACTCCAATGAATGCATTGATTTCGGACAAGCGTATGTTCACCAAATTTTATAAAGTCAAACGGAATATAAGAACAGATCCACAACATGAACAACAGCAATGTTGTGCAGTTGTACAGCAATAAGGATATAAAAATAAAACAAAATATGCGAATGTGCAACAAGTAGTGCGTGTGTTTTTGGAAGTATCTTTGTGTATCTTAATAGAGCAAAGGTTTATTTGACACAGGCAGAGATACCATCTGATTTTATGAGGTACATCCTGAAATTCATTTGCAGCAATTGATTGATATATTTAGATAAAAGCTGTTTATGCCATATTTTTAAAGTTATATTTTGGAATAAAGTATTATTTGACTTTGTGTTGGTACAATATTGAATTATATATTGAATTATATTGTATTGAAATTTTTATTAATTTTTAATTTTAAAAGGGTTTTACATATCAGCAGTACCTAACCGTTTAAATTTCTCATCTTAAACTCTTGTTGGAAAGAAATTAAATTATTGTGCCCTTAAAGGTACATGAAAATTTAATTTTTGGAGATGATTTGTTGTAATCTTCCTACACAAGCATTGTTTCCAAGTTAGGAAATTTGGTTATGAATATAAGATTTTAATTTATTTAGATTTTAATAGATTAATAGAGTTCTGTACAAAGAGTGTTTCACTTACGAATGGCGTGAATAGAATTTTATCGAGCAAGACACTTTATTTCACCATAATGTAGTCTGTTGTAGTAGGAATAAGACAATGAAACACCAACAGTTTTAGTAAAGCCACAAAATAGGCTTTGAGACAACTACCTGCACATGAGGGTTGTATCATATAATCGGTCGGATATACATAAGTGGGGTTAATAGAAAGGACATCAAATGTTTCTTACTCTGTCGAGACTTAAGAAATCTATATAATTTCAGTAAATATCGCTTAGAATTTTTACGTCCATAACACCAAGAACTTTCGAGTCGTCGATGTATACGAATAATATGAATAATAATGAGAAAAGACAATTACTGTTCCCCTACTGAGTCAGTACAGGGAATTAAGTCTTCGCGTATTAAAAACTACACAATTTTCACATTGCCATTATAAGCAGTAGTTGGATAGAGTTGTAGTTAGAGTCTGCAAAATAATACATAGTATTTATTGTAAGTTAAATAGAAATAGGGTTAGATAGAGAACAGAGCCTACACTGAAGTTTGCTCAAACACATCCATTATAAACCAATCTTTAGTAACTCGCAAAGGGCGAACGTAGAGAAAGCATTTTAATACTTTGAAAATGCCTTGTAATATAGCCTCGCCCACGTGAAATAGTTGAAATAACTGGGTCCAACTACAACTACACATTACTTATACTTCCCAAAAATTTGGAATGAGCGGAATACATTGAAATTGGACATCAGTTTTTAGGTTTATTCTCCTCATCGTTTTTAGAGATTGGAGTTGCATTTACAAGTACGAAGGAAATCAAATATGGAATATTGCTCTGAAAGTGTTAACTAATTTATTAACGCTGCAATGCTATCCGGTCCAGAAAAACGGTTTATGTTGAGATTCGTAAGAACTCTCTAACGGTTTTCAAGGAATATATTGAGCATACTAATTTCGGCAAATGCTATTTTCCTGAACATAATTCAAGTTTGTCTTTTCACACGCCTTAGTGCAGTAATTCTTTTTAAAATAGGAATTGAACTGCCAATGTTCGATTTTAAAGACTGACTAATAGATTTTACATCTCTTACATCTTTTAACCCTCTTATGGCTATTATTACAACTTGCGTTAACTACAGGGAGGATTTTAACGGGCAGATAAATTGTTTTTCATTATTATAAGTGAACGATAACGTAGAAGTGAGCGTTAAGCTAAAGGGAGGATCATCCTACTGGTAACTTTTAAAGTTAAATTTATGTTTGAACTTATTATATATATAAAAAAAGTAATCAAGTACAACAAAAAGAAGAAGCCCGTCGTTGCCACTGCGTTTAAATAAAACTTGTTTAATTTGAGCAGTGTTATCGACAATGCTCCGCCACAGCCATAATTTGGAAAAAATTAACTTTAATTTATCTATAAGTTGTAATAACGAAAATAAGTTAAAGGTAACCTTACAGTCCCCTTTAGTTAAAGGTACCATTAACTAAACCCAAGTTTAACGGCAAGTTGTAATAATTGCCCTTAAAGTTGAATGTGTTAGTTTTATTACATTTTGTAATCACCAAATTCTAAGATTCAATACAAAAATAGTGGCAACTTTCATATGCTTGAATGTAAATACGTACGTGTCTGCGTTTAAATGCAATTAAATCGAAATGAAGTTCGAACGCCTTGCTGGCGATGACCATGTCCAATGACTATAATTAACTTTAGTGAAGAAACGTCGTCAAATTAATTGATAACTGAACAACAGGACAAAAAAGCAAAAATATTTTCACATTGGTATGAGTGAGTGTAACTACCATTGAATGGTCAACGCACAACATTGTGCTACAGTTATAATTATGCAAAAATAGAAATGGCCTTGATTCAGTTGCTTATCAGCGTCAAGAGTAAAATTGCCATCCAATGTTTGCGATTTCTTTTCTGGTCTTTTGATTAATTATAATATTTTGTTTAGTTTTAAGCTTTTCAGCACTTTAAATTAAAACTCTGTGTTGCCAAGAACAATAAAGTGTCAATCATCACTTTTTTCTTGCGCGGTTAGCAATATATTATGGCTGTTATATATCTTGGTTTATACTACTTTATTACTGCCAGGTATTATATATCGACTGTAGTAAAGTGGTTAATTTTAATGAAATTTTAAATACCGCTATATTAACAGTATAAATTACTTTTGAACTAATGTTAAAAGACTACATGTGTGTGGAAACAAAGGCAGCAATCTCCACTTTTATAGTTTTCGAAATTAATATGAAAAACTTGTATTTTTAAAGACAATTGCATTTTATAATGAATTGTTTTGCTAATTAGTATAGAAAAAAAATATAAATATGCCGACCAAGTTTGATTCATATCCTCACTGAAGTTTTTGGAAAAATGCGAACTGAAATTTTGGAGATTGCTGAGTTTGCTTCAGCAAAGTGGACATTGCTGCCTTTGAAATAACAATTTTTGGAGATAGCTAACTTTGTTATAAAATAATTAATGCAATGTAGATCTTTGTTGAAATTTAATATATTTAACGATAATACGAATAAAATATATATTTAAAAAAGTATTCATACTTCTTGCGTTTATATAAATTACTTTAAAGAAACAGATACTTCTAGTAAACAAATTTTATTTTAATTATAAACAAAAAAGTTTTTAAATTATTTCAAAATAGTTAAAACTGAAATGATGAATAAAATTTCCGTAATGGTGCTTCTTTTATCGGCTGAGAGCAATATTCTGTACGGTGAATACCTTCATTCCCAACGATTTGCTGCTGGCTGTTATTTACAAAATCTGGATAAAATTTTAGATTTTCATCATTCTTCCACTGCTCTCCAAAACGTTTTTTCATTGAATTATTAATATCTCTAATTTTCAGAGAATTAATTTTTACAGATATTGCGATAATTGTTTTGATTAACATAAAACTTATAATTTTCTTCACCAGTGATAACAATTTTTTCTTCAATAGTTTTTTTAGAAAGAATTTTTTTGTTGTGGAGAATTTGCAATGCCATTTTTCAGGAGGATGTAAAAATTCTTTGCTTGCATCCTTCCAGTCGTTCTGGAAACAGAACGGTTCCAAATTATGATAGAACCTTTTCGTATTTTTCCGGTAATAAAATGGTTTCTATTTTTTTATTCGTTTGTAAGCATTACCGAAAACTCTGTCGGGTGGTAGAAAAGAGTGACCGACGATTGGAAAAATGAGTTTAATTCTTTTAAGAGGTGGAGGAGCTTGTCAAAACCAATTTAATAACATTGATATCATTATAGAATTTTTATTTTGACCACTACTAAGCGTAATGAAGTGATGTTATTATTAGAATTTGTGTTTTGTAGACGATGATATACAGCTGATTCAATTAGATTTTTTAGAATACTGATTTGCTGCCCAGGTGCATATAAACACATTATTCTTGTTGATCTTTGATCCTTGGACAATGGTAAAATTTTGAAAGTACAGTTGTCTATTGTAATATGCAACTTGGTCGAACACTTTCGGTAAAACTTGGTTTTTCTGACAATCGAAACTTAGGATTAAAATTTGAGGATTTTCATCTTTCAAAAGCTTGTAAAGTTCCTTGTATTTTAATGTATGTATTCGCTTTTCTGACATGAAGGTTTGTTTTAAATTTTAATTCTTACACCTTTTAATCTTTCCAAATTAAATTTTAAATTAAATAGTAAACGGAAGTAGTCGTGCCTCACTTTTAGATCATTAGGGCTATTTTCATTACACATTTTGGATAATTTGCTTATTGTTAAATCATTCGAAAGGTAATGAAGTTTCGTCTGTGTACGACAGTAGTGCGATTCCATACACTTTTAAAGCACGTATAAAACTCAGTACAGATGATTTTTTCTTCCCATATTTGTGACTCAGCAATCTCCAATGGAAATTGCTGCTTTTGTTTCATTTCTTCAGATTTTGACCATATATTTTGATTAGATGAAAACGAATTTGGCACTGCCATATTGACTGATAGCAGGCATTCAACAGATGTAACAAGATGGCATCATTAACTCATTTCATGAAAAAAGTGGAGATTGCTGCCTTTGTTTCCACACACCATTTTTGTTTAAATTCTTAAGATTGTTGTGATTGTTTGACTGGATTGCGGAAAAAAACATGTTCCGGTTAAGTACGGAATAAACCATCATTGCTATGATAACAGACCCATTACTCTTTTCATTAAATTTTTATGAATCTTTTCCAAACATGTGACTGTTTCTCGCCGTTGAGTCCAGGAATTGTTTGTGGTTTATTCGCATTAAAGAATAAAATCAAACGGCATTAAATCACATTATCTTGGTGGCCAGCCAGTTGATATTAGAATTTCTTCAGATAATTTATTTTAGTAATCGTTACTACAAATAATGGATTCTTCACGAGCGGTGTTTCCGTCCATTATTACCTTCCTGTAACGAATGCCCTTAGTCAGAGAACTAAAAACTATTTCCTTTGCCAGAAAAAGAAAAAAATTGGGAATATTCTCGGCTGCACATTTTACCGTTTGTTATTACGTTTCTTTATGATAATTGCCATTAAAGTAAATTTCAAATGAATCTAATGAAATCTATTGGGTTGTTCGGAAAGTAATTTCGTTTTTTTTTTTGTGGAAATGAAAGACAGTTTTCGTTAATATCAATCAACTGGTCAAAAACTGTTGAATTTGATAAATTTAACCTCCGATCTCATGTGTTGTTTTTCGCCCGATCGTATCAACTAATGTCTTTATCGCGCCTTTATCAGCTTCAACCGGCCTTCTCGAACCTGGCACATCTTCGACATCAAAATTGCCGGATCGAAATTTAGCGAACCAGTTCTGACACTATAAACTTCTTCTCCAAATATATCGGCCAATTTCTTCTGGCTTGAACAGAATTTTAAGATATGTCGAAAATGTTGCCTATCGCTCTCTATATTTAAAAGGGTACCAACTAAATACTACTGCGCAGAATTAGTTGAAATTTTCACACACAAGCCTTGTTATATGAGCTATCAAAACATATAAAAATTATACGGCTTAAGCGTGAAGTTGGGTGCAAAAAATGCAATTAAATCGGGAAAACAACCCAATAAAATACATCAAAAAAAAAAAAAATTTGTTAGCACCTAGAGCATAGTTTTGCTCTTTACCTTCCATGGACATTTGGTGTCTGTAGTAATGAAGAACTTTTTTGATGATTACAACTAACGCTATATCTAGAGATGGCTCTGCCTGACCTTTCTATGATGTTCACGGTTAAGGTTATCATCTGTGGAGAAGCAGAGGCGTCCTGAATGGATTATTTGAAAATGATATGTAATTCGCGAAAACTATTCCGGCTTAAATCTGATTTACTGGGGTTTTTAATACAGTATTTGAGCCATAGTGGCTACACCATTTGTGTAGCTAAAGTGATATTCTAATTGGAAATAAAATTATTATAGCACTCAAATATTTTTTTTATTTTTAATATTGTAGTAATTAGTTAGAGTCTACTGTATTATAACCACATCACTAACTTACCAAATCAAATTGGTAGAAAAATAACCCATGACATTTGGTGAAAAGTTAAACTCTTTAATCTCATTCTACACGATTCTATCTTGTTGAAATATGACTTTAAAACAAGTTGTTGCAAATTGTGGTGTAACTTTCAACTTCTATTTGTATGACCCCCTTGAAAACTTCAGCACTTTGTCAACCAATGACAAAAAAGGAAACTCAATGTAAAAAAAATTTAAAGAGCCTTGAGTATTAGAAAAGTTGTATCATGGCTCTGAAAGTGTATTCCTATGTATAGACTTAATGGCAACAATAAGGCATGAGATGGAGTAAATAATACAGAACTGTCTTCTAGAAATAACACTAAACTATGTATGAAGGTTTACACATATTTTATTGTTACATTCATTAACTATTGGTTAGTAAAACATCAAGCTAAGGCGTTTCTGACTGGATCATCTGACAAAAAGCAAATAATGTGCAATAATACTGATCGTTTGAATTGAAGTAAGATTTTTTGACACAAACTTTAGAAAAAGAATTGTTGCCTTTCGATTGTCGTCATCAAATTTATGAATTGATCATTAAGTCTGTCCACGATAAGTAAATATACTTGCTCCGCTGACGTGCCAATTTTCCAACAATTCAGAGACAATTAAAAAAAACAAAATTCCGGGGTTACTGAACTATCTCTGGTTTTCATAAAGGAATATGTTGCTGAGGCGAGCATTATTGCCTTGTTAATGTTATTTCATACACAGTGGGACAAAAATATTTTAGGCCGCGAAACAGAGAAAAAATTAAATCTCAAGCCGCCTTAAATGCCAGAGCGATATATTCTTTAGAAAAGTATTCGCTTTAATTACAGCATATCAGTTAATTTATCGTAACGTCGTATGTAAACCCTAGCTTTAATTGCAACTGAAGCGTCTAACCAACAATTGTGCTTCTTAAAGACTGTAAAAGAGTACGAAAAAGTTGACAACAATTTCTAAAGCTTCGTAAAATAAATTTAGCCATCACTTCGGGTATTTGTGTGAAGACACATTTAGCTTATCATAGTATGATGAGAACTTCATAAGGATATTAAAATTAAAATGATTGACAACTTAATAAACTACCCAATATTATAGAATATATGTGTGTTATATTGTATTTTAGTTACATGCTATATTTCCGTAATCGTCTGTTGGAATATTAAACGAGAGCCCATAGCTCAAACCTTAGGTCAGACTTCTCGAACAAAATGTAATATAAAAAATTCTTAATGCTTGCAAATATTTTTCCACGCATATTGGAGCGGTGCAGTAATAATTTTTTAAAGTTTTTAAGTGACATTTCAAGCGAATTGTTTCAATAAAATCTGAGTTATGTGGATCTGTGCTGCTTCCACTCTCTTCGGAATCTTTTTTTTCTTGAAAACTAACTTTTAACGTGGGGGAAGAAATCATAGAAAGAGAAAAATTTTATATTTAACACGTGGACTACCGAACTACGATCGTAGAATGCGTTCTTTTCTTAAAATTTTTTTTTTCTGTTTCCTCGATTGCTAAGTCACCTACAAAAATACACCAATCTTTATTTTAAGGTTTTTCTTCAACCGGCTTAGGCTTATAATAGTGGCTATCCATGGCTCTCATACCATAAAGCAAAAGAAGCACAGTTTTTATCCATTACGTAAATACTGTCAAAATATTGACAAAATAATGATAATAGTCACGGTATATGATAATAAGAATTTAAACCTCTTGAATAAGAAAGAATGTGAATAATGTCTGATATCTGGGCCAATACACGAATGTAGCTATTTCTGGATTGATAGGAGAGGGCGAATGAGACAATTATGTCAATATGAAGTGATAATAATGGTTGTTGTCAAATATATATCAACGAAACAGTGGCCAAGCCGGGACTGTGCGTTTAATATTATGTATTCTGAGCTGCTCCTCTACGTTTTACAAACTTAATTCTATTACAGATTACAATCAAGTTAACATCCTAAATGAATATATTTCCTGCAAACAGTCATCTTTGACCAATAAGAGAGGCATTGTGTTTCTTTAACCGTAGATCGAGCCTTAAAAAAACTTCATAATTCTAGCTTATGTATCACTTTTGATACATACTTGTAGTACATGGAATTGTCACGATTATTCATAGATTTTGTTAAAAAATTTTAATATTTTAATTCATTTTAATAAAACTATTTATTTACTATTCTAACATTTTATTATCACTTTAAGAAATTTGCGACAAAATTTTTGACATGACGTATAGCATCCTGCTTTGTGGAGATTTATAAGTTTCCAATTAAAAAGTTTCCAATTTATAAAGTTTCCCGTTGCAATAGAACATCGATTTAACAATAACAATAACAATTTTCTCTCTTTGGTTCCTCTTTGGTTTCCCGGATACGGGTTTCCTCAAATACTGCTGTAAGTAGTTGCTACGCACTTAGCATATACTTGAATCTAAAACTGCCAATTCGACTTCGGTGGACCACGAAATTTATAACGACCATCAAATTCAATTAGTTACTAATCTACAGCAACAAAATTAAATATGAGTTGAAAACGTATTAAACAAAAACAAAAGGAAAGAAAACATAAATCAATACCAAGCAATATTCCGTAAATCTCTTTATGAAGCTTAATTGATATAAATATCCTTAAATTAATTTCCCTAACAATCGCTGTTAGTATTTCATCATTAAGTATCAAATTTCAATTAAAATCACTGGATGTAATTTTCATTTTCCACAATAAAACTAAAAAGTTTTTGAGTTCTGTTGCTAAAAAACTTTAATTTGAGATGAAAATATACCAAGAAGGAACATAAAAACATAAGCATTATTATTTAAATACATTTTCTTTATTTTCTAACCATTTAGGCGAACAAAAAATTAAATTTTTAAAAATCTTAAAAAAACGATATATAAGCTGCTCCGAAAGTATGATAGCTAATCGCAAACTATTTATACAGTATTATTTCTTACATAAAAATACAAGTTGTGTGATAAAATTTTTATGAAAATGGTTAAAATTTTCTAACAAAAAATTAGGATAAATATATTTTTTTTTAGAAAAAAATCCTTTTCATTCGAATTTCAAAAAAGGCTTTAAGCATGATTATTAAAGGCTGGAAGACTTTCACCTCATTTTACGAAAAGGCGTGATAGGTGTGTTAATTCTGTGGACTGTATAAGGGGGAGAAGAACACACAAAAAAGGCCATTGCTCAGGATACTACAAAAAAAAGGGAACCAAATTAGAAAAGTTCCAACAAACAAATCCACACCAAAAAAAAAAACTTTCCTTTTTGTTATCTGTTTGACTTCTCACTTTTGTTTACTCTATGTGTATTTGGAAACTTATAAACTGTTGTAACAACATCAATACATAATAAGCACGATTTCATAAATGCTTGTTTCTTTAAGTAATTTTAAATATTTTTATTATATATTACACTACAATATATATGTATGTATAGACATTTGAACACTTAACTAAATAATGTCACTATTTAAATTTACAATAAAGTTATCCAGAAAAAAATTATTACACAAGTTTTAAAATCTTTAAGTATATTAGTTGCATCATTGTGGGTGTCACTAAGCAGAATAAAAAAATTAATAAAACAAAACAAAAATATAATGTCAAAAAAACAACAATAATATTAAAATATAAAAAAGCTTAAATATATATTTCAGCGCCCTCTGTTGCTAATTTGCCTTTGTTTAAACAATCCTGTTTATGTCGCCAAGGATGGGATGTTCAGACTGTCAGACATAAACAAGGTGTACATATATCATTATCAAAGCGAATGATTCTGTTATCACATGCGTATGTAGTTGACCGAAATATTATTATCTGTAATAAAACATGGGACAAACCACATTTTTCTAATATTTGTCTGTCACGTGAGATAAATATGAGAAGAGCAGTAAGAAAGACTCTACAACATCTCAGGAACAGCTACTAGCAATCTGCGTGAAAATTGGTAATATTTTTTCATCACAAACTACTAAAGGCAGTTTGTTCTGTTCTAAGTAGTACCATCTTTGGCGAAAAATATCCTGTTGTCATGTTTGTTGCTTCCCATACTATCTTCAGTTCGTAAGACGAGCTTCTATTTTCTTCTTCTTCAAAGTCTTTAGCAGCAGGAATATTACATATACAATTAATATATAATCGGTCATTACAAATTTTCGTTATAAATTGGAAATGTCTGACCTGATATTTGAACCTTGGTCTGACGTCTAATAAGATAACACGCTACATACTAAACTACGACTACTTCAATCAATATCAAGTACATATCAAGAATAGAAAATTCAACCTTTGCTCTTTAATCTTTCAATTCGTTAACTTTCAATTCTTTCTCAAAAACCATAAATATTGTATTATTTACGATAAAACTTCACAAAATCTTTGAAATCTTCAAAAAATTACATACATTACACCAAAAAATCTCTGGGAAAGTCGTATGTATCAAAATTGATACATAAGCCAGAATTATGAAATTTTTGAATTTTTTAATTACTGGATGAAATTTTGTTTTTTATTTGGTTTAAAATAATGGCGATAACAATACTAACGAATTATAAAACTATCAAGCATCTAATTTCTCCTGAATTAAAGTTCTGTAGTCTAAAAAATTGAAATGTATCATTTTTGATAAAAAGCTCGATCTACGATTAAGACACTTGCTCAACAATAACCCGCGATTGGATTCTCATTCTCTCGAAGTTTTGAAATATTAATTGGAATATCTCATTAAGTGTCCATGCCGATGCAATTCGTTAGTGCATAGTTTGCATACATAATAGCCTTACATTGCAAACTTGTTAGACATTCCAAGTCCACTTGGTATATATATAAAATTAAAATTTTTTAAGCATGAGTTGAGCTACAAACATACAATAAAATAAATCTTTATTATCTTATATATTCACATACCAACAGAAAAACTAAAAACACTGGAACACTGGGAACAGTGGTTAGTTTAATCTTCTTAACTTAGCTTAAAAAATTGTAACAAGATACCAAATTAAATAACGACAATGTTTGAGTCGAAAACTATGTTGAAAGTTTGCTCAACTTACCAACCAAAACATATGCAGACGTGTAGACTTTATTGACCAAATAATAACCATATGGTTTTGTGGGTAACACGGTTAAAACTGTATGAAAAAATTAAAAGAAAAATAACTACAATATGGTGTGAAATATTGATCAAATTTAAACATATTTTATTAAAGACTATTCCATAAAGTTTCAAAAGAATATTGCTATAAACACAATGGACACAGCATTTGCAGCACAGCAATCTCTCATATGGGTGTATATGTAAATGATACAACATACTCAAAGTAAAAAGGTCAGAATTTGGTCTCAAATAAATATTGAGAACTTTCAATAGAAGCGATGACCGTTTAGTGTTATGCCATTTTATAGGAAATTTTTTTTCGTTAAACTATTAGTAGTTTGTTCATGTTTAAGGCAGAATTAGTTCAATTAACGGCTTCTGCAAATGATCTAATTTTGACAGATAATACTGTTACATTTTTACCTTTTAAAAACGTTTAAAATATGAAGTCGTACATACATACATATATAATTGGCCATTACAACCCTTCAGTCAAGTTTACGGCCTAGCTTCTCATACCACTCATGTTGTGTGTGTTAATTTTATACATAAGTGGCGGGACCTACAGTTTAAAACCGACTCCGAACGACAGATTTGTGAGAAATTTTTTATGGCAATTTTGTTTACTCTCAGAGTTTTTGCCAGAAATCTCCTGAGTCGGCGAAGAAATATTTTTTCATATTTCGTTTTGATGCCTGACATGGGGTTTGAACCGTGGCCCTACGTCTAATAAGCCAACACACTAACTACTAGACTACGGCTACTTCATATGAGCTCGTGCATTGCAAATAAAAAAATATATTTGTATTTAGTTTTACTTCTTTATTATTCGCACAATTCCGTGTGCCAGTATTCACAACTTGATGTAACAACAACAATTGCTTTTCTTTGTTATTCCTTTGCATAAACAATAACAATTACTAGACAATTATTCGACAGATCTTTGTAATATAGATCTTCACACGACAACTACTCCCTTCAAACGCACCGCGTCTTCACACAAGGGTGACTGAACTTCACTTACTCAGTAGCCTGCTTTGCCTTGCCTTTTGTATGGCAAATAATGAATATTCTTCAAAGCGAACGTGCATGACTTCGCTTTCTCGAAATCTCCATAAATGTAAACATCGTTAATTACGTTTATTATTGTAGTGCTGTTGGTATATTTTTGTTTACTTGTTTACAATTTTTTTATGCTGGTGTTGTTGGTATAGTTTTGTTTACCATTTTTTATGCTGGTGTTTGTTGTTATATTAAGCAGTGCGATTGTAAATAAGTTCATTATTTTCTTTTTGTAGCTTTTGTTTACAATTTTAATGTTTAACGATGTAAAAGCAGAACACCTGCAACTAGATCGTAACAATATCTTAATGATGTTTAAGTTAATGTGGATTTGAAAGATAATTTTTAGGCCTCACGAACTTCAACACTTAAAAACTTAAACAAATCTCTCAGTTACCATTAGAAAAAATGGTGTACAGAAGTATAAAAATTATACACTACAATTTCTGACATTTGAAAGTTTTTTTCCTATTTTTATTTTTCACCAATTTATTCTATTATTTGGGCACTTTTTATGGTTCAATATGGAAATAAGTTTAGTAATCGTGTGCTTATCAACGAAACTTTATCAATCGTTTCGAATCAATGCATTCTATAATATTTGTAATCCTTGGATAGTAAGAAATAACGGAATTATTTTGTTTTATATTTTCTTTCGCATAAATGGAAATATTGTCAGATTTTTCCGTCATTTTAAATCCGCTTGTATTCCCAGGAAGGCATGACGACGTGCTTGATTTATTTTCAATTCTTTTTCCAAGGATTTTGTTAAGTCTACTAATGCTGAATATTTATTCAACTTTTTCATGTGAGTTATGCATGAGGGTTAAGAAAATAAAAGAAAGAACCGGGTGGCAACTCTAGCGATAGAATTTTAACAGTTGGCAAGGCGATTTAGATAAAAGGGACAAAGACAAAGATAGTATCAAGAAGGATTGGTACATTGATTGCACAAATATAAAGAGTGTGGTGTGAAATTTGAGTTATAACAATAGAAGAAACCGGTAAGTCAATAGGATGGTGGCAGGGTAGACGTAGGTTAAGGTGATATTAGGGATAGCTCCGAAATTCTAGAGCTATCAAGTTGGGATCCTTTGTATCCCTGTGGGTGGGCTATAGAGCTGCGATAATACTGGCAGTATCTCCTCATTGAAGTTATGTAACCCCAGTCGATATCGGTTAGTTGTAGTTTCCTTTATTAGTTGTTTCACTTTCGTTTCGTGTTCGTAAAGCTGGTATGGATTTTTTATATGAGAGTGCGCTTTAGATACAGATAATCGGAAAGAACCACCCCATCCGGCGAGTCACAGCCCGGCAAAACGGGAGCATACCTGCGATTATCTGGCCACACTGGCTTCGGCTGTTTAATTTTTATGCAGCTTTAGCACAATTTTTCGACAGCGTATTAATACCAGCGCACGCATCTCACATTATAACTTATAAACGAGTCTTGAAAATTTACTTTCTTGAGTTCAACAATACACCTTTTGAATTGGTATGTCAATATTGTTTTATTTCAAATATTATAAACGCAAATCGTAGAAATTTTTTAGAATAATTGAAAGTAAAAAACGTAAGTTTATACTATGTTCAGGCATGTATTTTAATTGCGCCAATATTCGTTTAATTGACAGAATTATTTTAAGCGTTCAGGCATACGCAAATTAGCTTATTCAATAATCATTTGACAGTTGGAACACAACAAAATTTTTTTTATTTTTTATAACAATTCATAAATTTTACCGTGAAGGGAAAAATTACACATTTAAGATTATTTTTTTTTCAGAATTTCTTGTATATAACATTATAACAAGGCTATTTGCCTTTACGACTTCTATTAAAAAATACATCGAATATATTTTTGAAGATTCACTCCTATCTTGTATTTTTTTTTTACTGAGGAATGCATGTAATCTGCCCTACTGCGGGAAGTTATTTGCCCTGAGCACAGGTTCTGTATCTTGATTTGCATATTTTGTGCTATGAAAACACTGTTTTGGACAATTTTGGCACTGCCTGGTATGACTCGGTATATTGTTTGTTTTCTGGCAGATGGATATTCACTCTACTCCAATCGAGTATTACAGTTAAAATTTCTAGTGCTATTTTATTAATAAAAATTCTTATTTCATTGTTTTGTTATAGTCCTTATCCCCAAAATTTCGAAACATTCAAAATATCTTAAATCATTAGAAATTTTGAACAATATATAGTAGAAAGAGAGTGCCGTAGTCTAGTAGGTAGTATGTTGGCTGATTAGACGTAAAGCCAGGGTTCGAGCCCCAGGTCAGACATCAAAACAAAATACAAAAAGTATTTCTTCGGCGACTTTCTCTCAGCAGATTTCTGGCAAAAACTCTGAGGGTAAATAAAATTGCCAATTTCAATTTTTCAATTTCCCGCCTTGCACATTTATTTTATTTATTTATTATTCATATTTGTAATACTTTAATAATTCCTATTTATATTTATATAATTTGAAAAATTTCTACATTTAATTTCTTTACACAATCTTGCACATTTCCTTCTTAATAAATTATAATTTTCCTTATTTATAATATCATCCAAAAGAGTGTTGAATACTTGAAGTCCCATATAGAACAAAGATTTTTGCATTGTTAATGCATAACTATTGTATTTTGAAATAGTTCACAATATCCTACCTGTAATTTTTGAAATCTTTCCACTTGCAATTCATTGCAACATGTATATATTATTGTTGATCCGTATTCAAAGTGAGGCTTAACTGTCGCATTGTAAATATTTATTGCCGTCATTATAGAAACTTCAGCTGGAAAAAACAACTTTTTTATGAATTTTTTTATTGCATATGTATGGACATGAAGTACAGATGACGGGATGTGACAATCTGAGCACTGAGCTCTTTGAATTTGAATCGAGATAAGAACACCATCTGGCAGAGTCACCCTCTGCTTGATCGCAGATCAGGTTTGAATTTACAGAAATGCGCAGCAGGATGAGCTCGCAAGGCGTTGAGCTTCCATGACGCCAACGGCACCTAATCTTTTTTATAGAATAGGGAGGAGAGTTTGCAAAAAATAAGATTTAGAAAGGCAGAGATTCATCTCAAGTCTAGCTAAGTTAAGACAAATTTCAAAGGAATACGCAATTTAGATTGAGGACAGAGCAATAAATCGTCAAGGCATAGTACTCTAGTAGCTCAATGTAACATTAAGTTTATTCCAGTTTCATTTTGCTACAAAAGTCAATCGATGCATAGTTAACATAGATGTAATTTCTGAAAAATTGATATAACATCGATGCATCCTTGCGTTGCATTGACATTTGTTTTATTAATGTTCATCACAATTTTGAAATTAAAATAAAATTTATTGACTGTGCTATATTAACAGTTTTCCTATTCAACTAGCGAAGAAAAGAATAAAAAAATGTTTTAAATTTCACTTGTTCCCCGTTGTTTAACAAATTAAATTCGGTATGAACTTATAAACTAGCTGAGATTTTGTTATGGAGAGCGTATGAGTGTTGAATTTCATACAATGTAGTTTGAACTAATATTTGATACTCATACGAAACGTGTCCACATTTAAATGCATAAATTTCGTTTCCCAGTGTGTGTCTGCATTTTTATTGCATTTATTTAGTTTAATACTGATGTACTTCCTATGCTTGTTACGTATGTGGCAAGTGTAACATTTGTAGTTTAAAGATATGTTCTTGAATATTCTTTAGATTAACTTTATAAAAACTAATACATAAAATAATTAACTTAATTCTTTTCATTAATAACACTATGCGACAATAGTGTAGGTTGTGAGTTTTGTTGTGTAGAACTCAATTTTTTTTGTATATTTCTAGAATCAGCCATCACCGCATAACGCCTCTTATGTAATTGAAAATCCCATGCCATATGATCTTTGGCAAACTGAGGGCGCTGTTGTTGACGGATTGCATTTAATGGAGGTTTTTCCTTTAGTTTTCGGACTTGTAAATGTTCACTGTTTAAAATAGCGCGACGAACTGTTGATTTACTTGCTTTAACTCCTGCTAAATACTTAATTTTAGAGGTAGAATGGGCTGAATTTGTGGCAATTCGAAGAATTTTTCGCTTGTCCTGTGGTGCTAGAGCTGTCTAAGTACCTCCTTTGTAATTTTTATTACATGTTTCACGATGTTTTATGTAATTCATTACCACATTATGACTTCGTCCTATTTTTCTACCGATTTCGCGATAAGAATAATTTTCAGAATGGTAAACATCAATTTTTACCATTTACGACGAATTTAAAGGACTCTTTCTTAACATATTGATTTAGATAACTGCAGTCACAAACTGTGACTTTAATTTTATTTGGTTTTTATAAAGCCTTATTACAACCGCCTACTGATTTAAGTTAAAAATGCACGTGGTTCTATTCTGTTGAACCAAAAAATAAATGAAAAATTTAATACTTGACTACAAAGAAAGTGAAAAAGTACCGTTATAGTTCATTTTTATACTATTTTTTGTGTTCAAATTATCATTTACAGTATTAATTATTTCTCTGCAAAACAAAATTTTTTTATTCTATCTGTATTTGCAATTTATACAGTTTTTTTACTTTAAAATATTTTGGTTCTATCCTGATGAACCGCAGTGTATCTCTTAAAATATAACTTTAATCGATTGAGTTCCTTTCGAAGATTTATTTATCTTTTCATGTACTTTTAGGAAATACTAAACTTATATACTTTTTGTTTTATGTTACATAACCCATATTTCAGTGTTTCATTATTATTTATTTTCGTTATGAAGAAGAGAAAGTAAATATTCTAATAATTTTTTTTTTGTTAATTTGCTTATATTTGGTTAAAATTAAACCAAATATACTATTTTTCATACTACTGAGTAAGTTGTTGTTGTTTGTGTAGCTTTTGTTTATCATATTAATGTTAAACGATGCTACACCGTTTCCATTTTCGTAACAATATTTAATATAATGATTAAATCAAATGCCTCCTTGTTGGAACTATAGAATATATAGAAACCCATTTACCACACAACACCAGTTCTTATAATCTTTTAATCTTTTTATAATAAAAGTTCAAATGGCATGCACACAATAAAAGAAAGAAATAACCAATACAAATCATTAGGTAGATTTTTTCTGCCATCTAGTGACACAAAGAACTAACTTTTATACTTATATAATGCGGTGAGTGACATTCATAACGCACCCATTTAGCATTGACACAGCTTGTATCTCGAAATATGATATAAGGACTTTAAGGACGACTTTTCCTCTCAGCAGATTTTTGGCAAAAACTCTGAGAGTAAATAAAAATTGCAATTAATTGTTTCTCAAAAATCTGTCGTTCGGAGCCGACTTTAAACTGTAGGTCCCGCTACTCATGTATAAAATTAACACACACAACATAAGTGGTGTGAGAAATTAAGTCGTCATCCTGACTGAAGGGTTGCAATGACCAATTATGTATGTGTTTTTTAGAATAAAGTATTTAATTAACAGTATTAATTAAATAGACAATATTTCTTATTGTTTCATTTGCACACCGCAGGCGTCATATTATACCGTGAGCATAGAATTTTTTGAAGTGAAACAATTTAAAATGAAGTTTATTAAAGTTCTCATTTTTATAACATTTTTTTTAATTCTCATTCGTTCTGCGATTCAGCAGATGAATAGCAAAATGTGGGTCGCAAAACGTTATATTATGCACAATAAAAATGACAGCAAAAAATTGTTTCGAAATAAAAGAGAAATTCACAAAGCCAAAGGCAAAACTAAAACAAACACGCATAATATTGAAATAAAATTGCCAATAGAAAAATAGATGTGGTTTGTGCCACATGTCCCTTTATAGTCTTTCTGCAATTTATTTATCAAACAAAAAAAGGATTAAATAGTTTTGTTTTTGCATGAGCGATAACAAAATATAAACAAACGATTTAGTGAAAAGCAAACAATTCTTGATTGGTCGAAAATATGCAATCGTGTCTAGTTTAGCCCATGTGAAACTTAACGACTGGCCGTATACATTCGTGCTGTATATATAATATCAAAATATTTGGTAACAACTAGCACTTATAAACACATTCGAGGTTCTATGCGCCAACCGGCAATCAGTCAAAAAAAAATAATACATATACATAGTGGACAGCAAAAGTCTAGGTACTTCAATATGTGTAAGCAATTTTATGAATTCGACGTTATAATTTGCGAAAATAATTCGCGTCTGTTACAAAACAAAAAATCTCTCTGTTATAAAACAAAAAATAAGGAGAGTTTCTGGTGACTCCATATTTTTCCTTAACAAAATTCCTTTAAATTAGATTTTAAACTACGGTCTGACGAAGATGCGTTTTTTCTTTTTTGTAAAATGTGGACATAAAAATTTTCCTTCATTAAGACCTTCGTTTTTTGTTAAAATTTTTTCCAACTTAGTTTTAATGTTATGCGTTGTTTTACAACCTTATGTCTTATCAATATTCTCAAAGGTCTCAGATATTATAACGATTCAACTAATGTAAGACCACTACATTGTAGTTTTTTACAAAATTTTGTGAGAAAACCAAAATTGCGGCAATAAAAATTACATCGTTTTTGTTTTCACTTTATTTATATCATTGGAATGTATTGAGGCGCACTATTTAATCCTTTAGAAACTTTTAACAATTATGATAGTAAAGCAAAGAACCCTATTAAGCCAAACTCCCCAAATAGTTATAATGGATCGGGCGGCAATGGAAGGTCCCAACTCATTTCTTTCTTTCTCTTGTTTCAATTGCTTTACTGAGTCCTAACGCGTGTGCATCTACGACGCAGGCAATCAGCATTACAAGTAAGATTAGTTATTTCAGGCCAAATTCCTTTACTGCTTTGGTAGCTTTGACCATATACGTCACAGAGTCTGTCACAAAAAGCAGAACTATGTTTTTATTAAAATATTTTTATTGAACCATCGGTTTTGTCTAAAACAACTGTGTTTATTACAAACTTTTGAACTACAATAACATTTGCTACATTTTTTCCAGTAACATCAGTTATTTCACCTATCGAAGTCGATTGGTATTTGCTTTTTATGCATTTGTGTATATTATCCAAGTTTTCATAAATATTTTTGGCATATTTTAGTTCATATTGGTAGCCGACCATGTAAACATATTTTTCAACTCTGTAGCAACGGATAATATTTCTAATTTAAATTAAAAAAAAAAATGAATTAAAGAAATTAAATTATTCTCTACCAGGAACGTAAACGCTGAAAATATTTTCTTAAACTAAAATATACAAAAAAGTGCACTTAATACCAAAATATGCAAATATTGACATATTCAATTTGGTGTGAAAGAGCCACATACAAGGAAGAACCAGCCTGCTCTTTCAATTAGTTGATTCCGAACACACTGAGAATTTCGCAATTAGAAAATTTCTTTGCTGGTATAGTCACCAAAGGTGTCTGAAATAGAGATCAGATTGTCAGACATCGTAGTCTAGTAGGTAGTGTGTTGGCTTATTAGACGTGAGGTCACGGTTTAAACCCCAGGTCAGACATCTCCAACAAAACATAAATTAAAAAAAAATTCGGCTACCTCCCCTCAGCAGATTTCTGGCAGACACTCTGAGAGTTACTAAAATTGCCATGAAAAAGTTCCCAAAAACCAGTTGTTCGGAGTCAGAGTCGTCCGGAGATTGGTTCCGCCATTCATGTATAAAATTAACTTACGCAGCATAGGAGAAGAGAGATCGTTATCCTAACTGATGATTTGGAAGGACCAATTATGTGTTTTCAACTCAGTTGCAAGTTGCAACAAGTATTGACTACTTTTTACTTTAATATAAGTAAACAAAACCATTTTAAATAATAGAATTGGAAAAAATTAAATTTGCTGTATAAGAAAACCAAAATGCCGAAAATATGCTCTTAAACTGAAATATGCAAAAAAGTGTATATCTGCAAATATGTGCACTAACAAATCTGTGCCAAAATTCATGAAAATTTCTGAAACGGATAAACAATTTATAATTGATTTCCTATGTTGTATGAGAAACTACATGCAATTCCATATTTTTGGTTTCACTGCTCATATTATATTAATCAGTCGTGGTCTCCCTCGCCTAGAAAAGAGTGATTCGTTTCAATAACAACGCGCCTGTATAAATAATTTATTTTTCTGAGATGCTATAAAATAGAACAACTTATCATCAATTCAATAAAAAAAATTAAATTTAATAAATAGACCATGCTAAAAAACAAAAATAAAAAATCATGAATTCATATACATACATACATATTTAAACGTTCTAATGGATTAATTAAACAAATACATACATAATTGGTCATTACAACCCTTGAGTCAGGATTGCGACCTAGTTTCTCACATCACTTATGTCGTGTGTGTTAAATTTTATACATGAGTGGCGGGACCTACAGTTTAAAGTCGACTCCGAACGACAGATTTTTGAGAAACTTTTCATGGCAATTTTTGATTTACTCTCAGAGTTTTTGCCAGAAATCTGCTGAGTGGAGGCCGCCTAAGAAATACCAGGCTCGAACCCTGGCTTTTACGTCTAATAAGCCAACACACTACCTACTAGACTACGGCGACTTCATTAATTCATTCATTAAACAAATAGTGTAAATAAAACTTATAGACTGCAAAACAAAATATGTGTAATGATTATATTCCATTCAATTTATAATTAAATTGCGGTCATTGGTTTTTTACATAAAATAAATGTTACTTATTTTATAAAAATTCGGATCAAAATTAAATTAATTTAATTAAGTGAAGTTAAAATAGCAAAAAAGAAAGACAATGATACTTAATAACTTACTTAATTTAAGTTTTTCTCTGTTCACCAATGAATGTATCCACAGCTAACTCTGGCACCCAAATAAACATGTTTTCAAAACCACTATAAAAATTTCTTCTTGTTTCTTTTTTCTCTCTGCAAAACTTCACCATTCAGTAATGAGATAATTGTGAATAATATTCACAAAAGCAAAGGGACAATGAGTATTTCGGGCGGATGGTTAGACTGCCAGACACTTCGAACTGCATACAAATGATCAACTAATTCACTAAGAGACCCTCATACTAAATCAGAAAGGAAGAAAGGCTCGGTATTTGCTGAAATCTAAATGGCATAAAAATGTATGTAAACAATGTCTGCTTCTGTTGTGGTTACAACTACTGCAACTTGTTTTACTAATTACTGTTGAATTTTTCTTCTTCCTTCTTCCTTCGCCTTCAACCTCAGCTTGCATCATGGACGTTAAATTTTGGTTTTTGCTGTTAAACCATCTGACGAATAACTAACGTATGTATGTATATAAATTGTAAAATTTTTAAACTAGAAACTTTTAAATCCCCATTTTAAATACATATTTCAGATAAAATAAATAAATAAATAAAATAATATATATGCCGGTTATCAACCGCAGTCGATCTATATTGACAGACGAAGGGACGTATGACATCAATAGGAACAATGACAATGCAACAGACAGTATAAAGGAACAATACAGACAACGGACAGTTTAGTTATCAACAGACGGGAGAAGACCAACAAACTAATATTTAATAAAATTATTAATAAGACATAAACAAGTGGGTTCTATTTAAAAAGATAATGGAATTCCTACATATATAATAAAATAAATAAATAGTATAGTATTAAGAGGCCCTATGCTCCCTAGAGAAGTAAAAGGAACATACATACATACATACATACAATTATACTTACTTAATTCGTCATTAGCCTGAATTAAAATCTACCTTCTAACACTACACATGTTGTGTCTATTAATTTTTTCCACAAGTAGCCGGAGCTACAGTTTAATGTCTAAAGATTGATTTGAGAAACTCAGCTGAATGAAATATTTTTATTCCTTATTTCGGTTTGTCCGAGATGTCTAAGCTGGAGTTTGAACAGTGGCCGTACGTCTAATAAGCTAAAACACTGCCTACTAGACTACAGCGACTTCCAGCTGTGAGCACTATGAAATTCTACATTGTGTGCAATAAAACTCTGATCTGACCTTCTACACTATACATATATACGCATATATACACCGGCGTTTTAATTTAAAAAAGGTTGAAGTCGCCATAGTCTAGTAGTTAGTGTGTTGGCTTATTAGACGTAAAGCCCGGGTTTGTATCCAAGGTCAGACATCAAAACGAAATATGAAAAAATATTTCTTCGGCGAATTCCTCTCAGCAAAAACTCTGAGAGTAAATAAACCTGCCATGAAAAAGTTTCCCAAAAATATATCGTTCTGTGTCGACGTTAAACTGTAGGTCCCGCCACTCACATATAAAATTAACCCACACAACGTGAGTGGTGTGAAAAGCTAGGCCGTAATCCTGACTGAAGGGTTGTAATGGCCAATTATGTATGTATGTAAGGAGTGTAGTTTTTAAGTCGTTAGCCTTGTCAAAAGGCCGGTTACAAATTTCTTCCTACTGTAATAGCCCAATAAAAGTTTTGATTGCCTTATCCACATGTTTTGATGAGAGCCTTTACTTCTGTTTATCTTTCCTTTAGTTGAGTATAACTTTTAAATATTCGTTCTCACTCCACAGAAAAGTTTTGCGGAGCGGTATGGAAACTCCATTCCTTACATGCTCATTTGCCAGCTCATTGCCCAGAATTCCCACGTAAACTGGACTTCGACAAGCAGTCCCATACCATCTGCACAAGTCGTCTTAATTTAGCAGGATTCGGAAAGTTTTATCTCCTGGGAAAGTGCTACTGACATGTGTTATCTGCTATCCCCGATAATAATATATTGTTTCATTATGACAAAAATGGTTAACATCTTGTCTTATAGGAATACAGGGTCTTGGTAGTATGTACCTGTTATCCCATATTACCCTTCTGCTGTTACAGCTTAGTCTTCTGATTGCACTTTTAAGTTCTAGGGTCTTTGGCTTGATATCATGCTCAGGTTAAGTTTAATGAAAATCGAGGTACGTTTTGCTTGTTGAACATTATCCTGTGTATAATTGATACTAGTTCCGTCTATGCTATTGTGGGGATGGGCTTCTTTTAGGCTGGAGAATAGCCTCTTCCCAACTGATAAACTTTTCAGCATCCATCGTAACCAGTACTTTTGCGAACCCGTATTTCCAGTCCTATCATGCTGGTATTTTCTCTCGGGAATCTCCCCAAACCTACAGCTGATGGCATTGCCCGATTTAGACTGTCCCTAATTACGTGTTTTCAGGGTACGCCATAGGATTTGATGTAGATCTTTATTTTGGACATTCAACAGAGTCGTGGTCTTCTCCACGCTTCTTGGGAGGAGAAGGTCAGTATGTTTGTCGTGAGTACCTCTTCTCCTGAACACGTCATAAGCTCTCCTTTTCTATTAAATCATTTTTTCTTGATCATTTGTATTCAATCGGCTGTTTGTGCATACTTGCTGGCAACAATGATGACATATAATTGCGTTTTTTTTAATAGATGAGACTGTGACTTTGAGACTGTGTTACAAATTAAATTTCTTTATTTAAAGCATCCTCAAAAGTTTTTTTATGAATTAGAGCTGGCTACATTACTTGAAACTTAAATATCGATTTCATTTTCCACATTTTTGATAAAGACATTCGTGAAGATTTTCTGCATATACTATAGAAGCGAATTTTGATGCGTTATGACTAATATTATTAACTGTTTTAATAAAATTTATATCTTTGAAATAATTAGAATTGTATTCCTCTTTCGTTTATTCGTTGATATAATGAGTTAAGCATTTGCTGTCCCAAAAAAAACATTTGATTTAATTTCTTGACACAATGCAATCACAACAGCATCATCAGTTAATAGTTTTGTGCTTCACTTATTTAGTGCCTCCACTTCCAATTGAGTTGGACTCAATTAGTATATTTCTTTTAAGCAGTATATTTACGAGGGTTGCCTTTTATATTTCGGGATTTGGCAACCCTAGTGTTGCAATCTACCAACTGACAGCTCTATCGTAAAGCTTTACATTTTTGAGGTTATACGTACTCAGAACGTTTTGACATACGAGCGCTATTTGTGTTGTTTACAGTAACTTAAAAGATTCATCTCGCCCAAAAAATGGAATTAAATCGTGAAAATTTTCGTGCAATTATTTTTTACAACTTTCGACGTGGATTAACTCAACGACAGTGCATCGATGAACTTAATTCAATTTTTGGCGATGAAGTTCCATCAAGGACCAGTGTTTATCGATGGTATGGTGAATTCAACCGAGGTCGTAGTTCACTCCAAGACGAATTTCGTGAAGGTCGTCCAAAATCAGTTGTTGTTCCGGAAACCATTGATGCTGTGCGCCAACTGATATTGCAAGATCGTCATGTGGCCTATAGTGAGATTGAGACAACCTTAGGCATTTTTCGCGTTGGATCCCACACAATTATATATAATATATATATACAGTGGTGGCCACGAATTTAAGACACGACATTTTACTTCTACATTTGTGATAATTTTTACATCTTATCAAAAATATTTTAGGTCCATTATATTTTTCTTAAGATTTTAGTTATATTAGGAAGAAAAATTAATAATATTTTGCTGCCTATATTTGGTTAAGAATTTTTATTTACATATTATATAGATCAAGACAAAATGCTAGTCGGGATTTGATATTTTTTGGCAAAAGTGGTTTACGATGGGCAATACACCCACGCAAGTTTTTTTCATTTAGACATCTTCTCATCGCCCTAGACGAAATATCAATACCAAAATCCAATTTATTTTTTATTTTACTTGAGCTCGTGAAAGGGTTATTAGCAGCTACTTTAGAGTGTGGTTTTTCGGGCTCTAGGTTGCTGTTTGACATTTTTGGTGGTACCATGTTGCTTGATGTGTTCCAGCGCGTTGTAAATCTTGCATGTAGAACATTTAAGCAGCTTGGATATCTCCATTATTATTTTTCCATCAAATTTTAGTTGTTGGATCAGTTTTCGCTCGGCATCGGTCTTCCAGGTACCTCTGACCATTTATAATTAAATATTTCTATGTATTCCAACATAAAATAAAATAAAACATTCGTTGCTCAACGTTTAGATTCAAAAAACACCAAAAAAATCACTTAGAAACCAGATATTTCTGAAATGTCTTAAATTCGTGGCCAATTTCAAATAAACGTTTTTGCAATAATATGATCAAAAAGCAACAAAATGTAAAAAGAAACAAAATAAAATAATGGTACTTTTTCTTAACATTACAGAGCACATAGAAGAATAAAGAATATCAATTTGATATTACAGGATTGTAAATATTATCATAACCAAGTCAGTCATATGTCGTGTCTTAAATTCGTGGCCACCACTGTATATAATAAGTTACTGTAAACAACACAAATAGCGCTATGCGTATGTCAAAACGTTCTGAGTACGTATAACCTCAAAAATGTCAAGCTTTACGATAGAGCTGTCAGTTGGCAGATTGCAACACTAGGGTTAGGTTAGGTTAGGTTAGAGGACGTGTACTTGTCAATTAAGACAAGTACAGTACCCGGAGGTCGAATTGATCCATTGTACAACATCCTAGTTTCTCACACCACTTATGTTGTGTGTGTTAATTTTATACATGAGTGGTGGGACCTACAGTTTAAAGTCGACTCCGAACGACAGATTTTTATTTATTGAGAAACTTTTCATGGCAATTTTTATTTACTCTCAGAGTTTTTGCCAGAAATCTACTGAGAGGAAGTCGCCGAAAAAATACTTTTTGTATTTTGTCTTTGATGCCTAGCCTGGGGCTTGAACCCAGGCTTTTGCGTCTAATAAGCCAACACACTACCTACTAGACTACGACGACTTCAACACTAGGGTTGCCAAATACCGATATATA
This sequence comes from Sarcophaga carnaria, assembly GCA_958299815.1. NCBI lineage: Eukaryota > Metazoa > Arthropoda > Insecta > Diptera > Sarcophagidae > Sarcophaga > Sarcophaga carnaria. The sequence goes on along the minus strand of OY283153.1, from coordinate 70,544,188 downwards.
AAGGCAACCCTTGTATTTAATATATGAACAAATTTCAGTATTTCCCCGCAAAAATATTCCATAAATGAGGGTACTGAAATTAATTAAATTTCAGGGACTGGAAGCCCGGGTAAGTTTTTAACCTCTTCACGCCCTTGGCCACATATGTGGACATTTAATTTTTTATAATTATAATTATAATAATAATAAAAAGAACAAAAATTTTATAATAACTTATACTACCAAATCCTCTAACAAGAGAAGTAAACATTTTACCGTTTGTCTGCACTGTTGATATTATTTCCAATGCACAGTTAGATACATAAAAAAACGTGATATAATTCTTCGGCAATCTGCTTATTTGATTATATCAAGAAATCGTTAATATTTGAAAAAAATAGTATCAGTTATATTTATTATAATAAGTTTTACCATTATGCAGCCCTTGCGCTGACCAACTTCTTCCTCTTCCCTGATTTTGGTGGAACTTGGTCAGTACAGGGACTGCGTTCACAACGGGCCGCTATGCGTGCTCAAGTTAGCTTTGTGAAATCAGAGCTACCATTCAGACCTAACCTAACCTTTACCATCACTACATAATTCTAAAAGCTGGACTAAAGTTAATCTTGGAATTAAACTGGACGGTATAGGTCATTATTCTAAATACAAGGAACTGAAAAATCCCCCCAGATGTCACGACAAAAAGACGAACTCTCTACATTTGTGAGAAATGTTAAGAATATATATGCCTGATATGTCCGGAATATATGAAATCATTTCACAGAAACATATGTATATTACCATTAACGCTCAGTGGCCACAAATGTGGACGTTATCCCTTTTTGTGAATTTTCATTGCTTTTTACTTTCTGAATTCCTATTAAAATAAAATTAATTAATTTAAAAAGAAAACAAAATTTAATCATTTTTTTTGCTTATTTCAGTAGAATTCATTTTGACGAGGTGCCCTGGTAGTCTAGTAGGTAGTGTGGTAGCCTATTAGCGTGAGGGTCATGGGTTCGATTACCACCAGAGACTCTGGTCTGTGAGACTACTCCGAACATGTGGTCAAGTTACTCCGCTCGTATATAATTAGAATGTAATTTATAATTGCATTGTAAATAATTACTAAATATTATGTACGATACAAATAATAAATATTTACTTGATGAATAAAATTCTTAATGACACATACATATACATGTTCGTATATGTTGAATGTAAAGATAAAATGTTAAGGATATTAAATATAATTAAGATGCTGGAAAAAAAATCTAAACAAAACCTTAGGTTTATTTCAGATTATGTTTCATACGCGAACTTTATAACGACTTAATAAGCATTTGATTTTGTGTTGGTAGGTATGAAAAGTGTCAATGAGCACCGTCATAGGTTTATTTATGCCACCAAAGTCGACATTAGCAACATATTTTTGTAATGGTTGAACGTAATGGATATTCCTACTACGACTACAGATGCATTCTTCCTTAAAAAAAAATATTCGTTAAGCTGGTGCAAACCATACAAGGTTTGTATAATAAAATAAAATTTTTTTATAACACATATACCCTCAAACATTAGGCATATGTATATGAAAAAGGGAATTAAAAAGACTCATATGAAGTGTAGAAACTGTTTTTAAATATTATAACATTTGCTTGCAAAAGAAATTGGCTGGAAAGCCTGTCATTAGACGTAATGGTGCACTTAAGTAGCCTGTATGGTTTCCATCTGGAGTTATATCAAATTGCAATACATTACATACACATACTCTTATAGAGAGACACAAAGTCAAATATAATTTGTGGCCACCATAATCATGATCATTATCATCTTCGTCGTCATTCTATCATAACACAGCATTCAACCTCATTATATTCACAACATCTATGACTCCAGGATCCTGAAGTGTTTGTGTTCTACGGCTTCGACAAGGATAATGTCACATTGCTTTTTGTCATTTTGTGTGAATAACAAATCCGTTTATACGCATCCAGCGCTTTTTAATACAATGACAGACTAATAACTACAGACATTACATTACAACCTAACGTAACGTGTTGCAACTACAACAACGAAAAACAATATACAAAAATACTTTGTATAATACGGGAAGATATACAAAGTATGAAAGAAAGGAGAGTAAAAGGTAAAACCTGAGAAATGTGGCTCTGGGGATATGATTGAGTTATGACTGCATATCAGGAACAACGAATAAGCATTAAATGAATGACGAGTGAACTAACATGAATGCATTATGCAAATGATACTCAAGCAACATATATGTATGTATATGTTGATAACAGATTTTCTTCGAATAAAATCGGCCAAAGAATGCGTTAAAATTACTTTTTTTTTGCTTTAATCTTTAAAATTTCCCTAAATAGCAATTGGAAACAAATCTATTTTCGCACTTAATTTACACCTCACAAATTTTTTAATGGTTTATTAGTTTTAAATAGAATCTCAATAAATTAAAAAATTATGTCGTTGACTTAATTCATAGTCTTTCGTTTTTTGACAAATAACACAGCCCTGCAAATTTGGACTTTTTTTGTGCAAATAATATGGCTCCAGGTGTTTCCGAAGGCATTTTGCGCGCTGAACACGAATCTGGTTTCAAAAACTTTCCATCACGTCAGGTTTTCGAGAAAAAGGGGCGGTCAAGTAAATCTGATTAATTTTTATAAACCTCGACCGCAATATTGGATCCGCCATTTTGAATTTCTATTCTATTTCTATTCTATTTCTTTTTCTCTTGCACCCCTTGACATAAACCCACCCCCTACTTTAAGGGTGCATGCAAACAATTTGGCTTTGGGCTCATTTTAAAGAGCAAAGATCAACTGTCAATTTCTGACAATGGCGAGCACAAAATTCTAGCACGTCAGTATTTAGCTCTACAATGTTTCAAAAATGGCCAAAAAAGCGCTATTTTTAAGGGTTTCAACCCTCTTTTTCTCGAAAACCTGACGTGATGGAAACCAGATTCGTGTTCAGCGCGCAAAATGCCTTCGGAAACACCAGGAGCCATCTTATTTGCAAAACCCATGCAGGGCTGTGTAATTTGTCACTTTTATTAGTAAATTTTTTTATATTCCGCTTTTAACTGAAAACAAATTAGTGCTCCTGTAAACAGGTTGTTGGCGCTGGGCCCCGCGTTGAAATTCAACCAACTGGGTCATTTGGTGTTTGGCGTCGGCATTCAGATTATATGGGTTACATGAAGGTTGAGGAAGGTAGAATATTTTATAGAATAGTCGGAAAAAATGTTTGGAAAAACTTGAGAAAGTTGTGAACACTTACATTACATGTGGGATAATAGAAAAGATACCACTCCATACTAGGCAATACACGTATAGCGTAGATAGATCTATTGATGCAGCTCTGGTGGATTTAGAGAGAACCATTCAGGAGTCCTGAAAGAGGTAACTTTACTTGAATTTCTTGACACAGAGGGCGCATTTAACAACGCTTTGACAGTTATTGAATATATGACAGAGATCCTATCCTAACGATCTGAGAAACATACGCAGTAAATGAAATGGTAAGAGTCTACACAACTAGGGACGCCCACTAGCCATGTTGTGAACGAACTACTGACCAAATATCGGAGATGGGCAGGGATCTTGATGGCTATACGCAAATATGAAGAGAATCTCTGAGGCATTTTTGAAGAGGTCTGGGGTATGTAAGTCATTGGTGCATACTTCCTCAATGGAAGCATATTCGACTCCTGGGTGAGACAATTTCACACAAAATGGGGAGCTTATGTTGAAAGCAGGAAATGCTAGACATGCTATAATTATACGCAAAACAGTTGGAGAGAAAAGAAATGCCTACTTGCGTAGGCAGAACGAATTTGAAAACGGCTCAATAGAAGTTGGATAAAGGGACTAGCACGCATTGATATAAACAAAGAGCTTCTCCACCAGCAGTACTAGAAGCTCTGTTAGATCTAAGACAGCTGCACATATTAGTGAAGATCAAAGTTTTGGAAACTAGAGTAAGGCTGATGGGGGACAAGTCAAATAACCTAAATAAGTCATTATATAATTTTGTAACCTAAAGAATCGAATGGCTAACACATCCCAACTTAACTGCCACTTAACTCCATGACGATTATTATACGAATTGGACATGATAAGAAAATCATGTTATATGTCCAAGCTTTTAACTATCAATTGTATGTAAAAAATGTATTAATTTTTATTCACTCTAAAAAAGTGTGGCTAAAGAATTAAAAAGTTGCAATAGAAGTAGAAAAATGCGACAGTATTTATATGACATATTATGTACAATACACATTTTTGGTCAAATTAAGTATTTTTGGAAAATTTGAAGAGGATTAAAATTTCTCTTTGAGACTTAGAATTATATTTACTGAAAAACATGACTTACAGTTGTTGCCAGTTGAAAATTATTTAAAAAAATTTACGTTTCCAACAAAAATATACACTTAATAACATTTTTTCTTTTAATAACTATCTTCGTATTTACGTAATTTGTAATTTAATGCCTTGTTATATTTATCACAATTGCGCTTACTGTCATTAATTTTCATACTTTAAAATGTGTTTAAAGACTTCGTAAAATGTTTATATTTCCATAGCTGTGTAAATATGTATGTATGTATATGGGGTTGGATTATGCTTTAATCCTTTTAATTTGTTTTAATTTATGATTGCATGATACAACATAAGTATGAAGATAAAAAACATTAAATCAAATTCTTAACACGAGGTTTGTCCAAGAAATTAAGAGAGCTTTTATTTTTATTGTTTTAGTAATATCTGTAATAGTAAATGATTAAATTTAATTAAATAATATTGCTCACTTCTATTGCGTAGCTTCTTTATGAAAATATAACGAAATGTAGCATTTCCACTTTAAGTGGAAAAACTTATTGAATGACTGGTTCTGGTTAATTCCAGTCAATAACACTATGCAACAAAATAAAAGAATTACAAATTGAATAGAGCTCAAAAATATATTTTTTATATATATCTTGAACGCTTCAAACTTGTGTTATTTGACAAAAACTGTTTTTTTTTAATTTACTCTCAAATTTATTGATTACACAAACATTTCTGAACCAATGCCACAAATTTAAACTTTCCTAGAAAGGGAGGGATGGGCCTTTAAAACCGTGTACATATACATATATATTATTCGACTAAATATTCTATGAGGTTTGATGAGGTAAACTTGGCAAATGCGATTTTTTTTTCAATTTTGTCCATTCATAGTAGCCAATTTTAATTAAAAACTATAAAATAAGTGGTTTCATTCTTAAAGTGCATTGTTTTGTGAAGATATTGACACCTTGTTTTATAAAATCGAACAAAAATTACCGTAGTTTCTATTTAAAGAATATAACAGTTGTTATATTTTTCATATAAATATTTTTTTTTAAATGAACTTTCTGTTAAAAAATTTTCAGAATTTTTGTTGGATAGTGATAGCTTATTTGAAATTGTGTCAACTTCACGAATCGAAATAATAATATTTGCAAAAAACACAAATATTAGCCGACTTCTGGTAGCCGCGCAAACGTGAAATTGACACATTTGGGGTAAACAATCAAGATCCATCAACAATTTTGAAAATTTCTGAACTGAAAGTTCATTAGATAGGGTGACATACATATAAAAAAAATATAACACAACTGTTATACTATTGAAACTTCAATGATTTCAATGAAACTTTTATTTGATAATAATGCTTGGAATGGCCACACCATTTTATTTATTTATTTATTTTATTTATTTATTATAATTAACATAACACAACAAGATTTTAATGTTATAAGTTATAGTGCTATGCTTAGGATCAATAAGATATAATACATAAAAAAAATAATAAAAATTATGAAATATAAGAAATTAAGTAAGACTAACAAATTAATATAAAAAACAAATTAATTAAAATATTAAAATATTAAAATTGAGTAGAAATATAATTTAATTGATTTAATTATTTTAGGAAAACTAACAATACTACAGAAATAAAAAGAAAATAAAAAAGTTAAAAAAGATAAAGAATTCTAAAGATATAAAAAAGAAATATTTACAAAAATTGGTATAGAAAAGTAAGGATAAATATTTAACCGATATAATAAACATGCTAAGAACGTAACAAACTTTTCATTAAGAGAACAATTTAAATAACTCCTTTTTGAACGCGTTTGCAATGCCTAACTTTTGGATGTAGTTTGGTAGGGAATTCCAGAGACTAGTGGTGTGTATAAAGAACTGTCGCTGTGACAGAAGAGTCCTGTAACGTTGTTGAATAATCTTCATGCCTCGGCATGACCTAGCAAACTTAATACGGTCTACTAAATATTCCGGCTGTCCCGTATTAATAATTTTATGGAATAGAATGAGGCATTTAATTTTCAGAAGATTATCAAATTCCACACTAAATATCTGATACGCTAAATGAGAAATATGATCCCGGCGACCTTTAAGAAATACGTATCTTGCTATATTGTTGTATGCCAAGTTTAATTTCCGGTTGTCATTACTATCGCAGTTTGCAAAAATTTCGTACCCATACAATAGCACAGGAATCAAATAAGTTTTAGCAAGTTGCATACGAATTGCAAAAGGAGTTGAATCAATGACCGCCCATAAATTCCGTAGCATGCTGTAAATTCTGCCAACAACGACACTTATATGGCCAGACCACGATAATCTGTCATTAAATATTGTTATTGTTATATATTTAAATAATAACTACGGTAATTTTTGTCCGATTTTATCAAACGAACTGTCAATATCTTCACAAGAAAATGCACTTTCAGAATATCATCACTTCTTTCATATTTTCTGATTAAATTTTGCAATTAAGAATGGCTCAACTTGAAGAAATAAGAAAAAATAATTTTTTCAAATTTAACCGGTCAAAACTCATAACATATAAGTTTGAAATATATGTTTAGGTATAACGTTTTAAAGACTCATCTTTCTCCTTTTCAATAAACTTTGGATTTTGGAAATACATAGGTTAAAAAATATTTGGGTAATCAATAATTTTGTGTGAAAATATTAAAAATACCGTTTTTGTAAAATAAAAAAAGTTTGGAGGGTTCGAGAAATATAAAAATAGTTTTGAGTTGTACTCAACAACCTACACTGTGTCATTAGCTGGGTGTATTTTGACTGTCGCACCGTGTAATCAATAAATTCTTTAACCCTTCATCGTCGAAGTGATAGCGCGTGTATTTATTTTATGTTTTCTTTTCTCTGATGGAGCCTTGTTTAACTTTTTTTTGCTTAAATTATATTTAGAAACTACACATTTTCGTTTTATTCCATTGAAATACATCAGAAACAATTGAAATAACTAAGTCATGAAAATTTTCCTGCATCCTCTTGAACAAACCCGTAGTCGATTCATCGAAGAATAACATTTGTGATATAAGAATAAATATGATATTTCACGGTTAAGAAAAGAGTGAAATTTAGTACACAAATAAAGAATACAATAAATGAATTTTGAACTTATACATACAGAGGTTGGTCATAAAAGCATTGACGCCCCAAAATGTAAAAACAAAAATGTAATAATAAAATACAGTGAAAAAAGGAAACTTTGTTCCTTTTCAGATCTATAGCTACCTTCCTTCCCATATGCCCACCAAAGCGTTTTGCGATGCGCCATCTTGATGATAACATGGTAGTTAGATAATTTGGATATAATATAACCCTAAAGCTCATATCTTTACATTAATAGCAGTATAATTGGGTTCATTGACTTGTGGATTACCGTCACGAAGTGTTCTTTAGACTGTTTAAATACTCTCTCTTATTCATTACGTCTCAATAAAACTGCACATATCTGGTGCCGACACACATCCCCACAGCATTGGATAACTTTACGGGATAGTTTTAAGCTTCTTTCCGTTATACCATTATTAAAAAATTATACTGGAAACTATCAAGTGTAGTCACTACATTACACCACACAAAGAAGTTTATAGCATGTATTCCGGAAAAATTCGGTAAAATGGCTTTATCGAATTTGCTTACATCACTGTTTAGAATTTCACGGATTGTTCAATACTAAATGAGACTGTGAGTGCCAGATTTGGCTGAAGTCGGTAGGCATATTTACATCAAGAGCATAGTGAATCATTGCTACGTATTCCAGGAGGAAGTATGAAACACACAGTAGCAGTAAGCATTAGTAAAGACAAAAATATACCTGAAAAGGATTTTAGCATACTTTCTGATACCATGGTTGCTGATGGAGCATGGGGTTCCAACGCAATTAACTCCAATACAGATTATCATTGTAGTAAAACTCTCTATGAGTTAGACATAACATTTACACATAGCCACAGAAGTATACATACGGATAACAAATTTCAGAAATTTTTTAACCAATCCGTTTTTTTTTTGAAAATATTTATCAATGTCTGACATCTTTCTTCGATTTTAAGACGGTTTTGTGCATTGGTTGAGAAATTTGTGAAATTTGTAAATCGGATGCATACATTTGTGGGCCTGTGCAGGGCCACAATTCAGTTCAATTTCAGAAATTTTTTAACCAATGCAAAAGACCGTCTTAACATCAATGAAACTATAAAGATTTTTAACGAAAACGGATTAGTTAAAAAATTTCTGCAATTTTTACGTACGTATAATTTAGTAACTGTGTGTATATGATATGTGCAGGGAAACTGTAGAGCGGATAGACTGAGCAGACTTGACACAACCATCGTACACTTCGGTTAATTCGATATAATCCGTATCGCATCTGCCAGCTCATAATTGACACTGCAGTGTGGCTTTCCGTCAACGCTGGGCAAAGCTGGATAGACTGCTCACTAAAAGTCCACTTAAGCTCCAAATGCGCACGCTCAGTATAATATATATGTATATTACTGAGCATTATATTATAGACGAAACTGTTCAATTTGATCACATGGTAAAAGGCTTCTCTGGAAGCAGTAGAGGCGACAAAGAGGGTACATATCCATTGTTGCATCGGAGAAGGCGAAAGCAACTTGGTGTCTACTACGGACGATCTAAATTATTTGTCTGTAATATATATTAGGTGTTATAGTTTGTTCAGCAGTTGCCGTGAAGAGTCCCAGGACTATGAAATCTGTATGACTGCGGTATTACAATGAGTTTGTCAATCCAAACTACTTGGGTCGGGCACTAAATATTTAAAATATTGACAACACGAAATATGAAAAAATATTTATTTTTACGACTTCCTCTCAGGAATCTCAAATCTGTCCTTCGGACTCGACTTTGAACAGTAGGTCCCTACACTCATGTATAAAATTAACACAGACAAAATGGGTGGCGTGAGGAGGGTGGTAGTAATTGTAAACCTGAGTGAAAGGTCGAAATGATTAATAAGTAAGTAATTTGAATTAAATTTTTTTTTTTGAAAGTTAAGGCTATGTAACATAGTCTATGTTATCCAAAACTTTACAAATGCATGTGAAAATATTTATTTTATATTTTTTAATGTCAAATTATTAGAACTTGGACACAACAGATATGCTGGTATGCCAAAATATCAAAATATTCGTCGATCCAAACGAACTATTTATTACTTTTAAAATTAAGCTTGCCTTGTACTTACGATTATATGCACATTCAAATTTAGATGACAGTATTACAGAGTGAAAGAATTTTCTAAGCTAACTCGCTCTGCGATAAGGAATGCTTTAATGTTTAAAAACATCCTTTTTGAAACACTTATTAACAATGACGACTAAAAAAAGGCAGGAGATACTTTGAAAATTTATAAATCAAAAATTATATGTACCATACCATACCATATAGTATGTAAATGAAATAAATGTAAAACAAAATAAGTAAGAACGAGTGAAAATGAAAAAAATTTTTTGCATTAATTTAGCAAGCAATACGAATTGGAATTTACTTTGAGAATTTATATTTAATAAAAGATCGAGAAAGATAGAAAAATAAAATTAATTATACTAGAGAATTCGCTTCAGAGAATTCAGAAGTAAAAACGTTTAACCGTAAGCCAAAATTATACATAACAATAGGGTGTAGTGAATTTATATGACAATAATATTTCAATATATGTATAATTTTTCTTGTAGTAGCGCATAGAGTGTACAAAACCCGGTAGCCACTAAAATAATTTTAATCAAATACATTCTCAAACAGATTCACTTATAAATTGTTAACACAATTAAATACAAATTTGTGTATAATATTCCAAATAATAGCATATAAAAACGTTTTATAAATATTATATGTATGTGTAAATATGTATGTCATATATACATATATATGCATATACAGCAAATTTTATATAAGACTGAAGCAGCTAATTTGGCACATACATTTAATTATACAAGTCACACATGTATAAAAACGCATGAAACACATTCAATAACAACGAGAATAGTATATTTTAAGTGTTTCATAATATAATATAAGGCATATAATAAAAATATAACAAAAATATATTTATTTAAATGTTTATATGGTTTTGTATTCAAATATGCTATCATAATTAAATTCCAAATGTATCTTGGTTTAAACAACATTAAGTATGTATATGCATATATGCGCAGTCATACACACACAGCTGCCAGATAAATGAAGCACCAAATCGTCAAATATTTGAGAAAAAATCGTCAAAATCGTCAAAGCCGTTTATTAAAATCGTAAAATAATCGTCAGAGAATATAAATAAATGAAAATAAAATTTTTATATTTAAAAACCAAAATTATTTATATTGTAGTAAAACATATAAATTCAATGTATGTACATTAGGGTGGCCCCGTTTGTATGGAGAAAAAATAAGGTATAGATGTTCCCAACTAAAATGAAAGTTTGATTCATTCTAAGACTACGTTTCTCAATTTTTTCGTCCTGGGGTCAATATTTGGTGAGCTGGATCAAAGGATAAAAAGGTCCTTTTTTGGGGTTTTTTGGATTTTTTTCATATTTCTTCCAAAGGAACTATATATAAATTTGGTATCATATGAAAGGTCCTTAAGAGGCGCTTTCAATAGATTATTCTTTTCCTTTCTTTTTTTCCCATAACAATAAAATCGGTATTACGAATATATTGCGAGTAAAAGTTTTTATTGTGAATTAGTTATAAATGCTGTATAAACAAAAATTTTTTATTGTGAATTACCTCTCAACAATTTTTCGAAGAAAAATACAAACGAGTGGCGTATATCTTCGTTTTTTGGTGCTAGAAGAGGAGAAACTATCCATTGAGAGGTTGCAGCGAAGATATATTCGACATGAATCGAATCCACTATCACTCCCTGAGATAAAGTAAGAATTATACATACTAAAATATTTATGTTTGACGTTAAATCATGTGTCTTTTACAGATTCCAGGAATATTACAGGGTAAACAAAGAAGGATTCAAATGCCTGCTGAATGTGTTGATAGAAAATTTGATTAGTAACAATTGCAAAGTAAATGCAAAGCTTAAAGTGGCTTTTAATGTACTAAAGTAAAGAATATGACGTAAATTTTTAATTTCCAAAAATCGTCAAAATAAGGGCATAAATCGACATAATATTTTTGGAGCTCAAAATCTTCAAAATGACGATAAATCGTCAAATCTGGCAGCTATGCATACACACATAGTATTTATAAAAAAAAAGTATAGTTATACATACGTATATAGTATAATAAGATGCAGATGGCTATAGATAAAACCCATGCCACATTTATTCCACACTCAATAATAAAAAATGTTTTTAAAATTTTAAGATTGTTTTAATGGCGGAAAATTTTCTCAATCTGACAACTCATACTTAGCCCTGCTTGAGGGATTTATTTACTCTTTATACACTTAACTGTGCACAAAAGAAACCGGGTACGTAACTACATGTGTTTTATATGTGAAATTTATCAATTATAATTACAATTTTTTAAGATTTTAATAGCGCTGAAGTCGCCGTAGTCTAGTAGGTAGTGTGTTGGCTTATTAGACGTGTGGCCTCGGTTCAAATCCCAGGTCAAACATCTAGGGGAAAACTTGGTAAATGGCAACGCTGGTCGTGACTGATGGGTACGTATAAATTGTTGTTTAATCGGAATCCATAAATTGCCAAAAAGATGGGAAAGAGTCTTGACTTTCTACGGATAATAGTTTGAAAAGCATATTCTTTTTAAAAACTATCCCAATAAAGTAAAAATTATCGGTTTTAAGTTACTCTGCCAATATATGCCATTAATTTTTTATGCAGCGCTATTACACACTTATATAATTGGTCATTAAACCTACAGTTTAAAGTTGACTCCGAACGACAGATTTTTGGGAAACTTTTAATGCTATATATTTATGGGAAACTGAATCACAATCACATATTAAAAAAAGAGGCATCGAAGCAGGATTTTCTTTAAATTTAAAAATATATAAATTAGTTAAGAGTACTATATATATTTTATTTATTTAACTTAAATAAATCATACTATTTAATAGCATAAGACCTTCATAATGATTTGAAGAAATTGAAAAACAAACAATTATACGGCTTTAATACATAAACCTATAATGCTGCAGTCGTTCATAAATATATACTAAAAATATGGCGTATCATCATTATTTTTCCGCTTAATGTTTCATTTCTGTTGTTGTGAAAGTATTTTTCTTGTTACGGAAGGTTTGTGATTTTGCTTTAACTGTTAAAAGTGTGTTAAAATAATTTACATGGTTTTGTAGTTTTAAAATGTATGATACAAAAGTTTCGTTTCCAAAAATATATTACTCGGTGATAAAAACTTATCTTGAAATAAAAACAGTCACAACCCAAACAAGATGTAAAAAGTATTCTTCAACTATAGGAAAATGTAGAAAAGTGGTACAGAGAGAAATAAATAAATTTTGGCTACCAATCTCGAGTCTTCAATATATGTAAACCGTGTTGAAGCTCATAGAGATCAAACAATATATTATTGCATATTAATAATGTAATAAGTAATAATGATATGAAAAACAAAATTGTATTACCTCATTTTGTATCATTGTATATCTTATGATCTAAATATCTCAGAGTTAAGTTGTTGGGTAAATAAACAATATTTGACGAGTGTGATTTTAGAACATAACAATATTGGGAGTTGTTAGCTTTTTTTGGAAAAAAATATATGAAATAATATTAATAATATTCAAATCATTAATTCTCCCACTTATGTTGTGTGTGTTAACTCTTTGACAACCATAGGCAAGTATGCTTGCCCGGGGGTTTTTGGCTTACATATTTGTCCAGGTTACAGATAGAGCAAATATGTCAGAGAATGTTTTATAGAAGAAGATTGGGGCAATAAAAATGTAGTTGAGTGCAAACCCCTATCTGACTCCACTTGTACTCTACGAGGCTCCAAATTTGGCCAAATAATGGTCTTTATACCGAGGGCTACTACAGAGTAAAGATAGGGCACAAGGGGATGGGAATCAATTATGTTTTGGATTAGCCTTTGTCTATCAAAAAAATATAATGAACAGTTTTGGATAAACTCCAAACTGCCTAAAAATAGTCATTTTATGTTTGGCAATTATGTTTGCCTATGGGCTGAAACGAAAATTATCATTCCTAAAAACTCTACAATTAAAACTTCTAAATTGTCATTAAATTTGAACTTTTTTTAAGCGCCTGTGTCTCATGATAGTGGAACAGTTCAACCTATATGCTTTACAAAAAGGACGTATGTTCACTTTAACCGTATCCGAGTTTAAGGCTTATATGGATATTATCATACATATGAGCTTAGTGAAACTCCCATCAACACGTCAGTATTGGTCAACTGATCCAACATTTCACCAATCTGAGATTGCAGGAGTCATGCCAAGGTACCGATTTGAGGAAATTACAGCCAATCTTCACTTTTGGGACAACAGTAAGGCTGATGTCACTGACCGTGGCTATAAAATCCGTCCAATTATAGAGCACATTAACAAGGCTATGCCTGACGCATATACATTTTCCAAAAAACTCTCAATTGATGAACATATGGTAAAGTTTAAGGGACATAATGCCATGAAACAGTATATGAAGGACAAACATATTTCATGGGGATTCAAACTATGGTGTTTATGTGAGTCAGAAACTGGATACTTGTACATTATTGACATTTACACAGGAAAAAACCATCTGTTGAACACGGTCTTGACGAAGCTGTCGTCTTGCAGTTATGTAAAGCACTGGCAAAAGAGGGGTTGAAGTTTACTTTGATAATTTCTTTACAAGTCTAAACTTAATGCACAATTTCTTCAGCAAAATGAAATAATGGCATGTGGAACTATGTAGTAGAAAGCACATACCAAGAATTTTCCGGCGGATAAAGAAATTAAAAGAGGGGACATAAGTTACTTCATGTCAGGAAGCAGTTCCGTCATCAAATGGATGGACAATCGTAATGTCTGCCTTGCCTCAAATTTTATTGACCCAACAGAGGTAATCAAGGTCAAGCGACGTGTTGCTGTACAAGCTAATAAAACAGATATTGATTGCCCTCTGATTATACAGCACTACAACAAAGGAATGGTAAGTGGCGTTTTTATTTACGATTGTTCTTCGACCTATTTGAACTATGTATTCATAATAGTTATATAATATATAAGAAACTCATATTGGCTAACAGTTCCTCAATCAATGTGACTTCAATTGAATTTCGAGCAGCTTTAGCCAAAGAACTGATAAGTTGTTTCAATTCAAGAAAACGTGCCTTTTCAGCGTCAACCAAATTTGGAACTAATTTTATAAGTAAGTCCAAATCTCTTCATAAAATGGAAAATAGTGAATGTTGGAAACGCTGCTTTCATTGTGTTTTTGTTTTTTGCGTTCAATGCAATGTGTTTCTTTGTCTCACTACATCCCGTTATTGCTTTGAAAACTATCACGAATAACACTAATTATAAATTTTTAAGATTTATTGTATTTTACTTTACATTTTTTATAAAAAAAACTGTTTGTAAATCATGTCTAAAAATTAATAATTTGGTATAAAAAGATTGCTTTCAACCCATAGGCAACTATATTTGCCAAGCGAAATGGGGGACTTAGAGGATACCCAGGAGGGCAATTTTTTTTCGTCATTACTATTAGGACACAGATTATTAAAATAAAACAAAAGGTTAAATCGCTTCAGCAGAAAATGTTTGGTCGTCAAAGGGTTAATTATATACATAAGTGGCGGGACCTACAGTTTAAAGTCGACTCCGAAGGACAGATTCTTACGATAATGATATATACAGTTTATTATTATTGAGAAGTAAGTTTTTTGTTCAATAATGAAACATATATTGCAATTATTGACACATTTGCCATCCCAAAAAGGAAGCATTTGAACTTTCATGATGCTATTACAATAGCATCAGCAGTTAGTTTTTCTGCTTCGATTATTTAGGGTATTCACCGCCAAATAAATTGGTTTTAAAACTTGTAGCATGCCTTTTTAAAAAGGAATATTTTCATTCTTAAGTCAATAAGAGCCTTTTAACTTCTTTAACTTTTTTTAACTTTTTTTAACTTTGTTCAATCATCATTTCAATCATCGGTTGAATTTTATCGAGTTGTAACATATAAATAAAGACACGATTGTTCTTTATATTGTTGGTTTTTTTATTAACAGAATACTGCTTAAGTGTATGCATTATTTAGGCAGAAAAGATTTCATTCCTCCATAGCATTCGGACCATCCGTAATTGCACTATGTTATTCAGAAATACCAGTAGTCGCGGTGGTCTAGTAGGTAGTGTGTTGGCTTATTAGACGAAAAGCCAGGGTTCGAGCCCCAGGCCAGACATCAAAATAAAAATACAAAAAGTATTTCTTCGGCGACTTCCTCTTACCAGATTTCTGGCAAAAACTCTGAGAGTAAATAAAATTGCCTTGAAAAATTTCTCAAAAATCTGTCGTTCGGAGTCGACTTTAAGCTTTAGGTCCCGCCACTCATGTATAAAATTAACACACACAACATAAGTGGTGTGAGAAACTAGGTCGTAATCCTGACTGAAGGGTTGTAATGACCAATTACGTACGTATTCAGAAATACCAAATCACACTCTTCCAAGCGAGTTTCAATTAGAAATCTTCACTTTTACCCGGTTTATTTTTTATTATATGTAAAAATCCCGGGTTTTCCGCATAAGAATACCAGAAAAGCGGGAAATTAAATTAGTTAAATTTTCCGTGAATACTCACGATACGAACAGCAGGAAAACCCGTAAGAATTTTGTTTTGAAGTTTTTAAGTTAAATATGCCTATTACAAAATATTGTATAATAAGAACTACAGATAATTACACATTTCCGAAAGCTAATGTAATATAGGAATAAATCAGAACATCATGGGCGGTGAAATTGACTAGTTTTTAATGCATATTACGTCCCTTTAACTAAATTAATCGCCAGAACCCTTAACACAGCGAGTTTTTTTGTAGATTTAGAAATTAAGCTTTCAGATTTTGAAACTCTCTTAAAGTTATTTTGCGGGAAGACAGGACAACATGGGCGGACAAAGTGAATTTAATAGAACGAGTTTTAACATGTCGGAAATTTCACATATGATTTTTTTCGCTTGCCAGTGTTAAGTCAATCACAAACGATTTCATTTTAAAGCTATCAAACAGTATTTCAGTCAACTAATGACTTTTGTAGGAATTGTGGTTCTGAGGAGGAGGAAGAGACATATTTCACCTCATGTGTCAGTGCCTGTCATGAAGAGACGGAAGTCTCTGATCTCAAAGTTTCTAACATCGCTGACCGAACTCACTAATATTAAGATTGCTCCAATAGGTTGTAATCCTCTCCAATTATGTATGTATGTGTGTATAATTATCGTAAGATCCTGGGTACAGATATGTACGTGCTAGGGATGCCAATCGGGAAATCCCGAAACTAAAAATTTTTTTAAAACTTGTCCCGGGATTTTTCGGGATTTTCGGGATTGTGAATTCATATGTACTTTATATATTAAAAAAAATAGTTTACTGCATTTTTTATTTAGTATTACGTTAAATAATACCCATGCAATTTTTCAAGTGTATCTTGCAATAAGTAAGTGAGTATTGTAAACTCCCTGTTAATAAGTTCAAAATAAAAGCTAATGGAACAGCAACATTATTATACCAATTTTAATTGTTAAAGCCGGCTATTATAAATTAAAAAAAATAATTTAATTTTGAATTTGTTAAAGAGAACAACTAAACTTATGTGAAAAATGAGCTATGAGGAACACAAAACTAAAAACAATAATAAAAGTTCAGTTTGGTATTCTTTTTTGGTGGATTCAACAGGTGAACCTCAAGCAAAATGCAAATTGTGCAAAAAGGTTCTAAAAACCAAAGGCGGGTCTACAAAAGGTTTAATCACACACCTTATGGTAGGTTAATTTTGAACTACAACGGTTATAGTTATTGAATAACTTTTTTTTTAGTTACATATGATAAAGTTGGATAAATGCGATTGCAATGAACCGCAGCAAAAAAATTTAAAAATTACGGATTTTGGTTCTCCAAGACAACAAGAATCATTAGCAGCTACTATTGCCCGTTTAACAGCTGTTGACAATCTTCCATTTTCTCTGTTTATAACTTCCATAGAGCTAAGAAAGTCATTGATAGCTTGGGGTTTTAATGTTCTGAAATCAAAAGAAACTATCAAAAGAAATTTCAGGAATATTATAAAAAATGTAAAGAGGACATGAAGGAAGAAATAAAAAGAATTAAATCAGAAGACAAAAAATTTAGCATCGTGCTTGATGAATGGAGCTCTTTTTCAAATAAACGTTACTTAAATGGAATTGTACATACAAGTGAAAAGCTTTTTAATATTGGACTGGTATGAATGCCACCACTTGTTTTATAGTTCTTAATTAAATTTTGCAATTAAGAATGGTCAAACTTGAAAAAATTAGAAAAAATAATATTTTCCATGTTTACCACATCAAAACTCATAACATATAAGTTTGGATAAAATGGTTATGTATACCGTTTTAAATGCTAATCTCTCCCCTTTCTAAAAAACTTTTGATTGTTAAAATAAGTTCAATCATACTTGGTAATCAATAATTTTGTGTGAAAAGATCTAAAAACCCGTTTTGGTCAAATAAAACAAAACTATGTAGTTACTCGGGTGTATGTTCACTGTCGCATCGTGTTATTTATATCGATATCTGGTCCTCCGTTTATTAATATGATGTTATAAAAATTACAAAATTGGCTGAAATCGCCTGTTTCGTTTTTGTCAAATGCCTATCTTTTTTAGAGTACAATATTATTAAGAAGAGATTTAGTTTCTTCTGTATTAACGCTTAGATCAGCTGCTTCCACTATCAGCCTTAAACTAAGTAAATTCGATACGTAAACTTAAAGGCGAATATCGTCTGCACCGTTACCAACCTTAGCTAATTTATCAAGCAGGGGGCGAAATATGTCACTAGTTAGTCTCCTTATATTAATTTCACTTTGGCTGCGTAACAATTCATTTGAATATCATGCATTAGGTTTAGGTTTAGGTCGGAGTGGTAGCTGTGATATCACAAAGCTCACTTGAGGACGTATAGCGGCCCGTTGTGATGCCACGGGTGAACGCAGTCCCTGTACTGACCAAGTTCCACAAAACTGAAATTAAAATTAAATTAATTAAATTACATAAAATTATTATATATAAATTAAATTAAAACAATAAATTAATTTTATTAAATTCCTTTGAATATCATGCAATAATCCTAATTTTTAAATTAAAAGACTTTAAACAGAAAAGGACAAAACTAGCAACTTTTTGTGGCGGAATACACTGAGGAAGATACTGTTAAAGTTTTTTATGGTGCTTATCATAATTTCATTTTAATGCGAGCATTTAAATCTACCTACCAATAGCCCGGAATTGCTGTTTCTGCTCCACTTTAGAGTGAAAAGCTAATTGTAGGAATGTCTGTCGCAATGTCTGTTAACGAAACATGGTTTTTTCAGAATTTTTTTTTTTGTTGGTGCCTTTTAGCAATGAAATCGACTCATCTCGCCTCCGTACTTTTGGTTTCATTCTGCCATTATTCTACTCAAATGAAATCATAACAAAAAAAATAATACAATATCTACCCCCTTTTTTTCTAATTAAGTTTCCAAGCTGACTCTTCTTTATGCCATCACTATAATGAAAAAATTTTTTTTGCTGTTTTTCATTTATTTGTTCCTATTTTTTCCTAAACACTGTGCCCCCTTACACCAACCTACGCTTTCCTTTTTGTTCTGTAATGAAATTCCAATGTTGATTAGGCGTAACAAAATTGATACTCAACGACACTGTTCATAATAAGCTTGTCGTTTGAGTGTATGGTAGTTCGCACTTATACTACAACTGCCACTCTCGCTATCACACATGCAACTACTTCAGCATTTTAGCTTTTGACGTAAAGGGTTGAGTTTACTCCATCCATTTTATTGTTATTCTTCTTCTTTTATATATTTGTGCTATTTTGTTGTTGGAAAACTTCGTTGGTAATTTGTAACCGTTTTATGCTCGACTTTATTATACTGTTCTAAACTGTTGGTTTTGTTGTTTGTGTTCTGTTTGTGTTTACTTAATGAGCTCGAAAGCAAAAACTGCTCTACACAAGCAAAGAAAGTTTTATTCAAACATAATGAATGTATGTATGTGTGCTATTAAGTAGTTTGTTTTATTTTATTATTCTACGTCTCTGTGATTGTATGTGTGCCTGTATGATTGCTAAAGAAAAACAACAGGAAGTTAACGTATGTATGCATGTATGTATGTATTGAAGCACAATAGCCCTTGCAGTGTGTAAAAGTACAATAAAAACTAAAAATAGAAAATCTAGTAATAAAACAACAGCAAATTATTACAGTTGTATTGTTGTTGCAGCAGTGCTCCAAATATAAATTATACAGTTGCCATTTTATTGATGACATTGTTTTCATTTCCGTTAAATCCTTTCACTCTCGTTTTAAGCATCATTCTCGCATCTATTTTTAATTGTTTTTTATTTATTTACTTATTTACTTATTAGAATACAACTACAAATTATGTTTAATTATTTACATAGACCACAACCCTCATAGCACTCACTAGACTACCAGCGCGCCCATAATTGTTTATCTTATTATGTTAACAATTAAAAATATATTTAACACGGGTTTTGTTTATATTTCCATGTGACACCGTTTATTTGTCAACATTAGAATTACTTTTTTCTTGCTATTACTCTGATGTCGATGAGGTTGACTATGAGAAGCATAGCAAACAAAACATTAGAAATATGACATGTGTTGGAGGAGTAGAAATAATTGCATTACCTGTATTTAGTTTTAGTTTAGTAGTTTAGTATTGCTGATTATAGTTAATTAGTTTTTTTCTTTGTAAATTGGTATCGCCGTTGCATAGTAGGTAGTGTGTTAGCTTATTAGACGTGGGGCCACGGCTAAAAACTTAGGTTTCTTCGGCCTCCCAGTAGATTTCTGGCAAGAAATCTGAGAGTAAATAAAATTGCCAAGAAAAGTTTCCCAAAAATCTGTCGTTTGGAGTCAACTTTAAACTGTAGGGCCAGCCACTTGTGTAACAAACTAATGCTAGGTGGTAATCTCAACTGAATGGTTGTAATGATGTGCGTATGTAAATCGATATTTTGAGAAATTATATTCAATTAAATTTTTTAATTTTGCTTATTAATCTAAATGAAATTCAAATTATGGTAGTCAATCTAATATTAACTGAAGTACTTCAAAGAGAAATTGCATATCTTAACATAATAAATGGAAAATTCTTTTACAAGATCTTAGACAATTTCATCTTAATAAGAAGCATAACATCAACCACATCTCTATATGTACTATTGATTTTAAAAACGATTTTATTCACATCAAACTAGAACCAACAGTTATGCTATTTGACATGTTTTACATCTAGTTCTTTATTGCCTGGCCAACATGAAGATATCATAGGGAATCTACAACACGTTGTTAAAAGCAAAGAGTATGCTTATCTATATTTCGTAGTTATATGTTCGGTTTCCAGACTACACCTTAAGATCCAACTGAGCCTGGGTATGTTCCCGATAGTTCTGGGAATACGCCATTTTATACTGGTGCCTTACTTAAAACATGCTACTGCTCATAAGATTATGCTCCTGCTTTCAATTAAATAAACAAGATCATCTACAACCATAAAAAAGAGTTGAAGTTATCATCGGGGGTTTTTCAAAGAACCGTTTAATGTCAGAATAATGCGTCTAAATTGTATAAGTTTGTTTAAAAAATATCTGTTGGAAAATTTTGTAGCCTCGTGAGCAAACAATTTGTGCAATTAATGATCGTTTTCGATCATTGCATTGCATTTGCATTTGTGTTTGCATTTTTATTGATTTGAATCATTTGAAAAAGGCTGAATATGAGCATTTTTATCTAAGAGTTATATTTAGTCTTAAAACAATCAGAATTGTTAATGCATCACCACTACATTTATTAAAATGGTCGCTTGTTTCGATTTTTACTCTGCTTTATCATCGAACATGCCGCTCGATAGTATATTGACTGAATTTTTTGTTTCAAAAATTAATAAGCTAAACACTTTCAGCGCATTAATACTGCAAAGTCAGAAGTGGTACTTTTCCAAAATAATATAAAAAAATAAATGACTACCTACACCTTTTTTAAAATAAGAATTCATTTCAATAATTTTTACATCTTATATTATTAACTTTTTGTGTAAAAAACACTGAAATTTGGTACTAAACGTTATATTGATTAAGTTAAGAAAAAAAGAATTTCATCTCTTACAGCCAATACAATCCGAAACGATTTCATCGCATAAACGTATAGAATAAGTTTTAAGTAAATCTCTAAATTTGTTCAGCGATCGATAAAATTCGGTGATTTATAAATCTTAATTCAAAAAATAAATACTGTCCTCTAACATTACGTTGCAGTAACACAACAGTAGACAGACC
Source organism: Sarcophaga carnaria (assembly GCA_958299815.1). Taxonomy (NCBI): domain Eukaryota; kingdom Metazoa; phylum Arthropoda; class Insecta; order Diptera; family Sarcophagidae; genus Sarcophaga; species Sarcophaga carnaria. The sequence continues at coordinate 70,522,270 of OY283153.1, read as the reverse complement.
TAATTTCTTTTTTAACCATTAAAGCTAATGCTGACTTTAAAAAGCTATTTTAAATCGCTCATATGCAATCTAAACAATTTTTATTATGAATTAATAAGAAAATGCTGTAATCCAACAAAAACAGCCCCACAAAGTTCTTAGTGAAAGTATCTTACACGTATATGGTACTGTAATGGTACAAAAACTTCCCATCACTAGCCTGTACTTTTAGTACAACTATGTGAAGTTATAGGAATTATTATAATATTCATACTTATGAGTACAACTCTGTAACATGGTAGCATTAAGAATAGGATAAGATGATTGAAGAGAATAAAATAAAGGTATTCTGTTTTTGATCGTGAAAAAGGAAAGTTGTGTGTTTTTTATTTATTTGTTATATGGCGACCGTGACAGCAGAGGACCAGCGCATAAAAGTAACGGAGATAACGGTGGAAAAAAAACTCCTATTGGAGACAAAAATTTAATTTTAAAACCGTAACTACATAAACGTTAACAACAAAGTAACACATAACCTCTAAAAGCAACAGAAATAAACCAAAACATGATCAAAAACTAAAATTAATTGAAAAATAATTAAAGAAAAAATACCAAACAAAAGATTATTAAAATATACGAAAACGAAAAACATGAAAAAATCTAACCTAAAAACTTATTTCTATACTAAACAACAACAATTGGCACTAAATATTACAAAATCTTATAAGATACTAAATAAAACATTAACAAATAATTACAAGTAATATAAAACCAGTTGAACAAATTCAAAACTTTCAATGTTTGTAAAACCATCATAACCTAGAAACATCACGTAAAACTAACAAATAATCAAACCTAACCTCAAAGTGAAAATAAAACGGGGACTAGAATCTTGCATAAAATTGTCGTAGAAATTTAGAAAGAAAGTTACAAGTTTTTTTTCTCATTAAAAAATTAAAATACAAAAAAAAAGAAGAAATTAATGTTTTTTAAAACCTAACCTCAAACCTTATGAATTGTAACAAAGAACCGTTAAACGATTGCTGAACTGTGTGTGATATCTGTGTGGCAGATAACAATTTCAACATCTATAGAAAATCATTTGAAATTAAAAAAAAAAATATCGTGTAATAATAATAAAAAAAAAAAATAAAAAAAAACCAATTGCACTTAAATTATAATTAAAAAAAGTAAATGAAATAAATTTAAGTTAATAATTAACACTTTACTAAACATGCAATATTAAATTTAAATAACGCTCTCTGTCTCTCTCTAACTATCTATCGTTCTCTCTACGGCTCCATTTGTCTTACGGAACAGTGCTATTTTTGTCTCTATCGTGCTCGCTAATATTTTAAACGAAAAAAAAATTTAAAAAAAAAATTTTGGTTACAGTTATAAACCAATAACAAGTGAAGCAGAGGACAAAACCAACAACAAAACTTATGTCAAAAAGCATACTAGTATAAAAAATTGTTTTTCTTATTTACAATGAAACAAACAGTTTTCAAGTAACGGCAACATTAAAACAGAAAAGTATAAGAATAGCATATTTGCCAATCAAGTGCGTATAAAACTAATTTTTTTTTTTATGAAACATATTAAAGAAAAATAAAAATTACAACCAAAATAAAATCGATGTACAAACCTAAAAAGTTCAATAAAAGAACAGAAGATGCAAACAAAAATATGGGAAATAAATTATAATAAACTGAGACCACAACAATAAATCAACATCATTATTACCACAAGTACAGTCATCATTCAGACATCATCAACAAGAAATATTCAAGCAACATTATCGTGGAACAACAGGAAGACATGCAACAAACGAAAATAATAAGTATTCATTTTTACATATGTATATTTAAAAATTTGTAATAAATATTATTATTGTATGTATGAAATTATATTTAGATTTTAGTATATTATTTCTGACTACTTTAATATGATTAATATAGGGCAGCAATATTTTATAGAAATTTGAGAAAAAAAAAATTAAAATTATTTCATTAATGAAATATAATTGATATAAATACAAATTCATAGAATTTTACGAATTAAAATTATATAGCATTTAAATTAAATTATTATGATCACATAGGGATAATTTATCCAAAGTCTGAATTTGGGAATCTGATAAGGGTGTAACGAACTTTAAACATCTGATGTCAAAATTTGATGATAAAGTACTTGAGGAACATTTAAATGAGTTTGACAGGATTAAGAAACGGATCTTGCAGAATCGGCCTGTATCGACGAAACAAGGGAAAAGGGCAGAGTATATTAGACTACTTATTAGTGCATATAATTCCATTTTACCGTACACCAGTCTACACATTGCTGAACTTGCGGTTGTTACAAGAACAACTACTCTTAATAAGATAGAACATTGCAGGGAACTTTTAGTCAGGTGTTTTGGAAAGCTAGATTGTCGAGTTAGGGTGCCCCGTGATGTTGTTGACCTTGAATTATTAAATGAGGAATCGTTAACGGATTCCGAGCCTGATGAGTTGGAAGGAGTACATGGGAAGGAGCGGAAATGGTTTAGTACGAATATAGTAGTTGGGGAGGAAGATGATTCGGATTTGAAGGCGGAAGGAAGTTCTGTTGAGTATAATATTGAAACACTATACAAACTAGGTTCAACAATGGCGACTGCAGAGCAAAGAAGAAATTTTATTAGTATGTGCTCCAATTTGATTAGGGAAAACTATAGTGGTGACCCGCTGGCATTAGAAGCATTTTTGGATAAAATTGATTTGATAAGAGACCTTGCTGAGGATAATTTAGTTCCCACTTTGCTGAATTTTATAAAAACTAAACTAGAGGGGAAGGCACGTGAGGCATTACCCGAGGGTGAACTGTCGGTCGACGGGATAAAGACCGCTTTGAAGACCAAAATTAGATCGGAAAATTCAAAGATAGTGGCAGGGAAAATTGCAGCCGTGAAAGTTAGAGGAGATGACTATTCGGAATTTGCAAAGAAGGTAGAGGACTTGGCTGACGCTCTTGACCGATCATTGGTAATGGAGGGTGTTTCCCGTGCTAAGGCACATGAGATGGCGGTCGAACGTACGGTTAGCGTATGCCGTTTGAACGCCAGATCGACACTGGTTAAATCAATTTTGGCATCGACTGTGTTTTCTGATCCGAAGGATGTGGTGGCAAAGTTAGGTGTGGAACAGGCTAATGAACTGGATGAAAGACAGGTAATGGCTTTTAGGTCGCAGGACATTTATCAGAATTTTTCAAATAGGGGCAGACCATGACAATTTGAGTGTAATTTTACCAGTGGAAATGGCTTCAACAATGGTAATTACAGACGTGGTGGTAATTCGTTTAGAGGTTTTGGTCACAATCGTGGCAATTATAATAATTATAATGGACATAACAGCGCATACAATCGTGGTAGCAGGAGAACGCGAAACAGCTATGGTAACAATGGAGGTAACCGATCAGGCAATAGGGGTGCAAGGGCTCTGCCTTTAAACGCGGAGAGCCCCCAGCAGGTGACGTTGGGGGAGATGGAGGAGACCAGTCATTAAATCTGCAGAAATTGCAAACACCTACTATCGATTCAGGCGACACTAAGCAATCATTATATAAGGACCATCATACCTATACTGGGGCAGTTTACTGCCTGAATTTAAATTATTCGGAAATCATAAGCCTCGAAGGTATCGGATTGAATGGAAACTGTAACTTCCTGGTTGACTCTCAAGCATACATTTCACTGATTAAACAATCTCATATAGATTCAAATATCACAATTGACCGAAGTGATATTGTGAACATTATAGGTGTAACTTCCAATTCCATTTCAACCATGGGGAAAATAAGAGCAAACTTGATAATTGGGCACAATTTAATTCCGACTACTTTACATGTTGTTGATGACAATTTCAATATTCCCACCGCGGGAATATTAGGCAAGGACTTTCTCAAATTAAATAAATGCTGTATTAATTACGACAGAATGTTTATATCAGTGGCATGCGGTAATCAAAATTTTAAACTTCCCGTTGAGCATGGTACAACTACTGACAATTGCATAATACCACCTAGATGTGAGGTCTACAGGGCTTTCAAATTTGATGTCGGGACATGTGGCGAGTCGATGTTTGTTGAGGCACAGGAAATCTGTGGGGGAGTATTTGTAGAAAGATGTGTAGTAGAATCAGATAGTCCAGTATTGAGAGTAGTTAATGTGACGAATGAGTATAAGTGTGTCCAGGATACAGAAATTAAATTTGAGAGACTTTCGAATTATTATGTCTACTCAATTGATGCTGTGGTACCCGGATCGAATCGTATGGACTTGCTAGGGGAAATATGGAAGACGCGAATGCCACTTGGTGTTGAGGATAAGCTTATGCCTTTGTGTGAGAAGTATTCGGATGTATTTGCACTTAAGAGCGATAAAATGACGATTAACAACTTTTACACACAGAAATTGAAATTAAATGATACCTCTCCTGTTTACGTAAAGAACTATCGTTTACCACATAGTCAAAAAGTGAAGAACAGGTTAAGCACCTTTTACAAAACGATCTCATCGAGCCAAGTCAGTCAAATTATAACAGTCCCCTTATTTTGGTACCGAAAAAGGCGGTGGATGGTAGAAAAACGTTCAGGATGTGTGTGGATTATAGGGCAGTCAATAAAAAATTAGTGGCCGACAAATTTCCACTACCGAGAATAGACGAAATATTGGATAATCTTGGTCGTGCCAGGTATTTCTCGGTACTCGATCTACTTTCGGGTTTCCACCAAATACCCCTTCACGAAGACTCCAGAGATATCACATCGTTTAGTACTAATTCGGGTTCGTTTCGTTGGAAGGTTTTGCAATTCGGGTTGAATATCGCCCCGAACTCGTTTTCGCGTATGATGCATATTGCATTTTCGGGCCTTCCACCCAATCAGGCTTTTTTGTACGTGGACGATATTATTGTTGTAGATTGCAGCATAGAACATCATTTGAGAAACTTGGAAAATGTTTTTGGAATTCTTAGGAAATTTAATTTAAAGATTAACCCATACAAGTGCAATTTTTCCAACCTGAGGTTACTTTTCTCGGACACAAGTGCACACTTAATGGTTTGTTGCCGGACAATTCGAAATTAAGTGCGATAGAAAATTATCCAACCCTAACTGATAAGGACTCTGTTAGAAGATTTGTGGCATTTGCTAATTATTATAGGCGATTTATTCGCAATTTTGCTTTGATATCTGCCCCCCTAAACCACATAACGAGGAAGAGGGTAACTTTTGAGTGGAATGACGAATGTCAGAAGGCCCTTGAATGTTTGAAATCAAGTCCCCAGCATTATTACAGTACCCGGATTTTTCGAAACAATTTATAGTGACTGTAGATGCATCCAAGATGGGATGTGGCGCAGTATTGAGCCAGTGCGTTGATGGTCACGACTTACCGATTTATTTTGCATCGAAATCTTTTAATGGCGCGGAACAGAAAAAACCCACAATTGAGCAGGAACTCCTGGCAATCCACTTCGCAATAACGCAATTCAGGCCATACATTTATGGCACGAAATTTATTGTAAGATCCGATCATAGGCCTCTTGTTTATCTTTTTAATTTGAAAGACCCTACGTCAAAGCTGACGAGAATCAGGCTAGAATTATCGGAATACAATTTTACGGTCGAGTATATAAGAGGTAAGGATAACGTGGCGGCAGATGCGCTTTCACGAATCTCGGTTGACGAACTAAGAAACGGAAGCGTTGAAGTCTTCGCGGTGACAACCCGTGGAATGTCAGCGAAAAAGTCGGTTGGACAGAAGGAACACGATAGGGAGACAGAAGAGTTGCCGGTATACGACAAATTTTTCAGGAATTCAATACTAGGATACCGAGAGTGAGGTCTGAACTTAATTATGAGGATGAGGCACTGGTTAGGGTAAAAGTGAAGATATATAGAAAATTTAAACTTCTAGGATCAATTGATATCGCGGCTGATAACGAAACGTGAATTTAGATGATATGCTTTCGAGGCTGGAAAAGGAGGCCGTCAGTCACGGTGTTTTTAGGATCGAGTGGCCAAAAGATGACGTAATTTTTAGAATTGTGAGGATCCAGGAACTGAAAGACCATGGTATAAGATTATTGAAGAAAGTGAGGATATTGTTAACAGAGCCAATCCAACATATAAGAGAGGACAGTGAAAAGAAAAACTTATGAACGTCTATCATAATGATCCACTTTCCGGAGGGCATTGTGGACGGCGAAGATTGTAGGCGAAATTGAAATCGAAATTCTTCTGGAAAAATATGTCTAGGGATGTAGCTAGGTTTGTCAAAAACTGTGGGAAATGCAATCTGAACAAGGTTCGACCAGGAAATCGGGAGAATTTATTTGTAACACAGGCGCTTGCGCGTTCGTTTGATGTGATTGTCTTGGATACAATAGGTCCATTTGTGGAATCCAAGTTCGGAAATAAGTACGCTTTGACGCTTATGTGCGACCTCACTAAATACTTGGTTACTATTGCTATACCAGATAAGACCGCGAACACTGTGGCTCGAGCTATTTTCGAAAAATTCATTTTGGTGTACGGCCCGATGGGTGTTATTAAATCGGACTTAGGGACAGAATTCAAGAACCAGATTCTAGGTGAATTATGTAATTTACTGAGGATTCAGTTACATTTTTCGACAGCATACCATCACGAGACCATCGGCACTGTGGAGCGAAATCACCGAGTTTTTAATGAATATTTACGCGCTTTCGTGGAGGATAATATAGTAGAATGGGACACTTATCTTACATACTTCACATTTGTCCACAACACAACATCGAACACAGTCTTTAATAATAAGTATTCACCATACGAATTGCTCTTTGGTAGAACGCCTAATATGCCTGTGGAACTTTTAGAGAAAAATATTGACCCAGTATCTAATATAGAGAACTACAGCAAGGAAGTTAAATACCGTTTACAAAAAACGAATAAATTGGCTGGAGATCTCATCAGGAAACATAAGTTGCGGAACAAACAATATTTTGACAAATATGCGAAACCATTGTCACTGAAGGTTGGTGATAGTGTATGATTCAGAGGCAACCGTATGATAAGTATAGAAGTATATACGAGGGTCCATTTATTGTAAGGTGAAAGTAGGTGATAAATCGGGAAAAGAAAGAATAGTCCATAAAAATAGAATCAGAAAATTTTAATATAAGATTTATTTCAATTTACCCATCATAATTTATAGTTCAATGATACAACTGATATATGGATGTATACTTATATATACATGTATATTTAAAAGGTATATGATGTGATCAGAATTTATTTGCTATGGAATTTATTTGAAACCAACTTTTGATTGGTTATAATTACAAAAACAGGAAATAATATATATGTATTAACTAAATCTTAGATGGATAAGTAAATGGACAGAAAAAAAATTATAGGAAAATATATGTATATTAAGAAAAGAAAAAAAATAAAGAGATGAACAAAGGAGAATAAAAATGTATGTATACATGAATATATAATTGTAATAAACAAACACACAAAAATGTACATATGTATATAATAATTATTTAAATTTAAGATTTCCAGGCCTGTCACACATTCCGATCGGAATTGAATTCTGTGACATACATGTTTGTATATGCATAATAATACAATTTAGTTATTAGGAAGTAAGATACTTATTAATGAATAGCGCTATTCTAGATACAAATATATAAATATGTTCTTAGCATAAGATTCTATGAATTAATTTATAACTAACATATGCAAGAAGTAGGAAGTCGCCAAAGCTGGTACCCCTTGGTGACTTCTTATTCCTTTTTCATTTTTGATATATGTATGTAGCAATGGATTGATATTGATAAAAAAGAAAAATATCATAAAATATAATACTTTATAATATTTTTCTCTGTATGGAAAGGGAGGAGTGTATTTGTATACAACACATCCTTTATTTGTTATTTGTAATATGTTAATAAATTATAATAAGTATACCTGAAAGAAAATTATAAAATATTACATTGTTTGTAATATATTAATAAATTATAATAAGTATACCTGAAAGAAAATTATAAAATATTACATTGTTTGTAATATGTTAAAAAAATTATAATAAGTATACCTGGAAAAAATTTTTAAAAATGTTGTGCTGTAATGAAGAATGAGTGAGAGGAACAATGTAATATTTTATAATTTTTTTTATATGAAAAGGGAGGTGTAATGTACAATAACTTCCCATCACTGGCCTGTACTTTTAGTATTATAATATTCATACTTATGAGTACAACTCTGTAACATGGTAGCATTAAGAATAGAATAAGATGATTGAAGAGAATAAAATAAAGGCATTCTGTTTTTGATCGTGAAAAAGGAAAGTTGTGTGTTTTTTATTTATTTGTTATAGTACTAAGTCTAATTAAAATTTTATAAGTCTAGGTTTAACAATATTTACGTAACTCCAATGAATGTTTTCTACGGCAAAATATTAGTGTAAGAAACTAGACCTCAATCTGAAGGGTTGTAATGACCAGTTAATTATAAGGAAAGGCTTAAAATATTTCCATTCAAAACTGTTTAAATTTCATCATATTTAAATATACTACTCACTCTTTCAAATTGATATTACTATGTGACATGATATTATCGATATTGTTCTTAAAGTACGCTACTACAAACCCGAAAAAGACAAAAATGTATACATGAGTAAACGAATTTATTCGACTTCCGACAGATTGAAAATTCCAGATGTTAATGGCCTTGGAATGGTAATAAATATGTCCACATACCGGTTCCAAATTAAAACATGACGGATTTTATCTTCGGATCATTTGGTAACTATTGGTTCCTTTGGTCCGAACAAAGTAAATAAAATCTCAAACTTTAATAAGCACATTAAACAAGGTTTTAACGCTTGGTCTTCATTGTATTTTTGTTACTATAATTCTTCTTTGTTTTGTTATCGTATGTTTACCTTGTTCTTTCTTTTAAAATAAGCTTTCTAATGATAATTCTGTCGTCCTTACAATATTTTAGATAAAAAAAACTTGTGTAGCAAACTAATTTTCGCTTAATTATGATTTCAACTTAAATGATAAAAATAGATCATATTTACAATTTCTTATATATTAACTCCTCTTTAAGGTTCTTTTACGTTATGTAAGGCCCAGAGGATATTATATAAATAGTGAATCATTGTGAAATTGGTCCACTTGCCATCAAAGATTTAAATGTACAAAAATAATTTCTGAGTTTTTTTTACATTTTGGGTGTTATTTGCAAGTGTGCTATTTTGCTGGGCAACAGTTGTAATCCATTAATGAGATTAAATAGTAACAATTTCCATTTATTAACTGCCATAATTTGTTTTACTTTACAAAAAGATTAAACTATAAACTATATATAAAACTATTATAATCTGCTAATATTACCATAATTAAATTTTATTCTAAGAAATTCTGTAACTTGAAATCTTAAAAGCACTGTTCCACATGGAAACTAATGAATACTATAAAATTGTAAGCTTTTATTTTTGTTTATAAAAGTGAATAAATTTTTCTATTTATGTACATGCACACAAGTTCAAAGACTTGGTAAAAATAAGATAAATGTAAGAAATATATGAACATAAAGTTGAAAAGTATGACAAATATGTAGGAATGGGAAAAGAAAAACATTTTATTAATTTTACTAAAGCAACACAAAATGGGATTGTATAATACGGCTCAGAGTATTCATTTTTTGATTTCAAAGGTATCAATTGCTGCAGTCGATCCTTTTAAGGGAGTTATGAAGCGCTTTTTCGTTCTTTCCGGGCAACGATAACTTGAATAGTGGTTTTTAAATGGCCTTAGTCTTTCACACAGCAGGATTATTTTCTCTGTTTTTCACGTAGTCCTGCAAATAAAGTCCAACGTTGTCAACTTTAATAATCTTGGAGGCCAAGTTAAGTTGCCAAAACATTAAATTCCTCTTTCTGAAAATTTATTATGGAAGAATAGCAAAACTCTTCAAAACAAAATAAAGGCAATACAACAAGAGCAGCAAAGTCTTAAAAAAAAAAAAAAAATTAAGATGAATACACGAATGTGATTGTTTCAATGACAGCGCGACAATAAGATTCAGCTGCTTTGCTTTTACGCTAGATTATATTTGTATTCGCAATAATGAGGATTAATGCTGTCAACACAATAACATGCATGAAATAAAGATTTTAAAAATCCGATGTATAAAATATAACGCGAAAAAAGATTTAGTTTCACCATTGACTGATATTTTTTATTTGTTTTGCTTATGCTTTGCTGTCTTACATTCGGCTGCAATTGCAAAATTAATGTACTTGCTACGATGCTTTTATTGTGTTGCTCTTGGCATTGTTTTGTTGAAACCACTTGCTGTCCGGATCATTATTTTTGATCGTAGGCCAAATATAGTTGGTTATTACATATTGGTTTTAGCACTGTAAACTGACATTTATCCTCATTTCAGGACCGGCACCTGCCGCTCGTAATGTGCGCCAACTAATAGGCATTTGGAAGACTTTAATAGCCTTGAAATTTATTTTGTCTCAACCAGGAACAAATTTAAAAGAAGAAAGATTTTCCATATCATAACGAGAAAGGCATTGGAGGAAGATACTACGAATTAATTATTGTTTCAAATATATATTTCATCCATATCCATTGTAAAGGTTAGGTTAGATTAGGTTAGCTGGTAATTTGCCTCTCACAAGCAAGTTAACTCGGTGGCCCATATGGGCCATTGTGTTACCCAGTGGGTGGTAATCCCCTTTTCATGATTCGGTAGCATTAGGTTTGACCCAGCTCGGCCTTTCCAATTTGAAAAAGTGTTCTTGTATGGGCCTTAGACATCTTCGATTCCTTCCGTGACAGTTTGTCTACCTCATCATTTATCTCTAAGCTGCAGTGGAATGCAAGGAACCCAGTAGAGGCGGGTGTTGTGTCGACGTATACGGTGTAGAGCGTCTATTGAACGTCCATTTGATTTTCAAGGTAGAAATCTTCTGCCTAAAGCGTTCAGGGCCAGCTTATTGGAATAGACACCAGATCCAGTTCCACATAAAATTGTTGAGCTATCGGCGAAGATCATTATATCACCCTTACCGTGGGCAGCTTCACCAACCCCTTCTTCCCATGTAGGAGTTTGAATTTTATATGTTGTCCGAAAACAGTAGCAGATACAAAGTAGTCGCTTCTAAAACCCGAGTGATTGGTCAAACTTGATTGAAAATAAATTTATATAATAAATAAAATTAATTAGTTTAAAACTAATTAGCAAAGTGCACATACGAGAAATCTCGCGTTCCATTGAGGTTTGTTTATTCATATTGCTAATCTGTGCAGGGTGGAACTTCCGCTAACCATAACTTTCAACAATTATTATTTTTAGCATTACATTTTGATTTACACACATGCATTAAAGCTCGCACTTCTTTATAGCTTAAATTGTTTCCGATTATAATGAAATGAAGAAACTATGCAATTATAACACAATTTTGTTTCTTTTTTGAGTTTGTGTAAGTTTTGTTTTAATATTTAATTCCGTTTCGAACATATTAACAAGAATTACTACAGAATTTATATATTGTTACATTTTTACTTTTTAAAAACGTTTAGAATATGAGCTCGTAGATTACAAATAAAAAAAATTAAATTTGTGCTGAGTTTTAATTAAAATTCTTTATTATTCGTACAATTCTGTGTGCCGCTGTTCACAACTTGATATAACAACACAATTGTTCTTCTTTGTTATTCCTCTGTTTATACTCTTTGCATAAACAATAACAATTACTAGACAATTATTCGACAGATCTTTGTAACGGAGATCTTCAAACCACGATTACTCTCTTCAAACGCACAGTATCTGCACACCAGACTGACTGAACTTCACTAACTCACTCGCCTGTTTTGCCTTGCCTTTTATATGACAGGGTAAACATTCTGATAAATGTTCTTGAAGGCGAATGTTCATGACTTCGCCTTTATTCTTGTAGCGTTTGTTGTTGTATTTTTGCTTACTAGTTTACCCTTTTATTATGCTGGTGTTTGTTGTTACATTAAGCAGTACGATAATTTGTTCAAAAAATTGTTTTGTTTTTGTAGCTTTTGTTTATAATTTTAATGTTAAGCAACGTAAAAGCAAAACACCAGTATCTAGATTTGTCATTTTCGTAACAATATTTTTGTATATATAGATATATAAATATTCTTATATATATAAATGAATGCGTTCATTTGTTTGTGAGTTTGTTTGAAGTCTGAACCGATTTTCTTCAAATTTTCACAGTATCTTCCTGTACGTCTGGAAGGACTTATAGGCTACTTTTTATGCAAATAAAATAAAATAAAATAAATAAAAAAGTATGAGTGTTATTATCTAATAAAATAGTACGTATACGTCACCCGTCAGTTATATGTAATATTTTATACACGACAGTAATTGAAATCTTCTTCTTCCTTTTCTTCTTCTTCTTCTAATATATAAAAATGAATGTGTGTTTATTTGTTTGTGGGTTTGTTTGAAGTCTATAGACCGCTAAACGTCTGGACTGATTTTCTTGAAATTTTAACAGTACCTTCCTGTATGTCTGGAAGGAACTATAGGCTACTTTTTATTTTAAAATTTCAAGTAGGCGAAGTGCCACGCCCTTATAGAATCGTAAACTATGCATTTGATCATGTTATGATCTTTGGCAAAGTTGTTGCGCATGAGCCGGGGAAGTTTTCTAAGTTGGGATAACGATGGATAGCGTCACTGAAAATCATTCAAAATTAATGACATACAATTGGTCGACCTACACCTCAACCACAGAAGAAAAGCGAACTACGAGCCACAGAATCAGAAGAGCATTGACACTGGAAAATCTTCGAGTATATGCCACTGAGACCCGTTCGCTTGAAGCACTTGAACAACAAGAAGTGAGATAAGAAACTGATCAAATGCGTACTACTCAGGCCCGCTCATCTGAATCATCAGGACAACGGGAAACAAAATCAGTAAAATGTGTCACAATTAGTTGGACATTTGTGTAATTTCTTTCCTTCAAATTTATTTCACTTAGGGGCGCAGAAACACGCGCCTGGTACAGCCAGTATATTTATAAATAGCATAGGGGTGTGGGAGATTAAAGCAAACGTATAGAAATAAAACATTGTCATGTATGCTACAAAATAATGATAATGTTGAAAAAAAAAACGTTGAGAGTGACGGCAATGACAACAACTCAAAATAGAAAACAGAATGGATAATGTATACTGATGTTTCTTTTTCTTGGCATCTTTTAAGTGATTTTCCTTTTAATACTTTAGAACTGCTTTGAACAGCAAGAAAATCTTTTGCTTACGTATCAGATTTTATTTCGCTAGTTTGTTTTTATTTCTTAAGTCTTATTGTAAAAAGATATGACAACGAATGATAATGAAACTGTCATATAAATACATCTATGACAAAATTTTTTTTGTAATCGACAAATTATTTTTCCGCAAAATAAATTCAATTGAGATCAAGGTAACGTAAAAAGAAACTAAAAATCGTTTTATTTTGATACGGTTCGCAAATCTACTCATTTCCCAAAGTTATCCAATTTTAATTCCTTTGGTATTTTTTACAGGTGGAATGAATTTTATTTTTTCTTTCTTATAATATTGAAATGTTAACATTTAGCATCTCATTAAATTTTCAAAAGAAAAATGTTACATTAACATTTAAATTTTTATTATGAGAATATTATAATTGAATGTTATGAAAGGATATAAGTAGAGGAAATTTGATACAACCGGCAAACCGCATATCAACACACAAGGCAGGAAGGCATACTTAACTGAATTGTGTTAAAATAATTTCCTGCTCGCGTGTATTAGAAACTACAGGTGATATGCAGGATTTCTGCTATTAAAATAAGCATTCTCGTATAATGTATCGTGGAGTATTTTAAATCTTTAGGTCAAAGTTAAGAGTTTTGAGTGCAATGATAATTAATTGGCACTACCCAATAATCAATCGAATTACTAGTAGTTACTAGATGCACGATCGGACAAGCGATTTCTTTCTTAAGATTAAAGAAGGAATAACGATGCCCAATCTCCAACAAAACGAAATATGATGAAATATTTCTTCGGCGACTTCCTCTCAGAGCTCTAAGAGTAAATAAAGTTACCATGAAAAGTTTCTCAAAAATCTGTTGTTCGGAGTCGACTTTAAACTGTTGGTCCCGCCACTAATGTATAAAATTAACATTCACAATATGAGCAGTGTGGATTTATTTTCTCAATTTTCACCAATATACATGTTGATTTGGATACATCTTTCAATAAGTAGAAATATACGCAATTGCCGTCCATGAAGGGAAACCAAAACATATGTCGGATAAAATAATAAGTATTATGAAAGATGGCAATAGCTAAAATCAATGTAAATGAAATTATAAACAAAACGGTTCTTAGCATATTTAAAGCTCCTCACAATAAAAGAAGTTCCGATATTCATTAGGACTAGATATTTTATACTGTCACGGAGGACATTTACCGCAAGACAGTGACATATGTATATGAGTTAACTTAGTCGCCACAAAAATGATGAATAGCCTACCTTTCTCACGTCCACACATTACAAATTTCAAAGCCTCACCAGTATCTTTAGCCAATATTCAAAAAATTTAAAATGAAACTGTAATTTAGCCTATACTTACTAGTTGTAGTATTTAAGAAAAAATTGTGTTCTCATTCTGTTTATCTACTATTTTTTATTAAAGAAAAAGAGCAGAGGTTTTATATTACTTCAGTAGTATTATGACACACGACAAATGTATTTTGAGAAGACAAATGTAAAATTGTGTCAACAATTTTTTCTTTCGTTATGAAGAATATTCAACACTTAAATAGGTTGAAATAGAAAGTGTATCAACCAATACCACATAATGAAATATAAAAAAAAAATTGAACAGTGGAGAAAATAACGTTATAAATGGCATATACAGTGAACATAAAAGGTCTAGGTATCCCAATATATTTTTTTTTAGCAATTTCATGAATTTTAAGCAATAATATGAACAAATAATTGACACTTTTTATACTTATTTTATTAATTAAGTTCTCTTTCATTATAAAACAAAAAAAATTTTCACTAAAAACTAAAAAAGGTTTTTCACTAACCATAAGAAAAATAAGGGAGGCTTCCTGCTCACTTCATATTTTCGCTCCGCAAAAGTGTAGTTACCACCGAGATGAACTCAGAGTATATTAGAAATTCAAAGGCTCAATATATTAACAATATTTAGCAGTATATCCCTTAAGTTCAAGCACTCCATTTAACCCATTTTTAGCATTTTCTGCTGATATTTGCCGCCATGCACTCTTGAGCAAGTTTTTTAGTTGACTTTTGCTTGAGGTTTGCCGGCTACGTAATCGTTCTTCTCATGATCTCCTAAATTCTCTTTTGGAGTGATATTAGAAGTTTGTGCAAGCGTGGACAAATCGCATCTTCACATTAGCATCAGTATGATTGGGCCGTTTGACTTGTTGAAAATGATAAATATTATGAATTCTTAATTCTTCCAAACTTTTGGTGAATTAGTTCTTGAAAATATTTGAATACTCTCTGTTATTCATTATTTCCTCTATAAATTCCTAACTGGCCACATCTGGTGCCGGCACAAATTATTACTTAACGCCCTAGAATCCGATTTCGGTGAAATTTGGCACAAATAGTATTTTGAGTCTTTGTATTGGGGGTTTGGGTACTTTTCTACCCATTTCGGCATAAGTGTGTTCTAAAATAAAATATTTTTCTCTTTATTATATGACGGCATTACAACATAGTTAAACTATATTTGAGAGTTTTATTGAAAATGTGCCTTGAAAATGTAACGGCATATTTTTTCATAGTCTTTCTTTCGCAATTCCCTATAGATGTACATAAAGGGCAAACCAAATCGCTACAAATACTGGGTGTTAGCTTCTATGGCAGGGTATTGTTATTTCTTTATCCCATATGCTGGCGTTTCTGCTAATAATAATCCGGCCTTGTAAGAACGTGGTACTACGACTATTGGAGAATATTTCAGATCCAAGTCAATATAATGTTACATTCGACAACTTTTTACAACCCATAATTTATAATGTACATTATCTCGATAAGGTTATTTGGCAACAGGTACTGTTTGAGATAATCGGAGCAATCACGCATTGTTGGATGATATTAAATTGATGAAAAAGAAACCTCGGGGTTCATCAGATTTTTGCTTTGACAAAAATAACAATATTATCGCATTTCGCTGGAACGATAATAATAAAAGTAATTACTTGTACACATATTTATTATCATGTTATATGTTTATATATATTAAATCTTTCTGAAGGTGGTGAATGTGATGTCTAATTTTTTGGGTGTAGAGTCGATGTGCAAAACCAAAAGATATGACCGTAAACATCACAAGACGGCTGTCGTTGAACAACCATACATAACACATGTATATAACCAGCGAATAGGTGGAGTTGAATTAATCGATAATCGCGTCAACAATTATCGTATTCGAGTCCGCGAAAAAAAGTGGTATTGGCCATTACACACTAACGCTATTAACGCAGCTATGGTAAACGCATGGAAACTACACTGTTTGTGCAGGGGATGTGAAGGTTTGTCACCTATGAGCCAACTCGATTTTCGGGTTAGCGTTGTTGAAGCGTTGGTAAAAATTCGTGAAAATCGACACCGTGATGGAATAGTTGTCACAAATGCGCAGCAAATAGCAAAACGCACTGACAAATTTTACCACATGTTTGATAAAATTGGAAAAGGCGGTTGCTGTGCACAATGTGGTGGGAAAACAGACTAAAATACGGTTTTACGGTTTTATAATAAAATGAATTGAAGTCGCAGTGGTCTAGTAGGTAGTGTGTTGGCTTATTAGACGTAAGGCCAGGGTTAAAACCCCAGGTCAGACATCTAAACGACACATAAAAAAATATTTCTTCGGCGACTTCTTCTCAGCATATTTCTAGCAAAAACTCGGAGAGAAAATGAGATTGCCATGAAAAGTTGTTCAAAAAATATGTTTTTCGGAGTCAACTTTAAACTGTAGTTCCCGCCACTCATCTAAAAAATTAACACACAACATGAGTGGTGTGACAATCTAGGCCGTAATCCTGACTGAAGGATTGCAATGGCCAATTATGTATGTATGTATGTATGGTTTTTTAAGATTTCATACCAATGCCTAAGTGGGTATTTTTATACCCATGTCATTTAATCGTGCCTCTAGCTTAGGTAAGTAGACCAATTCTAGTAAAAGTATTTTCATCGGGTAGAAAATAAATAATATTACGTGCCATCTCGTCCCCACATATTCCGCAGGAGTTCTTCCTACAAAATTTTGATTTTGAAAAATTCGTGATCTTTGACCTTTTTGCTGTCATCCAAAATATGTGAATTTCATGCCTTACTAATTTTTTTAAACCGTCTATGTCTTCTTTATGCGTTCTTAAAGAAGCGTTTGGTCTCTCGTTTAGTTGGGTCAAGGTAGAATTTTTTAAAAAGCTTCTTTTTTTGATATCTTTCTACTCATTTGGCGTTAATGGGTTAAAATTCATAAAATATCTTACGCATGTTGGGGTATCTAGACTTTTGCTGTCCACTGTAAGTGCTGTGCTGTTTCCTTACAGATTCAAGTTCTTATTTAAACAGAAAAAAATAAAACAAAATGAAAGAAGTGTGTATTTAAAAACATATACCACAGCAACAGAAGCTTAAAATATTAAAAGGAAAAATGAAAATTTGTTACTAAATCATCAGTTCATCGATTCAAACTCTAGTACACCTACACCCCAGGAACCGCAAACTTGTACAGTATGTAAGTAAGTGTATGCAATTACATTCAGGTAAACATACAAAAATACTCATAACATGTAGTATACACAGAAACTGTCCAAAGCCGTTACTTTTCCGCTGTTTTTTACTTCGCCCCACACAATTTTCCCACACAACGTTGTATAAATACAGTGAACGAGCATTCCTAAAAAGGTTTACTGTTGTTCACATGCAGGTAAAATTCTTTGTTTGGCTACAGTTCGTTGATTTTTCCTTCGCAAAAAAACTGGAAATAGGTGAAGAACATTGAGTAGAAAACTTAAACTAACTTTTTAAACACTTACTACATAACACGCACATAGTAGTATTCTGTAACTAATGTAACTTCAAAACAGATACTAGATCAATGGAAGTATGCAAATAATTAAAATTGTTTTATCAAAATAGATGTTGTGTTCGGGCCCATTTTACGACCGCTATAATCATCCTCCCGAGGGGACTATTACCAGTTTGATGGATAAATTCGATACCACCGGTTCAGTAAACGCTTGACCTACAACCGTATCTCAACGAAACGCTAGATCTATCAAAACCATCATCGCTGTCGCGAGAGGGTAGAGCTTCGCAATTCACAATTTGGAGAATTTTGTGTAGTTACGTCGGCCTGCGATCGTACAAACTTCGGATAATAGACCATAGACAATGAGGTGTTTTAGCTGAATAGCTCTGAAGCAGTTAGCAATTGACTCTAACTTTCATCAAGAAATCATCTTCATTGATGAGCTCCATTTCTGAATGAATGAGTACGTAAAGAAGCAAAATTGTCAAATTTGATACGATACTAATCCGCATGACATCCAAAAGCGTCCCTTACATTCCGAAAAATTTCCTGTTTATTGTGGATTTTAGGCTGACGGCGTCATCTTCCCATATTTCTTTAAGAACAACGTTTTCCAGCTCAGAATGATTACCAAATTGTTTTGGCCTAAATTGGATAACCTCTTTCAACCTGAATACGAGGCCTTTGTTTTTGCATATTTTTTTATATTATTTTAATATTAAATGGTGTATTAATAATAAATCATTCTTACTGGTATTTCCAAAAGTGATACATAATGAAGAAAATAAAAAAAATGTCAATACTAACTCCCAAATGTACGCTTTAAAAGTATACACCAGGGTCTTGAGAGGATAATCTGGACATAAGCGACTTGTGATTTCAACTGGACGACGCTACGTACTACCTATCTAATATTGCCTTATTAAATATACTGCACAAACGATTTGAGGAAAAAGTAACTAAGATGGCTCAACAGCTATTTCAAACGAATAAAAAAATTTCGACGATATCTCACACATACTTTGTTTTATTTAAATTTAAGATAGGAAGCTCTTATTGCAAGATCCTATAAATTAGGTAGTTCTGATTCTCTTTCTGTGCTTTGTTACCCCCAGTTTGATATTCGAATTTAGTTGCACTTAACGTCCTTCGGCTGTTTCGGTTTCTATTGGTCGTTGAGTCCTTTAGAAAGGACTGAGGAGTGAGGATGCACTTTCTAAATTGAATGTAATTTATTTTTGATCAAGTGATAACTCTGAAATTTGACAGCTGTTGCATATGCTTATTCAGAGTAGAATGGGGCGCGGTACGAAAGAACTACGTGCTATAATTTTGAAAAGTTTGGGAAGTTATATTGAGACCTCTCGCAAAACTGTGAACACATTTTCAAACGAGACAGTGCGCCTAATGTCAACCAGTCAACCATTCGAAGACTGAAGAAATATTGAGAGACTCTGTCGGTTATAGACAGTAAGACTTCCATGCGCCTGTCCGTACCGGCCAGTCTCTTGATAATATTGTGCTGCAAACTAAAGTTCGACATTTCTCAACAATTTCAATACACTTCGCAACGAATTTTGATAGAAGACTTGGAAGACCATGGAAAGACAATTCGTGCAATGGGTAATGAAGTAAAGTGCAGTCAATGCCATTAGCCGAACAAAGTCATCCCGTCCGATGAAGCACATTACCATCTTAATTGCTGAGTGATAATACAAAGTTGTAGAAAATACTGTTCCAAATATCCTCATGCAATTCATAATCGAGCAATATGTACGTCAACTAAAGAAGATGCACGGATTGTACGAGAAGTCAATAAAACCCATATATTTCAGCCACAAGTTATTAGTAACGCATAAAAATCGTAATGTTCGCATTGAGTTTGCTCGGGAGAATTTAAAATTGGCACTCTTGCAATTGAATCCAGTTATATTTTGCGACGAATTGAAATTTAATTTTTTTAATTCGGTTCTAATAAGAAGAGTGCCATTAAGTTATTACTTTTCAGGTGATATCTTAGAACCAATAAAATTGACTAGATTATACACAAACAAGTGTATACAAGTATATGGAAGGAGAGGATGCAAAGTACAAAATATCTCAGCGTTAGATAATCCAACACGATTAAATATACGTCCATCCCACGAACAGAAAATGTTGCTTATGCATCCATCTTTATGGAGAAATCACCTCTGAGGAAAAGTTAAATGTAGACGGGCTAAATGCTTAATATATATATGGTATAAAAACTTTCCACTAAATTTTACAAAATAAATTTCATAAATTTGAGAATTAAAAACTGAAACGAAAGAAATAATAACTAAATTCTGATTTTAACGAATTGGCTAATTTTAATTGGCAATTTTTTTTAAACTCGTCGTAGTCTAACAGTTAGTGTGTTGGTTCATAAGATATGAGGTCACTATTCAAAACCAAGGTTAGAGTTCTCCAACAGAACGAAACATGAAAAATTAATTCTTCGGAGACTTCCTCTCAGCACTCTTCTGGCAAAAACTCAGAGAGTAAATAGAATTGCCATGAAAAGTTCCTAGTTCCGAGTCGATTTTGAACTGTAGGTCCCGCCATTTATGTATAAAATAACACACAGAACGTTAGTGGTGTGAGTAGCTTGGACGTAACCCTGATTGAAGGGTTGTAATGACCAATGTATGAATTTATATGTATATGTACATATGTATGTATGTATGTATATATGTATGCAACTTCTGATATTTCTTTTATGTATGTATAAAAGTCGTATCCTAAAAGGCTGGCATAACATAAAAATCGTTGTTATTCATATCCTTTCGACTGTAGATAACGTCATTCAGATATAGTGAATATTAATGGGAGAAAGGTCATATGTTACTTACTCATTTGAAAAAAATGTAATACGGGAAAAAGGCACTACGGTATGTCGAATTAATAGACGGGTGCTGAGAGCGCACGGATTATCTGTGAATAAGCAATTTATTTCTATAATCGTTTTCTCCAAGACCTCTGGCAAAAGGTCTTAAAGTATGCTAATTGTCATGTAACTGTTTCTCAAACATATCTGTCAGGGTCGACGTTAAAAGGCTAGTTTTGACCCACTTGTTGATTAAATTAACACACATAGGATGATCACTATGAAAAGTTTTCATACATAAAATAGATCATACAACTTCCCTTCGAAGTAAGGTATACTATTCGGATGAACTACATTGAGTGTGCATTATAAGTGTGCAACAAATGTGCCAGGTACCAACAAACCAGTTTTCATTTTGATTTGAAATAAATGTTTTTAACTCAAAAGAGCACCTGCACATGAAAACATAAAATGACATGACAGCATGAGTACGATAACCACGATATTGTGAACAATAATAAATAAAAACAATGATAATGTATACATAATTGTAGATGGACTTGAGGCTGTCATGATATGCACTAGACCAAAAAAATAGTTTTAAAGTAATGTAGCAGCATCAATTCGAATTTATTCTAACAAACTATATGCGAAACTACCCTGAATGGATTACGAATTGCTTTTAATTTAAATTTAATAAGACAAATTTAATAAGATTGTAAATGTGCAAATAATTCTGTGGCTTTAGAAGGAAACAAACCGATTCCAAACATTTTTATTTTAAGACCGAAAAAGTGCTGAAGTTAGTAGGTGTTTTAGAAAATTATCATTGTTGTTAAATGAAAGGAAAGCTTCCCATAAACAAAACAAAAGAATACTAACATATACTACCCAAACCAATAAAATCCAACAGTAGTACTGGAATAGAGTGATGTGTCTACATGCCACATTAATGCATGTTTTCCGAATGTGTACTTAAATACTTCATGTTGGTGTACACCATGGAATGGCGCCAGTCCAACTTGTAAGTTTGGTAAATTTACAGCCGGTTGTTGGTTGTTTGATCGGTTGTATGGTTGGTTTGACGATAAAAGCGGTAACAAAAACATGTTGCTTTTTAGCTCTGCAGCCTTCGCTTCGACTTTAGTCAGCTATCGGTTTATGGCTTTATTTGTTAAGCTTTAATGTGGTCTGTGCAACCGTCCCCCTTCTAAATTCTTGTATGTCTGTTCTGTAAAAACTATTTTAAAGGCGGATATTAGTGCCTGCTGCATTTTCCAAAGAGAGAAATATAAAAAAAATATATGTATGTAAAGGGTTTTTTTTATAAAGGTATAGAACTTTAAGTTGGCATTACTTTTCAAGATGGCGACCGATTTAACAGCTACCAAGTGATTTATTCTCAGTTTGGTTTGGCAATTCATCATGAATAGACTCCCGCCTGAACAACGATTGCAAATAATGCAATTTTATTTCGAAAATAATGGTTCTGTGCAGAAAACGTATCGCGCACTACGTCCATTTTATCGTCGACAAAATCGTCCATCAGAGCAGTTAATTCGATTAACCATGGAACGTTTTCGCACCACGTTTACTCTTATTGATAACTCGCATCCCCAGAGACGCTGTACGGTGCGTACAGAAGAAACTATTGCTGCTGTAGAGCGTAGCATTGAGGAAGACCCGAATGAGTCCATCCGCCATCGAGCACAGGAATTGGATCTGTGTCCATCCACTTTATGGAAGATTTTGCGGAAGGATCTTGGTTTGCGTGCTTACAAAATCCAACTCGTGCAAGATTTGAAGCCAAACGATCATTAAGTAAGGCGTAGATTCGTCGAATAGGCCCAAAACGAGATTACCGTTGTTCCCGATCTCCATAAGCGAATTTTGTTTAGCGATGAAGCGCACTTCTGGTTGAATGGCTACGTCAACAAACAAAACTGCCGCATTTGGAGTGAAGGTAATCATCAAGTGTATGTGGAAACACCAGAAAATCTGACTGTTTGGTGCGCTTTATGGGCTGGTGGAATCATTGGTCCGTACTTTTTCAAAAACGATGGTGGACAGAAAGTTACAGTCAATGGTGATCGGTATAGAGCCATGATTACTAACTTTTTCATTCCTGAATTGAATAACCATGACGTCCAGGAGATGTAGTTTCAACAAGACGGCGCAACATGTCACACAGCTCGTGCCACAATAGATTTATTGAAAGACACGTTTGGTGACCGCCTAATTTCACGTTTTGGACCTGTGAATTGGCCTCCAAGATCTTGTGATTTAACACCGCTAGACTACTTTCTGTGGGGCTATGTAAAGTCATTGGTCTATGCGGTAAAGCTACAAACGCTTGACCATTTGGAAGACAACATTCGCCGTATTATTGCCGATATACGGCCACAAATGTTGGAAAAAGTCATCGAAAATTGGACGTCCAGATTGGACTACATCCGCGCCAGCCATGGCGGTCATATGCCAGAAATCGTATTTAAAATGTAATGCCACAAGATTATCTTTCGGATAAATAAAATTCATGTTAATCGAATAATCCATCGTTGTTTTATTGCAACTTAAAGTTCTATACCTCTATAAAAAACACCCTTTATATAACTTATATCAAGTTCCGACTTTGTAATTTTACTCTTAACTTTCTCTTCTTTATGGTACACACAAATTCTAATTTTGATTTGGCCTTCGCCATTAGTATCCTTTTGCTTCTTATTTTATGCTTCAGGCTTTATTTTGTATGCGAGTATATTTATAAATTTGATTTTGTATTACATTTGCTTTCGCTATAAATAACACATCAAAGACTGATTTTAGGGCGGCAGAATCTAGACACTTTAATTTAAAGTAAACATTATGCAGAAAATTAATAACAGAGTTCACATATATGAAATTGCCAAAGACACTTTAATGTAGTTTTCATGAGGCCATAAGCGCACATGTATTTTCAATTTCAAATAAATAGATAGATAAAAAATAGATAGATGTAGATAATCCATAGGTGTAGCATTTGCGGTAGTTGGCTTGACTTGTTTTATGTTTCTAAGCTGAATATCATAAAATTACATTGTAAAAACGGTAGAGTTACTTACATACATACATACATACATAATTAGTCATTACAATCGTTCAATCAGGATTACGACATAGCTTCTCACACCACTTATGTTGTGTGTGTTAATTTTTTACATGAGTGGCGGGACCTACAGTTTAAAGTCGATTCCGAACGACAGATTTTTGAGAAACTTTTCATGGCAATTTTATTTACTCTCAGAGTTTTTGCCAGAAATCTACTGAGAGGAAGTCGCCGATGAAATATTTTTTTAATGTTTACAAAACACGCAACTCACGTTAATTATATCATTATGTCATCCCAGAATACCAGCACTTATTGCCACTAACTCAGCCCTCTGTCTTAACAGCAGGTGGGAGGGGAGTCAGTTAATTATAGCAAATAATGTCTTAATTAGAGTGGAGCAGAGCGCACTGATAATCGGAACAGCTGGCTGTCAGTGTCATTGGCATCTATGTACTGCGCACTAAATATGTACCCCGTAGATCAACGTTGGGTGGAGCCAACGGCCCGATAGAGTCCGTATGTAGTGGTTGGTCTGAGGCTCCAGATCTTCCCTATCGTCCTTTCGCAAGTCTAGAGCACTATTGTCGCTCTCCTAACCTTATCAATAATGTAATCCTTCCCTCCCTTGGATGAAGAAGGAATCGGTAAGCTAAAAATAGGTAAACTATATCGTCTGAGAAAAAGCAACAATTCCGTTTTGCGAAGATGCACCATTCAGTTATAAGCTTTAGAGCCTGATTACATCTCAGAGAGAGAGAGAGAGAGAGAGAGAGCGTGCGGATTGAAATCTGATACCATAATGGCCAGATCATCCGCAAAACTATTCTAATTAATAAGCAAATAAACACTTTAATTTCATTAATCCACGAAGTTGAAGAGACTGATTAACTTTCCGTATTCGGTTTTGGTGCATTGATTGCCATAAAATCACCAGCCAGGAGGACATTCAGTATTTTATTGAGCGATTGGGTAACTATGTTGTAGTTCGACTTGGTGGAGGCAGCATTTAGCATTGTGGGGTTTCATTGTTGTATCTGCTTACTATACCTATACGAACATCAACACCCTTACACAAATGCCACACTTTCCGTGGCTGCTTATTCAATACAAATCCCGTTTGTTAATTAAGCTCCTTATCCACACCATATGCCCCGTCCAATGGTTTTCGATATGGGAGGACGATAAATACACTACAATAAAAACACCAATTAAGGGCCATTATTACAACTTGCAGTTAAACTTGGGTTTAGTTAAAGGTACTTTTAGCTAAAAGGAACTGTAAAGTTACCTTTAACTTATTTTCGTTATTACAACTTACAGATAAAATTTTTCAAAAATATGGCAGCGCCGGAGCAATGTCGATAAAACTGTTCAATTATACTAGTTTTTTTAACGCAGTGGCAACCGCGGGATTCGTTTTTTTTTTGCTCATTTTGTTTAAATTTGAAGTTGCCATAATGAAAATAATATATAATATGGCAAGTTCAAACATAAAGTGACCTTTAAATGTTAAATGTAGGCTGATCATCCCTTTAGCTTAACGATCACTTCTATCTTATTGGGTACTCATAATAACGAAAAATAATTTATCTGCCCGTTAAAATCCTTCTTTTAGTTAACGGCAAGTTGTAATAATGGCCCTAAAAAACATAAGGCTATTGCTATAAAATATTGTTACGTTTTTAGCTTCTAAAAACATTTAAAACATGAACTCGCAGATTGCAAATAAAATAAAAATAAATTTTTGTTTAGTTTTAATTCAAATTCTTTACTATTCGCACAAGTGTGTGTGCCACTTTTCACAACTTGATGTAACAACAACAATTGTTTTTCTTTGTTATTCCTCTGTTTATTCCCTTTATATAAATAACTAGCTGTACCCTAGGCGTGTTGCTGCGCCACCATCTAAAATAAATTTGAAGAAAAGATGTTACACAAATGTCAATTAATTTTGCATCATTTTATTGATTTTGTTTCCCGTTGTCCTGTAATCTCACATCACGTTGTTTAAGTGGTTCAAGCGAACGGGTCTCAGCGGCATATACTCGAAGTTTTTTAGTCTCAATGCTCGTCTGATTCTGAGGCTCGTAATGCTCTTTTCTTCCGTGCTTGATGTGTAGGTCGACTCATGCACAACAACTTTGATAAAGAATGTACAGTTTACGATTTAATTAATTTTGAGTAATTTTCAGTGGCACCACCTGTCGGAAATTGGTCATACCAACTTAGAAACCTTCGTCGGCTCATGCGCAACAACTTTGCTAAAGATCATAACATGATCAAATGCATAGTTTACGATTCTATTAGGTACATACAAACAAACATTAATTTTTATATATGTAGACTATGGGAGGTGACACGCCCATTTTGTTTATATATACGTCAAAGTCGTCCATACAAAATTTGAGGACGCTAGCTGTTGCGGTTTATGAGATATGCGACATTAAATACTTATTGGGTATGTGGGCGTGGCACCTCGCCTACTTGAAATTTTAAAATAAAATGTAGCCTATAGTTCCTTCGAGGTACTGTTAAAATTTCAAGAAAATCGGTCCAGCAGTATAGCCGTCTATATACTTCAAACAAACAAACCCACAAACAAATAAGCACACATTCGTTTTTTAATATATAGACGTATTTCAATTACTGTCCGTTTATAAAATATTAAATAGAACTGACGGATGACGTATACGTATTATTTTGTTAGACAATAACACTCATACTTTTTTATTTATTTTATTTTATTTTATTTGCCTATTTCAACATTAGAAGTAGCCTATAAGTCCTTCCAGACATACAGGAAGATACAGTGAACATTTCAAGAAAATCGGTTCAGCCGTTTAGCCGTCTATAGTCTTCTAACAAACCCACAAACAAATAAACACACATTCATTTTTATATATAAATATATAAGAAGAAGAAGATAACAATTACTAGACAATTATTCGACAGATCTTTGTAACGGAGATCTTCACACAAGACTGACTGAGCTTTACTAACTCACTCGCGTGCTTTGCCCTGCCTTTTATTTGGCAGGGTAAACAGTCTGATGAATGTTCTTGAAGGCGAACGTTCATGACTTCGACTAGCGTTTGTTGTTGTGTTTTTGTTTACTTGTTTACCATTTTTTTATGTTGGTGTTTGTTGTTATATTAAGCAGTACGATAATTTGTAAACAGCATTGTTTTGTTTTTGTAGCTTTTGTTTATAATTTTAATGTTAATGCAAAACTCAAGTATCTAGATTTTTCATTTTTGAAACTATATTTTAAAAATATGTCAATTTAATAATCAAATTTGCAGAAATTTGGTAAGAAGAACGCAAAATATGTAAAAGCAAAGAGCACAAATTAGCCATGATAGCAGACATTCAAGCGTTGTGTGTGGGTGTTTTTTATAGAGGTATAGAACTTTAAGTTGCAATAAAACAACGATGGATTATTCGAATGACATGAATTTTATTTATCCGAAAGATAAACTTGTGGCATTACATTTTGAAAATGATTTCTGGCATATAACCGCCACGGCCGGCGCGGATGTAGTCCAATCTGGACGTCCAATTTTCGATGACTTTTTCCAACATTTGTGGCCGTATATCGGCAATAATACGGCGAATGTTGTCTTCTAAATGGTCAAGCGTTTGTGGCTTTACCGCATAGACCAATGACTTTACATAGCGCCACAGAAATTAGTCTAGCGGTGTTAAATCACAAGATCTTGGAGGCCAATTAACAGGTCCAAAACGTGAAATTAGGCGGTCACCAAACGTGTCTTTCAATAAATCTATTGTGGCACGAGCTGTGTGACATGTTGCGTCGTCTTGTTGAAACCACATCTCCTGGACATCATGGTTATTCAATTCAGGAATGAAAAAGTTAGTAATCATGGCTCTATACCGATCACCATTGACTGTAACGTTCTGACCACCATCGTTTTTGAAAAAGTACGGACCAATGATTCCACCAGCCCATAAAGCGCACCAAACAGTCAGTTTTTCTGGATGTAACGGTGTTTCCACATACACTTGAGGATTACCTTCACTCCAAATGCGGCAGTTTTGTTTGTTGACGTAGCCATTCAACCAGAAGTGCGCTTCATCGCTAAACAAAATTCGCTTATGAAAATCGGGAACAACGGTAATCTCGTTTTGGGCCCATTCGACGAATCTACGCCTTACTTGATGATCGTTTGGCTTCAAATCTTGCACGAGTTGGATTTTGTAAGCACGCAAACCAAGATCCTTCCGCAAAATCTTCCATAAAGTGGATGGACACAGATCAAATTCCTGTGCTCGATGGCGGATGGACTCATTCGGGTCTTCCTCAATGCTACGCTCTACAGCAGCAATAGCTTCTTCTGTACGCACCGTACAGCGTCTCTTGGGATGCGAGTTATCAATAAGAGTAAACGTGGTGCGAAAACGTTCCATGGTTAATCGAATTAACTGCTCTGATGGACGATTTTGTCGACGATAAAATGGACGTAGTGCGCGATACGTTTTCCGCACAGAACCATTATTTTCGAAATAAAATTGCACTATTTGCAAGCGTTGTTCAGGCGTGAGTCTATTCATGATGAATTGCCAAACCAAACTGAGAATAAATCACATCTTAAAAAGTAATGCCAACTTAAAGTTCTATACCTCTATAAAAAACACCCTTTATATAAAATACGGGCTTCGTAATTTTTTCCCGAGTAAAATTCTTTTCAACAGCCACTTGCGGTAACTGCACGTGCGAGTTATTTTTCGCTTGTGGAATTATATGTTGAGCACGCTCCATTAGAAATACAGTGTATTGATTAAAAATGGAGACGGAGTTTGGAGAACATAAATTCGAAATCGATCAACATTCATGTCAGGCGCAAATAAAGCATTTCTCCCATTGACACTCAGTCGCTAGGCAGCGTTGCTTTTTTTTTTTTATTTTCTATAAGACAAAACAAATATGCATTATAACATAAAGACAGAAGTAGATTTATTCCTAAAATAAAAATAGATTTCCTTACATTATAAATTTGATTACCTACTGTTGAATTTAGATATTCAATAATTACTCAATAAAATATCATTTTATAATTGATTTCATATAATTATTAATAATTTTAATTTTAATATCGTCTCCGACCTACAGATTTACATACTGTTTAAAGCAATGGCTTGAAAATTGCAGTGACTAGGTTTACGAAAGAAGTTTATTTTTATATTACCCAACCCAATTTGACCTTTTTTCGTTTTAGTGTTTGACAAATCTAGGCATGGAGAAGTATAGAGTTGAGCAGCGCGTTAACATTGTTAAAAACTTTTACGAAAATGGGCGATCAAATTAGAATACATTTCTCGCACTTTGTAGTTTTTTTTTGGTCAACATAATCAATCAAATTAAAAAAATATGCTAAAAAATATTGACCATTTCAAGCGACGTCAAGCGAATGATTAATTGAAAATACAAAAGTGAATGTTGACTTTAGAAAATCATCTTCAGCGACGAGACATACTTTCACCTCAAGGGATATCTTTACAAGCAGAATTGCCTCATTTGGGAAAATGAGAATGTACGAGTGATTGTTGAAGAGCTGTCCATAAAGAGTGACTGTTTGACTGCTATGGACTGACGGCGTCATCGCGACGTTCTTTTTCGAAAATAAGGTCGGTCAAGCTGTTACCGTGGATGGTATTGGCTATCGCGAGTGATAACAGACTTCTTGTGGCCAGGAATTGAGGATATGGTCCTGGACGATATGTGGTTTCAACAGAATGATACCGCTTGCCACAGAGACATCGAAGCAATGGCTGTTTTGCACGAAACATTCAATGGCTGTGTAACTCACCTACTGGCGATGTTCATTAGCCGCCACGATCTATGATTTGATACCGTTTAACTTTTTTGGAGATATTTTAATGAACAGGTATACTTAAATAAACCAAGAAAAAAAACTAAAGGATAAGATCATTCGGAGTATTAGCGACATTAAACCTTAATTATTTTTCCGATTCATTTAAAATGTGGAGAATCAAGTAAAGATATGTCATTGCAGCCGGTACACATAAATTTCATAAATTTTCTTATGATAATTCCCTGAAAACTTGTTGTTTTATTTACAATTAATATCGTGCGCTTTGATTGGACCACTATTTACTTAATTTTTGAAAATGAGATTTTAACTAGCAATAATCGTCAAGTAAACCAATTTATCAATTACGACAGTCAAAAACTTACAGTAAGAGGGTGGTTTTTATAAAGATTAATATCTTTTTAATTTCAGGATATAATGCAGAAAAATATTGAATAAATCACTATTCTGCGAAGTATTTGAGGTTGTGCCTAAAGTAACAATAGCGTTGAGATTTGTTACTGCTTTATGTTTTACGTCATTATTAATAGAATATCTTTTACCTTCAATAATGGACTTTAGTAATGATTAACAACAAAAATTTTTAATTAGTTTGTAATAAATATTGACAATAATTTTAATACTGAGTTGAAAACCTACAACTGTTTTTTATAATTTGTTAAGAACCTTATTCAATGAAAGTAGTTTTTTCGTTTGCTGCTTTAAAGAACCGAAACACTTAATCTTTGCCTTACTCAACAATTTTTCCTGTACTGTAATAACGTTATTTAAAAAACAGTACGACAAAAAACAAAAAATGGAATTAACAATTTAAAACAAGCCACAGACTTTTCAACGTTTTCCACAAAATGGAATCTGTATTCTATGCTAGCCAGAAAGTATTTCGCTTTCTTTACATACTATTTGCGAAAACGTTAAACCCTAGCAGTTTTATGAAATATTTTATTTGTTCTGCCTTACATTGCATGTTTTTTCCCCATAATGGCGAAGGATTCGGTTTGTATGGCAAATGTATTTTGCTAGGCCATATTGTGGTTTACGATTATCATATTTTACTTATGCATTCTGGCATAAATTGGTTTTTGCAATACAAAGTAATTCAATTTTAAATTTTTTACCAAATCCTTTTTATTCAATCACACAACAGTATATTTTTTAACTTTGTTGTATTGCTTACCCTTTTTATTTTAAATTGTAATGGGGATTTCCGGTTAAAGTTAAATTTTTGGTAGAGTATAAAAACAATCTTGAGAACAAATCAAGCAGAGGCTGTTTTCAGACGAACATACAAAACTGACACTCCCTCACGGGAAGAATGGGTTGCTGAAGTTGACACCGGTAACGGTGATATAATGATCTGGATTTGGGATCTATTCCAATAAATTGACGCTGAACGGGTCATACAGATTAACTAACCAGGGGAGCGTATTTCAGACGAAGATTCTTGCTATTGAACAGGCTGCAAATTTGGTTGAAACCGAGGACTTACTCCTTTAAACTTGATCATATGTGTAGACAGTCAAGAGCTGAGACCCTACCTCAACAAATCAAAGGGCTTCAAGAGCTGCATTATCTCTCTGCACCGTATACGCCGACACAACACCCACATCTACAGGGTTTCTGACCGCTGTTGTATAGGGGTAAACGTAAAGGTAGAGATGGTTATGAGAATGAGACGCTTGAGCAGCTATATGCGCCTTTATAAGAATACTTTTCCAAATTGGCAAAAGTAGCATGGAATTCAAAAAACTTAGGTGGTCCAACATACCTGGTTGCGAATTTCAAAACTGCTATGTCCTGCAGAAGTCAGCAGGAAAACCAAGGATCTACTTGAGTTCGACAAGGGAATTGTTTACACTCTAAAAGGCATTCTAACGGGATACTGCGCTGTAACCAATTTCGCGAATAGGCTCGGTGTGCCCCACCAGTATTACTGCGGAAGCTGCCATAATGTGGAAGAGACGGCATTGGTACAACACCTTCTATGTGAGTGACCTGCACTTCAAGACGGGCATCATCGGATTTTGGGTAAAAGAACGGTTGACGATGTAAGAATGGTGGCGAACGTGCCACTAAGGGTTTCATGCGCACTTCGGGGTAGCTTAAGCCCCTAACGGATAATAACAAGGGGAGTTACCTCACACTGGGTGACACAATGCACCATATGGACCACCGAGTGATCTTGCCTGTGAACGGCTAGCTACTTGCTAAACTAAACTATGCCTCTTAACGACCATTGAAAGCGAATAGTTTTACTTTTTGGTGATTCGTATAAGAGAATAATGGAAGTTGCCGTAGTCTAGTAGCTAGTGTGTTGGCATACTAGACGTAAGATCACGGTTCTAATCTCAGGTCAGATATCCCCAACAAAACGAAATATGAAAGAATATTTCTTCGACGCCTTCCTCTCAGAAGATTTCTGGCAAAAACTTTGAAAGTAAATAAAATTGCCATGAGAAGTATCTCACATAAGTGATGTGAGAAGCTAGGTCGTAACCCTGACTAACGGGTATTAATGACCAATAGTGTATGTATAAGAGAATTATTGACATTTTCCAGAAATAGTTCACTGGTTGTAAAACATATAAAAGCTTCTGGGCCTTGTAAGAAACAGAAAAAATTAAAGGATTTGCCAAATCAAATGCAAAGCAATAAATAATTAACGATTTCATCAGAATATAACTCTCAAAGAATGTGGTTAAAAACCATGGATTAAAGTGTTGGAAAAGTTAAAAAGTAGAGAGCCCATCAAGGGTTCTAAAAACAAAGCGATATGTTTACAAATTAACTTTATAGGAATACTGTTTAATGGAAGACAAGAACTGTATGTTACGAGAATCGGAATACTGTAAAGAACTACCAAAGTATGGTTCATTTCCAAAAACGTCCATAGCGTGTACTTTAATAATGGGCGCCGTTTTCTTTATAGCTTGCGATTAATTGTTTCGTACACAGTAGTACGCATCATAGAACTACTTTTGAAAGTATTAATTTTTCAGTTTCAAAGGTAGTATGCAAACTTTAATAAAGACTTTGCTTTTATCAATTATCACCAAACATTTGGCAACCAGTGGATGAAAGCATGATGCACAATGAAAAATTTGATGGATTCTCTAAAAAAAATGAAATCGA
Organism: Sarcophaga carnaria; assembly: GCA_958299815.1. Classification (NCBI taxonomy): domain Eukaryota; kingdom Metazoa; phylum Arthropoda; class Insecta; order Diptera; family Sarcophagidae; genus Sarcophaga; species Sarcophaga carnaria. Next base: position 70,489,205 of record OY283153.1, on the reverse strand, counting down.
ACCATTTCTGTGAAAAAAAAGATCGTTGATCAATAAGGTGAAGTTTCGGAAACGGGGGCCAAGATAGCAATGATAACAAGAAGTGTTACTTTGAGCCTCTGGAGGTGTAGAAAATGTATTGTTCATTATTTCGATCATATTACAATTGAATCTGATCTGAATTATCAAATCTTAAAGAAATTGAAGCAAGCAATTGAATTTAAACAGCTAGAACTGATCAGTATAACATATTTAGTGTTCTTTATGGTAACGACGGACCAAACACAATTTTTATAACGCGGCAGAAATTAAGAGATTTATGATGTAAATTATAGATACATCTAACGTTAGATCTGAACTTGAAGTCGCCGTAGTCTAGTAGGTAGTGTGTTGGCTTATTAGAGGTAAGGCCCCGATTCAAATCCCAGGTCGGACATCAAAAGGAAATATGAGGAAATATGAAAAAATATTATTCGGGGACTTCCTCGCAGCAGATTTCTGGGAAAAACTCTGAGAGTAAAAAACTGCCATGAAAAATGAATGAAGTGTTGTAATGGCCAATTATGTAAGTATGTTAGATCTGAACGTACACTTTTATTTATTTCCATCTGTCCTAATGGTGTTAATTGAAATTTCGTAGAGGTCTGAAAAATATAACGGAGTAAGTTGTCCGTTCAGAAAACAAAATAGTTCTATACTATTCTATAATGGCTATGCCCTAAAAATAGCTTATATGGTTAAACATAATTTATTTCAAATAGAAAAAAAGGTATTTATCTATTTTGTCAATCTGGTAACCAAAGTTTCTCTTTCGTTCACAGATTTTTTTAAGTCGCCCAAAATTCACAATCAAATTGGAAATTTGCGAAACTACAAAGCAATTCGATCACAAAAGAAATATTCAGTTAAAAATGCAAGCTTTAAGCATTAACCATTTAGGATGTGGAATCATTCTTTCAATAGAATCTATTGATTTTAAACTTCTACTGCCTCCCTTATTTCTTGTCGTATCCATTAGTATAGTGAACGCTCTATTGCAAATTAGTTTTTGTTGAGATACGATTTTCTACATTTTTAATTAAAATTTTTCATTGAACGTAAAATATGTGGAGAGATCATGAATATATAACATTCACACTTATATATTGCACATTTAGCATTCTTTCATACATATGTATATTAAGTTTACAGTCATAAGAAAATTAATAAGGACTCCAATATGACATTTAGAGATATGATCAGAGAGTAATTATAATGTGAATATTGCAAATAAGCCTCCGCACTCATTCCCAGCTTATATATGTAAGTACTTACTTGCCGAATTGGCCATTAACAACCCGATTAACGAAGTTCGGCCTGCCGTAACACATCCTTCCATGCCTTTTTGCTTCTTGTTGACATCATCAATCGGCGGTATTGTCGTCGCTATCGCCTTGTAGCAGAGTAGAGAAGTGTTTCCTCCACAAGCTCAGCACCTCCTGTGAATCTGTTACCAAGTTTCCATACGATCTTTGCAGGAAGACGTTCCGGGCTTAAAGCCTTCGCTTTTTTTGATAGAATCGAGTATGCATGTATACTATAAAACAAATTTCATTGCTGTTTCATAAAAGAATGAGCAAAAGCTACACAAAAAATACAACGAACTTGTTACAAGTAAACCAACAACATCATTATGAATGAAAGGGGATAGACAAGTAAGCGAGAACGCAACAACAAGCAATGTAAGCAAAATACACAAACAACAATGAAGTCGCGATAGAATTCTCGAGAAGGCGGAATCCCGAACGTTCGACTTCAAGAACCTCTATCAGACTGATTATGTGGGCATATAAAAAGGCAAGAAGTCGCAGTAGCCTAGTAGTTAGTGTGTTGGCTTATTAGATGTAAAGCCAGAATGTAAAGTCGTAAAAAAGCTTTATTTTGGTGTATAAAAAATTATATGAAAAAAATATCCTCTAGTAGTAGTAGTTAACGTTTAAAAAACTATGTAATCGACAAAATAATGACAATTATATATATAGTTTAGGGATCGCCTAAGTGATTCCCAAACATGGTTATAAAATTCATTGAATTTATAAAAAGGTATATTCTATCTTCCAGACGAATCAAATTTTTCCTATTATGGAAAAAATTTTATTAAAATAAAAGTTGCTTAACATACATACGTACCGGAAATTTTGTAGTAATTTTTTCATTTCAACATGAACACTATGAATAGAATATTATAGAATTTTATTACCAAAGTTCGTTCTGTGTGGGAAATATGTTGCGGACACATGACTTTCATGCACAGGCTCTTATTATCAAACATAATAAACAAGATTTCTTAAAATTTGCCTAGAGCCCTAGAGCCACGGTTCAAACCCCAGGTCAGACATTTCCAACGAAAATGAAATATGAAATAATATTTAAACTGTAGGTCTCGCCAATCGTGTGATAAAATTAACACACACAACATTAGCGGTGCGAGAAGATAGATCGTAATTCTGACTCATGGGTTATAATCATAGCTGCCAGATTTGACGATCCAAAAATATCATGTTGACGATTTGACGATTTATGCCCTTATGTTGACGATTTTTAAAAATTAAAAATTTACATCATATTCTTTACTTAAGTACATTAAAAGCCACTTTAAGCTTTGTATTTACTTTGCAATTGTTACTACACTCCCCGAAATATTTATAAGACCAAATTTGTTTCTCGAAAAACTTAAAATCTTTTAGACCAATTCGTAATATTTTTGGGTTAAATATAACTAACAATAAAATAAATCTTTTTATGTAAAAAAAATATTTTTTTCTTTATTTAATAAAAGGATAACATAAAATGATTTTCATTTTCAAACGAAAAAATTATAAGACCAAAATTAAATAATATTCACCTAAAACTAAAATAACAATTATAAAAAACAACTACTGATTAATTTTTGTATTTATTAATAATGAGTGTGTCCACCGTGATTAATAATGACTTCCTGAAGTCGACGGGGCATAGAATTTACTAAATTTTTAATGCAATTTTGATCAATTCTACTCCATTCTCTTATGATGGCACTTTTTAATGATTTTACATCCTTATACTGGGTGTTATTTTTGAAAATTTGGTCCGATAGTATTGCCCATAAATTTTCTATCGGATTTAGATCTGGACTACATGCCGGCCAATCCAAAACTGGTATGTTTCTGGACGACAGAAACGATTTTGTTGCTTTTGATTTATGGATTGGGGCGTTATCCTGCTGAAATATCCAATTATTGCCTAACGAATCATCCCCAAAATTAATTAAAACGTCATCTAACAATTCAATATACTTCTCGCTATTCATTTTAGTTGATATAAAACAAATAGGAGTCCTTCCCGTAGTCGAAATCCCAGCCCAAACCATTACGCTTCCTCCACCGAAATTTCTCGACATTCTTTGATATTTTTTTTTTACGTGTATCCATCCAATATTTTTGGGAACCGTCTGGACCATCTAAATTGAATTTTTTTTTCATCAGAAAAAATAACTGAAGCCCATTCTTCTTTCCAATATTGGTATTTTTCTGCAAAGTCAAGTCTGCATCTTTTATGATTTTTATTTAGGCTAGGTATTCTGAATGTAGAATTTGTTGTATTCGTCTTACTGTTATGTTGAGATCCAACAAACGTATTATTTGTGATGGAGATATCGAGCTGTTTGCTGCTAATCGCTTTATATTGCGAATATCTCGTTCAGATAGCGTGGGCGTCCTTCCAGTTCTCTTTTTCTTTCCATAGTTTTCTATATTATTTAGAAAATTTATCACTACTGTTTTACTTCTTTTTAAACGACAAGCAATTTGCCGTGTTGTCATTCCCATACTTCTATAATTTATAATATCGGACCTCTCTTTTAAGTCCAACTGCTTTCCTCGTGGCATGGTTTAATGGAACTTTAAATATATATGTTAAAAAGTTTGTTTTATGAATATGTATGATTGTAATTATCAAAAATAGAAGCCTTACTATCAATTTTCTTACAAGTTTTTTTACAAAAATCAACTTGTAATATTTTTGAAAAACAAAATTGCACACCGGTCTTATATTTATTTCGCACCGAACAGTTGCAAAAAACGGCCCAACATAAAGTCAAGCTTGCAAAAATTTAAACTACTACTATTTTTTTATGTGCCTTACACACATGGTTGCGAATTAGTGTAAACAAATAGAATTTATTGTTTTCATTTAAAATAAAACATATTTTTATTTTGGTCTTATAAATATTTCGGGGAAATTAGAAATTTATGTTAGTAATAACAAGGAATAAAGTATTATATTTTTAAGTTAATTTCGAATATTTATTTTATAATTTAAGCCTTTTTAATCCCTTAAAAGCCAAAAAATTACAACTCCTAAATAACCTCGTAGTTGACAATAATATATCATTTGCCGTTGTAGACAATTTTAAAAATTCGAGTATAGCTTCTAATATTACCATCGGAAGAACAAAGGCAAGCGCCGTTATTTTTGTTCGTACGACCAACACTAAGGGGATGGATGGCATTGTGTTTGGAACTATGAAAATATGTTATGGGAAGAAGGAAAGAGAGAACAGCGTTTATGGACACTAGGCTTGTATATTTTTATGCCATACGTGACAGGAATAGCTTCTGCAGGAATTGAGTTCCACATACGAATAGTCCGACTAAAAAACGTACTTTTTCTGTAATACAGTGTGCGATCCACTGGCCAATCGACCACATACGGATGTCCTGGCCGAGAAAGCGTTACGTAGGAATATATGATTTTCGGGAACAAGTCCCCTTATTTCGTTCGAGCAAAATCCGTTTGTAGTAGTGATAGAACAGTGAAACACAAACCACATTGCAACGATGCACCAATGATTCAATGGAGTTGGATACACGATCGTCATTAACGAGCTCTACGGCCTCTCTTGTACGCGGTTTAGAAACGTTGAGGCACCGACCTCATAAATAGTATAAATAAAATCTTAAGAATTAACTGAAGGAACTGAAAAATGTGTCGGTTGCAGCCAACATTACACTGAATTTTTATGCTTAGAACGTCAAGAGCTTCTGACTCCTTAATATTTATACCACCCATAGATTAAGATGATGCAATATTATTGCTGCCCTTATGTGTCAATAAACAACACTGGGATAAATTGTTTAAACCTTAAACAATTTTTTCCTGAACATGATACAACATTTCTCCATTTTTGGAAAAAAAATTAATAAATGAAGATGAGGACGCTAGCTTCAATTTCTAACAAATTTTTTTTAAAAATGTTTTGTTTTTGAACTCAGATATCTACATACATGCCTTGACTTTATATGTTTTACTACAATAGAAATAATTTTGGTTTTTAAAAACTTTTAATATATTTCTTTATTTTTTCTGACGATTTATCTGGCGGCTATGGTTGTAATGACCAATTATGTATGACAAGACAAATTTTTTGCAAATTTTTTATTCAGAATTAAGTCTATGGAAAAGGTATTAAATTACCAATGAAAGCATTTCAAAAACACTCTGACAGGTATTACGTCAATTGCGAAACCACTGAAAAAATCTTCGCTTGATTGAGATTTGTGTTTAAAACGATCCCCAACAGAAAAATAGACAAATTTAGACATCATATCAAATATTGCAAATTTTAGTTTCAATAAGATGATGTAAAAGATTAGTGTAATTTTTTTGTAGAAGCCGCAACGCTATTTTGCAGCTGTCACAAATACTCATTCCAATTATTAAAAATGGAACCTTATGATTGTGCAAACTTTTTACAAATTTATATTTATAGATAACAAAACTCCTGGGTTCCCTGATAGTCAAGTGGGCAGTGTGCTAGACTATTAGCGTAGAGATCGTGGGTTTGATTCCGATGCGGCTCTTTAAAACATTGCTGCTATAAACGAGAGTCTCACCGAATATCCGAAAAAATTAATTCCACATCGTACAAATTTTATGACAAAAGGCCTCCATCTTTAAGCGCTGTATGCAGCAGGCCTTGACAATTCTTTCAATGAGTACTAGAGGGAAGTGAAGTCCGTGTTAATTTTCTAAAAAATCATATTCTCTGATGAAACTCATTTACATCTGAATGAATTAGTGAATACACAAAATTATCGAATTTTCCGTCTCAGACAATCCACAATCCATAAGAAACAAGTGCACCTACAACTAGCATCTGTTAGGTTCGGATTTTGGTCAGACGACGAAATGAGGTCTTACTTTTTGAAGGTGAGGTCATAATTATAGTGAATGTGAACAGCATTCTATATTGGACCATGACTTCTTGTTACAACTGAATGGTTTAAATCTTGAGGACGTGTAGTTACAGCAAGACGGCTGTAACTATCACACTGCGCATTTAAAAATCGATTAATTGCAGCAACGAATTCTAGACCAAATTATCTCAAGAAATTCTGATAAAAGTTCATGCCATTTCAGGAAGGGTCATATCATTTAACGCTGGGTAATTATTTGCTTAATGATTTTGTGAAGTTTCGGGTATATGCGAATAAACAAGAAGCGATTCCTAAATTCAAGTCCAAAATCCTTCTTTGGTGAGGTACAGTCAAGTTTCCGTTGAAAATTTATTAAAAAATTTCATGAAAAGCGGTATAGGCTGTCATGAAAGCTGTATCGGCTATTTGAAGGATGTTTTATTCTAATAGTGTTTTCACACCGAGTGGTTTTAACGTAAAAGTTGGTTTTAACGTTAAAACCAAAAATAAAACCTGTTTTTACCATACAAAATTATTGTGTTAAAACCAAAATAAAACCTTTTTTGAATTGGTTTTAAGTTGGTTTTATGAAATACAACCTTGTTTTGATGTACTAAATGTACTAAATCAGAGCTACCAGCTCTGAAAACCTGAAAACAGCTGATAAAAACAAAAACAAATGTAAATAAATAAATAAATGTAAATAATCATTTATTTTGTATTAAAAAAGGAAAAATTTGGAATATTTTTAATTTCTTCAATGAAAATTCTAAAAATTTGTAAATATTTAATTATTAATCGAAATGTGTGTTGTTTCTGGTCACACTGAATATAGTTTCTTGTGCGAAAGGTAAGTCAGAAGCTAAATATATCAAGATGAAATAAGGCATATTGCTCACAAATTTTTTTTCTCGCAGTCATAAATGTCATGAATTTAAAACCAATTTTAATAAAACTTGTAGTGTGAACGCAAAATCAGCTGTTTATGGTTTTAACGCTAAAATCAGGTTTTAACTTTTGGTGTGAAAACACTATAATAAACCTAATTAAAAAATTTCTTATTTACATCCCATAGAAAAATCACAATTTCCTTAAAAAATCCTTTTTTAATCTTTAAGGGTGCATTCTTACTGAAACTCATTTTGTCAGTTTCAATCAGTTTTTTTTTATTGCAAGCGTTCAAAATTTTGTTTTAAATATTAGAGAAAAAAGTTGTGAGACACTGTAACCCTTTTTAAAGAAAGATTAAAAAATTAACTTTAAGCGGACACATTTCTGTTTAACTTTTCATCTTCGAACAAGTGTGATTGTATATTGTTACGAAAATGGAAAAATCTAGACACTGGTGTTTTGCTTTTACAGCGTTTAACATTAAAATTGTAAACAAAAGGTACAAAAACAAATAACTTGTTTACAAATTATCGTACTGCGTAATATAGCAACAAACACCAACATAAAAAAGTAAACAAATAAACAAAAATATACCAACAAACACCACAAGAATAAATGTAAAGAAAATACACAAACAACAATAATGAAACAACGATGTTTACATTTATAGAGATCTCGAAAAGGCGAAGCCACGAACATTTGCCTTCAAGGCAAAGCAGGCAACGAATCAGTAAAAGTTCAGTCAGTCTTGTGTCAAGACGCGGTGTGTTTGAAGAGAGTAATCGGGGTTTGAGATGTCCGTTGCAAAGATTTGCCGCACAATTGACTAGTAATTGTTATGCTGTAGTTACCCACACTTAACGTAACGTACCGTAGCGAACGTTCTCTTTTTATCATATGGAGAACAATGTAAACGATTACCGAAACGTTCTCTCTCGTTAGCAAAACGGAACGATCTGTATAAAACAGAATTCTCTCACGTTTTTACGTGACATTTGAAGATGAGAGATGATGAGCAGTGTTGCCACGATAAAAAATATTGTAACCAACATTTGTGAAAAAATCACCAAATAAGGAAAAATATGATCAAAATTAAATTCGCAGTTCATTTATTTCATTTTTTTCGAATTTAAATTGTAATTGAGAAAAAAAGAAACAAAAAATAACAAAATAAAATTATAGTCTTACTAATTAATTAATTTTAACAAACAAAACAAAAGCTGTTTTTATAAGAAAAATAACCAAATCCGGAAAAATCTACACATTGAACAAAAAACGGCAACACTGATGATGAGTCTGTATACCAATTTCTTTCCATTGTATTGTGTTCGTTTGTGTGTTGCTTTGTGTTCTGTTTCATTTTTATTTACATTCTTCGTTGATATATGTCCCGTTTTGAACGTTTCTATAACTACACAAACGTTTTTAAGACTACGTACGTTCCGGTTTTACGTTTCTTACGCTTGGGTAAGCAAGGCATTATTGTTTATACAAAAGAGTGCAAAGAGGAATAACAAACAAAGTAATTATTGTTGTTAGAAATATTTAAAAATGAAAATAAGAAACTGATTTGATATTCTGTGGTTCGGAGCATACTTTAACTGGAGGTCCGGCCACTCATGTATAAAATTATCACACATAACAAACGTGGTATCTTGACTGAAGGGTTGTAATGACCAATCATGTTATGTATTTAACCTTTACAATTCAAAGTGCTTCTCACTTTTCGAAAATATTTGAACCTTGTCAGGGACGCTATAAATTTGACCATTGCAATCTTTCATTTACGATTGCCACTATATAACATTAACAACTAAAAAAATAATCCTAATTGTTACCCTTGTCCATCCAACAAGCCTTCTGTTTCATACTCTAAGAAGAAACGTTAAAAATTTTTTACGCAAACTCAAATATTACAATACAAAAACCATTACCAAATTGCAAAATGTTGATCAAAAAATAAAAGAGGGTGAAAGTTTGGGGGATAAAAACAACATGAAATCCGCAAAACTTTTTTTTGTCACAATCATTCTGCTTCGCTTTAATTATTTAAATTAGAATATATAATTTCCATCAAATGAAATTTAAAAACTCAATTCCTTTAAGTGAAAAAAATGAAAAATATATTAACACTAGAAAGACGGACAGGGGTCATTTGACCCATTCCAAATCTAACTGCTAATATTTCTTTTATGAATTATATCACAGACTTCTTACTTCGTGACTTTTAATAATATTCCATAAAATTTAATTTAAAAGTATTTTTATTTTATTTAGGTTGTATTCCAAATTGCAATTATTAAAGCAACTACCTAAAAAGACGGAGAGGGGTCATCTGACCCTTCACTGATCTATTTATTTTATCAATTACTTTCCCAATTTTTATTTCATGAAATTATTAAAATGCCGTTATTTTTTGTTTAAGTTTTCTCTAGTATGCCGTTATGTAATTTCAGAAAACGTGCTCATTGAATTTACTTATTTTTATCAGTTTTTCAAAAGATTTTTTATGACTAGATCTGTTCGGAACAAAGATATTGAAGCGTATTTGAATTATGGACAAATTCATCTCAGTTTTGTACGCTAGGGATGCTTGCGGATTCAATAATATATATGTAAATGATTTATGGAACAAAAAATGGGGAGTTGCTTTTTCTTCACAAACTATGTCTAGAGACCGATTCAAAGAAATAATGAAATATAATCGTTTTCACATGCGAGAAGAAAAATCTACTAGACTAAAAACAGATACATACATACATAATTGGTCATTACAACCCTTCAGTCAAGATTACGACTTAGTTACTCACACAAAACAGAGGAAGTTCACCTTAATTTCGTATGTTTGGAGCCGTTTTATTGAAAATTGAAAATCTTGTTATAGACCAGGTGAAAACATTGAACAACTCTTTACTACAAAAGTAAGATGCAAATTTACACAATACATGGCGAATAAACACAACAAATTTGGTATATTTTTGGCTTTGCGTAGATGTCAAATCGAAATATCTGCTGAACGGCTTCCTGTGCTTGGGAAAAGATAACAATCGTTGGAGAGACATTGTAATGCGTCTATTGGAACCTTTCGTAAACAAAGGGAGAAATGTGTCGACTGATAACTTTTTTATCTCTGTATCAGTGGCAGACAGATTGCTCTTCAAACGTACAACTCTATTTAGGACAGTCAATAAAGCAACACGGGATGTTCCACAATATGTGAAAAAATTGAAATTAAATTTGCATGCCCATGAAGTTCTAAAAACCGAAAATAATAAGCGCCTTCTGACAGTTTACCAAGCAATGAGACAAAAAATGTTTTATTGCTGAGTACTTTGCTCGAAGTGGTTGAAATAGATATAGGTAAAGGTATAGGTAACTCTTTATAATTCAACTAAATTTGGCGTTGATATTGTTGACCAAGCTTAAAACGATGGCCAGTACAAGGTGTTTTCAACATATTGGACTTGTCAGAAATAAAGGCATGGGTGCTATTCCAAGAAGTAACGAACAAAAAAATTCGTAGAAGAGAATTTATTTTACAAGTAGCGTTTGAACTGAGTCACATTGACTAGCAACCATAAGCGGTAAATATTCAACCACAAGTTTCACATATTCAATCCATAAAAAGACGATATTGTCATACAAGTGGCTGCAACTCCTATGCGGAGTCTGTAATATATCAAAACATTTTGTATACTCTGAATGCGTATAAAAGACAGATTTCAAAAAAATCGTATCATTATTGACCTGTTTCACGATCTCGATATACCTCGATCTCGAATAAATACATTCAAAGCAAAAACAACAAGTACTGTTTGTGCTATGAATGTACATATTTTTATTATATGTACACATATAAACTTGATTTCTTTTCAAATACGTATTATTACATGAATTATTATTATTTTTTTTTTTTATTGTTAAAAGCTAAGAATACAAAATGCACAATTTATTATTTTATTATATTTTAAATAAATAAGCAATTTTAAAATTAAATTTTGAAATTCAAATGTAGATATTTGCTACTAAGGCTTAAAGGGAGTCAAATAACCCCTACCCGTCTTTTAAGGTATATTAATTCTCCCGTCTTTCTAGTGTTAAATGAATACCGTTTTATTAATTATTTTCATTTTGTTAACCTAGGCAACGAAACACAACTTTTATAGACTTAAAAACATTAAAAATAAAAATCAGAAATTAGAATTAAGTTAAGTATATAAACACCAACAGTATAAAACTACAATACAGAAAGGACACAAATAAAAAAAAAATTCTCAAAGCTAAAACTAAAATAAATCAAAGTCAATGGTGAATGATATTAAAAAATTCAAAAGGCAGTCATGAAAACACTCTCGAAAAAGTATTTGATTGGAAAGTTCATTGAAGTAAAAGGCAATGTTAGACAAGAATGAATTTATAAAATCGATTGCCGTTGAATCTAAAAACGTCCTTGCGTGTGAATGCGTAACACCAACAAAATTTAGAAAAGTGTTGACTTTGTCACTTTATCGACAAACTATTGGCGTTCAAGTTTTGTTTCTATTTTAAAACAATTTTATGATGTTTTATCTCTAATTCAATACGTTTTCGGTTACACTTTGTATTTGAAACGTCTGACATTGAATGTACAATATAAAGGAAAAAAAAAACATTTTTAAGGTAAAGATAGTAAAAGATTAAAAAATAAAAATGAGGGGATTTGTTTGGATGCCTCTAACCTTTAAACTTCCCACCTTAAGCAGTACAAATAATAGTAATAAGTGATACTGTTCTTTGTGTGCTACTTTGTTACCTTTATTATGAACAAAATAATTTTTTATAAAACAGAAATGATACCGCCATATCACACACATCTTTAATGACACTACATAAACCAAATGCTTGGCTTAGAAGTTCTGTTCCAGCCACAAAATACCGAGGACCTTACACTTTCAGTTCATCATTTCTTTCGATATTTGAAGAACTCTTTTAATTTGAATTTCGTAGAGTTCTAAACAACATAACTGGATCAGTTTTTCTTTTAGAAAATCCATAAGATCTACACTGACCGCATAACGGCTCTATCCCAATAATAATAACAAAAACATTTTTCTCAAAGCATGTTTAATATCTATCAGTTCATTTAAGAAAAATTGGAATGTAATGATTAAATGAAAGAGAGTAAGTGTACACGTGACTTCTCTCTGTATTGGACAGCCAGCCGAAACAGAATAATGTACAACTCGGTCCAACGTATAATTAATATTGAACCCGGTGATCAAACATTCGCCATAGGAAACCAGTACGACTTTAAAATATATCTTGCTATCCATCTTTATTTTGTAGAGTTCAGTCAAGGATGGCAAAAAATGATATTTCAAGAACCTTTGTCTCTTTATGACACAGGAGGTGAAAGATATTCTTCTCATCCATCTCAGAGACAAAATTCCTTTAGGACAGAAAACTTGTACTCCTCCTGTACGTACAAGTCCAGCAGAGTCGTGCATGTGAAAGTACCTTCATCTTGGTCCACCCGTTAAACGAGGTGATAATATCAAGTTTCATGAAGATTATGAGCTTCGTAGCAGCTCTAGCCAGTTCTTCAAAAATATAATATTCGACGACATTGAAATATTCCCTGAAAATTCACATATTGGTCAAGTTATAATATCGTGTCTTAATCCATTGCGAACCATCGGTATATAAAACCGTATAATAGACCCAAATGTATCAATGTCTTTCCAGACCTAAAGGATGTCTATTGACCAGAAGGGACCAGTACTTACTTGGATTGATCTTTACTGCTTTACAGCCTTCTGCTTCAATAGAAAACCTGAGGGGAGCCAATTGAAGATAAAAAATAATGTCCTATTTTGAATGCAAGAGAGTGCAGTGGTTATCAGGGCAGCTGACTCCTCGCGTAGTTCGTCAATCAGTTAGGGGTAGTGTTTGCACACCTACCACCGTCATCACGGCCTAATGTGATGAGTCTAATGGCGAGTGTAAGATTTGGGGACTTGTACTCGTCATCACATACTGAGTTTATTAAGCCAAGGTAAAATCAACTTTACTTAACGGTTCTTTTTAGAAATGTAAAGCATTATCGTCGCTCATAAAAGTTTGGAGTCCAGAAAAACCTCCAGATACTTTATGCTCTGGGATAGGTACAGCGGAATGCTATTAATATTTTAATAAATAAAATACGATGGAAGTAGTGAGAAAATTATTGCTTTACAAAAAGAAACTGCAGACATTTAGTTTTTCTAATCAATCAATACAAAGCACGACTACTTGATTCACTCTCTAAATTAGTTATGAGTGGCAAATTGAGGAAAGCATTAAAAGACAAAGAATAATTAAATAACTGAAAAGGAGAACATTGCATTCAATACTCAACATTTAGTTATGAGTCTATTTACAATAACGAGGATATACAAAGGGACACAAAACCTATATATGTGCTTCTCCTCGCAACACTGTAACAGTTACATCAGAAAAGAAATTTAAATTCTTTCCGGGTAAACAAATTTCATACAAACTCATAAAAGGAATATAAACATAGAATCTAATGAAACAGCGCCCGACTACATATATATTTTTTTCTTTTGCACATTCAACTCAAGGGTGTTTTTTTTTTTTTTGTCTTGAGCCGGAGGTGGGAATCTTCGAAGGACACTTTTGTTCCAACAAAAGAGTGCACGATTCACCATCACTGGTGCCTACGTACTAAACCCACCCCCTACACACTTCAACCACTCTCCCTCCGCGGGACTGCCGTAAGGTATTACTTCGCGGAGAGCTGGTTAGCTTGAAAGCTTTATCACGTTAATTCAAATTTCGCCTCCGTTCCTCGAGTCTTCGGAGTACTATCAAAACTTCAGCCATTCTCTGGCTATATTGACTCCATAGAATCCTACGATTCAACAGCTCTTCCATTAGCCGGTTTGGTCCTAAACTCGTTTCCCCGGGCCATCTAAATCTGGGACAGCATATTAGAATATGCTCCTCATCTTCCTCCTTATCTACACAGTTTGGGCATATAGGGGAAGTGTCATGACCAAATCTGTGCAGGTACTTCCTGAAGCACCCATGACCAGTTAGGAACTGAGTCACGTAGTAGTTCAGCTCGCAATGTTTGTTATTCATCCAAAGGGTTACATCAGGGATAAGGCGAAATGTCCATCTTCCGTTTAAACTGCTTTCCCGTGACTGCCATTTGTGCATGGAAGTCCTTCGTTCCTCCGCTTTTATAGCCGCTATTTGTCCCGGGTACTCGAGACGGCGAAGGTATATCCTTCTCATCTCATCCGCCAGTATATCTATTGGTATTGTCTTTGCCAATGCCAAAACTGCTTCATCAGACACTGTCCTGAAGCCACTTATCCGTCTAATCGCGCTTAGACGATACACCGAGGACAGTATCCTCCTTGTCGTCCCCACGGAGAGTGCCTCCGACCATATTGGGCAAGCATACAGCATTATCGACGTTATTACCGCCGAAATTATCCTCCTTTTGAATGGACCTGGTCCTCCAATATTTGGCATCATCCTCGCCACAACTCAAGGGTGTGTGCATCCGCAAGTGTGCATGTATGTATGTTAAATAGGAAAAACAACACAAAGACTCTAAACAAGACATTTGCATTCACTTAAGATTCATGTCGACTTTTTTCTGATGGAATTTGATTTAACTTCACACATTTGGATTTAAAATTCAGTTCTCACTTTAACATGAAAATGAATATGAAGGATTTTAAGTAATTTTAAATGAAAATAGTTTTTCATGTGAACATATCTTTTTTTAGTTTTTCGAATATTCGATTTGATGGTGGTTATTGCTGCTTAATTTTTGTTGATTTTCCATATGATATTTAATAAAATCGAACTAGTCGATGCGAGCCTTTGGTCATTGGGTTATTTCTTCGCCTTAAGATTATTTGACGTATATAGATGTATACTGTTCAATGTTCAATATTAGTTTTTTTGCTATAAGACATATGAAAAAGGAAGATAAACAATTTATATTTTTTTTTAAATTTTAATAAAAGGTTTAATGATTTAAAAGTAAAGCGGTGTTTTAATAATCAAAATAATAACAAATAAAAATTATTTAACGGTTCCGTAATGTTCGAATAAATAAAAAATAAAAAATTTTGTTTGCGCCGGAGGTAATATTTTTCATTTTTAATTAATCATTATTGCATAGAAACAGGAGATATTAGTTTTCACTAAAGAATCGATTATATACGAATATATTCGATAACAGTCGACTGCTATTGGAAAATGAGTTCTACGTACTAGAGTATAATGACTTACATAGAGAGACGAAAATTAATAGCAAGGCTATCTATAGTAGTAGTTTTTGACAGGGTTGTCAAATCAATAACTAAACGGTGGTCCAAGTAAAATACACGTTATTACTTGTAAATAAAACAAAAATTTTTCCGAGAATTATTTTAATATTTCTCATTATGATAGAAGGATCAACGACAATTACATGTGAAACCAAATATAGGCTAAAATCTCCCTCGTCTTCGATGCCATACCTTATATTATCCAAATTTTTAATGACTATGACAAATGTACTCATCCTGTAGCTCTTGAATTGTTCTTAAATGTTTAAAGTACACTTTTTCTTTTAAATATTCCCAAAGAAAGTAGTCCAACGATGCCAAATCATATGATGTTTAAAATATCCACGGCGTGAGCGCGTGAATTTCTCGTGCAAAGTTTGTGTGGCTTCTTTGGCTGTGTGGCAGACGGAACCATTCTGCTGTCCAGATTCATATCCTCAATTTCAGGAAATAAGAAATCCGTTATCATTTCGCTATAGCGAATACCAAACACGGTAACTGCTTGGCTGACCTTATTTTCCAAAAAGTTCGGCGCGATAACTCCGCCAGTCTGCAAACCACACCCAACTGTTACTCTTTGTGTATATATCAGCTTTTCAACAATCACTCACGGATTCTCATTTACCCAAAAGCAGTAGTACTGCTTCTTAACGAATCCACTATATAAAATCGAAATTCTAAAATGATATGAATATGAATGATTGGAAAACAGAACATACAATTTTAACCCTCCGTGACACACACTTTTACTTTTTCACATTAGTACCACACTCGGTCTGGCTAGACCCCATATAAATGTTAGTGTATTTGCATAAGTTAACATTACTTTTTTAAGTAGATAGTTATAAAAACGTTTTAAATTGCATCAAATTATAACTAAAAACTCTGGTAGTTTATTAAATTCATTTCTTATTTTAATTTTATAAAGTTTTTAATTCATAAGGAAATAGAATCAGTGTACACTGGGTAAAAATTTGTCATGTTATGAATCTCAGCAACTAAAACATATATATTCTACTTTGGAATGTTGCTGAACATTTTGAACAAAAGAATCGAGTCTTTCTGCGAATTTTTGCACTTTCCGTTGCGCATTCTACACAAGACTTCTTTACCTCTAGGGTATCAACACCGCTTTTGGCAGTTATTATTATGTTTGTCTGAAATTAAAACAGAAATTCACAGAGTGGATGTAGTAGAACCAAAATGGAATAAATTCATTCCTTTTATTGTCATGGACTTCCTTACAAATACAATATGCTGCCAGTGCCATAATATCTAACATATTGCAGAAAAATGCAAAAGTCCACCTCTTCGTTGTTCTTCTTGTTGTAAAATTTTTTCTATTATAAAATAAAATTGCTTCTGTTTATTGACTTCACCTTCACATTTATCTGTGTAATGTAAGAAGATTAACGCATCTATTCTCTTTTGGAACATAACTGCAAAGTGATATTGTAGTGAAAGCCAAAAACAGACGAATTCACAGGTCATTAAAGACTTTTTCTCATTTCTATAGAAATGCATTTCTTGTTAGATCGAATGTTGCCAACGAATGCTAGACCAAGATTAGCCAGACGTTTTGCTCGTTCTAAAGACGTACAAAAAATGTCAGCGACAATTGTGCGACCACTTTTAGCATACGGCTTTGCAAGTTGCAGTATAACGTTTTCGTCTTGATTTATTTCACGTTGTTCAACTTTCTTTCGGCCTGTGTATAACTTTCCTTGTAACGGATACTTTGTTTCCGAATCACAGGCACACCAAATTTTTATACCATATTTTGCAGGTTTTGTTGATATGTATTGAGTAAATTTAGTTTTTCCACGGTATGGAAACAATTGCTCGTCAATGGTTATACTCTCATGCGGACTATAATTCTTCGCAAGATTTTCGTTGAGAAAATTCCATATATCTCGAATAGGCTTTTTTTGAGAACGTATCTGGTCAGGGACATAAAACGATGAAGAGACATTGCGGCCCTGAATATGAGTAAATTATCAGTACACCTCAAAACCCGTGCATTTTGCATGTTATTACGTGAAACTCCCATTGCTTCAAATGGAGTAGAGATTTGCTCTTTAGGCCCAGCTCGAAAGCGTATCACATTATGTTAACGAGTACGTACACCACTGGTCGGCTGGTTTTTATTCCATATGGCACCATCTTTTCCAATGAAGCAATTACTATTCTCTTCACCTGTTTCAGAACCACAGTCTCCCTCCTCTTCATCACTGTCGTCATCTTTCGATTACCAACTCATTTTCAACGTCCGATCATCGTATGGCAAATAATTTTCATCATTTTCATCCAAAAATGGATTATCTTCTTCATGCTGTCCGGCTTCCTCATTAGCTTTTTCACGCTACAAGTCATTTGTCAAAGCCTCGGCAATTCTGGTGTAAAAATCCGTATCGAAGTTACTAGAAGAAGTGGGTCTGGCCAGACCCACTGTGGTACTAATATGACAGGTTTCAAAACATCCTTCTAACTCCTTTTTTGTTTACTTTGTTTGTCCCGTTTTTTGAAAACCCGAAAGCCAAGAAAATTTCAGAAGGGTACCTGAAAATTCAAATCTCTAGCCATATTGCAAACACTTTTAAAACGCAAAATATATTGGAAAAGGTCTGACCAGACCCATGGCTGTGACGGCGGGTTAATTACACAGCCCTGCATGGGTTTTGCAAATAAGATTGCTCCAGGTGTTTCCGAAAAAAAATGGCGGATCCAATATGGCGGTCGAGGTTTATAAAAATTAATCAGATTTACTTGACCGTCATATTGGAGTCGCCATTTTGAATTTTTTAAATCTGAATGAAGATCTGTAATCAGCGACCCCAAAAACCCCTGAGTGACAATTTTCAAGTAAATCTGATTAATTTTTAAGTACCTCCGTAACGTGTTTCTTTTTCTTTTGCACCCCTTGACATAAACTCACCCCCTACTTTAAGGGTGTATGCAAACAATTTGGCTTTGGGCTCATTTTAAAGATCAAAGATCAGTTGTCAATTTCTAACAATAGCGATGGTTCTAGCACGTCAGTGTTGAGCTCTACAATGTTTCAAAAATGGCCAATTTTTAGGGTTTTCAACCCCCTTTTTCTCGAAAACCTGACGTGATGGAAAATTTTTGAAACCAGATTCGTATTTAGCGCGCCAGATGCCTTCGAAAACACCTGAAGCCATCTTATTTGCACAAAAAAGTCCAAATTTGCAGGGGTGTGTTATCTGAACTTGCTGATCAAATGCGAGGAGTTAACCAACATATATTTACATTTTTACTTATCATTAAAATTTTAGTAATTTATTCTTTCGTTTCTGGTTCTAATTGTTTTGTTTCTGAGTGAAAAATGCTTTTTGTTTACCATATTTTCTTCCATGACTGTTGTCTGTTGGTCTTCTGTTTAATGTTGACTCTGAATGACAGATTCGAGAAACTTTTTTTTGAATTTTAATTTTAATCTCAGAGGATGAAATATGGGCTATCGTCTAATAAGCCAACATACTACCTACGAACTATTACGAAGACATCAAAAAGTAATTTCAATTGCAACTGCTACCTTTCAATCCTCCTGGTTACTTATTCTATTGCATAGAATGAATAAATATGTGAATATGTTTGTTGTATAAAAACGGGAGTCAACAAAACAAAAATAAAAAAAAAATTAATTATTCTTCTGCAAACATGCAGACGATTTAGATAATTTCATTAAGCGTTTACCGCCGAAAACTAAATTTTCAAATTCGAGTGACTATGCTCATTTATGAGTTAAGCCTTCTTGATAATAAATAAAATTGAAAATAATTCCAATAAAGTCTACCGCTGTGATCAAACTAATGCGCTTAAATATTTACTTTTGTAAACCATAATTATCTGGAGAGTCACAATTACTTAACTGTTAGTCAGTTGGAATTCATGAAAGGTAGGAGTTGTACTACCGTTCTAATAAATGTAGTTGATGATCTTAGGTCGGAACTAGATGAAAATAGTGTAGCGATTTTAGTTCTGCTTGATCAGTCCAAGGTTCTATTGCTCGATCACTCGGTTCTATTGAAAAAGCTCCAGAAACTGTTTTATTTTTCTAATTCTGCCTCTAATCTAATTTATTCTTATTTAATAAACAGATTTTAAAAAGTTCATTTTAATTGCAATATTTCAAATACACTTAATATTAGTAGAGGTGTTCCCCAGAAGTCAATACTTGGGCCTCTGTATTTTTTATGTATTTAAATGATCTACCGGATGTTTTGGGCTAACTGTAATGTTCATATGTATGTTGATGATGTGCAGCTTTATACTAGTACTCCTAAGAAGAATATTAGTTCTTGTTTAGATTACATTAATCGTGATTTAGTAAAGATTGACAGCTGGGCCTCAGGTAATGGACTATGCATCAATCCTTCGAAGTCTAAATATATTATACTTTCCAGAAGCAATATATCATTTGTCCAACCAATTGTATTGTCTTTATGACAAATTATCGTGGTCTAGCCATAAAGGTGTCGTTGTTAACAGAATTTATAGCACTTTTCGAAATTTGTGGGCTGTCATAGATTCAACACCTTTTGCCATTCGTATGCAACTTGCTAAAACATATTTAATTCCGCTACTTTTATATGGGTGTGAAATCTTAGCAAACTGCATATAACAACATTTCTTTTTTCCTTTCTTAAAGGGCGTCGTCCATATTTCTCATTTAGCTTACCAGGTACTTAGTGTAAAATTTGATAATCTTTTGAAAATTAAATGCCTTATTCTATTTCATAAAATAATTTACTCCAAACAGCCGAAATATTTATTTTGTCGAATTAAGTTTGTTAGATCCTACCGGGGTATGAGGATTATTCAGCAACGATTCAAGACTCTTCTATCTCAGCGACAGTTTTTTATACACATCACAAGTCTTTGGAATTACCTACCAAATTTCTAGGCAATGCAAATGCATTCAAAAAGGAGTTATTTAAATGATTTTCATAATTAAAATTTTTGAGTTTAAGTTCATATTTATAAATTTTGAGGTTTTATTTTTAGGTTTATTTTAGTTATATTTTTTCCTACATTTTTAGACTGGTTTTTCTAAATAGTACCATTTTTATATTTTTATAACTTATTATATTATTATTATATTCAACTCTTTTATTAATTTCTACAGTATTGTTAGTTTTTTAAATTCCTCTATATTAAATTTTTCTTTTTATTTAAACTTAATATTTATATTAATTTTGTATGTTTTACTTAACTGGTTATAGGTACTTAATTAATGTCAATTTTTTATATGTTTTATATCTTATTGCTTCTAAACATAGCACTATCACTTATAAGATTTATATCTTGTTGTGTTATGTCAATTATAATAAATAAATAATTAAAAAATAAAAATAAATAAAACTAATTAATACCTTTTATTTATTGGACTAAAAAATGTTGAATTGTAATTTTAGGGGGCTCTTATAATTAAAAAAAAAACTTTCTTTTCGTAAGATAATGATTGCGATTTTGTTAGTGAAATAAATTTAAACTTAAGATTATTTAAAAACCATTTGATATCAATAACTGACCAACGACAAATATTTCGTTCTAGGCAATGACACAAATATATATATAATGAAAGGGATTAAAAAGAAAATATGTTTTATTCATGACACATCATTCGGGAGATAATGATGTTATTTGAAATGTAACAGCTTGCTACTACTCATACTGCTATCATTAGTAAAGCAACTGCTGCTGCCACTGATGTATTTTCATAGATGTCAGTGATTATAGTCTTTTCAAAATATTCAACGCGTTGAGGGAAACTGCATACATCCATTTCTTGTTGAATTCTGCGAAATTGCTACTTATGTTTTCTTCTGTCTGTCATTTTCTCTTTAAGATATTCCATTTTCTTGCGGTTTACTCGTTCAGTTTTTTTTTTGGTTATTTTCTTTATTATAATTATTGTTGATTTTTTAATATTTTTTTGTAGATGTTTTATACATCTTTTTTGTACAAACTTTTAGCCGAATACATTTCATATATTTCTATTTTTGCCACTGTTTACTGTGTGATACCGTTCGCATGCTGTTTGTCGACAACAACAAAAACATTTATTCGTAAAATCTAATCTTAAAGTTTTGTTTTTAACATAGGTTCGATTGTTATCTCTTTTTCAGTTTAATTACATTGTTAATTAATTATTTGCGATGTACGATTTGCTATTTTGAACTTTAGACATAACTTTAAAACATAATTTCTGATCGGAAATGTTTTTTCCAAACTTGAACTTGTGTGTATTCTCCATATTCCTCCAATTCCTCTGCAGGCATAATTTCAAAATACTGTATCAAATAATTCTCCACTTTTAGATGGGATACCCAGACGATTTTTACTCAATCAAAACTGATTTTCAACCATATTTTACAAGGACACATACTCGTACATAGGATTATGACCTAGTTTCTCACACCGCTTATGTTGTGTGTGTTAATTTTATACATGAGTATCGGAGCCTACAGTTAAAAGTCGACTCCGAACGACAGATTTTTGAGAAACTTTTAATGACAAATTTTATTTAGTTTCAGATTTTTTTTCAGAAATCTGCTGAATTGGGGTATAAAGAGTTGCCTGATGTCTAATAAGCCAACACACTACCTACCAGACTACGGAGATTTATACTCACGGTTATTCCGCACATCTAGTGTGCTCTGTTATTTCTTATGATTGTAGGGTGTATTTGATTTTCAGTTGTCAGCGCATTGAGACCAAGGTCACTTTGCCTTTGCATTATATATTTTAGCCTAATTGTTGTTGCCATTCATCCGTCTGTTTTGTTGTTTAATTTTATTTTATGTTAGTGCTTTAAATTAGGCAGAATATGTGTCATCAAACCCGATACTGCATCAGGTCAGTGAAGAAAAACCACCGGACTAACTTTTTTTTGGATTATATTTTATTTCGATACTAATTTTCCCCGGTATTTCTATAGCTAGAACTTGGGAAATGTCTGATAAAAAAATTAACAACAACCACATTAATACCAGACGTGGAAAGTATTTATTATAACTATCATCCTTAACAATGTTGTACCCTTTTTGGTGTACACTTATGTATAGAGATTCTAACGGTAGCGTTACTACCATTTATGTGTAAAATTATTCCCAAAAGTGTACCATTTTCCTAATTTTCTGCCATTGAGTTCTGTATTCTTCCAACGGTTTAAATGGTTTGGGTATTTTCATCTGAATCAAAGAAAAGCAGACTGATTATGGAAAGAAAATGTCTGAAAATGTTATTTTAATAACATATTTAGCCCAATAGAATGAAAAAGGTCGTATTTTTGTTTCAATATATGGATAGACACAGGAAAAAAAGGAATATGTATATAAAGTATACATATGTATAAACAGATGTTAGTATATATGCTTTTGATTTCGATTTTTACTATACTGCGCAATACTTACTCTCTTATACAAAGGCACTGTTAAGCTTATGGAATAATGTGAGTAAACTTACGTTAAAAATACTATACTATATAGCTCAGTAACTCTTAAATAAAAAATTGTAAAAAGTTTTTTTTTTTTTAATTCAAATACTTAGTTATTATGTACGAGTATTGTATATCTATTAGTCTCCTAAAATAACACAAAGCGTTAATTAAAATAACCTGCTAATGAAAATACATATATTTCTTAAGCGAGTTCTTCTCAGTAGATTTCGGGCATAAACTCAGAGAGTAATTAAAATTGCCATGACATGTTTTTAAAAAATCTATCAGAGTGGAGTTTAGACTGTCGGCCCCGCCACTCAAGGGTACAGTTAACACACACAATATGAGTGGTGTGAGAAGGGAGGTTGTAATCCTGACTGAAGGGTCGTAATGTCCTATTATGTATGTATGTAAGTATGAACTTGTTTATTAGTGTATTCTTGAACTTTACTATTCCCTTTCTGCTTCATCAACGTCCTTTAGTATATTATAGTTAGCTGATGGTTCCTAATTTATGTAGGCGTATGCAGTGTTTTTAGGGATATTGTAAAGAAACCATTGTTTCACTATATCTGCGGTTTGTTTAAAGTTATCAGCTTGTTGTTGTTCTCGTTCATGAACGTCTACTTGTATGAGACTTTAAAGTAAATTGGTTTTCTAATAAATTAAATCTCTAATAAATTAATAAATTGAACCAAATCCAGTTTGCAAGCTAGAACACGCCACAAATCCATTACATTATTACCACAAATGCTTATTCTATAAGAAGCAGTATCAGTTTTTTCTACTGTATTTATCTTCCCCTGTGGTGACGAAATTATAACATTTACTGTCATCAGTTAAAAAATAGCCTTTACCAGAACTCTGGAAGCTTATTTACAAACGTTATACTCTTTTGTTTTTTTTTTATAGAGCCATAAGTATGGATTTTTTATGCTACACAGCCATAATAACCATTTTGTTTTTGTATTTTTACAACATTGTAGCAAAATGTTCTTTTAAAGTTGATTTCAACATCCTTTGCTATGTTGGAAGTGAACACTTTAAGACCTTTTTGAAAAGTTTAATAACGAAGGACGAATTTGACTTATTTTGATCTCTGTCTGTTCCTTTTTTTCACAAATTTATAATAATTTTTCGATCTGCTGGATTTATTTTACAATTTAAAAATGGATGTAAAACCTCTCTTGGATAATATAAAATAACATAAAAACTTGAAATTAAACGAAATCCGCACAAAATTTAAATTTAACTGAAACCTTTAACATCAAAAAAATATATTTTTTGCTACTTTAAATCGATATTTTAATGTTACCGACAACTGCAAACTTGTTACTTACTTACTAAAGAGAGAGAGACCTACCTAATTTATATAAAAAATATTTAAATTAATAAATTTTTGTAAATGTGTATACGTAGACTTTTTATGTCCAGTGGTTACATACATATGTAACTATTAAATAAATTTTAAAAATTTAAATACACATATTAAGTTTTAATATGCCTTTAAGAAAAAAGCAATTTAAAATGACAAAAACTAAAGAAACAAAAAAAGGGATCGAAATATTTATATTTTTGTGAATTTTCATCCTTATCATGGTAATAATTCTATATTTTTATGTTTATATTCTACTATTTTTTTTATTTTTTTATATAAAATAATAAATGAATAAGAAATAATATATTTTCGACTGTGTATGTAAAAAAGTAAGTACATAGACTTCGTCAATAAAGTCTGCATCCACCTAATTACGTTTGGTAGCTATATTTTATTATTGTGATATTTATGATACTTTAGTTTAAAAATGAATTAATTTTTTGGTTTATGTTTTTAAGTAATTTTTAGAAAATGATGTAAATAAAAAATCTATGAAGAAGTTTTGTTTTCAATTTAATACTTAATGTGGGTTTTTATATATTTTCCGAAAATACATTAGGCGAATACAGATTTTATTGACGAAGTTTATGTACAGCAATTTTTCTGTCACAAATTATTGTATCAATCATGAAGAGTCAAATGACCCATTTTAAGTTTTCTATTTGTGTTTCCTGAAAATAATATTATAGCATCTCCATTTGCATTTACAATTTTTATTAAAAAATATTTATTTATTTATTTTATTTATTTATTTATTTATTGATTAACTTCACTACAACAAGCATTTAATCTTATTTAATACTACTGTTTACACAATGTTATGATTAAGGTACGAGTTATACATACATATGTATGTAAATTTCAAAAAAAAAAACAAAATTATATTAATTAAATTTAAGTTAGCCTTAAATTGGATTGAATTAAATTGTAAATCTTAAAGAGAAGAAAAGTGTGTTAAAATTGCAGTTTTAAATTGCATTACATTGCTTTTCAATTGAATTTCTGGCGGAATTTGGTTCCATGAACGAATTGCATTAACATAAAAGTGCCTTTCAGACACCTGTTTCTGGAACCATATGGCGTTTATCCTATATCCCCTGTTAGTTCTGGAAAATTTTAGTCTAGTAAATTGATAATTCGGTTCCCCTTAATAAACAATCTTGTGTAGAAAAATTAGCATACGATATTTTAAGAGGTTTTCCAGTGTCATGTCGTAGATTTTGTAGGCAAAAACCGATATACTACTATATCTAGTGCGTCCAAAAATATATCTTGCAATGTTATTATACGTCACGTTAAGTTTATTCCTGCTGACAGAGTCCAAACCCGCAAAAAGCTCACATCCATATAAGAGGGTTGGAATCAGGTATATCTTCGCCAAGAGCATACGTATATTAACAGGCGTAAAGGACTGAGTCCTGCAAAGATTCCTGAGCATAGCATAAGTCTTCCCACAAATCATATTAACATGGTCAGTCCAGGAGAGTTGACTATTAAAAGTAATACCCAAGTTTTTTTCATATTGTACCAATTCTATGGGCGAGTCCCCAACGACTAATGGTGGCAGTAAGTTCGGCAAAACGCCAATTTTTCCAATTATGATAGCTTTAGACTTATTAGCGTTCAAGCAAAGACCATTCGCAGTGGCCCATTTAAATATACTGTCAAGGTCCTGGTTCATTCTCAATATACAATTGTCGATGTCAGTTCTAAAACAGCTAACGTAGAGCTGGACATCATCGGCATTCATTTGAATTCCACAGTGAGTTACACGAGAAGGTAGGTCATTAGAATACATTATATAAAGCAGTGGTCCGAGAATTGAACGCTGAGGTACTCCTCTCCGGACCAGGCTGCTAAATGATTTTGCATCGCCATAGTGCACTGTCTGACTTCTCTTATACAGGTATATACGTAAAAGTTTTACTGCTGATGTTGAAAATTTAAAGGTTTCCATCAACTTGTGACAAAGAATGTCATGATCAACAGTATCAAAAGCCTTTGAGTGATCTAGACGTAGAATAGACACCATGTTCTGATCCATTTTTGACCTCAACTCCTCTACAACATCCACAAATGCCGTAACGCAGCTGTGTTTGGGTCTGAAACCAGACAGTCTGTTAGTCCGTAAAGAATTTTTGTACAAATGTTTGCTAATTTGCCCATGACCCAAACGTTCGAAAACCTTAGACAAGTAAGGTAGAATCGCAATTGGTCTGTACTTTCCATCAGGTTTGGGTAAGGGGATAATTTTCGCGTGCTTCCACATTGAAGGAAGTACTGATGTCGTCAGAATAGGATTAAATAAATGTGTTATATACACAATAATGTAGTCCAGTATAATTTTCAGGAACCTCGGGTGCATTTCATCGTAGCCAATTGAATTTGATTTGATGCCCCTAAACGCTATAGATACGTCCCCAAGGTTGACGTTCGAAAATTGAAAGCCATTGCCATTCAGATCAAAAGAAACACTTGGATCCGTAAGGTTATAGTTATAGTAACTGATATTTGATTTAGGTATAGGGATATTCGAGAATTCAAAATTCAATTTGTCTACATCTATATCATGACTAGTATTATTACCATTATTATCCAAGACACCCATATTTTTAATTTCCCTCCTTTTACACCGGGACGACATAGCGGATTTAAATTTATCCCCATAATATCTACACTTACCGGACCTAATTTCGTAATTCACCTTTCTTCTATAATTCCTATAAATTTCCCTATGTTCAGGAGTTCGGTATATCTTCCAGCGTTCGTAGGCTCTTTTCGTGCTACTAATCAGTTCCTATATCTCATTTGAGAACCATGGATTCTCGTTGGCACGCATTGTTTTCGTCTTTATCTGTACATATTTGTCATACAAACTCTGCATATTGCCGTGTAAAAAATTCACCTGATCGTCAACATTTGGCATATAGAAAACCCGGTTCCAGGGTATGCTCATTAATTCATTCTCCAATGATGGAACGTCAATATATCTAAAATCCCGGAAAGTTATTTTCTTCTCCTTCGAAGATATTTTGAAGTCATAAGACAGGAAAATAAGATCATGTCTGGAGAAAGCCGGTGCAGAAAGTTGGTCATATAGTAACACACTAGAACAATTGTCAACAAAGAAAAGATCAAGTAGCGTAGCAGAAGATGACGTAAAGTGGGTGGGCATAACCTCATTTACTAACCCCAAACCTATGGCACTTAGGTCAAACATAAATCTCCTGTCCACTAAAACATTTGCATTAAAGTCGCCGGTTATTATGATGTCAGTGTAACCGAGGCAAACATTAGTCAATTCGTCGATCAGTGGTCCAATGTCGATAGTCCTATTAGGTCTGTACACAGTACATAGTAAAAGCTTTCTGCCACAGTTAATTATCTCCAAAAACAGGTATTCAATATTTGGAGTATGGGTATTATTCTCCGAACTTCTACCAACCAGTTTACATTGAATGTGGGATTTCACATAAATTGCCGCACCACCAACGTGGAAAAGTCGGTCAGAGCGGTAAAGGCAATATCCATTCAGTCCATGTATGCTGTCGGGCGAACTATAATTAAACCAAGTTTCCGAAAGACAAATAACGTCCATTTTCGAGTTCTCAAATGTGTAGCGGAATTCGTCGATTTGATTATTGAGGCTCTGCGCATTCAAATGGCATATATTAAGACCTGTTGTCTGTCGGCAAAGAATTCATAGCAAGATGCAGAGATTATCATGGGAACCAACTTCCTCCCGATCAAGCTGAGAAGTCAAATTTAACGTCAAAAAATGAAAAAGCAATGTAAGCAATGTACTTGCAAGCAGTAAACAGATAAATACACACACTAACAAACAATCCAAGGCAAATTAAAAGAATACAATTAAATTTAACAATAATACAAATAAAGGTTGAAATAAAAATGTCAATAATTAAGCTAACAACAAATAAAATTAATGTCAGGATAAAAACATAAATAATATAATTTAAAACATAAAGAAAACTTACAAAATTTAAAATTAAAGTATATTTACGATGGTATTTATTATATGCGTTCTTGTGCATTATATCCATCACGAAAAAGATTTAAGTCGTCTATGTCCTTCACATATATTGGCTCCGTATGTTCTTGGCGCCTAATGTAAACCAATCCACGGCTGGTAAAGGCTCCAAGTATTAACTTTTTTTTCTTCAAGCTGTAGGCCCGTTGGAAAATATGATAATTTTCTGAGGTTAAATTCTCGTTGACGTAGAACGGTACCGAGCTATCAAAACCAAGCTTGTTTAATCGCAAAACATCCTTACGCATCTTTATATAGGATGAAATGGACCTAAGGACTACGTTTCGATCATACGGCGATTTGAATTTTATGATTATTGGTGGGTCAACCTTAGATTGTTTATTAGCAGAAATTCTGCCCGGACGTATGGCAATAGTCTCACATATTTTTGAATATAGAGTAGTAAGATCTTCATTATGTTTTTCCGGAACACCAATAACACGTAGTTCATTAGCAAAAACTGCATTGTCATGTTTCCTGTTTATGTATTAAGATTCACTCATCTCTTGTAAATTTTAATACCGAGCAATATACGTAATTTGCCCAAACAACAGCAAGGGTTCCTTTGAACACTGCAAAGATTCTTGATTTGAGTTTCTTGTGATTCAAAATTGCTTTATTGGACATTTTTGACATTTAACAATCCATAAAAAGCTTTTCTCAACAACAGGTTTAGTTTAGTTTTAAACACTGGCTAGCATCTGATGTCAGCACCAAATACACCACAAATGAAAGAGAAGCTTAAACTCCGCTTGGGGAATTTGTCGTTTTCAAATTACTGGAACCATTCACAGAATGCGGAAGAAGCGTAACTGTAGATTATTTCTTTACGAGCGCATCACTAACTTCAAAATTAATATACACATAATTCACTATTGACGGAAAGAACCGCTGGAACTGAAGCTAACTTCCAAAATTCGCCAAGTATACGAAAGATGGTATGCCGCCCTTCTCCACAAAACATAAAAACGAATCATTGTTCACTTATAATTTTGTACACTTACAAAAGTAAGCCAAAGAAAAAAGTTCTACTAAACTCAAAGCATTGAGAGACAGGGCAATCGTACATCTGAATCGATTAGATTTTACAATAATACCACATAGGGATGTAGACATGACAGCTTTGATAGGAATAGGAATACATAAGGTATCGATAGGTTTAGAGTTAAAAATTCCTGTTTTTAAATAAACTGCTTCGTTGGCAAGTGGTAACTTCACGGTAACTGTTTGGTCAACCTTATTTTCGAAGAAGTAGATCGGGATAAATCCGCCAGCCCATAAACCGCACCAAATAGCCACTCATTGTGGATGTATCCGCTTTTCAATAATTTATCGAGCATTATTATTTGCCCAAATTCGGCAAGTCTGCTTGTAAACAAATCCGTACACAAAAGTGTACCTGGTCGCTAAAGATGATTTTCTTTGTAACGTCACCATTCACTTAAGTGTGTTCAACCAAATATTTTGTTATCGATGATGATCTTTTTGCTGCTCTTACATGTACTACTATTATTGGGATACAATGTAAGGCACATATGAAGTACATATCGAATGAAAAGTGATATATTATTTACACTAACAATTGAAATTGAAATACCTAGTCACCTTGGGCAAAAACGGAAACTCCGTAAACACTGACAATTTATTTTCGTTTTTTGCATGCACAGCCATTGATTATATTTTAATCATACATTCAACCTAAAGTATGTTTACTCTAGATATGCATTTAAAAAATTTGTTGTTTTTGATGCTTTTTTGTTGTCCTCTACACGCCGTCTACCTGACCTACCATTACATATTCTGCGTTTTGTCTAAATATTTCTTATCGTGACCTACTTAGTTTTGCCAATGGCTTAAAACAATAGCAATTAAAATAAATCAACATTCATGTTTTTGTTTTTGTTTATATTTAAATTAATTTTTATTTTTTATTATGTTTATCTGTGTATAATTTTTATGTTTCATTACTTCCCAGCTAGCATTTGGAAGTTTGTTTTTTGAAAAATCACCTTGCTGAGTCTTTTTAGAGTACTTTTGGCGACCAAAAACTTATTAGTCAGTTACACGATTAAAAAAGGACTCATAAATGATTCGCGCCAATGAGTAAAATAAGTTCGATTTAAAATACAATAAAAAATTGTACAGCAATCGAAAATTAATCATCCAGATGTTTAAAATGTGACTATTATTTACATTATTTATTATTATATTCTACTTATACTGTAGATTGAAAAACGATTAATCAAAAACATATCATGCAGGTGTTTGAAAAGTGATTATAAGTATGTATTTATGATCATATTTTGAACAGATGGATGATTAAACAATGATTTTTTTCACCCTCTCTATATAAATTTTCATTAATGTAAAAAGATGGCTATGAAATGAAGTACAATTTGTTTTTAAATATAAATATAATATTCTTTCTTTGGGGGTCGCCAACTTCCTTTCAGTTTAGTTTCTCAAAAATCTGTCGTTCGGAGTCGACGTTAAACTGTAGGTCCTGCCACTCATGTATAAAATTAACGAACATTACATGAGTGGTGTGAGAAGCTAGGTCGTAATCCTGACTGAGGGGTTGTAATGGCCAATTATGTATGTCCGTATGTATGAAACCCCAAGCTTTTATTAGCCTGGTGGCTAGACTAAATTCGGATTTTAACAATCTTTTCGTTGTATGCCTTTAAAGATGGCCAATGCATTTTCATTTTTTGCCACCTTGATTAGTCGTTGGGGTCTGCTAAAAACACATTTTGAAATACTACTAATAAATGACTCAAATTATAATCATAAATGACGCAAAAAGGATTCCAGATTAATACAAACATGACTGATAAATGACAATAAAAGGACTCCTAAACATACTGATAAATTACTCATAAAAGACTCGCTTGAGATTAAACAATGACTGAAAGACGACTCGAAAAAGAAGCATAAACGAAGTTAAATACGACTAATAAATGATCAGAAAGCGATTCAAAAATGATCACAAAACTATTCGAAAACGCATCGAAAATTACTCGAAATTAATATAGAAAATGACTCATAAATGATTTTTTGAGAAGAGTCGCCCGTAGTAACACTTTTCTCCCGACAAATGAGTCTTTTATGATCAGAAAATGAGCGCATATTCTTACTTTTCAATCGTGCAGAAGAGTCAAAAAAGACTCGAATTTGATTAAAATTTTCAAAAAATGCTGGCTGGGTTACTACAGGCTTTAATTTTCTTTTGCTACCAAGGGAATTATTTCTGTTTTTTGCTGCTGGTGCTTAAAACAACGCATTTGCCGTCAACTAAAACTCATTCCATTTCTTATATTTTCTATCAGTATTAATTTACTTGTACACGACACAATGATTAGAAAAATATTTTCAAACTCTTGTGATGTTATTATTATTGTAGAAACCCTTGTATAAAACATGGACACTGATTTTGCGGCTGCCTCGATCGTCGCAGTCGATGGCGCAATCCTAATGGGAAAGAGACGCGAAAATAAAAGAAACACATACGAATGTATTAGGAAACGCAATAATATTCAATCAACAACTATAAGCTCTGTTTATAACAGTGGTTACCATTTCATAGCACAATTATGCCGAGATAATTCACTCGTATTGTTATGCTCTTTTATTTAGTTTTCGATCAGACTGCGACAAGCACACATGTCAGTAAATAATTGAGATCATATGGAAAGAAAACAACTTTTTAAAATTACAAATTAAAATTAAAAAGGTTAGTTATTAGTAAGAGAGGAAATTTATGAACCAAATTAGATCCCGGCAAAAATCTAAAAAACATTCCCCAATTAGTCAGAGATGTATAACTTTATGTATGTTTATGAAATGAAAATCAAAATAGGCTATATTACTAATTATTTTCTATGACTGAAACTCACATACATAATTGGTCATTACAACCGTTCAGTCAGTATTATGGCCTAGTTTCTCACACCACTTATGTTGTGTGTGTTAATTTTATACATGAGTGGCGGGACCTAAAGTTTAAAGTCGACTCCGAACGACAGATTTTTTGAGAAACTCTTCATGGCAATTTTATATATTCTCAGAGAGTTTTTACCAGAAATCTGCTGAGAGGCAGTCGCCGAAGAAATATTTTTTTCATATTTTCGTTTTGATGTCTGACCTGGGATTTGAACCGTGGCCTTACGTCTAATAAGCCGACACGCTACCTAATAGAATACGGCGACTCTACAGAAGTTCGTTTCACTATTTTCCGCATTAATACGCTTCCATTTGCAGCGATCTCGTCCACAATAACTTTAGAGCGACCTGTACTAGTTTTGGCAGACATTATACTATCCAGATACGTAAAATGACCATCTTTTCTGATACCAGGTTTGTGTTTATTCTCAACGACGCGCATACAATAAAAGCCCATAAAAAATTTCTGAGTGGTGGGACATATAGTTTAAAGTCGACTCCGAACGACAGATTTTTGAGAAACTTTTCATGTCAGTTTTATTTACTCTCAGAGTTTTTGCCAGAAATCTGCTGAGAGAAAGTCGCCGAAGAAATACTTTCTGTATTTTGTTTTAATGTCTGGCCTGGGGCTCGAACCCTGGCTTTACGTATAATAAGCCAACACACTATCTACTAAACTATGTCGACTCCATGACTGAAACTCTTAACTTATTTTTTCTCTCTTACTCACTAATACACAGCCAAAAAATTTTTGGTAACCTCTGTTTTACTTTCATACAACGTTCCGTTGTTTTATTTTAACTCCTTTATTATCGTTTTTCACCAAGTGTTTATCAAGAGGTAGGAATATGGCATAGTTCGACTATTCCATTCTTCCCCTTTCATATAATGATGACCTGTGCATCTCCATTTTTTCTTAATTTGTCACTCTACACAGTTTCGAATTGAAGCAGAAAATTACTGTTATTAATAAACCTTTTCGTTCTCTTTTGAAAGCCGAAACTTGTATTCCATTGTTTGGTGAATGTTGAACTGCGATAAAAAGTTTGTTACTTAAGACTACATTAGACCTACTCAAACGCTGACCTAGCCAGTTTTAACGCTTGAAAAGTATTATGGCTACACAATATTTTTCCTAAACCATGACATTGTTGTTAGCAATTTTAATATTTAATATTTTATTTAATATATAATATAATATATTAATATATAATATATTTAATATTTTATTTAATTACATTGGCTATTTAATACTAATACGTGGAATAATATTTTTGTAATATTTATCATAATCACGTTATCATATTCTTAATAAATACATTTACATTTAAATTATTTTATTTAAAAAAAATTTAAATACGACGGCTGTACCAAAATTAGCCAATCCTTAACATATTCGACTGCTAACTCTTTTTCCTGTTTATAATTGAAACTGTCTGTGTTATATATACATACATATATACAATATTTACATATATAAAATATTTAAAAAAAAATCCATTCTTCTGGGATATGCTGAAATTAATAATTAATTAATAGTAACGGGCAAACGGTCATTGTTAAATATTATTTTGACACATCAAAACCATTTATTATCGAATCAGGTCCATATGGCCGAGATAACTATCAGTTGGATTTTATGTACTTCAATTAGTTAAATCATAACAGGAGCAGCGGAATATTTTTCGCGTGCATTTTTTGAATTGCTTGTAGTATTTTTCAATACAAAATATAATACATTTGACCAAGCAATACGAAAAAATTTCGGCATTACAATATGGTCCTCTCATTACGATCGGACAATGGTGAGTTTTTAAAAAATATTTAAAAAAAATTTAAAAATAAAATATTTTTTGTTGTCTTTTTAAAAATTCTACAGAAGAGCTTAAAGATCTATTTTATAGTGCCTTGCAACATATAAGCAAACCACGATCGGAAACAACGCTATCGATGAGGAATGAAGTATTACCGCCATTGAATGTAATACTAAACTCAACGTATGAATACTATGTCTACCAGGGAACTCTATTACCGTTTTTTAATTTATGTAAAGCCGATGTCATATGGATAAAATACCCTACAACCTTAACAATAGTACCCAACTAGGTATATTCGGAAAATGGTAATTACTTTAACGAGAATCTATTTGTAATCATTTTATTTTATTGCTTCAACAGTATGAGTATTTTGAACATTTTTTATCCTTGAATAACATTCCACTAATGGCTCAAGTTGTTGACTTTACAACGCCAAATGGTTCCATCCATCAAAATATCGATCGAGCCTAACTCTCGAAATAGACGGCCAATAACAGATTTCGAATATCTCAGTGCCACATTTGAGGATGGCGCAAATGGTGGCAGTGCAATTAGTAGCATGAGGAAATGTTAGGTTAGAGGACGTGTACGTGTCAATTAAGACAATTACAGTACCCGGAGGTCGAATTGACCCATTGACAACGTCCTAGTTTCTCACACCACTTATGTTGTGTGTGTTAATTTTATACATGATTGGTGGGACCTGCAGTTTAAAGTCGATTCCGAACGACAGATTTTTGAGAAACTTTTTCATGGCAATTTTATTTACTCTCAGAGTTTTTGCAAGATATCTGCTGAGAGGAAGTCGGCGAAGAAATCCTTTTTGTATTTTGTCTTGATGTCTGGCCTGGGGCTCACACCCTGGCTTTACGTCTAATAAGTCAATCTACTAGACTACGGCGACTTCATCAGGAAATGTTTGTTGTTATTAAAACTAATTTTGATTTCTTTCTGCCTATCAATGTAAAACGTTTACAAAATTAAAATGAATTTTTTTATTTATGACGTCTTTTTGTTTTAAAATTTGTTTTTCAAGAGAAAAGCTTTCTATTATTTGAAGCCGCGGTAGTCAATAGGTAGTGTGTGGATTCAAATCCTATCACAGACTTTATCTCAGCAGTATTTTGACAAAAATTCAGAGGGTAAATAAAATTGTCGCTCTCTAAAATCTGTCGTTTGAAGTCGACTATAAACTGTAGGTTCAGTCACCCATGGATAAAATTTCCACATACGACATGGGTGGTATGAGAAGCTAGGTTGTAATCTTGACTGAAGGGTTTAATAACCAATTAATTTGGTATTTTGAAAAGTAATCGACGAAGAATGGCTAAGGATTTAATTGAAAGCCACCATCTATTCCCGTTGACGGCGGATTATTTTGTTGGTGAACAATTCGTCTCAAAATAAGCCTGTGAACGACGAATGTTGGCATGATTAGATAGCAATTTATCAAACGAAATGGTGCATATTTCATCTGAACGGAACAATTTCAGTTGGGCTGCATAAAGCCTTTAACTTCAAGCAAAAATTTATGTTGATAGCTTAAAAAAAAGGTCTGAACGCATTACACGTTAGAAAACGCTCTAACATTTATTTTGTGTCGTTTTCTTTTTGTTGTCTGATTAATTTAAATCTCCATTAAATCATACTCATACAAAATCCAAGCAATCATGAGAAAAATTATAG
Source organism: Sarcophaga carnaria (assembly GCA_958299815.1). Classification (NCBI taxonomy): domain Eukaryota; kingdom Metazoa; phylum Arthropoda; class Insecta; order Diptera; family Sarcophagidae; genus Sarcophaga; species Sarcophaga carnaria. Next base: position 70,453,451 of record OY283153.1, on the reverse strand, counting down.
AATTGTAGTATCTTCCGTAGAGACTCAATGAACCATTTTTCTTCACATTATCGTCATTATTGTCATTGTTATCGTTGTCGTCATCATTGTCGTAGTCGCCGCCGTCTTCAAATGTGGCCTCGAATTTCTCAAAACTTTGAGCGGAAAGGCCTTCTTCTTGGTATTTGTAATGATCGATATTTTGATAGATTGGCCCAGTCGGAGCGTCGTACTTCTGAACAAAAGACTGCAATGGTGCTTTATTATACGACAATATTTGTTGTAATAGCTCTGCCTAGAAATATTAATTTATTTAATAATTTTAAATTTCTCCAAGCAACCAATACTTGCATGTTCTGGAACAATTTTATTAAAACCTGGAAACTCCAACCATATAACATCGGTATTACAGTCTCCTAATAATGGCGTGAGTTTACCCTGATAGACATAATATTCAAGTTCAGGATTAATCAAATTATTAAGTGAAGGCATGTACTCATAGGTTAAATTTATATCATATTTTGTATAAGGCTCTCGAACGTATTGCAAGCAATCGTACATCTTATTGGCAGAGTAATCTATATAGGCTTCATTCACCCGCTCAGGATCTACCTACATTCAAGAAAAACAATAGTTGTGTTAAAAAATAAATAAAAAATAAACACTTATTGTGTAAAATTATCCTCTACCAATTTATAGCGAAATGACCACACAGTTATGCCAAAATTTTTCTTCACAGCTTTTTCATACAGGCCATAATTTTGTTTTGCAAAAACAACGTGCAATTCAAACGGTAACGTTCCGTTACTAGTGTAACGGTCATCCAACCTGTTAAAGTACATAAATTCCAACTGATATTTGTCCTTGCCATAGGGGCCTTCGCTAATTGTCGGTTTTTCTCCATTGTACCAGAATCTAATGAAAACAGTTGCTCCATTATTATCCAAAGTAATCGATTTTGGATAAATTCCCGTCTTCCGTCTGAATACATTGCTTATATTTCTCTGTAAAATTTCGTAGTTATCTTCATTAATCGTATATAGATATTTTGAAGCACATTGGAACTCGGTTGCATAAGCTGGAAATTGGAAATTAAAAATGTCATTAAAATTGAAATATATTTGCATGGGACCGCTCTTAAAAGATGACTCCTATTCAAGCATTTTGTTGTGTTTCTAAAATAAAAATATTAGACGTGGTAGGATTCTTCTCAATTTTTCAAAGTGATTGTACGCAACAAATAACGCCATCTAGTGAACTACATAGTTGCTAAATGCATGACTAAACTGAAAAACCTTGTCAGAAGTCTAAGTTCAGTAGAAATGTAAAATACATTCGTATATAGACTAGAAGTATAGACTGGTCTGTGTCAAAGTTCAATATAATCGCCATTAACCCGTGCCTACTTAATTTCACCATATTCTTCTGGCGAGCTTTATGCAATCAAATCTGTTTCAATGGTACATAAGGGTAGCCCTAATGTAATACAGGCTGTGAATCGCCTTGAAGTTCATCCCCGTCCATCAATGTCGGGGACTTCTAAAACAAATGTAGGGCAATTCAAAGATAACTCTTATTTAGGATTTAGGATATCATTGAAAATTGCTTTGCTAATGAACTGGCCAGTGCTGGTAAGTATTTCGTTTGGAAATTCATTTTCGTTGGAAACATAAGGGTGGGTAGGTAGACAACTGATTGGCCATTCATTGTACTATTGCTACTCTCACAAGTCCAGTACCCTTTACGAAAGCATGCCGTAAAACTTGGCATTCCCTAGAATAGTTAATTTGCCGCCGCACACAATTATTAAGTTTGGATTGAAAGCCAGAAAGTGTTTACTGTATGTTTGGTTTAATTGGCTTAAAGAAAGCAACATTTAAAAATATTTCGAAAGTTTAATAGCTTTTAACGTATATTATATATATATATAAATATATATATATATATATTTAACGTATATATATTGTGTTCTGCTATTGTTTTCTAATTATTAAATAAATACAGAAAAATATCTTACCATGCCTTGTTATGACGAATAACAATAAAAATTTTAAATGTTTCAACATAGTACTCCAATCGACTTTAAACCTTTTGAAGTTCACTGTATTTTAATAATAAAATTTTCTTTCATGGCAAAGTTTGAAACAAGCGAAATAAATATTTCAAATTAGAGTAATATACATACATAGTATAGCGCTAAAGAGTAGTTGGATTTTAAATTACTTACCAGCTCTAAAATTGTGAATATAATTGAAACAATTCAAATGTAATTAATATAACATATAATATACTTAAAAATAATCTCTATTTCGCAATATCAATTGTAGTGACTGATAAAACGAGTCACTTACCTTTATCCTCAAGGGGAAAGACTCCATTTTAAAAATTGTTTTTAACGATTTTATGTTAAATTGTAAAAAAGTCTTCATAGATATTTTAAAAGTATTAAAATTAAAAAATAAATGAATAGTTTTTTTATATGCAATAAACGCTTGCATATGCCCTTGACAATAAATATATAATAGTCCTTGGATATTAGATTTATTAAGTAAGCAAGACTTTTGCATAATGTTCGAAAATTAAATGGTGCGCTTGAATAAAAAATTTTTATAGCTATTTTATTAACTCTCAGCGTTTTTATCAGAAGACTGCTGAGTTGAGTTGCCGAATGAAATATTTTTTCATATTTCGTTAAGTTCGCGATGTCTAAACCAAGGCTTGAACCACGGACTCCCGACTAATAAGCCAACCCACTACCTGCTAGACTATGATGAATTGAATTGATTTCATGTCATACCAAACACTTCATATTCTCTTCTTGTACTTCTAATCCACGCAAAACGTGAGTGGTCAGGTTCACAGTTTTAACGTCTGTTTAGGAAATTCTTGTATGTGAATTTTTCTAGTAGAGTCTTATCCAATTCCATTTGAATTTTTTTATTCGTTTGTTATATTCGTAATCTAATAGATGCAGAATACCCAGTAGATAAATGTTGGATTGCGTTAACTTCTAATTGTTGCAAACGTAAAGAAACACGCTCGTGGCTTTATAGAGCTACTTTCATAAAATTTTCTGAAATATGTCCTAGTATGTATGCCCACCAAAGAAGAAATAAGACACGCTTATGGTCGATTCTCTTGATCGTGAATAGCTATACCTATTATTAATTTTCCTGTCAACTGAATGGTAAGAGAATTTTTAGTTCGTTGTATTATTAAATATATTTTCAAAATCTTCACATTTTTGTAATGTATTGTATAAAAGTTCGTAGATATAATTACGATTTCCTTTGTCTTATTTCTAATAGCTCTGTATACTGTTTATCTGAGCCATCTTCATGTTTTGATGTATAATTATTATTCTGATTATCCTTTGTCGAATGATCCTATCGCGAACACGCTTAACCAAACGTGAAGCAGCCAAAACTTTGCTCACTTTAATTATTTGTTAACCGGTTTGCCGTAAATATTCCTCATGTTGAAGAAATTGTATTCTTTGTGAAATTTAAAGGAAATCAAAAAAAAAACATTTCATTTATTTTGACATCATAAAATAGGCATTAACACTGAAATTGCTCCTGCTGATAACTGTTACCATAACTGCTAGTTTATGAGAATTTTGGCAATCAGCGTCACGTTGGCTTATTTTTTTTTACAGTTGTGTACCGAGAATAATTGTGTAATCAGGATAGTTTTGGTAATTTTGTTTATTCCAATTCAATTGCTCAAGTTCAAGAACTTGTATAAAATAATGAAAATATTATTTTTTCATTATAAGAGAACTAAAGAAGTTACGAATATTTTCTAATATTGAAAGTAAAGTCTGGGATGATGGAGACAAAATCCCACAGTACTACCCGTTACAAGATGTAGTCAGCTGCTCAAGGCGAAATTAAAAAATTGCCATGACACTAATGTATAAAATAACACTCACAATAGTGCAATATTATTTACAGACAAATTGCAGTCAGAACTTCTGAGTTGCTGCAAAATAAATTGAATCCTCACCAAAATTCCAAAGTCTGTTCATATTGCAATTACCATAAGAAAAAATTATTGCTCGACAGTTTATTTAAGTAACAGAATTATACGAAACAGTAATGATGTAAAATATTTACTTGAAAGCAGTACATCAAAATGTAAGGTGAACAACTTAATATACAAACAAGAGAAATAATACTTAAACCGACATGGGCACACGGTAAAAAACTTTGGACAACTACAAGTAATAGTAACGTTGAGATAATACAGAAATACCAGACAAAACAATGCTAACAAATGTGCCATGGTTTATCCGTAAACTTACACAAAGACCTTCGAATTACAATGGTTAAAGGTGAGATTAATAACTTCAAATACCGTAAAAGACTAAGTAATAATTGTTATAACTTGACAATAAGCCTATTAGATGACAAATTAAACATTTCTTCGGAAAGCAGTAAAATTTTAAATTTATTAATTTAGTTGCATTTAGTTCTCACAATTATATACGTAACCTACTTGTATTTACTTTTTGTTTTTGAGTTTAATAGGAACATTATTGAAAAATTATAACATTTTCATATGATTTTTATTAAAATAGGTTATATATAACTACATATTGTTACGAAAATGAAAATGGTGTTATTAAAATGATAAACAAGCTACAAAAACAAAACAATGGACTTGTTTACATGATCAACGAATAAACAAAAATATAGCAACAACATCAGCATAAAAAGGCGATAAACATAGTAAACAAACAGGTAACAACAACACTGCAAGGACAAACGTAAACAAAATATACAAACAACAATAACGAAAACAACATGTTTAAATTTATAGAGATTTCCCGAAGGCAAAATCATTCTCTTTCAAGAGCATTCATCATCAGACTATTTACCCAGCGATATAAAAGGCAAGACAAAACAAGTAACGGGATCAGAAAGAATTCAGTCAGTCTCGTGTAGAGACGCGTTGCGCGTGAAGAGAATAATGGTGGTTTGAAGAACTTCGTTGTAAAGATCTAACGAACAATTGTTAGTGTGTACGTGGAAGAGTAAGAGAAGAATAACAAATAAAGCAAATTGTTGTTGTTTAAATCAAGTTGCCAAAGGTGGCACACGGAATTGAGCGAACAATAAACAATTGATTTAAAACTAAACACAAATTTATTTTTATTTCATTTGCAATCTACGAACTCATATTTTAAATGTTTTTAAAAGGGTAAAAACGTAACAATATGTATGTATGTAAAAAATATTATGCCTTTGTTTATATCTGGCAATACGTCTGAAAAAGAAAACAATCGGGGTGTTACAAATCTAAGTATTGCAACAAAATTGTTTGGTAAGCTTATCACCGATCATATGTGTCCACTGTCTCAAACAATTGTGCGTACACCAATCAGGTGAAAAGTATTTTATTTAAAAAACTAATTGACTGATTTGAGTAAAGTAAAATTGTTCTAATTACGTTCAAAACTTATGTGGTTTCAGTTATTTCTATAATAATATTATTATATTAATAATATTATTTATTTTATTATTTATATTATATTAATAATATTATTTCTATAATTATATTAGAACTTAATTTGAATAAATGAAAAAGCGGATGAAATCTACAATTAAATTTGGTCCCCAATTTCGCTGAGTTAGGAATTCAGGTCAAAAAAATTAATTTAATTTATAATGCTAGACTTGCAAGAAACAATACATGTACATGGCACTCTTACATCAGATTCTGAATAAATATGTAGGCCGTATACACCGTGTGTACAATTGATTCGGTACTATTCTTTAAACTCATTACAAACTGACGTTTTGCTTTGCTTAATATTTATGTTTTCATTTTATACTTAACTAGCTGTACCCTGCGTGTGTTGCTGCGCCACCAACTAAAATAAATTTTAAGGTAAGACATTACACAAATGTCCAATTAATTTTGAATCATTTTATTAATTTTGTTTCCCGTTGTCCTGATGATTCAGATGAATGGGCCGGAGTAGTACGCATTCTATCAGTTTCTAATCTCACTTCTTGTTGTTCAAGTGGTTCAAGCGAACGGGTCTCAGCAATATACTAGAAGATTTCTCTTTTCTTCCGTGCTTGAAGTGTAGGTCGACCAATTGCTTGTCATTCATTTTGAATAATTTTCAGTGATGCCATCCATTGGAAATTAACCGCACCAACCTCCGTCGACTCATTCACAACAACTTTGTTAAAGAATGCACAGTTTACGATTTAATTCATTTAGAGTAATTTTCAGTGGCACCACCTGTCGGAAATTAGTCATACCAACTTAGAAACCTTCGTCAACTCATGCGCAACAACTTTGCTAAAGATCATGTCATGATCAAGTGCACAGTTTATGATTTAATTCATTTTAAGTAATTTTCAGTGGCGCCTCATATCGGATATTGACCATACCAACTTAGAAACCTTCTCCGGCTCATGCGCAACACCTTTGCTAAAGATCATAACATGATCAAATGCATAGTTTACGATTCCATAAGGTACATACAAACAAACTTTCATTTTTATATATATAGCCTACGGGATGTGACACGCCCACTATAGCCAATCCGCCCATTTTGTTTATATATACGTCAAAGTCGTCCATGCAAAATTTGGGGACTCTAGCTGTTGCAGTTTATGAGATATGCGACATTGAATACTTATTGGGTATGTGGGCGTGATACCTCGCCTACTTGAAATTTGAAAATAAAAAGTAGCCTATAGTTCCTTCGAGATATACAGGAATGTACTGTTAAAATTTCAAGACAATCGGTTCAGCCGTTTAGCCGTCTATAGACTTCAAACAAACCCACAAACAAATAAACACACATTCATTTTTATATATAAGATGGATGTATTTCAATTACTGTCGTGTATAAAATATTACATAGAGCTAGCTGACTGGTGACGTATACGTAATATTTTGCCTATTTCAACATAACTCCCTCCAGACATACAGGAAGATACTGTAAAAACTTCAAGAAAATCGGTCCAGCCGTTTAGCCGTCTATAGACTTCAAACAAACCCACAAACAAATAAACACGCATTAATTTCTTTATATATATATAAGAAGATTTGCAAATCCTTTGCAAGAAATTTCATAGACAAATGATTGAAAAACACAGTTAAATTTTTACACATAAAATTTTTATTATTTATATAGGCGCTTGTACACTGTTTTTAAAGTATTTCATTATTGTTTAAATCAAACGTTAGGTCCACTACCAGCATTTTACTAATTACGGACTATTTTTACATCTCGTCGAAAATATCACAAAGTTGGTGTTAAGCCTCTCGACAAACAATTCTTAATAATACATTTTTTTAATAATACATATATTTGAGAAATATAAATACTTTCTTAAATAAACTCTTTGATGTGAAATAAATACAAAGTTATGTGATTAATACATGGAAATTTGACAACTTTAAACCATCATATCACCTTCTCGTGATTTTAAATTCATTCATGCACATTCATAGTTGTGAGGGGTATCTTATGTGAAATTATGCATGAATACACCTGAAATTATCTGCTTTATTGCCAGCTATAAAGAAAATTTATGTTCCGTACTAAATTAGTGACATACATATAGAGTACAACATACTTTTTTTAAGTGTAAAGCACACATTAAATTGGTACCATTAGTGTCGTTTCCATTTCTTTCATATACAATGGACAGCAAAAGTCTTAGTATTCCAATATATTTAAAAAAAAAAAAATCCCACAGGCTTAATACTCTTGCACAAAGTCCCGATATGACTTCAAGAGAGTATTTAGGAGATCATTTGAAATAACGGTTACGTAATCACCAAACCACACACCACACACACTTCTTTATCGACAAATTGTGTTCAGCGACGAAGCTCATCTTTGACTCAATGGATACGTAAATAAGCAGAATTGTCAGAAGCATTGCAAAAGCTACCAATGCATCCAGAAAAAGTCACAGTTTGGTGCGGTTTATGGGCCGGTGGCATCATTGGACCGTACTTCTTCAAAGATACTGCGAATCGTAACGTAACTGTGAATGGTGAGCGGTACCGTGAGATGATATCCAACATTTTTTTGCCCAAAATGCAAGAGCTTGACTTGCATGACTTGTGGTTTTAACCAGATGGTGCCACATGCCACACAGCACGCGTAACAATGGACTTATTGAGACCAGAGTTCGGTGAACATTTTATTTCACGTTCGGGACCGGTCAATTAGCCGCCCAGATCGTGCAATTTAACGCTTTTAGACTATTTTTTGTGGGGCTATGTTAGAGCTCATGTCTATACAGACAAGCCCGCTTCAATTGACGCATTGGAAGACAACATTGAAGAATATATTCGTGAGATACCGGCCGAAATGTTGGAAAGAGTATGCCAAAATTGGCCTAAACGGATGGACCATTCGAGGCTCAGTCGCGGTCAACATTTGCATGAAATAATATTCAAACATTAAATTATATGAACCGTACTATCGATTCAAATAAAGATTTCATGCATTTTTCTGAATTTTATGTTTTTTTTTTAAATTTTCCTATAGCTCTTAAAAAGTCACCCATTAGTATCAGTCAAAATCCAATGGAAACAATCTGTTTCTATATGATTATTTTAGAAGATATGCGTTACAGATTTATGATTAAAAATAATGTTTGTTTTAGTAATTCCAATCATGATTAAATAAAATGAACACGAGGGTTAATAATTTAGCATTCTGAAATGAATACAACCATATGCTAAAGCAAATGACAAAACTTATTGGAAAATAAAACTAAATTTTTGGTCAAATGAAAAATATTGGTTATGGTGGAAAGAGAACGATTCAATCGTAAAATTGTATCTAATTAGTCGAAGATGCTGCTGTTACATTGTAATGACGAAAACATCAATTTGACCTGATCCTTAACATAAAATATAACGAAGCACCACTCCTATGTACAAAATTCAAATCGCATGTTCATCTGAATGGCTTAGTGGATATATAAAATTGGCGAATTCAGAAAATACTTATGCAATCCATGAGAATCAAATGCACCTATTCCGTGGTAGAATTAAAAGACCTACGTTTTTTTGAAGATGACGCCGATATTGCAGGGAATGTAAACGACCTTCGTTACAGTAGCATGATTATGAAGTTATTGTGGCTTTGACTGGACGGCAAGGATCTGGAATAGAGATCGATACCACTTCCCACACCATGTGAACTGCAATGGAAGTACTGATCTTCTTCTAGAATTAATTATGCAAGAAATTATGGTATCAATTCATGAAATTTTTTCTTTGAGGTTTTGTGAAATCTCATTCGTATGCGGATAAGTAAGAAACAATTCCTGAGCTTAAATCCGAGAAACAACAAAAAGTCATGGGGATTTTCATGAAAAGAGTAACAACCTGTCATCAGAGGTGTAGTGTCCACTTGACTGCTATTTATTTTCATAACCGGAACATCTCTTCAAGCTAAAAAAAACAAAACAAACATATCTATTTGAAGTAACACGTGTTTTCATTTTAAAACGAAAAAGTCTATTTTTAGTGATGTACCCTGTATAGACAAAAGAAAAATTGTAGATATGTACCTCAACTAAGGATAATGCAAGGATTGCACGAGAATTCAAAAAATAGTTGTATGCCTCAGCTCATAGAATAGCAGATTCTCTTAACATGACAATGAGTACACGGACTTTTCAAAGAAGAGTAGTTAAAGATGAAAAAAATCTTTCTTATCGATATATCCTCTACAACAATATAAAATTATAGAAATTTTCGTCAACTAAGGGAAATGCACCGATTGTATGAGAATTTAAAAAAGGTGATGCAAACCTTTCATAGAATGACAGAATTTCTAAAGTTGAATACATGGACTGTTCAAAGGAGAGTGATTCAAGTTTGGCTCAAAAGTTATGGAGCAGCAAAGAATCCAAGGAAAATTTTAATGCACTTGCAGGCCTACAAGCTTATTATAAACAGTGTCGAAACTTTTCGAAAGGATGCTAATGTCTAAAACATCACAAATACTGAAATCCAACTGGACCGGACCATTAAATTTAGATTAAAAAAACACAGCACTGTTTAATTAACTTACAGATCGGTCATAAAAGTTTATAAATAAACCATTTGAATAGAAGAAGTAATGCTTTTTATCGACTTTTTTCAACACCCAGATGCATAAGTTAAGATTTAATTTTCTAACAAATATTTCAAAGCTCTTAGAATTTTATTTTTGCGGTTTATTTTACATATTGTCACACTAATTTAAAAGCGCTTCAAAAACTGAAAATATTTAAAGCTTTGTATTGATTATTAAAAAAAAATCGTTTTCGGAAATTTTGACAGGAAAAATTTCTTACACTTCTCATGTTTATTATTGATCAAATTTTATTAAATTACATTTTTGTTTTTAAATTGCAAATCAATTATTGAGTCGTTATAGGTTCACCACAATATCGCGTTCCCAATTTTCCGTAAACTAAAATCTCAATCAAATTTCTGATTTCTAATTAACAAGAAAGAAATGAAAGAAAAATTTAATAAACTTGCTAATATGAAATTACCTCCGATACAAAGGCATTTATAACTATAACACACTGTCAAGTATAAGTGTAATTATAAGTTAATTAGCTTTGCTCGAACCCAATCCATCATTATAATAAAAGATTATTAAATAAAATGCTGAAGGTATGAGAATATACTGTGGTATGATTTATAATAAAATAATAAGGGGGTTGGTTAATATTTATCTACAATACGAAATGTGGAATGTGAAACACAACCTTTACATTTTTTTACACTCCACTCAGTAATGTTTGGTGTACTTTAGTAAAGTTTTCTTTAATTATAATAACATTTCATTTAAAAGAACAAACTTCAAATACCATGCAAGTTTATTTAAAAAAAATTAGTTGCGCTGTGTTTTTTATATAAAATGTAAACTATGAAAGTACATGTAATAAATTTTACAAAAATTATCTTTTAACATCTCATATATGTAAATATGTACAGTAGCGAGAAAAAAATGTCATAATGTCATAAGAAATAAAATGTCATTTCTATTTTTTATTTGTTGATTTTTTAATTTTATTAAAAAGCATCAGTAAGCGTTGTTTAATTCTCTTTCTATTTAATTTTTTTAGATTTATAAAAAAGAGAACAAATCTAGCGAAAAAAATGCAACGCAATGTGGAAAATGTAAAAGTAGGCCAACTAGAGTAATTAAAATAAAAGTTTATTGAAAAATTTGCAAATTGTGAGTTTTAAAATAGAAACAGCTGTTAGAAGACAGCGAATTTGCCATTTTAAGGGCTTTGGAAGAAGGCAAATCAATGACTGAAGTTGCTCATCAATTTAATATCAATGGTTTGTCGGATTTCATCGCGATATCGTCAAACAAATAACATGGAAAGAAAGCCAGGAAGTGGTCGACCTCGTAAATCTACTGACCGCCAAGACCGTCAAATGGCAAAAATTGTAAAAATTGACCCTCGTAAATATACTGCGCGCCAAGACCGTCAAATGGCAAAAATAGTATAAATTGACCCTCGGAAAACGGCAGTAGAAATTGTAGCAGTATTGCTTATGTTCGGTTTTTTTAAGTGTAGTTATATTTTTAAGAGTGTAGCTAATGTCAATTAGTTTTAAGTTTATGTATATATACCTGTCACAGTCTTTAGGGTTGAGTTTCTGTGTGTAGATAGAATTTTCTGGATCAAAATAGAATTCTGCTATGCAATTCGATAATTTTCCATTATTTCCTCTTGATTTGTTGAAACACTTAAGGATAATCTTGATAAGATTTCTCCTTATTTTTGGAGTAATTCAAGGATTTTAGGATCTGTTGCCATTGTCCTCGTCGCCACAATTTTATGTTACGGTTTTGGAAATAAACAATGTTTTTTTAATGTTTAATAAAAATGTATATTCGGTTTATAAATTCAAAACCAAAGTGAATGAAAAATTATCTTTACAATTTATCATAATATGTCTATGAATCATTGTTATATAGCAAGTGTTTAACTATAATAGACTTTGCTAGACGGTATTAACAACATTCTGTAAATAAGACAAGACACGGTGTTGAACATCGTTGCATTTTTTTCTCGCTACTGTATATAAATGAAATAAAGAAGAAAAAGAAAAATAAGAAAAAAAAAACTAATTAATATTACTTAATTATACCAGCAGTGACAGATTTGATAGTAGTGTGGAATATGTTTCTTTTACCTTCCTAATTATTGAAATGTTGATTGCGATTAAAAGATAAATGTTAAATGAATTAAAAAATAAGAAAACAAAAATACAACCAAATGAACTAAAAGAAGTTTTAGTTTTAGGACAAAAGTCTAAATACTCCCATAATAGAGTTTCAATAACTTCTTCAAAGTTGAATGATACGTGCTTTATTCAAATTCATTTAAATCTCTAAAAACCAAAATAGTAATTACAAAAAGAAAAAGGAAAGGAGAATGAAACAAATAACCGAAAAAATGCAGTGAGAAATACGTACATACAACAATTATTAATAAAGGCAATGTATTAATTTTCGCATCACATAGCTAGATAATTGGTCAATGTAACCCTTTAGTCAGGATTACAGTCTCGCTTCACTCATTACTTATGTTGTATGTGTCAATTTTATACATGAGTATCGCGACTTACAGTTTAAAGTCGACTCCGAACGACAGATTTTTTAGAAGCTTTTCATGGCAGTTTTATTTACTCTCAAAGTTTTTGCCAGAATCGCTTTGTTGGAGGTGTCTGGTCTACTGTTTGAACCGTATCCTTCCGCCCAATATGAAAACAAACTACCTTCTAGTGGTATGGCGTACTATGTTCAGACATGTACTTTTATTGAATTAATATTCGGTTTATTGATAACAATATTTTTTGTGTTCAGACACAAAATTTATTTGACAGCTGGTAAACAAAACAGCTGATTTCTTCAACAACAAAAAAAATTTAGAAAAAATGGAAGACAATTTTACATTGGAAAAGGTCTTACTAATGATTAACCGAAACGCCGAGCTGTTGCGGTTAGTAAGGAATATTTCTGATTACAAAGTGGCTTCTCTCAGAAGGATGAGAAAGAAAAATTTGATAATACTGCATAGCTTTTTTGTTTTTTGTTGTTGACATTTGAGTTGTAAAATATCAATAGAAAGTGTTCAGAAAATACTGGTATGCTCACTGAACGTACTTATGACAGTGCTGTATTTGAAGTTTTAATCAATATTATAACAATGTATGAATTTATTGAGCAATAATTAATTGACATTTTATATGAAATATTGATGTCATTAATGCCGTTTATTGCGATTTTCTCAATATACGTTCATGTCTGAACATAGTATTAAGGCGTTTGTTTTTATGTCATCTACAAAGATTTATCAAACCAAGCAAATTTTATTATTATGGTTATGAAATAATGATTTTTTTCCTTTTTAATGAAAAATATCACATAAAATTTCCCCAATAAATCCTAAACTTCTTGTAAAATTCATATCTAATATTTTAATTTTTTGTCTACCTTCGCTATACTGCCGGTTCGCATACTTAGTTAACAATCCTTTTTTAATATTATTTTAATGGAACATTTTAAATCCAATTTCACAGCAAAATATGAAAAATTTGCAAAATTAAATTGTTTGTTTGATGTGGTTTTGATTACAGACACAAAAGGCAATAAGAGCAATCAAGACATAGGAAAATATTTTTATGAAAGAAAAACATCAATGTACGAATGCATATGTTTTTTGCTATTATTTATGGACTAAACTACAAGCATTTGTGTTTTCTGTCTACTTTGAAATTTTCGGACAACAAAATTATTAAAAAATATATTTAAAAGGGAAATAAATGATGTGGTCGAGACTAGGATTTTGCTTCCCTTTCGAAACTGTTTTCTATAAACAAATTGCAAATAAAATATTGTTTTAACAAACGATGAAATCTATACCGAGGCACTTCTGAACAGATTGCAACGGCCATCTTGTTAAAGCTACATCTGTCAAATTAGTTGTCGTTAACCGGTACAGGTACAATTAAAGCATTTGACTTGCGGCTGTTACTCCACCCGCCGTATTCACCAGACTTGTCTCTTTCCAACTATTCACGGCACAGGTATTTGTTGAGCAGCTTTTCGATTTATAATATGGCGTCGAAAATTGAGTTACTAATTTGCTGCAAAATACGAACAGTATCAGTCCACGTCACTGAAAAATTGCCTAAAAGATGGTAAAAGGGTGTAGCAGCAATGGAGAATACCTTGAATATCTTTCCCATTAAAAATTAGTGTGTTTTTGACAAAAAACGACTCATTCCATACCGGTATAAAAATAAAATAATCTACACTGAAAGACTCACATGAGAATTAAAATTGTAAGCAATGAAGTAAAATTTTTCCAATGTTGCAAGTATTGAGTTCATAATGAAAAAAATTTCCGCGATGGGCAAGTAGCGAATATGTGACTTGTCATGAATGAATTTTTATGATCTTTTTAAGAATGTCATAATTAAACAGATAATACTGAAGGAAACACCTTCACTTTCACTTGTAAAGAATGAATAATAGTATAATTCAGCTGGAATCTTGTTAATTGATAAAATTCATAATGTGGGGATGAACGGGGAAAACAAATAAAATAAAATATTTAGCGAGAAGTTGGGGTAAAGAAAATACAAATGTATTAATTTCAAATATCAATTATTATTTATTTAGTACAACAAAACGTACCTTTCGGGTTGGGGGTTGATCGGGTATTGATCAATTCTTTTCTAATTTTATCAATTCACAATAATTCATAGTAAAGCAGGGGTGGTTAATTACACTTTAACAAAACTTAAAACTAAACTTAAAAGTAGGGTGGCCAGCGTGAACATCCCGCCCCCCTTGCAACATTGCAACAAGAGGACCGAGAAGTCACCTGGCCAGATATCAAAATTCACATTTCAATAAAATATTAACAATTAATTAATAATAAATTTAGGGTATAAAATAAAAAGTAAATATAAGACTGGAACTGATGCTAGTACTGGAAACATAGTTTTAATAAGAGCCTGGTTGTGGGTTGCGCTCTTCTTTTCCCTTTGGTGTGAGTGGGTTCCTTCTTGTTGCTAGCTTTTTTCGAGGTGTTTGTCTCCTAGGCGTTCGACAATTAGCCTACCGCATTACACTATCTATAATTAAACGACAAACACGCAACAGAGAAAAAAGAAAACGAATTAGTTTTGCTCTTGAATAGGGAGCAGCACGAGCTTCGCAATCAGACGGGTTAGAACGCCATTGGCGAATCGAACACTCGCACTTCGAATAAGGGACGAAATAAATCCATTGGATTCAACCAAATTTCCGATTGTTAGGAGTAAATTGTCATGAGGAATGACAACAAATCGGCATCAACGAAGTCTCCTTGACAGGTTTTTGAGGCATAAAACGGTCATTATAGAATATCAACCTTATGTCGAGATTCCACGTGATTCCAATTGTCAGTGCCTACCTGGTCCACGATAAACGATACTCGATATGCCACAAAGTTGGCCAATGGCACGGGGGTTTTTGAAGCCAGGACAGAACGATAGTCGAATCTGTCCCACAAAGGCTTCCGATCTGGTAAGATTCAGCTTCTTACGAAGTGAACGGGGTAAAGTTTACACTTCTACAGGCACAACTTTACTTTGGCAGCGAGTAAGTGGGTGACAAATTCACCAAACGGGGTGAGGACTCTACTATACAGGATGGCAACATATGCTTTCTCTGAAGCATCACAAATTGCATGAAATATGTACTTCATGCTGAGGGTTAAAATTAACCCAACGGGGGATGTTAATCCTGTCGATGTACGAATAATCATCGACAAACTCAAGCCATCTGTTAAACGTCATGGGTTCCAAACATTCGTCACAATCTGTTCTGCCTTTACAAATTTGTCGCATAAAATAATCTTAGCAACTACGATTTTAGGTGCCACTCACCCAACGGGGTCAAATAGCTTTGGCTATTTGAAACAAGACAGAACTTTTTGACTATAGAGAAACAGGGCGTTGGAGCTGGCTTGAAGCCAAATGTTTCAATGCTCGCATTCCAACGTAAACCCAGAGTTTTAGCGGTGCTGGCGTCTGACAATTTCAAAAATCTGGAATCTAGTGGATGTTCGGGAGGCAAACAAAACAAAACATCAATTATCTGACTTAAAAAACGGTATGATAGGGTAAATGGTAATTGGAGGAGAATAAAATAGTCATGATCGGCGAGTGGTCTAGGGAAAGGGATTCACCCATTACTTCCTAGTATTAGGTTTTAATCTCGGGGCTCCGTAGCAATCAAATCTCATATTTTGAGCAAATGAACCCTTACAAGATGGACCAGGACTCAAGTCCGTAGGGAATTCGGATTTATAGGATAACGAATTTGACTGACGTGTTTTGCCAGTCACAATCCAACCGAAAACGGTTCGTTGGGCGATCAGAGTGTTTTTGGGGTCCTTTCGAAATCCAGAAAGCATTATCTGGGGGTATAAATCTCCACCCAATAGCAAATCCATGTGGGTATATTTAAAATCTGATACCGGGAGATCAGGTGTACGAGTATCAAAATCATCATCCGAGCATGTGGGTAATTGACCAGTAAGTTTTTCCACAACATACGCTTCCGTGGTCAATTTAAAGGATGGATCAATAGGAGATCGCAGAGAAATAATGCAGACTTTTCTAGAGTTTGCTACCACTGCGCCATTAAGGCCCACAACAGCGGCAGCAGGTGCCGAATATGTCGGAAGATCTAGCTTCCGTTGCAACTTTTGAGAGATGAAAGTAGCTTGAGACGCTGGGTCTATCAGAGCTCTCGCAGAGAAAATGGCATGACCTAATTCTATATTCACACGGGCAGTTCCTAACAGAACTGTTGAAGACGGGGTGGACTGTAGTCGGGTAGCGAAGTTCTGAAAAGATCGAGCAGTGGATGTAGATGGGCCATTATCCACTTCATTTCGCTTTTGCTCAGGAGGCCGGGGGATTTCTAAAGAGCGATCTGGGGAAAAGGTGCTAACGAGGCTGGTTTCAGCTCTCGGTCTCTCCCGGGTAGAAGATTCGCTACGGTGAAGTAGCGAATGATGTTTTTGTTTGCAAATATAGCAAACGTTAGAGCTATTGCATCTTTTGGACTCATGAGAAACGGCCAAACAATTTGTGCAACACAGATGCCTTTTAACGGTTGATAAACGATCACTAACCGTCATTCTCAAAAAAACTGAACATAGACGAATGGGGTGATTTCCATTGCAGACTGGACATTTTCTTTGTGTTATATTCGGGGCAACAGTCTCATAAGCTTTGAATTTTCGAGGGCTATCAGTAGCCTGGGTAAAATTGTGGCTGCCGATAATGTCCGATACTGATTCCAGAGTTCGGTATCTAGCCGTCAGGAATTCGTCCATTCTGCTCCACTTTTGTAGGTCTGAGCAAGGCCCTTGAGATTGCTCCCAAAGACCCAGGGTGTGTTCGGGGAGTTTAGTGGAGCAAATGTACACAAAAATTATGTCCCAATTTTTAGTTTCTATGCCCAACAACGACAAATTTGTTATGCAATCATTAATTGTTCGTTGCAAACTCTTAATAGAGGGGCCAGATTCTTTGGAAATGGAAGGGAGGTTAAAAAGAGTTTTCAATTGAGAATTGACTAATACTCTTTTATTCTCGTAACGATCGACGAGATTCTGCCAAGCCATGTCGAAACCATCATTCGTCATGGGGCACGTTCGAATAATTTCCCTCGCCTCACCTTCCGTTTTCTGCAAAAGATAATACATCCTTTGGATGTTGCTAATATGGGGGTTAGTTCCGTAAATGGCCGAAAACATATCTCGAAATGTTGGCCAAGACGCATAATCGCCAGAAAAGGTTGGGGTGTCACATGGGGGAAGTTGGATAGGGACAGTGCTAGTAATCGGGTTCGCGACCTTACTCTTAAGGCTATCAATTAATCCGTCAATAAATGAAGCGGATTGAAAATACAAGGTATATCCCGACATATATTTGGCTTTCGCGTCTTTTGTCGAGACTTTGGTTTCTTCGGCATTTTCCAACAAATCTTCGTAACTGTCACGAAAGACTTCCCACAAACGAGTCAACTCCTGCCGATGAACACCTAGAGAGTGAACCGAATGTTCCTCTCGCGGAATAGCTTGAATAAAGCTTTCCAAATCTGCTAAGCGATTGTAATTCCTATTTAAATTTCGCAAAGCGGCCATTTTGCTACAATTCGGGTTTTTGTAGTTAATTTATCGAGAAAAAATAACTCAGAGTTTGAAAATTTAAATTAATTTCAATAAAAGAAAAGTTTGAGAAAAACTCCAAAAAAATATGGGGTATCGAAAAGAAAACGAAAGTTCAAACAGAACTGTGTGAAAATATCACCTTCAATTACAAAACTTAAAGAAATATTCGCGATAAACTTTAAAAATTGCACAAAAGAATTTGCGAAAATTTCCGAAACAAATTCAAAAAAAGGAATCGAAAAGTTTAAAGTGTACGGAGAAATATATTATATAAGATTTAAGTTATAATAAACTGTATATATACTCAGTATAAATGTACTTAAAAGTTATCGCAACTTTTTCGAAAAAGTCCAAATAATTTTAATTTAAGCGTAAGAATATAAAAAATTGCCGAAAAAAAAACGCAAAAAATAATGTCAACAATCGAAAATTATTAACAGCGGCTTAGTAAAAATTGACAATTTCACATAGAAAGCAATAAACTGTTTACAAGAAAGTGTACAACAATAACAACACGGCTAATTCAATGCACTGTGTTGTTTGTATATTTTTGTTTTGTTTATTTTTATGCTTTTCTTTTACTTCTTATATTCTTTCACTTGCACTTTAGGTTTATTTACTTTTTTATAAAACACAATGAGCACCAATGCATAAATTAAATCACCAAAAAAGAAACTGTATTTTACGTACCTTGTAAAATAATTAAAATAATACCAAATTATTAAGAAATTATGTATACGAAGCGGGGACAAGGGTGTGATTAATCCAAAAAAGAATAACCAATATGGCGATCTTCGAGACAATCTGCAAATATAGTCTCGCAAATATTTTATTTTATTTAGGGGATGATCCGTCTCGATTGGACCAAAATGTGGTGGTGAGAGGGGAAACAAATAAAATAAAATATTTAGCGAGAAGTTGGGGTAAAGAAAATACAAATGTATTAATTTCAAATATCAATTATTATTTATTTAGTACAACAAAACGTACCTTTCGGGTTGGGGGTTGATCGGGTATTGATCAATTCTTTTCTAATTTTATCAATTCACAATAATTCATAGTAAAGCAGGGGTGGTTAATTACACTTTAAGCCTACTTTACACGGTCCCACAAGTAATATGATCTGTCAAAATTTTGTGTAGAAGAGTACGGATGTGATCGTCTAAACGTACTATGTAATGAAACCATCACCCATTGAGAGAAAATACGGATGAAAAGTTTGACAGTCGTATGGCTCTCTTCATTGTTTGAAATGATTCAAAAAACAAGCAAGTCGCATTAGATCAGGGATGTATTTTTATGTAAACACATAGAAAAAAACTGTAACAGCTGTTTTCATTTTACTTTGTTATTGTCTTATACCGATCATGTAAACGCAAAAAATATAAATCATACGACTTTTATTCTCTTTTTTGTCATACGGATGGAATTTCATTTTACTTTTGCATTAGACTCTACGTACGTAAAGTATTACCGTGTGAAGTGGGCTTTAACAAAACTTAAAACTAAACTTAAAAGTAGGGTGGCCAGCGTGAACACATAACAGTACTATGGTACTGTATACTAATTTTAAACAACAAAAGTTTTTCTAATGCTAAAGATGTTCTATGTATGTTTAATTAAACTTATAATAAAGTACCAAATTTCCATCATACTCAAAAGACTTTAAAGAAAGTGTATGGCTTCTTTCCTTTAAGAGCAAGCCTTGTTTTGAAATGTGGTCATAGCAAAATTTTCTATGTAATAATTCATATGACTCAAAAGATTTGTCGTCTTCCATATTTGCCTGCAGATATAGAAGTGTAAAGTAGAAGCTAATAAATTTGATGAATGCCTGAAATAGACTTTACACGTAACAGCATTAAATAAAAATATTTGTGTTAATTTGTATTACAATTGGTACAAAACGAGATTTTAACTCAAATTTAAACCAAGGGATTCATAAAGATTTTTATATGCTAAATTTATAAATCTTAAATGTTTGTTAACAGTTTTCTTTTTTTAAAGAATATTTGAAATAAATATTTACGTATACTATAGCAAGCCAATATCTTTAGTTGCTAAGGCTTTAGTAATTAATTTGCTTACTTACTTAATTGATCATTATGACCCTTTAGTCAGGATTACAACCCAACTTCTTATACCATTCTTATTAGGTGCGTGAAATTTAGCCAGTAGTGGCAGGACTTACAGTTTAGTGTCGACTCCAAGCGACAGATTTCAGAAATTTTTCATGGCAATTTTATTTTACTGTTACAATTTTTGACAGAAAACCGCTGAGAGGAAGTCGCCGTAAGAAATATGTTTTCTTATTTCGTTTGGTTAGAGATGACTGACCTGGGGCTTGAAGATATATTTTTTTCTTATTTCGTTTTCTGGGAGATGTCTGACTTGCGGCCAGCGGCCAACACGCTACCTACTAGACTACGACGACTTTTAAACTAATAATGGAAAGGAATTTGAACAGGAATAGCTTCTCATTTGTAAGCGAGATAATCTTGAGTTAGAAAGATTAAGCTTTTAATTTGAAGATTTATGTTTTTGATAAATGCAATTTTTTAGTGCGAGATTAAAGGGATTAACCAACGTTGGTGGTTTAAAGTTAAGATTAACTATCAAAAGTAGTTGACAAATTTTATTCAAAAGAAGCTTTTGAGCGAAAGCCGAATCAGACAATTATTTAAGTGATTATGAATTATATACATATAAGACAAATTGACAATAAACAGTCTTAATTTATTTATTATTTTAAAAAATTATTTTTTTATTTAAAGGTCAATAGTATTCAGCTGTTTTTGTTACAAAAGCAAATTGTTGTGAAACACAATGCAATTTTTGCTTATAAGTGTGGCAGTTCTACAAGGTTTAAACTCCCTCTCAAGATATGCAAATTCAATTAGCGTAAGATTAAATTTAACTGGAGATTAACTTAAACTTGAGTTTAATCTCGCACTCAAAAATTGCCCTAAGTGGTAATTTCTCAAAAGTGCATAAAGATCTAAAATGCATGTTGTCGAAAATGATGTTATGTAAACTACGTTTGCTTTGCTGTTCTCAGAATTTGGCAATAGGTCACTTACAATTACAGAGACGAAATTACCAGAGGTCAGGCATATTTTTTGTGGATTTTTTCAAAGGAAACATCATTTATTTGTAAATTATTCCTTTTTGTCTAAACTCTTTATTCGAATGCAATGTCAACAAAAAGTGTATTTACAGGATACTCATCGAACGTAGCAGATACCATCAAATTTTGAGAATTGAATGCTGATGTGGAACATTGGCTTAGTGGAACGTAAAAAGCCTCTGCTAATCAGTAAAACTAGTACACTTCCTTCTGACTATTTGAGGTAGACGTAATGGTTATTATCGCAATCAGCCGATAGGGATATTCTGTCGTATCAGCTAGCTTTCCAGTCTTCGACTAACAAGACTTTGTTGAACACTTGTCCACCGAACTATCAGCAGCATCAGTTGTGGGCAACAGGTTAGCAGTACCGATAATCACGAATACTGTTCCATCTGAAACAGTCTGAAATACGAAGCATGCGTGCAAGGCAGTCTGGAGAAATTCTGTATCTCTTATATTCGGTGTAAATGGCTATCGCGGCTATTTGATGCTTTGGCACTCATAAATGTTTATTGACGTCAATATATATCATGTATGATTTGATGTCCGTATAAGATGTACCCACTTTGAATCTTATTGTTTCCCTCGCTTTAAAACCACTTACATACACCGTCACCGTCTTATGATCAGCCGGGACAAACCCATTAATCCGAGCCAAGTTAAAACGATATGTATAAGGGCGCGATCTGCCAATTCAAAATCATCTGCAACACAGATTATCTTAACCCTTTCAGATAGGTTTCTTCTCAGTACTTCATAGTATTTATAATGCTCCACAATAGTAGACAAAAAACTGATCCGTAATGTAATTCACCCGTTAATTGCCATGTCAAAATCGTTCCTAATATTCAGGGTTACAATAACGCAATATTCCTTTCCAACTTTTAGCACAATGGAAAATATATTTAAGCATTTACGTATGTGAGTATGTATTGTTTTAATGTCAATAAATATGGTTTTCAGTTTGATTTCTGCAGAGATGTCCTGGTGACATTGACCGTGTGTGTCTACATGTGCTGCATTTTAAACGTTGCCTTTGTTATTTTTTGTTGTTATCTTTAACTTTTCTTGCTTTTGTTCTAAGGATTCTATATGGCTTTGGCATGTTGGCCAGCCATGATGCTTGATACTCTTGGTGTTGTTGAACAAATTGGTGTTATCATAAAAAGACTACATAAACTCGTTAAAATATAGTTTATATATAAAAGATATAAAGGATACTTTATTAATATTTTTTATATATATGCACTTTATGTGGATATCAAAGGACATTTTTACACCGTAACAGATTTTCAAATAATTGAATAACTTCTAACGAAAAAAGTTAACATAAACAACGTTAACTAATTCGAACAGGATGATTTATGATAAGGAAAGCAAGCCCGGAGATTTTATTAAAAGGAAACCAGTCTAAATAACTCCTGACTGAGTAGGAAAACATCCTTCCAATATTATAACTTAAATTACATTTTTTTCTTTATAGTTATTTTAAAAATAAGAGGGGTTTCTATATTTTTTTCACAATGAGTGTTTCTATTTTAATTTTAATTTAAAAGAATTGTTGAAATAAAAACTATTTTTAAATAAAACTGTGAATAAAAATTGATCTTACTCGCTAAAGAAAACCAATCCCCAGATGACCCTTTTGTCCGTTCTGAATAATAAATTCAATTGGCGGCAATTCAATTGGAGGCATGTGTTACAGGAAACATTGTTCTAACTGAAATTAATTCAGTTTTAGAAAGCCATATTGAACTGAAGGTGTCATTTATGTCATTCTTATACTGGATAATCTTGTGGTTCCGCAGAGAAGTTTTTAATAGCGTTTTGAGGTGTTAATGGGTTTTAAAATACCTGCGCATACAGTTATAAACGTTGAATTTATTCACTAGCCGTTGATAAAATAACGTCATATCCAGTTTAGGGCTAACTATGCGGATTACAACACAGTGGTATTAATGAAGTATAAGAATCGAAATTCTGATTGAAACTCTAAGTTGTAATATTTTAAAATAATACCCTATAGGTTCACCCAAGTTAATAGTATAATAAAATATCGTTACACCGGTGTAAACTGCTATAACTTTCAACCAACGCAAAGCAAGTATACTACATTGCTGGAATTTTATCCTCGTGTACAATTTCTTTTGACGCTCACTGTATAACTTCCGTAACATATTTCTGAATAGAGATATAATGAAAGTAATTGCTAGATAGAGTAATATAGAGTAATCTTTTATTCAATTCAATCACGTGTGCGCCAATTTTCTAATGAGTGTGTGTGATTTGTGTGTAATATAACACGTAAACCACATATAACAAAGCCATACAAACATTTTGTTTTTGTGTCTGCAAGCATTACAACACATTTCTAGGCTGTTAAGATTGAGTTGCTTGGTTAACTTTTGTTTTCTCTCCTACACATGATGTGTATGTATGTATATAGCAAAATTTATTCAGTTATATACATACACATTTGGGAACAAGCCTCTACAAGCATTTATATATCTCTGTTAGAGATGCGTAATCGAACCAGACATGTTCGGAATAACGTAAATTTTTTGTTTCGCCAAAAATGCATGAATATGCATTTTATTAACTTAATGGCACCAGAACCATATTCATTAATAAGCGGCAAGAAGAGGGAGGTAGAAGCCGTTGGCATAGAACTTATGTTGTAATTAGTGTTAGGGTCGCCACAAATCAAATATGCTTACATCTTTATGATTTCAGGAATATTCGCAAAAGTCCTTTATAGGACTTTAAAATAGAACGCAAAGTTATTTTTTATTTTTGTAAAATAAAGAGCAACAAATTATATTTTAAATTTCGTTTGGTCTGATTTTGTGCAATTTATGCATATCATCTAATTGCAGTTACATTTATGACACTCAAAAATATCGAATGAAATTAAATTTAAAACCAAATATTTCTATTAAAATTTAATATTAATAAAATATTAATATTATTAAAACAACTAAAAAAATATTTTAAAATAAATCAATACATACATACATAATTGGTCATTACAACCCTTCAGTCAGGATTACGGCCTAGTTTCTCACACCACTTGTGTTGTGTGTGTTAATTTTATACATGAGTGGTGGGACCTACAGTTTAAAGTCGACTCCGAACGACAGATTTTTGAGAAACTTTTCATAGCAATTTTATTTACTCTCAGCGTTTTTGCCAGAAATTTGCTGAGAGAAAGTCGCCGAAGAAATACTTTTGGTATTTTGTTTTGATGTCTGGCCTGGGGCCCGAACCCTGGCTTTACGTTTAATAAGCCAACACACTACCTACTAGACTACGGCGAAAATAAATCAATAATTTACCAAAATATTGCGTACAGAATCTGTATTTTTAATGTTTTCTTTTAATTGCTTTATTATGGCTCTTTATTTGTTTTTACAAACTACTGCAGTATCATATTGTTACGTTTTTACCTTTTCAAAAGCGAATATTGCCTGTGAATTCAACATTGAACACATTTTAAATTATAGCACTTTAAATTAAACACAATGTATCTGCGTGTTGATTTTCACTGCTATTTTTTTACTTTTTTTATACTTCCTTACTTCATGTTTGGAAACTTCTAGAATCTTTTTTTACTGTCCGTGATCTTTATATGTGATTTTGTCATTGTAATGTGATCTTCTTTAATCCTTATTCTTGAAATTTCTGTGTTATTTTCTTCATGTTTTCGCTTTTTTTTCTTACTTCTAGTATGAAAATTTGTGTTGTTTGCTGGCATCAGTATAATAATTTTGTCTGGCACAATGATAAGGCCTAACAGTAGCCTACTAAAAACAGATGGCTTATCAGTGTTAAATCCATATGATTATTTGCGAAATGGGCCATTTAGAGTGAAACAACTTTTGTTAGTTAAAAGGCGAAACATTTATTCTACAACTGAAGAGACAACAGAGTGTAGTCATCATATTATAGTTGGTAGTATGTTAGCGGCCATGGTTCAAACCCCACGCAAGACATCTCCAACAAAACGATATTTGAAAGAATATTTCTTCGATTTTCTCTCAACAGATTTCTGGAAAACTGGCATGAAAAGTTCCTTAAAATCTGTCTTCGGAGCCGTCTTTGAACTGTAGATCCCGGCACTAGAGTATAAAATTAACACACACAACATAAGTGATATGAGAAGCTAGGTCGTATTCCTAATCGTAAGACTGAAGGATTGTTGCGACAAATTATGTATGTAGGTAACTTTACACATTATGTATGTAGGTAACTTTCGTTAGTTTATTTATCCCAATTGTTATTTAATGGAAACGAAAAACTTTCGTGCCGCACAATTACAATAGTTTGTATCGCTTAATTAGCCCATGAATGCATATGTTGCTTCGATTTGTAATATAGAGTAGCTAATAACAATATCAGAATGATGATTTGTTTTGTGATGGTTATTAATATGTCTAGTTATAGTGAATCGAAGTTACTAATATTCCTACACATATACTTGTAAGAATAAAAAAGTTCAATAGAGGCTCACTTGTATTGTGTCCGCATAAGTACGTGTTTGTATTATCTTCTATGTATGCTTGCTATGCAAATGTATATCAAACTCTTTTTAGTACAAATGTATGTATTTAATACAAATGTATTATGTCTTGTTGTTATTATTGTTGTGACAATCATTGTCAATTTTAAAGACAGTATTGTTCAAACAATATCGTGTTGGCTTAAAATTTAATTGTTTTTAGTGCAGATGATTTTGGGACTTTAATAATTATAAAAATACACGTACATACATACAAACATAAATATTTATACTCTCACATAAGTTAGATTCATTGGATGGATAGTGGCCAACTCATTGACGTTAGAATATATTTTGATGGATTTTATAATATATATATACATATGTAATACAATATGTACAATATATGTATATATACAGTGAGCGCCATAAGTGAGTCAACACCCACTATAATTTTAAATTTTCTATTATGTTTTTAAGTATAAAAAAAGTTCCTTTATCATGAATTGTTGTTTTTGTTTTAACGTTTTATAAGTAATAGATAACGTTTTTATTATTGGAAATTTATTCAACTTTTCTCATTTACTTTTCTCGCTATCCTAAGAAAATGAATTATTTTAGTGGTGTTTTCTCACTTTTGACGCTCACTGTATATAACAATATGTACGAATCATCGGAATTTTTAACAATAACTTAGACAAATTATCTCCAAGCTTGAATTTCATATGAATTTTCTTTTCAGTATCTATTGGTAGTGAGAGATTTCAGAAAATATCACAAGATAAATTATCAGTAACTCCAAGTGTTTGGTGTCTTAACATATTTGATCAGAGGAAGATTCATGACTTAAAAGACATTTATGTACCTTCTTTGCAACGTGTGATAATAACTACTATTTGGTGTTTTAGTATACAATGAATGATTCGTGATAGGTTTCAATTCCAAAAATGATCAATAATATTTACGTATATATAATATATAATATTTATAAATATACTAACAAATTAACAACTATTCCAAACCAGGGTGTTTTATTATCAACATATCTGTCTGTGTAAAAACAATATTATATCTAAGCATTAATTTTGGAGACGGAACTCATTTCTTTTGTAAAAAGTACAACAGAAAACAACATGACCGAAGAAGTATGAGCAGTTAAAGACAATTCGAAAACTTTCAATGCATTCTGATCACAGTAGGGATTACGACTAAGCTAACTACAATAATTATTGTGTATGTCAATTTAATACATGACGTCGACGTAGACTAGTAGTTAGTGCATTGATTTATTAGATGTTCAAACCGCAGGTCAGTAATCTAGTAAAAAAAACTAAATACGAAAAACTATTTTTTCGGCAACTTCCTCTCGGGAGATTTCTGATAACATCTGTGACAGTAATGAAAATTACGATGAAAAGTTTTCAAAAATTAGTCGTTCGGAATCGATTTTAAACTGTAGATCCCGCCACTCATATATAAAATTAACACACACAGCACAAGTGGTATGATAACCACTAGGTTGTAATCCTTACTGAAGAATTGTGATGATCAATTATGTATAAATGTATGTAATGTATGCGCATTAATATATTATTGAAAACTAGAAGACATACTAAACTAACGACGTACAATATGCTTGGTATGTTACTCTGATTGTGCCAAAATATCATATTCCTACAAAACATCCGATATCTTTTTTATAATAAAACAGTTTCATTTGAAGGCTACAGCGTTTAAATTAATAATTTTAATAATTAATGAAAAGGCGTAATGATAATTGCATTAAAATTATCTGTATTGCGTATTGCATAAATTTTTGAAGATTTCGTAATAGACTGTAATGCAAAGCAAAAATTTACAGTTATTTCTAATGACCTAGCATTGTATGCCTTCTTTAAAATAAGCAATTCCTTTAATTTAAATATATGCAAGGTAGTCAAAAGTTAACTGAATATTTTTAAATAAACTTCAAATAAATGCAGTTGTTTTCATTTGACCAACTTTTTTTATTATTACTGCAAACGTGAAATTGACACATTTTGCGATAAACAATCAAGATCCATCACAACTTTTGAAAATTTTTGAACTGAAAATTCATTTCATAAGATGACATATATAAAAAATATAACACGACTGTTATACTATTTAAATAATAACTACATTAATTTTTATCCGATTTGATCAAAGTGTTAATCTCTTCACAAGATAATGCACTTTAAGAGTGTCATCACTTATTCCATATTTTTAATTAAAGTTTGCTACGATGAACGAACAGACTTGAAAAAAATTAAAAAGATTTGCATTTGTCAAGTTTACTTCATCAAACCTCATAGCATATTAAGTCAAATAAGATATAGTATATGTATACCGTTTTAAAAGCCCAAACCTCTCTTTTCTAATAAGTTTTAAGTTTTGGACATCGGTTCAATCAATAAATTTGTGCGTAAAGTCAAAATAACAGCTTTTTCCTATAAAACAAGTTTGGAGGGTTCAATGAATAAAAAAAATTATTTTTGAGTTCACTCAACAAAACACAACTTACACTGTCATTAGCTGGGTGTATTTCATTTTTTTATTTTGTAGCATAGTGCTATTTTAACAAATAATTTAATTGAAATAAAGGTATTATCATAACAATGGTAAATAATACAAAACTTTTAATGGCACTTAACTAACTTCTAAGTTAGGACACAGGCAATGTGCACTTAATTGGACCGGATTTCTAGCAACTCTAGCTCTAGCTAGCCACACTATAAAAAGTCATCCGTGAATTTCTCCACAAAAAATTTTATTTATTTCTGCATGTAATTTACGATTTCTTTAAAAGACATTTTGTTTTACCTCTCTTAAGCTATAACAGTTGGTATGGTTTTGACCTCGTTATAATGAAGGAGACTATTTTGTATGTACAGATTATTTGCAACTTGCTTGTTTCATGTCAATAAAAGAGGTCCGACCTAAATCTCTCTAAATCAGTTTAGTGTCACTTTTATTACAAATCTCAACAGAAAAAATTATATAAAAGGAGTACAAAGTACCAATTCCTAATAATTCTTATTTCAAGAATCGGTTTATAGCAAAAATTATTGATTGTTCAGCAAGTTGCCCAGATATATAAGCAATCTGATTTTTACAAGAAACAACCAATACGTTCACTAAAAATTTAATTTTTCTCAACAGATTTCTGGAAAACTGGCATGAAAAGTTCCTTAAAACCTGTCTTCGGAGCCGTCTTTGAACTGTAGATCCCGGCACTAGAGTATAAAATTAACACACACAACATAAGTGATATGAGAAGCTAGGTCGTATTCCTAATCGTAAGACTGAAGGATTGTTGCGACAAATTATGTATGTAGGTAACTTTACACATTATGTATGTAGGTAACTTTCGTTAGTTTATTTATCCCAATTGTTATTTAATGGAAACGAAAAACTTTCGTGCCGCACAATTACAATAGTTTGTATCGCTTAATTAGCCCATGAATGCATATGTTGCTTCGATTTGTAATATAGAGTAGCTAATAACAATATCAGAATGATGATTTGTTTTGTGATGGTTATTAATATGTCTAGTTATAGTGAATCGAAGTTACTAATATTCCTACACATATACTTGTAAGAATAAAAAAGTTCAATAGAGGCTCACTTGTATTGTGTCCGCATAAGTACGTGTTTGTATTATCTTCTATGTATGCTTGCTATGCAAATGTATATCAAACTCTTTTTAGTACAAATGTATGTATTTAATACAAATGTATTATGTCTTGTTGTTATTATTGTTGTGACAATCATTGTCAATTTTAAAGACAGTATTGTTCAAACAATATCGTGTTGGCTTAAAATTTAATTGTTTTTAGTGCAGATGATTTTGGGACTTTAATAATTATAAAAATACACGTACATACATACAAACATAAATATTTATACTCTCACATAAGTTAGATTCATTGGATGGATAGTGGCCAACTCATTGACGTTAGAATATATTTTGATGGATTTTATAATATATATATACATATGTAATACAATATGTACAATATATGTATATATACAGTGAGCGCCATAAGTGAGTCAACACCCACTATAATTTTAAATTTTCTATTATGTTTTTAAGTATAAAAAAAGTTCCTTTATCATGAATTGTTGTTTTTGTTTTAACGTTTTATAAGTAATAGATAACGTTTTTATTATTGGAAATTTATTCAACTTTTCTCATTTACTTTTCTCGCTATCCTAAGAAAATGAATTATTTTAGTGGTGTTTTCTCACTTTTGACGCTCACTGTATATAACAATATGTACGAATCATCGGAATTTTTAACAATAACTTAGACAAATTATCTCCAAGCTTGAATTTCATATGAATTTTCTTTTCAGTATCTATTGGTAGTGAGAGATTTCAGAAAATATCACAAGATAAATTATCAGTAACTCCAAGTGTTTGGTGTCTTAACATATTTGATCAGAGGAAGATTCATGACTTAAAAGACATTTATGTACCTTCTTTGCAACGTGTGATAATAACTACTATTTGGTGTTTTAGTATACAATGAATGATTCGTGATAGGTTTCAATTCCAAAAATGATCAATAATATTTACGTATATATAATATATAATATTTATAAATATACTAACAAATTAACAACTATTCCAAACCAGGGTGTTTTATTATCAACATATCTGTCTGTGTAAAAACAATATTATATCTAAGCATTAATTTTGGAGACGGAACTCATTTCTTTTGTAAAAAGTACAACAGAAAACAACATGACCGAAGAAGTATGAGCAGTTAAAGACAATTCGAAAACTTTCAATGCATTCTGATCACAGTAGGGATTACGACTAAGCTAACTACAATAATTATTGTGTATGTCAATTTAATACATGACGTCGACGTAGACTAGTAGTTAGTGCATTGATTTATTAGATGTTCAAACCGCAGGTCAGTAATCTAGTAAAAAAAACTAAATACGAAAAACTATTTTTTCGGCAACTTCCTCTCGGGAGATTTCTGATAACATCTGTGACAGTAATGAAAATTACGATGAAAAGTTTTCAAAAATTAGTCGTTCGGAATCGATTTTAAACTGTAGATCCCGCCACTCATATATAAAATTAACACACACAGCACAAGTGGTATGATAACCACTAGGTTGTAATCCTTACTGAAGAATTGTGATGATCAATTATGTATAAATGTATGTAATGTATGCGCATTAATATATTATTGAAAACTAGAAGACATACTAAACTAACGACGTACAATATGCTTGGTATGTTACTCTGATTGTGCCAAAATATCATATTCCTACAAAACATCCGATATCTTTTTTATAATAAAACAGTTTCATTTGAAGGCTACAGCGTTTAAATTAATAATTTTAATAATTAATGAAAAGGCGTAATGATAATTGCATTAAAATTATCTGTATTGCGTATTGCATAAATTTTTGAAGATTTCGTAATAGACTGTAATGCAAAGCAAAAATTTACAGTTATTTCTAATGACCTAGCATTGTATGCCTTCTTTAAAATAAGCAATTCCTTTAATTTAAATATATGCAAGGTAGTCAAAAGTTAACTGAATATTTTTAAATAAACTTCAAATAAATGCAGTTGTTTTCATTTGACCAAATTTTTTTATTATTACTGCAAACGTGAAATTGACACATTTTGCGATAAACAATCAAGATCCATCACAACTTTTGAAAATTTTTGAACTGAAAATTCATTTCATAAGATGACATATATAAAAAATATAACACGACTGTTATACTATTTAAATAATAACTACATTAATTTTTATCCGATTTGATCAAAGTGTTAATCTCTTCACAAGATAATGCACTTTAAGAGTGTCATCACTTATTCCATATTTTTAATTAAAGTTTGCTACGATGAACGAACAGACTTGAAAAAAATTAAAAAGATTTGCATTTGTCAAGTTTACTTCATCAAACCTCATAGCATATTAAGTCAAATAAGATATAGTATATGTATACCGTTTTAAAAGCCCAAACCTCTCTTTTCTAATAAGTTTTAAGTTTTGGACATCGGTTCAATCAATAAATTTGTGCGTAAAGTCAAAATAACAGCTTTTTCCTATAAAACAAGTTTGGAGGGTTCAATGAATAAAAAAAATTATTTTTGAGTTCACTCAACAAAACACAACTTACACTGTCATTAGCTGGGTGTATTTCATTTTTTTATTTTGTAGCATAGTGCTATTTTAACAAATAATTTAATTGAAATAAAGGTATTATCATAACAATGGTAAATAATACAAAACTTTTAATGGCACTTAACTAACTTCTAAGTTAGGACACAGGCAATGTGCACTTAATTGGACCGGATTTCTAGCAACTCTAGCTCTAGCTAGCCACACTATAAAAAGTCATCCGTGAATTTCTCCACAAAAAATTTTATTTATTTCTGCATGTAATTTACGATTTCTTTAAAAGACATTTTGTTTTACCTCTCTTAAGCTATAACAGTTGGTATGGTTTTGACCTCGTTATAATGAAGGAGACTATTTTGTATGTACAGATTATTTGCAACTTGCTTGTTTCATGTCAATAAAAGAGGTCCGACCTAAATCTCTCTAAATCAGTTTAGTGTCACTTTTATTACAAATCTCAACAGAAAAAATTATATAAAAGGAGTACAAAGTACCAATTCCTAACAATTCTTATTTCAAGAATCGGTTTATAGCAAAAATTATTGATTGTTCAGCAAGTTGCCCAGATATATAAGCAATCTGATTTTTACAAGAAACAACCAATACGTTCACTAAAAATTTAATTTTTCTCAACAGATTTCTGGAAAACTGGCATGAAAAGTTCCTTAAAATCTGTCTTCGGAGCCGTCTTTGAACTGTAGATCCCGGCACTAGAGTATAAAATTAACACACACAACATAAGTGATATGAGAAGCTAGGTCGTATTCCTAATCGTAAGACTGAAGGATTGTTGCGACAAATTATGTATGTAGGTAACTTTACACATTATGTATGTAGGTAACTTTCGTTAGTTTATTTATCCCAATTGTTATTTAATGGAAACGAAAAACTTTCGTGCCGCACAATTACAATAGTTTGTATCGCTTAATTAGCCCATGAATGCATATGTTGCTTCGATTTGTAATATAGAGTAGCTAATAACAATATCAGAATGATGATTTGTTTTGTGATGGTTATTAATATGTCTAGTTATAGTGAATCGAAGTTACTAATATTCCTACACATATACTTGTAAGAATAAAAAAGTTCAATAGAGGCTCACTTGTATTGTGTCCGCATAAGTACGTGTTTGTATTATCTTCTATGTATGCTTGCTATGCAAATGTATATCAAACTCTTTTTAGTACAAATGTATGTATTTAATACAAATGTATTATGTCTTGTTGTTATTATTGTTGTGACAATCATTGTCAATTTTAAAGACAGTATTGTTCAAACAATATCGTGTTGGCTTAAAATTTAATTGTTTTTAGTGCAGATGATTTTGGGACTTTAATAATTATAAAAATACACGTACATACATACAAACATAAATATTTATACTCTCACATAAGTTAGATTCATTGGATGGATAGTGGCCAACTCATTGACGTTAGAATATATTTTGATGGATTTTATAATATATATATACATATGTAATACAATATGTACAATATATGTATATATACAGTGAGCGCCATAAGTGAGTCAACACCCACTATAATTTTAAATTTTCTATTATGTTTTTAAATATAAAAAAAGTTCCTTTATCATGAATTGTTGTTTTTGTTTTAACGTTTTATAAGTAATAGATAACGTTTTTATTATTGGAAATTTATTCAACTTTTCTCATTTACTTTTCTCGCTATCCTAAGAAAATGAATTATTTTAGTGGCGTTTTCTCACTTTTGACGCTCACTGTATATAACAATATGTACGAATCATCGGAATTTTTAACAATAACTTAGACAAATTATCTCCAAGCTTGAATTTCATATGAATTTTCTTTTCAGTATCTATTGGTAGTGAGAGATTTCAGAAAATATCACAAGATAAATTATCAGTAACTCCAAGTGTTTGGTGTCTTAACATATTTGATCAGAGGAAGATTCATGACTTAAAAGACATTTATGTACCTTCTTTGCAACGTGTGATAATAACTACTATTTGGTGTTTTAGTATACAATGAATGATTCGTGATAGGTTTCAATTCCAAAAATGATCAATAATATTTACGTATATATAATATATAATATTTATAAATATACTAACAAATTAACAACTATTCCAAACCAGGGTGTTTTATTATCAACATATCTGTCTGTGTAAAAACAATATTATATCTAAGCATTAATTTTGGAGACGGAACTCATTTCTTTTGTAAAAAGTACAACAGAAAACAACATGACCGAAGAAGTATGAGCAGTTAAAGACAATTCGAAAACTTTCAATGCATTCTGATCACAGTAGGGATTACGACTAAGCTAACTACAATAATTATTGTGTATGTCAATTTAATACATGACGTCGACGTAGACTAGTAGTTAGTGCATTGATTTATTAGATGTTCAAACCGCAGGTCAGTAATCTAGTAAAAAAAACTAAATACGAAAAACTATTTTTTCGGCAACTTCCTCTCGGGAGATTTCTGATAACATCTGTGACAGTAATGAAAATTACGATGAAAAGTTTTCAAAAATTAGTCGTTCGGAATCGATTTTAAACTGTAGATCCCGCCACTCATATATAAAATTAACACACACAGCACAAGTGGTATGATAACCACTAGGTTGTAATCCTTACTGAAGAATTGTGATGATCAATTATGTATAAATGTATGTAATGTATGCGCATTAATATATTATTGAAAACTAGAAGACATACTAAACTAACGACGTACAATATGCTTGGTATGTTACTCTGATTGTGCCAAAATATCATATTCCTACAAAACATCCGATATCTTTTTTATAATAAAACAGTTTCATTTGAAGGCTACAGCGTTTAAATTAATAATTTTAATAATTAATGAAAAGGCGTAATGATAATTGCATTAAAATTATCTGTATTGCGTATTGCATAAATTTTTGAAGATTTCGTAATAGACTGTAATGCAAAGCAAAAATTTACAGTTATTTCTAATGACCTAGCATTGTATGCCTTCTTTAAAATAAGCAATTCCTTTAATTTAAATATATGCAAGGTAGTCAAAAGTTAACTGAATATTTTTAAATAAACTTCAAATAAATGCAGTTGTTTTCATTTGACCAAATTTTTTTATTATTACTGCAAACGTGAAATTGACACATTTTGCGATAAACAATCAAGATCCATCACAACTTTTGAAAATTTTTGAACTGAAAATTCATTTCATAAGATGACATATATAAAAAATATAACACGACTGTTATACTATTTAAATAATAACTACATTAATTTTTATCCGATTTGATCAAAGTGTTAATCTCTTCACAAGATAATGCACTTTAAGAGTGTCATCACTTATTCCATATTTTTAATTAAAGTTTGCTACGATGAACGAACAGACTTGAAAAAAATTAAAAAGATTTGCATTTGTCAAGTTTACTTCATCAAACCTCATAGCATATTAAGTCAAATAAGATATAGTATATGTATACCGTTTTAAAAGCCCAAACCTCTCTTTTCTAATAAGTTTTAAGTTTTGGACATCGGTTCAATCAATAAATTTGTGCGTAAAGTCAAAATAACAGCTTTTTCCTATAAAACAAGTTTGGAGGGTTCAATGAATAAAAAAAATTATTTTTGAGTTCACTCAACAAAACACAACTTACACTGTCATTAGCTGGGTGTATTTCATTTTTTTATTTTGTAGCATAGTGCTATTTTAACAAATAATTTAATTGAAATAAAGGTATTATCATAACAATGGTAAATAATACAAAACTTTTAATGGCACTTAACTAACTTCTAAGTTAGGACACAGGCAATGTGCACTTAATTGGACCGGATTTCTAGCAACTCTAGCTCTAGCTAGCCACACTATAAAAAGTCATCCGTGAATTTCTCCACAAAAAATTTTATTTATTTCTGCATGTAATTTACGATTTCTTTAAAAGACATTTTGTTTTACCTCTCTTAAGCTATAACAGTTGGTATGGTTTTGACCTCGTTATAATGAAGGAGACTATTTTGTATGTACAGATTATTTGCAACTTGCTTGTTTCATGTCAATAAAAGAGGTCCGACCTAAATCTCTCTAAATCAGTTTAGTGTCACTTTTATTACAAATCTCAACAGAAAAAATTATATAAAAGGAGTACAAAGTACCAATTCCTGACAATTCTTATTTCAAGAATCGGTTTATAGCAAAAATTATTGATTGTTCAGCAAGTTGCCCAGATATATAAGCAATCTGATTTTTACAAGAAACAACCAATACGTTCACTAAAAATTTAATTTTTCTCAACAGATTTCTGGAAAACTGGCATGAAAAGTTCCTTAAAATCTGTCTTCGGAGCCGTCTTTGAACTGTAGATCCCGGCACTAGAGTATAAAATTAACACACACAACATAAGTGATATGAGAAGCTAGGTCGTATTCCTAATCGTAAGACTGAAGGATTGTTGCGACAAATTATGTATGTAGGTAACTTTACACATTATGTATGTAGGTAACTTTCGTTAGTTTATTTATCCCAATTGTTATTTAATGGAAACGAAAAACTTTCGTGCCGCACAATTACAATAGTTTGTATCGCTTAATTAGCCCATGAATGCATATGTTGCTTCGATTTGTAATATAGAGTAGCTAATAACAATATCAGAATGATGATTTGTTTTGTGATGGTTATTAATATGTCTAGTTATAGTGAATCGAAGTTACTAATATTCCTACACATATACTTGTAAGAATAAAAAAGTTCAATAGAGGCTCACTTGTATTGTGTCCGCATAAGTACGTGTTTGTATTATCTTCTATGTATGCTTGCTATGCAAATGTATATCAAACTCTTTTTAGTACAAATGTATGTATTTAATACAAATGTATTATGTCTTGTTGTTATTATTGTTGTGACAATCATTGTCAATTTTAAAGACAGTATTGTTCAAACAATATCGTGTTGGCTTAAAATTTAATTGTTTTTAGTGCAGATGATTTTGGGACTTTAATAATTATAAAAATACACGTACATACATACAAACATAAATATTTATACTCTCACATAAGTTAGATTCATTGGATGGATAGTGGCCAACTCATTGACGTTAGAATATATTTTGATGGATTTTATAATATATATATACATATGTAATACAATATGTACAATATATGTATATATACAGTGAGCGCCATAAGTGAGTCAACACCCACTATAATTTTAAATTTTCTATTATGTTTTTAAGTATAAAAAAAGTTCCTTTATCATGAATTGTTGTTTTTGTTTTAACGTTTTATAAGTAATAGATAACGTTTTTATTATTGGAAATTTATTCAACTTTTCTCATTTACTTTTCTCGCTATCCTAAGAAAATGAATTATTTTAGTGGTGTTTTCTCACTTTTGACGCTCACTGTATATAACAATATGTACGAATCATCGGAATTTTTAACAATAACTTAGACAAATTATCTCCAAGCTTGAATTTCATATGAATTTTCTTTTCAGTATCTATTGGTAGTGAGAGATTTCAGAAAATATCACAAGATAAATTATCAGTAACTCCAAGTGTTTGGTGTCTTAACATATTTGATCAGAGGAAGATTCATGACTTAAAAGACATTTATGTACCTTCTTTGCAACGTGTGATAATAACTACTATTTGGTGTTTTAGTATACAATGAATGATTCGTGATAGGTTTCAATTCCAAAAATGATCAATAATATTTACGTATATATAATATATAATATTTATAAATATACTAACAAATTAACAACTATTCCAAACCAGGGTGTTTTATTATCAACATATCTGTCTGTGTAAAAACAATATTATATCTAAGCATTAATTTTGGAGACGGAACTCATTTCTTTTGTAAAAAGTACAACAGAAAACAACATGACCGAAGAAGTATGAGCAGTTAAAGACAATTCGAAAACTTTCAATGCATTCTGATCACAGTAGGGATTACGACTAAGCTAACTACAATAATTATTGTGTATGTCAATTTAATACATGACGTCGACGTAGACTAGTAGTTAGTGCATTGATTTATTAGATGTTCAAACCGCAGGTCAGTAATCTAGTAAAAAAAACTAAATACGAAAAACTATTTTTTCGGCAACTTCCTCTCGGGAGATTTCTGATAACATCTGTGACAGTAATGAAAATTACGATGAAAAGTTTTCAAAAATTAGTCGTTCGGAATCGATTTTAAACTGTAGATCCCGCCACTCATATATAAAATTAACACACACAGCACAAGTGGTATGATAACCACTAGGTTGTAATCCTTACTGAAGAATTGTGATGATCAATTATGTATAAATGTATGTAATGTATGCGCATTAATATATTATTGAAAACTAGAAGACATACTAAACTAACGACGTACAATATGCTTGGTATGTTACTCTGATTGTGCCAAAATATCATATTCCTACAAAACATCCGATATCTTTTTTATAATAAAACAGTTTCATTTGAAGGCTACAGCGTTTAAATTAATAATTTTAATAATTAATGAAAAGGCGTAATGATAATTGCATTAAAATTATCTGTATTGCGTATTGCATAAATTTTTGAAGATTTCGTAATAGACTGTAATGCAAAGCAAAAATTTACAGTTATTTCTAATGACCTAGCATTGTATGCCTTCTTTAAAATAAGCAATTCCTTTAATTTAAATATATGCAAGGTAGTCAAAAGTTAACTGAATATTTTTAAATAAACTTCAAATAAATGCAGTTGTTTTCATTTGACCAAATTTTTTTATTATTACTGCAAACGTGAAATTGACACATTTTGCGATAAACAATCAAGATCCATCACAACTTTTGAAAATTTTTGAACTGAAAATTCATTTCATAAGATGACATATATAAAAAATATAACACGACTGTTATACTATTTAAATAATAACTACATTAATTTTTATCCGATTTGATCAAAGTGTTAATCTCTTCACAAGATAATGCACTTTAAGAGTGTCATCACTTATTCCATATTTTTAATTAAAGTTTGCTACGATGAACGAACAGACTTGAAAAAAATTAAAAAGATTTGCATTTGTCAAGTTTACTTCATCAAACCTCATAGCATATTAAGTCAAATAAGATATAGTATATGTATACCGTTTTAAAAGCCCAAACCTCTCTTTTCTAATAAGTTTTAAGTTTTGGACATCGGTTCAATCAATAAATTTGTGCGTAAAGTCAAAATAACAGCTTTTTCCTATAAAACAAGTTTGGAGGGTTCAATGAATAAAAAAAATTATTTTTGAGTTCACTCAACAAAACACAACTTACACTGTCATTAGCTGGGTGTATTTCATTTTTTTATTTTGTAGCATAGTGCTATTTTAACAAATAATTTAATTGAAATAAAGGTATTATCATAACAATGGTAAATAATACAAAACTTTTAATGGCACTTAACTAACTTCTAAGTTAGGACACAGGCAATGTGCACTTAATTGGACCGGATTTCTAGCAACTCTAGCTCTAGCTAGCCACACTATAAAAAGTCATCCGTGAATTTCTCCACAAAAAATTTTATTTATTTCTGCATGTAATTTACGATTTCTTTAAAAGACATTTTGTTTTACCTCTCTTAAGCTATAACAGTTGGTATGGTTTTGACCTCGTTATAATGAAGGAGACTATTTTGTATGTACAGATTATTTGCAACTTGCTTGTTTCATGTCAATAAAAGAGGTCCGACCTAAATCTCTCTAAATCAGTTTAGTGTCACTTTTATTACAAATCTCAACAGAAAAAATTATATAAAAGGAGTACAAAGTACCAATTCCTAACAATTCTTATTTCAAGAATCGGTTTATAGCAAAAATTATTGATTGTTCAGCAAGTTGCCCAGATATATAAGCAATCTGATTTTTACAAGAAACAACCAATACGTTCACTAAAAATTTAATTTTTAGCAAAACGGGGAAAATTGATGAAAATATTACTAAAAAGTAGCATGAAAACGAGCGTACTTAGTT
The DNA here is from genome assembly GCA_958299815.1 of Sarcophaga carnaria. Classification (NCBI taxonomy): domain Eukaryota; kingdom Metazoa; phylum Arthropoda; class Insecta; order Diptera; family Sarcophagidae; genus Sarcophaga; species Sarcophaga carnaria. The sequence goes on along the minus strand of OY283153.1, from coordinate 70,413,451 downwards.
TAAATTTAAATAAAAGTAAGCAAATTAATCGTCGTAGTCTAGTCGACAGTGTGTTGGCTTATAAAACGAAAGCCCTCAGTTCTAAATCCAGGTCCAAAACTCTCGAAAAAATAATTTTTCGACAACGTCCTCTGAGCAGATTTCTGGCAAAAGCTCAGAATGTAAATAAGAAACTCACTAAGCGTGAGAAACTATGTTGTAAGCCTGAATGAAGGTTTGTAATTATCAACTATATATGTATGTAAATTAACAGAAAAAATTATTAGAATATTGTAACGTTTTTACCTTTTAAAAATGTTTAAAAGACGAGTTAGTTGATTGCAAATTAAATAAAAATAAATTTGTTTTTAGTTTTAATTAAATTCTTTATTGTTTGCACAATTCTGTGTGCCACTGTACACAACTTGATGTCAACAACTACAATTGCTTAGTTTGTTATTCTTCTTCACACTCTCTTCTCAGTGTAGTTGTCGGTGTCATTACGGGGCATTGCATTATGGGTACGCATGCGAGGCGCATTGGACTTGGACATCTTGCTAACGACTTCTGCAGAAGCTGCAGAGATGAGGAAGAAGAGTAGACTGTCCCTCATCTGCTGGGTACATGCCCGGCTCTATGCCAAAGGAGAAGGAAGTACTTGGGTGCTTACTACATGGATGATGTGGAGGAACTGTCAGGGATTGACATTGGCAGCCTAAATCGCTTCATCAGGAGCTCCGAAAGGTTTCGAGACTAGGGGATAACGGATGACTGTGGTAGCACAATCGGCCCATTGCGGCCTAAGTGTGGATTTCTTGGATGGGCAGCCACCTCTACCTACCTACCTACCTACCTTACACTCTCTTGCGTAAACAGTAACAATTGTTCGACAGATCTTTATAACGGAGATCTTCAAGCCACGATTATACTCTTCAAACACCGCGCGTTTTCACACAAGACAGACTTAATTTTTCCGGACTCTGTTGCCTGCTTTGTCTTGCCTTTTATATGCCAACGTAAACAGTCTGATGAATGATCTTGAAGTCGAATGTTCGTGGATTCACCTTCTTGAGATCTCTATAAATGTAAGCATCGTTGTCTCATTGCTGTTGTTTGTGTATTTTTGTTTACATTTATTCTTGCAGTGTTTATTGTTACATTTTTGTTTACTTGTTTATCACTTTTTTATACTGGTGTCTTGTTGGTATATTTTTGTTTACTTGTTTAACATGTAAACAATTTCATTGGTTTCGTTTTTGTAGCTTTTGTTTAAAATTTAAAGGATGTGAAAGCAAAACACCATTTTCATTTTCGGAACAATATTTATTTTCGCTTCTTTATAACGAAAATATAAGAGGTGACCTTATAATTAATGCATTATGTAACATAAATCACACAACAGCAATAAAAAGGTATAAAAATATTGTATATCATGAATAGATAAGAAAGATAAATAAATCTTAAATCTAATCGTTTAATATTATATTTTAACAGATATTTGGAAAATAGAAGTGACTTTATAAATGTAAGACGCACTATATAACAATCTATAATTTTTTTTATTAAAATATACAAATTGAAATTATAAATAAAATTAAATTTACTTATTTTATGTATTATTTCATATATGAAGTTAAAATAGAACGTGTTCAAAAAAATATCTTAAAACTATAAAAATACTATCCACCACATACACACACTGTATACGAAGTACTTCAATATTAAACCAAATAAATGAAATCAAAAGATCGACACACACTGGAAAACGAAATTTGTGCTTTAAAATTTTTAAATTTTATTAAAGTTTTATAAATAAGTTTACCTCTTCATCTGCATGAAAGAAAAACAAAAAATCTCTGGGATACGTTGCGTATGAGTATCACATACTCATTCATAGTATATTTTATGAAATTCAACATTCATACGATTTGCATAATAAAATCTCAGTGAGTTTTATAAGTTCACACTGAATTTAATTTGTTAAATAACTTGAAGTAACTGAAGTTTAAAATATTTTTTATTCATTTTTGCGTTGCATTATAAATTTAAATTTTGTTTAAATTTCGAAATAGCGATGAAAACTACAAAAAAAAAATCCAATGCATCGAAAAGATTCATCGATGTTATATCAATTCTTTACAAATTTCATCGATGTTTACTATGCATCGATGAATTTTTGCAATACAGAATTGAACTGAAATAAACTTAATTTTACATTGAGATACTGAAGTACTACTTCTTGGCGATTTGTTGCACTGTCCTCAATCTATATTGCGTATTCTATAACATCTTCAACTATCCTGACAAATGTCAGGATGCTGTTAAAAGTCATTAAGACTCTTGACATGTACCCAGGTGTTTTGTTTTGAAACGTATTATCGCCGCATACGTTTCACGTGTTCTGGTCTTTCCCCTTATCGCAACATTTATACATTAGGATTAAACTGATTTCTATTATTTACGATGTTCTATGCGTCTCTAAAGCGCGATATTATTTCTAGACTTTTTCTGAGTTTAACTTAAGACACAAATATGTTCCGAATATAATTTCCAAGCGAAAGTTTAATTTTCTCAAATTAGTCAGACTTGAGAAGAGTCTCTTATCTTTCGCAGAGTAGAGCTTATCGTAGTCTACAAAGAGGATTTGGCCCCAAAGCACGCATTAATGTGTTAATAATAAAATTAACTACGATCAAGTAGAAAGTAACGCTGCCCAGATTCTGCCATTCTTTTATCGAGTCAACCTCAAGGAGTTGAGTGCACAGATTATCGATTTCATTAAGTACGTCTTCCAGTGGCATAAATTCTTAGTTGGAAAATATCCGTTCCTTGTGTCACGATACGTCCTAAATCTATATGTATACCACAGAACGGTAACATCCTTGAATCTGTATGTAGCAACCAAATTTCTCCATTCAGTTTCATTACTTAGTCCAAGGAACAGTTAAGGAGAGAGCTGTCTTAGAAATGATTTGTGAGCTCACGATGCTTTTGCCTATAATTATCCTAATCTGCGATTTAAAACACAGTTCAGACATCAAGAAACGAGACATAAGAAATATTTCCTCGGTGTCTTCCTCACAGCAGACTTCTAACAAAAACTTTGAACGAAAATAATATTGAAAGAATTTCCCACTTGGAAAATACTACCTCATTGTCTCAGTATATGTCCTTAATCTATCCGTATACCAGAACACAGTCATATTTTTACAACAGTATGTAGCAACCAAATTGCTTCATTCGGTTTTATTACTTAGTCCAGCGAACAATTAAGGATTGTTTATTATTATACTAACCACAATCTCAAAGACCATATGCAGCTGGCTTAAGTCCATCAGAGGACCGGTTCCCACGATCCCGGTTATACAAGTCCTACTGAACTTTTTCTAAAATTTACATACTTCTTTAAAAAACAAAATACGGTCAAGTAACCGTATAGAAAATTTAATTACGTTCAAATATAAACTCTCCATTGGAACCTACAGTTTGACCGTGGCCTCAAGTCTAATAAGCCAACACACTGCCTTCTAGACTTGTACTACTTCGCACCCCTATGCCTTCAAATATTGGATTCTCTATAACTTTATTATCTTTTAAAAAAATATTATTATAGTTTTACCCACAATTCTGCGCCATTTTAGTGCTTCACAATAGATAATAATGAATTAAAAGAAAAACTTTTACATAAAATTTTTGGAAACCCATACGCAATGCTGAGTATAAACATTACGTAAGGAAGTATATGGCAAATTGTTATTGCAACATTGTAGTTATTTTTATTCAACAATATCAATAATTCCTAAAAAATATTTTTACTTACTCAACTACACTCATTTTATGCCAAAGAAATTATTAAAAATTAGTTACACCCTGAGAGTATATTTTAAAATACCATGCTTGTGTATTTGCATTCAATTGCAATTTTTTGAACTACCGATACCTAAAATATACATATTCGTTAGTAAAAAGTCGCATTTGTTTTACAAAATTTTATATAATATTTTCATATTTTAATTTTGATAATTTTAAAAATTTTTATAAAATTTCGAAAACCTCAAACATGACGGCATTCAAATTTATTGGTTTAAAATATAAAAAAACTAACACAAAATTTATAAAGGAACATGCAAAGAGATGTTATGTTGCCAAATTTACCTTAGAAATTAGTTCAATTTGAACCCAAACTTTAAGAGCGCGGTGTTTAAATTAATTCATTCCTCAATTGTACAATCGCGAATGCATACTCAAGCCACTTACCAAGAATCGTCCGGCAAGCAAATCAGTCCATCAAACATATAACCAGTTTGACAGCCACAGAATTAACCAGTATAAATGAACTGTTACTACTAACAAGCTAAAACTTTGTTCGTGTTCAACTGCGCTCTCATATCCTCTGACAGACATTTGAATACCTATAGTCGTGTTGCAGTTGTTTTTTCACACAACATTGCTATTTATTTCGCTTTTGACTGTTAGGATATGGTGTTTATATGTGGGTTTTCAGTGTATTTGGTAAAGCTAGCTGAAAGTTCTGCTGTATGTTCCTATTTACGTGGATGGTTTGTGGGTCGAAATCAAAAACCAGAACAAAAAACAATAAAAATCTACCCAATGATGAACCATAGTAGAAAGTTCTATTAATTTTTCGTTATTTTGTTAGGCTTTATGTTTTTAGTCTACACAGAATCTTTTCGAATTAAACTCGATGTAAGAACATTTTTAAAAACGCAATAATTTTGTCCCAGAATTTTTCAAAGCTTACTCTAAAAATAAAAATTATACCCTTCCTGTCAACACCAGAAATAAATAAATTTAATTTTCTTATTAGTGAAGATCCCAACTTCCTTTTTTAGGCAAAAGGTCATGACCATGTAGTTCAATATGTTACAAGCCAAGAAATTTGGGAGGAAATATTACCTGCATATTTATATTGCACAAGGTTTTTGAGTAACTTGACATAATGCTCCATTGGTATGGAATTTTTAAGTCAAGCATCTCAAAAAGTGAATGCCGAGATATTCCTTGTGGTATAGTTAAGGCATTTTTTGTTTTTCAATCAAATATAAGAGCTTTGTTGCATTCGTAACTTAGTCGTAGTTTAGTAGTTTGTGTCAGCTTTTGCTAATGGCCGTGGTTCCTGACTCCGACATGTTGAGTATAACGAAATATGAAAAAATATACTTTTCTTTCGGCGACCTGCTCTCAGCAGTCTTCTACCTAACATTCTGAAAGAAAATAAAATTGCCATTAAAAGTATTTCAAAAATATCTCGTTCGGAGTCGACTTTAAACTGCAAATTCCACACAACATGAATGGTGTTAGAAGCCAGGTTGTAATCCTGATTAAAATGTAGCAATAGTCAATTAAGTAACTTAAATCTTCGATGATCAAATTTTTGTGCATTTCCTTTTATTCTTCGTAGATTTAACACTTCTCAAGTAGGAAATTTGTTCTGGTAATGGCATTGCGATGTCTGTATTAAGCATAAATTTCATCCCAATATACAAAACCGTGACACACAGACTGCAATAGTCTTAACCTTTATGTCAACAGATACATACCCGGGTATGTTTTGTGTTTTTAAATCGCCGTACCTCAGGAAGTAATAATTGTATTAACCTGAAATTTCCTGATATCCTCACTAGTAGTGTTTTGTACCGTATTCCTAGACTTCAGTAAAAATGGCGAATGGGGGTCAAAGATGTGGCCATTTTTTGATTCCTATCCCTTACGTCAAAAGTTGCATACCTGGGTATGTATAATGAAATATATGAAAATATTTTGATATTTGATTTTTATTGAATTTAATTTACAAGTTCTTAATAATAAGATTAAAATTCAATCAAATATAGGAAGACATAAAAAAATATTAAATGCTAATTTTTCTTGAATGCATTTATTACAATGCGGCATATTACTTGAATGAGCGGCACTCACGGGCTTGTTGCATAACGTGCAGGTTGGTCGACGTTTTGTACATAAGTGGCAATTACCTTTTACTTTCAATATACCAGTGCTGTCAGGATCGTCCACGTTTTTAATTGCAGCAACATGTTTATTTTTATGCTTCTTTTCTCTTTCCTGCTTCACCAGTTGTCCGCCGAGGCTGTGTAGGAACATTCTACGGCGGCTTGTGGAAGCTTTCAACATTAGGTTATTCTCAACGTAAATTATGGGCAACGAGGTCTAGTATATTGTAGAATAAAGCCAAGGGCCATCTATTTGTTCGTCGCCTTGTTCAATATTCTATGTAGTTAACTCTACTTCCCGTCCTTTAGATAAAGTGAAATATAGCGGTACAAACACTCGTCTTCTGTTCACTGTACCTAACATTGATTGTGAAGAAATTAACATAAACAATATTCCGTCCACTTCCACGAAAATTATTGACGAACAAGTCCTCCACTACCCTCTCACCTACGTTTTTTCCCCGGATGCCGCCAATACAGTATAAATTTCTCCCTTTATTGGATAGGATGAGACGGAGTCACATACCCACCATGCTTTAATTCGTAATTGGCGGGTTTCGATGGTATGTATTGGGTAAACATGTAACCATGCTTGGACCTGCTACGTAATTGCTGCGTAGATTATCATATCATCATCATTCATTTGTAGATATAGGTTATTTGGCTCTCCATTTCTTGTCAGCTTAACGGAGCTATCTATCATCTATTGATATCAAGGATATAGCTTCGTTCATCAAACTTTCTGGCTGGTTTTCCAGTGTAGGGTAATCGTGTTTTGAATGTGCAGCCCTTTCGCTGACCAACTTCTTCATTTTCCCTGATTTTGGTGGAACTTGGTCAGTACAGGGACTGCGTTCACCCGTGGCATCACAACGGGCCGCTATGCGTGCTCAAGTGAGCTTTGTGATATCAGAGCTACCACTCCGACCTAACCTAACCTATCATTCAGTATTAAAAATAAGTCCGTTATGGCTGCAGCTTTGTTAGTTTTTACACTGTTGACGTGTGTTTCCGTTGTCGAAAAGTATAAAGCGGCTTATATCTCAAAAACGCCGTACGCTCATGGGAGCACGATATAAGGGATGTGAGGTCGTTTTCCATAAGTTTTTAGTATGTACGTAACCAGAGTGCGTTACACCACCCAACAAGTAAGTAAAACGAAATCAACACCAAAATAAGCTTAGCAACAAAAGAAATTTCATATAAAATGTATGAACATACCCGGGTATGCTTCTGTTGACGTAAATATAATTTTTTATCTGTTGACATAAAGGTTAAAACCGCTCAAAAATTTATATTAAAAAATGTTGGTATGAAAAATGTTTTGTGATGGCTGTTTGGCTCAGTCTTCATATTATATCTGCCAGTTTAAGTCACCAATTTACCAAGTACACACTTAAATTTAATATTGAATATCGAAATGAGCCTTAAGATTTAAAAGCCATAAATTATTAGCATCGTGTTACTGATTCTGGCGATAAAGGGAAGATTCTTAGGCAATTATAGTCTGTAATTCTCGAAATACAAAACCCAAAACAAGTTCAATCAAAACGACAGTAGTAGTCAAATTGGTCAAACAAGTGTTTTTTTATTTTTGAGAAAAACTCACACGAAACGACCCCAATTTATGCTATGCATTGAATTGAAATAAAAAATGTGATATGTTATATATACTCATATATCACATGTTATTTTTAAATCACAATAATTCACACTTTCTTCACGTAATATGTATATCATATAATTGCCCGACAAATCAATTAACAATTCACTCAAGGCCTCGGCCATCGTAAATCTACGAAATCACTTCACCAAATTTCACTTATATGTTGCCACTGTGCCAATTTGGATACACCATTTAGATTTGTTCCAAATTTTTTTTGTTGTCCTGTGTTTCTGTGCTTCTAAAGAATTTGCCTTGCCGTTTCGGTTTTAAAAGTTAACATCGGACTTGTCAAATGAATGAAATCTCAAACCAAAAATATAATACTGTTAGTTTTTTACCATTTAAAAATGTTTAAAATATGAGCTAGTAGATTGCAAATAAAATAAAAATAAAACGCTGTTTAGTTTTAGTTAAAATTCTTTATTATTCGCACAATTCTGTGTACCACTGTTCACAACTTTATATAGACAACATCAATTACCTTGTTTGTTATTCCTCTGTTTACACCCAATTACTATACAATTGTTCGACAGATCTCTATAACGGAGATATTCAAACCATGATTATACTCTTCAAACACCGCACGTCTTCACACAAGACTGACTGAATTTTTCCTGACTCTGTTGCCTGCTTTGTCTTGCCTTTTATATGTCAACGTAAACAGTCTGATAAATGATCTTGAAGTCGAATATTCGTGGATTCGCCTTTTTGAAATCTCTATAAATGTAAACATCGTTGTCTCATTGTTGTTGTTTGTGTATTTTTGTTTACGTTTATTCTTGCAGTGTTTGTTGTTGCATTTATATTTACTTGTTTATCACTTTTTTATACTGGTGTTTTGTTGGTATATTTTTGTTTACTTGTTTAACATGTTCAATGGTTTTGTAGCTTTTGTTTACAATTCAAGAGATGTGAAAGCACAGCACCATTTTCATTTTCGAAACAATATATTATGTGACCTTACAATTAATGCATTATGTAACATAAATCACACAACAGCAATAAAAAGGTATAAAAATATTGTATATCCTGAAAAGATAAGCCTGAAAATATAAATAAATCTTCAAAAGGAATCTAATCGATTAATATTATATTTTAACAGATATTTGGAAAATTGAAGTGACTTTATAAATGTAAGACGCACTATATAACAATCTATAATTTTTTTTATTAAAATATACAAATTGAAATTATAAATAAAATTAAATTTACTTATTTTATGTATTATTTCATATATGAAGTTAAAATAGAACGTGTTCAAAAAAATATCTTAAAACTATAAAAATACTATCCACCACATACACACACTGTATACGAAGTACTTCAATATTAAACCAAATAAATGAAATCAAAAGATCGACACACACTGGAAAACGAAATTTGTGCTTTAAAATTTTTAAATTTTATTAAAGTTTTATAAATAAGTTTACCTCTTCATCTGCATGAAAGAAAAACAAAAAATCTCTGGGATACGTTGCGTATGAGTATCACATACTCATTCATAGTATATTTTATGAAATTCAACATTCATACGATTTGCATAATAAAATCTCAGTGAGTTTTATAAGTTCACACTGAATTTAATTTGTTAAATAACTTGAAGTAACTGAAGTTTAAAATATTTTTTATTCATTTTTGCGTTCCATTATAAATTTAAATTTTGTTTAAATTTCGAAATAGCGATGAACACTACAAAAAAAAAAATCCAATGCATCGAAAAGATTCATCGATGTTATATCAATTCTTTACAAATTTCATCGATGTTTACTATGCATCGATGAATTTTTGCAATACAGAATTGAACTGAAATAAACTTAATTTTACATTGAGATACTGAAGTACTACTTCTTGGCGATTTGTTGCACTGTCCTCAATCTATATTGCGTATTCTATAACATCTTCAACTATCCTGACAAATGTCAGGATGCTGTTAAAAGTCATTAAGACTCTTGACATGTACCCAGGTGTTTTGTTTTGAAACGTATTATCGCCGCATACGTTTCACGTGTTCTGGTCTTTCCCCTTATCGCAACATTTATACATTAGGATTAAACTGATTTCTATTATTTACGATGTTCTATGCGTCTCTAAAGCGCGATATTATTTCTAGACTTTTTCTGAGTTTAACTTAAGACACAAATATGTTCCGAATATAATTTCCAAGCGAAAGTTTAATTTTCTCAAATTAGTCAGACTTGAGAAGAGTCTCTTATCTTTCGCAGAGTAGAGCTTATCGTAGTCTACAAAGAGGATTTGGCCCCAAAGCACGCATTAATGTGTTAATAATAAAATTAACTACGATCAAGTAGAAAGTAACGCTGCCCAGATTCTGCCATTCTTTTATCGAGTCAACCTCAAGGAGTTGAGTGCACAGATTATCGATTTCATTAAGTACGTCTTCCAGTGGCATAAATTCTTAGTTGGAAAATATCCGTTCCTTGTGTCACGATACGTCCTAAATCTATATGTATACCACAGAACGGTAACATCCTTGAATCTGTATGTAGCAACCAAATTTCTCCATTCAGTTTCATTACTTAGTCCAAGGAACAGTTAAGGAGAGAGCTGTCTTAGAAATGATTTGTGAGCTCACGATGCTTTTGCCTATAATTATCCTAATCTGCGATTTAAAACACAGTTCAGACATCAAGAAACGAGACATAAGAAATATTTCCTCGGTGTCTTCCTCACAGCAGACTTCTAACAAAAACTTTGAACGAAAATAATATTGAAAGAATTTCCCACTTGGAAAATACTACCTCATTGTCTCAGTATATGTCCTTAATCTATCCGTATACCAGAACACGGTCATATTTTTACAACAGTATGTAGCAAACAAATTGCTTCATTCGGTTTTATTACTTAGTCCAGCGAACAATTAAGGATTGTTTATTATTATACTAACCACAATCTCAAAGACCATATGCAGCTGGCTTAAGTCCATCAGAGGACCGGTTCCCACGATCCCGGTTATACAAGTCCTACTGAACTTTTTCTAAAATTTACATACTTCTTTAAAAAACAAAATACGGTCAAGTAACCGTATAGAAAATTTAATTACGTTCAAATATAAACTCTCCATTGGAACCTACAGTTTGACCGTGGCCTCAAGTCTAATAAGCCAACACACTGCCTTCTAGACTTGTACTACTTCGCACCCCTATGCCTTCAAATATTGGATTCTCTATAACTTTATTATCTTTTAAAAAAATATTATTATAGTTTTACCCACAATTCTGCGCCATTTTAGTGCTTCACAATAGATAATAATGAATTAAAAGCAAAACTTTTACATAAAATTTTTGGAAACCCATACGCAATGCTGAGTATAAACATTACGTAAGGAACCCAAACTTTAAGAGCGCGGTGTTTAAATTAATTCATTCCTCAATTGTACAATCGCGAATGCATACTCAAGCCACTTACCAAGAATCGTCCGACAAGCAAATCAGTCCATCAAACATATAACCAGTTTGACAGCCACAGAATTAACCAGTATAAATGAACTGTTACTACTAACAAGCTAAAACTTTGTTCGTGTTCAACTGCGCTCTCATATCCTCTGACAGACATTTGAATACCTATAGTCGTGTTGCAGTTGTTTTATCACACAACATTGCTATTTATTTCGCTTTTGACTGTTAGGATATGGTGTTTATATGTGGGTTTTCAGTGTATTTGGTAAAGCTAGCTGAAAGTTCTGCTGTATGTTCCTATTTACGTGGATGGTATGTGGGTAGAAATCAAAAACAAAGACAAAAAACAAAAATAATCTACCCAATGATGAGGCAGAGTTTAGAGTTCTTTTCATTTTTCGTTAGTTTGGTAGACTTTGAGTAACTATGTTTCTTTTTAGACTACACAGAATCTTTTCAGATTAAACTCGATGTAAAAACATTCTTTATAACACAATAATATTCGTCCCATATTGAACAGAATTTTTCAAATCCTACTCCTAAATAAAAATTACACCCTTCCTGTCAACACCATAAAAAATTCAGTTTTCGTACTAGTGAAGACCCCAGTTTCCTTTTTTAGGGAAATGGTCATGAACGTGGTAGTTCAGTATGTTGCAAGCCAAGAAATTTGGGAGGAAATATTACCTGCTTATGTGTGTTCAAATTTATATTGCACAAGGTTACATTTGAGTAACTTGACTTAATGTTACTTTGGTATGGAATTTTTAAGTCAAGCATCTCATAAAGTGAATGCCGAGATATTCCTTGTGGACAGTTTTTGTTTTATAGTCAAATGCTTTGTTGTCTTCGTAACTTAGTCGTAGTTTAGTAGGTAGTGTGTCGGCTCTTGCTAATGCCCGCGGTTCAACTCCTGACTCAGACATCTTGAATATAACGAAATATGAAAAAATATATATTTCTTTCGACTGCTCTCAGCAGTATTCTACCAAACATTCTGAGAGAAAATAAAATTGCCTTTAAAAGTATTTCAAAAATACCTCGTTCGGAGACGACTTTAAACTGTAGGTTACGCCACTCTTGGATAAAATTAATGCAGAACATGAATGGTGTTAGAGGCTAGGTTGTAATCCTGATTAATACGTTGCAATAGTCAATTAAGTAACTTAAATCTCCGATGATTAAATTTTTGTGCATTTCCTTTTATTCTTCGTATTCCTTTTAACACTTCTCTAGCAGGAAATTTGTTCTGGTAATGACATTGTGATGTCTGTATTAAGCATAAAATTCATCCCAATGTACAAAGTCGTGACATACAGACTGCAATAGTCTTAAAACCGCTCAAAAATTTACCTTAAAAAATTTTGGTATGAAAAATCTTTTGTGTTGGCCGTTTGACTCAGTTTTCATATTATATCTGCCAGTTTAAGTCATCAATTTACCAAGTACAATTACACACACACTTAAATTTAATATTGAATATCGAAATAAGCCTTAAGAATTAAAAGCCATAAATTATTAGCATCGTGTTACTGATGCTGGCGATAAAGGGTACATTCTTTGAGTTGAATTAGGCAATTATAGTCTGCAATTGTCGAAACACAAAACCCAAAACAAATTTAAAACGACAGTAGTAGTGAAATTGATCAAACAAGCTACAACCACAAGTGATTTTTTTTATTTTTGAGATCAAGTCACACGAGACCACCCCTATTTATGCTATGCATTGAATTGAAATGAAACAAAGGTAGCTTCTAGAAAAATAAAAAATGTGACATGTTATATATACTTATATATCACATATTATTTTTAAATCACAATAATTCACACTTTTTTCACATAATATGTAACATCATATCATATAATTGTCAGACAAATCAATTAACAATTCACCCAAGGCCTCGGTAATCGTAGTTTAACACACTATATTCTGGTCTATCAAAGTACTTACGAGTTGTAATTTGGATACACTATTTACATTTGTTCTAAACAATTGTTTTTGTTTGCTTTCCTGTGTTTTTGTGCTTCTAAAGAATTTTCCTTGCCGTTTTGGATTGACTTTAAATGGGTTAAATATACAAACAATAAAGTTAACATCCAACTTGTCAAATGAATGAAATCTCAACCAAATATATAATACTGTTACATTTTTACCATTTAAAAACGTTTAAAATATGAGCTCGTATATTTTAAATAAAATAAAAATAAATCGGTGTTTAGTTTTAGTTAAAATTCTTTATTATTCGCACAATTCTGTGTGCCACTGTTCACAACTTTATGTAAACAACATCAATTACTTTGGTTGTTATTCCCCTGTTTACACTAGGTAACGGGGATTGATTTTTAAAAATCCCGGGACTCGGGATTTCGAAATCCCGATTTATTAAAAATTACATTAATTTTTGCTCTTTATCACAATACACATGTTATAAAATAAAAAAAACAGAACAAAAATTAACAAAGATAAAAATAATTCATCTCTGTCTCCATACATACATATATGTATAAACACATTAGTGAAGAAACAAATACCTACCTCCTAAGAACACTATTTAGTGTCCAAAATATAATAATAAAATATAAATATAATTGTTTTAGTAATTTTTCAAAAAGATCAAAGACGCTAATATTTCATCGAATATTATAATTTTGATGCAAACAAAAACATCTTTCGCTGAAAAACATTTTTCGCAATCTACACTTATGGAGAAAATGGTTTCAAGATAGCTATATGCAAGATAGCTATTCACCTTTAATAGCTCGTTATTCAATCAAATCTATTTCTTTAAAGAGTTTATTGTCTAAACCATCAGCTGTATTAACAGATTTTATTGGACTTCGAGGGCAACGTTTAACTTTTTAACAATGGAAGTTGGGTTCTTATTAAGTTCGATGTCCAGTGATGTAGAATATTCACTTAATTGTTGCATGATATACTTGAAATACTACATGAGCGTTATTTAATGTAATATTAAATAAAAAAACAATGCCGCAGGATCAATTTTTTTCTTACTTTATAAAGTGTATATGTATGAATTTACAATCCCGAAAATTCCTGGGACAAGTTTGATTTCCCGATTGACATCCCTAGTTTACATCCTTTGCATAAACAATAATAATTACTAGACAATTGTTCGCCTGATCTTTGTAACGGAGATTTCAAACCAGGATTACTCTCTTCAAACACACCGCGGCTTTACACAAGACTAACTGAACTTTTACTAACTCATATGGCAACGTAAACAGTCTGATAAATGTTCTTGAAGGCGAATGTTCGTGGCTTCTCCTTCTCGAGATCTCTATAAATGTAAACATGGTTGTTTCATTATTGTTGTTTGTGTATTTTGTTTACATTTATTCTTCTGTGTGTTTGTTGTATTTTTGTTTACTTGTTTAACATTTTTTATGCTGGTATTTGTTGGTATATTTTGTTTAGTTGTTTATAATTTTTTTGCTGGTGTTTGCTGTTATATTTCGCAGTTCGACAATTTGTAAACAAGTTCATTATTTGTTTTTGTAGTTTTTGTTTATAATTTTAATGTTAAATGATGTAAAAGCAAAACACCAAGATTTTTTGATTTTTATAACAAAACCATACCTAATGGAAAAAAAACACTTATTTTTTAGTGAATGAATTGTGAGTGTTACTCCCAATCACATGTACCTATGCTGGGTTAATAGACAACGTCAAGGAATAATAAAAAATAAAACAATTTGGCTAAATATTTATTGTGTTACAAAGGGCAATAAGAAGAGAAAATCGTGTGAAATGTAGACAATAATTATAATAGCTCAGCTGTTTATTTTCTCGCTGCCGTCCTTAAAACAAGTGGTCTGCGGCCTGTGGCCTATAGCCTTGAATGATTTTATATCATTACGCTGCCAATTCTTTTCATTATTTTCAATACCTTAATAGAATATTATTCGACCTATGAATTATACTACCATGCCAATGTGATACAGTGCAGCAGTTATTAAATACGATTGCGCTTACTACAATTTTCAATTTTCTTGTAGAACAACGTACGCGTAAAAAAATTTAAAACTTGATCGATATTAAAAAAAATCACAGTCACTTTGCGTTTTTAGTGAATCCACAAAAGTTAGAAAACTAAAAATAAAACAATTCTGCCAATAATCTGCTCTTACATTGCCGATATACTGTTCAATAAACTGTTAGCATTGCACAACAGTGCACATTATAACGCACAAGTGTTGCAAATAGGCAATAGCGTTTACAATTGCAAGAATAATGTTGATACAAAATCGTACAAAACACTTCATTGAACATTGTTACGAGTACTAACGAACTGTAATAAGGAAAATTTCTCAGAAACAATTATAGTAACAACAACCGTAATGACTACGACTACAACTATAGAGATGGGAAAAAGGAAACAAATGGTCACAATCATTGTTTAGTTTCAATAATTTGTGTTATTGTAATAATCAATGTTTGTTATTATTTTAATAGTTAATTTATATTGTTGTTATTATACGTCAGATATATAAAACAATTTGATCATTTATGTTTAACTTATCATATATACAGATTACCATATATCTGCGGCATTTGTCAAATTACCATTCTTTGTGTTCGTAAAAATATCTTTGATCTGTGACTGTAATGTAAATAAGCTGAGCTTTAGGTACCTCGCTGACATGCCAATTCCATCTCTATGCATCTGTTCTTCTCTAGCATATATGGCAGCCAGAGACTGTGTGTAGATTGCTGAATTTTTACGAAAAGATCCTTATATTATTGTTGGTATTTCGTATGCGGGGGTATTTGCAATGTTAAGCTTTTTTTCTACAGGCGAGTTAATGTCGATAAATGGATTTTAGTTGTTGCTAAATTTAATTTTCTTCAACATACCATGTTTTTATTAATTGATTATTGACAATTAACTAGAAGTCTAGTGAAACATGTTCCAAAATACGATTCATTATTCGGAATCTAACATATAGAACTTGCCATATATTTATAGATTAGAATCGGCGCAAAAGCTTTAGCAATCAAAAATCAAATTTTTTAATCTGTCGTCACATACCAGTAGAAGTTCACTTGCTGTGATATGGCGTTTAAATTGAAAGGATAAATGTGTTAAAATTTTCTAATTCGTGCAATAATTTGCCTTCCAATGTCTCATCATGTTCCACACTTCATTATTAAGTAGCTGCAGTGAATTTATAAACGATGTGACAATCTTTTGAAAATTAAATGCCTTACTATATTACATGAAATTATTAGCTCGAGACGATCAACATATCTATTAAGAATAATTAAGTTTGCTACTGGGGTAAAAAGATTATTCAACAACGATACAAGACTCTTCTGCCACAGCGACAGTTTTTAAACACACCACAAGTCTGGAATTCCAAAGATTAATTACGTTAAAAATGTAGGCAATGCAAATGTTCTCAAAAAGGAGGTATTAAAACTATTTTTTTAATAAAAATTTTACATGAGAGTTGTTTTTGTAACAATAACTAAATTGTATAGATTTCTTTTTATTTCATTTCTATAAATTTCTAATTTTATTTTAGGTTTATTATAAATATTTTTGTTAATTTTATTTAATGTTGCTTAAGGTACGGTCACATATGTCAAATGTTTGCCCCAATTTTGTTTTCTATTGTTTGCCCGAAATATGACTGAAGTTATATTTTGCGAAGAAAAAAAAAAGTAAAACGACTATGGGTTCGAAAATGGGTTCAACGCAACGCTGTTATTATAAAAAAAACAAAACAGAAAATATTTTATTTGTGCATTAATTTTGAAAAATATTGGGAAGGAATAAATAAGTATTTAATTGCCTATAACAATAAGAAATCAAATCTGAAATTTAAAAACGAGAACATGTCTTAGCCAATTTGCATTTCCCTACTCTATCTGTCCACATTATTAAAAAAGTTAGAAACTAAAAACAAAAGCTAATGAACACTATGTGTGTCAATGATTTATAATTTGTATATAAAGGGTGTTTTTATAGAGGTATAGAACTTTAAGTTGCAATAAATAAACGATGGATTATTCGATTGACATGAATTTTATTTATCTGAAAGATAATCTTGTGGCATTACATTTTAAATATGATTTCTGGCATATGACCGCCACGGCTGGCGCGGATGTAGTCCAATCTGAACGTCCAAATGGTCAAGCGTTTGTAGCTTTACCGCATAGACCAATGACTTTACATAGCCCCACAGAAAGTAGTCTAGCGGTGTTAAATCACAAGATCTTGGAGGCCAATTCACAGGTATGTCCAATTGCACGAGTTGGATTTTGTAAGCACGCAAACCAAGATCCTTCCGAAAAATCTTTCATAAAGTGGATGGACACAGATCCAATTCCTGTGCTCGATGGCGGATGGACTCATTTGGGTCTACCTCAATGCTACGCTCTACAGCAGCAATAGCTTCTTCTGTACGCACCGTACAGCGTCTCTGGCGATGCGAGTTATCAATAAGAGTAAACGTGGTCCGAAAACGTTCCATGGTTAATCGAATTAACTGCTCTGATGGACGATTTTGTCGACGATAAAATGGACGTAGTGCGCGATACGTTTTCCGCACAGAACCATTATTTTCGAAATAAAATTGCACTATTTGCAAACGTTGTTCAGACGTGAGTCTATTCATGATGAATTGCCAAACCAAACTGAGAATAAATCACTTGACAGCTGTTAAATCGGTCGCCATCTTGAAAAGTAATGCCAACTTAAAGTTCTATACCTCTATAAAAAACACCCTTTACATACAATGGATATGTTTATATTGATAAATAAATTTTGTTAATAATTTATAAATAGTAATTGCATACAAATCCACCTGGGATACATGTATGTATGTATGTACATTTATTGAAAGAAGCTCTAAGAAGTATTATACAGTACATATAAGTATAAAATAAATTGTTGAATGAAAACATAAGACTCTGGGAACATTTTAATAATGAAAATGTTTCTAAATATAATGTTTATTACTAAGATAAAGTATTTGACATTCAATTAATTTGAATTAAAAGAACTTATTTTACTCATACATACACTTATTCATACACATAACTCTTTCAATAATCCAAATATTTTATAAATCTTTAAAAATATATAAACTAATTAAAATTATTTTATGCAATCTAGATTAGTTTTTCTTTAACAAAATTGTAAAAAAATTGATTGAAGAAGAACTAATTAAGTAAAATACCATATACGCATATTTATTTTATTTATTTATTGTTCATAACAATACAACAAGAATAAATCTTATATTATAGTATTGCTTAGCAGTTGTTATTAACATTAATTTTGAATCATTTATTATAACTAATTTAACAAATTTAACAAAAAAAATTATTAAAAAACTAAACTTAAAATTTAAGAAAATGACAGGATAATTAAGCAAGGAAAGGAAATAAAGAAACATTATTATCACAGTAATATTAATCATATTATATTTATAATAAAACTAAGGGGAAAAAACATTTACAAAATTAGAGAAGATTAACTAAGCAAAGTGCTTGAAAGGGGCTGTTTCGAAACGGTTTGCATTGTTGATCATTGGTATTTGAGGGGGAATTTGGCTCTAGAGACGAATGGAGTGAATGAAAAAGTGTTGTTGAGAGAAGGCCTTGTTATATTTTATATTCGATCTAGAAAATATTAATCTCTCGTATAGATAAGTTGGCTGTCGATTATATATTAATTTGTGTAGAAACTGTAGAGTCCGGACATTCATTAAATTGCCAAATGTGATATTATTTCTCCTAATGCCAAAAATATATAGTTAAGTCTTCGTGTATTAACTGCATCGCAGCTAGCAAACAGCTAATATCCGTACATAAGAATGGGTAATAAAAATCTCTTCGCTAATATCATTCGACTTCCAGAGATTATGAAGCATCGCGAAAGATTTTCCACAGTTCATTTTGACGTGACTCGACAAATTTAGTTTCCTGTTCAGAGTTTCGCCAAGATTTCTAGCTGTTCTAACAAAGCCTATATTTGTTGCATTAATTTGAATTGGTGCTAATTTTCAGGTGCTCCTATTAGTAACGCCATTGATTTGTTGGAGACATTTGCAGATGCCTATATAAATAAATTTGATCCAAATCATCCAATTTAAGCTTTGTACTTGCTTTGCTATTGCTACTATAAGAAATTTATGTTAGTTATAACAAGGAATAAAATATTATATTTTTAAGTTATTTTCGAATATCTGTGATATCTGATTTTTCAGTATTTTATGCCTTTTCAACCCCTACAAAGCCAAAAAATTACAACTCCTAAATAACCTCGTAGTGTTCGATTATAGCTTCTAGTATTACCATCGGAAGAACGAAGACAAAGAACAGTGA
Organism: Sarcophaga carnaria; assembly: GCA_958299815.1. NCBI lineage: Eukaryota > Metazoa > Arthropoda > Insecta > Diptera > Sarcophagidae > Sarcophaga > Sarcophaga carnaria. The sequence goes on along the minus strand of OY283153.1, from coordinate 70,394,065 downwards.
AACACAACCACGTTGCAATGATGTTCCAATGAATCAATAGAGTTCGATACCCTACCGTCATTAATGAGCAACTTCACCCTCTCCTGATGCGGTCAAAATTTCTCAAAATAGACCCTATCACCGATCCATGCATGAGAGTTTTATTATATTATCGGTCGGATATATAAAGTGAAGTATTTCTTGCGCCGTCTTCAGAAGCCAAGGTACTGATAAATGTATCGGTTCCAGCTAACATAACACTGAATTTTCATGCTCAGAACATCAAAAGCTCCTGACTCTCTAATATCTACAACGCCCATAGATATTATGCTATTGCTGTGCCTATGTGTCAATAAACAACGCTGGGATAGATTGTTTAAACTTTAAACAATTTTTTCCTGAAAATGATATAAAATTTCTCTATTTTTTGGAAAAAAATTAATAAATGAAAATGAGGGACGTTAGCTTTTAATTTCCAATAGAAATAATTTTGGTTTTTAAATAATTTTAATTTATTTATTTATTTTTTCTGACAATTTTTTTACGATTTCAATAAACGGCTTTGTCGATTTTGACGATTTTTTCTCAAATATTTGACCATTTGATGCTTCATTTATCTGGCAGCTATGGTTTCAAGAATAGAATGATGGGCAGTATCAAATACCTCAGAAGAATCTAGTAGCACAAGAAATTATATAGTGTGACGTTTATCAGTTTGGCATCTAATTTACTCAGTTACATCAACCAACGAACTAAGTCAGCTGTTTTGTGGTCTAAATCCGGGTTGCCTTTTCGTCAATAACGAGTTGGTATATAGATAACTAATAATTTGCAAATAAACTAATTTTTCAAAGACCTTCGATAAGTAAAGTAGCAATAGCCCGAAAACTTTTATCTTGTTTTAAATTGGTGCGATTTTAGCATATGTATTTCCATACAGATGGGTAAGTAGAGGTGGTGACAATTGGATTGAAGAAATGATTAAAATAAATAAAAGTATAATAAATTTTGTATACATTCTATCATAGCCAATAGCATTAGATTTAATGTCAATAAAATACCACAGTAGTTCTTCTGGCCTAAAATGAATGAAATTGAATTCATGCGTTTGTCGTTGATTTAATCTATTGGTGTTATAAAAATTTATGTTTATAGTACCCTATACAATTATTTGTATCTTGAGATACAGTTGGCCTTTACAAATATGGTTACATTTCAAGGATTTAAGTTTAGTTTTCACATTAATTAGTGACCAATATAAAAAAGTGAAGTCGGTCCCGAATATTAGTAATTAAGTTAATTTGCGTCATTCTACAATACAATACATCGTAAGCTTAAAAACCATGGTTCTATTGAGAACTCACCAACGACGAGGCGGCTAAAAGGTTTTGGATGGGAGGTAAGTGTTCAATGAAAACGGCAAAAAATCCAAGAGTAACTCATTTGGAATTAACTAAACAAGTTGTCAGTACTACAGGAACTAGTGTTCTTGATTAAAGTTTACTGAAGTCAATAAATAAAAAAATTTTTATGCAATTAAAACGTGTCAACTAATCTGAATAGAGAGCTTAGTTTAGAAACAAAATAGTAATTAAATTACTTTTATCGGGTCTTTTAACAGGGGCTTCCGAACTTTGATAGTTGATACGACCATCTTGTTGAAGTTACATCTGTCAAATTATTTTTTATTAACGTACATATAAATATATGGTATGTTTGTAAATATGTATAGTTTTTTTAGATTTTCAATTTGAAAATGATTTGAGACAGTTTACTATGCTTTGAATTTAAAACCAAATTTATTTACTTCCACTTGACATCAATACTGCAGCTGAATGAATGACTGTTTTGTTACATGTCCATTACCTTAAACATTCGAAGTTGTTCTTCTTCGGATATAAGCAGAAATCAAATAGGATACCGAATTATGTGCGGACAATTGGCGCGTTTACTGGTTGAGCGAATGAGTTGCTCAATCTATTAAATTTCTTCTAGGGAAATATCCGCAATGTCATGTTTTAACTTTTCATTTTTAGTTTCATTCATAATCATTCATGCGTCCCATGAGAACAATTGAAATTTCATTTGCATACTTTATTTGATTGGTTTGTATGTAAGCCTAGGAATACTATTTATTAATAAACTTATTCAAATTCAATGAATTTTGAATTTTCATAAGAAGTTTAGCAGCAAAATGCTGTCAGTTTTTATGCGTTTAGATGTCATAACGTATTTAAAGATTTCGGAATTTGGGAATATTTTAAAAATCATTAAGGAATTTAAATACAAAAACTGAAGCAGTCCTATTATCGATTTCATGTTCCACATCTCTCTCTCTCTCTCTCTCTTATGGAGCATATTAAAATTTACCAAAAGCGTTCGCCGTAAACTAGTAGGTAGTGTGTTGACGTAAGGACTGACATCAAAAACGGAAATATGAAAAATATTTCTTCGCGACTTCCTCTCAGCAGATTTGTGGCAAAAACTCTGAAAGTAATTGAAATTGCCATGAAAAGTTTCCCAAAAAATCTGTCGTTCGTAGTAGACTTTAAACTGTAGGTCCCGCCACTCATGTATAAAACTAACGAACACAACATAAGTGGTGTTGAGAAGGTAGGTCGTAATCCTGACTGAAGGGTTGTAATGACCAATTATGTATGTGTTGAGGTGAGTCTCGGATAGGTTCGCTTTGTTAACATATAACTCATAATTTTTATTTCTTTTTTGCCAAAATCGCAAACGCAAACCCAAACGCAAGGATTCAATAACTATAGTTCGTATAATCGTATACGATTAAAGCACGTAATTACTTTGGTTTCTAACACAAGAGTGAATTCAACATTTATTGAAATATAAATTTACAGAGTAGCAAATAAACACAAAATGTTGCAATAATTTGTATAAATTCATAAAATCTTTAGTAAAATTAATTAATAAACTATATTATATGGGGTTTCACTTCCAATATTTGTTTTCCAATCATTGACACACTCACAGTTTTTTGCCAACACGCTCTAAAATTCAGGAATTAAAACGGAATTGATAATTTTGCTTTCAGTATAGTTACTAGACTCTAGAATGTCAATATTACAACTTTGTCAGTTGATAAGGATCATCTGCGAAATTAGTTGTCATTTATTCAATGTGTTTTGCTAAACTGCCATTGTAGACAACGAAGTGTGTTCGTTTAATAAGCTTTGGAACAGAAGGAATTTACCCTAATTTTTATCGAAAAATTGTCAAAGCTGGAACGATACTAATCCACTTGAGATCCCTGATCGTCCAATGCATTTCGAAAAAATCACTGTTTTGTGTGGACTTTGGGCTATCGGCAGCATTGGTCCATATTTTTTTTATTGACACAACAATAAAAAAAATGTGTGGTTTCAATGGAAATTCAGTACGGGCGATTTGAGGCATAGTCATCTCACGTGGAGGTGATGTCAACTTGACAACGAGATCGTTCGATTTGACCACGTTAGACTTTTTCTTGTGTGGTTTTCTTAACTTTCAGTATAAACCCCAAACCACAGTGTTCCGTAAAGTCAACATAACACCGGCGCCAGAGAAGCCACGCCGGACATTTGAACGATGTTATATCCCACGATGATATGTATTACACACACTTTGTTTTTTTAAGATTTGATATTCGAAGCGGTTGATGAATAAACATGCATCTCACCCTGACCCACGTATCGTTCCAGGGTCTAAAAGATACATAGTTTGTTCGCTCTTCATAATAACCATCTCACATCGCACTTTATGTTTGATGTTATCGTTTTAACTTCACTACTTTCTAGGCAGCACTGTGCTTGAATACTTTGCAGTTCCGTGACGTTGTGTTACCCATCCAACAATGTTAACTATGCTATTGAAACGTATATTGTTATGGATCTAATTACACCAGTGAATCATCGGACAATGGTAGAACGTATGGTCCTCCCTAAAATAAAAATAGGTCGACATCAACTCATCTTCAGAGTGCTATACTCCAAGACCTGTATGCTGACGATGTGCAGCAATATATTAGTTACAACAGTCGATCGTTGCGTAAGAATTTTAAATAATTACATCGTATTTTCGAATAGGCTACCGCTAATGGTCTGGGGATTAATTACTCTAAACCTAAACGTTTATTATGAAAAACTCATTGCAACTTGATTGTTACCCTGTTTTGTTTTTGAACAGGCTTGATCTGGTAATTTACTTCAACAGTACCCTGACATGGCTTAACCATAATAACTTTGCCTCTGGCCGTATGTCCTCTATGTACAGAAATTTTTGGCAAAGTCATTATTGCACACCTTCTTCTTGCTAAACCATTCTTAGTGCCTACTTTAACGTGCGAGTGTGAACTTTTTGCCAGTTGTCATAATTTTTTTTTACAGAAAATTAGTAGTTTAGCTTGAGAAGTGGTTAAATCTGTATAGAATAAATGCGAATGCAAAAATTATGTGCACATAACATACATGCTACGAATGGATACATATTTTCCGAATAAAACTTTGAGTTTCAAAAATTCTTCTGTCGAATCGGAACACATAACAAATCCTTAAATTGTCTCGCTCCAAAATATCTTGACATTCACCTTGATTGAGAAATTCTAAAAAGAAATATAATTATAATTACCATGTTATTCGGTTAATTGAGTACAATATTTTAAGTGTTCAGGCATAATATACGCAGTTCAGCTGCTTATTCAACATTCATTTGTCAGCTGGTAAACAAAACAGCTGGTTGTTTCAAGAAAATTTTTTTGTCATTGTTGACATTTAAGTCGTCAAACATCAACAAAAAGTGTTCGGTTAATTGCAATATGCTCACTAAACACACTTATGGCCGTGCTGCATTTTAAGTTTTACTCAATATTATAACATTTTGCGTATTTATTGCGCAATTATTAATTGAAACTATAAGAAAAATTGAGCTCTATAATGACGTTTATTGCGATTTACGCAATAAAATTGCACACCTGAACACCGTATAAATTGAAGTTCGTGGAAATATATTTCTTAATCGGTAGAAACTCATGCCTGGATTGAAAATTTACTGTGCAATTCGATGTTATTCAATATAATTATGGGGAACTGCATTTGGTACCAACTAAATTGTTAAATCACCTTAAAACAAAATATTGCGTATTATTAGAGGATCACCGTAGTACATTAAAAACTCGAATATTCTTAAGGTGTCTAACTTGACAACGGCCAAAGCAGAGACTAAAAAATATTGTTAGAAATACCATTCGCCTAAAAAAGAAAAACAATGCAACCTCATCTACATACACGGCTAGTAATTGTCTCAAAATAAAAACAACTACATTCCATCGTTTTTATTTCATCATGTAGATTCTGAACCTCTGAGTCATTAATGCTTCCCAGAAAGAAATATTTGGGTATATATATACATACATATATAATTGGCCATTACAACCCTTTAGTCAGGATTACGACCTAGTTTTTCACACCACATGTGTTGTGTGTGTTACCTATATTGTGTGTGTGGGACCTATAGAAACTTTTCATGGCAATTTGATTTACTGTCAGAGTTTCATAGAGAAGAGAAGAGAGTTTCATAAAAAGAAACAAATAGACAGAGAAGCTAAAGAAATAAACAAACGAATGTAAAAGTTTGTATCATATGACAGCTATTCGTCTGTTGTTGTTGATTTTATCTCTAAGTCATTGAACGCATACTACGTTGCAATATTTCAACTCTTCTGCAAACTGAGATAAATGGGCAAACGGAATTAAAATAATTTATTGTGCAATATGTCCTCTTAAAGGTAACAACTACCGGTAAAAGGCAGCGACCATAATATAAAGTTCCAAAACATTTTAAAGAAATTGAAGTTAATGAGGTTAGTCCATCTCAGATACGATGTAGACTTAACGTTAATAAAATAGTTGGAAATTTTCGGACTTTCAGTTAAAAAATAAAAACTAATTAGAACCTATTCAATTTTTTTATTCGTCAACGCTTTCATTATTTATCATAATACTAATCAGTGAAGGCATTGGTGTGAAAGAAAAAAAAAACAGTGAAGCCTTTGGAAAAAGAAGTGAAGTCGTTGGAAATCTGCTCGAGAAATACTTACAAAATGGATGGTGTAAGAAACTAGGCGGTATCCTAACTAAAGAATTGTATGATCAATAATGTATGCATATACTTTGTATAAAAAGATGTTGTCAACACCTGTAATGCACGCTTAATAGGGGCGTACTCCTAAAATTTATCAAAAGATAAGAGTTGTTTTCATACCTAAATTCAGCAAAGAAAATTATACAACTGCAATGGGTTTCCGCCCGATTTGTTTAAGTTCCCTTTTGCTAAGACCACAGAGCCGATAGTTGATATCATGCTGAAAAGAATGAGACATCAGATGAGAGGCTAAAGTTTAGACAACACGCCAACATTGAACGAAGATCAATGGAAATGTGCGATGTAATTTGGTTAATACGTACAAACATATACAGACTGTATACGTCCCGAACATGTAAGGATATATGCATGCATCACGATGAGATATATCGGCTCATACTTTAATTGCTTCTAATCTTTCACTTTTCCCTAAGTGGAGCGGATCCGAAATGTCCAATTTTCCATGTTTCTGGTTGAGTTTAAAGACCGTTCTGGTTTGTGACTCATTCGCATATCTACCTAAAATATGTGCTATAAAATATGAATCTTTAAATGTGGATATAGCTACCGAAAATTTGTAGTGTACGAACTCATAGTGTGGATAGTATAACTTGAACATAAATACCACTGGCATCTATTTTAACGCTTTAAATCCGCATTAAAACCTGTTCATGACGTCAAAAGTGGAGAATAGAAATGCATCACTAGTCTTATTTTTTCGCTGCAAGTTCTGCAGTAGCAACTGAAGAGAAATTGTGGTTTAGTTTTCAACCCTTTGCACTAACATTGCTTTAACAGCCACACCAAGGAATAATTATCATCTTGTTGCAAAGATTTGCACTGATTTTGATACTTTCAAACGAAAAGTATATTTTAAATTGGTCTTCATTGGACTGTTGCTAAAAGAGTTAAAGATTTCTTATAACAGCAACTCAAAGTCGTGACAAAATAGTTTTTATTAATAAACGAAATAAAAACAACAAAATTAGATTATCGTACTACGATATTGTTTGAATTGACGACAGCAATGCGAATATTGTGATAACTCACAGATCTGATCACATCAGTAATATTCTTCCTTTCCTGAGGGAAAAAAATATTTTTAGCGACGGAAAAATTATTATAAAAAAGTTTAAGAATGTTTACTTCGCCAGGAAGTAACATCTTATTCTTCTATACTTACACAATAACTTACACAACTAGAAAAGAGGTTCGGTATTTAAACTGTTAAAAAGGTTTTAAAGTGCCCACTTTCAACATAGCAAAGGATTTAGAAATCAATTTTAAAAATACAGTTTGCTTTGACATTGTTTGAAAAATATTATAAAAATTTGTTACAGCGACCGCGTAGCACAAGGAAATCCATACATTACACTCTTTAAAAGCCAAAATAGACTAACGTTAGTCAACGAGCATATAAACATGCTTCCTGAGTTAAGTCACGATATCATTTTTTGGATGATAGCAAATATTTTTGGCACGAAAGGTATGTAAGAAAGGGTACTACTCTATAAATAGCATTTTTCTTTCAGTGTGAAGAAAGGTAGTGCTGGATGACAGGTGAGGTGGTGGATGGTTGGGGAGGTGTCGTTAAATTGAGTCTTCACGGCCAATTTATCCTTTAGCAAGATAATGACCCTGACATCTGACTTCTATGAAATTGCCCTAAACTATTGATCTGACATATGTTGCTTGCCAAATTTTTCCTGGCTTTTTCCAACAATACTTATTACCATCTGATTCTAGATGGTTGATTTTAGTTCCATTTGATTAAAAACCCTTTTAACAGTCCATAAAACATATTTTAGTGCAAATTCTAAATGAAAAAATTCTGCAAGCAAAATATGTCGCTTAGATTACTGTATAATGAAGTTACCAATAACAAAAGAGTTAAAAACAGAGCCAAAGACGAATGATGAATGAGTAGTAAAAGCATAAAACTGAAAACTAAAAATTTCCTAAGAGATTCATGTCATCTAAATACTGTTACGTTTTTATCTTTTAAAAACGTTTAAAATATGAGCTCGTAGATTGCAAATAAAATAGAAATAAATCTGTTTATTTTAATTAAAATTCTTTAATATTCGCACAATTCTGTGTGCCACTGTTCACAACTTTATGTACACAACAACAATTGCTTTGTTTATTATTACTCTGTTTACACCCTTTGCATAAACAATATCAATTACAACACAATTGTTCGATAGATCTTTGTAACGAAGATATTCATACCACGATTACTTTCTTCAAACGCACCGCATCTTCACACCCATACTGAATGAATTTCACTAACTCACTCGTCTGCTTTGCCTTTCCTTTTATATGGCAGAGTAAACAGTCTGATGAATGGTCTTGAAGCCGAATGTTCGTGGCTCCGACACCTCTATAAATATAATCATCGTTGTTTCATAATTGTTGTTTATGTACTTTGTTTACATTTATTCTTGTAGTGTATGTTGTTGTATTTTTGTTTACTTGTTAACCATTTTTAATGCTGGTGTTTGTTGTCATATTAAGCAGTGCGATAATTTGTAAACAAGTTCATTGTTTTGTTTTTGTAGCTTTTGCTTATAATTTTATTGTTAAACGATGTAAAACCAAAACACTAGTATATAGTTTTTTATTTATTTTCGTAACAAAACATTCGTGCATTTATTACAAAGGCCGCAATATTAACACCGACGTAGGTATACTTGGAATAGATGTTAAAACATAGACAAGAGGTAGAATTCAACCCATTTTGTAAATGAAACATAAAATTTATTTAATAAATATATTGTAAGTAATGGCTGCAACATGGAATAACTTGAAAACAAAATGTGGTCGTTTTAAATTTAGTAAGTTGGTCGTCACTAAGCCATTAAGTTGAAAATAAGTTGTTGGTGAAAATAAATTTTTTAAAAATTTGGCATTGCCTTTAATTTGCTCCACTTGCCGTTGGAATTGCTGTCTTATAGTTTGAGGTTCTGAGAATGGCGCATTTCGTACGCATAAAGCAGAAGGTTGTTTGTTAAAATTTGCCACTTTGTGGACTTTGAAGTTGTAGAGAACCAGGCTTCCTTCTTTATACAGTAGCAATGTTTTCAGTTCGACACTTAAATTTTTTATGTACGGAAGTTAACCGTTCCTATCTTTTTTTAATTTTTTTACGAGTCCTCGAATATTTAATATATTAGGTGCACTTTCTCTACAGCTGAATCATAAGTTTTCAACACTGAAACATAAGTTCGGCGAAATGCCATCCGCTAAAGATATAGTGTTACTGTGTCCTTAGACATATTAGAAAAATATTCCTTCGCCGTCTTCCTCTCAGCACATGTCTGGCAAAAATTCTGAGAGTAAATAAGATTGCCATGAAAAAGTTACAAAGTGAAATTCAGCCCTCTAAAAATTGGCAACTAGGGTCTTAAATTCGTTTGCATTAAAAACATAAAAGAAAGTAATACATTTCATTTTTTATTACTAATCTTGAAGCACTATTACGTCTTCATAATGTCTTTACAAATTTTTTACATTGTTTCCAAAAATATTTTGCAGAACTAATCTTACATGTACATACATATGTATATCTTTCTCGCTCACGTATAAATTTATTACGTTTTCGAACTATTCCAATGTACTACAAACAATGTGTGATATATTTATGTTTTCCTTTTGTATGTATTCAGTAAAGTTTAACTAAGGAAGCAAAGTGCAAGCGACTGTATATATGTATTAATAATACAAAATTAAATGCACTTGTTTGCTTTAAAGTAGCAGGTTTGGTGTTTTGTTATTTATGTTATAAACTGCCTACTATTAGAACAGCAAACTGCAACAAAGTATTGGAACAGTGATTTGATTACTTAGAGCACTATTGTTAAAGTTCAGCAACATAAAAATAAAACTTACGAACAATGAATAAAAACTATTATGAATATCTCTGGTTTTTCCACTTTCATGTCACATACGAAAACGTTAAATTTTAATATATTAAGTATTGCACTTAATCAATACAAACTGAAATTAAATGGTAAGTTATGAAAAATTAAAGTTTCACATAAAAACAATGAGGGAAACGACGTAGTATGAAAAGTTTCAAGATGAGTGATTGTTAACAAAAAGGATAAAACTCCAAACGAATAAAAAAGTTTTCTAGATACCCTCATTCATAATTATCGATGAAACAGTCGCACTTGCTGACACAATCGGTAAAACAAAATATGAAGAAATTAAGTATTATAGTGGCGAAAGTAGCAAAAACAACATGACAATTATTACGACAAAAAACAGCATTTACAATACCAACAGTACATATGCTTAAAAAAAACTGTATATGATAAATTGATGTTGCACCAAAGGAAAGAAGTGAATAATTTTTAAAAAAGTATTTGCTTAACATTGTTCACTTTTCCTGGCCTGGCTGCTTGCAAAAAATATCACGCTCCATTTCACTTGCAGTGGAGTGAAGAAACAAACACCATACCTACTATTTCTTAACAATAATTCGCTTAGGGCCATTTTTTGAGTGCGAGATTAAGACCAAGTTTAAGTTAATATCCAGTTAAATTTAATCTTACCTTAATTGAATTAAAATTTTTTTAATGGGAGCTTAAACCTTGTAGAGCTGCTACACTTATAAGATAAAATTGCAACGTGTTTCACAACAATTTGCTTTTGTATAGAACAAAAACAGCTGATCTTTAAATAAAAAAATAATTTTTGAAAAATAATAAATAAATTAAGACTGGCAATTTGTGTTATATATAAGTAAACTCAAAAACTGAATACGAAGATTAAAGTTAACTTAATCGTTATCCCGCACTCAAAAAATGGCCCTTACTCGATCCAAATACATACTCGAGCAATAAAATAAGTATGTTCAAACAACTTTGAGAATGACACAAATGTGTTTTTAATTTGACAGCCTTTGACATTAAAACCTTTGTTCCCCGTATAGCAATTGTAATTGCTATTAATGCTGTGTTTTTTTTAACGGTCCTCAGATTGGATAAAATAAATTTAATATCAAAAAAGAAAGCAAAAATCTATCAAAACTTTAAAAGAAAAGATCCTATTAATCCTGAATATTTAATGTAAAAGAGTTTCTTTCTTTAATTTTGTGAAGTTTGTGAAGTGTTCTAGAGAGTTAATAAACAGGACTTTTTATTCTAAGAGGAAACCGCTTAAAGAAATATATTTTCAATATTTCTTTTTGCAAGATGTCAAAGGTAGGGTTTGGAATCACGAGCTTTTGTCTAGTAAGCCAGCACACTACTACTACTACGGCGACTACGATTATACGACATTACTGTGTATATTTAAAGTTAGAACACAGACGTATAACTTCATTGGACCGGATATCCAAGTACTCGTCTACACAAAATGTTACACATGCCATTCCTTCTTTCTACACAACAAATTTTCTATATCTCTGTAGGAAATATTTGATTCCACTGAAAGAATTTTGAGTTTCCGTTCAAGAAATTTTGATCTTGGCTCTCACATGGAATGGACAGGTGAATGGATAGCTCCTTTATAGTATGTGCACAGATTGCTTTTAATTTAGTTTCATGTTAAATGAAAAGCTCCGGGCAAACCTTAATGTTGGAAATTAGTTTAATGGCTTTTTTTATCACAAATCTCCACCGAAAAAATTATACTTCAGGAGAACAACGTAGCAATTCCAAAGAATTCTTACTCAAAGAAATTGTTTTATGTCAAATGTTATTGATTTAATGGATTTGCAAGCATCTTCTCCAGATTTTAATCTATTGACAGATACATGAGGAATGGTATTTAAGTCGGTTTTCACCAATTTGATGACTAGCATTCACTAAAAACTAAAATTTCAGAAGTATGGTGGAAAACATAATGTAATCAGTAGCATGTAAAGTAGTACATTTAGTTTAATATTAACTAAACGTAACCAAATTAACAGAAGAGTTCGTGGGAGAGCAAGTGAAGGTTCAAATATTGGAATTAAATCGATACTTAACCATTATTTGTTGGACGACATGTGTGAGGGTAAATTACAGACATCTATATTCAAAACTTTCGTCAGAATTTTCTAATTCTAAATTTCTTTTTCTTCAGCAGTTTACTACAAATGCAAACAAAAGATAATTGATCATTACAACCTAAGAGCATGCCTTCATAATACATTTAATGAATTATGGCATCACTTTATCCCCTTTATCGTTAAGCCATTTAAGAGTAATTTTGGTGGTGTGATTAGCGTGATTGTCAAGCTAGAACACAATTTCTTAAGATTACACATTTAGTTTTTTGCAAGCGGCAGGGAGGTTCGTTGACAGAATGTCAAGGTAACTGTTGGCAGTTCTCCCATTAATTTTGGTTTCGTCCGAAAATGTGATCATTTTATAATCATCCATGGTACAATTTTAGTACGCCTGAGCGAAATCCAGGAGAAATTTTCGATGGCTTTTTGTGAGCGGTGAAGTTTATAGGCGGTAGTGTTATTGCGTGGGATTGTATAATGGCGGTTGAACCGAATATTTGGTCAGTGGACTTGCCTGTCACTTGTCAAAAACTACCGAAATGTTAGAGTAGATGCTACAAATTTTATTTAAAATTTTTGGGTAAATTGAACAAATAAAATTAAATTGATTAACCAAAGAAATTTTAAAAATGCTAGTAAATTTGCAATAAAATATGCATTCTTTGAAAACAATCTTATTAATTATTATCTTATTAATTATTATGGATTATTACAAGTTTGCAGACAATAAGTATTTATTAATATTATTAATGGAAAGGAACTTAATTTACTTTTCACCCCAATTAACAAATGATGCGTTCAACAGCTGAAACATAATTCAATTTAATGCATTAAAAACGACAGAAGACGATGAAATGAAAAAATAATGACGGAAATGCAGTAAAGAATGAAACGAATAACATTTTTATATTTCTGTTTGTTTCAGTACAACATACTTTAAACTTTATAAACGACTTTAACGGATGTATTGCTGCAGGAAGTAAAATGAAGGAGGAAACAAAACTTAACTAATTGCAGAGTATAATCTAAAGCCATAGCATGATTAAAACTATAAATATAAGAGATACTATTTTGAGAAATCTAAACTAAAGCAATTTGATAAAGTGGAAGAAGCTTTTTTGAAATAAAGCAGATGAATAAATAAAGAAATATCCAAAACAAAAACCTTACGGAAACATTTCGAGTATTAATTTTAATTGAATTCAACACTTTTGTGTAAAATAAGTTAAACAAACATATGGCGCAGATCGCAATTGTATCTTTGCTTAAAATTTTCCTAATTAAAACAAAAAAAAAAAAGAATAGTTGTTTCAAAGAACTTTCAATTCAGAATATTATTAAAACAAGATGGAAGTTACCGTAGTCTACAAAAAAAATTTCTTCGGCGATTTCCTCTGCAGATTTCTGAAAAAGACTCTGAGATTAAATGATTTTGCCATGAAAAGTTCCTCAAAAATCTGTTGTTCGAAGTTGACTTTAAACTGTATGTATGTATGCTGTATGTTTTTACACAAAAATCTGAGTTATGTTGAGGTTTTCAAAATATTTATTTGGGTGTTTTCATCGTTGAAGTCAAATCTCTTTCCAACTCATAACTGTTAAGTAATGATTAATAATCGTAATGATTAGTAATTTGATTAGTTTTTTTTTGAATGGTCAAATAATGATTACAATTACGATTATTTTTGGTTTTAATAGTATTTTTTGTTTATAATTACATAATTACAAAATAATCAAAATATAATCAGGACTACTGACGATTAGTCTAATAATCAAAAAGAATCAAAAGTAATACAAAAATAATCAAATTATTTTCAATAATTACTTTCAATTCTTTTTGAATTAACAAGTGTCCTCTAAATTTGGCCATATGTTTATCAGTAGATCCGGTTTGAAATTGACAACTTGAATATAAGTAAACAATAAATAATCTAAATCTTAAAGTTGTCTCAAAATTAGTAGTAGTTGCATCATTTGGCTGCAAAGATATAATTTAACTCTTCAAAGACACATGACAGTACACTCACATCTTGTTCAGAATTTATTTCAATTAATTAATTAACTTCTAATTAATACAATACACTAATAGTACCGATGCCGTTCAGTAGACCAGTAGTTTTTCAAGGTTGTTAGTGAAACGAAAATTACAGTTGAATCAGAACCTTAATATATTTTTGTCCGACTGAACTTTTTTCATATTTATAAGGAAAAACTTAAGAAGACCACACAGGCTGCAATATTGTTCAGCTTTATCTTGTGGATGGTATCACAATTTTGTTATCTTGGATTAACAATTTAATTAATAATTTAATAAAATATAGCAAGAATTTCTACATTGTGTTCCCTATGACTCTTATATAACGACTGCTAATCCATATTAGGTTAGGTTAGGTTAGAGGACGTGTACTTGTCAGTTAAGATAAGTCGGAGGTCGAATTGACCCATTGTCCAACGTCCTAGTTTTTCACACCACTTATGTTGTGTGTGTTAATTTTATACATGAGTGGTGGGACCAACAGTTTAAAGTCGACTTCGAACTACAGATTTTTGAGAAACTTTTCATGGCAATTTTATTTACTCTCAGAGTTTTTGTCAAAAATCTGTTGAAAGGAAGTCGCCAAATAAATACTTTCTGTATTTTGTCTTGATGTCTGGCCTGGGGCTCGAACCCTGGCTTTACGTCTAATAAGCCAACACACTACCTACTGACTATGGCGACTTCAATCCATAATAAAAATGCAGGAAAAATGGAGATGAAGATAAGGTCTTTAAATACATTTGTTCTTTTCTTGAGTTGACTTCCTTTATATGCAATCAGAAAGGAAATAAACAAACGATGACATTCAATATTAGTAAGAATACGAACAAATACAGGTTGACTTCCTATAACGCTGTAGACCAGATATGTCGTATGCTATAAGCATTCAGACTTATGAAATCTTAAAAAGGGGGCATATGTGTATGTATATAAATTTATATTATTAAATACCATAACATTGTTTTATAAAACAAATTTTTAAAATACGGAGTTGATGGCGCCATTGAAAATACTGTGATGATGTAGAAAAATTCTTTGGACTGCTTAACATTACATTAGTAAAACCACCCCAGAGGTGTTTGCAAAACGAAGGAAATATATCAGCAACAATATATTGGTTGGTGATTTTAATATTGATATTAATAAAAATAATTTATACTCAAATAAATTAAACGAAATTTTGTCTAATGCTGCAATGAAACAATGTGTAATGTTTGATACGCGAATAACAGTACATAGTTCTACTCGAATTGACCTTGTGTATTCTAATGACAAAAACCTAAACTGCGATAAACTTGATGAATATCAGATAAGTAACCATGAAACAATTACCTTTAATGTACCTGTTAATGACGCGTTGAATATGGGAATGTTTAAAAACTTAACTATTTGGAATAACTATAACTGTGATAGTTTAGTGCATTATTTACGTCAATTTAGTTTTAGTTTTTTAAATAACTGTGATAGAGAAAATAAGATAAAGTATTTAGATGATGTAATAATGGAGATAATGTCTCGTATAACTACTAGCCAAAGAGTGACAATAAAATTAATTAATAAATGGTATGATAGGGAACTTACAAATATGAATAAAATAAAGTATGATTTGTATAGAATGTCGATGCAAAGTGGTCACTGGGATGAATACAATATTATTAAGAAACAATATAAAAAATTAATAAATATTAATAAATATTTATATATAATAATTAAAAATTAATAAAGAAAATAAGGTACATGGAAAATAAAATAAACATTAATGCAAATAATCGTAAAGAAATGTGGAAATATTTAAAAGAATTGACTAACTTGAAAGAACAGAAGGGAGAAATAAAAACAGTTAGAATACGCGGTATTATTTATGATAATGACCAGGAGATCGCAGAGAACCTGAATAAATTTTTTGTAAACAGTATAAGGGAAATAAATGACTCAATTGAACAATATGATTATGGAGGCTTGTCCCCGGACATTAATAGTGGAATGGAACAGTTCAGATTTAGAATGGTTACATCAAATGATGTATATGACATCTCGAGGAAATAAAGTATAAGATTGGCGGTGAAAACCTTTTTTCGGAAGGCGTACTGAACGACTCTCTAAATTATACAGCATATTTCTACGCTGGTATGATAAATGAAAGTTTGTCAAAGGGTGTAGTGCCAAGGAAATGGAAAGTGACAACTATTGCTCCAAAAGTTGCAAATACTATAAACTCAGGCCTATTAATACCATCACATGCGATGCTAAACTTGTTGAACTGATTGTGAAAGAGGACAATATAGAGGACAATAATATATTAATAGAGGAACAGTCTGGTTTCAGAAGAAACCATTCCTGCGAAACAGCGTTAAATTTGGTACTGTCGGATTGGAAGAATAATCTTAAAGACAAGATGAATATAGTTGCAACCTTCCTTGATCTGAAAAGAGCATTTGAGACAGTAGATAGAAATATATTAATTGCAAAATTGCGGGAGTACGATCGTGACTGTCATGCAAGACTGACGCATAGCGGAGATCTGCATTTTTTGGTTATAATAACAAGTGTATTTTACATAAATTTGTTTGCTGTATTCTCAAAATAAACTTCTAAAGAGAAAGAGACTCTTATAAAAACTCAAGAAAAGAAAAAAAGAAAAAAAACAAAAACATAAAAAAAAGAGAATGAGTGAGCTTAATGCTCCTCACTCTACTTCTTACAGTAACAAAAATAATGTAAAACAGCTTACAGCTGAAAATAAACCAAAAACGATAAATACTAGGAAAAGAATTAATAGTATAGGAGGTGGCACGATGGCAAAACACCTTGAAAACAATTACTTCGCAATTCTCGACAACGATATAAACTGCAATAATGAATGTTTGTCACAATTTGAAAAACACGTGCATGAGCAAGAAACACCAACAACTTCGACTAAACCAGTGGAACACAACTCTGCAGCAAAAAATAATACCTCAGTCAACTATACAAGAAATGTACCAACAAACGATGAGAATGACATAAATAGGAAAAATGAAACAAATAATCAAAACAAAAACAAGAAAATACCGCCAATTAATATTTTTAATGTGGATCCCCAGGAATTAATAATTTTTTTGAAAAATGGAATTAAAATAAAGGAATTTAAAATTAAAGAGCTAGCTAATAAAAAAATCATACTATTTTTGAGACCAATGACGGATTATACTAGAGTAATAGCTTATCTAGAAAAAACTAAGGTGAAATTCTTCACATTTACTCCAAAGGAGTTAACCAAAACATACTTATTAAAAGGTCTCAGTCCAGATACTGACTCTGCCACGGTATTTGAAGAACTATGTAAATTTGAAAATCTAAATCTAATATTTATTAAAGTGAGTCAATTTGCAACTAAAAAATCTATTAAAGAAAATTATAAACTCCCCATATTTTTGGTACAAATAAGCTCCGACAGTAAAGTTAATGAACTTAGAAATATCAAGGCTCTCCTCTATCATTGTATAAAATGGGAGGCTTTAAGAAAACCCGAGATCCCGCAGTGTAGTAGATGCCAAAGCTTCTTCCATAGCGCGGCAAATTGTCGCCTACCACATAGATGTGTGAAATGTAAAGAATCACACGATATAGGTGATTGCGCCTTGAATAATATACCTGAAAATGAAAAGGACAAACTCTTTTGTGTGCTATGTAATAAGTACGGTCACCCAGCCTTCTATAGAGGTTGTGAAAAATATAAAGAGATAAAGGAAAAGCTTAAGATAAAAAAACAAAACCTATTCAGAGAAAGATCAAACAATCCGCCATTACTTGTTAACCCCAACATAAGTTTTGCTGATATGGTAAACAATAAACCTATGCATTTTGTAAATAACCCTAACCCTATTCAGGAAGCTTTAAAGGAACTGAACAACTCAATGTTAAACTTATCGAATCAGATTATTCATTTACACAGGCAACTACAGATTCAATCTGCTAGAATAGATACAATTTTTTCCACATTAGAAATATAAACTTATGACTGAGACTTTAACCAAGACCCTTAATATTATAGAAATTAATGTAAATTCCCTAATTAGATTAAATAGACGATATGACCTTTGTAATTTTATCAATAAATACGTTCCTGATATCGTATTATTAAATGAAACAAAACTTAACGTTAAACACAAAATTCAATTTAAAGACTATTTTATAATTCGCAAGGCTAGAATCAACGCTACTATGGGGGGTGGTACAGCCATACTCATCAGAAATTTTATAAAATATAAGGAATACTCTAATAATATTATCGCCTCCTTTAAATACCTAGAAACATGCATTTTAACTATCCCATTGATGGGTAATAAAACGTTATATATAGCAATAATCATAGTTATTTTAAATCAGAATTGGATAAACTCTTCCAATCTCTGAATTTAGATAACCCTAACAACTTTTACTTAAAAGTTGGGGATCTTTATTGTAAGCATTCGGATTGGGGCAATACTCAAAATAATCCAAAGGGAATCATTCTTAATGAATGGCTTTTACAGCATGATATGATTTATAGGTGTAAACTCTACGCATCCACTTCACCATCATACCCCCGGTGCAACTCATACCTAGATATATGTCTAGCAGACTCCCGACTATGTATTTATAGAGGAAATGATACAATTAATTGTTTGAATACCATTGACTATGACAGTGATCATAATGCGATACAGATTCTCATAATGGCAATTGAGAAAGATGATCCCCTTACTTTTTTTGAAAGTCTTCCTAGTCTGCAATACAACTATAAGGCAACTAATTGGAGAAAGTTTAGTAACAATATTACGAATTAACTTACTTACTCTGGTACTATTCCGAATGACAGAAACCTGTCGAATGAGGAAATAGATTCATATTTAGGGAAACTTAAGGAAGTTATAAAAACGTCGATAGAGAGAACAGTTCCTAACTAGATTAATTACCCCAACCATAAGAAAATTACAGATAGAAAAATCAAAAATTGTCACAATTATAAAAAGACATAATCGTTTAGAATACTTCATGACTCCTACACAACTTCTCATGCTTAGAACTAAGTTAAAGCTAATAATAAAACTTATCAATGATAATTTTACGATAGCTGTAAACGAGCAGTTACGTAAAAAATTTGCAAATATTCATGGCAGTAATGTTTCTGATATATTTAAGGAAACTAAGAAACAATTTAGATTGACGAATAATTGAAATATAGATTTGATTCACATCCCCACGGATGAACAAATTTTATTGAGAACAGCTGGAATAAACCCAGTTGTATTAAAAAAAGTTGATAATACTAACAACCTCGTAGTAGACGATTCGGAACAAATTTTAAATATAATTGGCTCCTATTGATTGATCACGAAAATCATTTGCATATAGAAGTTGAGAGATATTTCTACAAATTTTAAGAAATAAAAACTGGGTATGAAGGTAATCAAGTAAACAACTCAATATTTGATGCAAATAAAAGAGCAAATGAAATAAATGATACTGATGACGACAACATGTTGTTTACAAAGGAAAGGCTTCTATACATATGTATATAGAAATTTAAGAGGGAAATTGTCGTCGGGTTTGGACAATATCCCTAATTTAATTCTTAAACAACTTCCTGAGGTTATAATATCTGAATTTTGTACCCTCTTTAATAACATGATAAATAATTCGTATTTCCCTCATGCATGGAAAATCGCTAAAGTGGTTGTTTTTCCTAAGAAGGGCAAAGATAGTCGTAATCTATGGAACTTCCGTGAGATAAGCTTACTTCCAAACTTTAGTAAAATTTTTGAAGTAAGAGTCAACAATAATATATTAAAATTTTCTGAGAGAGCAGAATTAGTAAATAACAGACAATTTGGTTTTAAGTACAAGTATTCAACAGTTCATGACATTCAAGTTCTTACCTCTGATATCTATTGGAACCTAAACAAATCATTATGTACAGGAGCCTGCTTAGTAGATTTTGAAAAGGCATTTGATAATATATGGATTCCTGGATTAATATATAAACTAATAAAATATAAATTTCCCATGCATCTGGTGATACTCATATTTAATATGTCAAACAACAGGTCCTTTCATGTGAGCAACAACAATTTGATATCTACTAGAAGATTCGCAATCATAAATGGACTGCAGCAGGGAACGGTGATTTCACCCATACTATTCAATATATATATTCACGATCTATTAAATAAAATAGATAATATAATAGGATTTGTCGATGACATTATAATTTACTATTCTGACAACAATATGTATATATAGGCTAAACGTAAATCTTCAAACACATTTCAATACTTTAGAAAAGTACTCATATGATTGGAAAATGAAAATTAACACTAGCAAATGTGAAACAATACTTTTCAGACCTCCTGTGGGAAAATGCAATTACAATATAAGAAAATACTGGAAGGAATTCTGTATAAAATCAAATGATAATATTGTAATTTCGAACAAGCAAACTGTTAAATATCTTGGTGTTAATCTCGATAAATTCTTGTATTTTAATATACACATTGATTCCCAAATTCAAAAGGCTAAAAAAGCATTTTTTATGTACAAAAAATTATTTTTTTCAAAATACATCTACGCAAGAGTTAAAATTATTCTATACCAGTCTTTAATACGGCCTATACTGACATATGGCTGTCAGATATGGTATAATATTTCCCCGTCATATATGTAGAAAATTCGAGTATTTGAAAGGAAATGTCTCCGAGCTTGCACATCATTCTATAGATCCCCTAAAAGTAATTATAAATATTATAATTCGAATAAGAAGCTATACAACAGAGCAAAAATATGTAGAATTGATAATTTCATTATTAGTCTTATTAGAAATCACATAATGCGAAGCATAACTTGCACGGAAAATAATCTAATATTAGCCCCATATTACACTAATGAACAGTACATACAAAACTCATTACGTAGGGGATACGTCCCACCAGAAGCTTTTTTATACCTCGATAAATACGGGTATATACAAAATGAGAATGGTGTTCCTATCTTCTACCACATATATAGAAGAGCAAGTGACAAGACTATCCTCTGCAAAGAGCTTACCCCGGAAAATCGCCGGTTTGACACAAACATTTACATGAAAGACACAGACATGTCAACTAGAATTAGAAATAAGTATTGGTGGCTTACCAAATAAATTTCTCTTCACATTTTACCCCATTGACTGTAGCTTTTATCTTATCCTTGCAATACAGAAGTAACGTTTTTTAAGCATTTTTTCCGTTACAAATATATTAAGTATACACTGTATATCATGTGTAAATGTATAGTATTATAATATGATTGAAAGATATTCTAAACTGTAAATTAGTGAATAGTTAATGTACAGGAGATCCCCACCGGGGGACAGTGTTAACAGATATATATTAAAATATCAACTATTTGTTTATTAGTAGTCTAAGTTTCTTAATTTTTATTATATAAACACACAAAAAAAATGGCAAAATTGCGGAAGATGGGGATTAATGATACTGAGGACATATGGATGACCAACTATCTGAGAGATAGACAGCAACAAGTGGTTGTATCTGATACGGTATCGGCGAGAATTGATGTGAATATAGGACTGCAGCAAGGACCGGTGTTAGCACCGTTGCTTTTTATCCTGTATATAAATGATATAAAAACATGTTTAAATTTTACAAAGTTTAGATTATTTGCTGATGACGCATTATTGATGATTGCAGATAGGACTATTGAGAATGCTATGAGAAAGATGCAGGAAGATATAAAAGCGAAATAAATTAAAATTGAGTATTAGTAAAACTAAATTTATGGTACTATATAGTAGTGAGTGTATATTGAAAATAAAGCATGACGCTATTGATAGAGTAAATGTAATTAAATATTTAGGCATAATGATAGATGCAAATTTAAGTTTCGATGATCATTTAAAATATATTATAAACAAAATAGCGAAGAAGATTGGGATACTAGCTAGATCAACTAGATTAGTAAATAAGGAGTATAAGATTAAAGTATATAATAGCATCATTTTACCACATTTTGTTTATTGCCCTTCAATACTATTTCTTTTAAATAGAACTCAGATGGACAAACTTCAAAAGTTGCAAAATAGGGCTATTTGTATTATTTTAAACAAAAACTATGACACAAATATAGAAAGTATGCTGAAAGAACTAAATTGGTTAAATGTTAAACAAATTGTTACTTTTCACACCTTGAAATTTATTCATAATATAAAATTTGGAAAATGTCCTGAATATTTAAATGAAAAATTACAGTGTAATCATGAAATTCATAATTATAATACTAGAAGAAAAGATAATTATAGATTACCACTGATGAGAACTACAAGGGATATGAATTGTTTAGAATATAAGGGGATTAAAAAGTATAATGAACTACCAAATAATATAAAAGACTGTGAAAATATAATTTTATTTAAGAAACTGCTGATTGAATATTGTAAAAATAATTAATGTATTAACGTAAATGTATTAAAATGTAAATATAATTAATGTAAAATGTATTTATGTAAAATGTATTTATGTAAAATGTATTTATGTAAAAAAAAATTAATGTATTGTGTATATACCTAGGTTTATAAAACCGTAAGAAATAAATAAATAAAAAATAAAAAAGATAATAATTCTGGATTTTAAATTGCGGCTTGAGTAATATTTAAATGCAGTCAAACAGATGCCCAGAGCAGTACTCAATTATAATTTAATAATCCCTTCCTCGATCGTCCTACAGTGTATTGATTTTCAATAAAAGTTTTCAGTATATTTCAGACCGTAGATGTCGTTGTTTCTTCCTTTCTCTTATTAACGTGCAGGCCTTGTAGCCCGTTTCTGGAAAAAATCACTTTTAAAGGCAAGAATGCGAAGAAGAAAATATACCTCTATTAATGTACTGCAGATGTGTTAATGAAGTAGAAATACGCTATTAATGCCATACAAAAGGTAAGATGGAAGGGCATGGTGTCAGCAGAAGTCCTAAGCTGAAATATACAGTTGTCATGGCACGAGACAAGTTAGATATAGTCTTGTTTTTAACAGGAGAATTAGAGAACTTATCTCCAGGTTTACCAAGGGGATGACCTTATAGTGTCAATTTTAGCCTTATAAGTGATAATAAACAGTCGAGTACAAAGGCGAACAGACATATTGCACAAGTAATGCTCGTTTCTAAAAGATAAAAATGTTGTAAAATGAACTGTTTTCCTAAAATTTTGTTAAACATTTCAAATAAAATTAATTTATTTTCATCATACTTTGGTTTAGCGTCTACTTTAAATTTAATATAATATTTACACAGTTTTATTACAACGAACTTGTAGTAGATATTTAAATTTAACTACATGGGTCAACATTTAATTCTTATTTTCTATATACTCATTGGCAGACAATCGTTTACTGCTATAATAAACTTTAGGGCAGACCGGTAATAATACTAAACGGAAACAGAACTGTTTGCTCAATGAATGTTTCATCAGGTATCTATAAAAAATTGTAAATTTTCTTCACAATTGGA
Source organism: Sarcophaga carnaria (assembly GCA_958299815.1). Classification (NCBI taxonomy): domain Eukaryota; kingdom Metazoa; phylum Arthropoda; class Insecta; order Diptera; family Sarcophagidae; genus Sarcophaga; species Sarcophaga carnaria. The sequence goes on along the minus strand of OY283153.1, from coordinate 70,370,384 downwards.
AAATGTTTGCACACATTTTAACGAAATTTTCTACTTATAATTGTTTGTTCGTTACCAGTGCCTTTATCATTACCTTATAATGTCAATTCTCACCTGTAGTTAAATGCTGCTACCCACTTACTTTGCTTGCTTTTTTTGTCATAGATGACCAATAAATACTCTGTCTTTATTTAACATCTTTTCAGTTATTGCTTTTTCTTCATTTTCGAAAAGTTTTAATAGTACTAAAATGGTTGTGAAATACGTTCTTATGAACATTTTTATTGAATTCCTTCAAGAGCAAGCAGTGAGCACAGATAAAACGTTTTTGAATTGTCATGGAGTTTCATTGCCACCGCCTATTACCATCGTTTCCTTTTTTGGCCTTCAAGTCATTTCAATAACAGCTCTTAGTAATATTATAATGTTGACTTTGGTCTGTTTCATTTGATAAAATAATAGAAGAAAATAAAATAATAAAAGAAATAAAAAATTAATAATATTAAAGTGTTAGCCTCTAAGAACAATTTTATATAATTATTCAAACTGACAGAATATTGTTACGAAAATGAAAACATCGTTTAGCGTTGACGTGATTGTGAGTGGCTGCACTGACAGGTACAACGAACATGTTATATGTATGCGCAAATGCAACAACAGGCAACGGTGAGGTCGCTATGGGGTTCTCTAGAAGGCGAAACCCCGATCTTTCTGCTTCAAGAACAGCGTTGCCATTCCCCAAGTTTTCCCTCTTTTTCCAAATTTTTTGAGATTGGAAAAAGTTTTCATTAAAGTTGTTTTCTAACAGAACAAGTTTTTTCGAAAAACTCAAAATTACAATAAATTCAATAATAACAGGAAATATTTACTTTTTTAAATAAAATATTGTCCCGGGCAAAAGTATCAAAGTAACACCAATAAAAGTCACCGGTCTTCAGTGTTTCCTTTAAAAATGTTGATACATTTGTAGAAAACAAGTTTTTTTGGTAAAACAAAAGTTTGGCAACGCTCTTCAAGAACCTTCATCAGACTGATTGCGTAGGAATATAAAAAGGCAAGACAAAGCAGGCAACGAGCAGTAAGAATTCAGTCAGTCTTGTGTGAAGACGCGTTGTGTGTGAAGAAAACAGTCGTGGTTTTAAGATCGCCGCTGAAGAGATCTGCGAACGGGTTTCGGGTTTCCTCCTTCCTGGTGTCGACAATGCTAAAAGACTGGTTGTCAACGTCAGGTTCTATTTTGCTAGTCATATGTACGACTCAGATAATCTATTATTCTAATTTCCATACAAAAGTTTTATTTGCATCCAAACAGATTTGCGAACCGTCTTTGCCTTTTTTACCTTCCCCTTCGTTGAGCACACAATATGTAATATCCGCCCATATCCACTGAAGAGTTCTAACTCCATCTACATCGTGGGTCTTCCTCTCCTCGCAAGCTCGCCTGCTTGCCCAATGTAGAGAATTCTCACATATTCTAGAACCCAGCATTGGGTAACCTATGCGTCTAATACAACTTCCCCAGATAGTCTCATACTATCTTCGATTTAGCCAAGTACTCGAATATTTCTATTGACCTACAGCGACAGACAAAAATATTTTAATGTAGACTATACTCAAATAGTTTTTGACAGTTAATGAGTAAAAATGTGATACTATTAGCTGAGAAAGGTTAATAACAAACTGGTAATGAATAAGGAAAAATAATAAGTTTTTATTTAATTGATCTTTTGCAGCAGTAGTAACATTTTTAACAATTCACTCCAGTGCTTCCAGATTTTCTTAGAACCCAAGTAGGTCTGTTAATAACTATTAGAGCAACTTTACAAAAAAAAATTAAGTGAGATGGTTATTAGCGCAACTCTTTCGCCGCATTGGCGGTGACAAATAATTTCGACAATTTACATTCAAACGTAGATAATGTCTTCAATTTTATCTTTCCTAAAACCTGGAATAAATTTAACGAATAAAGTCACAGTGGTTTGATGATTTTGATGATGATTTGATTTGAGTTTTGTAAACTTTTTCAATCTTACAATTTTATGTTTTAAAGCTTTGCGCAAGGTGACAAGATGTTAAATCACACCAAACCATTTCCAGAAATAAAGTTGTATAGAAATTAATTTTGATAGGGAAAGGGATAAAGGCGTAGGACTCGCTTTCATTCTGGAGCGCAACGTCAAATACAAAATAACGAACACACCCGCCGCCTTTATCCAGATGATTTTCTAGAAGTGATGTTCATATCGGGAATTATCAACGTATATATTCCGCCCGTCAACAGTATTGGAACCAATTATCATCCCAACATCTCACATCTCCTCCAAGATGATAGTCGCATTATACTTAGTGATTTCAACGCACACCACGAAAGATAGCACTCCCTACTCCCAACTGATCAACGAGGCATTGCGATAGCTGACCAAATCGATATGCCAGATTTTGCTACGATAAACCATTGTTTATCGACCATTGTCAGTTGTTCACTCTTACAACAAACCCACACAGCCTTAAGCCCAGACCACATTCCGATTGTGGTCAGCATCGAAAAGAACAATGACTTTATAGAACCAAAGCGACATACATACGTCACCTACAAAAAGGCTAACAATGTAGGCTTCGGCGACTTTATCGAAAATAACATCAGCCAACGTGCCTTAGAAGTGGTGATAAGGCATTCAGGACAATTGTCCAGATAGCGGCAAAGCGCTTTATCCCAGATGGAAGGTTATGTAGTATGAGGTCGAATTACCCTTCCGAAGGGGCACGCTCATCACAACAGCGGGATAATATTAGAGCCGAAAACCCAGCAGACGAACAGTTAAAGCCTTGACATCCCAGATAAATAAATTAGTGAATGAACATCGACGTAATAAATGGTTAGAACACTTAAATAAATGTTCCCTAGCCGCGATAAACCTATGGAAGACTTATAGACATCTCTCTGGTCCAAGAGTAGCAATTTGACTGCAGTTGAATTCAATGATAGGAAAAACTCAGAGGCGAAAAAATGCGCTACAGAGTTCTGCTGACATTTCATTGAACACCCTACATCGCAGGACAAAGAGAAGAGAGCAATATTAAGAATTATTATTAACTTACGGAGAGACCATCAACGACACTCTTTCAATCAGACCGAAGTTAAGATCACCATCGCCAACTCCAAACCATCCAAAGCCTTGAAACCTGATGGTATATCAATTTTCTTGCTAAAGAAGAGCTAATGCATTGAGTTTCATTTATAAACTGATCAATTTGTCGATCCACAGCCTGGTGACACCGGACATCTGGAAAGTCGCGAGGATCGTCCCGATCCTAAAACCAAGCAAACCAGCGACCAAAGGAGACTCTCATCGCCCAATCTCCTTATGATCACCATTGTTAAAGAACATGGAAAACATTCTCCTCCCAGCCTTTAAGCAACACTTCCCTTCAACCAATCACCGACATGGCTTTAGGGAAGCTCACAGCACAACCATAGCCTTAACCTAGATTACTGCAAGGATAGCAAACGGACTCAATCAGCAACGACCGTGTCAACGCACTATTGTGGCGGCATTCGACCCCTCCAAGGCCTTTGACACGGTCGATCGCCCCATTTTTCTGAGAGTTATTATAAATTCCACCCTGCCCAATGACAAAGACCTGGACTGTCAATTATCTGTGAAGTCGGCAGGCATTTGTTTAGTTTAGGGGACAAAATCATCTCATAGAAAGATCTAGATAGGCTTTCGACATGGTGGGATTCTGTCACTTCTCTTCTTCAATATCTATCTAACGTCACTTGCGGACCCATCCACAAACGTCTCAATAGTGTCATATGCAGACGACTGCACAGTCTTTGCATTAGGAGTGATCGTAGACAACATAAGCGCTAGAATTACAAACTATCTGACGACCATCGTGGACTACTTTCGGAACAGAAACTTAAGGGTATCTGCTCCTAAGTCCTCAGTTTCTCCCTTCACGACGTGGACAAAAGACTGTCCCCTCACATCGTGTCGTAGGCAACATCATACCAACGATACGCTATTCTATGATCCTAGCAGTTACCTTCGAAAGTCTTCTTCACTTCTCCTTTCACGCTACTAACATCAATAGCAATATAAGGACGAGAAATAGGGTCCTAAAGGTGCTAGCAGAAACAACATGTGGCATGGATAAAGAGACAATTATTACCATTTACAAGGCAATAGGCCGCTCCCTCTTTAACTATGCCAATATTGACCTCATTCCTAAGCGAAACCCAAAGGCAAGCGTTAAAAACAACGCAGAACAACGCACTACGTATCGCTACGGGATGCGTGAGGATGTCATATCTTGTGGCCTCCCATCTCAATCAGCACATAGTCACTGACGATCCCACATTTCTCCACATAAGACAGGACTTTCGACGATTTAACACGGACAACTTGAATGTAATACTAACAATAGTGGACTTACAATCAGTAAGTGAAGCGCAGCGTTGCTTACATCAATCATCAGCTACAGACCAGAACCACACGACACGGCACACCTCTTTGGAAGTTGTGTCAAACCGGCAACCCTTCGACAACCCTTCGCCAGTAGACTTGTGGCCCATTTTCTAGATCCATAATCCATAATATCTGTACCAATATCCCATAAGCTTACAATAGAACATATAACATTAACATTTTCTTAATATCCAACAGGGAAACACTTCGGAACAGCAGGAGAGCTGTTACAACAAGAACAACAGAAAGTTTACTTATTTATACTTTCAATTTTGTACAATGGGTCAATTCGACTTCCGGGTACTGTACTTGTCTTAATTGACAAGTACACGTCCTCTAACCTATACATTCATTTAAGTGAAATTTATGCGAGGAATTTGTAAGCTAAGTTAACTTGACATGTTCTATAAATTTACAAGTACTGAAGATCAAGAATTTTCGACTTGTGCACAATACACAAAATCAAACGCCTTTCAAATATCAAAAAACAAAACAATTTACAAAGGGTGCCATTCAACGTATGCTATAATGATAAACACACGGTTGATGTAAGTTTGTATATCAATTCTACAAATTGATTGGATCGATTCAGATTGTAATCTTGTAATTCATACATACAGTGAACAGCAAAAGTCTTAGTTCGGCAATATATTTTAGCAATTTCATGAATTTTAGCCAAAAGTTTGTATAAAAATTTATAGTTTATATATTTCTGCATCCGTCAGTGTACAACAACTTTCTTTTATTCAGGTGTCTAAAAATAACGATACTTATAGCAAAAATTTGTGATAATATTTGATTCCTTACCTAGTAACTGTTTAGGAGTTCGCACCGGAAGAAAATATGTAATTTCTGTACGTTTGGTTACTCAGACCTGTCTATCATAGATGCAGTTGGGGTGGTTTTACAGTTTGTCTCCAATTCTATTGTTTTTGTTTTGTGTTCTATGTTTTTTATAAATCTCTATTTTCTTTGTGCAGTATTCCTTTTTACTTATAGAACGTAAATATAAAAAAACCGTCCCTGGAGTAGAGTATAACAAGCTGACAACTTCTGTTGTGTGTTTCAAATTTACGTGTATTTATATAAAATGTTTAAAATTCATATATGTGCTCCCATTGCTATTGTATTTGTTTTACGAACACAACAATGTATCTCTAAAATAATTTGAAATTTTGAAATTTGCGATTATGTTTCCAAGTGATATTTAGAAAGTAGACTGAGTTATTTAAATAGAATAAATACATAATTTCGCATTTGAATAAATTCTCAAAAGACACTGTAATGTTTACAGCGTCCTTAGTCAAACACCACTTTTAACACAGTCAAACACCACATTTTTAAAATTTACGAAAAAAATTATATTCACTATTCATGAATTTAGCCGATTAATTGTTAGAACTTACATTCAGTCTGCATGGTTCAATAACATAAACTAAAGATAAATTTAGAAATTAATATTATGGAGTTATTGAAAAGCTACATAACCGGCCGACAGTTTGTTATTAATGTAAGCAGTTTTGTAAGTGCTATCCTGTCGATAATAGCTGGTGTATTACTGGTAATATCTTGGGACCAGTTTTTTATTTGACAGGCGTTTAACTTGAAAATTCTATATTGAGGCAAAGTTCGCACAATTTAAGTCAAAACTTTTTGAAATATATTGGCTTAGTTGTAGAAACTGTTTCCGCATAATGCCTTTCTAAAGCTAATATGGTGTTGTGGTGACTACAGCAGCACCTTGATATATAAAAACTTGAACATACATAAAGATTTCGATATGCGAACAATCAGATATGAGGTTTGCAAAATTTTCGGTGAGGTATTTAAGAAATTTTAATTTATTCCTGATCGGGTCTAAATTATATGTTTTTAGTTTTAAAATTATAACAATTATTGTAATTGTCAGATATAGCTTCAACAAGATGGCCGCTATCAGTTGTCAAAGTTTGACAGTCCCTGCTGAAATCCATATTACATATAAACCAATATTTGTAAGCGTAGAAATCATTTACAATTCTCTAATTATTATGACGATAAATAGTATGTCGATAAATAAAAGTATTTTTTTTTCGATTTTCTTACTGTTAGACAAGAAAAATAAATGTATGGTTAACCTAATCATTTCGAGATCTAAATCCAAAGTTTGCAAACACCACTTTAACTTCGAGGACGAAAAATTGCCGTAGTGTTCAGAATCCGATATAATTATTTCATGTATATTAAAACAGACAATTGTTAAAAATAGTATCATTACCACACGTTTTATTTTTGTTTAAATTTTAATTTCTCTAAAATCCATAATGCCTGCTTACATAGAATTTCAATTTAATTGGTTTTTATTTAATGGTTCTTACATCTCGCCTTAAAACATTGCGAAAATATTGGAAGATAAGGGCCATTATTACAACTTGCCGTTAAACTTGGGTTGAGTTAAATGTACCTTTAGCTAAAGGAAACTGTAAAGTTAACTTTAACTTATATCTTACAGATAAAATAACGTTAACTTTTTCAAAAATAAGACAGTGGCGGAGAAATTTCGATAACATTGCTAAAATAAAACGAGTTTTATTTAAACGCAGGGGCAACGAGGGGCTTCTTTTTTGCTGTATTTGCTCATTTGTTTATATTTGAAGTTGACGTATTGAAAATAATACATAAAATGGTAAGTTTAAACATAAACTTAACTTTAAAAGTTACCAGTAGGATGATATTCCCTTTAGTTTAACGCTCACTTCTACCTTATCGTCCACTTATAATAATGAAAAACAATTTATCTGCTCGTTAAAATCCTCCCTTTAGGTAACGGCAAGTTGTAATAATGGCCCTTATTTACATTAAATAAATTTCCTTGATTAATGCATTATCTTAACAACCCATGTTGTTAAACTTGCCTTTAACTAAAGGTAGGCTTTTAACGGACAGATAATTTGTTTTTACTATTATTGTATATGGAGTCAGCATTAAGCTAAAGAGAAGATCATCCTACTTGTAACTTTTAAAGTTAACTGGCAACTTCAAATATAAACAAAATGACCAAACACAAGGAAAAAAGAAGCTCGTCGGTGCCACTGCGTTTTAAATAAACTTGTTTAATTTGGCAAAAGTTATCGATATTGCTCTGACACTGTTGTATTTTTAAAAAAGTGAACTTTATCGTATCAGTCATATCGAAAATGTTAAAGGTGACTTTAAGTTGTAATAATGGCCCAAAGTCTGTTAGATTACAAAGGTCGAACACATCAATTATAAATCCCTTAAAATTACTGTGGATTTCGGTTTTTTTTTGTTGTCTTATAAAACACAAAGTAAAATCAGCAACGGTTTAACTTCATTTAAACTCAACTGTATCCTATAGTTTTCTAACAACAAAAACCACAACAAATTTTTTGTTCTTCCTTTCAATTACATATCCTCCAGGTATATGTGTGTGTGTTTTTTTTTTCGTACTAAAAGCTCTGTAGAAATTTTGAAAAGTTTATTGTTTATTTCTATTACTGTTGTTTTGTCTGTTATTGTTGTTTTCTTCCTATTTCTACATGAAAACAAAGGCTCAAAAACCATAAAACATCAACAAATGTTATGAAGTGACTGCAAACTGTTGGTTATGGTTGTTTTTGTCGTGTTTTAAACAATCAACACTTGTTGTAGTAATGAAAATACATATGTACAAGAAAAACCTACATGTTGTGTATGAAAACCGGAGAAGTAACAACAACAGCATTTGTTTTCCTCATATTAGTAAAAAAAGGAGTAAAGGAGTCTTTTCTTAGGACTGTAACGACAATTCTGTCTTACACTCATTCATTTATGGTAGTCTGCTAAAGTGTTTTTAGTTATACCTGTTTATGTACCAGTCATTGTAAAAAAGCCATGTAGCTGAGTTAAACCCTTCAAAATAGCATTGTTGGATACAAATATTTCTTCGGCGACTTCTCTTTGCGTATTTCTGGCAAAAACTCGGAGAGTAAATAAAATTAACATGAAAAGTTTCTACGAAATATGCTGAATTAATTAAAGTCACGTAATTGTTTATAAATATTTTGCAACCTCGGCGTATATGTTTAAAATAATTCAAAATATTAGGTTATTCCAATAGTGTCAGTTCCAATAGGTATGATTTATATCCAAATCACTTTTGCCTAGACGCGTTCTATCAATAAACACTGCATGTAAGAGAATATATCCTTTCCGTTTTCCAAACACTAAACAATGACAAAGAAGGTGTTATAGTCTCTTCATCCTCGTTGTTGCAACTTCAGCAGCAGTCATTGTGCGTGTATACATAGAGATCAGTGCCTCGGTATAACGTTCCTAATATGGACTCCGGTCAAATAAAACACAATTTTATTTCATCATATTTTATTTAAAAATAAATAAAGTTTATGTGAGAACAGTTGTTTGTCCTACTGCAAAGGAATGGTAATTTTATTTTCAGGTGCGTCAGATTAGCTGTTATCCGCAATAACCCAATAATCAATAATAATCAATAATGCGGGCAACTATCTTTCCACACTTTCCAGTGACTTACCGTAATCTATACTATTATGATAAATATTCCGTTGGAGTAAAATACGAACATACGAGTACATACATACATACATAGTCAATAGAAGGACAACGACCCAGCCTCTCACACCGCGTATGTTGTGTGTTAGTTTTATACATGAGAGGCGGTATCTATAGTTTAAAGTCGACGCCGAAGGACAGATTATTGAAAAACTTTTAATGGCAATTTTATTTACTTTTTACTCATTATTCACTTAAAAATAAATAAGATTTGTTGAGTTCATAACATCAGATTTGTTTACGGCACGATTTCATCGTAGGAGTCAAAACCCTTTCATCTATGTTATTTCAGGGCGGATGAGAAAGCATCCTACTTCATTTGTATTGACAATTTTGAACAAAATTCACTTCTTTCCATTATGTACGCAACTCACGCTGTAGTTGGCTGCCAATGGATCAGAAACCCACTGATATATGTTGATGATAATAGCAGTGTCCCTCTTCCATTTAAGAGGAGTGAAATAGAAAAAGTTTTAAACTCCCGTATTTGATTATCATTTGTTGTTAGTATTCCTATTTACGAATTACATTTCAAATCATTGCCAATGGACAGAAAAAACTTTCCAACGTACTCAAATTTGTGTAATTAGTAACAATCTTCTTCTTCTTATATATAAAAATGAATGTGTGTTTATTTGATTGTGGGTTTGTTTGAAGTCTATAGACGGCTGAACCGATTTTCTTGAAATTTTCGCAGTATCTTCCTGTATGTCTGGAAGGAGTTATAGGCTACTTTTTATGGTAATATAGGCAAATAAAATAAAATAAAATAAATAAAAAAGTATGAGTGTTATTGTCTAACAAAATATGACATATACGTCACCCGTCACTCTATGCAGTATTTTATACACGAAAGTAATTGAAATACGTCTATATATGTATATAAAAATGAATGTGTGTTTATTTGTTTGTGGGTTTGTTTGTTTGAAGTCTATAGACGCCTCTGTGTCTCGAATGAACTAGAGGCCACTTTTTATTTTAAAATTTCAAGTAGGCGAGGTGCCACGCCGACATACCCAATAAGTATTTAATGTCGCATATCTCATAAACTGCAACAGCTAGATTCCTCAAATTGTGTATGGACAACTTTGACATCTATATGAACAAAATAAGCAGACTTGCTGTAATGGGCGTGCCACCTCCTGTAAAAATATTAAATATCTAAGAAAATATAACAGTTAGAGTCCTAAAATTTCGTCGAATCAACTTCAGTATCATATTTTAGACAAAAATGGGCTGACTAGAAAAAGGGGGCGTGGTACTTCGCATATGAATTAAATTTAAAACTTCTTATATCTGGGAAGTCATTATAGATAAAATCATAAAATTGTACACGGGCAACACTGAAATCCATATGAATATTTGTGAAAAAATTGCCGGACTAGCAATAAGAGCTAGACCCTCCCATTTAAATATGATACAAAAATTCGTGTACATGGAAAACTATTAGAGCTAGAGTCTAGCGTGAACCACTTTGACACACATGTGAACATTTCGGGTTAGGGAAATAAATGGACTTTATTTTTTTATGAATTCTTAAACAGAAAGTAAATACTAAACATCATATATCTGATAAACTATTGCAGCTAAATTCATGTGTATTGACTGTTCATTCCAATATCTGTTTTATTATACGTTTTTAAAAATACGCATATAGGGACATGTGTAACTTAGGTACCATTAACAGTAGTTTTAACATTAACATTGATGACACTATACCCCTTTAATTTATTAACTACCTACCGCATACATAATTTTTTAAAGAACCAATTCAATATTTATATTTCACATCGATAGGAGTAGCGAAGAACACCGGGTTTTAGCTAGTTAATGATAAAAGCAAGTAAACAAAAACTGACAAAAATAAAAAATGTCAAATGGCAAAGGAAAATAACAAAAATGTAACAAATCGCGTGTCCTACAATTTTAAATCGACTCCGAACAACTGATTTTTGAGAAACTATTCATCGAAAATTTATTTATTTTCTGAGTTTTTGCCAGAAATCTGCTGAGAGTTTTTGTTAGTTAGTTTCGTTTGATATATCTGACTTGCACCGTGGGCTTGCTCCGTAGCCTCGCGTCGATATCTACTAGCCTAGACTAGACTTCTAAAACGATATAACAAACTAATATTTTCATTGCAATAGCTTCTGTTAGGAATAATTTTATAGAGGTAGCTTTGAGCAAATGTTATGGAAATATTCGTGTGTTAAAATAAAATAAAAAATTTTCTCAAAATTTTGATGTTATTGCCGCTAATTAGGAGTCCCACTAGTACCACATAATTTTATGTTTGGCTAAGTGAACGAAACCCTGTTAGTTGTTTATGGGCTTTATAATAATAATAAAGTGAAAAATAATTTTGTGTACGCCTACCGTTATAATGTTTAAAATAGTTTTTAGCTTGAATTTTAATTAATATATGGCAGATTGAAAACACTTTTATCTCATTAAAGGTAATAAAAACAGAAACCAAAGAAAGTAAAAAAACCTTATGATAATTGAAATCCATCAAACACAAAGGTACGGAAAACTACCCATCTTCTCTTTTGTTTGCAAACTTATAAAGAGACCAACTGTTTGTCCCATTTTTCTTAAAATTTTTTCATGATTTCGGTTGACAACATCTCATACAAGCTCATGTTGCTGACAGTTTAAAAATATGGACACTGGACTTCATGGACAATATAACTAATAGTGACAAAAAATTATCAGTTGTGGCAATAACCACATAATTGGTCATTACAACCTTTTAGTCAGGAGTACGACCTAGTTTTTCACACCACTTATGTTGTGTGTGTTAATTTTATACATGAGTGGTGGGACCTACAGTTTAAAGTCGACTCCGAACGACAAATTTTTGAGAAACTTTTCATGGCAGTTTTATTTTTTTCTTAGAGTTTATGCTAGAAATCTGCTGAGAGGAAGTCACCGAAGAAATATTTTGTCATGTCTAACCTTGGGCTTGAACCGTATTCTTACGTCTAATAAGCCAACACACTACCTACTAGACTACGGCGACTACTGGTTTTCTTAATTAAATTTTCTATTTATGCATATAACTTTGCGTCGTATTTTTATACCAAATGCATTATTTGCTCATAATTCAGTACAGGATGTATCTCATGTATGTATTACTGGAAAAATGTGTTCTTTCTTCGTGTTTAATCCCAATAATCTCATTTCAAAATAATTTGAATTCACAAATATTTCATTTATTTTCCCCGATTACGAAAAACAAAACATAGCATTACTTTGCATATAAAAAATTAAAAAAGGAATATTAAATTAAAGTTTTACTAAAATGGAATCATAAATCGTAATCATAATTTTTATTACTATCCAAGCCATCAAATCATAATACTCCCTACCGACTCAGAAATTTTTGCAAAAGTTTGATTTTAATTTCAACGCTTTCTTTTATTACGTTTAGGTAACAGTAATTGTGACAACATACTAACGAAACAATTTTCTCTACCATTGGAAACGGTTAACAAATCGATTTAGACAGCCCATGTTTCATGAAAAATTAAAAAATACTAACAGTGACAATATTTGAAATGTACGGTATTAGGAATTCGAGAAACTTAAACGAAAAAGCATAACATGTGAAGCAAGAGATACGACAATTTTTAACACCAACAGCAAAACTAAACATGCTTAAGTTTAAGGAACTGAAATCTAGGGACGCCACTACATCTGTACTCATTATTTTTTTTATTATTATATACTTGAACAGCAACGAAAATACCGTTATTATGCCCGAATATCTTCTGTATGATTCTTAGGCAGTTGTTGATGGATATCTGAAGTTTTTGCAATCATGCGTGAAACTAACAGTTGTTGTTTTCCTCCCTAAAAAAGGGGAAACCCTCATACAGAATCGGCGGCGGTCCAGCCGTATTCCTTTGCAAATAGACACTTCTCACCAACAGCAATCGTTGACCTGAAGGGCGCTTTCAAAAATTTCCAATCGAAGGCGGTTGTCATGGCTGGCGGTATGCGCAATATATTGAAATTTTTAAGAGTAGTAAATAGAGGCACCTACTAGGTTTTTACGCCGCTCTTGAAATATTATGGTGGCGAAACAGCTTCAGGAACTACAACCTAAACTGACTATTGTGGATTTAGGTTTTACCCGGCACACCCATTCCTGGAAGTTCAAGCAGACCATAAAGCTATTAACAACATTATGTTCATCGTGAAGTTTAGACGCAAATGAAACTTATGCTAGAATATGCAAGGGTTGACTGATTTGATAATTTGACGATACTACATGACGTTCAAATATCCTAATCCAGGGGAATAAAATACGTGGAGGTTATTTTGGACTACAAACACTTATAGACGGGCGATGAAAGAAAGCGACCATAACTCTTTACACCTCTCAGAATGCTATGGACAAAAATTGGCAACATACACCTGTCATCACCTACTTGCTCAATTAGACAGTAATGAAACCTAATTCGGTTTGCGGTGTTCACGTTTGGTGGATAGTTTGTACAAATACAACTAAAGGCCTTTCATTTGATACCAATTTGTTGCAACACTGAGAAGTTATTGACATGATTACATGTTTACTTATAACTTTTTCAATTCGTGGATCCAACCTCTGCTCTCTTTATATCTTTAAGGATCATCTGCATTTTGATTGCCACCGATAGAGTTTACTACAATGCAAATTTCATTGTAAAATTATAAAAACAATTCGAAGATTTTTGTATTTAAGAACAATTTCTATATTCAACGAGCATATTCTATTGCTCAACCTGTGTAATTAATATGCAAACATCGTCAACTGATACTGTTATTTTTGATATAAATTTTTAATATACATATGTATCCATATATACGTAAATAAACATTTTGGTATATTTTATATTAAATTTGTTTAGAATACATAAAAAATTTACATGATAAATTATTCAAAATTTAATTACAGTGTCCCAATATAGAGCATTTCATATCACTATATAAACAAATGTAGAATACACATATTGTTACGTTTTTACCTTTTTAAAAACGTTTAAAATATGAGATTGTAGATTGCAAATAAAATAAAAATAAATTTGTATTTAGTTTTAATTCAACTTATTTATTATTATTCAAACAATTCTTCGTGCCACTGTTCACAACCTTATGTAAACAACAACAATTACTTTATTTGTTATTCCTTGGTTTACACCCTTTGTGTAAACAATAACAATTACAAGACAATTGTTCGACAGATCTTTGTAACGAAGATCATCAAACCACGATTTCTCTCTTCAAACACACCACGTCTTTACACAAGGACTCCACTAACTCAGTCGCCTGATTTGCTTTGCCTTTTATATGCCAAAGTAAACAGTCTGATGAATGTTCTTGGAGGCGAACCTTCATGACTTCACCTTCTCACAATCTCTATAAACGTAAACATCGTTGTTTACGTTTATTCTTGTAGTGTTGTTGGTATATTTTTGTTTACTTGTTTACCATTTTTTATGCTGATGTTTATTGTTACATCAAGTAGTGGGCTAATTTGTAAATAAGTTCATTGTTTGGTTTTTTTAGCTTTTGTTTATAATTTTAATGTTAAACGATGTAAAATCAAAACACCAGTATCTAGATTTTTTAATTTTCGTAACATTATGTTAGTATATGGTGTACATTTGTAAATAGAATCTGCCAATCTATATAAAATATCATGTTGGTTATGACTTTGATTAATTTTTTTCTCCTTATCTAGTTGCCATTTTAACAAATGAAATGCAGAAAAATATTAGGAAAATAAAAATTTCAAAAACGGAGAGAAAAATAAAGAAATATTAATTTTTTTGATCAAAAATTAGAGCATTGTCTAGATATACTCGTACAGTGCATTGTGTTGGAACTTGACAAAAAGGATAGGAGAGGAACGAAAGAGGGAGTAGAGTTTGTGAATATTAGATTTATGTTTGTTTAAAAACATAAATCACTGTGAGATTCACAGTCCAATTACCCACAAACGGCTGCGTTCTACGAGACAAACGTATTTTACGTAAAAATGCAATTATCGGGAACAAATGGCTTTGATTTCCAGGAGTATCTGTAGAACAGAAAAAGACAAATCAAGTTGCGAAGGTGTTTTAATTAATCACTAGAATTGGATACCCTTCTACCTTTCCTTTTCGCGGTCGATAAGTCTCAAAAGAGACTTTGAGACCCCGTCTCATACATGCGAGTTGTATATCATTTTCGGTCAGACATATGTAATCAGTAGGAGCATTGCTTGCGGCACTTGAATGCTTCCTTGGCCAATCGGGAATTGACTGTGGTTTAGTTAATTTAGTTTATTATTTCTAAATTCTATTTCAGTTTAAAAAAGCGTTACTAGGCTCAAGAAAAGCTTTATTCTTCTTAAGGTTTCAAATTTTTATAACGATAGTTTATCTTTGACTCTATATTTTTGTCGGCACTAAATAGTTGTCGTGAAACAGAAATCAGCGTATGTCATTATAATTTCCTCAACATTATTTTTGATTACAAAACTTTAGTATAGTATAGCTTATTAGAGGTGAGGCCACGATTCAAACCCCAGGTTAAACATCTCCAACAAAACGAAATATGAAAAATATTACTTCGACGACTGCCTGTCAGTCTCTGAAGTTAAATAAAAATTGACATGAAATCTGTCGTTCGGAGGCGACTTTAAACGTGTGTATAAAAACAACACGCGCAACATAAGTAGTGAGAGAAGCTAGGTTGTAATTTTGACTGAAGGGTTTTAATGACCAATTATGTATGTATGGTGTTCTTTGCATAGAACGGAATTTCATTATAAAAGCCCTATACTTTTAAAAATATCTTAAATGAGGATCTTCATACATCTCGGCCGGCGTTAGGTGTTGTTTCAGAAGTCGCCATAGTCTAGTAGGTAGTGTGTTGGCTTATTAGACGCATAAAGCCTGGGTTCGAGCCCCAGGCCAGGCATCAAAGACAAAATACAAAAAGTATTTTTTCGGCGACTTCCTCTCAGTAGATTTCTGGCAAAAACTCTGAGAATGAATAAAAATTGCCATGAAAAGTTTCTCAATAAATAAAAATCTGTCGTTCGGAGTCTACTTTAAACTGTAGGTCCCACCACTCATGTATAAAATTAACACACACAACATAAGTGGTGTGAGAAACTAGGAAGTTGTACAATGGGTCAATTCGATTTACGGGCACTGTACTTGTCTTAATTGACAAGTACACGTCCTCTAACCTAACCTAACCTAACCTAGGTGTTAATTAGGCACCATTTCTTAAGCAATTAATTTTTGTTAATTACGCTATTATAATGAGCTATTGACCAGAATAATTGAACAACCCTAATACACATTTATACAAATATGTGTTTATATATACTGTCATGAACAAAACTTTACATATCCCCATACATGCGGTTTTTTCGTTGTCTTCCTTCTAAATGATAAATTTTCACGGAACCTGAAAAAAAATTTTAAAAACTTTTTAACCTCTGATTTATTAAGTCCATATTTATCGCAAACTGTTTTTATCTTAAATGCAGCATTAAATTCTTTTTTTACCCTAATTTTTAAATCTTCACTAACCTTCACTTTAGCAGTTTTTAGCAATGTAATGCACAAAAATAAATTCAAAATATATATTGAAATAATAAAAAACAATTGAAATAAATCAAACACGTTTAAAAGTATTGAAGAAAAAATTGGTAGACATTTTTTTCCTAAAAAATACAAAAGAAAATTGAAACAATTAGGGTTGGTGGTAATTGTTTTTAAAGGGAGTGATCTTTAGGAGGTGTTAATTATAATTACTCATAAGTATTTATTATCGTTGGTTGATTTGAAACAAGAAAGAAAGAATAATTTCTTATTGTTATTTCCCTATGGTTATTTCGATTTCACCAAACTTCTGTTCTTGACAGAAAAAGTAAATTTAACATTAACTGTAAAATATGGACACATTGCCTTTGTTCATGGAGGTTATGTAAACAAATAGAAATTATTATAATCCACTTATGTTATTTAACAAAAAAAAATTATTAGATAACATTTTTTTATTAAATAATTTTAGTGTTCAAAACCTATTCTGAACAAAAATGATTTTGTAAGCTCAATATTGTTGGTGTGAATAAAATAATATTGGTTGTAAGAAAATTAATACAAATATAGAAAGAAAGTATCTTGAGTTCTTGGTATGGCGTTAGTATTTTGTAATTTGTACTTTAATTTACAGAAGTTATTTTGTCAAATATAGTATGAGCAGAAACCTAAAAATGACATTTTTATATCAAAATCTCCTTTTTTTTGCAAACTAACGATGAAGAATACGAGTTTTTTATTAGTTAGCAATCCACTTGTATTTAATCTATACCGTTATGATAGAAAGCTTTATGATAAAAAGGAATCAATCAAAGTAATACTTACAAATATAAATAAAATAGAAAAAAATAAAACCACTTGCCAGAGTGCAATCAGAAATAGTGGCAATGACATAGAGTGGAAAAACCGACACGAAATATTTTAAGTCGGTTACAATATCAGTTTTATATCACTGGCAGCTACCTACATACAATATGCATCAGTTCCAACAACGTACTCACAACTATTGCTGTAACCACTGGTATCAATAATACAATACGTTATGTTGTTGTAACTATTGGACTATTGTGAAGGAAAGAAGTCAACTAACAATTGACAACATAATCTAGTTTACGTTTGCATCCCTTTACGACAATCATTCATTTAAACATTTGAAAACAATATCAATATTAAAAAAAAACGTAAAACATAGAAAACTGACTTCCATTCATACAGTGTATTGTGGTCGAGTTAGGAAATTAGGTTGTAGGAGGAGAAAAATTCAAAGTGTAAAGGATTGATTGGATAATTTTTTTAATGACCAATACTGCACATAATTTTTGATTTATGTCATCTATCAATTTTCTTAATTGGAAAATGCCAGTTGCAAACTGGCAAACCACAGTTGCAAACCATTACCGCCAAATAAGCCCAGTAGATAGAACGTATTAAGCACTTCAGCATTTATTCGAACATCCCACTGTTCTTAAATTTTCCACTAAATATAGGAGCAGAATAATTTTAAGAATCGTTAGAAAGGAAATAACAGGAATTGTTGCAATGTTTTGCCACTAGATGCGGCTGTTTACTATATACTTTGGATATGGATTTTTACTATTTGGTAATTCAGGTAACGCTTCCTTTAATAATGTAAAGCGATTATCCCCAAATTCACTAAGCCATACATGTCAACTACGCGATAACGGGTAAGTACAACGAAAGCAGTTATCGAATACTCATAACGATAACTGTATTATAAAAAAAAGAGATTTAAAGCTAAAAAAAAAATCTTACATACAATGGGTTTAAAGGAAGGCAGTATTGAATGTATGAGCTAGTCGATGACTAAAAAATGAAATATTACAATTTTTAGAATACTGCTTTAATAAAATCTAAGCTAATATTTGAAACCTAAAATTTTTAATTCGGCAGGATAGATATTGTTACGTTTTTACCTTTTTAAAAACGTTTAAATATGAGTTCGTTAATTGCAAACAAAGTAAAAACAAATATGTGTTTAATTTCAGTAAAACTCTCTTTATTCTTTACACTACTTTTGTGTGCCACCGTATACAACTTAACGATACAATAATAATAATCTGTTTATTCACCTTACTAGTTCACACAACTATTCGCTTTACAACCATGACTTGTTTTGTTCACGCGCAACTTGACACAAGGCTGACTGAATTCTTACTGACTGCTGCCTGCTTTGTCCAGCCCTTTTATAGTTCGACGCAACCATTCGAACGACATTCTTGAAGTGTAAGGTTCGTGATCTCGCCTTCTCGAGAGCTCTATTGCTAATACATTGTTGTTTGTGTACTTTGCTTATGCTGTCTATCCCTTTTTGTCACATACATGTTGTTGTTGGTACCAGGCGCAACCAGGTTCGTCGTACATATATGTGTGTGCAGCTTTAGATTATCAACAAGTTCATTGTATTCTTAGTGTTGGTGTGTATTTGTATCGTGTGGCTTTTGTTAATCGTTTTTGTTGTTAAACGATATTAGGTCGTTTCGATTTGCGTAACAATATGTTATAGTCTTACAGACCGAGACAGTAAGACTTACGGAAATAATAATTGCATTTTTAAAAAAACATAGCGTACAATTCCAATTTCTAACAATAAATATTCTTCAAAAAACTTAAAAAGCGTATAAGGGATACCATAACATAAACTAAAAGCATTTGTTAGAAAAATGTTAATTACGTGCATTTATGCTGCAATAAAACAATAAAAAATCAATTTGGATATCATTTTTTTTAAGCAAGAGTAAAAAATATTGTTGCACACTAACAAAAGAAATAGCAACATCACCACACAAAAGGAAATTTAGAAAATCTTTATGGAGAATTTGAACAAAAAAAAAGGGGAAAAGGAATTTGTGTTTAGGAATCCACATATATTTGCTATTGTTTTTCTTAAATTTTTCCATTATTTACAATAAAAGTAATAGAGATAAAAAGTAAAAGTATAAGAGATTGAAATGAAAAAGAACTGAATATTTTGTTGCAAGTTATTCTTCCTGTGCTGTTTCTGTAACGCCAAAAGTATGACATACATACTTACAAAAATCAATATGCTCGTAATAAATAATTCACATTCTTATGTTCTATTTTCTTTTATATTCTGAGTTTTCTATGGCTACCATAAACAATTATTGTTGAGTTATGTTGTTGTGGTGTCTGTTATTTTTTCGACTCTCATTACTTCTTCTTTTAATTGTTGTGTTATTAAGAACTAGTCGTTACTAAAATTTTACAAGTAAAATTTTATTATTATACTTTTAAAGAAGTTGTTGACATTCGACAAATAATTATCTGTCAAAATTTTGCTGATAACACGGTGCGACAGTGAAAGTACACCCTATTAACTACATAGTCTAAGCTATTCACTAGGTTGAGTAGAACTCAAAAATACTTTTTTACCATCAAAAATTTTGATAATTTTTAACTTAAAGTTCATTTGATGAGACAGCATATATAAAAAATATGACTAAGCTGTTTTAGTCTTTAAATAATAACTACGGTAATTTTTGTCCAATTTTATTAAACGAATTGTCAATCTTTTCACAATATAATGCACTTTCAGAATATCACCACTTATTTCATATTTCACCCTTCAAAACTAATATACAAGTTTAAACAAAATGTTTATGTATACTGTTTTAAAGGCAATTCCCTTCCCTTTTTAAAAAACTTTGGATTTTTAAAATAGGTTAAAAAATATTTGGGTAATATTTTGTGTGTAAAGTTAAAAAAAACCGTTTTTGTCAAATAAAACAGGTTTGGAGGGTTCTTGAAAAATAAAAATAAAAATATTTTTGAGTTCTACTCAACCTGGTGAATAACTTAGACTAGATAGTTACTCAGGTGTATTTAATTTTTTTTATTTTGTCTCATAGTGTAATTTATCCGTTATTACACAAGTTTAAACTCTGTTTCCCTTAAACCCGATACTGACAATATTTTTTGATTACAATTCTAATACATATTTTACTTTGTTTTTTTTAGGCTATATAATAAAATATTTCCTTATATATTGTAATTCAAATCAAAAGACTCTAATAGTATAGCATACTACAATTGCAGAAGATTGCTTCAGACGTTGAATGGAAAAAGATAAATTTGCCTGAAGTGTTAAAACTGTTTGAAGCCGAATGTAACTTGTTGAAGCTCACTGTAAGGACAGCCGTGCTTTATTTTTGGAAATATGGAGATGACAGTCAAATGCTGTTGATCACTTCAGCACAAAAAATGCAACTTCAATTGCATAACTTAACACACACAGCGTGGGTAGCATGAGAAGCAAGATTGTAATCCTGACTAAAGTGTTGTAATGACCAAGGGGTAATGAAAGCAGTAGTAATGAAAAAGACACGTCGTAGTATTTTATTAATGTGTGTGGGAATGAAGTTAGGACGTATCAGGGTTAACTTATTTTCCTGTTAAAACCAAATCATTGGTGTCCACATTATTCAATTTAATATAACAGGAATTGGTATCGGCAGCCTATAGCCGTCTCGGTTAAAAATAACGGTCTGAACAACTGCGACTTTCTCGGGATGTATTTGACGCTCGTGTATCTTATGTGAATCGGTATGGTGCAATATTCGACAATTTTGTAAGACAAGAGTAAGGAATAATTTTTAAATAAAGACAATACAAAATCAGAATTTATAAAAGAGCTAATTATAATAGATTACTAAAAACAAAAAAAGGAAAATGGTATGCTAAATTAAAAAACAAAAAATTATAAATAGGTAACGCAACTGTGAGGTGCAGAACGTTCTAAAGAATGAATTCTTACTAATCTCCTAATAATATTTGACCCAATCAACTAATCTAAATACATATCTTATTTTAACTTCAAGTGGAAATCAGGGAAACATTACGCGCCTACTATGGAGACTACTTGACTCTTAATCCAACAACTAAAACCATGTATTCCATTGGCCCAATTTGAAAGAGAGCATATATCAAAGTCTAAAGTCAAAGATATCAGTATCTTTTTCACGCTAGTAAGAAAAAGCATTGAATTTGACAATAAATACCAAACGTACGAATAGTCCAATCAGTCGTCAAACTGACCTTGGGGTCTAAAACCGTCAGAGATGGAGAAGCTATTCATCGATTATTCATTCTGACATGTTAATAAAAACCTTAAAAGGCCCGTATTATTTAATCCATCTTGACGGAAATCAACGGTCCCCTTCACCCCGAATATGGGTAATAAAACAACTAATTTACCACCCACAATTGCTGTACTTTAGTACTCTTCAGTTTTTAATTTCGAGCAATCTAGAACACTGTTACTAAGCTCAGCCCAAGTAAAGTTTGCAAAATAAGTAACGACATTCTAGTTAATCTTCCCCATATACCATAAGTATTTTTCCATTTTTTTTCTCCCATGTCTTGAACATTACAATAAAAAGTGGAAGGTCGCACGAATAGTATCGAAATCTGGTAAAGATCAATCGAAAGCAGAGTCGTGCAAGCCTATAAGTTTATTATCAAGAATATGAAAACTGTTTCAAGCAATTATGGTGGCTCAATTAGCATCAATATTAACCACTAAGAAGTGCATACGAGTTTGTTAATCGCAAAATTTAATTAAAAATATATTGATAAAGTGGTGATATTAATTTGATTTTACAGGATAAAACAATTAATAAAAACCCAATAAATTTGTTTGTAAGCTGAGAATAAGTGCAGTTGCTTATCAATAATTTTCTTATTGCACTTACTCTCTCATCAAATCTCTATGTGTCACATTGGTGTCAGTATTATTTTTAACGGTAATTTGGGTGTTGTGTCCGTCTTAAAGGTTTTGATATGTAACAGCTTTGGTAGAATACTTCACTAGCTTTTGTGTAGAGATCAATGGTAATTATTCTTTCTAAACGGTTTCGCCCTAAGTTATAAGAAGCGAAAAATTGTCTAATTTTTGAGCAATTGTAGCGTAGTACACCTTCTGTCAACATGAGAACCAGCCGTTCTTTTTAATTTTCTATGAGATTTTATAATTGTTACAGTTGACACCCCTGTCTCACAGATCCATTGTTGGTGCAAATTACTTTTCATTTATCAATCATAATATTTAATAAGATTCTAAAACTTTTTCAGTTTTAGTTTAGATATCGAAACAAATATGTTTTACCTACATTTTTTGCAAAATACAAGAAAAATAAAATTGTAGAATATTATAACGACAATAACCGTTATGAAGTTATTGACATTTGATATTACAACAAAACTTAAAAAAAAAAATATTCTAAAAAATGCAAAAGGCTAATCAGTATAACTCAGTTGAACAGTACAAATTTAAACAAATTTGTTAATCAGCAAACCACAACCTTCATTGACAAAAAAATCGTATGATATTTGAACCTATAAATAGGCTACACTTTAATGATTTTTCATAACGAAAGTGTATGAGTAATATTAAATATGAAATAATAAATATGAATCATACGGGATACTTTTGTACCAAGGATCCAGCAGGCAAAAAGCAAAAAGCTAAATTCTAGGAAATGATTTTGCATTTATATCAGGGTTTACCAACAATGTTTCGGTTATGGATTAGTGAGTAAGAGAGAAAAAATATGTTGAGAGAATTTATTTATTTACAGCCATAAAAAGTGTTATTCATGTACGCTACTTTTATTTTCATTTCATCAACTTACATATGTATGTAAAGCTATCTATCTTTAGCTTAATAATTTTAGATAAATAAAAATAAAATAAAAAATCCATTTTTTATTAAAAGAAAATAAAGCTATCCATCTTTAAAATCAGGCCATGTTTTTTAGATAAATAAAAATAACCCATTTTTTATTAAAAGAAAAAAAAACCAGCTTTCCAAAGCATTTAAAAAAAATTATACTATGCGACAAAATAAAAAGAAATTACATACGCCCAGCTAACGACATAGACCATTTTTAACATAAAATATTTTTTGTATGTTATTCTGAAATAAAATGATCCTTTAATTATAGGAATACTATTTTAATTTTGTTATGGTTTTTTCAACGATTTTTGGGTTTATAATGAAAAAAATGTAATAAAATAAACGACAACAGTATAAGTATTGGCATCACTCAATATCTTTACAGAAATGGCGGAAAAGATATACAAAAGAAATAATTAAAGAATAAAAAATATTGATACCAGAAAAAATTAATTAATTAAACCTATTAATAACGCAAAGTTATTATGGCCAGGAAATCTCCCATAGCATAAAATTACTTGTTTGTTTCTATTTACAATATATTCAAAAAGATAAGGTATTCAACAAATTTGAGTACTTTTCATATGTAGTCGAAATTTTGTTAATACTATTTTCGAATTTTCTGGACAAATTGCTGTTGTTCAGTTGTTTATACCATTTTGTTTATTCTTCATCACTTCCATCATCTATTTCTGGATACAGAAATTCTTTGTGAGAACGTCAACAAGAGTGACTCATGTGGATGAATTTTTTTGGTGGTTTTTGGATTGTTTCTCTGTCACTGTCATGCACTCTACTTTCATCTAGCAAATTCAGTTAGAAATGTTTAACACTCTCTTAAATATTTTTTGCATACATATTATACACATATGTGCAAATATTAGCTTTGACACAGTTAATATTTTAGCATAATGTTTCTGTAAGTTTAAAAATTGACTGAAAAAAATAATGGTATACAGGCGAGCTTAAAATGTGTCTGCTTTAGAAGCAATTGCATAGAATATGTGATTTTTGTAAAGTATTTTGTTCTGTATACTCCCTTGTGAACCTCCATAAATATTTTACATCAATTTATATTCCAATATATCTTGAAGTATATAGTCATTCTCAAGCTCAAATCTCTAAAGTGGAGAAGTGCATTTACATTTGTTTCTGGTGCTATCAAAAGTTATACAGATTTGAACAAATGAGGAATCACAAGTATTAAATCATGTGAATAACTTCAAAATACAGTTTAAAGGACATATTTAAAAGGATATATTTCTTGTTGTAATTAAAATTTCAATGAAATTCGCAGCACTATTTTTAGTCCTATTACTGTCTACATTTTAAATATGTGTAATAATATGATTTCATGTGGAATAGCAGACAAAATTCATGCATTTGCAGATTAGAACAAATATTTTTAAAAGAAAATATAGTTCTAAGATACACATACAGTCGACGCATTATTTTAAAATCCAAGACGTTTTCTAAGCCATTTAAAAAAAATTAGTAAAGGTTTTCATGACTTTTTTGAGACTTTTTCTTTAATTATATCACTAGTAGTAAGGTTGATTTACAATTTTAGGGTGCAATAAATTTATCGATATAAAATATAAAAAATACCCTTTTCCGTACATGAAAAAATACGATATTCTCCATATTGTTGTTGCAGTTAAATTTTTTTTTTTAATTTTCTGTTTAAATTTAACTTCTTACATTGTTTGATAATATAAATGAGAAGATCTAAGTCCATTTTTTAATTATTAATAGAAAACGAAAAGCAATTAATCTCACATAGTAAAAAATTTTTGAATGTTTTTAAGAAATATTTGTGAAACGGTAGCAAGATCTCACGCTATAAAGATCAAGATCACAAGATCTATTATAAAATAACTGCAGCGAAAACAAACAAATGCTATAATCTCTCAAAAATAGTAGACATGAGTGTATAAGGAAGTGAGTGGTTTAACGGCAGAGCAGCAATAAGAGAATTTCCATGCATGAAAAAGAGGTTTTAAGAACTCGTTGTATTAAATATAACACGAAAACAGCTGTTTACCTCTTATATATTTCACTTTCATGTTTTTATTGGAGTAGATGATTTTTTAATTTATTTTTTGCTTCATATGCAGGTACTGTTGTTCGCACTATTTTTACAACAGTATTTACCACTTTAAGTAAATTTTCAGTTTTATTTTCACCCACAAAAGTAAAAGTATGAATTATGTTTGCAAACGTTTAATTTACATATCAACTGTTTATTTTACTGCTGCTGCCATGCCAACTTTATGCCAAACATGTTACTTGATACCGAGATTTTCTTCGACGAACCCAAAACATAGTAATGGGAAAGTCATTAAGAGCATCGGAAAGTCGCAACATAATTATCGATCATAAACATAACGTAATGGTATGGAAAAATCTTTTTTATTTCCACACAACGGATGTCGAATAGAACCTCAATATATGGAAGAGTCATTTGAATAGTGTATGAGAATATAACCGCTGTGCTTAGTACAATTTAGCACAGTACATTTTATTACAGCGGTTTAGGAAAAATACTATTGTTAACAATAGTATATTGTAATATATATATATATATATATATACCACTATTCATGTTTAGAAGCCATTTTGTAATAGAAAGATAATATTAATCTTCAATGAATACATTTTGTTTGAAATCTAATAATAAACTGAGTATCTTATTTATATATATAACCCGTCCAAATGGCAATGTCGGAGAATTACAGTTTTTTAAGGTCCCCAAAGTCTTTAGTTATTGGACACGACTTGGATGAAGACTGGATACTTTGGAAGCAGCAATATGAATATTTTGAAATAGCAACTGGATTAAACACAAAACCTGAAAATATTCAATTTGTTACTTTCATGTCGGCCGTAGGATATTCTGCTATACAAATATATAACTCCCTGTCCGGATCGCCAAACAATACCTTAAAACAGGTTAAAGAAAAATTCGATTTGTATTTTTCTCCAAAATTAAATATAACCTTCGAAAGATATAAATTTCACAAAATTCTTCAAAATGATGGGGAAACGATCGATGAATACATAACGCGTCTAAGATTACAAGCACAAAACTGCGAGTTTGAAACAGCATCTTGCGAGACCAACTAATTTTGGGCATAAAAAATGTCTCCCTACGAACTAAGTTACTGTCAGAAGATATCACCCTCGAAAAAGCAATCAAAATTTGTCAGGCAACAGAGCTAGCTCAAAAGCAAACAGCCGAAATTCACAGCGAACACGAAAAAAATATCTATCTAGTCCAAAAAACTGACAATAAAAAAACTTTCGATTGCCACAACTGTGGTAAAAATCATGCAGTACGTAGTTGCCCAGCATTTTCTCATGTATGCAAAATATGTAAAAAGAAAATCATTATGAAAGAATGTGCAAAAGAAATGTCAACAAACAAAAAAACAATTTCAAAAACAGAGATGTTGCCTGCTGTGATGAGACGGAGTACAACAGCAGCGGCGAGAGCAGCGATCCAGAACTGTTTATTAGTTGTGTAGTCAACAATAACAATAAAATGGAAGATAATTTTGTGGAAACCGTTATAATTGGAGAAGACAAGTACATATTTAAATTGGACACAGGCGCCCAATGTTATGTGTTACAAAAAAAAATTATTGACAGACTTAATAACCAAAACGTACCAGCGGCTGGTCATAGTGATGAAAGTAAAGTAAAACATCTGATTTCGTTTGGTAATCATAAAATAAAAGTCGTGGGTGAAGTTAGTTTGAAGTGCGAAGTAGCGCATAAAACAGACATAATAAACTTTAAAATTGTAAACGAAGATGTTAAACCGATTCTTGGTGCTAAAACTTGTGAAGAACTACAATTAGTGAAAAGAATAAACGAATTGCAAGTGAATGAACATTTATTTGGTGGACTGGGCTGCCTAAAAAACTTTGTGTTTGACATCGATTTGGTTGACATTCCTAAATTTGAGATTTGTCCAGCACGACGTGTTGCATTTAAAATAAGAGACGCCGTCAAAAAAGAGCTCGATAGAATGGTCGAAATGGATGTCATCGAGCCAATTAATAAACCAACACCAGCTGTGTCCCCAATGGTGGTTGTTAGACAAAACAACAAAATTCGTATTTGTATAGACCCGACTAGTTTCCAACCGAAATATAAAAAGACGTCATTTTCCGATGAATACCATCGAAGAAATCTCTGCCCAACTAAATAGTGCCAAATATTTTACAATTTTAGATTGAAAAAAGGATTCTGGCAAATCCCAGTTTCTGATCGTACTAAGGAAATACTTACGTTTTCAACTCCTTGGGACAGATATTCTTGTAAAAGGTTGTCGTTTGGAATTGCTTCAGCCCCAGAAGTTTTTCAATGTATCATGCAAAATCTCTTTTCTCATCTACCCAATGTCAAAGTTGCCATTGATGATATTTTGATTCATTCTGAGACTTTAGATGATTTACACCGGACCACCACAAGGGTAATTAAAATCATCGAAGGAAAATGGAATAAAACTCAACAAAGATAAATGTGAGTTCGATCGTGAAAGGGTAAAATTTTTGGGCCATATAATCAGCGCAAACACAATTCAACCCGATCCAGATAAGATCGACGCAGTTAAGCGGCTAAATCCTCCAAGAAATAAAAAGGAATTACAAAGACTACTAGGTAAGTTAACATACCTTAGTAAATTTATAAAAAATGTCTCACACATTACTGCTCCTTTGAGAAAATTTCTGGAAAAGTCGAACGCCTTTTGTTGGGATCCTTTTCAGCAAAACGCATTTGAAAATCTTAAAGAATCCCCCAGTATTAAAACTTTACGACGTCAACAAAGATGTCACAATTCAAGTTGATGCAAGTTCCTACGCAATGGGCGCGGTTTTATTGCAGGAAAATTAATCTGTCGCATACGCTTCAAAATCTTTAACAAATTGCCAGTCTAAATACTCACAGTTAGAAAAGGAAGCCCTAGCTGTTAAATTTGGCTGTGAAAAGTTCCACCAGTATGTGTGGGGTAAGCAAATAACAATCGAGTCTAACCACAAACCATTAGAATCCATTTTTAAAAAGCCAATTCATTCTTCGCCAACAAGATTGCAAAATATAAGATTACGTTTACTTACTTACAATCCAACTGTTGTCTATAAACCTGGATTTAAAATGAATTTAGCGGATCCATTAAGTCGCGACTGTCATAACGAGGTAAACGTTGAGGAGGAAGAAAACCTTGAAGTACAAGTAATATTATCTATATCTGGAAAAGAACTGAAAAATTTAAAAGAACATACTAAATCAGATAAACACTGTCAAATGCGTTTGAATTTCATTAGAAATGGTTGGCCAAAGTCGAAGCGAGATTTACCACGCGATATTCAGCAATATTGGCATTTTTGGGAAGAGTTGTCAACGAATGATGATGGTGTTTTATTTAAATCTTCAAAAGTATTTGTGCCTTCGAGTTCAAGGCAAAGTTACTTGAAGCATATACATGTTGGACATTTCAGTTATGCAAAATGCGTCAAAATGGCAAGAGAGTCTATTTTCTGGCCGCGTATGAGTCAGGATATTTTTGATTATATTAAAAAATGTGCTGCATGTCAAGTATTTCAAAGAAGCAACACGAAACTTACAATTGGACAAAAAGAAATTCCCAGCCATGGTTTTGATATTGGTGCTGCAGATTTATTTCATTTCAATAATCAAGATTATATAGTATTCATTGACAGTTACACTGGGTATTTAAAATTTAGTAAACTCGCTGATACAACAACCAAACAGGTAATATTTTTCTTCAAAGAAATTTCTTCTACATTTGGTCCGCCACTTACGCTAGAAACTGATAATGAGCCGCAATTTGCTAGTTCGGAGTTTAAATTGTTTTCCTATGCATGGAAGTTCAATCATCGTACAAACTCACCATATCATCCTAGCGGCAATGGATTAGCAGAAAAACCGGTACAAATAGCAAAAAATATTTTTAATAAATCATCTTACGACAACAGCGATTATCACTTAGGCCTGTTGAATTATATGAACACACCAAGAGGAAATTTGGGCTCACCATCGCAGCGACTCTTTGGGCATGATATTCGTGGGTTACTACCAACAACAAAAGAAAAATTAGTGCAATCAGATTACCTCAAAATTTGCAAAAATCTAAAAGCAGAGAGAGAGAGAGAGCCACAAAAGCTTTATGCAGATCATGGAGCCAAAGAGAATCCCCCTCAGTTCAACGAAGGTGACACAGTAGTTTATCGTACAAATAACCAGAGCCTTTGGAATCCAGCCATAGTTAAAGCTCAAATACATTCTTGGTCATATATCATAGAAGATGACAACGGCAATCAATATCGCAGAAACTCCACGCATATACGTCCAACTCAGGCTAAAATTACAACACCTTCAAATCAAGTCGCTGAAGATAATCAACTTGATACTACAAAACAGCCCTAAGATCACGCGACTACATCAGCTACAGACACAAACATTAATTCTCAAAATTTAAGAAGATCTTCAAGAGTTAAATCACAACCACAGCGTTTACAATACTCTTAATTTAGTCTCGGAAAAGAGGGATGAGAATATAACCGCTGTACTTAGTACAATTTAGCACAGTACATTTTATTACAGCGGTTTAGGAAAAATACTATTGTTAACAACCCGGTCTTGTTACTTTTGTAATAATTATATATATATATACCACTATTCATGTTTAGAAGCCATTTTGTAATAGAAAGATAATATTAATCTTCAATAAATACATTTTGTTTGAAATCTAATAATAAACTGAGTTTCTTATTTACAGTGTAAATCGAATTATTAGTTATGCAGCATAAAACAAAGACTGTGGCCCGTATTACTTTTCGAGTCTTCGGTTTTCGTTTAAACTCAAATTGACTTTTTCAGTCTCCAATTATTCCCTTTGTGTATTTTAAAATTATAAATAAATTAATTTAAAAAATTATCTTCGTTTTATTAATCGAATATTTCTTCATTCCATTCAATCATAAGAACGTCAATTTCGCAATGAGTGTGTGGTGTTAACGGGTGCGTGGTGGACGCACGTATAATTTATCGTTAAGCAAAGTCATCATGATAAATTTGCTCATGTAAAAAGCAGTTAATAAAGAACAGTTCTAATACACATTAAGTACTTACTATTTTTATGGTATACTTACTCTTACCGACACATACAAAAAATATATGTTGAAACCTGCCGTACATGAACACTCAGACAACTATTCTACATTAACATTTACATAGCCTTATAAGAGACGTTGAAACTATTAATGTTCGCAATTATGTAACTACTTTGTTTAACGTACAATTCCTACGTCTGCATTTGATTTTGTTAATGGTCCCAAAACCACGTCCATTAATAATAGACAGGCCAGAGGGAGTCAAGAGAAGAAGTTCCAATTTTTCATTTTGGTCATTTTGGAATTGTACTTCAAACGGCTATACCTGGCCCTATTTCACTAAGCTACAAGTTCACAATTGCAAGTGTTTTTGCCTGTAAAATTGTGAACTTGTAAATAATTGTGTTTCATAAAAATACAATCACAAGTTTGTGGCTACATGTGATTTTTACAATTTACAAAAAATTTTACAAGCTACAAGTGAATGATAAATTGATGAACAGAAACGGATGGGACGTTGGGGAGAAAGCTCTGGAACTAATTTTGGCGTTAAAAGGTGTCGCAGCTGAGACTCTAGAAACCATGGCAGCCAGCTGCAGGAACAACTACAACGAGTTAATGGTGGCTTTACAGCTTAAATTCGGTGATGTGCATAAACGGGAACTGTACCGCATGGAGTTAAGGTGTCGGGCGCAAAATACATAATTAGTCATTACAACACTTCGGTCAGGATTACGACCTAGATTCTCATACCACTTATGTTTTGTGTGTTAATTTAAT
Organism: Sarcophaga carnaria; assembly: GCA_958299815.1. Lineage (NCBI taxonomy): Eukaryota > Metazoa > Arthropoda > Insecta > Diptera > Sarcophagidae > Sarcophaga > Sarcophaga carnaria. Next base: position 70,339,144 of record OY283153.1, on the reverse strand, counting down.
ACATAAGAGGTGGGACCTACAGTATAAAGTTGACTCCGAACGACAGATTTTTGAAAAACTTTTCGGGGCAATTTTATTAACTCTCATAGTTTTTGCTGTCCACTGTATATGAACAATTCAGAGACGCCAAGTCTAAAAGTTGCATGTGATTTCAGCAGCCCTCTGATACCAAATTCGAACACACATAGTCTTAACAATTCAAATAGAGATTCTTATATATTCAACGAAATACTTGAAAAAACTTTAAATATCTTGGATCATCAAGAGTACATTCATCTAAAAAATAGGGAGATCACCGCACAAGAAAATTAGCACTTCCAAATATACATATATACCGGAGAAAGACAAATTTGTTCTTGGTTAACCATACTGCCTGTATTCCATGAAAATTTAGTTCTGTTTATCTAAATTGGCTTAATTGGAATATTTATAATCAGATCACTAGCAACAATGCAATACAAATTTTGTATTCCTAAGTTCGTGGTTTCCACCTACAATAAGTAACCTAAAACTAGGCAACTCTTATATGTTCACATGTACGTATCATTTCGGCTTGTATTGACGTGCTATTTCCAAATCTCGTTAACTTCAAACTTATGACAATTTTCCAATGTATTGTTAAGTTAATAGTCGCTTCAAAGTCTTTGGTTTGGTGAAAAATTGTACTATTAAACTGGAATTTTTTGCTATGCCGAAACTTTCAGAATTTGTATAAGCCTTTAAATCGAAACTTACACGCAGGCATGATGGTATGAGCGAAACTGTCACAACGATTGACATATAAAATATAATTTTAATTGTATACTTTGATATAAGTACATATGTACGTACATATATACATTTTTAATTTTTGAAAATTATTAGCTTTAAAATTTACTGATACATTTAAATAAATTATAAATATTTATTACTCTTTTGTATTTGATTTACAATTTCATTTTTACCTTTTTCGGTTTTTAAAAAATTTAAAAACTCAGTACAACTGTATTCAAAGTTTGTTTTTATTATTAACTCGCTTTCCAAATTTTCTATTAAAAGTTTATCTCGTTACTTACTCCAAAAATTAAACATTAAACTAAAAATTCGTTCACTGGCTGCATGAGAATGAGGAATTGAAAAGACGAAGCAACAAATCTTTTCAAAATTAGGAAATGATCCACTATTTAAGAATTCTTTCCATTTTTCTTCTGCAGATTTTTCTTCTTCAATGTTTTCAGCAAATGTTTTTAATGATATAAATTCGTCAGAAAGTTGATATAAATCAATATTTTTGATCGAAAATAATGTAATTATTTCCACAAATTCATGAAAAGAAATGTTTGAGTTAAGATGAAAAATTGAAAGTTTTTCAAACTTATTATTTTCTAAATTGAAACGACCTTTTATATACATTCAGAAGTACTTATATTCGATAAAAACTCTGCTGCGCGTTTTTTTAAATTATTGATTATTGCAACTGTTACATATACGTTTGGCTAAAAACCGATAGAATGTTTCATCATGCTGTTGTTCAAATTTGTCGTTTAACTGTTTTATTATTTGAAACATATCAATTATTACAAGGCTATTATTTTCTGCTAACTTTTTAATAGCAGATATTATTGTATTTCCTATATTATGGACAAAACCGGGGTATGCTTAGGAAATTTAATTTTCGAAAAATTGGCGTAAATCAGGGGAACACAAATATTGCAACAAAAAATAAGTCTGAATTTATATTTTGTTTTTTTGTATGGATATTTCTCTATAAAATTATGGTGAAAGTACCAAAAAGGTAGAAAAAAAAGTACAAAAAGAAGTACAGATACTAAAAAGAAGTACATTTGCGTACTTCTTTAGGGGTTATGCAGTTAAAAGTACAAAAACTAAAAAAAAGTACGCGTACTGCTGAAAACAGTACGTCTGGCAAGCCTACTCATACTAAACATGTGGTGTGAGAAGTTATGTCGAGTGAATGGAGGGTTTTAATGAACAATTATGTATGTATATATTATGTAAATTCGGATCTTCGTCTAAAACTTCTTTTGCTAATCCATCTGTCATGCTTTAAGTGGAGTGTAAAGATTGAGGTTTCATAGAAGCGCCAATTTGGAAACATTTGACGAACTCAAAATAGATTTGATTATTATGTAACAACAAACTTAGTGGCTGTGACATTAATATTCAGTTGTCTCACGGCGTTAATAACCATCTATGGTTTAACATTATTGTAAATTCCCTCTGTAGCACGAAAAAAATTGGAGTATATTTCTTGTAGGACAATTATTTCTTGTAGTTTCAGTGAGACTCAAGTTTCGTATAGGCGTGTTGTTCCACTGAAAGAGTTCCTGGTTGGATCTGTGATCAAAAATAAAATTGGTATGTGTGTTAAGTAAATAGTTGTAGCAGGTTGATGATCCCTTCTGTGGATAGAGACATTGCTATGAACTGTTAAGTCTGATGAGACAAACATAATTGTCTCTCTTATTTAAAACTAAGCTGTAGTAATCCTCCCATTCGGGTCCATCCAAATTATGTTCTTTTGTTAAGAATTTGAATTGAGAACTGCATAGACAAATATATTTGATTTGAAAGTTGTTAATGAACCTATCAATATCTTGTTTTCTAATCCATTTCAAGGTACTTAAATAGCATTCGTATAATAAAATGCAATTAAATCTTTTCAATTAATTGAAGAAATGTAAAAGCTTAAATACTATTGCCGACGTATTTGTTAATAATATTAATGGCCCAAGGTGAATCCCTTGTGTATACAAATTAAAGTGGAAAAACGGAAATCATATTTTATTCAATTCACGGAAACATTTAATTATAACAGGGTACTTTTGCAAATTAAATAAAAACAACTTTTAATTTTATGTGTGGAAGTAGTTCTTTTTTAAAATATTCGTAAACAAATATAGTAGTTTTTCTTCCAGCTCCTACTGTTTTATTTTATTTATTGTTAATAATAATTCTGAAGTTATTTTCCTTACTGCCTGTTTTTATTTTTACTAGAACTTGTTCAAACTTAATTAGAAGTAAAATAAAAGACAAGAAAACATTAGACATTATTTTTAATTTAATGCTGAAAACTCGCATTTCTTACGGCTAATTAAGTTTTCTCTTATTGCTTTCTTTTACGTCGGCCTTGCACTTATCTTCGCCGTAAAATTTCTTTGAAGACTTTGTATGCAACTCTTTTTGCGACACAAAATGGAGGTGAACTGTTGCAAACTTTTGGAATAAATTAAATTCAGTTCTACTTGAGAATACCTGCATTATTAAATTTGAATTTTTTTTTCCTCAATAAAACAATGGGGGCTACAGAAATTTTTGGTAGCAAAATGTGTTTGAAATACAAAAATTAATCACAAAGAAGTATACACTTAATGGACGACCAACTTTTTTCATCTGGTTTTAACATTTTTAAATATCTTCTACCCCATATTTAAAAATAATTCCAAAGTCCGACTCTCAAAGAATCCGTCATACGTAATACTTTGATATTTTTAAGTGACAACCAAGTTGCGAAAATCGCAATAAACGCAATAAAGTTTCAATTAATAATTGCGCAATAAATACGTAAATTGTTATAATATTGAGTAAAACTTAAAATGCAGCACTGTCATAAGTATGCTCAGTGAGAACGTTGTAACTTATGCGCACAAAATTGTATTTTCAAATATCAATAAGGTCAAATAAAAATGGCGAGTGAGGTGGAGCGTAAGTTTATTTATATTAACACTAAATCTACTGACACTTCTTGTATTTCTTTTCCTATTCCATTCTCTTTCTACTATCTATTATTTAAAATTTCTAATGATTTAAATAAGAACTTTTACTAACAAAATAGCACTAGTAATTTTTGCTGTAATACTCGCTTGGAGTAGAGTAAATATATGCCAGAAAACAATCAATATACCTCAATTTACCGAATCATACCAGGCAATGCCAAACATTTCCAAAAAACAGTGGTTTTATATCACAAAATATGAAAATCAAAATACAGAACCTGTGCTCAGGGCAAATAACTTCCCGCAGTAGTTAGGGCAGATTACATGCATTCCTCCGTAAAAAATACAAGATAGGAGTAAATCTTTAAAAATATATTCGATGTATTTTTAATAGAAGTCGTAAAGGCAAATAGCGGTGTTATAATGTTATATTCAAAGAGTTACGTTAAAAAAAAATGTTAAATGATTAATTCTTTCTTTCACGGCAGGTTTAGTATTAAATTCATGAATTGTTATAAAAAAAACAAAATAAAATATTGTTGTTTTCCAGCTGTCAAATGATTATGGAATAAGCTGATTTGCGTATGCCTCAACACTTAAAATAATTTTGTCAATTAGACGAATATTGACTCAATTAAAATTCATGCCGGATCATAGTATTAGGTTCACAAAATCAATACTTTGTGGTAAACTGAAGGAAACAAAATAAAACAATCCAACTGATAGCTGTTAAAGTAAATACTAAACGCACATAAATAGTTCCCCAACTTCATGCGTTGAAATAAAACACAAAAAAAAATATATTGCAACTCTACAATGTGATTCGGTCTTAAGTTTGTTTGTCTGTTAAGTCGCCGTAGCCGAGTAGATAGTGTGTTTTTGCTAATTAGACGTGAAGCCTGGGTTCATTCAAAGCCCAGGTCAGACATCAAAACAAAATACAAAATAATATTTCTTCTACAACTTCCTCTTAGCAGATTTCTGGCAAAAACTGTGAGAGTAAATAAAATTCCCATGAAAAGTTTCTCAAAAATCTACCGTTTGGAGTCGGTATTACACTATAGGCTCTCTACTTCATGCATAAAATTAACACACGCAACATAAGTGGCGTGAAAAACAAGGTCGTAATCCTGGCTGAAGTTCTGTAATAACCAAATATGTATGTTTATGTCCCTTATTTATAAAGTTACCCATTTTTTAATGTGTTGGTAAACAATACTCACATGTATGATGAGTTAAAATAGTTTTGAATTTTACTACCTGCGTTGCAGGATCTTCGCAACAACAATGCAATGAAGTTTGAATGTGTTGCTGTGCTAAGCAAAACAAATATTACCAACACTTATGCAAATTTGATCAGCTAAATTTGATGTGTCGCCATGCACTATAAGATATTACCTTAAAATATTACCTATCGATTAGCAATAATCAAATGGAATAATATTATATTATAGTAAGAAGATATTTAATTTTCAATAAACGAATGCAGGTTAACAAAAAAGTTTAATAGAATATTTGTTATTTAAACCAATTGATCTTATAATTATAAAACACCGATGTAGCGGGAACTTCATGTAGTATAACCTAATACAAGGAATGCGTGTTTGGATTACAATAGAATTTTTAGTATTGGACCCAGATAGGGATTAGGAGATTTTTTTGCATTCCCATCTCTTGCCTCTAACTAATCTAATTGGTAGTTAAATAATTTGCTTAAATAAATTAATTTAATGTTTTAGACAAACTGATATTTCTTTACAAATCGTAATTAATTTTAAAGGTAAAAAACAAATAAATTTTTTATCCACACTGTGATAAATTTCTGTTGTTGTATGTTAAATAAATAATTTACATTCCAAACTTAATTTATTGCTTAAATAAAACAGTATGATAACAAATTATCTTCTATTAATTAAACCTGGATGGCTTCTATTCATTTTTCTTCATTTAGGGTACTCTTCGTTACGTTTTAAAAATGATTCTAGCGGAAAAATTTTTTAAGTTAAAATTAAACAAAAATATTTTTAGTTAAGCATTTTATTAAAAAAAAAAAAAATTAATATAACATAAAAAATGTCTTTTCTTTCTTAAAATATGATTCGAATTTGAACTCTTTTTTTTTGTTTTTAAAATTAATTATATTTTCTAGACAACAAAAACTTAAAGCATAAAAACAAAAATATCATATGAAATAATATCTTTTAAAATGTATAAAATCTCTGATACTAAATGTACATGAAGTTATAAATAAAATTAAGATCTTAATAAATAGAAAAATTAGTGATAATTGGATTTCTACCATAAAAAGCCCCTTTGGGGCTATGACTACTCATATATTTAACTTAATTTGGTAAGGACACCTTTTATGATTGTTTTTTTTTTCAAATTGGAATTAATTTTTTTTCTTTATTTATAGGTACATAAATACATACATAATTGGTCATTACAACCTTTCTGTAAGGATTACGACCTAGCTTCTCACACTACTTATGTTGTGTGTGTTAATTTTTTTTACATAAGTGGCGGGTGTAATATGATTAAAACACTTTAATTTATTTTGTTTATTGGAACAACCGCTTGTGCGACTGTTCCTTTAAACTTTAGTTTCATTAATGAATTTCTTAAATCCAACTATATGCTATGAAGTCGCCGTGGTCTATGCTGTTGAGCCAGCATAATACACGCTATCCCAACATTTATGCAGTGTGGACAATATCAACAAGAATGTGTTGGTATTAAGTTACATACAAAGTCAAACACACTACATCTTTCCTATTAACGAAGAACGATCAACATGAGTTGATTGTTCTTTTACAAAGATAAAAAAATAAAATATAGAAAAATAAATGATATATAATATAATATATGATATATATGTTGTGCATGCATGCACAACACCTCCCTTTTCAGAAGAATGATCTTGTAATATTTCCAAGATCATTCTATACAAAGAAAAATTTAAGATAATCATCTATCCATCTAATTAACTTTTATTCTTCTAAAAGTTGTTCTTCATGAGTTTATTTAATAATCGCGTGATACCTGCGTGGTTTTTTTTTTCATTAACTCTAATCTTTCCATTTCATCCATAATAATTTTTATTTAGGGGTTAGCGCAATTTCTAGTTTCTTCAATTTATTGTTCGCAACTTGTTTAAAGTGATTAAAATTACAAATTTAAATAAATTTCTTTTCAAATATTATATCATTTAGTGACATAATCCATAGGAAGTCACAAGGTTTTCAGCTATTTTTTCAAGCTTTGGAAAAAGTAAATCTAGGTCAACTATTCCATTAATAACAAAGACATGAAACATAAATTGGGAAAGTCTTTTCTTTCCTTTTAGGATAATATTTATGCTTCGATAGATGGAACCATGGCAAGCATTGACCTAAGCCAATCTTTCCATTAACAATAAAATCAGTTGCAATTTTTGAATGATTATATCATTAGCCTTTTTTGCTAGCTTTGGTAAGCATTGATCTAAATCAGTGATGCTCAAAATTTAAATTTCCTATCACATGTGATAGGCAAAGAAAATTCTGCTGACGCTGCGTTGATACACGTACACTATAAGCTTACTTGTGAGGTTTCTTATAATGATCGTGTGTTTGTTGCTTTGTTTGTTGTTTTGTGTTGAACTCAGAGAACAAAATCAATTCAGTTGATGTTTAGCACTTGATGAGGCGAGATCTCGCTACGCAACTTTTTTGAATGATTTTTTGTTCTTTGCAAATACACGCAGCAAAATGTTTGATGAAAATTGGGAATATGATTTCTTTTTTATAGAGAATATGGATGGTAATGCACAATGTATTGTGTGTTATCGCTCTTTTTGTCGTAATTCTTTTTTTTGTTATAAAAAGACATTACGAGGCTAGCCATGTATTTTTCGACAACATTAAAAGGAATGACAGGACTTTAGAATTATTGCAATTAAAAGCAGAATTTTTTTTAAAATTCATGGTTGACGAAACGGACGTACCAAATTACAATAATTTACAATCAATACATACATACATCAATATATTCATCAATACATATATACATCAATATATTTATCAATACATACATACATACATACATACATCAATATGTTCATCAATACATACATACATACATACATACATACATACATACATACATACATCAATATATTCATCAATACATACATACATACATAAATACATCAATATATTCAACAATAAATACATATATACTCACATACATCGATATATTCATCAATACATACATACATAAGTTCATTATGTAATAACATACACGCGACACAATAAACAATTTTTTTTCTTTTTGTTTTATTTTCCCAGTGTACGATTCTCAAAAATTAAGTTGAATTTTGTTCTCCGCTGCTTTACCAACACAGCCAAACCTATGATAGTATATGTTTGAGCACCACTGATCTAAATCAATCTTTCCATTAATAATAAAATAATTCATCGTGCTTTCTATTAAAATTCGTTTCCCATTTTTTTTTAATGAACACCTCAGTGCATCGACTATTTAGGTAAATTTTAAGCGAACTAATTATTTTTTAACATATTTTAAGTTACTAGTTTCATATGCGGGTGGTTTGTTGACATATAAAAGAAAATTCGTGGAAAACTCATAGAAGACCTAACCTATATGTTGTCGGGATTATCGACAGGACGATAAGTCACAGTCTTCGATTTCTTCTGTGGTGTCTTTAAAATCCCCATCAACCACTTCCTCAGAAGATCAGAAACCTGCTAAAGTTGAAACATAAGAAAATATAATCTTCTTATATATAAAAATGAATGTGTGTTTGTTTGTATGTTTGTATGTTTGAACTTTATAGACGACTAAACGGCTGAACAGATTTTCTTGAAATTTTCACAGTATCTTCCTGTATGTCTGGAAGGAGTTATAGGCTACTTTTTATGTTGAAATAGGCAAATAATATAAAATAAAGTAAATAAAAAAAGTATGAGTGTTATTGTCTAACAAAATATTACGTATACGTTACCAGCCAGCTCTGCTCTATGTAATATTTTATACACGACAGTAATTGAAATACATCTATCTATGCGTGTTTATTTGTTTGTGGGTTTGTTTGTTTGAAGTCTATAGACGGCTAAACGGCTGGACCGATTTTCTTGAAATTTTAACAGTATTTTCCTATATGTCTCGAAGAAACTATAGGCTACTTTTTATTTTAAAATTTCAAGTAGGCGAGATGCCACGCCCACATAACCAATAAGTATTTAATGTCGCACATCTCATAAACTGCAACAGCTAGATTCCTCACATTGTGTATGGACAACTTTGACATCTATATGAACAAAATGGGCAGACTTGCTGTAATGGGCGTGTCACCACCTAAAAAAATATTAAATTAATATATCTAAGAAAATATAACAGTTAGAGTCCTAAAATTTTGTAAATCAACTTTAGTATCAGTATGAATATTTTAGACAAAAATGGGCTGACTACGAATAGAGGGCGTGGTACTTCCTTTAATTATTTTTTATAAACTGTAGTTTGTCTCTCTATTAATACGTTACGATAACTTTAATTACAATAATTTTTATATCTCTACTAGCAGCCTCACTTACTAAAATTAACTTTGGGTACGAACTAACCACGTATAATATAGTCAAAGTCGTAAAAAAACTAATGAAACAAGAAAATAAATAAAAGGACAAAAACGTAGAATGAACGAACATAAGTATTGTATAAATTAATAAATTTAAAACTTAGAGAATAAGGAAAAATGTAAACGTTAACACATCAACTTTAAATTAAGTTTCAAACTACAGCAGATTAAAAAAAAAAACGAACAAAGTTGTGGAGAAATTTTCAATGCTAAGCAAACAATATCATTGATGTTGTAGGAAACTTTATAAGTACAAAGAGAATTTAAAGGAAAACTGGAAAAGGAATTGCCTCAAGCAAAAAATTGCTGAGAGAATCTTCTACTTGTGCAAAGCTGCAGTATCTAATTTGGGTTCTGGCTTCGTGGCCATACCCGACAATAGTTTCTTAATTTCGGCAATAGCACGACCTGGATTTAAGCCCTTGGGGCAAGTGCGAGTGCAATTCATGATGGTGTGACATCTGTACACACTGAATGGATCCTTCAGTTTGCTCAAACGTTCAGTGCTATTTTCATCACGTGATGCATTCATACAAGCCATCCAATTTGGAACGATCCTCTAGGGATTGCAAGTATTGGGCTTTACCCTTCTTTTCAACAGCTTCATTTTTGCGTTGCAACCAGGGTTGAATGGACCTATACTGTTCGTAGAAGTTATTCATATCGGGCACCAAATCGCGTACGACATACATATGAGGCAAAGGATACACTTTCAAAGGTTTCGAGGTGTTGGTATCGATTTTGCTGATGCAAGCCAAGGTATTGGTACCAGCAATATTCATGGCACAGGAGCCACAAATACCTTCACGACATGAACGACGGAAAGTCAAAGTAGGATCCATTTCATTTTTGATCTTAATCAAGGCATCCAACACCATAGGACCGCATTCACGTAAATTTAGCTCATAAGTTTGCATGTACGGCTTCTCACCAGCATTATCGGGATTCCAGCGATAAATTTGAAAAGTTTTAATTTGTGGTGCAGGAGCTTGCTCCTGGGCCTGAGCCTGCTGGTTCTGTTGACTGCCAGAACTGACGGCGCGCAACTGATGACGTGCGGCCACAGCACCAGCGCGGCTCATTAACAGACGGGCTTCATTAACCAACATTTTTCGGGCTTTTATCGTAGATACTAATTTATTACAAAAACTTGTTTTATTAATATAAATTGAAACGTCACTGCGTTTATAATTTATGATTTTATACCAAATAAAAAGAAAATATTTTGAAAATATTCTTGTTTTCCCGTGGAAAACTCTTATCGACTTGTTTATAGAGAATATGAATTATATATAGAAAATATGAATTAAATTTAAAACTTCTTATATCATTATAGATAAAATCATCAAATTGTACACGGGCAGCACTGAAATCCATATGAATAATATGTGAAAAAATTGCCGGACTAGCAATAAGAGCGAGACCCTCCAGTATCGTCTTCTTATATATAAAAATGAATGTGTGTTTATTTGTTTGTGGGTTTGTTTGAAGTCTATAGATGGCTAAACGGCTGAACCGATTTTCTTGAAATTTTCACAATATATGCCTGTATGTATGGATGGAACTATAGGCTAATTTCTATTTTAAAATATCAAGTAGGCGAGGTGCCACGCCCACATACCCATATAAAAATGAATGTTTGTTTGTATGTACCTTATAGAATCGTAAACTATGCATTTGATCATGTTATGATCTTTAGCAAAGTTGTTTGGCATGAGCCGACGAAGGTTTCTAAGTTGGTATGACCAATATACGATAGATGGCGCCACTGAAAATTACTTAAAATGAATAAAATCGTAAACTGTGCATTTGATTATGATATGATCTTTAGCAAAGTTGTTGCGCATGAGCCGACGAAGCTGTCTAAGTTGGTATGACCAATTTCCGACAGGTGGCGCCACTGAAAATTACTCAAAATGTATTAAATCGTAAACTTTAACAAAGTTGTTGCGCATGTGTCGGCGTAGGTCGGTGCGATTAATTTCCGATGGATGGCGTCACTGAAAATTATTCAAAATGTCATATTATTGCTTGTCATAATTGGTCGACCTACACCAAGCATGGAAGAAAACAGCATTATGTGCCTCAGAATCAGACGAGAATTGAGACTGGAAAATCTTCGAGTATATGCCGCTGAGACCCGTTCCATGAATCGTTTGAACAACGAGCAGTGAGATTAGAAACTGATCGAATGCGTGCTACTCATGCCCGTTCACTTGAATCATCAGGACAACGGGAAACAAAATCAATAAAATGACTCAAAATTAATTGGACATTTGTGTAATGTCTTTCCTTCAAATTTATTTTAGTTGGTGGTGCAGCAACACGCGCAGGGTACAGCTAGTATGTAATATAATGAAAAACTGAGAAGCCTGAAGAGCTAAAAGTGCGAGAGGCGAGTGGTACAATTTTCCCCTGATATTAAGTTGAAGTTTGCTGTATGGATTAAGAATGATCGCTTCGTTGGCATGGATGAAGCATTGACTATGCAAGAACCTTCTACTTGTGTTTTGTGCGAGTTTGTAATGACTAAATTGGAAATGGAATTGAAAAATAAAACCGAACAAGAGGAAATTAATCCTGTTATTGACGACACTTAAAGTAAAATGCCCAACACTGTTTCGGAATGTTGTGACAAGTTCGTAGAACAGTACGCCAATGCTATTATAGCGTTGGTTGGCAGTGTGCCTGTCAAGGAAATCTACCAGAAAATGCGATTGTGTTTGACCGGCTCACATTTGTGTCGAAATTGGCGAATGTTTCGATAATGTAAGATTGAATTTGGCTTTTTCCAGAATTTCTGTTTAATCAAATCATTCTATATGATGCTTTAAAACATCGAAATCGAAGAGAAGGAGGAAGGATAAGTGCATCAGAAGTTCAAAGTCGACTCCGAACGACAGATTTTTCTGAAACTTTTCATGACAGTTTTATTTACTCTCAGGGATTTTGCTAGAAATCTGTTGAGAGGAAGTCGTGGAAGAACTATTTTTTCATATTTTCGTTTTGATGTCTGACCTTGGATTTTAACCGTGGCTTTACATATAATAACCAAACACACTACCTGCTAGACTACGGATACCACTATAGGTACATAAATATGTATATATATTGTTTTTAATATTTTATTGCATTGTATTTTAACTGAACTGGTAGTTGTATTTGTCTTTCTTTTTTGTAATGATTCAAATTCGTTGTTTGACTTTCTTAGCATAAAGTCTTACAATTAACTTTCATACCCTGTATACTGATTAGTTACAAATTACTGTTTGCTCAAAAAAATTGTTCAAGCATTTCTATACATATTTTAATAATGTTGTTAACTTATTCTAAAACAGACATTACATAATTTGTTCCATTGGACAATTTGTTAAAAAAAAAAAAAATTCTCTTTAGTCTGATGTTTTTATATTAAGACTTACCGTTTTACTTTTCAAGACAAATTAAAATTCTAAATGTTGATAAGAATTTCTAAGAACTTTAATAACACCATGATCTTAACTACATCGGATGCAACGTTTGATGTCAGACTGTAAATTACAGCCGTGAAGCAGGAGTCTAATTTTCCTTACTTCAACGACCAACGGAAAACAAAGAAAACACAAATTAAAATTCAAAATGAGAATGAAAAATGAAAACTTTAACTAAATAAACTCTTGTTAATGTTGTATTTTACGACACAATATATTTTTGTCAGGAGATATTTACTTCTGTAGGAAAAGAAAAGGCAAACAATAACAGAGTAAAGCAAATAAAAAACATTTAAACGTTTACTAGCAACCGAAGTTGATGATGTATTCCCGAATCGATACCTGAATTCCCAAGACATTGTCCAAAAGCTTTTTCTTTAATTATGGAATTAATTAGAACTGCTTTCTCTGGTTGTTTTTAAGTCACATTAACCCGTAATTTGAAGCCACAACAAAGTTATAGAATTTTATATGTTTTCTTTCAAGACGTTAGAACTTTTCCTACTTAGGGCCATTATTACAACTGTCAATTAAACAAGTGGTTAAAAACGCAGTGGCAACGACGTGTCTTTTTATTCATTTATAAAATTTGTGTGTTGAAGTTTTAACTTTTTTATTTTTGTGTTTTTTCAGTCAGGATTACGACCTAGTTTCTCACACCACATGAGTGGTGGGACCTACCGTTTAAAGTTGACGCCGACGTCAGATTTTTGAGAGACTTTTTATGGCAATTTTGTTTTCTCCAAATCATTGAAATAAAAGAGTGATATTTTATTTTGCATAAAATAGTAACGACTTTTACGATTTACATGCATAAACTATTGGCATTGAAGGGTGTATTTAAGTATATGTACAATCGATTGTAATGGATGAATAATCATAAATAAAATTGTATCCAGATATTTAAATTTATTGTATCGTCCTAGGATGACATTCGTTGTATAAAGGCTACTTCAATTTTAATTAAATTTAGAATGTTTCCTTGGTCTATTTTTTTCAATAAATCAATTAGAGATCTAACGTTGAAGATGAGAAAGTTCATGGATCGAAGAACTATAATTACTCTTAATTTTACGCATAAGACGTAAAAACCCTTCTTTGGCTTCAGATTTCGACATGTTATGATAAAAAACTATTTAACTCATGTTCAAGAGATAATTCCTTTGCGTCCAAAGTGAAATAATTTTAGAAGTTCCTTTATGATAGGGGGATTTTGTTTGTTTTTCTTTAATATTATGTGTTTTCTGTATTCTGTATCAGTCTGGAGCTCAAGCGCAGGATCACTCTTGCCAACAGGTGGTACTATGATCTCAATACGCAATTGAGTAGAGACTTCTCTCGTATGACAAAACTATCATCCGCCCTGTGCTTCTTTATGGCGCATAGGCATGGACACTATTAAGCACTGATGCAGCAGCCTTGAGAGTATTCGAGAGAAAAGTCCTACATAAGATTTTCAGTCCAGTGCTAGTTGGCAATGATTTTCTCATCTGATCCAACAGTGTCTGAGCTCCTCAGCGACATAGACGTTGTGAAGCGTATTAACATCCAGCGTCAGCGCTGGCTCGGCCACGTCCTTCGAATGGAGGAGGATGCTCCGGCGAAATAGGTATTTGATGCGGGGATCAGCGGAAGTCGGCGAAGAGAACGACCTTGTTTGCGTTGGAAGGACCAAATCGAGGAAGCCCTGTCATCGATTGGTGTGACCAACTGACGTATGCGCGAAAGAAGCAGAGGCGCCTGGAGGGATGTGTTAAGGCAGGCCGAAATCCGTTAAGCGAGTTGTTAATGTAAGTAAGTATGTATTAAAGAGATTTGAAAATATCTTTCCTGGGGAAATGAATGAATGAGTTATAGTGTGTTTTAAATTTGTTCGTTGCAATTTCTTTTGCTTCCACTGCTTTGCGAATGCTATCTTATCGATTCTCAACTTTTTTTTTAAATCCGAAGACGACGTAATTGGAGAGTTTCGGATCCTACAGTAGTAAACTCCTATTCGTTTTCAAATTTCGATTTGACTCTGTGTGTGTGCCCCACAAAAGTAGGCACAGACATATTTAGCGATTCTAGTTCCCATATCGGACAGAGAGCACAATGCCACAACAGAAAGGCACGCGAAAATTGTATGGGGCAGTAAATTAAAGTTGTCTACTGACTTAGAATTTTATGTGAAACAAGTATCGGCAACAAAAATCTACGTCCTACACGAAAAACAACTTTGAGTATTATCGAATAAAGGTAGGCAGAGACGAAATGAAAGCCAAGTAAGATCAAACAATCAAGAAAGAAAGCAACTGTCTTTACTTTACTACAATGCTATCAAAAGATTAAATGACATGCTAGTTAGAGTCGCTGTAGTCTAGTAGGTAGTGTGTTAGCTTATTAGACATAAGGACACTGTTCAACACTTCTGGCTCAGGCATCTAGAACAAAACGATGAATTCAAAAACATTTCTTCTGTTACTTCCTCTCAGCACTTTTCTGGTCTGAGAGTAAATAAAATTGCCAAGAAAGTTTCTCAAAAATCTGTCGTTCGAACTCGACTTTAAACTGTAGCTCCTACCACTCATGCATAAAAACATATCACACATAACAAAAGTGGTGTGAAAAGGTTAGGTTAGGTTAGAGGACGTGTACTTGTCATTAGGACAAGTACAGTACCCGGAGGTCGAATTGACCCATTGTACAAAATCCTAGTTTCTCACACCACTTATGATACGTACGTAATTGGTCATTACAACCCTTCAGTCAGGATTACGACCTAGTTTCTCACACCACTTATGTTGTGTGTGTTAATTTTATACTTGAGTGGCGGGACCTACAGTTTAAAGTCGACTCCGAACGACAGATTTTTGAGAAACTTTTTCATGGCAATTTTGTTTACTCTCACAGTTTTTGCCAGAAATCTGCTAAGAGGAAGTCGCCGAAAAATACTTTTTTGTATTTTTGTTTTTGATGTCTGGCCTGGAGTTCGAACCCTGGCTTTGCGTCTAATAAGCCAACACACTACGGCAAAAGTGGTGTAAAAAGCTAGGTCAGAATCCTGCCTGAGGGGTTATAATGAATAATTATGTATTTATGTATGTATTCAGAGTACAAGAACATTACAGCCTGATATTCAAATAGAAGTCCAGTAAATGGGGTAATTGCCAAATTACAGTGATAATGTTAAGGGATTTATTTAAATGAAGAAAATAAATAATCAATCAAAAACAAATTTTGTTTTATTTTAATTACAATCTATGAATCCACGATATATAATGAATTTGTGAAATTTAAAAGCGTTACAATATTAATGTACTACAATAGTTGATTTAATTAAGAACTATATTCGAAGAACTTGGACAATGTTGTCGTGATCAGTACCTTACATTAAATGTTGAAAATTCTTCACATTGAAACCTATCAACCAAATGATTACACTATGCGACAAAATAAAGCGTGAAATACACCCAGCTAATGACATAGAGTAGGTTGTGAGTTTTGTTGAGAAGAACTCAAACAATTTTTTTTATATTTCTTGAATCCTCCAAACTTGTTTTATTTGACAAAACTAGTTTTTTTCGCCTTTACACACAAATTTATTAATTACGCAAATATTTCTGAACTAATGTCACAAATTTCAAGTTTCACAGAAAGGGGAGGGATGGGCCTTTGATACTGTATACATGTACGTATATATATTATTCGACTTAATTTTCTATGAGGATTGATGAGGTAAACTTGATAATTTTTTTTCATATTTTTTAAAGTGCATTCTCTTGTGCATAGATTTCCACTTCGTTTGATAAAATCGAACAAAAATTACAGTAGTATTTATTTAAATAGTATAACAGTCGTGTTATATATTATATATATATATTTTTTTTCAAATGAACTTTGATTTAAAAATTTTTTAAAATATTTAATGCAACTTAATCGTTTATTGGAAAATGTATCATTTTCATGTTTGAACGATCACCAGAAGTTGGTCAATGCTTGCACAAAGCGAAATAATAATATTTGCAAAAAACACAAATAATAGCCGACATCTAGTAGTCGCCCAAATCGTGAAATTGACGCATCTTGCGGTAGGTAAACAATCAAGGTCCATCAAAAATTTTGAAAATTTTTGAACTGACAGTTCATTTGATAAGATGATACATATAAAAAATATGTATATCACCGACTGTTATATTATTTAAATAATAGCTACGATAATTTTTGTTTGATTCTATCAAACGAAGTGCCAATCCCTTCACAAGATAATGCACTTTCAAAATGTTACCACTCATTTCATATTTTAGAATTAAATTTTGCAATTAAGAATGGCTAAACTTGATAAAATACAAAAAAATCATTTTTTTTTACCCGATCAATACTCATAACATGTAAGTTTTAGCCATATGTTTATGTATACCGTTTTAAAAGCTAATTTCTCCCCCTTTCAAAAAACTAATAATTTTGAAAATAGATTAAAGAATATTTGAGTAATCAATAATTTTGTGTGAAAAGTTTTTGTCAAACAAGAGAAGTTTAGAGGGTTCAAGAAATATAAAAAAATATTTTTGAATTCTACTCAACAAAACTCACAACCTAACCTATGTACGTATGTCATTAGCTGTCTGTATTTTGATTGTCGCAACGTGCTATTTATCAATTTTTAAACAGATTTTATTTTGATATTATTTTATACAACCATAAACTATTCAGTATGCATAACATTATCAATTTATTTTGACCAGATATTCCAGAGAATAAAATTAATTTAAATTTAATATTATTTTATTTGTTGTAAAAACAAAATATATGACAACAAAATGAAGCAGTTAATAAGTTTGAGCTACAATCTGTACAATGCCAAATATAGATGAAGACATACACAATGATAGTTGCCCATGTAAATAAAAATACATATAAGGTGAAGTGAATGTCTCTGCGGAAAAGTGTTAAAAAAATAGTGCGTATGTAATATTTTATAATAAAAAATATATCAATATTATGGCATTTTTATTCAAGCATATGGTTTTGTCAGATTTACAAACATAAATGAATGTTAAATGAAAACAAAGAAGAAAAGTAAAGTTAAACAACCTACTAAGAAAACAACAAAACGAAATCGAGAGGAAATGACAAATTGAATTATTTTTATAACGTCTTCTTACTCAAGGGCATGAACATCCACAGGCATAGACATTCATGCAAAGAATTTCAAGTCATACAAACACTTTTTATAACTTAAGGGTAGAAATTTAGCCATCGAAAGCCATTACGTGACAAAAGACCACGATTTGTACGATGCTAAAAACGAATGAAAATAAAAGAGAACAAGGGAACAGATATACAAACACGTACATACATAATTGGTCATTACAATCCTTCAGTAAGGATTATACCCTAGCTTCTCATGCCACTTATGTTGTGTGTGATAATTTTATACATGATTGGTGGGACCTACAATTTAAAGTAGACTCCGAACGACAGACTTTTGAGAAACTTTTCATGTTAATTTTACTTATTCTCAGAGTTTTCGCTAGAAATCAGCTGAGACGAAGTTGCCGAAGAAATATTTGATCATATTTCTTTCTGTGGGGATGTGTGACCTGGATTTGGGGAAGAAATATACAATTGATAAACAGCAAACATCACGATTAAAAAATAGCAAATAAGTTTTAATTAAAAGCATTTACAAGTGTTTGTGGGAATGTTCATATACGCCATTTACATATATGGACAAATGAAATAATACAACATCAATAATTAATTTTATTACGTTGGGACACGTTGTTAAATCCGTGGACTGTTTAAGGGGAATAAGAACACACAAAAAAAGGCCATTGCTTAGGACACTACAAAAAAAGGGGACCAAATTAGAAAAGTTCGAACAAACAAATCCACACAAAAAAAAACCAAACACTTTCCTTTGACTTAATGTCGAGATGAATGTAATGTCACTTTACACATACATATTTTATTTGGTAGGTTTTATTTCCTTGGATAAAATAACACAAGTCAATTTTAATTTGTTTGATTTTCCAAATTTTTAATTTTCTTTTCCTTTTTCTTCTCTTACAAATTTTTTTATGTTTATCACAAAATATTTTACGAAGGTTTTATAATTTAAATATATATATATATATATATATATATATCGGTATATATACCAAATTATCACACAAAATATTGAATTTTGAAGCAAAGTATTGCATCCCTTTGAATGTTACAAGAAAGAAGAATTAATAAAAAACAAGAATAAAATTTAATGTCAAAAAACAACAATAATATTAAAATAAAAAAAGCTTCAATATATACTTCAGCGTCCTCTGTTGCTAATTTGCCTTCGTTTACACAATCCTGTTTATGTCGCCAAGGATAGGAAGTTTGGACCGTCAGACATAAACACATGTAATGTAAATTTTCTAGTATTTATATCCAAATTTCTTATAATTAATCAAGAACAACGATGAACTGTAATTCTCAATTTGCGAATTTGAACAAAAAGAAAGAATATTAAATTTTTCTAAAGTATCAATCGTATCGATTAATTAAGTTAATACAATCCCTAGCGGTAACACCCGAATATCTAGGTGTGTATGATAAAGCGAATTGGAATGTTTCTCCTTTCTTCTTTTAACCTCATTTGATTTTGATAAAAGAACAGACTGAAGACAAATAAACACCCGTGATTTCTATATTTAATGGCACACAAATGATTTCCTGTAGTTGCAATTCAAATTTTTTTAACTTCATAGAAATAAAACTATGAATGATATTCAAAAAACCTAAATTTAGAATTCTACCTGAGTATTTAAATAATAAAATTATAGGGATTGAAATTGATATTATTTAATTGAAATCATTTTGCTAGGAATTGTTTGTAATATTTTATTTTATTTTATGAAAATTCCCTCTTCGCATTGAGCTGTTTGACTTGTAACAATTTTGTCAGTTTCGTTTTTAATCAAAGATTCGTATAAAGGATAAAATATCACCTGTAAATTATATCGATTGATTGATTTTCCTGAACAAAATTGAATGTATTGTGTATAAGTGTTATACATATGAGTATGAATGTTATATCATTTTATGTGCATACATTTAAATGTGAATGACTATGAAATATAAGCGAGCATGTGTAATTCAATACAAAACATATTCCCATTAGTCAGATGTCATCCTCAGTTGAATATTGCCTTCTGACCCCTTACATTCAATCAGAAATTCAATTTAATTTTTAATGCTCAATCTAGCCAGCGTACTTTTAAGTATACATATATGTATTTGAATACGGCTGAAGAATTTTAGAATTCCATAATTTGGAAAAATGTTTTTTACCATTTTTTAACACAATAAAATTAAAAATACATAAAAAATAATTTTTGTTTGAAAGTAAATATCATAAAAGGCAGGGGAAAACATTTTGTTGGAATTAATTTGGAACTATTAAAGTAGGTAAGTTATTTGCGTGATTTTTTTTTTTTTTTGAAAGCAATTATAGATACTTACATAATTGGACATTATATTTCTTTCGTCAGGATTAAGCCCTCACACTATCCATGTTATATGTGTTAATTTTATCCATAATTGGCGGGACCTACAGTTTAAAGTCGAAAACAAACAATGATTTTTAAAATACCACCTAAAATAATTTAAAGCACAAAACAGATTTTCAAGTTTTATATGTTAAAACATGTTTTCATTCGATATACAAATTGTAATATTCAGAATTAGAATGTATAATAGAAATATAATGAATAATGGCGGTACGCACCACAACTTTAATTTTTATTCAATTTATTCTTTTATTAATTTACTTAATTAATTTTTTATGGAATTATTATAGTACAACAAAACAACTACTATTTCACAAAAAACAATTTTGTGGATAAATATTTTTTAAATGAAACTTTTTTGAGTTTTTAATTCATTTGGCTTTAATAAGGAAATGATTGATTTAGAACAGAAAATAATATTATCTTCTCCAAATTATTCTTTATTTTTTTGTAATTTTTTTTCTTTTTAGCTTTTTAAATTGAATAAATGAAGATTTGAGACTTTTCGTTAAAATAATACTACTTTAAAATAAATTTTCATTATGTATATGTATTGTCCTGATAATTTTCATTTCGACTTATTTTCTGTTTCTTTTACTTTCGCATTATTTTGTTCATGATGACGAGATGTTGTTGGTTGGTTATTAGATTCTCTGGTTGATTCTTAATTTTATTTAAAAAAAACAAAAGCAACTACGGTTTCAGCTACTATTCAGTTTTTCACGGTTTCGAATTGATAGAAAACTTTTATACTAAAGGCTTATAACTTAAAAAAAAACTTTTTTTAATGCATAACTGTTTCTCTTTCTTTAGATTTTATGTATTCCCCAGCGGAAAGTTGCTTGTTTTCAAAGATTTTTTTGCTTTTTTTTGATTATTTTAAATAATCTTCTAAAATAAAAAGAGTTCTTTTAACCAAAAAGGCATACTTAGAATTTGTGTCATCTCTTGCCAAAGTTACAAATAGATTAAAGGGGCTTTCAATTAGTTAGATGGTAGATTAACCAAACAACCAGAGCAAAACAAAATTTAAACAAAATATCGGCAATGCTTGAAACTGACAACCGTTAAACCATTCAAAGTTTCAAACCGAAATGAAATATAAATGTGCTTGTACTTAAGAAAGTTTTACCAAGATTTTCTATTTATTTTAGTTTATTTATGTTTAATTTTCATTTCTAATTCTTTCGAATTGTGATTATATTGGGAAATTTTCTTTCAGCTTTACTTTCTGTACTTTATTTCTCTTTATTCGTATGTTTTTACGGGTGAATTTGAGGAATATGTTTTGTATACACAATTTGTAAGACAATATTAGAATTCTTTTGAAATAACTGCTCAGCAAAAAACAGACATAAAGATGAATCAGAAGAGAAAAGGGCGAATTATTATTGTTTATAAGCAATACGAAGTCATTGTTGTCAAGTAGGTAGTGTGTATTAATTAAAACCCAGGTCAGAAACGAAATATGAAAAAATATTTCTATAGCGACTTCCTCTCAGCAGATTTCTGCCAAAAACTCTGAGAGTAAATAAAAAATTGCCATGAAAAGTTGGTCTAAAAAATCTGCCGTTAGGAGTCGACTTTAAACTGTAGGTACCGCCTATTATGTATAAAAATAAACACAACATAAATGGAGTGATAAGGTAGGTCGTTATCCTAATTGAAGGGTTTGTTATGAGCGATTGTGAGTGTATATAATAAATATTTATATATTTAGCGTTATTTTTTGGCGCACAGTTTGCCACATTTTGTTTATTGTTTTGTTTATATTTTGTTGTTTCAATATTAACAAAAGTTTAGTAGTTTGTTTTTCGTTCATTTGTTCTTTAATTGTCCTTTTATTTAACTCCTATTTTTCTAAATTTATATTTTTTATAGAAAACACAGTTCACAAAAGTTTTGAGTTGTGAATTTTTTCTTTAATATTAATAATTTTTCTTTTTACTTTTCGTTTATTTCGTTTGTATTTAGAGTTATTTTCCACAAAGAAGACATTTTTTATATAAATGTCTCTTATAATACAAACTTTTGAAACCCACAATGCGGATCTAATTTGTTAACCATTTTTTATTTCGCCTCTCCCCCCTTTAATCTTTCCTATATTGAATTCTATTCCTATGCGTTGCTGATTTCTGGATTTAACAACCATACAGTTTCAGGTGATAGTTACACTAAATATTTCTTATTTCTTAATTTAATTGTTAATAATTAAATATTTCACTTAATTACATTCATTTCCAAGACTAAGCTTTGAGAAAAGAGGTGTGAACATCTGCTTTTGGTAAGAATTATTCTAATAACAGCTAATGGATTTTTTCGAAGGATTTATACATAAAATTAAATATATATTTCCTAAAAATGTGTATACCATATATACATAAATCTATATGTAGCTGTTCTACATTGTTGTCCTATGTCCGTCATTTTATAAATCGCAATTCACTCAACTGGCTTTTGAACCAATATAGGCGTTCAAAAGTTCTACTTTCTACACTTACTTATGTACATATATACGTTGTACACATACTTTATTGATGTTGTGTTTTTCCCGCATTAAATGATTGAATGCTTTTGCAATTTTCTTTTGAGGAGTACATTTTATCAGTAAACCCTGGGTTATTTAAAGTTTATGTGTTTATTGGTTACATTGTTTACATTCTGTGTATTGACACATTTAATTCATTTGTTTGTAATCATTCATTTAAAGTTCATCCATATATGCTTAAAATTTATGCCTAAAAGCGTTAAATCATATGATATAATATATATAATCATGATGGGTGAGATGTTTTGCATCACATACTTTTATATTTAACGTTCAATAGAACTATGCAAAGAAATATAGAATAACGCACTAACATTTGTCGAAAATATATGTTTAGGGATAACGAATAAAGCTTAGACTCATTTCAAGCTATGCTTTTCTAAATTAAAATTTGCTTCGAGAACATAATAGCATTTCAAATATATTAACAAATTATGTTCAAGACCATAACCGCAAATCAAACCAACTGTAAAAAATGAATTATAAATTATTATTATTCAAGAAGATAAATTGGTAATGTGATTAAGAAACCTCTTGTAAAACCTTAATTTTGGAAGCTTACATTGTTGTCTTTATAACATATTACCTTTTTACCTTTTAAAAACGTTTAAAATATGAGCTCGTAGATTGAAAATAAAATAAAAATAAATTGGTGTTTAGTTTTAATTAAAATTATTTATTATTCACACAATTCTGTGTGCGACTGTTCACAACTTGATGTAACAACAACAATTGTGTTGTTTTTACACCATTTGCATAAACGATAACAATTATTAGACAATTGTTCGACAGATCTTTGTAACGGAGATCTTCAAAGCACGATTACTCTCTTGAAACGCACCGCGTCTTCAGACAACGCTGACTGAACTTTTACTGACTACGTCGCCTGCTTTGCCTTCCCTTTTATATATACAAAGTAAACAATCTGATGAATGTTCTTGAAAGCGAAGGTTCGTGTGTTTGCCTTCTCGAGATCTCTATAAATGTAAACATTGTTTTTTCATTATTGTTCTTTGTGTATTTTTTTACATTTATTCTTGTAGTGCTTGTTGTTGTATTTTTGTTTACTTGTTTACCATTTTTTATGCTGGTGTTTGTTGATATATTTTTGTTTACTTGTTTACCATCTTTTATGCTGGTGTTTGTTGTTATATTGCGCAGAGCGATAATTTGTAAACAAGTTCGTTGTTTTGTTTTTGCAGCTCTTTTTTATAATTTTAATGTTAAACGATGTAAAAGCAAAACACCAGTATCAAGAGTTTTTTCACTTTCGTAACAATATTTTAAAAAAGAGGGTCAATGAGTGCAACATAGTTTTCTTCCATTCCTGTACATTACTTTTTCCTTTTGTATTTCTGGTTCAGAAACATAGATTTGTGATCATATTTGGACAAAAAAAAAATTATTTAAAAGCAAAGACCTTATACGCCAACGATGTCTCAAAAACGTTCTACGACTTCTTCATATGTACATTTTCTTTCCTAAACTCAACGTGTGTGCATTATACGGTACCGTAGATTAAAATAAAGGAATATTTTCATTATACTATGTTGAAACCTGAAAGCCGGTTTTTGCAGCTTTTTTGTTTCTTTTCAAGTGTAATAAACAATTTAAAAACAATAGTCGATTACTGCAACTTTTGGTAATTGCAACAGAATAGATTTTTTTCAAGTTGAGATAATCTAACTCACACTGTATATATCGCTTTCAAATTGCTTTGCCACTTGTATTTTCAAAAATTGCAGTTACTTTGTTTGTTGGTTTTAGGTTATTCAACACTAAAATTGTAATTGTAATTACTAAAAACCTTTGGTATCCTAGAGTTTAAAAAAATTTATGTTTTGCTATAAAATGAATGCACAATGACACACAAGAAATCAATTTAAGAATAATGAAATTCCCCTGGAAATCAAATTTTCTTTTATGATGTTTTGATGATATATTCAACTGAACAAACATTACATAACATTTTGTGTCAGCAAATTTCATAAAAAAACACTTCCATGCCTAACTGTTTCTTTGGAACGAGGTCTAAATGTGGCTAGAGAAAAGTTTGCCCAACGATTGGAACCTCAGTGTTCTTTGCCCTGTCCTGAAAAGGGAGAGCCCACAAACTACAGGAGTATAAGCCTTCTCCCTATCACATAAAAGGTCTTTACGAGCGTATTGTGTGAACGACTGAAGCCGCTCGTTAAAACTCTGATTGCACCTGATGCAGTGTGCCTTCAGACCTTGCCTCAGTCCACCGTCGACCAGATCTTAAACTAAATCCTGGAAAGATACATGAAGAACAAATATATACACAGCATCTTGTTCTCGACTATAAAGCAGCCCTCAACAGCTCCATGAGGAATCGTGTTTTTGCCGCAATGTCAGTATTCCAGCGAAGCTGATAAGGCTATGCAGAATAACGTCGAACAACTCCTGTAGATTCGTCAAGGTAAGAATGAACCTCTCCGAACATTTTAATACTGTGCAAGGTTTCACACGTCTTAGAGAGTGCTCTACGAAAGGCGAGAGTGCATCTCAATGGTACTATTTCCAACAAGTGTCCAGTCGCCTAAGTACTCTGACGACATTGACATCATAAGGAGTACCAAGCGAGATGTTACTGCTGCCTTTAGTGCTACTGAACGAGAGTCTATCAAGATAGGCCTGGCAGTCCCTAGATTACGTCCGATAATTATACTTTCGATTTTGTCAATGAGTTTATTTATCTTGGTTCCACCGTTACCAAAAAAATGATGCTAGTCTGGAGATCAGGCGTAGGATCACTCTTGACAACAATGCTACTAAGGTCTCGATAGGCAATTAAGTAGCAGAAACCTATCTCGTACGACGAAACGGCACTATCAAGCGCCAGTGCAGAAGCTTGAGAGTATTCTACGTCAGATCTTCGGTCCACCTCAAATAAAAGCCAAATGTAAACTGATGACAGAAAGCATAGAAAAACAGTTTGTATATTCAATTCAAAATAGTTTAAACAGAATGCCTGACCTTGACGAACATTCTACTAAATATTCGATATAGCGTTTCAATACTTTGGGTTTTTATACTTTAAATTTACTCTCTTTTCTTTCACAAAGTACTTTGGCTACATAGCCGGGAAAAAGTTTTCCTTATTTTTCTTTTGTTTTATGAAATATTTGTTTTATTATAAAATAGAAATTAATTAATAAATTAATATAGAAAAATAAAAATAAATCCTTAAAATTCATTAAATTGCTTAAATATATCGGAGTACCTAGACTTATGCTATACATGTAATTTGATATTAAATTGAAATGTTACATCAAAAAATCTGCAGTTGTCGATTAAAAGCAAAGAAGAAAATTTTAAGTAGTTTAACATAAAGTAAAACGATGTCAACATGGTATGTTTGTTGTTTAATTCATTGAATTCTTCTTTAAAATTTAATTCCTATGAATTCGAAACAAACTTGTCATCTCCGCCAACCAGCTTTTATTCAGTGATGAACCAGACATTTATGGTTTCATAAAAAAATCTTCTCTTTTATGCCCGGTTATTTTATGTGGTTTGTTGCTGGCAGTCATTATAGTAGATCAGAGTAATTTTGTTCTTGATTTTCACGACTGCACAAGTTTGTGTAAGTTTTTTGCTTATTTACAGTTGGCTGACTGATTTCTTTTGCGTTCATTTCACTATTTCAACACTCATTGGCCACGTTCTATCGCAAGAATATATTTTTTGGGCATAAAATCTATTTTTATGGAGAGGATCTTCTTCTTTTAATATTAATGTTTTCCAGTCAGCCCCACAATAGTTTATTTATGTTTGTCTAAAGTTTAAAAAAACAATTTTTGTCAAATGAAACAAGTTTGGAGGGTCAAGAAATACAAAAAAATATTTTGTGTTCTAATTAACAAGATTCACAACTTACAATATGCCATTAGCTGTGTGTATTTCATTTTTTAATTTTGTCGCATAGTGTAATTAGTTTTTTGTGGTATTGTGGAACCATTATTACCTTATACATACTCATACTTAGTTGATAGCATTCTAAAATACCTAAAAGCTCTGATGGATAAATCCAAGCGCTTTAAATCTACTTTCGAATAGAATTTGATAGAGTCTAAGAAATTGTGTGATATCATTGGCTTCTACTATTATTTGTTTACTATTTAATTCAATAAATAAATACGATGTTGCAATAAATGCTTGTATTTATAATTCTTTGAGGTGAATATATGAGTACAAAACAATTTTTACAAATATTCTATAATTATAAACAAAACAATATTTAGTTTTGTAGGAAATGCTAAGCAGTGGTGGACAATAAGTGTGATATCTCATTGGTTCGATTTTTATAAGATTTCTTGATATTTTAACAGGACATTTTCACTGAATAGCTAAGATCAATTTATTTTATACTTGATTACTTCCTTATTTTTCTATTCCATTAAATTTTCTCATAAAGGTATTTAGTGAAAGTGTCGTTTTTCTAGTGAATAGGATAATAAAATCATTTTTAGTTTTCTCTTTGTAAATTTATTGGAAAGTGTGTTTTAAATGATATCAGAAAAAAATTATTTACGACAACGTAAACAATATTTTAAATCTGTTAAAATGAAAACAATAACAAGGAACAGGAGAAAAAAAGGCTGGAAGAAGGTGTCTTTACAATTGAAGATGAAAGTGTTAGCAATTGTAAGCTTTTTGAACTGACTAATCTTTTAAATCAATATGTACAATACCGACAAAGAAACTTCAGATATAGACACTTGCAGAGATAATTCACAAATTGGGAAAGCTATCTGAAGCTCTTAACTGCATATATTGAATTTATTGATTTATTTATTTATTTTTAATCATACTTTACTTGAAATGACTGTGGAAAACGAGAAACAAGTTATCTGGTGTCAAAAAGCATACATAGGTGAAATTAAAATGAAGCATCCAACGAAAAATATGTTACAAAATTTCTAAAGCATAGTGGAGGCTTAGTGATGGTCGGGAGTTGGCAATCTAATTTTTATGTAATCAAAGATGAAAAAGTAAGATTATCTAGACATTCTCAAACAGAATATAAATTCTACAACAGGACACACACCTCCAAAATTATGAAGGAGTGCTTATTTTATAGTACTACCCCAGAGCGAATGGAGTAAAATAACTCCGCAGTTAGCCCTAAAACTTGTGGAATCAATGCCAAGCAGTGTGTTAGCTTTTTACTTTTATTATTTTACCAACAATTAAAATTAAAAATTATTTAAAAAATACAAATTTTTAAAAAAATTAATACGTTTATCATATAAAATGAGGTGTTTACTTTCGTTTAACGCTCACTGTATGCACGTACATACATACATATATATCCTTACCTGACTTTTTATGTATAACGTTTGTAGAATGTCGGCAAAAAAACTTAATTGGTAAATAAAAAGAGTTTTGCAGATAATGAAACAAATTTCAGGTAAGGTCCCGTTTATACAGTGCTGTAAAATTTGGGGTCATCAAGGACGTCTGGACCTCGAATTACCATTCATACAACAACACCTTTTCGTTTGGGCAATTTCGTTCACTCTTTCTGTAATTCCTAATATGATTTTCCTAAATAACTGAGTGAAATGATGGAATAGTTCAAAATTAATCACGAAAAACATTCATAATTTTAGATATGGCGATGTACCACTATCTAATATTTAATTGAGTTCATACTAAATAAATATTTTAATGTTGAAAAGTTGTACGACGAACATCTGCTTAAGTGAAAACATACCTTTTTGGTTATGTAAGGTTTTTTTCCATTTGTTGAAGCCACTACAAATGTGAATAATGTAGTCTAAAAACGTACTACTTTGTGCTTTTATGTACGTTGAACTGAATTGAATAAATAAAAACATTTCTTAAGCCATTATAAATAAAAGTAAAATCAGCATTATTAGTCCATTTTCAATTGGTATTAAATGATGAGATGTATTTAATTTCACTTGATTACCTAGAAGTTGAAATATTTAAGTTTAGAAGAGGGTTAAGCACTAAATAAATTTAATATTATGCTTGTCATTGAGAAGATAAGGGATACAAATTAATGACACGGCATCTTCCTTTATTTTATCAAAAAAGGAAATTTAAGTGAGTTATAACTTACTGTGCACAAAAGGCTTATTTTAAAGGTACAAGGTCTGTTCGTAAAATAAACTGAATTTCCAAATTTTTTACGTACATTTGACTTTTAATTATTTATTATATTTTTTTTTTAAATTTTTTGACATGTCGTGTTATTGGAGTCATTTAATTTACATGTAAATATTCAAAGAAAAATCAATCAAAAGACAAAATAATGAGAGACTGAATTTGCTCATGACCTTTTGTGACTTTACTCATGAGCTTTTGAATTCAAACTGGTGTAACACCGAGCAGTTTGTTATTACCAATTTTTTATACAATTATTATTATTAAACTATTCAAGAATTTCAATCTAATACATTAAGAACAACAACTAATGTACCATGGTTCGTCATTATGACCTTCTACAACCTAATTAAACGACTGATTTTAAATTCTATTGTCTGTAATTAATGACACTGAACCAAACAATTTAGTATTAGGATTAACAAACATTGGTGGAATAAGGACTCTATCCCAAAATTTGCAAAATGTTGTCGATTAAAACAACACATTTCGTTAAATGAAGCTCGGTTCAAATTCGTTACCAAAAAGCAAGATAAAAGAAGTTCCAGAGTACTACCCTAGAAAACACCGGCATTGATCTGCTTCTTTTATTGTTCATACTCAGTTCGTTTCGTTTGCTAAAAAACATTGTTTTAATTTGTAAGCATATTTGAAGCATTTCTAAAAATGCGCAAAACAATGCTCATGTTCAAAAGTTTTTCTTACCACGTTTATCTGCATGTACGTTTGTTAGTGCTTAATAAAAGTTTTAAGTTTACATATTACATTTTGAAATAATTTCGTAAACGTAGGCAAAATAAATAATTGTCCAATCGGACTTGCGTCGCTTCTTAAAAATTAGCAAACTGGCGTTGTTGCAATTTCGTCGATTCGATTTGCGTCGTTTGGATCCCAACTTGCGTCGTTTAAATTTCGATTTTCGACGCTACATGCGATTAGTTTTTTTCTTGCAGCATTGAGTATTACCAAAGAAAATAAAGTATAAAGAATGTGCATTTTAACATATTTTGGAATATTTTTCAAAAATATTTCATGACGCGGGGGGAAAGATAGAAGGGAAGGTTACAGAAACCAAGACCGTAACAATGCGTTGTTCTCATCGTGCGTTTTTGTTGTTTGACCACTTTTTTATTTATTTTTCTGGTGTTAAAAACAGACGTCGGCACCAATGTCCCTCAGGGTAAGAACATCTTCGGCTTTTTACACACATAGGACACGAACATCAAGAATGTTCGTTAAAAAGAGCGTAAAAATCTTCTCAGCATTTAAAGAAGAAGGTTCATGTCGCTTTTTTCAGACTTCAATTTACACCCAAAGAAATATCACAGTAGTATTCACTAACTATCACTATCAATGAGAAATGATTTCGATTTTTGGAAGGATACTTGCCAAGTTAAATACTGTGTCTTTAGGCATTTAATGCAGTACAATTTTTCTATATCTTCCGATCACATATACATATCATCGGGTTAATAAGTAGACTTGAAATTATTACTAACAATTTTCCTCTAGGTTAACACATGCCTATGGTTATGGATTAGTGAGTGAGAGAGAGAAAATAAGTTGAGAGAATTTATTTATTTACAGCCATATAAAAGTGTTAGTAATATACTCTATTTTTATTTTCATTTCATCAACATACATATGTAAAGCTGTCTATTTTTGGCTTAATAATTTTAGATAAATAAAGATAAAATAAAAAGTCCATTTTATTATTAAAAGAAGTTTAAAAGCTTTGGCTTAAAAGTTAGGCCATGTTTTTTAGAAAAATAAAAAGAATAAAAAACCATTTGTTACAAAAAGAAAAAAACGAGCATTCGAAAGCATTTAAAAAAAATTATACTATGAGACAAAATAAAAGAATGAAATACGCCGAGCTAATGACATTTTTAACATAAAATATTCTTCGAGTGTTATTCTGAAATAAAATGAAAAAGCATCCGCTAAACATGTGTTCTTGTCGCAGTCTGATCGACAACTAAATCAAAAACACAAGAATACATACACATGTACGTACGTACGATGAGAGCAACACATTGTTACGCTCTTTGTTTGTGTTCATTTTCCTTCTGTCTTCCTCTCCCCTCACCCAGAAAAGATTTTTTAAAAAATTTTGGTGAGAGCGGGTCGTAACATTACGCCATAAGAAATTTTACTTCTACATGATGCGTATTCTATATATCCATATTCTTTGGTATTACCATTTTACTATTTGTATTGTGGTAGAATTTTTTTTTTTCATTTTAAAATTTTTGCAACTTCTGGTAAAGCCAAGCGTTAAGGAGTTTTTAATTTGCGTGTTTTGTTAATTTTTTTGTTAATTTATTATTATTTGGTTCATTTATTGTTTTGTTAGAAGAACATTTACTGAATTAAATAAAATTATGAAAAATGTTTTCATACTTGTTTTTTGTTAGAAATATTAAGTTTTTGTTTTCCAGACAGTGATGGAATACTTTTAGGATATTCTGATGCTAATTGGGGTGAGAATAATTATAATAGAAAATCAAACAGTGGTTATTTATTTAAAGTCTATGGAGCGCTTGTATCATGGTCGTGCCGTAAACAAAACTGTGTGGCTTTGTCCTCAACAGAAGCAGAGTTTATTGCACTTGCGGAGGCATCTAAAGAAGCGCTATGGTTGAAAGAACTGTTGGCAGATTTTCAGGAACAGATCAGCGAACCTATTGCCATAAATGAGGATAATCAAAGTTGCATAAAAATTGTTGAAGGGTTTAAAGTCAATAACAGGACGAAACACATCGACATCACGTTCCATTTCGTCAAGGACTATGTAACTAAGAAGGTCATCAAGTGTCAATATTGTCCCACAGCTGATATGCAGGCTGATTTACTAACTAAACCGCTTTCAGCTAATAGAATTAAAGACATGAGTTTAGAATGAGAAGGGGTATTGAAATATTTACATTCTAACATGTTATATTTGAATCATATAACTTTTGATTTACATGACATTTTTTATTATTTTTTCATTCCTGTTTAAATTTTCAACAAGATAAGTACCCACAAATAAATCTCCGGAGTTTTTCTTATCGGAATTAAATAAAATCATCCTATAGTTTTTTCATTAGGCTGTTTTTGCTTGGCACCACAGATGTGATAATTTTTGAGCAAATTTTAACTCTTGCGGCATTTTTGAGGAGAAATATCAAGATTTCATTTTTGGAATTTATGTAGTTACCGAATCAAACATAGACGATATTTTATTACTATAATGACACTGTTTAGAAGCATAATTCCCTGCTCAGCAGCTGATATGCTCCCTAGTGCCGCACGTGTTCCAAAAATATGTTCTCATGATTTATTCTCATCATCAATTAATCACCAAGCTGCGCTACGTACGATCTCTATGCTGACCTAGTGCACTTTGAGATTACAATGCTCTGTCAAAAGACTGGTTGCTTACTTCAGATATTCCTATATAGTTTGACTGCCTAAGTTTCGATTGCCTCAAACCTATTGAGTCTCAGAAGTGGGTTTGACTGTCTTCATCATCTCCTTTGTCAAGGTTTTTTTTCCTGATATCTCCCCCAGTACAAAGAATGGTTCTAGACCCATCAACGGTGCTGAAACTCTCTTCCTCATAAGCTCATCTATCTTTCCATTACTGTGAATTTTTTAAAAGACCTGGCATCCAGCTGAGGGTAATCTTATTTTTCCTACTTAACTGCTTCAGCTTCCCCCATGCTGTCTTCGAAAAAAGAAGACAATAAGAATGCATTTTCGTTCCCTGGAATTTCATTTCAAAAATGGAGCATATGAATCATGTCTCCTGTTTTGCAAAAATCGTTTAAAGTGGTGTCACATTTAGTTTTACTTATTCTTCTTGATCCGAAAGGATTAAATATTTTCCATAGAAATATAGGCTATTTATTGAACCTAAATTCTTTTACTCAACAACATGAACAAAAAGTCAACGAAAATTCTTTTCTTTGAAACTAACTTTTTCTATCTATTGTTATGTGATTGAAAGCAGACAAAAAGCAAAAAAGTACATACACCCGAATAACTACATAGTTTCAGTTGTACATTGAATTGAGTAGAACTCAAAAATATTATTTTTTTATTTTTCGATCCCTCCAAACTTGTTTAATTGAACTTTTCACAAAATTTCATTGACTTCTTATATATTTTTGAACCGATTTTGAAAATTCATTGTTTTTTTCCGAAAGAGGATAGATAACCCTTTATAATGGTATACATATACCTTTTTGCTCAATCTTATATGTCATTAGTTTTGATCGGGTAAACTTATTTCTCAAGTTTGATCATTTTTATTTCCAAAATTTTATTAAAAAATATAAAACGAATGCTGACATTTTTAAAGTGCATTTTTTTGTGAAGAGATTGACACTTTGTTTGACAAAATCGGATAAAATTGCAGTACTTATTATTTAAAAACTATAACAGTCGCTTCATATTTTTTTGTATACATATGTTTAGTTAACAAATGAACTTTCAGTTTAAAAATTTTCAAAATTTTTGCTGGATATTGTTTGCTTATCAGAAAAATTGTCAAATTTCGGGTTTGATCTACTCGTAAAATTCGGCTAATTTTCGGCTTATTCTCAAATATTACTATTTCGTTTCGTGCAAACATTAACCGACTTCTGTCAGTCCAAGATATATTAATACAGGTAGTAATAGCATTAAAACAACTTATTTCGTTCTGATTTGTGCCAAAAACAACATGTAATTGTTGCTTTTTTCCGCATTTTCATTGTCGCACCATTTAATGATCCACAGACGACTTCAATTGCAGAACAGTTAGTGGTAGCATTCGCTGTGATACCCATGCTGTTCTGCTGACATATTGGTTTTATTTCCCTTGTGAATTTAAATTTAAACTTCGGTGTTGGTATTAGCAACAGTTGTAGA
Organism: Sarcophaga carnaria; assembly: GCA_958299815.1. Classification (NCBI taxonomy): domain Eukaryota; kingdom Metazoa; phylum Arthropoda; class Insecta; order Diptera; family Sarcophagidae; genus Sarcophaga; species Sarcophaga carnaria. The sequence goes on along the minus strand of OY283153.1, from coordinate 70,305,188 downwards.
CGCTTGCACATAAGTGGTTGGCAAATTCGTTTACCTTACATTCTTCTCTTTTTGCTGTGGCTGTATATGTTATTGCCGTTTAAACGCAGTACGTGTTTGAATTGCTTCTGTTATAATAGAAGAGATGGTACATACAATTTGACTTCAATCCGGTTAAATTATTTAGTGTATTTTGGAAAAGAATAATTTTTTGTACAAATAATGCAGAATTTTAACAGAATGGTTAAAAAAAAACGTTGTTAGACCTAACATTCTATATGTATGTATACTCATGTATGTACTTTACTCGTCATTGCAATTCTTTAGTCAGGATTACAACCCGCTTATATCGTGTGTGTTAATTTTATCCATTAGTGGCGGAATCTACTGTTTAAGTTGAAAAGTTTATTGAAAAATTACATAATAATTTTACTTTCTTTCAGAGATTTCTTCAGAAGACTGCAGAGAGGAAGTCACCGAAGAAATATTGAACCCAGTGCTTAAATTAAAATACAATTTTTTTATTTTCCTTCCTGGGCCGATAGATTTTTGTAAGTATGCAGAGTCCTTATTAGCCTCTTTAAATAAACATTTATCGTGTATTTAAGTAATTTATTTAAATAATAAATTCAGCTGGTATTCATTTATTTAAAAACTTAGACTTTAGCTTTCTGTTTACACAGACATATATTTTCATATCCACAAATGCCTACCTTATGTTTATAAAACAACACATACGCTTGGAGTAAAGAAAAATATGTTTAAATTTGGTTGTGTGTCGTCAACAACAGCAGAGGCAATGAAACCCAAGCCATTATAGCCCCAGAACAATGTATAAATGTAAACGCAATATGTAGCATGTCTTCTAAGTCATGTGCATGTGTAAGCACAAATAAAGAATTTGAGTGTCTTTGACTTCTACGTTAAATATTTATCTTCATATTCTTCATGATTAGGAATGTTAAAGTTAATGGCACATAACATCGGGTAAAAAATCTATTCAATTCAAATTGCATAAATAAAATAAATTCAATAAATATGTCTGCACAGAATATTTCGTATATACGTATGTACATGCATGCTAAATGTCATGGATTAGAGGCTGAGTGGTTGCAGCGTTTGACTAGAAACCCTAATAGTTTTAACTCAATTTCGGGTGTAGGAGAATAAAATTAAAAATTATAAATATTAAGAGCCTTCCATTTCCCTGCAAATACTTAAAAAATTATACCATCCAGAAAGGATACCGTCATAATTACAAAAGTTTGTAATACAATAATTACTTAGCTTCCACTATTAACTAAAATGCAGGAAATTAATATTTCTCCGTTACTTATTCACCCACCATATATGTAGCAATAATAACTTGTGATAAAATATATTAATTTACAAACACACTATTTGGTAATCGATAATGAAAAGATACAATATCTATTTCAAAATATATTTATAAATATGCAGTGATGTAAAAAATAATAGCAACACCAATGTTACGCTCCAAGCACAATAGATACAACACAACAAACACAGGAATCTCTCAAAAATACTATAGAATATATGGGTGTATATTGGAGTGATTCTTTTTAAAGGCAGCAACGATTCTGCTACTTTGCTTTTAGGCTAATTTCTATTCTTATTTGCAGCAATTAAAGAATTGGTGCTAACAGTGAGAGTATTTGTGCTGGCAAGGAAGGAATAGTGCTGTCAACACAATAACATCCAAAAAATAGATGTTTTAAAAACGCTATGTATGGAAAATAACACGAAAGAACGTTTTAGTGCCACCATTGATAAAAATTAATGTACTGTTTAATTTTATTTGTATTGCTTATGCTTTGCCGTTGCTGCTTTTGTTTTTTGTTATAATTAATGTTCATGAAGCAAATCTGAGGTTGCAATTGCTGCGTTGCTATTGTCCTTAAAGCATTACACTTAGAGATTTGGTGAGAAAGCAAGTAAGAAAAACAATATAACCGCCTCCATGCTTTACCATGTTAAGAGTGGACTAAGAATTACATACTGAGTTTTATGGTCTCTTTAATGGTCTCGATCTGAATTAAATAAATTACATACAGACATACATACACAATTGGTCCTTCAGTCAGGATTACAACCTATCTTCTCACACACTTATGTTGTGTGTGTTAATTTTATACATGAGTGACGGGGCCTACAGATCAAAGTCGACTCCGAACGACAGATTTTTGAGAAATTTTTCATGGCAATTTAATTTACTTTCAGAGCTTTTCCCAGCTTTCTGCTGAGGAAATCGCCGAAGAAATATTTTTCATATTTCCGTTTTTGATGTCTGACCAGGGGTTTTAACCGTCTCCTTACGTCTAATAAGGCAACACACTATCTACTAGACTACGGCGACTAAATAAATAAATAAAATTAAATAAATTAACTTTTGCTAATAATAACACAGTGCAGATCCACTCTTAACGCGGTTGAGAATGATGGATCCTCTACAAAATATTACACACTCTAGAATAACATTAGAATTCAAATTATGTTAAATGTTTTAGACCTATTTGGAAAAGAAAATCGTGTTTCCAGAGCGAAATTCTATTTTTATTTACGAGACATTTAAATACAAGAAAAACTATTCTATAAAGCCACAATGAAATTTGTTTCTGTAATCTATAAGTTGAGCATATGAATATGAGCTTATGAAGTATTTTCGCTTTTTAGTTACTTTCTCATCAAATCTCAAATATCACATTGGTGTCTTTTATTTTTGACATTACTGTATGCATGTAGATAATATATGTTTTTCCTTAGTTTTGAGGCAGTCGATTTTTTCCTGCGCATTGATTTTATTCCACTTTTCGCAATACTATACATTTCTCTTAAAAAGAACCATTTGGGCTGGCGTTCTTAGAGAATGACATTGGTCTGGCCATAACTGTCAACGGCAATCACTATAGGTCAATGATTATCAACTAGTTTTGGACTGAATTGGGCGATGACAAGATGTGGTTTTAACATAACAGCGCTAGTTGCCATATAGCCCATGCCACTTTGGGTGTACTGAACTGTCGATTTGAGCACACGGTTATTTCAGGTCCAACTGACCATCGATTTGACCCTGTTAGACTTATTCTAATGGGGTTTACGTAAGTAGCAGGTATATGCGAATAAGCCACAAGTAAAGTCAACATAATCCATGCTGTCGGACAAATCCAACCCGACTAATGTGCCAAAAAATTTACTTTTCAGAAAAATTTCAATGATATTTCACACACTTTGCTTTATTTAAATTTAGAGATAGAAAGCTTTTAATGACAGGCCAGTGTATGTTCTCGCAAGAACACGATTATAAATATTTCCAAAAGTTTTAGCACACATGCATTCAAAAATAACGCATAGAGTAATACAGTATGAAAAATAATATTCGAGGTTTTCCTTCATAACTAAAGAAAAAATTAATAAATCAGCTATTAGCGTGAGGGTCATGGGTTCGATTCCCACCAAAGACTCTGGTATGTAACAATGCACCGAGCACATGGTGAAGTTTCTCCGCTCGTATATAATTTGTAATTGTATTGTAATTAATAAATAAATAAATAATAAATAAATTGGAGACATTTATTGAGTCTACCGCAATGGTGAAATGCAGTCTTTGAACGAAATGTTATAAAATTTTCTTTAATGTCGTATTAGTGGAGTTAGTTAAGTTTGCTATTCCAAAATGTTAACAAGAAGAAAGTTTTTACACTTTAATACATTGTTTCTGACTTGGTGGGTTATTAAAAACTCTACACATACATATGTATATAGAATGGGTGCTACAAAGCCAAAGGGTAATAGAAGTATACATTTAAATTTTACTCACTTATGATATACATTTAATCTGTTAAAAACTTGTTATTTGTTTTCTGTAGTACGTACGATGTAATCCATTTACATCATTCTATATTTTCTGAACAAATAATCTCTGCTATAACTAAGAGCGAAATGTCACACAAACAATGTCTGCATTTAATTGCGTGGCACTTATAGTTAATTTTTATCATTATCACTTTCAGTTGAGTATTCAATTAAATTAATTACATTTTATTAATTTTAAGCACTTTTATCTCATTTAATTATTACAATTCGCAGAAAAACTTTTCATTATTATGATTTTCCTGGGGTTTAATTTTTTATTTATAAATTTGTTTTACACTTATCTAATGATTAAATATACTTTTTATTTTTATATAATAATCACCAGTAATAATAATAATCACCCATTTTTTTACTACTGTACATATATACATACATACATATATAACTAACTTCTCCTACCTGTTACGTTGTGTGTGTTATTTTTATACATAAGTGGTGAGACCTACAGTTTAAAGTCGACTCCGAACGACAGATTTTTATTCAGAAAGTTGGCATTGCAATTTTTATTTACTGTTGGAGATTTTTCCATATTTTGTTTTGTTGCATATGTTTGACCTTGTGTTTCAACCGTAACCTCACATCTAATGAGCCAACACACATTAATATAGAGCACAAGAAAAGATTAACAAATAGCATTCAAACCATAAATTCAAAATGTTCGATTACATTTCAGGACTGTATTCTATTTTGTTTGTGAATGTTCTAGCATGCTTGCTAGCTGCATGAGTTAATTGATCCTGATTGTTTTGCCACTGCGCTGACTTTCAATGGGGTAATTCTTTTTATAACGATAACCGCTACTGCTTAGCCTAGATGATACGTCCACGCTGTACATAATGCAATAAAGATTTTATAAGTTCTCTTAACCTCATTTTGCCTTTTCGAAATTCACACTAGAAAAGGCCACCGATCATAAACTTTGTTATGGTTCCTTTAAGTATGTCATTGGGAGAAAAAATATTCCTTAATTCTTCCGAAGTTTACTCGATTTGAAAATTGTTTGTTGCCTTATTTTCTTCTGATCGGTATATCTATTATTTATTTTATTTTACATAATCTTATGAGAAGCCATTGAAAGTTTGAACTTAAATTAATTACATCTTGAACAATTTCCGTTTAATGGCATTCATACCTTTCGGTGCAATTATTTCTGAAATTTATCTCACGTATTCAAAGAAGAACATGAAATTTTCATGAGATACCGTTTATAGAGTGCACTTTTATAAATTCAATGCTCTATTTTTGTGAAAGTAACAACTATGAAATTTGACAGCTTTCACACATGTGTAGCCGGATTATTAAAAGTAATGAGCTTTTCGAGAGAACAACAAATAAAAATTGTAAAATTTTTTTACAAAAATTTCTACAGAAGACACAAAAAATGGAATTGGACGTTATGCTCAAAAGAGCAGACCAAGCAAAGCGTCGGTAACATAATTTTTCGAAAAAAGCCATCTTCTCGAATGAATAGGATATCAATCTGAATATATAGTGAATATACAGAATTATCGAATCTGGAGCTCAGAAAAATCTTTCGTAATAAAAAAGAAACAATTATACCCGGAACGAGTGGATTGGGCCTCACTTCCTTGGATATGAGATCGAATAATAAAATAGTGACTTTGAATACCATACGTTACAGGAGCAGGTTCTTGCGGCCTCAACTCAATGGCATGAACCTGAACGAAATGTGTATTCAACAAGACGGCGCGTCAGGTACATCGCGTGTGATACAATCGATTTATTACAGCAACGACTTCCAGAACAAAATATCTCACGAAATTCTGATGCCAACTGGTCAGTGAAATCAAGCAATTTAACAACGCGCGTTTTTTTTTCGTATAATCTCGGATTTATTCGAATAAAGCAGAAACAAGTCCTGAGCTCAAATCTGAGATAAAATGCCTCATTTCGGTAAAAAAAAGTAATAGAAAATTTCAAAACAAAATTTTATGATATAATAATAATGCAGATTGCCAAAAATGTTTTTCAGCGGAATATGTTTTTGTTTGCATCAAAATTAAGGCAAGAAATATTAGAGTCTTTGATCTTTTTAATAAAATTACTTAAAACAATTAATATAATTAATATATATTTTGGACACTAAATAGTGTTCTTAAAAGGGTAGGTATTTGTTTCTTCACTAATGTGTCTATACATATACATCCATATATGGAGCACAGATGAATTATTTTTATTTTTGTTACTTTTTATTCTGTTTTTTTATTTTATAACATGTCTATTGTGATAAAGATCAACAATTAATAAAATTTTTAATAATACAATTGTTTTTAGCTCTTTTTATCAAGAGAAAATTCCGAAATCCCGGGATATTTCGGGAAATCCCGGGATATTTCGGGATTTTTCGATCCCGAATTGTCCCGAAAAATCCCGGGATTTCGGGATCGGGATTTCGAAATCCCGAATCCCGGGATTTTTTAAAATCGATCCCGTTTGGCATCCCTAGTATGTAGTGATATCGTTTCTTTCATTATCGTGTGTTATATTCATTGGTATTCTGTTCGTTGTATAATTTATTGTTGTATTTGTTGTGATGTTAGGTATTGTATTAGTTATAGTTTCTATTGTTCTTGTTATGTCGTTGTTGGTTATTATTAGTGATGTGCTTGCTGGCAATGAGATTTGGCTATGTTAGATGACATATTTTTGTAAATTGGTGTGTTTCGTTGAATGTTGTTACTATTATTTTGTGTTGAGTGACTGTTGCTATATATCCTATTTGAAAATTGAAAGCTTTTTTGAATGTTTTTTAGTATCTGATTTTGTGTGTTTTGCAGTATTCTGCAGTGTGCTGAGCCGCCCCATGCTGTGATGCCGTGCCTTATATATGATTCCACCAACGAATAATATACTTGTCTTAATATATCATAGGTACAGCAGTAACTTAAATGAAAAAGCATATATGCAGATCTCCGGAGTTTCTTTTGAAGATGTATAATATGTGTTTTCCATTGTTTCTACTACTTCTATAATTGTACTGCAGTTATCATCTGTTAAATTACCGTTTTTGGCGCTCTTGTGTAGGCAATCGTTGTTGTGAAATATTATATGAATAGTACTATATGATGTATGCCGCGGTCTTATATGCAGTGGTATTGTGCTAATTTTTTTTCCGCGGAACGCGTTCGGGACTCCGTTTCACAGCTCGGAAAAACAAGCCGGTTCGTTCCGGTTTTTGTTCCGGTTCGGGTTCGGTTCAAACCCTTGTTTATAAAAATACATTTAAAAATTCGTCAAAAATTAAAAAAAAATCTGCACTTCTTTTTAATTTCTTTTTTTTTTTCAAAACGTCAGCCAATTCTCGTTATCAGAAATGATCTTTAGTTCCGGAACGCGTTCCTGTCCAAAAAGGAAGTACCGGAACGACGTTCCGGAGCGTTCCGGCTCGCAACACCACTGCTAAAATGCATTATCTTTGTTTTTGTTGCATTAATAATAACTCCATTATCGTGACACGATTTCGCAGTTGTATTTAGCTGCTCCTGAATTACTGCTATAGCGTTTTCAATGTTTTTTCTACGACCACTATTGCAGTAACATCCGCGTAGGCGAATGTTGTGTCTCCTTTAAGAGCTCTCATCATCTCGTTGGCATATATTATAAAAAGTATTGGTTCGAGTTTAGAGTTTCTAATAAACAAAACAAAAACAGAACGTCAAGACTAATTCTACCTTTATAGTCCGATATTCCTTCCATTAACAAAAAGATTTTATGGAATTTTTATATAATTGTGTACTAAATAAGATTCATTGAAGAATTTTATATATGTGAGTCAGAAATAAAATAATATCTTTACGTAAACCATAAATATAATTTGGCGTTAATACCATTCCAAATATAAAGATAATATTGTATAAATAAATAAATAAAAATTTATAAATAAAATTTATAAATAAAAAATTGTAACTAAAAGACATGCCATCGAATTTTATTGCTGTCGTTGATTTAAAAAGAGAAAGCCTCTTTCTCATTCAAAACAATTTTTTTCTTTTTTAGGTTTAGTTGTAGCATCTAAATACATAAATACGTACATAATTGATCATTGCAACACTTCAGTCAGGATTAAAACCTGGATTCACACACCATTTATGTTGTGTGAGTGCCGGGACCTACAGTTTAAAATCGACTCCGAACGACATACAGTGCTGTGCAAAATAATAGACTTATTTTTAAATATTTCCCATTATGAATGATATTTAGATTTATTTTTTATTTATTTACCAACCACAAATGTTTATGTTTTTTTATTACTTTATTTAACACAAAAATTAAAAAAAATTCATTTTCCTATGATTCAAAATAATAGACTTATTCAAGATTTCTTAAACAAATACATATTTTTTCATTTAATACAAAAACAAATTATATTGTATACTAATATTAAATATTTTAATCATATGCCAGTTAATTCAATAACCTGAATGACCACCACTGTTGTTTAAAACGCACTGAACTCTTCTGGGCATTGATTCTATTAATTTTTGGCATTTTTCTATAGAAATTGCCTCCCACTTCTTTTTAACTTCTTCCCAAAGTTGATTTTTATTGCGGAATGTCTTCCCATCTAGGCCTCTCTTCAGTTCAACCCAAAGGTTATCAATAGGATTGAGATCCGTTGACTGTGAAGGCCATTCTAAAACAGATACATTGTTAGCACTCAGCCAAGATTTAACTAATTTTGACGAGTGCTTGGGATCATTGTCCTGTTGAAAGGTCCATTCTGGTGGCATATTGTTCTCCGCATAGGGTAGCATAATATCTTTCAAAATATCACGGTACATCTCTTTGTTCATTATTTATGTGATCTGATAAAGAGGGCCAACACCATGCCAAGAGAATGCACCCCACACCATTATACTTCCTCCGCCGTGTTTTTCAGTCTTTATTGTATAGCAATCATCTAGTTCCTTTCCTTTTGGTCTTCTAATATTTCTGCGACTATCTGAACCGAACAAGTTAATTTTTGTCTCGTCGCTCCATAAAATATTCTTAAAATCATCAACTACACTGTCTTTAAATTTTGTGGCAAATTTCTATCGAGCTGCTTTGTTTTTTGAGCTTAAAAGTGGTACCTTCCTGGCAATTCAACTTGGCAAACATTTCTCTAAAAGTTTTCGTCGGACTGTTGAAGCACTAATTATGTTACCTATTTCTTCAGAAACGGATTGTGAAGATAGAAATGGCTGTTTCTTAACCAGAAGAGCTACCCGTGAGTCCGAGGTAGCGGTTGTTTTGCGAGGTCTACCACGGGTTTCTTTTGAAGGCTTTCACTTGATGGCGTTTCTGACGAAATGATGAGACCTTCCAAGCAATTCCGCAATAAAATCAAATGTTTTTCCTTGGTCACGTAATTTTTTCACTATTCGCCTTTCTTCAGGAGTGCAATGTACATTACGACCCACCTTTTCGTAAAAATAATATTATTTTATAATATTTTTTAACAACAATTCATTCATTCACCTTACATTTAATTTTTGTCAAAAAATTTATACAAAATATCAGGAAAATTAAAACAAAAAATATTTTCTTTTAAAATAAGTCTATTATTTCGCACAAATTATATTTTGACCTTTCTTAAAATGTTTACGAAAGCACATTAAGGATAGAAAGAAACTTCTAAAAATACACATTATTTTGAGTATAGACAATATCAAAAATAACGGTACCAAAAATTCCTAAGAGAAAGTTCTTTTAAGAGCGTTAAATCAAAGAGAAATTATTTAATATATAATAGTCTATTATTACGCACAGCACTGTATTCCTGAGAAAGTTATCAAGGAAATTTTATTTACTCTTAGAGTTTTTGCCAGAAATCATATTTCGTTTTGTTGAAGATGTCTGACCTGGTGTGCACATATATAGTGACTACTAGCTTCTGAATAACTGTTTCAATATAAATAATTACACGGTGTACGGTATGAGTTTTGCTGAGTAGAACTCAAATATATTTTTATTTATATTTCTCGAAGCCTCCACACTTGTTTTTTTTTTTGCAAAAACGAATTGAATTTTCACACAAAGTTATCGATTACCCAAATATTTTCCAACCTATTTTCAAAATCCGGAGTTTTTGAAAAGGGAAGCGGTGACCCTTTAAAACGGTACATTAACATATGGTTAAAACTTACATGTTATGAGTTTTGATCGGGTAAACTTGGAAAAAATGATTTATTTTTTATTGTTTCAAGTCCAGCCATTCTTAATTGCAATATTTAATTAAAAAATATGAAATAAGTGGTGACATTCTAAAAGTGCATTATCTTGTGAAGATATTGACACTGTGTTTAATAAAATCGGATAAAAATTATTATTTAAATAGTATAACAGTCGTGTTATATTTTTTATATATGTATTATAAATTTTCAAAAGTTTTAATGGATCTTGATTGCTTACCGCAAAACGTTTCAATCTCACGTATGTGCGACTACCAGAAGTCGGCTAATATTTGTATTTTATGCAAATATTATTATATATAAACGTGAAATTGAAGATCCATCAAAAATTCCGAAAATATTTTAACTGAAAGTTCATTTGAAAAAATATATATGAAAAATATAACATGACTGTTATACTCTTTAAATAATAACTGAGACAATTTTTGTTCGATTTTATCAATCTCTTCACGACAGAATGCACTTTAGGAATGTCAACACTTATTTTATTTATTTTTATTAAAGTTTTCTGCTATGAATGGACAAACTTGAAAAAATATGAAAAAAATTCGCATTTTCCAAGCTTATCTAATCAAAGCTCATAGAATATTAAGCCGAATAATATATATATATATATGTATACCGTTTTTAAGGCCCATCCTTTCCTTTTCTAAGAAAGTTAAAATTTGTGACATTGATTCGGAAATGTTTGTGTAATTAATAAATTTGTGCGTAAAGTCCATAAAAACAGTTTTTGTCACATAAAACAAGGTTGGAGGGTTCAGGTTATGTTAGGTTAGGTTAGCGTGGTAGCGTGGTATCACAACGCATAGCGGCCCGTTGTGATGCCACAGATGAACGCAGCCTCTGTACTGACCAAGTTCCTCCGATCGAAGGAGGGGGAAGTTGGTCAGCGTAAGGGCTGCATATTTTCAAAAAGCACGACTACACCACGCTGGAAAACCAGCCAGAAAGTTTGATAAACGAGGCTATGTCCTTGATATCAATGGACGATAGCTCCGTCAAGCTGACAAGGGTTGGAGAGCCAAATAACCTATATCTGCACCCCGCAAGGGTTGGGTATTGGCAGAGGAAGTGGATGACAATCTCCTCCTCCTCGGCGGATCTGCATCCACGGCAGAAGTCGTTAAATGGGAGTTGGAGTGTTCAAGAAATATAAAAAAATATTTTTGAATTCTTCTCAACAAAACTCATAACCTACACTTTATCATTAGATGAGTGTATTTAATTTTTTTTTATTTTATCGCATAGTGTTATTTAAACTATTTTAGTTTTAATTTGTTTTTATTCATTGCAAATGCTAGAAACACAAAAGTGCTCATTTAGGTTTAATAAACCAATAAATTAAAAATTATTATGTATACATTCAGCTTTAATTATATTCTGTTTATTTTTAGCTGTTATTGTTGTTCTTACATACTAAAAATTAAAATTAATTTAGAATCTTTCCCAATTTATAACCTCATTTAACAAAATAACTCAAATTACACACAAAAACTAAAATATTTATACCTGTGCAGTATTTTTCCCTCTCCCGAACCAATTAATAACAATTGAATATTTTAAGTATTAAATAAATATTTATTATCATAACATATTTTAAACAACAACAACAGCGAATAAAATACTAAAAATAAATAAATGAGATGGTGACGTTACAATTTTAACCGAAAGTATTTATGAGCAATGTTTAAGTATTTTCAACAAATAATTTCTTTTTTGTAGTTTATTTGATATGAACATTCATTTGGAGATATTTGTAACCAATGTTAGTAAAATACATACATATGTATGGCTTTGACTTTTCTTAATACAAAAATGATTAACATAAAGTAATTTATGCGATATTATTTATAATAAAATTTGATTTATGAGATATAAGTTTATCGAATACTATTTACAAGTCACATGGAATAATATTTAATAAATTCTTTCATATTTCCATATTAGAAAGTGTTATTGCGCCTAATTTTGAAAGTCATAATAAATTTACTCTGGAATTATCAAAAATATTAATAGACATAAATAACTGTATAAAATTTATGTGAATTTGTGATTATCATAGTTGTTATAATTTGTTAAACAAAATTTTATTATTATTAATTTATTGCTCTGTTGAGTCTGTTATTTCTTATTTACTGTACACTGGCTAGCAAAAGTTGTTACTTAATATTAAAAAATGTGACCTCTATATTTCTATATTATTTATTAAAATAAATAAAATAATACAATTCATATGTTAAATATTAACGTAGACTATTATCAAAATAAAATAAACTTTAAGTAAAATTATTTCCATTTAAGTATAAAAGACAGCTTAAACGTTATTAAACAGCATCTATCCTATTTGGTTCGCTTGCCATTTCTGTTTAACAACTCAAACTGCTCCCAATGTGCCTCGTACAATCCGTTCACTCACATAAAAACATACAGACACCACTGGTCATTACAACAATTCAGTCAGGATTACGACCTAGTTTCTCACAACACTTACATATCGACGCCTCCATTCTATAATATTCTAAGTGTACTTAGAACGTTTTTAATGTTCTTGCATTTTTAAATTCTACGTTATCTATTTTAAATACTGTCAAAATTTGGTTAAGATGCGCACATATAGTCGTATATCACGTGAAAACTTTGAGAGCTCATAACTCAAAACACACTTTTTCGACTTAGAATGTTATAGAACGGAGGCGTCGATATGTTGTGTGTGTTAATTTTTATACATGGGTGGCGGGACCTACAGTTTAAGAATCGACTCCGAACGTCAGATTTTTCAAAAACTTTTCATAACAAATATATTTCCTCTTAGAGCTTTTTCTATAAATCTTCTGAGAGAAAGTTGCCGAAATTTCATTTTGTTGGAGGTTGCTGACCTGGGGTTTGAACCGTGGCCTAGAATATGAAAGATAGTGAGCAATTATTTTATTTACCATTTCTTATTAATTTTAATTAAAATTTTTTTGTAAGTATCTCGTAACCACTTATGATCACCACTATATATTACGTAATAAACCATAGGAAAAACCAATTAATCATGCAATATACAGTTTCTGCCAAATAGTGGACAAATTTTGAGTCATAATTACTCCATATTTTATATGTTATTAAAGTAGCAAAAATTAAATTAATTTAAGTATTAACAATAAAAACATAAAAGTCAGCATATCTTTTATGTGAAGAGCTTATAAGATTTCTTAAAATTGTCACGGGAATACACAACTATTCTTTATTTTTTGCTTCAAATAGTTTGTTTTGATTCTGATGTACAAAAGTACGATGTGTTCTTTTTTTATATTTACCCACAAATTTTTTGTGGAGTTAAGGTCGGGGGACAGGAAGACATTTACAGTTTTTTCTTCTAAAATAAAAAATAATGTGGATCTATCTTAAGATACCCTAGCATGTAGGAGTATGTAATGCTAAGACACTTCAAGTCCTTTATGTATGTTCGAGGTACCAAGATGCTGATGTACCAAGAAGCTGCTGTAATCATCCGTAAGAGTAAATTGTTGTCATGCCTTGAAGACTTTAACTATAATATTTGCCAAATATCTATATGCGTTAAGCTGGTCTAATTAAAAACATACATCTAAGAACTTAATACAAAACTGAACTTAAACTTAAAAAAAAGGTCGGAGACTGATTTAAAAATATCATTAGTATGTTGAAAGAATTCAGAGATATAAAAGTGACTAAAGTTGAAAAGTTGAAAAGTAACTGGAAAAAACAAGAAAAATCAAATAAAATGTGATTCAGCTTTAACATACAAATTCAATACAAATATCAGTATGCAAATGTCGCTTTAGGTATATGAGATTGTGTGAGTTCTAACAGTGTTATAGAAATCAAAGAATTTTAATTTAAAAAAAAGAAGACAATTTTGTAATTTTTTAATAAGTATAAAAATAATAAAGTTTATTAATTTTATTAACTATCAACCGCTCACTTCAAATACTCAAGGACAATTAAACTTCAGTTCTGTTGCAAAATATTATTTAACCAAAAAATGCCAAAATTATGTGTAACGGGATCATAAATATGTAAAAAATTAATATAAAAAAGAGTGATTCCTATTATTTACTTTCGCTTATGTATTAAATAATAACTACGTATCATATGAGAGCAAAACACTAATTCTCTTATACTCTGTTTGATATTGTATTTAGTACATGAGAAAGAGTACAATAAAAGAATATAAAGAATAACAAATTTACTTAAATAACAGTTATTACAGTGTGTTATAAAAATAAATGAACAATAAAATAATTATTTTAAAAATATTTAATATTCTGATGAATTGTTGTTGATTCTCGCAACATACTCCGCCCCAAGAACCACTGTTCTTAACGTTGCATAATATAGGCTTATCGTTGGAAGTGTTTTAGTCGAGCCCGACTGGCTCCGCTATGCTTCGACTCACAGCGAGATGTATAAACCTATGTTATATGGTAATTGGTTAATTTTCAATGGGCTTCTTTTCCTTGGGGTTTGAAAAAATGTCATCTGTAGGGAGTAAACATAATTTATTTATAGGTCGTTTAAATATTTTTTGTTTGGACAAAATTGTTGCTACTCTTACGCGTCCATCCGTACCAGGATGGATTTCTTGAACTCTTCCAAGACACCATTGTCCTGGGGCACATCTGTCGTCTTTAAAGAGAACAAGGTCTCCAAGGTTTATATTACGTTGGTCGTTAAACCATTTTGGGCGAGATTGCTAACGGTTTAGATATTCAGAACACCATCTCTTCCAAAATGATTGCTTCATTCTTTCAATGGCTTTCCATCTTGATAAATTTTGAGCATTGGTGTCCAGTAAACTTTCTTCTTGTACACAAACGGTAGGCTCGCCAATGAGAAAGTGGGCAGGCGTCAGTGCGTCATTATCGGTTGGATCAATAGAAAGTGGGCAGAGTGGACGTGAATTAAGGCATCCTTCAATCTGACACAACAAAGTTGAAAGTTCTTCATAACTCAAAACACGATCAGACATTATACGTTTTAAGTGATATTTGACCGATTTAACACCGGCCTCCCACAATCCTCCAAAATGAGGAGAGGCTGGTGGGATGAAATGCCAATTGGTTCCGCTAACTGATAGAGTTTGTCGAAGTTCCTCTGGTAATGAAGATTGGCTTCGATGATGAAGTACTTGCAGTTCTTTCGAAGCCCCTATAAAGTTAGTTCCACAGTCCGAGTACATATCCGTACAAGCTCCTCTCCGAGACACAAAACGTCGAAATGCGGCCAAAAATCCATTAGTACTTAAATCCGATACGGTTTCCAAATGTATGGCCTTTGTAACCATACATATGAATACACAAATATAGCCTTTGGATAACACTGCAGATCGTAATAATGAATTTTTCAGAGTAATGGGTCCAGCAAAATCTACACCGCAATGTTTAAATGGTCTTGTTATGTTGATACGAACCGAGGGTAGGTTTCCCATAATTTGTTGGGAGGGTTTTGCGTTGTATCTAAAACAGCGAACACAATTATTAATGATCTTTTTAGCTATTTGATTGCCTGCTATAATCCAAAATTTTCGTCTAACGTAAGACATAGTTAAAGTCAGACCTCCATGTAAGGTTTTTTGGTGAGAGTCCAGTATAACCAAAGTAGACAATGGGTTGTTTTTGCCTAGTAAAATGGGGTGTTTTGTAGAGTATGCCAAATCTGCATTTTCCAGTCTTCCACCAACTCTTAGAATACCTCTGTCATCCATAAAAGGCTTTAATTTTAAGATATGTTTATTTTTAACAGCTACGTTAGAATTTAAATTTTTAATTTCGATATGAAAATCAATTGACTGGCTGACTTTAACAAGTCTTTCTAATGAAAATTTAATTTCTGAAGTTGAGATAGGTCCAAATAGCTTGGAGTTATTCCCTTTACAGTTATTGTAAAATCGTAAGCAAAGTGCACAAATTCTAACTAATTTATTTAATGATGAAAACTTTTGAAAAACATAAGGGTATGTTGATTCATTTAAAACATTGGTTACAATCTTTGATTTACGTTCTTCCAATGTTGTTTCCATGTTACAAATATTTTTGGGCAACTTGAGGGTGATCCTTTCAAAAACTCATGCCACCATATACTGTGTTTTACAAGATCTTCGGGTAAAATACCCCTTGAAGCGGAGTCTGCAGGATTATGCGCAGATGGAACATATCTCCATTGCTGGATATTTGAATGTCGCTGTATCTCCGCCACTCGCTTTGAAACATATACACTCCACCGAGAGGGATGTTTTCTAATCCAGCTGAGCACCGTAGTACTATCGCTCCAGTATGTAATATTTTTAACACAGATCTCTGCCAAAGATTCTTTCACCTTGTTAGTCAATCTTACCAAAAGTGAGGCAGCGCAAAGTTCCAATCTTGGTATAGTTACGGTCTTCACCGGCGTAACCTTAGTTTTTGCTTGTAATATGTGAACAAAAACATTTTTTAAAGAACATACCCGTATATATACAACTGCAGCATATGCATCATTGGATGCATCACAAAAGCAATGCAGTTCGACTGTAGTTGAGGGATTATAATTAAACCATCTTTGAATTTGTATTTTTTCAAGACTTTTCAAAGTATTCTTATATTTCAGCCAAGTATCTTTTATATGTTGTGGAACTTCTGTATCCCAATCTAATCCCTCCAACCAAAATTTTTGGAAAAGGATTTTAGCCATTATAGTGGATGGGGCAAGCCATCCCAATGGATCAAACAGTTTAGCGGATTCAGAAAGGATTATGCGTTTTGTTACTTTATCGGTTACTGGATTTACTTTAAAAGAAAATGCATCAGAATTAGGTATCCACTGGATTCCTAATGTTTTTACCACATTATCATGGTCAAAATTCAACGATACTGATTTTTCCCTGAATTCTTCAGGTATGTTATGTAAGAGCTAAGTAGAATTACTAATCCATTTCCTAAGATTGAAGCAAAGCACATAAATTTTTCTGCATAGAAATCGCGTCGTTCAATGAATCAGAACCAGATATTATATCATATACATAAGAATCGTTAGTAAGAATTTTTGA
This sequence comes from Sarcophaga carnaria, assembly GCA_958299815.1. Taxonomy (NCBI): domain Eukaryota; kingdom Metazoa; phylum Arthropoda; class Insecta; order Diptera; family Sarcophagidae; genus Sarcophaga; species Sarcophaga carnaria. The sequence goes on along the minus strand of OY283153.1, from coordinate 70,288,067 downwards.
CTCAATTGGAAACAAAGTTGAGTAGTCCTCAGACAGTTTTCGAAGAACTCTTATGGATAAATAGGGTGCTGGAGTCGTCCCGTAAGTTACGGTGTTCAACTCGTAAACTGAAATTTCATCAGCAGGGCTATAACGCCATAAGATTTGCTGAAAACGTCGATGTTCTTGAAAAACTTCAATTTGTCTGAACATTTTCTCAATGTCAGCGCAAAATCCTATCCTATGACGTCTCCACCTGTTGATTATCTGGGGCAGGTCGTTTTGCAGTGCTGGTCCGGAACATAATTCTTCATTAAGGGAAGCTTGACCAGGTAAATGACTACTGCCGTAGAACACAACACGTAATTTTGTCGTAGAACTATTCTCTTTTAAAACTCCATGACGGGGTAAAATGTAAGAATTTTCATGCACATTTGCCGGATAGCTCCCTACTTTTCTCATGTGTCCTAATGACTCCTAATGACTCGTATTCTCGCATAAAATCTTTATATCTTTCAGAAAATAATGGCTGATTAGCAAAACGATTCTCTAATTGTATTAATCTTTTATATGCGTTGAAATGATTATTATTCAAATTAATAGATGACGTACCATTAACAAAAGATTTAAATGGTAAATTTACGATATAACGACCGTTTTTATCACGCGTCGTTGTGTTTACGAAATATTGCTTACATAATGACTCTTCTTCGGTCATTTGTCTTCTCACTTCAACCTCCTCTTGTTCCCAAAATAATCTGAGAGTATTGTCCAAGTTGACCATATGAACAGTTATATTAGGAAACGAATGGTTATGAGTAGGCCCAGAGAAAACCCAACCGAACAAGCTTTCTTGGAAAAATAAGTTGTTAAACTTGAACGAACTACTAGGTATTATTATTGAGCTTAAAATATCCGAACCAAGAATGATATCAATTGGATCAGAATGATCAAATTGTGGATCAGCCAACGACTTTTCTATACCCTGAGGTATTTTAAGGTTTGTAAGAATAGTATTAGGTGTATAGTTCGTTAGTTTGGAAAGAAGCAAGGCTGCACAAGAAATGACAGGGGTATAATCAGTTGAGCATAATTTAAGAACTACCCATGACTTACAATTATCAATTTTAGTTTCGCCTACACCCTGTACAACACAATTAGATTTGTGTCTTTTGAGACGTAAAAGTTGTGCTGCCCTTTCTGTCACCAAAGTCCCTTGAGACCATGGATCCAAGAGTGCCCTAAATGGAAATTTACCGTTTTCGCAATCTACTATTAAACGAATTGTTGAAAGAATGACGTTACTGAACAAGTGAACGTTGTTAGAGGAAACTTTTATATTTGTAGAAGCTGAGTCGTTATCATTTGTAGGAGTTACATTTGAGGAATGTGATGTCTCAGTACAATCAGGGTTGTCCTGATGCAAGATGGTGTGATGAGCTTGCTTACATATATTGCAACGATATGTGGACGTGCAATTATTGTGTTGATGACCACATGAAAGGCAGTTACGACAAATATTGTTGCTCGAAATGAAGTCTTGTTTTGATTTAGGCGGAAAGGCAAGAAATTTAAAACATTTCGATAGCATATGAGGTTTTTTACATAGTAAACACAAAACATGTTGTTTTTGTTTAACTTGATTGGTATGAAAATAACCTCTTTTTGGCTTTGAATGATTAGCCCTCTGAAAGCGATTAATTTTATTTGAAGTTGGCATATCTTCATGTAAAGATTCGAGAGTTCTAAATGTTCTCTCCAAAAATTCGAACATCTCGGTAAGAGTAGGGATTTTTGTTGATGATTTACGAGATTGTTCCCAATCCCTACGTGTGGTTAAATCCAACTTCTGTCCAATGAGTGGAATCAGAAGTGTATTCCACGTAGATGTATCAAAGCCTAAATTTTTAAGTGAACTAATACATTCTTGTGTGGTATCAAGAAGAGTTTTTATGGATTGAAAAGAGCCATCCGATTTTTGTATGTTCAAAAACCTTTTAACTAAAACATCAACAATAACACGCTCATTGTGGTATCTGGATTTTAACGTTGTCCAGGCTAAATCATAATTAGCCTCTGTGGCAGATATAGTTTTAATTAAACTGGCGGCTTCACCTGACAAAGTGCCTTTTAGATAATAAAACTTCTGGACTTTTGAAAGGCATGTGTTATTATGAACAAGAGTGACATAAATATCCGAAAATGAAATCCACTCCATATAGTCGCCAGAAAATTTCGGTAAAGAAATATTCGGCAATTTCGCATCTACGCTAGCAGACGTGTCTGCATGACAAGAAGGTAGAGCGAAAGTGCTCGAATGTGGAGGAGAAGAAGTAGCCTGTTCAGGAGATGCATCAAGAACTTGGCCTCTAAAAAGCAGAAGTAAATCGAGAAAAGTATAAAAACATTCCTCCTGAATGTAGGGAACGTCCATAGTATTCAAAGAAGTTTCGCGGATAATAGTTCCAATTTCATCAAATTTTCTTTAAAATGAAGGTTTATTTCATCTATTTCACTAAGAAGACTAGTAAGGTAACCTTTCGGTTTGTCGGCCTTTGCCATGAACCGCGAATACAGCTTCGTTAGTTGTTCTAAATAACCACGTTGTTTTTCAATAATTTTGTCTAAATCAGTCATCGTACTGATATTCACAATTTAAACAAAATTATAAAAGGAAAAAAACTATTTCAAATAATTTAATAAAAAACTAAAAATGTTAAAATTTAAAATTTTTGTGAAATATTTAGTTTCAACTCGATTCCGCATAAAATTTAAAATTAAAGGTTAAGTACCAAATTTGTTATATTTTCACTATTTTTTAAATTAATCTTAAACCTTATAGAAATCGAACTTTTAATCAAATGTAAAACACTTCACAATTATTCAGATTCCAACACACTAGTTCCCGGGTTTCGGCACCAAATTTATGTTATAGAAATCAAAGAATTTTAATTTAAAAAAAAGAAGACAATTTTGTAATTTTTTAATAAGTATAAAAATAATAAAGTTTATTAATTTTATTAACTATCAACCGCTCACTTCAAATACTCAAGGACAATTAAACTTCAGTTCTGTTGCAAAATATTGTTTAACCAAAAAATGCCAAAATTATGTGTAACGGGATCATAAATATGTAAAAAATTAATATAAAAAAGAGTGATTCCTATTATTTACTTTCGCTTATGTATTAAATAATAACTACGTATCATATGAGAGCAAAACACTAATTCTCTTATACTCTGTTTGATATTGTAATTAGTACATGAGAAAGAGTACAATAAAGGAATATAAAGAATAACAAATTTACTTAAATAACAGTTATTACAGTGTGTTGTAAAAATAAATGAACAATAAAATAATTATTTTAAAAATATTTAATATTCTGATGAATTGTTGTTGATTCTCGCAACAAACAGAAAACACCCTGTAGGAAGACTGTTGTTTAAGTGCTCCAAGTCAGGATTAATTTGGAGACAGTGTCATCATACTGTCTATTCTTTTTTAGAATGAAGTTTGCAGATTTCAATGCAAAAACAGATGAATTTGTTTATAAAAGTAAAGCGAACGCCAAAAAATTCGAATAAATTGAAATGAATATCACTCAACATCACGAGTAAGACAAACTTACATATATGAAAATAGAAATATAGGAAGTTTTGTGGCGCAAATTAAAGATTATGTGCAGCCTTTTGAAAATTTATCATCTTGAAAATTGACTCTGCTCTTACTAACGAAATTTCTAACAGAATACATATTCATATGTTTCATACATTCTTATGTTGGACGTAATTTTTGATTGCAGCATGGTGATTAATTCTCTTGCTGTTTGCGCTCTATGGATAGTTGATGAACTGATTAACATTCCGGATGGTTGTTTTTAAGTGACCTGTCGTAGCTGTGGCTTATGGGTTGAGTTTTTTCTGCCTATTGTGAGATTTTCTTGCTTGCGTTTTTACTTTGTTTTAAAATTCCGAACTAAACGATGTAAAATCAAAGTTTTGTAAAATTTGTAACAAATTAAATACACGGAGCAACGTACATATGAATATGAGTTAAAATTTCATGAAGGTCTTCCAAATGTAATAAAGGCTTCCACAGAACTGGTTATATCAATCTATACACATGCAGTTGTGTACTTTAATTAAATATAAACAATACAAGTAACCTCTGTATAACGTGCAATTTCTACAGCTACATTTAGAAAATATCTGCTTTAGTATAACGAGAGATTGAACAAATGTTGTCGTTTATATTTATTTTTGTGTTTTATAGTCGACGATAAGTATTACCAATTTCAAAGTTATGCTGATACATAATGTCAGAAGAGTTTCATCATCAAAATTTAGAAATAGCTTTCATATTCCCAACATCTATTATTCAACCGTTGAGTTACTTATTAGAAATGTTCTCCTTATACTCACTTTCTTATCAAATGTGTCCAATAATGTACCATTAGTATACATATTATTTGTCATTTCGGTGTATATCGTGCAATCATATTAAATTTTGTAATAAATTTTCGATGGTCAGTACGGTCGCAATATGCTATAATTTCACAAGTGGAAGTGACGGAATAAGGTATTTCGACGCCAATAACATGCTTTAAATCAATGATTGTTGATATGTTGCGCAAAGATTCTATGCACAACAATACAATATTATTGATTAGACTACGTAAGTCTAGTATTAAGTGCGACTCCCAAGTTAAATTCGAAGTCGACAAAATCTACGTATATCATTTAAATTGATATGGATTTCAACATTCTTAATTTCTCTTTTATACTTAGAAAGCGAAATATCTCAACATTTTGAAGAATTAATACCAAAATGCATTAGTATAACCCCAGCTATTTATGTATTCTCTTTAAGTGATTATTAAGAGAGTTGGCAACCCTTGTGAAAAAGACATACATTTTGATAGTGCTAAAGCATATTTATATTTTAATTGTTTTTACTTCATTAAAACACCATAAATAAAGTTAAAAATTTATTTATGTGAAAAACTACTTGTTTTTTTATAATAATTTGCTGAAAGATGACTGGAAAAGGTCGAAAAAGTTTAAATAAACCAAAAATAGTCTGTTTGCAATGTAAAAGAAATATAAAAGAGGAGACTGATGATTTTATAGAATGTGATAAGTGCGCCAAAAATTACCATTTGCAATGTACTAAACTGAGTAAAACTGATTTTGAGTATCTAATTAAAAATGAGAGAGAAGTGTTTATTTGTCACTTATGTGAAAGAGAAGAAGAAGGAAATATTAAAATTGAACTACATGAAATCAAAACAAAACTTAATATGCTGGATCAGCTGTCTGATATTCAGGAATCAATAAATTTCATGGCAAAACAATATGATGTTATTTTAAAAGATTTATCTGAAACAAAAAAAGAATTGAGTGAAGTACAAAAAGAAAATTGTTCTCTAAAAATGGAAATTAGTAACTTAAAAGCATCTTTAAAATATCTTAATAATATGGGTGTAAAGAACAACTGCATTGTAAAGGGACTAACTGTAGCTTATGGTGTTTCTGCTATTGACTCTATTGTTAATTTAACAAAAAGTGTGGGTGTAGAAATGCAGCCAGAACAGATTGATGATGCGTACTTTACGTCCGATAAAAACAAGAATGGTACCAACAAAAAACTGGCTGCAAGGCCAAAATTTAAAACAGATCACAAGGAAGTTTATGTTCACGATTTCCTTAGTAGAGAGTATTTAGAGCTACTGAAGTATGCTAAAACTCTAAAAAATATTGGCTTCAACTGGGTGTATGCAAAAAACGGCAAAGTTTTCTGCAAGAAAACTGATACTTCTAAGCCTCAGATAATTAGATCCGAAGAGGAAATAGATCAGTTGTTATTAAAATCAGCGACAAAAGGTAATTTTGTGCGTATATCACGGAAACACAATATATTTCAATATAATTAGCGTAAACGTTAGAAGCATTTCTCTCTTTAACAAAATTTAATAAATTTAAATCCTTAATAGCAAGTTTTTCAAGGCTACCTGACACAATAGCAATACAGGAAACTTGGTGTGACAAAAAATTAACTGATACTTATTCAATTTATGGGTATAAGAGCGTTCATTGTTGTAGAACTGATGGTATGGAGGCACTTCACTGTATGTAAGTGATAAACTACAATTCAATGTAGAAAATTGTTGTAGTGAGAATTTCGTAGATTATATATTAATATCAATTAACAACTTTAGAAATGGTAATTGTTTGAGAATATTATCAAATTATCGTTCACAAAAATGCATAATTTCTGATTTTATGGGTATTGTAGAAAGAATAATGAGCTCCACTAATCGGCAACCGTTGGATGTAGTTGGAGATACGATTATTGATGTATTGAATAATCCTAATTTTTCTATTTTATCGAATTTATTTTTGAACTATGATTGTCACAATTGTCATACTTTAATAACGAGGCGATTAAGTAAAACTTCTATTGATCAAGTGTTTAGTAATACTTTCGATCGAATGTCAGTAGATTCAGTGGAGTGTTCGCTAACTGATCACAATATAATCTGTTGTAAAATACAGGCTGAATTTGTTTCGGAAGATAGAATTATTGAGAGAAAGGTTATTTGTGACTATAGAAAAGTTAGGGAATTGTTAAATGGAGGTTTAAACTCAATTGTGAATGTTAATGACACTTCGGTTTTAACTGGCAACGTAATAAGTTGCATTGGGAATGCAATTAGGGAGTTGACAAAAACATATGAATATGAAAGGCTAGTGAGATTTAAAATTGCTCCTTGGATAAACAGAAATCTTCAAATTTTAATACTATATAAACACAAAATTTTAGCGAAAAGGAGAAAGACCAGGAGCAATAAGTATGATATGTTGTTGAAAAGATTAGGAAAAGTTATAAAACTGGCTAATAAGTCATCAAGGGTAAACTATTACCATGATTGTTTGGATAAATTTAATAATGATCCGAAGAAGACCTGGAATTTTATAAACACTTCTCTTGGAAGACATAGAAAGAAAGATCTCAATCTCATATATGATGGTAAGCTAATAGAAAATGGGCGAACAAAGGCAAATATTCTTAACCAATATTTTATTTAGTCTGTGGCAAATTTAAGGCTGCGAACTCAAACGTATCCGGAAGATAGTTGCAATTCACTACGTAATTTACGTCAGTCTTCTTTCCGCTTTAACCTTGAGCAGATTTCTGTTGAACATATAAATTCTGTTGTTAATAATTTGAACTTAAACAAATCTGTGGAGTATGATAATATTTCTGCAAAGGTAAACTGTAATGATATACTAGCTCCCGTGTTAACATGTATTTTTAATAAAATAATAAATTCGTCCATATATACTGATTGTTTAAAGATAAGCAAAATTGTTCCCATACCAAAAGTTGCGAATGCTTCTGAAACTAGTAATTTTCGTCCAGTTTCCCTACTGCCAATTATTGATAAAATTTTTGAAAAGATCATCCATGAGAGACTGTTTTCGTATTTCGATAGTAATAATTTAATGTACAAATATCAATTTGGGTTTAGAAAGGGATGTAATACGGAAGAGGTAGTTTTGAATGCTGTAAACTTCATTTGTGACAAGTTGGATAGAGGTCCTAGTGGGGTTGCAGGGCTATTTTTGGACTTTAGTAAGGCTTTTGATCTCGTTGACCATGATATAATGTTGCGGAAATTGATGTTTTATGGTATTATGGGAAAGGAATTGGGACTGTTTGAGAATTTTCTTAGGAATAGAAAACAATTTGTTCAGATTGGTGAAGAAAAAACTAACATGTTGGATGTTCAAATTGGCGTACCTCAGGGTACGGGTTTGAGTTCTCTGCTTTTTTCTATCTATTTGAATGACCTTTCTAACTTACAACTAACTGGTAAATTGTATATGTTTGCTGATGATGTTTGTTTATTTTATTCTTATAAGTACGATTTGATTTTGAAAACGTATATGGAACGCAACGTTGCTCTAATTCTTGAATATGTTCGTCTTAATAGGTTGAAGCTAAATGCGGATAAGACCAAATTAATCAGATTTAGACCATGTACACGTGTGCAGGATAATAGCTTTGCGATTTAAGTCGGTGAAAATTTGATTTTGGAAACAGATAACAGTAAAATATTTAGGAATTATATTGCAAAGTAATATGGCATGGAATCTACACATTAATGAGGTAAAATCAAGAATTGCACCAGCTGTTGGGGTTTTATTTAAAATGAAAAATAAACTTAATCTGACAACAAAATTGATGATTTACCGGTCCTTAATACAAAGTCACATAAACTATATGGCAATAATATATGGATTTAGATTCTAATACATACATACATAAGTTCATTATGTAGTAACATATACGCAACACAATAAACCAATTTTTTCTTTTCTTTTTATTTTCCCAGTGTACGATTCTCAAAAATTAAGTTGAATTTTGTTCTCCGCTGCTTTACCAACACAACCAAAACTATGATAGTATGTGTTTGAGCACCACTGATTTAGAAACACAAGTGAATTAAAATCATTGCAGGTGGTGCAAAATAGAGCATTGAAGACAATTTATAATTTACCGCTACGATACTCCACTTTATTACTTTATAGAGATATGTGTAAAAACATTATACCTTTTTGTAGACGATATAAATACCAGTTGTATATATATGTTTAAATCCATACGGAACATAGGATATAGATCAGTTACTTTTTATCTGAATCAAACACTTTTCAATACAAGGAATCAAGGCAATTTACATACCGCTAGGTGCAGGTTAGAAACAATCAGGCAGCGGATTGAATATATTGGAAGTCTTGAATATAATAAATTACCTTTAAGGTTGAAATCAATAAAGAGCTTGTTAGTCTTTAAAAAGGAACTAAGAAAATATATATTTGAAAACTTGGAAAGATTGCTGTGTAGGTAATTAACTTAAAATATTTTATATCCAAATGCATATGTATATAACAATTTAAAATATCTAATGCTTTACTTAAGTTTATAATTAGCCATAATTTTTAATATTGTCATTTATGTATGTATATATTATATTAATATATATATATATATATATATATTTTTTTATTATTATATCTATCTTTATTTGTTGTTGTATATGAAGTATTAAATCAATAATTTTAATCAGTATAACTGAAACTGCCAACTTGCTTCAATAATGCCCATAGGGCGCTGAGGCCAAATAATCAAATTGTATGTTAGTTGAATTTAATTGAATAAATAAAAAAAAAATATAAAAAAATTTGCTTCAACATAAGAGTTATGATAGAGCTGTACTTCGTCAGCATATATTATGGAAGAATTAAGAAAGAAAAGCAGAGACTCCAGTATTGGAACCTGCGGAATTTCTCTGTCGACATTAAGTGTATTTGAGCTGTTCTCATTAAGCTTGACCGGTTGAGATCTATACATGTCAGAATTGCATGCCTGATCAGCAAGATGTCACAATGCAGAACATTCAGCCAAATATACGCGTTTTAATATACATTGCTAATCGTTGTATTTTGACATCTTTGTGACTGATCGGAATTTTGGCATTCTGCAGCTGTAATAAAAAAGAGCAGTTGCTTCAATTACATGACATTTCACTTTAGAGTGTCTTGTAAATTGTTGTTGAAAGTTAATCTAAAAATGGAATGAATATGTCAATAGCTTTTAATTTAATTGTTAATTTGTTGAAAAGATTGAAACATCAATCAGTACTAAATATGTTCATTGCTAATAATTAAGATTTTAAACTAGTATAAATTTTTCAAAATATTTTCACATCAATATAACTCTGCACAGCTAATTTATATTGTATTTATTTTCGATACAAAACAATAAATATTCAAAAACAAACAAGACTTGTTCCTATCCTCGTATATGTGCTTATTTGTTAGAACCTTCCTTCTTCTATGTTTTTATTTGCGAAATAAAAAATAAAATATTTCAATATACACATGCCTAATAAATTTATACGAAAATGGCAATAATTTTTTTTTATCTAACTTACATGAAAAACAAATAGTTTTTAGAGTTAAACTTAATGACTTAATTTATAAATATGTCTTCTTGTAAATCGTTATTATTTAATGAAATTATTCACATTGGATAGTAAATCGTAAATAATTTGACTTTTGCTTGATGTAAAATCAACATCATGAGTTTCGGATGAGATTAGGCATCTATTGACATGCTCATAAATATTTTACCCTCATACATGAAACTCTGTTCTCACAATACTATAAAGACACAAAGACGTACAGTTTGCACGTGTGTTTAACTAAACAAATATTTTTAACATGAACATCACCTAGTGAGTTTAATATATTAAAAGTATTTTTACCAAAACATATTCTTTACAACATACAATCTTCGGTCAACTTGAATGAATGGGTATAGAGATTATTTTGTTAAGATAGCTAATTATGTTCAGTGTAAATCTTGTTGTTGATATGCATATAGACACTTTCTATTTTAAGAGATAACAGGCAGGAGAGTATTAATGCCCATCTCTTATTCGAATTTCTTGTTATATATTTAGATGCCTATGGTTTCGATTAATTAAATCAAAAATTTTTTGACGTAACAAATCTTTTAAATGTTTTCGCTAACCAATTTAAGCGAATGTTTAAGTATAGCGTTTTGCGAATGATTATTGAGCAAACGATCAGGTAAGTACTGAAAGCCTTAAGCTTTGTTCCATTGTATAATTTTAGTAGATTTGTGTATATTAGGAAACATAATTATTAGAGTTCCGAATTGCGGCAAACTAGACAAATCAAGTGGCCTCAAAAATCCACCTAAATAAATAGTTTAAAAGTTTAAATTTAAAAATGCAATAAAACGACAACGGTTTAAATTACAATTATTCCGGATAGAAATGGAATACTACTTCATTTATTCATCTTATTAGGTCGGATGGCTTTCTTCTTTTAAGTCTGCAAGAGATGATTCTTATGAATTTACGTAGTCTCTGAGTTTGTAATGAACAAACTATGATACGGCCACAGCCTACACGGAGAAGCTGCTCACTTATTGGTATTTAGGTGCTCTGGTGAGAGGGAGAGAACGAACGGGAGCCATTGAATTAAAGCTAGCAAGCAGTCGGTTGGGGGATTCTTGTTCTCATCAATCTCATTTTCCAATAATATTCGTCATTATCATAAATAATTATTATAGACTCCCTGAAAACTATAATATAATGGACCGGGTGTTAATCCTTCATGCTAGAAGATGGAAATATAAGACCCTATGTAAGGATTAACTAAACGGAAAAAAATGGGTCAACCAAACCAATCGACGCAAAACTCTTCTCTCCACGATGGTATTGGAGAGTAACGCGCATCTTCACCCACCCTTCCTATGATCTTAACTCGCGCCAGTTCTTTGTTAAGATCCCAAATGCATAACCTACCCAATCTCCTCACATCAGTAAGAAACTTGTCTTAAATATTCTATTTCTTCATTATTTATTCACAGTGTTTTCATTCATTAGTAAGTAATAATTCATAATAATTGACAATCAGAATAAAAAGAAATTAACTTAAAACTATAATCGGTAAACTGCTATAACAAACTTAATAAATTTAAATTTGAAATTTTAATTTACATTACAAATTCAATAAAAAAATAAACAAAAAATGTAAGAAATGAAGTTACATATAAGCATATTGTTCACACGAGTGAACAAATACACAAACCTAACCCTGACTTCCAATAGGACAACACAAACATCTTTAAAAAACAATAACAATAATAACACCAACACCACAACATTCATCATACATATCAAAATTCACCACACACATCACGTATACACATTCTTCAATAGGTTCAAAAGGATTGTTTATATCCTTTTAGATCAGTTGATTAACGACATCGAGCACAAAACGAACAACCCAACAATCCTTACGCGAGTGCGCCATATATAATATTATTAAATATTGTGAAAATTAATAAAGTTTTAAGAAATTCTAAAAGATTGTGAACTTTAATAAATTAAAGCCAGAATTGTGAATTAATACAAATTATGAAATTAAATATTACAATTTAAAATAAATTTTGTGTCAAATGATAAAATAAACATAAAATAAAACTTGCGAAATAAAGTACATTGAATTGAAACATTTAAATTTTCCATAAAACTTAATAACATAAATTGCGAACTAATATACAAATAAGAATAAAATACATTTTATAGCGTCTTTAAAAATATATATACACAAAATATTAACAAACACTTATCATTTACATACATACATAGAGTATAAGCAGAAAAGGTTTGTGCATTATCAACACATTTATACACCCTACCCCCTCTTACCCTAAATACTAACCCTACCCTATAACCCGTGTGTTCATGGTCCTTCAAGGAAAAAGAAGGAACAGCGACACAAATATACAGTCCACAAAAAACCCATAACCCCACTAAATTGTGAAATAATTAAAAACTATAACCCCATATAACCCTAATTTCAAAAAATTTGATAAAAATTTTGAAAAGAAATTAAAAACAAGAATAACAAATATCAGTGCTAATATGATTTAATGCAAGTGTTTAAATAAACAAAATAAAATATACACACATACACTATCAAAAACAGGGTAAAATATAAATCCCCCATACAAAAAACATAAAAAAACGTCCTAAAAACAAAAAGTGTGCAAGTATTTAAAATTATATGTTTAAACACAAAATTAGTAATTAAAACAACAATAATCATAGAAGGACACATTAAATAAAAAAGTGCATTAACAAAAACAACATACATAAAAAACAGTAAAAAATAAGACATTACAAGGTCGAAAATAATAATACATCACATATTTCAAATTATTAAATATTAAAAATACAAAAAGAAAGTGATATTACATAGAACAGTAAAATAAAATTTAAAAACAAATATAAATTGAAAAGGAAACATAAAAGTTCAACAAGGTTCACAAAAAATAGAAACAAAATACACATAATAAAGAGGAACACATATTGCACATTTTTTAAAATAATACATAAGCAAAATCAAAAGTAAAGAACACAAAAATAAAAAGTTCAACAAAGTTCGAATTAAATAGCAACAAAATACATATTACAAAAATCAAAAAAAGAAATTGAAATATATCAAGTACACGAACAAGTACATTGCATTACTGTTAACTAAACAGACATCAAAAACAATTACAAATAAATAAATACTAACAAATAACCCTTATTAACATTAAACACAAACACAACACAAAACATAATAACAAAATATTACAAAAAATACTCAAATATAAAAAAAACCACATTAAAATATACATACGTACAGTAAGAGTACTTACAGCGAGTGTCGACAATTACAACAACAACACTGCCCATATTATCAACACACACCATAGCGGAAAGACGACACAAAGAGGAATCAACAAACAAGAGAATTTATCTATATATATTATTGTGGTTTGTACCCTACCCCCAGCAAAAAGGGTGAGTCGAAGTTTTTGCTATTTATACGAAATTTTTTATTTCCAATTTCTTTCGCAAATTTGTTCCATTATTTTTCAGCAATATAATATAAAATATTTTTTTATTTTTTTTAACACACCCAACCCTTTCAAAATATTTTACCCTTTTAAATTAAAATAATAAAATTAATAATAATTAATTAAATTAAATGATAAAATAAAATTTTTTTTAAATATTATTATATTGCTTCAAAGGAACTTTTATTTCATATTAAGTTAATTGTGTGCGCTACAATTAACGTTTTATTACCCAATTGGAAATTTTGTCTGCTGGAGCAAAAGTAATTTTGATACAGCTAAAGCAAAAACCCTCACACTTTTTTAAATTTGAACCCTACATATTTCTATATAGAAATATATTTATTTTATTTTGAGAATTTTTTTTGTGAATTTCTTTTAAATAACCCGAAATGTCGGAATTAAAAACTTTGGCCGCCGATATTGTGCGTTACATCCAACAGGACTTAAGTGCCTTTGAGGAAGATTATAAAGCTCTTCCGGAGAAATCTCAATCACTACCCGCATTGAGATTTATGAAGAGTGAATTGGAAGAGTTGTGGTCGAACATAGATGGGAAATTCAAGCAAATTCGAGAATCGCCACAACTCAATGACCCTGACGCCTCCAATTCGATAAATTTTAATGGCCTCTCCAGGAGTGTGAGATCGGCCAAAAAATTCTACAGATCATCTATGATTTCTATAGATGAATCACACCCCAAAAATGCAAAACCAAACCCACCCGAACCCCCACAACCCAGCAGTTCTGCAGGTTTCACTGTACCCCCTTGTGATATGCCAACATTCAGCGGAGATTTCAAAAGCTGGGCTTCGTTTAAAAACCTTTTTAAGGCCATTTATGGCAATAATACCCGTTTAAGTGGAGTTGAAAAACTTTTCCATCTTAAACAAAAAACAAGCGGCGAGGCCAAAGAGATAGTAGATAATGCACCATTAACAAATGATGGCTTTCTTGTTGCGTGGAACCAGTTATCTTCTCAGTATGAAAATCGTAGGATGCAAATTAACGCGCAATTAAAAACCCTTTTAAATTTACCCTTAGTAAGCACCATGTGTAGTGTTTCTATAAGAAAGCTTCAGAGAAGGATAAATTGCTGTATTGCAAATCTGAACTCTTTGGACATAGATACGGATCAGTGGGATCCTATCTTAGTATACCTGTGTACATCAAAATTACCTAGGGAAACCCGAAGGGAATTTGAAAAATCCCTAAAAGATTGTGCAGAAATGCCTTCTTGGACTGACTTAGATGTGTTCTTGACTAACACATTTAAGGAACTAACTTCGGTTAATGATGTCCAAGACCATGGCAATAACTCTACCCACCCAAAACCCAAACAATTCCAAGAGATTAGAGCACAGTATGATAGAAGAGGCAGGACATTTCATAATATAACCAATGAGACAAATGGGAAGAGCCCTAGGGATCAACCAAAATTAACAAAAAACCCACCCACTTACAACCCACCCACCCAAAACAAACGTAAAAGCGAACAAAAATTCCCCTCTTCAACCCAAGCAAACCCAAGCATCCAAATTAAACATGATGGTTCAATTTGCAAACTTTGCAACGGAAACCATACCTTGAGGGAATGTTCGTCATTCAATTCACTCGGAATAAACGAGAGAATTGAGTTTGTAAAGAAACATGAAATATGTTACAATTGCTTGGCCGTCGGTCATGTCATACAAGCTTGTCGCAGTACATTCATCTGTAGATATTGCGGTGGACGACATAATAGTCTATTGCATAGACCAAATTCAAGGATTAACCCACATAATGGTGATAACCAAGCATCTTCTTTGTCAAATACCGTTCAGTCTTTCTCGACCCACACACAATCGAGCAAACCCATTCCCATCGATGACAGAACGAAGTTATTGGGAACCGCAGTTCTGAATGTAGAAGTCCAAGGGGAATTGTTTCCAGCCAGAGCTCTTATTGACCCAGCTTCAGACTTCTCATTTATAACGAATAAACTAAGAAGAAAATTACATTTACCCACTACACCCATAGTTGCAGAAATTTCTGGATTAAATGAGATAGTCTCTGCAAGATCGACTAAACTGTGTCAAGTTTCTCTACGCTCGAATACCAATAGTAATTTCAAATTGAATATCCAAGCAATTGTAGTGAAAACACTAACGAAAAATTTACCAACCCAAAGCTTAAACCCAACCCTTATAAAAGATTTGGAAGATATTCAATTAGCAGACAAAAGGTTCTATGAAAGCAGCCCTATAGATTTTATAATTGGCAGCGATTTTTACCCTCAAATATTGAAATCTGGAGTACGAAAAGATCTTCTTAATACTCTAATAGCTCAAGAAACTGAATTTGGATGGATTTTAACAGGACCTATTCAGAACACAAACAATACACAACCCTTAGTTTCATACTTCAGTTCAGTCACGCTTGATAAAGTTTTGACCAAATTCTGGGAAATTGAGGATGTACCCACCCAACCCAAAGTTTCAGAGGAAAGTTCCTTTTGTGAGGAAACTTATATGACCACTACCCGTCGATTACCGAATGGCCGTTATCAGGTAAATCTTCCCTTCATATACCCTCCTGTAGAGTTAGGAAACTCGCGACATGTGGCTATGGCTCAATTTTTAAGAAATGAGAAAAGTTTGATGAAAAAGCCAGAACTCAAAATGGAATATGATAACGTGCTACAAGAGTACATCGAACTAGGTCATATGAAACTTATAAAATATAACCCAAACACACCTTCAAACACACATTATTACTTACCCCATCACGCTGTTGTTAAACTTGATCGCGTTACAACAAAAGTTCGAGTTGTTTTTAATGCATCTAGCAAAACCTCGAACAGCATCAGCCTTAATGATACCCTATACACTGGTCCTACCCTACAAACAGATTTAGTTGTACTCGTCTTGAAATGGCGCTTTTACAAAATAGTTTATAATGCCGACATTACAAAAATGTATCGGCAGATTATGTTAAACCCTACACACACTCCGTTCCAACGTATATTATTCCGCAAAGGCGTCAACGAACCCATTCAGGATTACGAACTGCAAACGGTCACTTTTGGTGTCAATTGTGCGCCATACTTAGCTATTAGAACACTACATGAATTAGCTAAAGACATTCAAAAAACCCACCCTATCGCTTCGCAAATATTACGAAATAATATGTACGTAGACGATGTCTTAGCCGGAGGTCACACCATTGAAGAAGCTAAAGAGGGCCAAACTCAATTGATCTCGGCTCTTGACTCTGCTGGATTTCCTTTAAGAAAATGGATATCTAATACGAAGGAATTGTTGAAGAACTTACCCGAAGAACACCTACTTGATGTGGATTTACTCAACCTTCCGGAATCGAATAATGCCAAAACATTAGGAATCCGGTGGAATGCGAAAGAGGACACATTTTTCTTTAATGTACCCTTAATCGAAAGGAAATCGGCATACACAAAGCGAACTGTTTTATCAGATATCGCTCGTCTTTTTGACCCAGCTGGTTGGTTAGCGCCAATTGTAATATCTGCAAAAATTATAATGCAACAAATTTGGCAAGATAACACAGCTTGGGATGAATGTCTTGACCCATTCACCCTTATAAAATGGCAAAAGTTTTTGCAGTTTTATGACAATATTAATAGAATTCGTATACCAAGATGGATTAACTTTTCACCTACAGCTACAATTGAATTTCATGGTTTTTCAGATGCTTCTGAAAAAGCATACTCTGCATGTCTATATGCACGAGTTACACCCGTAGACGGACCTAATTCCGTAACCCTACTCTTCGCTAAAACGAGAGTTGCGCCAATCAAAGTAATCTCCTTACCGAGACTTGAACTTTGTGGCGCAGTGTTGTTGGCAAATATGACAAAAAATTTACTCATCCAACTTAACCTACCCTTACATAAGTCATATTTTTGGACCGACTCATCGATAGTCTTGGCCTGGCTCATCAAAAACCCTAACACTTGGAACACCTTTGTGGCAAATCGAGTCTCAACGATTCTGCAAACAGTAGGAGTGGACAACTGGAACCATGTGGCTTCTCATGATAATCCTGCCGATGTGGCTAGCCGAGGATGCAATGCTGATGAACTTAAAGATGATGATTTATGGTGGAATGGACCATCATGGTTGAAGCAATCTGCTTCACAGTGGCCAGCAACACATAAAATTTTCACAACTCAAGCTGAAGCGAAAGTTAGTCAGTCGTTTACTACGACCGTTAATACCCACCCTTCCTTGGATACGAATGCTGAGAACCCAGACATATTATCAAGATTTTCAAAATTGTCAAATGCTCTACGAGTAATGACATATGTCTATCGATTTTGTGATCGCGTATCGTATAAACGAAACAATACAATTCGAAAAGATAGAATAATTCTTGATCGAAATTACCCACAACTAGTTAACGAAAGATTACATTTGTTAACGACCCACCCAAGTATTGAACTTGATACGACAGAGATCAAATCTACCCGTGATAGACTTATCATTCTTTGTCAGACTGAATATTTTAAAGATGAATATCATTGTTTGAAGAAAGGAAACCCTATACCCAAGAAAAGTAACCTGCTCACCCTAACGCCATTTTTAGATTCCGCAAATATAATGCGAGCAAATGGTCGACTAGCAAATTCCAACGGTTTGTCATATTCTGAAAGACACCCGATTTTATTACCCTACGGCAGTTCATTTGCTAAACTATTAACCCAACACGTGCACCTAATAACCCTACATGGCGGAAACCAACTTATGTTGAGAATAATACGCTCAGGATACTGGATTCCAAAACTAAAGAATCTTGTTAGCGCTGTAATTAACAAATGCTCACCGTGTACTAGATACAAGAATAGAGAAACAACCCAATTTATGGCAGCCTTGCCACCAGAACGTACCCAAATTAATAAACCATTTACGAATGTGGGAGTTGATTTTGCAGGACCATTCGACATTAAAGTATATAATGGCAGAGCATGTAGAATAACAAAAGGTTACGTATGCATTTTTGTTTGCTTTGCAACAAAAGCTATTCACTTGGAGCCAACATCTGATTTGTCAATCCAAGCTTTTATGGCAGCTTTCGCACGATTTTTTTCGAGGCGGGGATGCCCTGTCGCTATTTACTCTGATAATGGGACAAATTTCATTGGAGCTAGCAAATTATTGAAGAAAGAGCGACAGGAATTCATTAAACAATTAAAAGGTTCCGTTACATCTGCTAGCAGTTTCCAAAATTTGACGTGGCATTTTATACCCCCAGGTGCACCACACATGGGTGGTTTATGGGAAGCGGAAGTGAAAAGCTTTAAGGCTCATCTAAAGAAAATGAATACCCTGAAGTACACATTTGAGGAGCTAGCCACGCTTCTCGCGAGAATAGAAGGATGCCTGAATTCAAGACCCTTAAGCCCGTCAAGCGAGAATCCACAGGATCTTAACCCTTTAATTCCAGGACACTTTTTAATTGGATCACCTATTTTAACCCCAGCAGAACCCGATGTAAGCAATGGGAATTTAACCCTGGCAAACAGATGGCAAAAGTTAAAGATTCAACATCATAACTTTTGTAGAAGATGGAAAGATGAATATCTTAAAGAGCTCCACAAGAGATACAAGTGGAAGAACCCTCAACGTCAAGTTGAAACGGACGACATCGTTATTATCAGACAAGACAATTTACCTCCAAACGAGTGGTTACTCGGCCGAGTCATTAAAACATACACTGGCTCTGATGGACGAAACAGAGTAGTCGATATACGGACATCGTCCGGGACGTTAACTCGACCAATAACAAAAGTTGTCATTTTACCCACTAGTTAGTTTAACACTTCTAGTGTAACCCAAATAACATTTAGTTGTTTACTTACCCTTTTTTAACCCACTTATCCACTTGTAACTATTATTCATATACTCACCCTTCACCCTAACAGTCTAACCAACTAACACATTCATTACACTTCATTTCATTCACACCTATTTCTTTTACACAGGATATGGCACCCAACAAAAGCAACCGTAGTGGAAGTTCCAACCGCAATGGATCTCGACCAAAACCCAATCAAAAAAATGACAAGCGTCAACCAAAACGCCATTTTGGTTGCGGTATTTGTCAAGCTAATCACAGCTTGACAAACTGCAGAAAGTTTCAACAGATGAACTTGGCGGAGAAATATAAAACCGCAGTTAAATTGCATTATTGCGTCAATTGTCTGGCCAGGAATCACCTGATTGGAAAATGTTCGAGTAAATCCCGATGCCAAAAATGTAATGGCAAACACCACACCACCCTACACGGCCCAGATCGTATTCTGAAGGACCTCAAGAAGGAACAATCCCCACCAACAACATCACGAAGAAACACGTTACCGATTCCTGCGCCACGAACAATTGTCAATCCAAGTTTAATAACCACATTACCAACGTCAAGGACCCAGACCATTGTGCCTACGGTTGTCGTTCAAGTCATAGCGGAGAAATCCAAGCAACTTGTCAGAGCTTTATTAAACCCTAGCCTAACGACCTCGAAAATAGGTGTAGCGTTCGTGCGTGAGTCCACATTAAGACCGTTTAAAGTGGATGAAAGTATATATGTGAAGGTCATAATCTCACCTAACATGGCCTCCACAATACAATATGAGGTTTGCATGAAGGTTGCAAATGATTTACCCAAAACACCTTACTCTCAAGGATTGGACCCAGCCATAAAGGGAAAATTCTGCAGGATTTCTCTAGCTGATCCAGAATTCTATAGCAATTCACCTGTGGCCATGGAAATTGGTGGTGATTTATACACCACCATTCTACAGCCAAATACCATTCATCTCGATGGCGGTTCGCTTATCGCACAGGACTCAACCCTTGGTTGGCTCGTTATGGGATCACTTAATAATTAAAAAAAAAAAATATAATAAAGTATTTTAATTTATAATTACCCTCACACTCTAACCCAATGTTGAACAAATAAAAATAATTTGTTTTTATTCACAGGTTGCCGGCCCGGGAGGATGTTCACACGAGTGAACAAATACACAAACCTAACCCTGACTTCCAATAGGACAACACAAACATCTTTAAAAAACAATAACAATAATAACACCAACACCACAACATTCATCATACATATCAAAATTCACCACACACATCACGTATACACATTCTTCAATAAGTTCAAAAGGATTGTTTATATCCTTTTAGATCAGTTGATTAACGACATCGAGCACAAAACGAACAACCCAACAATCCTTACGCGAGTGCGCCATATATAATATTATTAAATATTGTGAAAATTAATAAAGTTTTAAGAAATTCTAAAAGATTGTGAACTTTAATAAATTAAAGCCAGAATTGTGAATTAATACAAATTATGAAATTAAATATTACAATTTAAAATAAATTTTGTGTCAAATGATAAAATAAACATAAAATAAAACTTGCGAAATAAAGTACATTGAATTGAAACATTTAAATTTTCCATAAAACTTAATAACATAAATTGTGAACTAATATACAAATAAGAATAAAATACATTTTATAACGTCTTTAAAAATATATATACACAAAATATTAACAAACACTTATCATTTACATACATACATAGAGTATAAGCAGAAAAGGTTTGTGCATTATCAACACATTTATACACCCTACCCCCTCTTACCCTAAATACTAACCCTACCCTATAACCCGTGTGTTCACATATAAAAAAATAACCTTTAAACAAAAATGACCTAGTAATTTAAGTAGAGTGCGAAAAGAATAACGAAAAGCTTTTTCTAATAAACCAACATGTTGTTAAACATGTTGCTAGGGATCAATCTATTTATAGATTAGTTTAATTAAATATGCATGTATATAGGTCAAATAACACGAAGTAATATTGAAAACAAAATAAGGAAAAATTAAAGAAGACAAACACTCACCGATTTTAATGTTTCTGCAGCATGTTGATGAGGCCTCTTCAATAGCTGTAGGTGATGTTGATGCTGAGAGTTTTAAGTGTCTTGATTAAAATATGTCTACTAGACGTCTAAACATATGGGCATTTCCATGCATATTTAACTTATTAACTTATTATTTTATACTATGATAAAAAGAAAAAAGAACAAATTTTCAATCTATTTATAATATTAAAATTTTATAACCAAACTTATTAAATGAAATATGAAAATATAATAAATAAATTACGACATTTTTGGAGTCTCTTGCTGGTTTTTTCCTGGAATTCTTCAGTAGTTCTTGGGGGATTGATCTTCCAGTGATAATTGGGGTGCTGTTAGTCCAGCAGACTGGCAACTGGATAAATCCAATTTTCCCCTTCTTATCTACCTTTTTTTGTTTCGAATATCACTGCCCGAACAGTGTATTCTACACGGTGCACCAAAATTTTCAACACCACTATTTTTGAATTCTAAAGAGAAATAAAATGAAATATTTTCTGATCGCAAAAAGAAATTAATACACCGTTACCTTTTTTCTTTAGGAACTTCTACAAAGAAAAAATTTATGGAACTTCTGACTTCAAAAGTCAAAAGGAACACGAGGTAAATTTAAGATAATGGACTAACGGGATAGTACCGTTAGTACCATTAGGTATTGACGTCACGTTCCTATTAACGCTTCACACTTTTACTAAAAAATTGAAAAAAATTTCCTCACGCCACTAAGTTTTCAAATAAATGATGTCAAATCTTACCTTTTCCTTAAGAACAAAAAAGAAAATGCACTATAAAATATCAATAGTCACTATATCACTTAAAAATTTTCTTCACTTTAACTTTTTGAGAATTTATTTAAAAGGTATTTTTCTTTTACTTGCTTTCAGTCGAACAGCTCAAATTGAAAAGAAATATTAATTTTATAAGTTCGACCTAATACACTTCGCATGGTCTATTTGTCTTAGTAGTGAATGGAAAATGTTCGGCTCAGTAGACGCGTCAGGATGCGTTTATATACTACTGACTATGACATTATAATTATGCTAACTAAACACATCATCACGTCAACCGTTATTATTTGAAATTGATGTTCAATATTTTATTTAAAATCTGCCACTACAAACCGCATAATATTGACGTATTAAGTAACAATATTAGGAGGAAATCAACAAGCGAAACTATGGTCTAAGATCTTTGGCGTGATATGTACCTATTAATTTTCCTTCCATATCTTCTACAATATAATAATGGTTTCCAATTTTTTCCTTTATTTTGGACTTAATGAAAGAGGGTGCTAATTTCGCATTAAATTGTTTACCAAAATTACTTTGTGCGAAGTTCCTTCGGAAAACTATTTGTCCTACACTGTACGAAATCGGTCTAGTTCGTAAATTATATTGTGCTTTGTTCTGATCGTAAGCTTTAGATATATATTTTTGAATATTATTACGAATTAAATAGAGTTGGTCGTCTTTATTCAGTGCTGACGTTGGTTCATTCAGAATGTTGATATTTTTAAGCAATTTGTACGAACTTCCATGAGTTATCATTTCCTGACCAAAAACTGCATGGTATGGTGAACACTGTATTGATTGATGTATTGAGTTTCGAAGCGCACAACTTATATAACTTAATTTCTCATCCCATAAAGTTTGATCTTTTTTCAAATAAGCTCGAATTCCAGATATAATAGAGCGATTAACTCTTTCTGACACATTCGATTGAGGTGAATAAATAGCCGTATATGTATGATGTATGCCCAATTCAGTTAAAAATGCATTGAAGTCGTTTGCCTTAAACTGTGAACCATTATCACTAACAAGTACTTCTGGCACACCATATACATGAAATATCTGTTTCAGAAGGAAATCTTTAATTACAGTGGAGGTAAATTTGCGGAGGGGACATAGCCAATGGAATTTTGTCAAATGATCCAATAAAATTAATATGCCTATATTACCCTGTTTACTACGAGGATAAGGTCCTAGAATATCGACATAGAGTCGTTGAAAAGGTCTTGTGGTAACTACTTGATTACCCATATTTGGTTTCAGGGACATATTGGCGGCTTTAGATTCCTTACAAACTTCACATGACCGTATATAGTTTCTAACATCACGGACAAGACCTGGCCAGAAAAATTTTCGCCTAATTAATTCCAAAGTCTTCAACATGCCTCCATGTGAAACAATAGGGGAGTCGTGAAATCGTGACAAAATATCCTTTCTCATGTTGAAAGGGATCCAAAGTTTCCACGAGTAATGGCATGTTCTAATGTATACAAATTTATCGATTATTTTAACGTCAGGATATTTTGACGGGTTTTCGTTAACCTTTTTCTGTAATTCAAGATAATCCTGGTCCTGGAAATGTGGAGAGGTTAAATCTATTTCTGGTTCTGTTATTTCTAATTCAGCTATTTCCAATGATGGAATCCTGGATAGTGCATCTGGAACGGTATTTTCCTTTCCTTTTCTGTGGCTTATAGTGAATTTATATCCTTGCAGTCTCCACACCCATCTAGCTAACCTTCCTGTTACATCCTGCTGTTTCATAAGCCAAACTAATGATGAATGGTCAGTTATAACTTCAAATTGCTGTAGTTCAAGATAGCACCTAAATTTCTTGATAGCTTCTACAGCTGCCAAGCACTCGCGTTCAGTGACACTATAATTTCGCTGAGCAGAATTTAATTTCTTTGACATGAATGCGATAGGTTTTTCATTTCCTTCATCATCCAACTGCACAAGCACAGCACCGATACCAAAGTCACTTGCATCGCAATGTAAATAAAATTTCTTTGAGAAGTCAGGATTAGACAGAACAGGCGCTGATGTTAATAAACTCTTAATTAAATCAAACGCTCTTTGAGCTTCTGACGTCCAACAAAATTTTCTTTTCGTAGACAATACCTCCGTTATAGGAAAAACAATGCTAGAAAAGTTTGATATGAACCTACGGTACCAACCTGCTAAACCCAAAAAACCTCGAACCTGTTTCAAGTTTTTAGGGGTTGGCCATTTCTGAATGGATATAATTTTATCAGGATCTGTCCTTATACCACCGTTACCAATGATATAACCCAGATAATTAACTTCTATGACACAAAACTTAGATTTTGAAATATTTAGTGTGAGATTGGCTTTTCGAAACTGTTCTGCAATACGAACAAGTACAGCTAAGTGTGAATTAAAGTCTTCCGATACAATAATTAAATCATCTAAATAACCAAATACCGAATGTCGAAGATCAGGGGGTATTAAACTATCCATTAGACGACACATAGTAGATGGAGCATTACATAACCCAAAGGGCATTACTACAAACTGATATAGCGGTCTTCCTGGTACAGTGAAAGCGGTAAGAGGTTTTGCTTCATCAGTTAAACCTATTTGCCAATAAGCATCTTTCAAGTCTAACTTAGATATAATATTTGCTTTCGGTAAACGAGAAAATATACCATCGATATTAGGCAATGGGTACGCATCCTTTTTTGTCACTTCATTAAGTTTTCTAGCATCCATACATAATCTAATTTTATTTGGTTTTACCACTAGTCTCATGGGTGAACTCCAAGGAGAAGATGAAGGTTCTATAACTCCTAAGGCTAACATTCGATCTATCTCTTTAAACATTAACTTTTCTACTGCCGGTGACACGGGATAGAATCGTTGTTTTACAGGTTTTGCATCACCGACCTCAATACTGTGTTGAATTAAACTAGTGCGTCCTAGGCCTTCTCTTTCAAAATTTGGAAATAATTCTATAATTGTTGCCAGTTGTTGTCGTTGACAAGAAGATAGAGGATAATCAATAATACTTTCGTTAGGTTTAAGTCTAACATCAGTAGATATCTCTGAAAGAATATTAGGAGTACTTTCCAAACCAGTGGAACAAATAATGTTACCAAAAATTCCGGGCGCTAAATCAAAAGTTTTCCAAAAATCTAATCCTAAAATTAATCTTTGAGTAATTGATGGCACAATTAAAATTTTCAACTTTTTCGTCACATTCTTGAATTCAACATCTACATGAATGAAACCTATAACTTTTTGAAAACGTCCATCAGCGGTTTTAACTGAGGTTTTCATCTCGTGGAATTCTTTGAACTGCCTAAAATTAAAGGTAGCTAAATCGGAGCCTATACAGGATACATTTGCTCCCGTGTCTAATAGACCCAGTTCTTTAAAAGTTAAAAATTTAACTGAAGCATAATAGCGTTTATCATACTCATTATTTATAATTGAGGATAGTATATATTTAGAAACGATTTTTCTATTTTTATAATATTTACGCAAACGAATGGTGGACCGTTTTGGTTTCTTTGAGGAAGTAATTTTTATCGCATTTGCATTAAAAATTTCATCACGTTTCTGTAGATATCGTTGTAATCTAATATGATAAGGTACTATAGGGTAAACTAATTTAGAAAGAATTTCTTCATTATCTTCACTAAATTTTATATTTCCATTTTTAAAACTATTGAGGTTACTTCTTGAATTAAAATTAGAGGTTGGCGAAATGAGATTATTTGCTAAGGTATTTTCCGAATATTGTTTTGAAGCAACTGGTTTTTTGATAATGAAATCTTACGCGATGCACATTTCATACACTGAGGTTTATAGGTATTCTTCAATCCGCATCCATTACAAAATATATTTCGTTCTTCCAGACAATCCTCCCAATTATGACCTGGTTGATCACAATTCCAGCACTTGGACGTTTTGAGAGTTTGTTGAACGGCATCAATAGACATTTCCTGACCTATATTTTGATCAGAATCACTATTGTCCTGAGTAAGATCAACTTCAGCAATTTGTCTTCTGGTTGCGAAATTGTTAAAAAGTCGTTGTGAGTAATTTTTTCGAAAATATTCGTTATCCATCAGATGTTCTCGCATGTGTACTAATTTACGAAGATGGGCAATAGAATAAATGGGAACGTACAATAATTCATGACGAATTTCCGGACGTAAATTACGCGTTAATATTTCTATTAAATCACTTTCAGGAATGGGAGTAGAAAGCTTATCTAATATCGTACAAACCGATTCATAAAACGTATCAAAATTCTCATTGGGTTTCATTTTTCTACTTCTAATCTCTTCATGAATTTCAAAACTAAGGAAAAATTAAAGAAGAAGGAAAAATTAAAGAAGACAAACACTCACCGATTTTAATGTTTCTGCAGCATGTTGATGAGGCCTCTTCAATAGCTGTAGGTGATGTTGATGCTGAGAGTTTTAAGTGTCTTGATTAAAATATGTCTACTAGACGTCTAAACATATGGGCATTTCCATGCATATTTAACTTATTAACTTATTATTTTATACTATGATAAAAAGAAAAAAGAACAAATTTTCAATCTATTTATAATATTAAAATTTTATAACCAAACTTATTAAATGAAATATGAAAATATAATAAATAAATTACGACATTTTTGGAGTCTCTTGCTGGTTTTTTCCTGGAATTCTTCAGTAGTTCTTGGGGGATTGATCTTCCAGTGATAATTGGGGTGCTGTTAGTCCAGCAGACTGGCAACTGGATAAATCCAATTTTCCCCTTCTTATCTACCTTTTTTTGTTTCGAATATCACTGCCCGAACAGTGTATTCTACACGGTGCACCAAAATTTTCAACACCACTATTTTTGAATTCTAAAGAGAAATAAAATGAAATATTTTCTGATCGCAAAAAGAAATTAATACACCGTTACCTTTTTTCTTTAGGAACTTCTACAAAGAAAAAATTTATGGAACTTCTGACTTCAAAAGTCAAAAGGAACACGAGGTAAATTTAAGATAATGGACTAACGGGATAGTACCGTTAGTACCATTAGGTATTGACGTCACGTTCCTATTAACGCTTCACACTTTTACTAAAAAATTGAAAAAAATTTCCTCACGCCACTAAGTTTTCAAATAAATGATGTCAAATCTTACCTTTTCCTTAAGAACAAAAAAGAAAATGCACTATAAAATATCAATAGTCACTATATCACTTAAAAATTTTCTTCACTTTAACTTTTTGAGAATTTATTTAAAAGGTATTTTTCTTTTACTTGCTTTCAGTCGAACAGCTCAAATTGAAAAGAAATATTAATTTTATAAGTTCGACCTAATACACTTCGCATGGTCTATTTGTCTTAGTAGTGAATGGAAAATGTTCGGCTCAGTAGACGCGTCAGGATGCGTTTATATACTACTGACTATGACATTATAATTATGCTAACTAAACACATCATCACGTCAACCGTTATTATTTGAAATTGATGTTCAATATTTTATTTAAAATCTGCCACTACAAACCGCATAATATTGACGTATTAAGTAACAATATTAGGAGGAAATCAACAAGCGAAACTATGGTCTAAGATCTTTGGCGTGATATGTACCTATTAATTTTCCTTCCATATCTTCTACAATATAATAATGGTTTCCAATTTTTTCCTTTATTTTGGACTTAATGAAAGAGGGTGCTAATTTCGCATTAAATTGTTTACCAAAATTACTTTGTGCGAAGTTCCTTCGGAAAACTATTTGTCCTACACTGTACGAAATCGGTCTAGTTCGTAAATTATATTGTGCTTTGTTCTGATCGTAAGCTTTAGATATATATTTTTGAATATTATTACGAATTAAATAGAGTTGGTCGTCTTTATTCAGTGCTGACGTTGGTTCATTCAGAATGTTGATATTTTTAAGCAATTTGTACGAACTTCCATGAGTTATCATTTCCTGACCAAAAACTGCATGGTATGGTGAACACTGTATTGATTGATGTATTGAGTTTCGAAGCGCACAACTTATATAACTTAATTTCTCATCCCATAAAGTTTGATCTTTTTTCAAATAAGCTCGAATTCCAGATATAATAGAGCGATTAACTCTTTCTGACACATTCGATTGAGGTGAATAAATAGCCGTATATGTATGATGTATGCCCAATTCAGTTAAAAATGCATTGAAGTCGTTTGCCTTAAACTGTGAACCATTATCACTAACAAGTACTTCTGGCACACCATATACATGAAATATCTGTTTCAGAAGGAAATCTTTAATTACAGTGGAGGTAAATTTGCGGAGGGGACATAGCCAATGGAATTTTGTCAAATGATCCAATAAAATTAATATGCCTATATTACCCTGTTTACTACGAGGATAAGGTCCTAGAATATCGACATAGAGTCGTTGAAAAGGTCTTGTGGTAACTACTTGATTACCCATATTTGGTTTCAGGGACATATTGGCGGCTTTAGATTCCTTACAAACTTCACATGACCGTATATAGTTTCTAACATCACGGACAAGACCTGGCCAGAAAAATTTTCGCCTAATTAATTCCAAAGTCTTCAACATGCCTCCATGTGAAACAATAGGGGAGTCGTGAAATCGTGACAAAATATCCTTTCTCATGTTGAAAGGGATCCAAAGTTTCCACGAGTAATGGCATGTTCTAATGTATACAAATTTATCGATTATTTTAACGTCAGGATATTTTGACGGGTTTTCGTTAACCTTTTTCTGTAATTCAAGATAATCCTGGTCCTGGAAATGTGGAGAGGTTAAATCTATTTCTGGTTCTGTTATTTCTAATTCAGCTATTTCCAATGATGGAATCCTGGATAGTGCATCTGGAACGGTATTTTCCTTTCCTTTTCTGTGGCTTATAGTGAATTTATATCCTTGCAGTCTCCACACCCATCTAGCTAACCTTCCTGTTACATCCTGCTGTTTCATAAGCCAAACTAATGATGAATGGTCAGTTATAACTTCAAATTGCTGTAGTTCAAGATAGCACCTAAATTTCTTGATAGCTTCTACAGCTGCCAAGCACTCGCGTTCAGTGACACTATAATTTCGCTGAGCAGAATTTAATTTCTTTGACATGAATGCGATAGGTTTTTCATTTCCTTCATCATCCAACTGCACAAGCACAGCACCGATACCAAAGTCACTTGCATCGCAATGTAAATAAAATTTCTTTGAGAAGTCAGGATTAGACAGAACAGGCGCTGATGTTAATAAACTCTTAATTAAATCAAACGCTCTTTGAGCTTCTGACGTCCAACAAAATTTTCTTTTCGTAGACAATACCTCCGTTATAGGAAAAACAATGCTAGAAAAGTTTGATATGAACCTACGGTACCAACCTGCTAAACCCAAAAAACCTCGAACCTGTTTCAAGTTTTTAGGGGTTGGCCATTTCTGAATGGATATAATTTTATCAGGATCTGTCCTTATACCACCGTTACCAATGATATAACCCAGATAATTAACTTCTATGACACAAAACTTAGATTTTGAAATATTTAGTGTGAGATTGGCTTTTCGAAACTGTTCTGCAATACGAACAAGTACAGCTAAGTGTGAATTAAAGTCTTCCGATACAATAATTAAATCATCTAAATAACCAAATACCGAATGTCGAAGATCAGGGGGTATTAAACTATCCATTAGACGACACATAGTAGATGGAGCATTACATAACCCAAAGGGCATTACTACAAACTGATATAGCGGTCTTCCTGGTACAGTGAAAGCGGTAAGAGGTTTTGCTTCATCAGTTAAACCTATTTGCCAATAAGCATCTTTCAAGTCTAACTTAGATATAATATTTGCTTTCGGTAAACGAGAAAATATACCATCGATATTAGGCAATGGGTACGCATCCTTTTTTGTCACTTCATTAAGTTTTCTAGCATCCATACATAATCTAATTTTATTTGGTTTTACCACTAGTCTCATGGGTGAACTCCAAGGAGAAGATGAAGGTTCTATAACTCCTAAGGCTAACATTCGATCTATCTCTTTAAACATTAACTTTTCTACTGCCGGTGACACGGGATAGAATCGTTGTTTTACAGGTTTTGCATCACCGACCTCAATACTGTGTTGAATTAAACTAGTGCGTCCTAGGCCTTCTCTTTCAAAATTTGGAAATAATTCTATAATTGTTGCCAGTTGTTGTCGTTGACAAGAAGATAGAGGATAATCAATAATACTTTCGTTAGGTTTAAGTCTAACATCAGTAGATATCTCTGAAAGAATATTAGGAGTACTTTCCAAACCAGTGGAACAAATAATGTTACCAAAAATTCCGGGCGCTAAATCAAAAGTTTTCCAAAAATCTAATCCTAAAATTAATCTTTGAGTAATTGATGGCACAATTAAAATTTTCAACTTTTTCGTCACATTCTTGAATTCAACATCTACATGAATGAAACCTATAACTTTTTGAAAACGTCCATCAGCGGTTTTAACTGAGGTTTTCATCTCGTGGAATTCTTTGAACTGCCTAAAATTAAAGGTAGCTAAATCGGAGCCTATACAGGATACATTTGCTCCCGTGTCTAATAGACCCAGTTCTTTAAAAGTTAAAAATTTAACTGAAGCATAATAGCGTTTATCATACTCATTATTTATAATTGAGGATAGTATATATTTAGAAACGATTTTTCTATTTTTATAATATTTACGCAAACGAATGGTGGACCGTTTTGGTTTCTTTGAGGAAGTAATTTTTATCGCATTTGCATTAAAAATTTCATCACGTTTCTGTAGATATCGTTGTAATCTAATATGATAAGGTACTATAGGGTAAACTAATTTAGAAAGAATTTCTTCATTATCTTCACTAAATTTTATATTTCCATTTTTAAAACTATTGAGGTTACTTCTTGAATTAAAATTAGAGGTTGGCGAAATGAGATTATTTGCTAAGGTATTTTCCGAATATTGTTTTGAAGCAACTGGTTTTTTGATAATGAAATCTTACGCGATGCACATTTCATACACTGAGGTTTATAGGTATTCTTCAATCCGCATCCATTACAAAATATATTTCGTTCTTCCAGACAATCCTCCCAATTATGACCTGGTTGATCACAATTCCAGCACTTGGACGTTTTGAGAGTTTGTTGAACGGCATCAATAGACATTTCCTGACCTATATTTTGATCAGAATCACTATTGTCCTGAGTAAGATCAACTTCAGCAATTTGTCTTCTGGTTGCGAAATTGTTAAAAAGTCGTTGTGAGTAATTTTTTCGAAAATATTCGTTATCCATCAGATGTTCTCGCATGTGTACTAATTTACGAAGATGGGCAATAGAATAAATGGGAACGTACAATAATTCATGACGAATTTCCGGACGTAAATTACGCGTTAATATTTCTATTAAATCACTTTCAGGAATGGGAGTAGAAAGCTTATCTAATATCGTACAAACCGATTCATAAAACGTATCAAAATTCTCATTGGGTTTCATTTTTCTACTTCTAATCTCTTCATGAATTTCAAAACTAGACTTAAATTCTTTAAATTGATATTTAAGCGCTTCACAAAAATCTTTCCATACTATTACGTCAACTTGTTTATGGTATCGCCAGTACCAATCACGAGCTCTTCCAGATAGCAGTACGTGTAAGTTTTTACAAATCAATGAGAAATCATTATTAAATGTTTCTTTTGTCAAACTTCTAACTCTATATAGAAATTCATCGACACTGATTCCTTGACTTGAACCATCATATTTAATATTCCAATTTTGAATAATTGAAGTTATTTTATCCGACCTTATCGCAACATTCTCGTCAAACGAAGAACTATGAGAAGAGTGATGATTCTGAGATGGACCTGGTAAATTTTGAAAACTATTTCGAGACCTAATAGGGGATTGTATTTGTTGACTACCTAAGCAATTTTGAGGTGGTTGAACTAAATTTAAATTCTGTAGCATACGACCTACTGTATTCTCAATCATACTACTCAATTGCATTGAATTCAAACTGATATGGTTATTTACTTCATTTTCACGAGAATAAGCATTCGTTCGATCAACGG
Source organism: Sarcophaga carnaria (assembly GCA_958299815.1). Classification (NCBI taxonomy): domain Eukaryota; kingdom Metazoa; phylum Arthropoda; class Insecta; order Diptera; family Sarcophagidae; genus Sarcophaga; species Sarcophaga carnaria. The sequence continues at coordinate 70,255,788 of OY283153.1, read as the reverse complement.
GTGATGTATTCTGTTGGGTAGAAATCTGAGGATTTCTCTGAGGAGTAAAAGATTCCCTTTGTAACGTGTTCTGATTAATGGTATGAACACTAGTATCGAATAAAGGTGTCTGAGGTTCATTAAACAAATTTCTTGTATGGCTTCGAGTATTATGCTGCTTTGCCATAGCACCACGTGCTCTATTACTTTTAACATTCTTCGATTTTTCTAATGGTAGAGGCATATTTTGAATATTAACTGTTTTAAGTTCGGCTAATAAGCAAGGTCGCTTACAAGAAGGACATTCTGACGACTGAGAGAGATGATTTTCAATACACTGTCTATGAAATGAGTGTAGACATTCCGAAATAATCAAGCATTCCTGACTATCAGTTATTCGCTCAGAACATAAAACACACAAAAGACCATTATTACCGACAACAGACGTTGAAGCCGAAGCTTGAACGTTAGGAGGTGATCTCTCCATCATGGTCAAAATACTCAATTACAACAAAAATAAAATAATTCGAAAATTTAATTATAAATAATAAATGTAAATAACAATAATATAAATCAAAATTCAGAATTGAAAATACTTATAAAAATAATTATAATAATAATACTAAAATTTTTTCCGCAAAAACGTTTTATCTGTAACTTGTCTTCTTACTTTCTTGATGTGATTTGATAGGTAGGTCAGATCGACACTTGATTATGGTTGACTGGATTACAAAATAATACTATGGAGTTCAAAAAATATTAATTCCGATTGTTTAAACCAACAAACCGATATACAAAAACTTTCTCCTTAATATAACTGATTTTAGCGGACAGTAAATCGCTGAGCAATGTTACCGTAGATCCTAGAAAAAATCAGGATATCGTTAACCCTGTTACGGATAAACAAATCGAGAACACCTATTTCTAAAACTTCTACAAAATTAATAACAAAATATAACAATTTACATCTATGTCCAAAAAGATTACTAGCGTATTATTGGTCAATGTTTTCGAAACTTTCAAACTCAAAGACATGAAAATCCAAATAAGACTAATAATTATTTAAACACTAGGTTTCTATTGTTATACCCTTACCAACTTCGCAAGTTAATGAAATCTAAAAATAAACTAATTATGAATTATGTGAGTAGAGCCAATAAAGTGTAGTTTAGTAACCAATACTTTATTTTGCCTGCCTGCCTGCCTGCCTGCCCCACGTTGGGCGCCAATTTATGTAATGAACAAACTATGATACGGCCACAGCCTACACGGAGAAGCTGCTCACTTATTGGTATTTAGGTGCTCTGGTGAGAGGGAGAGAACGAACGGGAGCCATTGAATTAAAGCTAGCAAGCAGTCGGTGGGGGGGGGATTCTTGTTCTCATCAATCTCATTTTCCAATAATATTCGTCATTATCATAAATAATTATTATAGACTCCCTGAAAACTATAATATAATGGACCGGGTGTTAATCCTTCATGCTAGAAGATGGAAATATAAGACCCTATGTAAGGATTAACTAAACGGAAAAAAATGGGTCAACCAAACCAATCGACGCAAAACTCTTCTCTCCACGATGGTATTGGAGAGTAACGCGCATCTTCACCCACCCTTCCTATGATCTTAACTCGCGCCAGTTCTTTGTTAAGATCCCAAATGCATAACCTACCCAATCTCCTCACATCAGTAAGAAACTTGTCTTAAATATTCTATTTCCTCATTATTTATTCACAGTGTTTTCATTCATTAGTAAGTAATAATTCATAATAATTGACAATCAGAATAAAAAGAAATTAACTTAAAACTATAATCGGTAAACTGCTATAACAAACTTAATAAATTTAAATTTGAAATTTTAATTTACATTACAAATTCAATAAAAAAATAAACAAAAAATGTAAGAAATGAAGTTACATATAAGCATATTGTTCACACGAGTGAACAAATACACAAACCTAACCCTGACTTCCAATAGGACAACACAAACATCTTTAAAAAACAATAACAATAATAACACCAACACCACAACATTCATCATACATATCAAAATTCACCACACACATCACGTATACACATTCTTCAATAGGTTCAAAAGGATTGTTTATATCCTTTTAGATCAGTTGATTAACGACATCGAGCACAAAACGAACAACCCAACAATCCTTACGCGAGTGCGCCATATATAATATTATTAAATATTGTGAAAATTAATAAAGTTTTAAGAAATTCTAAAAGATTGTGAACTTTAATAAATTAAAGCCAGAATTGTGAATTAATACAAATTATGAAATTAAATATTACAATTTAAAATAAATTTTGTGTCAAATGATAAAATAAACATAAAATAAAACTTGCGAAATAAAGTACATTGAATTGAAACATTTAAATTTTCCATAAAACTTAATAACATAAATTGTGAACTAATATACAAATAAGAATAAAATACATTTTATAACGTCTTTAAAAATATATATACACAAAATATTAACAAACACTTATCATTTACATACATACATAGAGTATAAGCAGAAAAGGTTTGTGCATTATCAACACATTTATACACCCTACCCCCTCTTACCCTAAATACTAACCCTACCCTATAACCCGTGTGTTCACATATAAAAAAATAACCTTTAAACAAAAATGACATAGTAATTTAAGTAGAGTGCGAAAAGAATAACGAAAAGCTTTTTCTAATAAACCAACATGTTGTTAAACATGTTGCTAGGGATCAATCTATTTATAGATTAGTTTAATTAAATATGCATGTATATAGGTCAAATAACACGAAGTAATATTGAAAACAAAATAAGGAAAAATTAAAGAAGACAAACACTCACCGATTTTAATGTTTCTGCAGCATGTTGATGAGGCCTCTTCAATAGCTGTAGGTGATGTTGATGCTGAGAGTTTTAAGTGTCTTGATTAAAATATGTCTACTAGACGTCTAAACATATGGGCATTTCCATGCATATTTAACTTATTAACTTATTATTTTATACTATGATAAAAAGAAAAAAGAACAAATTTTCAATCTATTTATAATATTAAAATTTTATAACTAAACTTATTAAATGAAATATGAAAATATAATAAATAAATTACGACATTTTTGGAGTCTCTTGCTGGTTTTTTCCTGGAATTCTTCAGTAGTTTTTGGGGGATTGATCTTCCAGTGATAATTGGGGTGCTGTTAGTCCAGCAGACTGGCAACTGGATAAATCCAATTTTCCCCTCCTTATCTACCTTCTTTTGTTTCGAATATCACTGCCCGAACAGTGTATTCTACACGGTGCACCAAAATTTTCAACACCACTATTTTTGAATTCTAAAGAGAAATAAAATGAAATATTTTCTGATCGCAAAAAGAAATTAATACACCGTTACCTTTTTTCTTTAGGAACTTCTACAAAGAAAAAATTTATGGAACTTCTGACTTCAAAAGTCAAAAGGAACACGAGGTAAATTTAAGATAATGGACTAACGGGATAGTACCGTTACTAAAAAATTGAAAAAAATTTCCTCACGCCACTAAGTTTTCAAATAAATGATGTCAAATCTTACCTTTTCCTTAAGAACAAAAAAGAAAATGCACTATAAAATATCAATAGTCACTATATCACTTAAAAATTTTCTTCACTTTAACTTTTTGAGAATTTATTTAAAAGGTATTTTTCTTTTACTTGCTTTCAGTCGAACAGCTCAAATTGAAAAGAAATATTAATTTTATAAGTTCGACCTAATACACTTCGCATGGTCTATTTGTCTTAGTAGTGAATGGAAAATGTTCGGCTCAGTAGACGCGTCAGGATGCGTTTATATACTACTGACTATGACATTATAATTATGCTAACTAAACACATCATCACGTCAACCGTTATTATTTGAAATTGATGTTCAATATTTTATTTAAAATCTGCCACTACAAGTTGGGTGTTACGTTTTGTTGCAATGTTTTTAATATCTTTTTTAACAGTATTTACACCAAGGTCACGATGTAAATCACTTATGCGTATATACCATGATGCGTTTACGATCTGATTAAGATAGACAGTTGGCATTTCCTCCCGATTAGCCAGTTTAGCTTCTTCCATTTTAGTTGTAGTTCCATAATTTTAATTTTAACATGTTCATTCCAACGTAACTTCGCATCTAATGTCATACCAAAATATTTTGCCGTATTTGCATACGGTATTTGTATACCGTCCATACAGGGATATCTAAATTTGGTTTATTTGTAAAGTCAAAATGTGTTGACTTAGAACTGTTTAATTTTATGCACCATTTTCTAGACCATTCTAAGACTGAGGTAAGTGCGTCTCGTAACTTGTGTTTCGCCTCATTTTCAGTTCTGGCAACTGACAAAATAGCCGTGTCATCGGCAAATACAAAAATACAAATACATTACACTCATTACACAAAAATATATAATAAAAAATAAGTACATCACATTGGTATAATATATTAGAAATAATTCACAATATTTTTGAAACTAATGCATTCAGACAAATACGTTGAACACATTTCAACATCTGTTCTAATAAAATTTAAAATCAATATTGTATTTCAATTTATATCCTTTTTTATAAAGCAATACCTGTTTTATTTTTTAAGTACCTCTTTTATTTCCTATATTGAATTATGGTAGATATAATAGGTTCATGCAATTTAGAAATTCTTAAAATTGTTTGCCTATATGATACTATTATATACAATACTATTTCTAAATATTGGTGTTTACAAATTTCTAAGTGAATAAATGTAGGTGCAATATATGTGGAAATATTTACGTTCATTGCTTTTAAGCATTCTTGTCACTTTTTATATTAAAACGTATGGATTTGATTTATTTATTGTTCAAAATAAAAGAGAGCATAGCAGAAAAAGACAATAAGAAAGAAATAGAAAAAAGAATTAAATAAAAAGAAAAATATTTACGGCGTACGTTTTTAACAAGCGCATTCAATTTATTATGAAAATTATTCTCTTCAAACACAAGGTGTTTCAAATATAAATTTCTTTTCCAACTGCAACCAAACTCGCGTTAGAAATGCACTGTTAAGACAATTAAAAATAAACTAAACGAAAATACTTAAACATGACAAACAGTCAAAAATAAAGTGCTTACCTCCTACGGTACAAAGAATGACAAACAATTACGTAGGAATAAGCGAACAAAAGTAAGATACAAACCCATTAACGATACTTAAAAAATGATCTTGAAATTACCAGACAGACCAGGCAATGTAAATAGTGCGAATAAAGAAACTGAAGGTCTGTCAGTGATGACAGTGAATAAAATTAGTAGCGCAGTGATATCAGTTGAAGAATAAAGGATTTATTTAAATAAAGAAGTAAATAATTTCATTTATTTTACTTGCCGTCATCGAATGCACGATAGATAAACGTTTTCCAAAGTATAATAACCAAACGATATTCTAATCGCGTTTATTAATATATGTACACATATTTGTATATAAAATTACTATAAAAAAACCCTGAGAGTTGTTGCAGAATAAAATAAAATTTCAGGCGAAGTTGACTTCTTTATGGGACATTACAAAATTATAATATTATTTAAAAAATAGTATTTACGCCTCTTTTATTCATCCCAACTCAAGCAGGGATGAGTTTTATGTACATATATGTAAAAAATATACTGTTAACACAATTTGGCAGACTTTTGTTTAAAAGTAGTTGAAATAGGAAAAATATCATAACTTTGGAGATAAAAATTATTTAAGAGAAATCTTCAAAGATACTTGTCAATTTCATAACGCGGTGCGACTTGACCGATGTCCTTGTTAAAAAATTAACATAAGGTGTCGGTCTATAGTGGATATACATTCGTCAAATGTAAAACTAGCTTAAGTTCCAACAAGTCAAGCAGATTTTTAAAATAAAAAATTGTCAAATAGCATTTAAAATTTTTTAGTTTTCTCCATTTTTAAAAAACCAACAAAAAAACAAAAAAATTAGAATTAGGGCCATTATTACAACTTGCCGTTAACCTAAGGGAGGATTTTAACGGGCAGATAAACTGTTTATTATTATAAGTGGGCGATAAAAAGTAAAAGTGAGCGTTAAGGTAAAGGGAAGATCATCCTACTGGTAACTTTTGAAGTTAAGTTTATATTTGTAATTGCCATATAATATATTATTTTCAATACGGGAACTTCAAATATAAATAAAGTGAGCAAATACAACAAAAAAAGGAGCCCGTCGTTTCCAATGCGTTTAAATAAAACTTGTTTTATTTGAGCAGTGTTATCAACATTGCTCCGCCACTGCCATATTTTTGAAAAATTTATTTTTATTTTATCTGTAAGTTGTAATAATGAAAATAAATGTAACTTTACAGTTGCCTTTAACCTAACCCAAGTTTAACGGCAAGTTGTAATAATGGCCCTTAGTATGATAGTTCAGCTGATAAATATGCTGCACTTTAATGATTCTTGTTAATGTATGCGTATGAGTAATATCGAACTATATTATTAAATATTGATCATACGTTACAGCATACAGTTCGAATAAGCATTATAAATTTAATATGGAACATTTCAATAATTATTTTCTATTTCCTAAAATTATTATTTTTTACTCTATTTTAGGAATATTATTTCAAAGTTTTCAATTTTATAAAAAATAAAATAAAATCAAATAAACGAAAACAATATAAGAACATTTATTATATTTATCTAAATGACAAAGAAGATAACACAGCACAACTAATTACACAATAAAAAATATTAGGATCAGAAAATAGTCAATTAATAATTTAGTTATATAAAGCTATTGTGAGCAAAGTCTCATTTGGATATCTCTATAGCAAGTTTTATTTTGATAAGAGTCTAAAATATTCCTGATGTTATAAATACTAAAATAAGATTGCATAAGATGGCATGAACACATAAAATATTGTTCACAAATAAACGAATATTGAATAAACACATTTAGGTGGAGCATCTTTAGGTTTCTTGCATTCAATGATTGAATGATCCATTCCGCATTTTACTCAAGCAAATGGTTCCTTACAATATAATTTCTTATGACTATATTCTCGACAACGATGGCATTTTACGATATCATTTGATTTACGTTGAGGTTCAAATTTAACAACAGCATTATCGATACATCTTATTTCATATATTTTGTTGTTTTCTGGGGAAAGGTTCAAATCAACGAAAATCATAGGTAATGGTTGCTTCGTTATCTGGCACCTAACGTTAATAACGCTTCTAACTTGATGACCAAGTGATAATAATTCAGCTTTAATATCTTCAGGAGGAGTTGTATGATGAAGACCTTTGAGCACTACTCTATAATCTCTATATTCTTAAGCTGATAAGTATAAAAACAAATTTTACTGCCATCTAAATATTTTATAATTTTAATAACATTAGCAAACCACATTATCATTCTATTTATATTATCCACACATTGTATAAATACTGACGGTGGCTTTGGGGTTCTTTCCACTGATGTTTGGTTTACGCCCTCTTCGTATTTATTTTTATGAGCATTATCAAGTATTGCAAATTTGTTAGTATTAGAAGTGCTATGTTCATCATGTTTTGGCTTCTAATCAATGTTTTGTCTAATTCTTATTTTTTACGTTTATCAGAATTCATACTGCAGAATTGCAATTGTTAATAAATGTTTTGTTGAATATATTGTTGTTTTTTTATTATAATATTTTTTTTTTTCGTTAATTTGAAATAATTGTTTTTGGTAACGAAATTAATTTTTTTTTGCATTTTTTTTTAATTTTTTTGTCAATAGCTCAATCTCGTAGAATGACCGAACACGATGGTATTTCTTAAGTGATGATGTTATTCATTTTTTTATATTGTTACGTTTGTTTTTTAAAAACGTTCAGAATAAGAGTTCGTTGATTGAAAAAAAAAGAAAAATAAAAATAAATTGGTGTTTAGTTTCAATTAAACTCTTTACAGTTCGCATTACTTTTGTGTGCCACCGTTTATTTCTTGATGAATCCAACAATAATTTGCTTTATTCGTTATTCTTCTTTACACTTCTATTCGCGTACGCACTAACAAATGATCAGTAGATCTTTACAACGACGATCTTAAAACCACGACTGTTTTCTTCACACGCATCGCGTCTTCACTCAAGACTGACTGAATTCTTACTACTCGTTGCCTGCTTTGCCTTGCCTTTTTATATGCCCACGTAATCAGTCTGATGAAGGTTCTTGAAGTCGAACGTTCCGGGTTTCGCGTTCTAGAGAACACTATTGCAACTTTGTTGTTTGTGTATTTTGTTCACATTTCTTGTTGTTGCCTTCTCGCTTACTTGTCTAGCCCATTATCTTTCATACTGATGTTGTTGATTTACTTGTAACAAGTTTGTGTAGCTTTTGCTTATTTTAATGTTAAACAATGTACACCGTTTCCATTTTCGTAATAATATCAACGAAATAATTGAAAAAACTATATTTTTTTTAATATTTGTTGAAAATTTGTAAAAAAAATTTCATATATTTTTATTCCGTTTCGCTTGACATTTAAATCGTAACAAGAAATATTAAATACAATATAAGTTTCAAATTTTATTTAATTAGACGAGCGCAGTATCGAAGATCATATGCACGTTGTAGCGTAACAGAGAAGAATGTATTGTGAAAATCGAATGACCATGACCCTCGCATTAATAGACAAGCCTATTACAGAATAGATTCTTCCTGTTTATCGAAAACATCTTCATCACATTTGTATTTGATTGTATGGTATCAAGCCATCGGTGAAATGCAGCCTGATTTATGCGCCAGATACTGGGAAATTGTATGATCAGAGAAGCCGTGGCGGCATCAATAGGCTTTTCAAACAAATAGAAAAATTTCAATATTTTAAACTTTGTTTTATTTTCTGTTTGATTACTGTGCAGGAGGATACCTTAATATCTCGATATATTTACTTATTTTCAGACTATATTTAAATAAACATCACTACCATATGTGTTCGAAAATGCAACAAAATACCGAAAATACCGTAAATTTCATATTCTGACGATATATCAGACTAAACTAAAACCATAAATTTAAGCTTTATCATGTCTATTTTTGGGAAACAGCTTTTATGACAATGTGTCATTTCACCATCACTTTGAATTAGTATCATATTTCCCGCAACCGTTATGCCTCCAAAATATTTATTTAAAATATAATTTTAGTACACCGTTAACAGCAGGACAATTTCAATTATAATTATAATAAGTACAATAACATTAAATAACATTTTCAAACCGAAAGGTGTCCGAGTAAAACTTTCATTAAATATTTAATGAATGTCAGTTTACTTCTTCTATTAAAAAGCAACAGGATATTTGTGGCTTTTTGGAAAACTTTTTGATTGCATGTAAAATTAAATATTTTGATTTTTTTTTAAATATAAAAAGATAATAAAGTAATTGCCGTATTTGCATAGAGAATTTTAATACAGTAGTAATATAGTAACATTTAGTGACGATAACTACACTGAGCGCCAAAAGTGAGTAAACACCACTGAAAAAATTCATTTTCTTAGGATAGTGAGAAAAGTAAATGAGAATAGTCAAATAAATTTCCAAAAATAAAAACCTTTATTTATTACTTATAAAATGTTAAAACAAAAACAACAATTCATAATAAAGGGACTTTTTTATAGTTGAGAACAAAACTGTTTTATACTTAAGAACAAAAGTGTTGACTCACTTAAGACGCTCAGAGTACATGCTTAGCTATATCGTGAGATCATGAGGTGAGAGAAAGAAAAACTCATAAGATAAAAAATCAGAAAAGATTATGGCCGTAAAATTTATTCGCTTGCTTGGTGTACGGAGACTTATTTGAGTCAGTATATATGAATATAGAAACCGCAACTGTTTAAATTCATTTAATTTTAAGGACGAAAACGTACAAATGTATTGTTTTTTCTTTATTTTTATATCCATCTAAAATGTTTGCCATTGGCTAACTTCGTTGTACATATATGTTTTCAAAACGCCATATGACAAAACAAAAAAATTATGCATGAACTGGCATACAGTGGCTTAAAGGGGATTGTGAAATTAAATAAATATATCATTTAATTAAAAATAATAAATTTATTATGTTCTAATTTTTGTGAAAATTTATGTTCCTTATGTTATGTATCAGGAGTATTTAACGAAAAAAATATTTTCTGCTTTACCGATTAATAAAAATGAGCGGTAACATTGCACATTGTAGTCACCGTAGTCTAATAGGCAGTGTGTTAGACATCAAGCATCGGCTCAAACCCCAGCTCACACATCAAAAAACGAAAATATGAAAAATATTCCTTCGGCGACTTCCTCTCAGCAGATTTCTGGAAAAACTCTGAGAGTAAGTAAAATTGCCATGGAGACTTTCTCAAAAAATCTGTTGTTCGGAATCAACTTTAAAATGTAGGTACCACCACTCATGTATAAAATTAACACACACAACATCAGTGATGTGAGAAGCTAGGTCGTAATCGTGACTAAATGGTTGTAATGACCAATTATATATGTATGTATGTAACATTGCACGCTAGTCATATTTATGATCTTTTATTTATGACCAGTTTATCGGACAACAGCAATAGTCTAAATTAACTAAATTGACGTAATTTCTCGTTAACAAAAAATTTTCAACGATCTGGTGTTATCATTTGTAGCAACATTCATTCCATTAGTAATAGGTTTGAACTTATTCCGAGCTTTAAGCTGAAATTATTATCTGCAATGGCAGATATAATAAAGTAGGGTATTGTAGCTTTTACTAGATACTGTTACGTTTTTACCTTTTAAAAACGTTTGAAATATGAGCTCGTAGATTGCAAATAAAAATAAAAAGAAATTAGTGTTCATTTTTAATTAAATTCTTTATTGTTCGCACAATTACGTGTGCCAATGTCCACAACTTGATGTAAACAACAACAATTGCTTTGTTTGTTATTCCTCTTTGCACTCTTTTGTATAAGTAATAACAAATCACGAAAGAATTGTTCGACAGATCTTTGAAACGGAGATCTTCAGATCACGGGTATTCTCTTCAAACACACCGAGTCTTCACGCAAGACTGACTGGGCTTTTACTGATTCGTTGCCTGCTTTGCCTTGCTTTTATATAGCAACGTAGACAGTCTGATGAATGTTCTTGAAGGTGAATGATCGTGGCTTCGCATTCTTGAGATCTCTATAAAAGTAAACAACGTTGTTTCATTATTGTTGTTTGTATATTTTGTTGTTGTATTTTTGTTTACTTATTTTCAATTTTTTATGCTGGTGTTTTGTTGGTATATTTTTGTTTACTTGTTTGTCGTGTAGACAAGTTAATTATTTTTGTTTTTGTAGCTTTTTTATAATTTTAATGTTAAACGATGTAAAAGCAAAATACCAGTATCTAGATTGTTCCATTTTCCTAACAATATATATATAAAATAAAAATAAATTAACACAACACACAACAATATTAAGCAACAGTTGGACTGAAATATTTGTAGGATAAAAGCTGACAGAAAGGAAACTACAAGATGGGTTGTCACAATAATTACTTTGACGTGTATTGAATTTGCCTACACACAACGAAAAAAACTGAATATAAAAAACAACAAACCAGCTGATAACTGTCAAATTATTCAAGAACCGAACGGAATGAAGCGCATAAGAACATGAGAAAAGTTATCGTAAATTTGCTGGAACATCTCCGGACTAACATTCAACCTCTTTTTTAAATAAAAAATAAGAAATTGTCATTGACTTGCCAAAAGAAGAAAATTTCCTTTAAATTTTCGTTTTGTTGTATTGGTTTTTTTAATTATGTTTAAATTAAGAATTTAAATTTGAAATTTTTTGAATTTTAAAGTACGGTTCAAGATGTAAAAACTGAAATGAAGACTGCTGGAATTTTTACGTAATTGAAATTTATAAATTTGTAAGATATCGGCATTTTTAATACACAATAACTTTAATAATATATATGTATATTATTAATTAATAATGGAAGGAAAAAGGAATACAGAAAATAAATTACTCAAATTTATACGATTTGCAGCTATGTCTACTATTTATAAACTATGACTTTTAATCGATTTCTTATAGTCCCGGATGCGTTGTTATCCCAATTATAACGAATGGAATTAAATTAAAGTCCAAAACATTTCAGTTAATGATAATTTATTGAATTAAATTAATAAATTAAATTAATATATTAAAATTATAAACCTTTAAGTGAAAAATTAATTCCTGATCACAACATAATAAAACAAATTTAAAAAAAGGTTTAGAATACGTGCACAATCAAAGTGCTTTTATAAATTTTGAATGGCTTAATTTTCTAAATACACGCATTCAAATAAATGTATTTATAAATATACAAATAATTGTATTTGTTTGTATACATTTACACTGACAGAAACAATTGTCCGTGCACCATGTTATTGCAAATATAATTCATTGTATTTTAGAAAATGTCTGTTATCATATTTGAAACAAACAATTTTTCGAGAGATAAAAATATATAAATAACTGAACCAAATTTTGAACATGTTCTGCATTAACAAATAAAACCAAAGATAGGATAGACAGACAGACGAAAAAATCGTTTTAACGTCTAAAATGTTTGCGGAAATTTTCGGAAAACTTTTCCAGACCAAGATCATCAATTTAAGAAGGTAATCAGTGGCAAGAAGGTAGAACAAAGATTCTCGCTAGCTTTTAATATCCCTAAGAATAAAAGATGTTTTTTGGAAAGGAAAATATAACTGCTAGTTTGATTAAATAGGAAAAATATTCGTACTTACGACAACGCTTTTTTATACTTACAGAACTTTCTGCTTATTAACCATGTTAACCATAAGCCATGTTTTCCACGTAAGAAGGCAATGACATAAAATTGCATTTAGATTATGCCACGAAATATTTTAATAAGTCAGATAACTTCTAAAAATATTGCCTGTAAACTTAGGCAAGAGTAAATTTAACAGTTTTTCAACAGACGGTGGACCATTTAGAGGAGCGAAAACACTGCGTTGCTATTAAAGAACTTAAAAGCAACTGTCGGTACAATAGTGGTGACGTGGTGCGTATCGCAAATAGTGTGGACACATTTTATTTTTAAAATTATGTTAAGAAAATTTCAAAATGTGTGTTATTTGTTACTCTATTTTCTATTCTTTGTGATAGTGATCTAAATCATTCATCCTAATGCAGTGTAATTATTATAAGCATAAATTAAAATTTTAAAACAAGTTTGCTCTATATATATCTGATAAATAGTATTCGAAATATTTTGAAAATAATTTCCACCTGCCTGGTGTTTGAATAATTCTATAAGTCAGTGTAAGTATACATATAAGTACATTGTATTCATGGTGATAATTAATCGCTATATTGTGACACCGTAATTAATTTCTGAAAAATGTTTTCAGACATCTATTTATGCTAATTCTGTTGAACATACATACATATATGTACTTGTGCATTCGTTTTTATATAGGCTAGACAAAATAATAGTTAGGGAGTAATGCAAAAATATATTATATAAATAATGTATATACATATATGTATATATTTTTAAAACTTTGCTTATTGGGTTAAATAAAATGGATTTATTACGTATTTTGAGCAAAAAGCTTCTGTTTTGATATTTTTGTTAAAGATTAAATAAAATTATAAAACTTTCGAATTAGTTCTTTTTGTATTTTAATTCCAAAAAAATGCTAATTATTTCAATACTAAAACAATTTACAAAAAGAATTATTTTAGAATTGTATACAATTGCATACGTATGCTTAGATTAACATAATTGTATATAATTATGCAGAGAATGTTAGTGAATATTTTCAATTGTGTATATTTTATTTAAATTAATTTAATAAGAATAAAATATCCTAAAATTTTTACCTTAATTATATTATTTTCAAAACTTTCCATACAATGTATGTATAATTTTAATCTTAAATGATGTAAACAGCTCTCTATGGATTTCTTCTGTAAAAAAGTTTTGGCTGGTTATGTACATGATTTAAGCTAGCATAATTGAATTCGTAGTACCAATATTATCCAACGAAAACACTAAACACTAGCCTCTGGTAAGATCCCTCACAGTCGTTTAAAAATGGATGCGGTATCTAATATAGCTGCTTTGCGGAAAAGCACAAATTTGTATACGAGTTTGTTGTTATTAAGCGACGTTGACACTTCGTCTCTGGGATCATCCCTATAAATGAAAAATTAGCCATAACCCACATAGGAGCTAAATTTTATAATATTAGCTTAATTTGTATATAGTTTTTGTATAATTTTAATAAATTCAACTGACATACTTTGGATTAAGATTAGGACGATTACATCTATGATAAGCATTGAATACACAAATTTTACAATAGCTTCTGTTGCAAAATAATAAACATTAGGTGTCACTGGTTACAACATTTTATAAATTAAAACTATAAAATTATTTTTTTATTGGTAATCTATACTAAAACCATATAATTATTGTACATCTATAGGTACAAACACATAGACGACAGGTAACAGATAGCTGCCAAGTTTAGAATACACACGTTTATATGAAAACGATTATATATTGAAGGCAGAGCAGAAAAAGCCAAGACAACAACCTAAGCAGTTGCTGCCCAAATTAAACTATTTTTTATTTTTGTGAGCAGCTAAAAGAAAATTAGTGATGTCAATACAACATAAAATCATAATAAAAAACAGCTAAAAATACTTATAGTATTGAAGAGAAGGAACAATTCCAAAATTAAGAAATAAAAAGCAATCCATGTATTCATAATAAATGAAATAGAATTATAGATTCAATTTTGTATCTGCATTCATTTGATAAATGTTTTGTGTGTGCAGTTTTTTCATAAGTGAGTTTATTTTTGGGTACAAAAAACCTGATAGTGACAACACCGAAATATATATTTAAATTCAAATTTGAAAATTATTGAAAATATTTGAAAGTTATTGTGTCAGTCGTTTTGTTCCGCTCTGCTTTCAAAAAATTTAAGCAGTCGGCATAAACAGAAAAAATCGTTGGCAATTTCAATTATAATTATAATAAGTACAATAACATTAAATAACATTTTCAAACCGAAAGGTGTCCGAGTAAAACTTTCATTAAATATTTAATGAATGTCAGTTTACTTCTTCTATTAAAAAGCAACAGGATATTTGTGGCTTTTTGGAAAACTTTTTGATTGCATGTAAAATTAAATATTTTGATTTTTTTTAAATATAAAAAGATAATAAAGTAATTGCCGTATTTGCATAGAGAATTTTAATACAGTAGTAATATAGTAACATTTAGTGACGATAACTACACTGAGCGCCAAAAGTGAGTAAACACCACTGAAAAAATTCATTTTCTTAGGATAGTGAGAAAAGTAAATGAGAATAGTCAAATAAATTTCCAAAAATAAAAACCTTTATTTATTACTTATAAAATGTTAAAACAAAAACAACAATTCATAATAAAGGGACTTTTTTATAGTTGAAAACAAAACTGTTTTATACTTAAGAACAAAAGTGTTGACTCACTTAAGACGCTCAGAGTACATGCTTAGCTATATCGTGAGATCATGAGGTGAGAGAAAGAAAAACTCATAAGATAAAAAATCAGAAAAGATTATGGCCGTAAAATTTATTCGCTTGCTTGGTGTACGGAGACTTATTTGAGTCAGTATATATGAATATAGAAACCGCAACTGTTTAAATTTATTTAATTTTAAGGACCAAAACGTACAAATGTATTGTTTTTTCTTTATTTTTATATCCATCTAAAATGTTTGCCATTGGCTAACTTCGTTGTACATATATGTTTTCAAAACGCCATATGACAAAACAAAAAAATTATGCATGAACTGGCATACAGTGGCTTAAAGGGGATTGTGAAATTAAATAAATATATCATTTAATTAAAAATAATAAATTTATTATGTTCTAATTTTTGTGAAAATTTATGTTCCTTATGTTATGTATCAGGAGTATTTAACGAAAAAAATATTTTCTGCTTTACCGATTAATAAAAATGAGCGGTAACATTGCACATTGTAGTCACCGTAGTCTAATAGGCAGTGTGTTAGACATCAAGCATCGGCTCAAACCCCAGCTCACACATCAAAAAACGAAAATATGAAAAATATTCCTTCGGCGACTTCCTCTCAGCAGATTTCTGGAAAAACTCTGAGAGTAAGTAAAATTGCCATGGAGACTTTCTCAAAAAATCTGTTGTTCGGAATCAACTTTAAAATGTAGGTACCACCACTCATGTATAAAATTAACACACACAACATCAGTGATGTGAGAAGCTAGGTCGTAATCGTGACTAAATGGTTGTAATGACCAATTATATATGTATGTATGTAACATTGCACGCTAGTCATATTTATGATCTTTTATTTATGACCAGTTTATCGGACAACAGCAATAGTCTAAATTAACTAAATTGACGTAATTTCTCGTTAACAAAAAATTTTCAACGATCTGGTGTTATCTTTTGTAGCAACATTCATTCCATTAGTAATAGGTTTGAACTTATTCCGAGCTTTAAGCTGAAATTATTATCTGCAATGGCAGATATAATAAAGTAGGGTATTGTAGCTTTTACTAGATACTGTTACGTTTTTACCTTTTAAAAACGTTTGAAATATGAGCTCGTAGATTGCAAATAAAAATAAAAAGAAATTAGTGTTCATTTTTAAATAAATTCTTTATTGTTCGCACAATTACGTGTGCCAATGTCCACAACTTGATGTAAACAACAACAATTGCTTTGTTTGTTATTCCTCTTTGCACTCTTTTGTATAAGTAATAACAAATCACTAAAGAATTGTTCGACAGATCTTTGAAACGGAGATCTTCAGATCACGGGTATTCTCTTCAAACACACCGAGTCTTCACGCAAGACTGACTGGGCTTTTACTGATTCGTTGCCTGCTTTGCCTTGCTTTTATATAGCAACGTAGACAGTCTGATGAATGTTCTTGAAGGTGAATGATCGTGGCTTCGCATTCTTGAGATCTCTATAAAAGTAAACAACGTTGTTTCATTATTGTTGTTTGTATATTTTGTTGTTGTATTTTTGTTTACTTATTTTCAATTTTTTATGCTGGTGTTTTGTTGGTATATTTTTGTTTACTTGTTTGTCGTGTAGACAAGTTAATTATTTTTGTTTTTGTAGCTTTTTTATAATTTTAATGTTAAACGATGTAAAAGCAAAATACCAGTATCTAGATTGTTCCATTTTCCTAACAATATATATATAAAATAAAAATAAATTAACACAACACACAACAATATTAAGCAACAGTTGGACTGAAATATTTGTAGGATAAAAGCTGACAGAAAGGAAACTACAAGATGGGTTGTCACAATAATTACTTTGACGTGTATTGAATTTGCCTACACACAACGAAAAAAACTGAATATAAAAAACAAGAAACCAGCTGATAACTGTCAAATTATTCAAGAACCGAACGGAATGAAGCGCATAAGAACATGAGAAAAGTTATCGTAAATTTGCTGGAACATCTCCGGACTAACATTCAACCTCTTTTTTAAATAAAAAATAAGAAATTGTCATTGACTTGCCAAAAGAAGAAAATTTCCTTTAAATTTTCGTTTTGTTGTATTGGTTTTTTTAATTATGTTTAAATTAAGAATTTAAATTTGAAATTTTTTGAATTTTAAAGTACGGTTCAAGATGTAAAAACTGAAATGAAGACTGCTGGAATTTTTACGTAATTGAAATTTATAAATTTGTAAGATATCGGCATTTTTAATACACAATAACTTTAATAATATATATGTATATTATTAATTAATAATGGAAGGAAAAAGGAATACAGAAAATAAATTACTCAAATTTATACGATTTGCAGCTATGTCTACTATTTATAAACTATGACTTTTAATCGATTTCTTATAGTCCCGGATGCGTTGTTATCCCAATTATAACGAATGGAATTAAATTAAAGTCCAAAACATTTCAGTTAATGATAATTTATTGAATTAAATTAATAAATTAAATTAATATATTAAAATTATAAACCTTTAAGTGAAAAATTAATTCCTGATCACAACATAATAAAACAAATTTAAAAAAAGGTTTAGAATACGTGCACAATCAAAGTGCTTTTATAAATTTTGAATGGCTTAATTTTCTAAATACACGCATTCAAATAAATGTATTTATAAATATACAAATAATTGTATTTGTTTGTATACATTTACACTGACAGAAACAATTGTCCGTGCACCATGTTATTGCAAATATAATGCATTGTATTTTAGAAAATGTCTGTTATCATATTTGAAACAAACAATTTTTCGAGAGATAAAAATATATAAATAACTGAACCAAATTTTGAACATGTTCTGCATTAACAAATAAAACCAAAGATAGGATAGACAGACAGACGAAAAAATCGTTTTAACGTCTAAAATGTTTGCGGAAATTTTCGGAAAACTTTTCCAGACCAAGATCATCAATTTAAGAAGGTAATCAGTGGCAAGAAGGTAGAACAAAGATTCTCGCTAGCTTTTAATATCCCTAAGAATAAAAGATGTTTTTTGGAAAGGAAAATATAACTGATAGTTTGATTAAATAGGAAAAATATTCGTACTTACGACAACGCTTTTTTATACTTACAGAACTTTCTGCTTATTAACCATGTTAACCATAAGCCATGTTTTCCACGTAAGAAGGCAATGACATAAAATTGCATTTAGATTATGCCACGAAATATTTTAATAAGTCAGATAACTTCTAAAAATATTGCCTGTAAACTTAGGCAAGAGTAAATTTAACAGTTTTTCAACAGACGGTGGACCATTTAGAGGAGCGAAAACACTGCGTTGCTATTAAAGAACTTAAAAGCAACTGTCGGTACAATAGTGGTGACGTGGTGCGTATCGCAAATAGTGTGGACACATTTTATTTTTAAAATTATGTTAAGAAAATTTCAAAATGTGTGTTATTTGTTACTCTATTTTCTATTCTTTGTGATAGTGATCTAAATCATTCATCCTAATGCAGTGTAATTATTATAAGCATAAATTAAAATTTTAAAACAAGTTTGCTCTATATATATCTGATAAATAGTATTCGAAATATTTTGAAAATAATTTCCACCTGCCTGGTGTTTGAATAATTCTATAAGTCAGTGTAAGTATACATATAAGTACATTGTATTCATGGTGATAATTAATCGCTATATTGTGACACCGTAATTAATTTCTGAAAAATGTTTTCAGACATCTATTTATGCTAATTCTGTTGAACATACATACATATATGTACTTGTGCATTCGTTTTTATATAGGCTAGACAAAATAATAGTTAGGGAGTAATGCAAAAATATATTATATAAATAATGTATATACATATATGTATATATTTTTAAAACTTTGCTTATTGGGTTAAATAAAATGGATTTATTACGTATTTTGAGCAAAAAGCTTCTGTTTTGATATTTTTGTTAAAGATTTTTTTTTTTTTAAAATTATAAAACTTTCGAATTAGTTCTTTTTGTATTTTAATTCCAAAAAAATGCTAATTATTTCAATACTAAAACAATTTACAAAAAGAATTATTTTAGAATTGTATACAATTGCATACGTATGCTTAGATTAACATAATTGTATATAATTATGCAGAGAATGTTAGTGAATATTTTCAATTGTGTATATTTTATTTAAATTAATTTAATAAGAATAAAATATCCTAAAATTTTTACCTTAATTATATTATTTTCAAAACTTTCCATACAATGTATGTATAATTTTAATCTTAAATGATGTAAACAGCTCTCTATGGATTTCTTCTGTAAAAAAGTTTTGGCTGGTTATGTACATGATTTAAGCTAGCATAATTGAATTCGTAGTACCAATATTATCCAACGAAAACACTAAACACTAGCCTCTGGTAAGATCCCTCACAGTCGTTTAAAAATGGATGCGGTATCTAATATAGCTGCTTTGCGGAAAAGCACAAATTTGTATACGAGTTTGTTGTTATTAAGCGACGTTGACACTTCGTCTCTGGGATCATCCCTATAAATGAAAAATTAGCCATAACCCACATAGGAGCTAAATTTTATAATATTAGCTTAATTTGTATATAGTTTTTGTATAATTTTAATAAATTCAACTGACATACTTTGGATTAAGATTAGGACGATTACATCTATGATAAGCATTGAATACACAAATTTTACAATAGCTTCTGTTGCAAAATAATAAACATTAGGTGTCACTGGTTACAACATTTTATAAATTAAAACTATAAAATTATTTTTTTATTGGTAATCTATACTAAAACCATATAATTATTGTACATCTATAGGTACAAACACATAGACGACAGGTAACAGATAGCTGCCAAGTTTAGAATACACACGTTTATATGAAAACGATTATATATTGAAGGCAGAGCAGAAAAAGCCAAGACAACAACCTAAGCAGTTGCTGCCCAAATTAAACTATTTTTTATTTTTGTGAGCAGCTGAAAGGAAATTAGTGATGTCAATACAACATAAAATCATAATAAAAAACAGCTAAAAATACTTATAGTATTGAAGAGAAGGAACAATTCCAAAATTAAGAAATAAAAAGCAATCCATGTATTCATAATAAATGAAATAGAATTATAGATTCAATTTTGTATCTGCATTCATTTGATAAATGTTTTGTGTGTGCAGTTTTTTCATAAGTGAGTTTATTTTTGGGTACAAAAAACCTGATAGTGACAACACCGAAATATATATTTAAATTCAAATTTGAAAATTATTGAAAATATTTGAAAGTTATTGTGTCAGTCGTTTTGTTCCGCTCTGCTTTCAAAAAATTTAAGCAGTCGGCATAAACAGAAAAAATCGTTGGCAGAATTTTCTGTCGAACTGCCGAACTGCTGTCTGTCGTCTATGTGTTTATACCTTATACGTGTTTACATTTTTACTGATTTTACTTTGAAACAAAGAATAAATCTAGGGTTTTATTTTGAAACATGCCAGCTTAGCTTAGAAATTTTTCAAAATAAATAATGGTCTTTAGATAATTGTTCTCCATATACATGATAGTCCCATTAAGACTGCCTTTCACTTAATAAGTAGTTTTTCAAGGAGATTTATTTGATTCTGTGTACACAGCAAAACATCTATTGCAGTCTGGTGTGAGATTACTTATCTAGGGTATTGCAACAAAATTTTATAATTCTTTATTTTAAAGAATAAATCGTTGTTACGAAATAGATTTTCTAGTAAAAAGTTATCAAGTGACAGCCTATATTTCTCTCCGAGCCTCGAAAGATCTTTTCGCCAGAACATCTTAACTCATATGTCTAACGACGTCGATTCAGCCCAAATTACATACAATCCATGAATTATCTAATGATCAAACGGGGTGAAGACAAAAACTTCAAGCTCTACCTTATCTTCCTGACCAAGTACGCATGCCTCTGCAGTATATAACAACTTGGGTAGTATCTTGAGATCTTTGTTCTTAAACAACTTGCTAAGATCGATTAGCCAGTTTTATACTCCGTTTTATCTCTATTATATTTATATACGATAGCCTTAATTACGGCCGTACCGAGATAGTCTTCAATATAAGCAAAGGAACCGCGGTTACCTCTGAAAATGTTCGCGTACATCCTTTGGAGTAAATTGTGTCTGTTCTATTAACTGAAAGATCTTTTCCCTAACAAATTATTGAACAGATTAAAAAATAATAGATCACCCTGTCTGAAACCTCGTTTAGTATTAAATAAGACAGATTGTATCCTATTTTAATTGACAACCTGTGATATTCATTCTGTAACCCACAAACTGTGATAAGCTTTAGCAATTAATTCAGACTGTGATTTATGATATAGTGCATTCGGCATACTAATATTTTTTCAATCATTTGCGTAGACGGTGTCTATCAGTTTTAAACAACACCAAAGTCTATAAAAATTCTAGCCGTTTTAAAACGATATCCGAACGTAAATTTGTGCAAATGAATCATAATATTATTTCTATTCGAATCTGATTTTAACAAAAAAAATTTTAAATAATAGAAAACAATTTGAAAACTACAGTAATATTCATATAAGCTAAGCAAAAGTGCAGTTACTTATTCACAATTTTTTCATTTGACTTACTTTCTCATCAAAACTCTAAGTATGACATTGGTGTCCCGCTTGTTTATCATACCACTATAATTAAACCTATGCCAAGATTCATTGAAAGTGTCAATCGAAATTTTCGATCTCTAATTGTGTTCATTTTATAGAATACTAGCTGTTCCCTGCGCGTGTTGCTGCGGCACCAACTAAAATAAATTTGAAGGAAAGACATTACACAAATGTCCAATTAATTTGGAATAATTATATTGATTTTGTTTCCCGTTGTCGTGATGATTCAGATGAACGGGCCTGAGTAGTACGCATCCGAACAGTTTCTAATCTCACTTCTCGTTGTTCAATTGGTTCAAGCGAACGGGCCTCAGCAGCATATACTCGAAGATTTTCCAGATTTTCCTCAATGCTAGTCTGATTCTGAGGCTCGAAATGCTTTTTTTTCCCGTGCTTGAGGTGTAGGTCGACCAATTGCTTGTCATTCATTTTGAATAATTTTCAGTGACGCCATCCATCGGAAATTAAACGCACCAACCTCTGTCGACTCATGCGCAACAACTTTGTTAAAGAATGCACAGTTTACAATTTAATTGATTTTAAGTAATTTTCAGTGGCATCACCTATCGGATATTGGTCATACCAACTTAGAAACCTTCGTCGGCTCATGCGCAACAACTTTGATAAACATCATAACATGATCAAATTCACAGTTTACGATTTAATTGATTTTAAGTAATTTTCAGTAGCGCCACCTGCCGGAAATTAGTCATACCAACTTAGAAACCTTCACCGGGTCATGCGCAACAACTTTGCTAAAGATCATAACAGGATCACATGCATAGTTTACGGATCTATAAGGTACATACAAACAAACATTAGCCGCTTAGACTATATACTATAGACTGCAAACAAACCCACAAACAAATAAACACACATTCATTTTTTATATAAGAAAAGTCCACTTATATTTATTTGACATTTTGAAAGGAAATGAAATCCACAAAACGCTATTATTGTGCTGGCAAAAAAAGTGTTACAACAAAAATAAAAACATAAAACAGTATAGAATCATTTGCATTATTGTTGACTTCGTTGGAAGTTTAATATGCCTTGTCTTACAAGATTAAAAATGTGTGTGGGTAATTAAAAAACAATCAAAATAAAATACAAAACACAGCTGTACAGCATGTCACCGTCAATTGTTACTCTCAAATAAACGCAAGGACAAGTAAGTTTGAGAGGGTAGGTTTTCATTATCAAAATGTTGCTGGGTTTTTTGCTGCCAATCACCGCATTATATCCGTTGGTTTTTCACGTCGCCAGGTGATTAACAGAGGTTTGAAATGGTAATCGCTCATGCTTAATGGTGTTACAGTTCACGTTAATTTTTGTATAAATGGTGGTATGGTGAGGAGGAACTATGTACTGACTGATGTCGGTAGAGATTCAATATTATCCACACTTTAATTTTTTTAAAGCGTTTAGTGGGATTTTTTAATATGTAAAAGGAAAGTGCTCTAGAAAATGTTTTAAAATCTCGTATGTACATGTATAGTAGACATTTGCACAGAGAATAATTTCATTAAGAATAAACAGAAAATTCAAGAAAAGCGAACTCCTTACCAGAATGCTTTCGGCAACGTAAGTTTGTATCTGAATGAATAACAAAACAAAGGATTTACTTTTTAACATCCACTTTGTAATCAAGACAACAAACATTTAAGTAAGTACTGGATGTACAATATTGAATGAAATAATACAATTTCTTTTTTCTCAATGATATGTCATATCAATTTTGTGCACTGACTTTTTGTTGAATAAATTCGCTCTTCTAAAATCTAATATCTTAATCTGTATGAAGTTTTACATCGCACAGGGGTTTATTTTCGCTGCAGAAGATATAACAATTGAAATAGTTAAGATATCGTAAAAAGTTTAAAGAGGTCACTTAGGCTTCAAATTGAGTGCCCGAATGATTGCTGTTACTGCTATCGTTAATGCACGTTATACATATAACTTTTAAATATTTAATTCTAAATTACTGTATATTCAGTAATAAATTAATATTGTTTTTAGTCTTATTATTTATTGTTTATTCTTTATTTATTATTTCATAATTAATTTCTTAACAAAAACTATTAAAAGTAGTATTCAATATTCAACATCTGATGAACTTGGCATTTCAGAATGTTATTTTTTTATTTTTTATATATTTAATTGTAAATAAAAATTTAAGAAAATGTTGAAATTTTGATATACCCCATATGGCAAATTCGAAATTTATGCAATTGTCACGTTTTTACCTTTTGAAAATGTTTAAAATATGAGATCGTAGATTGCAAATAAAAATAAAAATAAATTTGTGTTTAGTTTTAATTAAATTCTTTATTGTCAGCACAATTCTGTGTGCCACTGTTCAGAACTTGATGTACACAACATCAATTGCTTTGTTTGTTATTCCTCCGCATTTTTTTGCGTAAACAATAACAAATCACTAGATAATTGTATGACAAATCTTTGTAACGGAGATCTTCAAAACATGATAATTCTCTTCAAACACATAGAGTCTTCAAGCAAGGCTGGCTGAACTTTTACTAACTGCGTTGTCTGCTTTGCCTTGCATGTTATATGGCATCCAAGGCGAATTCATAGAAGGTGGGAGCGATTGACCAGTTGATGGAAATAACAATTTCAAAAAATTTTTGTTTTTTGTGTATTTTGTTTTGATAATCAATTTCGTATTTTCTCATTGTCTAAGAAGTTTATATATTTTTCTTCTTTTTCTTTTAAAATCATTTACATTTTTCTTATAACAGATGACTGTGGTAGCACAATGGGCTCAATGCGGCCTAAGTGAGTCCATCCAAAAAATTTTCTTGGATGGGCAGCCACCTCTACCTACCTACCTACAAAATTTTTCTTCCCATCGTCATTCTTTAGTCAGCTGTTTGTATATTTTTCTTCTTTTTCTTTTAAAATCATTTACATTTTTTAACATTTTTCTTCCCATCGTCATTCTTTAGTCAGCTGTTTTTGACAAGATGATCAGTTTTCAACAAAAAAAACTCCCTGTTGTTTTTGTATTATTGTACTTATTGTAATATTAGCCCCACCTTATAGGAATTCGCCTTGATGGCATCTTAAACAGTCTGACGAATGCTCTTGAAGGCGAATGACTTCATCTTCTCGAAATCTCTATAAACGTAAACATGTTGCTTATAATATTGTTGTTTGTGTATTTTGTTTACGTTTATTTTTGCAGTGTTTGTTGTCCCATTTTTGTTACTTGTTTATCACTTTTGGAGTCTAGTAGGTAGTGTGTTGGCTTATTAGACGTAAAGCCAGGGTTCGAGCCCCAGGACAGATATCAAAATAAAATACAAAAAGTATTTCTTCGGCGACTTCCTCTCAGCAGATTTCTAACAAAAACTCTGAGAGTAAATAAATATTGCCATCAAAAATTTTCTAAAAAATCTGTCGGTCGGAGTCTAATTTTAACTGTATGTATTTCCCGCCACTCATGTATAAAATTAACACACACAACATAAGTGGTTCGAGAAACTAGGTCGTAATCCTGACTGAAGGGTTGTAATGACCAATTTTGTATGTATGTATGTATGTATGTTTATCACTTTTTTATGCTGGTGTTTGCTGGTATATTTTTGTTTACTTATTATCATCAACAAAACACCAGTATAAATGTTTTGTTGGTATAATTTTGTTTATAATTTTAATGTTAAACGATGTAAAAGCAAAACACCATTTCCATTTTCGTAACACTATAAAACCTGTTGGCAATTAATTTTTTTTGTTTTTGCCTGCTACCTTTTCTTTATTCCTGATGTTTCATGTGTTATAGTATTTTCTCACATACTGGGAAAATAAACAAATGTTTGAAAAATATTTCCGTGTGTATGTATTTTATTCCAAGAAATAATTCATAAGACAACTTTTTAAAGCTGCTTTGCGCCTTTTTCCATTGCATGTGCGCAATATATTTACTGTTTTGTATTTACTGACTGATTATTTAAAACACAGGCCAAACACATAAAATGTGTTAGGAGCCGATAAAGAGGGGTTTATTAGAAATCATTTAGTTTAAGGGGTTAAGTTTTGTTTGTAACTTGGTGCAGAATTAATTTATGGATCTTAATTTGAAAAATGTAAATGCATGGTTTTCTCTCGCGGGGGCGTAATTTCGTCCACTTATGTGATTAACTCTTGCCCATTGGAAACTGTGACTACATTTCCTGATTTGGGAGTATTATTGGATATGAAACTGCCTTTTGTTGATCATATTAGTATGACGATTGGCAAGGCTCGGGCTGTTCCTGCGTCTATTATTTGGAATCCATACTATCGTTGTCATAGTGATTCAAAAGAGTCTGTGCAGAAGCAGTTTTTATTATCCTGTTTACGTGGCTTAGTATGGGATTGTGCCGATGGGTTTCCGTCATATGAGGCTATATTAGGTTTGATAAAACTTCCAACTTTAGAACGTAGAAGGGCTGTTTTAGGGGTTTGTTTTGTTTTTAATCTGGTTAAAGATGATATCGATTCTGAGTTTTTGCTTTGTAACCTGAATTTCAGTATTCCAGCAAGATTTTTATAGAACGAACTGTGGATGTAATTTTCCTTTTCGTAGATTATGTAATGATTTTAACTTATATTATGACTTTATTGATTTTAATAGTAGTGTTTGTAATAACGGATAATTTTTTAGCTATTATCTTTTTGGCAACACTGGTTTAAACAGCTCACGTACGTTTCGTGTTTTGTTTCACTGTCAAACATCTTCAGTTTGGTCTACAATTTAATCATGAATCGTCTTACAAACGAACAACGCTTGCAAATGATTGAATTTTATTATCAAAATGCGTGCTCTGTTAAGAAAGTTCATCACGCACTTCTTCCATTTTATGGTCCGTTAAATCGACCCACTGAAGCGTCTATTCGGGCTATTGTGACTAAATTTCGCACCAAATTTACATTGTTGGACATTAAACCACCAACACGCTTACGTAGAGTGCGAACTGAAGAAAATGTCGCTGCTGTCAAAATACAGCTGGTGCAAGAATTGAAGCCGAACGACCTACCGCAACGCAGAATTTTTGGTGAATGGGCTCTTGAAAAGTTGGCCGAAGATCCACTTCTTTATCGTAAAATTGTGTTCAGCGACGAAGCTCATTTTTGGCTCAATGGATACGTAAATAAGCAGAATTGTCGATTTTGGAGTGAAGATCGGCCATAAGCATTGCAAAACCTACCAATGCATCCAGAAAAAGTCACAGTTTAATGCGGTTTATGGGCTGGTGGCATAATTGGACCGTATTTCTTCAAAGATGCTGCGAATCGTAACGTAACTGTGAATGGTGAGCGCAACCATGAGATGATATCCAACCTTTGTTGCCCAAAATGCAAGAGCTTAACTTGCATTACATGTGGTTTCAACAAGACAGTGCCACATGCCACACAGCACGCGTACCAATGGACTTATTGAGAGGCGAGTTCGGTGAATATTTTATTTCACGTTCGGGGCCCGTCAATTGGCCGCCTAGATCGTGCGATTTAACGCCTTTAGACAATTTTTTATGGGGCTATGTTAAAGCTCATGTCTATACAGACAAGCCCGCTTCAATTGACGCATTGGAAGACAACATTGAACCATTTATTCGTGAGATACCGGCCGAAATGTTGGAAAGAGTACGCCAAAATTGGACTAAGCGGATGGACCATTTGAGGCGCAGTCGCGGTCAACATTTGCATGAAATAATCTTCAAACATTAAATTATATGGACCGTACTATCGATTCAAATAAAGATTTCATGCATTTTTCTGAATTTTATGTGTTTTTTAAATTTTCATATAGCTCTTAAAAAAGCACCCTTTATAACGTGTTGGCATTAATTTGTAAATTATTATATAAAAATGTATTTTCGTTCTTGTCATAGTTAGTTCCTGTTTATTGTTACTTTATTCAGCTTGTGATTAAGTTCTGTAGCTGACTGTCCGGACTGTAGTGTGTACGTGTCCCTACGTAATGGGGACAGGCCCTCCGCGGTCGGGTGAGGGTGGGTTAGTGTGAGGCCGGGGACGTTGGAAAAAAAAGTAAAAAAAGGAATGACATTTTAAATGCATTTAATATGATATGCATATGCGTACCTCAAAATTGAGGGCTAGGTGTTTGGTACCTTTTGTTACCATATTATAATTTTTTTTACATAGCCTAATAAGTCCCGGTAGTCTAGAAGGTAGTGTGTTGGCTTATTAGATGACAGGCCGTGCTTCTACCCTCGGCTCAGATATCACGAAAAAAACGAAATAAGAAAAAATATTTCTTCGGCGACTTCCGCTTAGTAGTCTTCTGGCAAAAATCATGGATAAATTTAATACAACAACCTGAGTGGAGTGCGAAGCTAGGTTTCAATCCTGACTAAAAGATTGTAAAATTAATCAAGTAAGTAAAATACATAAGCATTAAATTTTTCGAGAACTGGCCGTGAGCAAATTAACTTCCGTATTAGAAATAACAACTTTATATTGGATCTTTCTTTACGTTCCCTAACAGTTGACAGTGGCCATTTTGTTGAGGCTACACAGACAATAACGTGAGTTCGCTGAATGGACTCTGTGGCAGGAAAAACTGCATCTAGTTTGCATCGAAAAATCATTTTCAGCAACGAGATGCATTTTAAAACGAATGAGTACATAAACAAATAAAATTGTTGTATTTGGAGCGATGGCAAGATGCATAACCCATTTAGTCAAATTCAGAAAAGCCGCTAATGATCGCATTTTTGTGTAATACAATGAAAAGTAGAAATAAATTTAATACGACAAATGCACAGTCAAAATGTCTGCAGTTGTATTGTAAAATTTTACGAAAAAACCAGAAAGATAAAGAAATAAAATCAAGACAAATTTTTTCTAACTTTTCTTCAAAGTTGAACTTTTTCACTTTTCCTTTCTTATATTACTCCAATTTCTTTTGAAAGTTTTTTAAATCTACTCATTCGAATTTTCTGTACAAAATTCGCTAAGTTTTGAGTTTATTTTTAGTGTAGCTGTTGTTTTTGAAAAATTCTTTTCCACATATTTTTGTTGTTAGCAACTTATATACAAATATAACATGAACAACAAAAACTTTAAAGAAAAACTTTTGGAAAAATGCTAACTTATTTCAAAAGCTGTAGAACTTAAAATAATTGTAAAGAATCAACACTTGTTGTTATAATAAAAATGAACAAATAATTGATGTAAACATAGCAGCAGCAACAAAAAAAAAAACCTTTTATTTTTCTTTCAAAAAACGTATATTTTCAACAACGATATATATATATACTCCTCTAGGGAGCATAGAGCCGCTTTTAACAACAATAATAAATAAATAATTTTAGAATAGTAGCGGTAATTGCAATAAGAGTTGTACAAAAGTTTCAGGATGAACTGAAAATTGTTGGTCCATTATCTGAAACTAAAACATAAATAATAAAAACATACCACATAATGTGCCAAAGATTCAAAAGTGGTTAAATAATTTGAAGCAATAGAGTCGGATATGAACAGTAAACTCCTTGCGTAAACGTGTCGGCCGCTTTCCTGGAAACTTTGCTACTGTAAACGAGAGTGTCGCCGAAAACGTCAATTCATCAACGTTCCCAACAATTTTAAATTTCACAGAACATTACGGGGCAAATTTTGACGACAGACCTCTTACTTTATGACTGCAAAATTCAATTTATTTAGGAGCTCAAAACAGCAGATCAATAAAAACGCCGGCAATTCATTCAGTGAGTGATTAAGCAATACAATTTTTGGAAAAAAATTAATTTCTACTACGAAGAGCATTCTGATCTGAATGCCTTAGAAAGCCATTAGGATTTTGGTTAGGCGGGGTGATTGCACCTCATTTTTTGAAGATGTGCCGAAATTTCAGTTTCTGAAAGGCTTTCCAGACATAAACATGATAATTACACGGCGTAGATCTGGGCGGCAGGTAGTTGCACTTACCTCATCGCGCGTTATATTGTAGATTTACTACAGCACCAATTTCTAAGTCAAATTTTTTTTCAAGAGATTCTAATGTCAACTGGTTTCAAGATAATGTAATATAACTCCGAGCAATTTATTTATATATCATGAAGTCCCCTGTTTATGCGAGTAAAGCAGAAATAATTCTAATTCTAACTTCCTTTGCAGCTTCAGAGAGTGCGATGAAGTCCGCTTCTGTTGTTGACAAAGATACACATGTTTGTTTCTTGCAAGCCCAGCTGACTGCACAACCATTAAATAGTAATATATAGCCAGAGTTCGACTTCCAGTCAATTCTGCTCTCCGCCCAGTTGGCATCTGCATAGGCGATCAGCAGATTTCGACTATCTGAGCCACCGTTGAGGTTTAAATGCATTTCAGATGTCCCCTTTAGATACTTCGCTATGCGCTTCAATTCATTCCAATCTTCACAGAAGGGGTTACTTGTCTTCCTTGCCAATATGGAGACACTTGCAGAAATGTCAGGACGTGTATTTACGGATATATATAAAAAAGAACCCAATAAACTTTGGTATTCATCATTTCGTGGTAACAATTCAGATTCGTTTTTCCCGTAAGAGAGTTCCAACGGATATTTGGAGTGGTTTGCATCTTGCAAACCGAATTTTATTAATACATTCTCAATATATTGTTTCTTTCTCATCTTATAATAGAAGTCATCGGTTCTTATAAACTCTATACCGAGAAATTGAGAAATAGCTCCAAGATTGTTCACTTCAAATTTTTTATTTAACATATTCTAAACGCATTTTATCTGTTGACCATTTTTAGCAGCAGCCACCAAGTCGTCAACTTAGACCAACAAGTAAACATCTTGCCCATTTACGACTTTGTGGTACATACATGGATCAGCCTTACTCTGAATGAAACCACCATCAATCAAAACGTTGTTAAGACCTTTGTTCCAGACATTTGCAGCTTGTTTTAAACCATAAATGCTTCGATTAAGCTTGCATGCCATTTCTTCGTCACCTTCGATAAAACCAGGCGGTTGTCTCATAAAAATAGTCTCCTTCAAGCAGCCATTCAAAAACGCGCATTTAATATCCATATGTTCGACAATCATTTTCCTGGCAGCAGCAACAGACAATAAAATACGAAAAGTTGGTTGATGCACAACTGGTGCAAATACCTCGTCGTAATCACAACCGTATTTTTGGTTAAAACCTTGGGCGACCAAACGAGCTTTAAACCTATGGACTTTACCATTCACATCACGCTTAATCTTGTACGTCCATTTGCAGCCAACGATATTCACATTTGGGGGAGAACGAACAAATCCCAAGTTTGATTTTCTTTCAGAGAATTGATCTCCTCCTGAATAGCAGCTTTCCATTGAATTTCTGTTCCGGCATGATAGCCTGTTTATATGATTTAGGTTCAATAATGTCATCCGACTCAACCAGATTAGAATATTTCGCAGGCGGAACACCCTTAGTTTTCCTAGCCGATCGTCTAACAACTGGTTTATCAAGCACATTACTATCTCCAAAATACTCAAGACCAGTACTCACGCTACAGAAGGAATCACCATCAGAATCATTATTATCTGCTCGTTTAGATGAAATATTAATTTCCAAATTGTTGTCCGCAAAAGAATTTCGATCATCTTTAGACTTCATAGCAATTTTCATAGAAACAAATTTATAATAGCTACTTATATAAACTTTGTTATCGTTAGTATTCAAAAAACGTAATCCTTTGGACTGCTCATCATATCCCATAAAAGTTAGCAGTTCAGCCTTATTATCAAATTTTGTTCTCTTCACTTTAGGTGTCAGCACATAAGCCTTGGAATCAAAAATTCAAAATGAGAAATGTCGGGTGTTTCACCTTCCCATCTTTCATAGGGTGTGCAGGGTATAGAACTGGTAACCAATCTATTTTGCAAATAATTCGAACACATAACCGCTTCACCCCAATATATGTTAGATAAACCAGCTTCCGCGAGACGGCAACAAGACATCTCAGCAAGATATCTATTCTTCCTCTCAGCGATACCATTCTGTTTTGGGGTATAAGGGACAGAAAATTGAGATCTGATGCCATAATTCCGAAGAATAGTCTGCATCCTCTTCGATTTATACTCGGCACCGTTATCTGATCTTATGCACTTAGGAACCATACCAAACTTGTTCTTCACCACTTCAATATATATTTTCATCTCCTCTAAAGCTTCAGATTTTTCATTTAGTAAATACACCACAGTATAACACCTGCAATCATCAATGAGGGTTAGAAAATATCTTCTTCCGCTGGGGGTGGTATGTTTCATTGGACCACAAATATCCGAATGTACTAATTCAAGCACTTCCCCAGTTTTAGTAATGGAATTTTAGGAAATGGTTTCCGGGTTAACTTACATTTTGTACATACTTCACAGGTATTACGAATTCCACAATCGACAATTTTAAAATCATTCTCAAGCTTACCAGATTGCATAGCCTTAACTGCGTTCATATCTCTGTGGCCAAATATTTTATGGTAAAAATGTTGACACCGATTGAGACTGCAAACAGAAACCATAGCATCCTCACTTCCTTGCGTTTCAAGTTGATACAAATTGTTAACACATTTCGCGACGCCAACCTTATCATCATTCATCAAGAATTTCGCAATTTGGGCCGTAGAACAAAATTTTAAAACCAGCAGCAGACAGTTTTTTTACGCACAGTAAATTTCCCTTAAATGACGAAATATACAAAACGTTATCAACTGTAACAACCGTTTGAGCACCCTTATCGTTCAGAAATTTTATCTCACTGGAACCTATACCGGCAGAATATACGACATTACCATTGGCTACTGTAACCTTTTCACACCAAGTCAAATCAAGATTTACGAATTCTTCTTTAATACTACTTATGTGACAAGTAGCGCCAGAATCGACAACCCATATACCAGGTTCAGCATTCAACACAAAACAAAAGTTATCACGATCTCCATCACTTTCAGCAATTTTAGCATTCTGGATATTATTATTCGATTTTCAATTTTTCTGTTTCCAACAGTTTTTACGAATATGGCCAACACCATGACAAAAATGGCATATTACCTTTTTGGAACTATTAACATTTTGTCTAGATTTGTGGGTAGTCTTCAAAACGGTATCTTCACAAGATTGTCTTCTTTTCTGATTCTCATTCTGTTCTATTAATTTATTTTCGACCAAAGTCATCGTGAGATCCTTTTAATCCCTTACCTCGAGGGCCGTGATTAAGGTGTCGTATGTTTTCGGCAAACTACTCAACAGTATTGAAACCACCCATGATTCAGACTTTACTTCTCCAAGCGATTGTAATTTTGAGAACAACAATTTCATCCCATTTATATGTTTGTCCATGTCACCACCAGGTTGAATTTTCAATTCACAAATAGTTCTCATCAATTTTACCTTGTTACTTGAAGATGATTTCTCATGGTAGGCCTTTAAAATGTTCCATGCATCTTTAGCGTTCTTGCTACTCGCAATGCGGAAAACTTCTGACTCTTCTACAGCCAATCAATATAGAGGCATGAGTGTCACGCTCTTTCCACTTTGCATCAGGATTCACGGGAGTTTCATCTTCAATAACGCCCCAACCCTTTCCTCTTTTCAACAGCAACTGCATCTTGTATTTCCACAGCTCTTAATTGTCCCGATTCAGCTTCGTTATCAGAAGTCTTGCATCAGCCATTTTCAATGACAAAAAAAAAATCAATTTGGACAATAGAGCAAACGAAATAAAATCGCCTTCCTTATACAATACAATGCAGGCACACAATGGAATTATTCTTTCTTCACAAAATGAAAAATAGGGGGGGGGGGGCCATAACCTATTAAAAATAAATTGTTTTTATTGAATTCCATGTTTAACGGTTTATTAATTAATTAGAAAAGCAAAAGTGTATTTCAGTTTAAAGCTTGACACAACAAGTTCTAGAATAATCAGGAGAATAATATCGAAAGGAAAATTACAAGAGTTGCCATTTATATTGTAAGCAAAAAGTGTTACCTAGTGTCATAAAATAAAATTGGGAATTTATCAATAGTGAACTCATTGTATATGTTTATGCGATTTGGTATACTTAAATAATTTGCAACAGTCCCCACAGGCTTAATACTCTTGACAAAGTTCCGATATGACTTCAAGAGACTATTTAGGAGATCATTTGGAAGAACGGTTACGTAGTCGCTAAGCCTCAAATAAAACTTAACCAAAAAACTTGCTCATGAGTGCATAGCGATAAATATCACCAGAAAACTCAATACAAAACTGATACATTCAATGTCATATAGGTTATATGGTGTGCTTGGCCTTTAGGGATGTCCTACTAACTATAAGGGATAACATTTTCAGATATTAGGCCTTTGAATTTTAAATTTACTCTGAGTTCTTCTTGGGGATATCTACACTTTTGCGGTGCAAAAATAAAGAGTCATCAGAAACTTTTCTTATTTTTCTCTTGTTTTTTTTTTTTTGAAAAACATTAAAAATTTTTTGATTTATAATAAAACAGGAATAAATTCATATAATAAAGTACAAAAACTTTAATTATTTATACGAATTATTGCTAAAAATTCATGAAATTGCTAAAATGTATTGGGGCGTTAAGACTTTTGCGGTTCAGTGTAAATAAACAGGTTGAATTTTCTTAACATTTCAATGTACCGTATTTGTAAGCGTGTGTATGTGTGCAAACGTTTGTATTCGTGTCAGCAATACAATGTATCAACGTAAACTTAATAAGTTGTTGCTGGTAATGAATATAAAAGATTACATTCGTAGCTGGAAAATACAAAAAATGAAATATAACCAACACTTTACTTCAGCAGTAACGAATTCTCAGCGGAGAAAATAATACCAAACGTAGATGCATTTGTCTTAGCAACATTCAACATAAAAAATGAAACTTACATTAACACATTCTTGCACATGTACATCTACACGTATTAAGGTTGTTTAACGTATTTACATTAATATATATGTATGGGCTAATACCCGCGGAAATAAAACACATGGAGCATATGATATTTGTCAAAAAGCATAAGTTTAATATGGTTGTTTAGATATATACAGCCAAACCTATTCGTATAAAGGAACAATTAAACAAAAGTGTTATAAAATCAAAACAAAGTCCAACTCATATTGTTTACTAAATCATTACTTATTTGAAAAACCCCTTTTTTCTGTTGTCGTTATTCATAAATCATTGTAGACTAAATTATTTACCTAAAATAAATGCATATTCGTTTAAACGCATCTTTACAATTTTTAATAATTAATTGGTGCAGCATTTCTACTTATAGATTCAAAATTACGATTTGGCAACTACTTTTAGATAAGGTTAGGTGATGGCCAGACGTTGGTCCCATTGAGATACTACAAATTAATATCAATCCTGGGGTTCAAACATCCCAAATAGGAAATCAGAGTTCAGTCCAAGATGACAGTAACTGAAAAGTCGATAACCTATGGCAGGAGCAGACATTGACACAAGACCCACAGCACATGTTTAAGACTTTTGAGCGAATGATGAGCAATACCGAAGTTAACTCTTCCTGTAAAAAGACTGAAATAGTTTAACTGACGCAATCGAAACATCGGACCTTTCTACCAGCCACAAAACATACCTATGCCCTAAAACACATAAGCTAGTTATTAAGTTACGTACACACATAATTGGGCATTACAAACCTTCAGTCAGGATTACGGCCTAGTTTCTCACGTCACTTATGTTGTGTGTTTTAATTTTATACATGAATTAGAAATATTTTTTCATATTTTCTTTTGTTGGAGATATCTGACCTGGGCTTTGAACAGTGGTCTCACGGTAAGCCACACTCTACCTACTAGACTACGGCGACTTCAATTTATTATTATTATTTAGTTAGTTATTATTAATAAGAAATATCAGATAAAATCTTACCACCAAAATAGGGAAAAAACTGCAGGCAGATTGTATAAAAATCTTAAATCAAAATTCAGTAGAAGGGTGTTAGAAATTACTAAAGTCTAAAAAATTAAATAAAACTGACATATGTACATACATACATACATACATTGTTATTATGCAATTCATAAAAATAATGAAAGAATTAAAGACCATTTGCTGGAATGAATTAAAAATATATTAAAAATTTTTTAAATTTTTTATTACTAATAAACAGGTTTTAAATTTAAATACCCAACTAGAATTTAAAAAGTACATTTTTATGTCGAGTATTATATAGCGTGGTTATAATGCAAGCAATTGGAAAGCAAAATTCTAATTTGCTAGCTTCTTTTCTATATGAAATACTGTTAATCTACACAAATATTTTCAAAATTTATAAAATTAATACTATGTTCAGATATGCACTTTTATTGAGTCAATACTCGATTAATTGAGTACAATATTTTAAGTGTTCAGGCATAATATACGCAGTTCAACTTATATAATATTCATTTGACAGCTGGTAAACAAAACAGCTGGTTGTTTCAACAACTTTGTTTTATTTTGTTCGCCATTTGTTGTTTGTCGTTGTTGACATTTGAGTTGTCAAATATCAACAAAAATTTTTCGGTTAATTGTAATATGCTCACAAAACACACTTATGACTGCATTTTAAGTTTAACACAATATTATAACAATTTGTGTATTTATTGCGCATTTATTAATTGAAACTTTATTTGAAATATTGAGGTCAATAATGGCGTTTATTGCGATATACGCAATATAATAATAAAATACATATCTGTACACCGTATAATACGTACAAAATTTATTTAAAAAATGATATTAAAGGACAACACAATGAAATAAAAGAACGAAAACCATGATGGTTAATGTTGAAAACTCCTTTGGCGATAAAAGATTTTAGATAAAAATTTTCAAACGACAATGAGAGATGCAACTATGATAAGAACACAAAGTGGAAAAATAATGGCTAATCTATACTAATGTTTCTTTCTCTTGCCTTTTTTATTTTCATATTTTATATTATTTCTTTCTCTTTTTTTGCTTTTTCCTTAATGCTTTAATGCTATTTTGATTTGGCAGCAGCCAGCAAATCTGTTGCTTGCACTTCAGATGTTGTTTTTCTTACTGTTTTTGTTTTGTAAAAGCCTTATTGCAAAGGATTACGATAAAGAAGTGTAATAGAAAGCAAGACACTGACAACAGAAGTATCGACAAAAAACAAAATACTTTATATATATAGAATTCAGTTTTTAGTTTAATCCACAAAAATCATTTCTTTGAAATCAATACAATCGTTATCAAAACAAATCCAAAACAATTGCGTTTTTTTGCAGCATTTGAGAACATAGAATACATATATGTTGTTGATTGTTTAAAGGCTTAAAATTTCTTCTTCCTTTCCACAGGATATACCAACGAATTCGACATTATTATGCTGAAAAACAAAATATTTTAGAAAACCCTTAATTCAAAAATGTTGCTTCACCAAGTTCATGTTTATTTTTTAAATTTAATGCGACGTAAGAACATTAATTACATTAACAGCCAGCAAGCATTTGGGATACGGAAATAAAATTTAAATTAAAAAATTTAATTAATAAAAAGATAATAAGTTAGTATAAAGTAAAAT
Organism: Sarcophaga carnaria; assembly: GCA_958299815.1. Classification (NCBI taxonomy): domain Eukaryota; kingdom Metazoa; phylum Arthropoda; class Insecta; order Diptera; family Sarcophagidae; genus Sarcophaga; species Sarcophaga carnaria. The sequence continues at coordinate 70,218,055 of OY283153.1, read as the reverse complement.
ATAAAATAAGAACTTATCTCCATATGGATCTCATTTTATATAATTTGAAAAATTTAAAAAAAATATTGAAGATAAATACGTTAGGTTATGATAAGTTAGGGCGTAGCTTTCCGTTCACGGCAAGTTCACTCGGTGGTCTATTTGGACCATTGTGTCACCCAGATTGAGGTAAGCACCTTTGTCATGATCCGTTAATGGTGGTTTTAAGCCACCACGAGATCCGGCAAAACCGGCTAATTCCCTCAGTGGCACGTTTGCCACTCAAGATCTTCATTATCTGACATTAACAACTAAAAACAAAGAATGGGATGGTTAATTCAACACCAACCTTATTCTTAGATTGTTGTATGGGATTGATAAGTGAAAAGCTTTAGTACGACTTAATATTTTGTTATCGTTCTCTTTACAGAATATTGGAAATATTTTGGTCAAAACGTGTTTAATAAGAGGCTCTCTGGATTAATATGCTGCAAATTTTTTTGAAATTCTTTTGAAAATCTGTCGTTCGGAGTCGACTTTAAACAGTAGGTCCCGCCAGTTATGAATAAAATGAACACACGCAACATAATTACTGTGAGATAGTAAGTCGTAATCCTGACTGAAGTGTTGTAATGCCCAATTAAGTAAGTCAGTAATATGGGCGAACAGTCTGGTGTGTCTGTCGAAAAATAAATTAGCGTTGTAGACTACCGTAACACACTAATAAAAGTCTATGAAGATACAACCTAAATTATTTTATGAAAACTCGCAAGGAAGGAAAATAAAGGGTGTTTTTTATAGAGGTATAGAACTTTAAGTTACTTTTCAAGATGGCGACCTATTTAACAGCTGTCAAGTGATTTATTCTCAGTTTGGTTTGGCAATTCATCATGAATAGACTGACGCCTGAACAACGCTTACAAATAGTGCAATTTTATTTCGAAAATAATGGTTCTGTGCGGAAAACGTATCGCGCACTACGTCCATTTTATCGTCGACGAAATCGTCCATCAGAGCAGTTAATTCGATTAACCATGGAACGTTTTCGCACCAGGTTTCCATCCGCCATCGAGCACAGTAATTGGATCTGTGTCCATCCACTTTATGGAAGATTTTGCGGAAGGATCTTGGTTTGCGTGCTTACAAAATCCAACTCGTGAAAGAATTGAAGCCAAACGATCATCAAGTAAGGCGTAGATTCGTCGAATGGGCCCAAAACGAGATTACCGTTGTTCCAGATTTTCATAAGCGAATTTTGTTTAGCGATGAAGCGCACTTCTGGTTGAATGGCTACGTCAACAAACAAAACTGCCGCATTTGGAGTGAAGGTAATCCCCAAGTGTATGTGGAAACACCGTTACATCCAGAAAAACTGACTGTTTGGTGCGCTTTATGGGCTGGTGTAATCATTGGTCCTTACTTTTTCAAAAACGATCGGTATAGAGCCATGATTACTAACTTTTTCATTCCTGAATTGAATAACCATGATGTCCAGGAGATGTGGTTTCAACAAGACGGCGCAACATGTCACACAGCTCGTGCCACAATAGATTTATTGAAACACACGTTTGGTGACCGCCTAATTTCACGTTTTGGACCTGTGAATTGGCCTCCAAGATCTTGTGATTTAACACCGCTAGACTACTTTCTGTGGGGCTATGTAAAGTCATTGGTCTATGCGGTAAAGCCACAAACGCTTGACCATTTGGAAGACAACATTCGCCGTATTATTGCCGATATACGGCAACAAATGTTGAAAAAAGTCATCGAAAATTGGACGTCCAGATTGGACATCATCCGCGCCAGCCGTGGCGGTCATATGCCAGAAATCATATTTAAAATGTAATGCCACAAAATTATCTTTCGGATAAATAAAATTCATGTCAATCGAATAATCCATCGTTGTTTTATTGCAACTTAAAGTTCTATACCTCTGTAAAAAACACCCTTTACATCAGGAATATATGACTGAAAATTAAATTCAATTACTTCACCGTACAGCCTTCTGACATTGGTTTAGATGTTATGATTAATAATTAAGAAACTAATAGGTTTTGCCTATATTTGAGTTAAAAAGTAAAATTTAATTCTCATTTAAAAGAAAAATTGCATATGATAGTTCAGCGGATTTTATATAAAGCATGCGTATGAGTAATATCAGATTGTAATATTAAGTATATATTATAAGTTACGATATACTGTTCGAATAAATAAGAGGCCTGCATGAATCTCAATTAATAATATTATATACATCTAACATGTACATCTTGTACAATGGATCAATTCGACCTCCGGCTATTATACTTGTCTTTATATGTCCTCTAACCTAACAAATTTTCGGTCAATATAACAAAGGATTGCAATTATGTGGAAATATTTGCCAGGCCATTGATCTGATGGAAATTGAAGTGTGCCCTGGGGTACAAATAAATCTCATGGAGAAAGCCTCACTAGCTCATAGAATAAGAAGCACGGCAGATCAATTTTATGAGCTATAATGAGAATCATGCGATTTATGAGCGTTTCAAAGTAGAAAAGGTTTGCTTTTGCGACTAACTTGCACCTATAAGGAACATTTGGGACAAATGGAATAACCCGCTTGGACATTTTGTAATTCTCTTGAAAATGTAACCATAGATGAGCAGTTAGACCTATTTAAAGGCCGATGCACTTTTGCCGATATATTTATACAAATCCTGCAAAATATAACATACAAATTTGGACTGGCATATAATTCATATGTTATATGGACTAAAATCAATTTAGCTTAGAACTTCAACAAAAATCAAGTAAAAGCCGTACAAGTGTGAAAACATATCGATATTTCTTTTCGGGTGCTTTGCCTTCGTGTAACAATAAAGAGCAGTTGCCACCTTAGTAGCTTTGGACTATGTATTTATGTTTCCGTTTAGTTTGCTGTCTAATATGATTCCAAGATATTTTGTTAGAGCGGAATTTTTAAACAATTATAATTACAATAATAAATACTACTATATTTACACAAAATAAAAAAGGTAAAGAAAAGGTTATAATTATTCCATAATTGTTAAATTTCGATTACGATTAGTAATTAATTACATTACCTTTTTAAAAAGAATCGTAATGATTATATATATATATATATATATATATATATATGAACAATTTTTTCGAATTACTAATTGATTACGATTACAAACAATTATAATCAAAAGCAATTCAAAAGTAATCAAATTATTTTCAATGATTATTTTGAATTGTTCTTGAATATTTTCAATAATTTTCATTCTTTCTAAAATAATTTCTATTTTGAATATATTTTAAAAATCTTGGGAATTCTTTGGCTTTTGTATTCGATTATGTAACAGTTCTATTATTTGGTTGTTAAAGGTTCTTATAAAAAATATTTTAATTTAAGATTTTGAAATGTCAGAAAATTTTTTCGAAAGCGGTATTTTCTCAAATGATAATTTGATTTTTTATTTAAAATGTGTTTGAATATAAAGACCACAGCTCACACAGCAATTTTTAAAAATGAATTTTATGTACAAGAGATTTGTTCCTACTCAATTCAAGTTAAGTGTACAGATTATAGAGCACAAGTGTGTTTCATGCCACCTCGTGCTAAAAGGAAGCTGTGAATTGAATTCAAACTTCATTAAACATTAAATTTTACTGTTTCGAATAAATTATAGAACTCATAAATTCTCAATTATTGAAAAGAATTCAAAATATTCATTGAAAAAAATTTGATTACTTTCGGATTACTTTTGATATTTTTTGATTATATTGTACTAATCGCGAGTAATCATGATTATTTTTTGATTATTTGTAATTGTAATTTTCTATTAACTATTAAAACCAAAAATAATTGTAATTGTAATCATTCAAAAAAAAAGTAATCTAATTCCTAATTATTACGATTACACCATGCGACAATATACAAAAAATTAAATACATCCGAGTACCTACCTAGTCTATTATCCGATTTGATCGAACGAAGTGTCAATCTATTCACAAGATAATGTACTTTCAGGATGTTATGACTTATATCATATTTTGTAATTAAATTTTGCTAATATGAACTGACAAACTTCAAAAAATATGAAAAAAATTCACATTTGTCAAGTTTAAGTCAAATAATACACATGCGTATATCGTTTTAAAGCCCCATCCCTCTCCTTTCTAATAAGGTTTAAATTTTGGACAAGGGGTTCAGAAATATTTGTGTATTCAATAATTTTGTGTGAAAAGATCAAAAAAAAAAACGTTTTTGTCAAATAAAACAAGTTTGAAGGGTTGGAGAAAAATAAAAAAGTATTTTTGAGTTCTACCCAACCTAGTGAATGACTTAGACTATGTAGTTACTCGGGTGTATTTTCACTGTCGCATCATTACTAAAGTGTATATAATTCGTGTTAATGTAATATTTTATTAACCAATTCCGCTATTGTTATTACCTATCAGACACATTATAAAAAATTGAAGCACTTGTGTTTAATTTACCATATAAATTGTATAACACATACTTACTATATGCACCAATACGTAAATATTTACAAACCTACTTGCAATAGGTTTGTAAATGTTGACATGCCAACATTTTATTTTTTCTTAAATTGCTAGACAAATAACAATATTTTCAAGGTTTAAATGCAACAGTATATTTTATTGTATATTTGATTTATTTTTTATTTGTGTATATTTTATTATTAATAAACTTCATAATATACGTGCTAAAATAGAAATATTTACTCTCAAAAAGATATAAATGTTTATGCTTAGTAGAAAAATGGACCTTAGTTAAATAGAATTACTGCTAAATACCTTTTCAGACAGATAAGAAAGCTGTTCAGAAAATATAGGCCATCCACAGAATGCTGGGCCATCTGACAGTTTCAGTGAAATGAATGATATTAAAAAATAGTGAAATAAAATATTTTGTGGAAGCACTGACAGTAAGCTTGTGACTCGTTATTTGTGCGACAGAATTAAAAAAGAATACATTTTTAATTTTCAATTACTTTATCCCACCTCTGGAAAATGAAGCCATATTCAGGAATATGAAAAGGAATTAAGCCTGAAAAATATGAGTATGAGTGTAGTTCTCGACCTGACAGTCGGCCTAATGTTAGGGACTGATTGGTACGTTGGACAAAGCTGTGTTATGTTATATTGCAAAATAAAGACTAAGATAGTCTCAAGTGGTATTTATCAATAATCTACCATATTTTTATATTTTTTGAGCCTGTTGTTTTTTAAATATTTTTTAGAAATTTTTGGTATGCAACTTACTACGGCTTATATAAATCAAAGAACAATGCTACCAAAAACACTATTTTCAAGTGATATGCACAAAAACTAAGCGATGAACCTGAACTGGATCAGCAGCCATCAACTTCAACTAAATAAAAGAAATAATACCCGATGTAGACATTTGGGTCAAATCTGACCCGAAAACCGTTAACATTTGTTTAATTCATGGAGTTATTAATTGACTTCTTCCGGTCTTACCATTTTCTATTCTTTACTTAGTTGTGTTGTATTGTCTTCTTCATTATTTATCAAAAATAGGTTGAGTGTTGTTAAAATATGTATTGCTGTTGTTGATTTTATTTCCTTTTTTATCTATCTATATACAGTCAAACTTCCATAACTCGAACTTCTCTAATTCGAATTTTCTGTAACTCGAACAAATTAGATTGGTAGTAGGCTTAAGATAACAAATAACATACAATTACTTTTCGGTAACTCGAACTCCCGTAACTCGAAGTTCTCCATAATTCTAACGAAACACATATAAATCAATTCTATAACTCGAATTATTTTGTTTATTTGGTTTGTTGATTTTGTTTGTTGGTTTTGCTTTCTTTTGCTGGTTAAACTGGTTTGCATATTTCGCTGTCTTTTTATGGGGAAATCCCTTTTTATGGTACTTTATTGTTCCTTTGTACTTATGTAAATATCATTTCCATTCAATTCAATTTTCCACCAAATAAGACCTCTAAATTACAACCTCTTGATCAATGGGTTATTCAAAACTTCAAAGTTTTCTACCGTAGCAGAATAGTAAAAGAAGCACTAAAGCGCATAGAGGTAAATGAAAAACAGGAGGTTACGCTTATGGATTGCGTCAACCATCAAATAAAAGCTTGGGATATTGACGTCAATGAGCAAACCATAGCAAATTGCTTCAAAAAAGCTGGTCAGTACTCTGAGTGGGAAGAATAAGATGACATTCCTTTAGTTTTTTTTGAGTAATGTTGATGAAAGTCAAAATGAAATTGAAGCCGATTACCAAGCTTGGTTAAAAGCGAAAAAAATAACTTGCAATACTACTTTTCAATATTATATTGAAGTAGATAATGAGCTTTACATGACTGGATTTCCTACAGACGATGATATTGTTGAGCATATATGTATTGAACCAGAAGATCCAGTCTTAAGCGGAACAGAGAGTGATGTCGAGGGTTCGTTGGAAGAAACTATTGATCAGCCCTCCAAAGCCGATGTAGAAAATTCTTTACGAACATTGAATTTATTTTTGCAAACTAATGACCGTACAACTGAGGAACACTATAAGGCTTTGAATAAATTAGAGATATTTTATACTGAAAATAACAAAAAAAAACAACATTTTCAGTCACTTATTTCAGAATATTTCAATTCATTTTAACTTGTTGATTACATTATATAGTATGCTAAGGTATGCAGTTTTCAGCTACTGCTTGTTCTAAATAAAAAATACATAATAAAAACACATGCTTGTAATTAACTCTTAAAGAAAAAAAATTCTGTAACTCGAAGTCTCCGTAAGTCGAAGATTTTTTTGGATAATGGAGATTCGAGTTATGGAAGTTCGACTGTATATAAAAATGAATGTTTGTTTGTATGTAATTAATAGAATCGTAAACTATGCATTTGATCATGTTATGACCTTCAACAAAGTTGTTGCGCATAAGCCGGGGAAGGTTCCTAAGTTGGTATGATCAGTTTTCGACAAGTGGCGCCACTGAAAATTACTAATAATGATTTAAATCGTAAGCTGTGAGTTTAACCATGTTATGATCTTTAGAAAAGTTGTTGCGCATTAGCCGACGAAGATTTCTAAGTTGGTACGGCCAATATCCCAAAGGTGGCTCCACTAAAAATTACTAAAAATATATTAAATCGTAAACTGTGTATTTAATCATGTTATGATCTTTAGCAAAGTTGTTGCACATGAGCCAACAAAGGTTTCTAAGTTGGTATGACCAGTTTCAGACAGGTGGCGGCACTGAAAATTATTCAAAATGAATTGAATCGCAAACTATGCATTTGATCATGTGTTGATCGGGCAAATACCAGACATTTTAGCATTTATCATTTATGATTTTAATAACATTTAGTATAAATCATTCCCGTAAAATTTTAAACATTTTAATTTTGAAAAATTTTTAAAAATTGGGAGATTCTAATAAATTTAACACAATTTTCACGTAGTTCCCGTGTCATCATGCACCCAAAGCGGCAAGCAATTGGTCGACCTACAACTCGAGCACGGAAGAAAAGACCATTACGAGCCTCAGAATCAGACGGGCAACTAGCACAGAGACTGGAAAATCTTCGAGTATATGCCGCTGAGACCTGTTCGCTTGAACCACTTGAAAAACGAGAAGTGAGATTAGAAACTGATCGAATGCGTACTACTCAGGCCCATTTATCTGAATCATCAGGGCAACGGGAAACAAAATCAATAAAGTGATTCAAAATTAATTTGGTATTTGTGTAATGTCATCCTTCAAATTTATTTTAGTTGGTGGCGCAGCAACACGCGTAGGGTACAGCTAGTTTTTTATAAAACCAAATACTTTAAGATTGTTTCCCTAAAATCGAAGATATAACAATCATCTTAACAAATTAAAAATAATTATTCAGTTTGTAAATAAATCCAAAAACAATATTTTATCGAAATAATAAAAGTTTCAACTTTTTTCTAAAAATACATTTTTATTTTTGCTTTGAACAGATCGATCACTGGAACAAAAATGTTTAACATTTTTGTTTTACTTATTCGTTAAGTGTAGAGAACCGTATACTCAATATTTAATATTGCAATCTGATATTACTCATACGCTTTCTAATGCATGAAAGTGTAGCATATTTATCTGCTAAACTATCATATGATTTGTGGCTTTTTGAATGGAGATTTAACTTCACTGTTTAATTAAAGTACAGGTAAAATCTATTATTTTGCAACGATAAGGGATCTACGGGATCATTAAACATAATAGCTTTACACTTATTATTCAACTCTACGGGAGACGTATATTTTCACAATTTTAGAATCCAATTAAACATGAAAGAGAGCGTTTTATGAAATTGGTAAGTTTCTCTGAAACTTCCTCTTAAATAATTAAGGTATACTTCCAAAGGGGTTTTTTTTGTTCTCGCATATTTTTTTTCTTGTTTAACAAAATTGTTCATTAATAATTTACTTAAGGCAAAGGAGGAATTCAATAATGACAAAGAGCGGAAGGAGAGGATATTGCTTACTACTGGATGGATTGAACTGTTATTAAAGCATTGCCTGTGAACATTCCCATGTGAAAATGATAAAAAAAAATCGAAACAATTTAAGCTTATAAAGACAACTTGCAGTAGGTAGGTAGTAGCATCAGAATTGTGCGAGAATATTATCGGATATATAAAAACAAAAGCCACGTTCTCAAGGACCATGATTTTTGATTTGCATATTTTGTGATATAAAACCACTGTTTTGTCATTGCCTGGTATATTGTATTGTATTGTATTCAGTATATTGTTTGTTTTCTGCCAAATGGATATTCACTCTTCTCCAAGCGAGTAATACAGTAAAAATTTCTAGTGATATGTTGTTAATAAAAATTCTTATTTCATTGTTTTGTTATAATCCTTATCCCCAAAATTTTGAAGCATTCAAAATATTTTAAATCATTAGAAATTTTAAATAATATGTAGTAGAAAGAGAATGGAATAGGAATGGAAATACAAGAAGTATCGGTAGATTTAGTGTTAATATAAATAAACTTACCTTCCATCTTACTCGCCATTTTTATTTGAAGTTGTAGATATTTGTATTTTCAAATATCAACAAAATTTGTTCGCATAAGTTGTAACGCTTTCACCGAACATACTTATATTTAACAATTTTCGTATTTATTGCGCAATTATGAATTGAAACTTTATATGAAATATTGAGCTCAAAAATGGTTTTTACATTTTACGACTTACAACACCGTATAAGTTATTAGCATTAATAACTCTACAAAATTGTTAAGACCATACGGGTAAATTCGGAAAATTAATTTAATTTTAAAACAGATTGTCAAATTACTTCAAAAATGCAATCCAGTTTAAAAGAGATATGTATTTAAAAGCAATGTAGCAATTTTTTCAAATTTCGGACTTATAGAAAAGGATGATATGCCGAAATTTTACCTTTCGTACAAATTTTGTAACGCACCATATTCATTTTTATTAAAAAAATTATTATTTCTATTATATACGAGTGTTATATGCCACTAAAATGACATTTGAAACTACAAATTTTACAATTTTTTGATTGAATAATTGCAACTAAAATTTCAGATTACGATGACAGCTGATATTGCGTATACTGAATATAAGCTGTAAAATTAACTGTGTAGTAAAATTGACGACGATTATCGTTAAAACATGTTATTGAATCGCTTTACAGGGTTTCCAAAAATGAAAATTTGTTTCTTTAATAGTGATAACGTTATGTGGTGTGCCCCTTTTTATGAAGCGTTTTTACTTCTATTTCTGAAAATATTATTTAAAATCTTATTCCAAACAGAAGACTCAACTTACATACATTTTTAACTAAAATTTAAAAAGAAGCAAAAATAGAATATTAAGCAATTAAACCATAAATAGCTGTTGCATTATTTGCGTTTATTGCAGTTCGAAAATTTTTGTGATGGTGACATGTTTGATGATAATGATCATTTAAAGTAGTTATGGCTAATTAACATTTTTTTAAACCAAAAAAACAAATAAACACTGAAAGTTAGTAATTTCAGACAATTAATTTTTTGTTTTGTAGTCATCTAAGAGTAAATTTTAACTACCATATCGAATTTTTTCAATAAATAAAGTCATATACGCACATATGTTCGCATTTCTATGTTTGTATACATTAAGCACAGAGTTAAAAAATAATAAAAACAATTGCTGATTTGCAAGCAATTTTGTAGGTCGGTTGCCCGATAGGTGGCCATTAACGAAGGTTGTAATTTATACTCATTTGACCTGGAGTAACGTGTTGTATGAGCCGTGACTAGAAAAAGTCTGACTCGGGGTACATCAAAAATATCTGGATATCTAACGACTTCTCTTATCAGCAATAAATGGTACCAAAAAAGGATAAAATCATTACAAAAAATATAGAGACATACATAATACATACATAATTGATCATTACAACCCATCAGTCAGGATTATGGACCTAGTTTCTCATACCAGTTATGTTGTGTGTGTTAATTTTATACATGAGTGGCGGGACCCACAGTTTAAGGTCGACTCCGAACGACAGATTTTTGAGAAACTTTTCATGGCAATTTTATTTACTCTCAGAGTTTTTGCCAGAAATCTGCTGAGAGGAAGTCACTGAAGATACATTTTTTGCATGCATTCTGATGTCTGACCTGGAGTTTGGCCGTCTAATAAGCCAAAACAATATCTGCTAAACTACGGCGACTTTTTTATAGCGTTTTTAGTTCTTTTAGATCACCCGTAGGATTTTGATACGGTTGACCACAAAATATTATTGAAGTAGCTACAGACCCTCTTTCATTTTTCTAACTCAGCTTGTAGTCTCATACGTTCTTATCTTCTTATCACAACGAGTTTATCTAAACAGCAAGATCTCGAAGTCGCTAAGCGTTGGAAGAGATATTCCTCAGGGATGAATATTAGGGCCTCCTTTGTTCTGTATATACATTAACGACCTACCTTATGGTTTGGATAATTGCAGCGTACATATGTATGTAAATGTTTATTGCTCTCCTGAACTAAGAGCGCATTTGTTGTGCCAGATACTATTATCAGGGGGAATACAATTGATTTTGCTGAGTCAGCATCCAATCTGGGTAATATCTTTAATGGTCGGCTAACGTGGTCTAACCACATTAACGTCATCGTTGGCAAAGTTTGCAGTATGCTATCATAAGGCTGTTATAGATTCGACTTCCTTTGCCATACGTATGCAACTGGCTAAAACATATTTAATTCCTGTGCTTTTATACGGATCTGAAATTTTCACAAACTGTGATACTGATTATAAGCGGAAACTCAACTTGTCTTATAATAATATAGCAAGATATGTATTTATTAAGGGACATCGAGATCATATATCACAATTTTCTTACCAGATATTTGGAGTTAATTTTGATAATATATTAAATATTAATTATTATTACTATTCTCCTCCATAAGATTATTCCTTTAAAACAGCCAATATACTTATTTAGTAAGATTACATTTGCAAGATACAACCGCGGTATGAAAATTATCCAACATACACATAGGACTCTTTTGTTTTTTATATACACCATCAGTCTTTGGAATACTTTACCTACCTTACAGTCAAAACATAGGCAATGCAATTATATTCAAAAAGTATTTATACAATCTGTTTAAGTAGTTTTTAGCATATTTTTTTGTACACTTTTACTCTCTATTTCTATTAATGATTATTAATTTTTTTCTTTAAATTTCATTGTATCTCAGTATATGTATGTATATATTTTTCTTTGTATATTTCTTTATATTTGTATTTGTATATTCTGTTCTTTGTAATTTTCCTAATACATTTTGTTACATACATATATTCAATTTTTATCCTTATTTTTTCTATCGATTGCTATTTCCCGAGATTTTAAAATGTTCTGATTTTCTACATATATTTTTATTTCTACATTATTTCAAATATTTCATTACTTATATAATCAATGATCTGTTATTATTTTCTTTCTTTGATTTATTCCCATAGCACTTTCATTTATAAGATTATTATCTTGCTGTGCTATGACTAATAATAAATAAATAAAAAAATAGAAAAAAATTAATAAAATTAATTTGTGTGAAAAGTTCAAATTAAACAAGTTTGGAGGGTTCAGAAATAAAAGAATCTTTTTAAATTCTACTCATCCAAATATATTTCTTAGATTATGTACAATGTTGCCGTTTTTGGTTATTTCTTACCAAAATTGGTTATTTTTTGTTCAATGTGTAGACGTGTAGATTTTTCCGGTTTTGTTACTTTTTTTGTTTTGTTTGCTGTCAGAAAATGTATCTACTACTGAGTATGAAAACTTTTAATTTTTTTTTTAATTTAGCGTATTAAGCTATTTTAGTACCAAAATGGCAAATATGGTATTAAAAATTATAGCGGATTAATTTTGGTTATATGTTTTCTTATTTGGTGATTTTTTTCACAAATGTTGGTTACAATAATTTTTTTTCGTGGCAACACTGATTATGTATCGACTCGGGTTTATTTCCAACGTCCTCTTATTATACGAAAAATAAATTCATTCCAACAATACATCTGTGTTGTATTATCATTTTAAGAAAGCAAGCTTTTAAACCACGGTTTACCAAAAAATTTTTGGTTATGTATTAGTGAGTAAGAGAGAGAAAATAAGTTGAGAGAATTTATTTATTTGCTGCCATAGAAAAGTGTTAGTAATATACGCTATTTTTATTTTCATTTCATCAACATACATATGTAAAGCTATCTATGGCTTAATAATTTTAGATAAATAAAAATAAAGTAAAAAATCCATTTTTTTATTAAAAGAACATAAAGATATCCACCTACGGCTTAAAAATGTTTTTTAGATAAATAAAAATATAAAGAATAAAAAACCCATTTTTTATTAATAAAAAAGCGAGCATTCCAAAGCATTTAAAAAAAATTATACTATTCGACAAAATAAAAAAAATTAAATACGCCCAGCTAATGAAATAGAACATTTTTAACATAAAATATTTTTTGAGTGTCATTCTGAAATAAAATGATAAAGCATCCACAGTACATGTGTTCTTGTCGCAGTCTGATTGTATTTTGTGGTCTGGGTCCAATTCACCGCATTCGATATCGAATGCACATTCGAGTAGACACTATTTTCGATGGCCGCAATTTATTGGATCATGGTACTCGTAATTACTATTTCCTACTACTATTTTTTACATTGCTGTAGTAAAAGGAAATAAGAAAAACGAAACGAAAAAGGCAAACAAAACAAACAAACACGGGATTAAAATGTGTGATAAATTCTTAATTAAATTTTTTAATACAAATGGATCCGTTTTTGGAAGCGTTTTTTCATTATTTATTTGTTTGTCCATTCTTTTTGTACTTTTGTGCTTGTTTAGCCTTGATGTTCAATTTCCCTAAAAACAATTAAAATTACATTTTTGAACAAATTTTGAGAAAAATACTTACATTCTTACTTATTTATTATTTTACTTCGTTGCTTTCAGTTATTTCTTTTGTCTTTTTGTTTCTTTTGTTTGTTTGTTTTCGATGACCGGTTACAAATCGAGTACAACTACGAGAGATACGTTACGATATCGATTACCGTGATCCACGTTAACTATATTTCGATAATAAAGTACTCGATATCGAATGCGGTGATTTGGCCCCTGATCGACAACCAAATGAAAAACACAAGAATGCGTGTGAGTTCTCTCTCCACAACTGTGCTATGCAGTGTTGCCATTTTAGCACTTTCACTGCTAGATTTAGCATTATGTTTCGTGAAAATGCATTTACTTTTTTTGTAAATTATGCCAAATGCTTTTTAGCATAATTTGCTTGATAAAAAAATTTTTAGGAGTAAAAAAAATTTCAAGGAAATACATTTAAAGTATTGTCCATCTTTGTATTGTCATTACTCGTTTTATCATTTTCTAATGCCGAAGTTGAAAGGCTTTTCAGTTTAATAGCTTTAATTAAAAATAAAATTCGTAATCGAATTAAACCTGAGTTGTTATGTTCAATAATACAAATTCGAGAAGGATTAAAATTCGATAATGCGTGCTGTTACAATTACAAAATACCAAACGAAATTGCTAACAAAATTAGATCATATGAAAAATATCAAAATGATGAATATGAAGACATATCAGAAATATTAGAGTCTATTAATCATTTCTTATAGTAAGTATTTTAGTAAAATGTATTTCGAAAAATTTTATACATAATTATCTTATATTGTATTTACTGACATGAAAATCTTATTTAACAAATTAAATATTTAAATTTAAAAAAAAAAAAAAACTATAAAATGTTCAATATGTATACAGTAATATTAATATATGTATGAATATTAAAAAAAATATTAAAAAATAAATCTTTCAAACTATATCTTTTGAATTAATTTACAACTTTTTATTTCCCATTCATTTTCAGAAATTTTTATGAATTAATATATACATAAATTGTAATTGATTAAAAAAGAACAATAATTTTGTAATATACTGATGTAAAAAAGTTTTATTTTCGTAATAAAACAAAAACATATACATATATGGGCAATTTCGTGTCAAGTGACCCAATTTTTAAAATGGATGTCTTCCGATTTTGATGAAATGCACCAAGGTTAGTACTATTGGATAGTAGGCTAGACACAAATTTTCAGCTCTATTAGTCAAGAACTGCCGGAGTTAGAGGGGATCAACGTTGGACATTTTGGTCATACAGTGCAACATTTCACCTATTGGTCCTAGCAAAAATTTTCCAAAGGATATTAGATAGCTATTTCTTCAATCTTTCCAAAAATTATTTTTTTATTTTTAAAATTTTTTTTTATTTTTTTTTTTAAATTTTTTTTCATTTGTTTTCAAATTAGTCCTTTTTTTTGTTCAAAAGAAAGCTTATAAAATTTCCTTTAAGGCCTTTATAATCGCTTAATGGGATGCGAGTGGGATATCTATAAAAAAAAATATTTTTTAACTCAAGAATAAGGTTTTTCAATATTTGGCGTAAATATATCGGAAGACATCGATTTTAAAAATTTGGTCTCGACACGAAATTGCCCATATCCAATATATAGTTTTGTTACATTTAAAAAATTTAGCATTTTTTTATTCCGTAGAACATTTTAGCATTATGTTTTTCATGTTTTAGCATATTTTGAAATTCATTTTCTGGCAACACTGGTGCTATGAAATGGTAAAATTTAAACCAGTGATGTCCAAAGCTAAAACTGTAGTTGTATTTGTGAGAGAAAGAGAACTGCACTGAAAGAAAAATTGTGTATACTTAAAAAAAATTCACGGACAAAATGATAAATTAAAATTTATTTTATATATCATTAATGAAATTTTCTACATTAATCCTATTATGACAGTTTCGTAGCAAAAGAATATCTTTTAAGTGTGCGGAATTAAATTAATTACGTTGTTTAGAACCAATGAATTTTAAGTCTGAAAAAATCTGTTCACATAGTTAAGTTGAGGGAAAAAATGATAAACATTTTTGATAATTCTTTTTTAATTCCGGATATAATAAATCATCCAAATTTTGCCAAAATTCGGTGATATTAATTTTATTAATGGTGAATTCACTACGCAGTATTATCAACTCAGTTTGGATTTCAAACTCATGTTTAGTGACGTCACAATTAAAAGTATTATTGCAAAGATAAAGCAGGAGTTGTACTTTGTTAACATCTTGAAACCTCTCTTCAAAGTTGGAAAATAATGTTTTGAATATTATGTGGTATTCATGACTTTTAGATTGTTTTAAATTGCGTCTACGCATCTGACACAAATGATAAGTTGGCACAAATAATTTTTATCTGTGCTTTCGTCTAAGCAAAATGAAAAAATTCTACAAAAATTCCTAGTTGATCTGTTCGTCGAACTACGCTATTCCGGGATAACGGTAGAGACTCTATAAACTTCAGATTGTACTTAGGTTTTTCAAAACATTTATATAAAATATTGCCATATTTAATTCTTTCAGTTCTCAAAAAAAAACTATTGAAAGAAAATCGTACACCCGCTACACGTGAGCATTCGTCGCTGGTTCAGTGACGACTAAGCAAAAGAGAATAACAATCAGCGTTGCCATTTGCCAAGTTTTCCCTTTTTTTCCAAGTTTTTTGAGATGCGAAAAAGTTTTTATTAAAATTGTTTTCTAACAAAACAAGTTTTTTTCGAAAAATTCAAAATTTCAATAAATTCAACAATAACACGAAATATTTACATTTTTATATAAAATATTGTGTATTTTAATCGTACCGGGCATAAGTAGCAAAGAAACACCAATAGAGGACACCGTTCTCTGGTGTTTCCTTTAAAAATGTTGATACTTTTGTAGAAAACAATTTTTTTTTGTAAAAAAAAAAAAGTTTTTTTTCCCAGAAATAAAAAGTTTTTTAAAAAAAATTACTGGCAACACTGATAACAATATATGTGTTTTAGTCAGCACAATTGTGCTATGAAATGGACATCATTGTTTTAAACACAGAAACTACGTAAGTGAGGATGGAAAAGGATTTACTAGCAATAATTGAATAATTTAAAACATAGGTGTAAGTAATGGTGTTTTCTATGATTTTCATAAAAAAAACTATCGGATGTTTTAAACACCAAAATCAAATACAAAGAATAATATTAACTCTGTTCATAACTTTTGTTAAAGTTTTATTAGCATTTTTAGTGTTGTTATTCATTATAGAACGCGAAGAGAAAACTACTCTAACAAGCTGGTAAAAAATATCTATAATAGATGTTAACAAAAATCTGTCTAAAGTTTCTGTCAAACTTTTAAGTATAAGAGAAAGAAAAAGAAATTGAAAATTTGAAAATTGAAAAAGAAAGAAAAGTTATTGTAGAAAAAAATTAATTTTTTGGTGTTTGCTGTTACAAAAAATTTTGTGTAACAGGTGTGTCTAAATAAAATTAAACCATGCTGTACGTGACTGCAAGAGGAAATATATCTGACAACGTGTGCACTCCCCTTGTTTAGTAGTTTTTTGTTCTTTTGGCAGTTTTTTTTAGATTTTTGCGTGATTTTGTTTTGCGTTCTAAAAGAGATTAATTGTTTATAATTATAGTTGAAACATTATAATCAACAGCAACATTAAAACAATTAACTTTTATAATTTATATGAGAAATTTGGAACAACAAAACAAAAGTAAAAAAATTGAGTTAAATTTTATCAGTTACATTATTATGAGATTAGACTGGTATTGTAATTCAAAAATAAGTAGGGGTAACAAGGTATGTTAATGTTGATATAAAAATAAATTATGTATCTCAGTAAGAATGAACCTTTTCATTTTAAAATAAAAGCACATATTTTTTTGGTTAGGTTAGATTAGTAGGTAGCTTGCCGTTCACAGGAAAGTTAACTTGGTGGCCCATTGTGTTACTCAGTATAAGGTAAGAACCCTTATCAGCCAGTGTCATTAGTGGCTCGTTTGCCACCATCCCCAGACCTATAAATGTTCTGTCACCCAAAGGTGTTATACCGATTCAGTTTCCTTTAGATCCTGGCAGATTCTACAGTAGTCCTGGTGACCTCATTGGGCCCAAAAAACTTGTTACCTTGTTCTGGTAATCATTACTGAAGCCATGGTCTGCTTGTCTGAGCTCCTGAGTATAATAAATTATAAACCAAAGAAGGTGGAGGTGCTCATAAAAATTCGATTTCGGCCACACTCATGTTTACAGCAACATAGTTTTCGAGGGACTGATCAGTTGCTTAACACAGAGAAGTCTTACTGTCCATAACCGACCAAATTTCGAGTTGTTAACAGAGTAAGTGCAATTTTTCTATTGAAAATTCATCAGTGGTCTCATCATAACTTCCTTAATATTTGAATAATTTTTCTGTAAATAAATGCGCCAGCCATTGCCACAAAAAATTAAAAAAATACATTTACCTTAAAAAATACATTCGTTCAGCGACACCTTTTATTAAAGCGTGCTTTTTCTTCTTCAGTGCAAAATAGCAAAGAGTCGAAATTTATGTTTATACATTACGAAGGTGGGTGGGAAACTACGTTAGTTTTGAATTTTCCACCTCTTAACATCCTGCTAACAGGCATCAGTCAGTTGTATCCAGTTCAAAAAAAGAGTCGTCCTCTGGAAAAAAGAGAATTTCATGCAACGATAAATAAGTTTATGAATGTCTGTCTTCTCGTCCAGAGTGAAAATTTTTTGTTTTGAAAAATTAAAAAGTAGCTTGCAAAAAAGACTGTATGCAAGACTAAATTGAAAAATAAGAAGAAATTTTTATACAAAAACCTGTGCTTCATTGAAGAAGTCACGAACTTAGTGATCAACTCTCGGACATGATGTTGTCGAATTTTCTGACAGAACGTATGGTTTTTCTCAAACTGACAGGCACGCTATTACCTAAGCATAGAATATAACCATTGTTATATGCCGCCTTACTGAATGCTACCAGAAAAGTTACTACGACTCAGACAATAGAAACCAAAATAAAATATTTTAAGTCAACTTCAATATCTGATTTATATCGCTATTGGCTACCTAAATTCAATATCCACATCACATTTGTTGTCATCGAAATAAAAGGAATATATTAACTGCTGTTGCTGTCGTAACGGGTAACAATACCACAATAGGTTTCCAGCAAAGTTTATTGTTCTGCATCGTTAGCGATGAAGGCAACCACCAACTGACAGTACACTCTAGTTAACAATCTTTTGCCAAAAATTTTTCATTCAAACACAGTTGAATGCACGTACTTCGATAACACAACGTTTAAAGAACAATGTTAAAGCCAATAAATATTATTTTATTTTAGTTTATCTTATTTTATTTCATTTTATTTTATTGCATATTTTAAGTTGACGAAAATTATTTTATTACAGTGTAAATTTATAAATACATTTTATTTAATTTTTTATGTTGACAAAATTTGGAATTAAGTTTCATTTGGCAGTAAAACAATTTTTTGTTTAGTTTGCATTAATTTCTTTGCATTCTTTTTTTTTTTGTTGTTCATGGTCACAGCCAATGAACTTATTAATTTCACAAAACAGTAGTTACGTAAGAAATGCAATATCAAGGACAAGAAAATTAAATTTGAATTGTATCAGCATTATTGTTATTATAGATTTAGTATAAAAACTCAATAAAATTTAAATTTTCGCGCAGTAGTGCATGCCATTACGTTCAAGTTCCAAGTGCTTGAAAGTAAGAACTCAAAATCAAAATTAGTACGGTTCAAATTTATGTGTTTGAATTGAGTCATACTAATTAACCCTCCAAACAAACAATAAGGCAGCACATACTTATACGTACATATAAACGTTGTTTAAGGTTGGACTATGTTCTTGAATATTTTTTCCTTTTTTTTTTCATATGAAAGTTAAGAACTTATAAAAATAATTAAGATACCATTCCACTTATTCCTAGTGGATCTACTTAAAACTCTGGACAGTTTCGTCTCAATAGACGAAAAATTTTGACCTCAATGGAATTTAAATGTACACTAAAGAAATAATCTGAAAGTGCAAGGTATGAACGCTGAAGTAAATGATTCAAAATTTCCCAGAACAGTTTTCGGTTTCTGCTGTGCCATCAAACATGTGTGTGGTTGGCGTTCTTATGATGGGACATACATACATACATACATAACTGGTCATTAAAATCCTTCAGTCAGGATTACGACCTAGCTTCGCACACCACTTATGTTGTGTGTTAGTTTTATACATGAGTGTTGGGAACTACAGTTTAAAGTCGACTCCGAACGACAGATTTTTCAGAAACTTTTCATGGCAATTTTATTTACTCTCAGAGTTTTTGCCAGGAAGTCGTCGAAGAAATACTTTTGTATTTTGTTTTGATGTCTGGCCTGGGGCTCGAACCCTGACTTTACGTCTAATGAGCCAACACACTGCTCACTAGACTACGGCGACTTCAAATTATGGAACGCAACTTTAATATTGTTGATAAATTTTAAGCATTTTAAATAAATTGCTTGTTTCAATTTCGTTAATTGCTTACAATTTTCAGAAATTATTTATTTTGTTCATCAGAGCAAAAATGCGTGGTAGATGGCTAGTCATATTTTGCGACAGAACGCAACGAATGCCAGACACAAAGTACTATTTGTTAGCTTTCGGGGAAAGTTTGGTTGGGGTTAACCATAAGCCAACCAAATATCAGAGAAGCAGTCATTTATGTCACAAAGGTTTTCCTCTTTAAATGTCCAAGTTAACAATGAAATATGTTTAACAGTGCTTAGCAATTTTATTTGAAAATATTATTTTGGCGGGATTTGGTATCATCATACTAAGTAAAATTCACCACAGCGAACCTGAAAAATAAAAAAGTAGAATTTATACCAATTTTCCTTTATGTGTCCTTTATCAGTAGAACATTGATTTATAAGTATAAGTTGCAATGAGTATAAGTACAACGTTGACATCAAACTCATAACATTTGAACTAAATTTGATTAGGCGTATGAATCATTCAGATTCATAAATTTAGAAAAATACTTATAATACTTATAAATGATTCGAGTGATTCGAATCATTCGTCAAAATTTACAGTCGCAGTTGTTGTTGCATTTACAAAGAAAGAAGAAAGACAAATAAACAAAAAAGAAAAAGACTGCGATTCATACTTTTTTTGTGATTCGTGTATACGATGAGTCATGGAGAGACGAAATCAATAACATCATGCGTATTGTTAAGCATGCGTACCATGAGTATTTCCAACTTTGTATATGAGTTGTATGAGTATGACATTAAAATAAGTATGAATGCGTATGAGTATCAGAAATTATGAGTATGATTCGAATCTACTCATCGTTTTGAATACTCATTGCTGACCTCTGATACGAACCCATTGGGAAATTGACTGTAGGTTGGTCTCCAAAGGGCTCGGTCTACCATTAACAGAATGCGGATGGCAAATATTACTATCACCTGCAAAAGAGCAGATTGGATTATAAGTTAAAGAAAGAAGATCTGCTCTTGACAGGTTTCTGACCTCTCATATTCTGACATCTGCCCTACCGATAATATAATAATATAAAGGTTGTTGCCCAGGTAATCTATTGGGTAGTGTGCTAGACTATTAGCGTGAGGGTCGTGGTTTCGATTCTCACCAGATACTCTGGTCTGTGACACTACACCGAGCATATGGTCAAAGTTATTCAGCTCCTATATAATTTAAATATTATTTATAATTGTATTGTAATTAACAAATAAATAAATAAAGGTTGATGCAATAACATCTCCTATGGACCTCTTCATTCGAGGGGTCTGCCACCTAAACTATATATTTTGTATTTGAATTAATATAACTATTTTGTATTAATGCTTCCTTTTAAATTCCGCTTAATTTCCTGGAGTATAAAACGTAACGAAAAATTTGTTTAAGGAAACCTAAAGCTATAAAATTGTAATAGTTAAGTTGGATTCACCCATGGTTTCGGAACAAAAATTTTGTTCGAACTGTGCTGCCAGCTAATTTAATTTTTTAATTAAATATTTATAATAAAATATAGAGCGGTTGTTTAATACTATTTGTTTATTTATTTGTTTTAACTTCTTTGTAACACAATAAAAAAATATGATCACACTCCAGTCAAGAAACAATCGAATTGCAATCATCTGCTACCGTGCTGCCTAATTGTAAAACTAACACTCATCGTTTACAAAAATATTTCATATGGTAGCCTTGTTCTTATGAACAATTGTTCGAAGTGGGCCAATCGTTTTGGAACAAACTCACAAAAAACTGAACTTGTTTCGGAAGAAGCATTTTGTTGGGTGAATCCGGTTTTAATGTTCTTAAATCATCTTAGTATATAATTTCTTTTTAATAATCATACCGTATTCTTGTTTTTGACTAAAAAACAAAAATTTATTAGTGAATGCATAATTAATTTTAGTTTTTATAATATTCTTCTATTTTATAAGATTCCGAAATTTTTATCGAACGTATTCCTACACACGTAAAACTTTAAGAGAGGATAAACAATTTTTGTCACAAGCGAATTTAGTTTCAGCAAAAACAAATATTTGGCTAAGTTTTGCATAATAATGGCATAAAATTTTCAGATTTTATACAAGTCAAGATCTTGGTATAGGTGAATTGAAACCTAAACTAAAGTAATGAAAATTGTTTGAATAATTCAGTGAATAAGTAAGAGACTGGAGTGAGAAACGAAAATCAACAATTATTTGATTCTGTTCATCTTATCATATTGATAAGTCTGTAATAATTTATGATGAATTTAAAAGTGTGAACAACATCAGGTGACTGAGTTTTTGCCACTTCAATATTTTTTATATTTTCTTATTTTTGTCATAGTTACGGCTACGCAGAGGTTGCATTATAATGCATTAAGAAAAATAAAACTGTAATTCTTTTGATTTATTTTCATTTAGAGATTTTATTATAATCGCTATATTTTCTTTTTGAAATGAGCATTGAAATTTAAGTTTTTACTTTTATTTTACGTCTGCTTTTAGCATAATGATGTATAAGTATAGGGTGTTTTTTAGGATCTAGAGCACTTAAAATGATAATACAGTACAGAAATATTATTGGAATAATTTTTTTTTTATAATCTGGCATGAAATTTTATATTACTTATTACTTTAACATGATTTCCAGCATATGTCACTACGTGCTAAATAGTCCATTCCAACAGTCAAATTTTTAAGTACTTATTCCAATAAATCAGTTTGTATCAATGGTGGCTTGAATAGTGGTTTCCAATATTCTTTCAAGAGTAACAGATTTGTGGACATAAATCGAGAGCTTAACATAGCCCCACAAAAAGCAATTCAAAGGCGATAAATCGCACGACTGAGGGGCCCGTGAACAGGATGACTTATGAAATAAGTGCTGCAAACCCCATTGAACAGTAAACTTTAGTGGCTGTAGCGGTGATTCACTAACGGCTTGAGGATTGTCCCCGTCAATTTTGCTGATTGATGTAGTAATTTAACTTGGAATGTGCTCATCACTAAACACAGTCCTTTGATAAGAAATGCATTGCAGCTACTTTGAAATGAGACAGTTGAAAAGTGATGCAGACAATGGTCATTTGGCTTCAACGTGAGTTACGAAGTCGCCGTAGTCTAGTAGGTAGTGTGTTGGCTTATTAGACGTAAAGCCAAGGTTCGAGCCCCAGGCCAGATTTGTAAACAAAAAACAAAAAGAATTTTTTCGGCGTCTTCCTCTCAGCAGATCTCTGGCAAAAACTCTGAGAGTAAATAAAATTGCCATGAAAAGTTTCTCAAATATCTGTCATTGTAATGGCCAATTATGTATGTTGTGTATTTTTTTTACATATATTCTGTTTGTTGTTGCTTCTTGTTTATTGGTTTGTCATCCTTTATTTATACTGATGTTGTTGCTATATTTTTGTTTATCATTGATCATTGGCTGTCCCGTCCTTGAATGACAAAAATAGTTTTTTGAGCTACACTTTCGCAAGAGGTATCAAAATTTACGGTAAAAGTAATAAAATTCGAATTACATGCCATCTTGAGGTCTCTACTTTCGAAAACGTTTTTACAAACCTAAACTCTATGCTTAAAATAAAAACATAATAACAAATGTATTTTATTAATATATTTTATACTTTCAATTAATGTACAAGAAAATAAAACTTATAATATATGACCAAAACTTAAAATTTAAACATATTTTTTGGACCAAAATTTGGCATATCTGCTCGTGATTTCAACCTGGTTCTAAGAAAGCCATCTCTAGAAGCAGCGTTAGTTACTCATTGCGAGGCTTCTGTTACCAGTTTAACACATCTTTCGACAGCTAGTGTGTGACAAGGAAAGTCGTCAATATCTTTTGCTATGATTTGAAGGTCCTCATTGGAAATATGCCGAAGAACCGTCGGTGCTGTAATCCTACACTCGTGCCATATAATAATTTCGGTGTAATCTTCAGCAGAGAAGTTAATTTTTGGTGGTGTAAATATTCTGTAATTAGTGCTACTTTCAGCTTCTCCAGCTTTGATGATTCTTTGCAATGCCAGCTCCCGAATATGGTCTCTATCATCAAACAGCATACTGACAAGTAGATTTTCCGGGTGAGCAAAAAAAAGCATTTCTTTCGATAACAGAATCCACAACTGATCTGATATTTTCGGGTAAAAAACGAGAGTACATAATCGGTTGAAAAATATGTTTGGCTCCTTCTTTATAAGATGGTTTTTGTTTGATTAGGAACCAAATCGGAGTGTATACTTTAACAACGTAATTGACAAGTAGTTGCAAATTTTCTGATGGATTAAGGGTAATTACGTAAACTCTGAGTAGACGATTAGCAAATGTAAACCATCTCGAGTGCGCAATTTTTCCAGGTTTATGGTTTGCCAGATCAGGACTACAATAACCAGTTTGTATAGCTTTACATATTTCATAAAGAAATTTTTGATCCGTACTTAGTTGATCGACCACATTTTTCGGCAAGTCAGGCAAATTACCAGCCACCGCACAAAAAGATACCGTTGATTCATTATCACAAGTACCTAATTGTTTTACAATAAGTCCACAATATTCTCTAGGTCCCGAAGTGCAACCATGTAAAGTCAAGAATAAGTGACGAAGGGGTAACTCATTGGCATGGAGCCTACAAACACACCATTGTAGCGGTCTCTTCAAATACTACTCCAAATATTGAATAACACCACACTTCCAACCGGTATTAGTTGCAGTTCCGTCCCATCCAATGCAAATCACGTCGTCTAAATTCCAACCTTTATCTTCTAATAAAGTTGTGATCGAAGTTAGAATGCCCTTTGCACTGCCACGACTTGGCGTTGTGTGACCCAAATAAACTGATTTAGATTCTGCTAAAATTGAGATGTGTTCTTCTAAAATTTCTTTGAGATGGCAACGATCTCCTATTTTCTCACTTATCAGAGTCTTGTATTTTCGTCCATCAAAGTAAGTATTAGAGAGCCTTAGAAACGTAGTTGGCTCTATAGTGTTGACAAAGCCAATTGCTGAACTGTTTTTGAGAAACAAAGTACAAACTTTTCTTTTAAGTTAGTCTTATTTCTGATTTTATTTAAATCTTGACTCAGCTTATATACTATTTTGATTTTGTGTTTTCTTATTCTATTTCTTCTATTCTATGCTATTCTATGTTATTTAATTGCCCTACTTAAAATTATTCGTTTACAAAAATAGTTTATATTCTACATATTACGAAATCGATTGACACCAGTCACTTGTCCATTGTATTTTTATTTTGGTTTGTTGTCTTTAATTTTATGTATGTATACTTGTGTATGCATGTTTATGCACTACAATATATTTTAGGGAGTAAGCTGTAACCATAAAATGAACTTAAAAACTGATTCGTAATAAACAATAGTTTGCTATAACCGTAATAATTGGGTCCGGAAAAAAACTTTTTCCGAATTTTTTTTATAAAATATTCGTTATAAACGGTGTAAGGTATAAACGAACTCCACTGTGTCTAGCAAATTCATAGTCGCCAGTAAAGTGTTGTTGTTATACATAGTCGTGGCATATTTAGGTGTCGAAATTAAGGATAGCGAAATATAATCATGAAAATAAATACTTTTCAAAACTTTGAAGATTGGTAGAACCCTGAAGATATAGTTTTATTTTATTTTTAAAATCATTTTGGTAATCTACGATCAATTATGCAAATTTTAGGAGGTCTTGCGTTAGGGAAATCTAAAAAAAATTTTCGGGACACCCTAGTGAACAAGTCATTTGTTTTGTAGCTTTTGTTTATCATTTTAGTGTTAAACAATGTAACACCATTTCCATTTTCGTAACAATATAATAGTTTTTCAAACTATTGAACTATACGAGCACCCTCCCTTGTAGTAGTAGTAGTACATTTCAGCAGTCGCCCCATCATGTGGCTTGTTCTATTATGTTCCATTTGCAAAAATATTAGGGCGCCTCTTTCTTCTCTTGTTGAATGTTTTACAATTAAATCTATCTAGCAACATACAGCTTAATAGACTATAAATATTCAATTTATTTGTACCTAAATATTGCAAATCATCACAGTTTAATTAAAGTTAAAGAATGTTATAATTGACTGCTTTTGTTCCTGGAATTTGAGCAATAATTCCCCATGTCTTTAATGGTACAGATTCGAAGAAATGTAGACAAACGACAGCTTAGAATTCAAAAATTTGAAAATTTATTATTTCAAACCAAAACGGTAATGCCAGTAACCTGTATAAATTTTTTCATAGTATATTTGAATCTGAAAGTCAAAAGAAAATTTTGTTAAGCACGCAAAATGAAAAGCTAAAAAGAAGTCTACCAAACAAAAGTACATTGGACTTAACAGGAATACCGTAAATGAAATTCTATAATGATGTCAAAGGCTTTTGTTCAATTCAAAACTTTTTCAATGTGACCGTTCGAAACCTGACCATATATGCAATATGACTTACTTACATATTCCAAGCACAAGTGTCTAATAATGGGATACGCTAAGGCCATATCAAACATAAGGCACTTACACTACAAAATACAATCACACTTGCAATAGCTTTAGTACGTCTGCTTATGTAAACTTTTACGAAGACACAGATAGTAGCACTCTCAACGTTTGGTTTGTCGAAAGAACAACAGTTACAACTGACAACTGAATGATATTAAAAATTACAGGATATTCGTTTAGTGTTCTTCGTCTTCGTTTAGTCAAAAACTCTTCAAAGGAATGGCTCAAGATAAAAGTGAATGTGTTTGCTACTGCACGTGACAGTACCCTGACTTTTATGGGTCACTTCAATGAAGCCAAACTTCGTATACAAAAATTCGAAAGATAGTAGTTGCAAAAAGACAAGATAGTTAAATGTGCAATTACAGCATAATGTCATTGCCAGTAGTTGAATTTTGCCAGTTCTATGAAATTATCATAATTGGTTTGGTTAAGAATGATATAAATTAAGAATGATATTTCTGAAATAAAGGATTAGTTGTGCGGAGTTAGCATTGAATTTATTTTCATTATGAATTTAACATTAACTATACATACTGTACAGTGAAATCTGTCACAGGCGGCCAACGAAATGCTAACACTTTAATAACAGAATTTTTTTTGGTTTACTAGACTAAAAATAATTCCACAATAATAATAATTGCTACTATTTGAGAGAGCTCAACTCTTATTTGTTCAAATGTATTCCTTTCATTATGTTCAATGCAAATATTAAATTCATAACTAGTTGTGTATACCAGAGATCAGCAATGAGTATTCAAAAAGATGAGTAGAATCGAATCATACTCTTAATTTCTGATATTTATACGCATTCGTACTTATTTTACCATGGAACCTCTACTCCATTCCCCTATTCAAAGTTTGAAGTACTCATCATATTCATACTTAAAAACACGTATGATGTTGGTTGATTTCGACTCTACATAGCTCAACATATACACGAATTACAAAATAAGTATGAATCCCGCACGAACACTAAAATACTTACTAGAATATTGTGTGTTTGCTCTGCGTGCTGCTCCGTCTTTTTAACTAAGACTATAAATTTTGATGAATGATTCGAGATACTCGAATACTGGAGTAAGTAATGGCCATCTACCGAGCCGCGCAGTGGATCCTCGGATACCGTGTTCCTTTCATCCGTTTCTGTCGAACGTTGCCAATAATTATAGGATCGTCAGGGAATGTCGCCGCTGCCCCAACCTTCTTTCTGTGCGCTTCAGTGTCACACTTGTCTGGGTCCCAAACAATGTGACATTCCGGGAAACTGCATACACTACTTCTGAAATCCTCTTCAATCAACTTAGGAATGCCAATTACCTCTTCAAGCTGGCCATCGCGCGGAAATTCTTCTGAAACGCCAACCTATCCTGGATTAATGAGGACCAGCTAGGATTGGCCTTCAATGTTACTTGGTCGTAACATCGTCTCGATCACAGTGGCGATGCTTACAGGTCACTGTGTTATGGGTAGACACGCCAAAAGGATGCGTCTCCCATTTAACGTCTTCTGCCGTCGGGAAGAGGAGACTGTTATCCACTTTCTTTGTCAATGCCCATCTCTTGCGAGGTGCAGATTAATGTATTTTTGGCTCTACAACCCTTGTCAGCTTGACGGAGCTATCGTCCATTGATGTCAAGGATATAGCCTCGTTTATCAAGCTTTCTGGCTGGTTCACCAACGTGGGGTAGTCGTGCTTTGAAATGTGTAGCCCTTGCGCCCTTCTCCCTCCTTTGTTCGGAGAAACTTGGTCAGTACAGAGACTGCGTTCACCTGTGGGGTCACAACGGGCCGCTAAGCGTGCTCAAGTGAGCGTTTGGTATGAAAGCTACAACACTAAGCTAACCTAACCTGACTCACTTACATTCAAAATTTCATGAGTGCTTATGAGTAGCGAAAAAACGATTCATTGCTTATCTCTCGTGCATTATTCTGTCCTTAAACCTATGTTATAGCGACAATGAGAACACTTTCAACACGACAAACTTATAGATATACTCATGTCCACCAGGACAAAAGATAACGAAATTAGAAACAAACTAAAAAATCAACAACCTATCTTCCATATTTAAACTTCGACATAATGTACCGTGAATGTCTTGAGTTAACATAAGTGCTTAGTTGTTTCACCTTGCACAGAAAAAATATCACAAGGGCTTTTTTGTGCCCAGATGCATTCATGGATGTAACAACAATAGCCATTTTGTACATTCCATTCGTTCTGTTTATAAGGTAGGCCAACTTATGCCTGATCTCATAATAAAACTTCAACAGAGTTATGTTTTCATATCGAATGGAAAAATGTTCCTGTTCGTTGCAACCCGGAATACGTATTGTCCAGGTGGTCTAAATTTTAAAACGGTATCAAAAGAGACCAACATCATGACTGCTGCTTCTTTTACCTAATTTCTAATAATTGCAATCGCTTGAAATGGTTTATTCAAAGCAACACGTATTAATCTGTTTATTGTTAATGATCACTCAAGCCGGTTTTGTGAAGGTATTTTCGAAAAGTGCATGACCCGATAGCATATGTGTTGATTAATTGTGGTCTAGTAGGTAGTGTGTTGGCTTAGATGTGAGACCTCGGTTCAAAACCCAGGTCAGGCATCTCCAACTAAACGAAATATGAAAAAATATTTCTTCGGCGACTTCCTCTCAGCAGATTTCTGGCAAAAATTCTGAGAGCAAATAAAATTGCCATGAAAAGATTTTCAAAAATCTGTAGTTCGAAATCGACTTTAAATTTTAGGTCCTACCATTCTTGTACAAAATTAACACACACAACATAAGTGGTGTGAGAAACAAGCTCGTAATCCTGACTAAAGGGTTGTAGTGACCAAATAAAATAAAAAAAATGCTGCCACCGCTAACATGAGAAGCTTTTCTTAGAAATCGAAATGATAGCTGTTGCCAACATTGTTGGGTTTATGATGGTGAACATGGAGAACTAAATTCCCGTAACGTAAAATATCAAGGCCATATGAAGGTAATTGAAATGTCGTGTGGCATATTTCCCCAGTGAGTAGAAGAGGTGTGTTTTTAGTCAACCTACTGTTACTGAGAGTGCAAAATATCATTTCAATTAATGGCTTTCAAAAAAGTATAAATATTTTTCTCTCTTTCACAAGCATTTGCATTCTTCCAAATTTTGTAAGTTTTGAAAAGTTTCTAATTACTTTCCTACTATTTACTGTGAGTAATTAGTGAATCTGAATAGATGTCCGTCTATATTTATATTCATGTTAAGTATCCTTATTGTACTTGAATATAACGGTGTTGAAGCACACTTACTCGTGTATAATTGTTTGTAAATGTTTATTTAAAAAAAAAAAAACTTTAAACATAACTCACTCATGCATTATACCATACTTACCTCTTATGAATGTTATACATTAGACATACAAATAAAATTAACCTATTCTTACATGGTCGTTTTAGAGATGAAAATACACCTTTTTTTTCTTTGGTATATTTAGTTACTAGGAAACAAAAGTTATATAAATAAAGTATGAATTTTTAATAAATAGATATAAATAAGTATATTATTTTACGAAATCTATTCAAAAATTTGTTAAAAAGTTAATTTTAATAATAAAACCAAAATATTTTAAAATTTTTCCAAAAATTTTTTTTAATAATTGCACTCCCTAAAATAAGCCTAATTCCTTCGGTTATATGTATTTTATAATGCTATTTATATGTTATACAGTGTACTGTGAAAGTCGAGGTAGCCCAATTTATGAAAGCAATTTTATAAATTTTAATCAAAAAATTTAATTTAATTTATTCCTCTCAGCAGATTTCTGGCAAAAAATATGATAGCAAATAAAATTGCCATAAAATTTTTCGTTCGGAGTCGATTTGGCATAACACACTAAAAAATAACAACTAATTTGATAGGTGTAGCTTCAACAAGTTATAAAACTGTCCTTTATAGGGTATACTATACTTGAGGCCTGAATAATAAAACGATAATAATATCTGGCAAAGATGATTTTCACTTGAAAGTGGATTCATACGGACCTTAGAAAATAAATAATTATTTCAAAATAAATTTATTTAAGGTGTTAAACGGCTATCAATATGGTGCCTTACATTCAAGTTATTGTCACTTATTAGTTTATTAAATCATATTCAATTAAAGATTCAATTTATAGTAATTAAAAGGCTATTTATATCAAAATTATAGATTTCTTTTTAATACAATATTTATATTCTTCTTAACTATCCACAGGTCTCTTTCCTATTTGGCATTGGATAATTTCAAACATTGCATTTTATTGTAAGAAATTGATATTTTTATTTAAAAAAGTTAATTTCAAATAAAAAGAGATTAAGAATATTTTTTGTTTTGTTTTGCTGTACCAATTTTGAACCAATTCAACAATGTAACAGAAGGTACATATTTTGTGATTTTTTACATTCTTACTTCTGTCGATCAAAATGTGCTTGGTAAGGTTAATAAAGGGTCCGCCAAATAACTTTTTTTTTTGAAAATACTTTAAAAAAAACTACTGAATATTTTCTCAAATTTCTTTTTTTTATTTGAAAATACAATCCTTCCGGTTCATAAAGGAAAATAATTTCATTCAAATGGCTGCCTTGGCTGACCATGCAGTAGCCTACACGATCGGTCCAATTACTAAGCACATTATCAATTGTGTGCAGCTGTATTTCACCAATGGCTTCACGAATATTGTCCTTTAAAGCGTCAATTGTCTCTGGCTTGTCGGCGTATACTCATCTTTGACGGCACCCCACAAATAATAGTCCAACGGTGTCAAATCGCAGCTCCGAGGTGGTGACAAATGCGACAATTTTGCTTGTTTACATACCCGCCAAGATCAAAATGAGCTTCATCTGAGAAGATGATTTTTTTTTTGCCAAAATCGGCATCTTCTGTAAGTCGATCGTAGGCCCACTTAGCGAAGCGAAAACGCATTGGATGGTCAATTGGCTTCAACTCCTGAACCAATTGGACTTTGTATGGCGTCATACCCAGGTCTTTATGCAAAATTCATCTCAATAATGTCTCCGAAATATTCAATTGTTGAGAACGACGGTGAATTGATGTTGATGGCGCTTCACGCACACTTTCTGTAGCAATATTCTCGGGTGTACGCACTTTTTTTTGGCTTTTCACGCTTTGGTTTATCGATGAGGATGCCAGTTTCTTTCACTTTATTCACAAGCTAACGAACATACGGAGCTGACGGTGCTTCTCTTCTTCCAAAATCCGTACGAAATTTTCGCACACCTTCTGCAACATTACCATGATTTTGAAAGTAATTTCGCAATATTTCCCAGCGTTGTTCAAGCATATACACAACGTTCACCGGAAGGATAAAATTAATTATCAGTCAAATCAGACATGAGCTAAGTGTTACCATTCACGAAATAAGCACTAGTTGAAAAAATATTAGAAAATATTAAGATTTGGTTCAATGTTATTGTTTTGTGTTTCAATAAATAGATCGGAGTAGTATGTTTTTGTACCTTCTGAACAGTGTTATCGACATTACTCCGACAATGCCATATTTTTGAAAAGGTTAACTTTATTTTATCTGTAAGTTGTAATAAAGAAAACCTTTAGCTAAACTAACTAAACCCAAGTTTAACGGTAAGTTGTAATAATAGCCCTAAATGTTTTACAAATTTTTTTAAAGAAACTCATTAATCTAAAGCCTCCCTCAATTTATTCCAAAACGAACTTCAAGGTTTAAATGCACCAGTATGTATTGGATTTGTGGTTTTATATTGCCTTTTAAGTTATTTTCTTTTAAATTTTATATTAACAGACACAATAATGTGCAATAATGTTTATTCAATTAAAGAAATGTTAGAGACAGAGGAAATGAGCAAAACTCTAAATACATCAACTGCAACATTAACTGCTGAACATACGACTCAAGAGAGCATCACATCACAATCCACAAATGTTTCTAATAAAGTTGCCTCGATTGGCAAGCAAAAATTGATGTTAAATTCGGCACTTGCTTGGAAGAAGAGAATGCTACAGAGATTACAAACAGCTGTATTTCCAGAGATTAACAAACAGGAATTTGAGAAGGCTAAAAGCATTGCCGCAGTAGTTGCTAATAAAATGAAACCTTTGGAAATAATTGATTTGGATACGGACATAGAGTCCGATAGTAGCGATGTTATAATGATTCCTCCTACAGTTACGGTAGAAGATAGCACTGATGAAGAAAATACAACCAATGAGGATAATACAAACAATGTGTCAGTAATTTTGGAAGAGGTAATTTTTGAAGAGGATGAACATAATTTTTATGAAGGAGATAATGAAGTTAAGACTGCAGTTGCAGGAGCAACGGATCCCTTGAATTTCACAACTCTTAAAACTTCAAGTAAACAAGAAGGCATAGAGAATAATACGGTACTGGCGCTAAACGCTTATGAAATCGATTCCGATATAAAAGATAATGTCTACACTATTAGCTCAGATGAGACTGAATATATAAGCAGCACTAGCCATAAGGCTAAACGTCTACGTAAACATCGAAACCCCATGTCCAACAAAAGATCTGATACTTCTTACTACAATTCAGTTTGTAGTACTGATGACGATGACGATATTGATAATGCTGTACAGAATAACAAGAAAAGTTCAGTTTTATATGGTCATATTCCTGATATCAAATTTAAACCTTCTTCAAATACTTCACACAAAGATCAAGAATAGGATAATCAGAATAGGGACGGTGATGGGAGTAAAGAGTGAATACACGATGGTGACGATGTTGCGGAAGAGAATATTGATCTTGCTATTATACTATATGAAAGGGCTTCAAGAGCTAAAAGTGTAAAAGTGTTCGAAACTATTGATTAATTTGATAAAGAAAAAATACTCTATAAATCAACGTCTAATGATGTAGTCAACGTTTGCAATTCATCTGATACTGATGCTAAAAAGCCATTAATTTCCAACTCTACGCTCTGCGTTAATATTCAAGTTATCTCGTCTTATCCCGAGACACCAAAATTGGATCATACTCCATTCGAAACAAACAATGAAAATGTCAACCCTATAACACTAAATTTAATCAAAGACCTAATGCAGATCAGTACTATGTTTTTGTACCTTCTGTATCAGTTTCTCCACACAAATTTGGGATCATGCCTACGCTACAGTCGGTAGTGGTCGGTTAGTCGATAGGTTTGTAACATGTAATGTGAATGATCGTTTTTTTTGTGATAATAAATTCTTGTCACGTTTTATCATAGTCAATTGTTGAAGAAATAGAAAAGGGATGTAAACCTGTATGGTTTTTGTGTGTTTTTTATTTTTTGTATGATTTAATTAGAAGGATCTGTAATTTTAAACTGATAAGAAAGTCTTGTCGCGTGTTGGTCATGATCAAATGTTGAAGAAATAGGAAAGGGATGTAAACCTGTATGGTTGTTGTGTGTTTTTATTTTTTGTATGATTTAATTAGAAGGATCTGTAATGTTAAACAGATAAGAAAGTCTTGTCACGTTTTAGTCCTTATGATTATTTTTATATTTCCAAAAATTAGATATGCTGACGTATGAATATTTGTTGCCAAAATAAAAGAATTCTAAAGAATTAACAGGTTCTATGATATAATGTAAAATAGTTTTTTCATTAGGAATTAAGAAATAAAATTCACTATAAATAGAGTGTGTTAGAGAAGTAATTTTTCGTTACATTTTAATAACTTTTGTAAAAAATGTAGAAAATTATTACGCATAAAAAAATATCGTTAAATTTATTTAGTGCAGATGATGATGACGACGATTATGATTATGTAAATGGTGATAATAACGATTTTGAGTATGAAAGTATGTCAACTGATGACAATGCTGATGAAAAAAACTATGATCGTAATAGACCTGTATCAAGTACATGTATCAAAAACTTGAAAAGAAAACAAAGTCTGAAGCTGACGAAAAACTCTCCATTATATGAAAATATTCAAACACTTATTAATAATAAGCTGTTTCGAGCCTGTAATATTTTTTACAAGCTAAAAGCTACTTTTTAGCTATAATTTTCAAATATTTGTTCCCGATTGGAACCTCTTTATTGTAATGCAAATTTAATACTAACTAAATTTATGTTTCAAAATTTAAAGCAAAGTTACAATAATTATTATTGATCTTGTTTAATGTAATGTACTTACATACACGCATACATACTTATTTACTAAGTAAGAAGACACTTTCGAACATAAGTCTCCAACTTCGAACATTTACATGTATGAACAGTATTGTGGAGATCGTAAGTATGTATGTGTGTATGCCTGTATGTAAATATAAATTGAACTGTTGCTAAGCGAGAAATAAAGAACATTAAATATGAAAACAATTTAAAGTAAAATAAGTAAATAAAAATAACTGAAGTTAAGCAGGGGCGTATCAGCATTTAACATCCTCCCCCCGTTGGAGGTTTAGAGCCTTGAACAGATGATTCTATGAGTAAAACAGCAAGTTTAGTAACCGCGCGTTTAATTAAACCATTATTTGTGCGAACAACTGCGACACGAGCAACTCCATCTTCACCAAATATAACTTCAGAAATACGTCCAATTTGCCACTTCAAGGGTGGTTGATTTTCATCTTTGAGAAGAACCATTGCGCCGCAAGTTATATTTGTACCTTGTTGTTGCCATTTCTTTCGTTCGTGAAGAAGGGATAAGTAAGAACTGCTCCATTTTCGCCAAAAGATTTGTTGCAATTGGGTTACTCTTTGTCACCTGTTCAGACGGCTAGTATCCATTTCGGTGATAATAGGCTCAATTATAGAGACTAGGGCACCTCCAACTAAAAAATGCCCGGGTGTTAGCACCTCAAGGTCATTACAATTTTCAGAAATAGGAAACAGTGGTCGAGAGTTTAAAATTGCAGAAATTTGATATACCAAAGTTTGTAGCTCATCCAATGTAAGAGTGTTTAGTCCAACTGTGCGATAAAAATGCTGCTTAGCTGATTTCACAGCTGCCTCCCACAATCCGCCAAAATGGGGTGACCTTGGTGGGATAAACTTCCATCCTATTTCATCTTCTAGACATTGCTGTTGCAGTGACCTCTGATGAGTCTCACTTAAAAACATTTGTTTTAAATCGAATAACTCATTTTTAGCGCCAACGAAGTTAGTTGCATTATCGGACCAAATAGTTCTGGGCTTTCCTCTAATAGCGATAAAGCGATGAAGAGCCGCTAAAAAGCATGGTGTTGATAAGTCTTGTACTACTTCCATGTGACTAGCCTTGGTTGAGAAGCGTTTAAAAATCGAAATATAGCATTTGACAGGTGGGCGATTTCTCACTTCAGACTTATAATAAAATGGGCCGCAAAAATCCACGCCAGTAGTGTGAAAAGCTCTGTTTGGGCGTACTCGATCTGCAGGCAAGTTTCCCATCACGTGCTGTCTTAACACCGGTTTCATTCTGAAGCACTGAAGACATTTTGAGATAGTAGAGCTTACCAATTTACGGCCTCCAATAGGCCAATATTGCTGCCGAATTGTAGCTAGTAAAACCTGAGGACCAGCATGCAACAACCTTTGATGAAAATGTATTATCAAAGACGATGTCAATGGATGATGTTTAGACAAAATAATAGGGTGTTGAGCATCGCATTCGAGACAAGAGTTTTGAAGACGACCGCCGACACGAATTAATCCAAATGAGTCAATTATAGGCATCAGTGAGTAAAGCTTGCTGGATGAAGGTAAATTTTGATTTGATTTGAGGGCCTTATACTCAGCTGCAAAATGAATTAACTGTATGTTTTTTATTAAAAGATATGTTCCGTTTTTTAAGTCTGTTGGCGTAAGCCTTTCATCTTGGGTCTTCAATTTAGGGTACGCAAATTTAAAAACATATGCAAATATACGTTGCATTTTTGGAAAAGAATTGTGGTACTTACACTGCAATGCAAAATCAGTTAAAGAAGCTGTAGCTAGTATATTTCGACGTCTTTCAGGTAACTCCGTCAAAATCCATATTGGAAGGCCATTTTGAAGATTCAAGACACAGAAAATCAGGAGCATTGCTCCATAATGTAGAATTAAGTAATTCCTGAGGTGATGAGCCTCTTGAAAGTATATCTGCAGGATTAAGGTTTGTTGGAACATAGTGCCACTTCATCTTATTTGTGATTGTTTGTATTTGAGAGATCCTATTGAAAACGAAAATATTATAATTTGAAGGCTGCTCCTGAAGCCAAGAAAGTACGACCATTGAATCTGACCAGCAATGTACATCACAATCATAAGGTAGTGTTTTTACAACTTCATCCACAAGTTCTGCTAGGAGACACGCCGCAGAAAGCTCAAGTTTCGGAATCGTTAAAGATTTAAGGGGTGCAACTCTAGACTTAGAGCATAACAATGATGGTTTAACAATATTTTCAGATTGTGATCTTATATAAACACATGTCCCATATGCTACCAGACTGGCATCACAAAAGGCATGTACTTGGACATTCTTGTTTGACTTCAAAACACATCGAGAAAATTTAAAATACTCAATGGAATCAAACTGCGAAATATATTCGAGCCATGATGAATGTAAAAACTGGGGAAGGCTTTCGTCCCACTGTAGCCTCAACTTCCATAAATGTTGCATAAATATTTTTGCTCTAGTGATAATTGGACCAATTAAACCTAGTGGGTCATACAAACGGGCAATGGACGATAATATAGAGCGCTTCGTAACAACTTTGCAATCATCAACAGAATTAAATGAAAAAATAAAATTGTCCGCTTTGGGATGATAAATCAGGCCAAGTGTTTTAGTGATATCGGTACCATCACTAAATTTTAAAAGTGGCTCGCATTGTTCTGGCGGCGTGTCCTCTATAACGGCTGGAACGTTTGAGCACCACTTTCTTATTACAAAATTTCCACGCTTTAGCAAGGCTGCGACCTGCTTTTGAATTATTCGCACCTCCTCAACAGAATCACCACCGGACAGCATATCGTCCACATTAAATTCACGCTTTATGACCTTTGCACCCACGGGAAAATTTGTTTCCTCTTCATGTGCCAATTGATGCATTGCTCGAATAGCCAGGAATGCTGCAGGACGTGTACCATACGTAACTGTATCCAATGAATACGTTTTGATTTCATCTTCTTCGTTTTCTCTCCATAGAATACATTGTAGATAATTATCTGGATAAGAAACACGAACACCCCTATACATCTTGCAGATGTCTCCACTAAGAACAACTTTGAAGCATCGAAAACGCAGAAGTGTACTGAACAATTTTGGCTGTATAGTTGGACCTGTATACAAAATATCATTAAGAGACAATCCAGTTGTTGTTTTTGCAGAACCATCAAAAACAACTCTTAATTTGGTTGATGTGCTGTCCAGCTTATACACACAATGGTGTGGGAGAAAATATGTCTTCTGGGAAACCTGTGAAGAAATTAAAGACATATGGTTCAACGATATATACTCAGCCATAAATTTTGCATATTGCGTCTTCATATCGGGATTTCTTCTGAATTTTCTTTCTAAACCTTTAAAACGTTGTAAAGCACGCTGATAAGAGTCACCAAGTTTATGCCTACCACTTCCATCTATTTCAGGCAAACGAACGGATAATGAACCACAATCGAGGCGAACCATATTTTTTAGGAAATGATTCTCGCAGAAAATTTCCTCCTCAGAAAACGAGCTACAGCTGCCAAAATTATTCTCCACTTCCCAAAAGCTTTTTACTACAGAGCCCAATTCATCATCATGTTTTACTTTGGAACTAACTGCTAATGACCATGAATGATTAGAACGAATATTACCGCCA
Source organism: Sarcophaga carnaria (assembly GCA_958299815.1). NCBI lineage: Eukaryota > Metazoa > Arthropoda > Insecta > Diptera > Sarcophagidae > Sarcophaga > Sarcophaga carnaria. The sequence goes on along the minus strand of OY283153.1, from coordinate 70,179,772 downwards.
GCAACTACCCAACCTAATAATGTTTTTTGTAACATAGGCAAGTTTTCAGCCAATTTAATTTGTTTAACTGACATTAATTCAAAAAACAATTCGGCGCCAATTAAAATATCGATACGACCACATCTATCAAATGAGGGATCAGCGAGCTCTATATTGTCAGGGATTTTCCACTCTGACCTGTTGGAAATAATGCTGGGCTGATAATCAGTAATGCTGGGAATCACCATAGCCGTCAATGATGTTGAATAATTTCCGTTCCTGGACTTGATTAATATATCAACTGATTTATCAATAGTTAAATTACCATCACCGATTCCAGAGATACTTGCGAATGTCCTTTCACACTTCAAATTTAAAAAGTTTGCAAATCGGTTTGTTATTAGATTAAGTTGGGATGCCAAGTCGAGTATTGCGCGACAAGGTGCAAAAATTCCAAAACTATTTTTGACCATCACTACAGCTGTTGCGAGGAAAACAGTTGTAGTGGACGCTGATGTTATTTTTGCTGGTGCATCATTGAACGAAATAAGCACCGTTTGAGCAGGGCTGGTAACCATGGATGAAGCGACGAGATTATCTGTGGGAGTACTATCAATGTGCAACAATGTATGGTGCTTTGAGGAACACTGACGGCAGCAACCGGAAGTACAACTTTTAACCATATGACCTTTCCGCAAACAATTAAGGCATAATTTTAAATTTTTTACCTCTTTAAAACGTAGAGAGGGTGATAAATTCAAAAATCTCGAACAATTACTGATGAAATGATCTTTAGAGTCACAGAAAAAGCACAATTTATTTTGAGATGCAACATGAACATGCCGATTGATTTGGTTAGATTTTTTCAAAATATGCGGTTTCGAAGGGTTAATTATTCCCGAATTTTCACAGTTTTCTGCCATGCGACACCTTTTGTCTAAAAATGCTGCCATTGAGGCCCAAGTTGGCAAGTCATTTATTGGTAGCCCTTCTTCCCATTTTATATGCGATTTGACATCCATCTTTGTTGTTACCAAATGGATCAATAAACCATCGGTAATTTGCTGTTGATCTCCAATAGTTTGCATAGCACGCAAATGTGCATTAAAACTGTCACTAAATCGACGCAAATCAGCAGCAGACCCACTTTCAGCACTGCTTATGCGTTTGAAAATTTAGCAGCTTATTGTCAAAACGATTTTTCTACAATACCATGGCTTCGTCGTAGTTAGCTTCTTTCAATTCAAGCGACGCAATTGTGTCTAGGGCGACACCTTCCAAATTTGCACGCAAGTAATGAAACTTTTCCAATTTACTCAAGTTACTATTATCATTTATAATAGTCGAGAACAATGCGAAGAAATTAGGCCACTCTGTGTATGAACCACGGAATTTCGGCAATTGGATTTCTGGAACCTTGGTTTTACGCGATGTTGCGTGAGACGGTGACTCATCGAGAGAAAATTGGCGAAATGTTGACGAACGTTGGTTGGAATCAGTTTTGCGAACCTCAGCGATTTGACGGGTTAACTTAGCTTTCACTTCGAAATACAATGACATAAAAACCATGCTGGCACTGGTATCCGATGCACTGCATTCATACTGCTCTATCATGCCTTGTGCCTCTTCGTAGCATTTGTTGATTTTCTCGACGTATTCCAAACGGACAGATAGCTCTGCATCATCATATTCCTTAAGCTATGAATGTGTACGATTTTTATTTAGGTCTTCTAGTTTTTTCCAGCGAAACAGCAATCTTTGAAAAATAGGGCAACAAATTCACCGACTTATCTGCTTCACCAGAATTAGGAGATCCTTCACCATTATTTTTTGACATTTTTTTTTTAATTTTATTGTTAAAACCGTCGAATAACAAAAGCGTTTTAGTTATTAATATACAAATTTATATTAATTTACGAAATTTTCTTTTAGCCTTTAACCGAAAAAACAAGACAAACTAATATCCGAATTGATACTAATTTTTTAAAAATTATTTAAATATGCCGACGGCAAACGAATTATCAATATTCGAATTAATATTGATATTCAAGAAAGATTACGCGATACCTATCAATATCCGAATTGATGTTGATCTTTTAAAGTATCACGTCGGGGTCACCAATGTTTCGAGCCTGTAATATTTTTTACAAGCTAAAAGCTACTTTTTAGCTATAGTTTTCAAATATTTATTCCCGATTGGAACCTCTTTATTGTAATGCAAATTTAATACTAACTAAATTTATGTTTCAAAATGTAAAGCAAAGTTACAATAATTATTATTGATCTTGTATTGATCAATGTTTTAATGTATGTATTTAATGTACTTACATACACGCATACATACTTATTTACTAAGTAAGAAGACACTTTCGAACATAAGTCTCCAACTTCGAACATTTACATGTATGAACAGTATTGTGGAGATCGTAAGTATGTATGTGTGTATGCCTTTATGTAAATATAAATTGAACTGTTATTAAGAACATTAAATATGAAAACAATTTAAAGTAAAATAAGTAAATAAAAATAACTGAAGTTAAGCAGGGGCGTATCAGCATTTAACATAAGCAATTGGATAAAATTTATGGTTTTAATCAAGAAGTCGACGGAAGTTGGAGATATGTCAAGGAAAAATTTATATTTAATAGAGATAATACTACGCGGATAGGAAATATGAAATTGAAAATGACGCCTGGATTATTTGAACTAGTATTTTATAAAAAACCTCTCCATTATTCTAAAAATGATTTGAAAAAATTTATAGAGATCTTAATTCATACCAATGCACATAAACGTCGCTATGAACCTAATGAACAAGTGAAAGGAACACGAGCCTTCAAATATATACGAATAATTAGACATTTATTCGAAACAACAACAAACATTTTAACAAAAGACAGCGGTATAAATGGCTAAAATCACTAAATAATCTGAAATCAAATTACATACATTGGGATGATCCTAATGAACTAGTTGACAGACCACGTTTACTTCTTTCATCGGAAGGTGCTGCTCACAACAATCATCAAATAATTTCTAATATCGAAGAACTTAAAGGATCTAAAATAATTTATTTGAAGAGTGAAACAAATGTCTTATATTAATAAATTTGGAAAAAGTTTTAATAAATATAATCATAAAAACAAAAAAATGTCGTAACCAAAAAATATTTATAACACAAATACATGATGATCTAGCTGATCAAATAAACAATTTCAACATTGAGGTAGAACATGTTTCTCTAAAACATGACAATGACAAAAAAAAAAAAAAAATAGACAAAACCAAAAAAGTGGATCGATATCAGGTATAAAGTAAATCGTGAGCAGATATAAAAGAGATCGGGACCAGATATAAAGCAAATCGTGATCAGATATAAAGTAGATCGTGACCAGATACAAAGCAGATCAAAAACAATATCAAAAAAATAATAAAAAAAAATAGGCATGGTGAACATTTCGAGGGTTGCGAATGGTCGAATGAAAACAGCACATGCGGTCCTGACACATGCTCCTGTATATTTTATAAATATAGACTATATCGAGTTGAAAATATAATTAATTTTTATAATTTTACTAAATTTAAAAATTTTGTTTTCTATAAATTGTAATTTTCAATAAATTCAAACGAAGAAATTGTATAATAAATGAAGAAAAAAAACTTAACCACATCTGAAATCTTTGTGTAGTTAATTATTACTCTTTGTTCAGAGTACAACGTCCCGCACTTACGCAACCTACTATTGACTTTATAAAGAAGGGAAAAAATGGTGACAACAGCTGAATTGGAAGAACTATTAACAAAACATAGCAATCAAATTGATAAACAACATATTGATTTATTTTTAAATATTATCAATGAACTAAGGCTATGCAACATTAGTAAAATAAGTAATCCATTTTTATGTATTAATAATGTCAGACATTTGTATTATTGTGAAAAAAATTAGTCAGAATCTTTTGACATTTGCAGATGTCACACCTTTTATGAGAAATATCTGTTAACACTTAAGCTATTTAATCTGTATAAACGAATGTATAAATTCGAATCTGTAAAAGTCTGAAAAAGTAATATCTAATAAAATTTTCAAAAAATAATTTTTTTTATCTTTTTTTATTTCTTTATTTTTATAAATCATCATCATCATCAACATAATTTCCCATTACACTGTGGGAAGTGAGATCAATTAAAATAGAACTTTAAATATTAGACGGGGGAACTCTCCCTATAGTGTAGCATTCACCTACCTTTTTTACCATATTTACACTGATAATATTTTGCCGAGAGTGAGGGCACGACAATATATTCCAACTTTTTACTCAATTCAGACACAGGTAATGCGTTCATTGGAAAAATATGAGATCCTTCCCATACAAGTTATTAAAACAAATTTCGCATTTATACCGGATTTTGTACAGGAACTCCAATAGCGATCCTGTAGTGCGTTCCTTGTCCTCTTGTTTTTTTAGAAACTGCAATTTTTTCGCTTCTATTTCCTTCTTTTTCTGTTTCTAATTTCTTTAATTTCTCCTCTATTGCCTTCTGCTTTGCTCTATATGACGACGACACCGCAATCGTCGGGGTGATTGATGGTGGCGGTGGCGGTGGCGGTGATGTTCCTGATGTGGCTGATGCTGTTGGCGACGACGATGGTGTCGATTCCAATGACAATGACCATCACTTGTTGGGGAAACCATTGGGTTTCCTCATCATCTAGTTTAAACAAATTCAACGAAATTTTTTTTATTTTTTATTTATATAATTTATTTTTAGGTTGAATTATAGTGTAATGTAATGTAATGTCATTATAATGTAAAGAAAAATTACTTCTCTAACCCACTCTATTTATACTAAATTTTATTTTTTAAATTCCTAATAACAAAACTATAGTTTACATTAAATCATAGAACCTGTTAATTCTTTAGAATTCTTTTATTTTCGCAACAAATATTCATACATTAGCACATCTAATTTTTGGGAATATAAAAAATCATATTGACGAAAAAGTTACAAGACTTTCTTATCTGTTTAAAATTACAGATCCTTCTAATTAAATCATACAAAAAATAAAAAACACACAACAACCATACAGGTTTACATCCCTTTCCTATTTCTTCAAAATTGACTATGATAAAACGTAACAAGAATTTATTATCACAAAAAAAACGATCATACACATTACATGTTACAAACCTATCGACTAACCGACCACTACCCCCTGTAGCGTAGGCATGATCCCAAATTTGTGTGGAGAAACTGATACAGAAGGTACAAAAACATAGTACAGATCTGCATTAGGTCTTTGATTAAATTTAGTGTTATAGGGTTGACATTTTCATTGTTTGTTTCTAATGGCGTATGATCCAATTTTGGTGTCTCGGGATAAGACGAGATAACTTGAATATTAACGCAAAGCGTAGAGTTGGAAATTAATGGCTTTTTAGCATCAGTATCAGATGAATTGCAAACGTTGACTACATCATTAGACATTGATTTATAGAGTATTTTTTCTTTATCAAATTAATCAATAGTTTCGAACACTTTTACACTTTTAGCTCTTGAAGCCCTTTCATATAGTATAATAGCAAGATCAATATTCTCTTCCGCAACATCGTCACCATCGTGTATTCACTCTTTACTCCCATCACCGTCCCTATTCTGATTATCCTATTCTTGATCTTTGTGTGAAGTATTTGAAGAAGGTTTAAATTTGATATCAGGAATATGACCATATAAAACTGAACTTTTCTTGTTATTCTGTACAGCATTATCAATATCGTCATCGTCATCAGTACTATAAACGGAATTGTAGTAAGAAGTATCAGATCTTTTGTTGGACATGGGGTTTCGACGTTTACGTAGACGTTTAGCCTTATGGCTAGTGCTGCTTATATATTCAGTCTCATCTGAGCTAATAGTGTAGACATTATCTATTATATCGGAATCGATTTCATAAGCGTTTAGCGCCAGTACCGTATTATTCTCTATGCCTTCTTGTTTACTTGAAGTTTTAAGAGTTGTGAAATTCAAGGGATCCGTTGCTCCTGCAACTGCAGTCTTAACTTCATTATCTCCTTCATAAAAATTATGTTCATCCTCTTCAAAAATTACCTCTTCCAAAATTACTGACACATTGTTTGTATTATCCTCATTGGTTGTATTTTCTTCATCAGTGCTATCTTCTACCGTAACTGTAGGAGGAATCATTATAACATCGCTACTATCGGACTCTATGTCCGTATCCAAATCAATTATTTCCAAAGGTTTCATTTTATTAGCAACTACTGCGGCAATGCTTTTAGCCTTCTCAAATTCCTGTTTGTTAATCTCTGGAAATACAGCTGTTTGTAATCTCTGTAGCATTCTCTTCTTCCAAGCAAGTGCCGAATTTAACATCAATTTTTGCTTGCCAATCGAGGCAACTTTATTAGAAACATTTGTGGATTGTGATGTGATGCTCTCTTGAGTCGTATGTTCAGCAGTTAACGTTGCAGTTGATGTATTTAGAGTTTTGCTCATTTCCTCTGTCTCTAACATTTCTTTAATTGAATAAACATTATTGCACATTATTGTGTCTGTTAATATAAAATTTAAAAGAAAATAACTTAAAAGGCAATATAAAACCACAAATTCAATACATACTGGTGCATTTAAACCTTGAAGTTCGTTTTAGAATAAATTGAGGGAGGCTTTAGATTAATGAGTTTCTTTAAAAAAATTTGTAAAACATTTAGGGCTATTATTACAACTTACCGTTAAACTTGGGTTTAGTTAGTTTAGCTAAAGGTTTTCTTTATTACAACTTACAGATAAAATAAAGTTAACCTTTTCAAAAATATAGCATTGTCGGAGTAATGTCGATAACACTGTTCAAATTAAACAAGTTTTATTTATACCCTCTGTTTATATTTAAAGCTGCCATATTGAAAATAATATATAATATGTCAAGTTCAAACATAAACTTAACTTTAAAAGTTACCAGTAGGTTGATCTTCCCTTTTGTTTAATGCTGACTTCTACCTTATGATAATGAAAAACAATTTATCTGCCCGTTAAAATTCTCTTTTAGTTGCAATAATGGCCCTTTGAATTGTTGTATAATTAACTCAAAAAAGAAAAAAAAACTTGGAGCTGTTATTTAAGGCATTTATAAATGATGGCAGATGAAATAATTTGCAATGTTTTTGGAGTTGTTTTAAACAATTTGTATTAAAACATGTTACACAAAAAGTATTCATTGCTTGGAAATATGTATAAACACTTTGTATAGTTCGATATACTCACTCATATTTATCCAGAATGTCGTAAATGAAAATCGATTGTAATGGGAATTCAACACTTTTCGATTTTAATGATTACTTGCTAAATGTGATTTCAACTTAATGTTTTGATCGTTCAGTAGCGACTGAATGCATGATACCGATATTACTACCTATTTATAGGAAATCGGGATTTGTCAACAATTTGGGAAAACACAAAAGTACACTAATTACACATCAGTACCTGAATAGTTATAGAAACATTTGAATACTTAATTGCGATTGTATTTCATTTCCCTACTAATATAACCCTTCAATTTGGGGTAGAGGTAGATGGCAGTACAGGTAGTAAATACACTTCTAAATAACTACCCATATAGATTATATGTTTCGTCGTAAAAAGAGTTATTTATGAATTTTGACAACGTTGTTGTCGTTGATGTTGTTTCACATATTCAACAAATTTCTATTATTTCTTGCAAATTACAGGAAGTATGAAAATGCTATCAATATATATAATTGCTGCTCCTTAACTCAAATCGCGTGGACATGACGTAAGTAATTTTAAATACACGCTTTTGTCATTTAATTTGATTTTATAATATTTTTTTCGCAATTATTTTTTGTTGAATATTCATTAATTATGAACTAACAATAATTATTCAAATCTTTAAAACTATAAAGAAAATTTTAAAACTAAAAACAAAAATTTATATATTTATTTAGCCATTGCGAAATAAAATAAAATATTCAAATTAATAGTTCAAAAATAAAGTATTTATCTCCCTCATCTACTGCCGAACGCCAGAGTATCCTTTCTTTTTAATCGAATATGGCCAGTGCGACGTAAAATACCACGGACTAATGGATTTATGCGGCCATCTAGGTTATCTAAGTACTTTTCAGCGCATCTTATAATTTCCATTTTAACCAGCGGAACGTCCTGATCTTTGAGAATATTCTAGTTTTTGATATACCAAGGGGCGACAGTGATCATTCGTAAAATTTTATTTTGGCGCCTTTGAAATTTCTCTACATTTGAAGCTGAGGCAGTACCCATAACACCATAACACCAAATGGAATTTAATATTGATTTGTATATAAGGAGTTTACAATCTAATTTAAGTGATGAATTTCGACCAATCAACCAATTTATTTGAGCAGTTTTTATATTTATTTGTGCCAGTTTTGACTCAATATGCAATTTCCACGTTAAACGACGATTAAGGTGTATACCCAAGTACTTTACATAAGTGCTTTGTGGTATTGTCTGATTATTAATGCATATAGCAGGGCAGGTCTCTCTCCCAATGTAAAGGTTACGTGGATGCTTTTTTGTTGGTTAACCTTTATTCTCCATTTCTTCAACCATTCCTCCAGTAGGAAACTTGTTCCTGTATGCAGTGTCGTCAACAAATGTGGAAGTATGTATGTATGTTTTCACTTATTGGCATGTCAGCTGTAAATATCAGGTATAAAACAGGACCTAGTATGCTACCCTGAGGAACACCGGAGTTAATTTTTTGAGGAGAACTTAAAAAATTACCTTGTTTAATTACAAATTTTCTATCACTTAAATAGCTGTTCAATATTTCATAATTATTTTCAGGGAATATTTGTTTCAATTTGAGTATAAGACCTTCATGCCACACCTTGTCAAAAGCTTGAGAGACATCAATGAAGAGTGCAGAACAATACTTTTTTTCTTCGAATGCATTTCTTATTACATTAACGAGTCTATGGGTTTGCTGAATGGTAGTAAGTTTTCTTCTAAACCCAAATTGGTGATTTGGGATACAACGGCATTCATTCAACAAAGGTGCTAGCTTACATATCATACATACATACCTTCTCGAATAATTTGGATTGGTTAAGCAAGAGACTTATCGGCCTATATGCATCAACATTGGTATGATCCTTACCCGGCTTCGGTATCATGGTAATGAGTGAAATTTTCCATATTGTAGGGTAATATCTGAGTCGACATAACAGCATTCATAATGAATAAAATAACTTTGTAAATTAACTTTTTAAAATAACTTGTTGCGTATTTTGTCAATACCTGGGGCTTTTCTCGGGTTAAGATTTTTAATGGCATATACAATATCATGAAGCTTAAACCTAATGCGTCTGGGAGTCTTCGCAACAACAATTAGTAAATTTATTAATTTTATGATATGAACACCTAATTTTTATCATGTTTTTGGAATTCCAGAAGACTATTTGGCCTTCAGTTGGATTACACTTTGTTGTAGGAGTTATAGGGATAAACATTTTACAATATTCAAATGCAGTTGCCAAATTTGAAGAGAAAACCAGCCGGCAGCTGCTAATGTATTCTGTATTGCTCAGTACGGTGCGATCTGTGGCCGTCGCGTTTGTTCCTCAAGAACAATTATAATCGTAACGTTGTAGTCAGGAACAAGGCATTGCTATAAGCATGCTGGGAAGCAGGTTTGATGCCAGTTACTGTTACATATAGCCGCTAGTGTTATAAAATTTTATTCAGTTCCACAATTTTTTTATGGGGATATGTCAAGTGTGAACAGGTTTAAATTAATCATAATGGTAACGACGGACTAAACATAACTTATAGCTGCTATGAATCAATTTTTAAGAAATAAAAAGTAGTTTTTCAAATTTCCTTTGTTTCCAACTTTCAGAAGAGGATTAATATTATATATCTTACGATACACATATAAACATACATAATTAGTTACTACAACCATTCAATCAGGATCACGACCTTGTTTCTCACACCACTTATGTTAAGAGTGGCGGGATCAGCTTTAAAGTCGACTCCAAACGGCAGATTTTTGAGAAACACTTCATGAAAATTTTATCAACTCTCAGAGTTTTTGCCAGAAATATGCTGGCCGCCAGAGAAATATTTGTTCATAATTCGTCCAATAAGCTACAAGTCTTAAGAATCAAACAACATCGGATTCATCATCCGGGAACTCTAGGATTATTATCGATTTTAAAATTTCACTTTATATAACAAAAATTCAAAGATTTTCGGTGAAATAAATTTTTAAACATTAAATTTTTGTGTCCAATTTTAACTACTCCTTTGGAAATGTTTTCCTGTTTCTGTAAGCACTCGTAATATTTTGCTATTTAAGGAAAAAATTTAAAAAATTCAGAAAAAAAACTCACAACTGCAATGTCCATGATAACAATTATGGGAATAACAGGACACGTAACATTGCAGCCAGTCAAGTTGTCAGCACATTGTACCATCGTCAAATACATACTGCACTATTTATGTATATCTTTCAATATCTATCGTTTCTGAGTTAGAGTATTTGTAATGTTGTATTATCCATAGTAAATGGCAATTGACATTATTATTTTTTCTTTTTTATTTTTTTCCCACCTAAAAACTAATGAAACGGAAGCGGTAGGTCCACATGTTCGTAAGCATTAAATTGATTTCCTTTACAGCATACTTAATTTATGGTAAACATGGTAGGTAAAACATAAGTTAACATTGAAGTTACATTTATTGGTACACATTCGTTATTCTGTCGTTAATACTATTCGTTGTTGCTTAGAAATTTTTTATTCATTTTATTGTGTCACCAGGCACCATCGAAACTTTGTTTATTCAGTCGGCATGAAAACTGAACTTTTCAGGCAATTGATGTCAATTTTACCCAATTTCGCATTTCTTAACTTTGTTTGATTTCGAAAGGATTTACAAATGATACGGAACAAATAAGAACCATAAAATATAAAACATTTCGGTGACCTATTTAGTCAACAATAAAACTGTTTGAAATTGTTATTTTTATGTTATTATAGACACATAATTAGTCATTACAGACCTTCAGACGGGATTACTTACGATTCTCACAACAGTTATGTTGTGTGTGTTAATTTTAGACCTGAGTGAACCTGCGGTTTAAAGTTGGCTCCGAACAACAGATTTTTGAGAATCTTTTCATAATTTTATAATATTTTATAAAATTAATATTATCAGGTAGTTAGATGGGTAGAAAACAATGTCAATAAACAAAAGAAATAGGGTCATTGTAATATCAAAGACGTCCAAATCTCTATAATTCATCCATAACGGAGAACTGAATAAAAGCATTCATTGTGTTCAACATGCATTCATTCAACAACTTCTACTGATATCGCTACATTCATATTCACTGTTTTCGTTAATTGTCCTTTGCATACCTTTTTTCCCAGAAAAGCTGTCGCTACGTTCTTTTGTGTAAAATTACTTCTGAATATAATTTTGCGTTTCATTCAATAGACATGTTAACCATTTATACTATTTCAAATATCAAATAACCTTCTAAAATTTACTAAAATATAATAATAAATAAAGTTTAGGTGTTATATACAACAATTAAGAATCGTTAAATCCATTTAAAATTACAAGAAAATTGTTTTACTAAAAAAAATAATTTTTGAATACCTACTGCGTATATAATTAAAATTCGAATTAATTTATAAGAGCTTTGTCAGCAACATTAAGAAGCGACACACACTTGCCTAGTTTGTGTAAGATTATCTTAATATTAGTTATCAAACATTAAGGCTGCCTTCCAAAATGTTAGTTGCCTTGTGTTTGAACAAAGTATCGTGTTTCATAATGCCGCTGTACAAAATATATACAATGTATTCTATTTCAAAACGTCGTCAATGTATATTTTTAATGCAGTCAAAAAGCAATTAGGGTTCGGATTTATAGTTGATGCATTGTTTGGTTACTTTACATATCTACATAGTTTATATACAGTAGTAGAACTGCATGCAAACTTTGTATTGATACATTTTGGAAGGCGGCCTAAATGTGCAGATAGATGCATTATTGTCATTAAAAAATAAGGCGTGCCTATGTGCAGATCTGTACATAAAGGATTACATTGACAGAGTAATAAGTTCTTTACTAATGCCTTTGCAATTAAAAAATCAACCATACCGTTATACAGGTATGAGATGAGATACTCAAAATTTCACAAATGTCCTCTCCATATTCTATAAATTGGTTAGTAAACAATAGAAAATACTTTTTTCCGCATTCAACATAAATAGATCGATGAAAATAGATAACCAAATTTAAATCAATTCATTATACCATGGCTGACTGAAATAGTTGTTTAAACCTACAGATTTTTGTATGAAGAGGTATAACAAATAATCGATAAAGATATCAAGGAAAAGTTTTAATTATTCGAACTGAAGAAACTTTAAAGGCGGTCTATTTGACAAGCAGTTACAAAAATTTCACAAAGAAAAACCTCTACAGTATAATCAACAGATATCTGAAATATCGAAAAGCGTTACCGTAGCCATTACTATCATTTAATTATTTATTACAAATTATATCTAATTATATGCAAAATGAGCCAATCAGAGTCTCAGATGGGAATCGAACCCACGATCCTCACACTAAAAGTCGAGCACATTACTCACTAGAATACCAGGGCACCCGCAACAATCACTAATAAACGTTATGTAATACTAAATTTAGATGCGAACAATGAGTTAAGTATTAGCGATGTTATAATGGCTATAAACTACATTTAAGCTTATTATATAGATCACAGTTGGCAACAAAATTTATAATTTCAGAAGGCAAACAACTAATGTATAGCTGAACGTCATCTGCATACATACATCTATCTGTACATTACAGTACATCAACTTTGGTGGCAGATCACTATAGTAATAATGGACTAAGTATGGAACCTTGTGGCACACCTCTAAATATTGACAGCTATTCGATATATTACTAGTATGGAACTTTGTGGCATACCTCTAAATATTGACAGGCTATTTCATTCATTAGCATCACAATATATAAATTGACATCTATCTCAGAAAGAGATATTATCTCGTATTATTATCAGTCCTTGATCGCAACTCCTCTGTAAGATCAATAAGCGCAGAAAGTCAGTTGTGATTAAGTCTGAAACCAGATTGTCTCTCAGATAGCAAATTATTGTCATACAGATTTTGGGTCATTTGCATGTAAATAATTTCTTCGAAAATTGTGTCGAAAGTATAGTAATATTGCTATTAGGCGGAGGTCATATCTTGTTTAGGTACAGGTATTATTTTAGAACATCTCCACATTGCAGGGAAAATAGACGATGTAATTATAGTATTTAATAAATGACTTATATTTGGAAGAACGTATGGCAGAACTAATTTAATAAATTTAGGATTAATTTCAACATTGGAAATGGAATTGGATTTAATGCTAAAAATAACTTTAAGAACATCTTCTTGAGTAACGTTTTCGAAACCAAAATTAGATTGATTCATATGAATACACGTAGAACAGACATCAGTTGATTTGTAATACTACAATTCTGCGTTATTATTCATTATTCCTAAAGATCCAACGTCCCCCATTTTTTGTAACATAATAACTGACTGGTTTTTCCGTAACAGAAACTAGATTAAGCGGCTCTGATTTTTAGGTTCGTATCGTTCCTGCTTGCCTTAAAAATTGTGTAGAATTAAGCCGTCTTAAATCTTTTCCACATATAATATGCATTATTCCCTTCATTAATTGAGTTGTTACACACATTGGTAAATCACGAATTTAGATTTCGTATTTTTCCAGTCTTAATGGGAACAATTTTTTCAAATAGATATTGTATATTATTATAGTAAAAACGTAACCTGCTTGTCCACTGTAGGCATCTGATTTCAAGATAAGTAGTGGTTACTAATTTTGTTTGCAATGAAACATAATAAATTAGCCAATTCACACGACTCTGTATCTTGTATGTTGTATTGAATACACTTGGTTGTTTGTGAACGCTCAACGCTATGTTGTATTGTGAAGTTCGTATTCCAAATGTCTTCTTCTTATCCTTCTTCATAATTTTTGGCATTCACACAATTTGATAGCACGAAACCAATACAACTTTTTAAAAACATATGCAAAAACACATTTTTTTTCAATCACAAAATTTAATAGCACGAAACCAATACAACAAACATATGAAATATTTGTGTATAAGTGTATCAGATTTTTACATGAAAATTATCAACTACAAGCATACACTGTTGTATGTTCGTCCAACAATACCCTCAATACTACGATACAACGGCTTGAGTGAATTAACCAAATGTTTTTAAAATTCCTACACTTAATTGCTTATTCCTAAATTACTATCCCAAAGGCATAAGACAGGAACAGAGCATCGTTTTTTGAAAAAGCGCAAAAGTAGAAAGTTGGTCAATGAGAAGCGTTCGATTAGGATTGTCAACAAAGCATAAATCAACTAGAGTACTAGTGGTAAAAGGGTAATGCGTAGGAATAAAACTGTTTATTAAATGTAAACCAATGACGCTCGTATCTTTTGCCAATCCCCTATCAAAAAGCATGTTGAGATTGAAATTTATTCCAGGTGCTAATCGGTCATTTTTCACATTTAAGTGTTTGTCATTTATGGGTAGTTTAATTAAAGTTTAAATTAGTAAGTAAGCAAAAGGATATTCATATCTAAAGATTAGATTTCTTTGTAATAGAATAGTTCTCTTTACTTTAAATGCCCACAGGTCTCTTTCCAATGCAAAATAAATTATTTTCAAATATTGTATTTGATTGTAAGAAACATTACTATATTTTATTTAAAAATTTATTTAAAAAATGAGAGTTAAAACAATTTTTTGGTTAATTTTGGTTTTCTTTTAGTTTTTCTCTTAATAGTATTAATGCCGTTTTAACTCCACATTTCGGAACAATAATCCGATGAGTGACCGCGAACTTTGCATATGAAGCATGAAGGACTATTTTGAGAAATGGATCCATTCGTAAACACTTCTGTCTTGTTCCCACACTGCAAAAAAAGAAGATGGGATAGTTAAATAAGTGAAACAATTTTTCATATAAAAAACTTACTTTTAGGCAAATGTTATTCGGACACATTGCCTCATTACATCCGATTTCACCGCACACGTAACAAATCGTGTATTTTGTCAGTCATTCCCATGTGAAAGTACACTTAAACACTTTGTATATATCGAATCGAATGTCGTATATGAATTATTAAATCCTTTCGACTTAATATTTACTAGTTGGATTGTTAAATAACAACTGAGTTATTATATATTGAAATCGAGGTCTGCTAATAATTTGGGAAAACGCAAATGTTCACTTATTAACACATCAGTACTTGATTAATTATGAAGATATCTGAAAACATTACCTAATTGTGAAGGTAATAACGAATAATTTGTTTCCCTAATAATAAAACCCTTCAGTTGACAGTACAGGTACCAAATACAGTTGTAAATAACTATACCTATGCATTCTATGCCTTGTCCACAATAATAATTTTGTTTTTGTATGTACCTAAATTTGTTTTTTCGTTTTATTACAAAGTACAATGGGTCACTTCGACCCATACCTGTTAAGTAATGATTAGTAATCGTAATGATTAGTAATTTGGTTACTTTTTTTGAATGGTGAAATAATGAATACAATTACGATTATTTTTGGTTAATTATAGCTAATAATTGATTACGATTACAAAATAATCAAAAAACAACCAGGATTACTGGCGATTAGTCTAATAATCAAAAAGAATCAAAAGTAATCAAAAATGTTCAAATTGTTACTTTTGGATTACTTTTGAATATTTGAAAATAATCAAAAAGAATTATTGAAAACAATTTGATTACTTTTGGTTTACTTTTGATTCTTTTTGATTATTAGACCAATCGCCAGTAATCCTGATTATTATTTGATGACTTTGTAATCGTAATCAATTAGTAATTCGAAAAAATTGTTCATAGAATTATATAATCATTACGATTCTTTTTTAAAAGTAATATAATTGATTACTAATCGTAATCGAAATTTAACAGGTATGCTTCGACCTCCGAGTACTGTACTTGTCTTAATTGACAAGTACACGTCCTCTAACCTTTATTACAAAAAACATGTTATTTTTTTAATGTTCAACACTTTTTGTTATTTCTTGCAAATTTTACGAAATATGAAAATTCTATTAACCTATATATTTGCTGCTTCTTGACTTAAATTGCAAGGATATGACACAAATATTTCTTGTGAATAAAATCCAATTCTAAAAAATTTTCTTGTAATTTTAAATACACGTATGGAAGTTTTGTAATTTAATTTCTTTTTATGATATAAAAACTTAATAGTTATCATTGCTTTTGGAATTACTGGAGCCTATTTGCTTTCAGTTTGACCATAGTTAGTTAGTTAGATTACAGTTATAACTTATAATAATCAAATAAAGTCGTAAAATTTGAAGGGAAATACAACTAACTGCAGTACAAGACCTGTCAATGTATCCTGAAAATGTGCTGTTCAGTGCGATTTGTGGGCCGTTGGTAACACTGGATCATATTTCTTTGAAAATTTTACTCAATTCGACTATGTATTGTGGAAATATATAAAGTCACCGCATATGCAGTAGCCTTAGGCAGTGTGTTGCCATGAAAAGTTTCTAAAAAAATCCGTCTTTCGGAGTAAACTTTAAACTGCATCCCGCCACTCATGTATAAAATTAACACCCACAACATAAGTGGCGTAAGCAGCTAGGTAGTAATTCTGACTGAAAGGTTGTAATGAGCAATTATGTATGTATGTATGTATATGTGAAGTCTCTCGTGAAGTCGTGTGACAGTAAGTCACAATACTAACCATTATTGACTAACCATAACTTACAGCTGCCATAAGTCAATCTTCAAGCATTCATTTATTGCACCAAATAAGTTTTTTGTGCTTTAAAATTTTAAAACCCAGACGCACTTAAAGATTCCCGTAAAAAATTTATTTTTTTCGAAAACTTCGGGTTCATCTTTTGGGAATTATAAATTCCACTTTAAATCACAAAAATCGAAAGGTTTTCGTTGAAATAAATTTTTAAACTTTTAATTTTTGTGTGGAGTTTTAACTTCTCCTTCATACGTACTGTACGGTGACCTGTTTTGTCAATAATAAAACTACTTGAGTAATGTTATATTACAGAAAAATTGTTACTACGAGTTGTATTTAATTAGCTTTATGTTATATTTATCCTTTATAAAATTATTATTATTGAAGTCGCCGTGGTCTAGTAGGTAGTGTGTTGGCTTATTAGACGAAAAGCCAGGGTTCGAGCCCCAGGGCAGACATCAAATAAAATACAAAAAGTATTTCTTCGGCGTCTTCCTCTCAGCAGATTTCTGTCAAGAACCCTGAGAGTAAATAAAATTGCCATGAAAAGTTTCTCAAAAATCTGTCGCTCGGAGTCGACTTTAAACTGTAGGTCCCGCCACTCATGTATAAAATTAACACACACAACATAAGTGGTGTGAGAAACTAGGTCGTAATCCTGACTGAAGGGTTGTAATGACCAATTATGTATGTATGTATGTATGTATAAAATTATTATTTACGGGTAGGCAGATGAATTGGAAAGGTCCACAATTGCCCAATTCTCTCAGACTCATCCAGAGATCTGAATAAAAGCATTCACCATGCTCAACAAGCGATCATTCAACATCAATTTCTACTGATATTGCTATATTCACATTCGCTGTTTTTGTAAATCGTCTTTTGTATACCTTTTTCAACTGCAACACCCTGACACATGAGGTAGCGCATGATCTCAATTACAAGAAAAGCATTCGGTACGTTCATTTGGTGTTTGAAATATGTGTATATACATAAATACTTCGGAACATAATTTTGCGATTCATTCAATAGACATGTTAAGTTTCATTAACTCTATTTAAAATTAAAAGAAAATCGTTTTACTCAGACAACAATGACTTCCGAATATGTACCTACAGTGAATATGTACCCTGCTGAGAGGAAGTCGTCGAAGAAATAGTTTTTCACATTTCTACTCCTAGACTACGGCGACTCATAATTTTAATTAAATCTCTTATCATCTCTTATTATCTCTTGAGTATCCCCCATTTTTGTTTGTACACGGCACTTTATAAGAAATGTTTTAAATTTTTATTTTATAAATTCATCGTTGTTAAACGAACAACATTAAATGCAAGTGAATAGAGGAGTATTACGCTACAGTATATTACTGTTCCAAGAAAATATGGTGTAAACAATTGAAAGAGTACATATAATAATAAAAAAACAAGAAATTACATAAAATCACATGAAATGGTTTGCATATTGAGGAAGTAACCAAGTTTTGTAATTAAATTGTGACTCTCTCCATTGACTGGTTAGTACTGAAGCAGCAAATTTGTTCAATCATTCTCACTCAGTTTCAGTGTAAACTAGTGAAGTTATAAAAATTAAAAAATTTAAATTAAAAATACAACATTACTACGCATTTGGAAATAGATAAATAGAAAACAGACAAAAAGCAACAAATCTCACACAAACATGAATAATTTTATTTTATTTGGCGTGTGTGTTTGCCTGTTTATTTTATAAATCATATTGACAAAGGAATGTAAACAAAATTCTTGTCGATTTTTTGAAACAAATTAAAATTTATTTGTGTAAAAATCATTAAAATTGCAGAATATAAGTAAACTTATTACGGCCTAAACAGAATCATAAATTCGAGAAATTCCCTTCTTAAAGCAAATGTTATATGGTAGATAGTAATTATAATATTGGAGTTTCCCCGACTTTTGAATTTAATTTTATTATAAACGTATCCTAGTGTATAAAAAGACACTCAAAATAATACAAGTCCACATTGTGATATTATAGTTATAGTTGGTAACATCATCAAAGAATATTAGCTGGTACTTCAAACTCTTCAAAATGAACTCTACAGTTGGATTTTTTGATGAACATATTGTTATGTTATATACTCATTTTGTAAATCAATATATGCCCGAATATTTTCTATCATTCGAATATACGCCGTGGATATTTTCACTGCTTGGTTCAGTGGTCATTGGTTTAAGCGGTATCTTACCATTGCTAATAATACCAACTGATGAAAAATTAAACGAACAAGGATTTAAAGATCCTGGTGAATCAAAATTTCTAAAAGTCCTACTCAGTTTTGCTGTTGGAGGACTCTTAGGAGATGTATTTCTGCATTTATTACCTGAAGCCTGGGAGGGTGACAGTGAAAAACCGACACCAAGTGGTCATCCATCTTTAAATTCTGGCCTTTGGGTATTATCTGGAATTCTAATTTTTACAATAGTGGAGAAAATATTTTCCGGTTATACTAATGCAGATGAAAAAAATCCACAACCAAAATGTGTTGAAATTGCCAATTGCCTGCTGCGTCGAACTGGTGGTAAAATATTAGAGGGGCAAACTTCTGAAAGTTGTGGTGGGCAAGGCTGTGATATTGAAGATGTCCCTAACGGTTGCTTTTTGCGTGAACGGGAGCAAAAAACCAAAGAACAACCTAAAAAAGTTGCTGGATATTTAAATCTAATGGCGAATTCAATTGATAATTTTACCCACGGCTTGGCAGTAGCAGGTTCATTTTTAGTTTCATTTCGTCATGGTGTCTTAGCTACATTTGCTATTTTGTTGCACGAAATTCCTCATGAAGTTGGCGATTTTGCAATTTTATTGCGGTCTGGTTTTAGCCGATGGGATGCAGCTCGCGCCCAATTACTAACTGCTGGAGCTGGTCTTCTAGGAGCTTTAGTCGCAATTGGTGGTTCGGGAGTTACATCTGCCATGGAGGCTCGTACGTCGTGGATTATGCCATTTACAGCTGGAGGCTTTTTACACATCTCATTAGTTACAGTATTACCAGATTTATTACAAGAGGAAAATCCCCTTGAATCTGTTAAACAACTCTTAGCACTGTTAGCCGGAATCGCTGTAATGGCTGTAATGACCATATTTTTCGAACACTAAAATGTATTTTAAGTAAATAATCATCAAAAAGATATGTCTACTTTTCTAAATATATAGGTTAAAATAAGCTTTTTACCAAATTAAAAATTATTGTAATACACTTATATAAAGAAAAGTACAAACTTTATGCTCAGTGATCGAAATTGTACTATTTTTTTCTTTTTTAATTCCATGAAATTTATTTTTTTTTACGATTTTATTTGGTAATTTTGCTTTTCATTTACGATTTTCTTTCCTCTTTAAAATATTAAAAATTATGTAAATTAAAATTTTTATATAATTCTATTTATAAAATTAGATAGCTAGTATGTATGAAACATTAATAATAATAATAATAATAGATATATGAAATAACTTTCTTGTTATTTAGTTGTTAAAATAAATTAAACTGTATTTGTACGTAAAAACAAAACAAAATTTATTCGATTTGCATTGATATTAATTTTGTATTATAAAATTTAGTTTTTATTATGTAACCATATGCAACTTAGTGAAAGCCATAAACATAAACGATTATAGTTTGAAATTTCAAAAAAAAAAAAAAAAAAAAAAAAAAAAAAAAAAAAAATAATATATTAATTCCAACAAGTCAATCATACGGCTGCTTGCTAATTTGAAAACGTGATTTGCCTACGAAAGTCTTGCACAAAGCTCCGATTTTGTAAAAAAATATTAAAATTTTTCTTTTGTAATAACATAAGAAAAAAGGTATTCTGACAAAAAACTGAATCGAAAGAAAAAGAAGAAGAGCGGAGTATATTAAAATTAAGTTCATTGCTCTGAAACGTGTGAAATAGAAACAATAAAAATAAACAATTTTGTAAACATTTTTAATAAATTTTTTGCACAAAAAAGTAATAAATAGAATTAATAAACAAATAAAAACTAATGATTGTGAAAGTAATAATTAAATAAAGCATAAGCTAAGAAAAAGTGGAATTTGTGGTCAAAATATTAGTGTGAAGAATCCTGCCGCGTCGGAGGTGATATCTTAATTTTTTTTTCATTGTTGCGGCTCAGAAACAAAATTTATTTGTTTAACAAAATGGAATCGATAGCAGCGGCTCTGTTGTTGAAAATAAATATAAAAAACATCAATAATTTTTACAAATTATTACTTATAATTTATAAAATTGCTTACACATAATAGGGTACCTAGACTACTACTGTCCACTGTATGTGTGCATACAATACAATAATGAAATTAGGAATTAGAAATGCTACTGTACAACGACTACAAGTACCGGGGTTGGGGTCCTCAACCTGAATTATACCTTCAAGAGAACCTAACCTATTTACCCTCATGCAGGTTATTCTATATACACGGAAGGCTTTCTTCGTATAAGCACTAGCAACATGATTTTTCCCAGACAAAACCATGATTTAAGCTACAAACACATTCAAAGTTATTGGTTATAGCCTTTCAAAAGTAGATTACATTTTTGCATACCATCACCCATGCAGTTGTAGTAGTTTTGAGCATCAAATCGTCTAATTTATAAAGAAAATCGTCAACAAGTTTTAGAAAGTCATATTATTTTTGTTAAAACGATTATAAATTATCTAAAGATTTTTTATTCTACTTTATTTGAAAGTAAATCGATTTGGTTTTAAAAGATCAAAAACTGTTCATTTGCAATTGAACTTATACTAATTGCTACAGCTTTAGTACATCACAAAGCTACATATGTTTGTTAGGAAGTCAGTGAATGTATTTTGACAAACCTGATCGGTCAATGAAAACGGTAAACTGTGTTCCACAATGAATGGAGTCAAGCTTATTTCTGTAATTTTGCTGTCATATTTTTCTATTTTTCTGTTTCCATCTAATTAATAACATTGGCAATTTCTTAAAGTTTTTTAATTTTGACTGATTTTCTAAAAGACACATTCAATTGGATTTGAGAAATTTTCAATAAGGGGCAACATTTCGTTTTTTCGTCATAAATTTTTTTACAGTAAACTAATCATTTCTAATTATTTTTTTTTTTCTTTTATCACCTTCGATATATTGACACACAATAAAACAAAAACATTTTTTTAAGAAAAACGTCAATTTTTATATGCATACTGAAGGTTGAAAAATAAATAACTATCTTCATTCTAGGCATTCATAATTTTTGTAAAATTTCAAATATAGCACTACAAACTGCTCATTTCAAACGTTAAAAACATTGTTCAAACCCGAGGTCGGACATCTCCAACAAAACGATAACATATGAAAAAATGTTTTTTTGGCGACTTCCTCTCAACATATTTCTGGCAAAAACTCTGAGACTAAATAAAATTACCATTGAAAGTGTCTCCAGAATCCGTCATTTGGAGTAGACTTTAAACTGAAGGTTTCATCACAGATGGAAAAAATAAATGCCCACAACATATGTAAGAGGTGTGAAAAGGTAGGACTTACCCTTGATTAAAGTGTTGTAATGATGAAATAATTAAGTAAGTTAGTTCTTTGTTATTGCTGCCTTTTTTTGGGTGTAAGTTATTTATGTTTGAAACGTTTTATTTAAACCAAGGAGTGCAAAGTGTAATATAAACGTCTCAAGCACCTCTGTTATTTCTGCCAACTATTGCCACCAGTGCCGATTTATCATTGTATTGTATATTGTATATAGAAATAACCGCAATACAGTGTATAACCACAGGAGTGTTATATAGCGAATGCCATTGTTAAATATTCTGACATTAGTTTCTATTATAGTTGTAATACATACAGTATTGTAACAAGTTGTAAGAGATGCAATCAGTGTTGCAAAATACAAATTTTTATATGGTACTGGACTATAACTGAAAGAGAACTTTTCTGCATTAAATGGTACTTTTATAAAAAATATTTATTTATACTTAGGTAGGTAGGTAGGTAGAGGTGGCTGCCCATCCAAGAAAAATTTTCTTGGTGATGGACACACTTCGGCCGCATTGGGCCCACACAGTCATCCGTTGTCCCCTAGTCTCGAAACCATTTGGAGCTCCTGATGAAGCGATTTAGGCTGCCAATGTCAATCTCTGACAGTTACTCCGGATCATCCATGTAGTAAGTACCCAAGTACTTCCTTCTCCTTTGGCATAGAGCCGGGCATGTACCCAGCAGGTGAGGGACAGTCTCCTCTTCTTCCTCATCTCTGCAGCTTCTACAGAAGTCGTTAGCAAGGTGTCCAAGTCCAATGCGCCTCGCATGTGTACCCATAATGCAATGTCCCGTAGTGACACCGACAACTACACTGAGCGCGCCTCTTTGGAGTTTAAGTAGACTCATTGTGCGCCCCTCATCCAGCCTTGGCCAGATTTTACGAGCCGTACTACCCGTGTCCGAGGCCGCCCACCTGTCGTTGACGGAATCGACGATCGCATTATCAAGTATGAGCTTGCAGGTCCTCATTGGTATGCCCAGATTCGAGAACTCAGCGGTGAGCTCGATGGTCGTGCCCCGCCTGGCAAGTTCATCAGCTCTACAGTTGCCCGGAATACCACTGTGTCCCGGTACCCATACGATATGGATGTCATATCGTTCCGCTATCTCGTCGAGATATCTGCGACAGCCGTACACCGTCTTGGAGTTCATCACGTTAGAACTCAAAGCCCTGATAGCCGCCTGGCTATCAGAAAGTATGGTAACGTTCCGCTTGGAGACCCTTCCATCCCCAATAATACTCGCCGCAGCCTGTATGGCCACCAGCTCCGCCTGAAAGACACTGCAGTGGTCTGGTAGTCTTATAGACTGAGCTATTCCAACCGATTCCGAAAAAATTCCACTGCCAACCGCTCCGTTCAGCTTAGAGCCATCGGTGTAGATTTGTACGGAGTCTCTAAACAGGTGGGTCACACCACCCTTCCAGGCCAAGTTATCCGGAACCGATGTTCTGAATCTCTTCGTGAAGTCTTACCTCGGTGTCATGTAGTCACTGCTCCCGACAGCTCCAACTTTCCTCAGGATTCTTGCGTGGCCTATGTCCGAGTTATGCCACTGTCCAGTCGCCCAGAGACGTTTACTTATTTTAGCAGCCACTCCCCTACAGAAAAGGTCAAGCGGAAAGAGGCCCAAAATTATCTCCAGTGCCGACGTAGGTGTAGTGCGCAAGGCACCACTAATGATAATACAGACAGATCTCTGCAGTCGCTGTATTAGTTTCGAATTAGTTTTATTTTCAAGGGATTCCCACCAAACTAGGCATCCATAGGTCAAGATAGGTCTGACCACCGCTGTGTAGATCCAGTGTGTCATCCTAGGTCCTAGGCCCCATTTTCTCCCCAACACTCTGTTACAAGCATACAGGGCAATGGAAGCTTTTTTAGTTCTGTTGATGATATTCGATTTCCAAGACAGCTTCCTATCCAGAATGAGTCCTAGAAAGTGTGCCTCCTGTTTGAGTTTCAGTTCCGTTCCGTTAAGTTTCAATGGACGAAATGTCGGTGGCTTGTACCTTCTCGTGAAGAGTACTACTTCCGTTTTCACCCAAACCACGCTCGGATGCCCACACACAGACCCTACTCAGAGCCAGTTGCATCCTATCTCTGATAGTGTCGACAAATCTTCCGGAGATGACAAGAACAATGTCATCCGCATAGGCAATTGCCTCACATCCATTTTGTTCCAGTATCACTAGTAGCTCATTCATCACCAGATTCTACAAAAGAGGAGAGAGTACTCCGCCTTGTGGAGTTCCCCTCCCTATAGCCCTGGTTGTCTGTGAGCCCCCAAGTGTGGGGTAGATTGTTCTCCCACAAAGTAACTTAGTTATCCAGTTCACCATAGTGGAATGTACACCCAGCCTATCCAGCGCCCTGGTTATAGCGCAAAGTTCCACATTATTGAAGGCTTCTTCAATGTCAAGGAAAGTAGCCAGAGTGTATTCCTTCTGTGCCAGCGATTTCTCTATCCTGCACACCAGGCTATGTAGGGCAGTCTCAACAGACCTCCCCTTAATGTATGCGTGTTGTCCCCCGGAAAGGAGATTTCCATCCAAGGTTTGACGCAGATTCACATCCACGAGTCTCTCCATAGTCTTCAATAAGAAGAAGGATAGACTTATGGGTCTGAAGTCCTTGGGTGTAGTATGAGAGTTTCTTCCAGCCTTCGGTATGAAGACTACCCCCACTTTACACCATTCCGACGGTATATGGCCCATCCGAATACTGGCGACAAACATCGCCCCAAGCATTCCGATGTGTTTCATTTCCAGACGTTGCAAGAGGGCCGGATATATTCCATCCGGCCCCGGAGATTTAAACGGTCTAAATCCGTCTATCGCCCATTTTATCGCGTCCGCAGACATGATCGAGTAGTCCCACTGTGATTCACTCCCCGAGGCGGTTGTTCGCGCATCCGAACCCTGTCCCGGTGGAAAGTGGGTGTCCACAAGAAGATCCAAGGTTTCCTTCTCAGAGTTGGTCCATGAGCCATCCTCCCTTTGCAGTACACTAGGCATAAAGGATGTTGTCGAGAGAATTCTCCTCAGCCTAGAAGTTTCGTTGATAGTTTCCATGTTGCCACAGAAATTTCTCCACGAGTCCCTCTTAGCCCGTCTTAGAACTCTCTTGTAATTTCCAAGGGACACTTTATAGTCCCTCCACTGATCCGCATTACCGGACTTTCTCGCCACATTGAAAAGTCGCCGTGACTCCTTTCTGAGCATGTCCAGATCCCGATCCCACCAGGGTGGTTTTCTTCCACCCCTGTTGACCCTTTTCGGACATGCTTTTTCAAAAGCCCCTACTATGACCTTTGTGAATTCAGCTACTGTAGCCTCAAGTCCAGAAATACTGTCTATTCTACAGCTCGTGAGTGGGTCCAAGCCCAGCCTGACAAGGCGATCATAAAGATCCCAATTCGTGTTTCTAGGATTTCTAATCGCCCTTACAGTATTGTTCCCCCTAACAAGGGAAAATTCAATAAACCTATGATCAGAAAAGGAGTGCTCCTCCGAGACTCTCCAATCTCTCACACTATCATAAATATTGCCGGAGGTAAGGGTTATGTCCAAAACCTCTCTTCTGTTTTTCGTTATAAATGTGGGCTTATTACCCGTGTTACAATCTAATAGGTTATTAGATCTAATAAAATCAAAAAGCGACTCACCCCGTTCGTTGACGTTCGTGCTGCCCCATATAGTGTGATGAGAGTTGGCATCACAGCCAATCAGCAGGCCAAAATTTGCGCGCTTTGCCTCTGTAACCAGTCTCTTCACTGGACCTGGTGGTGGGTGACTGCTTAGGTCATGCGGCATGTAACTGGAGGAGATCCAGTGTTGCTTACCATTGATCTCCGCCGTTAATGTGGTTAGGTCTTCATTGCTGAAATTAGGAAGCAAATATGCCATTAAGTTGTTCTTAATAAGTATACAGGATCTGGACCTACCTACGCATTTGGCATGGACCAGCCTATAATTTTTGTGCCCTAATCCACAAACCTTGTTGGCTATGGACCATGGTTCTTGGATCAGGGCTATGTCTTCTCCTCTGTTCGCCAGCCGGAGAAGTAGTGCAGCCGATGCTGCCTTAGAGTGATGGAGATTTATTCTGTTTCATCCTCTCTCCTCTCCACAATCGTAATATCTAGGCCAAAATCATCTTGATCAGCCTCGTCCAGGAGTTCAGATTCCCTTAACAGCATATCAAAGGCAGATGCTATATCCGACCCAGTGGAAGAGAGAGAGCTAACTCTGGACCGGGTATGAATCTGCGTTGAGGATGCTGTAAGGTTATCCTCCTCCTTTTCTCCATTATCTGATGCACCCATGTGTTCGTCTTGTGGCTTGTCCTCCTGAGGGGCGTTGTCACCCGACTCCATGGGGCGATTATCCTTTTTGTATACTTTTAGGATAATATGTTCAAATCCAAAGGCCACCACACCATTGGATTTTTCCAGGTGCTCCAGGGATTCCTGATTGACTATTATAGTCGCACAGCGAGATCCATGGCGCTCCTCCAACTTTGCAATTTTCCAATTGTGTGTTGGTAACTTTGGATTGCACATTTTTATTATCCTTAGTACTTTTTCTGGCTCTTTTGGAGTAAAAGGTATCCAAGAGCGTGTTCGGGGTCTGCTAGGTATGGCATCTTTGGGCACTACTTCTAGTTTGGCGCCCTTTCATATTTCACCTACCCTCATTATGGCGATGGAGAAGAGATCCAGGGCTCTCTTATCGGCACACGTTACTAACTTCACGTATCCTTGGTGCCAGCCACACATTTGGTAGACTGGAACTGGTCCCGGATTCTCCTCCATTACTTCTAGAAAAACGTTCGCAAGGGCGTCTGCTACAAGTCTCCAGTTCGACGGTGTAATACTGCCGTCTGGATCTGAGCGATCTACAACCGCCATTTCTATGCTGTCTTTAAGCACCTCACTGTATAAGGTGTTCGTGCGATGCGAGCTGCGTGATTTTTTAGCGCCTGGAGCGTCTCCATCAGAAGATCGCTGTCTTTTGACAGCCACCTCCGTGGTCGACATCTTATCTAGTTCTTCGAGCTTTTCCTTGGCCCAGGCCAGTGATTGCACTTCGCGCTGCGTGCGGTTATCTATTGGGATCTTGGAGATCCTGTCTAGAACCCGCTTTGCGCTCAATCGCTCCCTGTACCTCTGCTTCGATTCTTTTATTTTCTGAGCCGTGTCAACCTTTACATTACCAAGACCACTCTTGCTGGACGAAGGTCCGGCTTTTGGAGCAACCTTGCTTCTGGAAAGGCCGACGCTTTTGGCTTGTTGTGTTTTACTGTTTTTTGAGGTACTTTTGAGGTTCTCGTCCTCACTAGTTGAGGCGATTTTCTGATTTTCCTTTATTTTATTTTCATTATTCATTTTTGGTCCCATGAGTTGCGGATAAGGGGAAGGTCCATCTGAGCAGGGATCCGCTGTGCCCAGGTAAGGCTAGTTAATCCTGGAGGTCGCCCGGTATCCAGGATACTCCGTTAGCGACTGGGATATTTTTGATGGGCCCCCAGCCAGGCTGACTATCGGCACGGGTCGTGTAACACCTTAGTCCAGCCCATACCTCTATCCTATGGTGAGAGCCATAATTCATCCGACCTACGATCAAATGAGTGTGGACTCCCCCCCTTGGCTGGCCCCCATCGGGCAACCACCATTACCAGCCGACACCCACGTGGAGGGTTTGGTAGAGGATTTTCGTCGGCCTTATTTATACTTAACACACGTACGGAATGGAAAACAGATAATAACGACTTGTACATGGTCCTCATAAAGGAAAAAAAAATAGCTGATTGGGAGCGTAATAGAAAGTAAAAGACTAGTTTAGTCAAACGTCGACGGAATATAACGGAACGTACGTTCATTTTTAGCATATGAAGAGCAATGTAAATTCTTACCGAATTTACATTACGGTTCGGCAAGCGCTCCCATTGCTTTTTCGTATTATAAAAGCGAACGTAACTTTAATGCATGTTTGGCTAACCGGGGCTACTTTAGCATTACGTTGAAAATGTTGCTAACGAATTAGTAGTAGAAAAACGCAAAACATAAAATAAAATAATAAAAAAGTACTGAAAGTTTCGAAAAAAGTACTAAAGTATTGAATTTTTCAATACTGGATATGTGTTTGAACATGTGAAGCTTATAAAAATATTTCACAAAAATACCATATATTTGTAAATTTACTAGAATAAGAGAATTGAGTTTAAAAAATATTTGATCTCTTTGACTAGAGAGGGTAAACGAGACAAGACAAACTCACTTTACGCAATTTTCTGTTAAGAAAGAGAAGCAAATTTATAAGTAAAAAGGAAATATTTAACGATTTCCCAATGACAACTAAAAATCATTATGGTTTTATAATAATTTTAGAAGATATAAGAGAATGTATTTGGAAGGCAAGCCGTCTGGTCAGTCCACCAATATAAGCACACAGGCTTCATGCATTGCGACCGCTATAATCTACGAAAAGTCTGCTTTCTCCGTATGCCAAATCACAATGAAATGAAAAATAGTATGTAGAGGAATATAAGAAAGTATGTAAGAAATGTATATAGACCAAGGGCCTCGATCTAAGGAATTGATATCGTAGACGTAAGTACAGTGAGCGCCATAAGTGATTCAACACTTTTGTTCTTAAGTTTGAAAAATTTTTGTTCTTAAGTGTAAAAAAAGTTCCTTTATCATGAATTGTTGTTTTTGTTTTAACATTTTATAAGTAATAAATAAACGTTTTTATTTTTGGAAATTTATTCGACTATTCTTTTCTCGCTATCCTAAAAAATTAATTATTTCAGTGGTGTTTACTGACTTTTGGCGCTCAGTGCATATTAGGGAAATATACCTGGTGAAGTGGATAGGATTTGATTACTTTTGATTCCTTTTGATTATTAGAATAATCGCCAGTAATCCTGATTATTTTTAGATTACTTTGTAATCGTAATCAATTATTAACTTTTTTAATCAAAAATAATCGTAATTGTAATCATTATTTTACCATTAAAAAAAAAGTAAACAAATTACTAATCGTTACGATTACTAATCATTACTTAACAGGTATGGATTCCATAAAATCCGAATCTTTAAAATCTTTATCTTAATATCATTATCATAGTCTATTTCATTTTGGCATAGCCTTTACAAATGATTTTATTTATTTATTTTAGCTGAAGACACAAGTGAGTAAAATAATGATTTTTTTTGTATGTTTTTCATTTTCGTTTTGGAAAACAACTTGTTTGAGAATATTTCTACGAATTTAAATTACTTTCAATTGTGGCTGCAAGATATAAAAAAATGTCTAAGTTGGCAACGTAATGAACAAAATTTATGTCAAATTTTTTATCCTTCAGCAGATTACATCAGAAGTTATAGAAAGACATAAAAAAGAAATTAAAACTGCATTAGCTTTTCGTTAATATCAGACTTAAATTTAAGTGGGTGCACAATTTTTTTTTCGCTTTCTGTATATTGCGACTTATGCAGACTGTATCTTAATGGTTGAGTAAGAGCATGGAAATTTTGTGATAAGACTTTTAATTGGATTTATAAAAAATTGTGATATGACAAAAGTAGGTTAAAATTTAAAAATTACTGAAACTCTTTAAGGTATAATTTTATACGTAGCTACGTCTATTCAAAAAGTAAAAGTTGAATTTAGATACACAAAATCGCCATACATCTCTTTAGATTGTTCAGTTTTGAATTATTTCTCTATAATGTGTGGATCCTATTTATCATATTATTGACAATGCTAAATTTGACATAAACAATTTTGAATAATTAATTAAGATTAATTGTCAAATAACAATAAGGACAATAGAAACCAGAGACACTAATTGACCAGATAAAAACGCAATTAACAGTTTTTCCAGGCGTAATATGGGTAGCTAGTTATCAAAAAGTGGTAGAAAGTAAGGAAGCGAATAATCTAGCTAATACAGTACAAACGTCATATCGGCCATTTTGGAAGATAGACTTCTGAAGTTAGAGATATGGGAATGAATTAAGGTGAATTTGGTATACTGTTGAGCTCAACCTTACTTGTACACTGCAATTGCATAGGAATAATAGATATTAATGAACAGCGAAATATGCAGATATTTAAAACATTAAAACGAAGGAAAACTTTTAATATCATTACGCAGTCTTCATAATCTTGAGATCGGTTACTAGACATAAACCATCGTAGATATATAGTTGATACTTAACTTGTATATACCGATAAGCCAGAGATCTTGACACCTTTGGTTGGTATCCTCCTCAGAAACATACCTACATATTTTTAAACAGTCATGTTAACAAAATTAGTAACAAAACGTTTTATCTTTAATGTAATTTTTTCCAAACATTGTAACAAAAATATTTTAAAGTAATGTATTTGCCCTTCATTTCTTCTCGTGTATCTAAAACATCGAAAAGGCCAAGATTACAATCTTTAACTTTAAAAATATTTTTTTTAGGACCAACAGTTATGGGGTGACTCCTACTTACGCAGTGCATTGTGTTGGAACTAGAAAAATATGTTAATGGAAGGAGAAAAGAAGCAGTAGTGTTGGTGGACACTAGATTTGAATCCCTTTATATCAGGGGTGCCCAAAAGTTCCTTATGTAAGTGCAAACACCAATACATTTAAAGAAAAACAAATTTTTATTAAAAAATTTTTGTTGCGAAAACTAATACATATAAAGAAAAAAAACAAAAATATATTATTTATTTATTTCATATACGTACACGGCAAAAAAAATTCATTTCCATTTTTTGTAAAAGTGCTACTTTGAATTATTTGGAAGCATATTAAACATTGTGCTTCACCTTTAAAATAATAAGTAAAAAAAATTACATTTATTTTCTAAATCCATTTTGTAAAGACAGTAAAATGCGAGTGATCATACAATAATTTTTCTGTGAATAATATACGTTTCCAAGTGTTTTTCAAAACACACTTTTTTAAATGATGTAAGAAAAACAAAAACAAAATCTACATTGATGCTCGCTGTTGTCAATGTTTACCAGCAAAGTATACGAAAATGTTGTTGCTGATGAAGAAAGACGAAAAAACTAACAAAGCAAAGTTGTTTGTGTATTTTGTATTACTAGTGGTGAGTGTGCTCCATGCGTATATAAAATATACAGCCCATTGCTAAGCGCTTTTACAAAAACAAATGTGCATGAAGTGCATAGGGCTTGGGCACTACTGCTTTATAGCATAAGTGACAGGAAAGACGTCTGAAGGAAGTGGGTTCCACATACGAATAGTCCGGTTAAAGAATGTATATTGTTTGTAATGCAGTGTGCGATTCACTGGCTTCTCGAGCTCAAACGGATGTGTTCGAGCGTTACTTAGGAATACATGAATCTCAGGAACAAGTCCCTTTATTTCGCTCAAGCAAAATCCGTTCTAGTATCGATAGAAGAATGAAACACAAGTCATATTGCAACTATCCTCTAATGACTCAATAAAGGAGGATACCCCATCGTCATTAATCAGCACCTTCGTCCTCTACTGTACGCATTCGAGAAGCCTAAAAATAAACTTTGAAGCATCACCCAGTACATTAGAGTTAAATTCCATTCCCGGTCGGATATAAGTGGTGTAAATAGTATTTTTGCACCGTCTTAAAAAACCGAGGCACTTGAATGCTTCTTTCGACACTTGAAAAATGTGCTGGTTCATCGAACATCATACTGAAGTTTCACGTCCAGGACATCAAGAGCTGCAGACTCCCTAATACTTAGAGCACCCAGAGATAGAGGTCATGCAATATTATTGCTGTGCTTATGTGTTAATAAACAGCATTGCGCTTTCGGAGACTGACCGTATGTCGGATGTGAGTATTACGCTTTTTCGCCTAAATCTTCAAAGTTTTCGGCCTGCAATTTAATATAGGGAATAGAGTTGGAGAAAAAACAGAGCCTTGCTTCAAAGTATTGTATATTATATTAGATATCGAATAAGTTGCATAACTATTATATAAATTGTTTATTTGCTATTCCAAATAACCTTTTCAGTTTAATTTATTTATTTTTTATAAACTTTTGAATTTGGCTTAGTGATAACTAGTAACACCCATCCCATTTGAGTGTAATACGAGGCACTTCTTCGCTTGATCTTGAAGTCTTTGTCAGAACCATCTCCAACATAGCGAATGGTACCCACTGTTGAATTCAATTTGTATACACATGACGCCTGCTTTAATCAAAGATGATTAAGTTTGATTTCTTCAAAAATATTAACTAACAAAAAATTTTTAATTAGTTTCGGGCACACAAAAATTGTTTCGTTATATGTCAGCATGTATTCCTTGTTCCTCTAAACGTATGGTAATACAAATTTAAACAAAAAATATAAGTAAGAAATAAGACAGTGAACCTTATGTTTTCCTGTTCTATAACTTTTGGGTTTAAAGACCAATCATTGTCAAGTGGAACGGTTTAACTTACCGAATTACCATATAATAATACAATGGTTGTATTCGACTTACTTATGGGCTTTAAGAGAGCAGTAGAAAATAAGATGTCCTACGATTTAATTTTTTACAAAGTATCAGCAATTGTGATAAAGGTATTCCAAGGTTGTTGCTACAGATTTTAAACAGCTTTGATTCAACAAAAGGCTAAAAGAATGGGAAAAATTATAATAAGTTTATAATGGCACAGAAAGCACAGTAGAATATAAAAAAGAACACATACATATATATACAACACACAATGTTATCGTAGTTGATGTTGTCTATGAAGCTGTTGTTTCTATCGCAGACTAACAGTTGTTACAGCAGCTACATTAACAACATTTCGTTTACTGCACTTTTGTTACCACGTGTTTATCGTGTTGCTTTTCCTCCTCAAATATTATTTTTTTACATCTTCATTATAAATAATTTTAATGGAAAATGAGGCTGCACAAATACATATACATATAATACTCGAATAATCAAAAGAAGATTAAATTCCTCTGCATAATAAAGTAAATGTTTATGTGTGAACGAAGACAAAAATGAAAAATGATAATCTAGCGACAACAAAATGGTAAACATAGAACAAGTGTTGAAATAGTTGAACACATTAAACACTTTTGTACAATTGTAATAACCATGAACAAAATTTCTCGGTCTACCATCACCACAACCAGCAATAAGCATTATGGCAAAGCCATATTTTATTATTCTGTAATCTCACCAAATTCTGGTTAATCTTTCCGTACTAAATGATTAAATTACATTTGGTGAAAAACACTTACTTTTTTTATAAGAATTTAAATTTTTAAAAATTTACAATAGTAAGATATAAAACTTATGAAACCAGCCTAAAATCAAGTCATGCTTCTTAGTGCTTGTATTTGTATATGTAAACAGTCAAAACAGAATCGCTATGCTTCTTCTCGATCCAAGAGATTATATTACGAATTTCCACCTTAATTTCTTCCCTTTTTATTGCTGCAGCTTGTGCTTAATTTTAAGGCAGATGAAATAGATTGGCCTTATTCACTCTATCTATCGGAATTACTCCACTTATACCGCGTCATCAGATATTGTTCTGACAGATAATTTCATACTTGTTGTCTTCTCGGAGAGAGCTTTTAGTCAAAAAGTCATAGAATAAGTCTTTGCGTCAGCAAGGGTTATATTCAATTTTTTAACTATTTTCTGTCTGTTTGTCAATACAACAATGGCAATGCAGCCATGCTCAAAGTATTCAAACAGCTGTGTTTCTCGTCACTTCCATATCTTCTAATGTTTTAGTCACTGAAATAATCGTTCGCAAGACCTACAACTGTCATTATCGCTGCTAAGTTTCAAGTACGTGCATATCTAAAATTTCTTATATTTTTGTATACAAATATATTTAATTCCCATTTTTTATTATAAATATACGAGAGGTTCTCATCTCTATATGTTTCTATAGCGTATGAGTATCATATTAACACTCATACGTTCCAATAAGAAAATATCGTAGATTTATTTTCTGTCAAAAATTAAGAATGAAATAGGTGGACAAATCAAACAAAAAAAAAAAGAATTAAGAAATAATTTCTATTCATTGATCATTTGTCTATCAATGTGCTGGTGTGGTAAAATACTCTGCTCCTCATAGTACTTGCGTCAAAACGCGGATAAGTAGAGAAGGAAAAATTTAATTTGAATATTGTTTCATTAAAAAATCTTAATTATTCTTAAAATGTGTTCTTAGCTAACCTGATGTTTTTGAATACGAATTTTGTTTTTTAAAGTTTGTCAAGCTCAAATTTAACGCACCATATACTCGCAATAAAATTTTTTTTGTTTGTTGCTAATCAAATATATAAAATAAAACTAAAAGCAAATTTTATTTTTCTTAGATTTGATAACTCGAAACGCACTGTAAAATTTTCATTCCATTTCTTTTATTAAATTTCACAATTAATTCTTCTATATTTGCGAGTTTTCAAGAATTGCTTAAAAGAAAACAAAAGAAAAACAGAACAAAATGGAATTGAATTTTAAGATTAAAAACAACCATTGTAGAAAAAGAACAATTTTATATTTTTTGTTCTGTACATTTATATATACTATATGTACAGTGAAGTGAAAAATAATGAGGACACCAATGCAATGTTTTATTTTATAAAATAAATTGATATTATCTAAACCATTTTTTAGTTCAGATTGTAATATATTTAAGATTATTTCCCTGCTGAAAGACACAACGAAAATGTTGGGTAAAAGATGTTTTCGAATGTTTCAAATTTTGTCTGAGAAAAAAATTTTTTTTTGCAGAATCTAAATTTGAAAGAATCGGATCTTCCCGACTTTTGTTGATAACGGGAATTATATTAAAGCTACATCTGTCAAATAATAACAATGAGGGTGAGGTGAGAGTGGGTTAGTGTGAGGCCGGGGACGTTCGAAAAAATAAATTACTTCTGCCGAGAGGAGTATTCGAGCCCATTAGAATTCACCAATACCCGTCAACAAAACGTTTCGCCTCGCGCATACAATATCGGCCAATCACAGAATACATCTTTGAGTCCAGACATAGGCATGCTTCCGTATAAAATTTGACTTACCCATCAACTGAACGTAAATGATCAAATAACGTGTTTCAGCACCTTGATACATTTTTAGATGAATGGCTTCCACCAAATACGTACATACATGCATAATTGGTTATTAGTCAAGATTACGACCTAGCTTGCGTATGTTATTTTATCAATGAGTGGCGGGACCTACAGTTTAAAGTCGACTCCAACATTTCTTTATTTTTTGAGAAACAATGGGTAATCTACTTGGCTAAGCAAAACCTTCGATAATTAGAAAGATTTTCTGTCGAAAAAAATATTATATGGCAGTTCAAGAATTTCTCTTTGAAATGACATTTATATATAAAGGGTGTTTTTTTTAGAGGTATAGAACTTTAAGTTGGCATTACTTTTCAAGATGGCGACCGATTTAACAGCTGTCAAGTGATTTATTCTCAGTTTGGTTTGGTAATTCATCATGAATAGACTCACGCCTGAACAACGCTTGCAAATAGTACAGAAAAACTGACTGTTTGGTACGCTTTATGGGCTGGTGGAATCATTGGTCCGTACTTTTTCAAAAACGATGGTGGCCAGAACGTTACAGTCAATGGTGATTGGTATAGAGACATGATTACTAACTTTTTCATTCCTGAATTGAATAACCATGATGTCCAGGAGATGTGGTTTCAACAAGACGGCGCAACATGTCACACAGCTCGTGCCACAATATATTTATTGAAAGACACGTTTGGTGACCGCCTAACTTCACGTTTTGGACCTGTGAAGTGGCCTCTAAGAGCATGTGATTTAACACCGCTAGACTACTTTCTGTGGGGCTATGTAAAGTCATTGGTCTATGCGGTAAAGCCACAAACGCTTGACCATTTGTGGCCGTATATCGGAAAAAGTCATCGAAAATTGGACGTCCAGATTGGACTACATCCGCGCCAGCCGTGGCGGTCATACGCCAGAAATCATATTTAAAATGTAATGCCACAAGATTATCTTTCGGATAAATAAAATTCATGTCAATCGAATAATCCATCGTTATTTTATTGCAACTTAAAGTTTTATACCTCTATAAAAAACACCCTTTACATATACACCATTGATTTAAAACAACGCATAAGCAGGTGGTGCCATCTACAAATCATCAACCAATGTGAAAAAAGATTCCACTTAAAACGCGGATATGTGTTGCATAATGAAGCGAGCATTGAACTAAAAAAGATATGATACCGTAACATTACACATCACAATCTTGGTTTAATGTAGCTGGAAGAGTCGAAACCAATTTGAACCCACCCACCTTATAGTCCACTTCCTACACTATTCGACTCCTATATGATTTAGTTAACAAAGAACTGTCTAACTGTAATATGCATTATTTTAGAACAGGCTATTCGACATTGAATTACTTAATTTTTGGGCTCAAGAATTAATATTTCTTTTGACTTATCATTCATATTAACATACTTATGTAGATTATTGATCGCACCACCTTAGTTGTGCACGTTAGTTTTATGCGTGAGGCAAGCACCATGGGCGACCATAGACAACGACGTGTGTTCATTGAATGGGATCTAGCGCAGTTGGCAACTGACCCTAATTTTCATCCAAAAATCATTTTCAGCGATGAGTCCAATTTTTGGATAAATGGGAAATAAAATAACTCTTTTGGACAAACCACGAAAATAAAAAAGCCTAAAACACTACTACATTGAAACACAACATATTATACAATTTTAATAACAAAAGTTAGTTTGAACTTAACATGTAAAATTTTGAAGGAATTTTAAAGAATTTTTACTTTGGAACAAATATACATACTTATTTATTTCTTTTGACTTTTCTTGCTCTTTCTGCTATTTTTCCACCTGGCAATTTCTTCAAAAGTGTTTCATTATTCTTTTGAAAGTTATATATTCAAAGCGAATAAAGTCAAATAAAATCAAAACAGTAATTAGTTTTACTGAAATTGTTTCGGTTGAACAACAATTCCGAAAAACGGGAAAAAGAAAGAATAATATAAAATAAATAAAAAATCTTAGTAAAACTTTCTTAAGCACGAGTACAAGCTCTCTTAAAATTTCTTTTCCTTCTTTATTTTGGTTTGAATGGCTTAACAGCTTCCAATTCCAAGTATTGCTGCTATTGTTGCAATTCTAATTTTGTTTTGCCTTGGTTATTTAGTGAATCTGCTATCAAACTAATTGAAAGCCCTTTAATATCCTTTCAACTTACATAAGACAGAGATAGATAACTTAAGTATGCCATTTTTCCTTCGAAGGTATTTCGTTTTAACAGATTATTCTTAAAGAACAGAAAAACAAAAAAGAAAATACAAAACTTCCCACTTTGAATTACATGGAGTATGAGGAAAGCATGAATTAAAATATTTTTTCTATGCTGTCAACTTTTAATGTAAGAGTTTTCAACAAATTTACTGCCATAATATTGATCGTTGGAATTGTAGAGTAACGTTAGCAGCTGTACTAGAAATTTGTGCCACTGCGGCTTTTGCAAATTAAATTGAACAAGACTCAGCATTTGGGAAAAGAGAAAATAAATTTAAATTAGAAGTTTTAAAGAATACACAGATTTGCACGTCTTCTACCGCTAATGTGCCAAAAACTTTGTTTTGTTGTAGTATTATTTTAACAAAGAGTAGAAAATACTCACTTATACAATGTAAACAGGAAGAAAGAATAAAATCGTTATGAAATAAATTAAGAGTAATTTACATAAGACTTTATGCTCACAATCAATTGTTTCCTTCTTTAAGCCAAATGTATTACAAAACCTAAACAAAATCGTTTTAAAATACTTGTTGAAAATTCTGTCCTCAATCTTTATCTCTACCCATGAAGATATTTTTGAAATTGTAATTGTTGTATTGATGCTTAAAGAAGAAAAATTTATTTCTGTTCTTTATTTTCTAAGTATGAGGTAAACAACGACATTCGAAGATATACAACCAATATGTTAACATATAAGAGGCAACACGTTATTAATATTCTTTAAACGCCAAGAAATTACAAGTTATTACTGAACACTGTATATCATATTTAGCAAATTATGCTACTTAAAAGCTCGGATTAGTTGAAAATTGCCTACGAATTTGTAGTTATACAAATAACTTGTTGTACATACAATTTTTTGTAGTTCTTAACGCTGATAATCTATATTTTGGAAAATAATAATGACAACCTCTTAAGAATTACATTTAATGAAAGGTAATTATATAATCTTTAATTCTGTATAAAA
This sequence comes from Sarcophaga carnaria, assembly GCA_958299815.1. Classification (NCBI taxonomy): domain Eukaryota; kingdom Metazoa; phylum Arthropoda; class Insecta; order Diptera; family Sarcophagidae; genus Sarcophaga; species Sarcophaga carnaria. The sequence goes on along the minus strand of OY283153.1, from coordinate 70,141,024 downwards.
CAGGTTTTACAAAATTGGGTAAATTTATTGAATAAACAATATGGAACAAAATTTCATTGTTTTTAGACAAAAATTATCTAACCGCTGTCATTTCGTAGATAACATGAAGTCACCGTAGTATAGTAGTTAGTGTGCTGGCTTATTAGACGTGACGCCATGTTTCAAACCCCAAGTGCGACATCTCCAACAAAACGAAATATTAAAAATATTTCTTCAGCTACTTCCTCTCAACAGATTTCTCTGAGAATAAATAAAATAAATGCAATACATAGTTTTTAAAAAAAATCCGTCGTTCGGAGTCAACATAAAGCTGTAAGTCCCGCCACTCATGTATAAAATTAACACACGCAACATAAGTGATGTGAGAAGCTATATTGTAATCCTTTCCGAAGGGTATGTATGTTAAGTATGATTTTGAAAAGGATATTTGGCAATTATATAGAGAGCTTCACTTTTCTGTTCGAAAATTTTGTGCTCATAATGGCGAAACGACTTTTTGCCAGCAGTTTGACATTAAAGAATAGTGTAAACGGAACAAACAGGCCAACCCTTGCGTAGGGGAATGCTTATCTAGCAACGCGTAATCCTTACATTCTTGGATACTATTACGATTACTTTATTCCTTCTGTCATTCTTAAAATAACAGTATTTGCACTGATTGTCTTAATATTTTTAAATAAAAAAAATTCCTTTCGACTCAAAAGATAAAATTTTCATAGTTCTCAATAATGGTCATGCACATACATAAAAGCCAAATGTTTGAGTAAGACTTGGTTAACTGCAATTAATTCTTTAGTTAAACTGACAGTAGCAAAAGTTAAAAATTAAAACAAATTTGTCTAGAAATTTTTCTGTAATTTTTGGAATCAGTTACCTAAGTTGAGATTTACTTTCAATTTTTTTCTTAAAGCTTGCATGTACAATACAATAAAGTATTGTTACAAAAATGAAAAAATCTAGGTACTGGTGTTTTGCTTTTAAATCGTTTAACATTAAAATTATAAACAAAAGCTACAAAAACAAAATAATGAACTTGTTTACAAATTATCGCACTGCATAATATACCAACAAACACCAACATAAAAAAATGGTAAACAAGTAAACAAAAATACAACAACGAACACTACAAGAATAAATGTTAACAAAATACACAAAGAACAATAATAAAACAATGATGCTTCCATTTATAAAGATCTCGAGGAGGCGAAGCATTCGCCTTCAAGAGCATTCATCGGACTGTTTACTTTGCCATATAAAAGGCAAGGCAAAGCAGGCGAGTGGTTTAGTAAAAGTTCAGTCAGTCTTGTGTGAAGACGCGGTGTGTTTAAAGGGAGTAATCGTGGTTTCCGTTACAAAGATCAATCGAACAATTATATAGTAATTGTTATTGTTTATGCAAAAGAATAACAAACAAAGCAATTGTTGTTGTGAACAGTGGCACACACAGTTGTGTGTATAATAAAAAATTTGTTTTTATTTTATTTGCAATCTAAAGGTATCTTTTAAAAGGTAAAAACATAACAGTATGTACGAGTAAGGTATATGTAAATGAGGCAAAAGAAAAATACTTGAAATATTATTCAAGTAGAAAACCTGAAATAAGGAAATGGTGAACATTTAAGTCAAAGAAACCATAAAAAGGTAGTTTTCATAGACTTTTTAAGTGCTTAATACTTCATTATTTTTATTAACTCCGGTTACATGCAGTAAAGTTTTTCATATTCTTCTTTTCTAACAGAAAAGTCGTTATAATAACGTCATCATAAATTTGTTCGGCTGTCAAACAGGTAGCAAAAAATATGATGTATATTTAGTCAGAGCTATAGTATGCCGCAGAAAATTATAATTTAATTTCAAGATTGGTTGAAATTATTTGCATAATATTTTACAATAGTATTCTAACCATTTGTAATCGTATGCAAAAATACCAACTGGATTTGGGCCTTAAAGATTGAACTTATACCCTAATGGTAGTATCCTTGTTCTAAAGTTAAGACTAATTTCAATGTTCTTATCGGGTACAAACAGTTTTTGTATACTCTTATAGCTTCCGAGACCATATCCGCGTGCTGTTGATTTTATGGTTCACAAGTCAGCATTAATGGAGGAATAACTTCACAATATTTATTGTACTTTGAATTTTCTGCTTTCACGTAATGCTGCTAATGTCGCTCGCAATTCTTTGCTGATTGACCAACATTTATCGAGAATCGAAAATACGGCGAATAAACTATCCCAAAATATTTGCGATTGTGGTTTGGTCAGGAGAGTGCGTAGTTACATGATTAGGTAGACATCATAAACATTTTGGAGCACTCATGTGCTCCCTTCGATAACTTTTTTCTTGTCTTCTTTTGTTTTTCCCGTATTCACCTTAACATTTTGCAAAATTGACAACAAATTTATTTCACCGTTAATTTTTCGATCAATTTTTCTGTAATTTGAGATCATTTGATAGGGAAGCGCTAAAATATAAAATTTTTCCATTTCAGTGTTACTACCAGGAATTAAATTTATTTCATTGCGTCTATAATTATGAAATAGTAAAAAATAAAATGGAACAGGATGGTCTCAAATAAAAAGTAGATTCCTCAAGTGTATAAAAATACAAGTACCGTTTTTATTATAAATATATAGTAAATTATATATTAAAGTCGCCGTAGTCTACTAGGTAGTACCAAAGACTATAAATATATAAAGATGTTGCACTGCCATACATTGTACTACCAGTGCTAAATTTGTTGATGGCAGTACGGCTACTGCCACTTATTGTACTCAGAGAACTTATTATACTCAGAGAACGTATTGTGCTCTTTAAGCAATTTATTCTCATATGCGTGTATACGTGTGTGCATGTATGTTGAAGTTTTCATAGCACAATTGTGCAGAGAGAACTCACACGCATTCTTGTGTTTAATTTAGTTGTCGGTCAGACTTCGACAAGAGCGCATGTGCGGCAGATCTTTTACCATTTTATTTCAGAGAACACTCAAAAAATATTTTATGTTTAAAATGGTCTATGTCATTAGCTGGGCGTATTTAATTTTTTTATTTTGTCGCATAGTATATTTTTTTTAAACCTTTGGAATGCTCGCTTTTTTTCTTTTAATAAAAAATGGGTTTTTTATTCCTTTTATTTATCTCAAAAACATGGCCTAAATTTTAAGCCAAAGATGGATAGCTTTATGTTCTTTTAATAATAATTGGATTTTTTATTTTATTTTTATTTATCTAAAATTATTAAGCCAAAGATAGATAGCTTTACATATATATGTTGATGTAATGAAAATAAAAATAGCTTATATTACTAACACTTTTCTATGGCTGTAATAAATAAATTCTCTCAACATATTTTCTCTCTCTTACTCATAACCAAAAATTTTTTGGTAAACCCATTGTATATTTACATTTGCCAAATAAAAAACAAGCTGAAAGAAGTCTTGTTTTCACAAAATTTATGTGCAAATAACCTGTGGGAAAAAAATGTTACCGTTTGCTTTATTGTAGGGTAAGAATACGTGTTTTATTGTTGTAGAAATGAAACTATATCGATTCGCACCGAAATAAAAAACCTTTATTATATAAATAAATTTTTAGAATTACAGATTTAGAGAGAAACAAAACTAGCAAATTATGAAAATAATCTCTTAATTATTACATACATTGATTAAATATTAAAATATAAAATTTTTAAGCATTACATTACATTTGGTTTACCATAGTAACCATAGAGATATAGAAAAAATACATAGACTTTTATTTACCGTTATTTTACCGTTATTTAATCCAAAAGAAGTGTTCCAAACTTAAAAATCTTTTCTTTCCCATATCTTGACGCCATATTACTTAAAACCTGGTTAGACAATTTCAATTTTGACGAATGTTTTTAGAAAGATCACGGACATTATACTTATGTGAAAGACATTTTTCGCCAGACTGTTTTGGAAAAAATATTTGAAGCGAGTTGCTGTGCCAACATTGAACTTAACCGGCAAAAAAGAGGAAACAGGTATAGAAAAAGGAAACAGTTTCGAAAGTGAAGATGTTGACTTATATTTATATAAATCTTCGCCACGTAACCGTAAGAGATCGGAATCACCATCATTATGCACAAATTGTCAAAAATACTAAACAAATAAATAAATACTAAACAAAAAAGCTTCGTTTTATTACAACTTCATTCTATACAAAAATAGAGACAGAAGTTCAAATTTGAACTGTCTATAAAATTACATATCACACACCCAGTACAAAAGTGACAACTCAAAATTTTCATTTTTCGAGTTTATATGTTAAACTATGTAGAATACACTGGTTTATTTATAAAAAAATAGCAGTGTATTTTGTTGTTGCTAACTGCTACTAAAATGGTCCAAAGATTTTTTTAACTATTTTTATTTAAAATTTTTTTAACTATTTTTATTTAATTCAAAAACAGTTTTTAATCGATTTCTGAAAAATGAAAATTTTGACTGTCACTTTTGTACTGGGTGTGCGATATGGTAAGTATATACATACATAATTGAATAGTCTAAAAAATAACATTATAATTCGATGCGAATCGATATAGTTTCATTTCTACAACAATAAAACACGTATTCTTACCCTACAATAAAGCAAACGGTAACATTTTTTTCCACAGGTTATTTGCACATACATTTTGTGAAAACAAGACTTCTTTTAGTTTGTTTGTTTTTTTATTTGGCAATGACACACGTATACACGCATATGAGAATAAATTGCTTAGAGAAGAGAACAATACGTTCTCTGAGAACATGTTACTTTTTGTGCTCTTTCTCTCAGTTAACATGGAAGTGAGCACGAATATTTAGCTTTCCCTGTTACCTACCCCCCTCATCATAAAGAAGCAAAAAATTTTGTCAATTTTAAATACATTGTGTGCAACATCTTTATATATTTATAGTCTTTGGTGTGAGCATTTATGTTTTGTTCTTGACTAAAAGGTTGTAATGATCAATTAAATAAAAGTAAAATACTAGCTCAGTAGTATGAAAGTATTTTCTAATATTTAAAGACAAAAAAGCAATGCGTTTATAGTTATGATACATAGTGTATATGTTTTAAATTCAAGCGCAAATGAACCTGTTTGTTAGCCGTCAAACCGTCAATTAAATATGTTTCAGGATATATATGTATATTCCTTAGTAAAAAGAGAGCAGAAATGAGCTAAATATCCATCTGAATACTCTTTTCCGATTTAGTTTCGATGTATAACATTTATTGAATAAAAAGGATATCGGATAAAAATATAAAGAATAGTGGCAAATGTTCGAAACGTGCTGCTCCAATCCATATGATATTTTTATATAAAAATTAATTGAAATATTTAATTGAACGATCTTTGGGACCACTAATAACAGGCTGACAAAAGCTATTCTTATGGCATCTTTGTCAATTTTAAAAAAGTCCTTTGGAATTGTAATATAAATTTAACAAATCTGATTGAAGATTCCATCCTCATAAAGGAATAGCATTTAATATTCATTGAAGAATATGCTCTTAAATACACACACATACATGCATATATTTATATGCCACAGCCAAACAAACTCCAGTGAATTTATAATTTTGCTTTAGAGTTGTTTAAAAGAAAGCACCTTCGGCGATAAAATTCTGATGCAAAATTAAAACCAAGAAAAAAAATACAAAAGGGAAATATGAAACGAATGTCAAAACATTTAATGTAGTTTTCATTGTAATATAGGGAAAAAAATATATACGTAAACTATATGTACATATCGACGCCTCCATTCTATAACGTTATAAGTGTACTTAGAACGTTTTTAATGTTCTTGCATAAATTCTACGTTTTCTAACTTAAATGCTGTAAAAATTTGGTTAAGATGCGCCGATCCGTTGCGAAGTTATAGGGAAAAATCTTCTTAGAATACACATAACACAACAAAACACACTTTTTCGACTTAGAATGTTATAGAACGGAGGCGTCGATATGCCCTTATGTATACGTCAATAGACTAAGAATGTAAAAAAGTTTGAAAGTAATATTTCAGTTTATAAAATCACATATGTATCCATGTACATATGTTGCGTTTTATGTTCACTGAAAGTGTGTTTGGTATTCAAATATAACGGAACAACAAATATCTTACCGAATAGGCAATTTTGATGTCATTTTTGTTTTACTAGGGAGTGAAAACACTTTGAAAATCTACATGAAAACAACAATTTTATTGCAAGTAATGCGAGATAAAACTTAGAGAGTATGTAAATAAAAAATTATTTCTTTTATTTTTATTACACAATCATGTGCAAAACTTTGTAAAAGACGACAATTAGACAGAACGGCTATGCAACAGTAATCAAAGGTAAAGTATAGCAAAATCAGGAATCTGAAAAATCAAATCACCAGTCTCCGGTGTTTAATATCGTTTAACCTTCGCTTTACCAAAGATTTTTATATACATACATCATTTATCAATACCCACCCGGGTGGTATTGTATTTCTAACATATGCCTACAGGCGATGTACAAATATTTGTTCCGTATATATAACTTTTCTTTTGTTTTTATGTGGAGTTAGCGTGGAGTTCTCTTTAGGTACAATAAAACTCGATAAAACTACTATAGAAAAATAGCGCAATTAGCGAATTTGGAGAATCAGCGCATTTGGGCACCCACTGCAAGAATTGTGGGACCTATGGAATGAAAACAAATTTCCACTATATCGTTCAACCATGCCTCGTAAAAGATACGGAAATTTTAGGATTCCTGCGCCTTGCCTGGAATGCGACAAGATAGCCCCGATGACAATAAGACAAATCTGCGACAATAAGAGAACTCTTCGAAAAATAAGAGATTGCAGCACATCCGAACTAGTATACGATCTTAAAGTATCTGTAGTAAAAGTAACAAATTTAAATTCAACTAATAGAAGAGAGTTTATTTTTTTTTAAAGTGAGAATGTGTGTATTTAAACTATAGTTTTATTAAGAATAAAGTTTCTTTTACTTCGTGTAGGACAAATGCAAACAAAATAAATGAGTGTGCCAGGAAAGACCTTTGCTGATAGGGAGTTCCACATACGAATACTCCGGCTATCCGAATTCTGTCTGCGATCCACTGTCAAAGCGACCTCAAAGTGATATGCCCTGCGAAAAATACTGGTGCTAGGTAAGAATATACGATTTTCGGGAACAAGTCCCATTATCTCCCTAGAGCGAAATAAGTTATTGTAGTAATAGAACACTGTAACACAAGTCACATTACGACGAAGCTCCAATGAAGCTAAAGAATTGGATGTCCTTCCTGAAAAATTGATGCTTGTGTGTTAATAAACACTACTACGTTTTTCGCGTGTTAAAATCAACCTTATTCATACGATTGTCATTCATATTAACTCTTTTCGCCTCAATATCCAAAGGCCTAGATCTAGCATTAAAATAATACGAATGTTATCTGGAAAAGAGTAGATAGGATTAGAAGTTAAGGAATGAAGATATAACTGATATTTCGTAACACTTACCAATCAATATTCCAACATTGATAAACCTCAGTCTTCTTTTATCATATCTCTGGTATAAGTGGGTTGTGAAATAACGAGCTGTTTGTCAAGAGTGTCTGGAGAACTTTCCCACGCAGTACGGTAAACTAGGTTTGTTACAAATTCAAAGTCTTCTTCAATTTCGTCACTTGTTTTTGTTTCTTTAAACAGTACGTATGAATGTTGAAGTACAGTCTGAATATATTACCAATCGGTAAGTTTATTAGTCCCTGTCGTTCGGAGTCGACGGTAAACTGTAGGTCCCGCCACTCACTCACGTATAAAATTAACGCACGCAACATGAGTGGTGTGAGAAGCTAGGATGTAATCCTGACTGATGGGTTGTAATGGCCAATTATATACGTATGTAAGTTTATTAGTCAGAAAGGCTTTTTGTGTCCTATTGATAGCTTTTTCTTAAACAGTCATACATATCATCTTTGGTATCTTATTTATTATAACGAAATCTAAAAGATCTTATGCTTTACTTCTGTTTGCAGGCCTATATATTGGATTACCTGCCAACATAACGTCACATCCAGTTTCTAAAATTGGCCATAAATCTCTTTACATTTATGGTTATCCTAAAAGACTTCCTAGTAAGCATTATTGGTATTTTAATTTTCACCCATGATGAAGCTTGAATTATATTTCGTTGTTAGATTTTTACAATCACTTGTCTTATTTGAGAGCCGCGGAGGGCTTTATGCTGACGGTATCAGGAGGTTTTGTGTGTGATTCAGTACTTAGCTTTTCTTCTTCGTAATGTTTTATGTTTTTTTATGATTTATAACACCTAGAGGAGGAACTAGCTGTATTATTATATATATATATATAATAATATATATATATTATATGTTATATTAGTATAATAAACTTAATAATTTAAAAAAACTATGCTCTAGTAAAATGCGTTTCAGAGATAAGGCTTACGTCAATTGTTTCATTATTTATAACGACTTCTGGCTGTCTTTGATTATTCATTAGCCCATTAGTATTCCATAAAATTATATTCAACTCCATATAAATATCAGTCTCGTTGCGTTATTTGTTCTAAAAGATTTAAGCGACATTCGATGATTTTAAAAACTCTTTCTGTCTACTTAATGTGTGTAATATTTGTGATAAAGCTCCATTATTGGTACAGTCTTATCCTCAGATTGGATGGATGAGAATACGGTTCGAGGAAAGAGATCAATTAGTCGTATTTACCAGAAACTAGGAATACTATACATTAACCTAATTTGTAAATTTTCTCAGTTCCCAAAAAAAAAAAAAATACGCATGCTCGGTGACAATTCAGAAATAGAGAACAACTTCCAACAGTATCCCTTTGTCCTGGCCCTCTGAAATAGTTACCTTTAACCGCACCGAAATCCCATCTCCCATTAAGCATCCCACTGAATTCAGTGCGGCATAAATTTTATAACATTAATCGACTGCAGAGTTGACAAGTTGTATCTCAGCGATGACATGTTGGATCTAGGATTTAAGGCCAGGAATTGTTTCTGGTTAATTCGTATAAATATGAAATGGTTTGAGGTTCTAAATAACGGCATTTTGTATGCATGAGGGTGAAGATTTTTTAAAATCTTATAATCAATACTTGAGGCATGTGTTTTATTCTTTTAAAACTAAGCTTTTAAACTCTTAAAAATAATTGCTTTGAAGTCTATCATACTTTTAAGATTTGGGTTCTCATTAAACCTGACGTACACATAGATACATATGTACACGAGTCTTTTCTATTACTTTCAATAAAAATTTAAAATGAAATAACACTTGAATTTATACAACAACAAAAATGCAAAAACAATTGGTTCTTGTTGAAATATAAAAGATTATCGATAATGGAAATGAAATTAAATTGAAAGCAAGATAAAAAAATTGTTCTTCTCGTCAAAAGGTATCAACCATATGGCACTTCCCTAGTACGCTATTAAAAAATTAAGCCAATACATGTCAGAGACTTAAAAAAACTATTCTAAAAATTGTGAAATTTGTAAATAAATTTAAATAAAAAAGTAAATTGTTTAATGCTTTTGAATGCGTCTATTATTCATATAAATTCAAAGATTAAAAAGTCATCATGAAGCCAATAAACAAAACAGAGAAACACTTTTAAGCGTACATATAATCGCCTGGAGTAAAAAAGAGTACAATTATCACTGTTTGTAAATGTGCAATAGAGATAAAAACTGAATAAAACTGATTAAAATATACATACTGTACTTTTAAACAATTTTATAATATTCCCCGCACTAACGAATTTACTTTTTATAAAGGATGTGTTGTTTTGTGATTTCTTTAGGATTTGCAATTTTGTTTTCCAAATCTAAACAATTGGGAACTGATTGGTAAAAAGTACTACCTCGAGAACATTTACTAATTCATTGCGTCAATTGAAGTCTCATTATGTTGACTGTGCAGGTCAGTTTAAAAATCCAGATCTATCCTAACATCTTCTCAATTGTGGACACTGTCACCCTTGTTGTATCGTCTGGGTAACTATCCATTGAAAATTTCATTTGGCCAACTATCGGTAAATATAGCCTCCATGACGCTGTGACCAACTATGATATGATACTGATATCATTTGGTTTAATTTTAATTAATAGAACTAGGTTTCCTTACCTCAAAATCCATTATGCGACATGGCCATCCCCAGATCAAACGATAAGAAACTAAAACGACAATATTGTTGCCGACAGAAGGTATTCTTCAAGTTTGTTGGATACGCATACTGTTTAGTGATATTATAAAGCTTATGCGGATTTATGAGCCAACCTTCGTCGCCCGAGAATAAAGTCTTATAAAAAAATATTGAATTATATGAGTTTTGACATATTAAAGTGCAAGGAGCAAAAAAGATCCGAGGAAAATTCACTGAAGAGGGCGAACGATTTAGCCAAGCTAAGATTGAAATAACTGGTTAAGGAAAAGCTTTCCACGTTTGGTGTAAGAAATTATAGATGTGCACAAGCCTGAAGCGCATAGAATTCTAAACTATACCCAACCCACGACTAAATTACGTTGTGGGACATAGCCATCTAAGAAAGTAAGCAAGTACTGGAAACAATGAACGCTTAAAATAAATAACTTAATACGTTCTGCATTTGAAAGTTTTAAATTTAGCTCTTTCGAGACAATATTAAAAGTAGAAACTAGAAATAGGTACATCAATTGTTGAATTTTATTCTTATATAATTTCCTAACTCCACAAAAAGTATTTTAGTTTTAAAATTAATTCAATAATACCTGGTTTTGCGTGCGTTCGGATTTGAACGTTATGACCTAATACGTCCTTTTAAATTTCTGTAATATTTCAATAAATCATAAACTTATTTTTTATTTTCGGTTGTTAGGCCCTTTGGCTTTTCAACGGACGATATGTATTTGTACATTCAAATATTATTATTTGCATACATACATGTGTATCGATTTGTATTGAATATATAATACAACATAAATACCTATTTTTTATTTACTTTTTTTAATTTTTTAATTTTTTTGTTTTTTTGATTTATTTAGGGCAATTATTACAACTTACAACAAAAGGAAGGATTTTAACGGGCAGATAAATTGATTTTCATTATTATAAGTGGACGATAAGGTAGAAGTGAGCGTTAAGCTAAAGATCGTCCTACTGGTAACTTTTAAGGTTAAGTTTAGGTTTGAACTTGCCATATTATGTATTATTTTAAATACGGCAACTTCAAATATAAACAAAGTGAACAACTTGTTTAATTTGAGCAGTATTATCGACATTGCTCCATCACTGCCATATTTTTGAAAAAGTTAACGTTATTTTACCTGTAAGTTGTAATAACGAAAATAAGTTAAAGTTAACTTTACAGTTCTCTTTAGCTAAAGGTACCTATAACTAAACCCAAGTTTAACGGCAAGTTGTAATAATGGCCCTTAAAGTCATATATACATCTATGTGTATGCATATTTAGTATACGAGTATTTGATTTTTTTGTATGTACATATTTGTTTGCATATTTGTGCATATATTCAATGTTACGATACGCAACTAAACATACGGAAACTTTGCAGAGATTGGTGAAAGAATTTATTTTTTTAAATATTTGGTAATAGGATTACGTGTACATTTAAAAAACTACAATAGAGAGAAAGCAAAATTCTAGGTATTCCAATATATTTTGGCATTTTTATAAACCTCATGCAACAATATGTAAGAACAGTCGTAATTTTTTATATTTATTTTGTTTATTTATTTTTGTTTTATTGTAAAACAAAAAATGAAAATAGTGAAACTTTCTGGTAATTCCATATTTTTGCACCGCAAAAGTGTAGGTACCCCCAAGAAGAGCTCAGAGTAAATTTAAAATTTAAAGGCCCAATATATTAAAATGTTATCCCTTATATTTAATAGAATATCCTTTAAGGTCGAGGGCTCCATTTAATCAATTTTATATCGAATGTACCAGTTTTGTTTAGTGTTTTCATTTGATATTTTTCGCCATGAGCAAGTATTTTAGGCTTTCGTTTAGCGGCTATGTAACCGTTTTTCCAAATAATATCCTAAAGAATCTCGTGGAATCAGATCTTTGAAAAATCACATCTTCAATCACATCTGGTAGAAAAATCACATCTTCAAATAGCAGGAATATAATTGGGTACATTGACTTATTGGATGTAATAAACATTACGAATTCTTAATTTCTCCGATCTTTTGGAAGATTTGATACAACCTCTGTTATCCATTTTTTTCGATAGCAGAAAATCGCCAAACACACAAATTCTTGTCTTCTTTAAGCCTGTCACACAGAAACTTAATATGCTCTTTAGCTACAACTGTAATCATATATTCGAGACGAGTGTACCAAATCCACCTTATTTTATTTTGCACAAATCTTTGTTTCCCCGCTCATCCCCACATTTTGTGGTCCATAGGTCACTGGTTCGTAGCCGGTTCGAAGAGCAAAAAATAAAATATGTTGCGAGAGGAAGAAATATAAAATATACACGGTGCGACAGTCAAAATGCACCATCTAATGACATTTTCATACAAAATTATTGATTGCCAAACACTTTTTAACCTATTTTCAAAATCCGAAATTTTTTGAAAAGTGGATAAATGTGCCTTTAAAATGGTATACATAAACATATGGTTCAAGCTCATATGTTATGAGTTTTGATCGGATAAACTTGGAAAAAATTATTTTTTTCTCATTTTTCAAGTTAAGCTATTCCTAATTGCAAAATTTAATTAAAAAATATATAATAAGTGATGATATTCTGAAAGTCCATTATCTTGTGAAGAGATTGGCACTTCGCTTGATCAAATCGGACAAAAATTACCGTAGTTATTTTTTAAGGAGTCTAACAGTCGAGTTTTATTACACTTATTTCATATTTTTTAATTAAAGTTTTCTACTATGAACGGACAAACTTGGAAAAATTTTAAAAAATCGATCATTTGTCAAGTTTAACTCATCAAACCCTACAGCATATTAAGTCCAATAATATGCATATGTTTATAGTTTTAAAGTCCCATCCCCGTCCTTTCTAATAAATTTTGGACATCGGCTCAGAAATGTTTGTGTAACAAATATATTTGTGCGAAAAGTCCAAAATACAAAAATATTTTTGTCAAATAAAACAACTTTGGAGGTTCAAGAAATATAAAAAAATATTTTTGAACTCTACTCAACAAAACTCACAACCTGCATTATGTCATTAGCTGGGTGTATTTAAATTTTTTTATTTCGTCGTATATTAATTTAAAGTAATCAACTGTTTATTATGTACATAAACGCACCTTTAGTTATGAGGGTGGATTGTGTAGTGATCTCTTATCTTTTATATTGTATCCAATTCACAATAATATAAACAAATTCAAGGTTTTACAATAGAAACTTTGAATAAACTTAGAAGTAGGATGGCCAGCGTGAACGATTGGATGGAAACAAGAAAATATCATAATTTGTTTCACATGAACTCAAAATCTACTATCAGTTAAAGCATTACCAAATAATTTTAGCAATAGTGGAACTGTTTCAAAAAACTCAACTACGTAAACGAAAATATTAAAAATAAATTTAGAAATAATACTGCTTGGCAAAGGGCAATCTTGACAGCAATAACATCACTAGCAAGAACAATTTTGGAATAACAATACCACAACCAAATAATGTAAAACCCGGATTACATTCCAACTGAGATATCTCAATAAGGATGAGAACAATAGAAAGTACAATCCACATCGTCATCAACAGTAAATATTCATAACTGCCAGAAGCACTGAATTTAAATTAGATGATTTCTCTAGGATTACGGCAGCTAGGTTCTAACAATTTTAAACAAATTTAATCATTTATTTTTCAAAATTTGATTGTTGACAATGATATTTGATGGTATTTTTTGCACACAATCATGATTTTGCTTGCAGCAACCTGTAAAAGTCAAATAAGGTTTAAAGCATATGGAAACAAATGTTCACAAATTTTTTAACTTAGTCATTCCTTAAAGGAGGTTTGGACCTCATAATAAAGTTGATACCCAATTATTATTATTTTTTTTGAAGTGTTTACCATTCTATGCCTGTCCATAGACCATAGAACTGATATGTAAGTAATAGTGTTGCAAAAGTCAGATTGTGTTGTCAGAGATATACACAGATATGTATCTATGTATGTGAAACATGCAAGTAAATCACTCAGTTCCATGTGTTCAATAGTCTTGAGGCACAGTCGCTTTGATGGAAGAAATATTTCTTATATTTTCAAGCCACAGGCCATCTCTATGCATTTTTATGTAAGATTCTCTGTCATTAATACCAATGCACTTACCACAAACATAGGTCCTTTAAATTATGTTTTTAGTTAAGCACTTTTATTTCCTTGTTTGAACACAAAAATTATTGTTTTGACATTTGCATGCAATTGAATGGGCAATTAACTTCACCAGGAAAAAATTTATCACAAGTTACTGTCTATAAATGCATGATTTTTTTTTTTTTTGTTTTGATACAAAATAGAAAATTTTCAGCAGTTTACATTTTCAGCTTTAGCTTCTATAAGTTTCTTTCAATATGTAGAATTAAAAATATGGAAACAATATTCTCCCAAGCTCGCATTATACATATGTAAAAAGGCAATTGAATATCAAAATTTCTTATTTATCCTTTCATCTTGCATTAACATTAAACACAAATAAAATATTTACGAATTTGGCGAAGATTAGATTGTAATTACAACAAATCTGAATAAGATAGCAAAGTGAGCAATGCCGGCCAGAAAGGATTGTTATTTAATTTTATAAAAATTTCATTTTAAATTATAGTTAACACTCGAAAATTAAATTTCTTTTTCATCTATTATTCACTCGAATACTAATTGCAATTTTTATTAAAAGGTGATGTAATTGTATGTAAGTTGAAATATAAAAGAGATGTGAAAATCTAAATTCACTATAGTCCATAACAGATTTTCTAAGGTGGTTAGAGGCGAACATAATTCATATTACGCTGTCTCATTCATGATTCGAACAAGAAGCATTATTATAACCAAATATAAAATTATAAATCTACTCTCTTATACTGTGTTCAGATAAAGGTGCATATCTAAACACAATATTATCTAATTTGCGACAATAAATTAATTTTTTATGTACATCATAAGGAAATGTCACAAACGGAATAAGTATCGAAAGAAAGTAAGATTCACTCAACAAGAGTGGCAACTAATCACAGATCCATTAAGCTACATGTGTTTGTGTGAAGTATACTATTCATAGTAAAACTAAATTGTTCGCATAATATAGAATGTGCTCGTCTTGAAGGAAAAAATCGCACTCGTATTTATATTGAACGAATCTACTGGAATTTTTTTTCCCGAAAAAAGGTCAAATAGAGATTTTTAAAAAGTTTATATGTTAGAACTTTCGTTTGCTTGGCAACAATAGCTTGTATGAAGCTGAAATAACAAATACTGTACAAAAATGTTAACACATAGTGGAAGCACTGACATTATTCCTTTTGAATATTTTCCAAAATGCATAATTAATTTATTTTTTTTTGCAATAAGCTGAGGAAACCTATATAAGTAAAGGAAAGTAATAAATTAAAAAAAAATCAATAAAAATAAAAAAGGCAATAAAAATATAATAAACGCTATTTGTCTCCGATTCGTCAAAAATTGCTATGCTGAGCAAATTTTTGAACAATATTTTCTTTGACATAGAACGATGTCAAAGAAAGTTTTCAAATTAATATCCCTTGGAATAAAACTTGATAGCAGTGTTCAGACTTGTTATGATGCCATCACAAACTTTTAACTCAACTACAAATTGGAACCAAAAAAAAATTATAAACAAAGTGTTCGTCAACTGAAAAGAAGGTATTGTGTAATAAATTAACGAAAACATTTTGGGTGATGGGAAAGCTTATACTAAGTGAAGTTCTGTCGATAATTTTGGAGTGCCCAAAGTTTTTTGTTGCAAGAGTCAGTGTCCATTTTTGACCAAAATAAGGTTAGATTTTGCACAAGTCGCAATTAATGGCGCAGATTTGTCATGTAACAATTAATGTATCAAACGATTTTTTGCCACCTTTCTGCTGTCGAAGTTAAAGGAGCGGTAAATAGCTTTGGAGTTAAAGGTCTCATTAGGTTTGCCATATAAAAATTTCTTTATGTTTCTTGTTTGACCCAAACGTTAATTAATTTTCCCGGCCACTCATCAAATAACGGATAAAACGCACCTTTCTTTGTTACTGTGTTAGTAAATAATACTCACATATACAGGCCGATGTGAGTTAGAGGAATATCAAACGACATTTGGTTTTCACTCGCTGCGTCGCATAAATCTTGTGTTTTCTTCTTCACAACAACTGTTGAAAGTATAATTTTGTTGTGTTGCTGTGCTGTGCTAAGCAAAATATATATATTACCAACACGTATGCAAATTTGATCAGTTAAATTTGATGTGTCGTCATGGGCATAAAATATTAAAGACACGAACATATTTAATAAAGTTGTGACTCTCTATGACAAACTTCATAATTTAAATTCAAAATAAAAAACTTAAAGCCAAAATTAATTTATGAGATAAAAGTGAAAAAATATCAACTTCCACTAATAAGTTGCTAAAATAATTTTGCCTATTGTGATAATCATTTCAAATCTTTTTTATTTACTATACAAAAAAAGTCATAATAATAATGACCTCACTGTAAACGAATTAATTTTTTGCAATCAAAACCAACTAGCTGTGTTCCAATCAACTTATCAACTTCAAGAATAGAAACGCACTTGGTATTAGACGGCCTAAAAAGCTTGAGATAGCTAACCTCGAGGACAGAATAAAAGCATTATGGTCATGAACCTATTGAAAGCTGGAAATTTTGGGCGATAATATACTTTAGCGGTCTCACAGACCATTGCCACATTAGATAGCATTCCAACAGACTCGGCATTCCCCAGCATGACAGTTTTTCTAGTGTCGAGGATTACACATGTGTGAAACCATATAGGACTTGCTTCTTTAGAGGGGTCCGGAATATTTAGATAGTAGTCATTGTGCTGTACTTGCTCTAAGGATCTTATAGACGTTATGTCAACAATAAATTTATGTTCCGCTGTAGCGGTTCTAACGTTTTGGACTCAACTGATCTGAAAAATTTTTATCCATAATCTTGCCGTGTGTGTAAAATTTTGACACAAATAAATTTTCATTATTTATATAGAGAGACAGATTAATTTAAATGAAAGTATTCATTTAATTTCACTTAAAATATAAAGAAACTTGAATGCAATACAATTTATGCATCATTACTAAATCTATAACATCATTACTAAATCTATAGATCTTGGTGCAATAACTAGAGCAAAGAATAAAATCAAAAAATCTTCAGATCTCTACAGTTGACTAGATATGTATATCACACAATCGTTACCAAATCCAACAAATAAACGACAAATGTAAAATACCAGCAAAAGTCTTACACGAGGAAAGTTTAAACTTTGACTACGCTTGGTGTTTGGGACCGAGATACAAAATTAGACAACTTTTCATTAGAAATTTATTTGAACCAAAACGTTGGTGCCAATAAATCTTTATTTAAACTTTAAAATAATGCTGAAACATAATCTAGCAAAAAATACTAACAGTAATTTCGTTGTGAGTTACATGTAAGTCCTCTTATACTGTAGGTTTTAATAAGTGTAAGATGAAAAAGTAAAATTTTAAAAATTGCACTGGAACTGTCATATTGGCTTGTAAATGTTTAATACCAAATTAACTGTATACTTTATATTTAATTGAATTTGAAATATATTACTTATACGCACTATATTAGTTGTATTGAAATATTTGCTCTGAAAAGTATGCAATAAAAAGATTGGATTTTGTCTTTCATGGAAATAACAGAATTAAATATCACTCATACGACATATGTTCTGAATATTTTGTATTAAATGTTAATGGAAGTGAATTATTAAATTTTAATTATGCAAAAAATCGTTCAGGTGTATTTAGAATGTTACGTTATATATGAAATGTTTTAATTCTTTAAGCAAAACTGCGTACGTCCCATTAAAGATCTCAGTGTGAAACCGGAAGCTCTATAAATAATAAGAATGTGTAAGAAGAATAAGAAGGGAGTGGAGTTCCGAATATCGTTCAATTCTCAAGTGGTCAATGCCCTAAAACATGATAGAAGCAAAAGGTTTTGCTGTCTATCAAGAAATTAGCTGTCAAGTCTTCCAATTGGAACATTCGAATTTAAACATTTTATGACGAAATTTTTTGACTAAACTTGTCAGCTGGAAATACAATGCCTTCATTAAATGTCTAGGACATATTCGATGACAGTAAAACATACCCAATAGTGTCACGACGGACCTGAAAGACCCATATACTTTAAATTTTAAGAAGCAAAAAGTCTGAGTCTAACTTACCGTCCTTTATTTTAAATATTCACACAATCTTTATGTTATAAATTTAACAAAAGTTTCGTAACATGTTCTCTAAGTATAAAAAGAAAGCAAATTTAATTCCAACAATATGTAGTACGTGGAAAAAAATAATGTCCTTGTATTTATTTTATTCACCCTATCTATTCTATGAAGTTGGTGCGGTTGGATTTCCATGTTATCATAACTTTAGCAATGAGTTAATATGTACACAAAGTGTTGACAGATGTATAAAAACACGAATAAAGCTCTTTGTTACAAAATATTCTTACGGATGCACATATGCAAAGTAAAGTAAATGGTGCATAGCAAAAAGAACAGTATGCAATTCTTTGTATCATCAATTTAACACCGTCTTCCGTCTTTCGTGTTTGCAAATATCTGCTGCTGTTTGAGAACACCTGCTGCTGAAAATTTTTGTTGCGTTCTAACGTTTACTTTTAGTTGAAGGAAATTTGTCTTGTAATATAAACTTCCTTGCGTAGTGTTATGCAGTTGGATGGATGTTTACCATTCCATATTTCCTAAACGACCTTCTTTGTAAACACATATTTTGCTTGGTTAAATCATTAGAGAAATAGTTTTGTAATCTCGACAAACTTTATTTACTGTTATTTATATTAAATTTAAAATTTTATATTTAATTAATTGTATTAAGCTCTAATTATTATCAGTAAAATGACAACATTAAAATGGATTTTTTAATCGACGTACTAATTCTATGAAATTCTTTATCACATGGTCACAAATTATATAAATTTTTTTTCATTAGCACTCTTGAAACATTTGCGTATGACATGCCAAAGTTTAAAATCGGATTTGGGTGCCCTCGCAGCATAGTGGGTAGTGTGCTTCTTTGTTAGCGTAGGGGTCGTGGTTTCGATTTCCACCAGAGACTCCGGTTTGTTACAATACACCGAGCATATGGTTGAAGTTACTCAGCTCGTATATAATTAGAATATAATTTGTATTTGTATTGTAATTAACAAATAAATAAATAAATAAATAAATAAATAAAGAAAAATTAATAAAAAAAAAGCGGAAATAAATTGATATATCTTAAAGCTCTTTATGGAATTCACTAGATAACTCAATAAAGTTATTGTAATATACGGTCACAACAAAATAATTTTTAAATAATTCAAGAACGTTTTATACATTGTTCGTCTTAGCAACGTCGAAGTCGCCGTAGCCTAGTAGGTGGTGCGTTGGCATATTAGACGTGAGTTCAAAACGCAATATGAAAAAATATTTCTTCGGTGACTTCCTCTTAGTATGTTGCTGCCAAAAACTCTGAGAGTAAATAAAATTGCCATCAATAGTTTCTAAAAAATCTGTCGTTCGGATTCGACTTTAAACTGTAGGTCCCGCCACTCATGTATAAAATTAGCAAACGACACATGGTGTGAGAAGCTAGATCGTAATCCTGACTGAACGGTAATAATGACTAATTACGTACGTACGTATCATAACAATTTCAGCATTGCATTTTTTTATTATTTAAAGTTTAGTGTGTATTTGTGTGCATAGCAAGAATCAGTTCATCATAATGTGTAAACAATTTTATAAATTTTATGTTATAATTTGCAAAAATAATTGATGTATTTTATATTTATTTTATTTATATTTTTTATTTATTTTTTATTTCTATTCTATAATAAAACGGTGGATTCCAATACTTACTCACAACCTGAATTCAAAGTCCAAGGTTATTTCGCGTTTCTCGCATTAATTAACAATATTGCGGATGCTAGCCATCTAGGGAGTGCCACATGCAGGCTGCTTGTCAACTTGGCAACAGCAAAACAGGGATTGTTCAAGAGAAATGAAGAAGACAAATAAACTGACTCCACTAACTCCAAGATATAAGTACCTTGTACAAGTATCCATAACACAGGTGCACATAGGGGAACTCTGAGTCTCAAACGTTAAGCAAGTGGCAGAGATAGTTTGTTAAGTACGGTAGTATTATTCGCATGTCATTATGTATACAGTAGCGAGAAAAAAATGCAACTCTATGTCATATGATATTCAATCGAGACTAGAAACTTATAACGGTATCCAATTCCACTCCACTTTTGTTTTTATTCGTTTGTTGTTAAATTTTATAAAAAAGCATTAGCAAGCGTTGTTTGCTTCTATTTCTCTACTTAATTTTTTAGATTTGTTGAAAAAGTGTACAAATTTAGCGAGAAATAAAGTGCAACGCAATGTGTTAAAGGTTAAAGTAGGTCAACTAGAGTAATTAAAATAAAAGTTTATTGAAAAATTTGCAAATTGTAAATTTTAAAATAGAAATAGCTGTCACCAGATAGCAAATTCGCCATTATAAGGGCTTTGGGAGAAGGCAAATCAGCGAATGAAGTTGCTCATCAATTCAATATAAACAAATCAACGATTTGTCGGATTTCATCGCGATATCGTCAAACAAATATCGTGCAAAGAAGGCCAGGAAGTGGTCGAACTCGTAAATCGGCAGTAGATGTTACTAATTATGCAAACGAGCTATTAGGGCGTCCACACAACCAGAAACCGATTAAGAGAGGCAAATTTTCTCGCTACTGTATTTCCACAGTTCATTAATATAACAAAAACACTTTGTTAATATTCTTTCGATCCTGCAATAACAAATCAAAGTATATAAATCAGTGCTGTCTTGTCTCTTGTTATTTATAAGGCTAAAAAGAATGCAAATGCCATTCCAATAATGATGGTTCATGTAAACTCCCCACAAATTTATTTTAAGAAGACAAATTATTATTTAGCTTTGGCAGTAAGGCAGTTTATTAAAAACGAGTTGATAATGACTGGTAAGCAGTAAATCAATATTTCTCGAATGAAAACAACAAGGAAACTATCAGATTTATATATTCTATAAAATTCACTTTTGCAAGGAAATATTAATTTATTAACATTTTTAAAATTTGGATGAAGCGTCAATGAATTTGTGCAAAAGCCTTGTCTTATAGCTTTTTAATTGAATTTAATAAATGCAATCACGCTTTATTTTTTACGAATATCAACGGCAGTAGTAAAATACAAATACAAAAAACATAAATAATTGTAAAAAAATAAGTAAAATAGCAACAAAAAAATGCTTAAAATTTTGCTGAAGTCATAAATCAAATGTATCTACAAATCAACTGCAGTATACGCCGTAAACAAAAAGTGTTTAAAAATATTTGTGGGGGAACAAAAATATTAACCGGTTTAACAATTGTTTTCCTAAATAGATTCAACTGTGTAAAGCTGGTAAATAATACATAACTTCGTCAGCGGAATAGAACATATAATTGGTCATTATACCGATTCGGTCAGGATTACGATCTAGCTTCTTCTTCATGGCAGCTTTATTTAATCTCAGAGTTTTTGCCAGAATTCTCCTGTGAGGCAGTAGCCGAAAAAATATTTTCTTTTTCATATTTCGTTTTGTTGGAGTAGTCTTACCTGGGATCAATCGTACCTCACAATTAAGGTTAAGGTTTACATAATAAATTTCATGCGACAGAAACTCTCAGAGTAATTAAAATTGCCATGAAAAGTTTCTCAAAAATCTGTCGTTCGGAGTCAACCTTAAACTGTAGGTTCCGCCAATCGTGTATAAAATTAACACACACAACATGAGTGGTGTTGAGAAGCTAGGCCATAATCCATACTGAAGGTAATGGCCAATTATGTATGTATAATATTGGAAAGTGAACCACGTGATGAGGTTATTGCTACGATTAGTCCAAAGTGTCGCTCGTGCCTTTTGTGTCAAAAATTTCTTTGAGTGATCCCGTTCCAACGACTGAGCGTGGTGCAATTTCACAAGCTTTGCATTTGTTTGGCACATTAATATTTTGTTAAAGAGAGATCTAAAGAGCCGCAGCAGATATCGCTGTATGGAATGCTTGCAAGAGCATGGTACCATTTTGAATTTTCACCGAAGAAATAGCGAAGAAATTCGTCTCATTCTAGAAACGTGCAAGGAGAACAGCACATCACAAAAAATTCTATGCCGTAAAAAGGAAAAGAGTGCAATTCACAGCCAAACTCTGACTGAAACCTGCTCATGCACTCAGTCATCTCCCACTACCAGCAATGGAGTCAAAAAACGCCTTCAAATGTCACCTCGGGTACAAATATTCATACTAATGCCTTGACAAAATAAGTCTTTTTCATATCTTTCTTGTTTTTCTTCTTCATCACTTTATCATTGTATTCTAGTACTTACTTTTTGATTTGATTTGATTGTTTTGAACATCAATGGAATTTTTGCGGTGCCGTTTTTTACGCTCGTAACCTAGATACAAGTTTATTTCAAGTCATTGAGAACATATGCTTTATTAACATGGAACGTAATAGAGTTAGTATTGCCGCCTTTGTTATTTAGTATACATCGGTATGAAAAGGACATAGCTATATTCGGAATATAGCATTAGATATGAATAAAAATTCAGCATTACATATGAAAAGAAGTCGCCGTAGTCTAGTAGATGTATGTTGACTTATTAGGCGTGATGTCACGGATCAAACTCTAAGTCAGACATCTACAACAAAAAGTAATATGAAAAAGTACGTCGTCTACGACTTCCTCTCAGCAGAATTTTTTCAGAACTCTGATCAATAAAATAAATCAATAAAATTAATAAAAATAAGCTAGGTCTTAATCCTGACCGAAGGGTTGTAATGTAAAAACAAAATTATTTTAATGGTAGTTTTAAAATTTAATCAGTTTAGATTTGGCCTGTGCCAAAACATTGTTACGTTTTTACCTTTTTAAAAACGTTTAAATATGAGTTCGTTAATTGCACACAAAGTAAAAACAAATATGTGATTAATTTCAGTTACACTCTTTATTGTCCGCACTATCTTATGGGCCACTGTTCGAACTTAACGACATATACATCAATAACTATAACAATTATCTGTTTATTCGTTATTCTTATCACACACAACTATTCGCTATTCTGCTCACAACGGCGATCCTCAAACCACAACTTGTTTTTTTCACACGCAATTTCACAATTCTTATGCTGTAGTTACCCACACGTAATGTAACGTACCGTAGCGAACGTTCTCTTTTTAGCATATGGAGAACAAAGTAAACAATTACCGAAACGTTCTCTCTCGTTAGCAAAACGGAACGATCTGTATGAAACAGAATTCTCCCACGTTTTTACGTGACATTTGAACATGAGAGAGAATGACCAACATGTGTGAAAAAATCACCAAATAAGGAAAAATATGACATTCACAGTTTTTTATTTTATTTTTTTTAAATTTAAATTATAATTGAGAAAAAAGAAACAAAAAATAACAAAATAAAATTATAATTTCATAATTAATTAATTTTAACAAACAAAACCAAAGCTATTTTTATAAGAAAAATAATAACCAAATCCGGAAAAATCTACACATTGAACAAAAACGGCAACACTGATGATGAGTCTGTATACCAATTTCTTTGCATTGTGTTGTGTTCGTTTGTGTGTTGCTTTGTGTTCTATTTCGTTTTTATTTACATTCTTCGTTGACGTTTTGAACGTTTCTATAACTACACAAACGTTTTTAAGGCTACGTACATTACGATTTTACGTTTCTTACGCTTGGGTAACCAGGGCATTACTGACTGCTGCCTGCTTTGTCTTGCCCTTTTATAGTCCGTCACAACCAGTCTAACAAACATTCTTGAAGTGGAAGGTTCGTGTTTTCGCCTTCTCGAGAACTCTATCGCTACTGCATTGTTGTTTGTGTACTTTGCTTAAGTTGTCTTTCCCTTTTTCTCCCATACTTGTTGTGGCTGGTTTAATTATAATAAGTTCGATGTATGTGTTAGTGTAGCTGGTAGCTTTTGTTCATCGTTTCTATTGTTAATAGATATTAGGTCGTTTCGATTTGCGTAACAATATAATTGTACAGTTGACCTTGAATTTAGGTTATGTAATTCTAATTCGCTTGTAAGGAATTTGGTTTTAAAACATTTTTATGGCTCTTAAAAAATAAATTCTCCTTTTTTGTTCGAGTTCTGAAATAAAATCCGTTCAAAGTTCACATTGGCGTCTTACTTATGACCAAATTCTTGGTGTGTCTTCTTGCTCATACAGATTCGATAGTTAAAGGAGCTGCATCTAGATTTTCAAGGTACATTAATGCAGACGTGTCTCCAGCATTTTTATATAAATTTAGAATATGAAATTATGTAGAATCAATTACGGACGGTGCGATTTTTATTTAAAACTTTAAGGGTAATTATTACAACTTGGCGTTAACTAAAGGGAGGATGTTAACGGGCAGATAAATTGCTTTTCATTATTATAAGTGGTCGATAATGTAGAATCGAGCGTTAAGCTAAAAGGGGGATCATCCTAATGGTAACTTTTAAAGTTAAGTTTATGTCTCAACTAGCGATATTATAATTATTTTCAATAGGGCAACTTCAAATACAAACAAAATGAGTAAATACAATAAAAAACAACGTTATCGACATTGCACATTTTTGAAAAAGTTTACTTTATTTTATCTGTAGGTTGTAATAACGAACAGAAGTTAGAGGGGACTTTAAAGTTCACTTTAGCTAAAGTTTCCTTTAACTAAACCCAGCTTTAACGGGAAGTTGTAATAATGGCCCTAAGATGCAAAACTTGCTTTAGTTTGTTTTATTACTTATGATTTATTTACAAGCATATGAGTATACATTTTATGGTCTTTAGACCATTCACACATATGTTTATAAATTGTTTGCTAGCTATTCAATACACATATTGCTAACCAATATACACTGGCGAGCAAAAACGGATACATAATATTAACAAAATATTTTAAATCCAACATTTTTTGTATTTACTGCAGTAAGAAATTGTAAATAAAAAATTTCAGACATTGAAATGGCCAACACAAAGTGCGGATTTAAATCCGATCGAGAATTTGTGGGCAATTGTAAAACGAAAATTGGCATAGTATGAAAACCCTCCAAATAACCTTAACGAATTGTGGCTAAGAATTGAGGCAGAGTGGCAATGTATAAACAGCGAAACCATGAAAAAACTGGTAGAAAGCTTACCAAACGTATTACATCAGTAATAAAGAATAAAGGATTATGGACAAAATACTGAATTTTTCATTTGAAACGAAACGATCAAAATTGGATAAATGCTACTAAATAATATCTAAGCTGTATTTTATATTTAAACGGAAATAATATTACTGAAAAGTTTTTGTTTTAATTAGAGGATAGTCTAAATAAATGTTCAATATATGGGTTGTTTTTTTATTTTGTTAAATAAAGTACAAATATAAAGTTAATATTTTTTAATGTTATGTATCCATTTTTGCTCGCTAGTGTAGATATGCACACACAACGTTGTATATGTGTTACCTATTAAATAAGCTTTAGTGTGTACTTACATATGTTACTAAAGGTATTAAGCTTATTGTATAAACACTCTTACCAGAAATAGTATCCTAACAAAGCAAATATTCAGCATACTCTAGATTGATTTCTCAAAGTTGAACATTTTTTTTACATACACTCAGTATGTATGTATACATGCGTGTACATTTAACTAAACTTTATGCGTGCAGAGACAAATGGAATATCTAATGTACTTGTGTACATTTTATAACTTGAGGGTTACAAAGATAAATGATCTGTGGTAAACCAAAAATTAATGCGTACATAATCTCGTACATAGAATATATAGATGTCAGGTATATTCGCAATCGTGTTCTTACAGATGGAATGTCATACATATTTAATAGAATTGAATTTACGTGAGCTGACCTGTTCTTGTTTGTTGGATAATTGCGGAATAATTGCAAAACAGCAAGATAACTCTACTCAGCACCAAACTCCCATTTGTTTCGAAATCTGTCAAGTCAATAACAAAATAAGTAAAGTGAACTCTAAAACTTTAATTTTCCCAACGATCAACATTTTAAATAATTATTCTCTAAAAGAATCACAAGATGGTTAACATGGAAGTAATTCAAGGCCATTGGAAATTTCTGAAAATTTCATAACTAATTGAGACCTTCATTTCAGCTATACCATGGTTTTAATAAGCTAAGTTATTGCCTATGTTTATAGAAATGTTTTAATATTGTTAATAAAATTGTGTTTTACTTTTACCTCGTTTAACATTAAAATTATGAACAAAAGCTAAAAAAACAAAAACAATGAACTTGTTTACATGATGAACAAGTAAACAAATAATACCAACAGAACACCAGTATAAAATGTGATAAACAAGTAAACAAAAATGCAACAAAACACACTACAAGAATAAATGTAAACAACATGTTTACAGTTATAAGGATTTCGAGTCTATATTCCTCGCTCATTTTTCTTTTAGCGCTAGGCGACTGCAGTGCCTACGTTTGTTGATTAGTGTAATTACAAACAGAATAATAAAACAATTAAAATATTTTCGAATTACTGTGTTTCGAAAACTTTCATAGCAATGGTAATAACTTGTATGTACATATAATCATAATACATTCGTATGTAATAAAATGAATGTTTTTAAGAAATTGTTTAGACATTTTCAACATCAGCATCAATATACAATCAGTAAATACCAAAATTTATTTATTTACATAACAAATATCAGTCAAAATATTTCTACCTCTGTGCTTATAACTAATCACCTCTAATAAATCTTTTATTAATTAAAGAGTATTAAATGTAACTGAAGTGTTAAAAATAAAATTAAAAATTTATTTTTAAAGTATTTTCCTTATATTGTTTGTTAATATTCTGGTATGTACCTGGTATATACCGGGTATATCTGGTATGTACCTGGTATATACCTGGTATATCTGGTATGTACCTGGTATGGCTGGTATGTACCTGGTATAGCTGGTATATACCTGGTATGTATCTGGTATATCTGGTATGAACCTGGTATATACCTGGTATGGCTGGTATGTACCTGGTATATACCTGGTATAGCTGATATAGCTAGTCTAGCTGTTATAGCCACTTTTTCAGTGTTTCTTACGACGGTATAAGAGTAAAGAAAAAAAGGTTATAAACTACATTAAAAACAAAAAAACCTAATTAGTGTTAGATTGGAATAGGATTTGTAAAAAATTTTATAAACAAATTACCTGTTGAGATACGTCTACCTGGTTATCAGTTTTGTGTACCTGGTACAAAACTTCAAAAACGATTAGCAAGAGGAGACAAAGGAGTAAATTTATTGAATGCAGCTCGATATAGCATACTCAAAATCAAAAGATATAGACAAAAGACATCAAACAGATCGTGAACAGGTATAAATAAGATCGTGGGCAGATACAAAGCAGGTCGTGAATTTATTATTTATTATGCAGGTGATCATCCTGTAAACAAAAAAAAAAGAAAAATCATAAGGACTAAAACACGGCAACAACACCACGTACAACTATATTTCTATTTCTTCTACATTTGATCATGAGCAATACGTGACAAGAATTTGTTATTCATTATGCAGGTGTTCATCCTGTATACACTAAAACGCGATAAGAATCTATTATTAATAGAAAACGATCACGCAGGAGTACATCCGTTTACGATTTCTTCTACATTTGATCATGAGCAATACGTGACAAGAATTTCTTATTAAAAAAAAACGATCATACACATTACATGTTACACACACACTCATTCTGTCCGTCCAATCATTCGTACATACGTACATACATTTTCACATTACAGTCTATTTATACTCTGGAATGTAGATGAGGAAACGTGCACACACTCATTTTGTCCGTCCAATCATTCGTTTAAAAATCAATGCAAAATAAAGGAACAAGAAAAAGCAGGCATGCACCAAATTTTGTATGGAATAAGTGGTCCAAAAGGTACAAAAACATACTACTATCTGGTGAGAGAAGGTCGCCGAAGAAATACTTTTTTGTTTTTCGTTTTGACGTCTGACCTGGGGTTTGAACCCAGGCTTTACGTCTAATAAGCCACCACACTACCTACTAGACTACGGCGACTTCAATTTTTTTTAATATATTTTTATTAACCAAATGTAAATTCAAGAATATATTAACAAATTTCCAATAACTTTAACAAAATTTGTTTAATGCTTTGAATTAAACCAAATATAAACATCCCTAACTGTACATTGTATTAAACAATAAATTATATTTAAATACGCGTGCTACATTTTGGTACATAGACCTCCCCTACCATAGCAATAGCATAGCATAAGCAAGTGTAATTAAATCAATGTCGGTGATTCTAACTTTTAGAATATAGAAATACCTCCTTAAATTAGCAGAGAGAAGAATAAAAGAAATGGGATCATCTGGTAGGACTACTTCAAATTGGAAATTCCATAATGCTGTTCACTGAATAATTAGAAGTAATGCCAGCAATAGTGCTAAAGTTTTGGAAACATTTTCATTTGTACGATACAACATTTTATTTATTTGAATACATCAGATGCAAACCGCTAGCCACCATGAGAGTTACAGTCTTTACCACCGGCGGTGTCACAGACATTACAATCTTCGCTGCAACAGTCGTTAGCAATCCGCGTAATGTTGTGCTTCACCACTGATTCCATACACACAAAGTGTTTCCTTCAGCCGACACAGCCTTGTCGTCCTATGGAAAAGAGATATTATTTAAGTGAAGTCGTAAAAATGATGAAGGAGGAAAGTCGAATGTTAAAAACTTTTTAGAAGACATGCAAGTGAACTTCCAAAAAGTTTGCAACTTTAAAGTAAGCATTAATTGATCAAAATTAAAAATTATAATAAAATTTATAAAATTTTTCTCCTTGGGTATTTGTTATTTTTGCGTTTTGAGCAAAAATTGTACACTACAAAAGTCCTAAAAACTTAAGCATTTGTATGTATTTATATTGCTACTTAAGTGATTGCTATACTATATAAATTTTTGCACCATAATATTCACTTCACCTCTTTTTACTTCCCACTCTATTAGGTTTCCTACTCATTTTTCATATTCCTAACTGAAACATCTTTGTTGACTGACATGAGTTTAGTGGTCATTTTACATTGTAAATACAAGTTGATTAAGTTTTTTTATTTCGTTGTCAGTTCCTAACGTCAAACCCAGTTGCCTCCAATTTATAACAATTGAAAACAAATTTGTTGAAGTTTCTTCCATTCACTTTACCTTCATATTTAATTGTTTAACACTTTATTGTCACTTCTGTGTTTTTAGTCATGTGTGGTTCAGTGGTGCAAAACCTTTATGTTACTATTTTTCCATTTTTTACAAGCCATCATGTCATTGAAGGAACTCGTAATATTCGTATTGCTCTTTTGATTTTAAATTTAAAAATTAAGAAATTGTTTTTCACGTTTGTTTTAATTGCTATTTAATAAGTTTTACATCATATTAATGAATTACCTTTAGAAGAAAAAAGATTTTTAAATCAAAATTGTATACAATACCGACCGATAAAAGTTTATCAACAGAGCACTGATTTTAATCTGCTACTAAAAACAACAAACTGTTAGTCAATGCCTTGAGAGTATCATGTGTATAAAGAGTCCTTCGAAATGTGTTTTCTTATACTGTGATTATGTTTTGAATAAATGAAACTAACTTTTTGGAAGACCTTTTATTTTACATATCACATATCTTTTTTGTACCAAACTTTTGTAGACTCTTAAGAACCATTTTATTCAGGCAAAATTTGAAGATCTCCGTCTCTTAGTAATTGTACCTTATTCATTTTTTTGTTGAGCTATGATTCTCTGAGAAGTCGCCGTAGTCTAGTAAGTAGTGTGTTAGCTTATTAGTCACGGTTCAAACCCCAGGTCAGACATCAAAACGAAAATATGAAAAGTTTTTCTTCGGCGACTTCCTCTCAGAAGATTTCTGCCAAAAACTCATAGAGAAAATAAAATTGCCATGAAAAGTTTCTCAAAAATCTGTCGTTCGAACTAGACTTTAAACTGTAGGTCCCGTATAAAATTAACACACACAAATTGAGTGGTGTGAGAAGTTAGGCCATAATCCTGACTGAAGGGTTGTAATGGCCAATTATGTTATGTATGCATGATTATATATTATTAAAGCTACTGAATTGAGACACAGGATTGTAAAAGTTTAGTGCAGATGAAAGTGTGAGTACATCGAATATGAATACAAGCAACACGAGTTGATTTATTTGCATTCACTTTAATATTCTACTTTTTCAATCATTGTTTCTGTCGAGTTTTGATTGAAGTAATGTTGAAGCTTCAAATGCTGATATATCAGTATCATCTGCTTATGTACGTGGGTATGTCTGCAGTAAATACAATATATAAGATTACCTTCCCTGTGACATACGTTACCGTATGGTAAAAAAACGGATGTTATTGTTTTAATTTTAATGTCAGACATTCTCAGAAACTTGCTTAACGTCAAAAAAACACTAAACAAAAGTGTTTCTATAACAAAAACTCCAAAAACTTTTTTTATTGTTTTCACAACTCTGTAACACTGTTCAAGGGTCCTATTGTTATATCAAAGAACAAATTGATGATTTTAAATTCATAGACAACCGTAAGTTTAATACGTTTTTCAAGTAGTTTTGAAATCATTGGTAGTAGACGAATACTGACTTATTCGGTTTTGCAGGCTTCCATTAGAAACTAAATGGGTTAGTCTTAAAACATAAAATCGTGTGGAATAAAAAAGTTTTATCTGGCAAGCAAACAATTTTTATTCTCTGTTATTTCTATTTCGTTTTGATCTTAGGTTTTATGACAGAAATTTAAAAATTATTTTACTTTAATACTTCGTTGTTGTTAAAAAATATTTTAATAGCTTGCATTGATCACACTCGATGAACTGTTCCTTGTAAAAAAATAATAATTAAGTAAATGCTTAAAATACTTTATACTCTAATACTCTAATACTCCAACTGTAATAATAATGAATTATGATCTGCTTCCACAAAAAAACTACAAATTGTTTTCCTAAACGTATGAACTGTAATTTTCTTAATTAAATACAATTAATATTTTACTGGGAACATCTGCTTGCAATTACATTTACAATTACTTCAATCGTTGATATTACGAACCCGAATTAAGAGATCGGTACCATACAACATATAGCTCTACCTACCTGACTTGGCCACGTATCATATACTTTAGAAAATATGAATTGAATCATTCATATTCGGCATTAACTCAAACAAAAAGTCTTTACTGTTTTTAATTCTCTAATGTCAGAGATTGTTCACATTTCATATTATAATCTCTGATCAGCTTGGCTTTGTTGAGCAGTTTTATGTTTTTTTTTGTAGTCTATAGAATTACATTTAAAGAATAACTACATATACATAACTACTATAACTACTGTCAAAATTTTACAAAAACTCATTCAAATGCATAAGAAATTTATTTAGAATTTTTGGAAACATTTTTTATAATTGTGCTTTAAAATTAATATAAAAGTGAATATAAAAAAATTAAAAAATTATTTCCATGAAATCGCCGTAGGCTAATAGTTAGTGTGTTGGCTTATTAGACTTGAAGCTTCGGTTAAAACCCCAGGTCAGACATCAAAACGAAATATGAAAAATATTTCTTCGGCGACTTCCTCTCAGCAGATTTCTGGCAAAAACCCTGAGAATAAATAAAATTGCCATGACAAAGTCTCGACTTTAAAACTATAGGTCCCGCCACTCATGTCTAAAATTAACACACACTGCATCAGTGCTAGGTCGTAATCCTGACTGAAGGGTTGTAATGACCAATTATGTATGTATGTATGTGACTTTCCCACGTCCATTGCTCGGTGCAGTGTAGACCAGAGTTTATGGTGGTAATAAAACCCACGATCCTAATAGTCCAGCACTCTACCCTCTTGACTATCAGGCACCCGAAACTACTGATTTATCTTAGTGAATTGCATTCAATACTACATTCAATTTTTTTTTACCAAAACTAGATGAAAAGTTTACTAAGCATGTTGTGGTTAAAAAATAGTATTCGCAGAGCAAATTATAGTTAGGCGTTTACCATCTAAAGAAGCCGTTATTAAGATCTGAAATTCTTGCCAAAATCTAGAGCTTCATTTTAATGTCTTTTATTGATCATATTTGTATGATGATTGGCAAGGCTAGGGCTGTTCTTGTTTTTGTGAAAAGGGGCTAGGGAATTCATTGATCCGTATATAACAAGACTGCTATACATTTCACTTTTTAGACCTATTTTGGAGTATGCGTCTATAACTTGGAATCCATACCATCGTTGTCATAGTGATTCAATAGAGTCTGTGCAGAAGCAGTTTTTATTATTCTGTTTACGTGGCTTAGGATGAGTTTGTGCCAATGGGTTTCCGTCATATGAGGCTAGATTAGGTCTGGTAAAACTTCCAACTTTGGAACGTAGAACGGCTGTTTTAGGAGTTTGTTTTGTTTTTAATCTGGTTAAAGGTGATATCGATTCTGAGTTTTTGCTTTATAACCTGAATTTCAGTATTCCAGCAAGATTTTCACGGCACTATTGTCCTCTTTCTTTAGATTTTTATAGAACGAACTATGGATGTAATTTTCCTTTTCGTAGATTATGTAATGATTTTAACTTATATTATGATTTTATTGATTTTAATTGTAGTGTTTGTAATATAAAACGTAGCTATATGCTGGCATTAATTTGTAAATTATTATATAAAAATGTATTTTCGTTCTTGTCATAGGTAGTTCCTGTTTATTGTAACTTTATTTAGCTTGTGATTAAGTTCTGTAGCTGATTTATGTTCTCGTTGCCATTACTTTTCCCTGTCGGGTGAGGGTGGATTAGTGTGAGGCCGGGGACGTTTGAAAAAAAAAAGATTCAGTATTGCTGAATAAAATTTTATTCGTTTATAATGCTTACGAACTTCATTCTATAGTTATTTTGATAAATATTTTTAAATATTTTTGAAGGATTTCATACATATATTTTTTTTTAATTTGTTAAAGTTCAAAAAGACTTTTTTTAAAAACAAAATCCAAGACTTCAACAATGTTTATGTACATATATATATGTATGTATGTATAGTGTGTATCATGCAAAAAACTTTACTGTTTCCTTTTGTATTTTCTTCTATTCCAGGCATTATTTCCTATCAACAGCTCCAGTTTGATCCTAAAAAATTTATATCTCTTGTCATGTCACTCATTTGTTTTATTATGTTTTCACAAAAAAGAAAAAAATTGTTTTCATTGTTATTGTTGTATAAGTTTTACATCATTTTATCTGGAATCAACATAAAAACTGTTCTTGTACCCATTAGCTAATGTATGCAACAGTCATACATTTGTTAAACTATAAATCTGGGTTAGACAGTTAGTCACTTTTACCACTATTATGGTTACTTTACGATGTTTGGACTGGGAGGTTAAATTTAGACATCGAATGGAATTTTACGGTGTTCGAGGACGGGAACTGTTATTGTTCCGAAATTATTTCATTAATAGGAAACAGTATGTACAAATTGGACACTGCAAAAGCGCTTTTGAGACTGTTGAATATGGTGTACCACAGGGGAGTGGACTGGGTCCTTTATTGTTTTCAATTTATTTGAATGACTTGGGAAATTTGAATCTAACTGGTCAATTGTATATGTTCGCCGATGATATATGTTTGTTCTACCCATTTAAGCATGATCTTATTCTAAAAACACATATTGAGAGAGATGCGTCTCTATTATTTGAATTTACCCGTTTGAATGGTTTATTGTTAAATTCTGATAAGACCAGCTTAATTCGTTTTCGACCACATGCAGTTAGTATGCATAATAGCTTTTCTGTTCATGTCGATGGAACATCTATTAGCGAAACACACTCAGTTAAATATTTAGGAATTACGTTACAGAGTAACTTATGCTGGGATCTTCACATCAATGAGGTGAAGAATAAGATAGCTCCTGCTATAGATATATTGTATAAGTTTAAGAATAAGCTGAGTGTGAAAGGTAAGTTAATGATTTATAATGGTTTGATACACCCACATTTATATTATTTAGCTTGTGTGTATGCTTATAACAGGAACAATATTCTTCAGAAATCATTACAATCTTATCAAAATAAGGCACTGAAAATTGTGTACAATTTACCAAGAACACATCCAACAATTTCACTATATAGGACTGTTTGTAGAACTATTTTGCCTATTTATGGTTTGCACAAGTATCAGGCTTTGTTATTTGTATTTAAAAGTCTTCACGGCACAGGTCAGCAGACAATAACATTTTTGCATAACCAGTCACATTTTAATACTCGAAATATGTCAAACCTTAGAGTTCCTAGATGCAGGTTGGAAAGGACTAAGCAGCGTATTGATTATGTAGGTGGTAATATGTATAATGATTTACCACCTAATTTAAAATCGATTGGCAGAATATCAACGTTCAAATCATTATGCAAGGAATACTTAATAATAGAAACGCTTCTTATGTAACTAATTTGAATTTAAAAGTATAACATACAGAAGTATATATTAATTTAATTATTATTATTTTTTGTTTTAAGTTTTTCATTATGATACATATTGAGTATATAATAATATATTGAGTATATAATATTATTGTTAAGTATATATATTGCCAACTTGCCTCAATAATGCCTTATTGGCGCTGAGGCCTAAATTTAAATGAATATGTAATATTGTATAATTATAATAATAAAAAAAAAAAAAAAAATGTGGCATTAAATCTTTTTCATTAAAAAATTATGTATTTTTTTATTTATATAACAATCGTTGTTGTCATCAAAAGGAAAGAACGCTTGAGTTTGAACCTATTGTAGTATACATCTTACATCCATTATTACAACTTGCCGTTAACTAAAAGGAGAATTTTAACGGGCAGATAAATTGTTTTTCATTATTATAAGTGGACAATATGGTAGAAGTGAACGTTAAGATAAGGGAGGATCATCCTACCGGTAACTTTTAAAATTAAGTTTATGTTTGAACTTGCCACATATACATATCATTTACAATATGGCAACTTCATGAGCATATACAACAAAAAACCAAGCCTGTAGTTGCCACTGCGTTTAAAAAAACTTGTTTAATTGAGCAGTGTTATCGACATTGCTCCGGTACTGCTATATTTTTGAAAAAGTTAACTTTATTGTATCATTAGGTTGTAATAACAAAGAGAAGTTAAAGGTCAATTTAAAGTTCACTTTAGCTAAAGTTACCCTTAACAAAACCCAACTTTAACGGGAAGTTGTAATAATGGACTCATGTAGCAGTTAGAGATAATTATAAACCTGCCAAATTCCTCACAACTATAAATCGCTAAACTTCGGATTATGCAATTGTAACACGTTCGAAACTATGAATTAAATACATGGGGGTCAGTCAACAAACCCGATTTCTGCTTCCTATGGGGATTTGTTTTTAACGAACTCGTGTTTTTATACAGAACAGAAGTTTTTATCACGGCTCCATCGAGTAAGCAATAAAACAGAATAATGTTTCATATTCTAGATTTGTTTTCTACGCCTTATATGTCGGCGTTTTATTATATTTTTTTTAATTTCTTTATGTCTGGATATTCATTTTATACCTTTTATCATAGAGGGAGAGACGGCGCATCCTGAAAATCAAAGATGAAGGAAACTAATGACAGCCGGTATCTATGAGGGATCGTTTAATGTGATCAAAACATTGTGCAATGTTATTAGCTACAGATTTAGCGAAACTGTGGTCCGTGGATTCCGTGAAGTCGCTGTAGTCTAGTAGGTAGTGTGTTGGCTTATTAGACGTAAAGCCAGGGTTCGAGCCCCAGGTCAGGCATCAAAACAAAATACAAAAAGTATTTCTTCGGCGACTTCCTCTCAGCAGATTTCTGAGAGTAGTAAATAAAAATTGCCATGAAAAAATTCTCAAAAATCTGTCGTTCGGGGTCGACTTTAAACTGTAGGTCCCGCCACTGATATATAAAATTAACACACACCACATAAGTGGTGTGAGAAACTAGGTCGTAATACTGACTGAAGGGTTGTAATGAGCAATTATGTATGTTATGTATGTATGTGGTCCGTGGCATGACCAAAAAAAAGAAAGATAGAAAGATCAAAGGCACGAAGGCTCTGCAAATTATAACATCTAAAGTGGCAGTTCCAATAATAATAAGGTACATAAATATACCGGTCATGAAGGAGGGAGTGTTAAACAGTCATCAAATTCTACAAAATGCGAGTGACTACTTTGGGCAAATTTCTCCTATTATGCATTTGTCACAGTTTAAGACATTATTAACAGTAAATATAAACACAATTTTAAGCTTCATCATGGCTGTTCTGTGGTTGATGGCGATAATTTACTTATGTGATGTGCATTTGTTTTGTACCGCCCTTTTCTTTACTGTTGGAATGTTGTTTGCTTATGAAAAAGCCTTTGACAGACATGACAAATTGATAAACATCTTTTGCGAACTGAGTATTGATAAAGAAAAGTGAGCCCAGCGATGTATTAAAAATCTTCATTATTGGCAGGTTTCAGAACTCCATGATAAAGTTGATAATTACGTGCATCTGCACATATTATATGTCTACTAATACATAGAGGAGTTCATCAGTTTTCATTTTTCGTTTCTTCTTTTTAACATTTATTCTGATGTTATTCTACAATTAAGCATTGGAACAATTGAAGTGAGCATGGAAATCAATACCCTAAATTGATATGAACTGACGCACACTAGCACTATTTTAATTCCGTTTTTAAAGAATTTAATCTAATTTTTTTTCTTTGGATCTCAAATGATAGTTATATTCTAAAAAATAATCAAAAGCATATTATATTTGAGCAGATCAGACAAATGTTGCTAACCTCTCCTCTTCACATAAAACTAGCTGTAAATTTGAAGGAAAGACATTACACAAATATCCAATTAATTTTGAATAATTTTATTGATTTTGTTTTTCGTTGTCCACATGATTCAGACGAACGGGCCTGAGTAATACGCATTTAATCAGTTTCTAATCGATGGTTTACCATTTCGTAGTACAATTGTGCAGAGAGAACTCACACACATTCTTGTGTTTTTTGATTTATGTAGATGTGGCGGATGCTTTACCATTTTATTTCAGTATAACACTCAAAAAATATTTTGTTAAAAATGTTCTATGTCATTAACTCGGCATATTTCATATTTTCTTGTTATTTTGTGGCATAGCATAATTTTTTGTAAATGCTTTGGAATGCTCGCTTTTTTCTATTAATAAAAAATGGATTTTTTATTTTTTATTTTCATTTATCTAAAAAATATGGTCTAATTTTTAAGCCAAAGATGGATAGCTTTATGTTCTTTTAATAAAAATATGGATTTTTTATTTTATTTTTATTTATCTAAAATTACTAAGCCAAAGATAGAGAGCTTTACGTATGTATGTTGATAAAATGAAAATAAAAATAGCGTATATTACTAACACTTTTCTATGGCTGTAAATAAATAAATTCTCTCACCTTATTTTCTCTCTCTTGCTCACTAATACATAACCAAAAAATTTTTGCTAAACCCTGTTCTAATCTCACTTCTTGTTGTTCAAGTGATTAATTCGAACAGGTCCCAGCGACATGTACTCGAAGAATTTCCAGTCTCAATGCTCGTTGCTCGCCTGATTCTGAAGCTCGTAATGCTTTTTTCTTCGGTGCTTAAAGTGTAGGTCAACCAATTGCTTATCGCTTTGGAGGCATGAATGCAAGGGAACGACGTGAAAAATGCGTATTAATTCATTTGAATCTCACAATGTACCCAATCCAATTGAACCGGATGCTCAAACATGGATAGAAATGTTAATATTGACGGTGATCACCAATTCGTTGAAATAAGAAGTGGCAAAAAGTAACATTCCAGAATTGTTAAAATCGATGTTAAAAATTTTGTAGAAGAAATTTAAGCATATATTTTTGTGGTACCTATTTACCTTATATCTCTTCCAAACAATGTAAACTTATATCTATGTACATATATTAAAAGAAGGAAAATCATTTTACACCAAATGTTATTAAAATCATAAACGATGAATATTAAAATGTCTAGTATTTGTCCGATCAACACATCATCAAATGCACAGTTTACGATTTAATTCATTTTGAGTAATTTTCAGTAACGCCACCTATCGGAAATTGGTCATACCAACTTAGGAACCTTCGTCGGTTCATGCGCGACTTACAGACAAACATTCATGCTTATATAGAAGAAAATATTTTACGAAACTTTTGTTAAATTTATAACATAAAGATTGATTAAATATTTTAAATAAAGGACTCGAAGTTTTAGCTTGTTAAAATAGGTTTCAAAACAACATGCAAAGTAGATGGGTCTTTCAGGCCTGTTGTGACGCTATATGTATGGTATGTTTTATTATCATCGAATATCTCCCAGACATCTAATGCAGACGTTGATATTTCCAGCTAGACAGGTTTAATCAAAAAATTGCGTTATAAAATGTTAAAATTGGAAGACTTGAAAGCTACTTCAGTTAAGCTTGCAAGCGAAAATTTTTGCTTTTATCATGTTTCAGAGCATTGATAACTTGAGAATTGAACGAAATTCAGAAGGTATTTTACTCCAGTTACTTCTTATTCCTTCATTCAATTGCTTCACTCTTTTTATAGTGGATTTATATAGCTTCCGGTTTCACACTGAGATCTTTGATGGGACTTATGTGGTTTTGCTTAAAGAATTAAAACATTCCAAAAATAACATGACATTCTAAATATATCGATTTTTCGCAAAATTAGAATTTAATAATTCAATTCCATTCACATTTGATACAAAATATTCATAACATATGTCGTATGAGTGATATTTAATTCTGTTATTTCCATGGTGGACAAAATCCAATCTTTTTATTGCATACTTTTCAGAGTAAATGCTTCAGTACATGTAACATGGTGCGTATAAGTAATATATTTCAAATTCACTTAAATATACAGTATACCTTTAATTTGGAATTAAACATTTACAAGCTAATATGACAGTTCTAGTGCAGTTTTTAAAATCAAATTTTTCATCTTACACTTATCAAAACCCACAGTATAAGAGCACTCATATGTAACTCTTTTACTGTTACTGTTAGTATTTTTTGCTAGATTATGTTTCATCATTATTTTAAAGCCTAAATAAAGATTTATTGGCACTAAACTTTTGGTTCAAATAAATTTCTAATGAAAATTTGCCAATTTTGTATCTCGGTCCCAAACACCAAGCGTAGTCAAAGTTTGAACTTTCTTCGTATAAGACTTTTTCTGGTATTTTACATTTGTCGTTTATTTGTTGGATTTGGTAACGATCGTTTGATCAACTGTAGAGATCTGAAGATTTTTTGATTTTATTCTTTGCTCTAGTTATTGCAACAAGATCTACGGGCAAGGCTACGTTGTTGTGAACTAAAATTGAAGTGCAATCCCGGTTAGAAATGTAATATTATTTCAATCAATATGCCGCGGTTGGCCTCATAGTACCTCATTCGATCAGACCAATTTTCTTGCCCTTAAGAAAATATATTATAACGAGAATATTAACATTTATCGCGTTTAAAATCCGTTGCAAACATAGAAATCGACATTGCCTTAAAAAAAGAAAGATCACGGAACGAGGTTTATCGTGGATGCACACTATTGAAAAATCTTTTTTATACAAATTCAATTTCAAATAAATGATTATTACAAATTTAAACACTTATAGACTATTCTCTTCCAAAAGTTTCTTTAGAGAAAAAGACTAAGATTTAATAAACGGGCAGATTAAAAGGAAGGAAACCAACTAGAGTAGCATGCCTATCCGCATACATCTAAGCCAGTAAGAAAGCTTTTTGTGTTGTCACTAGTAAAAGATGGTAGCCATGCTGTCTACAAGAATTGTTTATGTTGTACAAACTGCTTTAACTTCGTCCAGTCCAGTCCTCCGAGATAAGTTATGTGTGATTTCGTATCACCCTAAATATGTTGGGTCCTCAAGCTTACGAGTGCTGTGTAGTGACATAAAAAGTATATGTATATATATATATATATGTGAATATAGTTATATGTAAGGCGAAGTGTGCGTGAGTATGCTCAATAGTGTTGCTAGGTCACCCTTATTCGGTCTTAAAATACTCCAATACTCCATAATAGTCGATATGACGTTTCAGCCCACTTTTTGAGGTTGGTCTTCAATGTAGTGTGTTATCCAAGTTATGGTATATATGGTATATATGTAATAGTCCGGATTTCTTAGCCCGAATGTTCCCTTCTTCATTTCTAATCACTTTTCAGTGAAGAGTGACAGTTTTATACTCTGAATAATTTTTAATCGAGTTTTTAAGCCATTAAACCAGTATCCCTGGATCTTATTGCCCTAATTGTAGTTCGACTATCAGCAAATATATTAAAATACGGTTAAGTCCGGTTAGTTAAACAATCTCGAAGTCTACACTGCAAATGATAAGAAATTACAAGAAAATGTTCGGATTTATAGAAAAGTGTAAGCTAAATTGCTCAACGCTTGTGTGTTAAAAAGTGGTTTAGCGTATCCGAAAGTGGCTGCAACTTCAGCACATTTGCTCATTAGTTATAGTAATTCTTCTTATCTCTATTTTATCATTGGGTTAACTTCAGCCATTATTTATTTTTTTTAATTGACATTGAAATTTAATACTACAATTTCGCTTGAAATACTTAAATTCAAACAGTAACAATGTATTTTGTGTCTTTCAAAAACCGACTGACAAGAGATGTCTTCTTTACAATAAAAAAACCAACCTATTCCAATCCTGTGGAATAGTAAATTAAATTGTATCCCTTAAGGTCAAACAGACATTTAATTTAATCCAATTCCTCCTTGTTCAATAAAATAACCGGCAGCTACTATTGATGTTTAAATACCCATAAGGTAGATAATCTACGTGTGTTTGAGAAAACATGTTCTCAAATACTCTGCCCTCACAGTCAAACAAATACTTCTATTGAATTCCCGACAATTTACAAACCGGTCTTTTATTTTTTAGAAAAAGGAAAATCGTCTTTTGAAGGAAAATAATGGAGAAAATGAATTTGTGGTGGACGAAGGAAAATATAAGGCATTCAATGTAAAAATTCAATGAAAGGCAAACATTTCACTTTATCTCGATATTATGATATTGTGGAAAAATTTTCTTTGGTTTTTTATTTTTTGGAATTATTTTATATTCTATTTTTTATTATTACGTTTTTATTATATTCTTATTCAATTTTATTTTTTTAATAAATTGTATACAAATTGAATAAAAACGTTTTAAACTTATTCCAAGAAATTAACTACGAATACGATTAATTAAAATAAGAGTCAGCCACAAATACGGGTAGCAGCAAACATGTTTTCCCTGCGGTAAATGTTTGCCATAGCCATTTATTTAATTAAATGTTAAAATAATAAAATTGGTGCTCTCATAAATAAAAATTTGTTTCATCAACAAAAAAGAAATAAATGGAAAACGTATAAAAGAAAAAAATTTCAATTAATTTCTTAACTATTTTCATTCTACTGTTAAGCGAAAATTGGTATTTTTCATAACAATTAGGAGATATTTTGTACGTTATACATCCTTAGGACAGAATATAAAATAAAGTATCTAAAATAAGCAAAAAATAATAATAATAATAATAAAATAAACAAAAAACATTTTAAGTCACTAAGCCAAGCAAATAATACGAAAAAATTACATTCAAATTACAAAAAAAGTTTGTTTTTGCTGTCCACAACTAGTCGGCTTTGTGTTGACTTTTAATGCAAAAGGAAAACAAACCTTTATATGAGACTTTCTGCACAAATAAAACTAAAGTACTTTTAGTTTTATTTTTTTTAATATTATTTGACTAAAAATTTCAAATTCATTTCATTTTAATTAAAAAACAATAGCAATAAATAGCATTAAGTTCTTAACGTATAAAACATAAAAAAATTACTCATCCATCACATAAGATGTAAAAAATATTTCCTGAACCTGATATATGTATGTTTTAACACATCAACCAAACGCTTTAGTTGCATATCATATATTTGTCGATTTGTTATATGTGTCCGTAAAGTTTTTATTAATGCGTCTTACTAAAGAATTGCAAGATAATGTTAATAGCCAGGCGCAATGATGCACAAATTGCTCATTTGTAATCATATCTTTCTCTCTCAGTCTACAATTACATATTTTATGATAAATAATTAATTAACAACAACAGTTTAATTAAATACACTTTAGAATCAAGTTACTGTTTTACAAAAATTTGGCATAAAAATTATTGGCTGATAGATATCAGTTCTCTGGCAAAATCTCTGAGAGTAAATAAAATTGCCATAAAAAGTTTCTTCAAAATCTGTCATTAGGAGTCGACTTTAAACTTCAGGTACCACCATGCATTTATAATCTTAACACACATAAGATTGGTGGTATAATGAGCTAGGTCGTAAATTAGTTGTAATGTGTTGTAATGACTAATTAAGTAAGTTAGTTAGTTTCCTTTGGACACTATTTCTTAGATACACTCATTTTCATAACAAAACTGAAACATAAAATTACGTAAAGTTGATCTTAAATTTTCTATTACGTCTGAAGGAATGGGGTTCAGAAATCTGATTTGCTTTACAAAAAACTTCCAAAGCAAATACATTGTAAACATTAAATTAAATCAAATTAAAATAAATAGTAATGTAATTGAATTTGTAAGCTGTAATCTTTGGGCTGCAAAATGTTCAACACCTTATAAGATACGAATGCTGCTTGCTAAAACTTATTTGATACCTGTCCGTTTATATGGATGCGAAATTTATGCGAATGTGATGCAAATGATTTGCGGAAATTGAAAGTTGCTTATAATAATATTGCAAGATATATCTTCAATCGAGGAATACGTGATTCCATATCTGTGCTCTCATACCAAATTTGCAATATGTGTTTTGAAAATCTTTTGAAGTTTAAGAGTTTAATATTTTTACATAAAATAATTTATACTGCACAACCGACTTACCTGTATAGAAGAATAAGTTTCGGCAGATCGGCTAGAGAATTGGTATTGATTCAACGAAAATATAAAACTGCCTTCTCTGAGCGTCAGTTCTTTATTTATGGCACTCGACTTTGGAACGAATTACAGAAGAGAATTCTAATAATTAGCAACACGAACAGATTTAAAATGGAACTATTTTCGTTAAATCAAATTAATGCTTTATATTATTTGTAATCTTTCTTATTATTTTTTTTAATTTTTTAATTTAACTTGTGTTTATATTTAATTATTATATTATGCTTAACCGTAGATCGAGCTTTGTATAAAAAATGATACATTTCAATTTCTTAGCCTACATAACTTTAATTCAGGAAAAGTTATATGCCTGATATTTTTATTTTATTTTAAACCAAATAAAAAACAAAATTTCAAACAGGGGTTACAACATGCAAAAACTTTATAATTCTGGCTTATGTATCATTTGTGATACATACGACTTTCCTTGAGATTTTTGGTGTCGTGGATGTAATTTTTTTAAGATTTCAAAGATTTTGTGAAGTTTTATCGTAAATAGTACATTATTTACGGTTTTTGAGTAAGAATTGAAAGTTAAGTGTGGGACGAAAGTGAAAAGATTGAATTTTCTATTCTTGATACATTCCTGATATTGCTTGGAGTAGTCGTAATCTAGGATGTAGCGTGTTACCTTATTAGACGTCAGACCAACGTTCAAACATCAGGTCAATTTATAACGAAAGGTTGTAATGACCGATTATATATTAATTACATATATAATATTCCTGCTGCCAAAGACTTTGAAGAAGAAGAAAATAGAAGCTCGTCTTATGAACTGGAGAAAGTATTGGCAGCAACAAAAATGACAACAAGATGTTTATCGCCAAAGATTGTACTACAGTAGCCGCTCAGTTAGATGAATATCCAGTTATGTAAACTTCCAGAATAGTGAACAACAAAATTTAAACACAGGAGGTTCTAAAGAGTGAAAACAGCCTATCTCTGTTATGTGAACAGCTTTCTACCGTTTATTTTTTTAATGTTTTGAGTTTTGAGTGATAGTCTTACATATTAAAAATCGGTTCTTCCCCGAGATAAACAAGTGTGTGCATACGAATACAAAAAAGCTTTTTGAGATCATTAGTGGTTGTTACATAGTTCATCGAAGATGAAGCGCAAGGTGTTAACTTTATCAGAAAAAAAGTGACATTTTGGCAAGCTTGGATAAAGGCGCAAGCATTACTTCCCTTGCACATAGATATGAAGTGGCCAAGTCAA
Source organism: Sarcophaga carnaria (assembly GCA_958299815.1). Lineage (NCBI taxonomy): Eukaryota > Metazoa > Arthropoda > Insecta > Diptera > Sarcophagidae > Sarcophaga > Sarcophaga carnaria. Next base: position 70,096,357 of record OY283153.1, on the reverse strand, counting down.
CAATTTGTGCTATTTTGGAAGTGACTGCAAAATGTGAAGGCAAAATTAAAAGGAAAACATTGAGAAAAGTAAAAATTCCGTTGGTGGAGGCGAAGCTTTATCATTTACATTTTACAAGTGAAACATTTACCCATTACAAGTGAATTAATTAAAGCAAAAGCGAAATATTTTAACGACCAATTGAAAGAAAAAAATTGTTTTAGTGCAAGTGATGCGTGGCTGCAGAAATGCAAGCGACGATTCGGTATACGATTTTTAAAGATATCCGGTGAAAAATTATCGGCCAATCCGGAGTTTGTAGAACCTTTTAAAAATGAACTTCATTCTTTAATAGCGTAGTCAATAGCGGAGTCAATCGGAGCATTCAATAGAGTTATTACTTGGAGTGAAAATAATATACTTATCTGATATAAATTATATTTTGGCATTGCGAAAATGCAAGGGACAAAGCACTACAGAAATCCCTTGAAGGAAAAAAAGTACAAAAAAAAATATAACCGACTACTTTCATGTACATTAATTATTAAAAAGCTTATTAAAAATAAAAACTTAATGTAATAAAAATCATTTGAATTACTTATTTTATATTCTCTCGATTATGTGAACTTCTCCATTTAGTGAACAGGCTCTGTTTGAATTAGTTAATATAACCGAGCGACTACTGTACTTGTAACTGAACAAACTGCCTTTAGTAGTTTAGGATGAAAAAATCTAGTAGTTTCTTACTGCTCTTCTCATATTTATCTCACGTGACAGACAAACATTAGAAAAATGTGTTTCGTTCCATGTTTTATTACAGTTGATAATATTTCAGTCAACTACGTACGTATGAGATAACAGAATCATTCGCTTTCATAATGATATATTTACACCTATTACGCCTTTTCGAAAAATGAGCTGAAAATCTTGCTGCCTTTCCTAATCCTAACTGAAGGGTTGTAATGACCAATTATGTATGTGTATTCACGATTTTTCGGCTAATATTAAATGTTTTTCAAATTAAATTAAATGTTATTCGAAACAAATTAAATTATTTTTAACACAAATTAATTAATTTCTAAATCAAATTCATTGTTTTTCATTTGAAATTAATTTTTTTTTCATTTATATTTAAATTTATTTCTTTTCAATTTCAATTTATATCATTTCAAATTAATTTTTTATTATTTTAAATGAGGGAATATCTTAATCTTTGTATAAAATTAAAAGGTAACTAAATAATTTTTGCCATTCATCAGAATGTTTAAAAAAGATTCAACCGTTAACCCTACAAATATTGTTACCAACGCATAGTTTCAGTATTTCTTGAACAGGGAATCTACATTTCGATGTTGTTGGTAAGGAGTTCAGTAAGAAGAAATTTTAATCACACTGTTTAACAATTTCTTTTTTAAAATGGCATCTCTGCTTACAGGAACACATTTTGTAACAGTAAACTAATTTTGACTAGTCAATTATTTGATTGATCGTATAAAATTTCATTTGTGCCAAATTTCATGAAATAGTTATTCCGTTTTACTAATAACTTTACTATAAAACAATGATTTTCATATAGACAGACATGTAGACAGTTCTTCCGAAGAAAATTTATCTGAAATATCTGTGCCTGAACGTCGCCGTAGAAAACGTGGAAAATATAGCCAAATAAGTTTGGATAAAAAAAAATATTTTAATACTAGATAATGCACAAATTCATAAAACACAAATAGTGAAAGATAAAATTGCCGAGTTTGGGCATACATTAGTTTTCTTCCTCCATACCCCCCCCATGCTAAACCCAAAAGAAGAAGTATTCTTAAAAACTAAACTGTGTGCACGCAATTTGCTAGCTGATCCTGATATTAATATGGACTAGGTAACTGTAACTAAAAACTCCGTCGATAACACTGTCTGATTGTAATAATTACTATGTTGATATGACCATGTCATTATCATTAGCTGCATCTGGAGAACAGTTACAATGAATATTTTATATTAAATTTATAACTATGTTACTATTTATAATCTTAATTTAAGGTATAAAAAGTTTAAAATATTTTTAACTATTTTGCATTAACTAAAAAATGAATTTGAAGTTAAAATAAGTTAATCGAAAATTAAAAAAAAATAATTTAAAATTAAATATATTTAAAATGACACACAAAAAGTTTAAGTTGTGTTGAAAATAATTTAATTTCATTCTAATAAAATTTTATTTGTTTTGAAGAAAATTTAATTTGATTTAAAACAATTTGAATTTGTGTGCAAAAATTAATTAATTAATTTGAGACTAAAAACCTATATATGGTTTACATTATGTGATTTATAAAATAGCTGTGTATGCGCGAAGCATGAAAATGCAATGGCTAGAATATTAACCCCCTAAATCTAAGTCGAACGATTTCCGACGATCGAAAATTTATAAGAAATATATTTTCATTTATTTTACAATGTAGCGAACACTTTTCTTTAACACACAAAATTCTCAAATCATATAATCCAAGAGCGTTCTATACATCCCGAACAGGTCAACGGTCATCGATTCATATTTATTTGAGAACGATCAAGCCAATAGATCGGCGAGAACTCTAAATCGTTCATTACCAACATCTTTTGGACTGAATTGGGATCCAATGACATTTGACCAAACAGCTCTTGCCACAAATTTAGCACGAGCGATTTGAGGGCATGATTAACTCACGCAGATGTGAAGTCAACTGGTAAATGAAATCGTGCGATTCTAACCTTTAAACCTCTACTTGTAGGATTTTTTAAATTCGCAGGTGTGTGCAAATAAGCCACATATATAACTCATGACCTCGGACTAATTTAGCCTGATTTATTCGCCAAAGTTATAGATAATTGGCCATTTGGGAATCGCTCTACTCCGAGAAACCTTGACGGATTTGAACGATATTATATTACACACATAATAGCAAACGAATAAATATAATAAGAGATATAACTTTAATAATATTAAAGATTAATTGATAACTTGTGAGAATCAATTTCATTTAAAATTAGTTCTCAATAAAATAGAACAACTGCAACACTTCCTTTCAAATAAAATTTTGCGGTTTCCTTTCCCCATATCAAATAATGCCTGCACTGACAAGTATTCAATCTCATGGTTACGTACGTCTTTCATAGAACTGCGCAACACCGCTTAAAGTATTTTAAGTTGCAAAGCAATATTCCGTCTAATTAAAGCCGTTTGAAAATGTTTCCAGAAATAATAGAATGCCTTCAACCACAAACGCAACATCTTAACCTAGAGTGGTTGAGTGAATGACAGACTGTGAATAGTAAATAGCAAGTGCTAAAGGGTGAACAATGTAGTGTAGTAATCTTCAGCAGCAGGTGTTTCAAAAACACATCAAATACTCCCACATAGGGAAGACAGCAAAAAACACGACGAATTGATATTACAACCATTTTAAATTTCATTAAATTTTTTTGTTATACAGCAGTAACTTTGGTTGGAATAACCGCTTACAGAAGAATAGTCTGTTAGAAATATAGTCAGAAAACTTTGTTGATATCATAATTTTAAAATTTGTATACGTGCCAACACTAATATACTATTCTACACTGTAATATAAACGTCCCTGAATAGGAAGCGAATATGAAATAAATACAAAACAATGCAATTTTGTATGTTTCATACATTTTACATAGAAAATTAATTTGTTGCATTATGCACAAAGAAATATATATAATTCCGCACTTCCGAGGGGCATGAGTTACTTAGCGACAGGCCATACGATTTCCGTAACAATTTGATGTGGTAGGGCTGTGACACTGTGGTTGTTTAAAAGTTAAGGTTTAATCAAGGCCACCACAAGTGCTATTCTGATCCCAATTCAATTTATAATCATTTTTAATAAAGTTTCTTAAACCTGTCACTGTTTGGATGCTGGAAATATTCGGTAAGCAGAAGTTCCTAATATTCTAAGTACCTATGGGCATACAATGCTGTATAACCGGATAATAATGAATTTTTCAGTGTATTATTTTAGCACTATTTACATATCGAAATTCTTTAAATAATACAAAACCTATTTTACTTTAATTATGAATGTCGCACAATTTTATGGAATTTCCGAGGACAGGAGAAGGCAGAAGTGTAAATTTAAGATAACAAAGAATTCGAATCTAAAAATTCTATAGAGTACAGTGGTAATGTTTGTTGTATTTTACAGTTATATATTAATATACTCTAAAGAGGTATGAGAATTTATTTCCAACATGTTCTTACGTAGTATTCGTTTTTCGTTTAGAACATGTCCGCTTGTGGTTGATTGATCAGTAACAACATAAGGCATAACAAACGAAATCGTAATCGAAAACCTTGTATTTCGAACACCTGCACACAACTTTCTTGTCGTTTACAAAATAAATTAAATTTTACTAGAACTTTACTTTTTCAAACTAACTTCCACACCTTTTTTGCCAATTTCACCACAAAGCGCAGCAATAAGAGGGATCCATGCCCTGGTCTTATGTAAATAATATATTTGTAGAATTGAAATACTTTCCTATAGTTCTCCTTCATACAATTGGGCCTAATTGTGGAACATTTGTTTTGGTATTAAGTTTGCTATTACATCTCTATCACACTTACATCAGTTCATGGAGGCATTCATTTTACTTTGTGTTGATATATGATTTTTTTGTTAACTGAGTTTATTAGTGATAAAAAGCGATTTCTAAGATATTCCTAGTCCATTCTGCCCCTTGCTTTTTATTTTATATATGCTTTCAACAAAGCATGCTCCAGTGATAATACCGATTCAAATCAATGTACGACGTGGCACTGAATGTGCTAATAGTGTAAATTCTGTACTAAGATTTTTAATAAAATTTTGAAAGTACTCTTATTGAGAAAATTGGTCTTAAGTAAGTTTATACTTCTTATTTTTATCGAACAAATGGTAGGTTACCCAATACCCGTTGCCAACTGCTCTAGATCACATTCTGATGTCATTGATCTGTTTCAATTTTTTTTGTACGGGTTCTTGTGAACGTTACTAAATTGACTGCGTTGAATTGTCCAGCGGCAATTCTTATACTTCGTCGACATTCGAGTTTTGCTGGATCGTTTACTGAATCAATTACACGGTGCGACAGTTAAAATACGCACAGCTAATGACATAGTGCAGGTTGTGAGTTTTGTTGAGTAGAACTCAAAAATACTTTTTTTATATTTCTCGACCCTTGAAACTTGTTTTATTTGCCAAAAACGAACTGAATTTTCCCACAAAGTTATCGATTACCCAAATATTTTATAACCTATTTTCAAAATCCAAAGTTTTTTAAAAAGGGGACAGATGAGCCTTTAAAATAGTATACATAAATATATACTTACCTGTTATGAGTTTTGATGGGGTAAACTTGGAAAATATTATTTTTTTCTTATTTTCTCAAGTTTGGCCATTCTTAATTGCGAAATTTAATTAAAAAATTTGAAATAAGTGGCCACATGCAAAAAGTGCTTTATATTGTGAAGAGATTGACACTTCGTTTGATAAAATTGGAAAAAATTACCGTAGTTATCATTTAAATAGTATAACAGTCATGTTATGAGTTTTATACATGTCATCTCATCAAGCGTACTTTCGGTTCAAAAATTTCTGATGGATCTTGATTGTTTATCGCAAAATATGTCAATTTTAACATTTGCACGACCACCAGAAGTTGGACAATGTTTGCACAAAGAGAAATAATAATATTTGCACTACTGAAATTATATCGTTTCCAGATCATTGAATTATGATAGGCAAATGATAGCCCCGAATTGAAACTGGTGGAAAACTTATAGGATCACTGACAGACAGCGAAAACATGTACTCAAATCTCTTCAAAACAAACTCGTAGATCAATTCTCAGCTGCTGCAATTCTTCATTCATAACTACTAGGAAATGATTCACGTCGACGTAAAAGCATTATCTAAGGAAACTAGCTAGGAATAGTCTGGAGTCTAAACATACTCACTAAGTAATCATTATAACATTGCTTTAATAACATTGCTCTATAGATATCAAAAAATGCTGTTCGAATTTACAAATGCGTTAATATTATCAATTGAAGAAGTAGTTATTGTGTTGGCTTATTAGAAGTGAGGCCCTTTGTTGAACAAAAACAAATATAAAAATATTTCTAAGGCGACTTTCTCTTAACAGATTTCTGGCAAAATCATGAAAAGTATTTCAAAAATATGTTGTGCCGAGTCGACAATAAACTGTAGGTCCCACTACTCATGAATGAAATAAAATTAACACACACCATAAATGGTGTGAGAAGCTAGGTTGTAACCTTGTAAATCCAGAATACAACAAAATTGTGATGAAAGCTTTCAACGCAGATGTAGTTGTTTCTAGTATCCTTCACATAGGTAGCCTCGCAAAAAATATTTCGTCTTACAACTGAAAATGTTACATTTTAGCAAAATTAAAACAAATTAGAATGAAACTATGTGAAATATATTGACTAATTATGTTGCTGTATAATTAACTAAACGAATTTCTGAAATCAATATCGTGATATGTTACCCAGTTATGCGGAATTTTTATAGCACCACGTATGAATCACATTGTATTGTCATTTAAAACAAAGTTTAGAGAATATTCTAAAACATACCCATAAAGAAAACAACACCACATATGTCATTTCTACATCGAATATTCATAGTGAAAAATAAAACATAAACATAACAAAATAAAAAAAACATGTCTTTTAACAATACATATTACAGTTTTTGCCACGGGTTGCGTTGAATTCCGGCCTTCACTTTTTCTGCTACATACAGATATTTCCTGATGCTGATGTATTTTTATCCTACGATTCCTCACTCTACTGGACTCATGGGTGAATGCAGTGGTCTGATGCCTAAATTAATTGTGCACGTTTATGTGTCGTATTTTATTAACAATATCTGGTTGATATTTCTCAGTCACACGGATAACCATAATACTATTTTGTTTAAAATCTATTTCGACATTTATCTCAGTGACGGTGCATGTTCCGTGCGTTCAAGTTCAGTAAGAAAATTGTACAACATTTCTCAATTAAATTTTCCCAACGTATATAAAGTAGTAGGAAAAATGAAAATAGAAGTAGACTTTTGGTTGCATCTCTATGTGTGTTAATATTGAATATAATTCAATTATGCTTGTGCATATGTAGGTCGATTTCCTCTCTGTGATTTATAAACATGCTTATGTGCATAGACAAAAGGAAATAGATAAAACAAATGGAATAAATTCATTTAAATAAATTATGAATTAAAACAATGGCTTTCGAGAATGTGTTTGACTGCACAATAACTGCAACAAGAACAGAAAGAAAAAGAACATTAACACATACACCATCTTACACTTCCTTATCGCTTCTACTTCCACAAAACACGGCCATCAAGCATTACACAAATGCAAACTGAACATAACTGTACTGTAACGAAGGAGATACATAATAACAAAAACAATGAAAAGTCTGCAAAAGTTTTTTTTTTACATAAAACAACAATAAGAAGTCTACAGTTAGGCCAGATTAATTTTTTTAATTCCGCTTCAGTAACTGTGGAAACGTTTGACGGTGCGTTCGCAGGTAATTGAGTGAGCTTATACTAATATCAGTGTAACTAATGCATTCTTGAAGTGAGTTTTCACAATAATAATATTTTTCTCTCTTCTTCAAAGTTTGCTGTTTAATTTGAAGCTTTCGATTACATTTGCGAAGGACTTTAAAGATTTTAAGGGAATACTTGCTATTATTATTTAAAATTTAATTATGGATATTCCAATAAAATATTCATTATTTACCTAAATATACAAATAAAAATACTTTGCATTTTTCATCATTTCCATTTTAATATCATTTATGTACAATTTGGAGATTAAAACATTGCTGGAGTAATCAATTCCATATCATAGTTTATATTACTTTAATCCTTATTTTCGTCCATTAGTTTAGGCTAAAATAAAAGAATATATTTTTAATAAAAATTATAAATGCTTAGGAAAATGACGATACTCCAATTATCTCATAATCAGTAAAATGGTTTTTCAGGGGGCTTAATAAAATTTCTATTCAATCTAAAAGCCTACCACTTTTTAACTTTGGCTCTAACACTAATCACTGTACGGAACAGCTGACTGCACATTGACTATTATGACTTAATTTGTGATTTTTTATTGCAAATAAAATTTATTGCTTGGGTTACGTATGTTGAGGAGTTCAAATCCATTAGAAATAAGTTTCAATAATATTCTGTACAATAATCACAAAAAAAAGTTAAAAAAATGTCTTTTATTTACATTTTTTGTTGACAGACGTCACGTTCCTAATCTTTCTATAACAGCACAAACTTCAATGGTACTTTAACGTTCCGTTTTCACGGCTTCTATGTTTGGCTAATCAGGGCTAAATACTATGAAAGCAGAGCAGAAAAAAACCTTATACCTACATATATATCAACATGTCATGTAGCTTTAATAATGGATTAAGTATTTTTTAGTTAATTTCAATTCAATTATTAAATAAATTAAAAATCTAATTCTGGCCATTTTATTTAATCATAGGTTAACGAAAGGTACTTTTTCTTAAGCATCAATTACACTTATTCAAGTTTTGGCAAAATAAACGCGGGTGTCCCACATGCAGTGTTTTGGGATCATATACATAATTTTCACAGCAGATATGCGAAGAGTGGATAACTTAACAACTGCAAATGACACTGCAATACGAACTGCTATTTAGTCATCGATCATCGCTACTGTCTTGATATAATTCCCACTAAATCTTATTCAGGATTGGCTACAATAGACGGATAGTTTCTCCGGCGACTTCCTTTCATTAGATTTTTGGCAAAAACAATTATGTATGTATTCATCTATGTATGTATGTATGTAATTGTATTGCGTTTCTTGTTAGCAAGTGAGTCTTGATAATCAACATGACATCAATTTTATTATATATTTGATTCCAAAAGTAAGTATGGGTATTAAGTATAATCTTTGGAATAACCGACTACAATTTTAAAATACTTTTGATCATTTGTTGATATTGAATTTACAAATTCAACCAGGATATAAATCCTATTGTCAAGCCAACTTAAATTAGCAACTATAAAAGTCTAGCATCCTGTGAATAGTAGCTGCATTTATTTTTGCTATAATTGTCTGCGGATTTAGCACTTATGTATGATTGTTTGATTGTTTTTTCGTTTTTTTTTAATTATTATTTTTTACTGTGCATATCTGATGGCAAACAAGTAAATCTAAATATACACTTTGAAAGTTGTATCGAGGTAAAGAAGATGGAGCAAGTTTTAACGGTGACTGCCACAAACGAACTGACATATAATCTTTCTGTGTGAGTAATGATTTTTGTCCCAGATTTTGTCAGAGATTCTTTGGAAAATTTGTTATTCTAAGTATTAGAGATTTATTATATACATGTGTATTTATTATTTATTTTTGATAGTAATTATAACGTTTTTTTATATGTCACATGCCGTATACATAATATTAAATTAAATACAAATAACACTCATACGTATAGACTATCATTTTTTTTATACTAAGTATTATTTTGTACCATAATTTTTGTAATTCCTTATCACGAATCTTGGAAGATTATTGTTCGTTATCATCTATAATTAGAGCGACAAAGGCGATGGTTCAATATTGAGATCAGAAAGCAACACGTCGGAGTTACGTCACCCAAATAGAGTCCACAGAGTGCACCCATTGTGGATACTATCCAAATCGTTAGTTTAGGATAACATCCACAACATCCATTTAAATACTCATGGTAGAACTATATCGCTGTCCAGGAATCCACGATCCATACTGATAGGATATGTGCATTATCTAATAGAGTCTTAAAGATCATTAATGCATTATCCTCTGAATATCACTAAATATATTCGCTAATATTTGTGATGGGGCTGCACATTAAAAACGACTACTCTATGCTGAAAACTAGCCTGAAAGTTTGATAATGGAAGCTATGTCATTGATATCAATGGATGATGATGATAGATAGTTGTTTATAATTCTATTTTCCTATTTACTATTTCTTTAAAGTTTAAGAGCCTAACTATTCCGAAATTTTTGTCCTGAAAATAAATTTACGTTCATTTACACAGTTATTTATTAAAAAAATCTCGATTCTTTATGAGTATGCCATAAATACTTGACTTTGTTTAAGCTTCTTACTGTTTACAATCCGATCCAATGTACATATATCCGTCCGAAAATTGAATGCAATTTATAATGAAGCCTTTTTTTAACTTATAGAAGAGATCGAAGATGCTTGTTAACCCCACTGATGTATTGATTAAATTATATTTCGCTATTTTCTCACTATTTCAATAGAATGTGCTTGGAAAAATAAGGTACATTTCTTTAATGTAGAACACCTTTGTTTGTGTTCGACTGGACAATGGATCGCACAATACTTTGTAGAGCGAATTTGTTTTAGAGGGGCACTACCCACGTTGAAATTCTTTGCAAGAAATTTTTTAGAAAATTTAGAACAGAAACAGATTTTAATTTAACATCCACAAAAGCTCGTAATAAAGAATAAATTAAGTAAATGTTGCAAGCATATGTTCACTGGAAGTTCGGTCAGTCCTTATAAATTCAATGAACCGGCGACGGCATTGAATTTGAATTGAAGTGTGGAACACTTTTGTTGTTATCATTTTAAGATTTTTCTATTATTTCCTCTAAGATAAATTTTCAAAGTTTTTATTTATTTCAATGAAATTATTAGATTTTAATATCTTTTAATTCAAATTCATATATAATTTTTAAATAAAATTGTATAGGCATGAACTTTTCGTGTTTCATTATTATTCCCTTTCCGTTTTACAACCGAAAAAGAAAATTAAAAAATGTATTCTCTCAAAAATAACTTTAATGGTTTGTATATACCATATAAATACTTGAAGTCGCCGTAGTTTTGTAGGTAGTGTGTTGACTTATCAGACTTGAGGCCGCGGTTCAAATCCCAGATCAGCCATGTCTAACAAAACGATGAATTTCTATCAAAAACTATGGGAGTAAAAAAATTGACATGAAAATTTTCTCAAAAATCTGTCGTTTAGAGACCACTTTATGTCCCGCCACTCATGTATGAAATTAACATACACACAACATAAGTGGGTGAGAAACTAGGTCGTAAGCCTGACTGAAGGGTTGTAATGATCAATTATGTATGTATGTATATAAATACTTGAAAGCAATTTTCTCAATATAAAAAACATTTGTTTTTAAAAAACTGTGGTAAATAAATTTTACTAATTCATGTGCACCTTTTAAATTTTTTGTCCATTATTTTTTCATAGAAGTATTTTTTAAAAATATCCCTTAAGTTACATTCATAATAATTAAAGCTTTCATATTTATTGCATTTATTTTATATACACTGGCTCAAATAAGTCTCCAAACACAAAGCAGGCGGAAACAATTTACACAAGATTTCAAAAACTACTCATCATATTTGAATAAAGTATAATAAGATCAATTTATGCTTGTAATAATTAGTTACAAAAATATTGTTTAAAAAATTTATTTTTTATTAAAAAAACTCGAAAAAGTTCAAAATGTTAGCTCAAAAAATTCTCCGTACAGCAGTGAACATTTAAATTTATTTATTCCAATTTGCTTTTTAATAATAGGTTTGGAGTTCGTTTGCGAACTCCATCTTCTAAATGTATTTTAATAGAAAACCCCAGCTTTTATATAATTTTTGTCCCAAAATTTCAGATTTCTTCCATAAAACTTTATGATCTTTAAAATTGTTATCTAAGTGACTATCAAAAATTGCTGAGAATTAAATATGTATAAAAAATATTACACGACTATTACACTTTTTAATAATAACTACGGTAATTATTATCTGATTTCATTAAATGAAGTGTCAATCTCTTCACAAGAGTATACATTTAGAGAACGTCAGATCAGATTATCTCACTACCTTAGTATTAGCATAGTAACTCTGGCCCTTCATAATCCTTTCGTATTTCAAATTAAAATATCATTGAAAAGAATACCATTAAAGAAGATCAAAATAAAAAATTGTAGAATATAACATAGGAGTCTGGCTCTCAAGGTTACAAGTTTTTCACTTAGTTGAAGAGCAAGTGTATGGTTTTACTGAAAAAAATGTTTTCATGTTCACTTTACATTCTATACTTAGTCGACTTGATTGCCAAAAGTTTGTGTTTCAAATTGTATTATAGTGAACTATATTTAAAATTAGAAATAAGAAACACCAATAGATTGTCAACACAATTTTCCAATGTATTTTAAAGTTACCATCGCGGAAATCGCAAGCAAAATTCATAAAAACCAAATTCATAAAAACATATTTTAGTAACCATGAGATCAGCATAGAACGTGTGCTGAACCAATCTCTAGAGCGTAAGCGGAAAGCCTGTATAAACGTAACAGTGTACATGTTTAAATTTGGATGGTTATCAAAATTCTGAAAGCCTCCACACCGCAAACAATAGCATGTAAAGTTAATTTTTAATCAAACCATAGGTCTTTAACTATGACATTGACGGCTACAACAACATGTATTTTGAAGTAAATGGGTTTTGGATATATTCCATTATTACCCTTAGCATTACTCACTCACTTGTGACACAAGCATTACAACACAAGCATTAGAACATACCTATACTTATATCGTAAGTACATATACATATGTGGATATACTTATAAGGGTTGTCATTTCTTCAATACCATGGCTTAATTCAATCACAGAGTTTTTCATGTACAGCTACACGTATTATTGTAAAATGAATATCTACTAAATGTGATCGTTACGATTGAGAAACAATAATTTTTGCGTAACTACATCAATGACATAAATATACCAAGAGTTTTGAAAAGCAACGGAATGGAATTTTTATAAACAAAATCTGTGAATGTTATACGTATGTATGTATGTATTTAAGTATAGAATGATCTCAGTTTTTTTAAACTGCAGTCCAATAAAAACAAGTACTAAAGAAGCTGTGCTCAGAATGATTACGATACTATTTTTGTTTTTAAATATTTTGAGTTTTTGGTTATTAGTATACGAGTATAAATTATATATGGTATATTTCATTTTACATTTCAATAACAAGTATTCAAATTAAAAAAAAAAAAATTAAAAACAATAAATACACTATGCGACCAAATAAAAATTAAAGTACATCCAGCTAATGAGAGTGTAAGTTGTTAGTTTTGTTGAGTAGAACTCAAAAATATTTTTTTTATATTTCTTGTTTTATTTGACAAAAACTGTTTTATGAATTTTCGCTTGGCGTTTTATGTTTTATGACTTTACGATGTCCATAATTTAAACCTTATTAGAAAGGATAGGGATGGGCCTTTAAAACGATGTACATACATACAATATATTATTTGACTTGATTTGACTTTGGTTTGATGAGGCAAATTTGACAAATGCGAATTTTTTTCATATTTTTGAAGTTTTCATAGTACCAAACTTTAATTAAAAATATGAAATAAGTGATGACATTCTGAAAATGCATTATCTTGTGAAGATCAAATTGGACAAAAATCACCGTAGTTATTATTTAAAGAGTCTAACAGTCGAGTTATATTTTTCATATATATTTTTTCAAATTAACTTTTAGTTCAAAAATTTTCAGAATTTTCAGAAATTGACACAGTTTACGATAAACAATCAAGATCCATCAAAACTTTTGAGAATTTTTGAAATGAAAATTCTTTTGATAAGATGATGTATATAAAAAATATAATAGGACTGTTATATTATTTAAATAATAACTACGGTAATTTGTGTCTGATTTGATCAAACGAAGTGTCAATGTATTCACAAGATAATGCACTTTCAAAATGTCATCACTTATTTCATATTGTTTAAATAAATTTTGCAATTAAAGTGTAAATAATTTTGTGTGAAAAGATCAAAAAGGCGGTTTTTGTCAAAAAAAATACAAAAAAATATAGTTTTGATTTTTACTTAACAAACTCACAACCGTAATTTTTGTCCTATTTGGTCGAAGGAAGCGTCAATCTCTTCACTTTCAGAATGTCATCACTTATTTTATATTTTTTAATTAAAGTTTGCTACTGTGAACGGACAAACTTGAAAAAATATGAAAAAATCTGCTTTGTCAAGTTTACCTAACAAACCTCATAGCATATTAAGTCAAATAATATATATATGTACATCGCTTTAAAGGCCCATTCCTCTCCTTTCTAATAGGATTAAATTTAAAACATTGGTTCAGAAATATTTGTGTAATCAACAAATTTGTGCGTAAAGTCCAAAAAACAATTTTTGTCAAAAAAAACACCTCAGCACAATGTAATTCTTTTTTAGAATATAATCTGAGGATAAGTGCAGTTACTTATCAGCAATTTTTTCTTTTACTTACTTTCTTGTTAAATATCTCTATGTCACATTGGTGTCGTTTTATTTTTCACATCACTGTATATACCTGTGTTGAAGAAGATTGCCAAAGTAATAGCGAACTGTTTTGTTTCCTTGAAAAAAAGTAGTTTCTACGCTGACACAAGTTTACAATGGAATGCTAAATACCAAAAATTATCAGATATATTTCGTGCTTGCATGCGATGGCACAAAATGTTATGGTGTATAAACGACACACGTTTACAGTATTAGGAAATACAGGCTTGCGTCAACAACTTTTGTATTTCACCCTAAAATGATTTATTCTGGTAGCTCTGGTTCTCTTTTGAGATAAGGGATATGTCTCAGAAATTTCTTTTCTCATGAATTTAATCGCCTCAGGAACTATTTACCTCATGTACCACATGCATTCAAAAATTTTGAGAATGATTATTTTTATTGTTTAATTAATCATATTAAATATTGTGATCACATTGTTGTTATTTGAATAATTTATTTTACAATTAAACACATCATTATCAACATATTTTTCTTATTTATATTTTGTTTGCTACAGTTCGCTTTAATTAAAAAATTTGTTTTATAAACATTTGTTTTAAAATTAAAAATATTTGATGTAAAATTTGTTGTGTATCTCACGTACAAACTAATAGTGTAGCAATTAAATACTCGTTTACTTGTTGTTATAAGGGTCCTTGGGGCTGTTAGAACAATCTATTATGGAATGCTGAAGAAATTATTATTTACGAGAACTTTATTTCTTTCTTTCTGATTGTGAAAAAATTGTGTGATAATTTACTAATTACACTATGCGACAAAAAAAATTAAATACACCCAGGTAATGACATAGTGTAGGTTGTGAGTTTTGTTGAGTAGATCTCAAAAATATTTTTTTTTTTATTTCTCGAACCCTCCAAACTTGTTTTATTTAACAAAAACTGTTTTTTGTACTTTACGCACGAATTTATTGATTACATAAACATTTCTGAACCGATATCCAAAATTTACACTTTCCTAGGAAGGACAGGGGTAGGGTTTTAAACATCTATATATTCTATGAGGTTTGATTAGAAAAACTTGCAAGTGCACATTTTTTTCATATTTTTTTAAGTTTGTCCATACATAGTAGGAAACTTTAATTAAAAAATATAAAATAAGTGGTGACTTTATTAAAGTGCATTCTTTCGTGAAGAGATTAACACTTCGTTTGATAAAATCGAACAAAAATTGCCGTAATTATTATTTAAAGAGTGAAGGCGCTTGAGTGAAATTGTGTTAACTATATTAGATATTGTCATTAATTTTATGTAAAATAATGAATATTTTTTTTCTTTATCTAATCATATTCAAACCTTTCGGAATGGATACTGGAAGGCTAATGAAAGCTAACACACAGATTTGTTTTTACAATTGTGTTCTTTTAAAATTAAACTTTTCTAGTCGCTCATTTGTTGTGTTGGCAGATGTTTATTATTTAAAAATGAATGATTTTACATTAAATTAGAAATCGCATAATGAAGAGTTTAAAGTACTTGGGTATAAGGACGAGCAATCCATGTTCTAACCATTCAGAATTTTAGCATGTGGAAGCGCGAACATGCAACACCATATGAAGTTTAAGTTGCTTGTAATTTATGTCTGTAGCAAAATTAACTTCCTTGTTATATGACAATTTTCTTAAATTTAACATTCCTTAAACTAACTTTAATATCTGTCATATTTAAAGTCCACATTTATTTTTCTTTTCGCATTTTGCTAATTTAATACAACATAAATTTGTTTTCCTCCATCATGTCCTTCAACGAAAAAGTTTCAAAATTCGATTGAAAGTGAATATTCAAATGCAACAGAAATCGATAACGTAATACCCATGTGTTTCCTTTTGGAATGCATTTACGGCACAGAGAATTATATATTTTAGCTATTCATCCTTCTCAGAATAGAGTATACATATTGGGCTTGTATGGATCCCTCTTTCTAAAATAAATATTCTTCCATTCTTCTGTCTACATAAAGATATTCTGCAACAAAGCTTCAATCACTTTTCACTAAATAATTTAGCTTACCATTACAATGTCGCCGTAGTCTAGTAGTTAGTGTATTGGCTTATTAGATGTGAGACCTCGGTTCAAACCCCAGGTCAGATATCTCCAAGAAAACGAATGTTTCTTCGGTTACTTCCTCTCAGTAGATTACTTACAAAAACTCTGAGCGTAAAGAAGATTGTCATGAAATAGTGGTATTAGAAAATAGGTCGTAATCCTGACTAAAGCGTTTAAAGCGCCTGCTTGATTGTTAGTTAATATTTCTATATTCTCTTCCCTGTAGTTTCTTGTCCAAGTTGAATTGAACACATCTATAGCGTAAATTTTCGCTTGATAGAAACTCAAGAGTTCTTCAATAAGGTCTGAGCTTATGTCCCAGATTCATACATATGCCATAGAACTTCCTCTCTTTCAAAAAAATAATCGTATGTAGCAACCAAATTGTTCCTCAAAATTTTGCGGTTTTACTGTTACTCTATATAATATTTAGTAGTTGTTGCAAATCAAGCAAGGTGATGAAGTAATATCATGCATCATGTATAAACCTAAATAAATTTCACAAATATTCGCATGGTTTTTCGAGGATCCTTTTATCCTTGGTGTCAGATGAATTCAAGAGACTAATTTGTTTTTTTTAAGCCAGAAAGCCATTGATATGACATTCTTGTCGAGTTCAGTGTAACTTGAAGAAAAGTTTGCGTGAATTTGCATCAAATTTTTATATTGAAAACATGTTTACTTTATAAATACTTATGGCTTATAAAACAAGATTTCATCTCTTCTAGGTCAAAATAGATATCAATGACTTTATAATCATTTACTTGAATTTTTTTTTCGGTAATTTTGAACGTTTTATTGCAGTGGCATAAAGTATGCTTTTCCGAAGGCACACGTTTTTTTATTAGTGCATAAGAATTTTTCTCCCTAGATGTAGATTTGCAGTGTGCTCATCAGATTTATATTCGTGTAATTAAAGTGGAGGCACTATAATCAATAGAATTTGAATAAAAATCTGCATTGTAGAGCTCATAAAAGTTTTTGATCCAAGCATTACTGTTAATCTGTTTTACATGTAAGATAGAATAAAAAATGAAACCAATTTATATGTAAATAAATACAGCATAAGCAAATCAGTAAATATGAAATATAATTAACATAAAAACTTAAAAAATTATTAAATAAAATAAGTAATCATTAACTAGAACAGTGAGTAGAATATAAATCAAACAATAAGTACGTATTTTCAACAGAATTTTATTGTCAGATTAGAAAATTAAAAAAATATGGTATAATTATAAAAAATATATTTATCGTTAGAGAATATTAACAAAAAAAAGTTAATTTTGATTTATTTCAATAAATATTTTATGTATATGGCATTTGACAAATATTGTTTATATTTATAAAGTTTTTATTATTTTAGGTGTAAAATAGATCCGTAAAAAATTAATGCCTTTGTTTATAACATCTATTAACATAAATCGTTATGGCGAAAAAATATATTTACATAAAATAAAATTCAATTATTAAAAATATAAAATTGTTCTGTCATTACATGAATGCCAGTAACAACTATTCAGTATTTATTTTCTTTCATTCTCCAATTCAATGATTCAAATAGAAACGAATATAGTTTTCCACAAATTTATTTATTATTTGATTTCATCAAATACATACAAAGAAATTAGAAAATGTAAGTGTACAGATTCTTCTGCTATCATGTTTACTTTGTTCGCACGCCGTCGAATAATAATGTACTTCAGGTTCTGCTACAGGATCGCCAACTATTGCTACATTGCAACAGCAACATTGGCTACTATGTTCTAACCACTGCCAGTAACGAAGCGAGTGGTGAGCAAGGGCGGTGAGTATCATGCCCCGGGCACAGCTTACAAAGAGGCGGCAAATAGTCCTCGAAACAAAAAATTTTTGGATAATTTTATTTTTATTATAAATGATTTCTGGAAAATATATTTTTTTAATATTGCAGCAGAGTAATATAATAACTGGTAATTCGTAAATAAAAACGAACACTATAAGATACAAATGTTGATTTTGTAAATAAAAAGGTTTCATCAAATGCTAAGTGTGCAACTGCGATCGACAACACAATTTTAAAGGCATTAAGTTCTAGGAATTTTCATTAACACATTCTCTGCCAAGCTGTTTATGAGAAGGTGTCATTTATAAGCCACGCGTACCATTTTCGGTACACGATAGCTACTTTTATAAATTTCCACAAATTCATGTTCTTTTTTTATTTTGGAGAAAATGTATATTATGTTCATAAGTATTAATATCAAAACGGCAAAATGCATAAAAAATTAAATTTATTTCACATAGAATAATTGACATAAGCGTGATGTACAAAAGAGAATATATATTTTACTCAAGCTTGATTACACTATTATAATTTTTCACACTTTCTGCATATGGTTCCTTTTCACTGGTCTGCCAATACAGTTTTATAATTCATGGTGTAATTCTAGAAGGTGAGGCATGGTCATTATTTGTATTACATAAATATGAAATCAGTAACTTTCTATATTTTATAAAGTGAAATTGAACTGATGTTTTTTGTATTATATAAAATCGATGCATTTACAACTGCCGTATTCAATAAAAGTTCAAAAGTGCTCTGATAACTATTTACCATACAACATGTACCGTTATCGATAAACTTACTCTAGACATTATTACGTCACATAAAACAGTGTTTCCGATAATTAAATTTTGTATATAAATATTTTAAATTTAAAAATTCAGCTTGACGTAGAAATGAGGTTTAGTGTGCACCGAAAACTGTACACGTGGCAGGGAACGAGTTAATAAAGTGCAGATCATAATGCTACAAGTATGCTGTCGTGATGGCAGGCCACACATCTGGCGTTCAACAAAGAATAATGGAAAAATTTCATAGAGCATCTTTTGTAAATTAATAGCAGTTACTGCAGCTAAACAAGTTTTAATGTGCTCTTAATTTGTTTGTTTGTTTAAATTTTATTGTAAATAATTGAAAGCGAATATCGCTTTTTCTCACGTTCAACATCACGGTGGTAGTTATTAAAACTGGGCTGGAGAATATAGTAGAACTGTTAGAAAAATTAGCAGAGGACCCTATAGCTAAAAGTCACACCAGAAGTGAAGCTGCAATTCTGTTGCAAAAGTCTTAAGGAGGATTGAGCGTGTCAACATCAGATTGCATCATCATAGAATGTATTTTAGAGAAGCGTCGAGCTTCAAAATTTGTGCTTTGTGAAGAATCAATAGCATAGGATACTGTTAAAATAAAACACGAAGATCTTTATGCTTTAATATGAGGAAATAGAATAAGAAAATTATTTATTAAAGAACAGTTTTAATAGGTTTACATATTTAAAAAACTATGTATGTATATAAAACAGAATAAGCTGATGCAATAAATACAGTGGTGTCTTCAGTCACAAGTACCCTTAACACTTCCACTTTTATTGCTCAGATTATTCATTTACAGGAAAAGAGCACACGTTTAAGAGTGACTTTAAGTTACTAAAATTTAACCTTTTTAGAGGCTTCGTAAAAATATCAGCTAATTGTAAATTCAATGGAACGTACTTAAGTACAAAACCCTCATTTTCATATACCTCTCTGATGAAATGAATTTTGATCTCAATATGTTTGGTTCTCTTTTGGTATTGTGGATTTTTTACCAATTTAATTGCACTTTGATTGTCCAAACATAATTCTGATACTGTGGAAATTTTAGATATTTCCTCCAACAATCTTCGAACCCAAATCAGCTCTTTGGCCGATTCACAAGTAGCCGTGTATTCCGCTTCGGTTGTTGAGAGAGCGACTGTTTGCTGGTTTTTTGACGACCATGAAATAGGCCCACCACAAAACATGATCCATAACCAGAAGTTGAGCGCCTGGTCGCCGTATCACCAGCAAAATCCGAATCACTGTAGCAAGCCAAAGACAAATTATTTCCTTTTGCAAACAAAATACCATCATTAAGAGTTCCCTTCAGATATCGGAAAATTCACTTAATCAAGATGACATGTTCGTTCTTATAAGTGTCGAGAAAACGACTTGCATATGATACTGCATAAGCCAGGTCAGGTCGCGTAACTGTAGACAGGTACATAAGGGATCCAACAGCTTCTCGATATGGGTACTGCACTTCGTGACTATTTTCTGTATTTAAATTACTACGTTCTGCTGGAGTCGCAACAGGCTGGGCTTCGATCATCCCAAAACGTTCTAACACTTTTGTTGCATACATTTTTTGTTGTATAAAAATTTTATTAGTTTTTTTGGTAACTTCCATGCCCAGGTAAAATATCGAATCGAAAACTTTAATATTGAAGTCTCTTTTAAGGTGATCAATTAGTTTACAAAGTGCTTCTGTTGATTGCGCTGCTATGATGCTATCGTCAATGTAAACCGCAAGAATCAGTTTCGCACCGTTGGAATTGCCGATAAAAAAGCATGGATCTGCTGCACTGACCTTCAGATTAAAATCCTTCAGCATTTGAGTAGATTTCTGATTCCAACATCTCGAAGCTTGTTTTAAACCATACAGGTTCTTGTTCCATCTTCATAACGTATCGGTTGATGCATGTAAATTTCCTCATAGAGAGTGCCATAGAGAAATGCTGTCTTCACATCAAATTGCCTTACGATCATGTCAAGTTCAACTGACATGGCAAAAATCATTCTTATGGATGTGAATTTTGCAACAGGAAATAATCCGTGCCATACTTCTGCGTAAAACCTCGAGCTACGACGCACCTTATAGCGTTCGATTTCTCCTTTTTTGCCACGTTTAACCTTGTAGACCCATTTATTTGAAATTGCTGCTCTGCCTTTTGGCAAATTCACCTGTGACCAAGTCTGATTTATTATCAACGAGTTAAACTCTTCATCCATGGCACGCTTCCACTGCGAACAATGGTTACCAGATACCGCTTTTTCATAAAAATCAGGCTCATCAGCTTCCGCAACATACACATAGCTAAGTGTAGCTTTATCCCCAATCTCTCTGCTTTTTGAACGTGTTACAATTTTACGTATCTCCAAATTATCATTTGCGTCACCACAATTTAGGTTTTTAATTAAAAAATCGTCATTATTATCAATTACGTTTTCATGTTTGTCAGCATTTGCAGTTGCTTCTTGCACTGGATATTCTACTTCAGCACTGTCTTCAGGTACATATATTGCCGTTTTGGAAATTTCATTGATGATAACATCCCTAGAAACTTCAATTTTTCTTTCATTAGGAATCCAAATCCTATAGCATTTGCAATTTTCTTCATAACCAACAAACACACCTTTCTTGGATTTCGCATTGAATTTTTTCGTTTTTCCTGTAGAACATGCACAAAAGCTTCCGATCCAAAAACTCGAAGCACAGATAAGTCAGGTTTTTTGTTGAACCACAAGTCAAATGGTGAATTTTTTTTAACTTGAGATTTACCCGTATGATTAAGAGTATATGCGACATTCTGTACTGCTTCGCCCCAGAATTTTAAACTCAATTCTTTGGCATGAATTATAGACCTTGCGCCTTCAATTATCGTTCTCATGTCCCTTTTTGCCCGGCCATTATGCTTTGGTGTATATGGCGTTGATTTTTGATGAATTACCTTTCTTTTACGAAGTATATCTGACATAGGTCAGTATGAACAAGTTCACCTGGTACTTTAGCTCTATTTCCGCTCTTATGAAATGGCATACGATGCTGTCTACCGAGAACACATCACTCACAAAAAAAAATATTATCATTAAATGAAATATTTTGTTGACTTAGTATGTTTTTCATATGACACATGCGTTCATGCCAAAGTTGCTGTGATACAGTTTTCTCGCTAAAATTTGCAATAGCATCCATGTTTCTAACCTTTAAAAAAAGCTTGAATAATTTTGTATTTTCTAGCACACTTATTAAAAACACCTTTCCTTCCTTTTTAAAACTGTAATTAGTTCCCTCCGCTATCAACAAATAGCCTTTGTCTAAACATGCACTGGATGAAAACAAATTAATTTTAATTTTAGGAACATATAATCAGCTAAATACTTAGCGTTCCATTCCTTGCCATTATATGCCTCTATCTGAATTTTGCCCTTACCATACGCCTGTGCTACGGAACCATCAGCAATACGCACATCTCTTGGAGTTTCAAACTTTACATACTCATGGAACCATTCTTTACGATGAGACATGTGGTCGCTAGCACCGGAGTTCATGTACCAGCTGCTCTCACGTGATAAGTTCGACTGCATAAACATAACCTCACTTACAAAGGCATCATAATGTGTTAATTTTTCTCGGTTTTTCTTATTTGGGCAGTCTCGCTTCCAATGTCCGTATTTCTTGCAAAGAAAGCACTTTCCTTTCTTCCTATTTTCATTCCTAGCACCACCGCCTTTAACTTGATTGGCTACAAAAGCTCCTTGTGTATTTGGCTGCACGCCTAACCTAGATTTTTCCATACACAAACGTGCGGTCAGAGTTTTTAATGTTCGCTCACTTTTCTCAGTTGCTTCCCATGCCGAAAAAAATGCTTAAATTGTTCCGGCAATGTCATCAACATATTTTCATAAATTTTTTTCGCCAAGGTCTTCTAAGTGCCTTGCAATTTTCTGCAATTTCGCTATATACATTGCAATACTGTCATCCGTAGCTTTTGCGTATTGAAAAAACTGTTGCTGTTGTAAGTGAATCGATGTTTCAGACTTTTGCTCGTAAACACTTTCTAGGGTAGCATACATAGCGGCAGCAGTTTCACAGTTTATCATATGCATAAGAGGTTTCTCGCCCATAGAAACGACTAAATATTTTTGCGCTTTAGCATCTTCTTTAATCCATTTTTTTTTTGACTTCACCATCAGCTACAGGTTGCGCAACATCTCCACTTACAATTTCCCATAGTCCACCAGCTTTAAGGACTACTTTTATTTGAAACTTCCATAAGGTCCAGCCTTCCTCGTCTTCAAGCTTATTGATTTTACTTTCTTCCATCTTAATAATTACAATATACAAGAAATTCAAATAAATTTTACTTTTAAATTTCGCTTTGGGCACGTGCTGGGCCCATAACCTGTTAAAATAAAACACGAAGATCTTTATGCTTTAAGATGAGAAAATAGAATGAGAAAATTATTTATTAAAGAACAGTTTTAATAGGTTTACATATTTAAAAAAACTATGTATGTATATAAAACAGAATAAGCTGATGCAATAAATACAGTGGTGTCTTCAGTCATAAGTACCCTTAACAGATATATGTGTAGGAAGACCCACCAGATTGCCTGGAGAATTGGCTGGAGATGTTAGACTTTCATCGGAATTAGATTTTGCTTGCATTATGAGATGCATATTTGATCACCTCTAACAATAAATATGTACACAATTTTCACCATTAACTGACCTTTATTTCAATTTGAGTTTCTTAAAAATGTTGAAAATTTATTGAATAAGAATTATGTTGATAACGATCTTCATAAATTTTTTAACAATTTCGATTAATTTTATAATAAAAATTTCTATGGAATAGAACTTTCTATCAAAATATTTGACTGGAAACTGTTACTCCGCAGTAGTAAAGAAATTGAACCTAAAGCTCGTACTTTTACAATCTCGTTTTTGCAAACCTGAGAGTAGCACTATCTCAGTATCGAACGTTCATTGAGCAAGTTAAATTTATATTGATATACATAAATATGTCTGTAATAGAGAACGGTTTGAATGCCTTATTATGAACCTTAAATACATTCACAAAAAGAGTACATTATTATCAACACATACACTTTATTTTAGCAAGACATAACAAATGTGAAGAACAAGTAAGTATGTATAACGGAACACGTACATTCTTTGTAGGGCATGCCTTCTCTTAATGTCGTCTACCATTCCTGACATGGCGTTACAATAAGAGAATATGAAAAAGGCAATCAACAAAAACAGCGAACGTGAATATAGCAATATCATTAGAAATTGATATTTACTGAATGCATGACAAAAGCAATGAAACAATGAATGTTGAGCAAACAAGAATGCATTTAAAGTATTCGCTATTATGTATCTACGATGGGACAAGATCGCACATGTGTGGACAAATAATTTTTAATGATCGACTTTAATAATAAATTTGCTTCATCAAAAGCAAATAAAATTTAAGATATTAAAGAATTAAATTTGTGTTTTTTAGTTTATTTAAGGGTTTCAATTATTTACCTTACACCCTTTGCGTAAACAATAACAATTGCTAGAAAATTGTTCTTCAAGCACACCGCGTCTTCACACAAGAATGACTGAACTTTTACTCAGTCCGCTGCCTGCTTTGCCTTGCCTTTTATATGGCAACGTAAATAGTCTGATGAATGTTCTTGAAGGCGAATGTTCATGGGCTTCGCCTTATCGAGATCTCTATAAATGTAAACATCGTTGTTTCCTTATTGTTGTTTGTGTATTTTGTTTACAATTATTCTTGTAGTGTTTGTTGGTATATTTTTTTACTTGTTTCTCATTTTTTAAGCCGGTGTTTGTTGGTATATTTTTGTTTATCATTTTTTTATGCTGGTGTTGTTTGATATATTACGTAGTGCAATAATATGTAAACAACTTCATTGTTTTTGTTGCTTTTGTTTATAATTTTTATGTTTAACGATGTAAAAGCAAAACACCAGTATCTAGATTTTTCCATTTTCGTAACAATATTTATTTTTTGCATTAAATTTCTATATTTGATTTATGATTTTTTTTACGTTATTTGCATTATTCTTTCAATTATTTATTATTTTTGAAATTATTTCACTATGGTTTTGTGAGTATTTTTTGTTTACGAATTATGTTTTATGCATATGCTTTAAAACATTAATAAAAGTAAAACATAAAAAATCCATTGCAATGTGTAAATAATGTATGTAAATAATATTCAATTTAATTATTTGTAAATAAGTGCGGACATTCACAAAAAGCATAAATGCAAGCAAATGCTTTCAAAATGTGTAAAAACTTCTATAAAATCGAAGTAAAGGTTTTTACGGCTTCTAAAGCTATAATTTATTATTTTGGTAATTAAAATATAAGAATTGTAAAAACCCAATGTTTGCAATATAAGAAAAAACCAAATAATTCCAATTAATTTTAATACCGATATTATGAAAAAATTAGCGGTTGTAATGCTGGTATTTTGTTTAAATATTGGATTAACATGAAAATGGATGCAATGTTGACCCTTATTCAATACAAATGGTACATGTTGGCGTAAAATATCTCAGTCATATGCAAAGAATACGATAATACCGTAGACAGACGACAACGTTTTTTTTTTTTTATTAAACACTAACTAATGTAGATTAGGATTTTACCCTGACAGAATTTTTGCATTAAGTATCGTATATTTTTTTTTTTTTGTTATTTACTTCGAGATCAATTGAATAGAGGGCATAAAGTAGAAGTACTGTTAAAACAGCATAATTTACATGAAATTATGAAATTGTAAAGCTTAAACTGAAATTTTAACGGTATTGCCTTATTGAAATAAATGTACTGTTTAAACGAAATTTGATTTTGAGGATAATGCGCAAGTTCAGTCGTCTGTCTATTCTATTACGCTGATATTGCAAATTAACGCTGTCGTCTTGTCCCGTCAAGAAGTTAATCCAGCTAAAGAAACTACAAACGTCTGAAAAAAGCGAAATTATCCCCAAAATGAAATTAAAATGGAATGCTAAGGTAGCAATGCAATATTGACAATGAAGTATTTACAATATGCATATACCATATATGGTTTAAAAATATATGGGTGCCCTGATATACTATTAGCGTGAGGGTCGTGGGTTCGGTTCCCACCATAGTCTATGACACTGCACCGAGCATATGGTCAAATTTACTCAGCTCGTAAATAATTAAATATAATTTGTAATTGGATTGTAATTAAAAAACAAATACAAATATATATTTATTTTAATAATTTTTTATGATGTTTGCCGGAAATATATTTTGAAAGTAATTTAAAAATATTAATATAAATTGTAAAATAAAATATTTATTTATTTAAAGGTAATACTTTTTAGCATTTGTCATTTGCCACTGCACTGGTTTTCCTTAGTATACGACATATGTATATTGATCCAAAGATTTATGTTATTGCGCCAGAGTCATGGCAAGCTAAACATTTTGGATGTGCTCCTCATATAGAAAACTACATGTGTCTTGTGAACAATAAAAATTAAAGTCTGTTTGAATGTTCTCACATATTTTTAAGGACTGGTTATTATCAAACAATCTGTTGCATGCGGATGCCTAGACTGTGAGTGAGTTGCCGACATTGGAAAAGCCTAAGATGTAGCTAAAAACTCATCGTATCACATATTAGTGCTAGAGGCACACTTAAAGAAGGCAAAGCGTTAAATTGGTTCTTGCTATCACCACCTTAAGTGAATATTTTAGTACGGTAAACTCTATTTCTATTATATTTTAAAGGAAAATGTGATTACCGACAATATATTACTATCTTAAACACTGTATTTATGTCAACTCATGAATATAGCGTTGTACACATCTTATAATCAATAGATATAATTCATATTTAATTTGAAACGGTTGAATAAAGTATAAAAAAATTCTTCATGCAAAAGAGTCAAATGAAGGAACTGTGGGAAAATATATTTTTCTTTAATTATTTATCGTTACAGTTTTTCATTCCTCATTTATTCTAGATTCCTTAGTAGTATGTAAGAATAATTGCCTGTTGTTGTCTTGTATTTTATTCGTATAATACTTAAACCTTTTCAAAGGAAAGAGTATGTCAATTCTTAATTGGTGGTCTTGACGTGCAAAACGTCAACAAAATTTTTTAATGAATTTCTTCTTAATGAAAGAAAGTAGGGGTTTAGTTAAATTTAACTTTAGATAAGGGAACTTTAAAGTCAACTTTAACTTCTTTTAGTTATTACAACCTAATGATAAAATAAAGTTAACTTTTTCAAAACTATGGCAGTGCCGTAGCAATGTCGATAACACTGCTCAATTAAACAAGTTTTTTTTTTAAACTCAGTGGCAACGACGGGCTTCGTTTTTTTGCTGTCATGTATATGGTCATTTTGTTTATTAGTTGACTTAAGTCACGAACAATCGCCTTTAAGAAAATTCATCAAACTGTTTACCCTGCCACATAAAAGGCAGGGCAAAGCAGGCGAGGTAGTAGTTAGTGAAGTTCATTCAGTCTTGTGTGACGACGCGTTTCGTTTGAAGAGAGTAATCGTGGTTGGAAGATATCCGTTTCAAAGATCTGTCGAATAATTGTCCAGTAATTGTTATTGTTTATGCAAAGGGTATAAACAGAGGAATAAAAAACAAAGGCAATTGTTGTTGTTTACATCAAGTTGTGACCAGTGGCAGACGGAATTGTGTGAAAAATAAAGAATTTTAATTAAGATTTATTTTTATTTTACGAGGTCTACGAGGTCATATTTTAAACACTTTTAAAAGTTAAAAACGTAAAAATATTAACATCTTCATTAATTTAGTGGAATACATATGTGTTTTACATTTGCCGCCCAAGGAAAGCTAGTATTGCTTTTTTATGAAAATTTTGGTTTTAAATGAAAAATATTGTTAGGTTTTTTAAATTTTGGTGTTTTAATAAATCATTAACTGAAACTTAAATCCATCCGAGTTTTAAAACTTATTATTGAACTTCATTCTAGCAAACACAATTCTTTGTTTTAGCTTTGTCCGAAGAAAAATATTAAGAACAATACAAACTTCATATATTAAAGAATTTCTTTTATAATTTTTCTAATACAAAGATATGTTCAATATTGCGTCCGATCTTAACAGTAGTGTCCAAAAAATTCTTTGTCATATAATGAAATAGGAAGTGTGCACATTTATTTTCTACATCATCGTTTGTATTAAATGCCAGTTTGTTGTGCTTATTTAAATTTTGTCTGTTGGTCTATACACAGCTTTAATGTTGAAAATTTATTGAATAAGAATTATGTTGATAACGATCTTCATAAATTTTTTAACAATTTCGATTAATTTTATAATAAAAATTTCTATGGAATAGAACTTTCTATCAAAATATTTGACTGGAAACTGTTACTCCGCAGTAGTAAAGAAATTGAACCTAAAGCTCGTACTTTTACAATCTCGTTTTTGCAAACCTGAGAGTAGCACTATCTCAGTATCGAACGTTCATTGAGCAAGTTAAATTTATATTGATATACATAAATATGTCTGTAATAGAGAACGGTTTGAATGCCTTATTATGAACCTTAAATACATTCACAAAAAGAGTACATTATTATCAACACATACACTTTATTTTAGCAAGACATAACAAATGTGAAGAACAAGTAAGTATGTATAACGGAACACGTACATTCTTTGTAGGGCATGCCTTCTCTTAATGTCGTCTACCATTCCTGACATGGCGTTACAATAAGAGAATATGAAAAAGGCAATCAACAAAAACAGCGAACGTGAATATAGCAATATCATTAGAAATTGATATTTACTGAATGCATGACAAAAGCAATGAAACAATGAATGTTGAGCAAACAAGAATGCATTTAAAGTATTCGCTGTTATGTATCTACGATGGGACAAGATCGCACATGTGTGGACAAATAATTTTTAATGATCGACTTTAATAATAAATTTGCTTCATCAAAAGCAAATAAAATTGTTGTGCTTATTTAAATTTTGTCTGTTGGTCTATACACAGCTTTAATGGCTCATTGTTTACCTTCTAAAGGGTCCGCCAAATAACTTTTTTTTTTTTGGAAGTGCTTTAAAAAAAAACTACTGAATTTTTTCTCAAATTTCTTTTTATTTGAAAGTACAATCCTTCCGGTTAAAAATGGGAAATAATTTCATTCAAATGGCTGCCTCGGCTGGCCATGCAGTAGCCTATACAAACACTACAAAAATAAAACATGCAGAAATATGAACTACTGTTTGGCAGACTGAAAAAAATTATAAAAAGGAGATTAAATTCCTTTGCATAGCAAAAACGTAATAATACTGGTATGATAACGAAAGTGGTGTATTTTAATACTGCTGCAACTAGGTATCCAACATTGAAAATATGTTGAATAAACGAACTTAGGAACAAATCGTCAATGGAGCTACAAAGAATTAAACTACAGACACACAGGTATGCTGTGACATGAGCGACATTATTCTTATCTACCATCGCACTATGTGGCATTTACCCTGAAAAGCTGGCCAAAAAGGCAATACTGCTGAATTTAAAGAAATTTAAGAAACTGATTCGAATAGAGAACAAAATTCTGCATACTATAGTGAATTTTCACGACTCTAAGTTGAGATTTGTAGATTTGAGACGATGTCAAAGTCAGGAAAGTGAATAAATTAAAATTAAAATTTTTTTGAAATATTAATAGGTTTATATGAAATTTTTTTGTGGCTAAACGAATAGAGGTTTTATATTGATTTTTTTTATTTGAAAGGTATGAGCAACTACTACTTTCAGTTTTTTTTTATATGCATATCTCATGTATTAATGTTAAAATTATTCGTTCAAAATTTAAAAATAATAAAAATTTCACATTTTTTTACCCAACCCAAATAAAAGATAAAGAATTTAAAGGTGAAAGTAGTTTTTAGTAGTTTAATGAAGAAAATATGAACTCTCTACATTTGGGAACAAAAAGAAAAGTTTGCGCAAATTTGCGCAATTATTTTTGGCGATTTTTTGAAAATTTTACTTTTTTTTGAAAAATTAAAAAAATTAGACGCAGTGTAATAAAGCCATAGGCAATAAAGCCATATGACGTCCGAATTATGCGAGGAAATTCAGTAGAAGCGATACCAATCGAGATGTACTGAATATGTTACTTTTAAGCAGTGACCCTTTTATAAGCTGCAGTACTCAAAAATCGCGAAGAAATATAAAAGCATTTTCATCAGATACTATTAAATTACTCCTTCCTGACATTGATGATGATGATAACGATTTTAACGATTGTATGTAGTTTCATTTTTAAAGTATTTTTAATTTAAATATTAAATAATGTAAAATAAATATTATGAATAAATATTAATTATCATAGAAGTTTAAAAACTTAATTACATATGTATATCGACTATTATAACAATATGAGATGTATGTTTAATTTTCTTACTGGACCGTATGTGATACCTAGGGGCACTTATGATCCGACCATAATAAAATATGTTCATAAATGATTCACATTCATATTAAACGTGTTCTTGTCGAATTTCATCGAGGTAATAAAATTTTTAAGCCAATTATAATTGCTAAACATATTTTCTTAAGGGGCCCTACTTTGGGCAATTATTGACCGACCATAACATAATTTGGTAATATGATTTAGATTTACAAAATACACGTTCATACCGAATTTCATCACGATACCATTGTTTTTAAGCCATTTATTAGCGCAAACGTGAATTTCTAAAGGGAACTTTATATGGGGACAGGGTCAAATGTGATCCGATTTTCACCAAACTTTACACCATGATTTCCTATTACATAGAACTGATCCGTGCTAAATTTTATCATGATTGTTGCATAATTACCGTAATTATGTGTAAATAAGTGCAATTTCGAGGGGAATTTGTATGGGGGCTAGGCGAAATCACGGACCGATTTGAACCACATCAATTGGGTTCATCTTTGGGCCTAATTATCACTAACACTGTCAAAAAATTTCAGCCATTAACTCATAAAACACTTCTATTAATTTTGGCCAGATTTTCAGGTAAAATGCCACATAGTGCATCGCACATGGTATACATACACACATAACATACATAATTGGCCATTACAACCCTTCAGTCAGGATTACGGCCTAGCTTCTCACACCACTCATATTGTGTGCGTTAATTTTATACGTGAGTGGCGGGACCTACAGTTTAACGTCGACTCCGAACGACAGAATTTTGAGAAACTTTTTCATGGCAGTTTATTTTACTCTCAGAGTTTTTGCCAGAAATCTGCTGAGAGGAAGTCGCCGAAGAAATATTTTTTTTTTCATATTTCATTTTTGATGTCTGACCTCGGATACGAACCCGGGCTTTACGAATAGTAAGCCAACACACTACCTACTACACCACTACAACCACATGGTATGCCAACCATAAAAGTACAAAATTTTTATAATGAAATCATGAAAAAATGGTATGGCGGAATGGGATAGTTAAGGACTGTACAACAAAATTTATTAGGTTTTATTTAAATTAAAGAATGTTTTTTTTTTTAATTTTTATACATAAAAAGTGAGTTCTAACAATCTTTTATGTACGTATTTTTAGCTAATTTGTTGTTTTGCCTGCGTACGTAAACAATATTATATGCATGGTATCACTGAATTGGCTTTTCCCATAGCGACAGGGCGGAAGACACTAATCAACAAAAATATCAATTTAAATGAGCTTCAAAAGAAGTGCATCTTACACATCATCTGTAATTTTCTTGAGTTAGGCTGTTTATATTTATAATCGTTGCAGCTCATAACATTAATATTACTACTATTTTGATTTGTTTATAGAACTTTTGCAATTTAGTTTCTATTCAAAAATGCAAACTAGCAAAATGCAAATTAGCATCACAATTTCAACAAATTACTCTGCACTTTTTATGCATTTATGTACGTACGAAGTCGCCGTGGTCTAGTCGATAGTGTGTCAATACCTTGCGTTTTTTCGAAGTTGCGTACCCGCTGATTTAGTACTAATTTTCACTGTGCGTCGTTAGATGTTCGATTTTACTTTGTTTTGTGTTCGAGTCTTTAATTTTTTTTGGAAATTTTTTGAAATTTTAATTTTTTTCTAACTGCGCTATGCCATCATGGCGGGAGAGATTCCTTTTCTGACTGAAAATAAATCCAATTTTAATACAATTTTATTTTCAGACTTCAGTTTCAATTAACGTGTTAAAAATTAATTGCATTTTTTATTTTGTTTTAATTGAATTTGTTTTTATATGTAATAAAATTTTATATTATTTTTGTTTTTTAAATGTTACTTTGTTCAATTTTCTTTTTGAAAAGTAGTATCTTCGTAACCCAGGAGCCTATCTTCGATCTTCACCTGGTTTGCTATAGAACGTCATATTTCACATTGCGTCGTTTCAATTTGCGTCGTTTTTTTTTTTTTTTTGGAACGTAACCACGATGCAAAGTACGCTATTGGTGTATATAGCACTAATTTTAATCTTTTTGTAGTCATATATCCTAGTAAATCCATTGACCATTGTTGGCAAATATAAGTACAACAACAAAACTATAGTATCAATCATTTTTACATTTGGTCTATTTGTTTACAGTTCTCTTGCATACAATTACCATACACCTTTGTTGTAATATTTTCCGTTACAGAAAAATTAGCAAGAAAAAAGTTTAATTGACATTGAGACAGTTTTTTAAAATAAATTTATTACTTTTTTCTAGTCAGTATTGTATATAGATTCCTTGAACAGTAACTACAGCTAATATACGATACAATATACTATCTAATAAATTTTTACAGTTTTAGAGTTTATACCATTCCACGTTTCTCGCACAAGCGTCCATAATTTTTTTAAGTGTGGAGCCTCCGGTTCTAGCGTCAAAGTGCAATTTTTTTTGTTTTCTTATCGATGTTTTCTTATCGATTATTAGAGTCATTATCTTGTTCGAAAACAGTATCTGCCGTCTGTAGTAGGGATTTTTGTGTAGTGGTACGGGTACGTTAATGTTTACAATGTTTTATAGGACTGAGACAAATTTTTAAGTGATTATGAATTATATAAAACACAAATTGACAATAATAAATTAATTTATTTATTATTTTTCAAAAATTATTTTTTTACTTAAAGATCAATAGCATTCAGCTTTTGTTTGTTTTTATTTGTTTTCGTTTGTTTGTTTTTGTTCTAAACAAAAGCAAATTGTTGTGCAACACTTTGAAATTTTTGCTTATAAGTATGGCAGCCCTACGAAGATTAAACTACCACTCAAAAACTGAAAATTAAGTTAAGGAAAGATAACTTTAACTGGAGATTAACTTAATCTCGAGTTTCAGCTTGCATTCAAAAACTGGCCCTTAGTCTCCTTACAATCCTATACAATAACAGATCCACTGCCAAACTTTAAAGTTGATCCGACATGTTTTGCTGGCAAAGTTCTTTTGTTTGATTTTACATAGGAATACGATAAATTAGTGGTAGTAGTTGAAGGAAATTTCACCACGAATCAACACTATTGTATTTATTATACACTATCAAGCTTAATCCTTTTATCAAAAAGGTTCGCACAATAAAACTGTTAGCGTAGAGTAAACAATAAAATTGTTTTGTTAATTGAATTTCCCTCCTCTTTACAGCGTGGTATTCTGACGCAATACACTATTTGTGCAGCTTTGGGTTGTCTCCTGTGTGTTCATTTCATTAAAAAAAATTCGTGAACAATTCAAGTCATCAAAACGTCAATTACTCTTTTTGAAATTTTTTTTTTAAACGATCCTGTTATCTACTTCATGGCAACGTTTTGTCGAAGCAACAAACCGTCTAACATTCAATTTTTAACCACAAAATTTCGGTTGCTATTCGGTAATAGCTCTCTGAATTGTACACAACGGTTCTTGTGAAGTTGTTAAAAAATTCAACACAATTATTCCAAACCATAAAGCGCACTAACATTGAAATTTTGCCGGCTTTAATTGTTGCTTATGTTAGGATTTGTATAGCAGTCGCCGAGGTCTAGTTGGAAGTGTGTTGGCATAATATGCTTGACGCCACGGTTCAAACCCCAGTTCAGACATCTCCAACAAACTAAAATTTGAATAACTATTTATTCGGCGACTGTCTCTCAGCAGATTTCAGGTAATAAAAGAAAATAAAATTGCCATGAAACGATTTTCAAGAGTCTGTCGTTCGTAGTCCACTTTAAACTTTAGGTCCTACCACTCATATATAAAATTAACACACAACATAAGTGGTATAAGAAGCTATGCTATAATTATAACTGAAGGGCTGTAATGTCCTTTTATATCTGAATG
The DNA here is from genome assembly GCA_958299815.1 of Sarcophaga carnaria. Lineage (NCBI taxonomy): Eukaryota > Metazoa > Arthropoda > Insecta > Diptera > Sarcophagidae > Sarcophaga > Sarcophaga carnaria. Next base: position 70,061,880 of record OY283153.1, on the reverse strand, counting down.
ATGGTGAACAAATTTTCCATAATTAGTCGTACAGTAGGCTCATTGCTGAGAAAGCTGTGGAATCGACAAATTAAAATTATACAACACACTTTCACTAACAGAAGGAATATTTTCGTCTAAGTGTACTTTGCCATGAAGAACAGGGTTGACCAAATCTACAACGCATGGGAATCGAACAATGACTCTCATACTAATAGACTAGCACACTAAAAGACTAGCATACAGACTGGACTGGACTATAATGTTACTTATTTTTACTTGTAATTTTTTTAAATATTATTGAGCTCAATGTTTTTTCAACCTTTTTGTTCACTTTACAAAATCTTTAAGGACTTAAATAAGTTTGAAATAAAAATGCTGAAATAATTTCTTTAATTTTTTTTAAGAAAAGAAAAGAAAGGCATTGACCCGAAAAAAGGGTTTTTTCTGTTTATATTTTTCGTTTTTTATTTTGTATTTCATACCACAGTAGGGGAAAACAAAGAATTTAACCGCAATATACTCTCCCACCATAAATCAAAAATATGTAATGGACCGTTTTTTTCTAAAGGGAAATAAACAAAAAAGCTCATAAATTAAACATTTCTAAATAAATAATACAAAGAGAAAAATAAAATAAATAAAATATGTTCTTTTCCAGACACAGAACAGAAAAGGGTAGCCTTTTTTCGATACACATTTTCAAACATTAAATTGTAATAAATCTACAACGCTATAACAGCAAAGAACACATAGTTCTAATATACATATATATTAAATACAAATTTTTGTAAGACAATTCAGACTGGAAGACGTTAAACTTATTTAATTCTTAATTACACAATAATACCGCAAAAAATAAAAAATAATTCAAATATTTTTTAACGATTTTTCTCTATTTTCTTGAAAATAAAAAATTTTAAAAAATGAATCAAGACTTGCCAATTTTAAATTTTGTTTTGATGGCATTTAAATTCCACTACATTTCAGTGGCGGAAATTTGTTTGTTTATAGGATGGATGATTTAAAAGTTTAAATTTAAAAATACAATAAAACAAAAACGGTTACAAATTTTGCAAAATTTATTTTTTTCTTTTGAAGTGGAATATTATTTCCTTTATATGGCTGGCCTCACAGTGCCTCGCCACTGGACGAATTTTCGTGCATTCTTCAAGTCTAGGGGATCGTATCTCGGCAATGGCAACACGAATGTTGGCCTACAAATGCTCAATTGTCTTTGGTTTGTCGGCATAACACTTTTCCTTAACGGCGCCCCAAAGAAAATAGTCCAACGTTGTCAAATCACAACTTCTTGGCGGCCAATTGACATCACCATTTCGGTTAATTAAATGGCCATCAAACGTTTCGATTGTGGCATTAGATGTGAGCCAAATTGGACCATACTTTTGAAACCAAACATCGTTTACATTCTTTCGTAGCATTAAGACCGGTTACAAAAAATTGGTTATCATGGTGTGATAGGTGCCTCCATTGACCGTAATGGTAGCGCCGTCCACATTTTCAAAGACATGAGTCAATGATGCCTAAGCTCCACAAACCGCACCAAACAGTCACTTGTAATAGGTGCATTAGCTTCTGTAAGACCAGGTATGGGTTTGTCTGAGCCCCAAATACGTTAATTTTGCTAATTAAAGTTCTCACCAAGATGACAATGAGCTTCATCTGAGAAGATGAGTTCTTGCCAAAATCGACATCATCGTGAAGTTTCTCGTTGGCCCAATAAACCCCAAAGATGCCCAAGCGCAAATCGATTCATTACGTTTAGTGGATATAATATATTAAATTTTGTGAGAGAATAGAATTATTGCCAGATTCGAAATAACCGGTGGTTCAAATTTAAACCGATAGATGGCCCACCTATATCACACACTTGTTGTTTAATGAGTTAAAGCTGGTTAGTTAATGAGTATTAATTATTGTTTCAGGTAGAAAAGATATAACTTAGTTGTGTAATGTAGAAACATATTTTTTCCAAAAGCGTTATTAGACCGGAAAGACTGTATAATAATCATGCTTATTCCTCACAAAAAATTTTGTGAAAAATTAATATCACGTAAGAATCGACTACGAATATAGCTTATAATCCATTTATTGGACTTAATTGAAAAGCTTAAAGCTATTGATGGGTGCGTTAATCGCATTTGGGAAAGCGACTCCAAGAAGAAAGAACTTTTAATTAATTAATTCGATAGCAGCTCTAATGGAGGTCACCTTAAAATAACCAAAACTCGGAAAAATTGAGAAAGAATTCTCAGAAATAGTGAGTGATTGTGATAGCCAGAGGTTTCCGAAACAAAGTAGATTATGTAACGAAACAATTACAAGACATATTGTTATTGCATTAGATTGGGTAGACCGTCAGAAATTTGCGATTAAAATAACCCATAGTAAATTAGTAGCAGAATTTTTATAAAGATATTGAATGCTTTGAATATGATTACAGTACCGATACAATACATAAATATAATTACATTTCATCTCAGTCCCATGTTTTCCGACGTATAGTTCACCCCTCCTAATGCTGATACGTTATTTTATAGCTTAAACCCTATTGATATTTTACTCTGAGTATACAAATGTTTGTTATGGGTTAACAAAAGAAGTATTTCTTAATGATAGTACACAAGTGCTATTTCTGGGTGGTAATATTTTCCCTCACAGTATTGGGCTCAGATGAATCGTTACAAAATTCTGTACAACTGGAGGAGATATTTATTCAGGAATAGCAGGATGATGAACTCGCTTTGTTTGAGAAGCATTTACGAGAAACGCCAATTTGAGATTGGACTTTACATCGTGGAGTTTCAGTTTAGTTAAGAATATATTATCATTAAATACATTTATACCCAGATGCACTTGCAAGATCCAACTCAACGGAACGTTGGAAATGAAAATTAAGAGAAGACCACATTCAATTTATAGGGAATATGACAGTTTGCTACACCTGGATAAACTTTCAGAATTTGAACTAATTATTAAACGAAATAAAATTATCGATCTACTTCCGTTGACTGGTGTCAGGAGATAAGCAAATGTGTAACAAATTGTGATCAAATAGTCTCATGCGACAAAAAAAATCGCTTCAAAAGTTCTTGGTATTTACAGCAAAAGTCTATATACCCCAATATATTTTAGCAATTTAATAAATTCTAAGTAGTAAAATGTAAATATAAAAGAAGTCGGATGTAATATAATATTTTAAAATATAGGGCATTTAAATTTACTCTGCGTTTTGTTTTATAATAAAATAGAAGTAATTAATAAAATAAATAAGAAAGATAAACATAATTAATCATATTATATTACATATTATTTGAAATTCATGAAATTTCGAAATATATTGGAATACCTAGACTTTTACTGTCCACTGTATAATTCGCAGGAACTTATGTTTGAGATTGGTCAGTTATTTATAAATCGTAAGCTTAACGAAAATGGATAATGGTATACAGTTAAGAGGAAGTAATAGAAACAAAACGCAAAACCAGATAATGCGAATGACCATTGTAGCAATGTGATACATTGCTATTTCACTTAACTCGTCATAAATTTTGTACAAGTAATTGGTCAATTCACACGATTTTGTATCGTGTATGTTGTATTGAATACACTTTTTGTTTGTGAATGCTCAATTTAAAAATATTACGGAAAATGTAAATTAATTAATTATCTGTTTGAACAATATAATTTTTTAATGCTAATTGTTGGCTTAAGTTACTTAGAAAATATTTTGTATTTTTATTCTTATTCTTGATTACTGTCATTTACATAAACTGATACCACGAAATCAATACAACTTTTGAAAACATATGAAAAAAATGTGTATAATTGTATCGGATTTTTATATGAAGATTATCAACAACAAGCATACAAGCATTATATATTCGTCCAACAATACACTCAAGGGCTTGTATGAATTGACCAAATATTTTTTTAAGATTAAGAATTAAGAGCACTTTTTAGTTAATTTTTTAATTGAAAATTGAATTCTAAACGTATAAAAATTTGAATTAGATTAGAGCACAGTTTTAGAATTCGTTTTAATTAGCCCAAGTCTACTTGTAAGATGAATAACTTTTTAACACTATTTCTACCAAAGGTGTCAAAAGACACCTTGCAATTTCTTTCAAAGTTTAATAATTTTCAGTTAATGTTTTTATTTATTTTTTCGTATAATAATATTAAATATATTTAGCGTTATCATTTTCCTCCAGCTCATCCTGGATCAGTATAAGCGTACATGATATACCTATTTCTACCATGAGGTGTCTTTTGACACCTTTACGATTTTTCTTACAGCAAGAAATAAAAAATATAAAGAAACTACATATAGATACATTTGGACTGAACTATAATTTGTTTTTGGTTTTTTCCTCTTCGTATTATTATACCAAGGCATGCAAATTCTGTGCAATTGGAAATTCTGCGAAATACCATGCCATGGAAATTCTGCGTAATGGTGAAATTCTTCTGTTCAGCAAGTTTTCGAAAATGCCAGAAATTTTCGGTACACTGAATTTCCCGTTATAATTTTTATATTCGATTGTTGTTTATTGTTTTAATAATTATTTCCATAATTATTTGCATCCAAACGCAAAGGTGTCAAAAGACATTTTTTGGTCGAAATAGGTATACACAAAATAGTGTTAATAAGACTTATATTCTATATTATTATTATTATTTGACTAATAAATAATACCTCTAAAAGTCTAAACTATAAAAACTAGGCCAAAAAGATTTAACTCTCAATGACATATTATCTGTGTAAATTATTAAAAAACAGAAAATGTCTTTTGTCATCAAAAAAAGTCTCTTTAAAGATTTCTTTTCACTTTTATCTCGTTATTAAAAAAAAAACTCGTTTGTTCTCACTTTAATTTTTATTACTTAACAATTATCGGGTATTCTTCATAACTTAAGGGAATATTTTGTAGTTTGGAAACTTGTACTGTTTGCTTTACTCATGTTGAAAGGATAGTAACGACAGGAGACAGCAACAATAACAATAGAAGTGTACAAAAAAAAAAATTGTAGAAATTTTGTGCAAAACTTCTTAGCATGTAAGTAGCGACTCATGTGAAAACACGAAACAAATTTGAAGAAAACTGATGATTACTTAAGTTTTTGTTGTTAAACAACTTTACGGCACAGGTGTAAACTGTTGTGCTTTCTCTGTCTTCAGGAGGAAAATATATCCCACAATATATTTCCATTCCAACTTTTAGGTTGTGGTTGGTTTTATTGTGAGCATGTTAGAATAGTTTCTTATAAAAATTTTCCGTGTGTGCAGTAGACAAAAGAAATCCACAACAATTAGTAGAGATTAATACTGACAAGGAGGATTATATTACTCTAACAGCTTTGTAAAAACAATTTGGGTTTTTTGTAAATACAATGGTTTTTTCAATATTTTAAGATCTGTGTAGAAAAATATTCTTAAGGAAAATAAATTAAAAGTCAAAGAGCAATGTGTGATTGAATGACGTTTGTTCAATTTCGCATCGATGAGAGCGATATCAAGGATAAGTTCCTCCCAATAAACCAATATATTTCTGCTAATTTTACTTCTATTTGGAATTTCGCAGTAGTCTAGTAAATAGTGTGTTCGCTTATTACACGTGAACCCGTTGTTAAAACTCCAGGTCAGACTTCTCCAACTACAAGAAATTTGAAAAAAAACTTTAGGGCGACTTCCCTTCAAACGTATTCTGAAAAAAAAACCTCGACTGTAAATAAAATTGCAAAAAAAAAGTATCTCAAAATCTGTGATTCGAAGTAGACTTTAAACTGTAAGTCCCACCACTGCTGGATAAAATTAACATACACAACATGGATGGTGTGAGAAGCTAGTTCGTAATCCTTACTGAAAGATTGTAATGACCAATTATATATGTCTGTATGTATTTCTAATAAAACAAACGATACGGTGATATTGTTGAAGCGTTCCATGTTTTCCTTTGAAACCAAATTGAGAAATTTAGAGAACAATATTACTCTATGATGATGGAATTCTTGGCAGAAATTTGGTTTGTTTGTGAATGCTCAATTTAAAAATATTACGGAAAATGTAAATTAATTAATTATCTGTTTGAACAATATAATTTTTTAATGCTAATTGTTGGCTTAAGTTACTTAGAAAATATTTTGTATTTTTATTCTTATTCTTGATTACTGTCATTTACATAAACTGATACCACGAAATCAATACAACTTTTGAAAACATATGAAAAAAATGTGTATAATTGTATCGGATTTTTATATGAAGATTATCAACAACAAGCATACAAGCATTATATATTCGTCCAACAATACACTCAAGGGCTTGTGTGAATTGACCAAATATTTTTTTAAGATTAAGAATTAAGAGCACTTTTTAGTTAATTTTTTAATTGAAAATTGAATTCTAAACGTATAAAAATTTGAATTAGATTAGAGCACAGTTTTAGAATTCGTTTTAATTAGCCCAAGTCTACTTGTAAGATGAATAACTTTTTAACACTATTTCTACCAAAGGTGTCAAAAGACACCTTGCAATTTCTTTCAAAGTTTAATAATTTTCTGTTAATGTTTTTATTTATTTTTTCGTATAATAATATTAAATATATTTAGCGTTATCATTTTCCTCCAGCTCATCCTGGATCAGTATAAGCGTACATGATATACCTATTTCTACCATGAGGTGTCTTTTGACACCTTTACGATTTTTCTTACAGCAAGAAATAAAAAATATAAAGAAACTACATATAGATACATTTGGACTGAACTATAATTTGTTTTTGGTTTTTTCCTCTTCGTATTATTATACCAAGGCATGCAAATTCTGTGCAATTGGAAATTCTGCGAAATACCATGCCATGGAAATTCTGTGTAATTGTGAAATTCTTCTGTTCAGCAAGTTTTCGAAAATGCCAGAAATTTTCGGTACACTGAATTTCCCGTTATAATTTTTATATTCGATTGTTGTTTATTGTTTTAATAATTATTTCCATAATTATTTGCATCCAAACGCAAAGGTGTCAAAAGACATTTTTTGGTCGAAATAGGTATACACAAAATAGTGTTAATAAGACTTATATTCTATATTATTATTATTATTTGACTAATAAATAATACCTCTAAAAGTCTAAACTATAAAAACTAGGCCAAAAAGATTTAACTCTCAATGACATATTATCTGTGTAAATTATTAAAAAACAGAAAATGTCTTTTGTCATCAAAAAAAGTCGCTTTAAAGATTTCTTTTCACTTTTATCTCGTTATTAAAAAAAAAACTCGTTTGTTCTCACTTTAATTTTTATTACTTAACAATTATCGGGTATTCTTCATAACTTAAGGGAATATTTTGTAGTTTGGAAACTTGTACTGTTTGCTTTACTCATGTTGAAAGGATAGTAACGACAGGAGACAGCAACAATAACAATAGAAGTGTACAAAAAAAAAAAATTGTAGAAATTTTGTGCAAAACTTCTTAGCATGTAAGTAGCGACTCATGTGAAAACACGAAACAAATTGGAAGAAAACTGATGATTACTTAAGTTTTTGTTGTTAAACAACTTTACGGCACAGGTGTAAACTGTTGTGCTTTCTCTGTCTTCAGGAGGAAAATATATCCCACAATATATTTCCATTCCAACTTTTAGGTTGTGGTTGGTTTTATTGTGAGCATGTTAGAATAGTTTCTTATAAAAATTTTCCGTGTGTGCAGTAGACAAAAGAAATCCACAACAATTAGTAGAGATTAATACTGACAAGGAGGATTATATTACTCTAACAGCTTTGTAAAAACAATTTGGGTTTTTTGTAAATACAATGGTTTTTTCAATATTTTAAGATCTGTGTAGAAAAATATTCTTAAGGAAAATAAATTAAAAGTCAAAGAGCAATGTGTGATTGAATGACGTTTGTTCAATTTCGCATCGATGAGAGCGATATCAAGGATAAGTTCCTCCCAATAAACCAATATATTTCTGCTAATTTTACTTCTATTTGGAATTTCGCAGTAGTCTAGTAAATAGTGTGTTCGCTTATTACACGTGAACCCGTTGTTAAAACTCCAGGTCAGACTTCTCCAACTACAAGAAATTTGAAAAAAAACTTTAGGGCGACTTCCCTTCAAACGTATTCTGAAAAAAAAACCTCGACTGTAAATAAAATTGCAAAAAAAAAGTATCTCAAAATCTGTGATTCGAAGTAGACTTTAAACTGTAAGTCCCACCACTGCTGGATAAAATTAACATACACAACATGGATGGTGTGAGAAGCTAGTTCGTAATCCTTACTGAAAGATTGTAATGACCAATTATATATGTCTGTATGTATTTCTAATAAAACAAACGATACGGTGATATTGTTGAAGCGTTCCATGTTTTCCTTTGAAACCAAATTGAGAAATTTAGAGAACAATATTACTCTATGATGATGGAATTCTTGGCAGAAATTTGGTTTGGATTCCCTATCATTTGAATCTCTGCGCACTTCCATTGCGAATTAAGGTAATGAGTTGCAGAATTACATTCTATAATTGCTTGGGAAATAATATTTATTTTAGCAGAATAGCTTGAATTACCCTAACATCTATGCCATCGTAATCTGTACACTTTTTGTTATTAAGTTAAATCATCTCTGCTTTGCCTTCACAGGGACGAATATGTTTTACAAGCTAGTCCATTGGACATGTTTTATCTAAAATTGCAATCACATCATCATCGTTTGTATTATGTATTTCATAAGATTTGAATATTTTTTCAAGATGCAATGCACAGACTTTATTTATGTTAATTGGAAGGCAATTTTGACTATTAATAAAATTTCCAATAGCTTAAATTTTGGCTTCTGTAACTACTTTTGAATATCATTCATTATATTAAAGTTTGTCATTTGGATTTCTGGGTAATCTTCGTTTGTTTCTAATAACACTTCTGATATATGCTGACGCTAAGACTTCTTTTCCGTACTACTGAGTTGCTAAGTACGCGGTTTTTAAGTTTCGTGGTTGTTAAAAACTTCAATTGCTTCATCAATTTCTGTCGGTGATTTAAAACCACACTCAAATTCACATTTCTCTCAATGTATAGTCGAAAAGAATTTATACCTATCAGTTTTGAAACTTAAAACTTGGTGTTTTCGTATTTTTTTCTGTAAATATGTATTAAAAAATACAATTAGAAGCTTATGATCTGAACTCAATTCAGATAAACAACACGGTGCGACAGTTAAAATACATGTAGCTAATGAACTCAAAAATATTTTTTTATATTTCTCGAACACTCCAAACTTCTTTTATTTAACAAAAACGGTATTTTTGATCTTTTCACACCTAATTATTGATTGCCCAAATATTTTTTAACCTATTTTCTAAATCTAACGTTTTTTGTAAAGGGGACAGATGAGCCTTTAAAATAGTATACATTATCATATGTATGTTCGAATCTTTCATGTTATGAGTTTTGATCGAGTAAACTTGGAAATACATTTTTTTTTAATTCTTTCAAGTTTAACTATTCTTAATTGCAAAATTTTATTTAAAAAATAAAATAAGTGATAACATTCTGAAAGTACATTATCTTGTGAAGGGATTGACACTTCGTTTGATCAAATCGGATAAAAATTACCGCAGTTATTATTTAATTATTAATTTTATGCAATGGGTCAATTCGACCTTCGGGTACTGTACTTGTCTTAATTGACAAGTACACGTCCTCTAACCTATTATTTAAAGAGTCTAACAGTTAAAAGAGATGCTTTGTTGTGGATGATGTTCTTTGGATTACTGAATACTTCATTTATATTTGCTAACACTCATTGTAATAACATTGCTACTGTCGCTCATTGTGAGTTGGTTTCTGAAATGTTTATTTTATTTTTATTCCTCTTTTTGTAGCCGATTTATTTTTCAGTTAAATCAATATTATTAAGAAAGATTTCAATTTTTATTGTCATGCACAAAAAATTATAAACTTAACATTGATTTTCAGAAGTATTTATACATGTGAACTATTGATTGAATAGATATTTGTAAAGTTTGTTGGAAATAATAAGAAATATCGACCATGTAAGTCCAATTAAAAAGCAAATTTTCTTAAAATTTCCATTATTCAAACACGATCTTCATTGTAGCAAATTATTCTTTTAAATATTATTTAACATGGTTTAAGATAAAGTTAAAAAATTATTTTCCTTTTATACAACACATATGCGATACATTTTCAATGAAACTGAAAAAATAAAACAAACAAATCAAATGACAATAAGTGCTTTTAAGTGTTGTGAAAACCCAAACTTTGCCCTCTTCATCACCATTATTATCATCACCAGCATCTTCATACAATCTCACACAAGGTAAAATCGAATGTAAAAAACCATTACGGCTTAGCAATAGCGGCTAACATTTGAAAAACCTTATTTTATTACATCATCACGTGACATAAAAGTCAAATTTCAGATGAATATAAAGCGATAAATGGCCCTAACGAAAGGGATCCATGTACAACATTATCGACATTTTTTTTAAAGCAATGCGAAATACGGTGTGAATGCGTATGGAATAGACTTTGGTTAAAAATTTTAGAATACAACTCAAAAAACAAAGTCAACACATATTTGCCTTGACACGAAAATACATTTCCTACCAATCTCATGTTTGGTACACAGAATAAGTAATACAACACATACTATATATTCTAGACATACATATACATACATTGAGTAGCGCATGGGGTTGAGTACCAAGCTGCAGAATGTTAAAGTATTATTTCGAACGCTATGGAATAAAGGAAAATACACATACATACTATATATGTACATTTTTTACAATTAGGTCCTTGTGTGTTAGTAGGGACAAAGTTTTTTGTTGACAGTCGTTTTTGAAACTGTGTTTTGGGTGTTTGAAAGAATATGTGAAATCTTTTTGGGAACGCATTTCTCTTTTGAGCTATAGAGTCTGACCTATATATAACGCGTATTGACTGAATATTTTTGTTTGTAACATTTTGTGTAAACAAATGTCAGTGTAAGACCTATACACTTGACTACAAAAATCAATAATCGAGTAACAAAGAAAACAAAAAACAAATAAAATGATTAACTTTAGGTTCGTTAAAATTAATACACAGGGGCACTTCTCATTTGTAATTCATTGTACAGAACGATATTCTTTCGGATATACACTGTTTATTTATTGGATGACTCTAAATATTTGTTTTTTTCACAGGTAGCATTCAATAAAGAATCATTCAATACGGAACATAATATATCCAATTTACAATGTGATTAAAGAATTTACAAGAGTACGGTCCAATTGCTTACTATCAGGAGAATGGTCACATGAAGGCTTATTGTAAGCTTCCTTCAGTATACGTTGTGTGCGGTTACTCCGACAAAATGTGATAAGTTTCTTCAGCAGAAATGTAGTAACTGTGGCGTTAGCTACTCTTCAAATTATAGAGGTTGCACAGATCATGCATTCTTCAAACGCTCCGTGATACAGAAGACTAGCACTGCCCCAATACGAGCTGGAATAGATACAACATTCAAGCTAAATACAATCCTATCATATGCCGTATATCGATGCTCTGAAAAATAATACTGTTCCAAAATACCACTTGACAAATAAACCATCAACGGGAGGCAATTGAAAAATTGGTAGAATCAATGAACAGCCCTATGACAAATATGATTAATTTGATGCAGGAAATGTTGAGAATTTACAATGTGATTAAAGAATTTACAAGCGTACCGTCCAATTGCTTACTATCAGGAGAATGGTCACATGAAGGCTTATTGTAAGCTTCCTTCAGTATACGTTGTGTGCGGTTACTCCGCAAAATGTGATAAGTTTCTTCAGCAGAAATGTAGTAACTGTGGCGTTAGCTACTTTTCAAATTATAGAGGTTGCACAGTTCATGCATTCTTCAAACGCTCCGTGATACAGAAGACTAGCACTGCCCCAATACGAGTTGGAATAGATACAACATTCAAGCTAAATACAATCCTATCATATGCCGTATATCGATGCTCTGAAAAATAATACTGTTCCAAAATACCACTTGACAAATAAACCATCAACGGGAGGCAATTGAAAAATTGGTAGAATCAATGAACAGCCCTATGACAAATATGATTAATTTGATGCAGGAAATGTTGAGAAGCAACCGATGAACATTGTGAAGATTTGAAGCTGAAACGCAAACATTGGGTTGAAACATAGGTAAAATGAAGATAATTCTTTTTTTTTTGTGGAACAACTATTCATTATTCAGTAAAAAAGGTTTAAAAAAAATTTTTTTTTACTTAAATCACATAACATAATTGGTCATTACAACCCTTCGGTCAGGATTACGACCTAGTTTCTCACACCACTCCTGTTGCGTGTGTTAATTTTATACATGAGAGCCTACAGTTTAAAGTCGACTCCGAACGACAGATTTTTTTGAGAAACTTTTCTGTGGCAATTTTATTTACTCTCAGAGTTTTTCCCGGAAATTTGCTGCGATTAAGTCGCCGAAGAAATACTTTGTGTATTTTATTTCGATGTCTGGCTTGGGGCTCGCATCCTGGCTTTTTATTTAATTTTTATTTAAATACAATATTTTAATAAGATTAAAAATGTATAATACTTTCTTCTTCTGCCGTGGATGCAGATCCACTTAGGAAGAGGAGACTGTTATCCACTTTCTTTGTCAATGCCCATCTCTTGCGAGGAGCAGATATAGGTTATTTGGCTCTCCAATCCTTGTCAGCTTGACAGAGCTATCGTCCATTGATGTCAAGGATATAGCTTCGTTTACCAAGCTTTCTGGCTGGTTTTCCAGCGTGTGGTAGTTGGGCTTTAAATGTGTAGTCTTTGCGCTGACCAACTTCTTTCTCCATGGTTTGGATGACTTTGTCAGTACAGGCCCTGGGTACACCTCTCGCGTCACAACAGGCCGCTATGTGTGCTTAAGTGACTTTTGGTATCAAAGCTACCAATCTAACCTAACCTAACCTCGAAATCGTTTTATTAGTTTTTTTAATTTTCTTATTTTTAAATTGAATTTATATTTCTACTGCAATTTTTCTATGATTGTAAAATTTTAAAATTGTATTCGAAACCATTAATTTGAAAAGTTTCTGACAAGACTGATAACAACAAACAAAGAAAGCTATTGATAGCATTATTGTTTACGAAAAAATCTTTGATATGCTCGGAATACTAAACGCGTGTGCTGTTATTTTGTGTAAATTCCTTTCAGCATATAATTATAAAATTAAGTTGATCATTTACTCAAATATAAAAACTAAGTAACGAAAATTAGCACAGTTCTGACAAGATAAAAACTCGAACGATTAGCTATCTATTAAGACATCTTGTGAAATAGACATGACTTACTATTTCATCTGGCAGCCGCCTCAATGGTCACAGATTACTTGGGTCCAATAAGATCCCGTTATAACAAAATACATGTTATTTTACATTTCCACTTTTAGAGGATTAAGTGACATTATTTTGTGTTGAGTGAGAAGCTGCAGAATGTTAAAGTATTATTTCGAACGCTATGGAATAAAGGAAAATACACATACATACTATATATGTACATTTTTAACAATTAGGTCCTTGTGTGTTAGTAGGGACAAAGTTTTTTGTTGACAGTCGTTTTTGAAACTGTGTTTTGGGTGTTTGAAAGAATATGTGAAATCTTTTTGGGAACGCATTTCTCTTTTGAGCTATAGAGTCTGACCTATATATAACGCGTATTGACTGAATATTTTTGTTTGTAACATTTTGTGTAAACAAATGTCAGTGTAAGACCTATACACTTGACTACAAAAATCAATAATCGAGTAACAAAGAAAACAAAAAACAAATAAAATGATTAACTTTAGGTTCGTTAAAATTAATACACAGGGGCACTTCTCATTTGTAATTCATTGTACAGAACGATATTCTTTCGGATATACACTGTTTATTTATTGGATGACTCTAAATATTTGTTTTTTTTCACAGGTAGCATTCAATAAAGAATCATTCAATACGGAACATAATATATCCAATTTACAATGTGATTAACGAATTTACAAGCGTACCGTCCAATTGCTTACTATCAGGAGAATGGTCACATGAAGGCTTATTGTAAGCTTCCTTCAGTATACGTTGTGTGCGGTTACTCCGACAAAATGTGATAAGTTTCTTCAACAGAAATGTAGTAACTGTGGCGTTAGCTACTCTTCAAATTATAGAGGTTGCACAGTTCATGCATTCTTCAAACGCTCCGTGATACAGAAGACTAGCACTGCCCCAATACGAGTTGGAATATATACAACATTCAAGCTAAATACAATCCTATCATATGCCGTATATCGATGCTCTGAAAAATAATACTGTTCTAAAATACCACTTGACAAATAAACCATCAACGGGAGGCAATTGAAAAATTGGTAGAATCAATGAACAGCCCTATGACAAATATGATTAATTTGATGCAAGAAATGTTGAGAAGCAACCGATGAACATTGTGAAGATTTGAAGCTGAAACGCAAACGGCTCACATTGGGTTGAAACATAGGTAAAATGAAGATAATTCTTTTTTTTTTGTGGAACAACTATTCATTATTCAGTAAAAAAGGTTTAAAAAAAATTTTTCTTTATTTAAATCACATAAGATAATTGGTCATTACAATCCTTCGGTCAGGATTACGACCTAGTTTCTCACACCACTCCTGTTGCGTGTGTTAATTTTATACATGAGAGCCTACAGTTTAAAGTCGACTCCGAACGACAGATTTTTTTGAGAAACTTTTCATGGCAATTTTATTTACTCTCAGAGTTTTTCCCGGAAATTTGCTGCGATTAAGTCGCCGAAGAAATACTTTGTGTATTTTATTTCGATGTCTGGCTTGGGGCTCGCATCCTGGCTTTTTATTTAATTTTTATTTAAATACAATATTTTAATAAGATTAAAAATGTATAATACTTTCTTCTTCTGCCGTGGATGCAGATCCACTTTCTTTGTCAATGCCCATCTCTTGCGAGGAGCAGATATAGGTTATTTGGCTCTCCAATCCTTGTCAGCTTGACAGAGCTATCGTCCATTGATGTCAAGGATATAGCTTCGTTTACCAAGCTTTCTGGCTGGTTTTCCAGCGTGTGGTAGTTGGGATTTAAATGTCTTGTAGTCAACTTCTTCCTCCATGGTTTGGATGACTTTGTCAGTACAGGCCCTGGGTACACCTCTCGCGTCACAACAGGCCGCTATGTGTGCTTAAGTGACTTTTGGTATCAAAGCTACCAGTCTAACCTAACCTAACCTCGAAATCGTTTTATTAGTTTTTTTAATTTTCTTATTTTTAAATTGAATTTATATTTCTACTGCAATTTTTCTATGATTGTAAAATTTTAAAATTGTATTCGGAACCATTAATTTGAAAAGTTTCTGACAAGACTGATAACAACAAACAAAGAAAGCTATTGATAGCATTATTGTTTACGAAAAAATCTTTGATATGCTCGGAATACTAAACGCGTGTGCTGTTATTTTGTGTAAATTCCTTTCAGCATATAATTATAAAATTAAGTTGATCATTTACTCAAATATAAAAACTAAGTAACGAAAATTAGCACAGTTCTGACAAGATAAAAACTCGAACGATTAGCTATCTATTAAGACATATTGTGAAATAGACATGACTTACTATTTCATCTGGCAGCCGCCTCAATGGTCACAGATTACTTGGGTCCAATAAGATCCCGTTATAACAAAATACATGTTATTTTACATTTCCACTTTTAGAGGATTAAGTGACATTATTTTGTGTTGAGTGAGAAGCTGCAGAATGTTAAAGTATTATTTCGAACGCTATGGAATAAAGGAAAATACACATACATACTATATATGTAAATTTTTTACAATTAGGTCCTTGTGTGTTAGTAGGGACAAAGTTTTTTGTTGACAGTCGTTTTTGAAACTGTGTTTTGGGTGTTTGAAAGAATATGTGAAATCTTTTTGGGAACGCATTTCTCTTTTGAGCTATAGAGTCTGACCTATATATAACGCGTATTGACTGAATATTTTTGTTTGTAACATTTTGTGTAAACAAATGTCAGTGTAAGACCTATACACTTGACTACAAAAATCAATAATCGAGTAACAAAGAAAACAAAAAACAAATAAAATGATTAACTTTAGGTTCGTTAAAATTAATACACAGGGGCACTTCTCATTTGTAATTCATTGTACAGAACGATATTCTTTCGGATATACACTGTTTATTTATTGGATGACTCTAAATATTTGTTTTTTTCACAGGTAGCATTCAATAAAGAATCATTCAATACGGAACATAATATATCCAATTTACAATGTGATTAAAGAATTTACAAGCGTACCGTCCAATTGCTTACTATCAGGAGAATGGTCACATGAAGGCTTATTGTAAGCTTCCTTCAGTATACGTTGTGTGCGGTTACTCCGACAAAATGTGATAAGTTTCTTCAGCAGAAATGTAGTAACTGTGGCGTTAGTTACTCTTCAAATTATAGAGGTTGCACAGTTCATGCATTCTTCAAACGCTCCGTGATACAGAAGACTAGCACTGCCCCAATACGAGTTGGAATAGATACAACATTCAAGCTAAATAAAATCCTATCATATGCCGTATGTCGATGCTCTGAAAAATAATACTGTTCCAAAATACCACTTGACAAATAAACCATCAACGGGAGGCAATTGAAAAATTGGTAGAATCAATGAACAGCCCTATGACAAATATGATTAATTTGATGCAGGAAATGTTGAGAAGCAACCGATGAACATTGTGAAGATTTGAAGCTGAAACGCAAACGGCTCACATTGGGTTGAAACATAGGTAAAATGAAGATAATTCTTTTTTTTTTGTGGAACAACTATTCATTATTCAGTAAAAAAGGTTTAAAAAAAATTTTTCTTTATTTAAATCACATAACATAATTGGTCATTACAACCCTTCGGTCAGGATTACGACCTAGTTTCTCACACCACTCCTGTTGCGTGTGTTAGTTTTATACATGAGAGCCTACAGTTTAAAGTCGACTCCGAACGACTGATTTTTTTGAGAAACTGTTCATGGCAATTTTATTTACTCTCAGAGTTTTTCCCGGAAATTTGCTGCGATTAAGTCGCCGAAGAAATACTTTGTGTATTTTATTTCGATGTCTGGCTTGGGGCTCGCATCCTGGCTTTTTATTTAATTTTTATTTAAATACAATATTTTAATAAGATTAAAAATGTATAATACTTTCTTCTTCTGCCGTGGATGCAGATCCACTTAGGAAGAGGAGACTGTTATCCACTTTCTTTGTCAATGCCCATCTCTTGCGAGGAGCAGATATAGGTTATTTGGCTCTCCAATCCTTGTCAGCTTGACAGAGCTATCGTCCATTGATGTCAAGGATATAGCTTCGTTTACCAAGCTTTCTGGCTGGTTTTCCAGCGTGTGGTAGTTGGGCTTTAAATGTGTAGTCTTTGCGCTGACCAACTTCTTCCTCCATGGTTTGGATGACTTTGTCAGTACAGGCCCTGGGTACACCTCTCGCGTCACAACAGGCCGCTATGTGTGCTTAAGTGACTTTTGGTATCAAAGCTACCAATCTAACCTAACCTAACCTCGAAATCGTTTTATTAGTTTTTTAATTTTCTTATTTTTAAATTGAATTTATATTTCTACTGCAATTTTTCTATGATTGTAAAATTTTAAAATTGTATTCGAAACCATTAATTTGAAAAGTTTCTGACAAGACTGATAACAACAAACAAAGAAAGCTATTGATAGCATTATTGTTTACGAAAAAATCTTTGATATGCTCGGAATACTAAACGCGTGTGCTGTTATTTTGTGTAAATTCCTTTCAGCATATAATTATAAAATTAAGTTGATCATTTACTCAAATATAAAAACTAAGTAACGAAAATTAGCACAGTTCTGACAAGATAAAAACTCGAACGATTAGCTATCTATTAAGACATCTTGTGAAATAGACATGACTTACTATTTCATCTGGCAGCCGCCTCAATGGTCACAGATTACTTGGGTCCAATAAGATCCCGTTATAACAAAATACATGTTATTTTACATTTCCACTTTTAGAGGATTAAGTGACATTATTTTGTGTTGAGTGAAACAATTAAGAGATGCATTACAAAATATTAATTAATATTCATACTAACAGTGGAGCTCACTCTACACGCGGAATAACTTATATGTAAAGCGTTAAATTGTATTAGTATTTTTTAAAGGATTTTGTTGTTATAAATTAAGGCAATCTAAAGCAGCACTGCTAGAATTCATATGTATAATATTCTTCAACAATCAACTTTAATCATTTTCAATTGTTTATTATAATTTTTGTTGATTATAGATGGTATTTATTCGTCATTTCAAAAGTGTTTTTCATAATTATAGCACCACCCCAATTTTAGGATTTTATGTTGCATAAATTTTTTATATCAAAAGCTAAATACAATGAATAACTTAAATGATTTGCTATAACGGAGAAGACACTTAGATTTAATATTACTAGTGTGATTGGTTTTCTGTCACAGAAAGTGGGGGGGCTATAATTTTGAAATTCATTTTGTTTATTTATTTTATTATCATTTCTTTTTTTACTTTTAATGATATTGATTCAGCAGATATCCGTACAAATTATTGGCTATTCTACACCAAATCGCACAATACAAATACGACAAGCAGTCGGTTTTTAACCGTAGGTCGAGCTTTATATCAAATATAATACTGTTACGAAAGTGGAAACGGTGTAATATCATTTCACGTTAAAACAATAAACAAAAGCTATAAAAACAACCATGATTAAGAAAGAGAAGAGGATAGATAACGAAACGCAACGTAAGCTAACGCAACAATGTGAACAAAATACACAAACAACAATGAAGTCGCGATAAAAGTCTCGAGAAGGCGAAGACATGAACATTGTACTTCCAGCACCGTAGTCTAGCAGGTAGTGTGTTGGCTTATTAGACGTAAAGCCAGGGTTCGAGCCCCAGGACTTCAAAACAAAATACAAAAAGTATTTCTTCGGCGACTTCCTCTCAGCAGATTTCTGGCAAAAACTCTGAGAGTAAATAAAATTGCCATGAAAAGTTTCTCAAAAAACTGTCGTTCGGAGTCGACTTTAAACTGTAGGTCCCACGACTCATGTATAAAATTATACAAACAAAAGTGAAGTAGCGATAGAAGTCTCGAGAAGGCGAAGACAAGAACATTCAACTTCCAGCACCTTCATCAGACTGTTGCGTGGGCGTATAAAAAGGCAAGTCAAAGCAGACAATAGTCAGTAAGAATTCAATCTGTCTTGGGTGAAGACGCGTTGCGTGTGAAGAAAACAGTGGTGGTTTGAAGATCTCCGCTATACAAAGTGGTTTTGCTTACGCAAAGGGTGTGAGCAGAGAAGAATAACGAACTAAAGAAATTATTGTTGTTGTAACTTCAAGTAGTAAATAGTGGCAAACAAAATTGTGTGAACAATAAAGAGTTTAATTGAAACTAAACACATATTTATTTTTATTTTGTTTGCAATCAACGAACTCATATTCTAAAAGTTTTTAAAAAGGTAAAAACGTTACAATACATTTCAATTTTTAAGACAATATAACTTTTATTCAGAAGAGAAGAAGACAAAATATTTCAGTTGTTTCTTGAAATGTTGTAGAGTCATTCTTACTCCTTTTCTCATATTTATCTCACGTGGCAGACAAGCATTTGAAAAAAGTGTCCTCCGTTTTATTTCATAGATATCACAGAAACGCAATATGTACGAAGGTGCTAGATGTTATAATCTTACTATTTAGAAAAAAAAATTAAAACCATGTTACAAAGTACATTATGTCAATAAATTTTGCGTAAGTTACATAAAAGTGATAATAAAATGTCACAAAAATAAATAGGTTTACTAAAACGAATTAAAATAAGTAAAAATATTTAAAATTTTTATCAAAATCTGTCAATAACAGTGACAATTCCTTGTACTGCAAGAATGTATCAGAAGTGATAAGCTAGAATTATAAAGTTTTTTAAAACTCGATCTAAGAATTAATCTCTTCATTGAGAATTGTAATCGCTGTATCAGAAACAGAAGGGAAAATTTAAAATAAGTTATAAATTAACATATAAAACAAATTCTTTACTAAAATATATATATAATTAAGTTATATGAATAAATTTTGATTAGCCTCCACTCATTAAAATATTGCTTCACGCAGTAATAAACGGAAAGACTAAGATCAAGTAACTAAGAACACTACTGAAACTATTTATGAAGGCTTATAATGATTTTTAAAGGTATTTGCATCAGCGATAAGAATTTATTTTTTCCTGTCAAAGACTTATAGCACGTGCGATATGGATTTAGTTGAATACCAGGTGTACCGATTTGAAGTCAGTTTTGCATCGAATTATAAATGACGATGAAAAATTGATTTATTTTAAGAATCATAAACGCAAAAAATTCTGTTAATGCGGTGCACTCATCAATTTCGGCTACAAAAGCATTTTGAATCGGCTGAAAGACAATGCTATGTGCCTGGTGGGACCTGTATCACGAACTCCAAAAACGTGGTGAAACCAATAATACAGATCACTACCGAAAACAATTGATCAATTAGAACCACACATTCACCGAAAAATGACCCGAATGGGCAACACAAGACACGGCAAGGAAATTGTACACTGCATATAAATTAAAAGCGGTTCAGGATACAATCAAAGCATTGGGCTGGTGGCTGCTATCCCTTCCACTGTATTCACCAGACTCCTTCCTCCATCGATGGTACACGCATTGGCTGTGCAGCACTTCTATTCCTAAGAGGAGGACTTCAAAAGGCAAACGGTTTTGATAGCAAACATGTATAACGAGTAATGGTCAATCCATTGAGAAAAATGTTTTATATTTTTTTCATAAAAAATAAGTGTATTACTTTAACAACGCTCATTTCATATTGGTACACCTGGTATTTCAAGGAATATCACAAATTAAAGGAACTGACAAGGGTTAAGTATAATATAATGGTTATGGATTTAATATTAATACTAAAGGTGGTACTAAGGTAATTTTGCAGAGGATTGTACCACAAGTTTTAATTATGGAACTGAAGTTTATCAAATTAAAGGTTAATATTTAAATTAAACCAAAGATATTCTCTTTTCTTAAACATTTTCCGGTTCTGAAAAGAACATATTGCTTGTTGACCACTGTATATAAATTATTTTTGACGCAAATATAATTCCACTTCCAATGTACATTATGGTATATATTCATCCTACTATCCGGACTAACTGACATTTAAAAGTTATTTTTTTATTGCCCTTAACTCTTTTGTAATACAATCGTAAACTGCAACATATGCATGTACTTATAAAAATTATATTCGTACTTACAAAATTGAAAGCAATGTATCAAAAATAGAATACATGTGTATTATTACCGACGGTATCTGTACCACGCTCATTAAAGGCTATGACTGCAACACAATAGTTATTAAGCTAAATTTAAGTCAGCTATTTAATTATTTGAAAAGTAATACAGTTACTTCTATGTCAGTGGATGCAAAATTTTGGTTCTGACTTCTTAATATTTAGTTGTATGTCATGCATCGCGCTTTTCGAAGCTATATTACATGTATCTTTTTGTACTGACAGCCCAAAGCCGTTAACGCTTTAAGAGGCAAAATCGTCATTTTGTTTATTTAGGTTAATTCATTAAATAATTACAAACTTACACAGAATTTAATAACTCAAGTGATTACACTGTGCGACAGTCATAATACACCTAGCTAATGACACAGTGTATGTTGGTAATATGTATGTTTTTTATATTTCTCGAACCCTCCAAACTTGTTTTATTTGACAAAAACGGTATTTTTGATCTTTTCACACAAAATTATTGATTACCCAAATATTTTCCAACCTATTTTCAAAATCCAAAGTTTTTTCAAACAGATGAGCCTTTAAAATGGTATTCATAAACATATGATTCAAATTTACATGTTATGAGTTTTGATGGGGTAAATTTGGAAAATATGATTCTTTTCTCATTTTTTTAAGTTTAGCTATTCTTAATTAAAAAATTTAATTAAAAAATATAAAATAAGTGATGATATTCTGATAGTGCATTATCTGGTGAAGAGATTGACACTTCGTTTGATCAAATCTGACAAAAATTGCCGGAGTTATTATTTAAATAGTATAACAGTCGTGTTATATTTTTTATATATTTTATATATGATCATGATTGTTTATCGCAAAATGTGTCAATTTCACGTTTGCACTACTACCAAAACTCGGCTAATATTTGTGTTTTTTATACTTATTATTTCTTTTATTATTTATTTATCTTATTTCTCTTTGCGCAAACATTGGCTAACTTCTGGTAGTCGCTCAAACCTGAAATTGACAAATTTTCCGATAAATAACCAAAATCCATCAAAACTTCTGAAAATTTTTGAACTAAAAGTTTATTTGATAGAAAATATACTATATGAAAAGAGTACCACGATACTATTTAAATAATAACTATGGTAATTTTTGTCCGACTTGCTCAAATACAGTGTCAATCTCTTCACAAGACAATGCACTTTCAGACTGTCATCACTTATTTTATATTTTTAAAAAAAGTTTGCTACTATGAACGGACAAACTTGAAAAAATATGAAAAAAATTCGCATTTGCCAAGTTTACTTCACCAAACCTCATAGCATATTAAGTCAAATATTTTACATGTGTATATCGTTTTAAAGGGTCATCCTTCTCCTTTCTAATAAGGATTAAATTTTTGGAAATTGGTTCAGAAATATTTATGTAATCAATATATATGTGCGTAAAGTCAAATAAAACAATGTTGAAGGGTTCAAGAAACATAAAAAAATATTTTCGAGTTCTACTCAACAAAACACACAACTTACACTATGTCATTAGCTGGGTATATGTCACTCTTTTTATTTTGTCGCATAGTGTTATCAGTTAATTTAAATAGTATAATTTAGTATATATTGAACTATTTGTGATTTATTTCCAAATAATTATTGAAATCTTTAACAATTTATCTACTTTTTTATCTTTTCTTTTGAACTATTAAATCATTAGTTTATCTTGGAAGAATCCTTGTATTAATTATCTTTCTTTTAAATTTTTCACTGTTTTATTTACGAAATAGTTTTTGAATATATCCCGAAAACTCTCACATTTTTTATAATTTAATGAAGATTTTTTAAACACCATAACAGTTTCTTTGATTTCGTGGCACAGTTTTATTTCGATTAGATTATATTTTAGATAACTCAAAAAAATATTATTCTCCCATTTAATTAACGACAATCTCAATTCACAACTAAAACCGAACTGAAAACATTTCTTTGTATCTACACAGTCAAAACTGCACCACAATAGTAAAAAATTTCCTGAAAAATCATTCATGGTGTAAAGATAACCGAATGAAGTTAAGAAGAGAAGCAATCACAATATTGAGAGCCGTGGAATATTTTAGCATAAAGACCTTAACATTGACTAACCTTGTTCTATAGTGCCCATATTGAACTAATGCACATGCGTCACATACCTACTATGTCTCTGACAGAAAACAAATCTATAAAGAAAAACATAATGTGAATGTATATTTTTACATGCACGTACATGTATATATGTAAAATATGTTTTTGGTTGTAAAAGAAAATAACACAAATTTTGAACAGCTTCAGTTGAATGATTTAATTAAATGAGTAAATTGTACTTTTAAGATATTATTATTATTTTTTTATTTATTGTATTATTAGAAGTAATAGTAATAATAGTTTTATTTCAATATATTTTAATTGTGAACTTTCCTAGTCATTTAGTTTCATTTATTTATTTAATTTAAATCTTTTAAATACTCTAAACTATTAATTTAATTAAATTTGAATTCAGTTCAATTTGATTAAAAAAAAAAAAATAGCAATTGTAATTAGAAATTATTATTTCACTTCAATTAAAGTCTTTTCTTTTTTCTTCTTACAACTTTTTTAATCGACTTCTTTCTTCTTACAACTTTTTAAAAATCAACTTATTTTTTCTCTTACAACTTTTTAAAATCAACCTTTTTTTACAACTTTTAAAATCAACCTTTTTTACAACTTTTAAAATGAACTTCTTTCTATGCACTCTCTCACTTGACTTCTACCTTTTTTCAACTTATGCTTTAGCTTCCCTGTTTTAGCTTCCCTACTTTAGCTTCCCTACTTTAGCTTCCCTGCTTTATATGGTAAATTGGCGTTGCCATGTTACATATATGTATGTTATTACGCAAGCAGAAAGATGATAAATATTCAGTTGGATGTGGGATATATTCTTAAACTAAGAAACTGTTAATAAGATTAAAAACCCCCTTTTTAAATCACAAATGAACTTCTTAAAAAATATCATTAAAAGTCAAATTCTGGAATTTAAAAATCAGCAGTGGAATAACTTTTCGACTAATCTACCAAAAGGTTCTTCAAAGTTTTGGAGGATATCTAAGAAGAAGAAAGTACATCGTATACCTACATTTAAGCGAAATAATAGATTGTATGCAACCAATAACGAAAAAGCTGAAATACTGACTCAAAATTTCTTTTTGAATCATAATATTTCTTTAAATTTAAGTGATTTGTATAAAGAAAGATTAGTTAGCAGTACCTTAAGTACGATTGATGACGATCAAAACTTAAGTTCTATGACGATCATAATCGATATTCTAAGCAATATTATTAAAAATTTAAGAAACAAAAAAGCACTTGGAAATGATGGCATCTCAAATTTTTATTTGAAGAAAGTTCGATCTAAAGGTTTAAAAGTTCTATGTCATATTTATAACTCATATTTAAATTTTTGTTACTTCTCATTAATTTGGAAAGAATCAAAAACCATATATACAAACGTGGAAAAGACAGCAGCGATCGAAATTGCAATCGTCCAATAAATTTACCAACCACAATGTCTAAAATACTTGCAAAAATTATTAAAGAAAAACTGGTTTGGTTCATGGAAGAAACAAACATTTTAACGCCACAACAATTTGAATTCCGTTCGGAACATAACACAATTCAGCCTCTTGTTAGAATAAGAAATGTGGTCAAGACTTCCTTAAATGAAGGTAAATCTACAGGAATGCTTCTATTGGACATAAAAGCGATCTTCGATTCTGTTTGGCATAATGCCCTAATTCATAAACTATATACCATTGAACTGAATCCCGCACTTGTCAAAATAATTAGAAGTTTATCAAACAGAACATTCAAAGTGCATATTGGAAATATTTGTTCACAGAATTATGATATTCCTACCGAATATCCACAATTGTCATGTCTATCTCCAATTTTATACAATCTGTTTACGCATGGCTTTCCTGCTTTACATGAATTTAATTCATCTATTTTTGCCAATGACACAGCAATACTTAAAAAATTGTTGCTGTCATGTTAAAAAACTACAAATTTGTCAGAAAGAATTGCTTAGGGTCATTATTACAACTTACTGTTAACTAAAGGAAGGATTTTAACGGGCAGATAAATTGTTTTTCATTATTAAAAGTGGTCGATATGGTAAAAGTGAGCGTTAAGCTAAAGGGAAGATCATCCTACTGGTAACTTTTAAAGTTAAGTTTATGTTTGAAGTTGCCATATTATATATTATTTTCAATACGACAACTTCAAATATAAACAAAGTAAGCAAATACAACAAAAAAAGAAGCCATTGCGTTTAAATAAAACTTGTTTAATTTGAACAGTGTTATCGACATTTCTTCGCCACTACCATATTTTTGAAAAAGTTAACTTTATTTTATCTGTAAGTTGTAACAACGAAACTAAGTAAAGTTAACTTTACAGTTCCTTTTAGCAAAAGGTACCTTTAACTAAACCCAGGTTTAACAGCAAGTTGTAGTAATGGCCCTTAGTATGATATATAATTTGGCAATACATTTTACAACACAAGCGTTGCACTCTATGTCTAACATAAAATTAGTTAGAGGTAAACTTAATATATTGTCTCTAAACTTTACACATCGTTGTAGATATTCTAGCTATCCACACATCAATTAGTTTGATAACGTTTATCCTTTGTTTTTACCATCTAACTTTACTGCTCTACTTATGGGTTTTTTTGATATCTTTTCCCAAATTTAAATTACATAAATGATATGTAAAATAAAATATGTCTATATCTAAAAACTGCTGTAAATGATTAAGAAGAAAAGTTTTTATGAATTGATCTCTTAAAGTTAAGGATGAAATTGTAAAAATGTAAATATTATTGTAACAATAAAACTTGATTAAAAAAAGAAATGGGGAATTCGAATGTTGGGTTGCTTAATCTTTTACAATTCAGCATTTCATAGTTTTGTAACAAATTTGAAATACAAAATATTAATATAATTACATACATACATATGTAATCTGTGAAATTTACTCCCATAAAGGGAAATATATAATAAGAGTGTACAGTATAGTATGTAAGAATAAAACTAAAAATTCAAAAAGAAATTTGTGAAAAATTAAATAAATTTATTAATTAATAATTATGATAATTAAAATTATGATAATTGAATATCACAGTATTACTTTGGAACTTGTTGTAATTATTCTCAACTAACAAATTTACATATATCATATAAATAAATCATCAAAAAAGATATTATAATATTTACCTAAAATAATAATTTCTTAGTTTAGGTTAAGTTAAACTGGCAGCCACCTAAATGGACACAGTTTGCTTAGGTCCGTTGTAACATCGATAATACCCATTCCGTTATATAACTACAGCTTCTGTTTAGAATCTCTCTACCATCCTGAGAGTCCAATGAAGGTGTGAATTTATCTCAAATTGCTTTTGGCTGTCACGTTTTTCTTTACTAAATTGTGGGTGTCAAAAAAATGTTCTTCTCAGGTTCCCAGGCAATGGACAATGTCTATTGTCTGTGGTCTGTTCTTCTCAATCGTCGCTTCAGCTTCTATGGTCAACATCAAAAGGTCAGTCATCTATTATCACTGCTAAGAGATTTCTTAGATGAAGTCTTGATAGCTTCAATGCAAATCCTGTTCTAAATATTCAAATTTATTACCTTTGCCAATGAATGAAGTTTTTGTTCCCTCCTTGCAGAGAAACGCCAATCTCATGTAGGAGTTCATTTGAAATTTCCGTTGTGTCAGCTTTAGCAAGCAAGCCTTGTTTTTACCGTCGATGTCCCCATGTCTAGGAACACAAGTGGGGGTAATCATTCAGATACTCCTGGTATTATTGTATTGTATATATTTTCCAGGGATATAATGGCCGCTTTACTGTTGTAATATTGTGTTTGAAAAATTTGGAATAAATTCTATCATTAGTTAAAGATTAATTTAGAAATTTATAAATATTTTTCTATTATATGTAATATATAATAGATATAATATATAATATAATAATACTATATATAATTTGTAAGCATTCTTCATTCCTTATTCAGAAGACGTTAACGTAGACGTATGAATAATTTTTTTGATTTAATATGCATCATACGTCACCTGTTGCTTACACAGGTTCTTACGCATGAAAATTATTTATTTATTTTATTATTATTTTTATTATTTTATTATTATTTATTATTTATTTATTTTTGTCAGGTTTTCTAAAAATTTTAATGAATTTATTTCAAAATATTTCTGATATTGTTTTACATACAAAAACATTTTTGTCGCTTCTTGGTAAAATACTGAAAATCTAATAACATTATTTTTTATTTAATTTTTTTAGTATTTAATGGCGACATAGTAGTTTCTTTAGCTTTGCAATATCTATCACATGCTTTAAAAATTTTGCCTCAAGCTGAGTACGATATATCTTGATACTGAATTCTCATGGCTGTAATATGAATAAGGCATGAATTGCAAAATAAATTTTTTATTTATTAAAGCAATTTCACTTAAAGAATTTTGGACAACAATTTCTGCCTCACTCTTCATTCATTCATTCAGATGTATTTATATTAAAAAAATAAAATATAAAAATTATTCAAAATTGTAATGAACTGCACAAAATAAAGATGACTAAATTTCTATCTTTTACCACAAAAAAAAAAGTTGGCAACAAATATTGGAAAGTTGTTTACTGAGTAAAAACTATTAAAATTCCTTTATAATTGAAATTTTTATCAAACAAGACGGAATTTATTTTGTTTATATGAAACTTTAATTAAAAACCAACCTACAAACGATTGTAGCTACAAATTCATTTGCAAACATATACTAGTATATTTATGTGAGTAATACAATATATTTATTTATTTATTTAACTTTTTTTTTGCAACATTATTTAAGTAATACAAATATGTATACTGCAAAGTATTTTTTAAAAACATTCCTTAACATTGTAAAATATGTTTACAATACCGCAAATATTGCAGACAAAATTAATTTGTATTTGGAAAATGGGAGTAATAAGTATGCATATGAGTCTATAAATTTGTGTTAAAAATACCTAAATAGTATGGAATACAATTTTCATTGCAGTGATCACGTAAATGCTTAAATTCTCAAACTGTAAAGATCCAGCGTCAATTGTTTTGTTTGTCAGCCTATTCTATGTTAATATACAGTCATACACAATCGTTTGACCTCATTAGTTTTTCTTTAGTAGTTTAATTCTACTTTTGTTTCTTTTTAATTTGATTATTATGATTAGTAAAGAAAGGAGTAAAAATTATTAGGCCAACTACATATTGATTTGTAAATTCAAAATAATTCAAAAATAATAACTGACAAAAACGACAGATTTGACTTGAGACTACTAAAAATTGTTTATAATGTTGAGAAGTAAAGAAAAAACTTCATCTGAAAGTTTTATTTAAATTCTGCTCCGACGATAAAATATAAAATTACGTGGACAAATCACGATTAACTAAAGCATACAGTTAGAGGTGTCTTGAATTTGCATAAAACCCTCTTATATTATATTTTTTTTTTCTCGATAAAAAAAAAGTATAATTTGCATGGCTCAGACTGAATGAAAATATCTCGATGCCAATGAGTTATGTCCACGGTTATAATTAAATACCATTCTGATATCGTTGAAAAAATAGGCATTATTTCCTATTTTTATTCGTTAAAATACCAGCATAGAATGACCACAAATAGATAAATACAACAGCAGAAGGAGATCATTTGTGAGCAGCAGAAATCAAATTAAAAATAATTTTTGTTAAGAAACATTTTTTAACAATGAGTTCTAGAGATATTTTTATTTTTGTAAAATCTTTTCAATATCACTACTAAATTTGGCAATTTTTTGTCAAAATGCCTATAAAATGTCAATTTCTTAGGTTATGTTCAACTGCCAGTCGCATAAATGGGCACAGCTTGCTTGGGTTTTATAAGATACCGTTGTACTACCGATTTTACCTATGCCTTCCTATAATTAATTATAATTATTGGCATTTCTCAACCTTCCCGACAGACTTATGAAGGTGTGGATTTTTCTTTGGCAAGACGTATTTTGTTACTAAATTCTGGCTGTCTAAGAATTTCTTTTCTCAGGACTCCAAGTGCCGGACATTGACAGAGAGATGTTTAAAGGTCTCCTCTTCTGAAGTTGTTATGAGGTATTGCCATTCTCTTGGCGTGAACAAACTAGGCTTAGGGTCCCATTATCATTGCTATGTATATCCATGTCGAGCCAGAACTGTCTGATATTTCTATAAGTGGGTTCATTGTCCGATCTCTTCTTTGGCAATTAATAGAGTTCTTGAGACCATTTGTTGCTTCTCTGTAGAGAGCTTCCACTCCCAAGTAGCAATTCATTTGAAATTTCCATGGTGTCAGTTACAGCAAGTTCGTCGGCCTTGGTCTTATTTACTATGTCGTCGTGTTAAGGTGTCTAAATAATGGTAGCCGAAGAATGTCTTGCTATCTCTTTCAGAGACACATGACATTCCTATACAATCTTAGATGTGGTGTACACAGTCTCTAGGGATGTAATGAACGTTTTACTGTCGGTAACGTCACCAGGATATAGTTTTATACCGAATTCGCATAGCGACAATTTTAACATCCTGTATTTCAGCCTGAAAAGTACCACAATAATCTTGCAGTGCAAGCAACGATCTAACGTCCACGCCCTACTCTGTTGCGGAAAAAAGAATTTAGTTATTAATTCTAAAAATTAAAAACAATTAATATTGGCAATTATAAATCTTTTCTGGACCGACTATATGCGTTGTTCTTGAAACTAATTCGGTTTTTTTGTGATAAGCTAGTTGATATTTTTGTCAATAATATCGTAATAATCAAAATTATACATGTATAATTTATTATATTTTTAAAAAATATTTTAATTATTAAAAAATAATTACAATTGTTATGAAAATATTTCTAATAAAACAACTTAATTAATATGAAGTTTTATTTAGAACTTCTCACCATTGTGATTATCAAACCTTTCAAGAGTTCTTTACGAATTGCTTCTACTTTTCAAATTATTTTCACACTAACATAAATTTTACTTTTGAAAACACTGACAAAGAGTAACTAAAGGAGACTAATGTGTGTATGTCCGTGTGTAGAATATCTAAAATATGCATGTGTGTATGATATTGGATTTTACATAAGCGTGATTGTTTAAAATTTACTCCTCTTTCCCTGTTACAATTTTCAGGCATTAAGTGTAAATATTTTCCCACATTTCTCTTATGCTTTATATTCAAACGTAGAAGGTGCGACGTTGATTAAACTCCTCAGTACATAGATGTTTCGGAAAAGCATGAAGGAATGATATTACATAAACGTATGAGCAAACCTGAAATCCGAGAAGATGTTGATGGAGTTCAGGTGCTGAAAGCTATTTTGTCAGATACTCTCAATAAGAATGTAAGGCGAGGCAAGTTTTATAGTTACATAGTTCCATACTACGAAGCTTAATACATAATATTAATTTATCGCTGTCTAGTGTTTCCATCAGTTTTTTCGTGTGTTATGTTGAGCTCACTTTTGTGTAATTTTTTTTAATACAAATTTTACCTTTGTATAAATTTTGCAAAAAAACTAATACAAGGACATTATAAATACAAATTTATCAAATATTTCTTCTTTTATTTTCTTTGAAATTTTAGCCTCCTTAACTTAAAAAAAGAAAATTTTAAAAAACTAAAAAATTTTTAATTAAAGAATGACAAAAATATTGGTGAACACACGTTTGATGGAAGTTTATTTTGAATTTAAAACCAAAAAATAATAGGGAGCAGAGAAACACTTTCTATGCCACTATCCTTGTTTACAGATGCATGGCATGCAGGATGCACGAATTGTAGATCTAAAAGCCTACAGATGTAGAGATATAATAGGGTCTATTAACTGTTTAGTTTAGACTAGTTTTTCTGATGGTAGTTTTTAACTGTGGGTTGCCAGAGTGACTTGCGTTTCTGTGTTTTCCTTCTCTTTCTAATTTGGTTTCTCCCCTTCTTAGACTTTCTCTACTGTTTTTTTTTCCAATTCCTCTTTCTTTTTCTCCTAATTTGAAAGATCACAATGGAGCAAAAGGTGTCAGGATGAAAGTGTAGAATTATTCCATCTACCTAATTATTTTTAACCTAACGAAAAAATAATGTGGTTTTGAATGTTGTTATTTCTCTATAATCTTGATTATATCAATACTATCGGAATAATAATAAATTTATTTTAAAAGAAATTATTAAAACTTTTAGAATTTCGATGGAAGCATATTTTACTAAATATTTGGAAAGTCTCAATTCTAAAACATAGTCACATAATTCGCCATGCTGTGCTACTAGAAACCTTAAATAACGTATGTATATTATTACATATTTATATATGTACATATATTCTTACATATTTTGTCCACTTTATTCCTTTTGATTTTATATGTACATATATTATTACATATTTTGTCCACTTTATTCCTTTTGATTCAAATAAAACTCAATATTTGAGTTTGAGGAAATTTACTATCGATTTCACTCGGAGATAATTGGATTTAATTGTTTTTGCCTAACAGAAAAATCAGAAAAGGATGTGAAGAAGAAACAGAAAAATAAAAGAAGCATATGCAACGTTGTTCCAGATATACCACTATTCCGGAATTTAGAAGAGAATGATGCGATATGTTCGAAAAAATCTAATGGATTCTTTCTTTTATTATTGCCAACAAGTCGGCGGTTATCGGAGTCAGCAGGTTTGGATAAAATTCCTTACATATTTTCCACTGGGATTTTGTCTCGGGAATTACTGGTCAATTGAACCATCAGTTCAAATTTTGTTGTGTAAGAACTGAATGAATTGCAGCATTCCCCGATTGAAATTTAATTTTTGGTGTGGATTTTAAAATAACCTTATTTCCATACTTGAAACGTTGAATACTTTTTTTATTCTTAAGAAAGTATAACTTGAATTTCACCTCAAGAAATTAATTGGTCATTTCACACAAGACCTCGTACCGTTGTATTAAGTGTATTGTTGGACGAATATAAAACAGTGTATGCTTGTTGTTGATAATTTTCATATAAAAATCCAATACACTTATACACATTTTTTTCGTATGTTTTTGGAAGTTGTATTGATTTCGTGCTATCAGTTTATTTAAATGCCAGTTGTCAAGAAGAAGAATAAAAATACAAAATAATTTCTATGCAACTTGAGTCAACAATTAATATTTCAAAATTATATTGTTCGGACAGATAATTAATTAATTTACTTTTTTCGACATATTTTTTATTTTGTTGCCTGAAAATTAAATTACGAATATTGGTCTTCTTCTTATTATCGCTTTTTGACGTCTGGAATACGAAATACACAATACAGCATAACACTGAGCGTTCACAAACAAAAAGTGTATTCAATATTACATACACGATGCCGTGTCTCTACAAGAACTTGTTATGGTGTCTTTCTTAACGTGTGGAGAGAATACAATATACAATATTTTCGTATTGCATTTATTATAAACAGTTAAATATAAAAGAAAATAATTTACACTTTTTTCGTTTTTTATTTTAATTTTGGTTATAAACATTTGTTGACGTGTCAAAGATGCGCAATATTATACAGGAAAATTGATTTGAGGATCATAGCACACGAAGGAAGTAGTCGACCTTTTTTGCGCCAAATGTAAACAAAACAGATTGTTCATATATTTTCGAAATTAATTTGGTTTAATCTTTTCGAAAATGGTTTTAGAAAATAGCTTAACATTCGGTTAATGTAATATCATTTTAAATAAAAATTTCTTGGACATGTTTATAACTTTTGTAAAGATTTACAAATTGATGTGTAAATTAAGTTTTTAAGGTACATTTTTTAATATTTATATGTGGTAGCATTGAATTATATTTAAGTAATATGTGGAAGCACTGAACTGTATAGAACTGTAAATATTAAGCTTATAAGTTTTTTTAATCACTGAAATAAAGCGTGTGTTGGCTGTCGGTGTTTTTCCTGCGGAGGTTAAGTATTCCTAACAAATGCAACACAAAAGACTTATTTGTAAGTGCTTCATGGTGCGAGAGACGTACATATTAAATTCAAGTAATTTTGAAATCTTAAGATTTTCTGGTTTTAGAAGAAAAAAGATGCAAGTGATAAAATTAGGCTTATTAATATGCATATTATTCTAAAAATAGTCGTAAAGTACGAAAACTAAATTATAATTATGCAATTTCTTTCTAAAATAATATAATTTCCTTATTTTTTAAATAACGTACAATTCTGGCTTTTTATGGTTGCCTGATAGTTTAAAATCATAGTAAGCAATAAGAAAAATTTTTCAGCATAAGTATGTATGTACTTGTGCACATATTACAGCATTTAGAGTACTGAAGTACAGTATTGAATTAGTAAAAAGTAATATTTTTAACAGTACAATATAAAGTAAAAATGCAGACACCTACTAGTAAACCAAAGTTTTTTGCACAATATTTGAATTTTATTAAAGTTTAAAAAGAATAATTTTTACATTCCAACTTTTGCATGTTATGCTGTCTGTAAATATTACATACTCAAGCATGATAAGTTGATGTGTGGGAAGATAGATTTTAAAATCGATTACCCTAGATGCAAACCAATTCAGTTAACAGAGCTCTGTTATGTTACTAACAGAACTCGTTAAACAATTAATTTAAGACTTGGAAAGAAAAACAGGAAAAAGAATTAAAAATGGGAAAATTAGCTGAAAAAGCACAAGTTTGTAAAATAAGTCCTATAGTTTGTCACTGTTACAAAATATTGCGTAATAAGAACTACAATAAACAAATAATCACACTTTTCCGAAAGCTAATGTAATCTGGTAAATAATAAATGGCTAAATCAGGACAACATTGGCGGACATAGTGAATTGTTTTTAAGGCATAAGGCAAATTTCTTAAGTAATTATCCAAAATCTCATTTCTTGCAAATATAATTTTTTGATACAATTTAAATAACATGTTTAATCCCGCCATACTACCAAGAGTTGAAACAAAATTTTTGTAGAATTGCTCATTTTTACTGTTCTTGTTTTCTTCAGCAAATTTTTATCAATCTGTATTTATTCGAAGATTGTTAATAGGTTGTTAATTGTTACCTCTTTTTCACTTTCACTTTTTTCTTTCCCTCATACAAGATAAGGTTTAAATTAGGGAAATTTCGAAAGTGAAAGAAAAGTGAAAAGTAGAAAAGTGTGGTATAATTGTTTTACCGATAATATTATCATTCTCGGTGATACTTTTCAGAGAAAACATTGAAGTGAAAGCGATTTTATTTGGTGCAAGTACTTTTTTACGAGTCAAAGTGAAAATGAATAAGGAAGTTTTTACTCAATTATTTTCGAAAATTTAGTTTGTACACTCAAATGAAACTTTGAATAAATCTATCGAAGACTTTAAAAATGGGAACAAAAACCAATTATTCGAAGATTTATTCAATAAAATTGATTCTGTATTCGTTATATTCAGTAATAAAATAAAAACTAGATACAATTATAAAATACGTATGTATGCGATGTTCAAAAGAATTGTAAATACAAACTCCTAATAAAAAATTTTCTTAAAATTTATATACACGAAACGGGAGTGTAATTAAAAGAAAACTTTTTTTTATGAAACATATATTTTGTTATTATTTTGTTAAATAAAAGAAAAATACAATACATGAATATATATATTTTATAAATAAAGTTCTGCCCAGGAATTGAACCCAGCTGTTTAAGATTATGTTAATAGTTGTAAATAATAAACTTTTGAGACAATTTTTGAAAGATGAATTTAAAATTCAATTGTGTTGTTCAAATGTATTGTTAATAATATATAAGTATATATATATGACTGTAAGTACAGTCATTTGTTCACAAATGAATATTGATGATGCCGCCATAAGAGATGGCAGTAATGCATTATAACGTAAGCATCAACCTCATTGATTCAATAGTTTTCGGTAACAGCAGTCTGGCTGATTCGGTACAATTTCATGGGAATGTTCCGCTGTCATCCACCAGAGATGCTAATATAATTATTACAGGATCTATGTGCCTTCAGATCGAGGAATATAAAGTGCTAAGGAACCGCATAAAGGAGAGAAAAAATACAAAGATTGTTTTAATGCCGTCACCTCTTTAAAAATCTGACGGAATAAATGTATATATAATTCAGTATATAACAAAAAAGAAGCTCAATTCATATTCACTCCGAGTGAATATTTATTCTTAAAAGAACATTTTCTTGAGGACAATAAATTAGGATCTATAGTATCCTTTATAGGGGATATGATTAGGGAAAAATTTAAAAGTTTTAATAATGTTTGCCCCATAACTTTTAAACGGTGCATTTATTTCAAAAACGGTTGTGGACGGTAATACAGTGAACTCGCGAAAACGTGAACACTCGAAAGTGTGAACGTCTCAGAAACGTGAACAAATGTATTTTTCCACAGAGTATTCTAAAACGTGAACAAAATCTGAAAGCTCTAAAACGTGAACCCTTTTTTATTTTTTTAATCTGTTTTTAAATTGGGAAATTCCCGAACTACAGTTTATTTGTTTGTTTACTTATGTTTGAACTCCTTTTTCATTGTACTCGTTTATGTATGCTTTGACCTCTTAGTTGCCTAAAGTGTTAACTTTAAAAGATAAAGTGGATATCCCTGAGTTATTGCAAAAGGGTTATAGTGTTAGTGGCTTTGCAAGAAAATATAGAGCAAAAGCAAAAGCAACTGTTTCTTCCATTAAAAAGAAAAAACGGGAAATTTATAATCGTGTAAATAATACACTTTATGGCACTAGAAAGCGTAAAACATTACGTGTATCTGTATTTCCAGGAATGGAAAAAGTCTTAATAAGTGGTTCCTTCACATGCGAAACAAAAAATGCCGGTAAGTGGACTGATGTTAAAAGCCAAATCTTTAGAAATTCACGATCAAATTAAAGAAAATGATTGTGGTTTTAACGCCAGTGACGGATGGATTCATAAAT
The DNA here is from genome assembly GCA_958299815.1 of Sarcophaga carnaria. Lineage (NCBI taxonomy): Eukaryota > Metazoa > Arthropoda > Insecta > Diptera > Sarcophagidae > Sarcophaga > Sarcophaga carnaria. Next base: position 70,025,424 of record OY283153.1, on the reverse strand, counting down.
TTAAGCAAAGGTTTGCTGTTCGCCTTCTTAAAATTTCCAGAGAAAAGCTTTCTGCGCAGCCGCAACTTGTTGAGCTATTTAAGGAAAAGTTAAAAGCAAAAATGGAAGAACTCTCTCTTTGTGAAGATCAGCTTTATAATGCTGATGGATACGGGCTATATTTGAAGTGTTGCCAGATAAAACATATGTGTCATAATTGGACAAAATTGCTCCAGGTGCAAGCATGGAGAAAAAAATTATTAACTTTCCTGGGCTGTTCGAATGCGTCGGGGACTTACAAACTTAATCTACTGGTATTTGGAAAACCTAAAAATCCACAAAGTTTCAAAAACTTTACTTGTCCAGTGAATTACAAATTCTCCAAGTCAGTATGGATGACATGTATCATTTTTTATGGTTGGTTTCATCAATGTTTTGTTAAAGACGTGGATTTTAATTGACAAATTTGAAACTGAAAACTTAATTTGTGGCTTTAGGTTACTGAGTTCTTGACTAATTGATAAAAAAAATTTATTTAAAGTAGTGTTTAGCATTTTTACTTATTAAAATATAATTTTTCATATTAAATCGGGTAATTTTTTGTTTTAAATTTAGGTACTCGATAACGTGAATAAACTCGAAAATGTGATCTGCCTTGGTAAAAATTAGTTCACGTTATCGCGAGTTCACTGTAGGTTTGTAATAAATTTTCTTAAAGAATGCTTGGAAGCTAGAATTGAGTAAAACAGAAAGAAACTTTGTCACCCAAAATACTTAAAAAAAAAACAACAAATCCGGAGTGTTCGCAGAATTTGCAAAGATCGAATTACATTTCAAAAAAGCTGCAAATTGTAGGAATAAAAAAATTTATAAATTTAACAAACACGCTATGGTGTTGGGTAACGACCGGAAAGTACCACCTGCTGACGTCGCAAGTTAAATAAAGTTTGAAAAACTTCGATCTGCTCAAAGAGATCCAGATTTATTTATTGATATTTATATAATGCAGTGCGAGAAAAATTGGAGTTCATTTATATAAAAAATATCAAACCCTCTTTAAATTTATTTATTCTCCTGCCTCAACTTAGGTTTATGTGCGAAAAAAATAGAAAATACCTTAAATTGAACCGCAACACACTATTTTTTACGCCACTGGCAATATTATGCGGATACTGAGCACAGATTCAAAAATAGTTTTTTATATTCATTTGTGGTGCATATTAGGGTACAAAATGAGATAGAGCTTCTAATACCAGTTGCCGAAGGATTACTGAGTAGCCACTACGCTTTCCAATATCAATTAAATTGTTTTGTATACAAAATTTTATTCTATGGCCCATTTGTAAAAGAGTATGTTTAGATTGGAGTTTAGCATCGCTCAATGCCGTATCAAAGGTTTTCAATAAGTAAAACAACGTTCATAGCCTTGAACAGTACATATCCAAAAATTATACAATATGCAGGTCCAATGCCAAAAATAAATTAATTATAATACAAGTGTCTTGTGCACACTTTCTTAAAATGGTTTACAACGACATTGAAGGTAATTTTCAGTCGTCGACCATTATTAAATTTATGAAATGTCATTTTTTATGTAAACGGTGTGAACGAATTATTTACGATTTTACTAAACCAATATACTACTAAAAATATAGAAAGTGCAACTTTAAAATTAAAAAACTTTAGCTATAGCAACCGTGAGGAAAATATTAACCAATAAGATCTTCCAATGAAGCTAATTGAAAAATTCCATCATATAAAAAACCCCTTTTACTTAGAGAGGATGTATGAAAATATTATAAAATCGAAGACCGTTTGCAGAGAGCGAAACATTTATTACAACGAAGAGGTCGCAAACATATTTTTAAAGGAATATTCAGCATACATACTTCTATGGACGAATATAATGGAAAACTTTGTGGACGCAAGTAAATGCCGTATTGGAAATAGTCCTGTAGAGTCTTATTTCAACATAACGAACAATATAAATCTAGAAGGAAAAGGTAAAGTGGTACCTTCCGAATATATTAGAAAATCATATGGTTATATTAAAGCAAAATTAACCTAGGCAAATATCAAATATAAGAGCAACGATGGACCTGTAATTGAAAAAACACAACCGAAATCAATAAAATTGGAGGAAGATGTTTGGAGAAGAGCTCCGAAAAAGGAAAGTAAAAAATAAATAGTAAGATTTTTATTGAGAATTTAAGCAGACAATATAATATATTGGCCACGAAGTCTTAAAGATAAAAGATACATACTTTTTACTTTTAATAATATATATAAAAATAAAGCAGTCTTTTATGCTCCAATAATAGACTTAAATGATTATAACAGGCTTGAGCCAACTAACTGCATTTTTAATAATGTAGTTGATATATATATTACAATTATTTTAAGAGATATAGGTGCATCCTATGCGCTTTCTTGCGAAGGGGGAAAATATTTTTTATACGGAAAATATTAATCGAATACCCTTCGAATTATATGAACAAATATTTATCCCAATATTTTATCAACTGCAGTACACAGTTGTTTATCTCGACACTCAAAGAAAACAATGTTTGTACTTAGATTCAGTTAGAGGTATCATCAAAAAAAGAGAAAAAATGTTTGAAATCTTTAAAAAATTAAATACTGAGATTTGGCAAAATACGGATTTAGAGCAGGATTAGGTTAGGTTAGGTTAGAGGACGAGTACTTGTCAATTAAGACACCCGGAGGTCGAATTGACCCATTGTACAACGTCCTAGTTTCTCACACCACTTATATTGTGTGTGCTAATTTTATACATGAGTGGTGGGACCTACAGTTTAAAGTCGACTCCAAACCACAGATTTTTTCGAAACTTTTTCATGGCAATTTTATTTACTCTCAGAGTTTTTGCCAGAAATCTGTAAGTCGCCGGAGAAATACTTTTTGTATTTTATCTTGATGTCCGGCTTGGGGTTCGAACCCTGGCTTTACAACACACTACCTATTAGAATACGGCGACTTCGAGCATGATTACCAATGCAATGTTCTAATAATGTGTGTATAGATAGATTTTAAAATATATATCCCCATATGCAAACCAAGTCAGTTAACAGAACTATGGAATCGGAAAATTACAAATTGATTAATCACGAGATTAATTAAAAATCCATGTGCGTCTCGAAACTTCTTTGGACGGTCAAGCTGAGGCCAGTTATGTTTGGCCCTTGGTTTGTGGAAGACAAATGAATATTTTAGCACGATAAATTAATTATCCCCTGTTTTCTTCTGATTCTTTTCACTTTTCTTACTTTTCCACTTTTTATAATAATTAATATTTAAAAATTTCCTTTTAGAAGTACTTGTAGACTTCTGCACTTTACATTTCGCAAGGTAATGTTTTACCCCAATTCCAATGTAAATTTTCATTTCCATGGAATATACATATAGACATACAAGATAGAGAAGAACAGATATATGTCTATTGCTATATAACAATCTTGCTATAAATAACGATTAAAAAAGGTTTATCGTGATATAAAAAAATATGTAATGATACAATGTAAAGATTACAATATGTAACAAAAGTTGTGTAATGAAAAAACAATCATCAAGAAGTTAATAGTATAGAAAAAAACTGTTTTTGTAAAATCGTAACAAGATCACAGCGTTGGATTGCTCTTTAAACTTACACCAGGAGTTTGCAGTAGTGGGGTCAAAAGAGATGGACACCAAGTTTGTTGTAGCCCAAGATAAAGAAAGGAATCTACGTTAACCTTCATCACCTCAAAACTGCTTCGTTGCACCTCTTCTCCACCTCTTTAAAGGGGTATGAAGAAATCATTCTTGTCACAAGGACTATCGTTCTACAATGAAAGGGTTTGCAGTAGATCGTATCTTCAAGCGCGGATAAAAAGAAAGCAATAAGGGCGAGATGGCAGCTGTAATCGGTGCCTGAGGAGCTCAATGGTGGAAGCCAGACAAAGTGCGTATTAATTTCTCATCATTTTTGAGGGAAAGCTCCAATACTAATGAAAGAGGTAAGTCATTATCGGTATTTCGTAAGGAATTAAAATTGGTAGCGCAGTATTATCATTTAAATTATGTGAATATTTAAATAAATAAAGGATTGATTTAAATAAAGAAACAATTATCAGAAGTATTTTAATTTGCAATTTGCATATCTCCATATTACAAAGCTGGGCCAAATGGCCTGTAACTATTCTCAGGCTGCTTCTGGATAATATATATAATTTAACTTAAATTGTGTCAAACCCACTTGGTTTGGAAAAATTATTCGTCCCTTTTCATCATTCCTCGGCGAATATAGTCCTACAAACTCTTTTTCACACCACGTAGCAAGGTTCTGACCTCATGAGCCACATGGAAGCTACCCCCTCATAAGATGATGTAGTCAATCCTTGCCGCGAATTCCGACATGCTCTGAGATCTAGCAGAGGGCGATTCTACTTCCTGATTTGACTTTCCTGGACAGTGTCATTTAAATTTCAAGGCAAACTCATAGAAGTTAAGTGATCGGATGGCGGCTTGAAAGTCCAATAGTATTGCTGTGACCTGTTCTTTAGAATTTCCCCATTAAGTGTTTCTAAATTTTCAAACTGTAACCGAACACTCTTCTAGTCTATTTCTTTGCAAAGTATGAGCTAACAAATTTCTCCTTTCACTCGTATTATTCAATCGTGTTGAGAATTATTTCCCAAATTCATAAAGTTTGCTGGTTCTGTTAGGTTCCGGTACTGTTATGTACACGTGTGAATTAAGAATAAAAGCAAAGACACTAAATTTTCTGATTTTCATTTTTCATGACTAACGTTTGTTTTCGACTGTTTAACATTTTATTATTGCTGAGATAGTTTTTATATTAAGATGTTACTATTATTGTTGTGTTCTCTAATATTTGCCAATTAATTGGAAATAGCTTAAGCGTTCCAACATGTATTGAATTTTTAAAGAATACATGATGTGTAAATGTCACACACAATATTATTGTTGGAAAATTGATGTAGTCTTTCTATTTAATATCAATGTTAAATAAAATGAATGCTAATGTCTTACTTTCGTTCCGTACCTCTTAATATGTGCGTCACGAACATTTTATGCAAAACATCCCTTTGAAATTCTACAAACAATTTTTTGAATGCAGCATTTGTATTGTTTTTTTATATCAACATATGTAAAATTCCATTTCTGCTATTTGTAGGATCATTAATTTTTATTGACATATCCTGTAATAGTATACCATCCGTACAACATTCACAGCTTTATTCCCATCTACGTACATAAACGTTTTAATCATTGTACAGAAATAGCGCCTTCTGAAAGATAGTGCGTATTATTTGAAACACCTCGCAACATTTGTATCAATTTTATTATGTTTTTGTGTCAATTTAGTATTTATTGTACATACTTAAGCACATAAAATTGTGCTTAAAAATGTTATTTGTTTCATGTCTGTGTTAAACTTCTGAGACTATCATATTGTTACGAAAATGGAAATGGTGTTACATCGTTTAACATTAAAATGGTAACCAAAAGCTACAAAAACAAAAACAATGAACTTGTTTACATGATAAACAAGTAAACTAAAATATACCAACAACACCAATATAAAGAAAAAAGGGGATAAACAAGTAAACTAAGATGCAACAATAAACAGTGTAAACAAAATACACAAACAATAATAAACAACGATGCCATGAACATTCGACTTCAATATCATTCATCAGACTGTTTACTTCGGCATATAAAAGGCAAGACAAAGTAGGCAGCCGGATCAGTAAAAATTCAGTCAAATTCTGTCGAACAATTGTTATTGTTTACGCAAAAGAGTGTAAAGAAGAAAAACAAGCAAAGCAATTGTTGTTGTTTACATCAAATTTATTTTTATTTTATTTGCAATCTACAAACTCATATTTTAAACGTTTTTTAAAGGTAAAAACGTTACAATATGATTTCGGAAAATGACAACAGTTTTCTCAACAGGATGTACCAAAGTGCACCAACTACTACTAGTGACTGACAAGCTCAAAGGGTTAATATTAATAACAGGAGTAGTAACAATGCTAACAAATAATAACAGCTCTAATGGATTCATTATTCTTCCTTGAATAAATAAATAATTTAACTTCTTTTCGTAATAATAAACAACAGTACTCATATAAAGACTTGGAAGACAAGCAATAATCACAATAAATACTTTGAATTCCTGCAATATACAATTAACATTTACAAATTAGAAAATATGAATATTTATCAGAAACAATAAATTTAAATTTATATCGGTTCTTCCAATCGTACTTTCGAACTTTGATGGTTACTAACAGCCACTTTTTGATGCTAGGTTTGTCAAATTAGTTGTTATTTATTCAATTTATTCTGCCAAATCACTGTGGATGTATATAGTAGATAGCATTCAACAACATGTTCAAATAATAAAACTGTTGTATTAAAAAGGGGGTTCAGGTAGTATGAAAACTGAAATTTTAATTACCATGGAAGCAATAATAGATGGTGCGTTCATTAAAATTTGCAAAAATTGGAGCCACCAAAACACTAAACTTTAAAAAAATATTTGATTTTCTAACTAAAAGATATGGTCTGACTTTTTTTATTAATCATCATAATCAGTTTCAATTTCAAAAATATTTTTCTAAAAAAATTTATTCTGCGAGTAACAAAATTGCACAAATCTTACTCTTAATCGAATTTTACAACTTAATCTTGTTACAACACAATATGTATAATAAGTATCCGCATTGTTAATAAAAATAATTTTGAATATATGAAAGTGGAAATAAATGATATAAAGACTTAAAGGCCCCAGCAAAGCAAATTAAATAGTGAGGAAGAATGGATAAAAAGGGAGCTTACGTCGGAAAAGTTAAAAAACTTAATCTTAAAGTTGAAAATACGTCAGAAATTAAGAATGGAATTAAATTTGGCATCTAGAAGTCTACAAAGGGATTTTTTTAATATGAGTCGTATATAATGAAAGAAGATAGTGTCTCCTACTGGACAAGAACTCAGAGAAAAATTTTGTCTAAGCAAATGCAATGATCACTCTTTTCATTACTAACGGTTGTATTACTTTGTAGGATAATGTAAATAGTAAAATTATTTTGTTTCAATCCTAATAACTTTATTTGTTTGTATCTTAAATTGTATATTTATTACAGCATAAGAAATTACAAATATCTTCCAGTGATACCAAAAGGGTTGGGTTTATAAAAAATGTGACATAAACATACAATTCCTTTGTACTCTCGTACCAAGAGTATAGCAAATAATTTAGCAAGAGGTCCAATGTAACTATTGTTTTAAAAATATAAAATATTGTTAATATATAAAATATTGTTTACATTTTAAAAAACGTTGAAAATATGAGTTAGTTTCAATTAAGCTTTTTATTTTTCGCACTACTTTTGTGTACCTCCGTTTACAACTTGATGAGTCCAACAATAATTTGCTTTCTTCGTTATTCTTCTTTAGACTTCTGTTCGCGTGCGCACTAACAAATGTTCCGTAAATCTTTACATGATGTTGTTGGTTTACTTGTAATAAGTTCGTTGTATTTGTTAGAGTAGCTTTTGTTATAATTTTAATGTTAAACGATGCTACACCATTTCCATTTTCGTAACAATATTTTAATTACAGTGTAAGAATAGTAGAATATTAATTGAGAACTGAAATTATAAATAACATTCAATTGTTTCTTAAATAACTTGTATATGTATGTGATTTTATTATTATATTAATTCTGTCAATATTGCAATGCTAAAAACATAACGTATGTATATCAAATACAATATGTACGTGTCTATATGTTAAAAAATATTGCATTTTCTTAAATGTCTTAAAACAAGTTCGAGAAGAAGACGTCTACTATAAATCGAACACAATGACTAGAAAAACTTTATTGACAAACTGTGATAATCATCTCTAATTTTTATATACTTAACTTTAAAAAATACTAGTGAACAATGGGAAAAAGATACTCCAAGAAATATATTTCCGCATAGGTTGCTTATTGGATTTTATTTTTCGTATATCTCGGCTTAACCTGGCATTAGATTCTTAAAAAGTTTTTCAATATTATTTTTTAGAGAATAAAAAAAAAATTAAACAAACTCTTCTTTAAAAAAATTTTGTCTATTGTAAATCGGTAACAATGTGGAAAATGTCTATTGTCTTGCTAAACATTCATTTACCGTAAAAATACTTTTTTTGTATAGAAGATTTGAGTTTGATTTCATCAGTATTCAACACTTTTGGACTTTGTCACACAAAAAATATTTAAACTTGTCATTCAAATAAAATACGATAATTAGTAATTTGTCGCTGTTCAGTCATAAGGACTATGTCCTTAATGCTTCTTATTTAATTTTGGTGATGCACTCCACAGGAGTTTCTAACACATGTTCATTAAAAAAATGCGCTTAAAAGAAAAAGTTCCGATAAAAATTATTTGTTTGCAAACTACCTTTTACGCAATATTATTAAATGTTTGCATTTTAATATACATACGTATGTACCATACATAATAATAAATCTAACCATCTCTGAAATAATTACCGTGTAAAAAAATTGTGCTTTATATAGGTTTCACAGCCAACTACGAGTTATCTTACTCAACCGGCCAAGTACAAGATAACTTGTGTCAAGAACTTTGCGATTATACTGAACATAATTTCGATATGACTTATTGAATTAATTTTATTATTTCATTTTAAGGTACACCCATACATCACGACGCAAAGTGAATTATGATTTTTTATAGCAAACCATATAATATTGAAGATAGGTTCGAGGTTTACGAAAACACAACTTTTTAAGAAAAAAATTGAACAAGGTAAACATTTAAAAACAAAAATAATATAACATTCTATTATATATCTTCTTATATCGACGCCTCCATTCTATAACGTTCTAACGTTTTTAATGCTCCTGCATTCTATGTTCTCTATTAATTTGGTTAAGATGCGCCGATCCGTTCCGAAGTTATAGGGAAAAATCTACTTAAAATACACATACAGTCGTATGTCGCGTGAAAACTTTGAGAGCTCATAACTCAAAACACACTTTTTCGACTTAGAATGTTATAGAACGGAGGCGTCGATATATAAAAATGAATGTGTGTTTATTTGTTTGTGGGTTTGTTTGAAGTCTGTAGATGGCTAAGCGGCTGAACAGATTTTCTTGAAATTTTCACAGTATCTTCCTGTATGGCTGGAAATAGTTATAGGCTACTTTTATGTTGATAAAATGATATATTTAAAATAAATAAAAAAGTATGAGTGTTATTGTCTAACAAAATAGTACGTATAAGTCACCCGTCAGCTCTATGTAATAATTTATACACGAGAGTAATTGAAATACGTCTATATATATATAAAAATGAATGTGTCTTATTTGTTTGTGAGTTTGTTTGTGGGTTTTTTCAAGGCGAGGTTCTATGCCCGCATACCCAATAAGTATTTAATGTCGCATATTTCATAAACTGCAACACCTAGAGTCCTCAAATTTTGTATGAACGACTTTGACGTATATATGAACAAAATGGGCGGATTGGCCATAGTGGGCATGTCACATCCCATATAAAAAATATTTAATTAGTATATCTAAGAATATATAACAGTTAGACTCCTAAAATTTTGTCGAAGCCACTTTAATATCAATATGAATATTTTAGACGAAAATGGACTGACGAACAACACGGCGCGTGGCACCTCCCATATGAATCTTCTTATATATAAAAATGAATGTGTGTTTATTTGTTTGTGGCTTTGTTTGAAGTCTATAGACGTCTAAGTGGCCGGACCGATTTTGTTGAAATTTTCACAGTACCTTCCTGTATGTCTGGAAGGAAATATAGGCTACTGTTTATTTTAAAAAGTAGACGAGGTGCCACGCCCACATGCCCAATAAATATTTAATGTCGCATATCTCATAAACGGCAACAGCTAGAGTCATCAAATTTTGTATGGACGACTTTGGCGCCACTGAAAATTACTCAAAATCAAATCGTAAACTGCATTTGATGATGCTATGATCTTTAACAAAGTTGTTGCGCATGAGCCGACGAAGGTTTCTAAGTTGGTCTGACAATATCCGATAGGTGGCGCCACTGAAAATTACTTAAAATTAATTAAATCGTAAACTATGCATTTGATCATGTTATGACCTTCAGCAAAGTTATTGCTCATGAGCCCGGGAAGGTTTCTAAGTCGGTATAACCAATTTCTGACAGGTGGCTCAAATGACTCAAAATAATTTAAATCGTAAACTGTGCATTAGATCATGTTATGGCCTTCAGCAAAGTTGTTGCGCATTAGCCGACGAAGGTTTCTAAGTTGGTATGACCAATTTCCGACAGGTGGTGCCACTGAAAATTACTCACAATAATTTAAATCGTAAACTGTGCATTATTTAACAAAGTTGTTGCGCATGAGTCGACGGAGGTTGGTGCGATTAATTTTCGATGGATGGCGTCACTGAAAATTATTCAAAATGAATGACAAGCAATTGGTCGACCTACACCTTAAGCACGGAAGAAAAGAGCGTTACGAGCCTCAGAATCAGACGAGCATTGAGACTGGGAAATCATCGAGTATATACTGCTGAGACCCGTTCGCTTGAACCACTTGAACAACGAGAAGTGAGATCAGAAACTGATCGATTGCGCACTACTCAAGTCCGTTCATCTGAATTATCAGGACAACGGGAAATAAAATCAATAAAATGATTCAAAATTAATTGGACATTTGTGTAATGTCTTTCCTTCAAATTTATTTTAGCTAGTGTACATACAAAAAACAAAAAAAAAACCAAGTGGAAAAATAATTACTTTTATTGTAACCAGAAGCAACCCGTAAAAATTTATAAAAATTTATTATTCTCATTTGAAAAAGCATAACACACTAAAATCAGAAAAACAAAGTGAAAATAAGACTATTATACTTGAGTTTATTTTAAGTTAGTAGGGGAATCCCGAGTTATGACATGGCGCAATTAGAAACAAAAGTCGTGCCGTCTTTTAGAAAACAACGCAACTCGAAGATCTAACGACGCACAAAGAAAATTAGTACTAATTCGAAAAAACCCAAAGCGAAACAATGCAAAGGTATCCCGTATTACCCAAAAATGACTAAACTTATGCTGACACCTGACTTTAGCTTTATAAAATTTACCTTGGCAGTGAATGCGTTAATAACAGGAGTATCGATATAAAGAATTTTGTGATTGAACTGAATATGTGAGAAATAAAGTTTATTTCCTTTGTGTAGTACAAAATCGAACAAAATATGTTAATTATTGCAATTTTCCTGGATTGTCATTAAATAATCGATCCAGTTATTCTGTGTTCCTGTATGGCGTTATTAGACTTGGGTCAAAAAGGTGTTCGGCATCTCCTTTTTATTTGATTGATTATAAATTTTGAATCCGAGAATAATTAAATTCGCATTCTCATAATATATTTAAAGCATATTCGACGAATTCGCTTTTACAAATAGAGAGAAGAGAAAAAACTGTAACAACTAAAAGGAACAGGAAATCATGGCAAATCTTTTTTAACCTCAAGCTCACATAAATTAATTACCATGTACTGTTACCGTTGTCGTTTTACTTTGATTACCATATGTGATTAATCTACCATTTTTTTTCAATGCTACATTAACGAATGTGACAACCGTTAACAGCGTCTATGTTAATTACTATGAAGAAGGGAAAATAATAGTGAAATAGCCATAATGGGTGCATACAAATACACAAATATTTATTACTACATGTACATTAGGTTTAGGATTATTTTCCAGGAAAAGCCCCTAATATGTGCCACAATGCTAGCAAATGCGATTGACAAAGTTTTCGCTCAAACGGGCTGTAAATCGAATACTACAGACAGTTTTCTAGTTATAATATCTTCTTATTACTAGTTCTGCTTGCTCTCGGTATGAAAAATTATATTAAGTGTTTATATCTTCTTGCACCGGTTCATCAGCACTATTCTACAAAATTTAGATATATTAGATATACCCGATTATTGAAATATTAGCTATAATCTAAATATTGTGAAAAATAAGAGTTTTAGCAAAAATATTATAAAAATCAAAATTAAGAAGAAGAAAATTTCTTGTAAAACTAGGCTCGATTCAGGTTCCTAGAATGAATAATTTCGATTGCAAGAAAAAAGAATTACGAATTTTATTTTTATTATATTTTCCTAAATTTAACAATAATAAGGCAAGTTTTCCCGTTATCCGATTAAGTTGAAATTTTGTTAAACCCATTTTCTAGCCTATTGGCACATATTAGGCGGTTGTGCAGAAGAAAAATCCACAATTGATTCCTTGTACCACCCTAATGTACATACATGTAGGATTGGTACAGTTAAGGACAAGACGGACAGACAAGGATTAATAGTCAGAAACAGAGAGACGGACGAACACTCATTTATCTATGGGAGAGAATGAGCTTTAATATATTTACATAGTGAACAACTAACAGACAGAGAAAAGTAGTGAGTTTTAGTTTTATAGTGATGCTCGAACAAGGTGTTCATAAATATTAGTTTTTGACGTGTTAACCGTGATGAACAAACGCGGCTGTTTATTTTAATTTCTTCTAACATTAGCTTCTTATATATTTTTATTTTTACCGCCTAAGCCATTTACTTTAAATAAAATGAATTTAACTTAATATTCAAAGTGTTTTATTTAATAATAAATAAAAGGAACCAAAAAATTCGTCCATACATTCTGCGTGGATGTTGCATGAAGTAGTCGCAATCTAGTTGGTACTGCGTTGGGTAATTACGTGAGAGCTTAAATCATATGAATAAGTGATAGTATGAAATATGTCTCTAAATTGATTTTCCATAGCAACGCATCCGCAACTGGCAGTTTAGAATAGAATCAACAAATCGTCTAAATTCTTACATTAAAATCAATTAAGAGTTCGGTTATTTTCTTCAAATGAGTTTTTCGTATCCTTCTTAATTGTTCAACAGAAAATCTGCTAAAGTAATAAATTATTAGATACATCTGCAGTCATGGACAAAAGTCTAGGTACCACCAACATTTTTTGTACGTTTCATGTTTCAAGTACTTGTTCAAAAACGTAAAGATACAGGCTTTCATTTAAATCAGTAAAAATCAAAAAAATGTGAAAGAGTAATAAACAACAGACGAAACAAATGGTGTGACAAAAATGTACATACAGCATACAGCGATAACAGTCCCATTTTCTCATTGTACCATTGTAATATATTGCTTAAACACATTAAATGTTGAACAGAGAGTATCAATTAAAGTTCTAGGAGCAAAAAGTGGAAAATTAGTTACGTTTTTACCCTTTTAAAAACGTTTAAAATATGAGTTCGTAGATTGCAAATAAAATAAGAAATTAATTAATGTTTAGTTTTAGATAAATTCTTTATTGTTCGGACAATTCTGTGTACCACTGTTCATTACTTGTTGTAAACAACAACAATTTACTTTGTTTGTTATTCTTCTTTACACTCTTTTGCGTAAACACTAACAATTGTTCGGCAGATCTTTATAACGGAGTTCTTCAAACCACGACTTTGTTTTCTCACGCAACGCGTCTTCACACAAGACCGACTGGATTTTTACTGACTCCGTTGCCTGCTTTGTCTTGCCTTTTATATCGCAGGGTAAACAGTCTGATGGATGCTCTTGAAGGAGAATGATTCGCCTTTTTGAAATGTCTATAAATGTAAACCTGTTGTTTACGTTATTGTTGTTTGTGTATTTTATTTACATGTTGTTGTTGCCTTTTTGTTTACTTTTTTGTACTAGTTTTTGTTGGTAATTTTTGTTTACTTGTTTTTCACGTAAACAACTTCATTGTTTTTGTTTTTATAATTTTTTTTACATTTTAAGCGATGTGAAAAAAAACAGCATTTAAATTTTTGTAACAATATTAATTATGGGTTGAAGAAAAGAAATATCATGCGACATTACAAATTTGGTTGTGCAATTAATAAATGAATTAAAATCTTATAACCAAATAGCAAAAATTCGTAATTTAAATCGGTCACCAGTGTAAACTAATATAAGAAATAAAAATTAAAATAGGGCAGTCGAAAACAAATTTTACAATGGAGGTTAAATGCAGCTTGTTAGAAATGTGAGATCACAAAAACTCAAGAACACATACCTCAAAGCTAAGGCCATTGTCCAAATATCAGGAATATCTGAATGTCTGCTTCCACATATACAACTGCATGCTTTTAAATACTTGTTGGTTGTTGTACAAACGGGTTATTGGGTAGGGTTAGTATGAAGGTAAGAGGGGGTAGAATATATAAATTTAAGAACAAACCTTGTATAATGTATATATATATGTGTCTATATGTTAATATATGTTAATAAGAAATACTAGTTGTTGTTTTATTTGTATATATTTCTAAAACGTTATAAAACGTATTTTATTTATATTTTATAACAATATTTATTTTAATTTATGCTATTTAATTTCTCACAATTTTTATATTAGTTCACAATTTTTAGTTTATGATTCTGATTTATTGAAAATGTTTTAATGTTTTAATCAAATCAATACAACTTAGTTCACAATTTTATATATTCGTTTATAATTTGATATGTGTATATGTTTTATATAATGTCTTTTATATTCACAATGCATTTCCTTTGTACACACGCGCACGGCTAATTGGGTATGTTCGTCTTCTAAGGATCGATAATCAACTGATCTATAAACGCTTTGAAATATTATGCTGAAGATGTTATGAATGTGTGTATGTTGATGTGTGCTGTGAATTTTGATGTGTGTTGTTAATATTGATGTGTGTTGGTGATGTTATTGTCATTATGTGGAAAGGATATTGGAAGTTGGAAAGCAGGATTAGGATTGAGTAAATTTGTTCACTCGTGTGAACAGTTGTTCTGTTGTTTTATAAACATAGGAAATATAGATGCTTATCTAAAGTTTCCACAAAATTATGTTGAATGCCCAACTCTATTCCTTACCTTATGCCTTAACTTAGAAAATATATAAAAATAAGGATCACATCAAATGAGATAGACAGAGGTTCTTTAAGTTGTTTCTCATTGGCTTTTCCTCTTTCCCTCTTTCTACTTTTACTTTTGCTTCTGCAATGTTTTTGTTTTACTTTACATTGGCCGCAAAGCTGTCAAAATTTTAAATGGGGATAAACAAAATTGAATGAACAGTTTAGTAGTCATATTGCTACCATTTGGCATCGTTTACGTTGCAAATAAATCGGGTTTTACTTTTCATCAAAAGTCATACATTTTTTTTGTCAATTTTCTTTGGATGTAATGTTAGTTGGTGTATGCTTATTACCATTTCAGAAAATTTAATAGATTTTGATTAATTGTTATTCACAGAAAATTTTATTTTAAAAAGGGCTACAATAAACTTCGCCATACCTATTGTACCTAATGGTAAATCCAGCGTTCAAGAAACTTTAACTTTTAATTATTTAAGGATAATAAATCCATACTTTAGCACTGAACTAGACCATGTAAAAGAATTTTTAAAAAACAATCTAATTTGACGGTATAAAGTTGTAGAAAAATTTATACACATTCACTTAAACAAATCTCTTAGTGCTTTGTTAGTGTTAACCAAAACAAGTACCATAGCAATACTATAGTCTAAATCTTGATGTTTGGCCTATTTGCTTATTGCGATTTTATTTCAAACTAAACTTTCCAACTTTTTTATTATTTTATGTACAGTTATCGAAAAATAGGAAAACGTTAACCATTTAGACAGGTTTTTGGGTTACATTTTTCATAAATGGCGGACAAGTTATGGCGTAAAAGATAAAACTGAGTGGTCACCTTAGCAACTATTCAGTGGGCAATTCCAACTCCCTTAGTATAAGCGCATATAATCACGTATCCAACTCCAAATTTTAAAGTCGATCTGTTATATTTTGCTTGCAAAGCATTCTCTGGCTTTCCCTAACACCATTCCTTACGACCCAACAAATGATTTTGGTTGTTCTGACAAAATAACCTTATACCAGTCCTGAGCCGTCCATAAAGCATATCTCAAAAATCCTAGTACGACTCACTTGAGCTAGGAACTGTTTTCTTCAGAAGGCTATCAATGTTTGTTCTTCTGGCAAAACGAAAGCTGATGTTTATTGTCCGTTAAAAAAACAGAAGATATTGTTACGAGAATGGAAATTTTGTTACATCGTTTAACATTCAAATGATAAACAAAAGCTACAAACACGAAAACAATGGACTTGTTTACATGATCAACAAATAAACAATAATATAGGAACAACATATATATAAAAGGGATAAACAAGTAAACAAACAGGCAACAACAACACTGCAAGGACAAAATGCACAAACAACAATAACGTAAAAAACATGTTTACATATATAGAGATTTCGCGAGGGCAAAGTCATTCTCCTTCAACAGCATTCATCCCACTTTTTAACTTGCGATATAAAAGGCAAGACAAAGCAGGCAGTGGGATCAGTAAAAATTCAGTCAGTCTTGTGTGAAGACGCGTTGCGTGTGAAGAGAATAATCGTGGTTTGAAGACCTCTGTTGTAAAGATCTATTGAACAATTGTTATTGTTTATGCAAAAGAGTGAAAAGAAGAATAACCAATAAAGTAATTGTTGTCGTTTACATGAAGTTGTTACAGTGACACACGGAATTGTGCGAAAAATAGAGAATTCATCTAAAACTAAACATAAATTTATTTTATTTGCAATCTACAAGCTCATATTTTAAACATTTTTAAAAGGGTAGAAACAGAAGATATCATTCACCAAGTTGTATATTAAACATTCAGAGCAATAATCAATTTAATCAATTTTTCAACGCATTTAGCCTGAGAAATCTTTTAAAATCTACGAATTTTTATTGATTATGTTAGAAATGAGAATTTTAGTGTTAAAAAACTATAATAAACATTTAACGGTAATTGTTAAAGATTAAATAAACGGCAACCTAAGAATCCACGTAAACGTAAAATATAAGATTTCAAAAATCTTAAAATAAGAAACATTACATACTTGGTTGACTTATTCGGTTTGTGATGTGACTGTTCTCTGATAAATAACATGATAGCAATTACAGCATAGACAGTAACTTGTATGAATAACTAGTTAAATGTACGGAACCGTAATCCCATTTAATCCTGCATGACTGTTGAGCTTACCCGTACTGTACTAGTCCTCCATGCTGACTTGTACTGTTACGTGTTTGTCATTTGTAGTCCAAGTGTGCAGCCATCGCACAAAATTTTTTGGAAATTTGTTTTCATTTTCTTGTTTTCTGATGACTCAGCAACGCAATCATGTTGCTGTCGTTCTTTCTCAACAGTTAATTACACTACTTCCGAATGTTGGATGGAATCAGAGTCCCTTGCCATCGACTTTATTGTTTTCGAACTTTATTTCTATTTAATTGTTGCAAACAGTCACACATTTTAGCATGGGAAAACCAATATTGCCATCATTTATCGTACCAAAGTTTTTCGATATTTAAAGATTACTTTAGAAATTTTGTAGTTAATTGTGGATTTTAATAAAAATATTAATACTAATAAGTTATGCTTAAACCTCTCGCTAACTTAAGATACTAGATCGGTAATAGACAGCAAGGTTCTTCTGTGTCACCGAGCGGTCTCTTGAAAACATTGTTGGTATAAACGTAAGTGCTACCGAATTCCCGAAGGCATCAATTCAACATCGTTCTTAAAAACTTCAAATTTCACGAAGCTCTTTACTGCGAAAAATCCTCCACCTTCAACGTACTGTCGAGCAGACCATAGAAAATGACGGAAATTCGTTCAATGGTGATGAAATAAAGTGTAAGTGTATAAAATGAAATAAGTTCATGTTAAACTCAGGAGTACTGCAAGGTTCTGTTCTATCTCCAACTTTATTTCTTACTTTTGTTAACGATCTTCTTTTTTTAATTTCTAATTCCATCTACTCTTTCGTAGAAATAAAAGAAAGGAACCAATCTACTCTTAACAGCAAAACTTGACATTCATATTCTTTAATGGTAGGTCGAGCGCCGTGAAGATTGAGGTGAAAAGTCTTAATATGTACGATTTTTAACACACAAACGCACCAATAATATTGCCTCATCTGTAGTTACGGATGATGTGAGCATTAGTGAAAAAACGCTCTTGAAGTTATGAGCATGAATGAGCTTAGTATGATGTTCGCAGGAATCAGCACATTTTTCATGCGTCGAAAAAAGCTTTCAAGCGCTTCGGTTTATTAACATGGGGCAACAAATACTTTAGCTCTTTACCATTTACACCATTTATATCCGACCGAAATAAGTTTACAACTATTTTGTACGGGCCACTGTCTCAAAGTCTATTTGGAGACTTCTCGACCGCGTAGAAGAGAGTTCAAAGGTGCTCATTAATGACGGTATCAAACTCTATTGATTCATTGGATCATCGTCGCTATTTGGTTTGTGTTTTACTGTTCTATCGTCACTACTACGAATTTTGCTCTAGCAAGATAAAGGTACTTGATCCCGAAAATCGAATATTCTTATGTAGCACCCATCTTTCTCCTCGGCCACATCCTTTAGTGGTCAATTGACCAGTGGATAGCATACTGCGTTAGAAACAAAATTCTTACTTGCCACTAATAATATAAAAAGATTCAAATCTGATATCCCTAAGCACCACTACCTCTGTCCACCTTCCCAAAACCTATTCTTCTAATTCCAATACAATGCTGTGCCTGAGTAAGAATCATCCCCCCGTAATCTTATTCAATGAATGCACTTACATGTGAATGACTCAGTGCATACACAAAATTATTGAACTTTGGGTTCAGAAATCCTCCTTCAACTCATGAATGCAAATGCATCCACAGCGAGCATTTGCATGGCGTAGATTTAAGTCAGACGGCGTTATTGAACCTTAGTTTTCTGAAAATTATACCGAAATTTTAGCAACTTGGATCACATGTGGTTTTAGCAAAATTGCGCAACCTGGCACACCGCGCGAGCATATTTTATCACTAAAAATTCTGATGTTAACTGGTTTTAGTGGCCATGCGATTTAACGCGGTTTGATTTCTTATTCTCAAAGAATAAGAGCCTTTATGGCCATATGACAGATGTTGTATTCCACACTTAATCGGAGCATGTCTCCTCTACAATCCAATGAACAACTTACAACTATTTCCATTAACTCGTGCTTATATTTTAGAAAGAAAAAGTACATTCTAACTGAGACACTCTTTATATATGGAAATCGATAAAGGCCTCTATACGTGGTGGTTGCTAAAATATACATGGTAACACTGTACATTTCCAAGCTAGGTTGTTCTACTTTCGTGTTTTCATTTTAAGTTTTGTTTTACTTTTCTTAATTGTTGCTTTGTAATTGCACTGCCCATTATTGTTTTTGCTCTTGTTGTAGTTTTCACAGTTTCTTTTCATTTTGCAAGCAGTTGATAAACGTACGTTTGTCCAGAAGCATTGCAATCACTTTGAAGGCAATAAAAAAGAAAAATTTGTTTGCTAGAACCAAAAAAGGATCACTGAGTTTAAGTGTGGGTGGCTGGCGTTTGTTAAGTCTAAGTGTGACAAGTGAAAGACAAATCTTAAAAACCATCGATTGACATAAAACTACCGATGCAAAGGTATCAGCGACAACGAATTTTAATTAAAATTAACGGAGGTTAGAGGATAGAAACCAAGTTAAGAGAGAATTTAACACCACTGAAGCTCGTTTTAGAAATCTTATGTATTACTAATGCGTTGTAGGTATAAAATTAGGTGACAGACAAACTTTAAATAGTAATTGAAATAAATAAAAGGATAACGCTTCAGAGTTTTATCGAAGACGATGAAGCACATTTCTGGATGAACAATCTAAGTTATCTAATCTAATTTGGCATCACACAAATCCACATGGGATCCAAGAGCGCCCATGCATCATGAACAATTCACATACATTTCTTTAAGAACAACTTCGTGCATGCGATCTTTGTCAGCAAGCCGTATAATGATGACTATGATTATCAACTTAATTTTATTTGAATCGGATGACCTGGTCAACAAAGACGTAGTTTCATACAACTCACGTCACATTGGATATTCCGGATGCGCTGTCAGGTACTCGATTTTGCAAATCGCAATGTAAGTAGACGAGGGCTCGCAGAGACAGATTGTGAAAAAACAGTATCTATTTTGAGGACCCCATGAGAGCAGCCTTCCAACAAAAGCTCTGAGATGTAGACTAATTGCCTCAATTAATGGCAGGAATTACGTTTTCACCTTCGGTGCTGAAGCATCCCAGTTTACCATTATGTTCGATGTACATATCGGAAAAGAAGATGCGTAGAGCTAATGTGACTGGAAAATGGAAATCGAATTGACAATTACCAATATTAGAGCAAAGAAAAGATAATCTGAACATATCGCCGCAACTATGCAGATGGTACTATCACACGCTGAAAGTCTGATATGACGGCACATGGATAATCGTTTGTGAGTGATGAAATCAGAGAATATTGGGGTGAGAAGTTTGACGACAAAAGCCCTTGTAAAAACAAATAATATATAAGCAGGACTAGTGACTAGTGTTTCTAAAGTCGCATTTCGAGGTTTTCACTATGACAGATCAAATACAGAGAGGACGGTCGTAGTGAAGCATAAAATTTCCACAGGGAAAGCAATTAAAAAATATATACATTGGAGTCTTCCACTAGCAAAGAGAAATCAGATTACGGAAAAGAGCGTTGGAAAATTGGACCTTATTTGTAGTCTTAGTCAAAAAGAAAGATGGTACCACGAGATTATGTGTTAATTACTGAAAATTAAATGATGTCACCAAAACGAATTGCTGAGCGCTAGCTTTAAGTGAAAGTAATACCGATTGAACTCTGCATTACGCTGCATAAATTTGAGCGCCTAATAAAGTGTAGGATAGGTAAAAGGACTGCACTGGAATTGTTGACAAACTGTTTCATTAGAAGATAAACGTATTAAAAAGTGAAAAAAGCTCTTCGTTGAACTTGACTCACGTTTGAAGTTGGGTTACTTAAACTACGCCATCAACAAAGCTATTTATTGATTGAAATGTAATCATCCCCTGGTCTATAATACTCGTTATAGACTGTATAGGGGTTTTAAATGTATATTAACTTCTAAAAATTAAAAAAATTAATTGAAGGAAATAAAATTAAAAGAAAACATTTTACAGAAAACAAACTCATTTAAATTTATTGATAGGAAATAATTGATAACGATAAAGAGAAAAAGTACTACATGGACAAATTGAAAAACTCGTCACTATAATTGCTAAATAATTGCAATTTAGTTTTAGTATCAAAAAAAAGAAGAAGTACTTACTCCTTCAGCATTGAAATAAATGGTATACTGCGAATCAGGTTAAATCATTTATTAAGAGTACTCACATAAATATATAACGTTACAACAGATTACAGAAATTGAATCTGGCTCTGTAAGCATTTTAATGAAATGTTGCTGTTTGCATAGAAAGTAAATGCGATCTGAAAAGCGCACAGATTTTTCCTGACCTTAATTTTCTTTTTCCTACAGTCTTCCCTACCTCTTCTATTTAAAAAAACAAACTGTTTCCACGAGGCTAGCAATTAATGACGATGGTTCGCTTTTATAAAGAGCAGATTACAGCTGACGGCAACAAATGGGATTAAAATAGAAAACGCAATGAAGACAAGAGAAAATACATGGGAGTAAAAATTATTTTCTTTGGCTCAATGGACAAGTTAAACGAAATCGTAGTTTTTCTGTGGAAACACCTTTTAGTATTGAAGTTTAATGAGAATACAGTGGAGTAAGTAAGTACTGGACGAATAATTTATGTGTTATCAAATAAATATCATTGTTAAGCTTAGAAAAATTAAACGAAAAAACAATTTGTATGGAAATACAATGTAGGAAAGATTGGATTGGAGAGGTCAACTTCACTGTCAAGTCTTCTTGTTTTAATTACAATTAAATAATGACGTAAAGAATAAGGATAATTTCATAGAACATTTCACATGTCAACATTTCCTTCATAAAGAAGAATTGAAATAATAATTAAAACAGAAACTTAATTGTTAATGGACAATTCGATTAAACGTTAAATCCGCCTTACTGAAGTCCCTTACCATTGCATTGCAGCCTTTTGGTGATGAATTTATCTACAAATCAGTTCAATAAATATTAAACTGTGCACACATTCTCAATTGTCAAATACGCAAGACCGCTTTTTAGCGGCTTGGTTTTCAAAAACTCTGAAACCTATTAGTCACCCAATTTGCGACTTCCCCGTCGGAATAGAGCCAATTCGTGTTCCATCGATGAAAACACATAGTAGTCGAAAGGACCCAACTCTGGTGAATAGTTGGAATGTGGTAACAGCCTCCAGGCTAATGCTTTGATTGTATCCTGTACTGGTTTAAGTTTGTGTTCATGTTAAAAAAATTACCAGACACCGTAAGGTAATGGTCCATTCTGGTCGTTTTTTGATCAATTCATGACTCAAATTCATCCCTTGTTGAAGTAGCGATCTGTATAAACAGTTTCGTCAGGTTTTATTAGTCTTCCACGTTCGTCATTTCTCACAACAAAATCGTTATCTCTGAACCGTCGAAAATATTTTATGCATTTTGCTTCCAATAGAGCATAGTCAACATATGCCTCGATTATAATTCGATACGATTCTCCAGCATTTTCCTTTTAATGGGAACAAAAAATTAATGGTTTACGCAAATCATTAGGTCCAAAATTCATCATTTTTAGTAGAATGATACATATAAAGTTAGGCCGATGTCATCGCCAACACAAAATAAAAATATTTTTACGTTTTTACCTTTTTAAAAACGTTTAAAATATGAGTTCGTAGATTCCAAATAAAAATAAAAATAAATTTTTGTTTTGTTTTAAATAAATCCTTTATTGTACGCACAATTCTGTGTGCTACTGTTCACAACTTGATGTAAACAACAACAATTGCTTTATTGGTTATTCCTCTTTTCACTCTTTTGCGTAAACAATAACAAATGTTCAACAGATCTTTATAACGGAAATCTTCAAACTACGATTATTCTCATCATACGCAACGCATCTTCACAGAAGACTGACTGAATTCTTTCTGACTCCGTTGCCTGCTTTGTCTTGCTTTTTATACCGCAAGGTAAACAGTCTGATGAATGCTCTTGAAGGACAATGACTTCGCCTACGCGAAATCTCTATAAATGTAAACATGTTGTTATTGTTGTTTGTTTACGTTTGTCCTTGCCGTGTTGTTGTTGCCTGTTTGGGTACTTGTTTATCCCTTTTTTATATTTAAGTTAACACGCTCTACACATTGTGTGATATACCATTTATCCAACATGCTGACACAACGATCATTGCACTTAAACTTGGATAGACTGACGCTGCAAGCAGACTTGTTGTCTGCGTACATACAACAAATATGCTATATTTGCATTATCAGCGTTTCCAATTATTTATTAAGTTATTTTATTAATTGCTTAGTAAGACTAATTTAAGTATAAATAGTTTGTCATAAATTAATTGTACTTCTACTTTTGGACACAGGAAATAAAGGTAATTAAAACTAACAATATTTGTTTCATTTTATAACAAGGGCCAAGGGTTGGCCCCATCTTTAATTTTTTTAGAGTTCCCTTTGGGAAATGCTTTAATTTTTATGTTGTCGCTATATTTTTGTTTATTTGTTGATCATGTAAACAAGTCCTTTGTTTTTGTAGCTTTTGTTTATCATTTTAATGTTAAACGATGTAACACCATTTCCATTTTCGTAACAATATAAATAAGACTCATTTACAGTACTTTCTCTATGGAAACATTTGTATCTTGACGCTCACTTCTTAATAGATAGCAAATACAGTAAAGTTTTCACTTCTTATAAAAAGAATACGGACTTATTTAAATTTAACCAAGAACTCTTCGATATTTTAAATGAAAATTTCAAAAAACAAATAAAATGCAAATAATAATAAAGAAAGAAGTGTGTATGTTAGAGTTTTACAACAAATTTTATTTTACCACTATAAGGGTTTTGTGTTAGTTTCTAATGTTGTGTACGTTGTTCGTTGAGTTATTTTTATCTTTTAGATACGAAATTGGAATTCAGTGGAAAAGAGCCGATAAACCAGTCCTTTCATCTGCTTTCTAGTGAAAATCTAGTGAAATCTCCTTCTTTAAGCCGGGCATTCAGTGTGGTTTATAGAAGACTGTAATGATAGTTTTGATCATAGTTACTACAGTTGTAACACTGTATGTCATACTTTGTTTGTAACTTACTGTGATATTAGGTGGTTTGTAACCCGTTCATTCATTGCCGACTTCGTTGTTGTGGCTTGATTGTCATTTTTCACTTTTGTCATCAGCTCGTCATAAATACGCGAAGTAAATTAATACCCCTTTGCCAATACTTTTTTTTTGTTTTTTTTATGATAATATAATAATGTTGATGAAAAAGAACTTTCGACGATGATGAAATAATGTTTATTTGTGACATCATATACGACAAACAAACGTTGTTGGCACATTTTCCGTTACCAGCATTGGTGAAGTTACCGTCAGCAACTCAAGTGAATGGTACTAAAGGATTTTATTTTTCTATTTAACTTTGTTTTTATGGTGTTATTGAAGCGTTTTTACTTTGCACATTCTCTTTTAGCCTTTTGATTGAATTCGAGCTGATGAAAATAACAAAATATTATTACAACATTAAACCAACAGTCGTAAGATGTATAATAAAAAAGAAAACGAAAAAGTAGTGTAAATCAAAACATTCGATCAAAATCTATACAAAGTATAACAGAATTTTGTAAAGAAAGTGTAAAACAAGTCTTGCAAAAAATTGCTCTAAATTTATTGTTTTTTTTTTTAATGTATTATTGCTTCTCGTTGAAATCATAAAACGTTCAATTTAATTTCCACTCAATTTTCAGAATGCTAAAGTATTTTTATTCAGAAACAAATTGAATGCTACTGCTGTGCATTATTATAATTTGATAAATCCCAGAAGTATCCTTCGAAATTGTTTTTTAAAAGGTAAAGTCGAAAAACGGCAAAATATAAAACAAAAGATTTCTTATTTCGAACACAAACATTTTATGTTCAAGTACATGAACTTAAATCTGTAATCTTATGCCGATGAACCAACATAGAAAAAAATCATTCACGTCTTGTTTCTAATGGAATTCTTTAAATACGAAATAATCTTTTTGAAATATTAAGAAATATCCTATCATAAAATATTTTTTTTAAATAATAATTTTTGTATGAAACAGATTGTACAAAAATTTTTAACATTTCAAATTGGGAAAAATTAAAATACTTTGGATGATACCAAATATTTTATGGGGTCCGTACTTCACTCTTTTCACCAATAATATGTATGCATTACCAAGTTCTTGCTTGGAGTCATTAACGCGTCTCATATCATCAGAGATAAATTTAATTTAATTAATTTATATATAATAATTTAGATTTAATTATAATTACATACATTTATTTAAATTCAAATTTAGATTGAGTGTTTTTACTAATTCAACTGAGTTTAATACCAATTTACACCGAATTTTAGGCTCGAACCGTTTCTGCTGTTTTTGAGCGTTTAGCACAAAAACATTTCCGTCGTTAGAAAATCATTGTAACGTATAACGGTCGACTACAAAAAACACTCTACTTTATTATTTCGTTATAAATATGGTGAGTTATTCACGTCAAACGTAGTAATCTGGTTTTTCAGGCATTTCTTAGATGAGAAATTACCATTAACATATTTCATTTTAAAAATTCAGATGTTTAGATTGTTTGCTCCTTATGTAAATAAATAGATACAACCTCCAGTCAGGATTCGACCTATCTTCTCATACCCCTTATGTTATTAGTGTTAATTTTACACACGACTTGTGGGACCTTCATTTTAAAATCGACTCCAAACGAGAGATTTTTGAGAAACTTTTTCATTCCAAATTTATATACTTTCAGAGCTTTTGCCAGAAATCTGTTGAGAGGAACTTTGTTATACTTTGAATACTGGTTTCACGTCTTATAAGCCAACATACAACCTACTAAACTACGGAGACTACTACATTATGTATTTTTAAATATTTTAATGAACTAAAAAAGGCTTTCGGCTATAGTTTTATAGCCAAACAGTGGAATTAAATGCTCTAACATTACTAATGTACGCCTTAATTCTACAATATGCAGATCAGGAGCTTTAAGTTTGGCGATGTTGGTTTGGCCTTAGCAGAATCAGTTTTTTGCCTCGACTTACTTAGCCAATCCCACCACTGTGCGAAGTTGAGGCTTTGGTGGAAAGTGTTGCTATTTTACCCTTCGAGGAGAGACCTTCTTCAAAGTTGGGTATCTTATTAGTTTGTTGTTGCTTTCCTTTAGAGTTGGGCTAGGGTTTGGAGACCTGAGAATTTAATTCTTCAGAAAACATTTGGTTCCATGAGTGCAGGAGATAAGGAGGTCGATCAGGTCATTGCCCCCATTAACCTGGCAAGAACAATAAAAATTCACAGAGGTGGCCAGATATCGGTGATTTTATCTTTATCACCCAAAATCTTTATCTTTAATTAGTGAAAGAAGCTTCATTAATGGTAGTTGGCATACATCCCCTTATACTTAATATTTCAAGGCCTTAGAACTGTATTTTCTACAGAATCAACCTTATTACAGTTAAAGAGAACATAAGTATATCACAGATATTGTCACGTGATAGATTATATAGAAGAAAATATAACGTCACGTTATTTATTTAAGACGCAACCGACGTTTGATCCAACGGTACAGACTTTCATAAGATCTTTTTAAATTGATCTGTAACAGCTTCAACAACTTGAAGGGAAATTAAAGTAAAATGTTTTTTCTATAGTGAATACAGTGTTTTTTATTTTTAAAAAATAAAAGCAAAAATTATTAATTTATAAATATAAGTGAAATAAAGTTTTTTGTTATAAATACAATAACAATTATTTGCTAAGGCAATATAAAAAATTGTAGTGAACCAGTGTAATTCAATCTGTTTCTTTCGGAAAGGGTAAATCCATTTAAAGCTAGTGTTTTTCAACGTCATATTAATAAAATATTGAGTTTTTCTTATATTTAATTTCATATACCACCAGTACTTCGAGTATTGTTTGCAAAAAACTATAGTGAAATCTTAAAATAACCATAGTTTTACCATTAAATTATTGAAACTATATTTAATTCCACAATTAAATTCTGTTCCACAAATTAAATATTCTAACCTTTAAAATCTTAATTTATGAATTTCAAATATAATTAGTTATTTTTTATTTATTTATTTATTTATGTATTTATTTCAAGTCTATGGAAAATTCTTACAGACTATTACATTTTATATTTCAATAAAAAATTATTATTATTATTATTTTAATACAAAAAAAAAGTTAAAAATTAATTTAAAAAAAGAAAAAAACACTGAAATTATTAATTAAATTGTAAAATTATGGCTGTTTTAATGGTTTCCAAATTTTTGTTAAAATCTATATAAAGGTAAAGATTATTAAAAACATTACAGATGCTACGAAATGGATCGAAGTTCGCATAGTTAGTTGTGTAATATTTTATATTTATCACATTATAGTATCTTGTTTTTCCAGAAGAAATTTAGAGTTGATAACACCATTAGTCAGCTTCAGGAGAAAGACAGCATTTAGCATTTTACGACGACTTTTTAAAGATGGTAATTTAATGAGTGCTAGGGGTTTATCATAAGATGGTAACTTTTCATTAGGAACCTATCCATTCCCTAAATCACGAAGACAAAATAATAAGAACTGTATTTGAACTGATTGGATTTTTTCAGAGTGATCTATATACAAGAATTGGGCGAACCAGTGTGGTAAACAATTGTTTGGTAAAATAAGGGCCAGAAAATTTTTTAGCCCATCGTTTGATAAATCCCAGGATGTAACAGTTGATGTAATATGATTTCTGAAGTACAATTTACAATCGAAAATTATCACTAAATCGTTAAAGGAATCAACTAGTTCAAGGACAGCGCCATTCATTGTATGAAATCCTTTGGTTGGAGATGATCTAGTGAAGCACATATATTTAAATTTTTTAATATTCAGCTCCATTAAATTAGTACTACACCAAGAGGTTAGATAGTTAATATCATCTTGTAAAAGTACTTGGTCTTCAATATTATTAAATGATAAAAGTATTTTAACATCGTCTGCAAACATTAAGGTGTTAGAATTTTTGATAACAGAAGCTTGATCATTTATAAAAAGAGTAAATAGGAGCGACCCAAGATGACTACCCTGTGGTACGCCTGACAGTCCATCAATAAAGTTAGATTGAGTATTTTTGAATTTAACGCACTGCTTTCTGTTTACTAAATCTGATTTAATGCAATTCAATAATGATGAACTAAAATCAAGTCGATTAAGCTTATGAACGAGTAAGTTATGATTTACTTTATCAAATGCCGTACTGAAATCGATATAAATGACGTCAGTTTGTTTGCCTAGGGATTTATCATTTACCAAGGTTGTAAATTCAAGAAGATTTGTGATTGTTGATCGAGACTTGCAGAATTCTTGCTGGGATGCAGATAAAATAGACGATGCTTGAAATGACAGTGTATCACATAAGAGTTTTACAAATAATTTAATTTATTTTTTCAAATAATTTAAATCATCTATATACTCGTACATGCGTATTTTCTGTTAAATAATTTATAATTCTAATACCATGCACTTAACCTTAAACACTTGCACTTACTTAAACTATAGCTACACTTACCATGTCAACATATTATTCATATATATACATATATATCCTGTTCCTATGTCTAACCATTTATTTCTTTTAAAAATGAATTACATATGTGTATATTACTTAAAATCCTTAGTACTTAAAACCTATAAAATTATATTTGTTGTAAAACGACGCCATTAAATGCACCTGAAGGCTTACCGCATCGTTGGAATCGCGACCCTACTGTAGGTTAAAAACCAATATTTTTTTGTTTAATATTCTAAAAGCTTAAGATCACATGCGACACAATAATTAAGGAAAAAAGCACCAATCGAATTATTTTTGCACTATTACTGTATGTATATCCCATACTTCATCCAATAATAACAAAAGTGCAATTCAAGATGATCCTGTTGTTTTTTCTTTATCTTCTTTTCTAATACAGAATTTAGTATTGAATGATAATTTGCTATGCTAATATGTGATATTAATGTCATTCTAATTAGTTTTTTTTTTTTTTGGAATAATTTCAATTTATCCATAACGTAAGATATTTTTTATTTTTTAATACAATTATTTCGTTTTATTATTATTTTAATATAACCAGATGTTTCTAATATGATGAAAACGTAATTTATTAATTTTTTTGTTATAGTTTAGTCCTTTTAATCATTTTCGTAAAAAATGTTCCCTAATTCGAAAACCATGGTGGGGTAGGTTTAGGGACGTAGCATAACAACAACGCTACTCGTGAAAAAAAGGCAACAACGAGTCATGTGTATTGTTTTTTATTGTCTGCCTGTTGTACGAAATTGGACTCGTAGAAAAAGATCCCCTCCCATATCTCACGATCTAGCTAGCTATCAAGTACGTGCGTATCGTTCAGTAGTTAGTCCATGAAAATCAAATTCGGGTAACTGAACAAACAAACTTTCTATTTTTATTTATTTATTTATTAATTACAATAAAATTACTAATTATATTCTAATTATATACGAGCGGAGTAACTTTGACCACATGCTCGGTGTAGTGTCACAGACCAGAGCCTCTGGTGGGAATCGAACTCACGACCCTCACGCTAATAGTCTAGCACGCTACCCACTGGACTACCAGGGCACCCTTTCTATTTTCAATTTGTGTTTTTTTTTTGTATTTTTGTTAACAACAAAGTACAACAAGGCTATCACTATACGTTCGCTACTACAACTGATCCCTTGCATGGTTCGAGTTTCACCCGGATCCAGCCACTTATATCGTTACTTACTTTGGCCGTGAGCAAGTAAAGATCCTGAGAACGGATCATTTATTCTCGTTGGATAACTCTAGTTATGATGAGAGTGAAATTAAGCAAAAGTACTCTAGCACGTTACCGGCAGCAGTAAGTTTTCTTATACAGTTGTCAATAAGTATATACATATATGTGTGCATGGTAGTATATAGTTAATTATTACCACTTTTTTCGTGTGATAAAATTGCAGTAAAACAAATTTGAGCAGCTAGGGCGTAATCCTGATTGAAGAGTTGTAATGGCCAATTATGTATGTAGGTATGTATGTAACACAAAATTACAGAAAACATTAAGAAGCAATCAGCAGTTGCCGAAATTAAATAAAAGTTAACTAATACTTATCAATTATATACAAAAACATTTTCGAGATACCGACAATATTTCCAAAGACTTACGAACCGATAAATTTGAACTATTCTCGTTGCAAGAAATCAACGGTAAAAGCAATATACCGTTGCATGAATGTGTTTTAAAATAATGTCAATTCGATCCTTTCACAATTAAACATACAACGGATTAACAGTTAGCCAATATTGGCATATTTTTTAAAAAACCTCTCCCAAAAATATTTGAAATAATTACGATTTTACAATAATTCATAAAGAATACAAAATAATTTTTTAGAGTCACATAAAGAAATTTTTATTTTCATCTGCCGCTTTTATTATTTTATTTCCCGCAATAAAATCTCAGTTAAATTTAAGAAATCACATGAACATATACTGACTACAATGACTACAATCTAGGGGGAAATTTGTAACAAAACGGAATTTCTGTCATTCAATAGACAGCAAAGCTAAGCAAGAAAGTTGAACACATTTTGCCACTAAAGGATATGGCCAAATACGAGTACACACCAAATCAGGCAGACTTAAAATATACTTTCCGCTAGCTAAACAGTACGCACGGATGTACAAACCTGCATCCGTAGGATGTATATAGAGTTTAGAAAAAATTAGGTTTTTAAGAAATTACTCTTTTTGTACTTGATTGAACAAGGAATGAATGAGGGGAAAGAAGACTCGTCCCTTAATAGCAATAATTCAATAAATTGAATTCTTTTCAAATCATGTATAAAAATTTTTTTTGTTGTGAGAATCTATGTATTGTGTTTCGTATAATACAGTTTCAAATCAATGTGAACAATACAAGGAAACTCAAAGTATGTTTATCTGTTTGCGAAAAAAAAAATGTTTTCAATCAATTTTAGCCAACAAAACTGATTCTTATTTTATATATTGAAAATATAACACCCCTCTCCCTTTTTCTTTCTGTAAAAGAAATTTGAACATTTTTTTGTTATCCATTACTGTTTATGTCCGGAGATCGAAAAATCCCTTCCCTGGCGATCAACCAGAAGAGACCTAACGTCCAATAGAGGGCGCCACATTAATTTAAGCTTTCTTGTATTTTTCCTTTATACACCATAATGTAATATAATTAGAGCTTTTGGGACTTTCTAACATTTCATTGTAACTTACACTAACTTAGGCCTTTGAGTTATAAAATCCTTTCTAAAAGATTCATTCGTTTTGTTAACTTGTATAAGTAAAGAAGTAAAGCAATTATAATATAAAAGAAAGTTCAGCATAATTGGATGAAATTTATATAAATTATATTGTGAAATAAAAAAGAAGTGAAATTATACAAAAAAAAGAAATATTACGAGAAGAAATATATTTGAAATTAAAATTAAAATCCAAATACATATTCAAAAAGAAAGAATACCACTGGTGTTGTGATTTAGTTACGTTTGGAATCTGAAGTGAGTGGATACGAAAACAGTAGGAAGAGATTTATTGTGATAACGGACAAAATAAGGGACGAAATCGACAAAAAACAGGAAAGTGTTGGTTTTTCTTTTATATAAAGTTCGAAAGAAAATTTCTCTTGTATTTCGCTTTTTTTATTAGTGCCAAAAATCTAAGCAGCAGTTTGGTTTGTAGGAGTCGGCACAAACTCCATCGTAATATCACCCCCCATACAGTCCACAGATTAACAATTACCGTCAACGGAAAGCTTTTTCCTTTTGAGTAGAGAAAAAACATTATCGTTGAAATTTAATAATTTTAGTTTTTCTCAGTTCATTTAATTCATATAATTTTTTTTTAATCTTAATTAAAATTAATATTAATTAAAGAAATCCAACGGTGTTAAATCGCATGATCATACTAAAACGGGCATTATATTTCTCGTGCGAAAGAGCCACTCCTACAATGACTATGTGGCTAGTTTCACCTCCCTGTTGGAATCACATATCGTCCAGTTCCATATTCTCAATTTTTGGCCACAAGAGCCTGCTATATCGCGATAGCGAACACCATTCTGCTTGGCCGATCTCATTTTTAAAGAAGTACGGCCCGTTGACGCCGCCAACTGCGGCAATTTTTACTTGTTAACGAATTCAATGAGATGGAAGTGTGCCTCGTCGCTGAAAATGGATTTGTTTTTAAGTCACCATGACGACTCTAGAAATGGTCAGTAGCCTTCAGGTCTAGTGTCTATTGAATCTTGAAAGCATATTCTGCGATATTTGTGAAATGTTCAACTGATGGGCACGACTACAAGTCGTGGTTGATGGCTCTTCTACCTCACTGTCATGAACAATAGTAGTGTTTTCCACGGAAAGAATTAGGCGACAATGCACAGGTGTTTTTACATTTCCTACATACCCAGTTTGTTGGAACATGTGCCCTGTAAACTCTGTAAAGCATGGCGGCGGTAATATTGCTGTTTGGAGATCGAATACGAATATTTTAATATTATATGGTACTTTATTTTGAATAAAAATATAAATGTCTTAGAATGGTGCCTGCTTTCTTCAACTGCTATCTTTGTGATAACTTAGTCAAGTAAGAATTACTGGCGCACAACTGAACGCACTGTCGCATTATCAAAGAAGATTTAGGACGCAGCTCGTACAATTGAAGGGAAATACATCAGCTTTCGGCCGCATTGGAGGAATTTAGAAGCGTTACTCAGCCGGTATGCGAAAAAAGCTCGCAGACAATTTCTGTTTACTGACGACAAAATATTCACCGTCTATATGTATGTTTGGGAGTGTAAATGTTTCTGTGTACCAGTATTTATGACTTGACTAGGTATAATTATTAAATGTCGAAGTGTCACATTGGTGTCCTTGTTATTTTTCATTTCATTGTATATATGTATATCATTATTGGCTTATTAGGCGTGAGTTCGCGACTCAAACCCCAGGTCAAGCATTTATAAAACGAAAAGTTTGAAAAAACAAATATTTCTTCAGAGACCTACTCTCAGCAGTCTTCTGGCAAAAACTCTGTGAGTAAAAAAAAATTGCCATGAAAAGTTTCTCAAAAAATGTGTCGTTCAGAATCGAATTTAAGCTGTAGGTTTCGCCACTCATGTATAAATATTAGCGGGCTTGTAATGGTCATAATATACTGACTGATTCGTATGACATAAATATGTATATACATATATATTATGTATAAAGTAATTTCACAGATGAAGATAAATTATATATGTTTCTCCGTTTAAAGCAAATTATATTCTGATCTACAGTATCAAAAGCTTTCTAATAGTCAAGAAGTGCTTGGATGATAGGGATGATAAAATATTTTGATCTATATTCGACTTTAGTAATTGGAGAGTCAAATATTTACCAATTTATGCACGGACTATGCGTTCAAATGCTGCGTGTTTCGCGTGTTTCTACATTAAATGATGTTCCGATTTAATAAGAATTGTATTAAGCAAATAAACTATATGTCTTGTAATGTGGTATTTTATTAGAGTAAGATTTACTAGAACGACATACGCAAACTAAAAACCGTCATTATTTAAGTTAAAATTCTCGTTTGTATTCGCTGGGTACTAATAGTTGATATTAGACGTGGGCATCGGTGCAGTCGTAAATGCAAAGTTTAGTTGATCAACAGCTATGCAATAAAATTAAATTTGTTCCTACTTGAAGTCATGAAAACATTTTTGATTAAATTTTGAAAATAATCACGTAAATTGCAGTTTTGTAGATTGGAAACACTTTGGTTTAAATTACGCTGTAGTACAGTAGATACATCTCTCATGTGGCATTTTTGGTTTGCATTTCCAGTATATTCTTGTACCATTCTGTATATGAGCCCTTCACGTCAACTTATTGTTTAGTACTATTTATTATATTTTGCATCCTTCGCGTGATCACCTCATCCCGAAATCGAATAGTAATCCAATAATTTTCAATCTCACTAACATACGCCACCGACATGGGATATCAAGTTCCACTTGAAAGATTATCCTCAAATTCCGTGCTATTAGAACTCGTATAGTTCTCATCATCTTAAACATAAAGAAACAATTATTCTTACAAAGTTTCTTAATTCTTATCTGTATTCATTGGACGTCCTAGTTTAATTAATTAACCAACGTCTACCTCTACTACTAGAAATCAACTTCTAGAAATCAACAATCTTTTCCCACATCAAATTAATCTGTTACTATATTTGATTGTCATTTGCCTGCGATCCTGGGCACGGTGACATTCCAGGCAGTTGTAGTACTGGTCAGCTCGCCAGAGCAGGTGCACTCCTTCCGGAACCTTCGCCCACCGAATTTGCCTCGGTTAAATTGGCTATTAGGCAAAAACTATTCCGTGACGCCAACTTATCCATGGTCAATGAGGAGTCTTAGGTTAGGTTAGGTTAGGTTAGAGGACGTGTACTTATCAATTAAGACAACTACAGTACCCGGAGGTCGAATTGACCCATTGTACAACGTCCTAGTTTCTCACACCACTTATAACTTTTCATAGCAATTTTATTTACTCTCAGAGTTTTTGCCAGAAATCTGCTGACAGGAAGTCGCCGAAAAATACTTTTTGTATTTAGTCCTGATGTCTGGCCTGGAACTCGAACCCTGGCTTTACGTCTAATAAGCCAACACACTACCTACTAGACTACGGCGAATTCATGAGGAGTCTTACTTCACTGATAGACTCACTTGACCCACTATGGATAGAAGGTACACCAACAAACTAATCGAACTTGATTGCCATGCTCCCTTCAAACGGCTCTTGCCGAGGTTGTTGATCTGCTGAAAAGGAGGAAACTGTTATAAACTTTCTTTGTCAACGCCTATCTCTTGTGAGGTGCATACTTAGATTATTCGGCTCTCCATTCCTTGTCAGCTTAATGGAGTTATCATCCATTGACATCAAGGATATAGTTTATTTTATAAAACTTATTTGCAGCATGGTGTGATCGGGTTTTTAATGTGCAGCCCTTGCGCTGACCAACTTCATCGATGAGTTTGGTGAAAGTTGGTCAGTACAGGGAATGCGCTTATGTGTGGTGTCACAACGTCCCGCTATGCGTGCTCAAGTGTACTTTGGTAATCAAAGCTACCACTTCGATCTAATCTAACTTAACGTTTGACTGTTAGCATCTAAAGGGTCCGCCAAATAACTTTTTTTTTTAAATGCTTTAAAAAACTACTGAATGTTTTCTCAAATTTCTTTTTTATTTGAAAGTACAATCCTTCCGGTTAATAATGGAAAATAATTTCATTCAAATGGCTGCCTCGGCCGGCCATGCAGCAGCCTACACCAGAAGATGCCGATGCCGACCCAAAACGAGTCGCTGTTTGGTGCGGATTTTGGTATAGAGGAATGATTGGGCCATTTTTCTTCGAAAATGAGAAAGGGGTGGCCTTTAGAGTCAATGGCGATCGTTATCGGGCCATGTTGAACGAATTTTTGTTCAACAGGACGGCGCTACGTGCCACACACCCGAAGCTACACTCGATGTTTTGCGTCCTGTTTTTGAAGATCGCATTATCAGCAGCAGAGCTGATGTCGTTTGGCCACCGCGGAGCTGCGATTTGTCACCGTTGGACTATTGTTTGTGGGGTGCCGTCAAAGATAAGTGTTACGCCGACAAGCCAGAGGCAATTGACGCTTTAAAGGACAATATTCGTGAAGCCATTGGTGAAATACAGCTGTACACAATCGATAATGTGCTTAAAAATTGGACCGATCGTGTAGGCTACTGCATGGCCAGTCGAGGCAGCCATTTGAATGAAATTATTTTCCATTATTAACCGGAAGGATTGTACTTTCAAATAAAAAAAGAAATTTTAGAAAATATTCAGTAGTTTTTTTTAAAGCATTTTCAAAAAAAAAAGTTATTTGGCGGACCCTTTAGTTTAAATATAATTTGAGTTAGCTTTTCCGATCCAAAAGAATTTGACTCACTGCTTATATTTCGAATTTTTAAATCGTTCTGTGGATCCAACGTGATTTTATTTGTTGTCTGCTTAGTGATTAACGAAAGGCTTGCATTGTAGCCGTAGGCAAACGAATTTGAATCATTGAAAAATGTTCGTTTCTAGTGATTTCTGGCATTCTCATTTTCAAAAAAAAAGTTATTTGGCGGACCCTTTAGTTTAAATATAATTTGAGTTAGCTTTTCCGATCCAAAAGAAGTTGACTCACTGCTTATATTTCGAATTTTTAAATCGTTCTGTGAATCCAACGTGATTTTATTTGTTGTCTGCTTAGTGATTAACGAAAGGCTTGCATTGTAGCCGTAGGCAAACGAATTTGAATCATTGAAAAATTTTCGTTTCTAGTGATTTCTGGCATTCTCAATTTTCCTTAATAATTAAAATTTTCCTTAATAAGATAAAAGTTTGCTTTCCACAGTTTTGTTTTGATAAACACGTTTTATTTTTTAATTAAAATTTTCTTGAAATTTTTACATTATAATTTAGATTTTGAATAACGAATTTCATATGGAAACTGTTTTATACGCTATATTTGATGTTTAAATTACCACCCATTTAAAGTTGGTTTAACATAAAATATATTTCATTTTCGGCTAACACACTAAAGAGTTTAAAAAATTGTTTTAAAGTTTTGAGGTGTTGCGATTAATTTTACTTTTTTGTTTGTTTGAGTATCCTTGAACCTTTGAGCTATATAACATCAACTTTAATGACAGGTAAACCACACTACTATGTTTTATATATCTTGCCAAGTGTCTTAAGGATACAAACCTAATATGTTTATGAGTCATTAAAATACTTACTTGTCATTCCTTGTTTCCAAATTAAATATTTTTCAGCAATAGTCAGTTAAGTTTTGTGAAATCAATTGTTCAGATTTAGTTTGTTTTTCCTTTTCTTCTTCTAAATTGACTATTTTCATGTGCGCTTTTTATGTTAAAGTAGGTGGTTATACAAAATTACAAACTAAAATGCTCACAAATGTTGCCTTAATTTTATTTGTAGGACAAAACTGAAAAAGGATGTTATTTTCACTCCATAGAAGAAAATGTTAATGAATAAACACATACATACATACCCGTTTAGAGTAGGATGGCACATCCATATGAAAAGATGTAAGAAAAATTTTGTAAGTTACATTGTTGTTAAAATTATACTGCCAGACGACTTATCACTTATCACACTATACACATAAAAGAAAACATTGTTCACATAAAAACTGGCCACACTATAAAAATAGTTAAGAAAAATGTTGTGAAAATACTTAAGGCTCTGTTAGTCGACCGTAACGGAATGTAACGTAATGTAACAGTAACGTCTACTTAACTTAAAAATGTAAGTGCAATTATACAACGTAAAAATCTGTCATATGTTTATAAGTAAACAAACCAAAAAAATAATATTGCATGTCATAAAAATTGCAAAAACTAAAAATAAAAAATAAAGATATGGATTTTGAAGACATGTTTAAGGGGTTTACATACACACATAATTGGTCTTTACAACCCTTCAGTCAGGATTACGACCTAGTTTGTCACACCATTTATGATGTGTGTGTTAATTTTATACGTGAGTGGCGGGCCTACAGTTTAAAGTCGACTCCGAAGGACAGACTTTTCATGGCAATGTTATTTACTTTCAGAGTTTTTGCCAGAAATCTGCTGAAAGGAAGTTGCCGAAGAAATATTTTTTCATATTTCGTTTTGATGTCTGACCTGGGGTTACTACTGCCGAACTAGTCTACAATTAGTCCAATGTTAAAGTTACCTTACAAAAGGCATCTGTATTTACAATTATAACATTAGAATTATAAAACAAATGTCGGTATATAATAAAGCTTATAAAAAGGCGCTTGTTTTAAAATAAAATATTTTTCTATTTTGTGTAAAATCGCCGAGATTATAATGATATCGGAGCCGGGAAATCTTTAAAGGAAGTCTTTTCGATTATCACATCTATCAATTTTATTAAAACGCTTACAGAAGCCTTTTCTGATTTGCTTAATAATTGTGTATAATAATGTATAACATTACAGATGTTATTGAAAAAAATTGGGAATAATTCGCTCGATTGTTTTTGTAGATATTAGGCAAGATACACATAAGATTTCCAATA
This sequence comes from Sarcophaga carnaria, assembly GCA_958299815.1. Lineage (NCBI taxonomy): Eukaryota > Metazoa > Arthropoda > Insecta > Diptera > Sarcophagidae > Sarcophaga > Sarcophaga carnaria. Next base: position 69,987,008 of record OY283153.1, on the reverse strand, counting down.
AGCTTCAGTGTATTCTTACAATCGTACCTGTACAATCGCTATTTCAGAATCAAAGTGACAGTTTACTTTTTTTTATGTTAACGAAATAAGAGCAAGAATTCTACAGGTATATAATGTTCCTAAAGGGGCAATTTCAACGCAAGTGTGAATTTTTTTGGTAGTTTATTTTAAAGTTAAAACAAACGTAGTATATTTTTTTTAATAAATAATTTAGATTATTAAAACCGATATAAGGATTATGAAAATTATACTCTGAGACTAAAATAATTGTATGAAGTATATCATGTCTTTAATAAACAGTAGTACAGCATTCACAACGAATTTTAAAAACTAGTACACCTTGTACTCTTTTTACACGATTTTGATTAAACGTGAGTTAAAAACAAAAAAATATTTTCTACACAAATTTTGTTTTAACACGATTTCTTGAATCTTACAAAGGAAATTGAGTTAGATTTTTTCACGCATTTATTTTTTATAAAATATTTAGGGCCATTATTACAACTTGCCGTGAATTAAAGAGAGGATTTTAACGGGCAGATTAATTGTTTTTCATTATTATAAGTGAACGATAACGTTGAAATGAGCGTTAAGCTTATGGGAGGATCATCCTACCTTTAACCTTTAAAATTAAGTTTATGTTTGAACTTTCCATATTAAATATTATATTCAACATGGCAACTTCAAATATAAACAAAATAAGCAAATACAACAAAGAAAAAAAGCTCGTCGTTGCCACTGCCTTAAAAAAACCTTTTTTAATTGAGCAGTGTTATCGACATTGCTCCGGCACTGCCATATTTTTGAAAAAGTTAACTCTATTTTATCTGTAAGTTGTATTAACTAAAAGTAGTTAAAGGTGACTTTAAAGTTCACTTTAGCTAAAGTTAGCTTTAACTAAACCCAACTTTAACGGCAAGTTGTAATAATGACCCTTAATGAATTAAAATTTGCAAGCATGAAATAAATTTGTAAATGTACTTTAAAAGGAATTTTGTAATATTGTTTTTACCGAATTATCTTTTTCCACGAATTTTTCAAAAAAGTAACTATCATATAAAGAGAATTTAGTGTACTACTTAAGGCACTTAAGGCAAAATTGTTAATGGGTAGAGATTATGAACTTACAACAAAGCTACATATTTGGCACAATTTCCTTCTTTATTGTTTGTTCAGAACGCTGTTCTCCTATTTCCATTTTATTTATGTATCAGCCTTCTTATCAAAAAATTTGAAATTTGCAACGTAAAAATCTTGGGTAAAACATATTCCCTCAAATATGTACTTACGAGTATATGTACATACCTACATATGCTTATGAGTTAATTTTTTTATTTCGTATGAACGATTATTTGCACATTTCTCTTGTCAGCACATGCATGCTATTTGAATAATATAACGATAAGAGATGAAGTCCGTTTATGCCGGTAGAAAAAAACTCATGCAATGCAATTAAAGTTAGTTAAGCTAGTTTGCACCCAACATTTTAACCTGATAACAGACCAATCGTCAAAGTTTAGTTTTTAACTACCATAAATATTTACATAAATAAATATTTAAATAAATATGTATGAATCATTTTGGAACAAAAGTATTTGAACAGACGAGTCAAAATATGAACTAAAAAATTGCAAAACTGGGAAAAGAGTGTGTTGTGAACCAACGCAAAGGCTTAAATCGAAAAACCATATCCATACTGGAAAACATGGTGGAGGCAGCCTCATGGTGTGGGGATGTTTTTCCTCTTCAGGAGTAGGTAGACGCGTTAAAATTGATTCCAAAATGACTGGAGAGCACTATGTAAATATTTTGGAAGGAAATCTTTACAGCAGTGAGGAGGAAATGGGCTTGTGGGAGTTTATCTTCCGACAAGACAGCGACCCCAAGCACACGAGTAAGGTCGCTAAAACATATTTTGAAGAAAATAATGTTGAAAAATTTGAATGGCATGCTCAAAGCCCAGATTTAAACCTCATAGAGCATCTTTGGACTATCTCAAATGACAAAATCCCGATGGAGTCCAGAACAAATATTCAAAATATTGGGAAAAACTGCAAAGTGAATGGAGGGTAATTCCTTCAAGTACTTTGACGAACCTTGCGCTAAGTATGCCGAAAAGATTAAGAGAAGTCATAAATAACAAAGGAGGAGCAACTTCGTACTAAATTTTGAAGTTCTTTAATTATTTATAATATTTTCTAGTGAAGTGTTACTTTATTTTGTCACTTGAAATTCCTTATGCGCCATATAATTTCTATTATAAATAGAAAATAGAAAGAAAGAATTTAATGTTAAGATAATTGTTAGATAAAATATTAACCGAATTAAAAATGAAACTATAATTTATAAACATTTGAAAGCAATAAACATATGCTTTAATCAAAAAACAAAAAAATATTTCAAACCGCTCTTTATTTTGTCCGACAGTGTATAATACGTGGGGTAGATTAGCTATAAACCAGGTGCTGCTGTTTGAGGAAATATGCAATATGATGAAGTAAATTTCAAACCAAAATTAAAATCATTCATATTATTTTAAATATTTTTAAATAAAGTTTACAAATTGAGTCAGTTTTTTAAATAAAATTTAAATTGATACGTATCATCAGTGCGACTCAAACATCTAATTTGGAGTATAAAAGTTATTAAAACCTTTGTGAAGAAATCCATAAAATTTACTGTGACATTTTGAATTTAAATCATCTGATGTATACATATGCATTGTTCGCTATTATAAACGACTCGACGTCTCATACCACCACTTTGTGTGCCTTTGAGATTTGAAGAATATTTTTCATTGCAATTAATTTAGTCTAAGACCTTTTGTCAGAAGAGTGCTAATATTTCTTTTCTGTGTTGGCTTATAAAACATGAGGCCATGGTTCAAATACCAAGTCAGACATCTGCAACAAAACGAAATATAAAAAAATATTTCTTAGGCGACTGCCTCTCAGCGGATTTCTGGCAAACACTCTGGGAGTAAATAAAAAATTGCCATGAAACATTACTCAACATCTATTGTTCGGAGTTGACTTTAAACTGTGGGTCACGCCACTCATGTAAAAAAATAACACACACAACATAAGGGGTGTGAGACCCTAGGTTGCAATCGTGACTGATGGGTTGTAACGACCAATTATGTAACGGAAACAAAGTGCGTGTTAATCACAGTAATTTTAAACATTAAAAGTTGTATCGTTGTTCAATAGATCGTGATTCAAATTGATAGCGCAGTGTTATCAGTTAAAGGATTTATTTATAGATAAGGATTTATATATATCAATAAAATTTTATAAATAAACAAAGGATTTATTTAAATAAAGTAACGAATAATGATCAGAAATAAATAATTACTTTCATTTAATTCGAATCCACCATAAATAGAAAAAATTAAGACTGTAAATGTAAAAGTATTGCGGCCACTACGTGCATTATAATAAATTAGCGACACACTGAACATAATGTATAGTAATGTTTGGATATAGTATAGTGAGCATGGTATGATGTGATTTCCGAGAACACAGATTTAGCCACATGTAGTGACAACAAAATAATTTTCGGACAAATTGTCTACATTGAGAATATAATTTAAAAACTGCAAGCTTACATGCAATACATAAATAAATACATATGTACATAAATAATTCGTCTTTCCCATCCGTCAACAGGATTTCGATCTAGTTTCTAACACCACTTATAATATATGTATTTATTTTACACATGAGTGGCGGGACCTACAGTTTAAAATCTATTACAAAAGACAGATTTTTGAGAATCTTTTTCATGGCATATTTATTTACTCTCAGAGTTTTTGCTAGAAATCTGCTGACAGGAAGTCACCGGAAAAACATTATTCGTATTTGATTTTGTAGGAGATGTTTGACCTAGGGGTTGAACCATGGCCTCATGTCTAATAAGCCAACACACTATCTTACGATACGATTAATAATATAGATCGATAAATCCGACCAAGGTTAATTGAAACCACACTGGAAGGTTGCTTAAGGTCTTTTACGGACGTTTAAATCATGCAAGACTCTTTGTTAATTGTAGTCTATAACCTGAAATACTGTATTTCTACTTTTGAAGTGTGTATATCAATCTAAATGATATCATTTCAAACTTATTTTGAAAATTTAAATTTAAAACTATCAAATTGTCAATAGTTGTGTGTTTCAGAATGGCCCAGTACTTTGCCAGTGCTCACAATTTTGTGTATTTACATGTACATGCATTTCATCACGTACCCATAATCGAATAATGACATTATCTTTAATTTGTGTAGATGTTTAAGCTAGTTTCGTATCTACGGCTATATATCTATATATAAGTACTTCATAATCAATCCCCAAGTGTCATAAGTACTATGGCAAAAACACACAATTAAATTTATATGAAAATTTACCTTCTGGTCTTCTGTGTTCTATTGGTATGAGTAAGACTGGTTGCATATGTTTGATACGACATTTATGATGTGATTGTTATTTATTTACAAAGTGCCTTATCCAAACAACAATATTTATAAAATCAATAGCAACAAATAATAGAAGCCGGCTACGTGAATAACCCAGGAAAAGCATCGAAACAATTTAATTTATTTTACTCGATCTTAATCGATTTGTTTAATGGTATTGTGCTTGCAATATTTAGCTGCGGGGTAAGAAAACATACTGTATTCCATAATTGTAATGTAATTCTATAAGACTATTTATGTTTATTTTAAATTGTCATTCAAAAATTAACAACGAACTGTTCAATAATACACTGCTGTGAAATTTTTTGTTTTTAAATTGATTTGAAATTTGTCTTATAATGAAAAAAAATTTAATAATAAATATTAAAAAATAACATTGATATCAGCTCGATTCTTAATACCATATAATAATTTTACTACCTATTTCTTCAATCTTCATATCGACAACGAAATAACAAATCAATCAAATCGAATCTTAAAATTATCAACAACAGGAATATATTCAGCATTTGCCATACTGGAAAAATATTATCGTGTCACTCATTTTTATGCGAATGTAAACACTCTAATTTTTGATGTTACGATCTAGTACGTTTGAGTTGAATAGGAGATTTTTAAAGTCTTTTATAAAATATTTAGCAATCTCTGCATTAACCCTTGGCAGATTTAGATCCTTATTTATGTTGATATCCCACATTATGCATAAATTGCTTATAAATTTCGTAAAGCTTCAACTTGATTTGCGCTAATTTTACTTCTATACGAAATTTTCAATGTGAAAGGAAAAATATTTTATGTGTATGAATTGCAGTGGACGGTACCCATAGCTCCCGGGAGCTGAATATCTTCGGTTCTTTCACTCTGCCGCCACTCATGCATACAATTAACACACTCAAGGTAAGTGGTGTAAGACGCTGGGTCTTAATCCTGATTGAAGGGTTATAATGACCAATTATGTATATATGTATCCTTTTACAAAACTACCATTTTAGTTATATATAAACTCTTTCTTCATTCACTTTTATTCGATAAAAAAAATTTGTTCTTGAAGATACCTAGTTTGCAGGGTTATATTTGTGTCTATAACTAATGACATGTCCGAAGTATATAATATACTAACCTACGGTATACCGACAGCAATCGGATAAGAAAAACTTACAATATCGAACTCATTAGCAAGAAACTTACAATATAAGATAATACAGATTTCCAACAGTGAAAAGGAAATTTAGTTTTAACTTATGATTTATGTTTCAGAAACGCCAATCAGTAGTGATCAGTACTTTTTTTCTTCGAATGGACATCTAATAACTAGCAATAAACTTGTGGTTTATTGTATAGGTCGTCTGGCGTACATCTGCTTGGATTTAATATTGACAGCTCTGAAGTATTTTTGAACTTGTGAGTAATAAACTCACAAGCCTGTGAAACTACGTTTTTGTTTTATCCTTGCTAGGCTTGGGTTACATTTTAATTAGAGCAACCTTCAAGTCCTAAAACTGTGTTGAAGTTAAACCGAAAAGAGGATAAAAGAAAAGGTAAAATGATAATGTACTGGAGGGCAAGATCTGTTGTGTTGGGCCTCCACTGAAAATAAGTCAATATTCTAAGTCTTAACTGAAACAACATTAAATTTCTGTGAGGAAATTATTAGGAAAAGAAAGGCTAGGTTAACTTGAAATAATATTGAAATTTCGGAAAAATGTGCGCTTTACAGGAAGTTCTTTAACGAGACCAAAAGAAATAAAAAATGGACCACATATATGTATATGTATACATGGGATTGTGACATTGACGGACGATACGGTAACACCGTTACCCTGGTATTGATGCATAATAATTTAAAGGTACACATCACATCCACGTAATTTGACCATGCCCTCAAATCGCTCGTGCAGAATATCCAATGTGGCATAAGCTGTGTGACAAGTAGGAACGTGTTGTTTAAGCCGCATGTCGTTCGCTTCAAGATCATTGAATTCAGTCTAAAATAAATTGATAATCATCAACATATAGTACTCGCCGTTCTGAAAGAAATACTGACATAGCTAAATTGGATGCTTCTGCATTTCATTTCCATTGGTAAGTTCTTAATTTAGAAAATGTTCGCCTAGAAATGGGCCTCAACACTGAAGAAGATTTTCCCAGAACCTATTCTGGGTTGTGTATATGGTCGTCCACTGTGATTTTGTAAAAGAAATTAAATAAACTAATTTTGCAGATGGATCTTGAACAAGACGTCCGTTGTTAACTGCCAACGATCAGGAGTTGTTGTTCGGAGACCCTATATAAGCAAATCAAAACTTACAATAGTCGCTTTTTTTCTTTACTGAAAAAACTTCAACCAAGTTAACTTTCTTTATAACATTGGCAGCATCCGTAATTGAAGCGCTTATGTTTCCGCATAAAAATCCAGGGAAAGCGGGAAATGAAAACCGTAACCAGAGTACAATTTATTAAAATAGCTTTCGAAAATTTCATTAAATATTTCTCTAATAATATTTAAAGACCCTGAGATTACGTTATAATTTTGCTCTTTTGGAATTCTCAATTTCATTTCCATTTAAAACAGAGAACAAAGTGAATGAAATACTGAATTTTACAACAAGTACAAAGTTACAATAATTTTGAAATGAATTAAAATTATCCTTAAAAAGTTTAGCATTTGTATATAAGAAGTAATATCTTTATACAGTGATAATTCTCTTCGTCTGTGTCTGATATTTAACATCGTGGATAAAATTTAGAACTATAATTTCATTGTCATTGTTCGTATTATTTTGCTCTTTTCTGTGTGGGTATATGAGACGGAATGTTGCATTGTTGGTATTGGTGATGTAAATTTTTTCGATTTATTTTAAGCTTTTTATCAGCAACAATAAAAGGTGGCATCAGTATGTTTGACTGTAATTTGTGTTAATAAAAGGGTTAAATATACGTATATATTGTACATATGGTTTTTCCTTTTCACTCCCTACAAATGTCTGTTTAATTCAATTTAACCATTTGGGTTTGCACAAAATACAAATACCCTCACAATTAACCTTTTACAATAGTCTTTATACTTCCGTCAGTAAAAGTTATTTCATTTGGTACGACTCACATACTCGCAGAACTATTTAGAAACCAAAATTATTTGAAAATAAAATACTATTTTTTGTTTAATTATTCGATTTCTCCCCAGAGTCACATTATTTCTTTAATATTTTAGCATTCAATATTTTAACAGTTTAACAAAGAGACACGCAATGTGACCAGGTTAGCTGTTTTAGAGCTAAATTTAGTTAAATTTTCTTCGATTTGGCTTTAAATTATTACTTTAGCTTTTTATTTACATTATTTCTAAAATAAATGTAGCTTTTCTAGCTTATTCTGTTGGGTATATATGTGTTGAAGTTACAATATTAAAATAAGAAGGCTATTGGAAAAAAATATTTGTTTGTAGTCTCTAACTGTATCATTGAAATACATGAAAACCAAGTAAACTGAATGGACTGGCATTTTACATTGGAGTCAATCTAAGAAATGTGATAAGTATGTACATATGTCATAAAATTAGAATTTCGCTCCATACGTAGCAATTGTGAAAATAATGAAGCTAAATTGTTTCGTTCGTTATATTTTCATTAGGTGCGCAAATCACTTTGTCAGTAATTTTGTCCGGATTCAATGGTTTCCCACAACAACTTCTAGATTACGTAAGAGGCAATATTGAATGTTGACTGAGTAAGAAATTAGTTTATGCTGTAGTAAATTTTATTTGAAAAACCAACATTGAAAACCTGCTGCTCTAGCACCCAATCAGCAGATTTTTTGTAGTAGGTGTTGGACTTTATGTGGATGAGATACAAATCCAAATGAAGAATGAGCACGACGCAAAATGCACAAATTCGGATTATCTATCACACTTCCTTGATGTTTTTGGAAATGCGAATATTGTAAATACGTATACACAGGGTCCGACTGTAGGTCATATACACACAAAAGTGGTATGAGAAGCTAGGTTGTAATCTTGACTGAAGGGTTGTAACGATCAATTATGTATGTGTACTCACTTCGTAATGGCCACATTTTAAACATGTGTTATAGATTCGATTGTTTCCAAATAACTGAGTATGCTATAATGTGGGATACATTACCATAAAATTGCATTCAATATACGTTTTTAAATTTACTTATTTATAAAAATATATTGTATACATAAAGTAAATATTTGTTTGGCTTCCGTGAGCGCCTTTAGGCAAACTTGCCATTATCAGTAGTGGCAGTGGCAGTTGCACGAATCAAGGCTTGCCTAAGCAGTATGGGGTTAATTGTTATGGCAAACTATGTCCTCTACAACTGTCTACAACTTGTAGTTGAGCGGGTCAGGAGCCGTTCTTCAAAGGTAATTTTTTTTAATTGCAATCTATGTTTTAATTGCAATCCATGAATCCACGTAAAAAAAAGTTTTTGAATAATTTTGGAAAAAAATTAATTTGGTATTGCTTAATGAAATTTAAAGTTGTTGGGAGCTATGTCGAATTGATGTTTTCTATTTGATTGACGCACAGTAGTCCAGTTTCTTAAATTTTTTCTTCCAATGATAGACGCATTAGGTACGCTATGACGCATGAAAATTCTTCAAAGTTTGAGCAATTTGTTTGCAGATTCTTGTTATTTTAATATCATCAAAAAATTAAAAAATAAATTTAAGAGTTTTATTTAAAATTTTTGTTTTATTTTGTTTTATCAAACCATTCGTAACTAAACCGAAGAAACTAATTGCTCCAAATAATTCAACTCAACATATGATGTATAAAACATATTGTGAAATACATAACTGCTTTAATGGGAAATAGTTCCAAATTACAGTTGAAATGAAAATTAAAGGGAGTCATTTAAAGAACCTTAATACCAAAAGCAAACTGATTAAACGCCTGACCAAATCACTTGTGTGGTATTTAGCAGAAATGGATTTAACACGTCAGTGCCAATGGTCCAACCGCCACTACTGCCACCACCACCGAAGTTTTCATTTACAATTCCAGTCAAAATAACCACAATATGGAGGTTTAAATACGTCAATACTAGCACATTGAGTTCGTATGGTATAACGGTATTTATTTTTGTATAAATTGCAACTGCATTTGTGACAGCATCTATTGAGCGTAAACTCAAATAATTCACACAGGCTCTTTTCTGTTACAAAATGCCAGATAAAAATTTAAATTTAGCAAACATAAATTGAGATGAAACATCTGAAATGACCTTCATGAAGAATATCTTAAGGATGTTTCACATTTCCAAATACTTAATTTTTTCATTTTTAATTGACATTGTCGTAACTGATATAGCTTATATAATCAGTTTCCTATTTAATTTCGATTTTGTGATTTAGCGATTCGCAGGTAAAAATTCAGTGCATTCCTTTTTTATTTAAATCGTAAATCAATCGGAACACTAACAATTGTGCAAAGAGTATTCACTCGTATCGTCCCCCGGAACTCCTGGATGTATACACAGATGGCTCTAAACTCGATAGCGAAGCGGGTAGGGGGAAACTGGACCTGAATTTTACCCTCCGACTGCCGGATTATTATAGCGTGTTTCAGGCGGAGGTAATGGCCATCTACCGGGCTGGTCAATTGATCCTCGTCTACAGTCTTCTTTTCTTCCGGATCTCGTACTTTTCTGATAGTCAGGCTGCCATACGATTTCTGTCGAACGTTGTGAATAACTCCAGAGTTATTGATATTGATATTAGGGAGTGTCGCCGTTGCCTCGAGGCTACCACTCGTATACTTAAGGCCGACCCACATCGATTCCGCCATAGACTTTTCAAATTTTGAGTACTTTTTGTTACAACGTGGTTTTGTTCACAACAAAGTTTCACAACGTTTGAGGTATGACTCTACACTAAGCAAAATATTTTAAAAAATGACCAAACGAATTTCATAATGAAACCAAATCAGACTAAACTTCAATATTAAATTTCAATTTTCAACCGTATCAATGTCGAAATCACTTGGTAATGTTCCCAAATCTATTGGAAAACTTAGGAAGATCTTGTTAGTGGTTCGTAGTCCACTGGCTCAGTAAACGATCGACCAACTGTTTGATATCTTCATTTTCTGTACAGTGTCAAAAATACTAACGTATATTTTAATTTAGTGTCAAGCAATTATTCCATTCATAAATTTCTGGCCTCTATAATCAGTAACAGCTGGAATATTGTGTCTATCAGAAGGCCAGTAAGTTGGCTGCTCTATTTATATTACGTTCATACATATTTTAAATATTATTTTAAACAACCCCCATATCTATATCTAGCGCGTCTGGATCCACAAAATTTATTTGTACCATTATTTATAGCCACCTTCCATAGAGTTCCATAGTGTTCTTTTGTAATCAAAAATCTAGGAGACAAGCAAAATAAATTGTGACGAAAACGTTCAGTGCAGATGTTGCTTACAAATAATTATAACATAAATGGCATAGTGAATACTGTTTAAGTCTTGACTACTGCGATAGATAATCTTATAATCATCTCTCTTAATATGTAGCTTTAAACTTCTTGTAATTAATATTGTGGCGGATATGGTGGAGTATCCCGCCTGTACCTATTAGTCTAGTGTTCCTGAACTGCAGCAATAAGTACATTAACAATTATCATTTATCCAACAGCGCGTTAGTTTTCGTCTCCCTCCGGTGGGAGGACTTCTATCAATGATCTTGTAGAAGTCGATCTTCTTGGGAGCTTGATATTGATATTAGCTTCCTCCAAATTAGTTTAGAAGCGTTAGTTTTAGAAGCGTTGTCGAATGGCCTGGTGTGTATGGTAACCCTTTCTCTAAGTGCTCCGCAAAGAAGTCATCTTTAGACACAATGAAAGTCATATCCTTCGTCCTGACAAAACTGTGTTTAATAGTCCTTCCTCCATTTCTCTACACACAGTTTCTGTTCTGGTTGTCAAAGACGCTGAGTATGCAATTTGATGTGAATCTACCGCTCCAACTTTTTACGTTCTTCGCTAGTTCTAGCTTAGTGCCGTCCCGTGTAGAAGATATCCCATTAATGAGCTCTTTGAAGGTGCTTGCACTCGATTATGATGCTAGGTTCATCACTAAGGCACTACTCTTGAACTATTACTATTGGAACTCTTTTAGCAGATGCCATTACGTTGTCTAATATTATATTTTTCAACTAGAACTTCTAAATTCTCCTGCTGGTCATCCGGAATCTTACTAGAGCGACTATCTGTATCAATCGCTGCACAGCAGAGATCGTAGAATTATAGTGTTCTTGGAAATTATTTCCTAATGTTTTATAAAGGTGCTTCCTTCAGGGATTTCCGAACTCTTCAACGATGGAGCCTATTTCTGGGATTGACAACGTTATCAGAATTTATGTCTGTATTAACTCACATGAGACCCATTAAGCCCATTGAATTTTTTTGCCTTAACTGGATGATCTGCACATGTGGTTGTAACAGAATGGCTCTACGTGCTAAACAGCTCATGTTAAAATGGATATTTTATAATAGGTTTTGAGGGCAGATCGATCATCTTATGTGGAGGTGATGTGGACGGACTGAGCGTTTTAATTCCGTTAGACTTATTCTTGTAGAGATTTCTAAAGTCACAGAAATATGCGAGTAAGATACATCGTCTAATTCTAATACGCCAGTGTCATCGGATTTATCATTTACTTAAATTAAAAACATGAAGCCTATGGCTTTAAAATTATTGAATTTATTAAATAATTAATTTCATTGTTTGTTCATTCATTAAACTTCATTGTACGGGAAATTTAGATCAACAATTCAACGTTGATCGCTTATACTAATCAATAAAACGAATCGTGAAATGTACGAAATTGAAGACAGCAATAAAAAGAAGTTTATTATAATTAACAACAATAACAAATCGAAGTACATAGAATGCACCGAAGAATTTTAATAGAACATTTCATTTCGACATATACTAAGAAAGCAATAGAAAGAATGGCTGAAATAATAGAGACACAGGCCATAAAATCATGCAAAATATAATGGGAATCTAAAACTTAACAGCATGTTTTCTACATAATTTTTAAAGTGTGTGTGTGTACATGTGTGTGTTTGAATTTACAGAAAAGTGTATGCAAATGAATAAATGTTAATATTATTGGAAAAATATGGAAGATATTCAAGATGGTATCATAAAATTTTAAAGGATATTTTATCGTTCTTTTTATTATAAGCGTCCTTCCTAAGGACATTTCGGTTTTTTAATAATGAAGAGAAAATGAAAGAGAAAAATTAAAAGGACTTAAAAAAATATCCTCAAAATGCAAAGATGTTTGTGGTGGTGGGAACAAAAATAAACAAAACAACCAACTACTAGGAGATATTTCTTTTACTATTCGTATATCTTATCACCACATCAATGCGCTTAAAAAAGATTTTTATAAAAAACTTGCATGTGTGTGTGTACATATATATGTAAGTATGTATGTGCAGTGATATAATATATTTACATACTTAAACAGCAAGTAAATACTGATTAGAAACAACTCCATAAATTTATGAATAATATTTGAAATCTGCTAGAATCGAACAGAAATTAATGGGAATATCAAACACTAGTATTTCTTCGGCGACTTCCTCTCAGCAGATTTCTGGCAAAAACTCTGAGAGTAAATAAAATTGCCATGAAAAGTTTCTCAAAAATCTGTCGTTCGGAGTCGACTTTAAACTGTAGGTCCCGCCACTCATGTATAAAATTAACACACACAACATAAGTGGTGTGAGAAACTAGGTCGTAATCCTGACTGAAGGGTTGTAATGACCAATTATGTATGTCTGTATCAAACACTAGTAGTAATTTATCAAAGTAGTAATCATAATAAAAATTATAATAATAATAATAGTTCTACCAGCTTTGACGAGGATATCTTGACGGATTGTACGACAGCCACAACAATCTGCATAATAATCTCAACAAAAATTAATTGAACACCGATAAGTTAAGAAAAATCCTAAATGTAATTGTAAGCACTGGACTGAACTTTGCGACGATAGTCTGAAGTAATTCGATATACCGGAAAACCAGTGGTAGACGAATACATATGGTTTCTGATGACTTCATATTCTTGCAACGCAAACGTGTGGGCACCCTTAAGAACTTAGAGTAAATTGAAAATTCAAAGACCCAATATATTGAAATGTTATCCTCTATATTTAGTAGGATATCAATTAAGGTCAAACACTCATTTAGCTATTTGACATTGAATGAAACATTTCTTTACCGTTTTCTGTTGATATGTGCCGCCATGCACTCATGAGTAAGTTTTGTAGTTGATTTTGAGGTTTAGCGTCTACGTAACCGTTCTTCCAAATGATCTCCTAAATACTCTCTTGGAGTCATATCGGGACTTTGTACAAGAGCTTGTGGGGACTTTGTTTGTGGGGACTTTGGTAGGCAAATCACATCTACACATCAGCAGACGTACAATTGAAAGCATTGACATGTTGGTAGTAATAACCATTACAAACTTTTAATTATTTCGAAGTTTAGCTAAATTTATTCTTTAGAATGTTTAAATGTTTATTCAATATTTTTTCAGTAAATTCCAAACTGTCCACGATTTCTGCGAGAATTTAATTGTATTATAAAGTTTGGACGCAAAACAATGGCATTTAAATTACCGCTTATGAATTGGTTGCAGCAGCCCTTTAAAGTTGTTTTCAACAATTATTTGGAACATTTAGAGCGTTATCTCGATGATAACTTGACAATAACTTGGTTTTCAAATACTAAAACCTTGGTTTGTTATCTGCAAACATCTCTGACAAATGACATCAACAGAACGTGAAATTGTTCTTACCGCAATAAAACCAAATTCGGTCGTGTTGTGCGTCTCATGAGATCGTCGTATTGAAACCACATATCGTCAAGTTTCTAATTTTTAACGGCAGGTCAAAACAAAATCGACACTCTAAATTGATGATAATGATTCTTACAGGATCAGTTAAAAAATAAAATGCTTATAATGCGTACTAACTTTTCCACGAGGCAGTTACTTCAGATTTTCTTGAGCCCCATATGTTGAAGTAACCACCAGTGTAAAAGTGATGTTAATTATTGAAGTTTATCACCATTGTCATTACCCAATCAGTATATTCATGACTTTGTGAATTATTAGCCGACGGTGAACTGAATGACGGTGCAAATCGAAATACAAAATTCTTGTCAGTCCTTTACGCGATAGGTCGCCATAATCGAACAATCTTTGGGTTTTAAAATATACAAATTCGAAAACGGCAAATATTTTACTGAATAAATGACACTTCACATAAAAGTTTAATACGTCATAGTCTTGTCAGACCGGTAAACCGATATGTAAAAACCATACCAGGGAGCCGGTTTATACTGAGTGGTGCCTACATATCAAGAGTATACTTATGTACTACTTACTTACCATTTCTCGATTGAATGTATTGAAATTAAGATTTGCAATCGTTATAAACGCATTTATGAATTTGAATAATTTTATATCATAAAACCTAAACAGCTGTTGATGCCAGCTTACTGCGTTAAAGGGAATGTTTGTTGCTTTTTATAATAAAAGAATTTTTATATTTGTAAATATTTTTATATTTAACATTTCATAGAAGCAAATAAATATTCAATTGAGCCATAAAACACAAAATAATTCTTAAAATTTTTGTCACACAAATATTGCTTCCGGATATGTTTTTATTTTACTATGCGAAAAGGAAACACTGAGAGAATTCTACAATTTTATTTAATAATAGGGGTTACGTAAATATATTTTTATTTATATTTTTCGATATATTAAAATCGAGATTTATGTTCTCTATTGCATTATGTAATGATGCCCCATAAATGTATGTCAAATTAAATAACAAGATTTAAGTCAAATTAAATAAAAATGATATAAACTACAGCTTCAACAGAAGAACAAGCTTTTCGAATTTAACTATAATGTAATGCACTTACACGTAGCGGTATATATCTTAAACAAGGTGTCCCGCTATAATAGTCTTAAAATAGTATAATAGTCTTTAAATCAAGACAGTTTTTGATAAATAATTAAAATGAAATATCTTATCAGAAATTCTTAAATATCAATAAAAATATATATTTATGACTCCCTATTTGTCGCCTTTACTCGTGTGTCGCGTAAAATTTGGAAGCACTGAAAATCTTAAAATTAAATTTTTTTTTAATTAAATCTAAGTGATTTTAAAGTCGGCTCCGAACGACAAATTTTTTAGAACGTTTTCATGTCAATTTTATTTTCTGCCAGAAATTTGCAGAGAGGAAGAAATATATGACTGTAGGTCCCGCCACTCATATATAAAAATTAACGCACACAACATAAGTGGTGTGAGAAAGTACGTCGTAATCTCCTGACTAAAGGGTTGTAATGCCCAATTATGTATGTATGTTTGTATTACCAATTCTGACAGGATATTATTGTGTTAACAAAAAAGTAATATGATGGAAATATAAAAACTTATATATACATACAAAATTTACCCAGGAAAGAAACATTATAATACTTAAGATATTGATGATAAAAATTGGTGCAAAAAAATAGTAAAAACCCATACAATTAGCAAACAACTGAATGAATGTGCGAAATTGTGTTCGTGATTCGTACATTTACTGTTCTTATCTGTTACACACTCTTAAGCAAAAGACACTTTCTCACATTGATCGAATATATTTATGTAACAAAAATTTATTTTGAAATTCTAAAAACTCCTTCATAGAAGCCAAATTACCATCTCAAATATAAACTCCTAATAATGAGTTTGTGATACGTGGATGAAGACAACGTTATCAATATGAAGGATGTATAAGGATAATCGAAGAATGTTGTCAATAAAAATTAATGAGCTTACAAACATTAATATCAAACGAATTAGTACTTCACAATAACAAGATAATCATATGGAGAGATTATGTGTGTGAATTCCTACATAAGCTAAATAAAAACATGGCAACAATATGAAATGATTCTCTCCTGCTGGCAATTATCCATTTTTCAAGACAACAACAATCATTTGTATTTAGACACAGCAGTTGTGCTTTTAAAAATTCAAAGCATGCCAAAACGCTTAAGCTTTTTCCAATTAATTGGTCAGTATCAAATAGACAATATTGATACGAAAATCTAGATAGTGGTGTTTTGCTTTTACATTGCTTAACATTAAAACAAGAGCTACAAAAACAAAGCAACGCAGTAAACAAACCTGTTTACAAATTATTGTACTGCTTAATACAACAGCAAAACCCAGCATAAAAATGGTAAACAAGTAAACAAAAATATAAATACAACTCTAGAATAATAAATAGAAACAACGATGTTTACATTTATAGAGATTTCGAGAAGGCGAAGTCATGAACATTCGCCTTTAAAAAATATTCATCAGAGTGTTTACTTTGCCATATAAAAAGAAAGGCAAAGCAGGTGACGGAATGAGTGAAGTCCAGTCAGTCTTGTGTGAAGACGCGGTGCGTTTGAAGAGAGTAAGCGTGGTTTGGAGATCTCCGTTACAAAAATCTGTCGAATAATTGTCTAGTACTTGTTATTGTTTATGTAGAGGGTATAAACAGAGGAATAACAAAGAAAAACAATTTTTGTTGTTACGTCAAGTTGTGAACAGTGGCGTATTGTGCGTATAATAAAGAATTTTAATTAACACCAAACACAAATTTATTTTTAGTTTATTTGCAATCTAAGAGCTTATATTTTAAACGTTTTTAAAAGGTAAAAATAACTTCAGTTTACTATGGCAACAATAATAAAAAGACTACAACAATAAAACAACACTACAAGCATATGTTGTAGGATCTGTTTTTTCGATATTTGCTTTAAGTGAATAATAATACAATTTTAAATATTCACTATAGGAGAGAATTGCTCTGTTTTGATGCCAAAATATATAAATTCCCGTCATTTCTAAGCTTTTATAAAAATTGTTAAGACCTGCCCTGATAGCAGCTTTGGAAATTTTTCATTATTGAGTTCCATTTTCTTTTTATTTTATTTTTTATCTTGCCGTTTTACTTTTATCGCCTTCCTCGATGTCTTTTGGTAATCTAAAGCTGAAAGAGTTTTCTAAAACCTCTACTCTGCCATTCAAATTCAGTCATACATACACTGCTCACTGAAACTCAAGTTCTTCGGTCGGTTTGGCCCACGTCCTGTAGGAACAGGAATATGGCTTCTCAAATTAGTATCACCTTTTAAGCGGACACATATGTTTTAGTCTAACCATATCTATTATAAGCTATATAGTCAGATAACCAACGTTATATGGTATACACTTACGCTCTTTTCATTACAGTTCCATCTGCGAAACTATAATTCTACTGATGAAGAGAAAAAGTTGTCCAACCCATGAGAAATCATAGAAAATTATAGAGAGAAGTAGCGGGAGCTTAGAAAGGTCTTTACACATTATGCAAAATGCCGAATGCGTGTATCTCAGATATGCTCAACGTTCTGCTCAACATTATGAATTATTTTTACAATGCTTTTTTTATAGATGCTACTTAATTAAGAATTACACCTTCGTGTTTTGAAACGTATACAAAAGTAAAATTTTTTCTAAGAGGGGGAAAACCATTTTTATTTTCACATACGTCTGAATTTAGTTTCTGTGGCACACACGATTACACCTGACACGTGAAATTAATATTAGTGGTGAGTTTGGAGTTCTCTTCTCTTATACTTGCTTTTGCTAATACATTTTCATGATTAAAAAATACATAAATTATTGTAGCTTCTCACACCACTTATGTTGTGTGCGTTAATTTTATACATGATTAAGTACACTTTTTTAATTCTTAATTGTTAAGAATATTTTTTTTTTTTATTTGGAATTGTTTTTATTTGTGAAGAAAATGTTTACACAGGAGAAAAATGTTGGCTTTTGCAATTAGAATTTTCTGTGTTCTTTTTATTAACAAACCCTTTTTTATTGGTTTTTATTTTAAAGACATTTTAACAAACAAATTTAAACAGAAGAAATGTTTCATAATTGGTCCGTACAACCCTGCAGTCAGGATTACGACCTAGCTTCTCACGCCACTACCACTTATGTTGTGCGTATTAATTTTATATCTGAGTGAAGGGACAGCAGTTTAAAGTATACTCCAAACGACGGATTTTTGAGAAACTATTTCATGGCAATTTTATTTACTCTCAGGGTTTTTGCCAGAAATCTGCTGAGAGAAAGTCGCTGAAGAAATATCTTTTCATATTTCGTTTTGTTGGAGATGTCTGAACTGGGGATTGAACCGTAGCATCACGTCTAATAAGCCAACACACTACCTAGTAGACTACGGCGACTTATGACTAATACGGCCGCCTTAAAGCAGGAAAGGCTAAAATTCAAGACTAATTTATTTAAGGATCGACTTTTTTATCGCAAAGAAATTTCTACAAATCTCCAGGACCTAGTTTCCTTGCAAGGAATACACACCAAACAGTTAATTTTATAAAGGAGTGGCAGGACCTACAGTTAAAAGTCGACTCCAAGGACAGATTATTTTTGAGAAACTTTTCATTGCAATTTTATATGCTCTCAGCTTTTTTTTTGCCAGAAATCTGCTTAAAGGAAGTCGCCGAAGAATTTTTTTTTTCATATAATCGTTTTGATGTCTAATAAGCCAACACACTACCGAATAGACTTATAATTCAAAAAATTGCTTACACATATGGGGGTACCTAGACTTTTGCTGTCCACTGAACATAAATTTAAATGAATTTTATTATATTTAATAGAATTTTTGTATAATTTTTACATTAAGTGTACTACAAATAAATGCTTTTCAAATATCCATTCGTCATATGTTAGAACGTGTTATAATATTGAAAAAGATATTCAAACTACTATAGGGTTGTAGTAAATCAATTATGCTGCTCTAATTTGTATTATTGTTTTCATCATTGTTTTCAATTGTAAGAGTACATTTTCGGAGCAAGCAATAAATAAACTCTCATTTATGTATTGATTAGATGTTATTGTGTGTGTAAGTGCTGAGTACGTAAGGAGTGAAGAGTTCGTGTACATTTTAGAATACAAATCATTAGTAAAATGTTATTATAAACTATGAAAGTTTAAATATATGTACGTGTAAAAACGTGTATATTTTTTTACACGAAATACACATACATTACAACTATGGTAGACGAATTTACATACACATGTGTAAACGTGAAAGTGTTAAACGAGATCGAGTGTTGCTAGACAATTATTTACAATTTGCATTAATTAACGTCCTCTCCTCTACCCTAATTATGCACGTGTTATTGTTTTGCAATTAAAATACTACATGTTGTAATACTGCAATTGTGTTCGATAAAAGATATACATGTTCCTTCTACTCCTCTAGCGAGCAAAAATGAAGTTGCAAAATTTTTTTTTTTTTTGAAAATCAAACATTTATTAAGATATCAATCTAATTAAGATGGATATTGCAACATTGGCTGCAAATGTCACTCAAAATTTTGATACCAAAGCTGAAATAGGAATGAAAATTAAATAATTTATTATTATGTAAATCACTGTTTGTAGGGATGTAAGATTAGATTATCGATACTTGGACTCAATAGCTTACCGACCGAAAACAAAACAAATAGTTATTTGTATCGGCCAGATTTTCTACAGCATTTATGATCGATAATATATGAAGAACTACATTCATTTCATTCATTCAGTTCATTTTGTTTATCGTGTTGCCATATTTTTCAAAAGTTTAATTTGTAAGAAACTTTATTTCTACAAATCACTAAAAAAAAAAAGTTTACCCACGCTTACATACAGTATAAAAAACAATGAAATAACACAATAGAAACATATTTTATAAAGGATCAACGTTACATAAGTATATATCGAAGTATATAACTACTACCTACAACGTGGAAATAGGTACCATTGTAAAGTTACCGAAAATGGTGATTTAAGAGTACATATCAATTGGAGAGTGATCTATTCTGCTTACAATATATCTCGCATATCATTAAGCGCTTCTATCTTTAAATATAAGTACAACAAAGGGTGTGAGAAATATCGTCGAAATTTTGTATTTGTTGGTGTGAAAAATCTATTGATGCCATTATATGCGGAATATAGCATCATTTAAATGTCCGACACGGATTTTATGGATGAAGCGCATCCAAAATGTCCAACTTTCTACGACTCTATCCTATAAATAAGGCTGAATAGGAAACACAGGTTTTGTTTACTATAATATGCTCGCGAGTCATACCGTTTACACGGCACATTCTGGTTTTGTTTTCGCAGTTTCTTTGGATACATATAAAAAATTGAATAGCTATCGCGATTATCGCTTATTTTGGTTTTATAGATTAAATAAAATAAGGGAAGTAAGGATTTGGAGCTGGATCAGAAGACAGTCGATTCTTTGTGTTACGTTAAGTAGATTCAAAATGAAAAACATGAAACAACATACATAACTCACTATCAAAACTTTTTTTATTTATTTATTATATATGTACTTCGAAAAATGTTTAGCCATGCTTCGGCTACTAATCATGCAAACGTCTACGGAAAGTAAATTCATTTTTAGAATATAATAAACAATTGGCCAATTCACACGACTTTGTATTGAATAAAATTTTTGCTTGTGAACGCTCAAAGCTATGCTGTATTGTGCATTTCCTATTACAAACGTCAAAAAGCGATAAGAACACCAGTATTCACAATTTGATTTTCGAGCAACAAAATGAAAAATATTACGGAAAAAGTAAATTATTTAATTATCTGTGCGAACAATATAATTTTGAAATATTAAGTGTTGACTCAAGTTGCATAGAAAATACTTTGTATTTTTAATCTTCTTCTTAATCATTGGCATTTACATAAACTGATAGCACGAAACCAATACAACTTTCAAAAACATATGAAAAAAATGTGTATAAGTACAACGGATTTTTATATGAAAATTATCTGCAACAAGCATACACTGTTGTATATACAACGATACAAGGGCATGTGTGAATTGCCCAAAATAAGCGCCATTACCTAACCGTAATGTAATCTTGGTACGCATTTCTATTGCTCTTCATATGCTGAAAACGAACGTACTTTCCGTGGACGTTTGGCTTACGGAGGGTAAAGATTGAAGAACATGAATTGTATCGCCAACAATTTTTTTTCTTTTTTTCTTTTGCGTTGTTAAGAGTTATATTATATGTATCGCATTATTATATTGACGACACGAATAATCGCATTGACCCAAGCAAATATAGAAATTAACTTTAAGGTTCAACATTTGCACTGGCTTTTATTGGCTGCGTATTACAATGGCGCCCGCAGCGTATTATAATTATTTTTTCATATAATATTACTTCTTTCAGATGCACCGAAAGAAATTAAGTATGGTCTGCGAAAAACTCTTCAATTTGAATATCATAATCTTTATCAATAATTGCTATATCTTAAGTTTTCAAGCATTTGTTATTCTTAAACATTATTTAATATCAATCCAACCTATACTTTTTACAGGTGTTATTCATTGTAATAATTTACGAAAAGTTAAGTTGTCAAACAAATTATTGTTCGAACTTAACCCTTTTAGACATTGTCCAAATTGTTGAACGTTTAAATTGTTCTTGTTCGAATACCGTTATTAAAAGAGTGTTTACTATAATTTCTAAATGTAGGGTTAGAATTGTTAATTTGATTAAATTGTGCCATTTTCGAAAACAGACTAATGCAGAGTGACATAAAAATAAGCGATTTTGTTATTAGCAAAAAATATAAGGTTTATCACCTTCTAAATCACGAAACTGCTTTTTAAATTATAACTACATTTTTTAATTACTAACTTACACTTTTATTTATGAGCAACATGAATACAGTAGGATACACAAACAAACGCAGTGCTTCACATTGAATTTACCGAATTTAATTTCCAACTAACTGTTAAAACAAATCTTTCATAAATTACATCTTATTTATGATTTAGTCATTTTATCTCGCGGTGTAATCTGTAGAACGAATCTTATATATAAAAATGACTGTGTGTTTATTTGTTTGTGGGTTTGTTTGAAGTCTATAGACGGCTAAACGGCTGAACCGATTTTCTTGAAATTTTCACAGTATTGTGGTGGATAAATGTTTTTATAATAAAAATATAAATAAAAGGATTCTTGTAACCGGCAGTGTTTGCCGTTGGTTACGCTATAACAATTGCCAATCTTACCTTAGTAAGGGCAAAAGTAGATTGGATAATAATAACCAAGGCAAAGTTGTTGCCGATTTGAGTCTTCATTAGAATCTAATTTATTTGTGGCCAAAGGGCTCTTTTTATACAAAAATTTAAATATATTCTATATTATTTATTTATTTACTTTAATTTACATTCTATCTTGCTTAATCCTATTCCATACATGTACTTACTCTAATTTCGATAGTCGCAACTTGAATAATTGAGGAATCATATTGTTTTCAAATTGGAGAATTGGGGGACTTTATCAATGTTACTCAATTACCAATATGATCCCTTTAAACATTCGTCACATTTCATTCAAGTGCAGCTTGATCGATTTTTGTTTATGTTTGTAGTATGTCTCGCGTGTTTTTTTTTTTTTTTTTTTTTTTTTTGTCTTGAGCCGGAGGTGGGAATCTTCGAAAGACACTTTTGTTCCAACAAAAGAGTGCACGATTCACCATCACTGGTGCCTACGTACTAAATCCACCCCCTACACACTTCAACCACTCTCCCCCCGCGGGACTGCCGTAAGGTATTACTTCGCGGAGGGCTGGTTAACTTGAAAGTTTTATCACTTTAATTCAAATTTCGCCTCCGTTCCTCCAGTCTTCGGAGTACTATCAAAACTTCAGCCATTCTATGGCTATATTGACTCCATAGAATCCTACAGTGCAACAGCTCTTCCATTAGCCGGTTTGGTTCCAAATTCGTTTCTCCCGGCCATCTAAATCTGGGACAGCATGTTAGAATATGCTCCGCATCTTCCCCCTCGTCTATACAGTTTGGGCATATAGGAGAAGTGTCATGACCAAATCTGTGCAGGTACTTCCTGAAGCACCCATGACCAGTTAGGAATTGGGTCACGTAGTAGTTCAACTCGCAATGTTCGTTCTTCATCCAAAGGGTTACATCAGGGACAAGACGAAATGTCCATCTTCCCTTTAGACTGCTCTCCCATCGTGACTGCCATTTGTGCATGGAAGTCCTTCGTTCCTCCGCTTTTATAGCCGCTATTTGTCCCGGGTACTCGAGACGGCGAAGGTATATCCTTCTCATCTCATCCGCCAGTATATCTATTGGTATTGTCTTTGCCAATACCAAAACTGCTTCATCAGACACTGTTCTGAAGCCACTTATCCGTCTAATCGCGCTTAGACGATACACCGAGGACAATATCCTCCTCGTCGTCCCCAATGAGAGTGCCTCCGACCATATTGGGCAAGCATACAGCATTATCGACGTTACTACCGCCGAAATTATTCTCCTTTTAAAGGGACCTGGTCCTCCAATATTTGGCATCATCCTCGCCAGTGCTCCCTGTGTTACAGATGCTTTTTCTCCGATGTATTTCACGTGCTCCTTGAAATTCAACCTGTCGTCGATAATCACTCCCAGGTATTTTATCGCCCTCTTCGATTCGATCGTTGTGCCTCCAACGGTCAATTTCATCTTCTCCACTATCTTCCGGCCGCTTATCAAGACGGCCTCCGTTTTATGTGCAGCAAGTGTCAAACCTGCCTCATCCAGCCATGCTCCAACATTTCGAATCGCTGTGTTCGTTTTCTCCTCTATTTCTCCTACCGTTTTAGCTACCGAGACTATGGCAATGTCATCTGCAAAGCCCACAATTGTAGTCCCGCTTGGCAATCGCAGTCGAAGTACTCCATCGTACATAATGTTCCATAGTAGTGGCCCAAGTACAGAGCCCTGAGGGACTCCCGACGTCACTACGTATTCCTGCTCTCCTTCATCCGTTAGGTATATTAGCTTCCTGTCCTGAAAGTAATTATTCAGAATCTCCATTAAGTATGGCGGCGTAGCCATGTTAAAGAGGGCTCTCATAATACGCCCCCATTTCGCCGAGTTGAACGCGTTTTTAACGTCAAGTGTGACAACCGCGCAGTATTCCTTGGTGCCAAATCTCAATCTTTCGCCCTCTATTGCATCTCTTGCAATGTCGACCACCCTCCTTATCGCGTCAACAGTGGACCGTCCTTTCCTAAATCCGTATTGCAGGTCCGAGAGAGCTCCTCCTGCCTCGCGTGTGTATATACGTGTGTGTGTTTAACGTTTTGTGTAAAGTACAGCAGTGTGTAATGAAAGAGCACACTACAGTATCTTCCTGTATGTCTGGAAGGAGCTATAGGCTACTTTTTATGTTGAAATAGGTAAATAAAATAAAATAAAGTATACGTCAGCCGTCAGCTCTATGTAATCTTATCCTCTTGTTCTTATATATAAAAATGAATGTGTGTTTATTTGTTTGTGGGTTTGTTTGAAGTCTATAGACGGCTAAACGGCTGGACCGATTTTCTTGACATTTAAACAGTACCTTCCTGTATGTCTGGGAGGAACTATAGGTGCCACGCCCACATTCCCATATAAAAATGAATGTTTGTTTGTATGTACCTTATAGAATCGTAAACTATGCATTTGATCATGTTATGATCTTTAGCAAAGTTGTTGCGCATGAGCCGTAGAAAGTTTCTAAGTTGGTATGACTAATTTCCGGCAGGTGGCGCCACTGAAAATTACTTAAAATCAATTAAATCGTAAACTGTGCATTTTGTCATGTTATGACCTTTAGCAAAGTGGTTGCGCATGAGCCGACGAAGGTTTCTAAGTTAGTATGACCAATTTCCGACAGGTGGTACCACTGAAAATTACTTAAAATGAATTAAATCGTAAACTGTGCATTCTTTAACAAAGTTGTCGCGCATGAGTCGACGGAGGTTGCTGCGATTTATTTCCGATGGATGGCGTCACTGAAAATTATTCAAAATGAATGACAAGCAATTGGTCGACCTACATACACGGGAAGCACCGAAGAAAAGAGCATTACGAGCCTCAGAATCAGACTGGAAGATTTTCGAGTATATGCCGCTGAAACCCGTTCGCTTGAACCACTTGAACAACGAGAAGTGTAATCGAATGCGTACTACTCAGGACCGTTCATCTAAATCTTCAGGACAACGGGAAACAAAATCAATAAAATGATTCAAAATTAATTGGACATTTGTGTAATATCTTTCCTTCAAATTTATTTTAGTTGGTAGCGCAGCAACACGCGCAGGGTACAGCTAGTATAGAAATAAAAAAAAGAAATGAGGAAAATAAATTTGACTTAAACATGCACAAAGTTCTCTTACATGCATTGAGATTCGTATACTTGCACAATGTCCCTTTCAATTTCACAATGCCCCAAGTCTATGAAAGTTGTTTGTTTTTTAAATGTTTACTTTTTTCAATTTCCTTCTTAAAAAGTAGTATATTCGTAATCCTGGAACCTATCTACGATCTTTACATGGTTTTCTATACAAAATCATAATCCACTTTGCGTCGTGTTTTTTTTTTGGACGTAACCACGACGCAAAGTGAGGTATTCGTGTACTCATGTACATATGCACAAACGGAAACTCTTCTTTCTCTTGCTTCTCGCTAGCTCCGTCGTTCATTCATTTGCTTATTCTGTCTTGAGATATTTTTTTTTCTTTTTCATTAAAGAAGCAGTAACATCAAGAGAGATCAACATAAAGTTAAGCTCTACAAGGCAAATGCTGTTACGAAATCCTTTCTTTTGTTATTTTTATTGGAAAACTCTTCATGTATGTACACTTGTACCTATAGTATAGGTACATGCATACAATTGCGAAGTCACAGTGAGCGTTATGTAAAACAAACTATAGAGTATTATTTTCTATACTTAAATATTTCAGTATTTTCAAATAAAACACATATTGACAATATTTTATATTTTGTTTAAACAGTATTTCTTTAAAATAACGATATAATGTTCTTACAACAAAGAATTGGTAAATAATACCGATATATATTACTATTTCCTATAAACTTTTTATTAAGGATGTTAATAATTTTAATTTTGCATTCATTTTAGTTGTAATTGGCCAACACATAGCGAATATTTTCCCAAATGCGAAAATAAATATCCATAAAAATTGATGAATTCGTTTTGTAATTGAAAAATTATTGATAAACACACATGTTGTGATATTAGAAAACTGTCTCATTAATGTAAGGGGCGTACAAAATTGAGGTGTCATACTAATTTTACTGCATCTTTTTTTCTACTTGTTATTTTTATTTACTGATTTTCAATACATTCCGCTTAATTAATTGGAATGTTACGCGAAGGAACAAGATGCTTTTATTATTAAAACGTTTTCAGAAAATGGTAACAGTTTCGGAAAATTAGAACAAAATTCGGTAGAGAAAATATTCCAACAAATCGTGTCATCATCCTGATAGTTGGAAAATGTTTTGTTCATAATAAAAGAAACAGAATTGATCAACATAGCTGTGGCTTAACCAATACTGTTGGAGCTGTGAGCAACAAAAAACATATATTCGTCATCGTTCGCAGCAATTAAATATCTAACGATCTACATTATACATACATACATATTTGGTCATTACAACCCTTCAGTCAGGATTACGACCTAGCGTCTCACACCAGCTATGTTATGAGTATTAGTTTTATACATGAGTGGCAGGAACTAAGACTCCAAGCACTAGATTTGAGTCACTCATAGAACGCTGTGTTTTCATCGCACAAATCCTTTACCATTTGTAAATATGTATAAATATTTTCCAGGCATTATCTGACTTATTACAATATTTTGTGTTATAATCTCAACACAGTTTTATATCCTTGTCTAATATAAAAGGCTTTTTACGTACAAATCATGCCTTAAATTCGCTAATAAGCAAAAAGTTTCGAATGAGTTGTGCATTTAATAAAACGTTTTTGAGGATTTTCTTTTTGTACAGCATAAGTTTTTTTTGAACTGACTTTCCCTGCAATTTTCGTTCCCAAAAAAACCATTTGTGCTCAAGCTCTTACTGGGTAAACGAACAGCTCTCTTATTTTACCTTTCTGTCACATTTTGAACTGATGACTTTGACCTAATATTGTCAGCAAGTTCCAACAAACTTTTGCCATCGTTATGGAGTTAAACAAACAATTCTTAATGTAATACAAATTTGTTTGTGATTTTCGTTATTTGCATTAATTATTTTAAAAACTATAAAAAATAACTATTAGTATGTAGAATTTTCCAAAAAGAATACAAATTCCAAAAATTCGTTTGAGCTTTGTCGAGTTTTTTTGGTTTTGTTTAGTTTTCTTTACTTATGTAGTACATTTGCAAAATGTTTGTGGGCATGGTTATATACAACTTTTTTCACCTCTTAAAAAATTTAAGGTGACTTAAATCGAGGAGGTGTTTTGTTTAAGTAAATGAATAGTTATATTCTACAATATTTTTAAAGTTGCTGAAGTCTAGTAGACAGGCTTATTAAACGTGGGTCCACATGTATAAAATTAACACACAATAGATCGTAACCTTGACTAAAGGGTTGTTTTATTTGATAAAAACGGTTTTTTATCTTTTCACACAAAATTATTGATTACCAAATAATGTTTCATACATACATAATTGGTCATTACAACCTTTCAGTCAGGATTACAACCTAACATCTCATACCACTTATGTCGTGTGTCTTAATTTTATACACGAATGACGGATCCTACAGATTAAAGTCGACTCTGAGCGACAGATTTTTGAGAAGCTTTTCATGGCAGTTTTATGTAATCTCAGAGTTTTTGCCAGAAATCTGCTGAGAGGAAGTCGCCGAAGGAATACTTTTTGTATTTTGTTTTGATGTCTGGCCTGGGGCTCGAACCCTGGCTTTAGGTCTAATAAGCCAACACACTACCTACTGGACTACGGTGACTTCAAAACATACCTGTTAAGTAATGATTAGTAATCGTAATGATTAGTAATTTGTTTACTTTTTTTGAATGCTGAAATAATGATTACAATTAGAATTATTTTTGGTTAAAATAGTTAATAATTGATTACGATTACAAAATAACCAAAAAAAAAAAATCAGGATTACTGGCGATTAGTCTAATAATTAAAAAGAATCAAAAGTAATCAAATTATTTTCAAATATTCAAAAAGAATTATTGAAAACAATTTGATTACTTTTGGATTACTTTTGAATATTTCAAAATAATCAAAAAGAATTATTGAAAACAAATTGATTATTTTTTAGACTACTTTTGATTCTTTTTGATTTGACTAATCGCCAGTAATCCTGATTATTTTTTGATTCTTGGGTAATCGTAATCAATTAGTAATTCGAAAAAATTGTTCACAGAATTATATAATCATTACGATTCTTTTTAAAGAGTAATGTAATTGGTTACTAATCGTGATCGAAATTTAACAGGTATGCTTCAAAATATGTTTCAACTTATTTTAAAAATCCAAAGTTTTTCAGAAAGGGGAGAGGTTAGCCTTTCAAACGATGTACATAAACATTTTGTTCAAGCTTATATGTTATGAGATTTGATGGGGTAAACTTGACAAATATTAATTTTTCCTTATTTTTTCAAGTTTGGCCATTCTTAATTGCAGAATTTAATTAAAAAATATTAAATAAGTGCTGACATTCTTAAAGTGCATTCTGTTGTCAAGAGTTTAACACTTCGTTTGATAAAATTAGACAAAAATTATTATTTAGAGTATAACAAATTAGTCATAATTTTTATATATGCTGTCTCATCAAATCAACTTTCATTTAAAAAATTTTCAAAATTTTTGATGGATCTTTAGATTTAAAAAAAAGGTTCAAATATATTTTGGTAACCAATAATTTTGTGTGAAAAGATCAAATAAAACAAGTTTGGAGGGTTCCAGAAATATAAAAAAAATATTTTTGAGTTCTACTCAACTAACTGAACAACTTAGACTAGGTATGTACTCGGGTGTATTTAATTTTTTGTATTTTGTCGCATAGTGTTATTTATGTATTCTATATATGTATTTTTTTTGACTAACATTTAGTTATAATTTTTGATTTTATATTTAAATTTCACAGAATTCTAAGCAATATAAAACAATATTCTTATTCCACAGCGGCTAGATGAAGTCTAGGATTGAGCGTTTGAGAATAACTTCTTTGTAGTTCTGTAATATTTTAAACTAGAATCGTCAAATTAAAATGACCTAATGTTAAGCCGTTTGCTAAAGACATTTGAAAATTTGTTTTTAAATTACTCAAATCAAAATTTAATAGATGTTTGCACTCTTTCATATCCTTACTCAAGAATATACCTTTTTTGGGTTTGTAGATTTCTACTATCTTAATAATTAAAACCACTGACCCTTAAATTTTACACAGGTTTAATTTCAACGACATCAAAAAAGAAATAAAACAATTTCACGGAATTAATTTGTTAAACAGCAATTATATATTACTTTTGTTCCTTTCTAATGTTTTCGTAACTTTTCACCTTCTTGTCTTTTGCTCGTGAAGATTGTCTGTGTTGCCGCCAAACAGTAGTTGATGGCGCCGTAGAATGTTTCAACTAACAATGTACTGTGAATGTAAAATAAGATTTTGTTGTGTTGCAAGTGGCAGTTATTCGCGAAAATTCGAGCCGAACAGAAATACAAATTTTGAAGCCACCACCACAGCCACCACCTCTGCTACAACGGCCATATTTTTTAACCTCTAATTATTATTTTATATTAATACTACTTTTCAATTGAATGTACAATAAACGTGAATTAATTTTACTTTTAAATTGTGGAGCTTTATTTAATTGGTGAGCTATCAAAAGTTTCAATTCGGTTGCGATAACAATTCTTCAAAATTTATATTTCAACGGGAATCCGTGGAAGCAATCCCCTGGATCTGTATGTGGACAAAGCTGTCCAATCAATTTATTACGGGATTGGCTGATCCTATTCTACAAGAAACAACTTTAACAATGCCTAGGAAGACGGGAAAGAATAAGACGTGCAGCTGTATAATGTGCCAAGAGGTGGACAACGACAGAATGGTTCAATGTGACACCTGCGACCGCTGGTGCCACTTTGATTGTGCTGGTGTGGGTGATGAAATAAACGACATGGGCTGGAATTGCAAGGTGTGCGCAGAAGCACAGGAAAACTCACTAGGCAAATCAATGAACGTAAACGAAGGCACTTTATCCCCAATGGCAGATTATGGTACACCACCAGAGCAAGTTGATGGCTCTAACATGGAAATGCAAGGCAGTGGTGGGCAATTAAACTCTTTTAGAGGTACTCAAGGTACAATGTCACCACGGGCGGCAGCCATGTCAAATGTAGCATCGAATATTGGCTCTGTTACTGTACCACAAGTTGTGCAAAACAACGCATGCAACTTTTCGTCAAGCAGATCTCCTATGTATACGTTAGCTGCAACAAAAACTACAACAAACAACGACCAAGTATTGGCATGCACAGCAGTAACGCAGAATTCACAGTTATACAACAACAACGCATTCTATATGAACAAGCAGGCGACGACATGCACAGAAACGAACATTAACGGCCCTTCTAGTTTGAATTCGGCAACAATGTTTCAACAACATGTCCCACAGAATGTTTATGTGAACAATCAACATATTAACAGAATGCAGCAAGTTCGTGTTGATAACGGCCAGCAGAACAGAATGCAACATATTTATGTTGATAATCAGAATGTGGACAATTCATTTATACAACGTCAAAAGGTATTGGAGCTTGAAATGCTGGAAGAAGAACAAAAGTTAAAAGAGCGTTATTTAATGAAAAGATACGAAATTTTACAACAGTTTGGAGAAAATCCAAACAACTATCGACGAAATGATAATTCAGCTGTAAATCCTCCTAATCGACTACGTAATTTCAATGACGCAAGTGTAAGTTTTCCTACAACACAACAGATAGCTGCAAGGCAAGTACTTCCGAGAGAATTACCAACGTTTTACGGTGATCCAGAGGAGTGGCCAATATTTATAAGCAGCTTTGAGAATAGTACAGCAGTTGGTGGGTACTCTAATGCGGAAAATTTAATTCGTTTGCAACAGTGTCTAAAAGGTAAGGCTCGTGAAATTGTTCGCAGCAAACTTTTGCTACCCGATATGGTTCCAGAGATAGTGCAGACATTGAGAATGTACTTTGGTCGCCCTGAGTTTATCCTGGAACGTATGATCGAAAAAGTGAGACAAATGCCACACCCAAAGGACAAATTGGAGGCAATTATTGATTTTGCTATGTGTGTGAGAAATATATGTTCAACGATTGAAGCTTGTAAATTAGACGATCATCTCAACAACCCAATGTTAGTAAAAGAGTTATTGGAGAAATTATCGAACAACTATAAATTGCAATGGGTAATGTTACCAAAACCAAATGGTATCCCAACTCTGAAGGTGTTTAGTGACTGGTTATATTCTATAGCGGATGCTGCATCACAGTTAACTTCCCCAGTGTACTCAAAGAAGAGTGGAGTTATCAACGCGCATACCGAAGTCGAGGTGAAAAATGAACCGAAATGTTTTGCATGCAATAAACCAGGTCATAAATTATCTAATTGTTCGGAATTTATTGGGTTGCCTATTAATGAAAGGTGGTCAATTGTTCGAGATAAGAATATTTGCAGAAAATGTTTGAAGATACATAAACGTAAATGTTTTGCGTACAGGATTTGTGGTGTTGAAGGCTGTAAGGCAAAACATCATCCACTACTGCACGACAATAAATCTCATTCGGGAGCAGTACCAAACGTGACTAGAATTGCTAGTAAAGCTGCCAACGTAAACGCACACCGTGAGAGTGAAAATGCATCCTTCTTTAGAATAATACCCGTGAGACTTCATGTTGGAGACAAAAGCTTAGACACGTACGCCTTCCTGGACGAGGGATCTTCAATTACGTTAATAGATGAGGAAGCATTTAAATCTCTAGGTGCTCAAGGTGTGAAAGAGCCGTTATGCCTCAGATGGACAAGTGATACTACACGAATGGAAACCGCATCATATAGAACTTCTCTGAGAATATCGGGCCAGCAAAATGAATCAACATACACATTGAAGGATGTTCGTACTGTGAAGAATCTCTCACTTCCAACCCAGACAATTGATGCCGATGTAATTAGAGCTGAATATCCATATCTATCCACAATTCCATTGAAGTCATACGCCAATGCTAAGCCGACTATTTTAATAGGAAGCGACAACTGGAGTCTGGCTGTACCACAAAAGGTTCGTGAGGGTCCATGGAACCAACCAATAGCAACGAAAACCCGGTTGGGATGGTCAATTCAAGGTAAATCCAGCAGGGATATGCGAGAATATCAGGTAAATGTACACATATGTCAATGTGAAAATGAACTCCAGGAGATTCACGAGGCAGTTAAGCAGATGTATGCTCTTGAGTCGTCAGCTGTGAAGACGATTCAGTCCGATGAGGATGAAAAGGCTACTTCCATTCTTGAGTCAACTTGTAAGTATAGAGATGGTCGTTTTGAAATTGGTCTACCATGGCGAAGTGGAAAAGTGAATTTGCCTGAAAGTTATGATACAGCATACAAACGTTCCATATGCCTTGAGAAGAAGATGAGCAAAGACGTCAACCTAAGAATAAAAATCGAAAGGGAAATTAACAACTTGATAGATAAAGGCTATGCAAGAAAACTTAATTCAGAGGATATTACCATCATGGATTTGCCCGTATGGTATCTACCTATATTTGTTGTCAACAATCCGAACAAACCGCATAGAATTAGAATGGTGTGGGACGCTGCCGCTAAGACGAATGGAGTTT
Source organism: Sarcophaga carnaria (assembly GCA_958299815.1). NCBI lineage: Eukaryota > Metazoa > Arthropoda > Insecta > Diptera > Sarcophagidae > Sarcophaga > Sarcophaga carnaria. Next base: position 69,953,646 of record OY283153.1, on the reverse strand, counting down.
CCCTGAATGATTTTCTACTAAGCGGACCAGACTTATTGACTCCATTGATTGATATCCTTCTAGCTTTCAGAATTGGTCGAATAGCGTTATGCGGCGACATTGCTGAGATGTTTCATCAAATCCTGGTCAGGCAAGAGGACAGAAACGTGCAAAGATTTCTTTGGTGGAATGAAGATGATGTTGACGGTCCTTCTATCTATGTGATGAACGCCTTATCGTTTGGACTGAACTGTGCACCATGTATAGCCCACTTTGTTCGCAACAAGAATGCTGATAGATTTGAGGCGCAATACCCTAGAGCTGTAAAGGCCGTGAAGAGTCACCATTACGTGGACGATCTGATCGATAGCGTAGACAGTGAGGAAGAGGCTAAGATGCTGGCAAAACAAGTTTTCGAAATACACAATTCCGCTGGCTTTAAGATACGTAATTGGTCATCAAATTCTATAGCCGTTTTGGAAGAGTTGAATGGTCGGGAAAATATTTTGCAAGTCCCTATTGAACTGGGGACGACTGAGAAGGTTCTAGGAGTCCACTGGGATCCAACTAAAGATGTCTTTAAATTTATGTACAAATTCCCCAGATTGCAACGAAATATATTAAGTGAGCAGATAGTACCTACAAAAAGGGAAGTCCTGAAGGTTTTAATGTCTATTTATGACCCTATGGGGTTCGTATCCTGCTACACAATAGGTTTGAAAATACTGCTGCAGACTATTTGGCGATCAGGTATTACCTGGGACGATGAACTGCCTCCCGATCTTGTTGTGAAATGGCAGCAATGGAAGGAAAACTTATCCCTCATTACTATGCTGGAGGTCCCGCGATGTTATTCCCTTCGGTTGAAGTCTGCGGAAAACGTTCAACTACACACTTTTGTCGATGCTGGAGAGCTTGGATATTCCGCAATATGTTATTTGAGAATCCAATGCGGTGAGAACGTTTCTACCATTATCGTAATGGCCAAGTCAAAAGTTGCACCATTGAAACCAGTATCTATACCAAGGTTGGAGCTACAGGCAGCTGTGCTGGGAATTAGATTAGCTCAACGGATAACCAGAATTGAACGCATACCGATAAATTCGTGTTACTGGTGGTCTGATTCTAAGACGGTACTAAGATGGGTACGTATGGACCCAAGAAAAATGCAACAATTTGTAATGCACAGAGTGAGCGAGATCCAGGATGCATCAGAGGTACAACAATGGAAATGGGTTCCATCCAAAATGAATCCTGCTGACCTTGCAACGAAAGTTACTACTAAGGTTGATACATCGTTGTGGTTAAACGGCCCAGATTTTCTGTTGGGTGATGAAAATGATTGGCCGCAATGTGACGACCTAGGTCCGCCAGATATGTCGGAGGTTAGAAGCCATGATCTACACCTGCACACGGTGGTACATACTAAATCGTTAAATACCGAATATTTCTCTGATTGGAAACGTTTATATCGAGCACTCGCAACATTCCTGCTTTATTTGGAGAAACTAAGATCTAAATGTGGAAAAACAGTGGTCCCAAATGAGGTTACCTACGAAATGATTCGTAAAGCCAAAAATATATTGTACAGGGGAGCTCAGTCTGATGTTTATTCAGATGAAATATGCTGTTTGAAATTGGGTAAGAACATAGACAAGAATTCTCCACTAATTTCCCTGAATATATTTCTAGACGATGATGGCCTTTTGAGAGTTCGTGGGCGAACAGAGCACCTTAGTTGCCATTATGATGTCATTGTTCTACCGAAGGATCATAATGTAACCATGTTACTTATAAAGTACGTCCATGAGTGTCACCATCACGTTTCCCACGAGACGGTCGTTAATAACCTGAAAAGCCTGTATTACATTCCAAGACTACGAGTACTATACCGTAAAGTACGGAATAAGTGTCAAAGATGTAAGAATGAGACAGCCATGCCAATTGTCCCTCAAATGGCATCACTACCACCAGCTAGGTTTGGAATATTTGAGAGGCCCTTTACCTTTACTGGCATAGATTATTTCGGCCCTATTACCGTATCTATCGCAAGAAGATCTGAGAAGAGATGGGGCGTAATTTATACTTGCTTGACTACACGAGCTGTGCACATAGAAGTGGCACATAGCCTTGATACAGGTTCCTGTATAATGTGTTTAAGAAACTTTATTGGACGTCGTGGATACCCCAGACAAATTTATACCGATAACGGCACCAATTTCAAGGCTACGGAAAGAATAATGCGTGAGGAACTTCATGAATTGGATCAATCAACGTTGGTGAAAACCTTTGATGATATAAAATGGTTCTTCAACCCACCTGCTGCTCCCCACATGGGTGGTGCCTGGGAGAGGCTTGTTCGTTCCGTTAAGACAGTTTTACACAACGCACACCCCAAAATGAATTTCAATGATGAGACTTTGAAGAACGCTCTTATTGAAGTTGAATTTATTCTAAATTCTCGTCCGCTGACATTTGTGTCTTTAGAGACATGCGATGATGAAGCTATTACTCCTAATCATCTGTTACTTGGCTCGGCTACGGGCTATAAACCTATATGTACCGACAACTTTAACTTGAGACATAGATGGCACCAGACACAAGCATTCGCAGACCAGTTTTGGCGTAGATGGGTGAAAGAATACGCTCCAATGATAACACGAAGGAGCAAGTGGTTTACTAAGCAAACTCCAATAAAGGAGGGAGACGTCGTTCTCATTGTGGATGAAAACTTACCGAGAAACTGTTGGTTGAAAGGTATCGTCATGCAAACAGTTATTGCTAAGGATGGTCAAGTAAGACGAGCAATTGTTAAGACAATAAATGGTATTCTACAGCGACCAGCGAGTAAGTTAGCTGTTTTGGACGTCGGTCATCCCGTGAGTAAGCTTGAGGAGATTCCGTCCACTTACGGAGGGGGGAATGTTGCCGCCAAACAGTAGTTGATGGCGCCGTAGAATGTTTCAACTAACAATGTACTGTGAATGTAAAATAAGATTTTGTTGTGTTGCAAGTGGCAGTTATTCGCGAAAATTCGAGCCGAACAGAAATACAAATTTTGAAGCCACCACCACAGCCACCACCTCTGCTACAACGGCCATATTTTTTAACCTCTAATTATTATTTTATATTAATACTACTTTTCAATTGAATGTACAATAAACGTGAATTAATTTTACTTTTAAATTGTGGAGCTTTATTTAATTGGTGAGCTATCAAAAGTTTCAATTCGGTTGCGATAACAGTCTGCTTCCTACAACAAACAAAATTTATGCGTAGTATCTTTTATAGTATATGTGTGCTTTGTATTCTTAAAAACATTAAGTTAAGCTATAAGATGTAGAAGAGAGGAAAAATATCCATATTACATCTGCGTAAAGGTCTACTGTACAATTTTTTGACTATACGAATCGAGAGCAAAGGTTTGTCTCTATTGCACAAAGTAGGAGGACCTCCTGCATCCAAAACAGCATTAAAACCACAAGGTACTACAGACAGGTTCAAGGAAATTACTATTGTGACCAATATTAATTACAAATCTTTTTTGTGCTCTTTTCTACGTATATTGAGAATAGGAATACTGCTCAATATCTAACACTTTTGTATGCCGTAAAATATTCTCTTTTCGCGGTTACCATACATTGTGTGAAATGGTAATGTTTCTTCACTTTTTCCCTACAGTAGTAAAAGAACAACTAAAAAGAAAAAATTTTGTGTTCTTGACTTTGTATTTTCTTCTGTAAAAATGAAAATAAAAAATATTGTTCTCAATAAAAATAATACCATAAACAACAGCGATGATAATGAAGTCAACACAGAGGTTTTGTGCAGATAAACAACTGCCAAGAAAATAAAACTATAAACATTTTACCGTAAGGTATTCTCCAGTGCCCAACAGAAAAATATACAGACCCTGACCGCAATATTTCGAAAACTATGTAGAATTCTTTTTGTCTAAAAACAAAACTATCATTAAAACATGTATTGTAGAACAATAATGAAATAATATTAGTAAAACTGTTATATTGTGTATCAGTTTCTTTATATATTTTGTGACAAAGTAATATGAATGAATAAGTACCTATCTTCTAAATTAAAATGTCTGCTTACACATCTACACACATTGTTTTGTCCCCAAAATTAATCGAAAATATAAAAAAGTCTTAATTAATTAAAGTTTTTTTTTCAATTTAATCACTCTCTAACATGCTGTTAGTTAGTCAGCTAGGAAACATTAAATTATTCGATACGTTATTAAAACCGTTCTAAAATATCTTAAGGTGATCGTTTCCAAAATCGAAAATGATATTGAAACAAACCTTGAAAACAGTTTGCGACGATACAATTTGAAAAATACTAAAGAAATACGTACTCATACTAAAATACTAAAGGCTGTGGTGCACGAAAAAATTTACTCTTTCACTCTTTAAAAGAAGCATACAATCAAAACGCCAGATGATATGCAAATATTTTTTGTACCAAACGAATAGTACGGAAAGAAGATCATTTGTCTACCATTGTCAAGCATGGTGATCTTGTGATGGTTTAGGGGTGTATTTCAGCGTACAATGTGGGTTTGTTTCAATTTATTGAAGCAATGATGGATGACAGGAGAAACTTAGATATTTTAGTAAGATAATGTACCTAAACATACTGCTGACATAGTAAAACATATTATTTCCTTATACAATTGCGGACGCCTTCCGAACCAACCGACCTCAATTGCATTGAGTATCTGTAGGATTTATGAGAAATGAAAATTAGGAACCGTAAAGAAACTTTAAAATCTATTCTAAACGAGTTGACTAAGCCGGAATGGAATAGCATAACCCAAGGAAATTAGTCCTTAGTATGCTAAAAAGGTTGGCAGAAAATTTGAAACGCAAAGGCTACTACCAGCTGTTTAAAGTGAAATACATTAATTCTTATAAATTTTAAATTTACTTTAAAATCGTAGGCGACAAATTACACCATGAGACAAAATACAAAAAATTAAATACACCCGAGTAACTATCTATTAAATCAATTAAATTTTGCAATAAGGAATAGCTAAGCTTGAAAAAATAAAAAAAATAATATTTTGCAAGTTTACCCCATCAAACAACATACATATAAGTTTGAACATATCTACGGATATTTTTGAAACTCTAATTAATCCGAATTTCTGGCCAACAAATACTCTAGTTCGGGAATATATCTATAAAGCCAGACCCCAAAGTATTGCCGTACTTCCACAACGTGAATCTTTTGTTCCAAAAAACTAACTGATGATTTTATGTCCATCGCTTATCAAAATGTTCGTGGCTTGAGAACAAAACTTACTACATTATACACGAATAGTTTTAACATCGATCAGCATATAATAGTATTTACGGAGACGTGGTTAAATGATAATTTTTTGAATACTGAAATACTTTGTAACAAATTTAATATCTTTCGTCGTGATCGTGGCAATGAAACTACAGGAGGAGGTGTCCTTATTGCTATTTCATGTAATTTACCATCTGAGCTTTTAGTAACTGATACACCTCACGATATTGAATTTATAGCTGTTTCAATAAAAATGAATGGTCATCGTATTTTTATTACCTGTTCATATATTCCGCCATCTTCTCCACAAGCTGTATACATAAAACATGCAGAAGCTATAAGTACTGTTGCTCATTCTTCAAAAGACGGTGATTTTATTTTTGTCCTCGGTGATTTTAATCTACCTTCAATTCAATGGAAATACTTACCAGACGATGGTTATTTCATTCAAATGAAGCAGAATTCAAATTTCGACGAATTTTTTAATATTTTGTATGATTTGGGTCTGTTCCAAATTAATGGCATTCCAAACATTAATTTCAAAATATTGGATTTAATATTCGAAAATGAGGTGACTAATAGCTTTATTAAACGCTCGTTCCCTATTACCAGTCCAGAAGATTGTTATCATCCAACGCTCGTATTAAAAACATCCATTCCACTTAATTTATCGATGTCTTCGTGTAGCAAAAATGAGAAAGTTTTTTCATTTAAGCACACCAACTATAATATGTTAAATGAACTCCTAATCAATACGTATTGGCACTCCTTTTTTTCATGCTATACTAATGTTGATGATATGTCTAAAGCCTTTGACTCTAAGGTTAATACCTTTTTGAATTTATGTGTTCCAAAGCAAATATCTAGACAATTATCCGGTCCTCCATGGAATAATAAACAACTGGCTCGTGTAAAAAATAAGAAGAATAAATACTATAAAAAGTTTAAACAATCTGGTTGTTATATGGATTATATAAGATATTCTGTTACCCGGGCGGAATACACAATACTTAATAAATCATGTTACGATAAATATGTAAATACAATGAAATACAACTTTAAGCGTAATCCAAAATCGTTTTTTAAATTTGTGAACTCAAAGAAAAAAGTAACTGGTTTTCCATCTTCTATGAGATTTCAGCAGATTGAATCTAGTGATGACAGCATTATAAGCAATTTATTTGCCAGCTTCTTTTCCACAACTTATTCGGATGCAACTTATAATGATTCCACTGATTATCACATTAAAATAAATACAAAATCCACAGTATCAATAAATTTAATCAACGTTCCTACTATTTCTATGAAATTGAGAAAACTAAAATTCTCCTATAACTTTGGACCTGATAACATTCCTAGTAGCATCTTAATTAATTGTGCCGACTCTATAGCTGTTCCACTATCATACTTATTTAATAAATCGATTATATGTGGTTATTTTCCTAATGTTTGGAAGGATTCAATCATTATTCCTTTGTTCAAATCAGGAAATAGATCCGATGTTACAAATTATCGTGGTATTGCAAAACTGAGCATAATTCCAAAACTGTTTGAAAAAATGGTTACAGATGATTTATGTTATCAAGTTTCTAACTTGATATCTCCTTATCAGCACGGTTTTAGGAAAAAGTGTTCTACTACAACAAACCTGCTTCATCTCTCAACAGTTGTGTATCAAGGATTTTTTCATCAGCAACAAACAGACGTTATCTATACAGATTTCAGCAAGGCCTTCGATAAAGTCAATCATGTACTTTTGAGGAAGAAACTTTATTTATTGGGATTTTCCGATCTTAGTCTAAAATGGATTTACTCGTATTTAACTGACAGAAAACAAACCGTACTTTTTAAAAACTGCTGCTCCAGAAGTATTGATATCCTTTCTGGGGTACCTCAGGGTAGCCATCTTGGACCGCTTCTGTTTTCATTGTTTATTAACGACTTACCTGAAACGATTCACTATTCCAATATCCTAATGTACGCTGATGACGTAAAAATTTTCTTAAGTTATCGCCAAAGTTCCGATCAGAAACTTCTTCAAAATGACCTAAATTCGTTTCATTTATGGTGTAATTTAAATCTAATGCAGCTTAATCTCAAAAAATGTAAATACATGAGATTTGTAAGAAAGAATCCGATTCCTGCAAACTATGCTTTTGATGGATACGAGCTTGAGCTTGTAGATAACTTCCTGGATCTAGGAGTTCTACTTGATCCCAAACTAAATTTTATCCCGCACATAACTATGACAGTAAATAAAGCTAGAAGCGTTCTTGGTTTTATAAAACGGTGGGCAAAAGAATTTAACGATCCTTATGTTACTAAATCGCTCTACACATCTCTTGTAAGGCCTATACTCGAGTATGGTTCCATAATATGGGATCCTCTATATAAAAAATATTCCGACTTCATCGAATCTGTACAAAAGCAATTTCTGATGTTTTGTCTCCGAGGACTGAATTTTAATCCTACAAGTTTACCTTCTTATTCTGCCAGACTAGCTTTAATTAAACTTCCGACACTTAAAAGCCGCAGAACTATGTTAAATATCTCATTCATATTCAATGTAATTACTGGTGATATAGGCTCCAGTTTTTTAATCCATAATATCACGTTTAATGTTCCTCAACGTCCGTCACGTCATTTTTCCCCATTATCAATACAATTTTTTAGATCCAACTACGCTGGTGCTGATCCAATAAGGAGAATGTGTAAAGAATTTAATAAATTGTATATGCTAATAGATTTTTCGTCATCAAGTAATGTAATAAAAAATAATGTAATTATATATTTAAATTCATAGTTTTTAAAATTGATATAAATTTAAATTTACAATTGTAACTTTACTAAATTGCCTGTAAGGAATATTTCCATAGGCAAATAAAATAAATAAATAAAAAAAAAAAAAAACGTTTCTATCATTTTAAAGGCTAATCTCTCGGTTTTCTAATAAACTTCGGATTTTTCAAATAGTTTCAAACATATTTGGGTAATCAATAATTTTGTGTGAAAAGATCAAAACAACCGTTTTTGTCAAATAAAACAAATTTGGAGGGTTATTCCTGGAAACTTATTTTAATTTTCGTTTTATATATCTTAAGCGAATAGTAGATGACAATAAATGATATATAGTGTATATTAAATATAATGAATATACATAAGTTTTTAATATCTTTAATTTTAGAGGTACTTTGGTGTATACCGACTTTTTATGCCCAGTGTGGGAACTTTTACTTTTCCATTTCTAAAACACTGGTGTAGTAAATAAAAAGCTTACAAAATTGAATTCAATTTTTTCTTTTTTAAATAATAGAGCACTAAATGACTTCTAAGGTGTTTTCAACGGTAATAAACTATAAATCCGTGATCTTGCACGAGTATATGTTTCAAGCTATAATTATAGGTAGACCATAGATAATGAATACACCCGGGTTAATCAACTCCAACTGGTGTTTGCATTAGTACCGTCATACAACTTTAACTCGTTTACGATTACTTTTAAATCGTTGAGAGTTCCCAAAAACATACTTAAGCAAGTTATTGTAAATTGAAAAAGAAATATAAGCTATTTATTAGCCTAACGACTTCAGATGACATACAATTCAAAAGTGATAAATATTTTCTAAATAATTTTATGCTTTTAAATATAAAGAAAGTCTATACGTGCGAAAAGGCAGGTTTTAATCTTGACTAAAAACTTGTAATGGCCAATTAAGTAAGTAGGTTAGTATGACATGGAGTGATAATATAATAGGTATCAATAATTTCGTTATTTACGTAGCTTTTAGAGCTATGGATTTAATTATTATTAAAAGTGACTGGAAAATATTAATATAGTAATACACCAGAGAATTGTCCATTTCGATAAAGACTTTTTTTTTGCAAGCTTGGAGTGTTCTAATCTTCGCCCTTTAATCGTTGTATAGAGATGTTATGTACTATTCTGCTGCCCTCAACTTGTATGCTATAAAGTCTCCCGCGATCCTGTTAAAATGATTTTATACGGTTTCACTAAAGATACGTTTTGTATTGTATTTTTTTGATTGTAATTAAGAATCTTCTGGAATACATTCGACGATCTTTACAGGGCTAGAACTGATTCTTATTCTATAAAATTATTCTTTGACCTTACAATGTCTGGTCAGAAGGTCAAACCAAGCTATTTTTATATAGCTTTCTAATCTATCAGTAGAAGTGTGGATTGTCGCAAACCAGTTTAGCTTGAGAAGAGACTCTGAATCTTTCTACCTTTCTCTTCTCGCTGAGTATGCCTTTCCAAGATTGTCTGTCGCTTCTATCACTACCAGAAAGTTCTTGTCTCTTTCGATGTGACATTTGATTTACCTGCTTATTCGCGTATGACCTAAGATGCAGCAAAGAATATCATTATTTGTTTCCAGTAAGTCCTGTAATAATAATAGGAGCTCTGTGCACGCATGGCAGCCTGATTGTCAAATAGTATACACTTTCTGTTGAATTGAGTACATCTGCTCAGGCACTAAACATACTTCCACTTCAATGAGTCACTATGAGTAGCCAACATAATTGCTACTCTTTCCATTGGGAAGAGGTTTGGTTTTAATGGTAGAAAGGTGACAATTCCACGAGACTGCATATAAATAAAAATATATATTGTTACGTTTTTACCTTTTAAAAGCGTTTAACATATGAGCTCGTAGATTGCAAATAAAATAAAAATAAATTGGTGTTCAGTTTTAATTAAAATTCTTTTTTTATTCACACAATTCTGTGTGCCACTGTTCACAACTTGATGTAACAAAACCAATTGCTTTTCTTTGTTATCCCTCTAAATATAAAATAAACAATAACAATTACTAGACAAATGTTCGACAGATCTTTGTAACGGAGATCTTCAAACCATGATTACTCTCTTCAAACGGACCGCGTCTTCACACAAGACTGACTAAACTTTCACTAACTCAGTTGCCTGCTTTGCCTAACCTTTTATATGGCAAAGTAAACAGTCTAATGAATGTTCTTGAAGGCGAATGTTCTTGGCTTCCCCTTCTCGAGATCTCCATAAATGTAAAAATCGTTGTTTCATTATTCTTGTTTGTGTATTTTGTTTACATTTCTTCTTGTAGTGTTTGTTGTTGCATTTTTGTTTAATTGTTTATCATTTTTTTATGCTGATGTTGCGATAATTTGTAAACAAGTTCATTGTTTTTTTGTTTTTGTAGCCTTTGCTTATAATTTAAATGTTCAACGATGTAAAAGCAAAACACCACACACAATTTCGTAACAATCTAGAAAAATAAGGGCGATTGCTCGAGGATATGCCTTATACACCAAAATTTCTTAGTATGTTTCCAAATCAGTCTTATCACCATACAATATTGCTTCGAATCAAATCTTAATTTAGTTTGATATTTATGTGAATATTTGTTATTTTATTTTAATATTTTTTTAAGAATATGAGTTTCTAAATGTACTTTTAGGTCATTCCTAAACCTACTCAAAATAGCATATTGACAACAAAATTCTTATACTGAATGTATGCATCATTGCTATTTCTTACGACACGTCATGACATTTTAAAGACGATATTTTAGTATAAAAAAATAAATATCAGTCATTAGTCGGGTTTTTTCGTATTGTTTTGTTGGTTTCTTGCTGATTATAATATTTTTATATAACATTTAATGTCTTTCTGTTTTATTTATTCATTCACACTTTTATACTTTTTAAAAAGAGAATAATCTGTTGTTTAAATTAAAACAGCGACAAGATAACTACCCTCAGTTGGAAAACGGTGGGAGCTGTAAACATTCATAAGGCGTACAAAACGACGACAGCGGCAATATTTGTATCCTTAATGAATTGACGAGTTTTTTGTTTGGAGTTCTGCTATATGAAGGAAGTGTATAATTTATATTATTAAGCTGATTACATTAAGTTCTATGCATTTCTTCAGAAACTTTATTGTTCGTTTTGGATTTATTAAAAATAGTATAAAAAAAAATAAACAAAACAGAATAATTGCAGTTGTGGAAGCTATATCACGCTCTGCTACGAATATTGAAATTTAAAGAATAAGGATCAAGAGCAGGAGCAGAATCACAGCATGTGCTGTAACTGTAGTTGTCGGACAAAACGTCTTAAAGAAAAAATTAATCTGAGGTGATAATTAAAATCGAAGAGGAATTTGTAAACATAGACAAAATGTTTTTCTTTTTGAGTAGATTCATCCCAAGATCATATTTAAATGCCTAATGCTTGCCTATTATTGCAGAAAAAAAAAATCCCCTTGTTGTAAACTTATTCATAACGATTTGATGTGTATTACCAGTCCTTCTATAAAATCGCGAAATGTTTTTGTAAAACTTGAAGAGTGTTAAGACAGCTAATATATAAGGTAGTATATACAATACATATGTACATATACATATATATAGGTTTTAATTTATATTTGTAGATTTTAATTCATAATTCAAATAAAATTTATTATTTAAGTTTTTTAATAAATTACAATTAACAACAATTCTTATTTTATTTTATTTATTTAAACTACGAAATTGAACTATCTGGCTCCGCTGCCAAATACACAATGAATCTAACTGTCTTTTCTATGAAAAGCTTTGTCTTTTTTTGTCCGGGTCAATCATGTATTCATGTTTTATTTCTTCCAATCCGCCTTCAATATTTATTTTAGTTCAGTTTAGTTTACCCCTACGGGATCGCCTTAACCCATTCGGGTGCTATCCCACATTCGACCCTCCTGACGCAGCATTCGACCCGAATGATGTGCTCCACGGCTATATGTACTCGACCACCGTGTTACATTTCCTATACTCTACTCCAACTTTCTCATAACTTTTCCTCATAAAGACCATGGTTAAGCTTCTTCACGATCCTATATGGTCCACGAAACTTCGGCATTAACTTCATACCAGCAACAAATTGAATGCGCTTGATTGCAACCTCAGAAACCGTCTCTGGAACTCTGTCTTTATTAAAACTCTTCCTATTCTCTTCGTGAATCCGTAGTATATTTTCTCTAGCTTCCTTCCTCAATGCATCACGTTTCTCGTTTAACTCTTTCATGACAACTTCATCTAATAAGAGTTTTATATCAAGATTGGCATTATTCCTCATGTTCAGTTCAGTCAGTATCTTAAACGGTTAAATACAGGTAATCCGTGGTGCGGTACTATTAATAGTCCTCTGTACACGGTCAACATATCTGTACCATTGGTCTGGTTTCTGTACACAGAGCTTGGTCAACATAGGAAAATTATCCTATATATCCTTTCAACTTGGCATTTCAGTTGGAATCATAAGATGCTGAATATTCTCGGATTACAAAAATCTTGAAACTTGTTTGATGTAAACGCCGAACCTGTACTGTAATAATTCTCTCTTTCTATAATATTTTATTTGCCATTGAAAGTAAATTTAATCCCCTGTAGTTTGTACATACAGCTCTGTCACTTTATACAGGAAGTGGTACGCCAAGTCAGTCAGAATACTTGTATTTTTCCGGCCAAATTGTACTAACAAATTAAAGCATTCTTCTTAATAAGTTGCCACCGCTGGCTTTAAAAGCTATGTCGGCAACCGTCTGTCCTTGTAGTTTTATTACTCTTTACCGGGGAGTTTCTTAATCTCATTTCGTTTGGGTTGGTTTGGTACATTTGAGACTATCATGTGACATGACAGGCATGTTTAAGAATACGTTCGTTTATATTTGAACCTTTGCTATGAAACCGGTTCAGCGAAAGGGTGTGTGTGGAATGTCAAGAGTTTTATTTTTTTTAGCAATTTTAATTTATAAATACTTCTAAATTGTAAACTTAAATTTGTTAGATTTCAGTTCTTTTCAACTTAATGTTAAAAAATTTTATTACTTTCCTTTGTTCTGCAATTTTATTTCCACAGTGTTGTCCAAACCCCACTGTATTAAAAATATGTTTTTGCGAATGCGGTTCATAATTTAGTTATAAGATTGTGTTTTATGCTCGTCCATTCGCGATAAAGTTTGGCAGAAAAGTTGGTTAAAATGGAAATTGATGTTAAAGTATAATTATAACAAGAGCACAGAAGATGGAAGAATGGTATGAAAAAGTGTGTATAATTTTCTGTTTTAACTTTCTTTCGAAATCTTACCACCATTTATTTTAGAGATTTTATAACACAAACACTGGTAAATATTTATGTACTATACTCTAATCTATGAACGCGCTCTTATGGGAACGGGAGCACATCTAAATGAAGTAAAATTAAATAAAATGAGAAGTCTCAATGGAGAAACGGCTGTTCTCAAATGGAGAAAAATGAATCGATATTAAACCAAAGAAAAAGTTTGGAGTGATGTGAAAGAAGATATTTTTTATTTCCGAAAACTATTATTGGATGTCCGGTGCGTGCTTAACGTTTAAAATTTTCGCTTAACGCGACTTACAAACAGAATAAGAATGCACTTTCAGGCACATACATATACAGGCTCCGAATTTCTGAAATTCGAAAATTTAACCAACTAAATAATGTCGTTCTCAATTTGTAATTTTGCTTTTAACGGAATTGTAGCCTGCCACTTGACATTAAACCTGTTTTAACAGAACTGTCACTAACATGAAATGGCTATCAACCAGCAACACACACACCTTGTAATGAAAATATTTAATAAAAAATTCAGAATAAACTTATTTTGCATACACACAGATTTTTATTTTTACTCTACCCTTTGCTGCCTTTTAGAAGCTTTTTTGTTTTTAAGTAGCGAAGTTTGTTTTGTTTTCGATTTAAAGGTAATAATTAAGAAGAAATAATAATAATAATAATATTCAGTTCTGAACATTTCAATAAGAAAACTAAAATAGACTTTAAGCGACTTATTAGTTTTAGTTTTTAATTAATAATTTTAGATAGTATAGGATCATATATTTGTGCTCTTGACCTTCCTTCTATTTCTATTCAGCATTTAGAGACGCTATGAAGAGTTACACGCATCACTCTGTTGTATACCACTTCTGTATGGAATGCTGCAGTCGTAACTTTCCAAACGTGCAATCAAAAGTGCCCGTGGGAATGGAATGGAATGAAGTGCCCCACGGAATGGCCAGTTTTAATAAAAAAGTTTTGACCATAAAAGTACTTGTGATAGTGTTATATACACTCAAACAGCGGCAGGGACTCAGAACGTAACAATATTTATTTATTTTATTTTTTAATAATTTTCCGTTGTCTTAAAACAAATTATTAAAGCCGACTGCTTCGTGTAGTCATGTAATTGAGCGGCTTGTTGTTGTATATGTGTTTTAAGTCCAAACTACAGCGATGTATATATGTATGTGTCGGATTTCAAAACGAGAAATTGTGTACATATACAGGAAGTATTGAATTGAATTCTTTTTTTTTTTTTTTGGCTGTTGTACATACATTTGTATGCATTTAAATTCTTTCGCTACTCTGCTTTCAAACTTCCAAGAAAATTGTTTTGTAAATTGTTTTTCCTTAAAAATATGTTTCGTTGTGTTTGTCTTGGTCCTTTTACTGTTTATTTGCTCCCTTCATCTTTTTTGTTTTGTTTTCAATGACTTATTGCTACTCTATCAATTCGATTATTGAGGTCTTTTGTTATTCAATGGTCCTGATGTTATTTTCAGCATGTGTTGTCTGACTTGTACCTTCCACTATTTCTATATTTTTTTTATTATATAGGAAATGTGTACATTCTATATACATATCTGAGAGAGCATACGGTTAAATAGCATATCATTTCCCTTTTTAATTTTTTGTGTATGTTATTTTATTATGTTTTTAAAAGTGGATTTAGCTTGGTTTTTCAATTTTTTTGCTTTTGTATTTCTGAGTTGGCTTTAGTCATATTGGCATAGTAACATTTACTCATATTTGGAATTTAACTCTTTGCATTCGGTTAACAACGTAAGTCTAGCATATTACTCGGTTGTCCCTTCTGAGGGGACATGATAGTTTGTTAGCGATTACGGACAAGCAAATTATTCCACCGCAATTTTTTAAGAAACACGTGTTCTCCAGTAGTTTTCTGTTACGACAAAAAAGAAATCCAATAAACGAGAGAGGAAATGTACAAGATCTCAGTTCGTACTGAAGCGTCGAATAGAAAAGATCTGCAGTAATAAGACAGTGTTGTGTTTTCGAAATTTACCGTTAGTTTTTCCCAAGGTATTTTTTACTCGTAACGTAAAAAACCAATATTTTACGTAAACCAAAATTTTCATCAGAAACGATAGTGGCATGCAGAAAAAATAATATTACACTTCTTGCGTGGAAGGATAAAAGAACTGTCACAATGCTAAGTAATTATAACAACTTTTTTGTATTTTTTTGTCAATATGTATTCTTCAATGTCCACAAATTCATGTAAAACAAATTTCTTTACAATTCCTTACTTTGTTCTAAAATTATGCTGTATAATATCACGTTTCCAGGATGTACGTTTTCGTTAAAAAGTGGTGGTCCGAAACGGCGCGGAGTGCAAAGGGTTAAGTATAATTTCCTGCCAAATGCCGCGACTTGTTATTATAAAACAAGGTATACACTTATATAAGCCTTTTGTCACATATTTTCAGTTCCTAGCTCATCTTGGGACTCAATTCAAAAATAAATCTAAAAGATGGAGTCCATAATGCAAATAAAGAAAATATCCACATATTAAGAAACGTAATATTTATTGAAGCCTAATTTTCTAGTTTTGAGATAAATATAAAAGTTCATAAAAACTTAATTTATTAATCTTTTACCAAAAATAAATTTTTTTGGCAAATAACTTTGGAATAATTAAAGCTATTCACAAACTTGAAAGAAATCTTGTTAAATTATTTCTCTCTGCCCTAATATTATAAAATTATTTAAAAGTGATAATATAAAAATAAATATCGTATTTTATTAAAAAAACCGAACATTTTTGTTACAATTATGTATACATATTTAAACAAACTTTATTCAATTAAGATTTGATTTTAAGGCGACATCGAAAGCTGTTGGTTAGTAACACAAACAATTTATGTAAAATATTTATTGAAATTAATTGAAATTTTATCAATAAACATACATATTTATGACCTGATTTTAATATTTGTTTCTTTATTGTATGTGTTAAATGATTGAAACTACATGTTATGCTAATTACCCTTTTAATTTTCTTCACAACTCTTTTTAACAAAGTTTTTATTTATATTATATTAAGTAAAACTATTAATTGGCAAAGGGGCCATTATCTCTCTAAACTATTTTATTTCTATATAACTTTGTATTTTGCAAACACTTCAAACTGAAATTGTTTGTAAATCGCCTAAAAATAAATTAAAAATATCGAAACGAAATCAATTTAAGTGTTGCACGTACAATTTTACTTCAATTGCTTTTTAATTTGAATTGTTGAGTGTACGTCATTTAACTTCAAGGACTTCATATTGTTTGCGATATTAAAAACTGTATGAAATGCTTGATGATACGGGTAGAGTACTTTATGCTCGATATTTTTGTATGATAAATGCTTGTATATACTATATATGTACATATATTTTTCATTACATTAGTTTTTTAAAACTTTATAAAAGCGTGAATAATTTCGGTCAAATTGTAATACTCTATTCAGTGCACTAAACGCTTCGGAATGAAAACTCGCTAATAAACACTTTTGGTCGGTAACGAAAATGAACGAAATTTGCTGACAGTCCTCAATCGACGTTATTCGAAAGAGTGCCATGCAAAATCTGGGAGTGAAGTTAGGAAATTCTTAAGACAAATAATTACGTTATTGCTTAAAATATTTTTTTAATGTTTTTCAATTTATATATATACAGTCATGGACAAAATTCTACATACCACAGCATTCTTCCAAGTCTCGAAAATCTATAATTTTTCACAAACTAATACAGATTTTCTTCAAATACATTTTTGATAACAATTAAAAATAAATTTAAATCACTAGAGAGGAAGGTATGAAATATTACAAATGGAAAGTAAAAATCAGTGACGAAAGTGTACCCACAGATTAAAAATCAATAAGCGGTTTTGTTGGAGATGTCTGATCTAAGGATTAAACCGTGGGCTCACGTCTAAATGATCTAACATTATACCCACCAGACCGCGGCGACAAGTATAGGCACTTTGAAATCATCAGCAAACGCCGTTATACCTAATTGTATATATTTTGGGTCAAATGCTACATTAGGAGGATATATCTAATTCAGTGACGCTCAAAATCTGAATTTCCTATCACATGTGAAAGGCAAAAAAAATTCTGCTGACGCTGCGTTGATACACTTACACTATAAGCTTACTTGTGTGGTTTCTTATAATGATCGTGTGTTTGTTGCTTTGTTTGTTGTTTTGTGTTGAACTCAGAGAACAAAATCAATTCAGTTGATGATTAGCACTTGATGAAGCAATACTTCGCTACGCAACTTTTTTGAATTATTTTGTGTTTTTTGCAAATACATCAATATATTCATCAATACATACATACATACACACATACATCAATATATTAATCAATACATACATACATAAATATAATCATCAATACATACATACATACATACATACATCAATATATTCATCAATACAGACATACATACACACATACAGCATTATATGCATCAATACATATATACATACATACATACATACATAAGTTCATTATGTAATAACATACACGCAACACAATAAACAAATTTTTTTTATTTTTCTAGTGTACGTGTTATAGAAATCAAAGAATTTTAATTAAAAAAAAAAGAAGACAATTTTGTAATTTTTTAATAAGTATAAAAATAATAAAGTTTATTCTTTTATTAACTATCAACCGCTCACTTCAAATACTCAAGGACAATTAAACTTCAGTTCTGTTGCAAAATATTATTTAACCAAAAAATGCCAAAATTATGTGTAACGGGATCATAAATATGTAAAAAATTAATATAAAAAAGAGTGATTCCTATTATTTACTTTCGCTTATGTATTAAATAATAACTACGTATCATATGAGAGAAAAACACTAATTCTCTTATACTCTGTTTGATATTGTAATTAGTACATGAGAAAGAGTACAATAAAGGAATATAAAGAATAACAAATTTACTTAAATAACAGTTATTACAGTGTGTTATAAAAATAAATGAACAATAAAATAATTATTTTAAAAATATTTAATATTCTGATGAATAGTTGTTGATTCTCGCAACATACTCCGCCCCAAGAACCACTGTTCTTAACGTTGCATAATATAGGCTTATCGTTGGAAGTGTTTTAGTCGAGCCCGACTGGCTCCGCTATGCTTCGACTCACAGCGAGATGTATAAACCTATATTATATGGTAATTGGTTAATTTTCAATGGGCTTCTTTTCCTTGGGGTTTGAAAAAATGTCATCTGTAGGGAGTAAACATAATTTAGTTATAGGTCGTTTAAATATTTTTTGTTTGGACAAAATTGTTGCTACTCTTATGCGTCCATCCGTACCAGGATGGATTTCTTGAACTCTACCAAGACACCATTGTCCTGGGGCACATCTGTCGTCTTTAATGAGAACAAGGTCTCCAAGGTTTATATTACGTTGGTCGTTAAAATGGTTTAAATGGGCGAGATTGCAAACGGTTTAGATATTCAGAATACCATCTCTTCCAAAATGATTGCTTCATTCTTTCAATGGCCTTCCATCTTGATAAATGTTGAGGATTGGTGTCCAGTAAACTTTCTTCTTGTACACAAACGGTAGGCTCGCCAATGAGAAAGTGGGAAGGCGTCAGTGCGTCATTATTGGTTGGATCAATAGAAAGTGGGCAGAGTGGACGTGAATTAAGGCATCCTTCAATCTGACACAACAAAGTTGAAAGTTCTTCATAACTCAAAACACGATCAGTCATTATACGTTTTAAGTGATATTTGACCGATTTAACGCCGGCCTCCCACAATCCTCCAAAATGAGGAGAGGCTGGTGGGATGAAATGCCAATTGGTTCCGCTAACTGATAGAGTTTGTCGAAGTTCCTCTGGTAATGAAGATTGGCTTCGATGATGAAGTACTTGCAGTTCTTTCGAAGCCCCTACAAAGTTAGTTCCACAGTCCGAGTACATATCCGTACAAGCTCCTCTCCGAGACACAAAACGTCGAAATGCGGCCAAAAATCCATTAGTACTTAAATCCGATACGGTTTCCAAATGTATGGCCTTTGTAACCATACATATGAATACACAAATATAGCCTTTGGATAACACTGCAGATCGTAATAATGAATTTTTCAGAGTAATGGGTCCAGCAAAATCTACACCGCAATGTTTAAATGGTCTTGTCATGTTGATACGAACCGAGGGTAGGTTTCCCATAATTTGTTGGGAGGGTTTTGCGTTGTATCTAAAACAGCGAACACAATTATTAATGATCTTTTTAGCTATTTGATTGCCTGCTATAATCCAAAATTTTCGTCTAACGTAAGACATAGTTAAAGTCAGACCACCATGTAAGGTTTTTTGGTGAGAGTCCAGTATAACCAAAGTAGACAATGGGTTGTTTTTGGCTAGTAAAATGGGGTGTTTTGTAGAGTATGCCAAATCTGCATTTTCCAGTCTTCCACCAACTCTTAGAATACCTCTATCATCCATAAAAGGCATTAATTTTAAGATATGTTTATTTTTAACAGCTACGTTAGAATTTAAATTTTTAATTTCGATATGAAAATCAATTGACTGGCTGACTTTAACAAGTCTTTCTAATGAAATCTTAATTTCTGAAGTTGAGATAGGTCCAAATAGCTTGGAGTTATTCCCTTTACAGTTATTGTAAAATCGTAAGCAAAGTGCACAAATTCTAACTAATTTATTTAATGATGAAAACTTTTGAAAAACATAAGGGTATGTTGATTCATTTAAAACATTGGTTACAATCTTTGATTTACGTTCTTCCAATGTTGTTTCCATGTTACAAATATTTTTTGGCCAACTTGAGGGTGGTCCTTTCAAAAACTCTGGCCCATGTCACCATATACTGTGTTTTACAAGATCTTCGGGTAAAATACCCCTTGAAGCGCAGTCTGCAGGATTATGCTCAGATGGAACATATCTCCATTCCTGGATATTTGAATGTCGGTGTATCTCCGCCACTCGATTTGAAACATATACACTCCACCGAGAGGGATGTTTTCTAATCCAGCTGAGCACCGTAGTACTGTCGCTCCAGTATGTAATATTTTTAACACAGATCTCTGACAGAGATTCTTTCACCTTGTTAGTCAATCTTACCAAAAGTGAGGCAGCGCAAAGTTCCAATCTTGGTATAGTTACGGTCTTCACTGGCGTAACCTTAGTTTTTGCTTGTAATATGTGAACAAAAACATTTTTTAAAGAACATACCCGTATATATACAACTGCAGCATATGCATCATTGGATGCATCACAAAAGCAATGCAGTTCGACTGTAGTTGAGGGATTATAATTAAACCATCTTTGAATTTGTATTTTTTCAAGACTTTTCAAAGTATTCTTATATTTCAGCCAAGTATCTTCTATATGTTGTGGAACTTCTGTATCCCAATCTAATCCCTCCAACCATAATTTTTGGAAAAGGATTTTAGCCATGATAGTGGATGGGGCAAGCCATCCCAATGGATCAAACAGTTTAGCGGATTCAGAAAGGATTATGCGTTTTGTTACTTTATCGGTTACTGGTGCATTTACTTTAAAAGAAAATGCATCAGAATCCCACTGGATTCCTAATGTTTTTACCACATTATCATGGTCAAAATTCAACGATACTGATTTTTCCCTGAATTCTTCAGGTATGTTATGTAAGAGCTCAGTAGAATTACTAATCCATTTTCTAAGATTGAAGCCTCCACCTTTAAGCAAAGTACATAAATTTTTCTGCATAGAAATCGCGTCGTTTAATGAATCAGAACCAGATATTATATCATCTACATAAGAATCGTTAGTCAGAATTTTTGACTCAATTGGAAACAAAGTAGAGTAGTCCTCAGACAGTTTTCGAAGAACTCTTATGGATAAGTATGGTGCTGGAGTCGTCCTGTAAGTTACGGTGTTCAACTCGTAAACTGAAATTTCATCAGCAGGGCTATAACGCCATAAGATTTGCTGAAAACGTCGATGTTCTTGAAAAACTTCAATTTGTCTGAACATTTTCTCAATGTCAGCGCAAAATCCTATCCTATGACGTCTCCACCTGTTGATTATCTGGGGCAGGTCGTTTTGCAGTGCTGGTCCGGAACATAATTCTTCATTAAGGGAAGCCTGACCATGTAAATGACTACTGCCGTCGAACACAACACGTAATTTTGTCGTAGAACTATTCTCTTTTAAAACTCCATGATGGGGTAAGATGTAAGAATTTTCATGCACATTTGCCGGATAGCTCCCTACTTTTCTCATGTGTCCTAATGACTCGTATTCTCGCATGAAATCTTTATATCTTTCAGAAAATAATGGCTGATTAGCAAAACGATTCTCTAATTGCATTAATCTTTTATATGCGTTCAAATGATTATTATTCAAATTAATAGATGGCGTACCATTAACAAAGGATTTAAATGGTAAATTTACGATATAACGACCGTTTTTATCACGCGTCGTTGTGTTTACGAAATATTGCTCACATAATGACTCTTCTTCGGTCATTTGTCTTCTCACTTCAACCTCCTCTTGTTCCCAAAATAATCTGAGAGTATTGTCCAAGTTGACCATATGAACAGTTATATTAGGAAACGAATGGTTATGAGTAGGCCCAGAGAAAACCCAACCGAACAAGCTTTCTTTGAAAAATAAGTTGTTAAACTTGAACGAACTACCTGGTATTATTATTGAGCTTAAAATATCCGAACCAAGAATGATATCAATTGGATCAGAATGATCAAATTGTGGACCAGCTAACGACTTTTCTATACCCTGAGGTATTTTAAGATTTGTAAGAATAGTATTAGGTGTATAGTTCGTTAGTTTGGAAAGAACCAAGGCTGCACAAGAAATGACAGGGGTATAATCAGTTGAGCATAATTTAAGAACTACCCATGATTTACAATTATCAATTTTAGTTTCGCCTACACCCTGTACAACACAATTAGATTTGTGTCTTTTGAGACGTAAAAGTTGTGCTGCCCTTTCTGTCACCAAAGTCCCTTGAGACCCTGGATCCAAGAGTGCCCTAAATGGAAATTTACCGTTTTCGCAATCTACTATTAAACGAATTGTTGAAAGAATGACGTTACTAAACAAGTGAACGTTGTTAGAGGAAACTTTTATATTTGTAGAAGCTGAGTCGATATCATTTGTAGGAGTTACATTTGAGGAATGTGATGTCTCAGTACAATCAGGGTTGTCCTGATGCAAGATGGTGTGATGAGCTTGCTTACATATATTGCAACGATATGTGGACGTGCAATTATTGTGTCGATGACCACATGAAAGGCAGTTACGACAAATATTGTTGCTCGAAATGAAGTCTTGTTTTGATTTAGGCGGAAAGGCAAGAAATTTAAAACATTTCGATAGCATATGAGGTTTTTTACATAGTAAACACAAAACATGTTGTTTTTGTGTAACTTGATTGGTATGAAAATAACCTCTTTTTGGCTTTGAATGATTAGCCCTCTGAAAGCGATTAATTTTATTTGAAGTTGGCATATCTTCATGTAAAGATTCGAGAGTTCTAAATGTTCTCTCCAAAAATTCGAACATCTCGGTAAGAGTAGGGATTTTTGTTGATGATTTAAGAGATTGTTCCCAATCCCTACGTGTGGCTAAATCCAACTTCTGTCCAATGAGTGGAATCAGAAGTGGATTCCACGTAGATGTATCAAAGCCTAAATTTTTAAGTGAACTAATACATTCTTGTGTGGTATCAAGAAGAGTTTTTATGGATTGAAAAGAACCATCCGATTTTTGTATGTTCAAAAACCTTTTAACTAAAACATCAACAATAACACGCTCATTGTGGTATCTGGATTTTAACGTTGTCCAGGCTAAATCATAATTAGCCTCTGTGGCAGATATAGTTTTAATTAAACAGGCGGCTTCACCTGACAAAGTGCCTTTTAGATAATAAAACTTCTGGACTTTTGAAAGGCATGTGTTATTATGAACAAGAGTGACATAAATATCCGAAAATGAAATCCACTCCATATAGTCGCCAGAGAATTTCGGTAAAGAAATCTTCGGCAATTTCGCATCTACGCTAGCAGACGTGTCTGCATGACAAGAAGGTAGAGCGAAAGTGCTCGAATGTGGAGGAGAAGAAGTAGTCTGTTCAGGAAATGCATCAAGAACTTGGCCTCTAAAAAGCAGAAGTAAATCGAGAAAAGTATAAAAACATTCCTCCTGAATGTAGGGAACGTCCATAGTATTCAAAGAAGTTTCGCGGATAATAGTTCCAATTTCATCATGATTTTCTTTAAAATGAAGGTTTATTTCATCTATTTCACTAAGAAGACTAGTAAGGTAACCTTTCGGTTTGTCGGCCTTTGCCATGAACCGCGAATGCAGCGTCGTTAGTTGTTCTAAATAACCACGTTGTTTTTCAATAATTTTGTCCAAATCAGTCATCGTACTGATATTCACAATTTAAACAAAATTATAAAAGGAAAAAACTATTTCAAATAATTTAATAAAAAACTAAAAATGTTAAAATCTAAAATTTTTGTGAAATATTTAATTTCAACTCGATTCCGCATAAAATTTAAAATTAAAGGTTAATTACCAAATTTGTTATATTTTCACTATTTTTTAAATTAATCTTAAACCTTATAGAAATCGAACTTTTAATCAAATGTAAAACACTTCACAATTATTCAGATTCCAACACACTAGTTCCCGGGTTTCGGCACCAAATTTTATGTTATAGAAATCAAAAAATTTTAATTAAAAAAAAAAGAAGACAATTTTGTAATTTTTTAATAAGTATAAAAATAATAAAGTTTATTCTTTTATTAACTATCAACCGCTCACTTCAAATACTCAAGGACAATTAAACTTCAGTTCTGTTGCAAAATATTATTTAACCAAAAAATGCCAAAATTATGTGTAACGGGATCATAAATATGTAAAAAATTAAAAAAAAAAAGGAGTGATTCCTATTATTTACTTTCGCTTATGTATTAAATAATAACTACGTATCATATGAGAGAAAAACACTAATTCTCTTATACTCTGTTTGATATTGTAATTAGTACATGAGAAAGAGTACAATAAAGGAATATAAAGAATAACAAATTTACTTAAATAACAGTTATTACAGTGTGTTATAAAAATAAATGAACAATAAAATAATTATTTTAAAAATATTTAATATTCTGATGAATGGTTGTTGATTCTCGCAACAGTACGATTCTCAAAAATTATGTTGAATTTTGTTCTCCGTATGTGTTTGAGTACCACTGATCTAATTCTAAAAAAATTAATCTTCATTTCGACCATAGTTAACAAAAGGCAATCGTTCGAGTACATACATTTTGAAGAAGAAGTACTCTTCAAGGACTCTTACTGAGTTAAAAATTTAGTTTTTTTATTAAAGTTTTTTTTATTAAATATTTTACTTTTAAGTTCACTTCGTGGTCCAAGCAGATATAACATGTTCCTTGCAGATATAACATGTAATTTAAAGTTTGAAAGTTTGACTAAGTTCGAGTTTGTTGGAATAGATATACTTCAACAAAAAATTTTTAGTTTTAAAATATGTTTGAATTCAAACATATTTCAAGGTTGCCAATTGATTTGGGTAGCAGTATCCGTAGTTTGTTGGGTAGTGTGCTGGCTTATTAGACGTGCCACTGTTCAAAATCCAAGAGACAAAACGAAATTTAGAAAAAATATTTCTTTGGCGACTGCCCCTCAACTGATTTTTGGCGGAAACTTTGAGAGCAAATAAAATTGCCATAAAAAATTTGTCAAGAATTTGTTGTTTGGAGTCGACCTTAAACTGTATAAAATTAACACACACGACATAAGTGGGTTCAGAAAATCAATTTTTTTTGTTTAGTTTTATTGTTTTATATAAAAAAAGTAAAAATATTAATATTAATAATAAGAAAGAGTTTACGTTACAATACAATAAATTAAAAGAAATTCAATATTATATTGTAATGATGAAGATTGGCAGCGTCAGCATCAGAAGTTACATATGATGTATGAGTGACTTCGTAACAAAAATTTTTTAATTTATTTTGCATTATCACAACAAATTTTCATTGTTTGGTTTTCATATTTAAAATTTTTGTTTTTGTTTTTTGTTATAAATATTTACCAGTTTTATTTCAACAATTGAAATGTAGTTGGGAATATTATTCCATTATTTCATACGAAAGAAAGACGTGCATTATATTTTATTTATTTTTATTGCGGATTTTTTGTTTAAGCGCCTAGGATATGCAGGAATGAATATGAAAAAGAAACAGAGAAAGAGATATAAGGAAAAATTGAAATTTGGAGAAAAATAATAATAAAACGCTGAGAAGAATTAAATCGAAAAAAAAATTTTAAATGGAATAAATTGTGGAAAAAAATTGTGTGGCATAAAAGGATTATTCATCCTTTTTGTTTTTGTTTTATTATTTTTGAATCGCTGTTGCATATTTCATTTGGCCAATTCACACAACTTTGTATCGTGTATGTTGTATTGAATACACTTTTTGTTTGTGAACGCTCAATGCTTTGCTATATTGTGTATTTCGTATTCCAAACGTCAAAAAGCGATACGAAGAAAAAGACCAGTATTTATGATTTGATTTTGAAGCAACAAGAAAAATATTACGGAAAAAAGTAAAGTAATTAATTATCTGTGCGAACAATTATAATTTTGAAATGTTAATTGTTGACTCAAGTTATAGAAAATATTTTGTATTTTTATTCTTCTTCTTAATTACTGGCATTTACATAACACGAAATCAATACAACTTCCAAAAACATATGAAAAAATGTGTATAAATGTATCGGATTATTATATGAAAATTATCAACAACAAGCATACACTGTTGTATATTCGTCCAACAATACAATGAATACAACGATACAAGGGCTTGTGTGAATTGCCCAATTATATTTTACTTCCCTATATTAACTTTAATGAGTTGCTATTAAAGAAAGTAAAGAAATAAAGTCAATGTGGCAGGAAATGTTGACCATTTTGGTAAGTTAAAGCACACGCAACTACTATTGACAAGTTGGCTGGCAGACTGACTGGTTTAATATTTTAATATGATTAAATATGATGGGAAAAAATAAAAGTTTTAACATACGCCCATATGTGTTTGCGTTCTCAAGTACAGTATACGGGTGTGATATTCTGATCATATACGTCTCCTTATGGTATGTAGTTATACAAGAATGAAAGAAAATTTTTTAAAATTAGGCTGTGGCCTATATATGTTAATTCATCTACAATATATGCAAATATACATATGTGTACAAAACGCGTACACAGTAATACATTTGTAATACTAAAATCGGCTTTCATAAAATCTATTATGCTTACATATGTATATACATATGTACATATTCATATATTATACATAAATATACTGTAATATGTATATTTAAAGGACAACCTATTTTCATAGTTTACGCGTTGTATATATGTGTAGGGTCTTCCAACAGCAACTTCTGAATTGTCAAATTACCTGTAATGTATTCTGTATCTTTTCGAAATCACCAAGGACGACCATAGATAACGACATACATATGTTCGATGAGCGGGCTCTGGCGCAGTTGGCAACTGATCCTAATTTCTATCGAAAAATAATCTTCAGCGATAAGACCTATTGCTGGATTGTTGATACCAATCCACACGATATCCAAGAGCGTCTACGGCATTCAGAAAATTCACTGTTTGTAGTTGCCAACTGATCCTAATTTCTATCGAAAAATCATCTTCAGCGAAAAGGTCTATTGCTGGATTGTTGATACCAGTCCATATGAGATCTAAGACCGTCTAATGCATTCAGAAAATTCACTGTTTGGAGAAGGCTGAATTCATCATCGTTCCATATTTCTTTGAGATTACTGTCAACGGCTTGAATGGCTTGAATTAGATGATCTAGACAACAACGAAATGTGGTTTCAACAGAACAATGCCACATAGCTCATGCTACATTGTATTTGGAGGTGATGTGAAGAGGCAACTGAGATCGATCGATTTGACTCCGTTAGACTTTTTCTTGTGGGGTTTTCTTTGGTCGCAAGGTGTATACGAATAAGCCTGATTTATAAGTCATAGAGAATTAGATATTTTGAATGAGCTACGCTAAGAAAAGTAGTGGCATCAGTAGGTCTTTCAATGGCAATAGGTCTTTTACTGTCACATATTTGCACTTGGAGGTGATGTGAAGTGGCAACCGAGATCGAGCAATTTGGCTCCGTTAGAATTTTTCTTGTGAGCTTTTCTTTAGTCGCATAAGCCACAACATAATCCATCTCATTGGTCAAATTCAATCTAATGTATGAGTCATGAAGAATTAGACATTTCGGATGTGCATCCACGTCTTCGAAACGAATGCAAAACTTCAATGATATCTCACGCACACTTTGTTTTATTTAACTTTAAAAATAGAATGCGCTTAACAAAGATCCTATACGTTAGTTGCTTTATATTTTGTATTTATCATGCTGCACATCACTTGCACATACTTGGTTTACATTTTTTATTCATCATACTGAACATGACTAGCACATACCATTAAACCATACAAGAGGGAGTTGCATTATTGTGGCGTTTTTTTTTTTGGTTTTTTTTCATAATACCATACGGCCAACTAATAGCTCAACGATGCGCGTATTAAGACATCTGCCGAATTTTTGGGAAAGCGTTTGCATGTTGAAATGTTTGAAAGAAAGCACTTAATTTTAATTATCTTAATTAACATTTTACATTCCATTTTAGCATTGTTTACAAGTTATAAAGAAAAAACAAACAGAAAATTTTACTATAATTTTGCAAATTTTGGAGGTCGATATTACAGAACATATGGAATGGCTATTTTTGTGAAACTTAAAAATTTTTCCGATAGATGCTACTTTAAGTTATCTTGTTATTAGCCATACGATAATCATATAAGAGAAGCATGAATGAAAGAATTATAAGCAGTGGGAAAAGTACTCGTATAATCCCTGATAAGATTAGTATGCTTTAAGATTAAAATGTGTGAATGATTTCCCGTTAAATGACGTAATTTCTATTTTATTTGTTCTATTAACGGTTGCTGAAAGGGGAGACATTATCACAAACAGAAATTTTCTGTTAGTGGAATTTACCCCTTTGTTTTTAATTATTACTATTTAACTACATACATATTTCATACGGTAAGCAAATATTCTTTAGATTCTATTTTTAGGTAATTCTTAGGTATTGTAAGTCATTTTCTGTACTTTCCTTTAACACTGGACGTTTACTCTTCATTTTTGTACATTAAGGTTACTCTTCATTAAATCGACGAACATTTTAATCCTAATTGATTACTGTTCGTCAAATCAACGAAGCTCATTTACTCTTTATCATATAATTCTTTTATTTTTGACCAAATTTCGGTTGATAACGACAGCTTGTAGTGCGTAAACGTACTTTGGTCGCCCATTTTTTTAATCCTGGATGGTCATTTTTGTACAGTAAGGTTACTCTTCTTTGAATCGACGAAGAAAATAAATTTTTTTTCGTCTACTGACGGCAAGCTTTCATTATCAACTAATGCTGGAGTTAAGCCCCAGTTATGCTACCGTAACGGAATGTAACCGCAACAGTAAGAAACAGCTGATCGTTTTTGTTATGTATAAAGCAATACGAATGGTTATAGAAATGTAATGTAACGTAACCGGAACGTAAGAATCTGTAAAAAATAGAATTTTCTTACATTTTTACGTGACATCTGCTTACCAGTGTTAACAACATGTCAATATTAAAAACCACCAAAACTGAAAATTGAAATTATAAACAGAATTTACATTTTATACTTATGTCATGTTTGTCTGTATATGGAATTCTCTTTAAATAAAACTTCACATTTTTTAAAAAACCAAATTATAATTTATTTCATTATAAACTTTTATAATTTGAAATAAAAATAAACACTATTTTACTATTACATTATGTAGGTAGCGTTTATTTTTATTTTAAATTTGAAAAATATAGTTATAGATTTTTAATTAATTAAAGCGTTCGAAAAGCATTTCACTTTACTTTTATTAGAGAAGATAACTACGTTTTAACGTTCGTACAAATTTGGTTTCCGAAATACCTGGCCTGGGGGGTTACTCTGTAACTCGATACAAAAATTAAAATGTACGTATTCGAACAAATTGTACTCTGTAGTACGAAAGTACGGAAATTTTTCGAAAGTGATACCAATGTTTTCTTTTTTTCGTACGAACAAAAAATTCTGTTACTCTGTATTACGAAAACGAGCATAAAAAGCTTAGTAAACATTCGAAAATTCTTCGTTAGCAATTGTGTTGGTGACAACTAATAATAAATTTAAAATGTAAGTAAATTAATACAAATACATTGCAAAATAAACATAAAATAATATATTTTAAACAATCTCAATGGAGTGAGTCAAAAAGAATTGTATATACCGACCAAAGACAATACAAAACTGTTGTGGACTTTATGATGACGCATCTGGATTTGGCCAAGGGCCATCTAAAAGTGCCGGATGCAAGAAACAAACCTAATAATCTGTGGCTGAAACTAAGAACAGATTTGGTTTCACTTGGTCCACCGCAGCGAGATGTTAAACTTTGGAAAAAAGTAAGCTTAGATAGATCTAAATATTTGAGTGCGATTTATCGCGGAGTTATTAAACATTTTAACTTTTATTAAGTTTGGACAGGCTATAAGAATGGTAGTCAAATTAAACACATTGATTCAAATCCACAATCAAGTTCACCAGTAATTACTCAGTATTTAGGAGGGATAAGAGTCTGGACACAAAAATAATTAGCTTACAGATATACATACATACATATATAGATATGCATACATATATGTATATATTTAATGAATTCGGTTTTCTTTTGTTTTTCGATATTTTTTTATAAATTTCTTTATTTTTTAAGGCGCTGCTAAGTTTATTTTTGGTTTTCTATGAAAATTTTCGAATCGAGTTACGGAGTAACCGCCCTGTTCCTGTAAAATAAACGATTTCACTTGCTCTATTTATATGGAAAATACAATCAAAAGCACTCAATTTTGTGCTTGTTTTCCTCAACACAAACTAAATTGATTGTTTTTGTTTGAGTGAAAGTGAAATTGTTTGGTTTACAGAAACAGTACATAAAACTTTTAATAAGTACATTTAAATAAATATAAAATCGTTGAAATGAACCTAAAAACTCTGTAGTGATAACACTGGTTAACAGCTGAATTAAAGTAAAACAAAAGGCGCCATATTAAAAGTGATAAAAAGAGTGAAAACGAAGTTTTTAAAATCTGAAATTAATATGAAGTTTGTTTAAAAAACAATAATAAATATAATAAAATAAAAACTCAAACCCAAAAACATGTCTTCTGTATCCATATCTTAATTTTTGTCTTTTAGTTTTTGCAATTTTTAGTTATTTAATTGTTATTGTTTATTTTTTTATTGTTTTGTTTACCTAAAAACATATGATTACGTTTTTACGTTCTATAATTGCTCTTACATTTTTACGTTCCGTGCACATTACTGTTACATTGCGTTACATTACGTTCCGGTAGCATAACTAGGGCTTTACCCACAAAAACGTAACGTACCGTAGAAAACGTTCTCTTTTTAGCATATGGAGAACAATGTAAACGCTTACCCAAACGTTCTCTCTCGTTAACAAAACGGAACGATCTGTATAAAACAGATTTTTAAGTGACATTTGCACATAAGAGAGAGAACATGAGAGAGAGCAGTGTTGTCACGAAAAAAAAATATTGTAACCAACATTTGTGAAAAAATCACCAAATAAGCAAAAATATGATCAAAATTAAATTCGCATTTTTTTTTATTTTTTTTTTTTAAAATTTAATTATAATTGAGAAAAAAGAAATAAAAAATAACGAAATAAAATTATAGTCTTACTAATTAATTAATTTTAACAAACAAAACAAAAGCTATTTTTATAAGAAAAATAATAACCAAATCCGGAAAAATCTACATATTGAACAAAAAACGGCAACACTGATGATGAGTGTGTATACCAATTTCTTTGCATTGTGTTATGTTTGGTTGTGTGTTGCTTTGTGTTCTGTTTCGTTTTTATTTACATTCTTCGTTAACATATGTCCCGTTTTGAACGTTTCTATAACTACACAAATGTTTTTAAGGCTACGTACGTTACGATTTTACGATTCTTACGCTTTGGTAACCAAGGCATAACGTTATTGAAAAAATTGCGAAATTTGATCAAACATAAAAGAGTTATATGATAAAGAGTAAATGAGCTTCGTCGATTCGACGATCAGTAAGCGTCCAGGGTTAAAAAGATTGGAGAAGAGTTTAACAAAGTTGAAGTGTCGATTATGGATTAATTCAACCACACTGTTC
This sequence comes from Sarcophaga carnaria, assembly GCA_958299815.1. Taxonomy (NCBI): domain Eukaryota; kingdom Metazoa; phylum Arthropoda; class Insecta; order Diptera; family Sarcophagidae; genus Sarcophaga; species Sarcophaga carnaria. Next base: position 69,921,855 of record OY283153.1, on the reverse strand, counting down.
ATTATTTAATAGAAATTATAGAAATTAACAAGTTTCAGAGTGTCTAGGTACCCCAATATGTGTAGCCAATTTTATGAATTTTAAGTAATAATTTGTAAAAATAATTGAGGATTTTTATATATATCTCATTAATTTATTTCTATTTTATAATAAAACAAAAAGCTTTTCATGATTTTTCACAAACCATAAGAAAAAAGGGAAACTTTCTGGTTTCACTTTGCACCGCAAAAGTGTAGGTATTCTTAAAATGAGGAAATTTAACCCTTTGCACTCGGCTGTTCCCTCTGAGGGGACCTGAAGAAACACGTGTTCTCCAGTAGTTTTCTGTTACGACAATAAAGAAATCCGATGAGAGGAAATGTACAAGATCTCAATTCGTACTGAAGCGTCGAATAGAAAAGATCTCGGTGTTGTGTTTTCGTAATTTACCGTTAGTTATTCCCAAGGTATTTTTTTACTCGTAGGGTAACAAACCAAAATTTTCATCAAAAAAGATAGTGGCATATAGAAAATATAATATTACACTTCTTGCGTGGAAGGATAAAAGAACTGTCACAATGCTAAGTAATTATAACAAATTTTTTATATGTATTACTCTTCAATGTCCACAAATTCATATAAAACAAATTTCCTTACAATTCCTTACTTGGTTCTAAAATTATACTGTATAATATCACGTTTCCTTAGGTACGTTTTCGTTAAAAAGTGGCGTAGAGTTGCTGGTAGGTAACGTCCGAAATGGTGCCGAGTGCAAAGGATTAAAATTCAAATATTAAAAATTTTAAATTTTATACCCCATTCCTCCATTTAACTAATTTTACATTGAATGTACCAGTTTTGTTAAGGTTTAGCGACTACGTAACTGTTCTCCCAAATGATCTCCTAAATACTCTGTTGGAGTTATAACAGGACTTTGTGCAATACTATTAAGCCTGTGGGGCATTTGGTAGGCAAATCACATCTTCACATTAGCAGCAGTATGATTGGGTTCATTGATTCATTTTATGAAATGTATTGATGTACCTAGACTTTTACTGTACTCTGTATATAATTTTTTTAAAGGTAAAATATTCTTACTTTGCTTTCAATAACAATTACATCATCATTATATATTTTATGATATATTTATCCATATCCTGTGTACTTATGAAATGTCTATGTTGCTACATGTTTAAAATTGGTGAACTTTTCGATTTTGTTACTGTTGTTCTTATGAAGTTTCCAATACTACTGTAAAATGTATTCACGGACATAGTCTTGAAGCTAAATTTATGAACTTTTACCCTAATAAATAACACGGTGTGATAGTCAAAATACACCCATAATGACATAGTCTGGGTTGTAATTTTTGTGGGGTATAACTCAAAAATATTCTTCTTAGATTTCTCGAACCCTCCAAACTTCTTTTATTTGACAAAAACAGTATTTTCTATCTTTTCACACAAAATTATTGATTACCTAAATATTTATTAACCTATTTTCGAAATTCAAAACTTTTTTTGAAAAGGGACAGATGAGCCTTTAAAATGGTATACATATGGTTCAAGCTTACATGTTATGAGTTTTGATCGGGTAAAATTGAAAAAAATGATTTTTTCTCATTTTTTCAAGTTTAGCTATTTTTAATTGCAAAATTTAATTAAAAAACATAAAATAAGTGATAAGTGACACATTTTCCGATAAACTATCAAGAGCCATCAAAAATTCTTAAAATTTTTGAACTTAAAGTTCATTTAAAAAAAATATATATGAAAAATGTAACTCGACTGTTAGACTCTAAATAATACGGTAAATTTTGTCCGATTTAATCAAACGAAGTGTCAATCTCTTCACAAGATAATGCATTTTTAGAATGTCATCACTTATTTCATATTTTTTTAAGTACATAATATTAACAAAATATTTTAAATCCAATATTGTTTGTATTTATTGCGGTAAGTAAGAAATTGTAAATAAAAAATTTAAAACGTTGAAATGGCCAGCACAAAGTCCGGATTTAAATCCGATCGAGAATTTGTGGGCAATTGTAAAACGAAAATTGGCACAGTATGAAAACTCTCCAAATAACCTTAAATCCGATCGAGAATTTGTGGGCAATTGTAAAACGGAAATTGGCACAGTATGAAAACCCTCCAAATAACCTTAACGAATTATGGCTAAGAATTGAGGCAGAGTGGCAAAGTATAAAGAGCGAAACCATCAAAAAACTGGTAGAAAGCTTACCAAAACACATTAAATCAGTAATAAAGAATAAAGGATTATGGAAAAAATACTGAATTTTTCATTTGAAACGAAACGAGCAAAATTGGATAAATGCTACTAAATAATATCTAAGCTGTATTTTATATTTAAAAGGAAATAATATTACTGATAAGTTTTTGTTTTAATTAGAGGATAGTCTAAATCAATGTTTAACATATGGATTGTTTTTTTTTTATTTTAATAAATAAAGTACAAATACTAAGTTTATATTTTTTTAATATTATGTATCCATTTTGCTCGCCAGTGTATGTATATTGTTTTAAAGGCCCATCCCTCTCTTTTCTAATAAGGTTTACATTTTGGACATCGGTTCAGAAATGTTAGTGTAGTCAATAAATTTGAGCGTAAAGTCCAAAAAAAATAGTGTAATTTATTGGTTAAATATCTATAAAGATAATTTCACAATCTTTTATGACATCTATAATAAACGTTTTCCAAACTTAATGCTTTTGCTTTATATACATCTGCTTTCTTCCGGTTATTGCTTTTCATTTTATTAATATTATTACTATACAATTGTTGTCGATGCTGTTGTTCAACGTGCAATATTCCTTGGTCATATGTTTTTGCTACTAATCCTTAACATTAAAGTATGTGAGAGGATGAAGCTAATTTTTAACTGCCACTATCGCTGTGGCTAATATTACTCCTGTTGCTTTACACAAATTGTTTTCTTCGGCAAGAGTAATAAAAAAGTTGTTACACAAAAAAAAATTCAAACACTTAAGCAAGGCTTGTGTGTGAATTAAAATAAATTCTACGTAGTAGTTTTGGTTGGTGCACTTTTAAATATGGAGAGCGACAAGCAGCATTTTATTATGTTATTCGTTATTCCTCTTTACACTCTGTTCGCGTACACACTAACAAATGCTCGGTAGATCTTTACAACGACGATCTTCAAACCACGACTCCTTACTTCACACGCAACGCGTCTCACACAAGACTGGCTGAATTCTTACTACTCGTTGCCTGTTTTGTCTTGCCTTTTTATATGCCCACGTAATCAGTCTGGCGAAGGTTCTTGAAGTCGAACGTTTTGCGTTCTCGAGAACTCTATCGCGACTTCATTGTTGTTTGTGTATTTTGTTCACATTGCTTGTTGTTGCGTTCTCGCTTACTTGTCTATCTCCTTTTCTTTCATACTGATGTTGTTGGTTTACTTGTAACAAGTCTGTTGTAATTGTTTGTGTAGCTTTGGCTCATTTTAATGTTAAACGATGTACACCGTTTCAATTTTCGTAACAATATTTTGTTGCTGGAGAAACATACAATCACAGTTACACACCAATAAACCAATCAGATGAAACACATGAAATTTCAATTGTTCTCCAGTGATTTATAAATAAACAGATTACAAATAAGTAAGAACCAAACAAAGCATAAAATACGATAAACTGCTTGAGGGAAATCTTAGGAATATTGAAAAAATAGGATAATGAAAGCATAACAATAGAAACATTCCGGAGATAAAATTAAAGAGATAGAAACAGACAATCACCTCATTCAGACATCCCAATCAATTTTCGTTTCAATCGGGAAACATCCAACATTAAATATTTTTTTATTTTTTGGTTGCCATTTTTCTTGTTGTAGCTCTTGCATTTTTAAGAATTTACTACGTTTACGTTAGGTGACAGACAAGCTATGCTCATTTGAAGTGGGCGTAAAAAATTGTTGACAAATTTCATGTTACAATGTGCAAATCTAAAATTACAATTGTACATACACTGTCTCAAATAATTGTTGTTTTTTACAGGATATTTATATAAAAGAAAATCTCATTAAACAGTTAAAAACGGTTTCTCAAAATTTTTCATACAGCAATAAAAATTCAAATGCTTTTTTACTCGAAATTCTTTGGACTAACGGGTACAATGTCCTTTGTCCGCAGAAACTTCTTTTCCATAGAAAACTCCTGCATTTGTGTTTTTCTTCTGCACGGGTTGTGGTACGGTGGAACCACACAATGGTTTCTTTTCTTTTTGTAATATATGCTCAAAATTTTGATACATTCCAAGTCACCAACATAACGAAATATGAAAAAATATTTCTTCTTTCCTCTCAGCATATTTGTGTGCAAAAACTCAGAGAGTAAATAAAATTGCCATGAAAAGTTTCTCAAAAATCAGTCAATCGGAGTCGACTTTAAACTGTAGGTCCCGCACCTCATGTATAAAATTAACGACACACACACGCAACATAAGTGGTATAAGAAGCTAGGTCGCAATCCTGTCAGAAGGGTTGTAATGACTAATTATGACATATTATGTTATGTTATATATTTTCATGTTCATCATATATTTTACATATTGCATGACGTACGGAGAATTGTTTGAGTCAGTGTAAGATGTCACAAAAATGTACATATCATTAAAAAACAACACGAAATCCTTTTTGCTTCAAAACAAGTATGAATGAATGTCCGTCGAAGTATTTTCTGTTATGTGGTCATATTTTTGGTGAAAAGTGTTAAATTTTTCTTTAACTTATACTAAAAAAGCCTCAAGTATAGTACTTAGTTTCTCTCTTAATAAAGAAATATAGTAAAAAAAAAAAAAAACATAATACATGTAAAAGGAATCTATTTTTAATAAATCTAGGAATACTCCTGTTGAAGTAATGTATGTTGAGAAAATGACTTTATGCAAAGAACTTTATGCAAAGTATTTTCAGTATAGATTTTTTTATATTTCATGACAAGTAAACTGTTCTTATACAAAGTCAAAGCAAAAGTGGTTAACTAAATTCAAGTAATATTACTTTAAAGCAATTGTACTTAATAAAGTAACGGGATCATCTCTCACTAAAGTAGTACTAATGAGAGATATTATAAATAATTAATACGGGAAAAAGGATTAAGATAATAGACAAAAATAAAACTGGTTTTTCTACATTCTTTAGATAATGTACTAAAATATTTTAATATGTACAGCTGAAGTTATCTAATTAGTAATATCAAAAAGAATCATGTTTACTAATTATATATATAATTAGTAATATTAAAAAGAATTATGTTTACTGATATTATATATATGTATGTATATGTATGTATATGTATAAAAATATATGTATATAAAAAATGTATTTTCGGCAACAACACCCATACCTCACTTTGGACAAAAAGGAACAAAAGTCGTGCCAGCTTTCAGAAAAAAAAGAAAATTTAAAAAAATTAAAAAAAAAAATAAAAAACTCGAACCCAAAACAACACAACTTCGAAAATCTAATGACGCACAGTGAAAATTAGTATTAATTCAGTAGTGGCGCTACTTCGAAGAAAAAACGCAATACGAAACGACGCAGAGGTATGGGTGTGAATGAATTTACATTTAGTAGGGACATAAATATTGTTATAACGCTGAACACTCCCATTTAATAAAAGAATTGCATGTATTCATGTTATTACCCTATGGGTTATAAAACATCATTCTGTAGCAGGAATTCTAAATTATTTCAAGTTTCACCATGGAGTGGTCAGATAACGATAAGATGTGTGTGGCCTTAGTAGGTTCTGTGTTGGCTTATTAGACGTGATGCCAACACACAACAACAAATAAAACAACTTTAAATAAAAAATGGCGCGTAAGGTGAAAGGTTTATTTATATTAACACTAAATCTACCGACACTTAAAGTATTTTTATACCTATTACTATTTATTTAAAATTTCTAATGATATGAAACTTCATTTCGTATTATGCCATCAAAGTTGTTTAAACTTGATAGTCGCCGTAGTCTAGTAGATAGTGTGTTGGTTTATTAGAAGTGAGGCAACGGTTCAAACCCAGGTCAGATATCTCCAACATAACGCAATTTGGAAAATAATTTCTTCTGCGACTTCCTCTCAGCACATTTCTGGCAAAAACTTAGAGAGTAAATAAAATTGCCATAAAAAATTTCTCAAAAATCTGCGGCTCGGACAAATTATGTATGTGTTTACGTATATATTAACAAATATGTATGTAAACAATTGGTTCAAAAACAACCATTTAGCATAAAACACGTGCAACAATCTTTATGCTTCTATTTATTTTTAGCCAAATTAATGACTTACAATCAATGCGAGTTAGCTAAATATGCAATACAAGACTTTTCAAGTTTAAAATTCTTTTGCAATAGCGTTTTATTTTCTTAGATTTTCAGTTTTCAAAAGGTTTTTAGATCATTATAATTGTTCAACTGAGGTATTAATTGTTGGTTTGCTTAGCATTTCAAGAATAACATTTTTCGAGTGGAATTCAAATTTCATTCACAAATACTGTATGTACATGTTTTGTTAGCAAAATTTGTAGGGCAAGTCGCAATAAACCTTTGGGATAGAAAAAACATATTTTTCTTACTTTGGCTTACAAATCCGTATATACAGTTTTCAGTTCTTCGACAAAATCGTAGGTTTAGGTTTAGGTTAGAGGACGTGTACTTGTCAATTGGGACAAGTACAGTACCCGGAGGTCGAATTCACCCATTGTACGGAACGTCCTTAAAATTGAAGGATAATAGAGGGGATAGGAAAAAGTGAGGAAGTAGGAAAAGGAGTGAAGAACGAAGGAATTACACAGACCAAACAAAACATAAAGGGAGAGCGCGACTACACTGATAAAGCCCTAGCACTTCCCAACCAGCTCAAGCTACTAATTAATATGTGGAGAGCCTTGATTCCTGCTCTCGACACAGAATTCAAACGTTCAAAGAAGCCCCTGCCAAGGTTCCTCAAACTCAACCAACTACGGGCTGGGTAGTTACAGAGTAGGTGCTCCATAGAGAAAACCGTAACTACGGCGTATTTTATTTAAGTGAGGACTAGAGTCTCAAGTTTCAATAATTTTTGTTATCTACAAATTTTTTTTTAGATTTTTAATGGTTTCGTAAATTGGTCATAAACACTGCAAGAATTAATTTTGTCATTTTAAAAACTTTAGTTGATATAATTCTTTTTGGCTAAAATATAGGCCGAAAAAGTACCACAAGCTTCGCCAGGCAGTTTTCTTAGATTCTGAAGTAGCTTATGAAAATGGAATTTTTCTCTGAACTATTACTCCAATACTGAATTAACTGGCAAACCATGCAGAGGCTTGCAATAATTTTTTAATGTTGATTGTAGAATATCCGGCTATATCTTTCAAAAGTAGATTTATTTCTATTAGACTGTTGCTAAAATACTTATGGATTTCTTTGATCAGAAAGTCAAAGCCAGGGGTAAACACTTTCGATACCTCTGAACAACAAAGGTTAATTTAATTAGATTTAAAATACAGCTTAATTAAATTTTTCGGTTGTAGATTTCTCTACAAGAACAGTTCAATTTTAATTTTACAGATTTTAAAAGTAATAGGAGAAAAAATAGATAATAATAAAAAAATGTAAATTCCTAAACTTATTTTATGGGGATAATCTTGTTTCTCCCCAATAAAATCTATCTTCCCAAATATATACTTTCATCTCTATCTTCAAAAAATACATCAACATTCTGAGCAAAAATCTCTAAATCTGACAATACTTTCTGCGGAGTAAAGGTTGAGCCACATAAAATTGGTCATACTTAGTATTTTGACATTGGCAACAGACATCCAAGTAAAAACGTAACGTTGAAGTTGACAGAATTAGTAATTTAATATGTATTGAATTTGCCTGCACACAACAAAAAAAAAAAAAACAGAGAAAAAAGCAAAGCAAAGCAGCTGACATATATCAGCATAGTAGTCAGCACGTAAGCCAAAAGTTAAAAGTTGTCAAACTTTATACGTTGCGTTGGCGGAGTTGCACCGAATGATACAAAGCATATAAGAAACATATATTTCAACTCTGCTGTCAGTTAGAAAAGTTTAATATATACGTATGTATGTATATATACAGTTATGAGTGGGCTACATTAATTTTATGATATAAACTAGATAATTAATAATGGATGACATCACTGGCGACGGCAATTGTTGCTTTTATTACTTTAGGTTAGGTTAGGTTAGAGTACGTGTACTTGTCAATTAAGACAAGTACGTGCCCGGAGGTCAAATTGATCCAATGTACAACGTCCTAGTTCCTCACAAAACTTATGTTGTGTGTGTTAATTTTATACATGAGTGGTGGGACCAACAGTTTAAAGTCGACTCCGAACGACAGATTTTTGAGAAACGTTTTCATGGCAATTTTATTTACTCTCATAGTTTTTTTGCCAGAAAACTGCTGAGAGGAAGTCGCCGAAGAAATAATTTTTGTATTTAAAATTGATACCTGGCCTGGGGCTCGAACCCTGACTTTACGTCTAATAAGCCAACACACTACCTACTAGACTACGGCGACTACTTTAATTACTTTATTATAATTCTTTTTTTTTTGGCGTTCTTTAATTTAACATTGGCATCAATATTTCTACGTTTATTTTTAAACAAAAATTCTAGTGGTTCTGCATAAAAAGAAAATGGAAAAATGGTAACATTGAAGCGGAATTCATGGTATTTTTCTCAAAATTAGTAAACAAAAGAGTTAAAAAAAAGAGTTAAGTTTTTATATTAATATTGATAACGAACGATAGATCATAGTTTATTACTGAAAGAAAAATCTCCAAGTAATTTTTTTTCACAGACAAATACCGATCGTTTTTTTTATCGCATGTCAGATAAAACAAATATTGGAATAAACTTTAAATCTTTTTATTTGAAACAATATTATTATTATTACAACACATTCTTTTATTAAGATTTTCCCAGAGGTTTATTTTTCTATTCAACAATTTATTTTAAACTTATACAATATGTACCATACAATGTTTATAAAAAACTAGTCATTTGAAATATATTTTCAAAAACACATTTAATCACATCTCTGCCTGAACGTTTATGCAAATACCATATATTGTATGCCACAAAGTAATAACAAATATTTATGCATACATCGATATCAATGTATGTATGTATACATAGAATAAATGTGTGGCTCCGTATTCATAAGTAATACTTATCAATCCTTAATTCTATATGGCTAATATAGGCGCCTCAAATGGGATTAAGCAATTTATTTTAGATTTGTTTTCATTTTTAAATTTCACACCATTCATCTAGGATTTGCTGTATTTTATAGGTAATTAAATAGTCATATATCTAAGGCTTAACAGTCTATGTTAAAATAATAGCACTATTGAAGCAACTTTTATTTAATAAATTATAAATTTTGTGTGCCCTGGTGGTCCAGTATGTAGTGCGCTAGACTATTAGCGTGTTGGTCGTGGGTTCGATTACCACCAGAGACTTTGATCTGTCACATTACATCGATCTTATGATCTAAGTTACTTATCCCAAGTAATTAGATATAATCTTAAAGATTATAGTGTCAATATTAAGCTTTAGTCAGTTATACTTCCTATGCAACCTTGGTTAGTGTAGTGGTGGCGCCAGAACCCCTAACGGGCGTACTACTAGAGCGATAAAACCAATAATGATCAAGCCGGTCTACAAACAAAATTTAACCCTAATTCGCTGAAACCAAGCCTGTCAAAGGTACATAAGATCCAAATAAAATTCGAACGCTTCAGATCCTATGATTCGGGTGCTGGCAAGGTGGTATTGACTGAATCTACCATCAAATCGTTTTCTCAGATTCTAACAGAAATATTTGAAGATATCCGGAATAAGCGGTCTTCACGGTCTTGAGTATTGTACTTCGATCTATTAACTCAAAAGGGACTTCAGCATCAGTCGTTCTACTGACAAAATAATAAAAATGTTTTGGTGGTAAATCTGCCAATCATTTCATAAAGCAAAAGGAAAATTTTGTGCTGTGGACAAAAACTATTATTGCACATCTTAAACTGTATAACGTCTAAACGGTGAGGATGATAATCTATCAGGCACGGAATCCTTCAGAAAACCGAAACCAAAACCGTGTGCAAGACCATTCACGGAACGAACAAATGATGATCTTATTTGGGCAATCACTGACATCAATAACGGCGGTGTATCATATCATCAAGCAATTGAAGATTGGTTGTCGTCCCTACTTTAATCGGCGCGTTTACAATAGAAACAATTCAGGATAAATCTCACATCTGGCACAGATCAGCGGTATAAGACTGCAGTAGAGTCGATCGTAGAAAATGACATGGCTCAAAAAAGAATCTATTCCACAAAGGTCGAATATCAACAGATCTAACTCTATATCTTGGAAACATATTGGACGGAAAAACAAACTGAAATCTGTATATTATATCGAGACCCGTTTTACAGACAAAGTCACTCAAGTACTCACTAATATAATGTTCCGATTATTGCAGCACTGCTCAGTCTGAAACAAGATCTATAAGGAGTGTGTGCATACAGTAACAGAATACATCGGTGATATATACCGACATTAACCGATTATATATACCGACATTAGCTATAAAGCGACCATTTTATCCCTAGAGTGTGTCTACACAACATCTAACAGTGCCCAAGAATGCCAAGTTTCTTTGCAGGTGATAGCAAAGCAGTAGATAAGTAAGTAACAACAAAGCTAACGCAACTCCAAAGGCTGGTACAACAGAATATTCGAATGAATTCATATTTGAAAATGACATTCCTTTGCAGAGAGGCAAACAAGTGATTTTACCAAAAAATTTACTTATTTGCAAAGTGAAAATGAGATATACACCATAATTGAAAAAAGATTAAACATATCTGGCCCACTATAAATAGACCTGTGTACACACGCCCAGAGACTGGAAACATTTCATAAAACTTCTGCAAAAGCGTGAATGGCTCAGAAGAAGAAGAAAATAGATCAGAACAAATTATTTTTTGCATGATTTTGTTAAAATCCATAACTTTATAAAATAAATAGGTTGCAAAATTCCACATAAGACTTATAGATAAATGGCGGAATAGATATAAGCCAAAGTTAGGTTTGAATCTAATCTAAAATAAGTTTTTATCAACATACTCCAAATTAGTATTGTTACGTTTTTACATTTTTAAAAACGTTTAAAATATGAGTTGGTTGTTTGCAAACAAAATAAAAAGAAACATGTGTTTAGTTTCAATTAAACTCTTTATTGTTCGTATTACCTTTGTGTGCCACCGTTTACAACTTGACGAATACAACAATACCTGCTTATTCGCATTTCTTCTTTGATTACAACGCAGATCTTTTCAACTGCGATCTTCAAGCCACGATTGTTCTCTTTACACAGGACTGGCTGAATTCTTACTACTCGTTGCCGGCTATGTCTTGCCTTTTTATATGCCCACGTCTGTTCACGTTGTCTTTTGGTCACGTTGCTTGTTGTTGCGTTCTCGCTTACTTGTCTATCCCCTTTTCTTTCATACCGATATTTTTGGTTTACTTGTAACAAGTTGTTTTGTTCGTTTTGTTTGTGTAGCTCTTGCTCATTTTAATGTTAAACGATATTACACCATTTCCATTTTCGTAACAGTATGAATATGTGTGGTATTATTTCGTTACATGTATAGTAAACACTGTGTTGGTGAAATTTATGTGTTATTTGTTTTTCAGTGTTTTGAAATATATTAGAGTGACGCAAAAGAATGACTTATAATTTTAACAGATTTTTGTTCAATAAAGCGGATGTTATAAAAAAATCAATTTAATTTCGATATAAACTAACGCCTGCAGTTTTTGGGAAATCTCTATTTTATATATATGTTTTAATAAATTTGTATCTTTTCGATCAATTCGACCTGTAGGTAGGTACATGACTGTTTGGCAGTCGGTCTAATTCAAAGTTTTATATTTTGAAGGCTATCACAGTAACGATGGCTTTACTCTTACTTTAGATAAAATCGAATATTAAACAATTGTTGCTACTTTAATGACAACAACTGCATTCAAATATGTTGGTGTTTACATCTGCCATGCTTCACAAATAATTTCTTTTTTATTGATGATGTTATTGCTTTACACATGCACAATATATAAAACACAAAATGTCATTGCTTATAAATAAAATATAATTCAAAAAAACTGTAATTAAATAATGAATATTAAATTTTAAAAGTTTTTCTTGATTTTTTTCTGCTTCTATTGTGGCAAACGCTTACAAAATAAATTATTTATTAGAAATCAGACGGAAAAAAACCTTAAATTGATTTTTTTTTACATTAAGTGCTACAATTTTTAGTAGTAAATTTCAGTTTATTTATTAAATCTTTTTTAAATTCTTTATAATCTTGATTTTTGGTTTCATTAAAATTGAAAATAAAATTACATTATAACTTTGATTACAATATATTCATATAATTTACAATACGTTAAATAATGAAATAAAAATTTCCAACATAATTGATATGATTTGATTGATTTTGCTAACAAAACTCTAAAGGGGTGTCATTAATCACTTATGTTTTATTTAGTTGTTTCCGTAAAATTCTTTTTAAAGTCAATAAAATGTATTGGAAACAAAACATATACATATCCGGGCATATTAAAAATTCTGAGCCTTATCGATTTTTTATTTTACAATCATTTGAAATTTAAAAAAATTAAATTTTTTTTTGAATTAATTAGAATAGCAATTTGATTTCTTTCTGTTTCGTAGTTTATATAACAACAAATATATAGAATTATAGAGACGTAAGTCATATATTAAATATAATTCTGCGAATTGCTTATGAATCTGCTACGATATGCTTCTCTATAACAAAAATCCATATTATGAACTAGGCTATTATTGGTTAAACCGTTCAAAAGACGTAATCTGCTTCAAGCGAAAATACAGTAGAAAACAAAAGTCTTAGTACGGCAATATATTTTTTTAGCAATTTCATGAATTTTATTAGCCAAAAGTTTGTATAAAAAATTATAGTTTTTATATTTATTTGATTAATTTCTGTTTTATTATAAAACGAACAAATTTTTTATGTTTTTCACACAACCAATGAAAAATAACTAAAACAAAAACTAGTATATTCAATACCAAATAGATTAAATAAAGTCCTTAAACTTAACCGTAGATCGAGCCTATGTATCACTTTTGATACATACTTGTAGTACATGGAATTGTCACGATTATTGATAGATTTTGTTAAATAATTTTAATATTTTAATTCATTTTAATAAAACTATTTACTTACTATTATTACATTTTATTATCACCTTTATAAAATTTGCGCCAAAATTTTTGACATGATATACAGGACAGCTTATTGTCATTCGCATCAGTAACACTCTCAGTTGAGGGCTGACTGAAACCTGATTGTACAAACCATTCTTGTGATTCGTTAAAAATATTTGTTGTCAACGACATGTGAGGTAAAAAAGTTTCCCGTTGCAATAGAACATCGATTTAACAATAACAATTTGCTCTCTTTAATTCCTCTCTGGTTTCCCGGGTACGGGTTTCCCCAAATACTTATGTAAGTAGTTGCTACGCACGTAGCATGTACTTGAATCTAAAACTGCCAATTCGACTTCGGTCGACCACGAAATTTATAACGAAATATATATCCTTAAATTAATTTCCCTAACAATCACTGCAAGTATTCCATCATTAAGTATCAAATTTCAATTAAAATCGCTGGAGTTAATTTTCAAATTCCACAATAAAACTAAAAAGTTTTTGAATTCTGTTGCTAAAAACTTTAATTTGAGATGAAAATATACCAAAAATAAACATAAGCATCATTATTTAAATATATTTTATTTAATTTTCTTACCTTTTAGGCGAACAAAAAATTAAATTTTTAAAAATCTTAAAAAAAGGATATATTGGCTGCTCTGAAAGTATGATAGCTAATCCCAAACTGTTTATACAATATTATTTCTTACATAAATCTACAAGTTGTGTGATAAAAGTTTTATGAAAATGGTTAAAATTTTCTAACAAAAAATTAAATTTTTAGAAAAAAAATCGTTTTCATTCGAATTTCAAAAAAAGGCTTTAAGCATGATTATTAAAGGCTGCAAGACTTTCAGTTCATTTTTCGAAAAGGCGTAATAGGTGTAAATATATCATTATTAAAGCGAATGATTCTGTTATCTCATACGTACGTAGTAATATTATCATCTGTAATAAAACATGGGGCGAAACACATTTTTCTAATGTTTGTCTGTCGAGCAGAGCAGTAAGAAAGACTCTATAAGATTTCAGGAAACAGCTGCTAGCAATTTGCGTAAAAATTGGTAATATTTTTTCATCCTAAACTACTAAAGGCAGTTCGTTCTGTTCCAAGTAGTACCATCTTTGGTGATAAACACCCTGTTTTCATGTTTGTTGCTGCCAATACTTTCTTCAGTTCATAAGACGAGCATATATTTTCTTCTACTTCAAAGTCTTCAGCAGCAGGAATATTACACATATAATTAATATACAATCGGTCATTACAACCTTTCGTTATAAATTGGAAATGTCTGACCTGAGGTTTGAACCTTGGTCTGACGTCTAATAAGGTAACACGCTACATACCAGACTACGACTACTTCAACCATTATCAAGAACATATCAAGAATAGAAAATGCAATCTTTTCACTTTCGTCCACACTTAACTTTCAATTCTTTCTCAAAAACCATAAATAATATATTATTTACGATAAAACTTCACAAAATCTTTGAAAACTTAAACAAATTGCATACTCAACTCATGATACATAAGCCAGAATTACGAAGTTTTTGAATTTTGTAACCCCTGTTCGAAATTTTCTTTTTTATTTGGTTTAAAATAATGGCTAAAAAATACTAACGAATTATAAAAATATCATCATTTTCTACATTAAAGTTATGTAGTCTAAAAAATTGAAATGTATCATTTTTGATACAAAGCTCGATCTACGGTTAAGTTACCACCAAGTACTAGGTATAACATTTCAATACATTTAGACTTTGAATTTTAAATTATCTCTCTTTTCTTCTTAGGGGTGCCTACATTTTTGCGCTGCCAAGATTCGCCAGAATGTTATCCTTATTTTTCTTTTCTTTTGTGAAAAACATAAAAAAAATTTTTGTTTTAAAACAGAAATAAATAATGGAAAAAAATAAATATAAAAACTATAAATTTTTATACAAACTTTTGTTTAACATTCATGAAATTTATAAAATATATTGCCGTACTAAGACTTTTGCTGTCCACTATATGTAAATATCGAAAGACTGGCTGCCTATTAGATGGTCTTTAAACGTCCGCTTTATGGTACAATACCGATTCTGTCGCTAATGTGAAGATGTAAATGGAGTGCCTTAAATATCTTAAGGGATATTTAGCTAAATATTGGGTGAAATATTTCAATATATTGGGCTCTTGAATTTTAAATTTACTATGAGTTGGGGTACCCACACTTTTGCGGTTCGAAAATAGGGAGTCACCAGAAAGTTTCGCTTATTTTGCCTATGATGTGTGAAAAATGTTGAAACTTTTTGTTTTATTATAAAATAGAAATATTTTAATAAAAAAATAAATATAAAAAAATTTATTATTTTTAAATATTATTGCTTAAAGTTCATGAAATTGCTAAAATATATTGGGGTACCTAGAGTTTTGCTGGCCACTGTACATTCCCAGTATTTAATACAGAAATTTATTTTTATAATTGTATTAATTTCTTCTTTGAAACTTATATTCATTTGTAAAATACAAGCGTTGTTTTTTTGCTTTAAGGGCTTTTACCGTTGACATTATATAGTCAAATTAATAAGAATGGTCAAATTAATTAATAATCTTAACACAAAGCACATACGCGTTCGCATATTTACAAATGCAACATCCATTCGTAAATTACAAAAGCTATTTGAAACTTTAAATACACTAAAAATAACTAAATTTAAACAATAAACCAACCGTGTATGAAAGTATCATTATTTGATTGCAAACTAAAATGTAACGCAACTACTATCCGTAGAAAACATAGCCACAGAGAGCGAAAATAGTAGAAAAAATCTAAAATTCTGGCGACTAAAGGCAATGCAAGGTGGCCTTAAGTAACAATTTTAACATGAATATCAGTATGTAAAGGATATACTATGCGTGTGCGTGTGTATATTCACGAGTATAGTTATCATACAATGTATTCGGCTTGATATTAAGAGAGCGTGTCGGTTGATTCGCGGGCTGTCTTTCGGGTTGTATGGTTGATGGGCTGATTTACTCGTTGGATAATTGTTTGTGTTTCGCAATTGTGGTTTGAATACTTTTCGGCACTTGTTTTGTAAGAGTACCTGCAAGTACGTTTAGTTTGATGGACTCTCTTTTGTATTTATGTGTAGTTTGGCTTCAGTTTTGTAAATTTTATGCCAAAAATTTCCAAGCCGTCATGTTTGAGGCTTACAAACTAACTTTTTAAAATTTATAACAGACATTGACTATGAAATAACGTAAATGGGTTGAGTGGGTTTGGTCATGTGTAAAATTATAAACATTCATGTGGTTAAAGTTTTGTAAAATAATTTTAAATTAAATGAGCACTTCTAGCTGAATAAAAATAAGTAGTCTTTGGAATAATAATTTGCAGTATACGAACACAGAGTGGGGTACACAAATATGTACAGTGCACGCGCGCTAATGTGAACACCGTTTAATGTGAACATTTTTTTGCTCCATTGACTACTCTATAAGATGATAAAGTGTAAAAAGCCCTATAATTTGAACAGATTTTTTTTTTTAATTTGGAACGTTGAAATTCTGTGTTTATTAGTTGCGGGAATTCCCGTTTTAGGTGTACATACATATATGTATTTGTTAGTACATCATTTTTCATATTTATTCTTCAATTGCTATTTTGATACTGTGAAGAAAGTTTGTGAAGATTAAATTATAAAATGTGTCCTAAAAAATTCTAAAAAAATAAAAAAAATCATAAATAAGGATTTTGTTTAAAAGATGGTTTTAAAATTTTCGGTATTCGGAAATGTGAACAATTCGCAAAAGTCAACAACTCCAGTTTTTATCAGTTCACATTAGCGCGCGTGCCCTGTATATATATTTTTTTTAGTTATTTCGTTCGCAGAGTAGTATTTCTTGCTAATAAAACTCATGAAGAGTATTTTTTATTAAGATGTATTAAATGACACTTAGAAAGAGTAAAATGGTAGCCATATAAAATGTTGGTGAACAATACAATGGACATTATTAAAATAATGAATAGATTTTATTTTTGTTTTTTTTTTATAAAGTTAATACATCACATACTGTATTTAAACTTCTTTTATTTTTTGAAATTTTAGTTGTATATGAAATATATTATTTCAGCTCTTTTAGCCACTGTCAAAAACCAAAGAATTGTCTACATATTTTATTGTTGGAAAATATTAATAGATTTTATATTCTATCTTTGTGGAAAAGATGCTCCAAGGTTTCAAAATTGGCTGACATCCTCTGTGGGTCACAAGACAGATATTGCCTGGTCAAGGTCATCAAGAAGAATTTTTTAAAGGATCGTGTTTTCATAACTGTATTTAATAGCTGTAGTGACAGACACAACCTTGCTGAACTCCATTTCTAACTTCAACCGCATCATGCTAAATTCGGTGTACCTTATTCATACTTGTTTAAATTCTCAAGAAAGCGAATGAGTTTGTGACTGACTTTTCCAGAAAGTTTTCCAATTCCAACGTGATTCAGTTTTTCTGCATACTTTCTGATGACTTGGTTGACTGCAGGCTTTATGGGGTACTTTATCCAATTTGTCCTTGTTTTTGAAAATGTCACCCTGTCGAGCAGAATTCCACAAAATATGATGGTTTGGAATAATTTGAAAACGAAATCAATTTGTGAATATTATTTGCAGTAACACAGATGAATTAGATTGAATTATACACATATCTCAGCAACGACCCCTCACACACGATTTTAAAGCTATATTATGTTGTGTGTTTGGAGTGAGTTGATTTAGAACTTACCCATTATAAGAATTTTTTCTATGGATACAAAATCGTTTTGATAGTATAAAACGTACATAATTGATCATTACAATCTTTTAGTCAGGATTACGAACTAGTTTCTCACACCTCTGATGTTGTGTGTGTTAATTTTATACATTAATTTTATACATTAATAATTTTATACATTAATAATTCATTTAACGGAAACGCATCTGTGACCGCAGGAAAACTATAACAAGCGTGAGATAAAGTTGTTAAATTCCATGTACATACATTAAAAATATCCTTTACAATGGTTACAGTATATTTCATTTCATTTCAACGTTTTTAAATCTTAGATTCTAAATTAGGGTTTAAATTAATAATACCAATGGAAATATTGATATATAATTTGAAAGTAATCGTAGGAAATACTATTTGATAGTTTTTAAAATCCTTTAGAATTTAATACCAATTGTATTCAAATAAAAGAAAAACTGAATTAAAAGAGCATTTTGCGTGACAGTAAATGTAAACATCAGATAAGATGTTTATGCAATTAGTATTATTGTTTTAATTTAATATAATAATGCAATTGCAAATAATGTCATTATTATACTGAATACAACTGCTATTAAGAAATATATAATTTATGGTGTAAAAAGTAAATCAATAAATATAGACAAATTAAAATTAGACAAATTAAAAAATTATACCATAAGACGAGAATTCGGTTTCAACCACTATGAAATATGAGAAAACATTCAAAAACTATGAGAGTAAATAAAAACTACCATAAATAATTTCTAAAAAAGACAATCATGGATAAATTTAGCACACACACGAATGTTGTGAGAAGTTAGGATGTAATCTTGACTAAAGTGTAGAAATGACGAATTAAGTAAGTAAGTATAAATACTATTAATATATCGGGACTTTCGAACATTAACATTTGATAACAGCCAAATTGTTGCAGTTACATCTGTCAAATCAATTGTCATTTATTCCATCTGATTTGCCAAAACGCCATGCTTTGGAGGTTTGGTCAAAGCAGTTGGATTAGTTGGAAACTAACTCTAATTTTCAGCTATGAGGCCAACTCCTGGATGAATGGGTATGTAAACAAACAAGATTGTTGAATTTATTCAATGATTACAACCTTCTTTAGATCTAAATTCGATGGTCTGGTCATCAACGACATCTGATGTCAAAAGGACTCTGAGTGCTACACGGATCATTCCACATTGGATATCTTTCTGGCCATGAAAATCGATTCATCCCCTTAGATATTTTCTTGTGCAATTTTCTTAATTCGCAGATTGGCGAATACGCCACAGTGGCCCTCATGTGCCAGAATCATGGCAACTTAGACATTTCGGATACATTTCACCTAGAGAAACCATGTATTCCACGGTTTGTACGGTTTGTATTCCGCATATAACTATATAAATTTCGATGTATTAATTACATTTAAAAATAGGAAGCATTTAATAAATGACCCTCTATAAAAGACCTCTTTTATAACTTTTTTTAATTATACTGCAAACTTATATTCTTTTTCAGACGTATTTGGTCGCATAATGGATTTGTTAATGATTTATTATTTCCTACTTATTTAAGAAGTCAACGGACTTCGATTCTTTCCAAATTTAATGCCAAATGTTGGGTATTATGATATGTAAATTAATAGCCACTACAACCCTTTACTCAGTATTCGCTACAGCTACTCATACTACCTATGATTGTGTGTTTATGTTATCTATGCACCGAGGAACTTACAGTTTTACTGCTAAAAGAAGATCGGAGCAATGTATCAATGATTTGCGTTCAGTTGTGAAGCATATTTCTGGTTAAATGGTTACATCAATAAGTAAAATTGCCGTGCTTGAACTAGGTAAAGCCCTCAAGTCGTTAATAAATCAGTTCCATTGAAATTACTTGTTTGGTGAAGCTTGAGCCCTAAAAGTATTATCGGATCTTAATTCTTCCAAATTCTGCTGCCATTACTCTGAATAGCAAAAGTAATCGAGTTATGCTAACTAAAGTTTGTTTCAAAAATTTATCATCATAAATCAAAATCATTTTAGCGACAACTTTCTTTCCAGGAGTTATTCTTTTCAATGGAATCTATTTCGTGGTCTACTTTTTAGGTGGGAATGTGATTTATTTATTGCGACAAACCAAAAACTTTTGAACATTCGAAGTCAAAATCTAAGCGATCGTCGTTGACTCTTTACGCCGAGATTAAGTAGAAAAAGTAGTATAATTAAAAATTAAGAAAAATTTAACTGATCGAATAAACAAATGAAACGACTGGAAACAAAGAGAAAGAAAATGTCAGTAGCAAAGAACATATCTGTGGCATTAAATAATAATAGCCGTAATTTCGTGTTTAAAGATATTAAGGGGTTTGTCTAAAATAAATTGTGTTTGCAAAATATAAATGCGTATATAGAAATTTAGCTGAGTGATAGATTTTGAAGAAGATAACACAACAACAACACTGCAAAGACAAACGTAAACAAAATACACAAACAACAATGACGTAATCAACATGAATTGTGCGAACAATAAAGAATTTAATTAAAACTGAACATAAATTTATAATTTTTTTTGCAATCGACGAGCTCATATTTCAAACGTTTTTAAAAGGTAAAAACGTAAAAATATGAAGAAATGGTTATAAATTGTCTAATCTTACTCCATGTGAATTTAAATGAAGTCGACGAAAGTAAGTGAGTGGCCTAATAGCACTTACCAGCTAAATAACTAAAAGAATCTGCTGACATAATATTGAATTAATAATAAATAGTATTTTTTTCATTTATTAATTTGACAGTTCCAAAAATTTAAGTACATATTTAATTATATTCTGTATTGTAACTACTAAGTCGGTTGGAGAAAAAAATTGATTTTTGTTTAATCCAGAGGCATTGCCAGAATCTAATTTGTGATTTTAATTGCTTGCTAATACTTTACCATTTACCATAAATATTTTTTTACATTCTCCACCAATAAAGAAATTTGCTAAATACATATTGCATAATTCAGACCGATTTTTTATTTAAACTCAAAAATAAAATTTTTAGGAAAATTAAAATGCCATTGGCATCCACATTCTCCAACTCCAAGGGGATAATGTCCTCGAGTGATAGATATGTATATTTTTTCTCTTACACCATTGCACACTGGTTTCCCCCATAGGGGGAAAAAATCACAGTTTTTTTTTCTAAGCTTTATTGCACTAAATTTATTGACAGCACTCTAAATTTTATGAATCTAACAAATTTTGTTGTTTTTTTTGCGAGATTTAATATTTGCGTCATTTGAAAGTGGAGGTATGTTTATATTGCATATATTGTGGGCGCATAGTCCTACAAAAAAACTTAAGTTTACTTAAAAAATTTTTCGTGTTATTTTGGCAGAAGTGTCCAAAATCCCAACAAATATTAAATTTTAGCTTGTTTTCTACCAAATTAAATGATAAAAGTTGCAAAAATTTAAGCCCATTAAAAAATCCCTGAAGAATACTTTTTTGACCTTTTTAAAACACATGTTTCTTAAAAACTAATTTTTCAGGTAGACTTTTAGTTATTTTGATCTCATCTGCCCACAACTTATTATACATCAAATTGTAAATTTTTTATCCCTCTTTAAATTAAATAATATTGTGGCCGCGGGTTTTTGCATGTTTTCGCATATGGATGTGATTTGCATAGTCATCCTACGAAAAATAATAAAAAACGTATTTTGTTTTGTATTATATCTTTTTAAGAACATGAGTAATAGGCCATTTACACTACAGCGAAATCTAGTACTTATGAGATTTCGAGCCAAATCTAGTTGATTTTAACTAGATATACAAAACAAAATCTACTTATTTAGTAGATTTCGGCAAAATCTACTCAAAATCTAGTAAAAATACAAATGCAACTATGTGTTTTGCCAAATAGTACTTAAAAATACAACGTTGAGCAGGAAAAAATTACATTTCAATTTAAAAACAAAACTTTAACCTCTTCACGCCCTTGGCCACATATGTGTATGTTTAATTTTTTATAATCATAATTATAATAATAAAAAAAAAACAAAAATATTATAGTAAGTTATGGACTACCAAATCCTCCAACAACAGAAGTAAACATTTTACCGTTTGTCTGCACTGATGATATTATTTCCGACGCATAGTTAGATAAATAAACAAAAAAGTGAAATAATTCTTCGGCAATCTGTTTTAGTGGATTATATCAAGAAACCGTTAATATTTGAAAAAAAATAATATCAGTTATATTTAATATAATAAGTTTTACCATCACTACCTAAAAAATCTAAAAGCTGGACTAAAGTGAATCCTGGAATTAGACTGGACGGTATGGGTCATTATCCTAAATACAAGGAACTGAAAAATACCCCAGATGACACGACAAAAATTGTGTAAGACGAACTCTCTACATTTGTGAGAATTGTTAAGAATATATATGCCTGATATGCCCGGAATGTATGAAATCATATCACACATAAATTACCAAATCAGTGACCACAAATGTGGACGTTATTCCTTTTTGTGAATTTTCATTCTTTTTTGTTTTCTGAATTCCTATTTAAATAAAATTAAATAATTTAAAAAGAAAACAAAATTTAATCATTTTTTTTGCACCATAAAAAATTGTAACTGAAGAGGTATAACAAATGAAAATTTTGGCGGCTTTTCGATGAACATATCATATGAAATAATAGGAACATCTTGCTCCCAGAATGACCCATGACGAACCTGTATTAAAGTGCGGTTTAATATTTATATATTATTACATATATATATGCTTATGTGTATATATATGCTTAATGTCCTATATTTTTCATTTTTGTTTGGTATTAAACTAAATTTGGAAATATTATTATTTTCTTTTAAATTTCAGTCAGCTGTTTTTGTTATTAAAATGAAATCTTGCTACTGTCAAATAAATCCAGTGTAAACGATCTAGATTTTGAGCAAGATTTGAAATCTAATCTACTAGATTTCGCTGTAGTGTAAATGGCCTATTAAAAGAGAAATAATTTTTTTTTAATGTTCTTATCTTAGACTTTATACTACAACTTTGTGGCATTTGATACAGTTATGAATTAAGACAAAACATATGTTTAAGAAATTCTTGTTTTAAACTTTATATTGCAATTTAATTAATTGATTTCGCGATAGTGGCATACGTTTGGAAAATATCATTATCGAAATTAAAATAGAAGGTTTATTCTGTCAGTGCCAATTTTCTAGAATGTATGTGCTTGATATTTGGAGTTCCACAGCTGGTTATTATCATTCGAAAGAAAAAAAATATTTCAAATTATGGTGGAAAAATAGAAGGCTGAAGAAATAAAATTCGACCGGAGCAATTTAAAAAAAGTTTTAAAAAGTCTTTGTAAGTTGATTGGTAAACTTTGGACTAAAAATATCGCGCCCTGTTACAAATACCGACCTTTTAAATAGGTTCTTTTTAAGTTCAGATCCATGTATTTCTGGAGCCCGAAACATACCAACAAAGAAAATAAGTAGTTTAAGTCAAGGAGTTTTAAATTTGCTTAAAATTTGATATATATTAATATCTTATTTTGCTTTATTATCTTACATTATTGAATAATAACTTTTACTGAATTTTATAACTTTCTAACTATAATGGAATAAAAATGTACAAAAATATTTTAAAACAAACGAATTTTCATACTTTATTTCAAAAATTCTTAAAACAAATTTATAAGCCAAATATATATTATAAGATCAAATGGCTACTTTGGCTACAGTTGTTAAAATTTTTTTCTAAAAAATTGCATGCTTTAAGCTATAGGCTGACCAATTTTGAAGACCCTAGCTTTTTTGGTTTTGGAGATATTGATTTTTGACCGCTTGTCTATATAAGGGAAACCACTTTGCATTGTTTCACTTGACACACGTTAATATCATCAATACACAACAGATTTTTATTTCTTGTGATATAAAATCTGTTGCAAGATTTATAAAAAGCTGTCTTTGGCATTTTTGTTTATTCAATTCTTTTCTATCATAAAGAGATGAATTTCACGAATACACAGAATGATTTAAATACCACTTATTCCGTTTGCCAATATTAAGGAACGGCGATGGAAAGATAGTCAATCATACCACCCACGCGATTATGTAAAATCCCTTCAAAGGATTAGTAAATTTTTGAAAAAGTTTTAGTGGAACTGTGTTGTTGATACAGTATTTCCCTTATATACCTATGTATGTATGTTCGTATGTCAAATTAATATGCAAATGAATTACGCATGAGCTGCAAAATGAAGTGAAATCAAGAGAAAAAATTCTCATCCAACATCCAGTCAACAGCCTAATAATAACAATAATAATAAAAACACCACTTTACAAAATATGTTTGGTTTTTCCTTTCAGTAAACATGCATACCTACAATCATATATATGGTACATACTGTCTTAATTTTTTCTTTTAACTTTTTACACACATTTAACAAATTCGTAGTGTCAGCTCGTATAAATATGACTTTTAGAGTTTTTAACTTTTTATGGATTAAAAGTGATTAAACTGTGTAAAAATTTAACCTAGTATCAGCAGTTAATATTGATTTTTAATTCACATATGTGAGTGATATTTTTTTAAATGATTGGAGAATGATATGAAAAAAAATTTGTATTGCATTTACAAAAACAAATGTTGTATGGTCTGGTTGTATGTTTATATGTATGAGTGTGTGTGTATTATATTTACACTTGTTTGAAAACTTAAACTATATACATATACTAGTTGTACCCTGTCCGTGTTGCTGCGCCATCAACTAAAGTAAATTTGAAGGAAAAACTTTACACAAATGTCCAAACTCATGCGCAACAACTTTGTTAAAGAATGCACTGCCGGAAATTGGTCATACTAACCTTCCCCGGCTCAGGCACAACAACTTTGCTAAAGATCATAACATGATCAAATGCATAGTTTACCATTCTAGAAGGTACATTCAAACAAACATTCATTTTTATAAGGAAATGTTGGCGTGGCACCTCGCCTACTTGAAATTTTAAAATAAAAAGTAGCCTATAGTTCCTTCCAGACATACAGAAAGGTACTGTTAAAATTTCAAGAAAATCGGTTCAGCCGTTTAGCCGTCTATAGACTTCAAACAAACCCACAAACAAATAAACACACATTCACTTTTATATATAAGACTAGTGACGGACGATATATATTCATTTAAAAAAAAACTCGATGTACCTTACCGATTAATTGATTAACATCGATCCTTTCTTATTCGATGCATCAAAGTAAAAACCTAATACTAAGTCAAATGCCATTAAAATCTTCATATTTTGCATATTAAAAGAGGTTAAAATAACAAACTCATTATTCGTCTATAAGTTTTGTTATAGATTTATTTGAATTAACAAAATATATTATCTGGTAATATATTTTTTTTACTAATGTTTTTGTTCTACCTAAAATGCCTTAGAATAAAATATTTTTATCCATGAGCATTTTATACATTTGGCTGTTTGAGCAAACTTTTATTTTACAAAATATTGACTAAGAATACTAGAGTGTTTTTTTGTTTTTAACTTACTGACATGAGTCTGTGATGATAATTTTGATGATAAAATCAATGTAACAAGAGAAATATCTAACATACACCAACCAAATTTCATGACTTATGACTTTACATATGTTTTGGAAAATTTATTAAAAAAATTGAGAATTATTAAACCGGTTGGGATATTCCTTTTTATTTAAATTAAACATTAAATGATTCGTGTGTCTGAATACAAGAGTTAAAAATATTAATTCCATCTAGATTTTGTAAGAAGATTGTGAGCCTTGGAGGCTCATGTCAGTTAGATTTGTCACATTTTTATGTCAATAAGATTAGGGTTAAAAAATTCTTGAAAACAGCTTAGGTGGAGCTGAGCGAGTCGGTAGCCTGATAGATAAGTAAGTTGCATATAGTAGTGAAGACCAAACTCGTGTTAGGATAATTATAGACAAAGTAGTATGGTGGAGTGACAAATCGGATGGCTGATAGCTCTCTCGTCTTGTCCCCTGGTTTAAGTCGTAATAATGAAAAGAGCAATTTGGTTGGTACGTACTGTATTAAGAAACATATCGTTCTAAGGTATACAGATGGCTTGAGGACAGAGGTATTTAAATAATAGTTTGTGTCAGCGAAAGAAGTGCTTAATTCAAGTTGGACAGAAAGTAGGACTCAGTTACTTGAGGTTGGCTCAAAATAAGAATTAGACCATCTGAGTGGGGCAGATAGAGTCATCCTCTGATTGATCGCAGATTAAGTTGAAATTTACGATAGGTAGGTGACCTCGTTAGGAAGTGAGCTTCAATGACGCCGATGAAGACAGATGTGTCTTTGTGTATCAGGAAGAACAGTTTGGAAAACTCTACTCTGCGAATTATAAGATATAGACAAGCAGAGACTCTTTTTACGCCAGACTAGATTGAGACTATCTAAACTTTTGCTTGGTAATTATTATTATTATTATTATTATTATATTGGGAAGACACTTGTATCTCGCTTTAGGCTATCCAGAAATTGTCGAAAAATATTATATGTAGAAGACTCAAAGACGTACGGAATAGAAATCAGTTCAATCTCAATAAGTAAATTCTGTGATGAGAAGAACAATTTGCCATAACATTCCTTAGTTTGTTAGACAACAGGAATGAGGGATACAAAAATAGACTGAGGACGGAGTAATAAATCGTCAGATCATAGTACATCCACATAACAGCAAGTCCATTTCAGTTTCATTTTGTTACAAAAATCAATCGAAAACATCGATCTATTTTGTGATATAACATCGATGCATCGAAAAACATCGATATTTTTTTAATGGCCATCACTAGTGTACACTAGTGTTCTGATATTTCGCGAATCTTCACAAAATCTTTTCATTCTAGAAGGAACAATAAACCATTTATTAAGTAACGTACTTCTAGGACAATATACGATAGTTTTTTATAAAATGTAGAACAACGGGTATTTATTACTACATATCTACGATAAAACCACTAGACTAAAAATATATTCATAGTAACAATGAACACACAAGGCATTTCAACTAACAAAAGTATAGTTAATCAAAATCGAAGAAAGTGCGACTTTATTAAACGGGCTCCCTTCAGTTGTAGCTGTCCTAAAAGAAAAAGGAACAAAATATTTCAAAAAGAACTAAATATTTCAAGCCCATATGGATATGATGAAAAGCCTCACGATGTTGGAAGGTTTTATGATCGCGTTGAAGAGTTTCTTGTCGTCGAAAAAAAAATCATTTGAGAAAACTTAAATACTGCTGTTTACTACGCAAGTTCTTGCAATACCAAGAAATTTGTTAATTTTATTTTCTTTTTAGTTTTAAAAATATTTTGGAATAAGACATGCTAAGAATTATATATCGTTTAAAAGCCTTTTTTAATTATCTATAGATTCTTATCATTGTTTAGAAATTTTTTCATTGAAGCGGAAAAATCCGCATTTGATTAAGCTCATACGTAGTGTCCTATTATAAGTTTGAGCCACTGTATGTAATGTGAAGCGTGGCACACTTTCCAACTAGTACTGTTTGGTTGGTTTGTATGCTTTTTTACATTTTTACGTGGGGCAACGAAAAGTAGATGATCATTGCTAATGTGTATCATAATGTGTGTCATGTGGCACTTCAATAACTAATAATTACATGAGTAATATCGACAACCAAATCACACTATACTACATTACTACATTATTACAAGAAACACATATGTATGAATATAGTGTTGGAGAAAATCTTCAACATAGGGTAGTAAACAAAAGCAATTTTTTTTCTCTAGTTTTGTTATTTAAATGTTTGTTGTAGTTGTCTTTTTTCTATTGGTTTCTTTTATAGTTTTAAATAGGTTTAAAAGAAAATTCAAAGTTGTATTGACAGCGACAATAAATTGTTGTGAAGATATTTTACTATAGGTTGATACTGGGGCCTAATTCTGGCATTCGTGATCTAAATTAAATTCGATTCTAAAATTATTTCGATAGCGAATAATTTTCTAATGATGTTACTCGTTACGGAACAAATATAATTACATCTTAATTGTTGGAAAATGTTTAAACAAAGTCGTTTTCCAACACTGGATGAAATATGAATAAAACTCCATATTGCAAGAATTAATTGAATTAGTTCACTATTCAGTTCAATATCCTTTTTTTTAAGTTCGAAGTTTTTATTTTTTGTTTCTCTTTCTTTATGGTGTATTTTTGGAATACTTTTTGAGATTGATTTGTTTGTTGTTGGTACAATGTTTTCTTTATCTTCGATATCTAAAAAAGAAGAAATCTTATTTTTAATACGAGTGTCTTCTTCATCTTTCGAAAATAAACTGGGAGACTCCTTTGATGTACAGTGATCATAATTTTCATTTGAAGAATTTGGTGGGGATGAGTCTTCCACTGCGTTTCTTTGCAACTTCGATACAAATCTTTAACATTTGTTAAATCATCAACAGCGACTTCTATGCCTGCAGCAGCCAGTATTTGTTCCTCCACTTGGGTTAGAACTTTTTGCTCATATGGGCCACCACCTGTTCTCCTCTTTGAAAATTTATTAAATGAAACTCTCCTCCTCTTTACGTTTTGTTTTGATCAGGGTATATCTAAATACAAATTCATTTCATAGAATATGAAAACCTATTTTGTCTTTATGGTAATGTTACCTTGCGCCACATCTTTGCACCTTTTGTTGGTGGTCCAGAGGCATTTAGTTTAAGGTTAAGTTGTTCCCAAAGTTGGTTAGATCTAGCTTTTTCTTGGGAACTATTAGGCAATAAAGTTTTTGATAAGTCTGTATGCTTTGCCATAAAGTTCCTTTTGTGTTTAATTTATATTTTGCAGTTTAGACCTAAAATTTATAAATTTATTAAATTTTCTTAAAGATTCTTTAAAAACTTTTCTACTTACATTTTATCAATTTAATTTCATGTTAGAAAACGGTAATTCAATTGCTGCTTTGCTTACGAGAAAAAACTCGCAAGGTTGCATCCGAAATATTGTTCGTTATCGAATGTCATCATTAAAAATTTCGATTGATTTTATTCGTTATCGAATAAGAGAATACCAAATACTCAGAAACCCGTTCATTCGAGTAAAAATTCGTTCGCATACGAATGCCAAATAAAGTGTGTATATATTATTTTTTAATGATATTTTTTATACTACCAAGTCCATATTTTTGACAATTAATCGACAATATTCCATTTAAGTTAAATCTATTGTATATAGAAAATTCTAACTGATTTTTTATTTTGTGTAATTGCTCATTTCATCCCTTCAGTCAGGATTATGTCCAAGTTTTTCACGCCACTTATATTGTGTGTGTTATATTTATGCATTGGTGGCGGGATCTACAGTTTACAGTTGACTCCGAACGACAGACTTTTGAGAAACTTTCCATGTCAATTTTTGATTTATTCATATTAATTTTGTTGAAGATGTCTGACCTGGGGATTGAACTCTGGTGTCACGTGTAATAAGCCATTACACTATTCGCTAGACTACAGGACTTCACTTAGGTAAGATTACTAAATAAATTTTAGGAAATTCAATTATTTAAATTATTTATTTCGAAATCTAAGTTAGTATGTGTACGTTCAATATTTATATATATTTATATGACGAAAGATTTACTTAAAATTTAACAATAACTATCAGAAAGAAAAATTTTAATTGTTTTTATTTAATATATATATTTTTATATAAATAATAATATATTCATAAAACTTTTGCTAAAACAATAAATTGAAATGTAACAAAAAATCATATTCATGCTGGTATTATTCATTTTCTTTTTTTATTTTTCAATTAAAATTATTAAATTAAAAAGCTCATCAAATTGTTTATAAACAATATTATATCATTATTTTGTCATTATCGTATTCAATTAAATACAAATTTAATTTAAATATAATTTTTAAGAAAAATTAAAGTTACAATCTTTAAACAAATTCAGTAATTCTTGTTAGTGAGAATAATTTGCATAATAAAATTATTAATTTTATGATTAAAAATTCTACAAATTCTAAAAATTCTATGTGTATCCGAAAATTTAAAACTACATTTATATGTGCATATTATTAAAGTGTTCATGGAAACGAAACGGTACTCTAAAAGAAAACATTTATTTTTTTAAGAATAGTCCAAAGAAATTCAAACTGCAAAACAAAAAAAATAATACTTGAGGCCAACATTGACAGTAATCGATGATTTCAGTCACGCCTGGTGACATAACAAGTAGAATAAAATATAAAAAAGTCGCAACACTAGTGACAGCATAACAACAAATTGTATTGTATTAACAGCATAAAAATGCATTTTCAGTGGTGTATGTCAGTAATTATAAGGAAGACCAGCATCTGCAGCTCCAACATTTGCATATGCCTCACCCTACAATTGTTTGATAAATTGACGCTGCACCAACGAAAATAAACGAACAGCTGTAGAAAACGTATTCCTTTCTCTCTTGCCTTGCAGTTATTTAATGGCTTGTGAACAATCCAACATTATATATGTATTCGTTACAGTATAATAAAAGACGCAAGGAACACGCTACTACACCTAAATAATATTACACAAATATTCTCTCGTTAAAACATAATAAAATATAATTTGACAGCATTTGTATGTGTATTTATTAATGGTTCAAATGTATTTTTAGCAGCTTGACAGCCTACAATGTTAAAATGTCAGTTATTTTCTGTGCGCCTGAGATTTTCGTACAAAGAAACAAATTGTGTTGCATCTAGAAACAGAGAAACAATTGCATACACATTTAACTAGTTATAGTAAGAGTTACGAGTACACATTGAATAACGCTTTAAAAATTGAAGTAAATGAATTTAGTTTCTTGAAATCAAAGAAGGAAAATCAATAATTTTATTAAACGCTTTTGGATTGTTAAAATAGGTATGTACATGGGTTAGTAGGTTGAATGAAAGGTAGCCCGCCATTGGGGTTGGAGGCTTGTTGTTCGCACAAGATTAAGCGGTACCAAACATACTTTTTTGTATCTGATACAAATTTTCTTAGTTCCTGCCAGTCCACTACTCAGAGATGAGTTGCATCTGGTATTATATTTTCTTTAAAATATTGGCATTGCGTGTTAACGAAAGCTGGGCAATGACATAAAAAGTGTTTCATTATTTCGATGTTTTCATCACAATCCCAGCAATTATCGTTTTCCACCACTACAATACTGTTCAGGTGTACGTGTATGCATATTATCCCAGAAGTAAAAAAAATATGTGAAGCCCACTACTTTTACAGAAAACTATGAGCAATCATCACGGTAAGACTCGGTAAGACTGTTATGAAGTTCTTAAGGTGGATTCTCGATATATTAAATGTAAATCCATAACGACCGAAATGTTTTTGGTTTCTGAACAATTGGGATTAAAATAACCCGTAATAATTTGCTAATGAGTAAAGTCTATATAAGGTACTTTGTCTTTATTTCAGCTGAGAAATCTCAATCTTGCCAGACTTTGCAAGTGCTTTAACTATGTTCAATATCATGGAGGCACCCGGCATTCTTGGGCAATGTTAGATTTGGTATATCTAAAGATTTGATAAACTAAGAAATACAAATACTTTTTTTATAGCTATTTATGGCCATTGCGGACTTTTAAGAGATAACCTAATACCCTACTGTGTCGAAAATATTCCACATCTTACTTTGTCGTGTGTACGGATCTGTCAGTGAGTAGCTAGCTGTTTGATGTTCTGTGGGAGGTGTAGACCTGTAGCACAATATATAGGGAGATCTAGGTCAACAATTGCCATGCAGCATTTAGTGTCATTGGCGTATTCGCAGCTACTTTTTTGGCTTACACCCTGATAGTGGGCAGATAATCATGAATTTGATGGAATGGTTCGTGGATGAAAAACCAGTTCGTTACCATTCTCTTTAAATGTTCAAAATAAATTTCATTTCAGCGACTCCTATAAAAAATAAGTTTAGTTTTAAAGTCGTACTGCCAGTCTACATTTTGAGGGTTAATTTTTCAGTTCAGAATTCTTTTTGCGTATGTGCAGGTGTCATCTTAGTAGATGTGAAAAATCGTTTTAACTGTCTTGTTTGGATCAACATTTGTCAAAACAGCCTCAAGCACTTTCGAAAGTAAACTTACGTCTTTCCTTGTAGCTGCTACCGTTATCTGAATAAATGTTAGTTATTCAGTATATTTTCTCCATGAGTTTTTGTAGGGTATTGTAGTTAATGTTCTATGGCAAAAGCCGTTGTATATACTTGGGTAAATTTACCTCTCTTGTTGGAATATCGATCCATTAACGAGTACCTGGACCGAGAAATGATTTAACATAGCAAGCAATCTTGGCATCAGCCTCAGTTTCATTAGCTTAAAAAATTGCTCATCGAAACTAATAAAGATTAGCGTAATCCATATAATGAACTTAATACTATGTTCAGGCAAGACTTTTATTTGAGTCAATATTCGTTTAATTGACAAAATTATTTTAGGTGTTCAGGCATACGCAAATTAGCTTATTCAATAATCATATGACAGCTGGAAACCAAAATTTTTTATAACAATTCATAAATTTAACACTAACCTTACCGTGACGGGAAAAATTACTCATTTAAATTTTTTTATCAGAATTTCTTGAATATAACATTATAACACCGTCATTTGCCTTTGCGACTTCTATTAAAAAATACATCGAATATATTTACTTCTATCTCATATTTTTAATGAGAAATATATGTAATCTGCCCCAACTACTGCTGGAAGTTATTTGCCCTGAGCACAGGTTGTGTATCTTTGTTTGCATATTTTGTGATATAAAATCACTGTTTTGGATATTTTTGGCATTGCCTGGTATTGCTCGGTATATCGCTTGTTTTCTGACAGATGGATATTCACTCTACTCCAAACGAGTATTAGAGTAAAAATTTCTAATGCTGCTTTGTCCCAAAATTTCGAAACATTCAAAATATTTTAAATCGTTAGAAATTAGAGAATAGAATAGGAATAACAATACAAGAAATATCGGTAATTTAGTGTTAATATAAATAAACTTAACTTCCACCTCACTCGCCATTTTTGTTTGACGTTGTTTATATTTGTACTTTCAACAATTGAGTATTGCGCAATATTTACACACTTGAAACAAATTAATAAGAAATTTAAAAATTACAATATCACATTATTGAGTATTAGTAAACTGTGGTTAAAAGACATATTTTACACAAAATACACAATATTGCCTATTGTTGTAGCCACTCAGTCAGTTTCAAATAAAACCAATCAGCATAATTGCAACGCAAATGATGGCCAACTGGTTCTAATTCTTGTAAAAGAAGAATTTTAGTTAAATTACAAATGCCAACTAGTTGAAAATTACAACGAATAGACATTTCCAAGACTTCTTTAAAGTTTTACTATACAGTAACAATTGAATTGAGATTAGTAAAATTAATGCAAACATGATCAATAACTCAACTAATTGCTTGCTTACTACTCCGATTATATTGACCGTAAAATGGGCGAAGTGCTATATGAAATTTACGAACGTTGACGTTAAACGATTCATAATGATTTGACAAACCTGGCTGAACAGAAACGCCATCACAATATAACATTTTTAGTTCGCGATAAATCAATTAAAAAAATAAACAAAGCTATAAGCAAAAAATACAAAAAAGTGATAAAGGTACTCCTGACCCAAAATGCTGAATTTTATCTTAATTTTTTATCAACATTTCCAATATGGTATGTTAATAACTGAAAAGATTATTTGATAAGTGCTATAATTTGTTAAAAGAAATTTCCTGTGGGGGTTGGGATAAAAACAACTAATTAAAAAATATTCAACAAGTTTTTTATATTCTGTTGCTATTTAGAATACCTAAAAGATACGTTATTAGGTTTTAATACATATATGTATGTATATGGTGCATTTAAGAGGAAAAAAGAAATTTAACCAGGCCCAAGATAAAAAATTTAAAACTCGGTTACATTTATTTTTTTCCTTATGCTTCTGTTTTGTTTCTTGGGATCACGCCTAGGGCAGTCCCATGTAAAATGTCATCCTTTCGAACATAAAAACGTCTGTTAACCGTGTTGGCCTGTTTGTGCTTGTTTTTTAGGGTGTTTTTATTTAAAAGATGTCCTTGGTAATGGATTGAATTCTTATTCTGTTTTATTTTAATATATATAATTTTGGTAATTATCCTTATTTTTTTTTTTTTTTTGGTTTTTTAATCATTTGTCCAGGCAACATGTTTATCGAAATTGTCTGTTTTTAGGCTACAGTTAAGTTGATTTCAAATTTATTAACCGCTTATAAAGGAATATAATTTATTCTTGAATAGGAAAATAACATCAATTATGTCCGGTTTACAAAAAAATTACGAGAATTTATTGGCAGGAAAGAATTTGGTTAATGGAAGAAATTTTACAATTTTAACAACAACAACGAAAGAGAAACTTTTTAAATGGTTGAATGAATGTTTGTTCAGCTGACTGTAACTAAAAATTGTTTCGGAAAGTAAACCTCAATTTCATTTTTAGACATAACTAGGCAATTAGAATGAGGATGGCCGCCTAAAAGACCAATATAATATCGTTATAATGATTATACATTAAAAGTTTACAGTTCCAACCAATTATACACTTCTTGTCGTTAAAATAAGTCCATACTTTTTTCCACACGTATTTTGTAATTATACTTCATCATAAAAATATAAGTTATAAATAATTATTTATGTACAGTTTATTTCGTTTATTACTTATATATTTACTATTTCTATAATTCCTGGCATATTATGTATAATTCATACTGAATAACGATTATATCAAAGTACCTCACTAGTAGTATGTTTATGTACCTTCTAGGTCACTTATTCCATACAAAATTTGGCTCATGCCTACGCTACAGTCGGTAGTGTCGGTTAGTCGATAGGTTTGTAACATGTAATGTGAAAATTTATGTACGAATGTTTGGACGAACAGAATGAGTGTGTGCGTAACATGTAATGTGTATGATCGTTTTTTTAATAATAAATTCTTGGCACGTATTATCATACTCAATGCTGAAAAAATAGAAAAGGGATCTACACCTACATAGTTGTTGTGTGTTTTTTATTTTTTTTGTATATTTAATTAGAAGGATCTTTAATTTTAAATGTGATAAGAAAGAAAGAAAGAACACCTGTGTAAATTTTTTTTTTGGGATAAAAAATAACATCGTATACCTAAGTAGAAACATGAGTGTACATGTTCATTGTATTTGTATTGCTTTTCGAATGATTGGACGGACAGAATGAGTGTGTGCGTGTTCTTTTGGGATGATAATTGTGAAGAAATAGAAATATAGTTGTACGTGGTGTTGTTGTTGTTGTTGTTGTGTTATAAGGATTTTTAAATTGATAAGAAAGGAATGTATAGTTGTGCCTGCGTTTTTTTTTCACGCATAAGTAGAATATCTGTTTTTTATATAATTGAATTTACTGATTGATTTACAACATCCCAGAGTATAAATAGACTTGTTTTAAGGATTTAGATTAGTTTTGCTGTTTTAAATAAATAAAATTATAAAATAATGAGATTAATTAAAACAAATTAGGTTTTATTTTATTAGAGTTTTTTTTTATTCTTAGATATGTATATTTTATTTTTAGATTTTGTTATTTTGTACAATACAATACATATATCTATGGAATATAATAATAGTTAAATATTCATTTATACAGATTAAATAGCTTAAGTGTTAACAAATATTGTGTATAGAATGTTTGGCATCTGCAAATGTCAAAAGATTCTGAGTAAATTTTTTCACAATAATACGAATGTATGACATTATTAATACATAAAAATGGATTACTTAATTTACTAATGGTACATATTCTTAGTTCATTGATAAAACTTAAAAATTAATCTATATGCTCTTTATCAATCTGATTACTATGTTTTGTTAATAAATAGTTCATCCAATTCAGCTGATGTTACCATTTTTGTTCCCCTTCTTTAAAAATTTAATAGTAGGTTGTGTTAGTGCGGGACGATGTACTCTGAATTATTTCATTTTAATTTATATTTATTGAATAAAAATTTTAAACACAAGTGCCCACAATTAAATGTATTAAATTTTTGTTTTCGTTCATAATTATATTCAATAGGAAATTTTAAGTAGTTGACAAGCTCAAGTGGTGGTTGTAAGTTTCCAAAGCTATCAAAGTATTCTTTATAGTTGTTGTTTTTATAATATGCTACCCAATGTGTTCCCATACCATTTGAATCATCTAAGTTAACAATGCTACATTCTTGTTTGAATGGTTTTTTAGGTAAAGGATCACGCATGAAAACACCCCTAAAGTGTTTGAGATGTCTTCCATATTTATTCAAATCCAAATCTGTTGATGGGCGATTGGGTAGGTTATCTAATAGTTTTTTGGAGCTGGATTATAGTAGAGACCATATCCAGTTTTATATGGTTTGAGGTACAACCCTTTACCCATTGCAATTGATTCCATATATCTATTATGACGGTTATCTTCAGCCAATTGTTCTTTTCCATTTTTGATAGCATTTACTGCCTTGACAATAGCGGATCCTCCACTTGCCAAACCACCTAGCGTTGACAATGCTGTTAGTGCGGGAATAAGTGGAAGAAATCCTCCAATTTTCGGTACAGGTATAACTCTCGGTATTATAATGTCTGCTCGCTTTTTCCCTTTAAAATTTGAATGAATAGCCTTTTTTGCTATTTTAACAGCATCATTTATATCAAGGGGTTTCTGTTCTTTCAATTGTTTTAAAGTTTTTCTCACAGTAGCTGTGAATAATTTCTTATTACACTTATTCATTTTTCCTTTTCTCATTCTTTTTGAATTTTTTCTTTTCTTATGTCTCTGCTCCTTCAAACCTAATCCAAATTTCACTTTAGCTTTAATAGCGTTTGTCACAAACCACGCGTTAGCACGTTCTTTAATATCACTATCTTTAGATTTAACTCGATGCCAGGCTTTTTCAGCTAATATTTGATCTGCTTGATGTCTTGTGTCTCTATATCTTTTGATTGTGAATATGCAATATCGTGCTCTCTACAAGCTGCGTCTAATAAATTTATACCCTTATCTCCTCTTGCTAAACGTTTTTCAAGTTTTGTACCAGGTCCACAAAACTGATAACCAGGTAGATGTAATTCAACAGGTGCTTTATTTATTAAGTTGTTTACAAATCCTCTTCTCATCTTACACTGGCTGGGGTTTTGTTTTGACTGTAGATTATAACAAATTTTTTTCGTTACTTTTATACCTCTTCGCAAAAATAGCTGAAATCAAGACGATCTCCTATATATACAGCAATTTATATGATTTCAGTATGTTAATTTTTTGATATTGATTTTGATCTGCTTTGTATCTGATCACGATCTACTTTACATCTGATCACGATCTGCTTTGTATCTGCTCACGATCTACTTTATATCTGATAACGATCTACTTTTTTGGTTTTCGGTTTTGTCTATTTTATTTTAATTTTTTTTATTATTTTTTTTGACATTGCCTTGTTTTAGGTAAACATGTTCTACCTCAATGTTTAAATTGTTTATTTGATCAACTAGATCATCATGTATTTGTGTTAGATATATATATATTTTTTTTTTGTGTTTATGATTATATTTATTGAAACCTTCGCCAAATTTATTAATATAAGACATTTCTTTCACTCTTCTAATAAATTATGTTAGCTTCTTTAATTTCTTCGATAATAGATATTATTTCGTTTTGATGATTGTTGTGACCAGAACCTTCCGATGAAAGAAATAAACGTAGTCTGTCAACTAGTTCATTAGGATCATCCCAATGTATGTAATTTGATTTCAGATTATTTTGTAATTTTAGCATTAAACCACTGCCTTTTGTTAAAATGTTTGTTGTTGTTTCGAATAAATGTTTAATTATTCGTATATATTTGAAGGCTCGTGTTCCTTTCACTTGTTCATTAGGTTCATAGCGACGTTTATGTGCATTGGTATGAATTAAAATCTCTTTATATTTTTTCAAATCATTTTTAGAATAATGGAGAGGTTTTTTATGAAATACTAGTTCAAATAATCCAGGCGTCATTTTCAATTTCATATTCCCTATCCGCATAGTATTATCTCTATTAAATATTAATTTTTCCTTGCCATATCTCCAACTACCGTCTACATCTTGATTAAAACCATAAATTTTATCCAATTGCTTATTATTAATAAGTGTTTGTATATTTTCAAATAATGGATAGCTTTTCGTCAGCTTTAAACATTGTTTTCTTTTCAACTTCTTGATACATGTACTTGATACTGGTCTATTATGGTCATAGTTTTTTTCATCATCATTATCATCAGTTGAAATATTTTCATACTGAAAATCGTTATTATCACCGTTTACATCATCGTCATCGTTGTCATCATCAATAGTGTTGTCTATATCCTTATGCTTATCTTCAAGTTTTCCGATGATTTCATTATCACCATTTACGTCATAATAATCTTCGTCATCATCTATAGTGTTGTCTACATCATTATGCTTATCTTCAAGTTTTCCAATGATTTCATTATCACCATTTACGTCATAATAATCTTCGTCATCATCTATAGTGTTGTCTACATCCTTATGCTTATTTTCAAGTTTTCCAATGATTTCATTATCACCATTTACGTCATAATAATCTTCGTCATCATCTATAGTGTTGTCTACATCCTTATGCTTATGTTCAAGTTTTGGGATGTTTTCATTATCATCATTTACATCATTATAATCATCGTCATCATTAATAGTGTTGTCTATATCCTTATGTTTATCTTTAAGTTTTCCAATGATTTTTTTAAGTGGTTTTGTTATTGGTTCAAAGGTATCTTCTAATAAATTAACTCTTTCTATTTGATTCAGTTTAATATTTTTTAACTTTTTCTTTAGAACAGCCCTTGTCTTTACAAGATCTTCCAACACTTTATTATGGTAATTTTTAGACATTATAATAATTTTTTATATTGAATTTGATCTGGTTATGATCTGCTCGCTATCTGATTATGATCTGCTTTGTATCTGATTACGATCTGCTTTATATCTGATCACGAACTGCTTGCTATCTGGTCACGATCTGATTTATACCTGATCACGATCTGCTTGATGGCTTGTGTCTATATCCATTGATTTTGAGTACGCTATGTCGTGCTTTCTACAATCTGCATCCAATAAATTATTCCTTTATTTCCTTTATTCTTGCTATTCGTTTAAAAGTTTTGTATCAGGTCCACAAAACTGATAACCAGGTGGATGTAATTCAACATATAATTTGTTTATTAAGTTGTCTACAAATCTTCTTCCAATCTTACACTGATTAGGTTTTTTCTTTTGACTGTAGTTTATAACCATTTTTTTCATTACTTTCATACCTCTTCGCATGAAACACTACACTAGCTATATCAGCTACACCAGCTATACTAGCAAGCTATACCAGCTATACCAGCTATACCTGCTATACCAGCTATATCAGCTATACCAGCTATACTAGCAAGCTGTACTAGCTATACTAGCAAGCTATACAATCTGTACTAGCTATACTAGCAAGCTGTACTAGCTATACTAGCAAGCTATACAATCTGTACTAGCTATACTAGCAAGCTGTACTAGCTATACTAGCAAGCTATACAATCTGTACTAGCTATACTAGCAAGCTGTACAATCTGTACTAGCTATACTAGCAAGCTGTACTAGCTATACTAGCAAGCTATACAATCTGTCCTAGCTATACTAGCAAGCTATACAATCTTTAGTAGCTATACCAGCAAGCTGTACCAGCTATAGCAGCTACATCAGCTATATCAGCTATATCAGCTATACCAGCTATACCTGCTATACCAGCTATATCAGCTATATCAGCTATACCTGCTATACCAGCTATATCAGCTATACCAGCTATACCTGCTATACCAGCTATACCAGCTATATCAGCTACACCAGCTATACCAGCTATACCAGCTATACCAGCTATACCAGCTATACCTGCGATACCAGCTATATCAGCTACACCAGCTATATCAGCTATACCAGCTACACCAGCTGTACCAGCTATATCAGCTATAACAGCTATACCAGCTATATCAGCTATACCAGCTATACCTGCTATACCAGCTATATCAGCTATACCAGCTATACCTGCTATACCAGCTATATCAGCTATACCTGCTATACCAGCTATATTGTCAACTACTTAAAATTTCCTATTGAATATAATTATGAACGAAAACAAAAATTTAATACATTTAATTGTGGGCACTTGTGTTTAAAATTTTTATTCAATAAATATAAATTAAAATGAAATAATTCAGAGTACATAGTCCCGCACTAACACAACCTACTATTAAATTTTTAAAGAAGGGGAACAAAAATGGTAACATCAGCTGAATTGGATGAACTATTTATTAACAAAACATAGTAATCAGATTGATAAAGAGCATATAGATTAATTTTTAAGTTTTATCAATGAACTAAGAATATGTACCATTAGTAAATTAAGTAATCCATTTTTATGTATTAATAATGTCATACATTCGTATTATTGTGAAAAAATTTACTCAGAATCTTTTGACATTTGCAGATGCCAAACATTCTATACACAATATTTGTTAACACTTAAGCTATTTAATCTGTATAAATGAATATTTAACTATTATTATATTCCATAGATATATGTATTGTATTGTACAAAATAACAAAATCTAAAAATAAAATATACATATCTAAGAATAAAAAAAAAATCTAATAAAATAAAATCTAATTTGTTTTAATTAATCTTATTATTTTATAATTTTATTTATTTAAAACAGCAAAATTAATCTAAATCCTTAAAACAAGTCTATTTATACTCTGGGATGTTGTAAATCAATCAGTAAATTCAATTATATAAAAAACAGATATTCTACTTATGCGTGAAAAAAAAAACGCAGGCACAACTATACATTCCTTTCTTATCAATTTAAAAATCCTTATAACACAACAACAACAACAACACCACGTACAACTATATTTCTATTTCTTCACAATTATCATCTCAAAAGAACACGCACACACTCATTCTGTCCGTCCAATCATTCGAAAAGCAATACAAATACAATGAACATGTACACTCATGTTTCTACTTAGGTATACGACGTTATTTTTTATCCCAAAAAAAAATTACACAGGTGTTCTTTCTTTCTTTCTTATCACATTTAAAATTAAAGATCCTTCTAATTAAATATACAAAAAAAATAAAAAACACAACAACTATGTAGGTG
Organism: Sarcophaga carnaria; assembly: GCA_958299815.1. Lineage (NCBI taxonomy): Eukaryota > Metazoa > Arthropoda > Insecta > Diptera > Sarcophagidae > Sarcophaga > Sarcophaga carnaria. The sequence goes on along the minus strand of OY283153.1, from coordinate 69,880,465 downwards.
TAGATCCCTTTTCTATTTTTTCAGCATTGAGTATGATAATACGTGCCAAGAATTTATTATTAAAAAAACGATCATACACATTACATGTTACGCACACACTCATTCTGTTCGTCCAAACATTCGTACATAAATTTTCACATTACATGTTACAAACCTATCGACTAACCGACACTACCGACTGTAGCGTAGGCATGAGCCAAATTTTGTATGGAATAAGTGACCTAGAAGGTACATAAACATACTACTCTCACTAGATTGAGTCGGGGTGAGGTGGAGAAGAAGTGAAGTGCACAAAAAAAATTAACAAATTTTGATGATCCATTTCATAATTAAAAATTCTTTCACAATAGAAATTCCTTACTGTCCATAGCGTAAAATGGCAATGGAAGAAGTTTCTTCCAGTCGCCTTATAGCTTCAGAAATGATTTTCTCCGAAATAAAAATAAAAACCCTTAAAGTTCATACTTACTACAATACATGTGGGAGCAACATTTAATTATAAGAAACTCTTCTAACTATGCTTCCTTATTGCTCATAATCTGTTCCCAAACTAATGTAAACGCATGCTGGTCGACTGTTAGATCAATTATAAAAACATGTGCTCATGTACATACAAATAAAATAATTCCAGAAAAGCCATCAGTATACAAACAACGCAAGGAAAAGAGGCTACAATTCAAACGTGCTGAAGTGAGAGAATATGCGATGTGAACAGTGATAATTTTTGATTTAAACTTGATGGCCCCGACGGTTACGTTTTATTATTTCTTTGATTTAAAGAATGAAACACGGTTTTTGGCAAAACATCAATCTCATAAAGGGGGTGCTGTATCGTAATGCGAAACATCGGAAGTATCTTTTTAAGAGTGCTAAACTCTCAGCGTAATCTTAAAAATCTATTAGAATCAGCATTGGACAATACAATGACTCTTGAGTTATTGGAAGCCGATAACTCCATCTTATTTAAAAAAGTAGTAAAAAAAATTGTCAGCGCAACGTAATTCCAAAGAATGTTGCTTTTGGTTTCATTCTCCTCGAGGCAGAGGATGCACTCTGTCCCATCCAGATGACGTAACTTACTGAGGCAACGAAAACTCAGATAATTGATTCCTGACAGAAAATCTACCGATGTTCGCATTCGGCATTTTCTTTCTTCATGAAAGTTCTAATTAAATTATTTAGTTTCAAATTCTAAACACATTCCGGCTAGTTAATATGGAACGTTATTCGAAGGAACAACGTTTATTTATTATTAAAAATTTTTTTGGAAAATTGCAAAAATTTTCAAAATGTATTGGAGAAATTTGGACCAAAATTCGGTAAAGAAAATGCTTTAACAAGTCGTGCTTACAGATAACAGAAATAGAGTTTTTCAACATAGTCATAGTTTAAACGAGAATAAGCAGCTGTGAGCAGAAGTGGTGAAGTAGATTCAATGCCATCTATTTGTCACCGTTTGCAGCAATCAAACGAACCACATTATTCAATATTTTGTATTGTGATCTCCATTTAAAATCTTATAAGATCCAGCTGTCTCAAGAATTAAAGCCAGCAAACCACGCATTGCGGCGACAATTCGCTTCTTAGGTCATAAAAAAGATGAAGAAAATTAGAATAAAGACGACGAAACACATTTCCAGCTCAATAGCTACATCAACAAGCAGAATTGTCGCATTTGGGGTGAAGAGAATCAAGAGTTATATTAGAGCAACCATTACATCCACAAAAAGTTAAGGTTTGGTGTAGTTTGTGGTCCGTCGGACCACTTTTTTTGTAAAACGTAAATTGAATTGCGATTACAGTCAACAGAAATCGGTACAGATAGATGATCCGAAGCTTTTTGTTGTGGATGATTGATGGTTTCGACATAGGTAGTATTCGGTTTACATAGGATAGTGCCACTTGTCACACAGCAAGAGAAAGAATTGATCTTATGAAAGAAAAATTGAAAATCGCATTATTTGTCATAAAAGAGGAGTAAGTTGGCCACCAAGATCACGAGATTTCACAACTATAGTATAGTTTCTTCGGCGACTGCCTCTCAGCGGATTCCTGGCAAACACGCTGAGAGTAAATAAAAAATTTCCATGAAACGTTACTCAACATCTGTTGTTCGGAGTCAACTTTAAACCGTAGGTCCCACCACTCATGTATAAAATTAACATTAATTAATTATTATACAATTAAGGGTCCGCCAAATAACTTTTTTTTTAAAAATGCTTTAAAAAAACTGCTGAATATTTTCTCAAATTTCTTTTTTTATTTGAAAGTACAATCCTTCCGGTTAATAATGGAAAATAATTTCATTCAAATGGTTGCCTCGGCTGGCCATGCAATAAGTTTAATTTCATATTTTTTAATGAGAAAATTGAGTATGAAGAGCATCACAACAGAAATTATAAACCAATCTTTCAGGTGAACATTTTATGTATCGTTGTGTGCGGAGTAGTGCATACAATATAAAGCTTTTTTATTTTTGTGGACTTATTGGCAACCATTGTTTGTGCTGCAGTAAACATTATATTTGGCTCAATGCCAGAAATTCTGATGACGCTGGTATAGTGGTAAAAAAGACTAAATATGAAACGGAAATGGAAATGTTGGTCCAATAACACATCCTTCCTTTAACTACAAAAAATCAAATTCTTTTCACTACTGAAAAATATTTGCTCACATTTCAACACAAACAAAAAATCTACTCACATTGTTTGCCTTTTTGCCACTACCGTTGTCGTTATTTTATTACTCCAACTACTATTTGCACCTACAGTTAAGTGCAATTGCCGTCTATACTCACGTTTATTTATGGTTTTCGTTATTTTCCTTAATTTTTTGTTTGTTATTCTTTTGGTTTTTTTGGTAGCCATCGATAGATAGCCAATTGTCTATATTATGTGTGTCTGAAAGGCCTGTGCAGCGGTTGAAGTACATTCTTATACAAAATTTTATTAACAGTTTTTCATCTTCACGCAGTAGTTATTGGTAGAACCATTATTGAATTTTAATGGAGTAGCATTGTGCCTGTATTTTATTGTCAATTTTTTGAGTTCTCTAGTCAATTCAATAACGAATCTGCTGGTAATGGCGAGTTTATTTCATTTTTGACATTTTGTTAACACCCACAAACGATTCAAGGGTGTACGTTTCTAAAAGAAAAATGTTAAAACAAAATATAAGAAATGGCTTTAATAAAATTAAAGCAAAATTTTGGGCATGTAAGTAGAAATTTCGCTTAAAATATATTTCTCTCAGAATTTTTCAGTAAACTATTAAATCATCAGAATTAACATAAAGCACCTTCACATAAACACAATTTCGCGTTTATTATTGCAGATATCAAGAAACATCTGCACTGACAAATGTTCAAAAAAAGAAAAACAAAAACATACAAACATAAGATCCTTTAGAAAAATATGGTGATAAACAAGCATCCAACAGCACAATAACGGATAAAATAGTGGAATATTCCGGTAAACTAAGCTACACTATGTACATACATATGTGTATCTGAATGTATTTTTAAATGGAATAAAATAGAAAATGTTCCACCACAAATGTAGAGCATTTTAACCCACAATGGCTTACTAACAGACAGCAAGTGTAGCGGCATGCAAAAAGGAATGTAAAGACAAACTATTCAAAATGGCAATTTTCAGCAGCAGGTGTTTTCGAAACCACACCAAATATTCACTCAACGAAAGGCAGAAGACAGCGACAAATTGATGTTTCAAACAATTTAAATTTCATTATGTTTTTACAGTTTTTTTTTTGTTATGGATCATCTACTTGGGTTTGTGCATTGTCTTATATAGGAATAGCATGTAACAAATATCGTTCTAAAATTTTCTTTACTTCACTTCACACTTATTTACAAATCAGCTTGCTGCAAAACTTTTGCTACACACATACCATAGAAAAACTAACATCATCAACCTCATTCAATACAGGCAGTGAGAATGAAATGAATACAAGAACAAAGCAATTTTGTATGTGCCACACATTCCGCAAAGGAAATTAATTTGTTTCCCTACTTATACACAAAACATTCCTTAAAAGCTTTTGGTTTTATTTTGCAATAGAATACAGGTTGGATACACATACTTACACGCTCAATATTGTAAAGATGACATAGGTATACAATGAACGGTGTTGAGAACAATAAATTTTTTCATTTAAATTTCAGATACTTTATGTTAGCGGGAAACTTTTATTTAATAGCTATCTTTAAATCTTCTGTCTTCTTCAAGAGTTTTAAAACTTAAAATGATAATAATGGGTGGTCCATGTATCGGTTTAAATTTGTACCATCGGTTATTTCGAGTCTGGTAATGCTTATGTCACTCTTTTCTGTTACAAAATTAACTCCACTTAACGTAGTAAATCGATTTAAGCATGCGCAATAAATAAACCAATAAATCCCAATGAGAAACTGCAAGATGATGTCGATTATGGAGAATAAAATCATCATTTCGGATGAAGTTAATTTTCATCTTCTTGAACACGATAATAAGCCAAATTGCTATACTTGGGGCTCAGAAAACCCACACGTGGTCTTTGAGAAGCCAATGCACCCATTACGAGAGACTGTTTGGTGCGGCTTGTGGAGCGGAGGCATTATTGGCCCATTTTTCTTTGGAAATGGTGAAGGCGCAACCATTACGGTCAATGGAGACACCTATCGCACCATCATAACCGATTTTTGTACTCGCTACTCGTGGTATTAATGTGAACTAAGTTTGGTTTCAACAGGATTGTGCAATTTGCCACACATCTCATGCCACAATAGATTTATTGCGTCAAGCGTTCGATGGCCGTTAAATTAGCCGAAATGGTGATGTTAGTTGGTCGTTAAGAAGCTGCGATTTGACACCGTTGGAAGAGTTTCTGTGGGGCGCAGTTAAAGAAAAGTGCTATGCCGACAAACCAGATACAATTAAGCATTTGAAGGCCAGCATTCGTGGTGCCATTGTCGAAATACGACCCCATACACTCGGAGAAGTGCACGAAAATTTGTCCGATCGAATAAGGTATTGTGAGGCCAGCTCTGGCAGCCACATGAATGAAATTATATTCCATTTCTAACCGGAGCAATTGTACTTCACAACAAAAAAATAAATTTGGCAAAATTTCAAACGGTTTTTGTTTTATTGAATTTTTAAATTAAAACTTTTAAATTTCCCACCCTATACTAGACAGACATATTGTTGGAAAGATTTTTTTTATCATAATATATTATATGGTTTTAATTTTCATTCATAGTATTTATATGTATATTAAATATGATTTCCCGCAATTGCCCGCTGCGACTACGAGTTAAGTGAATCATGATTGGATTATACACATACATAATTTGTAATTACAACCCTTCAGTCACGATTAGGACCTATCTTCTCACACCACTTATGTTGCGTATGTTAGTTTTATCCATAAGTGGCAGGATAGTTTAAGGTCGACTCCGAACGACAGATTTCTTTGAGAAACTTTTCATGGTCCATGCGAGTTTTAGCCGGGAGGAAGTCGTCGAAGAAATATTTTTTACATATTTTGCCAGAAATCTGCTGAGAGGCAGTTCGATATAGAAAACCTGGAGTTTGAACCGTGGAGTCACGTCTAATAAGCTTACACACTACATACTAGACTACGGCAGCTACATGATTGGATCAGTAAAATTTTTAACTACTTTTTCCAATAAATGTAATCGTGAGGTTTGTCGGCATGAACCAAAAACTTAACGTGGCGTTAAATTACATGAACCACGGGGCCAATAAACAGGCCAATCAATTGTTAAACACGATTTACGCAAAGTGCGCTGTCTTCTTTTAGTTTAGCTGATTCAGTTAGAATGGCTATATAGCACTCACTATTCACCGCAACATTGGATTATTGCTGATTTCGAAAGAAATTAAATTTGTTAATGCCGCCGCCAAGTAAAACCCACCAAATAGATAGTTTCAATGAATGTATAGGTAATCCGAAAACGGCCTGATTGCCTTCCTTCTAAATACAGAAATTTTGCCTACTGACTTAGCCATTTAAAGAGAGATGTGCTTCTGTGCTAAACATAGTTTCTGCTAAAAGTTTCAAATGAGAGCAATCAGCAAAAATGAAGTGGAAACCATAATCATTTGGATCATTTGGAACGTAAGCCAAGATCTTTACGTAAAATGTTCAAACTCGTTGAGTAAGAATATTTCTTTACATTTTTATAACCGTAAACTTTCGCTTTAGTAAACACTAAAATTTTTTTCTTTTCTGAGATCATCACACAGGAGATGAGGCTTATTCATGTGTTGTAATATAAGAAATATAATTTATAGTAGAAAGGAAGGGTCCCCCAAATAACTTTTTTTTTGAAAATGCTTTAAAAAAACTACTGAATATTTTCTCAAATTTCAATTTTATTTGAAAGTACAATCCTTCCGGTTAATAATGGAAAATAATTTCATTCAAATGGCTGCCTCGGCTGGCCACGCAGTAGCCTACACGAACGGTCCAATTTTTAAGCACATTATCGATTGTGTGCAGCTGTATTTCACCAATGGCTTCACGAATATTGTCCTTTAAAGCGTCAATTGTCTCTGGCTTGTCGGCGTAACACTTATCTTTGACGGCACCCCACAAATAATAGTCTAACGGTGTCAAATCGCAGCTCCGAGGTGGCCAAACGACATCAGCGATAATGATAATACGATCTTCAAAAACAGGGCGCAAAACATCGAGTGTAGCTTCGGCTGTGTGGCACGTAGCACCGTCCTGTTGAAACCAAATGTTGCCAATATTCTCCTCTTCAATTTTCGTTCAACATGGCCCGATAACGATCGCCATTGACTGTAACGGCCACTCCTTGCTCATTTTCGAAGAAAAGTGGCCCAATTATGCCTCTGGACCAAAATCCGTACCAACAGTGACACGTTTTGGGTGCGTCGGCTTTTCAATGTATGCGTGGGGGTTTTCTGTGCCCCAAATGCGACAATTTTGCTTGTTTACATATCCGCCAAGATCAAAATGAGCTTGATCTGAAAAGATGATTTTTTTTTGCAAAATCGGCATCTTCTGTAAGTCGATCGCAGGCCCACTTAGCGAAACGAAAACGCATTGGATGGTCAATTGGCTTCAACTCCTGAACCAATTGGACTTAGTATGGCGTCATACCAAGGTCTTTATGCAAAATTCATCTCAATGATATCTCCGAAATGTTCAATTGTTGAGATCGACGGTGAATTGATGTTGATGGCGCTTCAAGCGCACTTTCTGCCACAGCAGCAATATTCTCGGGTGTACGCACTGTTTTTAGCTTTTCACGCTTTGGTTTATCGATGAGGATGCCAGTTTCTTTCACTTTTTTCACAAGATAACGAACATATGGAGGTGACGGTGCTTCTGTTCTTCCAAAATCCGTACTCAATTTTCGCACACATTCTGCAACATTACCATGATTTTCAAAGTAATGTCGCAATATTTCCCAGCGTTGTTCAAGCGTATACACAACCATATTCGTTCAGCGGAAGGATAAAACTAATTATCTGTCAAATCAGACATGAGCTAAGCGTTACCATTAACGAAATAAGAACTAGTTGAAAAAAAAAAAACGTTAGATGGCGAACCCGATACAATATCAGACAAACAGTTAACAATCACAAACATCCTGAGTCTCTGGTGGAAATTGAATCCACGGCCTTGGGGCTTGAATTTTAGCACACTACCAACCAGACCATACAGGCACCAAAATTTTACAAAATCGACTTTAGAATAAATTTTTATACTGTACGATATAATAATGATATAATATATATAATTTTGTTGAAAAATAACTAACTTTTGCTTTAGTTTGTGTTTTTAAAACATTTACAAATTAAAATTTCATAAATTTAAAGACTGTAAAAATTCCTTTCAGAAAATGTAACTCTTAAGGCGCAGTCGCTATTCTTCTCTAAAATATGCAGCTTTGAGTGGACTGAGCATTGTGCATTGTATTTATTAATCTCTTTGGACTTTGAAGACCTTGATCTAAATTAAAAAAAATTGGCAATTATTTCTTTTCATTGTTTTTATCTTAATTTTGCCTAAAATAAAGCCAGAACTCTTAAAAATGTATAAAAACTTTTTATAATTTACCTTGATTACTCTATAAAAGAAATGCATATTCTTCTGGGAAATTGTTAAGTCCTTCATTTTGTTCTTATTTTTTTTTTCTTGTTGTCTTCCAAAAAATCATGTAAATGTATGTGTTTTTGTGTAAAATAAGGAATATAGTTTCACAAAAGTACTTATAAACGTAAAAATAAAGCAGGGTTTACAGATCATAATAATAGTGTTGCGGAAGAAAATTTTTAGTAAACATGTAAATATAATGGCGGCTTCGTGTTATCCCGTTTCAAATCAAATCTGACATCTGGCCCACGGTGAGGACAACATCAACAATGAATATCATAGAAACGTTAGTTATTGTCACCTTTTACGAAACAATAGAACATAATTGGCAAAAGTCTACACTCAATACATGGTCACGGCCCCAGAAAATGTTGTTTAGAGGCACCGTAACCTTTTGAGAAACAATAGGATATAATTGACAAAAATCTCTGCACATAAATGGTTGCGTTCCCAGAGGCTGTTGTTACCAGGAGATGTCAAATGGCAAGCCTATTCTCCTATTACCTAATACACAGCTATCAGCTTTCAGCAAACTTACAGTGCTTTAAAAATACTTATTTATCAATTCAAATCGAAGAAATCTTTTAGGGAATTTAGCCAAAGAAGCTTTTACTTCTTCGGCGTCTCTTTGAAACCATCTAATAGATCTGCACGTGCGGTAAGTTATGCATGAAACATTCATGAAACCCCTGTATTGAGAACTATTTTGACATCTTGTAAACGTACATTCAAGGTAGACGGTATAATATCGGTCCTTAATTTTTTTTTTATCAATATCAACATCAGGATATTCGACAAGATATTTGATCCACGACAGACATGAATTTTCTTGTTCATAATTGTTAGAAAATGAATTTGCTAAAATTTCGTTCGATTCATTACTGGTCTCATACTATTAAACGATATTTCGGATTGGATACAGTAATCGATAAGAAAGATGTATACTGAAATAATCCTTAAGAACTCAGTAATTAATGCATTAATCGTTAAATAAACATTGTCGTTAAGAATAAAGTCATGCTCAATATTATGTTATTAAAATGCATTGTGATAGGAAACCCTCGTATTAGCTACATTTCTTTAAAGAAAATTGTTATATAGGATCTTCCAGAAGGGACTTTAGACTTTAACAGTTGATAAGAACTAATTCGTTGAGGGTAGATTTTTCAAAATTAATTGTTTAATCACCATGGGCAGTCATGGACAACATGTTTTCGCTAAATAGTTTCTGAAACAGTCGACAATTGCCCCTAATTTTCATGGAAAAATAATTTTCTGAATGAATGCGTACAAACAAAATTGTCAAATCAATCTATAGAAGATCCAAGAGCTTCCACTGTATCCAGAAAAAGTCACTGCTTGGTATGGTTTTTGAACTGGCATTAGGCAGGTGTTAATTTTGGGCTTGCGTCGTGTCGTCATCGTCTAACATATCTGTGAGAACAACGTCAGGCAAACTAAAATGTCAATAACAGTACAGGTCGATGATTGCCAAGCTCTAAATTGAATGATTTCGACATGTGGTTTCAAGAGATTGGCACTGCAAACCTATATCATCGGTCAAATTCAACTTGTTTTATGAACCAGAATCATACAATAATATTTTGGATGAGCTCCATTCCGAGAAACCGTTGCGGACGACATTATATTCTTCACATAATGGTGACAGTAAGTCAAACGAATGTAAAATTTCGATCAGATCTCACACACACCTTGTTTTATTTAAATTTAAATGTATAAGCTCTTAATCAAAGACCCGATAGTTTCTATAGTCGCATACATAAAATGTTTTTTGTGTTGTTAACAGTATCTGTTATTGCAGTTGTTCATTGTTGTAGTTGTAATGTTTTACCATCTTGGCACCAAGCTTTTGTTCACAAAACAATTTTTTTTATTTTTAATAATTTTTCCTGTCGCTGCCTTCCGTTTTCTTTTAGAACGTTAATGTTAGAACAGGATCCCTTGGGCAATGAATGAAAAGATGACAACTTCTGTTGAATATTTTAAATTTACATGTTTTCATACACAATGTTGTACATAAAAAGGTTGTACGTGCGATTTTCTGTGAATTTGTTCACAAATTCTACGTTTCAACAAATTCTACAACGTTCTTCCGTTCTCTAAAATTATTTCAAGTAATGATGACCAATTGAAGAAGAAAATCCTTGAAAATTTAGAAATAAGAAACATAAATTGGTTAAATTTACGTTGACGTTTTTCTTCCAAGTGTTTCAGTTAGACAAGCAAGTATAAATATTAAAAAACGCTCAAAAGAACTGTAAAATTTTTGTTCAAAAATTCATTCTGAAGAAATATGTTTGAGAAACGGCACTGTGAGTTATTAAAATCATAAGGAATGAAACACTTGATTTTGATGCATGTCATTTGAGATGCATTTAAAAAAAAGGGACAATGGAAAACAATTTGAAAAACATAAATTCTAGAACTTACAAAGCCAAGTTTAAATTTTCAAATGCCAACCAAACAAATATTTTAACAAGAATTTAACAATTTGTTTTTTAGAATGTTGGAATACTTTCGCTTATTTATAATATACTAGCTGTACCATGCGCGTGTCGCTGCACCACCAACTAAAATAAATTTGAAGGAAAGACATTACACAAATGTCCAATTAATTTTGAATCATTTTATTGATTTTGTTTCCCGTTGTCCTGTTGATTCAGATGAAAGGGCCTGAGTAGTACGCATTCGATCAGTTTCTAATCTCACTTCTCGTTGTTCAACTAGTTCAAGCGAACGGGTCTCAGCGGCATATACTCGAAGGCTTTCCAGTCTCAATGCGCGTCTGATTCTGAGGCTTGTAATGCTCTTTTCTTCCGTGCTTGAGGCGTAGGTCGACCAATTGCTTGTCATTCATTTTGAATAATTTTCAGTGACGCCATCCATCGGAAATTAATCGCACCAACCTCCGTCGCCTCGTGCGCAACAACTTTGTTAAAGACTGCACAGTTTACCATTTAATTCATTTAATTCGGTGGCACTTCCTGTCGGAAATTGGTCATACCAAGTTGGTATGTAGAAACCTTCGTCAGTTCATGCGCAACAACTTTGCTAAAGATCATAACATGATCAAATGCACAGTTTACGATTTAATTCACCGCCACCTATCGGATATTGGTCATACCAACTTAGAAACTTTCGTTGGCTCATGCGCAGCAACTTTGGTAAGGATCATAACATGGTAAAATGCACAGTTTACGATTTAATTGATTTTAAGTAATTTTCAGTGGCGCCACCTGCCGGGAATTAGTCATACTAACCCAGAAACCTTCCCCGGCTCATGCACAACAACTTTGCTAAAGATCATAACATGATAAAATGCATAGTTTACAATTCTATAAGGCACATACAAACAAACATTCATTTCTATATATGTAGACTATGGGAGGTGACACGCCCACTATAGCTAATCCGCCCATTTTGTTCATATACATATACGTCAAAGTCGTCCATACAAAATTTGAGGACCCTAGCTGTTGCAGTTTATGGGATATGCACCATGAAATACTTATTGGGTATGTAATATTTGCAAAAAACAGAAATATTAGCCGACTTCTGGTAGTTGTGCAAACGTGAAATTGACACATTTTGTGATAAACAATCAACACTCATCAAAAATTTTTTGAATTGAAACGTCATTTGATAAGATGACATATATACAAAATATAACAAGACTGTTATAATATTTAGATAATAACTACAGTAATTTTTCTCCAATTTTATCAAACGAAGTGCCAATCTCTTAACAAGAGAATGCACTTTCAGAATGTCATCACTTATTTCATACTTTTTAATTAAACTTTGCAATTAAGAATAGGTAAACTTGAAAAAATAAGAAAGAAATCATATTTTCCAAGTTTACCCGATCAAAACTCATAACATGTAAGCTTGAACCATATGTTTATGTGTACCACTTTAGAGGCTCATCTCTCCTCTTTCCAAAAAACTTTGGATTTTGAAAATAGGTTAAAAAATATTTGGATAATCAAATATTTTGTGTTAAAAGATCAAAAATACCGTTTCTGTCAATTAAAACAAGTTTGGTGGGTTCGAGAAACATAAAAAAATATTTTTGAGTTCTACTCAAATAAATCACACATAAGTCTCGAATGAGAAAACTGAAAGTGATTTTGCCAAGATAAAGCCATAATTTTACCGAAATATCATTCCAAATTTTCCTAAAAGACTCATTTAACATGTATCAGCAATAAATTATTGACACTTTAGTTATTACATTAATAAACACGGTTAAATCGGCCACATGCCATTTGATGTTTCACTTATATGAAAATTTTCGCTTCTGCGCTATACTAATGCCCGCTTGTCTTTGAAGAATGATGCCGTAGGACACTTTTTGTCTGATCCCCAGACTCTACTTATCCAGGGATATTCCCAAATATTTTTCCTTCATTTTCCGGGATATGGTCTTACGCAGAAGTCGAATATTTTTTTCATTTATGAAGTTTTCTCTTTCTTCTCTTTTCTTGTAAATGGTATTATTGTGATCTTGGCCAGATTAACTCTCAATTCCACTTACCAATGACTTTCACTCTGAACACATCGAAAGATATTGCATATATCAACTGCATGCCCTTCGCAGGCAAGGTCAGATAGTTTCATTATTATTTCATTATTTCATTATTCACAATCAAGCTTTATATTACTGGTGAAACTCTCCATGAGACCATGCTCTGGTTATACCAATCTTTTTTATTAGATGTATAATTCCGCAGATTATGTGTATAAGACGTCTACAATAGGCTCTGTTTATAACCTCGTGATAAGTGTCACAAATCCTTCTATCTACAATATTCTACAAGAGTAGGCTCGTAGATCTGTAAATAAGCACATTGTGCAGGATAGAGTGGTACCCTCTCCAATATCCCACATCTTGCTTCGTTATAAACTTTTAATTTTTTGAAATGTTTTTAACATAAACGACGTGAGGCTAATTAATCTGAATGTTTTTGAGTGTATAGTATTCGTACTTACTTACTTACTTACTAATCTTATAAAAATCAATAATTATAAAAATTGAATTGGAAATTGAAAACTTTTATTTAATTGGCTTGGTACAAGATGTAAAAGTATCAGCGTATATTAATCTCCGTCGTTTAATTAAAAATATAGTTTTGGTAAGGAAAATCGTATAAGAAGTTTACATTTTTTAATTGAACGGCATATGTGGTACCAGCTTTTAGTTCAGTTTTGAATGGTTCAGCTTGGACAATAATTTAAATCAAGTCACCATAAGCAACAAGGTCATTTAAATTTTAGTCTGGGTCACTACAATTTATTGTAGGTATTTTCTATATAATACTATTTTCAGATATGCACTTTTATTGAGTCAATATTCGGTTTATTGAGTACAATATTTTAAGTGTTCACGCAGTTCAGCTGCTTGTGCAATATTCATTTGACAACTGGTAAACAAAACAGTTGGTTGTTTCAACAACATTGTTTTTATTTTTTTGTTTGTTGTTGTTGACATTTTAGTTGTCAAACAGTGTTCCGTTAATTGTAATATGCTCACTAAACACACTTATGGCAGTACTGCATTTTAAGGTTTACTCAATATTATAACAATTTGCGTATTTATTGCGCAATAATTAAATGAAACTTTATATGAAATATAAATAAATAAAGGTGCATATCTGAACACCGTATAAAGTCGAAACCTTGAAATCTTAATTGAGACAGAGCCCGGCACAAAATTAGTGAGATAAAGACGGTGACATCGTGCACGTGTAGACACTTACTCTATGTCGTTTGTCATTTTTAAATGACAATTAAAAGTAAACATAATTAATTGCCATACAAAATCTCTGATCAATTATTTCTCTATCCTGTATGCGCTATGCAGTATAACATTTTTTGTGTAACCGTTGCATAATGAAACTAAGAGGAGGATATTGGCAACATTTGGTTTCAACAGGACGGCGCTACGTGCCACACTGCCGAAGCTACACTCGATGGTTTGCGCACTGTTTTTGAAGATCGCATTATCAGTCGCAGAGCTGATGTCGTTTGGCCACCTAGGAGCTGCGATTTGACACCGTTGGACTGTTATTTGTGGGGTGCCGTCAAAGATAAGTGCTACGCCGACAAGCCAGAGACAATTGCCGCTTTAAAGGACAATATTCGAAAAGCCATTGGTGAAATACAGCTGCACACAATCGATAATGTGCTTAAAAATTGAACCGTTCGTGTAGGCTACTGCGTGGCCAGCTGAGGCAGCCATTTGAATGAAATTATTTTCCATTATTAACCGGAAGGATTGTACTTTCAAATAAAAAAGAAATTTGAGAAAATATTCAGCAGTTTTTTTTTTTAAAAAGCATTTAAAAAAAAAGTTATTTGGCGGACCCTTTATAATAGAAAGAGAAGATCAAAGAAAAAAAGTTTTATTCATGAAGATATTTAAAGCTGCGACAATAAATTTAAGAAAAGAGAAAATAGTGATTCATTGAATTTAAAGTAATCTCTGTGCTTGAATACAATGAAACATTCAATCGAATTGAAAAAATTGATTCAAAAGCAATTCAAGTGCAAAAATATTGCAGAAAAATTTTTCTTTTCGGGATTTTTGTTCAATTGGAAAAAAATCTTGAAGAACAGATGTATAAAAAATCCATTCAATTGTAGAAATTTTTTATGCAACAATCAGAAAGGAATGCGCATTTATATCATTTACAAAAATTGTAGCACCTGAGGTTAAGTTCCCATATTAGGCTGGCATTATTTAGGTCTTTTTCATTTACAAGAACAATGTCTGTTAATATACAGGGTCGTTTTTAAGCACTTTATGAGATATCATGGGAATGTTTTATTCGCTATTTGATGCCGTTTTGTGTGAAATATAACATTTCTCATTCCTCTGGTGCATAAATCAGATTGAATAAGAACTATGGCATGGGTAAAGTTGACTATGTGAGCCCGCTGTGATTTGCGGATACGCCTGTACTCGCAATTTAAGGACACCTCATAAAAATAAATTTAAATCGTCAAATCACGGATATCGATAGCAATTTAACATCACTTTCACGTGAGATGACCATACCCTAAAATCGTTCGTGTAGATAATCCAATTTGGAAAGAGATATGCTACTGTGCTCGCCGTTGACAATAATAGCTTGGTTACTGTCGTCCTTCAGATATGAATCGACACCTCCAACCCAAATTCCACACCAAACAGTAATTTTTTCCGGAGCCATTCTAAAAATAAATTTTCCATGAAAATTATCAGCAGTTGGCAACTACTCGACAGAAAGATACTATACGAATGAAATATTATAAAAAATACAGAAAGCGATTTCTTAAAGCCAGTATTAATACTTATAAAAGACAACGTAGGGAATGTAGTAGTAAATATTAGTAGTAAGTATTAACAATTCTTCAATCAATTCTCGTCAGAAATAGTATATGAAAACTATATAAAACACATGAACATTGCATTTGCATTAATAAATTTTTAATGCTTTTTTAAGTTTTATTTTGACGTCTTTAAAATCTTCGATTTGGCTATATACATATATATATTGATTGTTGTCTAAATTGTTATTGTTTATTGAACACATTTATTTTGGAAAAACACCAAACAAAACGACTCAAAACTTGCCAAGAAAAATATCAAGTGTGTCTAATTTGACAGATTTTGTCTAATTTGAGAAGTCGCCGTGTTGTAGTAGGTAGTGTGTTGGCTTACTATTCGTAAAGCCCGGGTTCGTATCCCAGGTCAGACATCAAAAATGAAATATGAAAAAAAAAAAAATATTTCTTCGGCGACTTCCTCTCAGCAGATTTCTGGCAAAAACTCTGAGAGTAAATAAACTGCCATGAAAAAGTTTCTCAAAATTCTGTCGTTCGGAGTCGACGTTAAACTGTAGGTCCCGCCACTCACGTATAAAATTAACGCACACAACATGAGTGGTGTGAGAAGCTAGGCCGTAATCCTGACTGAAGGGTTGTAATGGCCAATTATGTATGTATGTATGTGTCTAATTTGAAGAAGTTGTAAAAAATTCCTAATACCACTATAAGTATGTATGCACACATGTGCAGTTCATTTTAATATGAACCACAAATTCTTTTTTTAAATTCAATTCAAATAATTTACGTAACTTGCTGTTAAACCGTTATAATAACATTTGTCTCTGGAAGGAATCAAACTTACTGTTTTACACTAACACAGTAATAGCACACTACTTCAAAGACTTAAGGGACAAAATAATGAAATGCCACGAAGTCAAGGGGTTCATATCTGACGGGTTAGAATTCGAATTCGAACATTCTTGTTAACATGATCGAAAATTCCAGATGAATGAAACTTTTTCTTTCAGATGGGTTTTAAAGCTCTTCACTCCGGCCTCCCATTAGCTACCTACATATGTATATGTGAAGCTCCAGAGGATAAAATGCCAATCTACCAATGGAAAAGCATTCGTTGCAACAAGCTGGCGCTTAATTTTTTTATTATCCTAATAAAGTTGAGAATGAGCGCGACGTAAGAATAATCGAACAAGAGCAGCCAAAAATACTTAGTGGATATGTCATTTGTATCAAGAAAGGAATTTTTGGATAGGAATTTTTGTGTAGAATTAAACTCAAAGGCATCATACATGCTTAGTCGTTGCTGGCATTATTACACAACTTCATTGCGTATGGACTCTATAAAAATTACATTTTATAAACATCACATTTTATTACATTATTTTTCGAACGCCAAAATGTGCTCTTTTTATATTAAATGTTCAGCTCATTCAAACCATTCGGCTTGAGTAAAGTGCCCAACGATTATCTCGATTAGTAGTGTGTTTATGTACCTTCGGGGGCACTTATTTCATACAAAATTTGGCTCATGCCTACGCTACAGTCGGTAGTGTCGGTTAGTCGATAGGTTTGTAACATGTAATGTGAACATTTATATACGTATGCATGAATGATTGGACGGACAGAATGAGTGTGTGCGTAACATGTAATGTGTATGATCGTTTTTTAATAGTAAATTCTTGGCACGTATTATCATACTCAATGCTAAAAAAAATAGAAAAGGGATCTGCACCAATATAGTTGTTGTGTGTTTTTTTATTTTTTGTATGATTTAATTAGAAGGATCTTTAATTTTAAATGTGATAAGAAAGGGTAGGTTGGTTGTGCGGTTATTTTTTTATTTTTTGTGTGATTTAATTTGAAGGATCTGTAATTTTAAATGTGATAAGAAAGGGTAGGTTGGTTGTGCGGTTGTTTTTTATTTTTTGTGTGATTTAATTAGAAGGATCTGCAATTTTAAATTGATAAGAAATTCTTGTCACGTACAGCTCATGATCAAATGTAGAAGAAATTGTAAACGGATGTACACCTGCAAGATAGTTTTCTAGGAATAATAGATTCTTATCGCGCTTTAGTGTATACAGGATGAACACCTGCATCATCGTTTTCTATGAATAATAGATTCTTATCGCGGTTTAGTGTATACCTGCATAATAAATAATAAATTCTTGTCACGTACTGCTCATGATCAAATGTAGAAAAAATAGAAATACAAACTGATAAGAAAGGGTAGGTTGGTTGTACGTGTTCTTTTTTTTTTGTAAACAGGATGTACACCTGCGTGATAGTTTTTTTATATACCTAAATAGAATCATGATTGTGCATGTTCATTTTATTTGTATTACTTTTCAAACGAATGATTGGACGGACAGAATGAGTCTGTCTACTTTTAATCATCTACATTCCAGAGTATAAATAGACTTGTTTTTAAGGATTTAGAAGTCATTCTTGTGCTAGAAATTGATAGCGAGTTGTGTTTCCAAATTTAAAATTTAAAATAAAAAAAAAAAAAATAAATAAAATATAAAAAATGGCTAGTTTTACTTGTGAATTTTGCGGAAAAGTATTCAAGTTGAATACATCATTAAGAAGACATCATAGACTACATCATGATGGACCATCCACATCAATAAAATGCATACCATGCAATAAATATTTCTCAAGCCAGTTAAATTATAATCAACACATTTTAACACATTCAAAGATTGGAGACGGAGGAGAACCATTTGATACAGTTAATTGTACCGAGTGTAATCAACGTATTCCAAAGACGAATTGGCACTATCACATTCGAACAAATGCACATAAACTTAATTGTGCTGACAAAATTCGGAATGATGATAATAGTGCTAATGATGATGATGAAGTAAAATGTGTAAGATCAGTGTTTAAAAATAGAATTATCACATATGTTATTGAGAATAATGATGAAACGAATTTAATACCCGAGAACTTTTTATCGGGAATTAAATTCAAAGTGGCTAAGCTGTTAAGTCATATGATCCAAAAACATGATAATATTAAATTCAATCTGGAGATATTTTGCGAATACATGCTGGTTAAAGAAGAGGAGAATTTATGCTATATTAAAATAAAATCACATCAAACGAAGATGGCTATAATTAATCTCTCATCATCAACTACAGATGATCTCCTCAATATTTACAAAACACAATGCGATGTTATTGTTAAAAAAATGAGTGAATTCCAGGAACGTGACAGCGGATGGACATTAATACAAATATTACGGATCGAAATTAATATAAATAAATACCAGTGTATAAAAGGTTCGCAGTATATCCCTCTACCAACCCCAATACAGAGAAAGTTTGCCTGCATCAATGTTCAAAATAACGATGAGTATTGTTTCAAGTGGGCAATAATATCAGCATTGTATCCTGTTAATGACAGTTCTAAAAGAACCACATCATATAAAATTAATAACATTAGTGATGATATTATCACGTTGGAAAATGGTATTGTTTTAAATTTTGAATACTTAACTTTTCCGCTACCAACAAATAAAATTAAAGATTTTGAAATGAAAAATCCCGATATTAGCGTGAACGTGTTTGGGTTGAATGATGACAATCATATAGTCGGACCCTACTACTCCAGTATAAATGAAAAACCTAAGCACGTTAATTTATTATTATTAGAAGATGGTGAGAGATTCCACTACGTATGGATTAAAAATATTTCAAGGTAAATCAATAATAATTTTATGTTAAAAAAAAAATGATATTAATATAAAATTATTTCACTTTCCATTTAATTACAGATTAATAAAAAGTCAACTTACAAATCACCGTCGACAAGTTTACATATGTAACACTTGTTTAATACACTTCCATTGTGAAACGACGCTGATCAAACACAAAGATGAGTGCAACAAAATCGTAACTAAAATGCCCTCTTTAGACAATAATATCGTAAGTTTTAAAAATTACAAAAAGCAAATGGATGTACCTTTTGTAGTCTACGCTGATTTTGAGTGTATTCTAGAGACTATTAATATTCAAAATTCAGCAAATGTCAAGTCAATACAAAAACATATTCCATTTGCTTATAGTTATTACATCAAATCTTCATTTAACAGTAGTTTAGATAAATTTAGCATGTACAGTGGTGATGATGCACCAAAACATTTCTTTGTAAATTTAGTTAAAGATTGTACAGATTTATATGTTAATTATTTAAGTATCGTAAAACCAATGAATACCTTAACACCTTCTCAACTGATTAGGCAGAAAGAGGATACAATTTGTCACATTTGCAAAAAAAATTTATCTCATGTAGATCGAGTAGCCGATCATTGTCACTTAACAGGTGAATATAGAGGACCGGCACATAACAAATGTAATTTAGAGTATCAAATAGCAAATTTTATTCCTATATTCTTTCATAATCTATCATCATATGATTGTCATTTGTTCGTAAGAGAACTCTCTTCTATTGAAGGTGATATAAATGTAATCCCCTTAAACAAAGAACTATATGTATCTATATCGAAGAAGATTAATGTAGATGAAAAAAATACTATAGAACTACGTTTTCTAGATTCTTGTCGGTTTATGCCATCAAGTTTGGAAAAACTAGCGGGATATTTGTCAGATAATGATATGTTGACAGTAAAATCAAGTTATCAAACTCCCAATGAATTTAGTTTAATGAAACGTAAAGGTGTCTTTCCATATGACTATCTAGATTCAGTCAACCGTCTTGAAGAAACAGGACTACCACCCCGATCATGTTTCTTTAATAAACTTACTAATGAGTCGTGTAGTGAAGACGATTACGAACACGCTGAAAAAGTTTGGAATACATTCAAATGTAAGAAACTCTTAGATTATCTCTTATTATATTTAAAAATTGATGTCCTATTGCTTTGTGATGTATTTGAAAATTTCCGCAAGGTTTGCAAAAACATTTACAATTTAGACCCCTGTCAATATTATACTACACCAGGTTTATCCTGGGATGCAATGTTGAAAACAACTGAAATTGAGTTGGAATTATTGACGGATATCAATATGTACAATTTCGTTATGCGGGGTATTAGGGGAGGCATTGTTCAATGCAGTAAGCGACATGTGAGAGCTAATAATAAATATGTTAGTGACTATGATTCAACAAAAGAATCAAATTATCTAATGTATTTAGATGTAAATAATTTATATGGTTACGCAATGTCTCAATATCTTCCCTATAAAAATTTTAAATGGCTTGACAACTGTAACGACTTCGATGTAACTACTGTAGAAGAAGATTCAGAATTTGGTTATATTTTAGAAGTAGATTTGGAATATCCAACTGTATTGCACGATCATCATAGTGATTTTCCATTCTGTGCAGAAAATAAGAAAATTGAGAATATGAAACATAGAAAACTAATAACAGACTTAAATGACAAAAAGAATTACATAATACATTACCGCAATCTTCAGCAATGCATTCAACATGGTTTAATTTTGAAGAAAATTCATAGAATTCTGCAATTTAATCAATCGAATTGGTTAAAAAAATATATTGATGTAAATAACCATTATAGAACATTGGCTAAAAACACATTTGAACAAAACTTTTTTAAATTACTTAATAATGCTGTCTATGGTAAGACTATGGAAAATGTCGATAAGCGAAAAGACATCAAAATAGTAATTGGGTGGGAAAATAGAAGAAAACGATTAGGAGCCAGATCACTAATTGCGAAACCAAATTTTCATAGTTGTATTGAAATTACTGAAGAAATGGTTGCCGTTGAAATGAGTAGAGTGAAAACGGTATATAATAAACCCATTTATATTGGTTTTTCAGTTCTAGAATTATCAAAATGGAAAATGTATAATTTTCATTATGATTATATGAAGACAAAATATCTTGATAATATTAATCTCTGCTATATGGATACCGATTCATTTATATATGATGTGAGAACAAATGATATGTATGATGATATTAAAAATGATATTCCAACACATTTCGATACATCTGCTTATTCAAAAGACAATCCATATAACTTCCCCTTGATGAATAAAAAAGTATTGGGAATGATGAAAGATGAATGTAATGGAAAAGTTATTAGGGAATTCATTGGTTTACGAGCTAAAATGTATTCCGTCAAAATAGATAGAGTAGACAAAGAAATTAAAAAAATTAAAGGCGTTAAAAATAGTGTAACATCTAGACTAAGCATTAATGATTTTAGAAAATGTCTACTAGAGAAAAAGCTGTATCATGATTCAATGTATGTGTTTAGATCTAAGATTCATCAAGTATATACACAATATATAAGTAAATTAACTTTAAGTTATTTAGACGATAAGAGATTTATATGTGAAAATAATGTTGACACTTACGCCTGGGGACATTACAAAATAAATTCTCCATCAACCTCATCATCTTCAAATTTAAATTCATATAGAGAATTTCTGCAAGACGATAATGATGAAATGTTTTTAAATGTAAATATATAGATTAAGTAGTTTATAAGAAATTAAGTGTAAAAAATAAGAAAGAATGTAAACCTATCTATTTATCTACATAATAAAAATAAGAAAAAATGTAAACCTACCTATTTATCTACATAATAAAAATAGAAAAAAAAAAAAAAAAAAACGTTTATCTGTTGTTTCATTTAAAATTTTGGTTCAGTTTAATATTTTTTAACATTTCCTTTAGAACAGCTCTTGTCTTTACAAGATCTTCTAACATTTTAGTATGGTAATTTCTAGACATTGTGATAATTTTTTCATATTAATTTTGATCTGCTTTGCATCTGTTCCCGATCTGCTTTATATCTGGACACGATCTGCTATGTATCTGATCACGATCTGATTCGTATCTGCTCACGATCTACTTGGTATCTGGTCACGATCTGCTTCGTATCTGCTCACGATCTGCTTTATGTCTGGTCACGATCTGCTTTGTATCTGCTCACGATCTGATTTATACCTGATCACGATCTGCTTGATGTCTTATGTCTATATCTTTTGAATTTGGGTACGCTATATCGTGCTTTCTACAAGCTGCATCCAATAAATTTATTCCTTTGCCTCCTCTTGCTATTCGTTTTTGAAGTTTTGTATCAGGTCCACAAAACTGATAACCAGGTGGATGTAATTCAACATATAATTTGTTTATTAAGTTGTCTACAAATCTTCTTCCAATCTTACACTGATTAGGTGTTTTTCTTTTGACTGTAGTTTATAACCATTTTTTTCATTACTTTCATACCTCTTCGCATGAAACACTACACCAGCTATACCTGCTATACCAGCTATACAAGCTGTACTAGCTATACTAGCAAGCTGTACAATCTGTACTAGCTATACTAGCAAGCTGTACAATCTGTACTAGCTATACTAGCAAGCTGTACTAGCTATACTAGCAAGCTATACAATCTGTACTAGCTATACTAGCAAGCTGTACAATCTGTACTAGCTATACTAGCAAGCTGTACTAGCTATACTAGCAAGCTATACAATCTGTACTAGCTATACTAGCAAGCTGTAGTAGCTATATCAGCTATATCAGCTATACCTGGTATACCTGCTATACCAGCTATATCAGCTATACCAGCTATACCTGCTATACCTGCTATATCAGCTATACCAGCTATACCAGCTATACCAGCTATACCAGCTATATCAGCTATACCAGCTATACCAGCTATACCAGCTATACCTGCTATACCTGCTATACCAGCTATACCTGCTATACCTGCTATACCTGCTATACCAGCTATACCTGCTATACCTGCTATACCAGCTATACCAGCTATATCAGCTATACCTGGTATACCTGCTATACCAGCTATACCTGCTATACCAGCTATACCAGCTATACCAGCTTTACCAGCTATATCAGCTATACCTGCTATACCAGCTATACCAGCTATATCAGCTATACCAGCTATACCAGCTATACCAGCTATACCAGCTATACCAGCTATACCTGCTATACCTGCTATACCAGCTATACCTGCTATACCTGCTATATCAGCTATACCAGCTATACCAGCTATACCAGCTATATCAGCTATACCAGCTATACCAGCTATATCAGCTATATCAGCTATACCAGCTATACCTGCTATACCAGCTATATCAGGTATAGCAGGTATAGCAGGTATAGCTGGTATAGCTGGTATAGCAGGTATAGCTGGTATAGCTGATATAGCTGATATAGCTGGTATAGCAGGTATAGCTGGTATAGCTGATATAGCTGATATAGCTGGTATAGCTGGTATAGCTGATATAGCTGGTATAGCTGGTATAGCTGGTATAGCTGATATAGCAGGTATAGCAGGTATAGCAGGTATAGCTGGTATAGCAGGTATAGCAGGTATAGCTGGTATAGCTGGTATAGCTGGTATAGCTGGTATAGCTGGTATAGCTGATATAGCTGGTATAGCTGGTATAGCAGGTATAGCTGATATAGCTGGTATAGCTGGTATAGCTGGTATAGCTGGTATAGCAGGTATAGCTGGTATAGCAGGTATACCAGGTATAGCTGATATAGCTGGTATAGCTGGTATAGCAGGTATAGCAGGTATAGCTGGTATAGCAGGTATAGCAGGTATAGCAGGTATAGCTGGTATAGCAGGTATAGCTGGTATAGCAGGTATAGCAGGTATAGCTGGTATAGCTGGTATAGCTGGTATAGCTGATATAGCTGGTATAGCTGGTATAGCTGGTATAGCTGATATAGCAGGTATAGCAGGTATAGCTGGTATAGCTGATATAGCTGGTATAGCAGGTATACCAGGTATAGCTGATATAGCTGATATAGCTACTACAGCTTGCTAGTATAGCTAGTACAGATTGTATAGCTTGCTAGTATAGCTAGTACAGCTTGCTAGTATAGCTAGTACAGATTGTACAGCTTGCTAGTATAGCTAGTACAGATTGTATAGCTTGCTAGTATAGCTAGTACAGCTTGCTAGTATAGCTAGTACAGATTGTACAGCTTGCTAGTATAGCTAGTACAGATTGTACAGCTTGCTAGTATAGCTAGTACAGCTTGTATAGCTGGTATAGCAGGTATAGCTGGTGTAGTGTTTCATGCGAAGAGGTATGAAAGTAATGAAAAAAATGGTTATAAACTACAGTCAAAAGAAAAACACCTAATCAGTGTAAGATTGGAAGAAGATTTGTAGACAACTTAATAAACAAATTATATGTTGAATTACATCCACCTGGTTATCAGTTTTGTGGACCTGATACAAAACTTCAAAAACGAATAGCAAGAGGAGGCAAAGGAATAAATTTATTGGATGCAGCTTGTAGAAAGCACGATATAGCGTACCCAAATTCAAAAGATATAGACATAAGACATCAAGCAGATCGTGATCAGGTATAAATCAGATCGTGAGCAGATACAAAGCAGATCGTGACCAGACATAAAGCAGATCGTGAGCAGATACGAAGCAGATCGTGACCAGATACCAAGTAGATCGTGAGCAGATACGAATCAGATCGTGATCAGATACATAGCAGATCGTGTCCAGATATAAAGCAGATCGGGAACAGATGCAAAGCAGATCAAAATTAATATGAAAAAATTATCACAATGTCTAGAAATTACCATACTAAAATGTTAGAAGATCTTGTAAAGACAAGAGCTGTTCTAAAGGAAATGTTAAAAAATATTAAACTGAACCAAAATTTTAAATGAAACAACAGATAAACGTTTTTTTTTTTTTTTTCTCTATTTTTATTATGTAGATAAATAGGTAGGTTTACATTTTTTCTTATTTTTATTATGTAGATAAATAGATAGGTTTACATTCTTTCTTATTTTTTACACTTAATTTCTTATAAACTACTTAATCTATATATTTACATTTAAAAACATTTCATCATTATCGTCTTGCAGAAATTCTCTATATGAATTTAAATTTGAAGATGATGAGGTTGATGGAGAATTTATTTTGTAATGTCCCCAGGCGTAAGTGTCAACATTATTTTCACATATAAATCTCTTATCGTCTAAATAACTTAAAGTTAATTTACTTATATATTGTGTATATACTTGATGAATCTTAGATCTAAACACATACATTGAATCATGATACAGCTTTTTCTCTAGTAGACATTTTCTAAAATCATTAATGCTTAGTCTAGATGTTACACTATTTTTAACGCCTTTAATTTTTTTAATTTCTTTGTCTACTCTATCTATTTTGACGGAATACATTTTAGCTCGTAAACCAATGAATTCCCTAATAACTTTTCCATTACATTCATCTTTCATCATTCCCAATACTTTTTTATTCATCAAGGGGAAGTTATATGGATTGTCTTTTGAATAAGCAGATGTATCGAAATGTGTTGGAATATCATTTTTAATATCATCATACATATCATTTGTTCTCACATCATATATAAATGAATCGGTATCCATATAGCAGAGATTAATATTATCAAGATATTTTGTCTTCATATAATCATAATGAAAATTATACATTTTCCATTTTGATAATTCTAGAACTGAAAAACCAATATAAATGGGTTTATTATATACCGTTTTCACTCTACTCATTTCAACGGCAACCATTTCTTCAGTAATTTCAATACAACTATGAAAATTTGGTTTCGCAATTAGTGATCTGGCTCCTAATCGTTTTCTTCTATTTTCCCACCCAATTACTATTTTGATGTCTTTTCGCTTATCGACATTTTCCATAGTCTTACCATAGACAGCATTATTAAGTAATTTACAAAAGTTTTGTTCAAATGTGTTTTTAGCCAATGTTCTATAATGGTTATTTACATCAATATATTTTTTTAACCAATTCGATTGATTAAATTGCAGAATTCTATGAATTTTCTTCAAAATTAAACCATGTTGAATGCATTGCTGAAGATTGCGGTAATGTATTATGTAATTCTTTTTGTCATTTAAGTCTGTTATTAGTTTTCTATGTTTCATATTCTCAATTTTCTTATTTTCTGCACAGAATGGAAAATCACTATGATGATCGTGCAATACAGTTGGATATTCCAAATCTACTTCTAAAATATAACCAAATTCTGAATCTTCTTCTACAGTAGTTACATCGAAGTCGTTACAGTTGTCAAGCCATTTAAAATTTTTATAGGGAAGATATTGAGACATTGCGTAACCATATAAATTATTTACATCTAAATACATTAGATAATTTGATTCTTTTGTTGAATCATAGTCACTAACATATTTATTATTAGCTCTCACATGTCGCTTACTGCATTGAACAATGCCTCCCCTAATACCCCGCATAACGAAATTGTACATATTGATATCCGTCAATAATTCCAACTCAATTTCAGTTGTTTTCAACATTGCATCCCAGGATAAACCTGGTGTAGTATAATATTGACAGGGGTCTAAATTGTAAATGTTTTTGCAAACCTTGCGGAAATTTTCAAATACATCACAAAGCAATAGGACATCAATTTTTAAATATAATAAGAGATAATCTAAGAGTTTCTTACATTTGAATGTATTCCAAACTTTTTCAGCGTGTTCGTAATCGTCTTCACTACACGACTCATTAGTAAGTTTATTAAAGAAACATGATCGGGGTGGTAGTCCTGTTTCTTCAAGACGGTTGACTGAATCTAGATAGTCATATGGAAAGACACCTTTACGTTTCATTAAACTAAATTCATTGGGAGTTTGATAACTTGATTTTACTGTCAACATATCATTATCTGACAAATATCCCGCTAGTTTTTCCAAACTTGATGGCATAAACCGACAAGAATCTAGAAAACGTAGTTCTATAGTATTTTTTTCATCTACATTAATCTTCTTCGATATAGATACATATAGTTCTTTGTTTAAGGGGATTACATTTATATCACCTTCAATAGAAGAGAGTTCTCTTACGAACAAATGACAATCATATGATGATAGATTATGAAAGAATATAGGAATAAAATTTGCTATTTGATACTCTAAATTACATTTGTTATGTGCCGGTCCTCTATATTCACCTGTTAAGTGACAATGATCGGCTACTCGATCTACATGAGATAAATTTTTTTTGCAAATGTGACAAATTGTATCCTCTTTCTGCCTAATCAGTTGAGAAGGTGTTAAGGTATTCATTGGTTTTACGATACTTAAATAATTAACATATAAATCTGTACAATCTTTAACTAAATTTACAAAGAAATGTTTTGGTGCATCATCACCACTGTACATGCTAAATTTATCTAAACTACTGTTAAATGAAGATTTGATGTAATAACTATAAGCAAATGGAATATGTTTTTGTATTGACTTGACATTTGCTGAATTTTGAATATTAATAGTCTCTAGAATACACTCAAAATCAGCGTAGACTACAAAAGGTACATCCATTTGCTTTTTGTAATTTTTAAAACTTACGATATTATTGTCTAAAGAGGGCATTTTAGTTACGATTTTGTTGCACTCATCTTTGTGTTTGATCAGCGTCGTTTCACAATGGAAGTGTATTAAACAAGTGTTACATATGTAAACTTGTCGACGGTGATTTGTAAGTTGACTTTTTATTAATCTGTAATTAAATGGAAAGTGAAATAATTTTATATTAATATCATTTTTTTTTTAACATAAAATTATTATTGATTTACCTTGAAATATTTTTAATCCATACGTAGTGGAATCTCTCACCATCTTCTAATAATAATAAATTAACGTGCTTAGGTTTTTCATTTATACTGGAGTAGTAGGGTCCGACTATATGATTGTCATCATTCAACCCAAACACGTTCACGCTAATATCGGGATTTTTCATTTCAAAATCTTTAATTTTATTTGTTGGTAGCGGAAAAGTTAAGTATTCAAAATTTAAAACAATACCATTTTCCAACGTGATAATATCATCACTAATGTTATTAATTTTATATGATGTGGTTCTTTTAGAACTGTCATTAACAGGATACAATGCTGATATTATTGCCCACTTGAAACAATACTCATCGTTATTTTGAACATTGATGCAGGCAAACTTTCTCTGTATTGGGGTTGGTAGAGGGATATACTGCGAACCTTTTATACACTGGTATTTATTTATATTAATTTCGATCCGTAATATTTGTATTAATGTCCATCCGCTGTCACGTTCCTGGAATTCACTCATTTTTTTAACAATAACATCGCATTGTGTTTTGTAAATATTGAGGAGATCATCTGTAGTTGATGATGAGAGATTAATTATAGCCATCTTCGTTTGATGTGATTTTATTTTAATATAGCATAAATTCTCCTCTTCTTTAACCAGCATGTATTCGCAAAATATCTCCAGATTGAATTTAATATTATCATGTTTTTGGATCATATGACTTAACAGCTTAGCCACTTTGAATTTAATTCCCGATAAAAAGTTCTCGGGTATTAAATTCGTTTCATCATTATTCTCAATAACATATGTGATAATTCTATTTTTAAACACTGATCTTACACATTTTACTTCATCATCATCATTAGCACTATTATCATCATTCCGAATTTTGTCAGCACAATTAAGTTTATGTGCATTTGTTCGAATGTGATAGTGCCAATTCGTCTTTGGAATACGTTGATTACACTCGGTACAATTAACTGTATCAAATGGTTCTCCTCCGTCTCCAATCTTTGAATGTGTTAAAATGTGTTGATTATAATTTAACTGGCTTGAGAAATATTTATTGCATGGTATGCATTTTATTGATGTGGATGGTCCATCATGATGTAGTCTATGATGTCTTCTTAATGATGTATTCAACTTGAATACTTTTCCGCAAAATTCACAAGTAAAACTAGCCATTTTTTATATTTTATTTATTTTTTTTTTTTTTATTTTAAATTTTAAATTTGGAAACACAACTCGCTATCAATTTCTAGCACAAGAATGACTTCTAAATCCTTAAAAACAAGTCTATTTATACTCTGGAATGTAGATGATTAAAAGTAGACAGACTCATTCTGTCCGTCCAATCATTCGTTTGAAAAGTAATACAAATAAAATGAACATGCACAATCATGATTCTATTTAGGTATATAAAAAAACTATCACGCAGGTGTACATCCTGTTTACAAAAAAAAAAGAACACGTACAACCAACCTACCCTTTCTTATCAGTTTGTATTTCTATTTTTTCTACATTTGATCATGAGCAGTACGTGACAAGAATTTATTATTTATTATGCAGGTATACACTAAACCGCGATAAGAATCTATTATTCATAGAAAACGATGATGCAGGTGTTCATCCTGTATACACTAAAGCGCGATAAGAATCTATTATTCCTAGAAAACTATCTTGCAGGTGTACATCCGTTTACAATTTCTTCTACATTTGATCATGAGCTGTACGTGACAAGAATTTCTTATCAATTTAAAATTGCAGATCCTTCTAATTAAATCACACAAAAAATAAAAAACAACCGCACAACCAACCTACCCTTTCTTATCACATTTAAAATTACAGATCCTTCAAATTAAATCACACAAAAAATAAAAAAATAACCGCACAACCAACCTACCCTTTCTTATCACATTTAAAATTAAAGATCCTTCTAATTAAATCATACAAAAAATAAAAAAACACACAACAACTATATTGGTGCAGATCCCTTTTCTATTTTTTTTAGCATTGAGTATGATAATACGTGCCAAGAATTTACTATTAAAAAACGATCATACACATTACATGTTACGCACACACTCATTCTGTCCGTCCAATCATTCATGCATACGTATATAAATGTTCACATTACATGTTACAAACCTATCGACTAACCGACACTACCGACTGTAGCGTAGGCATGAGCCAAATTTTGTATGAAATAAGTGCCCCCGAAGGTACATAAACACACTACTTCGATTTTAATAATTCAATCTATTTCCTCTATCTTTTATAACAGTTTTAACATTTTTTTTGGTCCTGGTTACTGTTATTGCATTTTATAAAATAATTTACATTCTAGAATTAAAAAAAAAACAATAAAATTATGCCCATATTATTTGTTCAAGCAATCAATGTCTGTGGGCATATTAATGTTAATCCAGTATTTAAACACAATTCCCGCATTGCAACCGCTAATATTATCATAACGCAATTCATTTGCAATTATTTTGTTTCCTACATTTTAAATGCAATGTTTTTCATTTAATTTTTTTACATTTTTGAAATAATAAATTATAGCTTTAGAATCAACAACACTCATAAAAAACCAGCAATTTTATAAAAGAAGTTATTTATTGTAAACAAATATTGTCACTATGCTTGCATATGTTTATATGTTTGTCTGCTTTTCTTTGCATATAATTAAATGAAATGCATGCATATTGCATATTTATTGCAGACACTATTTACTATTTATTGTATTTTAGTTTGATTCGTTTTATTTATATTTTAAGTGTAGCATTCATGGAATGAAACTTAAATAAAAAAAATTTAAGATTTTTTATAAAATAAAGAAAAATTAAATTTTTTCGCAGAACAATAAAAAGAAATTATAACAAAATATTGGTTGTATGATAAAACCAAATACCATGCTAATGTAAATATTAAATATTTGAAAAAAAAATAAAAAAGTTACCCGGAGGGAAAAAAAATTTTTATCAAAAATAGGATATATGCATACGGTCTTTTCTTAAAAAGCTTGACTACTTAAATGACAATAAAGACAGAAATATTTTTTGAATCAAATTTTTTTGTTATAATTCGATAATCTGCCACGGCCACGGGTAAATGGTCATAGAGTTCATGAATTCCAATCAATATCAAAAACCAATGTTTTAAGATAGCTTCACAAAAAATAATCAACAGGCATTAAATCACACGAGCTAGAGGACCACTAAACAGAACCACTTCTGGAAATAAAGTTGCCACTGAATAGATTTTAAACTAAATCAAGTGTAATGTATGCACTAAGTGTGGCAAGTGGCATATCATCTTGTTAGAACCAAATATCGTTGATGTTAAGCTGATGGATTTTGATTAAAATATTTCAAAATGTTGATGATCCACCATACATTTTCTTTGACAAATTAACAACGTATCCTGTCGACACAATTAATACGCTCAGGCACATACATTGAATTTGCCATACCACAACAAATCAATTTCCCATACCACATCAAAGCAAATAATTTAGCAGCTGTCACAGTGCATACGTCAAAAGTGATACAACTTTATGAAATAAATCGCGTAAGAACACATGTACATATATCGACTTTGGTGTCTTTTAAAAAGTCTAAGTTCAGAAGTTTAATTTTTTAACACATTGTGCATGATTCACCAAATCAAAACCTTTTGATAAGTCAAAAAATTTTCCACGACTCCATTATACTTAACATCTGATAGTCTGAAACGGAACCCCTTGTATTCCTCGGTAATTTAGATCCCTCAATCAAATTTTTCCCTGTAATTACCGTTTGTATGAGGTATAGTTTGCTTAACAATAATAAGACTTTCATAACACAAGTTTGTGGTATAGGATTTACTATAATGTAAAGTAACAATCACATGTCTATGGGGTACCAAAACTTTTTTGATAATTTGTAAATAGGTTTGTTTACTGCATTGTTTTGCTTTTCTAGCTTTTGTTTATAATTTTAATGTTACGCGATGCAAAAGCAAAACACCAATATCTTGATTTTTCATTTTCGTAACAATATTAAAAACAGGTTTTCACAGTTTAATTTACTTTATCACAATGTAACTATTGACTATTTGCATTAGGTTACCTAGTACTCATGCTAGAGAAGTAACGAGTGATACACCCAAAGTAGGCTTTATATCTCTGCCAATTAAGGGACAGTTCAAGACGAATGTACCAAAAAGCGGAAAAAGAAAATTATTAAATTGACTCTGGGAATATACGTAGCTTGTTTAAGAATACTTTTAGAAACCTGTACCGTAAAGCTGAGAATAAATGCCTTATTCACTGGACGAATTAAAAAAAAATACTTCAAAAGCTATGCACGTTGAATAAGAATACGAGAAAGACCAAAGATTTTATGAGAAGACGTTAAGATGTTAAGTTAGGTAGCCCGCCATTTTTATTCTGAGGAGCAATGTGAACTATGTATCTGCTTTAAGTGCTATTTTTAACATTTTGCAATGGTAAAAGAGCATCAATTAAATTTTGATGTCGATATGAAAACAATTTTTTAGTTTAATCCAAAAATATTCAATTGTTTTAAAATTTATTATAACATCGTATTATCATCAAATCTAATATGATGAATTAAATCAACTTTAGTGTGTCCATTCCAACTATTAGTTTTTTTTTATCATCATCATTTTTGAATGCTTTCCTTGAAAGAAAAAAAAAATTGATAAAATTCTGTTGTAAAACATATCAAATATGTTTAAGTTCTTTGTTTTAGTATGGTAATCTAAAGGGAAAATAAACCAATAACTGAGAATATAGCCACATTTCCAGCAAGACATTTCAAATGTAATAAATGAAAAATAAATCTTTCTCAGGGACAATTGTAAGAGTGTAAAGTAAAAAACTTTTACTTGAAAAAACTTGAGGCGACCCACAAAAATAAAAAGAACAGAAGGTATGAAATATAAAAAAACGATTCAAAAGAACACTAGAGAATTGGAAAAATGAACAAATCAGAAGAAAAAAAATCATTCAGAAGAAATTTCCCTTCAATTACATCAAACACCAGGAAATGGAAGCGGATGTGGTGTTTTTGACATTATGGTTATGGTAATATGAGTGTAATACATTGAAGCTTTATAAATAAGTAATAAATTTTTCAGTATATTTTTCGCATTACTTATCGGTTTTATTATTTCTTGGTACATTTATTTCTTCACTGTTGGGTATCAACAAAAACTGAGAAGTTATAAAAAAGTAAAGAAAAAACTATCACAGGCTAGTAATACCCTCAACTGGAATGTGTATTTCCTACATCATGAGGTTACATGGATATAAAACGTAACATGAAAAAAATATTTTTAATAAGTGACTGGTAAATTAAAAATTCGAGACTTTAAATCAGTATTATTGAATTATATTTTTCTATGGTTTACAGCGCCGTTGAAAACTCACTGGATGTTAGATAATTATGAACTTCACAATCATTAGGTTAAAAATAAAATTTTTGGAACATGTGTAGCTGGCAAGAAAGCTAAAGATTCTGTTTGAAATGCCGCTAAGAATATTAAATATTAGTTAAGTCGAACTTTCAAAAGACACGTATGAAAAAATTTACCTAAGTTCGAGGAATAGAATATTTTGAGTGAAGCAAATATTTTGTAAGAATATGAAAGAGCTGTTTCATCAGCACATAGTACCGTGTCCTAGATCAACGACAACTATGGCAAAATTGTACCAGATCTAGAGAATCAGTAGTTGCAGAGAAAATTTCATAGAGTCACCATTCAACTTCCACACAGGAAATCTTCAATTTCTCTATAAAAAGTTTTGGTTGGGACAGTTTTATAGTATTTTGTGCAGATAGATTATTGGAAATTCTACCTAAAGCAACGACATATCAACTCTGAACAGAGTTTAGTGCAATGAACACATTAGACGCATCAAGTGCCGCGCCAAAACCTATCAAAAAGAGAATACATGTGTGTTTATGGAAACGATTTTTTAAAGGCAGCACGTAAGCAAACATCGATGCGATTATCGCGCACTTATATGAATTTCTATTTTTTGCTCGCGGCAATGAGCGGGTTAGCGCTATCAAAGGAATAAGATGCATGAAATGGAGGTTTTAAAAACTAGGTTTTAATAACGAGATATACAAAACCGTGAAAAACATTTTTTTCTTTTTTTTGCGCAGATTGTGTGCTTTTTTATTTATTTGTTTATTATAATTAGCAATAACACAACAAGATATTCATCTTTTTTGAACGCATTTGCATTGCCTAACTTTTGGATGTAGTTTGGTAGGGAATTCCAAAGGCTTGTGGTGTTTATAAAAAACTGTCGCTGCGACAAAAGAGTCTTATTCCGTTGTTGAATAACCTTCATGCCCCAGAAAGATCTAGCAAACTGAATTCCGCTTAATAAATATTTCGGCCGTTTCGTGTAAATAATTTTAATTTTCAACAGATTATCAAATTTCACACTAAATATCTGGTACGCTAAATGAGAAATGTGATCCCTTTAATATCTTACTATATTGTTGTATACCAAGTTGAGTTTCCGGTTGTCATTACTATCGCAGTTTGCGAAGATTTCACACCCATACAAAAGCACAGGAATTAGGTATATTTTAGCAAACCGCATTCGAATGGCAAAAAGGGTTGAATCTATGACAGCCCATAAATTTCGAAGCATGCTGTAAATTCTGCCGACAACAACATTTATATGGCTAGACCACTGTCACTAAAGACAATGCTCAGATTGGTCGCAGACTTGACAAAGTCAATTCGATTTCCCCTGATAGTCAATTCAGGTATGCCAAACGAAACATTGGTTTTTGAAAGCATGATACATTTGGACCTTGAGGGATTGTTGCATAGTAATGGAGTGTAAACAAGAATCAATATTCACCTTACGAGTGCTGGTATAAATCTGCACATTATCCGCATACATATGAACACGGCAATCAACCAAAACATCCGGTAGATCATTAATATACATACAGAACAACAGAGGCCCCAGTATTGATCCCTGGGGAAAACCTCTACTAATTTTAAACACATCCGAAATATTTCCATTTAAATGAACATTTTGACATCTGCCTAACAGATAAGAAAAATATTAGACTACCGGCAGAATTAGAAAAATTAAACAGTTTCCGGAGCTTATTCAATAAAACTTTGTGATCGACAGTATCGAAAGGCTTGGTGTGATCAAGAAGAACTAAAAACGCTACACTATTTACATCTAGCTCCAACCTAAGATCCTACATTTAATAACTACCTTTCATGAAACCCCACTGACTGACTGATAAATAATTGTGACATTCCAGATAACCATTAATCTGTCTGGCTATAATGTTTTCCATTACCTTTGACAAAAAAGGAAGAATAGCAATTGGCCTGAACTCATTGTTCGCTTTGGGAATGCGAAGGATTTTAGCCATTTTGCATTCATCAGGAAAAGTAGTTTTAGTCAGCACTGTATTAAACAAGTGGGTATAATATGGCAAAAGTCTAGGTGTCAAAGCTTTTGAAAACAAGGGTCTAAATCATCAGAACCTATTGCATTAGATTTTACCGCAGAAGAGACTTCCAAGACTTCGTACTGATCAACGCAACGAAAACTAAAGGAGTATTGTGGGGGGGACATAACAAAGGTCGTCATACAAATTACCGACAGACATACCCTAAGATGTACAAACTGGTCATTAATTTTATTCACGTCTACAACAAAATCATTTTTAGGACATTTTCCTCTAAAACCTATTTCACGAATCACATTCCATTTAGACCTATTGTCCATCGCATTGGAAAACTTTCTACCAATTTTCGAAATTTGTATGTGCCTAGTAACCTCAGACCGTGCGGATTTATGAAGAACTTTCAGGTCATCAGTCCTGAAGCTCTTCCAGCGCCTGTAGGCACTATCCCTCTTCTCAATTAATGCTTTTATTTCAGTAGTAAACCACGGTAGTTGTTTGGGTCTGATGAGCTTGGTTTTAACAGGAACGCATCTGTCATAAAGCTGACGCACATTTTCCTGAATTTTTAAAAGGTAAAAAGGTAACAATATAAACAAGTTGCAAATAATCGCTTTCCTGATTTATTTCTTCAGATTATTCTTTTGACAAGTGACTATTAGATAATGGAAAATTTATGACAAAACCAAACTCATGAAACTGTGAACACTACACGTCACAAAATTATACATACTCCAAAAGAAATAATAAAATACCAAAGTACACACAGTTACTAAATTATACGTACGGTAAAAAAATTGCCGAAATTTTTTAAATAATCCGTTTTCGTTGAAAATCTTTATAGTTTCCTTGATGTTAAGACGGTCTTTTGCATTGGTTAAAAAATTTCTGAAATTGAACTGAAATGTGGCCCTGCATAAGCACATAAATGTATGCATCCGATTTACAAATTTCACAAATTTCTGAACCAAAGCAAAAGACCGTCTTAAAATCGAGGAAAGTTGTCAGACAATTACAAAGATTTTCAACGAAAACGGATTAGTTAAAAAAAATTCTGAAATTTGTTATCCGTATGTATACTTCTGTGGCTACGTGTAAATCTAAATTATTGAATCGATTGATTCGATATGGTCTGTAGCCGCTGAAAAAGAAAGAATAACATAACATAAAACCATAACATAAAAACTTTAACCAAAAGAATTGAAAAGTGAAGTGTACCCAGGGATATATTTGGAGCTTTTCTTAATTTCTCATATATTATAAAGATGTGTTTCAATTTGCTTTTAATTTGAAAGCCTTCATATATCTGGCATAAGGACTACAAAGTGGCTCAAAAATTGTCAACCACAGTTCTTTGACTGTAGTATTTAAATAAATGAAAAATTTTTGTTTCGCTCCATTTTTTAATGTTCATCAGAATTCCAAAATAGTTTGACTACGATTGAGGTTCAGTTTTTTAAATAAATATCAAAGGAGTTTTCTTAATTCCTTATAGTACAAAGGACGTTTTAGAAGGCCTGTTACGCAAATAAGCTTCAAGAGTAATACGGTGTTCAGATATGCACCTTTATTGCGTAAATCGCAATAAACGCCATTGTTGAGTTTAATACTTCATATAAAGTTTAAATTAATAATTCCGCAATAAATAATCAAATTGTTATAATATTGAGTAAAACTTAACACTGTCATAAGAATGTTCATTACAACTTATGCGAACCAATTTTGTTGATTTCTGAAAATACAAATACCAACAACGTCAAATAAAAATGGCTAGTGAGGTGGAAGGCAAGTTTATTAATATTAAAATTAAAGCTACCGATACTTCTTGTATTCCAATTCCTATTCCATTCTCTTTCTACTGTGTATTATTTAAAATTTCTAATGATTTAAATGTTTTGGATGTATCGAAATTTTGGGGATAAGGACTATAACAAAACAATGAAATAAGAATTTTTGTTAACAAAATAGCACTAGAAAATTTTAATGTAATACTAGCTTGGAGTAGAGTGAATATGCATCTGAGGAAATTTTCCCGTCACGGTAGGTGTAGTGTTAAATTTATGAATTGTTATAAAAGAAAATAAAAAAATGTTGTTGTTTTCCAGCTGTCAAATGGTAATTGAATAAACTGATTTCCTTAATTAATTTCAACGAATATTGACTAAATTAAAATTCGTGCCTGGACATAGTATAAGGATTCAGCTGAGTTCAGAAATGCACAGAGTGATTTGCGTTTTGTGATTGCGTTCATCACTCCATTGCTACTTATTTTGTCAATTGTTTCTAAAAGCGCTCGAGAATGTGGTTCAGTAGAATTTTGTTAACGATTTTCCTACTGTAAAAGAGTTTGTCACTTCTTATTCTGAATACTAATAATTATACTCTATTTTCATTTTTGTGGAATATTCCCTATCTGCCATGTTATATTAGCGATTGCAAAATATAGTTTATCTTGTAATATCGATATCAGTAAATATAAAATATTGCAATTGTGTGAGGACGTTAAAATTGTTTCTGTCCAAAGTGTTCTACAAAACAAAACCCAATTATTTTAAAAAAACCAACCAGATTATAATTCTCAATGATAAAATATTAATTTTTTTTATCACCGATTCTGCATTCTTCAATAAATTGTGCCACTGGATTAAAAGGATGCACATGCACATGAAGACCGTCCTCATGAATTAAATTTCATTTACTTAACTTTCTTTAGTGGTTTGATGAGTAATGAAAACAGAATGTTATATGCCCACCATTATAACACTCCAGAGTGTACTGTACACATACACATTATTAGGCATTACAATCCTTTAGCCAGGATTACGGCCGACCTTCTCCCATCATATATGTAGAGAGCAGATTGTCAACTGAAATGCTCTTTCATACCTCTTTCTATATCTTTTCCAAGATGTCAGAGGTGAAGTTTGAGCTTTAAGCTCATATCTAGCAAACTAAGACATTACCAACAAGATTAGGACAAGCATATGTTGTAACATCTTAACCCATGTTTGTTATAATAACAAATGCTTAAACACCAAGGAGTAATCTTTTTTATAGTGAAGTATTAGAAAAGAATGAATATGTATTTAGATTTCTCAACTTAGATTTTATTTACAATATATTTTATGTTATGCTTCCATATTTTGTTTTCCTTTAAGGAATATATGACAACAACATACTACACCATACGAAATACTATAGTTTGTCCTGTAAAGTTTTTCTCCAAAATATTTGAATTCGAAAATATTAAACAAAGGTATAAAAGTGTTGATGATGTGAATAAATTTTACAAAATGTGTTGTGGATAAGTCACAAGTCAAATGTTTTCAAATCTTTTTATACAGACATAAACTTTCGCACTCCAAGTAAGTAAATTATTTAATTATTAAGTAAATTCAATGAAATAAAAAATTGAAAAATCAGAATTTTCATTCGTTATAAATATTGCCAATGCCAAAGGACGAACGGATGTTTGTGTAAGCAATAGGGTTATTTATAAGGTAATCGCAGTGCAAATTTTAAGTTAACCGAGTTTTTTATTTGATACATACTTGTAGTACACAGAATTGTCGCAATTATTGATTTTGTTAAAAAATTAAAATTCTTTTATTTATTTTAAATCATTTTAATGATTATGTGTTGGCTTAATAATTAATGGTAGTTGTTGGCTTATTAGACATAAAGCCATGGTTCGAGCCCCAGGCCAGACATCAAAACAAAAATACAAAAAGTATTTTTTCGGCGACTTCCTCTCAGCAGATTTCTGGCAAAAACTCTGAGAGTTAATAAAATTGCAATGAAAAGTTTCTCAAAAATCTGTCGTTCGGAGTCGACTTTAAACTGTAGGTCCCACCACTCCCGCATAAAATTAACACACACAATATATAGGTCGTAATCCTGACTGAAGGGTTGTAATGACTAACTATGTATGCATGTTAATAAAACTATTTTATATATTTATTTATTATTACGTTTTATTATTACTTTTATGCAACCTACTCCAAACTTTTTGACATGTTGTACATTGCAGCATGGTTTTTTAAGTAAAAATCAACACTTGTTTTTATTCCTTTATTTCTTTTCTAAATGGTAATATTTTGGTTTGCGACGTTTTATAAGTTTTCAATTTGGTGGTCAAGTTTGGTGAAAACTAATGCCAACCATTGTTATATTTCATTATAGAATTTTTTTGTCAATGTCGTGTCATCTTATGCCAAATTAGAAAATCATATACAGTGGCTCCATTCGCAATGCCTAAGAACTAAAAATATCTTTAAAAAACAGCAGTGGAAAAGATATTTGCTTAAATACTATTCGTAATACATTGCACAAATATAACTACCATGGTGGAGTTACCAGAAAAAAGCCATTTATTAGCCCTAAGAATAAAAACAAGAGAATAAAATTTGCTAAAGAGTATTTGCTTAAAACAGAAGATTTTTGGAATAAGGTAATTTGGTGTAAAGATATCTTAAAATACATTTTTGCTGATAGTTTTTATTCGTTACAAGATTCTGTTCACTGGCGAGAGCAAATTCAAATTACATGGTTTAGATGGCAAGATGTTTGTGTGGCGTAAACCAAATG
Organism: Sarcophaga carnaria; assembly: GCA_958299815.1. NCBI lineage: Eukaryota > Metazoa > Arthropoda > Insecta > Diptera > Sarcophagidae > Sarcophaga > Sarcophaga carnaria. The sequence goes on along the minus strand of OY283153.1, from coordinate 69,840,316 downwards.
CAGAATTTAATCCTCAAAATACAAAAGCTACTGTTAAGCATGGAGGAGGCTCTGTTATGGTTTGGGGCTGCATGTCAAGTGCTGGGGTGGGCAATTTGCATTTTATTGGTGGTAAAATGGACACATTTCGCTACCTCAACTGTTTGAAGGAAAATGTAAAGCAAAGTGCCGAGAAATTAGGCATTGCGAATGATTTTGCTTTTTACCAGGACAATGATCCCAAGCACACTTCGGGTGTGGCAAAGCTTTGGTCGATCCATAATTGCCCCAAACTTATAGAAACCCCTTCACAGAGCCCAGATCTCAACGTTATTGAACATCTTTGGGAAGAATTAGTTAGAAGAGTATACCAACAACAATTTAACACTTTGAATCAGCTTAAGGCGGCTTTACTGGAAGCGTGGAACTCCATAGAACCTGAGGTATGCTACAATTTGATAAAAATCAATGCCGTTCTTGAGAACAAAGAATATGCCACAAAGTATTAATTGTTCTCTTTCGTCATTTTTAGCAATGTTGTCCGATTATGCGTTGAGCGCAAAAAATAGAGTTAATTTTCTTTTTCTTTATAAAATTACCGTTATCATGAAAAATTTTGTTATTTTTTATTAATCTGAAAGGCTGTAATGTAGAGTTTAAATAAAAGCAAAGAAAAACATATATTTAATATTTTCTTTTTAAGTTTTAAGTACATACATATTAGACTAATGCTTGTCCGATTATGCGATGGAGCCACTGTATGCCAATAACAATGCTCTCTACATGATTTCTCTCTGATTTCCCGAACACAGGCTTCCCTACATACGGCAGTATGTACTGGCTGCACACGTAGCATGTGCTTATATCTAAAACTGCCAATTCAATTTCGGGGGACTACCAAATTTATAACGACAATGAAATTCAATTAGTTACTCATCTACAGCAACAAAATTATTCGGATTATAAAAGGCTGGGAGACTTCAGCCCGTTTTTCGAAAAGGCGTAATAGGCGTAAATTTTGATCACTCTCGATTAGCACGTTATAAGAGTAAATGATTCCGTTATCTCAGACGTATATCGTTGACCGAAACATTGCCCTTCTATAATATCTATGAAATAAAACAACAGAGGTAGAAATTCTTTTTTTTAAATATTTATCTGTCACATAACATACATACATAATTGGTCATTACAGTCTTTCAATCAGGATTACGACCTAGCGTGTGACACCACTGTGTGTGTTAATTTTATACTTGAGTGGCAGGACCTATAGTTTAAAGTCGATTCGGAACGACAGTTATTTTGCGAAATTTTTCATGGCTATTTTATTTATTCTCATAGTTTTTGCCAGAAATGTGCTGAGAGGAAGACGCCGAAGAAATAATTGTTCATTTTTACAACAGGCTTATCCAAGTATGTCCGAGCTGGGGTTTTCGGGTTAAAAAGCGAACACAACGACGACATTATGTTTGTGTCACTTGAGATAAATGTGAAAAAAAGAATGACTACAATATTTCAAGAAACAAACTCTCACAAACTACTAAAGGCTCGCTCGCTGTTCCAAGTAATACCATTTTTGGCGACAAGCAGCTGATGTCAATTTTGTTGGTGCCAATACTTGCGTCAGTTCATAAGACGACCTTCTGGTGTTCTTCTTCGGAGACTTTAGCAAGAACAGAAACTTCTTCTCTTCATTTCCATCCAACAGCTTACTTTCAATTTCTTCTCAAATACCATAAATAATGTTTTATTTACGATAAAAACTTCAAAAAATCTTCGAAAACTTTAAACATTTATATACATAGCACCATAGAATCACTAAGAAAGCCGTGTGTTTCAAAAATTATACATAAGCTAGAATTATGAAGTTTTTGAAACTTTCTTTTTTATTTTGTTTTAAATTAATGGCAATAACCATATTAACAAAACGTAAAAATCGGATGATAAATTCTGAATAAAAGCTAAATTGTTTTAAAAATTAAAATATATCATATATGATACAAAACTTGATCTGAGATTAAAAATTTAATTTTTAATATGAGCCAATTGGTTTTGTATATATTTTTTTGTGTGCTTTTTATATTCATTGTGGCACAAAAAATAAACTATTCATGTGTGACTTCTATTTTAATTTTTATCCGAAGTAATAATAAAGAAAGGTGGACATATGTGTACCCTGAGTGTAAAGAATTTTAATGAGAAACAAAAGCCTTGAAGGTGTAGAAGTCCGGAAAGCTGTTATTTTTTAAAGTACACAAAATAAGCATTGAATTTTAAAAACACAGCACGGAAGCGCAAATAACAAATCGAATGCTGATATTTAAATCCAAACATGCTTTATATGTATGTAAATATCGCAGTAGCTGACATGTATTTCACAGTTTTATTTCTGGTTGAGGAATTGATTCTTTGCAAATAGTTCGTTTAAACTTCAATATCCGTTGTCTGTATATTTATAACAAGTTTTTGAAGTCGCCGTAGTCTAGTAGGTAGTGTGTTGGCTTATTAGACGTAAATGCCAGGGTTCGAGCCCCAGGCCAGACATCAATACAAAATACAAAAAGTATTTCTTCGGCGACTTCCTCTCAGCAGATTTCTGGCAAAAACTCAGAGTAAATTAAATTGCCATGAAAAAAGACAAATTTTGTTAAAAATTTTTGTGAACTCATAATAGTTTTCGCTGGTTTCAAACTGTTCCAAATAAACCGAGTTTATGTATTCAGTGAATATGTTCTTGGATATAACCCTTCTGGCATATTTTGTATTCATTCCACTACGAGAGTAAATTATTTGTCGATCACTTAAGTCTACGTGAGCTGGACCAGGTACATTAATTTTTTTCATTTTCTCTTTTGCATAAATGGAGGAGCACGTCCTGAATAAATAGATAATAATCTCACAATTTTTGTATCCATTCATTCGAACTTTATCATCCCTTTTTCTATTTTTTAATGTATGTCTGATGTATGTCTAATGTATCTTTTCAAAGGGGAATCATACAGTCTTATAAGTTTATTAACAATAATGTAAAAACTGTTTCAAAAACGGCTGACTTATGCCAGCAGAAGCCAGTCGGGAACTAGATCCGCAAATAAGAAATACGGAATAAAAATTATGCTAGAGTAAAATGAGCTTCCCAGGGCATTAACTGTCAGAGACTTATTTTCTCACATTAGTGGGCTCTTGTTACAATTTTGCTGGCGTAGAGCTGGAATATGATCCCTGATCCATCTTGTATTGATGGTAAATGGTTGAAGAGCTTTAGGCTCCAAGTATGCTACTGAGCATACTTATGAACTTGCTTAGTGCTTAACGGCCACCGGTCCATCGCATCGCATTCAAAGTATACCAGCGAGAGGCTCAGATTGGTAATCGGTATAGATGAAATTACTTACTATTTTCACATTTCAGTTTTCAACTTAGAAAGTAACGAGATTTCTAGTGTAGTTGCGTCAGTCTACTTATTAGGGGACTACCCAATATACTTACAAGGAAAGTGGATAGGCTTAAACAACAACGTACAATTTCTTATTAGTTGCGATGCCTTATTAGACCCTTCAAGTGTATATTATGCATAGGAGAATAATATTGACAATAGGGGCTAAAATCAACACAGTCAATATGATCAGAAAGGATACGATGGACTTTACTCAAATTAATAGACTCACACGTTAGTTCAATTAAAAACTGCCGTCTGATAAATAATCTTTTTCAGTTAATTTAAACATAAGTAAGCTTGAAATTCACAAAGAAAGAATAGAAAACAGTGAAATGAAATACTGGCATTAAGAGTAAACTAGCTGCTTGCCAATATAAACTCTGTGGAAGAATAATATTATTAATTCTGCATATCATGATAGCACCATAGCCAAATAACAAAATGTGAATCAAATCGTTTTAAACCCTTTAGTGTTGTAAGAAATATACGAGCAGGGCAATCAATTAAATTGCGAATACTGAAACGGGTTAGGCCCAACGGAAAGGACAAGTTTAAGTGGGAGATTGTTTCATTTTAGTATTTTAGTGCATTAGACTGTGAACGTTGTACTAATCACTCTGCATCATATGGTAGTATATTCGATCGCAAGCCCATTGATTAATAAAAGGGTTTTATTCAGAAAATTCTACGTTTATTCTCAGTTGGCCCAAAGTGTCTTAATGATGGTTCAAAGTCTGATAAATGTAAAGTTTACGATGTCCTTCCATCTAATACTTACTTAATTTATCGATCATTACAACCTTTTAGTCAGATTTACGACTTACTTAACCCTTATCCTGTACTTCAAAAATAAAACGCATATGACATTAGTGGGTCAAATTTGCCCAATACAAAAAATTGTAATATTTATTCAGTTTTTTATTTGTTTACATTCATTACATGCAATATTGATCTCAGAATGCTTTTTGCAAAGAAATTTTTGACATTCGGAACATTTATTTGCATATTTGGTGTTGTTAGAACGATTTGGACAAAAGTAACAACATCCCCTTTTTAAATATTTTGCTTGCGGAACTTCAGCAGAATCTTTTAAAGGATTTTTACGACTGCTTTAGCAGGACTACTTTGTAGCATGTTCGGCCCACGAGATATTTCTCAACTTATAAGCTCCATGCCTAAGTCTTCCAAGAATATGCGTCGCTTATATTTCTTATTTTCAGTCCAGTGCGAATTAATTTTTAGAAAAACTACATAGGCATTATAGGCGAATATATCCAACATATTGTAAGAAAGAGCTTGAAGCCATCGATTAGTTCTCCTTTTACATGTGTAAGTTTTTATAATTTGATCTAATATATCGACCACTGATTTCGATTCATTATAGAAATGAATTATATCTGGCTTTTTGAAGCTTGCTCTTTTTTTGTCGTGATGTAACGTGAAACACTGATTGATTATTTTTAGGTACATATCCCACTAAAGTTGTTTTGTTCTCATTGTCGAAGAAAAAGTGAGCATAGTTTTCAGGTTTGCTTTTTAGTTGCAAAATGTTTATTGCCAAAAAGTTTTATTTTTTCGGACTGTTCCAACCATTGAAATATTTTGTTTTAACAAGTCAACACCCAGTTTTTTAAACAATTATAACAAGTTATATTCTGTCCTTTCAAATTTTTTATTATGTCCAAGAAAACGCGCCCTTCTTGATCTTTCTCTGGCTTACAGTTTCTGTCTTTTCCAGTATTCACCTGTACGTTCCTGGTTTTGATGGTATGTATTGCTTGAATGGGCATCGTCCACGATATGTTACGAGCTGCTCATCCACTTCCACACATTCGCCAGGATTAAATATATTTCGTAGATTAGTTTCCCAACTCATAGTAACTTTGAATAGCGATCTGCCTTTGCGGTCGTCCCATAGGGATTGTAAAGCTTCACCATGAGATCTAAATACACACGCCAATAAAAGTAGCCCGAAATATGCTTCAATTGTTATGTCGTCTACATCAATCCAATTATTTCCAAATACAGATTAACCTAAATGAACCGATTGTATAGCTTTTACTCCTATAAATACAAAACCACTTATAGTCACCTTGCAAATTAGTCATATCAGCAACTAATTTCAAATTATCACTGGGCATAAATAACTGTAAAAAAGATTTTGTACTATCAGCTCTTGAAATAGCATAACGCGTTGGGCCAGGAGTCAAATTTATTATGTCCTGTTTAGAAAATCTTCCAAATTTGTTTATCGCTTTTACTTATTTTTTTGTTTTGTTGCTAGTTATGATGTTGTCAAGGCAGACAAAATTGTTACTAAGCTCGTATCATATGCGTAAATTGATTTTGTTGCATTGGGCAATTTTGACCCAAAAGTACCAACTGCGTAAGTTTTTTCACATACGCTTTGTGAAATTTTAATAGTATTCACTAAAAAAATAATTGTACAAAAGTTTCAAAAAAATCCGCTGAGTATTTAAAGAATAAATGAGCAATAAAAACTGTTTGGGCAATTTTGACCCATTAATACAGGATAAGGGTTAACTGGTCATTAAACCCCTTCAGACATGATTACGATCGAACTTCTTAAGACCTCTTATGTTGTGTCTGTTAATTCTATCCATAAGTGTCGGGACCTACAGTTAAAAGTCGATTCCGAACAACAGATTTTTGAAAAACTTTTCATGGCAATTTTATTTACTCTCAGAGTTTTTGCCTGAAATTTGCTGAGAGGAAGACCCCGAAGAAATATTTTTTTATGTTTGAATAACGGCCTCACGTCTCATAAGCCAACACATTATCCATTAAAATACGGCGACTTTGCATTTAATACAAATGTTTAATTGATTTTAATCTGTGACAGTGCAGTGAATCAAACCGACAAAGATGCGAACTCAATTTTGTTTTCGGATTATCAAATCATACTGAGGATATTTCGTATTCGATGGTATCAAATTCAATAACTTGTCTTGGCGAACGAAGATATGTTAATTTTTAAAGGCTAACTTTGATATACTATAGTCAAAGTTGGTTTTATCGATTTTGTATCCACATTATCGGCGAAGTAACGGAAAAACAATGCAATCATTATTTAAATTACATCGTATTAAGCGTAAAAGTCCTAAGATTCTGCTTTAGATAGCAAATATAATAACCTATGTGGTCACATTTAACTGAACAATTTCTTAATGAGATACAATAGGATGTACTTGAGCACTATACGGTCTACTTGTTGTATGACATTTTTAATGTTTTTGACAAATGCATTTTCCCACCTCTAAAAAATTTTTATAAGTCTATTTCAAATAACTGCCGTTGGTTGATAAATTTAGGAATATTCGAAAAATTCTTAGTTCATTAATTTTAATAACAATGAATCAATCATGCATTTATTTTTGCACTAAAACTAATAATTCACCATAAATTATTGTTAAACAATGGAATTATAAGATAACATAGTGTGTCTATATCACTAAGGGTCATTATTACAACTTGCCGTTAAACTTGGGTTTAGTTAAAGGTACCTTTAGCTAAAGTTAACTGTAAAGTTCCCGGAGTTGCCGGAGCAGTGTCGAAAAATCTGCTCAAATATACAAGCTTTTTTTTAAAACAGTGGCAACCGCGGGCATTGTTTTTTTCTTGTATATGCTCATTTTGTTTAAATTTTGTTGCCATAATGAAAATAATATATAATATGGCAACATCAAACATAAAGTGACCTTTAAAATTTAAAGGTAGGATGATCCTCCCTTTAGCTTAACGATCACTTCTATCTTATTGGGTACTCATAATAACGAAAAACAATTTATCGGCCCGTTAAAATCCTCCTTTAGTTAACGGCAAGTTGTAATAATGGCCATAAGTCAATAAAGATTTGTTTGATATGTTTGACAGACCAACATAATATTAATTTGAAATAATAAACAACGAAAAATTATGATGCAGCTGCAATCTAGTATTTGTTGATTTGATTATAACATTGGCAAAATGTGAAAATAATTATACGGAATATTATTATTAAAAGAAAAAATATGTTTTATAACAAATATTACAAAAACTTAAAGTCGACCAAGTAATCACTTTTCGACAAATACATAAGCAATATATGTTGTCCAGCAAACAATTTCGTTCAACATCAAACATTGAAATTGTTAGAAAAATATTTATTAATGCATCCTCTTATTTTTAAATAATTTTTGCTTAAATAAATGAATATTAGATTTTTGAAAATTACTACTGCCTTTGTTTAGAATATTTTATAACAAGACCATTTGTCTAGTTTGTAAGGCAGACTAAAAGGTTGTATATCCGAGTATAAGCTCTATGTTACTCAGCTCGTAATAATTATATCGTTAGTATAATTCGCAAAGAGGCTAAGTCCACTTTTTTCCAAAATTGTGATTTTAATATAACATTATATATAACATTATACAAAATACATATTTTACGACAACAAAAAATGTCATTATGTAGTTTAAAGTTGTTGTAATTGTGTGGTTTGCAAAAACGCTAAGTCCACAAAACTACGAAAAATATTAAAAGCACGTGCTAACTCCACGAATATTATTTATTAATATTTTTTGATCAAGGTCATTTAAAGAGAGCTATTTTGTAAAAATAATTGCGTTTAAAAAGTTTACAAATTTTAAAAACTGAAAAACCTACAATGTTTTTTGTGTGTCCTGTAAAATTTGAAAAAAGGGACCTAACACATTTGCAAATTAGACTAACGATATTAAAATTTGTTATTTATGATACAATAATTAATAGTAAATAAATAAACATACATTACGTATGTATGTATTTTTGGTCATTACAACTCTTAAGCATACCTGTTAAATAATGATTAGTAATCGTAATGATTAGTAATTTGATTACTTTTTTTGAATGGTGAAATAATGATTACAATTACGATTATTTTTGCTTAAAATAGTTAATAATTGATTACGATTGCAGAATAATCAAAAAATAATCAGGATTACTGGCGATTAGCCCAATAATCAAAAGGAATCAAAAGTAATCCAAAAGTAATCAATTTATTTTCAATAATTACTTTGAATTCTTTTTGAATATTTGATTATGAAACTAATCGCCAGTAATCCATATTATTTTTTGATTCTTTGGTAATCGTAATCAATTAGTAATTCCAAAAAATTGTTCATAGATTATATAATCATTACGATTCTTTTTAAAAAGTATTGTAATTGATTACTAATCGTAATCGAAATTTAACAGGTATGCTCTTAAGTCAGTACCAAGCTCTCACACAACCCATGTTGTGTATGTTAATTTCATAATTACTTGATAATTAAAATTATATAAATTTATTTAAACTAAACCTACCAAAAGATAACACTATGCGACAAAACACCAAAAACTAAATACATCCGAGTAACTACCTAGTCTAAGTTGTTCAGTTACTGGAATAGAATTCAAATATGCATTTTTTATTTTTCCTGAACCTTCAAAACTTGTTTTATTTGACAAAAACGGTTTTTTTGATCTTTTCACACAAAATTATTGATTACCCAAATATGTTTGAACCTATTTTAAAAATCCAAAGTTTTTTAAAAAGGAGAGAGATTATTATTCAAAACGGTATGCATAAAAATTTTTTTCAAACTTATATGTTGGGAGTTTTGATGGGGTAAGCTTGGAAAATATTATTTTTTTTTCTCATTTTTTCAAGTTTGGTCATTCTTAATTGCAAATATTAACTAAAAAATGTGAAATAAGTGGCCACATTCTGAAAGTGCATTATATTGTGAAGAGATTGCAATTCGTTTAATAAAATTGGACAAAAATTACCGTAGACATTATTTAAATAGTGTAACAGTCATGATATATTTTTTGTATATGTCATCGTATCAAATGAACTTTTAGCTCAAAAATTTTCAAAATTTTTGATGGATCTTGATTGTTAACCTGAAAATTTGCTCTTTGCTACCAAAAGTAGTCTAATATTTACATTCTTCGCAAATATTATTATTTCGCTTTGCGCAAATACTAGCCAACTTCCGGTGGTTGGTCCAACGGAAAAAGGACACATTTTTCAATAAACACTTAAGAACCATTAAAAATTTTGAAAATTTTTGGAATGAAAGTTTATTTGATGACACAGCATATATAAAAAATATGACTAAGCTGTTATACTCTTTCAATAATAACTACGGTAATTTTTGTCCAATTTTATTAAACGCAGTGTCAAGATATCACCATTCATTTTGTAGTTTTTAATTAAATTTTGCAATTAAGAATGACCAAACTTGAAAAAATTAGTAAAAAATAATATTTTCAAAGTTTACCCCATCAAAACTCCTAGCATATAAGTTTGAACAAAAGGTTTATGTATACTATTTTAAAGGCTAATCTCTCCCCTTTCTAAAAAACTTTGTATTTTTAAAATAAGGTCAAACATATGTATTCGGTAATCAATAATTTTAAGATAAAAAAACCATTTTTGTCAAATAAAACAAGTTTGGAGTGTTCGAGAAAAATAAAAAATGTATTTTTGAGTTCTATATTTATAATCAAAAATCTGTCATTTGATTTTTAAAAATAAATTTTCTTGTTTTAGAATCACCTGTTTATAATTTTTGTCAGCTCGCAAAGGGGCGCGGTTTATTTCACTAAAGGTTTAATGCTATTAAACCATCCAATATTTTGCTAAAGGCAATTTCTTTATATTAAAATGTAAATCGAAAGTTATGCATCATTGCCAATATTTTATGTTTTTTGTATTTTAAAGCATTCATTATTTATGACTAATTTAAATTCACTATATTTAGTTAGAAATTGTATGCGATAACTTTGAATTAAAATCATTCATATCTCAAAAAACCATAAATTTTACTTTTACTTTTATGTCCTAATAATTTAGGCATTCAATAAGAATCCAGTTTTTAACACTATTTCTAATTATGCTCATAAGCCTCACTCGTAGATTTCTAACCAGATAAATAACTTGCAGATGATTGCAGCATTTAGTATTTATAAGTCGTGACCAAAATTTCGGACGAGTTTGTTGAACAGGACTCACAGAAGTGTCATCTGATGTTCTGGCCATAAGAATCAAATCGCTGGATACAACATATTTTTATTTCTCAAATGATAACACGGTGAGACAGTCAAAATACACCCAACTATTGACATGTAGTGTAGGTTGTGAGTTTTGTTGACAGAAACTCCAAACTTCTTTTATTTGACAAAAACTGGATCTTTAATCACCAAATTATTGATTACTCACATATTTTTTAACTTATTTTCAAAATCCAAAGTTTTTTGAAAGGGGAAATATGAGCCTTTAAAACGGCAACATATGGTTCAAACTTAAATGTTATGAGTTTTGATCGAGTAAACTTGGGAAGAATGATTTTTTTCTTACTTTTTCAAAAAACTTTTTTGAAAAACGTGAAATTGTCGCATTCTAAAGGGTGTTTTTAACAGAGGTATAGAACTTTAAGTTGCAATAAAACAACGATGGCTTATTCGATTGACATGAATTTTATTTGTCCGAAAGATAATCTTGAGGCATTACATTTTAAATATGATTTCTGGCATCTGACCGCCACGGGTGGCGCGGCTGCAGTCCAATCTGGACGTCCAATTTTCGATGACTTTTTCCAACATTTGTGGCCGTATATCGGCAATAATACGGCGAATGTTGTCTTCCAAAGCGCACCAAACAGTCAATTTTTCTGGATGTAACGGTGTTTCCACATACACTTGAGGATTACCTTCACTCCAAATGCGGCAGTTTTGTTTGTTGACGTAGCCATTCAACCAGAAGTGCGTTTCATCGCTAAACAAAATTCGCTTATGAAAATCGGGAACAACGGTAATCTCGTTTTGGGCCCATTCGACAAATCTACGCCTTACTTAATGATCGTTTGGCTTCAAATCTTGCACGAGTTGGATTTTGTAAGCACGCAAACCAAGATCCTTCCGCAAAATCTTCCATAAAGTGGATGGACACAGATCCTATTCCTGTGCTCGATGGCGGATGGACTCATTCGGGTCTTCCTCAATGCTACGCTCTACAGCAGCAATAGCTTCTTCTGTACGCACCGTACAGCGTCTCTGGGGATGCGAGTTATCAATAAGAGTAAACGTGGTGCGAAAAAGTTCCATGGTTAATCGAATTAACTGCTCTGATGGACGATTTTGTCGACGATAAAATGGACGAGGTGCGCGATACGTTTTCCGCACAGAACCATTATTTTCGAAATAAAATTGCACTATTTGAAAGCGTTGTTCAGGCGTGAGTCTATTCATGATGAATTGCCAAATCAAACTGAGAATAAATCACTTGACAGCTGTTAAATCGGTAGCCATCTTGGAAAGTAATGCCAAATTAAAGTTCTATACCTCTGTAAAAAACACCCTTTACAATAAACAATCAAGATTCATCAAGAATTCTGTAAGTTTTTGAACTGAAAGTTCATTTGAAAAAATATTCTTTACAATCAATACAAATCTAAGCAAATTCATTTAAGATTATTTTTCTGTATTTTAAGCATACTTCAACATAATTATTTAGTAAACTAAAAATATCAGTATCACTGTTGAGACTATTTATGAACGCAGTTTGGTTTAATTGGATTTTGTTAAAAAATTATATTCTTAATTCATTAAAAACAGGGCAGATACCAATGAAGTGCAAAGTGGAGTAGAGAATTTAAGTTGCATAGAGTACAGATTCCGATTGAAGAACTTATGAACGGCCTAGCGTTTATATCCAAAAGTCCATCTCTTGCTCTCCTCAGTAGACTTAACTCCCGAGATGAGAGGCCTGAACAAGTTATTAGCAGAAAAGAATAATTTAGTTAAGCATAAGTTTAGTATAAATCGTGGAATTGTGAGTTTCTGCCATCGGAAATGAAATAACCATATTCATCCGTGCTAACGTGCTGTAAAATTGGTTTGCAAAGTTTGCTAAGAGGCACGGAGCTATTTATAGCAACAAAGTTAATTTTATTACATAACCATCCCTCAGCCCGAAAAGTCTTCTTAGCAATTAGGATTTCTGCGATTATAAATAAAATAAAAATATCTTTGTCTTTAGTTTTAGATAAACTCTGTATTGTTCGCACAATTCTTTGTGCCTCTTGATGTAAACAACAACAATTGCTTTGTTTGTTATTCCTCTTTACACTCTTTTGCGTAAACACCAACAATTGTTCGGCAGATCTTTATAATTTTCACACGCAGCGCGTCTTTACACAAGACTGGCTTAATTTTTACTTACTTGGTACCTGTTTTGTCTTGGCTTTTATATGCCAACGTAACAGTCTGATGAATGATCTTGAAGTCGAATGTTCGTGGCTTCGTCTTCTCGAGATCTCCATAATTGTAAACATCGTTGTTTTATTGTTGTTTGTATAGTTTGTTTAAATTGTTCGTTGTTGCATTTTTGTTTACTTGTTTAATCCCTTTTTTACTTATGTTGTTGGTATATTTTTGTTTACTTGTTTATCACGTAAACAAGTTCATTGTTTTTCTTTTTGTAGCTTTTGTTTATCATTTTAATGTTAAACGATGTAACACCATTTCCATTTTCATAACAATATTTGAAAATTAATGTTTATTATTTATGAAGTCGCCGTAGTCTAGTAGGTAGTGTGTTAGCTTATTAGACGTAAAGCCAGGGTTCGAGCCCCAGGCCAGACATCCAAACAAAATACAAAAAGTATTTCTTCGGCGACTTTCTCTCAAAAATATGTCGTTCGGAGTCGACTGTAAACTGTAGGTTCCACCACTCATGTATAAAATTAACACACACAACATAAGTGGTGTGAGAAACTAGTTCGTAATCCGCACTGAAGGGTTGTAATGACCAATTATGTATGTATGTGAGTTTATTATTACGAAAAAAAAATATCCCATATTTCGACTGTGAGTACATGCCGAGTATTATATTTAAAATTAAATGCCATATACTATAATTATAATAAGAAATTTTCACTTTGCCTGGTATAAACATTTTAAGTTCTTTAAAAACATCCGTTATAATAGATTATTATATCAAAATAGAATAAACTTTAAATAGACTTTTTCATAAAATTTTTAATTTTATTTCATAATCATGATTGTGGCGAAGCACGCCAGCTTATGAATAGTTTGTATATATCCTTAATGAGAGAGAATGAGAGAATGTAATTGCATTGGGCAATTTTACTTGTTTGCTTTGTTTCGCCCTAACTTTGGTCCTACCTTTTTCCTTATTATTTCGCATTCATAGACCATAAGTTATTTACGAATTACTTTATGTACACAAAATATCTTTCCATTAGTCTTTCCATACATATATGGAATTTAATATACATGTAAGCTTGCAAGTACTCATAAGAACATATACAACTTTGAGAAAACAATCTAAAGTGTGCTAAATATTATGTTAAAGTTACAATTTTAAGAAAGTTTACTCATGCAAGAAGCTTAAAATGTTTAGAAACAAACGTATGTACATAATAGAAGTTATTTAATAAATCGACAAATATTCACAAACTTTATTGTATGCATTAAAAACACATACTTGTGTTTATAGTAAGGGTAGTCCGTTTAAAATTTTAAATTAAAAAATGCAGTAAAACAAAAGCTGTTTGAAATATTTCAAATTGTTTCGGTTAGAAAAGGAATGTCATTTCATTCATAAGTCTGGCCTCACAGTATCTCAGTCGATCGGACCGATTTTTCTGAACTTTTTCGTGGGTATGAGGTCATATCTCGGCAATGGCATCCCAAATGTAGGCTTTCAAATGCATCATACCGAGAACTTTTCCCAAAATTAAACTTCATAATTTAATATTAAATATTTATTTTTAATTGTTTTTTTTAATATATGCATATAGCGATATATCTATGTTGTTTGTTGTTTTCAAACATTATTATTTGCATGAATATTTTGGTTGAGGAAACAAAGTTTCCAGCTGAAATGCCTAAAAAGTCGTTGAGCTCGGCTGAACGTGCCTTTTAGAATACAAATATGGAACGTTTCATTTCTGTTGATGAATGAATGAAGTTCTGAGAACGAGACGGGTGCAGAGTTGGTGCAATGACCCGAACTTTCGAAAGTGACAGGAACTTCTACTTCATACTTTTTGGGGTGTGAAGTCAGTACAAGGTCGAATTTGTTTTTGTTGTGCCCTTCAACATACCAAATATGAGTTGGTTATTTAACTAATTGTGCAAGATGGTCGTGTGTGACGTATAATTCAGTATATTGAATTTCACTGTTCAGAAAAACCTCAAGGATTTTCATACCAATGAATATGATGACACATTTAACTTTACACACTTGCTCGGTATGGAACTTAAACATCAAGAGAGCGGGTCAGATCACAATTACACAAAGAAAAGCCAAAATTGCACTCCCACTTTTTTAGTCTTTTGCGAAACCAACTGAAACTCTGATTCCTTTCGACCACACAGCTTTAATAGTATTACTGAACTAAGAAGTTCGTATGTTCAGTAGATCACTGCAGTGAACTCCGTACTCGGGCACGAATTTTTGCGTGTTTTTTAATTATAATCTGATGGATAGTTTCATGCAAATAATTTTTCAAATAAAACATATATCCGTCGCGACTACCAGTTGCAGTAGAAAGCAATGAAATGTATCGCACGCAAATAAATGTATCGACATTGAAGAGGATCAAATCTAAAAAGAAAATTGTCACAAAATTAATTTAGCAATAAATCGGTTGTTAAATCGATCATATGTCAAATTGCACCAATTGGAACCAAGTCTTGTTAATATTCAGTTGATTGATTTCTCAAAACCAAAATTCTGTTAGAATGGTAACAATGGTCGCAATTCGTCAGCAACTATTGTGCAATAAATAACAACAGTTGCAGCCGCTAACTTAGCTATTTAAATAGTTGAAAAAATGCCCCCCAATCAGGAAAAATGCCACACAAACGTGGTCGATGAACTTTGATTTTTAAATTTACTCTGAGTTCTACTTGTCATTGTGAAGTCGCTGTGATCTAGTAAGTATTGTGTTGGCTTATTAGACGAAAAGCCAGGGTTCGAGCACCAGGCCAAACATCAAAATAAAACACAAAAAGTATTTCTTCGGCGACTTCCTCTCAATAAAATTGCCATGAAAAGTTTTTCAAAAAATCTGTCGTTCGGAGTCGACTTTAAACTTTAGATGTAGATGTATATATAAAATTAACACACACAACATAAGTGGTGTGTGAAACTAGGTCGTAATCCTGACTGAAGGTTTGTAATGACCAATTATGTATGTATGTATATCTACTTGTCATAGTCACCAGAAAGTCTCATTTTTCTTATGGTTTGTGAAAAACATTAAAACTTTATTGTTTTATTATAAAATAGAAATAAATTAATAAAATATATATAAAAACATCAGTTATTTGTAAAGGGTGTTTTTTATAGAGGTATAGAACTTTAAGTTGCAATAAAACAACGATGGATTATTCGATTGATATGAATTTTATTTATCCGAAAGATAATCTTGTGGCATTACATTTTAAATATGATTTCTGGCATATGACCGCCACGGTTGGCGCGGATGTAGTCCAATCTGGACGTCCAATTTTCGATGAGTTTTTCCAACATTTGTGGCCGTATATCGGCAATAATACGGCGAATGTTGTCTTCCAAATGGTCAAGCGTTTGTGGCTTTACCGCATAGACCAATGACTTTACATAGCCCCACAGAAAGTAGTCTAGCGGTGTTAAATCACAAGATCTTGGAGGCCAATTCACAGGTCCAAAACGTGAAATTAGGCGGTCACCAAACGTGTCTTTCAATAAATCTATTGTGGCACGAGCTGTGTGACATGTTGCGCCGTCTTGTTGAAACCACATCTCCTGGACATCATGGTTATTCAATTCAGGAATGAAAAAGTTAGTAATCATGGCTCTATACCGATCACCATTGACTGTAACGTTCTGGCCACCATCGTTTTTGAAAAAGTACGGACCAATGATTCCACCAGCCCATAAAGCGCACCAAACAGTCAGTTTTTCTGGATGTAACGGTGTTTCCACATACACTTGAGGATTACCTTCACTCCAAATGCGGCAGTTTTGTTTGTTGACGTAGCCATTCAACCAGAAGTGCGCTTCATCGCTAAACAAAATTCGCTTATGATAATCGGGAACAACGGTAATCTCGTTTTGGGCCCATTCGACGAATCTACGCCTTACTTGATGATCATGATGATGATTCATGATTAATTGCCAAACCAAACTGAGAATAAATCACTTAACAGCTGTTAAATCGGTCGCCATCTTGAAAAGTAATGCCAACTTAAAGTTCTATACCTCTATAAAAAACACCCTTTACTTATTTTTGCTTAAAATTTTGAAATTGCTACAGGGGTAGCTAAGCTTTTGCCGAGCACTGTATATATTGATTTCTCAAATTTTAGTCCTAGTCATAAGACTATATTCTCCTTTACCAACTTGTACATTTTCCCTACTAATTCTTCGCAACGAAAAAGATTACTTCATTTTTCCTATTTTCATCCATTTTCAAATTTTTGTGTACGCTTTAAATTGTGCGCTATATTATTGTATTTGTTATTTGATATATAAATGTACAGTACATTTTTCTTTTAAATTTCGTGTTATTTATGGATATTTAAGTATATAGTACAGAGATCGGCGCCACATAGGACAAAGGAAGTAAAAATGCATTCACTTGCATATCAGCTTCTATAGAAAGGGGTTTATTTCGATTTTTTTCAGGTTTGAATCATACACCCAAAGAAATATTACGGTAGGATTCATTAATAGCAATGATAAATAATCTCGATTTTCGGAAAAATATTTGTCAACTTAAACCTAATCAAGTCAACATGTGCCTCTCAGACACATATGTATTTCACTTTGTCGTGTTGTAACTTCCTTAAATATAGGTTCTAGTCCTTACTGCTTCTTGAATTCCTACTTTTAATTGTTTTATTTAGAATTTACAAATTTCAAGTAATAAATTAAATTCTTTTAATTTTTTATTTTGTTTCAATCAAAAATGTTCTTAATCATGTCAAAATGTGTCTATGAAGCACATATGGCAACGCTAACTATTACTTCTATTGCTTGTGAACAACTAAATAAAATTAAAGAACGGGTATAATGAGTTACGAAGAGTTCTGTCACCCATTATTTGGTTGCAATATTTTCCGAGCCTGCATGCCAAAACACAGGTTCGTAACAATACTGCGCCATATTCGATTTGATGACCAATCTACACGGTCCCAACGCAAAGCAAAGGACAAGTTTGCTGCTATTCTCGATATTTGGGAACACATCAATAGGAACTTGCTAAGTCATATAAACCTGGGGCATACTTGACAATTGACGGGCAATTGGTGCTACTTAGAGGACGGGTGTCGTTTCGACAGTACATACCATCAAAGCCTGACAAATATGGTCTCAAAATTTTTGGATTTGTGATTCAGAAACTCGGTATCCTCGGTATACAGTTATATCAGCATTGTAGCCTTTGTTATTTGGACAAATAAGTTTCCAAATTGGAACGAAAGTCAAAAGCAACTACGACGAAAGATCTTTCTGAAAAACTTAATTCAGGAACTTGTTGTTCCAAATATGAAACGTAGTCTTCTAAAATTAAATAAAAATAATTTGTCCAATGTTCGTTCCATACTACACGGGGATGAATTCTTAAACCAGCCAAGGCAAACAAATGTGCGACGTAGATATTATATGTGTAAGCAGTCTTGCAGTATTTGCCACAAAAATACTTGCAACGAGCATTGTTCAGAAGTTCTAGTTTGCTTAAAATGCAAAAATAAATTAAAAATATTTCATTTATGTAACTGAGAAGAAAAAATTAAAAAAAATAAAAATGAATTAACAAAATTAATATGTAACTCTGAGACACTTTTTGACTCGATTTGTAAAAAATTTTTCTGACTTGATTAGGGTTAAATACGCTCTCTTTATATATTTACCGCTGTACATTTTTTATATTTTCCACTACATATACATAGATACTATAAGGTTACACCTGAAAATATTACCAACAATTTTCCTCTGGGTTATACACATGACAACTGTCTGTCATTAATTAATGTTCTCTTTGTGCCGACCTCTGATATAGAATGACACTGTCGTCTTACTCAAGTACTACTTTGAAGAAAAGGAAATAAAATGAACTCTGTAGTGTTGTTACAGCGAAGTAACGCTTTCAAAGATAAGGGTACTGATTAAGTTGAACGTTTATAATGATAAAAATGAAAACTTAATAAGAAAATTATTTTATGCAACACCACTCTAACACTAATACCATTTTAATCAGTGGTATAATAATAACATTTTTTATTTACTTAAACATTTCCTTCTTTCTTTGCATATGCTGAGCTCTTTGATTTTGCTTATAAATAAAGTGTGCAACGGTATTTCAATATGTATTTCAGGTCGTATATAAAGGGTGTTTTTATAGAGGTATAGAACTTTAAGTTGGCATTACTTTTCAAGATGGCGACCGATTTAACAGCTGTCAAGTGATTTATTCTCAGTTTGGTTTGGCAATTCATCGTGAATAGACTCACGCCTGAACAACGCTTGCAAATGGTGCAATTTTATTTCGAAAATAATGGTTCTGTGCAGAAAACGTATCGCGCACTACGTCCATTTTATCGTCGACAAAATCGTCTATCAGAGCAGTTAATTCGATTAACCATGGAACGTTTTCGCACCACGTTTACTCTTATTGATAACTCGCATCCCCAGAAACGCTGTACGGTGCGTACAGAAGAAGCTATTGCTGCTGTAGAACGTAGCATTGAGGAAGACCCGAATGAGTCCATCCGCCATCGAGCACAGGAATTGGATCTGTGTCCATCCACTTTATGGAAGATTTTGCGGAAGGATCTTGGTTTGCGTGCTTACAAAATCCAACTCGTGCAAGATTTGAAGCCAAACGATCATCAAGTAAGGCGTAGATTAGTCGAATGGGCCCAAAACGAGATTACCGTTGTTCCCGATTTTCATAAGCGAATTTTGTTTAGCGATGAAGCGCACTTCTGGTTGAATGGCTACGTCAACAAGCAAAACTGCCGCATTTGGAGTGAAGGTAATCCTCAAGTGTATGTGGAAACACTGTTACATCCAGAAAAACTGACTGTTTGGTGCGCTTTATGGGCTGGTGGAATCATTGGTCCGTACTTTTTCAAAAACGATGATGGCCAGAACGTTACAGTCAATGGTGATCGGTATAGAGCCATGAAAACTAACTTTTTCATTCCTGAATTGAATAACCATGATGTCCAGGAGATGTGGTTTCAACAAGACGGCGCAACGTGTCACACAGCTCGTGCCACTATAGAGTTATTGAAAGACACGTTTGTTGACCGCCTAATTTCACGTTTTGGACCTGTGAATTGGCCTCCAAGATCTTGTGATTTAACACCGCTAGACTACTTTCTGTCGGGCTATGTAAAATCATTGGTCTATGCGGTAAAGCCACAAACGCTTGACCATTTGGAAGACAACATTCGCCGTATTATTGCCGATATACGGCCACAAATGTTGGAAAAAGTCATCTAAAATTGGACGTCCAGATTGGACTACATCCGCGCCAGCCGTGGCGGTCATATGCCAGAAATCATATTTAAAATGTAATGCCACAAGATTATCTTTCGGATAAATAAAATTCATGGCAATCGAATAATCCATCGTTGTTTTATTGCAACTTAAAGTTCTATACCTCTATAAAAAACACCCTTTACATTATACTACATTAATTTAATATAGTAGCCAAGTTTAAAGAAAGTAGTGAACTTTAGCAATTTTAAAGTTTAATTTTCAAATACAACATTTGAATTGAAAACATAAACGAGAATCGAAATTATCGTTATTATTTATATACATTATTATATTATTTTATATACATTTTTATTAGCGACACGCTTAACTTTTAATCACATTTTGTTAAAGTGAGCTACTTTTTTATAATTCAACAGCTTTATAATCCCATTTATTATAGCCTGCATAGAATTATTCTATTATTATTCTAATTTAAAATTTTATTTTCTTTATTGATTGCTTAATTATAAGATCATAGGTATTGTTGTATAGAACTTTAATGGCTGTAATGGTCATCTGTTAACATCTAGAAGATTGTTTTCGGTCTAAAAGAGGGAATTTTGATTGACTTAGCCGTATAACAAGAAGTGAACTTCATTGCGAAACACAATCCTTTGATAAAAATACTTATGGCAACTTCGGCTAGTTTCAAATGAGACCACTCACTAAAAGTATGACTCAAACGGCAGTCGGTTGATTCAAGATCCTGGGTAAAACTCTCAATATGGTCGAAAGGCAAAGGACAACAGGTTGAGACAGCAACGTTGTCTCACATACACACATTTCTTTCCTTTTTTAATTGGTTTGATTCGATGAGTTTAAAATTAGTTTGAAAGCGAATATGCTGATCATAAAATGAGTGAAGTACTCTTTGAATTCGGTGAAAAGATATCGAAGTTTTTTTTTTTCATATATTATTTATTGAATCTTTCCTTTCAAAATTTACAATAAGTATTCAAATCTTAATCAAAAATAATACAATAATAAAAGTTGTTATTGCCACTGCAACGTACAACTAAAAGTGCTCATCGAAAGTAAATTTATCTGATCAGATCATTTGTTTGACGTCTGTGACCCTCGAATACAAGTAAGTCTCTTACAAGACGGTTGGGATGTTCTGTAATCCTAGAGATGTTATTGACACCTGTTATTATTCTAAGAAGTCTAAATTGCCGCCTTTGACGCTTCTCTACATTAGATGGTGAGGCTGTTCCCCAGAGTTGGATACCATAAAGCCAAATAGGTTTCAATACTGACTTATACAAAAGCAGTTTTAGTTCTAAATCAAGGGTTGACTTAGGTCCAATAAGCCAGTAAAGCTGTGCTGTTCTGAGTTTGATCTGGGTAATTTTGGCAGCTATATGGTGAGCCCAGGTAAGGCGACGGTCGAGATGGATGCCCAGATATTTTACACTACTATGTTCTGGTACTGTCACACCATTAATCTTGATGGGCGGACAATTTCCCCTTCTCAGTGTAAACGTGATGTGCATTGTAGCACGACCCTACTGCCGTTTATGCCAACACAATGTTCTGTATAAGCTAATGATCATTAACAGCACAACATGTATAAACAAATGAATATCAAATAACATAAGCGAGTGTGTCATTAACATAATTCTGGGCATTGACTCTCGCTGCTTTTGACGCGTGCTCAAGTCGTCAATACATTATGTGCATGTTGTGCTTGGATCGTGTTGCATACACACAAACACATGTATTATTAATTGATAGAATATAGGTCACTAGAACATTTAAGCAAACATATGTAATAAGTATAGAACTATATAGAATTAAGGGAGTTGATTCGAAATTGTCGGATCAGCTAAAAAACTGTATAAAAGAGGAAATAATTCCCATATCAAAATCAATTGGATTGAATACAATAAAGAGAACAGAGCTCTTCGATTGAGCTCTTTTTAAAAACCTAAAAACTTTTAAAATCTCTATCGTCAATCCTACAGCATGCATTTAGAAACATTGACTTTTATCTTCCATTTCAGCATCCAATTTTCCAAATCACTAACATGAGATTGAGGTCGTTGGGACGCAACTGTAGAATCTCTATGAATACTTAAAAACGCCGTATCATCCGCAAAAGTAGACGTGTGAGTCACTAAACTTGTAGGCATATCTGCAGTGAACAATAAGTAAAGGAACGGCCCTAGAATACTTCCTTGTGGTACGCCAGCAGATATCTTTCTGCGGGAAGAGGTGCCATCTTTTGATTTTATTCGGAAATATCTATCCCATAACTAACTTTTTAGCAATTTATGCACATTCTTTGGTAAACACTGCGTGATCTTAAAAAGAAGTCCTTCGTACCAGACCTTATCGAAGGCTTGAGATATATCAATAAATAGTGCAGAGCAATACTGCATGTTCTCAAAAGCACGTTTAAATTGGTAATTCGGTGCACTTGCTGAATAGTGCTATGTTTTCGCCTAAAACCAAACTGATGGTCGGGAACTATGGCATTGGCATTAATATGCGGTATTAAACTATTAAGCAGCATTTTTTCGAACATCTTAGAAAGTATTGGGAGTAAACTTATTGGACGATATGATGATACTTGCGTTATGTCCTTGCCTGGTTTCGAAGTAAATCTCAATTATTTATAAGGGTCGTTTGGCATTTCACCATTCATGACGGTGCCAAATCTGACTGAAGAAAAATTGTATCACAGTTTGAAATTCTCAGCTGTCATAGTTATGGATTTTGATAGTCCTTATGCGCTGGTGTAAAAAATAAAAAAAGCATTCTAATAAACATAGAATTCTTAGTTTCTATATGAAAAAGTTAATAAATAACCTTAATTTTGTATCTAAATTTATTTAATTAAGCTCTTTTGTAATTATTAATTAATTAATTTACAGCAATTCTTACCTTAAAGTACAAGACAATAGATGAATTATTAGAATTTAAAATTCTTGTCCTGTTTTGTTAACAATCTACATTTGGGCTTGAGCGCTTCTCCCAACACTTAGTTTACAATCATATGTATCATATTGATATTGGCGGTCGCTCAAACGTGAGATTGACACATTTTGCGATAATATAAAATCAAGATCTAACAAAAATTCTGAAAATTTGTGATCTACAAGCTAATTTGTAAAAATATATAGTATATGAAAACATAACTCGACTGTTAGACTCTTTAAATAATAACTACTCTAATTTTTGTCCGATCAAACGAAGTGTCAATCTCTTCACAAGATAATGCACTTTCAGAATTTCATATTTTCTAAATAAAGTTTGCTACTATGAACCTACAAACTTGAACAAATAAGAAAAAAATCGAATTTGTCAAGTTTACCTCATCAGACCCCACAGCATATTAAGCCAAATAATATATATATTTATATCTTTTAAAGGCCCATTCCACTCCTTTAAATTTTGGACATTGGTTCAGAAATGTTTGTGTAATCAATAAATTTGTGCGTAAAATCCAAAAAATCAGTGTTTGTTAAATTAAACAAGTTTGGAGGCTTCAAGAAATATAAAAAATATTTTTGGGTTCTACTCAACAAAACTCACAACTTATACTATGTCATTAACTGGGTATATTTTTTTATTTTGTCGCATAGTGTAATTAGTTATTGGATACAATTACAAAGAATCAAAAAATAATCAGGATTATAGGCGATTACTACAAAATAATCAAAAAGAATCAAAAGTAATGAAACAGTTTTAAATGATTCTTTTCGATTATTTTCAATAACTGAGAATTTATTAGTCCTACAATTTATTCGAAACAGTAAAAATTAATGTTTAATGAAGTTTGAAGTTACTTCACAGCTTATTTTTTATCACAGCGCTAGGTGTTATCTGTTATCTCTAATCTGTATACTTAACTTGAATTGAGTAACTAAAAATCTCAATTTTTCTTCTTCTACATAAAATTTCTTTTTTAATTGTTGTTTGACCATAGGTCTGTAAATTCAAACACCTTCTTTTAAAAAAGTCTGAATCCTTAAAATCATCATCAGAGAAAAAAACTGCTTTTGAAAACATTTTCTGACATTTCAAAATCTTAAAATAAAATGTTATTTATAAGAACTTTTGACAACCAAAAAATATAATGTATTAGTAACAGAGTGTTACTTACGCAATTGAATAGGAAAAGGAATACCGAAGAATTTTTAAAATATCTTAAAAAAAATTATTTTGGAAAGAATGACAATTATTGGAAATAATTTAAAAGAATTCAAAATAATCATAGAAAATAATTTGATTACTTTTGGATTACTTTTAATTCTTTTTAATTATTTTTAGATTATTTGTAATATTACTAGTTTTATGTAATAAATGAGTTAATGATTAATTTATAGAAGTTTACAAAACAGGAAAGTTCCATTTCAGAATGTTGGAAATCAACAGTAGAAAATATAATTCGACAGTAAAAGTTTTTAAAAAAAGTTATTGTCTTTTCTATGAACATTTCAAAAAATGTTATTCTAATCATATTACGTTGTGCTTAGTAAAAGAAATTCAATGTACATAAGTATGTTACTGGTTTCTTTACTAGACATAGTAATAATGATAGTATTCAGATTTTAAGCGACAATTTTAAAGGTAATTTCATTATAAAATTATTATAGAATATATTGCACAAAAGGCGGGTAGTTTAAACAATAAAATCGTTCACTATAAACCGAAACTAATTTTAAAGTAGAAATGTATGTCTTGACCATCAATTAGCCAATATTGCTTTGCATAGACATGGTGTACTCATGTGTACAGCGAACTTCATTTGTAATATAATACTTAAGATTATATGAATAATAAGGGACCATAGTTTCTTATTATTTCGATTTAAAAAATAATTACATTTCTGTGACAGATATCAGAGGGGCTGATTCAATGAAAAACATGAGATTATAGATTGTTAAAGCCATATAATTTAAAAATAACAAATAACCCATAATCGTTTTCGCTATTTTAATAACAATATTTTGGCCCATAAAAGTAATTAACAATTATTATTTTAAAATTTTCGATTCAATTACATTTAAAAACAGAGGGAAACAGAAAACGCATGCAAAAAACACAGAGGATAATAATTATAATCCTTTTAAAAGCCTTTAATACCACTCTAAGTGCATAAGCGCTTGTGCACACATATGTATGAAAATATTCTCTTAATGTCCACTTTATGTGCAGATTTGTGTACAAACATTGGAAAAAGCCATGTGTTCATGTATTTGCGCAAATATAAGTTGCCACAAAAATACAACAATTAGAGAATTTCCGGCCATTTGCAAATAAAAATACGATTAAATTTTCATAGTGTTCCATTCCGTTGTTGGTGTTCAATTGTGGTCGAGGCTGTGATGTCATAAATATGTAGCCTATCATGAATGTATTATTTATTATATTTTTCCGTAAATGTATAACCGAAAATTAATTATTATATCATATTAGTTGTGTTTTTTAATACATACTGATACTTAAAAAGCAAAGCAGCGTACTTAACAATTGAAATTATCGTTTTCTGGATCTACTATACTAATTCATTTTGAACTACATCTATACATATGTACTCATGACATGCAGGTAGAACTGTATAAATCGCTAAAATTTGTGACTTTTAACTAAAGTTCTCACTCATACAGAATGTATTTATGTAATCTTAACAAAAAATTCTTATCTAAAAAATGATCTAAATAAAAATAAAATTTCATTTTACAATATGTTGCCAAAGCTTATGAGAAAATTTTCATTGTCGGCTAATTAGGAAATTTAAAACCAATAAATCAAAAATTTGTCAAACTTATTTTTTTCATTTGCTCCGGCTGGCCTCAAAGTACCTCATTCGATCGGACCAATTTTCGTACACTTTTTAGGGTGTATAGTTTGTGTCTCGCCAATGACAACACAAATGTTGGCCTTCAAATGCCCAATTGTCTCTGGCATAACACTTTTCTTTAACAGCGCGCCACAGAAAATTTCTTGGCGGCCAATAAACATCACCATTTCGCCCATCAAATGTTTGACATAATAAATCGATTGTGTCATGAGAGGTGAGGCAAGTTGCACCGTCCTGTTGAAGCCATACATCGTTCACATCAATACCATGAAGATCGAGTACAAAAAAATCGGTTATTATGGTGCGATAGTTGTCTCCACAAGCCGCACCAAACAGGCAGCCGTAATGGGTGGAATAGCTTCTGTATGACCACGAATGGGCTATCTGAGCCCCAGATACGGCAATTTTGCTTACTTAAGTGCTCACCAAGTTGAAAATCAGCTTCACCCGAAAAGATGATTTTTTTTAGGCAAAATCGTCATCATCTTTCAGTTTCTGGTTGGCCCAATAAGTCCCAACGTTGCTCAAGCGTAATTCGATTCATTACGTACCGCGGAGATAATATAATTAATTTTGTTACAGAATAGAATAACATAAGTATTGCCAGATTCGAAATAACCAATGATTCAAATTTAAACCGATAGATGGCCCAACCGTAGCTTTTATTAACGGTTTCATCAAATTGTTTTTATAATTCGTAATTTGCTATCATAAAGTTTGCCATTTTATCATGAATAGAAGAATTTGGCTTGCCAGATGTGACTTGACACAGTCATTCTCGATGTTATAAACCTATTGGGAAGCGAGTTTGGCAAGCAATTAAACGTAAGTATTAAAGCAGTCCAGGATAATGCAATTTGCGCACACTAGAATATCTTTTGTATACTACATGAAATCATGAGGATGGATACGTGCGCATGAACAAGTCAGCCCCAATACCATCTCAAGCATCTGTCATGGGCGATATACCAAACGAAATGCTGGAAAAAGTATACCAAAACTGAAGCTGTTTGTTTTTCTAACTTCAAAACACAAAAGATTAAAAAATCTCTCCTCATACATATAAAAATTCTGTTTTAATGTGCTCTCCAAGAATTTTTCCTAACGAGCGGCTTGAATCTCTGCGTATGCTTTTACAGAATAGTACATATTTCAGTCGTCTACCAAAATATACATACATAATGGGCTATTACTACCCTTCAGTTAGGATTACGACCTAGCTTCTCATACCACTATGTTGTGTGTGTTAATTTTATACATGAGTGGCGAAACCTACAGTTTAAAGTCGACTCCGAAAGACAGAGCGAAAGTCGCCGAAGAAATGCTTTTTGTATTTCGTTTTGATGTCTGACCTGGGGTTTGAACTGCGACTTCTAGTCAAGATATAACGTTGACTAATATAGATCATATTTGATTCATAAAATTTGACAAGTCAATTGCGCTTTGATATTTCAATAGATTAAATCCTTATTTTCGAAAGAGTTATTGCCTTCTTTTTTGTTATTCTGGTGTAATTTGAAAAATTAAGCTGTTTTGCTCTTGTGCCAAATAACTATAAATTTTTATCATACCATGCTTTAATTTTTTAGTATAAATATCAGAGCCAATGGTCAGGAGCTTATGCAGCAACTAAAATCTTTCGTACCAATTTGTATTGAGTAATCGAGTATTTAAATAACATTTGAGAAAATTAAAAAAATCAATACCTATATTAGGAAAATAAACTATATACAGTCTATAAGTATTTTATTATATTTACAGCCTAATTCGATTCTTGTTTAGCAGATAGCCCGTCATTTGATAAGGCTCATAGACCTCATTTGCCGCATGTTATCCAAAATTATATAGATGCGTGTGCTTTTCATTCTTTTAAGTATTCATTTCCAACTGCCCAAGTATATAAAAGGATTGTCCAAATGAAAGATCGAATAATTACCCATTTTCTGCTTCACTATTTTCTAGATCCTAACCCTAGATACTATACCTGAGAACGTGGCTCGAAGTTAACAAAATTGCTAATCCAACCAATGTCATATTATCTCTAATGAGAATCTAATCGCATACAAATTACCAAAATGCCAATAAATATAAATTTCAATTTCAGGGCACCAGAAAGAGTTTCGCTTTTACTCATGATCCAAACAGTAATATGAAAGAAATATAAATATTCCTCTACATAATATCGTGGATATTTCAGTGCTAAAAACGATAAATTTGGTTCGATTATGTAACATTCGGGAATAAACTTCCTTTATTCCGAGCGAGAAAAAAACTCCTATTCGTTAATCTATGAATACTAACTTCTTTCGATCTGACACGGGCCATTCAAACGCTAGCAACCCCGTTTTTAAATCGCTGGCGTATGCAAATAAGCCACAAACCATAGCGATCCTCAAAGCCAACATATGGCAAACCATGCCATCGGTCAAATTCAGGCTGATTTATGCATCAGAGTAATGGAAATTTTAACATTTCGGATACGTTCCACTCACATGGGGGACATATGAACGATGTTATATTCTACACAATGGCAGCATAGGCCTATCAAACAAATAAAAAACTTCGATAATATCTCGCACACACTTTGTTTTATTTACATTGAAATCGCTTAGAATAAAATAAATGAGGTTCTGTAGTTTCTGATGATCGTTCGACTTGAACTATTATACCAAATAAACCTCTTAATTCCACAGCATCAAGTTGTTTTCGACGATCATTGTATATTTTACAGAAATAAATTATCGGGTCAAATATTCTCGCGTTAAACGTCTTGAAAAAAGTATATAAAAGTATGTAAGTAAGAATAGGTAATTCGTTTAAAGTTATTTACATAAGTATATTAATTGTTAGAATAATAAATTTGTATTATTTGTTTTAAAGTATGTTTTTTATAGTAATTTGAATAACGCTGAATAACAAATAATATTGAATAACAAATAGTGGACAATTTTAGTGATTAGAAAGGTGAAAAGGAGGATCTTCCGTATGTTTATGCGTTCATTATAATTGAATTTATTAGTCCTATTCTACCACAATAGCTGCTGTTATTTTTAATTGAATTTGTTGCATATTTATGATATATTTTACACATTGCATACGCATACGTACATATATACTTTGTTATGGGTTTTGCATTTAATCCAAATTATTCATGCAACTATTTATTGCTGTTAAAATTTTATTACAGATACAAATTATATTATTAATATATTAATTTTTTTGCCTTTATGGTTGAAATATTTAATAACCGATTTGAATTTATATTATATATTGTGGTGGTGAAATAAAATAAAATATTTGGCAAAATAAGAAAATAAGCAAATGTTAGTTTTCTAATTACAATGTATTTATTAAGTACACAACGTACCTTTGGGGTTGGGGGTTGATCGGATAGTCATCAATTCTTTTCTATTTCCAGATTATTCACAATAAATTCATATTGATCCAAGGTAGGGTTGCCAGCGTCCCGTCCCCCTTACAACATTGCAACAAGAGAACTGAGAAGTCACCTGGCCAGAGATTAAAATTAACAATTCGGGGTAATAGTAAATCTATAATAAAATTTTTGTGTATATAAGTAAAGAGCGATAAAATCTAAAAAAATAGTTTGCTAGCACTAAGTAGGTTCTAACAAGAGCCTGGTTGTGGGTTGTGCTCTTCTTGTTGGTCTGGAATCAACAATAATCACATCGAGGTTGTTGTTAGTAGGGCGTTCGGCAGATAGCCTACGGGGTATTAGATTATCTGTAAATGAAAACGACAAACACACAACAGAAAAGGAGGGAACGAATTAATTGTGCTCTAGATTAGAAAGCGGCATGAGCCTCACAATTGGCCGTATTAGAACGCCATTGGCAGTTCAAATTTCGGCCGCTCGCACTTCGAATCAGGGACAAAATAAACCCGTTCAATTCGACTAAATTTTCGATCATTATGGGGTTAATTGTTATAACAAATGACAACATGATCGACAGCAACAAAATTTCTTTGATGAGTTTTCTGACGAGTGAAAACGGTCATCATAGGGCATCAACTTTATGTAGACATTCCACGTGATTCCAATCGGCAGTGCCTATCTGGTCCACTATAAACGATACTCGATTTGCCACAAAGGTTGGCCAATGGCACGGGGGTTTTTGAAGCCAGAACAGAATAATAGCCAAATCTGTCTCACAAAGGTTTCCGATCTAGAAAGATTCAGCGTCTTACGAAGTGAAAATACCATTTTTTTTGCCAATAGATTTACATCGCAGAACTTTAAACGGGGTAAAATTTGTACTTATATAGGCGCAACTTTTGTTTTGGCAGCGAGCAAGTGGGTGCCAAATTCACCAGACGGGGTTAGGACCATGCTATACAGAATGGCAGCATGAAGTCTTGGTCGATTTCAGTGAGTGGTCTAGGGAAAGGCATTCCCCAATAATTTCCTCGCATTAGGTTTTAACTTCGAGGTTCTGTAATAATCAGAATTCTTATGTCAACAGTAAAAAATTATACTTACGTGATGTAAGTTACGTTAACAGAAAGCACAGCTTTTCATACCCAAGTAAACACGTTTTATTTGGGAATTTTGTTTTTACTTGTATTGTGTTTGTGCCTTCTTGATTTGTTTTTATACGTTAATACTTAAAATATCGGCAGTTTTAGCAAAGAATATTTGCAATAATATAACTAAGAAGCTCAATAGATCATCGATCAATACACAATTTGTCGTTACAATCCTACAGTCAGGATTACAACTTGGCTGCTCACATCATACATGAGTGGTGGGACCTACAGTTTAAATCGATTCCGAACTACAAGATTTTTGAGCCTTTCATAGCAATTTTATTGACTCTAAGAGTTTTTGTCATAAATCTGTTGAACGATAGTCGCCGAAGAAATAATTTTTCACATTCGTTTTGTTGGAGATGTCTGACCTGGGGTTTGAACCGTGGCCTTACGTTTAATCACCGATCAAAGCAGAGGTTATATAATATTGTAAAAAACAGTTGGTCCGTAACAACTTAGACTTCTTTCTACAGACACATTTCCCACAAAATTTGAACACTGCGTCTGTTATCTAATGTCCTTTAATATAATCAAATATAATCATCTCATATAACTCTTGATGTTAATAAAACTTAATTTTTTTTTTTGAGTGTTTGATAACTTCTTGCCGTGAATATAATCGATATAATTGATGCTCTAATACATAAATTGTGAAAAAAGAAAGATATTAATTGATTAATTAATTACGGAATAAAATATTCGTCAAACGGCGGCCACAACTCTGATGACAGGCCATTATCCATTATTTTACACGATTTTCACCCAAAGATATGGTAACATATCATATTTTATTCCATGGTTTTCTTCGTCTTAAAATTTATGGAAGTCTAAAAAATAATAATTATTAGGGCCATTATTACAACTTGCCGTTAACAAAGGGAGTATTTTAACGGGCAGATAAATTGTTTTTCATTATTGGACAATAAGGTAGAAGTGAGCGTCAACCTAAAGGGAGTATCATTCTCCCTGTAACTTTAAAAGTTACGTTTATGTTTGAACTTGCCATACATACATATTATTTTCAATATGGCAACTTCCAATATAAACAAAATGACCAAATACAACAAAAATAAGCCCCTCGTTGACGCTGCGTTAAAAAAAACTTGCTTAATTGAGCAATGTTATTGACATTGTTAGAAGTCGCCGTAGTCTAGTAGGTAGTGTGTTGGCTTATTAGACGTACAGCCCGGGTTCGTATCCCAGGTCAGACATCAAAACGAAATATTAAAAAGAAATATTTTTTCGACGATTTTCTCTCAGCATGTTTCTGGCAAAAACTCTAAGAGTAAATAAAATTGCCATGAAAAAGTTTCTCAAAAATCTGTTGTTCGGAGTCGACGTTAAACTGTAGGTCCTGCCACTCCCGTATAAAATTAACGCACACAACATGAATGGTGTGAGAAGCTAGGCCGTAATACTGACTGAAGGGATGTAATGGCCAATTATGTATGTATGTATGTATGTATTGACATTGTTCCGGCACTGCCATATTTTCGAAAAAGTTAACTTTATTTTATCATTAGGTTGTAATAACAAAAGGAAGTTAAAGGTGACTTTGAAGTTGACTTTAGCTAAAGTTACCTTTAGCTAAACACAACTTTTACGGCAAGTTGTAATAAAGGCCCTTATTATTTTTTTCTTTGATTTAGATTTCAAAAATGTTTGTATATTTTTTGTTTTTCTAATGCAAACTCCTTTTCTTTTTTTAATAATTACCAGAAGAAAATACATTTCATAAATCGGTACACCTATAATATAAACACTGCCATAGTTTTACGTATTAACATTATTGGTACATAAAATCTAATTTTAGTCAAAAAAATTTGTATATTCCTGTAAACCTTATTTTAAAAAATAAAAATAAGTAGTGAAATTAAACAATTCAACCATAACGAGGCAATAACTGTTAACAATTTTTCATTCATTCCAATTTGTAAGTTTTTGTGATGATGACATTGATGATGGCAATAATTATTTGAAATATTTATGGTTCGTTAACATTGTGAAACTTTAATAAAGTTTCATTGACTTGTTTCGAAAATTTAAAAAAGAAATGAAAATCTATATGTATGTAATTAATTTCACTGAAACGATTCATCTGGTTTCATTTGTATTGCAAAATAATTTTAAATTTTTTCCGATGTTTTCAGTCATGAATTTTTGTATGTATTTACACAGTATATCGATGGCTTAATATAAGAAAGGCCTAACTCAATTGTTTTCAAAATATGGTTTTTTGTATATTCTGGTAGACAAATGTCAGATGCACAAGAAAAATAAAAATTTTTTAAATCAGAGATTAAATGTGTTGCTGTTTCTTATTAAAAATTGTATTAAAATTTATGTTGTACCTAAAATTTTACGAATTTTATTAAGTTTTTTTCCTTCTCCTGTTAAGAAACAAAAAATCGAGTTAGGCCTTTTTTATATATATAAAATATTATACATATGTATATAAATATATTACATATGTATATATTTAGATATGTATGTGTATTTCCATGAAGTCGCCGTAGTATAGTAGGCAGTGTGTCGGCTTATTAGACGTAAGGCCACGGTTCAAACCCCATGTCAGACATCAAAACGAAAATATGAAAAAATATTTCTTCGGCGACTTCCTCTCAGCAAATTTCTGGCAAAAATCTCTGAGATTATGTAAAATTGCCATGAAAAGCTTCTCAAAAATCTGTCGCTCAGAGTCGACTTAATCTGTAGGATCCGTCATTCGTGTATAAAATTAAGACACACGACATAAGTGGTATGAGATGTTAGGTTGTAATCCTGACTGAAAGGTTGTAATGACCAATTATGTATGTATGGGCATGGCCACCAATAATGGAATAATAAATTCTAAACTATTATCTTAAGATGAAAAGTTTTGACTTCAACAAATATCATCTTAAGATGAAAAGTTTTGAATTCAAAGTCAAAAAATTTGAAACTGGGTAAAGTAATGAAGAGCCAATGATGGAAATGAATGCGTCATCAATATGCCTAAGAAAAGGTGTAGTGTGTTAAGGAGTTCAAATTCGTATAAAGAACCAGATCGAAGTAGGGAAACTCATAGCTTAAAAAGTTTAGTTTAAATTTAATGACTTTAGTAACCATAGTGGACTCTATTTAACTTAGATATGGACTCAAAATATACAAAAGAAACTAGCAAATACAAAGAATCGTCAGTAATGGTATGTGGATACATTGTCTGGGATTGGTTCATTAGTAAAAATAACTAGGAAAATATATAAAGACATAAATACTTATTTATTAAACTGGCCATTACAAACCTTTTAGTCAGGATTACGACTTAGTGTGTCAATTTTAAGCATGAGTAGTGGGACCTACAGTTAAAGTCGACACTGAACGACGGATTTGTAAAAACTTTTAAATGCAAATTTATTTTCTCCAGAGTTTGTTGCCAAAGCCAATACTACTTATGAGACTACTGCGACTTTATATATAAGAAAATGCTACAGAATAATCGATTATGATTATAATCCACTTACGTAGATATTTCCACACGCCAACGATCCGATGCGTAAAGCTCGAGCTTGGAGTGAACAGAAATATATATATATATATAAAGTTTTCGAGAGGTAGTCTTAAACACCTTACTGCATAGTAAATCTTTGGGAATTCGAAAAACGAATAGTTGGAAGCAAATAAGATAATACGATAATGCGTTCTGGGATATTGTTCAGGTAGAATGGTATGGTTTTATTCATTGTTAGTTTTACATGATGAAAAAGCAAACCCTTCTAAAAAATTTTGATATAAATCTTCTTTTTTTAAACTGAAAATTTAAATATCAGAAATAAACTTATTCGATTTTATAAACTAAATTGTGTAGTAGTAGTAGAGTCTAGTGAATTAGGACTTTCCAATCCGCATAAAACCAAAGCATAAAGTATTCCCTGTGGTATGATAGAATATGTTTAATCTTTGGGATCTTTTTGGACTTTCAATGTTTCAACCTAAGAGACAATGATATATGTAACCCAATCAATAATGATGGTGTTGAGATTCCACCGCCTAGACACGATGAGGTCAAAATCGTGTTTGTGCGATTAAAGTTTCAGATTTTTGCCAGTCATCATAGCCCCATGAGAAATAGGGTTTTTGTCTGAGCTCGGTATTCATGCGGTGCTGATAAACCGATACAGAATGACATTGAGGCAACTCCTGCAGCTCCATTAAGGTAATAATGGACATCTCCGAACCTTCTAACACCATGCAAAGATTCAGACAAGGCGATCCCTTATCATGCAACCTCTTTAAACTAGTCATGGAAAGTGTTCTTCGAAAGGAGTACACTGACGATATTGACATCATATAGTGTGTACTAAGCGAGCTATTTCATTTGGCTTTAGCACTATTAAATGGCAGTCTATCAGGATGGGCCGTCAGTAAAATGAAGTACATGTTGTCGAAAAGTAGGGATACGCTGCATATCGGATCCCAGATTACGGCCTCTAACTATACTTTCGATGTTGTCAGCAAATTTATTTATTTTGGCTTCGCCATTACCAGCAGAAATGGTTTCACTTGGAGATCAAGTGTAGGATTAGTATCTCAATATGATTATGATAAATTATGGTCTCGATAGGTAATTTAGTAACAGAGACTCCTTTCGTACGACTTTACAAGTCGCTCATCCTCCCTATACTTCTTTACGGCTTAGAAGCATGGGCAGTATTAATCACCTTGTGAGTATTCGAGGGAAAAGTCCTACGAATAATCTTCGTTGCATTGATTTCCGCATCCGATCACCAATGATATGAACGTTGTGTAGCGCTTTAACATTCAGCGGCTGTACTGTCTTGGCCATGTCGTTGGAATTAATGAGGATGATCCGGCGAGACGGGTGTTCGATACGAGGATTATCGGAATTCGGCGTAAGTACCAAATTGAGGACACCCTGTATTCTATTGGAGTGACCGACTGGCGAAGCGCGTAAGAAGCAGAGGCGCCTTGAAGTATGTGCTAAAGCAGACCGAAATCCGATAATTGTTGGCCAATTAAGTAAGCATAACAAAGTTAATTTCAGTTGTACAAATTATGTTGAAAAATGCGAGAAGAATTGTCACCATTTGGAAGAGTTCAAGATATTTGCGCTTATTTCAAAAGAAAATATACTTATTTTAGATTTTCTTATAACTTTTGTATTGGTTCCTTCGTTACTAATTTGAATACCCATTCATTGACTTTATTTCCAATATAATCAAATAATACTCAAATTATTATTAACGTTGCACAAAGAAGTTTCATTGTTGTTATTGTTCTCGCAAACGTGATTTATTATCCTTAACCTAAGTACCCGTTTATTTTTCTTCTGTTCCATAAAACACCAGCTGTGTCATTATGATGTTGTCACTGGAACTGCTACTGAAATTTAATAAAACGATGTGTTGTATTTGAAACCAAACTCCACTGTAGGTTTAAATGAGTTGTTTAGAAATGGTACGATTTGACGACTACAGTGGCGATAAGAATGGTTATTTTGTGGCCACAAAAATGTGTTTTTATGCCTTGGGTTTATAACACACTGTGGTCCAAAACCCCAATCTAGCCGGACAAAAGTCATTTTTTAAAATATTTAAAAAGTAAATTTTTTGTATGGTAATATGTTGACAAGTGTCTAAAGTACATAACGGCATATTTTTTTCTTTAAACAGCTACACTAGCATTGATTTATTGCTTCAAATATAAGTAATTGCTTCTTTGCTAAAAAAATTAATATCTCAAGTGACATTCAACAGTGCGAGTGAAATTGTCCTGAAAAAATAATAAGAACAATTAAAAAATTGTTCATGTAATTAATATAACAAAGGTATGAGTAAAAAAATACTGTTTAAATTTTTCATAAAATATGTTTTGTTTATAAATAAAATGCAATTATGTACATGTGTGTTTTAAATGTGAATTTTTTGTCCGAATTCAATTAGAATTTCAAATGGTAATTTATCGTACTTAAGCTTTAGTTTTTATGTTGTCGTCATCTATATATATGTAGCTTTTTAATGTTTAAAAAATTAGCTGCCGAATTTTGCCTAAACGATTTTTATTTCATTTAGAGTTTAACATGTCCATTAGAAGAAAAGAGCTGTATAATACTTGGCGTAATGAAAAACAACTAACTAAGAAAACTGATGCTGTTGTTAAACACGTTGTTGCTAAGATTGGTATTAAGAATGATGAAACGGATAGCTATTACAGAAAAGTAAGGCAATCTGCTGGAATGTTTGTATGCATTTTAACGAAAAAGTGGGCGCAAACCAGTCGAACAAGGCTCACGTTCAAAGATAAAAATAAATACTGCTTAGAAGTGTATTTTAATATTCCACGTAATCCCGTGTTGAAGGATGCTTGGATGGACCTTCGACCTCCAATAATGGCAGGCCTTCTAAGGAATTTTTATATAAAACTGAGAGAACAAAGTGTAGAAATGTTGCTCCTTTATTAGAGGCTTGGTCGGCAGAAGAACTGACTTTCGCTGCTGGAACAAGTCTTTATAAGTCCGGGAAATGGAGTGCTGCAAGCATAGTCAGTATTCTTCTCCCTCGAAAGCATTAGAAATAAAAAAGTTAGCTTTTCTCCTCCACAACCAATCCCTTACATAAATGAGGAGGCGTTAGCTTTGTATGTCGATGGGATATACAAGACACACTTATGGTCTATAAACGTGCAGGTGCCAAAAATCATAACGGTGATATTTACCCTTCATACCATAAAGTTTTGGCTGCCAAAGAAGAATGTTATCCGAATGGTGATCTTAGACTTACTGAAATATCGGCAGAGATAGCTCTTCAAAGTAGATCACACTGCTAAAAGGCTCTTAAAACAACAAAAAGAAATTTTGCAGCAATGTAAATCTGTAGAGCTTACTTTGTTCTACAAATAGGGATGTGATGGAATTCGCGCTATAAGCAGTATTCAATGAAAACAATGTAGATGTAACAGATGAACATTTATTTGCAATTTGTATGGATTTTCGGTTTAAAAATTTTAGGAAAATCGGTTCAGTCGTTTTTTCATCTTTAGGATGCAAACAGACCTCCAAAAAACAATTTTACTTACATACACACACATATACATTTGATTTTTTCTCTCTAATTGTTCACATTGATGAAATCTATAAACGTACCAAGTTTCATGTCGGTACGGCTTTGCAAAAGCGAATTATAACTTTTGTCCAGCTAGATTGAGCATTTGGACCACTGTGTGACATGCTTTCAGTCCAATATTTCAAATAAAACTTAAGTATACAATTGCAACAAACGTTACAGATGAAATGCTAAAAATACATTTTATATAATTTTTAAGCCTCATTGGCGAGGGATAGTAATGTATCTTGAAAGTTGAAACTTGGCAAACGTGAATGACAAACAGTATATTTAGTGCTCGGAATATCTGATTAGGTGTTTGAACAGTTCAATAAATTTAGTACTGTTGAGTGCTTTTATTTGCAAGTTTAAGTCTACGTAATCAGAAAAGAAATTAAAAAATTAGTAACAAGTATTGAAATTTGATAAAAACAAAAGAAGGATATTTTCAAAGACCCTCGTTTTTAGTTGTAAAAGACAAAAACTTTTAAAACCAAGGCATTTAGTTAGAATAGCAAATTTTCCAAAAATTTTTCAGAATATTTTTTAATATAACTTTTTAGTTTTTATTTCATGTAAGTAAGTTGCTTCTGAATTCATACGAAAAATTTTTTTTAGTTTTTCAATTTTTTCTATGGCAGAAGTACAGCAAATAAACAAAATCTGAATAAGTAACATAATATTGGTCTTAGAATGATTTCATACAGAAAAAAATTGAAATTCAGTCATATATTTCTACCAAATAACTGATGTATCTTAAGGTGCTTCAATTTAATTTGGTGCCGTTTTCTAAATACCAAGATGTTTATAAAGATATTTTACGTGCGAATAACTTAACTTATCACGACAATGTTTTCCTCAAATTTTTGTTCACTAACCTTTATATTATTCACAGAGTTATGAATATAAGTACCTGCCAACTTTCAACATTAGTTAAAACTTTTTCAAATGCATTTCACAGTATTGCAAGAAAACCCTATGGACCCCACTCTCATTTCACATTTGCCAGTTAATTAGTGCAATCTTTCATTATTCGGTTATGAAGGCGATTCCAGACGTCTACACCGGCCGGTCTCTAAACATATTGTCTTATGATTTTACCCACATCGTTTTCCGATTTCCTTAAGCCCGATCCTATGTGGCTTTCATTTTCTTTAAGCTTATCTTTTTTCAGATACAAGATTTTTTACGCATCCAAAAAATATTATGTTTTATGTTTTAATTTGCCGATAAATGGAAGTATCAAAAATAATAAATAAAAATAAATAAAATAAAAAAAATAATAAATAAAAATAAAAAATAAATAAAAAATAAATTTATTCATATTGGGGATTGGAGTGTCATTATATTCCGGTGTTAAAAGCAATATTTTAATGCGTATAATAATACTTGGGAGCGCAAGATCATGACAATATTAAATTAGTGGTCCACAGACAAATTAAGTGAAATCTCAATTTCAAACTGTTTTCCATACATATTATTTGTAATAAATAATAAGTATTATGTCGACAAAAGCAAAACGTCTAATACTACGTTCAGGCATGAATTTTAAGTTAGTCAATATTCGTTTAATTGTCAAAATTATTAAGTGCTCAGGCATACGCAAATCAGCTTATTCAATAATCATTTGACAGCTGGAAAAAACATTTTTTTTATTTTTGTATAACAATTCATAAATTTAACTCTAAACCTACCGTGATGGGAACAATTACCCATTTAAGATTTTTTGTATCAGAATTTCTTGAATATAACATTATAACACCGCTATTTGCCTTTACGACATCTATTAAAAATACATCGAATATATTTTTGAAAATTTACTCCTAACATGTATTTTTTTACTGTTTTGTTTGCTCTAACTACTGCGGGAAGTTACTGCAATCCATCTCGTCATGTTGTCATTAAACTACGCACTGTCTGCACCAAGAACTCAATAGCAGTTTTAAGACAATTTAAATTAAAACCAGTAGCTTCACTTGAATATGCCTTTGTTGGCACCAGGTTCTTGCGTTGGGAGATTATTTTGGGCTATGTAATGGTTTAACTATTCTCAACTTTTTTTGGAAAAATATTTGCGATTAATTTATTATTAAATTTAAATTTAATTCAATACAATTTAATGCGTTATATTGTATCAATTTTAACAGAAAATAATAAATGTTAGAGAGTCATTTATTATTTTCTGTTAAAAGCTAAAACAAAGTCAAGAAATTTATAAACATACATGTCAAACGACATTGCAGGTTTTTGTATCAAAAAAAGCGCATAGCATCCTGCAAACTGAGTACATAATGAGAGCGTATGACATTGACAAAAAATACGGATAAGTTCACAGAAGTATGACTCTCTTCGTTTTTTGAAATTTTTCATAACCTATTACACACCATTTGATCAGGTACGATTTTTTTATGTAAACAAACACATGTGGTATAACTGTTTTCAGTTTATTTTGTTTTGGTTTTTTACAATCGTGTAAACAAAAAATAATCAGTCGTATGAATTTTACTTTTATTTTCTAAAATACATATGGAATATGTAATATCTCCTCCCCGAGTTTACATACCTAAAAACCTTATCGTGTAAATTAGCCTTAAGCGTTGTACATTTTTAGTGTATTCATAGTGAAATGGCAGACTTGAGTATACCTTTTTGGAAAATATCATAAATATTTTTTATACTGAAAAGGGAAAAGCCACAAATGGCACCGGATATAACCTTCAGATACCGATCTTATTAATTTTTCCTGCAGTGTATTCTCATTCTATCCTCTTCATCAAACTTTAAGTTTTCAGTTTTAATAACAATGTTTTTTATACTCGATTTGTATTCATTCTTTCATTTGTGTCTTTTACCTCGAATGTGCATTTGGGTTTCTTATTTAATTTTATTATACCCACACAGTTGTGTTTGGGGTCCTTGTTTTTGACATGAGTTATGATAAGTTGCCCTGTCCACGTAAATCATGAAAAATGAAAGGCTTGGTAAGTTATTAACTTAACAAGTTAACAGTATTTATTTTAATAGATTTCAATTATAAAGATGATTAACATAATTTTTGTTTTGTTATGGTTATGGTTAATGCAAAAAATATATTTTACTTAATAGATTAGTCAAAAATTATTTAAAACGCTTTTATTTAGTTTAAAAACAGCTATTAAAAGTTATGAGGTTTCAATTCCATAAAATTTTATTACAACTAATTTGCTACGAAAAGAAAAATAATTTTAATTGATTATGTTCAAATATTATTTAATATAACATATTGTATTTTTATTTTATAACAAAATATAGCAATCACCATCTGACCATATCTAATAATAAAATATAAACAAATATATTTTCGATTTTTAAAAATTTTGTCAGGGGATTATTATCTACAAATATAATAAGAAAAAACTACGAATATGACTGCTCTCCGTCATGGCTGCTACATATATCAACTACAAAACTTGGCTCAATATATCACTCTCGTCTGCAATGGGCTGGAAAGGAATGAAAATAATATTAACTTATAATATTCAAAATTTTCGCATAGCGAGATAGGGGAAATATAATTTTATGCAACATCCCTTCGCACCAAACGGGTGTCTAAGAAATGTTGATAACATATCGTTGATCGTGTTGATAATAAACTTATAGACCCATTTGTATCCACTTTACAATGACCTGTATCAGGTTTAGGTATCATTTTAACTTTCAACATTTCCAACTTTTATAATCCGAATTTTCTCAAATTCGAACTTAATGTTTTTTTGATAACCTTACAACCATTATGTTCCCTATTTGTTAGGCAGTGTTGTTGTTGTTCAGACACATGTTGCTGTTCTTCAGAGAGATCCAAAAGATTATTATCGCGCTCAATCCGAATATCACTTGTAGTACTATGCTATTCTGTGACTTACATAAATATTACTCTCATGAGCAAAGTGAAAAGCGGGGTCATGCAGACGAATAAGTTTATTACCATCAGTGTTAACATTCATTGAAAAACTGTTGTCTTCTCAATTAACTTCAATACTAAATATGAGCAGGATACACCTAATCAATTTGACTACAGGATGCAACACAGTGCTACTAATCGAATCCATAGCAATCCAAACAAACAATAGTTCTGAATTCCATTATTTATGCAAAATTTGATGCAACTTCATTGATCCGATGGCATCGCCAAACACACAAAACACTTGTACTATTCGTGCCCCTCACAAATAAATTAAATGTGCTACATTTGCATTTAAAACTGTGAACATACATATGTCCGTGACGAGTTGAATGTACGCTGCGTAATTTAAAAATTCACATTATTTTTTGAACACACCTGTTAAGTATGAACAAACAATTTAGAGATATTATTATCAATTTTTATTATCAAAATATAAGTTAACTACATAAATGACCGCCAAAATGCACCCAGCTAACAACATAGTCTAAGTTGTGAGTTTTGTTCAGTAGAACTCAAAAATACTATTTTTATATTTCTCCACCCCTCCAAACTTGTTTTATTTGACAAAAACGGTTTTTTCGATATTTTCACAAAAAATTATTGATTACTCAAACATTTTCTAACATTTTTTCATATTCCAATATTTTTTGAAAAGGGGAGAGATGAGCCTTTACAACATTATACATAAATATATTGCGCAAGCTTGCCTGTTATGAGTTTTGATCGGGTAAAATATGATTTTCTTCTCATTTTTTCCAGTTTAGCTATTCTTTTAAAAATTACCGTAGTTATTATTTAAATAGTATAACAGTCGTGTTATATTTTTTATAAATGTCGCTTTATCAAATGAGCTTTCAGTTCAAACATTTCAAAAAGTTTTGGTGGACATACTTTCCGATAAACAATTAATATCCATCAAAAATTCTGAAAATTTTTGAACTAAAGAACATTTGAAAAAATATATATTTGAAAAATGTAACTCGACTCTTAGAGTCGAGTAGAGATAATGAACTTCAGAATGCCATCACTTGTTTTATATTTTTTAATTAAAGTTTGCTACTATGA
Source organism: Sarcophaga carnaria (assembly GCA_958299815.1). NCBI lineage: Eukaryota > Metazoa > Arthropoda > Insecta > Diptera > Sarcophagidae > Sarcophaga > Sarcophaga carnaria. Next base: position 69,797,842 of record OY283153.1, on the reverse strand, counting down.
ACGGACAAACTTGAAAATGTATGAAAAAAATCGCATTTGTCTAGTTTGCCTTATCAAACTTCATAGCATATTAAATCAAATAATACACATATGTATATGGGGAATTTCGTGTCAAGTGACCCAATTTTTTTTTTTGCTCAAAAGAAAGCTTATACAATTAAGGCCTTTATAATCGCTTAATATGATGCGAGTGGGATATCTATCAAAAAAATTATTTTTTAATTCATCCAAATCAGAAGACATCGATTTTAAAAATTGGGTCACTTGACATGAAATTCCCCATATATATATTGTTAAAGGCCCATCTCTTTCCTTTCTAATAAGGTTTAAATTTTGGACATCGGTTCAGAAATGTTTGTGTAATCAATTAATGTGAGTAAAGTCCAAAAAAACAGTTTTTGTAAAATATAATAAGTTTGGAGGGTTCGGGAAATATGAACAAAATATTTTTGAGTTCTACGCAACAAAACCCACAATTTGCACTATGGCATTAGCTGGGGGTATTTCATTTTTTATTTTGTCGCATAGTGTTATTATTATTTTGTTAATAAAGAAAACAAAATGAAATTTCATTCTTATACATAAGCAACAATTTTATTTCAAAGTTATTTTTTTTCGAATATTTTATACATTATTTTGTCCGACAGTATATAAAATATATGGACATCACATATAATAATTTTTAAAAAAGTTTAATAATTGCATTAATTTATAAAATTTAATTTTTGCATTAAGTTTATATTTAAGCATTTTGTTTTCTTTCCATTACTTTTTTCCATGACTAGCTCTTTTCGTTAATCTGTTTCAATCTTTAATTGTTGTTTATTCGCTGATTGAAAATCAGTACGTTCAACAGATTTCATTTTTCATCGTGATATGACACATTTGTTCTATAATTTGCAAAACAATTTCTACATGGAAGTCAGTTAGGGTTGCCAGATTCCGATTCGCAAAAAGCTGGACATTGGGTTTTAAAAAGCTGGACAAAACAAAAAAAGGCTGGACATAAAAAATACTGAGTAAATGTTAATTTTGGTTTTGTCTAAATAATTTTTATTAAAATATCCATTGTTATCAACATATACACAGTTACTAAAGTATACATACGGTTAAAAAATTTCAGAAATTTTTTAACTAATCCGTTTTCGTTAAAAATCTTTATAGTTTCCTTGATATTAAGACGGTCGTTTGCATTGGTTAAAAAATTTGTAAAATTGAACTGAATTGTGGCCCTGCACAGGCCCACAAAGGTATGCATCCGATTTACAAATTTCACAAATTTCTGAACCAATGCAAAAGACTGTCTTAAAATCGAAGAAAGATGTCAGACCATTATAAATATTTTCAAAAAAACGGATTGGTTAAAAAATTTCTGAAATTTGTTATCCGTATGTATACTTTTGTGGCTGAGTATTATGAGTATATTATGAGTATATTATGAATATATGTATTATTATTTAAAAATATTACAATTAAATAAATTCATTGCATTCTTTAAAATTTATTTAACTAAACTTAAATTTTTTCGGTTCAGTCCGTCACATATATATTTGCATATGCATATGTATGTGAGAATTAAGATTAAATACTAAAAACAAACCAATAAAAAATAACAATTCAGTCTAGTTTGATTTTGTTTATAGTAGTTTGCACTTTGGTAAAAAAATACGTTTGTAATAAACTAATGATTTGACAAAGATAACATGAAAATTATTGCCCAAGTTATTGCAGTGTACTAAAAAAAATTTCTATTTAGCTGGACAAATTAAATTTTAGCTTGAAGCTGGACAAGCTTCAAAAAAGCTGGACAATCCAGCCAAGTCCAGCCAGGCTGGCAACCCTGAAGTCAGTAGTATTTCCAAAAAATGGGAAACAATTCTTAGTTTCACTTATATAAGCACATACATATATACATATATATACCTAAACACCCGCACACACCTAAATAGGCAAATACATTTCAAACAAAAATCACGTCAACTGCTAGCAATTTTACTCACAAAACAACACCATGACAGAAGTGACTGTCGTCGTTGCTGCTGCCATTTAGTTGAAACGTTAAATTTGCAAGGCCGTATATCTCCAGGCCTTCTTGTAGGGTCTTTTTTAACACATGTTTTCTGCACAATTGCTACAATTTTTGTTGGTTGTTTGAAAACTTCGAGACTTTTCACTTTGCTGTTTGCTGTTGCAATTTACTTGAATCCTAAAAGATACCCTTTTAGAAGTGGGTAATTCTACAATATTTTAATTTCATTTATATCACATTTACATGTTTATATTGATATCTAGTGTAGATAAATTCTGACTGTCAAAAAAAAAAAGAAATGTTATCTCATATGTTCCTAATCGCTCCTGCTTAAGTCGTTTTGCGGTATTTTCTCCTTTTGGTCGCCTTACGAATAATATATAACGAAATATAATAACGCAAACACAAAAAACAAAACTGTTTTTCAATAAGAAGATAAAAATAGTAGAAGTTTTCTTATATACATATGTACATTCGAATTGTTTAACAATAAATATTTCTCCTGAAGGGAAGTTCTAATGCCCCATGCTCCATATACTTTCAGAATTTTACGTAAGATTAGGTTATTTAAGATTAGATGTCACCATAGTTTAGTAGGTAGTGCGTTGGCTCGTTAGACGTTTCGCCACGGTTCAAATCCCAGACATCATGAACAAAAAAAATATATGAAAAAAAAAATATTCCTGCGACGAGTTACTCTCAGCATAAGTATAAATAAAATTGCTTTTAAATTCTTTCAAAAATCTGTAGTTCGGAGTTGGCTTTAAACTGTACGTCCCACGTATTATAAATAAAATTAACCCACGACATAAGTTGTGTTCAAAAGCTAAGTCGTAGTCCTGTCTGAAGGGTTGTAATGACCCTAGTAGCTAAGTAACTACTTTACGAAAGAATTTGAATCTAAAGGCACAACAATAGTGCGAAAAGTCATCGAAAATTTGAAGAGTGTACAATAGTACATGTGTTGTTTAGAAACATAAACTGTCGTATACTTCATCTAAGTGTTATAAGCGGAATGTTTTCTTTTAGAGAAAGTGTTCGACTAGTCTTATTACGATTGGATTTTAAAGTATGGCAGCCATCGTAATGAGAAATGCAACTGACTTAATATTTTAATATTTTCAAATATAAAAGCTAAGAATTTTTAAAGAAGCTATTTCAAATCTTTATGGTCCTATTAAAGAATTATTGAAAAAATTCGAAGAAAATAAAAAAATAATAAAATGTTTCAAATTTAAATTAAAGCATCTCTTTTACATTTTTTTGAAATTCATACATATCTTAACAATTAATGGAATATCCTAAATTTTGAAAAACAGCAGCCCATCTGTGAGGCATTGTAGCTATTAATTGATCAATTTCGCTTTCTGAAATGCTTTCTCATGCTTCTTTTATTTTGAACAAAAAATGTCATTATTCACCCACAGTCTCACAGATTCTCTGCAAGATTTAGGACGGGCGATCTGGATCCAAAGAGCCTTACTCGCAACGCCACAATGGCACGAAATTGAAAGGGCTTTAAATACGTCTCCTTAAACTTCGTTTACTTCCTTTTCTTCTGGCGTAAGGAATACAATGTGTTATTGACGCTTCTCCTTTTTTTGTTTCATATGCAATATGTTTTGTTGTTGTTTCCCTTTTTTACTTTTATTACTACAACAAGTGTCGATTGTTTAAAACAACAAAAACAAGCACAACAAACAATTTACAGTCAGTTCATACATATCTTGTGCAGAAGTTTTAATCTTTTCCACTTTTTGTTATTCATGACGGAACGAAAAAAACAACAAGAATTACCAAGTAAACAACAGCCATAGAAATTAACAAAAAAAAGTTTACAAAATTTCTGCAGAACTTTTGAGCACGAAAACAAAGTATCCCACCTGGTGGAAAAGAAACTGGGGCTAAACAAATGATTATAGTGGTTCTTGTTATGAGAAAGCCATGCAAGCAAGTGTGTTTAAATGATGCCAAAGTGTTGCCTGATATAACAGTAGGAGAATATATTTCTAACAATGTGTTCACCGGTTGTTCGGTGGTTGTTGCATCCATTATAGGCATAAATGTAGGTGGTATTCCGATGGTTTTGTTTTGTGTTCTCCAAGACAAAAAGAAATCCACAACAATTATTAACCATTAAGTTAAGTTCGTAAGATGGTGTATTGTAAGCTACCAGCTTTAAAAAAATAATTTTGAACTTTCATTAATAATTAATAATAATAATGTTAATAATTGTGAATATAATATGTATGCATGTACATACGCAATATATATATGCACAAAAATATTATATTGCGTAACATACGTACATATGTACTTTGAATGTATGCGTATTATGCGTAATAGAATTAGTAAAAAGCCCAATCGAAACCATCGCATATTTGTTTCCATGTCAAGATTAAAAACATATCAAAACGCAGTAAATTAATCATTTCGCACTATGAACTTATTATTAACTGATTGTCGTAGGAGTAAAAATGTCGAATGTTATGAACTGATGTTAGAAATATAACCCTTTGCACTCGACTGCCCTCTCTGAGGGGACAACGTAAGTCTAGCATATCACTCTGTTGTCCGCTCTGAGGGGACATGATAGTTTGATAGCGATTACGGACAATGAAGTTATTCCACCGCTATATTTTAAGAAACACGTGTTCTCCTGTTGTTTACGATAATAAAGAAATCCGATAACAGAGAGAAGAAATGTACAAGACTTCAGTTCGTACTGAAGCATTAAAAAGAAACGATCTCTGCGTAATAAGACAGTGTTGTGTTTTTCGGAATTTACCGTTAGTTATTTCCACAGTATTTTTTAACATTTCTTTTATTATATAATCAAAATTTTGTTTCTAAAAATGGCAAAACGCCCATGCACCAGTGAATCTCGTGAATTAAGCAGTAGTGAAGATGAGTTCCAGATAGGCATTTATACAGACAGATTTAGCAAAATAACTATTCAAGCAGAAGAAAATGACAGTAATGATAGTGATGATGATACTATCCAACCAACAAGAAAAAGATGAAATTTTATAAATAGTGATAGGGATACAAGTAGTAGGAAGGAAACATCTCCTTAGAAAACGTATCAACTGAAGAGTGGGAATGCGTTTGTGAATCTACCGGTTCTCCTTCAATAATCAAGTTTAACATATGTACATCATCTTAGAAGAAGAAAAACAACAAAAACCAATGACACACCATAAGTTGGTAAAAAGTCTTGTAAAGCAGTTGAGAGGTGATTTTCGAGAATCCTGATCACGTCCATCTACATCGTTGTCAGACAATAGACTGAATTATAAGTTGCATATTCCAAATGTGGAAGAAAGAAAACGGGATTGTATTGTCCGTTCTGACAGAAAACACCAGGCGGAAGGCGGCAAACAACATTTTATTTTGAAACATGTACAAATCAACCCGCTATGCATGTTGGGAATTGCTTTAAAATTTACCATACTGTCGAAAATAAAAAAATAAATTTTGATATTTTTTGTAAATATGTGTTATTCAATGGACACAAATTCATATAAAACAAATTTCATTACAATTTCTTACTTGGTTCTAAAATTATACTGTATCAAGTTTCCAGGATGTACGTTTTCATTAAAAAGTGGCGTCGAGTTGCTGCTAGATAACGTCCGAAAAAGTGCCGAGTGCAAAGAGATGATATGCTAGAAGGTTAGGCATACTATATTCACAAACAACGTACTAAAATTTAATCTTTATCTAATCTATCTTTATCCAATCCAATCACTTATCTTCGACTGGAAATACGGATTTATAAATAAGGATTATTAAATCAGAAATGTACAGTGGTGGAAAAAATAATAAGGACACCAGTGAGACACTTAGAGATTTGATAAGAAATTATTTAAAACTAGAAAATTGTTGGCGAATAACGGTGCTTATTTTTAGAAATGAAACAAATTTCATTGCGGTGTTACAATTCTTTTGTTTATTTGAAATTTTTTATTAAATTAAAATTAAAATATAAATTCACCCAGTGAAGTAAATCAGTACACGCCATTTTATTTTCAAAGTAGTTATAAAACAATAAAAATATAATTATATATACATTTGCGCATTAGCGCAATTAAGTTCTAACATTATTCTAAAGTTGTTTATATTTTGTAGAGACTCCGGTGTTGTTTAAAATTGGTAGCTTATGGTGAACAAAATTTTGGCATGCCGAATCTGGTATAGATTACATCACAGCGTCATTTAATTTCCAAAATTTATTACAATTTTTGGAATACTTTCCTCTGATATCACAAGTTCGGATCTACACCTTATAGTGTAATTTGCGTAATTTTCGTGTTGTAATGCGCATCGAAGTAACGTATTTTTATTTAACGTAATGTAATATGAATCATAGTGATCTAGCACTATAGGACTACGGTCTCCAAACAACAATACTACTACTGCCATACTTTTCTGTGTTGTCTTTGTGCGACTGATAGCCTTTGGGTATAATGAAATTCATTTACTAGAACTATTCAATCTTTTTTAATAACCATGCAAATAATTTATAGAAATTTGACCCTAGAACTCTAAATTAAGTGACCCTATAATTTATCAAATTACAAAAAGGAGAGAATAGAAAAATTTGGTAATGCACGAATTCAAGGAAGAAAAACATTTTCCCGTCCACCAAAACAACTAATATTTCGGAATCTAACTGCTGGTGTTATCTGATTTTCTTCGGCGCAATTAAAAAATCGAACCTAACAAAGTACGGAAAAAATTATAAAAGCGTTAAAAATTCGCACTACAATTCGCGACCATAACCATAAACCAATGATTTCAAAGGAAAAGAAGGCGGAGTAATGTATTTTAGGAAAACTTGATCCATATAGAGCAGTTCATCAATGTATTGTAATATTACTAAATAAATAAATAAAAGTATGGTCTTATTACTCATATATAATATTTTACAATAATAAAGTACTGTATACTTCATCTCTAGTCATTTTAAAGTGTTTCTTAATTTTCCTGCATTTTAAAGACAAATGTTCTTTATTATACAAAATAATTCTATTAAAATTAATTTTACAATTTTTACACTATGTAGGATTGTTTAAACAAACATTTTCTTTTGTTAAATACACTTCCATGAAATTTGTGCTGAAGTCATAAATCAATATAAATCGACAAAGCAAAATGTGCTTTAAAACGTCTGGAACTGTTGTTGGGTTAACAACATTAACTGTTTGAATTCTTCATATCCGGACCGTTATCAACATTTCAACATAATTCTCAGTTAAGAAATAAAATTAACATCAAGTACCCATTGGTTGGCATTTAAGAAACTCCGTTTATACTCCGTGACATAAAAAGCCAAGAGATAAAGTACACAAATAAAACACAGAAAACGTATTGGGAATGCAACTGAAAAAAACTGAATTCTTTTGCACACGAATTCAAAATGATTGGACAATTTTAAACATTCATTGTATGTGGGAGACGCTATTTTAAATCTACTTTGAAATTTGAAGATGCAGGTCAAATATTTAGACGGACATCCCGATCGGTGTATGACAAATAGAGGCATAATTGGACCAAATAAGGACCCTGAACTCTAAGTTTGGATTACAAACTCTTCCTATAATTCATTATTATAACTGATATGCTGATATTGCATTCAGTTATGGGGTACTGCCACAGCTTCCATATTAAAAAAAGACTTCAATGGCACAAAAATAAAATTCTATGAATGATCATCCTAATCCTAATCCTAAAATATTGTTACGCAAATCGAAACGACTTAATATCGTTCAACAACAAAAACGATAAACAAAAGCCACATGATACAAATACACACTAACACTAAGAATACAATGAACGTGTTGATTATCTAAAGCTGCGCCTGGTACCAACAACAACATGTATGTGACAAAAAGGGATAGACAACATAACAATGTGTTAGCAATAGAGCTCTCGAGAAGGCGAGATCACGAACCTTCCACTTCAAGAATGTTCGTTAGACTGGTTGTGTCGGACTATAAAAGGGCTGGACAAAGCAGGCAGCAGTCAGTTATAATTCAGTTAGCCTTGTGTGAAGACGCGTTGCGGTTTGAACGTACAAGTGGTATTGCTTACAAAAAGGTTGTAAGCAGAGAAGATCTAACGAACAGTTGTTAGTGTTAACGCGAACAGAAGTGTGAAATAGAATAGTGTACAAGCAAATTATTGTTGTATCCTTAAGTTGTATATGGTGGCACACAAAAGTAGTGTAAAGAATAAGGAGTTTAACTGAAATTAAACACATATTTGTTTTTACTTGGTTCGCAATTAACGAACTCATATTTAAACGTTTTTAAAAAGGTAAAAACGTAACAATATATTTATTTATTTAAAACCATGACCATATGTATATAGTTCTGTTATTCACTGCTGATCATAAACAATATAGTAAATCTCACCGTTACTCTTACTTCGATACTAGTAGGTAGTGTGTTGACTTATTACACGTTAGGCCACGGGGTCAGTCATCAAAACGATATGTAAAAAAATATTTCTTCGGCGACTTCCACTTAGAAGAGACTTCCACTTAAGAGAACAGAGTGATCTGATCCTATGCTGATCTCCAGACTGACATCATTTTTGATGGTAACGGCGGAGCCAAAAAATTCTCTGAACTCTCTCCATGACGAAGTAGAAGAGGTCACGTGAAACTTCACAAGGTTCGGAGAGGTCCATTGCTACCTTGACGAAGCTGCAGAAGTTGTCAACGTCATTTTGAATATCCTTGTCAGCTTCGCAGATGTATTGAGCTCAGACATTGCGGCAAAAACACGATTGGGCAGGCCATCAGTGCCTGCGGCTTTATTGTTATTAAGACGTAATATAACGACTTTGTCCTCTTCATGGCAAGGCGGCGGAATTTCCACGCCATCATCAATGATTAGGTTCGGTACATCATCATCTCTAGAGGTGGAATTGCTGCCGTGATCACCTCCTAATAGAGTAGAGATGTGTTGTCTCCAAAAGCACTTTATATCTTCAAAGTAAATTACAACAAATTATTATTCGATATATTGAAAGACCTTTATGTCAAATATTCAAATATTTTGAATAAATGACAACTAATTTGAGACATGTCGCTTCATTAAGATGGACATTGATGGATTCTCTATGATGAATTATTCCCGTCTTTGAATTAAATTATTGTTCAGTTATTAGAATTAAGAATATTTTCAAAAATCTTAAAATCAATTTTAAACAAGTACAACATGTGTACGCAATGATTTAAGTTTTCACAAAAGCTTACTCCATTATACAGCTGCCAATGTGTATTCAGTTATTTAAAAACATTTTCTTGGATATTTATTTTTGGAAATGTATGTTAAATTGATATATTTTATGAACCCGCTTTTTTCGTTCTTCTAGTTGTACTTATGTACGTATGCTTCAATTAATATAGTAGGAAATACTTTATTTCAGTTGGCGAAAATATTTTTTTGTCTCGTATTCATAGTTATGCTACAAGTTTTTTATTGCATCAATAAAATTCTCAACACTACCATTTAATTTTATTCGATGACATTAATTTGAAAAATTTCTCTTTTATTGTTTTCTTTTCGCATAGAAGTACATTTTAATACAATAAATTTCAATTGGGAGAAATTCGTGATAGGTACCTATTCAATATTTGTGAAGAAAAATAATATATTTCTTTAATTATATACATGATTAATTATATAATTATTATACGAGTATATTTAAATTCTTTAATTATATAATCTTTTAATAATATATAATTTTTTCTTTGTGGTTGCACGGATAGTCTAGTGGGTAGTCTGCTAGACTATTAGCGTGGGGATCGTGATTTCGATTCCCACCAGAGACTCTGGGCTGTTACACAACATCGTGCATTAGGTCCATATTACTCAGCTCGTAATAATTATGATATAATTTGTAATTATATTGTAATAAAAAATAAAAAATAATTTTTTAATGTAAAATACAATCGAAATATCTTAAATATAGTAGCCCACAACAGGAACAGCGGTATATAAACTTTAACATTTTCCGCCAACATATTGTATTTTTACCCTTTTAAAAACGTTTAAAATATGAGTTCCGTGATTGCAAATAAAAAAAAAATAGATTTGTGGTTAATTTTAGATAAATTCTTTATTGTTCGCACAATTCTGTGTGCTACTGTTTCCAACTTGATGTAAACAACAACAATTTACCTTGTTTGTTATTCTTCTTTATACTCTTTTCTGTTGTTCGGCTGATCTTTATAGCGCAGAGCTTCAAACCACGATTATTCTCTTCACACGCAACGCGTCTTCAGACATGACTGCCTAAATTTTTTAATGCATCCGTTGCCTGCTTTGTACTGCCTTTTATATGCCAGCGTAAACAGTCTGATGAATGATCTCAAAGTCGAATGTTCGTGGCTTCGCCTCTTCGAGATCTCCAAAAATGTAAACATCGTTGCTTTATTGTTGTTTGTGCATTTTCTTTACATTGTTTGTTGTCGCTATTTTTGTTAACTTGTTAAACCCCTTTTTTTACCAACAACATGGCATATTTTGTTTACTTGTTTATCATGTAAACGAATTCATTGGTTTTGTGTTTGTAGATTTTGTTTATTATTTTAATGTTAAACGATGTAACACCATTTCCATTTTTGTAACAATATCATGGAAGATGATTTTAATGCCTAATTTTAGGTAGTTTATTATTTGCAAATTATAAAGTTTTTGGCAATTAATAACTTAAAGCAGAAAGGAATATGAAATATTGGAAAATAAAGCATATCTTATTCGATCTTTAAAATCACGGAGATAAGGTTACTGTGCGACAAAATCTCTTAGTTCAAGATAAAGCTAAAGAATGGAAATCGATTGAACCTCCTTAAATTTAGAGAAAATATCTCGAAATATTTTAATAAAGAAATTAATATCGCTCATTGGGAAAGTTTATTTTATCTTACTTGAAGAAAACGTATAAATATAGATGAAACCAAAACAAACTTCACAAAAAATGAAAACAGCAAAATAGTTACTGAATTCGAAATTGTATGTTAAGTTTCTGTACTTGCTATCCGAGGCACGTAAATGGCAGATCTTTTGTTCAGGGTTTCAAAATCGAGAAAGTTGTAAGACCTTGAAACTTTAAATACAAAATTAATGAAGTTGCATTACAGTGTTTAAAAATTGTTTTCAAGTTTATTTAACTGAACAAGACAGACGGTGTTTTTTAATAAAATTTATTATATTACTGACTTTAATTATTGCAATAACAAAGCATTGTAGAGCTCAAGAACGAAATTCTTGCGTAATATTGATTTCATTAAGTTTTTATTTTAAAATCTATTACAATTTATAAACTACTATTTGTGTCACAATTATGTATACACAAAATAACGATTTTAAACAATTTTTATTTTTTTTGATTTACTATAATTACAGAAGCATATTGTTGCACGTAGTAGCTAAAATAATTTATCGATATGGAACCATAGTGTTATCGTTTTGTATTAAGCTGAATTATTGCAACCTGTCATTGTTAATGAACTACGGCATATACGTGCATATAAAGCGTATGCATAACCAACCTTAGCACATAAAAGTAAAATTATTTTCTCACATTAAGAGCAACAAATAGTAATTTATTTGGTAGACACTCTTAATGCGTGCATTTGAAGAATTGGGTGCATTTTATTAAATGAACTGGAATTAAAACACTAGGATATTACGCAAATTTAAGACTGAACACCTGCACAAAAAGCAATTTGCCAAGCAAGAAAACCTGTGTTAAAACACTTTAATGTTGGAGAATAGCTTGAAAATGTAGGATGCAAACTATGCAAACTAAATGAACAAAATTTACAAAAAAAAATGTTAAACATGTATCTTGGGACATATGTAGTGTTACGAAAATGGAAATGGAGTTACGTCGTTTAACATTAAAATGATAAACAAAAGCTACAAAAACAAAAACAATGAACTTATTTACATGATAAATATACCAACAGCACCAATATAAAAAGGGGATAAACTACTAAACAAAAAATTTAACAACAAACAATGTACACAAACAATATATGTATATGTATAACAGTATATAATTTGAACAAATAGAACCTACCTACAAAATTTTTTACTATCACTTTTACCCCATGGAATTTTTCGTATGTCTATTCCGGAAATGAAGATCTTTTGATTATTAAAATATTGACAGAAAATCGCATACAAAGACTGCATAAAGTTGGTTCAAAGACAGAAATTTTATTGAATCTACAATTAGAATCAGATTAAAAACATGCGATATCAAGATCTACGTCTACCTAAGAGAAATATGTATCTCGAACAAACAAAACGGCTTCTGTTGGCAAAGTGTATTTTCAATTTAAATGGTAATGTCGAAAAACTTTCTTTTTATTTCATCTTAACTATTTCGTCTAATGCAATGTATTCGTAGATTTGTTGTCAATAAATGTAAATGACCACGTTTTTCTTTCAACTTAGGTGTTACTTCCTAGTATAAGTTGTATTTTAGAGAATGATAATGTTCCATGATGAAATTATTCATCCAAAGGTATACACCTCGACAGTCAATGCCGTTTATGAACTGCACTCTTTTAGATCCTCAAGTTTAAGGTCCTTTTGATTCAGTTCCGGAAATAATCGGCAACTTCCATCTCTGCCTACCTATCTACAGACAAGGACAGTAAATTTAAACGTGATCGACGTTTTCCTCTGCTTTCTCATATAGCCTCCAGATATCGGAGATATCCGAATTCAGCATTCTGATGCTATGACTAAAGGGGCCATAGGCTCCGTTAGTACTATCTTAGGCACGACACCTTAAAGACACTACATTTCTCTGGGAGTCTATATAATTCTCTGACATCAGTTCCTGAAGTGCAGAGCTTGCACCTGGGCATTTCTTTATTTTAAGCCCGTCAGTGAAAAAGGAAAATTTTATCAGAACATATACAGAGTTTCCTATCAGGTATTATCACAGTCGATGACTGCAGAAGTGAATTTTTGTAGCCATGTAATCCGTAATTCTGACAGTCGAAATAACTAGACCACATCACTTTAGTTCCTTCAGCAGTTTTGAGTTACCAACCTGCCTGGAATTCGCAATCTCACTCATTCAATATAAAGATTTTTCTAATGGTTATCTGCTTCACATATCCCTGATTTTCTGTCAATTTTTGGAGTACTTTTCACATCAGGGACATCGAAGGTAACAACAAGCTGGCACTTCAAAAAATTCAAATGAATTTCTATATGCTCCTCTCCAGAAAGGCCAGCAAACAGTCTCACAAAAACTACAATCATTGGCAAAGGTGTGATTGAATGATAATCTCACTTGTAGAGACAGCAGACGGATTTGACCCGATATATGTAGATATGTTCAGAACAAAAATTTGCATTGAACCTATCAAGATTTCATATAAAGAACCTTTACGCCAGGAGACTGGCAATACCTAAAAACGACTACTGCCGCAACGGCGCGTAAGAAGAGGAGACCACAGAACATCTTCTCTGGCATTGTCCGGTGTCTGGGAAACCGAGAAATAAAATTCTTGGACACTTAGAACATAACCTAACATAACATATACATAGCTTAAATTGAACTCCTCCTCGTATTTTAATATTTTTTCGTATTTTAATATTTTTTCAGTTTCAATTTTGTACATCATCATCAACGATTGTTTATTGAAAGGCGTTTAGTGAATATTTTATATTGTAAACACAGGTTGGTTTTGTTATCTATTCCAAATGTTGCTATTTTCATCCAACGTCAACCTCAACTGACTCCAATTGATTGTATTTTAGAACAAATCTGTTGAATATTTTTAGCTGACACTTCACCTTATTTGTTAGTTTCTTGTACATATTGATTGGTGCAAAAACAATGCTGTTAATATGTGTAAATTTTTTTTCACACAATTCATGCCCTATTGTTATATTTTCTATTTTGTTATATTTGGCTGGTTTGATCTTGAAAAAAACAAAATAAATATGTTCAAATGGTAATATTTTTTTTATTTTTCAATTGATGAATGAATTGCAAATTGATTGAAATTCATATATCGTGTTCAAAAATAGAACGCACTCTAACAGTATAAAAACGACAAAGTAAAAAACAGCCGTTAAATTTGCTCAAAGTATCAAATAAAGCATCTGCTTCCCAAAAATTTATAAGGTTCGATGCATAAAAATATAATATTTTAACTCAAATAAAAAAGACTACGCTTAATAGTTCATGAAATAACGAAAAACGTAAATTAAAAAATGTCTCAGGCAATAAGAACGAAATAAAGACAAAAAAAATCAATAGAAAGTCTGCGTTCAATTTTAAATGTAAATTTAAAACTTATAATATTCGAGATATTGCGATTTTTTAATAGCTTTTTGTACACTATGAACAAATTTTTTACTGTATACTCTGACACATTCTATTCCTGCTTTATTAATTTTTAAGCATACGTCGTTACCTTTTTAAAACGTTTAAAATATGAGTTCTTTGATTATAACGTTTATCTAAATTAGATAAATTCTGTTCACAACTTGATGATACAACAACAATTTGTTTAGTTCGCTATTCTTCTTTACACTTCTGCTCGCGTAAGCACTAACAACTGTTCGGTAGATCTTTAAAACGGCGAATTTCAAACCACTACTATTTTCTTTCCACAAGACTGCCTGAATACTTACTGCTTGTCGCCTGCTTTGCCTTGCCTTGTAATCAGTCTGTTGAGTGTTCTTTAAGTCGAATGTTCGTGTGTTCGCCTTCTCGAGAGCTTTATCGCGATTTCATTGTTGTTTGTGTATTTGGTTCACGTTGCTAGTTGTTGCGTTCTCGCTTACTTGTGTATCCCCTTTTCTTTCATACCAATGTTGTTGGTTAACTTGTAACCAGTTCGTTGTATTTGTTTGTGTAGCTTTTGCTCATTTTAATGTTAAACGATATTACACCGTTTACATTTTCATAAAAATATATTTTGAAGTTATTTACCGAAAAATAAATTGACTATGAATGTCTATGATATCTTAATTTCACCATATTTCAATAAATTGAATGAATGCATCAATGAATGGAAGAATGAATTGACATGCAGAAATATACCCCCAAAACATCACACCATCACTATCATGCCTCGCAGGGACAGGCAAATTTATAGAGAGCTGTACCCCTTTTTTCACACTATTTGTCTTCTTTTCATTCGTTGCTAGCATCCGAAAATATTAACATTTCTCTGCATTTTGGAGGATTGTTTATTTATTCCTGGGCATATGTTTTTCTATTTTGACTTTAAAAAAGCGAAATATATGGATCTTTTTGTGACAAGTAGCAAATTTTTTTTAGCATATTGCGAATAGTATCTGCACAATATATTTTCGAAAAGTCGAATATGGAGGTATGGTATATTGGTGGTGTTAGGTGCAATGGCCGCCGTGAGTACTTCAAGTCTTTTGTTTGTAGAAATAATGATCCAATTTTGATATGAGCGCTAAATATTGCACGATAATGATCCGAATCACTCATCGAAGATTATGGAAGAATGATCTACTACACAATGGTACAGATTTAAGCACAATAAAGTATTTGTGGGGTCTTTTAGAAAACGAAAATTTTACAGTACACAATAACTAATAAACAGAAATCCCGAATATTGAGACAGAAATATCACAAGATCTGACCTTTCGTTTAGAAGAAGTTTATTCTGCCGAAGGGCATCAAACCCATTATTAATATTTAATATCAAATAAATCAATTCAAATATCCATTGCTCTACGGATAATTTTTTGAATTGTTTTTGAGTTTTTATTTAGAAATAAATTAAAAATTTTAAAGGAATTTTTTATCCAACTATTAAGAACACAAAATGAACTTTTAACCCTTATCCTGTATTAATGGGTCAAAATTGCCCAAAAAGTTTTTATTGCTCATTTATTCTTGAAATACTCAGCGAATTTTTTTGAAACTTCTGTACAATTATTTTTTTACTGAATACTATTAAAATTTAAAATATAATTTTTGTAGATCGTTCCATAAAGCGTATGTAAAAAACTTACGCATATGGTACTTTTGGGTCAAAATTAGCCAATGCAACAAAATCAATTTTCGCATATGATACGAGCTTAGTAACAATTTTATGGGCCTTGACAACATCATCATCATAGAATACAAGTGACAAAATCTTTACTTATTTTGGAACAATGAAACAAGGAGAGATAAGAACTTTTCTTATTCTATCAGACTCAGGCTATGAAAGCCCCCAGGGCACATCAAGTAAAGATGAAAACGATTTCGTTTCTGAACCTGCATCTGACTATGACCCCAACTCCTCGTCAGGCGCTAGCATGAACATTTTCGAAATTCTCGATGAAACTACGGATGAAGTTTTAATGTATCCATCCGTAAATGGGAAATATTTATGGTCAGAAACATCAACAAAAAACAAAATTGGAATTTCTAAACAGGACACCTGGCCCAACGCGTTATGCTATTTCAAGAGCTGATAGTATAAAATCTTTTTTTTCTATTATTTATGCCCAGTGATAATATGAAATTAGTTGTTGATATGACTAATTTACATGGTGACTATAAGCGGTAATGTATTTATAAGAGTAAAAGTTATTCAATCGGTTCATTTAGGTCAATCTGTATTTGGAAATAATTGGATTGCTGTAGACGACATAACAATTGAAGCATATTTCGAGCTACTTTTGTTGGCGGGTGTATTTAGATCTCATGGTGAAGTTTTAAAATCTCTATGGGACGACCGAAAAGGTCTTTTTTGCCAGAAAAAAATTTGCAACTAAAAGGCAAACCTGAAAACTGTGCTCACTTCCTCTTCGACAATGGGAACAAAACAAAAATGGGATATACACATAAAAAAATCGATCAGTGTTTTTGCTTAGCAAGTTGCTTAACGACAAAAAATAAGAGTAAGAAATAAATAGAAATAATTCATTTCTATAATGAAACGAAACGAATCAGGTTAGATCAACTTTTAAAAGGAGAGGTAATCGATGGCCTGAAGCACTGTTTTACAATATGTTGGATATATCCGCATATAATGCCTATGTAGTTTTTCCAAAAATGAATCCACACTGGAATGAAACTAAGAAATATAAGAAAAAGCCTTCAAAAGCATTCTGCTGAAGTTCCGCAAGCAAAAAATTTAAAAAGGGGACGTTGCTACTTTTGCCCAAATCGCTCTAACAGCACCAAATATGCAAACAAATGTTCCGAAAGTCAAAAATTTATTTGTAATAAGCATTCTGAGAACAATATTGTATGTAATGAATGTAAAAAATAAAAACCTGAATAAATATTACAATTTTTTGTATTGGGCAAATTTGACCCACTAATGTCAAATGCGTTTCATTTTTGAAGTACAGGATAAGGGTTAAAACAATTTACATACATACACACATTCATAATTGGTCATTGCAACCTTTCAGATAGGATTACAACAAAGCTTTTCACATCACTTATGTTGTGTGTGTTAATTTTATACATGGCTGGCGGCACACACAGTTCAAAGTCTACTCCGAAAGTCAGATTTTGGAGAAACTTTTCTTGGAAAGTTTATTTATTCTCAAAGTTTTTGTTGTATTTCATATTCTGCTAATTCAGATAACATAACATAACCCGATGTATTTTAATAGGTTAATACACACAAAAAAAGACTGTAATGCCAAGAAGATTTGATTTTAATTCAAATAGAATTTACATTCGGATTGTGCCCAACAACATTTTGCATTTGTACCAACAAGTATGATTCTGTTGTCCAAAGTGCAAATTCATTGTAGAGGCAAAGTTAAAAATGTTGCCTTAAATGTTATAATTGTTGCCTCAGCAGTTTAATATAGTTTTGTCGCAAATGCAAATATTGGTAAGATACAGTGGTGGCCACGAATTTAAGACACGACATTTTACTTATACATTTGTGATAATTTTTACATCTTATCAAAAAAATGTTAGGTCGATGATATTTTTCTTAAGATTTTAGTAATATTATGAAGAAAAATTAGTAATATTTTGCTACCTATATTTGGTTAAGAATTTTTATTTACATATTATATAGATCAACACAAAATGCTAGTCGGGATTTCATATTTTTTTGACACAAGTGGTTTACGTTGTGCAATACACCCACGCAAGTTTTTCTCATTTAGACATCTTCTTATTGCCCTAGACGAAATATCAATACCAAAATAAAATACAATTTTATTTTTTATTTTACTTGAGCTCGTGAAAAGATTATTAGCAGCTACTCTAGGTTGTAGTTTTTCGGGCTCTAGGTTGCTGTTTGACATTTTTGGTGGTACCATATTGCTTAATGTGTTCCAGCGCGTTGTAAATCTTGCATCTAGAACATTTAAGCAGCTTGGATATCTCCATTATTATTTTTCCATCAAAATTTAGTTGTTGGATCAGTTTTCGCTCGGCATCGGTATTCCAAGTACCGCTGGCCATTTATAATTAAATATTTCTATGTATTCCAACATAAAATAAAATAAAACATTCGTTGTTCAACGTTAAGCTTCAAAAAACACAAAAAATCACTTAAAAACCAGATATTTCTGAAATGTCTTAAATTCGTGGCCAATTTCAAATAAACGTTTTTACAATAATATGATCAAAAAGCAACAAAATGTAAAAAGAAACAAAATAAAATAATGGTACCTGTAATACTAAGGGTACATAGAAGAATAAAGAATATCAAATTTGATATTACAGGATTGTAAATATTATCACAACCAAGTCAGTCATATGTCGTGTCTTAAATTCGTGAAAAAAAAAAATAAAAGAAATAAAGAAAGAATAAAAAGTGTTTAAAGATTTTAAATATACATAGTTTACGCAAGCGTGCAAAAAGTTCATAAGAATGTACAACTAAATGAACAACTTAACCTTACGTACCTTATTTTGATTCCGCCACTTTTGCAATTCCTGGCGAAAAATGATTTTTTCTCCGATAAACCCCCTTCCTAATTTTGGAAAGACTTCGTCGATGTCTTTTGAATGCATTATTTTCAAAATATCGACTTAGTTGATGCCGCATTCTAAGAATGTAGAAATTGTTTCTATTGAAAGATTCACTGTTGAAAGCAATGCAACCACTTCATTTGATAAATCCACCGTACAAACTGTTTCCTGAAAAATGTCTTCCGACATTTTAATTATATTAAAACTAAAAAGCTCACTTTTCACTTGTTTCACACCGACAAACTACTCAATACTGATCGCAATGATAATAAAGTACCAATCATTAGAGTTGCCAAATGCACATTTTTTTACAACAGTAATATTATTTGATTGAAAAAATAAATATTTTATGGCAACAAAAATTGTTATTTCCTGCAAATGCAAATCATTTACGTCAACAGCAATTTTCAATGAACCGTTATTTCAGTAGAAAATCTTTAACGACAAAAGTTATTCCATTTGCAACAATTAATTTTGCTGTTAAAAAACTTCAAATACCTTCATGTTGTTGCGGTAAAAAAATTATTGTTGGAAAACTTCTTGCGACAAAAGGTTTTCATTTTCTCCAACAAGTTTTTATTCACAAAAATGCAAAATCATCAAATGCTAAAATTATTTGCGTCACAATATTTATTTTTTTGTGTGTAGGATCGAGTTGAGAAAGTAGGTGGAAACGTCGCTTTGAAATTTTGAATGTGGAATAATGATACAATAGAAAGAATTACAAAAATACTTTGAAGCGAAACTAATGACGAGGAGCGATACTACCTGAGCGCGATAATCAGCATACTCACGAGATACTCCGTCTTACATGTACTCCTGAACAGTATTGGCCTTTTAAAAAATGATTAATGCAGGGCATGCGGTGGAAACATCGAAATGATGGATCAATCTTTGTATCATTGCTCGTAAGCTCGAGATCCCATTATTTTGGGGGTGGCGCAGACATTACTAGTCTCAGAGGAGTAGAAATAGTTAAGAAATTTTGAACAAGATACAGGCTTCTTGTAGAAAGTTTAGTGGTAAAAATGCTGAGTCCATAACAAGCCTACATGGTGGCTTAAGTGTATTCAAATTGCCTTTGGTTAGTATCATCTCCTTCAACCTATCTACTTACCTCAGGAAAGGAAATACAAGTCATACTTCTTGGAAGTGAACCAGAAAAAACAAACGCAGTCTTTAATAATCAATTCTTATGCTGTAACAATAACATTAAAGTAAACGAATGCTGTAAATCCTAAACTGCAAATTAAATAGAAAACACCAACCACAATTTCACAATTTTTTCCTCTGTCCTTTGTAACAGACTTGTCTATTATTCTGGATTTGTTATAGCGTTCTAGGAAAGACAAAATTAAAAAAGAAAACAATAAAATTTTACATTTTGTTGCAAGTTGTTTTTCTTATACCCCTTCTGCAACACCATGTGACACTGACACTATAATAGTCACACAATGAACATCAATAACTGTGTATTACTCCACGCAACAATAAGCTTTCATTCTTGTTTTCCGCTTTCATTCGTATAATATGAGTTTTTTAGGAATGCTGAAAACAAATACTGTAGTGTTATGGCCATTGGCATATTCATTTGAGTTACAACATTCTTGCTAAGGTTGTTGTTCCTCTTGTTTTACAAACTTTTTAATCTGCTTCGTTATTTTACAGTTTAAAATTTGTTGTAACGTGCAATAGCAATAACTAAGAACTGTACTTCCGTCAAAGCTGTAGATACTGAACAAATTGCCATTAACCCTCAATGCATTGATGTCAACGAGATCTCACAATTAAAATTCTAAAAATTTAATCAATTTCCGGTTCCACCATTTCGTTTTTGAAAAGATGGATGGATGTGAGTAAGAAAGTGGAAAAAATAATCACGGTGGATATATGTACATCTTTACACAAATCTAGAAATTCGAAACAATAAAGATGGAAAAAATGGACAGAATGAAAACGAAAACGAAAAAATTTTGTAAAACGTTTATTTATCGTGAATTCGAACATTGGAATAATAACTAAAATAAAGTATTAATTTAGTTGTCTACTAGAAGTGATTTGGCTTACTAGACGTGAGGCCATGGTTCAATTCTAGGCCAGACATCTGGAACAAAACGAAATTTAAAAAATATTTCTTCGGCAAATTCCTCTCAAAACACACAACATGCATGGTGTAAGAAACTCGGTCGTAACCCTGACTGAAAGGTTGTAACGATCCATTATCCTGCATAAGGTCCTTAAGAAATAGACTTTAACGGTATTCGGTCAGATTAGACCCAAATGGCTAGTTCGAATTTCCTTTTATTTAGTTGAAGTGTATGCTCATCGAGTAGTTTTTGTGCAATATCCCTTGACAATAATGCTTTTGGTAGCATTTTTCTTTACTTTAGATAAGAAGTAATTCGACGTTTAGCTTAACTGTTTTCGTTCCAGCTATGATAAGTAGTAGTAGTAGTAGTAATATAAAAAAATTGTACACCGATATGTCAATAATATCCTATATACCACTTCAGGCCATCGATTAGTCTTTCTTTTGCAACTATAAAATGGACTGCTTTATCCAGCGTATCAATCCGTCCTTTACGTTTGTTTTGTTATCTGCTATTATCAGAGGTTATTTGTCCTTACGATTACTTATTTCCGAATTATGATGCTAAGTACTTAGAAGAGTCACAGATTAATTTGGTGAAGCTAGAAAATACAAGTCTGACTTTTATTGCTAATATCTGTGGTGGTAAATTAGTTTTAATTTTGCACATACACTGTTGGACAAAATAAAGTGCGGTTTGAAATATTTTTTGTTTTTTGATTATAGCATATGTTTATTGCTTTCAAATGTTTATAAATTATAGTTAATTTTTAATTCGGTTAATATTTTATCTAAAAAGTATCTTAACATTGAATTCTTTCTTTATATTTTCTATTTATAATAGAAGCTATATGGCACATAAGGAATTTCAAGAGACAAAATAAAGTAACACTTCACTAGAAAATATTATAAATAATTAAATAACTTCAAAATTTAGTACGAAGTTTATTATTTATGACTTCTCTTAATCTTTTCGGCATACTTAGCTGAAGGTTTTTCAAAGTACTTGTAGGAATTGCCCTCCATTCATTTTGCAGTTTTTCCCAAAATGTTTGAATATTTGTTCTGGACTCTATCGGGTTTTTGTCATCTGAGGTAGCCCAAAGATGCTCTATGGGGTTTAAATCTGGGCTTTGAGCAGGCCATTCAAATTTTTCAACATTATTTTCTTCAAAATATGTTTTAGCGACCTTACTCGTGTGCTTGGGTTCGTTGTCTTGTTGAAAGATAAACTCCCCCAAGCCCATTTCCTCCTCACTGCTGTAAAGATTTTCTTCCAAAATATTTACATAGTACTCTCTTGTCATTTTGGAATCAATTTTATCGCTATCTATGAGGCAGCCTCCACCATAAATATTTACATAAATAAATATTTACATAAATATGTCTGAATTATTTTGGAACAAAATTATTTGAACAGACGAGTCAAAATATGAACTAAAAAATTGCAAAACTCGGAAAAGAGTGTGCTGTGAACCAACACAAAGGCTTAAATCGAAAACCTTATCCATACTGGAAAACATGGTGGAGACAGCCTCATGGTGTGGGGATGTTTTTCCTCTTCAGGAGTAGGTAGACTCGTTAAAATTGATTCCAAAATGACTGGAGAGTACTATGTCATCTGAGATTTTTATGAAGATAAAAGGAACAAATTTGAGCCGGAGACCTTAATTTAAAAAAAAATATAAATGATTTATCTGCAAATATACTGGTTGTTACTCACTTTTAGAAAAATTTAATTTTTTTTCAAAAATGGGTCAAAATTCACCATAAGACCTTCTGAATGTTTAGTAAATAACTAAGTAAATAAGTAACTCAAACTTTATATTGAAAGATATTAGCAAATGTCAAAGTCTATCATCTTGTTGCTCTGAATTAAATATGAATAAATAAATAAAAAATTGGGAAAACTAAATTTAATAACTTAATTTAAAATTTAATTCAATCAATAATAACAGTGCACTTGTCCTGGGCAGTTGTGATACGATATGCTTCTATATAATTCGATTTTAGCAGTGCAAAAATGGCTTCACCTGCTATGAACCTTTTAGAATTTGTGTGCAGTAATAAGCTTTTTTCATTTAAGGTTTCATTTTCGAAAGTGTGAAAGTGATAACTGTTTTACAATAAAAGATAAATAACATATCTACATATTTTCAATATTTAGCACAATAGTAGGATGATATCCTTAATTATATTAATTAGCATTTAATTTTAATGTTAGGTATTGTAAGTATGTATGCATAAAATTAAATCATAATTAAAGATTTTAAAAATCGATTGTTTTCAATAAATTCATAGCATTTGCCATGTTGCGTTGTAGATTCTAAGAAATCTAAATGCAGTAATATTTTAAACTTAAAGATTTCAAAAAATTTACATTTCAGGGCAAAAATTGTCATTATTCTTGTGTCTACTTGTGCACTTCTACATGTATGTATGTTTAAGCCAACATATCGTATATCAACTGACACACACAAATTTTCGAAAAACGTATACTAACAGAAAATAAAACGAAAACTGATTCTAAATTCAAAATACATTTGTAAATGCATTGGCATTAATAGGAACCCAAAATTAAAATGCATTGAGATGGCCTGTGGTTTAAAAATGTCAGAGGCTTTTATTCCATTAAAATTTCTTTCATTGTGGCTGGTTGTAATTGGAACACTGTTTCAATACGATTGAATAAAAAGAATCGAGTGACAACATCCAAGTAAGCTTCAGCCTTACTATGAAAAGATAACCCACTAACACTATTAAATACTATCAGACATGTATAAGGCAGAGTATATGTGTCGATGTATGTGTTTGTATATTCATACAAATGTGCATTTGAAATCTACGGTTACGATGATTTGGATTATCAAACTTTGGACATAAAAATACACAGAGAATGACACTCTCATCATCCTGTAGACCATAAGAACAATGATAGCAACAGACGATTTAATGATGTTAAGGATATCAGGACATTTGTTTAGTATTCCTCATCTTTGTTTGCCTAAAAACTCTACAGAGAAATGGCTCATCTTAACTGGAGATACGAGAAGTATGTATGCTTCTGCATTTAATTGTACTTTTAAACTTATCCTGACTTTTACGGGTCACTTCAAGCAACACGTTAATTTCGATGCCGAAAATCAGACGGCAAATGTACAATATAGGAGGAAAATATATAAAAAAATAGTAAATACAAAAAAATCAACGCAATAAGTATGAAATATCATCAGAATATCATTGCCAGTATTTTAATGCTGAATACCAAATTGAACTTGTTGTCAGTTACATAACCACAAATGGGCATAATTTCTCAGCATTATGAATTGGATTATTTTTGTTTCCAAGAATAATTTTCTATTAAAATGATTGAGAAATCATAGCAATTAAAACCACTATGGCCTTTAACTTCTTGTGTAAATTAAATTTTAATTTTCACATTTTAATTTTTTTTATCGATTCATCATTCTCAGTAGGAAAGACCAAAGGAGCTAAGAAGATTACCTACTGTTAAGTTAATCTATTTGTTGTAAATAATTATATTTTTTACATGTTCCCTCTTTTTTGCGACATTTACTCTGTTTTTCCTAGTTATTGTCTGGTGCAATATTATACAAAGCACAACTTTTTCAAATTTTCTGTATTCTGATCCAATATTTATATGTATTTAAAAAAATTACTTAGCATTATAACATTAAATTTATAATCTTTTGAAAATCCTGTGACTAGTTTACACAAGGTAGAATAGTTTTCTTTTTTTACTTTTTTATATTTTAAAAACTTGTTAAACATTTTGTCACAGCTGCCACAAGAAGCTGATGTAATTAAATTTTACAATTACGGTGGCTGACTTTTGGCTGGATGGATGGCCAAAGTGCTAGAAAGTAAAAAATACACTGGCATGTATAACTAACCTAACTTAATTGATATTTGCAACCCGTTAGTCGGAATTAAAAATTGGCTTCTCAACACCACTCGTAGAAATGTTTTAATCATTTTTTATTTTTATACGAGTTATTCCATTAGGGCCTTTATTACGGTAAGTCTTGATGGCGATTCTCCACTTTCTATCAGACCTTTTCGCTTTTTTTCCTTAATTTTTGTGTCTTTAAAATATTATTTTTTACTAATTCGCAGTATCTTTCAGTATAACAGAACTCTAGGCTTGCCTAGTACTATCCAATTGGTTTGTATATTTCTTACCACATGTTTAAAATACTTACCATAATAATATTTTTTTGGGTTTTTCGATTATCTTACACATGGAGTCTGCTCAATATTTTATCTGAATTTCGCAACAAAGAATTCTTGTCCAGGAAGCTGTAAAAAATCAGCCAACGTAGGCAGTAATGTAAAAAATAATCGGAATATCAATGTGACACTTACATACATACATAATTGGCCATTACAACCCTTCAGTCAGGATTACGGCCTAGCTTCTCACACCACTTATGTTGTGTGTGTTAATTTTATACCTGAGTGGCGGGACCTACAGTTTAAAGTCTACTCCGAACGACAGATTTTTGAGGAACTTTTCATGGCAATTTTATTTACTCTCAGAGTTTTTGTCAGAATACTGCTGAGAGGAAGTCGCCGAATAAATATTTTTTCATATATTGTTTTGATGACTGACCTGGGGCTTGAATCGTGGCCTTGCGTCTAATAAGCCAACACACTACCTACAAAACTAAAGCGACTCTTACACTCAGTTTATATATCATAAAAGCAATTACCAGTCTCGTTTTATTTTAAATTTTTTAAAATAGATATTCACCGTGTGTAAAAAATAAGAACACCCCAATTTCTTTTCAAAGTAGTTATAAAACAGTAAAAATATAAAAGTACATACATACATACATAATTGGCCATTACAACCCTTCAGTCAGGATTACGGCCTAGCTTCTCACACCACTCATGTTGTGTGCATTAATTTTATATGTGAGTGGCGGGACCTACAGTTTAACGTCGACTCCGAACGACAGAATTTTGAGAAACTTTTTCATGGCAGTTTTATTTTACTCTCAGAGTTTTTGCCAGAAATCTGCTGAGAGGAAGTCGCCGAAGAAATATTTTTTTTTCATATTTCATTTTTGATGTCTGACCTGGGATACGAACCCGGGCTTTACGAATAGTAAGCCAACACACTACCTACTACACCACGGTGACTTCAATATCAAAGTACATTGGCACTAATTTAAGTTCAAATGTTGTACTAGAGTGGTTAACGTTTTGTATGGTTAACCGTTCAGCATCGTTTAAATACCAAAGGTTATCACAATTTGTGAGACAGTGCGGGCCAGTAATATTCATTGATATTGTTATCTTGTAACCAGTTTAGTGCACATCGCTGTATATTAAGGAGTAGTATATGTTGTAATGATCTCCAAGCAATAATATTTTAGTCTATTCCACTACACCGTGGACGATGCTAGTGGTCACTAAGAATTACACATAATTTTTGTAATTATATTGTAATTAATAAATATGTACATGAATAAGTAACCAGATTATACAATGTAAGCGAACCCATTATATTAGTGTTTATTTAAATTATGTTAAACTAAAGTAAAGTTTGAAAATATAATGGAAACTGTGTGATACACTAGTTTTTAATAAAACCAGAATACGTAGGACTCTGAATTTAATATCTCTTCATATTTAGGTCATGACTAACAAACACATGTCCTTAAAAAAATTTTAGCTCTGGCCCAAAAAATTCGGGCATGAAAGGGTTAATGGCAACGAGATTACAAACGATGCAGAAAAAGTGAACATAATTGCGAATGAATTTGAAAAACATTATTCAATAACTTTAAACAATCCTTCAAGTATGGACAAGAAGGTAGAAAAATGCTTAAACGAGTTAAATACAAGCGAAATAAACGCGAATGAAGTCCTTTTGACAAATAGCATTGAAC
Source organism: Sarcophaga carnaria (assembly GCA_958299815.1). Classification (NCBI taxonomy): domain Eukaryota; kingdom Metazoa; phylum Arthropoda; class Insecta; order Diptera; family Sarcophagidae; genus Sarcophaga; species Sarcophaga carnaria. Next base: position 69,770,832 of record OY283153.1, on the reverse strand, counting down.
TAATTGATACAATAAAAAGATTCAAGAGTAATAAGCTCCTGGCCTAGACATGATACAATGTTCACTTATAAAGAAAATGCCTGAAAGAGTTTTTGAAGTTCTCGCTAAATTATTTAATTTCTGTTTTGTAAATGGCTATTTTCCTAAAGAATTTAAAGGGGCAAAAACAATACCGGTACCTAAACGAGGAAAAAAAATCACTCTACCTAGTAATTATAGACCAATAAGCATGTTAAGCGTCTTAGACAAATTGTTTGAAAAAATTATACAACATCGTCTTACATCGCATGTGGAAAGAAATAATATTATAATTAAAGAACAATTTGGGTTTAGAAAAGAACACTCAACAATTCACCAAATAAAAAGAGTAGTGAATCTAATAGAAAATAACAAGACAAACAGAAAAAGCACAGGCGTTGTGTTTTTGGATATAGAAAAAGCTTTTGACACTGTATGGCACGATGGACTAGTATTCAAACTAAACAAATTCAGATTTCCGCTATACCTACAAAAAATAATTAAAAATTTCCTATTAGATAGGTCTTTTGTAGTATGCATAGAAAACAACTACTCAACATCACGTAAACTTGTAGCAGGTCTCCCTCAAGGTTCTGTTTTATCACCAACGCTGTATTCAATATTTACTGCAGATATACCTATTAAAAGAAAAAGTGAAGCAGCTTTTTATGCAGACGATAGTGCATTTATTTGTAATGGAAAAGTGTCCAATGCAATAGTGAAGAAGCTTAAGGAAGCTATAACATGTGCTGATAAATACTTCACTAAATGGAAAATAAAAATAAATCAGAATAAAACACAGGCAATAATTTTCCCATTCAACAAATCCCCCAAACGTGTCGCCAACTCTCCTTTAACAATACAAGGTAATATGATTGAAATAAAGGATTCTGTCAAATACTTAGGAATGATTTTTGACAAAAAACTGAACTTCAAAGACCACATTGACCACATAACCGTAAAAGCGATAAAATGTGGCAGAGCATTGTACCCTCTTCTAAACAGAAAATCTGCCCTAAATTTAAAAAATAAGATAATGCTACATAAGATGTGTATACGACCGATAATGACGTACAGTTGTCAAGCCTGGTTTCCTAAAATAGCAAAAAGCCACATTAAGAAGCAGCAAATCATTCAAAATAAAAATCTGAAAATAATACATAATCTGAACTGGAGATTCCCTACTGATAGACTACATAACACCTATGGTCACAAAACAGTTAGAGCCCTAATGGCAGACTTGACGACAGCATTTGAAAATCAATGCCAACAGTCAACTTATGATATCATTAGAAATTTACACTAGACAAAGGCAGATCCTTAACTTTCAATATGAAAGTTCTCTTAAGTGATGCTATTTTTGTCACCCATTCAGTAAATTTCTAAATTAAACTTTTATAAAATTTAATAAAGGGTTTTTAACTCCTAATTTTTTATCCCTAAACTGTGATAACATAACATTATATTGGTATATTATAAGGTATTGCCACTAAAATATAATTGCTGTAATACTATTGTAAATTCTCATAAAATGTTATATAGTTCTTAAGAATTAAATTGAATAAAGATACAATTGGAAAAAAATATACCAGATATTACACTTCCTTATATACATATGTATGCGATAAATAACATTTATGTACCTTATTTAGAAGACATGACCTAATTAGATCCATTTACACTTTCCAGAGAACGTTATTCAAGTATTCATTGGTGAATACAAATCATGTGACAAAGCCTGATGTGAAATATTTGCAGAATATTTAAATCTTATAGTTTCCTTTGCACAAACCGCTGTACAAACCCAGTGTCAGATTATACTTACCAATAATAGAGCGGCTATTAGATTAGCTGCTACAAGGGTTGTGAGCTGATACAAAGGAAAATTGAATTGAACGGCATTCAAAAACACAAATAGTGGTCTTATATAAACTTCTGTCACTTGCAAAAGAAATATGGGATAATGAATCTACTTGTAGTTGCATCAAACAGACCTGAGACGGTATGAATACATGCATTTGCGTAAAACCTGATCAGTGTCAAACTTAGGAACCTGAAAGCAGTTACAACGGGACATTGGCTTAAGAGTGCACAACGACTTCTTCAGAAACTGCTACGATGTTTCTTGAGTATTCAGAATTTATTGACAGAACGTGTCTAGTCTAAGCTTGGCCTATGGAGGTGGTAAATGATATACTCCATTTAGGTTTTCCAATGCAATGCACTGAGAGAGATTAATCAATAGATTCAGGATGTCGAGTACCGTGTAGCACGGGATACCGTCTTACATGCAAATCATAGTCTGTTATTATTTCACATTGCTTCATTGACTGTAATATGTCGTTATTAAAGGTTTTGAAAAAGTACTGGCCCAATGAACCCGCCAGCCAACAAACCGGACAAAAACAGTTCATCTCTCAGTCTACATTTGCAGCTCATTGTCTACCTATAATTGTTTTTCCCACCAAGTTTAGCAATTCCATTCGTTTTCAAAAATTTGTTTCGTCGACTGTAATGAAAACTTCAAATGAAAACTCCCATCAGGATTCATACAAAATCAAGAAAATTAGGTGCAACATGAACTGAAGCTATTTTGTATGTCTGAAATTGAATTGAATGCTTAAAAAAGAAGCGTAATAAATCTTATGTGATGTGAAGGGTGGGCAACAAGCAAAATTTACGGTCATTCAGGTTACGGGCACTTGGTGGGCTATTAAATCTGGACAAGATCACGAGAGGTCGATACAGACAACAATTAATTCATTTGAAGTTTCACATCTTATGTGATGTGAAGGGTGGGCAACAAGCAAAATTTACGGTCATTCAGGTTACGGACACTTGGTGGGCTATTAAATCTGGACAAGATCACGAGAGGTCGATACAGACAACAATTAATTCATTTGAAGTGAGCTTTGACCGAAAACACCCCAATTTTTATCATGACAACTGTCGGCCACATATTAAGGTTGTGGTCAGTAAATTTTGGTGAAGAGGTGCATGGAATATTTTACCTCTCCCATCGTATAGTCCCTTCTAACTTCCATTTGCTGCTTTCGATATTGAACGTTGTAACTGGAACACGCTTTACTTCCGAACAGTTTATCATTCTTGGCTTGAAAAGATGATCGATTTTTTGGGACGAAATTCATAAGTTGTCTAAAAACATGAGAAAATGTTACAATTTCCGATGGACAATATTTTCAATGACGTGTTCTTTCAGGAAACTATCTTATTAAGCACTAATTTCCAATAAATATGATCGGTTTTGAAATTATACTGCCAATATTTGCGATATAAATTCCTTAAATTAAATTGCTTTTTAGTTAGTGGAACAAGTCACATTAGATTCAAAAATAAAAAGCCCATTTTTTGGAGCATGCTTAAGTTTATATTTTTTTTGTTTTGATTTCATTTAAGACAATATTTTTATTTCTATCTTGAAGATTTTTTATACATTTTTTTTGTTTTCTGGATCTCAAATGTTAATTAAATTCTAATAAAATTATTCAACACAGTTTTATATTCGAGCAGAAAGGAAAATGTATCCAAATTCTCAAGTTTATGTAAAATAATTCATACCCACATATAAAAAATGGCAATGATTTTACAAAGGAGACCAATTGTGTATGTTTTGTGGAGCTTGTGTTTCACAATTAATTTAAACATTTTTCGTATTAGCTTGACTTCAAGGAGTGTAAAATATCCACCGGAATATAACTACGACTAGAGGACGGGTTTGAAATGCCTACAAAATATGGAGTGCCAGCGAAAAAAGAGTGTGTATTGTATGCCATTCCATGCCACTTAAACCACTTTTCACAGTCTTTGAAGATTTATTTATTACCATTTTCGCACAACTGGTTTCTCAAGATTCAATTGGATTCAAATCAGGGCTTTATGCTTATATAATATCAACTTATTGGTTCTCTAAATGCTTTGTCCAATAGTCTCGTATGTCATTATTTTAAAAATCTATTTTACATAGTTTATGTAGTAGTAGTTCTCACGAGCGTGTTGAATCAATTGAATCTGCACGACGTGTTTGATTAAATATTGATCCATCAAGGGATCTTTCTTTATGATCGTTCCTTTGGAAGCTGGTCAACCCCACACTTCTTCTTTTCCTGCGCTATACAACTTCTTATGCTTCAAAGTGGAGCGTGTTTATAAAACTTTCTTCGGTAAACATTCTTCCTTCAGTTAGGCATTCTGAAAGACTTGGCATTCCGAAGAATGACTTTTGCAGGAGCTGTGAGATTATGTGTTAGCGCTTTGCTCTTACCATTAAGAGATGTAGGTTTTTATCCTTTTACCTTTTGAGCTCTCTGACCGAGATCTCCCTAGTTAAAATATTGCTCTAATAGCCAGATTTATATTGGACTCGAAATTGTTTTTTTTTTTTTTGAGGAATGTTTGATCCCCTGGTAGAATAGATTTTGAAATCGCAATGGGCGTAAATACTTGCCTAAGCAGGAATTCTTGCCTTAAGGAGTGTCCATAATCTTATTTAACCTAAATTAACCCAGAATGTATGAATTTATATTCATTATTCATTCATTATATTTTAGCAAAACTCAACACTATTTGTTAATACCATAAGTTTGTATTGCATTACACACCCAATTAAGTTTATTACCACGGATGATTTTTCTTTAACTTAGATTCCTCCATAACAAATTTCTGCATATCTGCTGACATTATGAGTGGGTTTTCCTACATATGAGTAATAATTAGACCATCTGCGGTACTTTGTCGAGGATTTCCTTTAATGATAATAAAATTCTTTATTATTCGCACAATTCTGTATGACACTGTTCACAACTTCATGTAAAGAACAACAATTGCTTTGTTTGTTATTTCTCTTTGCACTCTTTTGCATGAATAATAACAATTAGTAGTCAATTCTTCAACAGATCCTTGTAACGGAAATCTTCAAACCACGATTACTCTTTTAAAACACACCGCGTCTTCATGCAAGACTGATTGAACTTTTACTAACTCACTCGCCTGCTTTGACTTGCCTTTTACATGGCAGGTTAAGCTGTCTGATGAATGCGCTTGAAATCTCCATAAATGTAAGCGTATTATTTATAAATTAGTTACAATAAATTAATAGTTCATTCTTTTAATTATAATAAATTGTAGTCGCCGTGGTCTAGTAGGTAGTGTGTTGGCTTATTAGACGAAAAGCTAGGGTTCGAGCCCCAGGCCAGACATCAATATAAAATACAAAAAGTGACTTCGGTGACTTCCTCTCAGCAGATTTCTGCCAAAAACTCTGAGAGTACATAAAATTACCATGAAAAGTTTCTCAAAAATCTGTCGTTCGGAGTCGACTTTAAACTGTTGGTCCCGCCACTAATGTATAAAATTAACACACACAACATAAGTGGTGTAAGAAACTATGTCGTAATCCTGACTGAAGGGTTGTAATGACCAATTATGTATGTAAATTAATAATTAATTCTTCGTATACGAGTATAAATTACTCAAAAACTCATACTGAAATATGTACATGTAACGTATAAGTGATATTCAACAACATATACAACATAATTCAAATCATATTTTATTGCATACTTTTCGGAACAATTATGGCAGTACAGGCAGTATGGCCGCGTAATGATCCCATATTGGATTCAATACCAAGTAAACGTATGAGTGATATGAGATTCCATTAATTCGTTATACAACAAAATTAAACTCGTATATATATATTATTGCATACTTTTCAGAGTAATTATTCCAGTACTGGTGGTATGGGTAGGGGTGCGTATGAGGAATATATTTTACATAGAATTAAGTGTTAAGTATAAAAGAAATAAAAAATTACAAAAATTTTTTTGTGTAATTTTTATTGTTTATATTTATTCTTGTAGAATTTGTTGTTGTATTTTTATTTATTCTGGTGATTATTGTTATATTACGCATTGTGATAATTTGTAAACAATTTCATTATTTTGTTTTTGTAGCTTTTGTTTATAATTTTAATTTTAAACGATATAATAGCAAAACAGCAGTATCTTAATTATTAATTTTCTTAACAATACTTTATAAAAAATTTAATTTTTAAAATAAATCATATTTATTAAAAACAAAAGGTTCGAAAAAATATTGTAAACAAGAAATCCATTATATTTCTATTGAGGTTCTATTGGTATGCTTACTAAATTACAAATCTTTTGTAAGGATTACAACCAGACTATTATGTATGTTAAGTGTGTTAATTTTGTGTTGAAGTATGATGCATACTAAAAAATTGTTTTGTTAATTTTTACGTAAAGTTAAACAGTTTGGTAATAATTCAAGTTATACAAGCTGTGTTAAACGAAAGGGCGGTCAACAAGCAATCGACTGCCTTGTATGCTCTTGGACGCTCTCATGGACAACTTCGATGTTTTCGACAGATCGTATTGATCGGTCATTGACAGCAAAATTAGACTCGAATTTGTCTACCACATTGAGAATAATCCTCTTGGTAGGGTAATTATGAAGGCCGTAAAATAGATGAAGCACGCTGTACGTTGCTTGATAAAAAAAACGTGTTAATATTCACACATATTGTTGAATTCTAAATTCATCCACATTCATTTGACAATGCAGGCTGAATAAACTAATTTGCGGACGTAACTTTAACTAATCGATGTAGAATAATAGGTTTATTTCTTTTATAGTTAATGAAAAATAATAAACAAATAATACTTACTGGTTACACTTACTTTACTCCACTGGTTACAAGCAATGTCCAAATTTTTAAGATTTGAAAGATAAGTACAATGCGGAAAATATTTGCAGACCCCGAAAATATAGCATTGAGACTTCTGCCAGAAAAATTGACAAGAATTTTATTCGCAAATTCAAAATGAAAACGAGTGCAGGACAACGAGTCATACAGTGATGTAAAAAATAATAAGGACACTTAGAAGCTCTCCTTTTAAAAAAAATTATATTGCCAGCTCACTTAAGTACTACCAATTTGATCGTAAGGTTGGGGAGTGTCCACTGCCTTATTTAAAATATATAGTTGAGTGCATTATCATGTAAAACTTAACTGATAGTGCTTTTGTACGATTTGCAGTCACATACCTGTCAAAATAACATCAAGGTTAATGGCATTGAAAACTTTTTAATGATTTTGAAGTAAAAGTTATGTAGAAGGGAGACTTGACTATTTATTTCATATATGTCACGTTGTTTTTGTGTTTTATTTTAGCGTCTTTCAATTTTCTTATTATTAGAGGAGAATACGCAGTCATATTGGTTTTAGTAGTAAGGAGGTTAATACTGAAGTTTACATTTTAAGACTTAGCACAGAATTTTCCAATCATCCGTCAAAGGGAGACTTGATTTCGGGAAATCGTTAAACGAATTGATGGGGTCGAGAGGTTTAATAGAAATGAATTTAGCAATCACTAAGCTGGCAATTGAATGAAAGAATAATTCTGCTTAGTTTGTTCGATGCCATAATTTTTTTTACTATATTAACACATTCTCGTTATATTATTTTTTTTTCTTCTTTAAAAAGCTTTTGTGCAGGAAACGAAATTTCTCATTTAAAACAAAATTAAATATCTTGAAAAGGGGCTTATAGTTGAGCCCTTTGTTGATAATTTTTAAATCTTTAATCAAGATTATGAATGCTGGGCAATGACATAAACAGTACTCTATCATTTTTTACCAAGTCAATACGGTTCAGGGGTGCATGAAAGGCGCAGTGTAATGTGTGTACGTTTATTAGTGCTACCATGTCACTCTTATTCAGTTTTAAAATACTCTAGGTTTTCCCCTTCCTATTGTGTCATTATTCAAAAATATTCGATATGACGCTTCTGCCCACTTTTCCAGCTTGGTCTTCACTACAGTGAAAGGCATTGGGCTATCCAAGCTTATTGTATGCAACACTCTGGTTCATTCCGATCAGTTCTTAATGTTTATTTGCCTATATGCAACGTAGCGCTCTATACTTGAAATAATGTTTAAAAGCCTCTTTACATTCCAGGAGGGTGCTTGATCCAGTATCTTACTTACTTACATAATTCGTCTTTACAACCCTTCAGTCAGTTAATTAAAATTGTGTTTTATTTAATTGACATTGAAATTTAAAACTACAATTACGCGTAAAATACGTAAATTTAAACATTGATAACGTACTTTGTGTCTTTCAATAACCGGCTGATAAAAGATATCCTCTTTAAAATAAAGCCAACTTAAAGTGAACTCTGTGTAACAGAAAAATTAATTTCATTCCATAAGTTCAACCAGAAATTCGATTCATTCCAATTTCTCGTTGTCCAATAGTATATGCTGCAGCCAATATTGACATATATTTGCTTAAATATCCACAAGGAAGATAATCTACGTGTGTTTGAGGAAACATATTCTCAAATGCTCTGCATTCACAGACAAACAAAACATTTTTATATAAATTTATTATTTTTTAAAATCTAAATTTTTTAAATAGAATTAACAGATTGTATGTTGGTTTATTGCAAATTTAATAATTTTCAATAATGTTTTTTAATATTAAAAGCGATGAGTTCTTCCTCCATCCACATCTTTCATCTTTGGTAGATAAACTTTAAACGATGTACATATCTCAGCTTAAGTTGAAGTGTCTAATGGAAAGAAGATCCATGTTATCTACAAAAAAAAAGAGTGCAGATAAAATAAATAATGAAATAATTAATTTATAGGTTTTTAAACATTTTTGATGACAAATTTCTACTGCATTTAAGGAAAAATAAAAATAGCCTTTTGCAAACTTTAATAAAAGTAGATTTATTTGTATGACAAAGATTTTAAAATATAGATTTACGCTTTCTTTCGGTGGAAAAGGTTTTAATATTAAGCATTTATGGTACAGAAGTCCGAAACACACGCCCTGTAGGTAGTGTGCTATACTTCAAGTGACGTGCGTTCGATTGCCATCAGAGACCCTGTGTGTTTTGTGATTGTCTGATTATTGACATTAATTATTTATGATTATACGCAATAGAAAAAGAAGATGTGATTTACAAAACAGTTTTCGGGAAAAAAGTGACAAATATTTTACATTGCTCATTAAAAAAAAAAAACAAATGTGTCAAAAATAAAATTTGTCGGACACTACCTCACTTTGCTTTCTCTTTCTTTTATTGCAACACAATGTACTGCAGGAGTGAAAGACATCTCCTAAGTGTTGGTGCTATGGTGAAAAAGATGACTCATCGAAAGACAAACTACTGAAAATTTACACGTTTAATAAGAAAGCTTGAAGTCTTGCGTGTTATTTACGCACTGTTTCAAGGAAAACTTTTGTCAGGTAATTGAGATGTTAATTAAAAGCTGCATGCAATTTACATTAATCCAGTCTACTACATCAAAAGACTATAATCGAATAGTATAGCTCTGAATGTACAACTGAAGATGGAAATTTTATCGACGATAAATAAAGAAATTTTAAATTTGGTTCACTTAGTAGGATTAGGACTAGTACGGAAGATTACTAATTATAGGAACTTATTATTTTAACCCTTTGCACTCAATCAATTTTCAAGCTCGTTATCTGTCAACTTGTATTTAATTTTAGCTGAATGAATTAAAAGTATTCTTCAATTTTATGTAAAGTACTAGTCCCCATACTAAAAATGACGCCTATAAATGCACACATCTCAGCATCGGTAACCTCCTTCCAGTTATTCCACATGGACCTTTTTTTTTAACTTTAGAGTTAATTTTCTGTCTTGCATAAATGTTGGTTTGCTTTATAATATTTGCGATAAGTACATCAGTGAAAAATCTTTTAAAAAATCTATTAGCTCAAAGTCTTTGTCTTGAAATTGAAGCCCAACATTCTTGTCTCCAACACTAAATGTAATTTCTGCTGGCAGATCACCCTTTTATTCACTCACATCAATCCAACTTGATTCTGATATATTGTCATTATCCCTATCAGGCTCTGGTACAGAATCACTTGCACTATCAAATGAATATTTCGAATGACGCAATGTGTTTTACAGTTTTACCGTCTACAGACTAATGTGCGATTGTAGAGTAAATTAGTGTTGTAACCTCCACTGTGACATACGCGTTGTAGAGTAAATTAGTATTGTCACCTCCAGTGTGACATACAAGTGCAAAGGGTTAACCATTTATTTCGAACACTTTTTTGTAATTTTATTTATTAATTTTTTAAACTCCTTTTAAAAAGATACCATTGTTTAGTACGTATGAGAAATATGAAAATTTCAAAATGTTTCAATAGGATTCGCACAGTCGAACTATTTCAAAGAAAACAAATTGTTAGATTCGAAATAAGTGAACACATGACATATCCAAAAGAGTTTCTTGTAGAACCAATACTGGCTTTTATGGCATTGAATTAAGTAACCTTGGGAGAAGATTATCTCCTAAGATATTATGAAATATGATATAGAAATCATTAAAAAGATCGATGTTGTATTTAAAATCACACTCATTGTAGGAAAAATCTAAGTTGTAACATACCTTAAGCCTAAACGCAATGATTTCTTGAAACACTTTTTTAAATATTAAAATATTGCTGATGTTTCGATGAGACAGAGGATTACTCCTCATTCTATAGGGCCACCGGCGAAGAAGCTTAGCGCTAACACATAACCACGCCTTACCAATGCATATATCTGTTGGAAGATAGAGATATCAGTTTCAATTAAGTTGTATTCTTCCACATTGTTCGAACAAAATTTTTATCTCTTTTAAGAAATATTTAAAACTTCTTGAGAAAAAGAGAATAATTTTTTGAAGCACTTTCAGCTCGATTTGGCCTAAGTTATAATTTTGTTCAGACAAACTTGAACAGAGCTGTCAGTGGGTTATTTTTTTCAAAGTTGAATTGCTTTGTCCAAATAAACATGTAAAATTAGAAGTTACTTTAAGAGCATCGTTTGACGGCTTTGATTTTCGAAAAATTAAAACGTAAAGCGTGATGCAGAAAACTCTTAATAAAAAATTTTGTCTGGACAAATATTTTGTTCGTACAATTTGCGTAAAGGCATGTCTTCAGTCAAGCCATTAATCTTCTTTTTTTCTACATAAGCAGTATGTAATTTCCATTCTTTAGCTGGGAGTATTAACTATTGCTATTCAAGGCAACAATAAGTATTGTGCACTTGGAAATACACCAACAGTGCTTCTGGTTGCTAAATTGGAGGTGTAATATTTGCAAGTTTTTAGGCTCAAAGGAAACTATCATTGAAGGAACATACGGACGTCATGTATTATCTGCTATAGAAGTTTACAGAAATCATCATTTACTATCTTCAAGCCACACGTCGTATGGAATCAGCTAATTTATATTCCCAATATCCTGTTAAAGCACTAGTAACAAGTAGTGCGTTATTGTCAATCAAGAGTTCGCAAATAATTAACTAACGCAGATGAATGATTGAACACTATAAATTCCACCTAAAACATTAATTTTAAATACATTTGGATAACTTTTTGAATAAACTATTACCAAAAATGTCAATGCTTAAAATGAAGTCACTTTATGGATGTTGGGCTGACGAGATCATCTATTTCATCGAAAACAATGTTGGTTAGGACATCACTATCAACCGTCAACACTATACGTCGATTATTACCAACCTTCATTGGTCTAAAATGCGTAATCTGGGCACAAAAGACATGTGGTTTAAGAAGGACGGCGCTACGTGCCACGTCTCGCGCCACATTGAATATTCTGCATGAACGATTTGAGAACACTCTCTTCCACATGGAGGTGATGTGGAGTGATCAATGACATCACGACCCCATTAGACTTTTCTTGTGGGGTTTACTGAAGTCTCAGGTGTATGCGAATAAGCCACAAATCACAGCGTTTTTCAAATGTATAATAACTTCAGTCAAATTCAGTCTTGATGAACATTTAAACGATGTTATGTTCTACACATAACAGTTCTTTCAAACGAATAAAAACTTAGATGACATCTCTCACAATCTCTTACAACACTTCCGTCAGGATTATGGTCTAGCTTCTCACACCCCTCAGGTTGCGTGCCTTAATTTTATACGTGAAGGGTGAGACCTAAAGTTTAACGTCGACTCCGAACGACAGATTTTTAAGAAACTTTTTCATGGCAAGTTTATTTACTCTCAGAGTTTTTGCCAGAAATCTGCTGAAAGGAAATCGCCGAATAAATATTTTTTTTCATCTTTCGTTTTGATGTCTGACCTGGGGTTTGAACCTGTGCTTTACGTCTAATAAGCGACCACACTACCTACTAGACCATGGCGACTGTTTTATATGTTTACAAATTTAAAGACAGGAAGCGCTTAATGGAAGAACGGTATGTAGAGATAAGTTATTCTATGTTCGTAATGATGATAATGGTCCATCAATAAACACATGGGAAGAAAAATGATAAAAAATTCACACATTTTATATGGCTTCTTAACAAAGGCATAACAAAGTTTCCAATGTGACTACTACTTCTAAACCTCGACTCTCGTTGTTTTGGCGTAAATGTAACGAAAGCAACGAATACGTTTACTATCTTGAGCGAAGTTAATATACTTAATAAAGTTATTGATATCCCAGTGAATTCCATAATAGTTTGCAGATTACGTGGCAGTAAATGTCTTTGTACACAAGATCGGTCCTTAAAGCATTGCGAGAAATAGTGTCCAAACCTTTCTCAAAGATGTAGGTGCGTGTGAAGTTCGTCATACTTTTCGAGGTGTTCTTTTTACGTATAGGAGTCGAGAACGAGGAGATGCGTTGGACCAACAAACTTACTTTTACTCTCCTAGAGCCATTAAACAACATTTAACCGATGAGGATGATGATTGAAAGGGGTCCACGTTTCTTGAGATTATAATTGTGATTCTTCTTTTCTACCGTGAAGAAAAAACGAGTTTATTCAGAGCTTCTCTAATGGTGGCGTGAGCATTAGGTTGCGTTCGTAACTTAACTAATTCTGCATTGTAGGGATGTAGATGGATGTATGTACTTTCTTGTGTATAGGATGTGTTACTATATTAAAAAGCCACTAACGATTCAATTGCTGATCCGGATATTCTTCGACGCATTTTTATTTTTAATTGTAACCATAGATCGTACATGTATTATTCTCACTTAATTTTTTCTAATATTTTAAATTATTATCCATGCATACTGAATAGATTTCCAGAAGTACGATAGTCAGTTTCATCTTTATCCAAAATTGTTGACTCCATTTTGTACAGCTTAGGACGGATGTGGATGTTTCTGTACTTGCTGTGACTTTTATAGATTCAGGTATTAATGTTGTTGGATTGTGTTCTGTCTCTTAAAGCTATCTCTATTTGTAAGTATTAATTGACAAGTGTGCTCAACAGCTGGAGACAGGAGTATACAAAAGCCTAGAAGCATTCCACATCATTGCGGTCTGCTGAAAAGACAAGATGAATTTTCAATGTTCGCGGCCTACGTTTGTTCGACGTTTAATTAATTATTTTTTATGTTGGTACAGTCGTCTCGAACTTATTTTCACAGTTTTATCTGTATAGCATGTCAATTTGTTTGCGTTTTGATATCGAAAAAAATGGAACAAAGAAGTTGCATCAAATTTTGTGGAAAAATTGAATTAAGTGCTCAAAACTACGTGAAATGTTGACGTTCAGGTTATCAAAGCAAAGTATTCACTGTAAGTCAAAACTTACCCAGCTTTTTTCAATTTTCAATATTTCAATTCTGACGTCAGTTCATATTGTCAAGATTATGGTCGGTCTTTAGAAAGCATTACTGTTGTAAACGAGTGTGTTGCCGAAAACTCGAAACATCAGTTCGGTATCGTTCTCAACAAATTGAAATACCACGAAGCACTATGCAGCGAATTTTACAAAAAACCTTCACCTGTACCAAATGGCCTGTCATCATCCGTGCAAAAATCATTCTATCCAAGCTTTGAATAATGCCGCAAAGTGAAGTCATTGCCAATTTTTCGACAAAAGTTAGCTTAGTGAATACACAAAATATGTTATACAATCCAAGAAAAACGAATGCACTCACAATGAGTAATTTTCTGGTGCAGATTTTAATCAGGCGGCGTAGGTTATGTTAGGTTAGAGTGGACCATTGTGACGCCACAGGTGAACGAAGGCCCTGCACTGACCAAATGCTACCAAACTATGGAAGAAAATAAGTTGGTCAGGGAAAGGCCTGAGCATTTAAAGTACAACTACCCTACGCTGGAAAATCAGCCCGAAAGTTTGATAAACAAAGCTATTTCCGAGACATCAATAGATGATATTTCCTTCAAGGTGACAATAATTGGAGAGCCGAATAACCTATATCTGCATCTCGCAAGAGATGGGCATTGACAAAGAAAGTGTATAACAGTCTCTTCTTTCTTAGCGGATCTGAACCCACGGCAGAAGTCGCTAAATGGGAACTGCATCCTTTCCGCGTGTTTGCCCTTAACAGAATGAGCTGTAAGCATGACCACAGTGATTGAGATGATGCCACGACCAAGTCCGAGTAACTGCGGCGTGATTCAGTTTCACTCTCTTCAAGATTTGGCCGAAATGGCAGTGACTGTGAATGGCATTCGTTATAGTAACATGATAACGGAGTTCTTGTGGTCCCAACTGTATCTGGACAACATGTGGTTTGAGCAAGACGATTTGCCGCTTGTGCAACAATCAATTTTCATAATAAATTATCTCAACTTTCCACCAAAATCAGGCAATTTAACGCTGTGAAATTTTTTCTTGAGATTTAAAAAGGTATAAATGGATATCCAATACGTCATTTATGGTGAAGTGATGGAAGTTTTATAAAAAGAAAAACGGACTGTCACTAGAGACGAGGCGGACATTTGACGAATATGTATATGTATATATATGTACAATCCAATACAAAATCATATCAAAACTATATAAAAAAATATTTAAATAAAAATTTTATTTTCTTTATGCTTTTGTAATGCATTCGTTTTTATACAATAAAAAATTACTGGCACTATAAACATTTCTCAATCATTATATTTAAAATAGTTTTATGAGTTTAATTTTTTGAATGTTAAGTTTGTATTTCACTTTTATTGTCTATATTCACAAATTTCAAAATTATTCTTCGAACTTGGACTGACACATAAGAAGATATTATTTAATTTTTCATACTTGGAGCACAATTTAAAATTTTAAATGTTAAATAATTAACTAGTGCACATTGACACTTAATTCACTATTTAGTTTGTGGGTTTCTAATGCTTTAGTATTCTTGCCGGTAGTGTCGTAGTATAACAGTAACGGGTCTGAGGATTCGATTCCAAATACAGACTTCGGTCAATAAAGCTATACCAAACATATGATATTAATAATTCCGCTCGTATTAATTAAAAAACATGTTTTGTATTCTTAGTAAAAAATATTTTTTTTTTATAAAAATCCTTTTCATAGCGATTAAACATCGTACACATTCAAGGACAATTATGTCACTCTCTGTTTATTTTGGCTCTTGACCTTAATTTTTCTTCGTATATTTCATTTGTTTTAAACAATTGGAACATAATAAATTCAACTTATTTATGTAAGAGTTACGTGATTATTATTGTTAAGATATTTCTTTCCACTTGGTTTATACTTTTCAAATTATTCGTTAATTTATTTTGTTTACTTAAATGTCGTCAGTAAAGGTTCGAAACCAAAACCGTAGTGAAGGATATTTTGTCGTCATTATTATTATAACTGCACCAGTTCAAGTTTCAATCTCCTTCCTGTACAGTGATAGCACATGAAGGCAATTTATACTCTCAAAAAAGCAAAATCAGAATCTTGAGAGTTGTAGTATGTTGTGGGAAAAAGAGCACGCTGTGATAGTTTATTAAAAAATGTTTCTCAAGAGATGAACATGCGCCTAATAACAACTATTACAACAGAATACTGATGCCAAAGAGAAACAATAAAAATTTTAAAATGTTCTCTAACAGTATATTCTCAATTTCGTCATCTCTCTTTAATTTTTCTAACACGTGATTATTGAAGTAAAATGTGTTGTGGCGTAGGTGTGTTTGTAAATATATTCCTGTTTATAAACATTCCCTAAGTGATTTTCTTTGGAATTCGTTAGGGAAAGTTTTCGAAATTGGATTGTGGAAAATAAAATAACAAAACATATTTTTTTTTGTTTATGCTTTCAATTGTTGCTTTTACATATTCAGCATAAGGAAAGAAAAAAATTATCTTATTTTGGAGTAGAACCGAAAATGCAAAATAGTTGGAGTTTGCACTTTCCTAATGGAGTTCGAATTTTTACTCAAAAAATATAAGATAAATTCAAATTTGTCAAAAATATGTACATACATACCTATCTAATACATATACAAACAATTTTCGTATTTTTAAACCTTAAGAATAAAATAATGTGCCCTGTTAGATAAAATGTATGTCGAATTGTTCAATACACTGACCATCAAATTGTCATGGATTCTTATTTTTTTACTTAATTGTTAACGAGCTTGACTAACGTAATCTGTTAATTGATAGAACACAATTTTATAACAAAATATGTTTATTTATAACATACATATATTAGTATAATTTTTTTATCTATTATTTAATGAATTTTAATAAAAATATTATTATTATATTATAAAAAACATATATGATTTATGCGAGGCAAGGGGATGGCATTAAATCAAGTTATGATAGACTTTTTATTTTGTATTCGAGTAGAGAATCCTCCAGTATTTATTTTTAACTTTCTGTTCAAATCAGAAAAGAGTAGTGGTAGTTATTAGACGTACGGACACAGTTTAAACCTCAGGTCGAGATGGCTGACAACAAAAGTAAATATGAAAAATATTTCCAGGTCTAGGTCGTAGGTAGGTATATAATAAAATGCTTTTGTTTTTTTATCTGTCTAATTTTTAAGTAATTATTTCAAAATAAAAAAGTATATCCTCATCATTTCTTTTTTAGAAACTTAGTGTATATGTATTGAGTCTTCAAAGCGAAATGGCTATTTGTATTCAAATCTTTGTTTATGCCCAATCAACACCAATATAAATTCGGCTGTTACCGTTACTTTCATTAGAAAATACTATGAACCTTTATATGGAGGAGAGCTGCGATTTTTCAATATGTAAGTCAGAGGCAATTTCCCATAACTCAATATCACAATTTCCTATTAGTGTTTACATTAAATTGTGCAATAGTTCTAAGCGCCTATGGTTTAGTTCAGAACTTCAATTCCTGAGGCCGAGGACTCTATATGTTTGTGATAGTCTGAATTTTTATATGACATTGTATATGATTAACAAAACTGAACATTTTTACAAAGTTATTCTCGAGAAAAAAATGTGGTGAAGGTGTACACTGGTCGTTAAAACATTCAACACATGGCACAGCATGAATAAGCGTCATCTCCTGAGTGTTGTCCTTAATTTATTTCGATCAGTGTCAATTTATTTTGTGGCAACTTTACTTCAATGCAAAGTTTTCAAGTCAGATAAATTTTAAAATATTTTGTGTGAGAGTGCTAAGTAACAGTTTAATTACTTAGTACTGAGAATATGTTTTTGTCTTGATTTAAATGTTACATGTTTATGTTATTAGCACAATAGACGTAATGCAGCTAGTACAACAATTTTGCCATTGCAGCCTTAAGTAAACTGCATGCTTATTAATTATTTTATAGGCAGCAGCAACAAAGCACAAGCAAAAAAAATAAAAAATTTACGGTTCTTTAATTCTTTATCAATGGTGCCACTAAAACATTTCTTCGCCTTTTTAAAACCTCTTTCTTTATGTATCTTACTGTATTGACAGCATTACTCCTCTCATTGCTAGCACAATTCGTCTCACTGTTAGCGCTAATTCTCTCATTGCTGCGAATAAAAATAGAAATTAACCTAAATGCAATGATACTTAATCGATGCTTGTTATCGTGCTACCTTTAAAATAATCACTTCCATATACACGCAAGTATTCTATTTTTAAAAGATTGCACTCTTTGCTGCGTTGCATCTATTGTGTTCATAATAAATTTATTCAAAGCAAGAAGAAATGTGTTTGAATGCTCAAACGCATGTCCGAAGCATTTAGTAAATATAAGCAGTTTTCGAACACAATACAGCTTAACACATCGCCAGCAATAGACCGAAGAATACTTTCAAAATCTCCATCACCATACATTCCGCTGATAATATAGGAACATTTAGTTCCAACTTATGAATCAGGCTTTCGTAATTAAATCGTAATTAATCGTATATTGAAAGAAAGTTTGTTAAACGACCTGGGTGAACATTATTTGCAAGCACCGAAGCTTACTGACCCATCGACAGACAGTAGTAGTAGTTTCCGCATACAATTGATTTTGGAATAACTTTAAATATTGGTTACAATTTAAGGTTGTGGTTGTCATAGTAATTGCATGTAAATTAGTACTGAAAATATCTGCATAGGACTACTGCAGACTATTCGAATTCCCGTGTAACTCAATATACTCAAGGATTCACCGCCAAAATTTAAAGTTGATCTGACATCCTTTTGCTTTCTTGTGATCCGAATTTTCACAACTAATTTTTTGTCTCTCCTGATCAAATAAGCTTTTCTCAGTCCTCCGTCGTCTAAAAAAACTATTTCTGTGCAAAGTTGAAACGAATTTGTTGTCTGGATCACGATCTAGCTTCTCACACTAGTTATGTAGTGTGTCTTAATTTTTATACATGAGTGGTGGGACCGACAGTTTAAATTTTACTTCGAACAACATATTTTTCAAAAAATTTTTCTGATACTTTGGAACTATTGCGCTCTACCCACGCTGTGTTTGAAAATATTAAGAAACAACGAAATCTCACAAAAACTTTTACTTTGACGTAAAAAGTGATGATTTTGGTTAAGTTTTAACAACGCCAAAGGGCGAACTATACAAATATAATGTGGTAATAAAGAATAAAATAAAAACTAAACTGAAAAAAACTTTTATAAATATTTTTTATAAAAAACAAAAGTAATTCAACAAAAAAAAACCCTCACAAGACTAGTTACACATGTTTCCTATTTTTCTATAACTTTAAATTTTACTACAAATATTTTAATCTGGACATAATAGTTCAATAAGCAAATAAACAAATATTAGAATGGTTGAGACAATAGTTTTGTTATTGTGCTTGTTTTTGTTAATACAAGCTGATACAGTTGTTTAAGTGACAGTTCGTTCCCATTTATGCCTGAAAGCCAGTAGAGGCGAAAGTTATGTCTACGTATACGGTGTAGAAAGTCTATGCATCTCCTGACCCTATTTAATTCGACGAGTTGGGATCCCAGTGCTTTAATTATTGCTTCAGTGTTCACACATGTGATCAAGTTCGACGAGGTAGGTTTTTAGTTTCGATCATACATGCACCTTGTTCAATAGCAATAATTGACAGTGACAGTTTATCGAAATAAACCCCAGATTCAGTTACCCATGCCATTAAAATCAGTGAAGATCGTTATATCGCCGTCACCCTTGACAGCTTCAGCAACCCAATTTTCTCGTGAGGGAGTGCGGGTTTCGTATGTTAATCCCAAAACAGTTTCTGCTACCATGTAGTCGTATCTAAATCCTGAGTAATTTTGTTCATGCTATATGTCCTAAACATACCCTAGAACTTAAGGCACAGTGCAGTTCTAGCAGCCATGTCTCGAGGCCAGCCTGAAGCGTGGACTTCAAAGGACCCGTAATGCCCAAGCGCGCCAACCTCTGTACTGATGATAGTTTAACCATTTATAAATGATAATTTTTTACTTCTTTTTTGTTGGAAAATCGTTATTTCTCTACAGAGAGGCAAATAAATGGTGGCATATAAACTTCACTCATTTGCAAAAAAAAAGAAAAAAAAAATATGGGATAATGAATCTATTTATAGAAAGAAAATCCGAATAGGCCCAGATTCTGCAGATGCAGTAATGACAAAGAAGAAAAAAAGCACATAGACTATCTTCTCTGCCAAAGTCCAAAACTTGGGAACCTAAATCTATGTTCATGAATATATTGCGGTCTAAAACTTCTTCCATTATGTAGCTGACCAACGTCAAACTTTCACGAAGTTGCTACACGTCGCACTATCACGTGCCAGCATAAACACCCTGTTTACCGCCGTAAAAACAGCCATTAACACTGTTTCGCTTTCGCAAAGAAGTACAGATTTCACATTCCTATCGAATATCTGCATTTTGGACGTACATGATTGTTGTCGGCACTGTCATAATTTCTGCAAACGTTTCAATACCCCTTTTGATTTCCCAAGTCGAGGCTCGATGTGCCGTTTTGAACCTTCAAGAGGCAAATTATCGCGAAGGACGGACTGCGTGAGAGTGTGTCCGCATGCATTTCGTTTTATTAGGGTTGATTCGCAAATGGTACTTTTCAGTAAGCTTTTTATGTCTTTTATGTCTTTTGTGTCGTTTCAAGAAAATTAACACAGGTGATTAATATGTTACATACTAATTGGCTACCAGGCTGATTCATAATCATAATAAGCCGTTCAAAACAACTTTTTTCATTCATTTAATTTTAATTTTATCAATAAACGACTTCACTATTCTTAGTGCGTTATTGTGTAATGATGCTTGTGCTCAAAGATGTTTGTTGAAAAACTGTTAGAAATAAATAATGCATAGGACGGATTAAAACTCGCCACTTTGCAATATTACGAATCACTTGTGCGAGTTAATATAAGTGCTTTATATTCAAGAACATGAAGTATGTGATTATTGCATACGATATCACTCAGTTTTCTACTTATAAATCTCCATAAATGTATAAATTTATATTCTACTTTATCCTTTGGCATATGATCGTCCTTAAGTGCATATCAACAAATCTCTAAATCAGAAGACTACATGTAAAGGGTCCACCAAATAACTTTTTGAAAATGCTTTAAAAAAAATACTGAATATTTTCTCAAATTTCTTTTTTATTTGAAAGTACAATCCTTCCGGTTAATAATGGAAAATAATTTCATTCAAATGGCTGCCTCGGCTGGCCATGCCTACACGATCGGTCCAATTTTTAAGCACATTATCGATTGTGTGCAGCTGTATTTCACCAATGGCTTCACGAATATTGTCCTTTAAAGCGTCAATTGTCTCTGGCTTGTCGGCGTAACACTTATCTTTGACAACACCCCCCAAATAATAGTCCAACGGTGTCAAATCGCAGGGCGCAAAACGTCGAGTGTAGCTTCGGCTGTGTGGCACGTAGCGCCGTCCTGTTGCCAATATCCTCCTCTTCAATTTTTGTGAACAAAAATTCGTTCAACATGGCCCGATAACGAGCGCCAACGACTGTAGCGGCCACTCCTTGCTTATTTTGAAAGAAAAATGGCCCAATTATGCCTCTGGACCAAAATCCGCAACAAACAGTGACCCGTTTTGGGTGCGTCGGCTTTTCAATGTATGCGTGCGGGTTTTCTGTGCCCTAAATGCGACAATTTTGCTTGTTTACATACCCGCCAAGATCAAAATGAGCTTCATCTGAAAAGATGATTTTTTTGCCAAAATCGGCATCTTCTGTAAGTCGATCGCAGGCGCACTTAGCGAAGAAAAACCCATTGGATGGTCAATTGGCCTCAACTCCTGAACCAATTGGACTTTGTATGGCGTCATACCAAGGTCTTTATGTAAAATTCGTCTCAATGATGTCTCCGAAATGCTCAATTGTTGAGAACGACGGTGAATTGATGTTGATAGCGCTTCACGCACACTTTCTGGCACAGCAGCATATTCTCGGGTGTACGCACTGTTTTTGGCTTTTCACGCTTTGGTTTATAGATGAGGTTCTTTCACTTTTTTCACAAGATAACGAACATAGGGAGCTGACGGTGCTTCTCTTCTTCCAAAATCCGTACGCAATTTTCGCACACATTCTGCAACATTACCATGATTTTCAAAGTAATGTCGCAATATTTCCCAGCGTTGTTCAAGCGTATACACAACCATAGTCGTTCAGTGGAAGGATAAAACTAATTATCTGTCAAATCAGACATGAGCTAAGTGTTACCATTCACGAAATAAGCACTAGTTGAAAAAAAAACGTTAGATGGCGGACCCGATATGAGTCCCTCTTTGCAATTAAAGGAAATAAACTATTTATGATTGTATGAAAATCACTAGAATTAAACCACATAGTGTTGTAAGAAATAACATTTGCCGTGCTGTTCTTTAATAGCTGAACTACTGCGCTTGTATTGATGGAACTTATTTTAAAATTTTTTCAAATATAATGGGATTTCATATTTTCTATTAAACATTTTTGCGTTATTGCTTTTCAATCTGCATTGAAAAAAAACACAACTTTTTGTGATGTATGATTTTTATAAAAATCTTGTATATAAAATCGTCTCAGAATGCACTTTTTTGTTTCAAAATAAAAACACGTTTTTCATGAGACTGTTGTATTTTTTTTTATTGAATTGTAAAGAAAATATGTTCCTTTAAGTATCGAATAAAATATACGTTAAATAGTCACCGCGACTTTTTTATAAAATTATCAATGATTTTTTCACAGATATGTGACATCGATGACGCCTTGTATTTCGTATTTCCGCTCCGGAATTGTTTTTGGTTTATTCGCATGAATCCGAGGTTTCGTTACATTACATAATTTTGGTGAACAGTTGACATCAGAATTTCTTGATATTATTTGTTCTGGAAATCGTTGATGCAGGCGAGGTGTGGTGGATAATGCCAACCTACTGAAGCTACATATTATCCAGATTCATTCGAGCTGAGAAAACAACACATACAGTCATAATAAATGCCTACTGTGCATTTTTTTGGGGTCAGTCGATTTAATCGTCGGCTGCAGCATTCTTTAAAGAAATCACAACGTTGGAGCCAGTGTACCGAGCGATGATTACTGATTTTTCTTACCTTAAATAAAAGAATTGGGCCTGGTCTATAAATGGCTTTAATAATATGATGTTATTTGCTTTACGCGAGTTTGCTGAGCTCGTTTTTGAGATCATACGATTTCTCCCATTTTTTTTTTTGTAGTTTAAGTCTTTCGTATACAAGGCTATGCCAACAAGATTAAAGCTATTATTGATATAACATTGAAGTTCACCTACGCTGTAGACTCTGGTAACATGTTCTGAGTAATACAATAGCCAGGCTATTGTAGGTGTTGTAACTATGAAGAAGAGTGGCAATTCTGCATCGTGCCTGCTTCGCTCTACGAAGTCTTGGACTTACATACTTTGATACATATTCATTCTATTATCTGGAATATTTCACTGTGTTATTAACAAATATGGGCAATTTTGTTAATCCAACCGCTTAGTGCTCACGAAGTATACGTAGATTACACGTATCAGTTTATTTTTGCAGGAGAGGAACGTATCTCATCCAGGCATTATGTAGTACACCCATGATAGTCTGGTCTGACTTGGAAGTAACTCAAGCTCTGTTTTGGCTCCGTGCAGGTGCGATTACTGTACCTTGAAAGATTGAACACACGTTTTAGCTTTAGGGCCAGTCAAATTACAATTGTTGTAGGAATAATTTTTAGATGAGGAAGAAGGAGCATGAATATTCCACTCCATAGAAATTGGTCTACCTTAAAAGTGTATAAAATATCATAGACATTACTTGGATAACACATTGATTCTTATTCATTTGGAATGCATGTGGAACGTGATTAAGTTAGTGAAAATTTCAGGATTTAGATACAATACAGTTTACAATAGAAAATTCGGAAGTAAAGTTATAAATGTAATATTTTGGATACGTAAATTTTGACGTACAATTTCTTTCTCACTCATTTTAGCAGATCTCAAAAACATTTGCGATTTAAATAAAAAAATTTATTGTTTCATGCAGGTAACATCAGAAAAGTAGGTTTACCAAGTTAGAGCGTACAATCGTCTTATCCAGTACTCAGTGAAGAAAAGTTAAAAGAAGTCATGAATTTATTAAGGACTGGTAACTCTTCAGTTAAAACGAGTACTAAAATTACATGTCGCGGACTAATTCAATATTCTTTGTAACTTTATGTGAATTTTGCCATCACTCTACGCTTATATTTGTTCAAAATACTGCTAAATACCAAAAATCTTGCACCTCCTGTACTTTATTACATTTCAATTGAATTTAAATTTTAATGTGCGCCCAAAAATAGCAACCGGAATATTGAACTACGAAATCTCCCTATTATACAACTTTTATACAACTTGTAATAGCCTGGTACTCAAAATATTTTGTTGACACGCTATTACAAGTAGATGTTACTCTTCAGCCATAAACTAAACGGCACCTTTTCTAAACTTTATTAACTGGCACGCAAAATAGTTGCCTTTAGTTGGCTAGTTTGCTAAATAATAGGCTAAACGTGACTAATTCCATTATTCGTACTCATCGTTTTGACGATTCTGATGAAGATGATATAATTGTAACAAAACATCACTTCAACACGTCATAAACGACATGCATTTTATTTAAATTTTCGGTAAATTCTGTATCTTCGAACATAAAAGAACAAGATAAAATTCAAATCTACCGTATCCATGAGAGGCTTTTGGCAGAAAACTGTTTAATATAGATTAGGAAACAAACAGGAAAAGATAGGAAAAAAACAGTATTTGTATTATGTTTTGTAAGTGTACATGTTGATAAAATAAAACAAAAATTTATGTTTAACCGAAAATAAAATTTGAACTCAATTATTCGGCAAAATCGTTTATCCGCAACGCGTCCGCTTCCGACCATTCAAAATAATCCATGCCCTACTGTACTTACAATGAGAAGTGATTTCAGTTATTCATTAGAATATTAAGAATTAGTCGGAGGATAGAAACCGGAATTTTAAAGATAGTCGTAATCTTAAAAAACAATAGTATCAGAATGGGCATGAATTTAAGCCTATTAAATAGACTTCGTGATGTGGATAACGCTCACAACATATACTTGGAACTTGCAGAAAGAATCTACTGCATCAACAGGTATGTAAATTGTCTGGTTGCGAATCCATTACCATTGTCCAGTACATTCTGTCTACGAATTTTTTGTTACAAAAATCAACCGATGTATAGAAAACATCAATGTATTTTCTTATGAATTGCGATGCTTCTTTACAATGCATTCCATTATATCAGTCACTATAATACAATAAGAACCCTGAAATAGCATCCGCTATACATACGTTTTTAAAACGTATACAATATAAGTAAATGGCAATTATAAAAGAGTAATAAACACAGTTCACTTTTAATTATTTTATTTTTATTTTGACGTTGCCGCATTTGAAATAATTAAAGCACACGCTGCTTGGCTATGACAACAATTGTTGCGCAGCACTTGAGGAGTCAAATCTGTTTATAAGATATGTGTATTTTATTTAATCAGGGTTGGAACTATTGTAACTATTTTATTTTTTTATAAAGAAATAATGTCAAAGCAAATTAAAGTTTAATATGATTTATCCGGTACTGTATATAGAAAGTAAAAAAATATAACATATTAAGGGTCATTGTTACAACTTATACTGAACTGTAAAGTCACCTTTAACTTATTTTCGTTATTACAACTTACAGATAAAATAAAGACAACTTTTTCGAAAATAGGTCAGTGGAAGAGCAATGTAGATAATACTGCTCAATTTAAACAAGTTTTATTTAAACGCAGTGGCAACGATGGGCTTCTTTTTTGTTGTATTTGCTCACTTTGTTGTCGTTTGAAGTTGCCATATTGAAAATAATATATAATAAGGCAAGTTCAAACATAAACTTAACTTTAAAAGTTACCAGCAGGATGATATTCCGCTCACTTTTACCTTATCGTCCGCTTGTAATAATGAAAAACAATTTACCTGTCCGTTAAAATTCTCCCTTTAGTTAACTACAAGTTGCAATAATATGTTAAATATAACGGAAATGGTAAAAAATTTTAAAGTAAATACAGAGAAGTTGTAAAACAGAAAAACAATTCTGCAACAGTAATAAAATGCAAAACGTAAAAATAAAGGTTAAGCTTTAATTTAATGACATAAATGACTATTTTTCATTGGTTTGCTATACCTTACTTC
Organism: Sarcophaga carnaria; assembly: GCA_958299815.1. Taxonomy (NCBI): domain Eukaryota; kingdom Metazoa; phylum Arthropoda; class Insecta; order Diptera; family Sarcophagidae; genus Sarcophaga; species Sarcophaga carnaria. The sequence goes on along the minus strand of OY283153.1, from coordinate 69,744,803 downwards.
ACTATTCCATTTTTCATCATATTTTTGAGTTCGGCTTTTTAACTTTATTTATTACTATTATTTTCGAGTTTAAAAAATCCAAAACCAATTGATCGACTATTCAACACAAACATATAATGGTCGCATACAAGATAATAATAAGATTGTACTGTCAGAAAAGTTGAATATTATACGTTTACGATTTTATTAAATTTGAATAACTTTTATGAATATGGGTGCTATGGTAGTCTAGTCGGTAGTGTGCTACCATGATGGTTATGTGTTCGATTACTATCAGAGACTCTGGTCTGTTACATTGCACTAACATATGGTTGAAGTTACTCAGTTCAAAATATAATTTGTAATTGTATTGTAATCAATAAATAAAATAAAATAAACTTTCATGAATAATAAAAACTGGCAATTTGTTAAAATAAAATAAAAACTGAAGACAAAACAAAAAAAGATTATGAGTTATTTTACTGGATTCTTTTCTAAGAGCTTGTGACCGTAATATCATGATACAAGAAATAATGTTTTACGATATTTTTCTAATACCACAAACGTTGAGGCCAGTGGACTGGATTACTTCTGGATAGAAAGTTGACACCAAATTGATTTTGAAATAAATCGATTGTCTATCACGCGGTGAAGTCGCCATAGTCTAGTAGGTAGTGTGTTGGCTTATTAGACGCAAAAGCCTGGGTTCGAGCCCCAGGCCAGGCATCAAAGACAAAATACAAAAAGTATTTTTTCGGCGACTTCCTCTCAGTAGATTTCTGGCAAAAACTCTGTAAATAAATAAAATATTGCCATGAAAAGTTTCTCAATAAATAAAAATCTGTCGTTCGGAGTCGACTTTAAACTGTAGGTCCCACCACTCATGTGTAAAAATTAACACTCACAACATAAGTGGTGTGAGAAACTAGAACGTTGTACAATGGGTCAATTCGACCTCCGAGTACTGTACTTGTCTTAATTGACAAGTACACGTCCTCTAACCTAACCTAACCTAATCTATCACGCGGTCACCATTCGATCCAACGGTACCTATTTTTTAATAAAATAAAGACAACTGATGTCGACAAACAGTCAATTTTAATGGACGGAATGAAAATTCTTTTGAGGATCGGATCCAGAATGAGCATCACCCCCAAACACAATTTTTCAATTCAAATGAAGTCAAACAGCAAATACAAAATACAAGTGATGGTGGTTAAGATTCTATTCTTATATAAATTAAATTTTTTAGAGATGTAAGTCAAAATACTCATGTAAAACTTTCCACATAGTCGAAGAACAAATAGCAACAAGTAGGAAAAACGAAAAAAAACGAAATTCTCACTTGTTAAACTACAGTTATCGATATCAATATCACATAAATAAACTCGATTTCCATATAAAAAGTTCTTTAAATTTAAAAAAAAAAATATAACAAAACACAAAACTTTTTAAGTTTTCCAGTCTGGTCGTAGTAGTGTTTTTGCATATCCTTATATATTTCGTTCGTTCTCTAGAACTGTAGCTGTAAAACTTAAGTGTGTTTAAAGGGTAAGTATACTTCTTAAAGGTATTTTTCGACAGGACATTTGATTGTTCATAAGGATTTTTTTTTCAATTATGGTGATGTCTGACTGATCATCCTGATGAGAGTCATCTCAAAATCTCACGATCATGATTTGCGCAGTTAGGAGTATTTGAAAGAAAAAATCTAAATATATTTTTATGTTGAGGTGTTACCACTTCCTTTGAGATCTTCTTCTTTTAGCAACTTATCCTTCAACGTCCTCAATAAAAGTTCTATTATTTTTCACCCGCGCCGTGGTGCTTAGCCTGTTTGAGATGTTCATTGAAATTGGAGATAGAAATTTCCAGATCCTCTAGAATTCTAAATCGTATATTTTCTGTACCATAAGCGTTAAGGCATCGGTTAAATTTACACCAATCTGTAAATTATACACTCTCATACTTTGAAATAGCGTTAGGGGTCAAGGTCGCAGGTGAGTAGTCCGATAACAATTCCAATGGAGCTTCAACACGGAGTCAAATAGAATTAGAAAGATTTATGTGCATTTCAATACCATCGTGTAACTTGCTATAAATTTAGTACTTAAATAAATATGTGATATACCGATAATAAATAATTTCGAAATTTTTTCTGTATACCGATGATGGTAGGTATATACTACTGGACTACATGAATATCAAGTTTATTATTGATTGGCACTTCAATAGGTTTATTTGCATATTTGTAACTATGTACAGTTTCGAATAACATTTTGAACAACCACAAGGCTTTTTCTTTCAATATTATATATATTTAATATTGATCTCAAAGTTTTAAGTTTGTGCGGAATTAAGCCAGATTTATTTTGACCATTACCAGTGCTCTGAGAGGTCAGTTTTAATCTTTTTTACAGGGCATGCGCAATTCTTTGAGCTTAACATTAAAATTGTTGTAGTATTCTACATGAATGTTACTCTTTTAATACCATTATTTCGCAAAATTTAAAACGAATTTTGTAATCGTTAAAGCATTTGGTAGGTGATAAATTGCATGCCACTAAATTTAGCATCCGTACTCTTTATAGCCTTTATGTTGTTTTACCTCCATGTTGTGGTCAAACCTAATGAAAACTTTGTTGGTGGTAGTAGTGACTGTAGCAAAAGTACTGATGTTGTGGTTACCTGAACACTAGTGAATATGTTGGCATTTTACTCTACTCTTTATCGAGGATGGCTTTTAACTATTTTTAGTTGTTCTTGCAATACAATGGCATAATTTCGCCAATTTCTTTAAAAAAATTTAAAATGCGTAAATAAAGCGATTAAAACTTTTAAAATATTATTTGGAAAAGAGTTACACAGTGTCATTCAAGTTCGAGCGATTGTATTGATCACATACATATATATAATTGGTCGTTCTGACATAGAAGTTTACAGTTTCTCACACCACTTATGTTGTGTGTGTTAATATAATACGTTTGCGGCGGAATCCATAGTTGGAAGTCGGCTCCGAACGACAGATTTTTAAGAAACTTTTCGTGGCAATTTTATTTTTTATCAGAGGCCAACATACTACCTATTACTTCGGCTGCAACTCACACACGAATATCTGCAAATTATGCTTAATAAATACTTGAAGCTAATCACAGATGCAAAATAAGCAAGAATTAAATTGAAACTGATAGGTTTTCAAACTTAAACATTTTACGGTTCTTGAAAAAAATTAGCCTTAGTAAAACTACAATCCTTCTAGACGGGGATTTAGATTCTCCTCCACGCCCAATCACCTGGGAATTGCTTTGATTTCAAACCCTTATGGGGGAGGAATATTATCGAAAGGGACTCTAGACAGGTTAAAAATGGCGACTTAAACATTTCGTCACATTCTGTCTATACAGGGCAATAGTTCTCTTATGTACCTCTATCTGGTGGATAGCAGCTGCAAAAAAATTTAAAATGTGAGAAGGCAGTTAAAACTGTCAAATGCTTTGTAAAAGTTTAGAGCCACAACTTTACTGTTATCATATAAAAAATATTTCTTCGACGACATCCAGCAGATTTCTGGTAAAAACTCTTAGAGTTAATAAAATTGCCATGAAAAAGTTTTTCAAAAATCCGTCGTTCGGAGTCGACTTTAAACTATAGGTCTCGTCATTCACACATAAGTGGTATGAGAAGCTAGGTCGTAATCCTGAAGGAGTGTAATGACCAATTACATATGTATGTATAGTTGTCCAACGAGGTAGTGCACTTCTAGCAAGTTGAAAAAGAATATATCAACAAGGTATACGCACTAGATGCTAGCTAAATGGCACGCGTATGTTTAAAATACACTGCTGGAATACCTTTTGTCTCAGAATACTCCTTAATGTTGAAATCCGCGAACTCGAAAGAATATATTAAAAATACTTCATAAGTGCAGCAATTAAATTAACTCAGTTTTACACCGTCACAAAATGAATATTGAAAGAGGAAACAAAGTGTTTATTTAAAAGTATTTTTATTAACACTAAAAAATTACTGAGATTAACTCAACATGCTTTCATAATGTTTCATAATGTTTTAGGGCCGTTTTTTGAATGCAAGTTTAAACTCGAGATTAAGTTAATCTCCAGTTAAACTCCGTTTTCAGTTTTTGAATTCACTTAATCTCGAGTTTAAACTTACGGTTAAGTAGTTAATCTCGAGTTTAAACCACCAACGTTGCTGGTTTAAACTCGAGATTAACTATGACAAGTAGTTGACAAATTTTTTTTTAAAAAAAGCTTTTAAGTGAGGGGAAGCCGAATAAGACAAATATTTAAGTGACTATGAACTATATAAAACACAAATTGACAATAGGCAGTCTTAATTTATTTATTATTTTAAGAAAATAATTTTTTTACATAAAGATCAATAGTATTCAGCTTTTGTTTGTTTGTTTTTGTTATATACAAAAGCTAATTGTTGTGAAATAATTTGCAAAAAGTAGTAAAAACAACAATATAAACGAAGAAAATGTTGCCATTTTTGCTTATAAGTACGGCAGCTCTACAAAGTTAATCTCCAGTTAAATTCGCATTGAAAAAATGAAAACTGAGTTAACTGGAGATTAACTTTAACTGGAGATTAACTTAATCTCGAGTTTAAACTTGCATTCAAAAAACGGCCCTTAATGTTTTTTGAAAGTCAAAGTATACAAAGTTTTTATAAAATCAAATTAATGAGTTACTATCTAATATATAAAATAAGATATTTCAGCATTTAAAACACAAATAAAAAATAAAAATAAATTGGGTGATAGACAAAATTTTAAAGGAAAAAATGACGGAAAACCTTTGCTTATAATCTGGAATTGAGTTGTATCAGGCAACAATACATCATCTTTTATCCTTGACACCTTATAGGTTTACTGGGTAAACTGTTAGGTATCAATAGATATATTTTGAATCAGTCCATAATCAGAGATCCTGCATTTATTTAAAAATGCGGTACTCTGAGTGTTTATTATGTCCTTAATAATTTGATGTCCGTATTTAGCATGTAAGTCATGGGTATGGTATAAATGTGGAAGTTTGTGAACCATCTTTAGTACTTTGTTTTGGACTACTTGTATCCTTTTGAGATGAGTTTTAGCAGTTTTGCCCGAGACTGAGCACCCATAGAGCAGAATTGGACTGATTACCATTTTATTAATAATTAGTTTATTGTCCAAGTTGAGATGAGATCTTTTATTAAGTAATGGATAAAGAGCTCTGAAACATTCAGTTGCTTTTTCCACAATATGTTCTACGTGGGGTGCAAATGTTAATTTTCTGTCTAATATCACTCCATGTACTTAACAGTATTACTTAGAGGTATATTAACATTCTCAATTTGGGGTGGAATAGAGGGAGTACGTTTATGCGACTTATTAAAAGGGAATAGTATAGCCTGGGTTTTGGCCATATTAATTTTAATTTTCCATTTATTATAATATTTGTTGCATTTGTGTAGGCCTTTCTCCAGTCTTTTTACAACCACATTTGAAAGTTTATCTTTAACTATCATAGCCAAATCACATCAGTGACTTTTTAGTGACAAAATCTGATACAAACAGCGAGTACACTGTGGGAGAGAGTACAGCTCCCTGAGGTATTCCCGCGGGTATATTTCGTGCAGTGGATGTGGTGTTGTTTATATGAACTTTGAACGTTGCAATATTGTTGATGTTTATATTAATTTGTGATAGAGACTTTTCTATATTATTTTTAAACAGGGTCCAATCAGCGTTTTTAAAATCAAGTATTGTCGTTTCTTCTAGTTTTGGTCTTGCTTCTAGCGAGATATAAGTGGTGTTATAAATAAGTCGGAGTTGGTCAGCATTAAATCAATAGTACTTGGTTGCCCTATAGCACCTTGAGGGTAACGAGTTGGTTCAGATGGGTAGTAAATGAAAAAATTAGATCTCAATTCCAAGTAGAAAAGTACATTTCCAGCAGTGTTTGCAACGGGACAGTTCCAGCTTGAATGCTTCGAGTTTAAATCCCCGCAAATGATTAATTCTTTATTTGAAGGTGTTATCTTATAGATGTCATCCTTAAATTTGTCGTCATATTTGGGAGAATAAACTGATGTTAGTATTATCGAACGATTTTGTAGTAAAAGCTCGACTGACACATTTTCAACTCCAGAAGTTTGATAATTTGGATATATTTGTGTTTTAAATTTATTTTTAACTGCAATAGCAACTCCTCCTCCTGTGGTAGCCCGGTCTCTTCGGTATATGCGATAACCTGGGAGATAGAAGCTAGAGTGCTCATTTAAAAGAGTTTCACATAGAAAGATTATATCAATATACTTAGCTTTTAAAACTTGTTGTAACTGTATTTTTGTTTAGAAAAGGAATTGATGCCTTGCGCATTCTAATACATGATTTTTACTTAAGAATTAGACTCCATATTTAAGAAGACTCATGATGATGTTAAGTTGATCTAACTTAGATGAGCACTTTTTGAGTTCTATTACAGCATTTTGAAATATTGTAAAGAGCTGATCCATGGAGAATAAATCCGTTTGCGGTGAGTTGTTTTGTTTCACCTGGCTGGCATATGATGTCTTATCGTGTACATTATGTACATTTGAATTCGATAAGTTAGGAAAATTAGAGCTGTTCAGATTAAATATTTGTGCATATAATTGACGTCTTTGATTAACTGTGTTTTTATTGGTGGCTCTCCTACGAGCTTCTAAATAATTCGATCTGCATGGGCAAATGGGATCATCCGCTTTGTGTGCATAATTAGTATAGCCCTTAGAAACACAGTTGAAGCATTTATAAATTTTACCATCGACCGAATTATTGATAACGCATTTACTAGCATCATGTGAGGTGCTGGAGCATAAGAAGCAAATAGCTTGTCTGAAACAATTTTCGGTGCCATTACCATATAATCCACATTTTTGACATTGGGTTGGGCCTCTATTTGAAGAGGATTTTTGGTTTTTCCATGTAATAGAGACATTCAAAATGTATTTAATTTTATATATAACTTTTTTATTAACTTCCGACCGGCTAAAAGTCAGCAAGTACAAAGATTCATTATTAGAGGACTTTTGTGTTATTATTTCCTTAACTTCAATACATTTAACACCATGATAATTTTGTAGCTCAATTTTGATTAGCTCAGATGGGATTTTATGAAGACCCTTAAGAATCATTTTATAGCACGAGTTATCAGACACTTTGTGGGTGTGATATTTAAAATCCGTGTGTTTTAATTCTTGGAGAAGATTAAGTTATTTATCCATGTTTTGAGAGAAGATTTTGGTTCCTATCGAAGTTCTTCGAAAGAAATACTCATCATTACCTACTTTTTCAACGACTTTTGTGAATTCTATGGACGAGTCAACAACTATAGGCGGCACCTTCTGTGGTTTTTAACAGTTGTAGCCAGTGTTTTTTGGCTAGTTGAAGCTTGAGGATCAACAATCAATTGCTCATTTTTTGATAAGATGTCAAATTTATTGGTTGTTTTATTTTGTCTCTGATTGCTCAGGTACAAGTCAATGGAGTTAGCCGTCACAGACGATTTAGGACCTTTTGATTTTCTTCTTCTTGCCATGTTCACCAGAAGGTGCACGTGGACTTTATTCTTTTTTTAATGATTAACTCAACATGCATTTTCTTACATAAATACGAAATATTTCGTAAACTTTAGAACTCTTCAGTTCTATATGCAGCGTTATTAAAATCAAACATTTTTCCAATAGCTTTTGCTGTCGATTTGTTAAAGAAAAAACCTCTCAAGCACACATTAATTAAAAAAATTGTTTGCTATTTTTTTTTGTTTCTTAAAACTTGGTGAGACGTATTGGATACAATAGAACGTCCAACAAGAGTTGTTTAATTAGAACATAATTTTCTACGATGATACATGCATACTTTTTATTTGTTGTGTTTTAAACATATCGTTTTACGCTTTGAAAAATCATTTTCATTTACTGCGACCTATAAAAAAATGTGCGTATCATTCTACATAAATCAGTTTTGAATAACGATAAACATTATCGTACTACCAGTGCTGTTTTTGAAAATAAACAAATGAGTTCTGAAAATGATACTGACCCCGGTGTTGGGTGCTGGTGCTGTTATGAAAATTTTTGTTGACATTATAAATTTCGATAAAGTTCTTACAAAATAATTGGCACTGATTGTTGTGCTCAATTTTTATGGTATGACCTCGCATAGGGAGAGTGAAATGATAAGTTCATTGTAGTATGATACTAAAAGAAACAAAGCATTTAATAATTTCTTAAGCACTAAGTTGACAGCTACAACAAAAACAATTTAAACCATTTGAGTAGAAAGTAAGACCAGTAAAATGGTTTATTTTAAATGAATTGTGGTGGGACCTTATATTTCAGCTGGGGGAACATTAATTATCGTCCAGGCTATGTCACTGACTTTTAAATCGGAATATTGTATATAAGAATATTATAGATGACCGAGCACAAAGATGACAACAATAAATTGAAGTATAATATAAATAATAATAAATAATTATGCTAATTTGTTGTATTATTTGCCATACCTCTCCTTAATTTTTTTCAGTCTGAGACTTGCGTTTAAAGTAACGTCAATAAAATCTGTTGAGTATGCTGTACATTTTCAGACAAGTTTCTCTGTGTCTGTTTGTTTGCCCCAACTGGGCACATGAAGTAAGCTGTGAGCCATTGTTAATATTGTTACGTTTTGACCTTTTTAAAAAACGTTTAAAATACGTAAAATATGAGTTATGCCTTGCGTTGTCACATACGGGTATTGATCAATAGTTTACTAATCCAATGGACTCGAATTTATGCACTAAACTGTAAATAGTGCTATCGGTAGGATGATTATGGCGATCGTAAAATGGAACACCTATTTAGATAAAACAGAACACTCATTTCGAATCCCAATTTTATTATTTGCAAGTGTTGTTGAATATTGTATCCGCTCATGTAGTAGGTACTGTGTTGGCTTATTGGACGTAAGGCCACGGTTCAAAACCCAGGTCAGACAACAAAACGAAAATGTAAAAAAAATATTTCTTCGATGACTTCGTCTTAGCAGATTTCTTGCAAAAACTAAGAGAGTAAATAAAATTACAATGAAAAGTTTCTCAAAAAATCTGCTGTTAGGAGTCGACTTTCGGCAATAAAGAATGAATAAATGATAACCAATTTAACAGATAGACTCAACAAGTTGATCATTAACAAAGTTTTTGAGTATTATTGATATTGTGTCCTTTACTAACCAAATAGCGGTTATTCAATTAAAGCTTATTTACGTCAATTTCATATGGAGTGGGCGGATTTTGTGTCCGTGCGAATGTTCATGAGTACATGTTAAATACTGACAAAGTCACATGGCCGTTTTGTGCCTGTCAAATAGTATTAAAGGACAGTTTTGTTTTGCAATTAAGTATTCACTAGTTTTGGGATTTAGTTGGTTATTTCCTACATGTACGGAAACACAAATGTAAAGCGAAATACGTACAATCGCATAGAAAAAACTCTGGACAAACATTATTCTAGATGTTCGAATATTAGTGAACACATACAGCATTGAACGAAAATACAGCATGAAATTCTTGTAAATAAAAGTTTACTGGTATTATATATATTGTTACGTTTTTCCCCTTATAAAAACGTTTAGAATATGAGTTCGCAGTTTACAAATAAAAGAAAAATAAATTTGTATTTAGTTTTAGATAAAAACTTTATTGTTCGTACAATTCCGTGTGCCACTGTTCACAACTTGATGTAAGCAACAATAATTTGCTTTGTTGGTTATTCTTCTTTTCACCCTTTTGCGTAAACAATAACAATTGTTCGTTAGTGTGTAAACATGCTGTTTACGTAATTGTTGCTTGTGTATTTTGTTTACGTTTGTCCTTGCAGTGTTATTGTTGCTTGTTTGTTTACTTGTTTATCCCTTTTTTATACTGATGTTGTTGCTATATTTTTTTTATTTGTTGATCATGTAAACAAGTCCATTGTTTTTGTTTTTGTAGCTTTTGTTTATCATTTTAATGTTAAACCATGCGGAAATGGTGTTCCATTTTCGTAACAATATTATATAAAATTCAAAATATAAAAAATATTTCTTTGACGATTACCTCCCAGCAGTCTTCAGGCAAAATAATCTGAGACTAAATATAATTGACATGAAAAGTTTCTCATAATTTTGTCATTCTCAGTCGAGTTTAAACTAAAATTAACACACACAACATGAGTAGTTTGGGGAGTTAAGTCGCAGTACTGACTAAAGGGTCATAATGTTCAATTCAGTAAGTAAGTTTTGCTAAGAGCTTGAGAACTTAAAATGATAATAAAAGACAAAAATATTGTCGGAATAATATTTTTTTGTTATACTCCTGTAGATGGTATTTATGGTATTTATTTTTTGAACATCATTTCCGGCATATATCCGACTGCGCCATTGATGGCTTGAACATTGTTTTACAATCCTTTTTCGGCGTAAACTAACGACTTAATATTCCCTCATAAAAATTAATATAAAAGCGTCAAATAGCACGAACAAGTAGAGCAGTGATCAAGACCACTTTTAGAATGAAAGTTGTCTCCAAATTGATTTTGCGATAAATCGATTACTATGCGCGCTGTCCACCAAGTTGCATTGTTTTGTTATTGAAAATAAAAATTTAGTCAGTATGCGCTCTTCATTCAACGTAACATAACTCCTTTTTCATTTCCGTATCGTATCAAAAAGTCTATTTTAATTTGGATTTTTGGCGTAGCCATTTAAATTGATATTTGAAATTGCGGCGAATATTTACATTCAAATAATAGAAATATTTGTCATATGAATTACCATTGTTTTGTTAGTTATAGTGAAATTCGTGCTTTCGTTTTTTCTGACAATGTACCCAAACAGGCAATGTAATTCGTATAGCCGTATGTGTATATATACATGTAGTACATATAAATGCACTCAGAAAACAACTCAACACAAACATTTTCGTAAATGTCCAGACTATTAATGTTCGCAGCTTCTTTGTTTCACTTAAAATGCACACATTTGCATATGATTTGCTTAATGACAGTACAACCATATTTATTATTAAAAGATGGACAGGAGAAGACTGGAGCAGCAGGTATTTTAGTCTACAGCATACGTTATAATAACTTTTAGGGTTGCCAAAGTGCAATGTCTAATATGAAGTTATTGTTCAAACGATACTTATCTTACTTCTTCTGTGTCTTAATACACAAAAGAATAGAAAACCAATAGCTTATTCTCTGTATTGTCCTGAATAATATATTCAGAAACATGAATTAGTACTTTCGTACACTTGGATAAGATTAAGTAAGTATTAATATAATTAAATAAATAAGCAAGCATTCTAACATACTTGCTCATTATCATAAAATCTGGAACCTAACAGATGGAAACCCTATTTCTCCTTCTATTTCCACAGTTTCTCCAAGTAGTCCAATACTATCTTCGAGTTAAACTCATAAGAGTCCCGTTGTTCATACTTTCTACCCAAGTTAAATTCAATACATTTTTCTATGGCATAGATATATGTTATATAAACATAATAATATACGCAGTTCAGCTGCTTATTCAATATCGATGTCACAGCTGGTAAACATAACTGCTGGTTGTTTCAACAACAATTTTTTTTGTCTGTCGTTGTTGACGTTTGAGTTGTCAAGTATCAAAAAAAGTGTTCGGTTAATTGTAATATGCTCATTGAACATACTTACGACAGTGCTGCATTTTAAGTTTTACTCAATATTATAACAATTTGCGGATTTATCGCGCAATAAATAATTGAAACTTTATATGAAATATTAAGCTCAATAATGGCGTTTATTGCCATTTACGCAATAAAGGTGCATATCTGAACAACGTATAACTCATTAACTTTTGCTTGAATTAAATTTGATACCAAGTGTCTGCTGATCTTACAGTCTAAGTACGGTGATAGATATATAAGTGATATTCAGTGATAAGAGTATTCATGCCTTTATACGTCCAAATTTACCCCTTTTTATAGGAATTGAAGAACAGCAGGTCACACTCAGTGTAAACGTTCAATATACGTTGATTTTAGTAGCTTCTACGGTAAGCAGGTTTGAGACCTTAAAAACCGTATTTAAATATTCATAGAGCTTTTTCATGGACTACAGACATATATCAGCATTTGGTTTTATTTATTATGCGGTAAAATACAGGCGCAAAACAGGAAGCCGTCACCATGGAACGGTGGAGAGCAAAGACTCATGTACAAAACATTAAGATAGAGATCACTCCACTCCATTCTGAAACCCTCATCCTCACATCAAAAAATGTTTTACGTTTATCTTAGAAAATCTGTTGTTATTTTTACCTGAGATGTATAATAGTTGGAATATTTCATCTGGGAAGATCATTTATAGTATACGTAGACGTAGTAAAATGTCTCCGCAAAATTATTGTTCTTTACTTTACTTTAATTATTATATGGAAAAAAGTGCAATTTTTCAATCCTACTTACTTACTTAATATATCATTCTAACTCTTTAGTCAGGTTTACAACCTAGCTTCACCTACAGTTCAATGTCGAGTCCGAACGACAGATTTAAAAAATTTTTCACGTCAATTTTATTTACTCTCAGACTTTTTGCCAGAAGACTGCCGAAAAAATATTTTTTTCATAATTCGATATGTCTGAGCTGAGAACTACCTACTGGACTAGGACGACTTCAGATAACAGATAACTATTACATGAAAATATCACCATTGAAGGACCCATAAAAACACATCTTTGGAAAAATGTAGTCACTTTGGTGACAACCATACTGCAAATTATAGAGGACATAAAGGACTCTTTAAATACCAATACATTTCATTTTTATATTATCTCACCTGCCCATTTTGATAATAAATGCAAATATTTGAGCCAATTGTAAGCCAGGAATCTCTTGCTGCAGTTAACTCCGTTGTAATACGGAAATCTTTACAGACAAATTTATTGACAAGCTGATGCATACAATAAACGTTTTTATAACTTAAATGACTATTTCGGAGCAATATGTGCTGCGAATCCAGCCAGATCCACTTGAAATAAATTTACGCTTATAAATATACTCCTTCCGAAGTCATGTCTGAATAATACTTATTTTTTTTAATTTTTTTAAAATTTGAATACTTGTTGGTATTGAAATGTAAGATGAAATATATACTAATAACCAAAAAATGAAAATATTTAAAAATAAAAATAGTACCGTAATCATTCTAAACATAGCTTCTTTAGTACCTTTTATTATCGGACTGCAGTTTAAGATAACTGTGATCATTCTATACTTAAATACATACCAATAACCTTTACAGATTTTGTTTATAAAAATTCCATTCTGTTGCTTTTAAAAACTCTTGGTATGTTGAAGTCATTGATGTTGTTACGCAATAATGATTGTTTCTCAATCGTAACGATCACATTTAGTAGATATTCATTTTACAATAATACGTGTAGCTGTACAAGAAAAACTCTGTGATTGACTTAAATTAAGCCATGCCAGATAAATAAAGCATAAAATCGTCAAATATTGAAGTCGCCGTGGTCTAGTAGGTAGTGTGTTGGCTTATTAGACTTGAGGCCTCGGTTCAAACTTCAGGTCAGATATCAAAACGAAAAGATAAAAAAATACTTCTTCGGTGACTTCCTCTCAGCAGATTTTTGGGAAAAACTCTGAGAGCAAATAAAATTGCCATAAAAGTTTCTCAAAAATCTGTCGTTCGGAATCGACTTTAAACTGTAGGTCCCTCCACTCATGTATAAAATTAGCACACAGCATCAGTGTTGTGAGAAGCTAGGTCGTAATCCTGATTAAGGTTTGTCATGACTAATTATGTATGTATGTATGCCATTGAAGAAATGGCAACCCTTATATATTCACATATACCTTCGGTGTGTTTTAATGCTTGTGCTCTAATGCTTGTGTCACAAGTGAGTGCGTAATGCTGAGGGTAATAATGGAACATATCCAAAACACATTTACTTCAAATACATGTTGTTGTAGCCGTCAATGCCATAGTTAAAGACCAATGGGTTGCTTAAAAATTTAATTTACATGGTATTGTTTACGATGTGAAGGCTTTCAGAATTTTGATAACCATCCAAATCAAAACATGTACATTATTACGTTTATACAGGCTTTCCGCTTACGCTCTAGAGGTTGTTTCACCACACATTCTATGCTTATCTCATGGTTACTAAAATATATTAGTTTGGTTTTTATGAATTTTCCTTTTGATTTCCGCGATGGTAATTTTACAGTACATTTGAAAATTGTGTTGACAATGTATTGGTGTTTCTTACTTCTAATTTTAAATATAGTTTATTAAAATACAGTTTGTATTACAAACTTTTGGCGATCAAGTCAAGTAAGTAGAGAATGTAAAGTGAACATTAAAACATTTTTTCAGTAAAACCATACTCTTAAGTCGCCGTGGTCTAGTAGGTAGTGTGTTGGCTTATTAGACGTAATGCCTGGGTTCGAGCCCCAGGCCAGACATCAAGACGAAATACAAAAAGTATTTCTTTCGGCGACTTCCTCTCAGCAGATTTCTGGCAAAAACTCTGAGAGTAAATAAAATTCCCATGAAAAAGTTTGTCAAAAATCTGTCGTTCGGAGTCGACTTTAAACTGTAGGTCCCACCACTCATGTATAAAATTAACACACACAACATAAGTGGTGTGATAAACTAGGACGTTGTACAATGGGTCAATTCGACCTCCGGGTACAGTACTTGTCTTAATTGACAAGTACACGTCCTCTAACCTAACTTAACCTAACCTAAAACCATACTCTTGCTCTTCAACTAAGTGAAAAACTTGTAGCCTTTAGATCCAGACTCCTATGTTATTCCACAATTCCCGTATCTATCTTGATCTTCTTTTTAGTGATATTTTAATTTGAAATACGAAAGGATTATGAAGGACTAGAGTTACAATACTAATACTAAGGTATTAATATAGTGAGATAATTTGATCTGACATGCTTTACTCTTGTGAAGAAATTGACACTTCATTTGATGGAATCAGGTAAAAGTTACTGTAGTTATTACTTAAAAAGTTTAAGAGTCATGTCATATTTTTTATACACATTTATTTATCAAATGAAGTTTAATTATAAATATTTTCAGAAATTTTGAATAATGCTTAGTTGTTTGTCTTAAAAAATCTGGATTTTCGGGGCTTTTCTATGAAAATACAAACTTCTTGTCGCCAACGAACTCCAAACCTGTTATTAAAAAGAAAATTCGAATAAATAAATTTAAATGTTCATTGCTGTACGGAGAATTTTTTGAGTTAACATTTTGGACTTTTTTTGATAAATTTTTTAAACAATATTTTTGTAACTAATTATTACAATCATAAATTGATCTTATTATACTTTATTCAAATATGATGAGTAGTTTTTCGTTTGTGTAAGTGCTTAGTGCTTAGTGTTTGGAGACCTATTTGAGCCAGTGTATATAAATTAAATGCAGTTAATATAAAAGCTTTTATTATTATGAAAGTAACTTAATGGATTTTTTAAAAAATACTTCTATGACAAAATAATGAACAAAAAATTCAAAAGGTGCGCATGAATTAGTAAAATTTGTTTACCACAGTTTTTTAAAAACAAATATTTTTTATATTGAGAAAATTGCTTTCAAGTATTTATATACGTACATACATATTTGGTCATAACAACCCTTCAGTCAGGATTACGACATAGTTTCTCACCCCCTTATGTTGTGTGTGTGTTAATTTCATACATGAGTGACGAGACATAAAGTTGACTCCAAACGAAAGATTTTTGAGAAAATTTTCATGTCAATTTGTTTTTGCCAGAAATTCGTCGTTTTGTTGCACAAGGCTGATCTGGGATGTCACCTCATGTCTAATAACTCAACACTCTATCTACAAAACTACGGCGATATCAAGTATTTATATACATACAAATCATACATACAAATATACATACAAATCATTAAAGTTATTTCGTTATTTTTGAGAGAATAGATTTTTTCATTTTCTTTTTCGTTTGAAAAACGGAAAGGGAATAATAATATTTATCATTACGTTAACCAAATTACATTTTGACGTCGCCGGTTCATTGAATTTGTAAGAACTGACCGAACATCCAGTGAACCTATGCTTCCAGCATTTACTTAATATTTCTGTTTCTATTCTAAATGACACAAGAAATTTCTGCAAAGAGATTCATATGTGCTTAGTGCCGCTATAAAACAAATTCTCTCTCCAAAGTATTGTGCGATCCATTGTCCAGTCGAACACAAACAAAGGTTTTCTACATTAAAGACATGTACTTTATTTTTCGCAAACACATTCTGTTAAAATAGTGAGAAAATAGCGAAACATAATTTAATCAATAGAGCTGAATACTCCAATGTGGTTAACAAGCATATTAAATCTCTTCTATTCGCAAAAAAAAAGTCTTCATAATAAATTGTTGTATTAAATTTTCGGACTTTGGATCGGATATACAACATTGTAAACAGTAAGAAGCTTAAACAAAGTCAAGTATTTATGGCATACTTTCGGCATTTGAATATAGTAGTGATTCTAGCAAACATTGCATTGAATTTTCATGTACACAATATCAAGTGCTTCTAACTCCCCATTTTTATCATACAGGTGACATTATTGTCGAAATTATAAGTTAATAAACAATATTGATTTTTTCAAGATCGGACTCGAGTAAGTCAATTACATTAAGTCATCTGGTCTTAATTCCAAAGGCCTAAATAGTGCAAAGAATATAAATACCAAACATTACTGTAATGTGCAAAAAAGTAGATAGGATTGCAATTAAAGTGGGTAGAGCGATTGATTAATATGAGAAAACTAAATACTTGAATTTCACTGAAACAATGGTTCCACAGTTCTAGCAGAAGGCTTTGGATTGTTACCTCAATGATATTTTGTCCATTTTATCCGTAATGTCGAAGTAATTGGCAGTGGTTATTTTCTTTTCAATCCAGACAATAGTACCAATTCTAAATTTTTTTATAAGATAAACTCCGTTTCTACCAGAATCTTGGTGAAAAGGCATAATAGAGCAAAAACCAAAAAATTTCGTTGCACGTTTCAATTACATATATCTAAATTTTAACCGAAAAATGCCTTTAACTCAACAATAGAAAAACGTGGTTATTTTTGTTTATATACCGAATCACGTACACGAAATAAAAACAAAAAATATTCTATCCTTTGTGCAATTATCCATTTCTAAGGACAATAAAAAGATTGTCTGCATAACCACTATTTATAACTTAATAGCAATAGTGGTGCTTAAAACATAAAAGCATGATAAAATACTTTAATATATTTTTATTGATTGGTTAACTTATATTGTTTATGTAGTGAAACATAAGGCAAACTACGAAACGAGCGGAATACAGTGCAAGCGAAAGAAAGATTTCAATTTCAAAATTTTCTTTTTTAAGGATAATACCCATTCCCTTACTTTGGGAGTATGATTTTTCATTTGATCTTTGCGTTGTTCTTTTTTTCAGAGTTCACATTATCGTACTTTATTCTGTGTTTGTTATCGTAAATTTATTTTCAGGACAACAATTTCGGAATAACTAGGCTCTTAAGCTTTAGAGAAATAGGATATAGGAAAATAAAATTAAAAACAACTATCTATCATTATCATCCATTGATATCAATGACATAGCTTCCTTTATCAAACGTTCAGGCTGGTTTCCAGCATAGGGTAGTCGTGTTTAACGTGCAGCTCCATCACAAATATAGTGGACGAAATTTTAATAGTCGCAATAACAGATTTAATAATACTTTTATGTAGTTGGTTCACCTTGTTTCCAATTTACCAATATTTCCCAATATTCAGTAGTTGGTAACTAGGATATATTTTTGTATACATTGTTGTTGGAATTTCCTCTCGATATAATGATAATGGGACTTTTACTGAAAAAATACCAAATAAAGAGCTAAATTTAAATAGGCACAAGTACTTTAATTTTTACAGTTACAAAATGCAGATTTTTTTAAAAAAAACATGTGTTTTTTCCTGTTTTCATCATTGAGTATTAGTATCAGTCCATATCAAGAGGCGCAATGGGTAGAGGAAATCACGTAACACAAGAGGAGCGATCTTTAATAAGAGTTTTAAATGAAGGCTATTCAAAAAGGGAAATAGGTAGAATAATTGAAAGATCAGAGGATCTAGTTCGTACGTGTTTGCAAAAAACTACAAAAAAATATTAAATCGGCAAAAAGAAATAAGAGAAACATAAAACTAAGCAAACGCCAAATTGGTCAACTTAAACAAGAGGCCACTAAAAATAAGCTTTATCCTTCCCAAATTGTCCTGAAATTAGGCTTACCTGTAGGAAAACGTCGAGTTCAACAAATTTTATCATCTGACTGTAACATTAAATGGAAAAATCAGCCAAAATCCCATCGTTATCATGCTCTCATAAATCGCGGAGATTGGAATTTGCCAAATATACCATGTCATGGACAGAGGAATGAAGGAACATTGTTTTTTCCGACGATAAAAAATTAAATTCGGATGGCCCGGCATGATTTGCAAAAATCGAACGCAACCAGAATGAGAAGAAACTTTGGCGGAGGTACTGTAATGGTATGGGGCGGTTTCAGTTACTAAGGGAAGCTTCAGTTGTGTTTCATTTCTACTAAAATGAACTCCGAAACCTACGTGGAAATGTTGGAAGATATTTTAGTAAATTATCTAGAAAATAATTTGGATAAACACATGACTTTTCAGCATGATAACGCTAGCATCCACGTCTCGAAAGTCTCAAAAGCATTATTTTCATCTGCTTTAATCCCAACTCTAGACTGACCTGCTAAAAGTCCGGACTTGAATCAGATATGAAATCTTTGAAGAATCAATGCCCAGTCGTACATATATTTGGTGTTATACAAAATAGAGGAGGGATTACTAAATATTAATCAGTTATTAATTTATTTTTTACTCTAAATGGAATTAATGATTTTTATATTGTTTTAATTGCGTCTAATTTAAATTTCGCATAAATTGTACTTTGTTTTCCTATTATATTTTAATTTATCGTTGTTTTTATAATTTAAACATATATATTAATTTAAGTTTGAAGAATGTTATTAATTTGACAAAAAAATAGAGTTCTTTTGATTTGAATAATACACCGAAATATTAAATGCGACTATTTTAATTTTGCACAATGTATTAGCGAATATATTGTGAATATAATTAGTGATGTTAGTTATAATTATAATTAGTGATGTTCATGGGATAATGCATTAATAATCTTAAAGCCTCTATTAGATAATCCACACTGATAGGGTAGTATGGATCGTGGATTGCTGGACAGCGATATAGTTCTATCATGAGTATTCAAATGGATGTTGAGGATGCTATCCTAAACTGACGATTTGGATAGTATCCACAATGGGTTCAGTCTGCGGACTCTACTTGGGTGACGTAACTCTGACGTGTTGCTTTCTGATCTGGGCCCTATTTCACGAAGCTACAAGTTCACAATTAAAAGTGTTTTTGCCTGTAAAATTGTGAACTTGTAAATAATTGTGTTTCATAAAAATACAATTACAAGTTTGTGGATACAAGTAAGTTTTGCCATTTACAAGTCTGTCATACTTCTACAAGTCATTATGTTTCACTAAAATAAATTTTCACTTGTAGACTCCTAGAATTGTAGAAAAAGAACCTCAAAAAAATTTTACAAGTTAGAAGTGAATGATAAATTGAATTAAAATTTGATTTTTAACTATTTTTTAATAAAAATTACTTCAAAAAAACACAAAATCAAACAATTTAAATATTAATTAGCATTTATTTATTTATTTTGTTTGTTTTTATTTATTTATTTTTTTAAATATGTGAATATAATAAAACAAACTATATCACAAACTATATCACAAATTATCAAAAGCGGCAACACCACTAATCATATGTAATAAACAAATAAACGCACGTGCAAGTCAAACATCATCAGACACTAGCTCCTCCTCGTTCTGGGTAGGAGTCACTTCTGTGTCTGGCAACAATGACACAATATTATTGCAGTCCTCTAAAGTGATACTCACTAACTTCTGCAATCACACTTGCTCACCATTAGGCTCCTGTGGTCGGATGCCATGTTGGTGACTCCTTTCCAATAACCTCCAAGACCAGGGTGTCCAGCTCCGTGGGCTTTTTGGCCTTTCCACCAGCCGCCCCTGTCTTTCGGGAGTTGTCTCTCTTGGCCTTAATTAAAAAAATATTATAATATAATGTTATCACTTTATAAAGCCAACTTACCAGTGTCGTCCTTTTGATGTTTGCCCAAAAAACATCACGCACGTATTTGACGTCTTTTCCACTTGGCACCAGTCCAAGTGCAAGACACCTCATACGCACGTTTTCCCACTCTTCCATTTTTATCTCTTTGGTAAGTTTAGCGATCTTTGGTTGCTAAAATCTGCCGCAACGCTCTAACTATATTGTGTTAAATTGCCTTTACAAAATAATAATTTTCAATTTTTTAAACACAAACTATATATGTTTTGATTGATTAGTGGTGTGATAACAATTAAAACAAATTATTGATATACATTAGAGTACCCATAATTGCAAAAGTATTTAAAATAATTTTTGAAATTTTCATATATTTCATTAGTACTCTAATATGCATACCTATATACATATATATATATACATATATTTCATTTATCAAAATATCTTTGCAAAAATATTTTATTTTATTGTGAGTGTAATTGTAGAAATTGTAATTGTAAGAATTGTAGTTTACAAGTGCAAAAAGCTACAAGTGTTGTGAAAATTTTCATGAAACACAATTCATTAGCACTTGTAAGAATTAGAATTGTGATTGTAACTTGTAAACTTGTAGAATTGTAGTTTAGTAAAACAGGCCCCTGGTTGAATTTGTAAATTCAATATCAACAAATGATCCAAAATATTTTAATATGCTTTTGGAATCCTGTATACAATAAAATTGATGTCATGCTGATTATCAAGACTCACTTGCTGACAAGAAACCCAATAAAATTACATACATAAATATTTTTGCCAAAAATCTGCTGAAAGGAAGTCGCCGGAGAAATTATTCGTCTATTGTAGCCAATCCTGAATAATATTTAGTAGGAATTATTTCAAGACAGTAGCGATGATCGATGACTAAATAAAAGTTAGTATTGCAGTGTCATCTGCAGTTATTAAGTTATCCACTCTTCGAATATCTGCTGTGAAAATTATGTATAGGATTAAAAAACACTGCATGTGGACTCCCGCGTTTATTTTGCCAAAACTTGAATAAGTGTAATTGATGCTTAGGAAAACGTGCCTTTCGTTAAGCTATGATTAAATAAAATGGGGTCAGAATTAGAATTTTAATTTAATTAATAATTGAATTAATAACACTATGCGACAAAATAAAAAAAAATAAAATACACCCAGCTAATGACATAGTGTACGTTGTGAGTTTAATTGAGTACAGCTCAAAAAATTTTTTTTATATTTTTTGCACCCTCCAAACTTATTTATTTGAAAAAAAAACTGTGTTATTGGACCTTACGCACAAATTTATTGATTACACAAACATTTCTGAATCGATGTTGAAAATTAAAACCTTTTAGTCGTGCAAACGTGAAATTAACACATTTTGCGATAAACAATCAAGATCCATCAGAACTTTTGAAAATTTTTTAACTGAAAGTTCATTTGATAATATGACATACATATGTGAAAAATAAAACGCGACTGTTATACTATTTAAATAATAACTAGGGTAATTTTTGCCCGATTTGATCAAACAAAGTGTCAATCTCTTCATAATGCTCTTTCAGAATGTCATCACTTATTTTAAATTGTTTAATTAAATTTTGCAATTGAGAATAGCTAAACTTGAAAAAATGAGAAAAAAAAACATATTTTCCAAGTTTACCCGATCAAAACTCACAACATTTAAGTTTGAACCATATGTTTACGTATACCATTTTAAAGGCTCATCTGTTCCCTTTTCAAAAAACTTTGGATTTTGAAAATATGTTAAAACATATTTGGGTAATCAATTTTTTTGTGTAAAAAGTTCAAAAATACCATTTTTGTTAAATAAAACAAGTTTGGAGAGTTCGAGAAATATAAAAAAATATTTTTAAGTTATACTCAACAAAACTCCAAACCTACTCTATGTCATTAGCTGGGTGTATTTTGACTGTCGCACCGTGTAATTTTTAATTTATTTTATTTATTTTTTTGAAATGAAGTAAACAATATTTAATCCATTATTAAAGTTGCATGACATGTTGATATATATGTACTTATGTATAAGTGGTTTTTTATATAAGTGATGATCACATAACCAAAAAAATATGATTTCAAAAATGTAGGTTGCTCATTGCTTTTAATGTTTTGTTGTTGTATCAGCTGTTTTTTTCTGCTTTGATAGTATTTAGCACTTATAGTATTTAGCACTTAACTTAAAAGTCGTAAAAATGTAACGTACGTATGTTTGTGATGTTATAGAAAGGTTACGAACGTGACAGACAAAGAATGTAAATAAAAACGAAACAAAACGAAACGCTGTTGTTCTTCAAAGGGATTTTTTTTTTAATTTTTTTGTGATTATTGTGCAGAAAATTATTGAAACTGATTTCTAATAGATTTGAACGCCTCAACATACACAACTCAAGGTAAAAATCTTATTTATCATAAAAAATCACAAATTAAGTCATATTATTCAATATGCAGTCAGCTGGTCCGTACAGTGATAAGTGTTGGTAGTTACTTGAAAGTTAAAAGTACCAAGTAGGCTTTTATATTAAACAGACATTTTATTAAGCACCCTGAAAAACATTTTACTGATTATGAGATACTTGGAGTATCGTCATTCTCGTAAGCATTTATAATTTTTATTCAAAATATATTCTTTTGTTTTAGACTAAACTAATGTGACGACAAAAATGATCAAAATAATATAAACTGTAATATGTAATTGGTTACTCCAGTAATGTTTAAATCTTCAAATTGTGCATAAATGGTATTAAAATGAAATTTATGAAAAACGCAAAGTATTTTTCTATGTATATTTAGGTAAATAAACAATATTTTATTGGAATAATCATAATTAAATTAAAGGTAATAATAGCAAGTATTCTCTTAAAAGTTTTAAAGTCCTTCGCAAACGTAATCGAGTGCTTTAAATTAAACAGCAAACTTTGAAGAATAAAGCAAAATATTATTATTATGAAAAGTTACTTCAAGAATGCATTAGTTACGCTGATTTAATATAAGCTAACTCAATTACCTGCGAACGCACCGCCAACCGTTTCCACAGTTACTGAAGCGGAATTAAAAAAAAAATAATCTGGCCTAACTGTAGACTCTTATTGTCGTTTTATGTAAAAAAAAACTTTTGCAGACTTTTCATTGTTTTTGTTATTACGTCTATCCAGTTTGCATTTGTGTAATGCTTGACGGCCGAGTGTTGTGGAAGTAGAAGTGATAAGGAAGTGTAAGATGGTGTATGTGTTATTGTTCTTTTTCTTTCTGTTCTTGTTGTAGTTATTGTGCAGTCAAACACATTCTGGAAAGCCATTGTTTTAATTCATAATTTATTTAAATGAATTTAATTCCATTTGTTTTTTCTATTTCCTTTTGTCTATGCACATAAGCATGTTTATAAATCACAGAGAGGAAATCTGCCTACATATGCACAAGCATAATTGAATTATATTCAATATTAACACTCATAGAGATACAACCAAAAGTCTACTTCTATTTTCATTTTTCCTAGGACTTTATATACATTGGGAAAATTTAATTGAGAAATGTTGTAAAATTTTCTTACAGAACTTGAACGCACAGAACATGCATCGTCACCGAGAAATGTGTCGAAATAGATTTTAAACAAAATAATATTACGGTTATCCGTGTGACTGAAAAATATCAACCAGATATTGTTAATAAAATACGACACATAAACGTGCACAATTTAGTTAGGCATCAGAACATTGCACTCAACCATGAGACTAGTAGCGTGTGGAAGCGGAGATAAAAAGATTTCAGCATCAGGAAATATCTGTATGTACGCGTGACAAGGACTGTAATATTGTTAAAAACCTGTTTTTTTTATTTTGTTACTTTATGTTTTATTTTTGACGATCAACACTATGAATATTCGATGTAGAAATGACATAAGTGGTTTTGTTTTCTTTAGGGGTATTTTTTAGAATATTCACTAAACTTTGTTTTAAATGAGAATACAATGTGATTCATACGTTGTGCTATAATAATTCCCCATAACTGGGTAATATATCACCATATTGATTTCAGAAATTCGTTTAGTTAGCCCATATATTTCACATAGGTTCATTCTAATTTATTCTAATTTTGCTGAGATGTAACATTTTCAGATGTAAGACACAATATTTTTTGCGAGGCTACATGTGTGAAGGTAACTAGAAACAACTAACATCTGCATTGAAAGCTTTCATCACAATTTTGTTGTATTCTGGATTTACAAGGTTACAACCTAGCTTCTCACACCATTTATGCTGTGTGTGTTTTAATTTTGTTTCCTTCATGAGTAGTGGGACCTACAGTTTAAAGTCGACTCGGCACAACATATTTTTGAGATACTTTTCATGAAAATTGTATTTGCTTTCAGAGTTTGTGCCAGAAATCTGTTAAGAGAAAGTCGCCTTAGAAATATTTTTATAATTCGTTTTGTTCAACAAACGGCCTCACTTCTAATAAGCCAACACACTAACTACTTCTTCGATTGATAATATTAAGGCATTTGTAAATTCGAACAGCATTTTTTGATATCTATTAAGCAGTGTGATTAAAGCAATGTTATAATGATTACTTAGTGAGTATGTTTGAACTCCAGTCTATACCTAGCTAGTTTGCTTAGATAATGCTTTTAGGTCGTCGTGAATCATTTCCAAGTAGTTATGAATGAAGAATTGCAGCAGCTGAGAATTGATCTACGAGTTTGTTTTGAAGAGATTTGAGGACATGTTTTTGCTGTCTGTCAGATATTCCATACGTTTTCCATCCGTTCAAATGCAAGTGCTGCACTCTATAAAATTCCTTTTAAATCAATGATCTGGAAACGATATAATTTTAGAAGTGTTTATTATGTGAGATGTCCAGTCAGTTGGTTAAGTTTTAATTCTTACCTAAAAAAGTACATTTGCGACATTGCATATGCATAGTATGCTTTCTGCAACAAGTCTTTTTTACATAAACCTTTAACCTTGAGGTCAAATGTAATAAAATCTTTATTTTATTTGTAACCAATATTTCGTTACTCTTTTGTGAAACTTTTGCGGAGATAATACTTTCTGGTTTTAAGAACAGGAACGAATATTTCCGAACAAACCTCTTGTGAAGTGGTTACTCGTTATGTCTAAACCAGTCGTAAATTTTAAAATATTACAAATTAAATTCCTACAGTTCAGTTAATTCGACATAATTTCTTAATTGTTTCATTATTAATTACTATGTAACAAATTTTTCTGTACCCAACGTTTTTAATTTTATTTTTATAATTTGTTTGCCAAACACAGCACAGTCTGTTGACATTTTAGTGTACCTATAGCACGACAAAAATTACTTTGTGGCTCTTTAAAGCCTAACAGCAGGACAATGCGATAAAAAGACTGCTACCGTTAAATATTTTAGAAAATAACTGTTGTGGTTTGTGGTCTTGTGCGTGCTTGTAAAGGTTGTCGTTCGAATTTGAAGCATAAATCCTCAAATGCTTCCCAGGTATAATTGAAACAACAGGTCAAAGCAAATTATTTGGTTTTCGAAGGGCGGATATAAACTAGCAATATAAAATACTTTTTGTTTTTTTTTCCGCTTTCCATTTTTGCTTTTCTTCTTTGATGTATGGCCTTACAGCTCCAATCACAAAACCAACGACAGTAGATTCCTTTTTTATTATGTTCTTTTTTTTTCTTTAAAGAATCTCGCCGACTGTAGTACGAACATAAAATGGTGTGTAGGAATATATTTGCATACATTACTATAGCAATTCATAATTTCGTTTAAATTTTATTGTTGTTTTAAATATTTTAAGATTAATTTATAAATATAAGAACTACATATCGATATCATTAAAGTATTTCGATATTTAAAATATTTTTGAGATTTTTATTTGTCGAAATTATGCTCATTCGTCTCTCTCTTGACTTACATTTACATTCACAAATATTTTAAGTTTAATAATCAATTGATAGATAATACGGTGTTCAGATATGTACCTTTATTGTGTAAATCGCAATAAACGCCATAATTGAGCTCAATATTTCATATAATGTTTCAATTAATAATTGCGCAATAAATACTCAAATTGTTATAACATTGAGTAAAACTTAAAATACAGCACTGTCATAAGTGTATTTAGTGAGCGTATTACAATTAATCGTACCGTTTTTGTTGATATTTGACAACTCAAATGTCAACAATGACAAAAAAAGACAACAAAATAAAAACAATTTTGTTTAAACAACCAGCTATTTTGTTTACCAGCTCTCAAATGAATATTGAATAAGCAGCTGATCTGCGTATATTATTATGCCTGAACACTTAAAATATTAACCATTTGTTTACTCAATAAAAGGCTTATCTGAACATAGTGTAATATTGTTTTAATATTGATATCATGATTTTGTTTTTGTGCTCTTTCATACCCAAATTCTTCTTTTTGGTAATTTTTTGACCTGTACGAATGCTGCATTTTCAACGGAGATGTAGAAAGTTGTTGATCGAAAGCAATATTTGCTTTGATTTCTGAAACCACACCTTGTTGATCGCAACTTTAAAATTTTTTTCGCGAACTATAAAACTAATACTATTAAAACTAATTTTATTCCTTCTTAAGTGAAGAAATAAAGTTTTATATTCATAAAATCAATTATTTCAATTACTAAACTGAATATCATTAGAACAGTTTAAGCACAAATATCTCAACTCAGCAACTCATTCAATATTGACTTAAGCAGGTTAAATAACCACAATCAACCTTTTCAGAAGGCCTTGGCCATCCAACAGGGGCTTACGAACTTTAACATTTTATAACGACCATCTTATTGAAGCTACATATGACAAATCAGTTGTCATTTATTGACTCTGTTTGTCCAAATCACCTTGGACAACCATACACAACATCATGTGTCTGTCGAATGGACTATGGAGCAGTTGGAAACTTCATCGACAAATCATGTTTAGCGATGAGTTCTATTCTTAGACGAATGGGTAAGTGAGTAAACAAAATTGTAGAACTTGAAAATGAGATCCAAAAGCATCAAATGCATTCCCTCTATTTTCTATTTCTATTTGGGCTGGCGGCATCATCACTCCATATTTCTTTGCAGACTATAATGGCCACTGCATTTGTCGTGAATTGGGTAATCTGGATACTAGCACCATGCAAGTTCAATAGGACTGCTATACGTGCCACACTGCTGAAACCACATTGGATATTCTGCATGAACGATTTGAGGGGCATTGTCATCTCACATAGAAGTGATTCGAACTTATTTTGGATGTAACTTCTTGGGTGTCAATTACAGTAGGACCTTGATTATCCGTGATTTGATTATCCGGCAACATCAATTATCCGGGCTGGAAAAAGAAAATTTTTTGCATCGACTTAATTTTATTTTGGATCGACTTAAATTTTTCTGCAGCGTTTAACCATGGTTACCTATTATCAGTGATTATAAGCAAAAAATTTTTTCTATTATTTTGGACAAACAAGCGGACCTCTTTAGAATACGATGAGTCAGAAGCATACATGTAAACCTGTTTAGTTTAATTTAGAAATTTGAGAAGTTCGGTTTTATATATTTTTGAAACATGTATGTATATAAAATCCTTGAATTATTTAGTTTTTATATAAATATGTACATATTCATTTATTAACTAATAAAAATATCTATTAAAAAACTACTCAAAATTGGTACTCAATTAACCGGGAAAATCGATTATCCGAATGCTTCCCGTCCCGACCATCACGGATAATCAAGGTCCTAGCCTATGGACGACAAGGTACTCCACGCTTAATCAAGTGCAAATTTTACAAATTCACGAGACGTGAGTTCACGCTCCCAGACCAGTCTATAACTCTTTCTGGTACTAAATGGCAAGAGAGGTTTTCAACTGCAGATGCCTAAGATAACTATGGTTATATCGTCACTTTAAAGCTATTTCCAAGCACTTTGTAAGTAAATTGTTAATAAGCATATTCCACAGCAACATCGAAACATCAATTCCGTCTCTGGCAGACTAACCCTCCATCATATACACCTTTCAATTTATTTATACGTTTTACTGTCAAAATCACATTTCTTTTGCTTATTCACAGCTTCAATTCGATCTGGTCTGTAAGGTTTCTTTACATTGGCATATAATATGATGTTTTATTCAATTTTAATTATAGGCCTGAGATAAAACAAAAGTAAAAGTAAAAGGAATATTATTTCCTGATTTTTTTTCTTCTTTTTATTTAACGTGGGTAATTTCTCTCTTAATGTTATTCTTCCATGAATTCAAAGCAAATAATATAACTGTTGTCATTAGTAGTTTACGTAAGGTATAAAAGCGAACATAGAATTTATATAACATAGAGGAGTGGCGGGTGCAAGAACCCTGTCATTGGTTGTAAAATACAAAAATAAGGAAAAATTACAATACAGACCATTACTTTATGGAGGCAATTACTCGGAGGTAACTAATAACGATAATCGTAAAATTTTATTTATTTGTCACAAGACGTTAAAAATAATATATTTCATATCGTTTTATTACACTACACTGGCTGTCATATCAATTAAGTTAACCAAACCTAAAAGAAATCATTGAACGGTCAATTTTAATTGCTAATATGTTCCTCTGGATATCCTATTCCTGTTTTGCAAATGTTTTTGCAATTAGTTAATCACTGACACATAAACAGGCACGTTTGTAATATTTTACTTAAAATAATAGAGATTAGTATTATTAAAGAGAATATGTAGTACGTTTTTTATTACGGCGACTAAAAAAGATATTTATTTTATATATACTTAGATATTTCAAGGATCTATCTTATAGTTACTTGATTTTATTTGAACTGATAATGACACAAAAGACTTTTTAAGAAGAAATTGTTTGTATTCGCCAGGTTTGTTTCCTTTAATTTATTGATCGTAGTTCAAATACTATTCTATTGTTCTAAATATGGTAGAAGAAACACAATAGGGACTTATACACACACATACACATACACATTCTTCATATCATTGTACGATTTTTCTTTACAAAAAAACTAAATAAGATATTGTTATGTTTTTACCTTTAAATATGAGTTCGTTAATTGCAAACTAAGTAAAAACAAATATGTGTTTATTTTCTCTTAAACTCTCTTTATTCTTTACACTACTTTTGTGTCCTACTGTATAGGACTTAACGGTACAACAATAATTTGCTTGTACACTATTCTATTTCACACTTTTGTCTGCATTAACACTAACAACTCTTCGTTAGATCTTCTCTGCTTACAACCTTTTTCCAAGCAATACCACTTGTATGTTCAAACCGCAACGCGTCTTCACACAAGCCTGACTGAATTATAACTGACTCGCTGCTGGACCTGCTGCCCTTTTATATACGCACGCAATCAGTATGATGAAAATTCTCGATGTGGGAGGTTCTTACTCTCGCCTTCTCGAGAATTCTATTGCTAGCACATTATTGTTTGTGTACCTTGCTTACGTCATATACAAGTTGTTGTTGGTACCAGGTGCAACCAGGTTCGTTGTACATATGTTTGTGTGCAGCTTTAGATAATCAACACGTTCATTGTATTCTTATTGGTAGTGTGTATTTGTATCGTGTGGCTTTTATTTATCGTTTTTAATGTTGAACGATATTAGGTCGTTTCGATTTGCGTAACAATATTGTGACATGTTGACACACATCTAGACACACACAGTGTTTAATTAATTCCATTTTCCACTTATCTGGGATTTTTATGAGGGATTTTTCTCATATAACAAAAAATATACCGAGTAAAATTGGAGCTCATAAATTAAGGTTTCTATTAGAAATTCACTAAAAAGAGTAGAATTTGTTATTTGAGAAGAACATAATCGCCACAATTACGGATGGTCTAAATGTTATGAAGAAACATAACATGCTTCAAATTTTTTTCTGTCCAAATTATGTCATATACTTAGCCGTAGTTGAGGTATTTTATAAAAAAAAAAAACAAAAAAAAAATAAAATCAAGAATGTCTTTATTTAGATGTTACAACTCGATGGAAATCAATCGATGATTGATGTAACGATTGAAATCAATGCTATGATTGAAAAGTTTATTCTTTTAATTAAGTTAATAAAATGCCCTTATTGACTTAAACATGTGTAACATTTGGGAATATTGCTTTTTCAGGGAAATAACTCGGGAAAAAACCTTAAGGGATCATAATCTAATATATAACCAGGGTTGAAACGATAAAAAAAACATTTATAAGCAAAATTAAAATAAAAAGTAATCAAAAGAGCAAAAAAGTAGCCAAAATGATTTTCTTTTGTAGATAATTGTTTAAAATAAGTTCAAGTTTGTATATAAACAGGTTGTGTATTCACACTCACCGCATCGTGAGAAAGACGACATCATAATTTCTTATAGTAAAATTGAAAATTTCTTGCGCTAAAAATTCTATTTGTTTCATGATGAAAACACAACCCAATAATGCCTTAACATTCGCATGTAACATATCTCGGCATTTATCTTGAAGGATACAAGCAAAACTAGGACGAATTGAAACGATTTTTTGTTAAATGAATGATTTTCGTTATTTATGTTATAAAATAAGAACTTTATTTTCCTTTAAATAAAACTTTGTTAATTTATTATAAAAAGTTAAGGTAAAATTAAAAAATAATAAAAATTTTGGAAAACTTTACTCAAAGCAACGAATGGAACATAAATTAAATATACTTAATTTTTTTTGCTTTTCTGCTTTTGAAAAATATACTTAAAATTTTTCTCATGACTGAATTTTTCGTCCAGATCGGCATGTAATTATAGAATATTAAGAACAATAAAAGTATTGAACGAATCAGGCAAGTGGAAGTAGAAAAAAAAACAAACAAATAAATATAATGTGAGGGAAAAGCAATATTAAAGAGAATCCTTAGTATTATAATGAAATAGTTTTTAATGCACTTTATTAACTGCAGTTAAAATCAGTTAAAAGACGAACATATAAGCAAACATGTTGTGTGCGAAAGGTTTGGCTATCACACAGTAAACAGTAAAATCAGATACACTAGCGAAGAAGTAGATGGTTCTCTGTAACCTGAATGATTTATATGCAACATTTCAATCTGAACACGAGGACCTCAAAATTGGATTTACAAAATTTACCCAACTGAGGCCAAAGCATTGCGTTTTGGCAGGAATCAGTGGAACTCACACAGTAAGCGTTTGCATTTACCATGAAAATGTTAAACTCATGTTGAAGGAAATCAACTTAAAGTATTTGACAGATAATTCCTCAGAAGATTTGCACGATTACCGTGATTGCCTTAAATTTACTAATAAAAATTAAAAAATAAATACTTTTTAAGATCATTTAGGTAGTACGTTTTTATGCCAAATATTGAAAAATCTTATTCTTGAGTTAAAAAATAGTGCAATTAAAAATAATATAAAAAAATTTTAAAAAAATTAAAAAAATTATTTTTGGAAAGATTGAAGAAATAGCTATCTAATATATATAATAATAATAAAATTTTTGCTAGGGTCAATAGGTGAAAAGTTACACGCATATTAAAAAAACCTTGTACGACCAACATATCCAACTTTGACCCCCTCTATCTCCGGCAGTTCTTGACTGATAGAGCTGAAAATTTGTGTCTGGCCTACTATCCAATAGTACTAACCTTTCATCCAAATCGGAAGACATCGATTGTAAAAATTGGGTCACTTGACACGAAATTGCCCATATATAGAAGAATATTATATTCTCATCCGCCAAAAATTGTCAACTTTGAGTGACCATATATAAAGGATGACTGTCCTAATATACCAGGCTATAGATAGGAAACATAAATACACATCTTTAAAAATATATAAAAGTAATAATATTCATTAATTGAGTGCAATATTTTAAGTGTTCAGGCATAATAATATACGCAGTTCAACTCCTTATTCAATTGACAGCTGGTAAACAAAACAGCTGGTTGTTCCAATATAATTTTTCTTATTTTTTTTTGTCGTTGTTGACATTTGAGTTGTCAAATATGAACAGAAAGTGTTCGGTTAATTGTAATATGCTCACACACTTTTGACTGTGCTCCATTTTGAGTTTTACTCAATATTATAACAATTTGCTTATTTATTGCGCAATAATTAATTGAAACTTTATATGAAATATTGAGCTCAATAATGGCGTTTATTGCGATTTGCGCCATAAAGGTGCATATCTGAACACCTTATAACAGACTATGTATAAACTAAGCTATATAAGATAGTTCGTTAACCACAAATATAGTCAATAAATTACTAATCATATGCATGATCTTTAATAAAATGAAAAAGAATAGTATCTAGCAGAATTAAATAATTGAATAACTTTAATTTTTTTTTTTATTAATTCATGGTATTTTCATGCATAATTAGAATTCTTATAATTTTTTAAATTCAATTTTTTTTATCTCTCTTGAACTTTTTAAAATAAAACTTAATTTATAATATTTCTTAACCTCTATCTTATAAGACTTTTTTCTATAAAAATCAATTCACGAATTTAATATAAATTATCTTGGGGCCACCAACAACAGGTTGACAGGAGGTTTTTTTGCAACATCATTATTAACTTGAAGTGAACCCCCTGGATTAGTTAAATAAATTTTATCCCACAAGTTTAAACAGAAAAGCCATAAAATTTTGCAATATCCATGAAACAGATATATCTGTGTAGTTGATTTCATGCCCATATATGTAGGTAGATTACCTGCGTGTGTTTGTAAAAATATATTCTAAAACACATACTGCTGCACAGCCGAGCAACCACTTCTACTGAACTCCTGAGGATTTATAACTTGGCTTTCGAATACTTTTGAACAAAAAAATTTAATCACATTAAGGGGGTAAAAAATACGAATTCCGCAAAACTGAAATGAATGGCGAAGAAGGAAAAGAGTTTAAAAGAACAATGAAAGGAATATCAAAGATTTTTACTTATTTGTAAGAAAGAAAGTGTGGTATGTGTGCTTAAATGTTGTTTTTTAATTTCAATAGAGTTTTAAATACTCGATTACAATGTTCGATTACTCGAAATTTGAAAATTAGTAGACAATTTTTGTAAATATTTTTACATATTTTATAACTTATTTGTTTTTAATTTTCAATTTAAATAAATATTCAATCTGTGGTCCCAAGCAATAACAGCCTATGTCGACTTAAGTGAATTTGAGTTACGTATGCTATCTTAAAAAGGAGGGTATAAGAGTTCAAAATACAGCTGTGAATAGTTAAAAAAAAAGAGGAATGTGATACACTAGTCGTACAACATGTCAAGTTCTTGTGTAAAAAAATCGGATGGTATTATGTAAACTCAAAATGTAAATGTACGACATTGAAAGAAATAATTAATGAAAATTTTTCAGTCGTATGGTCACTTCAAAAATCCTTCCACTTTATTAATTTAGTTTTTCTGGTTTTTTACCAACCGTGTTATATGCTAAAAAAATTTGTTGTATGATTTTTATTCTCATTTTTAAATTGTGGATGGAATTCTGAAATATTTTTCTCTAACTTTACGTGTGTTAAGCCCTCACAATGTAAAGTAGCCTTCAGCAGTGTTCTGACAAAATCACTGATTTAATAAGTCTATCATTCGGAATAGACATTAGTGTGAGGAGCAGTTGTGAAACCATGACAGATAATGGGTAAATGTTTGTAATATCCAATAATTTATGTATAGGCTTAAAGCTAATACATATGTTTCGGTTCTTTTTCAAAACCCGAATAAAGTATGTCTTTTTTATGAATTGTATTGCATTTTAGTATAAAACCAGGAAATATTTTTGAATATCAGATATTGTACCAAGTCCACATTGACCATATTAAGCTTGACAACTTTTTTTCATTGACAGTATTATGGCACTTTATAATCAAACAACTCCTATGCACCTATAGATAAATATGTATATGGGCAATTTCGTGTCAAGTGACCCAATTTCCGATTTGCACCATGGTTAGTACTATTAGATAGTAGGCCAGACACAAATTTTCAACTCTATCAGTCAAGAACTGCCGGAGTTAGAGGGGGTTAAAGTTGGACATTTTGGTCATACAGGTTTTTTTTAAAATGTGTGTAAATTTTCACCTATTGGTCCTAGCAAAAATTTTCCAAAGAATACTAGATAGCTATTTCTTCAATATTTCAAAAAAAAATATTTTAAATTAAAAAAAAAAATTTATTATTTTTTTTTTTAAATTAATTTTTTTCAAAATGGGCTCATTTTTTTTGCTCTAAAGAAAGCATCCACTGGGATGCGAGTGGGATATCTATCAAAAAAAATTATTTTTTAACTCAAGAATAAGATTTTTCAATATTTGGCATAAAAACGTACTACCTAAATGTTCTTAAAAAGTATTTATTTGCATTCTAAGGACATTCGGAAACTAGATTTTTAATAAACAGTGTTAAAGTTTGGACGTGCGTTATTTACTAATTACATACATAATTAATCTTCACAATGGCTTCCGCTTCCAAAAAGGAAATGTTGACATGGCACAGATCATCAGATATGCGATTTCCGACAACTTTTTGAAAAAATTCCCAACGCTTTCAAAACGTTTGCTAATTTTTGGATCGTGCAGGAAAATGATGGGAAAGTTGGGCACATTACCGGTTATTCCAGATGAGAACAAAATCAATTCTGATAATGATGACAGTTCTGCAGGAGATGATCGTTGTTCTAACTTCTCAGTAGAACCTATAAGACCTAATAATGAGTGCCAAAACCAACAAAAAGTTGTTACATAAGGACACATAGTCAATTTAAGGCAATCACGGTAATCGTGCAAATCTTCTGAGGAATCATCTGTCTAATACTTTAAGTTGATTTCCTTCAACATGAGTTTAACATTTTCATGGTAAATGCAAACGCATTCTGTGTGAGTTCCACTGCTTCCTGCCAAAACGCAATGCTTTGTCCTCAGTTTATTTGTTCAAAAACTTCTAGTGCATCCTTATGATGTTGATTTTGGCTAGGACCAATAGGTGAAAAGTTACACACATTATAAAAAAATTGGGTCACTTGACACGAAATTGCCCATATATCATTCTTTTATTTATTATTTTTGTTGGATGTCTGGCCTGGGTTTTGAACGCTGGCTTTACGTCTAATAAGCCAACACACTACCTACTAGACTACGACGACATCATCATCATTTCATCATTTTCAACTTTTGTCGAAATTCATAGTTTCGACAAAAATCACTTTTTATATACAGAAATGTTTCTGAAAAAAATTGAGTAAAAGCAGTAAGAAAATAAAATAAAAGATATTTATTCGGGCAAGCCTAAGATCAAAAACGACATGAAAGGCCACATTTGTTTTTTAAACGCTTTTAAATTCAATAGGGCTTCATTCTTACGTGTGCTTAATAACTCATTAAAAACATTGTTTGAGAAATGGGGATATCACGTATAAATAAAGTTTAGTTGGTAGCATAGATAACTCAAAGTGACATAAGTCGAATTAGGCTGTTATTGCTTGGATCACTATATATATGTACAACTTCCCAAATCTGTATTTATTGTTCAACTGTACACTGGCGAGCAAAAATGGGTAAAAATATAATATATAATATAATAAAATATATAAAAATGGATAAAATACAAAATATTTTAAATCCAATATTTTTTGCAATAAGTAAGAAATTGTAAAAAAAAAATTCAGACGTTGAAATGGCCTGCACAAAGTCCGGATTTAAATCCGATCGAGAATTTGTGGGCAATTGTAAAACGAAAATTGGCACAGTATAAACACCCTCCAAATAACCTTAACGAACTGTGGCTAAGAATTGAGGCAGAGCGGCAAAGTATAAACAGCGAAACCATACAAAAACTGGTAGAAAGCTTACCAAAACGCATTAAATTAAATTAATTCAATTTAATTTAAATAATTAAAGAATAAAGGATTATGGACAAAATGCTGAATTTTTCATTTGAAACGAAACGAGCAAAATTGGATAAATGCTACTAAATAATATTTAAGCTGTATTTTATATTTAAAAGGAAATAATATTAATGATAAGTTTTTGTTTTAGTTAGAGGATAGTCTAAATAAATGTTTAACATATGGATTGTTTTTGTTATTTTAATAAATAAAGTAAAAATATAAGTTTTATATTTTTTTTAATATTATGTCTCCATTTTTGCTCGCCAGTGTATGTGCTTGTTATTATGATAACGTCTTGTGGGTTGTACTACGAAATTATTTTTTTTGCGTTTTATTTTCCTATTGCCATTTTTATTTAATTTTTTGAACATACATAATCTTTACTCGCCATCAACTTTTCGATTATTATATTTTACTATATAATAGCCTTTGTGTTATTGTATGCTATTACAATCCCTTCACTAGTTTTCTATTTTTTCTTTTATTTATTACCTGGGGAAAATAATATTTCTTCTCTTTTTAGAATTAAGTTAATATTGGGACTTATCTTATCAGAAAACAAACACTAAATAATAAAATTTGTAGTAGATTTATAATTTTTATTGATCTGAAATAAGTAAGGAAAGTTAATTAACATTGCTTTACTGCTTTGAAGAAATGTGTTGAAATAATTTGCTGTCGGACCATTAATTTGTGGGATAGAGCATTTTGATTGCCTGTTTTGGTTAGTTAGAAAAATAGATAAAGAGGATTTTGGCTAATGAACACTATTGTAACTATGCAATAGAAAAATCAAATGTTGAAAAGTGCTTTGCTAGGTTTAACTCGAAATAAACACCGAGTACAATGCACTCAGTGAACGCAAAGACTAAAACATTGTAAAAGTTCACAAAGTAATTTTAGAAGACTGGAAAGTAAAGTTGATCAAGATAATTGAGTCTGTCAACGTATCAAAAGAACGTAATAGACATATTGTATATGAATACGGCGCGAGTTACAATGGACCGAGAGGGCAACAAAGCAATGATTCTGAGTACCATTTGAAAATATACGCGAATATGTGATAATGGGTGAAACATAGCTCCATCATTAACAACAGATCCATATGATCGTCATCTAAATGGACTACACATTATGAATCGAGTGCAAAACGTGCAAAAACGCAACAGTCGGCTAGCAAGGTTATGGCAACAATAAATTGGGATGACATGCTCAATGTTCATTGAATATCTTGAAAATCCAAAAATCATTAGCGACTATTATGGTAACGTTATGGAAGCGTGTTAGTGAACTTTTTTGACCAATTGTTAGTTTGAGATCCTATATTGGACTTTCTGTGTTTAATTATTTCGGACCAAATTTGGTACTTTTTCACCCAATTTGTATATGCAACCTGAATCCAAAGGTTCATACATAATTGGTAATTATGTATTTCATTCAGGAAAAGACCTAGCTCTTCACACCACTTATGTTGTGTGTGTTAATTTTATACACGAGTGGCGGAACCTACACTTAAAGTCAATTCCGAAAGGCAAATTTATTAAGAAACTTTTTCGTGGCAATTTTATTTATTCTCAGAGTTTCTGCCACAAATCTACTGAGAGGAAGTCGCCGAAAAAACATTTTTTCATACGTCTGACCATTCCACTAGCCGCCGAAATTAATTCGCAAGTTGATAGAATTCGAAAATAATACTAAATCTAAAACTAAAAATGGAAATTGTAGGCATGCATTGAAATTAATAAAAGCGATTTATTAAAAATCCTAATTTTTGGATATGAAGATAACTTTTTAGGTGTGATATTAAATAAAAAAAATTAAATTTTCCTAAGCCCTTGTATTTACTATTGTACAGAATTTTGATCTTAACAATTTAAATTCTTGTTTATTTTTTTTTAATTTATTTTCTTAGTTTCGTATATTTTTCTCATTCTTTGACTGCCATTATTATTATGTATGTATGTGTTCATTCCTATATAATTTTTCTCTCCTTTTTTAATTCGGCTTATAATCGTTTTATTATTTTCCAATTCATTTAACTTTTATTTTCTAACAGCAATCATCGTCTGAATGATTCCATAATAAAAATGTTTCACTACAATTGCCACTGGCGCGGAACTGATTGCCAATGTATGATTTTAAATTAATAGCTGAATAGTTTAATACAGTATTTAACGCTAAAACAAAACCAATATTACGTTCTATAATTTGCAATAAATTAAGCCCATCTCATACTTCCAGTGTTTCACTTAATTTTCTTTAATTATTTTCTTATAGAATGAGAAAGTCTGAATAAATGTACAGTTTTTAGTTGTTGAGAGTGTTTATCTAAATTTTTATTTATTTCTATATTATTTTTTATTATTCTGTGTTGTATTTTTAGAGGTGCTAATTAGAAATCAATAATCATTCATCATTTCAGCAATTTGGGTTATTCAAGAAAAGAAAAATATGTGATGATTGACGTGAAATTTTTTAGAGCAGAATAGAGAATTTGATATCTAGGTTTGTAATATGAAGAAGATCCAAATTAAACATAATTATTTTATAGTATTGTATGAAGTCGCCGTTGTATATTAGGTAGTGTGTTGGCTTATTAGACGAAAAGCCAGGGTTCGATCCCCAGGCCAGACATTAAAATAAAATACAAAAAGTATTTCTTCGGCGTCTTCCTCTCAGCAGATTTGTGGTAAAAACTCTGAGAGTAAATAAAATTGCCATGAAAAGTTTCTAAAAAATCTGTCGTTCGGAGTCGACTTTAAACTGTAGGTCCCGCCACTTATGTATAAAATTAACACACACAACATAAGTGGTATGAGAAACTAGATCGTAATCCTGACTGAAAGGTTGTAATGACCAATTATGTATGTATGTATGTATGTATGTATTTTATAGTATTACTATTGTTAAACAATATAATTAATTAATTATCATTAAGAAGTAGCTTGGTAAAGCGGTTAAGAGAGTTCAACTGTAAGTCTCAAAATTACGGACTGAGAATGCAAAGAATTTTCATCATGATTTTCGAATTAAAAATTAAGAACCTTTAATCCCATTCAAATGAGCTGTCAAAGATGCCTACTGTCCCTTGTTCCACTCATAGGGGAAGGATGACGGTAAAACAAACTTTGTAATAAAATCAAGTCGTACCACATTATCAATAAGACTAGGACACTTTATTCAGTAAGACTGGGCCAAAAGATTTCTGCAATGAATGAATATCAGGCTTAACTTATTACATTTTTGATATCGTCAGCTTCTTAAAAATAAAATTTTTGTCTTCAAATTATATCAGACCTACCTTTGTAGGACCATATCTCACAAAGAAAATAATAGAAGCAGCAGGAGCAAGTCTGTGTGGCTTAGGGGCATATAAACGAAAACTATTTACTTCAGACCACTAACACCGGCTAAAATGTTACAAAGTCAGATCGAAAGTGAGGTATAGATGTATGGCTAGAAATTCATTAAGCGAATCATCTACATCGCTAAAGTAAAAAGTATGACTATCCAGGAGACAACATACATACATATCTGTGGCAATTAATGATAAGTTGACATAAGTGGTTTTTCATTTTATTACATATTCTTATTCTCTTCTTCAAGATCTATCACTCAGCTTAATTTCATGTATAAAATGTTATTATTAATAAAACTATACGCATTTATATTTTTATATTTATATTTACCAAACACAATTTATTTTAGACAAAACCCTTAATATCTCTAAACACAAAATTCCGACTTAAGCTATTATTATTTAATGCCACAGATATTATACTTGGTATTACGTTATTTGGAAAACGGCTTAAAGTGAAAGCTTTTTATAACTCACGGACAATTGGTAAAAATAAACATGACAAGGAGATATCTCATAATGGGATCGGAACGATCGATTTGCTAAAAGCGAGATATCTCATTTTATTATTTATTTTCATAAATACTTGAATAAAAATAAAGTTTATTTCCTTTTATAGGCACTCACACATACACATCAGAGGTCAGCAATGAGTTTTCAAAACGATGAGTAGATTCGAATCTACTCATCATTTCTGATACTTATACGCATTCATACTTATTTTAATGTCATACTCATACTACTCATATTCAAAGTTTGAAATACTCATGGTACTCATACTTAACAATACGCATGATGTTATTGATTTAGACTCTCCATGACTCATCGTATACACGAATCACAAAATAAGTAGGATTCGTGTACGAACACTACAATACTTACAAGAAGGTTGTGTGTTTCCTCTGCTTGCTGTCTTTGTATTTTTTGCTCATGTGTCTTTTTTTTTTTTGTAAATGCAACAACAACTAATACTGTAAATTTAGACGAATGATTCGAATCAATGGAATCATTTATAAGTATTACAAGTATTTTTCTAAATTTATGAATCTGAATGAGTAGGCGTATGTATCAAACATAGTCCGAATGTTATGAGTTTGATGTCAACGTTGTACTCATACTCATTGCAACTTGTACTTATAAATCAATGTTGTACTGAATACGAATGAAAACAGAGTAGTTGGATTTCAATACTGATGACTCACTCCTACTCAAAATGTCATGAGTACTTATGAGTAGCAAAAAAGCGATTCATTGCCGATCTCTGATAGACAATCATTAACAGTTTCAGATTATTAATTAGGGAGAATTAGTACTTTTATGCATAAATGCTGTATTTTATCCGTTTTAAAGGTATTTTTTACGATTTAGCTTGGTTAAGTTTCCCAAATAGCTATTGGAGGTGTTCCGCTTATAAAGTTGGGTCCAAAAAGGGAGAAAGGAGCGAAAAACGGGCAAATTGGATGCATTTATATTTAGTACTTAGAGTATTCAAAAAACTAGGTTGTTTGTTAAACCGGTTTCCGAATAATTTGAAAAATTGCATTTTTTTGTATTGATAATATCCGACTATGTGTAGATACGATTAACGATGATTTACGGAAAATTGACAACTGGGCTAGTGCTAATGGACTTTGTATTAATCCCTCTAAATCGAAATGTTTATTGCTCTCCAGGTCTAAGAGAGCGTTTGACGTGCCGGAAATTATTATCAGGGGGAATAAAATTGATTTTGTTGAATCGGCATCTAATCTGGGTGTTATCTTTAATGGTCGGCTAACGTGGTCTAGCCACATTAATGTCATCGTTGGTAAAGTTTATGGTATGCTTAGGAACTTATGGGCTGTTATAGATTC
Source organism: Sarcophaga carnaria (assembly GCA_958299815.1). Classification (NCBI taxonomy): domain Eukaryota; kingdom Metazoa; phylum Arthropoda; class Insecta; order Diptera; family Sarcophagidae; genus Sarcophaga; species Sarcophaga carnaria. Next base: position 69,703,391 of record OY283153.1, on the reverse strand, counting down.
GACTCCTTTTGCTATACGCCTGCAACTGGCAAAAACGTTTTTGATTCCTGTTCTTTTATACGGATCTGAAATTTTCGCAAACTGTGATGCGGATGATAGGCGGAAACTCAACTTGGCTTATAATAACATAGCCAGATATGTATTTATTAAGGGACGTCGGGACCATATATCACAATTTTCTTACCAGATATGTGGTATTCATTTTGATAATCTATTGAATATTAAGTGCCTAATTCTCCTCCATAAGATTATTACTTTGGAACAGCCAGTATACTTATTTAGCAGGATTAGATTTGCTAGATCCAACCGCGGTAGGAAAATTATCCAATTAAGGCATAGGACTCTTTTGTCGAAACGACAGTTCTTTATACACACCATCAGTCTTTGGAATGCACTACCTAATTATATTCAGAACATAGGTAATGCAACTAAGTTCAAAAAGGAGTTATACAATCTGTTTAAGTAGTTTGTAACATATTTTGATTGTTTTATACATTTTTACTCTTCATTTTTATTAGTGATTAATTATTTTCATTTTTCTAATTTATTATTTAAGTTTCATTGTATCTCATTATATGAATATATATTTCTTTGTTTGTATTTTTCTTTATATTTGTATCTTTCCTTATTTAGTTTTTTACATATACTCATTTTCTTATCCTAATTTTGTTGTATCGATTGCTATTTCCTGAGGTTAAAACATGTTCTTATTCTTATTCATTTTTATTCATAATGTACTTCAAACATTTCATTACTCATATAATCAATGATTTGTTATTACTTTTTCCTCTTTGATGTACTCCCATAGCACTTTCATTTATAAGATTATTATCTTGTTGTGCTATGATTAATAATAAATAAATAAAATAAATAAAAATAAGAAACCGGTTTCAAAACCGGTTTCGAAACCGATAAACCGGTTTTTTATTTATTGTTATTTTTAATGCAAAAATGACCCAATAAATTTTTTTTAATTTAAAGAAAAAAAGTTTATTTTTTAATTTAAAGAAAAATTTATACAATAGGGGGTCCCATGGCCACCTTTTTTGTAGAAATACCTCACAAACGATGCCTGTTAATGCACTGATTACGAGAAAAAAAAATATTTTTTTTGTAATAGAATTATGATATTACGTTGTTTTCTTTAACTTTTCATGAGAACGTTTTAAAGTTTTGAATTTCAATAAAAAACAATTGAAAATCACATTTAAAAATATTTTTTGCAATTCTAAATTGATTTTTATATAAAATTGACCAGAGTTGCATTGATAAAAAATTGCAAAAATTCATTTTTTACATAACTTGAGATATGCACTGTTTCATTGTTACCACAGAATTATTTTAAATAAAAAAAAATTTAAATTATTTTTCCCGCTATAAGCGCAAATTTCGGAATTGTCAAGATTTTTAAGAGCTGATAGGGAACTAGAAACCATTTTTCATTTTTAAACTAATCCAAACTACATCACCCGCGCAACGCCGGGTACAATCTGCTAGTAATATATAAATGCATCGTTTAAGTTTCTAATTTATTATTGCTTTTTGTTAAACCATTTTCAAAACCAAGGAGAATTATTAAAAAAAGCAAATGCAGGTTGATGTAAAATGGGCGCTTTTATTATAAGCAAGAAATGTTGATTTTATCTCTATGTAAACCGAGAAACTGATTGCTTCATAAATTATCGCACAATTATACAGATAATTACATTTTTTTTCGTTATTAAATTACCTCTGAGTATCTTTGTCCAATATTTTGTGCATCACCTGACAGCTAGGTGAGACGATTAAAATATGACTTGACTTCAAATTCTGAATCAGCAGCCTCAAATTAACTCACAGTAAAAGTTTCAGAATTTTATCTCAACTGTTTCCACTCAATGTCCAAAAGAGTTAAGTATGTTTAATAACATTTTTCCAACAAATAACATATCTATTATAGGTTCTAACGTGACTGCATGTATACAACTCTTCTCTATATAACTCTTCTGAAAATTAATAGAAAGCCATCATTATTATTATTTTCAATTCTTGAAAATATCTCAATAAAGATTTGAATGCATATTTAAATAGAAATTTCAAAATACTTTTTAGTATTTAAATTACCATTTTATGCTTCCTCTTCATGTTTTGTGTGTGTTTCACATTAAATCTAAATATGTATGTGGTATTGTTAAACAAAAGAATTTTCGTCCAAAGGGACACATATTTCCTATCAACTGGAAATTATTAAAATTCTGTTGCGTTTACTCTATGCACGTTATCGTAACGACTTGAATAGTTTCTCTTATACTGTCCCTATAAACAGTTCTCGTAATATTTGGTTTAAGAAAGTACAAAGGATGATACTGTTTATCGCTTGAAATTTTTTAATAGTTTTGAGGCAACACAACTTTTTTTTCGTTTGTTCTTCATTGAAACACACATAATACTGGAACCCATAAGATTGCATGCTTCTACATATTAAGACAAAATAATTGTGAACATTGCTTTTTAAGACCAAAATACTGAAGTCCTTTCCAACAGTAAGTCTACATCAATTTAATTTGGATTGTGGAATGGAAATGAAAGTCTTACGTGAAATATTTTAAAGTTACGTTTGATCAGCTTTATTTAAAATTCAGAGTCAGGTCGCAATTAAAAATGAAATAAAATATGAATTCAAAAAAATTAACTTCATTTCATATTGTCCTCACTTCAAGAATTTTTTTTTTTCAGGAGACAGTTCCGTTAATGGCAATTGACATACATAATTGGTCTTTACAAAATATTACGACCTAGCTTCTCACACCACTTATGTTGTGTGTACTAATTTTGTACATGAGTGGCGGGACCTACAGTTTAAAGTGGACTCCGAACGACAGATTATTGGGGAACCTTTCATGGCAATTTTATTTACTCTCTGCTGAAAGAAATATTTTTTTTTCATATTTTCGTTTTGATGTCTGACCTGGTGTTTGAACCGTGGCCTTAAGCCAACACACTACCTAATAAACTACAGCGGCAATTGAACGTGCATTAATTTTAAGTTGCTTTCCATACTATTGTACATACCACTCCTGAATGTTGTCCAATACATTGTGAACTATGAATTTTATTGAATTTTCCCATGCTAAATTTCTTTTTGCAAATCGTTACAACATGGATCAAATATTTATCTTTCGACTATTCTTAACAAATTTGGCACTATTGAAATTATTGATTTCATGCTATCTCGATATAAAATTTCAGGAAAATTCGGGAGTATCCATAAAATGATATGGAAACATGCTGCGCACCGTTAACAACTCCATTCAGATTTTCACTGATGGCTCCAATTTAAATCGAACTGTAGTTGGTGGTATTTTTCCGCAATCGTAAGACTTAGCTGAAACCATAAGAATCCGGCGGCAATTATACTCGTACATACAAGTATAAGAAAGTATATTCTCTTACTTTCTGATGGCTATACAATTGTTAAAGCGCTAGGGTTCAGAAGTAATGAACTTCAATGAAAATACATTGCTGCCCCGAACATGAGATATCGTATGGCTTTTACATTATATGGATACCGGGATTTAATGATGTTCCAGCTTACTGTAGTGCGGATGAAATGCAAGGTCATAATGATGGATCCTGCCAACTGGAGTTTGGCGTCCAATGTTGAACGCACTAAAAGTTTGATTATTGAAGTCTTTACTGTGCATTGTAACATTGGCAATTATGCAAGCGTTGCAGATGAATTTTGCATGATATATGATTATAAGGTAGAGCAGGCAACTATTCTTTACATATTTGCCAGCACTATTGCACTTGGTGTCTAGTAAACGGATAATGAACTATCAGTGATAGGCATTGGTAGTATAAACCCCTCAATCAGAATATCCGAATGGTTCAGAATGATGCAGCTAATTGATTCGGTTCCAGTCGAAATAGTTTATATTAATATTGTTTTGTTATATGACTAAACCTGAGTCATTTCCGCAGAAATGTTTAATGGACATTTAGCTTTGGAATACATTCAGTAGCTGCTCTCAATAATTTGTCTGTTGCGAGCTGCACGTTGATTAAGTAAGTGAGAGTAGGCAAAATTTGGAGATGAAATGATAGTTTCAGTCGTGTAGCCAGTTTGCTTAATGCGTATATGATTTCAGAGTTCAGCTGATAACCTTTTTTCAGAATATAATGTCCGTGCCACTATGAACCTCCTTCATATGTTTGACTGAACATCTATAGTTTCAAGCAAATTTTGCTAGTTTAATTAAATACCAATTTTTTTCGGAATATTACGGAAATGCAAATGTTAGTTAACATTTTTACCAGAAATATCTCATACATCTTACTCATGGTATAACACACATACCATGCCATTTAAAACTAGTCGAGTCTGTAATTCTTAGTCGAGTATATTATTTTTATTAAGAAATTTGGACAATCTTTGGAAATATTGCAATATAAAATACACTCGTTATACTATGTTCAGACTTTTATTGAGTCAATATTTGGATTGTTGATTACAATATTTTAAGTGTTTAGACATAACAATATACGCAGTTCAGCTGCATATTCAATATTCATTTGACAGCTAGTAAACAAAACAGCTGGCTGTTTCAACAACATGGTTCTTTTTTTTTTTTTTTTTTTTTTTTTTTTTTTTTATTGGTTTGTCGTTGTTGATATTTCAATTGTCAAATATCAATAGAAAGTGTTCGGATTATTGTAATATGCTCACTGAACGTACTTATGACTGTGATGTATTTCAAGTTTTAATCAATATTATAACAATTTATGAATTTATTCAGCAATAATTATATTTTATATGAAATATTGAGATCAATAATGCCGTTTATTGCGATTTACTCAATATAAGTGCATGTCTGAATATAGTATTACATTCGGTAGAGTGTGCATAAATACAGTATGTACATACATACATACATTTTAAGCATTCATATAAAAGCATACAAAAGCATTTGTTGTACTCGCACTCCATGAGTGTTCATGTGTGCCTACATTTAAATGATTTTTTTCTGATCATAGAAGAAATAGAAAATGATATTTATTTTCCTAAACTTACAAGAGAAACTACGTTTACAATTTGTTTTTTCTTCCACTTGTTTAATTTTATTGAAATGAATAGAGATGCCTTTCGAATTTATAGCACAAATGAACTGAAAAGAAATACCATTTGATAAATGCAATTCATGAAAATATTTATACTCTATTCTGTATTTGTATACTATTGAGTGTCATATTTTCATGCTTAAATTCTTTTGTTGTTAACAATAACTATTGAAACTCTTAATATTTAAAAAAACCGTAGAAAGAAAATTGTTCACACAACTTCTCAATTGCAAATCTTTATATTTTAAAACATTTTTTTTCTGTGCACTGAAATTTATCCTGACATTTAGGATATAAATCTGATATTCCATTGTATTAAAGGTAGTCAATAAACTTTTAGTGGAAGCATTGCAGTCTTTGTCCCTTATAGTACCAAACAGAGCCGGCCAAATCGAATAATCAGATTTAGATACAGATATTAGTTACATATTTTTGGTGACTTCCAATCCAAATAAATAAAGCAATAAAATATGGCACATAACTGCTCTGAAACACAAATCGTAAAATTAATTCAAAATTGTAGAGCTTCATAAATCGTTGTCTTTGAAATATTCTCCAAATACGATGACTTACAATTGTTTACTTACATAATTAGTTATTATAATCCTTCAGTCAGGATTACGACCTAGCTTCCCACACCACTTACGTCTTGTGTGTCAATTTAACACATGAGTGCAGTTTAAATTGAACTCTGTACGACAAATTTTTGAAAATCTTTTTGTGGCAAATTTATTTATTCTCAGAATTTTTGTCAGAAATCTGCTGACAGGAAGTCCCGATGCCGATTTAACGCGTATCATGCAGGTTATATGCACTATTCTTAGAGATATCTGCAAACTCTTTTCGGACATTAAATGCTAATAATTAAGATAAAATTGTTAAAATATTACTGTGATTTAATTTGAGACTGTGGATTCAGAATTTGAAGTCAAATCATATGCAAATCGTCTAGCCTGGCTGTCAGGTGATGTCCAATATATTGGACAAAGGGGTCATGTTTCACATAGACATACATATGTAAGTGTAATTTAATAACAAATAAAAGTGTAATTATATGTGTAATTATGTGATAATATATGTGTAAATAAATTAGTTTCGCCATTTACACAGGCATAAAATCTACACTTCTTGCTAATATTAAAATCGTCCATACTACATTAACCTGCATTTGTTTTTTCCTAAATTTTTTTCGTTCCGAAAATGATTTAATTTAACAAAAAACAATGAAAAATTAGAAATTTATTCGATACATTTATATACGTATTACAGTAAACACTCTATAAATAACGGTATTATCCGCAAAACTCTTTTTACCGCCGTGGGCGCTGCATTACTTCGAAAAGAAAATTTTTCTGCAATTATTCTTGCTTTTGAAAGTTCAGCATGAACCTGTCTTCAGCAGGTTTGAGCTGGTCTTCCTGTTATTCTACTTTCTTTAGATTCCAGACAGTGACAATCCGAGTGAACTGATCTACTGTATTTTTGATCGCTTTGATCTGTGCTTTAAGTTCAGCGTTCGATATTATATTGCGTCAGAACATTCGGAGATTTCTTAAAATAAATAATGCTTAATTCTTGATATTGGATGCAGCATTGCTGGTTTTACAGTCATAAAGTATGAGTTAATTGCCCGAACTATTGGCGAACCCAAATGATCCTTCTGGCGTAGTTACTAGTATTTGAAATGACATTACGGCCTGCATTTCAATTCCACCATTTTAAGATTTTCTTCTGTATAACGCAATTGTATATTAGGAAGCATAGGTTGCCAGAGAGTTAGCTTGCTGCCAAGTCCCCATTACGATATCTGGTTTTGAGTTGTACAAAAACATAAATAAGATAAAGCCCTCTTCTGACAATGAAATAAAAATTTTTTTTGTTTTTTTCAGATATACGAGCCGAGATTTGAAATCACGATTTCTTGTCTAGTAACGTCGGTGACTACCTATATTTCTATCGTCAAAAGACAGCCTAGTCGTTACGAAAATCTTCATCAACAGAATTACTATGCCTGCTTTTTATAATGTTATTAATAATTTTATTATATTACGAGGACAAAATAAACTGTATTTGTCTACTCTAAAAAAATAGAATAAGGCCCCGATTATGGTTTACAACAGTTGTTTTTAAATGTTGTCAGCACTGTCAAAAACTTACAACAGCTCATTAGCTGTTGTGTTGTTGCCGTGGTTAGTTTAAAAAGGAAATGGAAAAAAATTTTAAATATATATAACTGGAAAGAATTTTATAGAAAAATAACCAATAAAAAGCAGATGGAAAAGCTGGTCAAGTTAAGGACAGCAAATCCTGACATTGGCCTAGGCAAGTTACCATTTGGAGTAAATAAGACTCAGCACAAAGAGACATGGGAGAAATTTTCATTGGAGCTAAATGGCTAAGGTCCACTCATTAGAGTTGCAAAAGAAAGTAGATAATTGTAAAAAATTTTAAGTACAACATAAAAATGGTTCTGATTTTGTTACTGGTATGGACTCATTATAAAGCCAATTTGAATAGAAAATTGGCTGCCAATAAAAAAAATTTTCAAGCTGCTGGTGGTGGTCCGATGACGGAAATAAGCAGAGCACAGTAGAATTGGTGTCTATACAATCGCAAATAAATCCAAATGGATCTGCAAATTCGATTCAAATGATGTGATATCGTGATTCGATATTGAAGGCCTTCAACTAGCAGTAACCGTTTAAAAATATTAAAAAGGCAAGAAATCAACCAACAGGAGATATTGCTTACGTTAAAACGCCTTGAGAAGAACTCATATAAAAATTATCAAATAAATAAAGAAATGCTAGAAAAAAAGGCTGCGTTCCAAAATCTATTATTGAAAGGCAAACTATTTTTAACCCAAAAAAAAAATTTAAATGTAAAATATTTATGTATATATGTGTTTTAGTTTTAAGTAACTACGTGATCTAAATGGATTTTAATGTGATATGAAGTTTTTTTATATTTATATACTTTAATTTTAAGTACTTTTGAAATGAATTTATTGCAATACATACAATAAAAAATATAATCAAGCAAAAACAAATTTTATTTAAAAATATAAACGCTAATAAAACTTTTAACTGTTTACTGTTCTTTTAAACTTCACTATGCGTTTAAATTTTTTTAACGTAATCATTTTTGTTTTCAATTGACAGTTTTATACACTCAGGAATGTATTTTAAAGCAAAAGTGTACTAACATTGAAGAAAAAACCAGTGACATACACAACATCTAGATGTTGTAAACTATAATCAAGAAAGTAATAAAAGTTGTTGTGTCTCTGTTACAACACAACATTTATGTGTTGTGAACCATAATCGGGGGCTAAGGTAAACAAAAAACAACAAAACAACAATGGAGTTAGGGTAGCAAAGGATTAGAATAAGAAAACATTAGAATAAGAAACAGCAAAAATTCGACAATAGGAATATGTAGAGAATTCTAATAACAAAACTATATAGAAACACTAAGGTTTACACGTTTCTAGACTGTAGTCAGTCAATGTGTTTTAGTAAAAAGCGCGACATGCAAACATCGATAGAACCATTGAATCTGGGAAATTTTATTATTGAAGAAAAGTATCGTTCATAAACCTGATATAAATTAATTGATTAATTGATAACTTAAGTTGTGAATTAAAAAAAACAAACATTAAAAAATAAAGAAATAACAACAGATAAAACAAAAAAAAAATTAATTCTACAACTACTTTCGTAGAATGTACAAATACACTCATTCTTAAAAGAAAAGGCTTGAGTAAATAATTATCCTTCAGTTAATACATTCGGTGAGCTTGACTTTCTTCGGGGTATTGATGTTAAGTTCCTCTTTTACTAATTGGCGTCAATTTCTAATTTTTAGCGCCTACGGAAAATAAATTTCTGGGTTAAAAGTTGAATTCTGTGCAGGCTTGTATATGCTTTTTACGCAATCAAAAGAAATTGCTTTAAAAAAGCAACAAATTATTTCCGAAAAGTTACATATGAGCTGAATGAAGACATACTAAATAAACTACCAAAGCATAGGAAGTTTTTTAGTATATTTAAAACTATTTGAACTTTAAACTTCCCCCGTATATATATTTTCATGCTCCATAAACATACAAAATTAGTTCATCTTTAAGCACTCTTCTAATTTTTCTCTGGCCTTGAATTTTATCTTTCTTGGTCTACTTTTTATCTCTTCACATACATATTTACATATGTAGATGCATATATGTAAAGTTTGTATATGAGACATGATAAAACTTTTATAATGCCAATGGCAGTCTAAATTACTTTTTGTTGGCTTTTCGCTTTTTTACATGTACAGAAGCGGTTGAATTGAGAAATTGTAACAATCGTAAGAGAGTGGAATATGTAACAAAATGTGTTCAAGTCTTTATTTAAACTAAATATAAAATTGTTTTTATTCAATTCAGATTTTCAAGTGCGTATTCAAATTAAAAATATTTCGAAAATATTTTGTATACAGTGGTGGTCAAAACAATTGCAACTGAGAACACAGCAAAAGTCTTAGTACGGCAATATATTTTAGCAATTTCATGAATTTTAGCCAAAAGTTTGTATAAAAACTTAAAGTTTATATATTTAATTTATTCATTTATTTCTGTTTCATTATAAAATAAAATTTTTTTTAAATTTTTCATAAAACAAGAGAAAAATAAAGAAAAGTTGCAGACGACTCCATAGGTACCATCAAGGAGAACCCTGAGAAAATTTAAAACTCAAAGGTTTAATATATATTAAATTGTTATCCCTTAAGTACAAGGACTCCATTTAACCCATTCGGAATTGAATGTACAAGTTTTGTTTAGTGTTTTCTGGTGACACCATGAACAAGTTTTTCGGTTGACCTTTGTTTGAGATTTAGTGATTACGTAACCGTTCTTTCAAATCATCTCCTAAGGACTCTATTGAAGTCATATCGGGTCATTGTGCAAAAATATTAAACTTTTTTTGTTGTCAAAATATATTGCCGTACTAAGACTTTTGCTGTCCACTGTATATGTGGTTTGTTGTATCTCTTTTTTCCTAATTCCCTATTTAAAAAAATGCTTTTTATTTATTCTATTCACTATTTTACTGATCATGTCAAATAAAAACTAATTTCGACACTTTACAACAATAAAAAATCAAGGTTGGTAGAAAAAGTCGAAATTGAAGTGCTCTCTTATTCCTGATATTTTTAGTAACAGAATTAACAAAATATATTTCTTTTTAATAATTTTGTTTTTTATATTTTGAATTTGAATAAAAATTTAATTTAATTTCTATTTTTCCTCTATACATGCAACCTTTTATGAATCAACCATGACCAGCCAAGAACTGATGTTCTCCAGTGAGGTGTTGTATTAGGAATAAGGTGAAATGTCCACTATCTCTTTAAACAATCCTTCCATCTTGACAGCTTATGCACACGAAAATCCTAAAACGAAGTGTGTTCGCTGAATTAACCCTAGGAGCAGTTGGCACGTGACCCAAATTTTATCAAAATTTCATCTTGAGCGATGAAGCTCATTTTCATATTGGTGGGTACGTTAATAAGTAAAACTGCCGTATTTGGGTCACAGGAAACCCACTTGTAGTCTTACAGCGGCCATTGCACCCATTACGAGCGACTGTTTGGTACGACTTGTGGAGCGGAGGCATCTATGGCCCATATTTCTTTAAAATGAGGACGACGCAACCATTACCGTCAATGGAGACACCACTCTTCATGGTATTGATGTGAACGGTATTTGGTTTCAACAGGATGGTGCAGCTTGCCACATTTTTCATGATTTATTCCGCCAAACCTTCGACGGCCGTTTAATTAGCTGAAATGGTGACGTCAGTTGGCCGCCAAGAAGCTGCTATTTGACACCCTTTAACTATTTGCTATGGGGCGTCGTTAAAGAGAAGTGTTATGCCAACACACCAGAGATAATTGAGCATTCGAAGGCCAACATTCGTGATGGCATTGCCGATATACGATCCATACACTCAAAAAAGTGAACGAAACCTTCAACCATATTCGAATTTTATCGGCTATTAAAAACATTATGTAATCTTATCTATTCTAAAAGTAATCTTTCGCAATATTATTCTAATTTACTTTTGATCATTAACCCAAAATATTGCCAAAAGATTAGGAAGAAGACATATCACCAATCGGTATTAATATTTTGAATTTTTGTTAATTAACTTTACTTTATTGCCATCGAGAAGAGTGACAAAAGTTTCAGTCAAAAGGTTAATTAGTTTGTTTCTTGACGTCGCTTGAATATATAATTTTTGAAATTCTTTTATCATTATTAATATCAAAGAAACTGAAAATTTTAAATATATATTTCGGCTCTTTATTATAAGAGCTTTTATTTTCTTACTTGAGTTTCTGCAGTGTTTATGATATTACATGAAAAATTGAGCATATTATGTATTATTATTTGCCAAGTTTTTATTGACATGAGCATTCGGTGACGCAAATTGCTACAAGAATAATTAGGTATCAAGGGAAATTTTGTACTTGTTGAGATTTCTTTGACAATTTCTTCCCAGCAGATTTGTGGAAAATACTCTGAGAGGGAATAAAATTGACATGAAAAGTTTCTAAAAAATCTGGCGTTCGGATTCGACTTGAAACTGTGGGTCCCGCTAATCATATATAAAATTAACGCATACAACATAAGTGGACTGAGGTGTTGCACTGACCAATTGGAGGTAGTTGTGAAACTACTATAGTTTTTCTCATTGATAATAATAATGGATTTATAATAAAATTGTAGTTGTTAATTAATTTTATTTTTTATTAGTGAAAGTGTAAAATGTAATTTGTCTGTTGGGATTTGTAGCATCAATTTTGGTAACTGGCAGCTCAAGTAGCTCAAATTCCTAATAATCCAGTACGCTTCAGTAATTCAAGATACTCAATACAACTTGTAATTAGAAATTTTTAAGTCTGTTCACACCATACGTGTTAAGTAATGATTAGTAAAACCGTGTGACAGTCAAAATACACCCAGCTAATGACATAGTTTAGGTCATGAGCTTTGATGAGTAATATTTTTTTATATTTCTCGAACCCTCCAAACTCATTTTATTTGACTGTATTTTTGATCTTTTCACACAAAATTATTGATTACCCAACTATTTTTTAACCTATTTTCAAACTCCAAAGGAAAAGGCAACAGGTGAACCTTTAAAATGGTATACATAAACAAATGTATGTCTCAAACTTACTTACATGTTACGAGTTTTGATCGGCTAAACTTGAAAAATATGATTCTTTTCTCATTTTTTCAAGTTTAGGTATTGTTAATTGCAAAACTTTATTAAAAAATATAAAATAGTTGATGACATTCTGAAGGTGCATTATCTTCTGAAGAGATTGACTCTTCGTTTGATGAAATCGGACAAAAATTGACGCAGTTATTATTTATATCTTCACAAGATAATGCACATTCAAATATGTGAATGTAATTGATTGCTAATCGTAAACGAAATTTAACAGGTATGGTTCAGACCCATTTCCTATCGTTTTGTGTTCGAAAACATGACATTATCCTCAAAACTTAATTCATTATTAGTTTTGTGAATGACCCTTATCAAAGTTCCTAACAAAGTTCCCCATTTAGATCATCTGAATCGCTGTATATTAACTTACGGGATTTGCGGTAATTTTGTATGGAGATAAATAAGTTCAATAATCTGAATTGAATATTTGGTAACTGAATGAAACCGCTCCAACTTGTAATTAATGGAAAACCCTAAAGTCGTAGACTTAAGTTATAAACTCAAAAATGAATTTAATTTGAATTCTGTTACTTTTTAGTTGGCATACTTTTTTTTAATTACACAAATAAATAATAAGATTCTCTCAGACCACGTTGCATATGAGTATCAAAAGTTGTTTCTATATAAAATTAAGCACTCATACAACACGTTGTACGATATTTTAGAATATATTTGCGATTTTATATTTTTTCAATATTTTTATCTTTATAAGGTGATGAAAAAATTAAACCTTTGTTAGTTCTTTTTGTTTTATTTTTCTCTTGTTTTAAAAATTTTAAAACGGTAATTTTTAGATATTAAATAATAAATAGAGTATGTGCGTAAACCTATTCCACCTTAACAGATAGCCTATAGAATCAAATTTCTGAGTAAATTTATTTGATAAAATTTGTACAACAATTTAAAGTTACTTTCATCCATTCTGACAAATAAATGGCAATACCTAAATATATTTTATTTTTTTACGGACACGTCATTTACGTTAGAAACTTTCATCATATTTTATTTATCTCACGTGTGTTTACGCTACTGGGACGGCATTAGCACCTTTTGATTTAAAATGTTTCTTTTGATTTTGGTGGATTTTTTAATGTGTGATAAAAGTAGTAAATTAGGAGAGAAAGAAACGTGACTGAATGGTGGTAGAACCAAAGATAATAATAAATAAAAATAAATAAAACACATTTTATATTTCGAAAAGCATTTGAAGTTTCAAAAATTCTGATAGCATTTCGTTAGTTATACTCAGGTGTTTTCTATATGCTTAAAGACTCAAAAAATGTTTCTTTTTTTATTGTTTATTTTCCTGCACAAGAAAGTAAGTTTCACAATTATATTGCAGGAATATTTAAATGCATTTGAATTTATTGCAATAAAATTACAACTCCCATAAAGGAATTAAATTGAAATAATTTATTACAAAAAGGAAACTTAAATGAAACTAAATTTAAATTAATTAAAATGAAAGAAATTAAAAAAACTTAAAAGCAAATTATATAATATAAAATTATACAAATTATATATATAATATACTTTAGGTGCAGAAGATATTTTCAAAGGCTATGGGATTTGATATCGCTTTAACTATTTCCAGGAAAAATAATTTGTACCGAAATTTGGGCAAGATTTCCCATAAGTTTTTGTTGATACACACACTGCACTTGAAAACGATAATGGTGTTGTGTGGGGTTCGTCGGTATTTCTTATACTGTTTTGAGATAAAGCTTTGATCAGCAGACTTGTTCTTTATGAATAATGGGTGTTTTGTACAGATAATTTTTTTTTAGATGAAGATAATTTCTTGGCCTTTTTGAAATCGAATCAAGTCAAAAGAAATCGATCAATCCATGATCTGTTCCATTCTACGGCGGCATTTTGCTATATGTACAATTCAATAATCGGAATTCTATTGTATAAATGAATCATAATTAAAAAATGCTCACTGAGAAATGCAAGTGAATGAAACTACGGATTAAGTGAGTGGAGAATATATGCAATAACAGAGTTTATATTGTTGTATAAAAACCTGTAACTACAAATTTCTATCTCTAATATATGTGATAACCTGGCGAAGGCGCTCAAAAAGCAGAGGCGCCTGGAAGGATGTGTTTATGGCCAATTAATAATAACGATAAAATCTGTGGTCACAAGTAATAAGAGCCTAAGTCGACTTAGGTCAATTTGAGTTATGCATTCTATCATATTCCACTAACAGAACTTTATATTTACGTAAAATTTCCATCGCTTTAACAATGGTTTTTAATAAGTTATTAATAAAAACATGTTGATCTAAGTTATAATAAAGCCGCATTGCATTTATAACAAGCGCTTAAAAATAACAAATCAGCCTTTCGTTACTGTTTTTGAACTTGGGCTTGCCCGTATAAGGGCCATTATTACAACTTCCCGTTAAAGTTGTGTTTAATTAAAGGTAACTTTAGCTAAAGTGAACTTTAAAGTCACCTTTAACTTCTTTTCGTTATTACAACCTAATGATAAAATAAAGTTAATTTTTTCATAAATATGGCAGTGCCGGAGCAATGCCGATAACACTGCTCAATTAAATAATTTTTTTTGTTGTATATGCTCATTATGTATATATTTTAAGTTGCCATATAGAAAATAATAGATAACATGGCAAGTTCTAACATAAACTTAACTTAACTAAAAGTTAAAGATAGGACGATCCTCTCTTTAGCATAGCGCTCACTTCTACTTTATTGCCCACTTATAATAATGAAAAACAATTTATCTGCCCGTTAAAATCCTCCCTTTAGTTAACGGCAAGTTGCTATATGTACAATTAATGGCCCTAAATGTCTAATTTTGCAACAAATTTTCTCTAACAAAATTTCGCAATTTATTCAGGAAAACTTCTGTATACAAAATGTATTTTTTCTAGAAAGTATCATTTTCGACTTATTGCTTGGGATCACAGATAATTTTTTCTTTTCAATTTTCAACTAAAATCATTATTTTACGGAAAGTGTTTTTTGTGTTACAGAAATATTATGTTGTTAGTTTCTTTTTTAATTAAACTGCATATTTATTAAAATTTTTCCAATTTTTATCATAGTTTTTAATGTATTTTTTTAATCAGATAAGTATAATATTATTCTACTTTTATCTTTTATTTGTAGAACTTATTCAAACAGTTTGAATTTAAGAACGACAAAATCGTTACGGAAAGGCAAAAGAAAATGAAAAAACATTTTTCATTTATTTTTATTTCATTTTGAAAATTCTCATTTTTTACTCTTCATTAAATTTTCAATCGTTGCTTTTCCTTTACGTCGTCCTTGTACTTATTTCTGGCATACAATTGTATTCATGTTTGAGCTTTTGTCTTCGACATTCATGGCGCTTAGTGAAGTTAAACTGATGCAAACATTCGAAATAAATTTAATTTACCCTTTCTTTGAATACGTATCGGCATCCGTATAATTTAATTAATTTTTACGAAAATTATGATAAGAAGCCGACATTGTATTTGAAATTTTTTAATTGAATTTTAAAACTTCTTATAAAAATATTTCTTCAATAAAAAATTTGTGCAATATTGTGATCAAGTAGTTTAATTTCTTTTTTTGTGGAACGTGTGTTGGCTAACTAATAGAATACTCCGAAATCTTGAAAAAAGAATTTTAAAAATATACTTTTTTCAGAGTAACTAATTGCTAGGAAATGTCTCTTAATAATGTCGACGATAAACTGTAGTTCTCAACATTCATGGATAAAAAATTCACACATAACATGGCTTGGTTGAAAATTTAGACCATAATCCTAACTAAATACTTGTAATGACCAATAGCGTATGTTAACGTATGCGAACACTTATTTTGGTTGGTTGATAGTGACGAGCTTAATCTGTGAGTGTTCCTTAAGGTGTAAAGAACATTACCGTCTGATTTAAATTTTATAAAAGATATGCAATCATTTTATACAAAGATACTCCACAATAAAAATATTTCAGAGAAGTTAGAACTGGAAACTTCGCTTAATTAGTTTGTTTTGATTACAAATTTCATAAATTATTAATTAAGTTCTCATATGATAAATTGAACTCAATAATGCCTTATGTGTGAACATCTTCTCAATAGATACATTTAGGAATCTACTTTTACATACTGTGCATAACAGAAGAAATCGATAAGATTTTAAAATTGGTTTTATTCACTCTTTTTCCTAATCTGAGACGTATTTCAATATGAACGAAAAACAAAATTTTAAGGTGAAACAAAATAAAAAATATAAAAAAACGTTATTAAGAGCGCGGCTATCATATCCTTAAATACGCTCGACAACACAACACATTCTTCGAATTTCAATCCAAATATGAAAAAACTTCTTACCTTCGATAAGTTGACTATAAGGTTTGATTAGGTCATCATTAGGATTATTCCATTCAAAGTCCCATTGTGTTACCCAGTGTAAGTTCCCTCGTAGTGATTAGGTTGTTTTATTTAAGTTTCAAGATAGGAACAACTTAATAAAAATACCGATTTTATTACCACATATAAATTTACTTAAATTCATTTCGCATACAAAATCAAACATAACTTATCATGAATTTGTTTTCATTTTTCACACTTGAACTTAACAAAGTTTTTCTTTAAACTCATTGATCTTCTTCTTTCGGTCAATAATCTTCGAAATTTTTTATTGCTTTTAATTTTTCTTTTTTCACTCCAACTGAATGCAGTGATTTCAGGCGAGCATGTGTTCACTAACATTTCATGAAGTCAAACGGCAGTAAGTGAACTGAACCACAACATCGACAGCAACAATGGTGAGCAGCTGGAGAGCAATATTTAAGGACATAAGAATGAAACGAAATGTATGAATGTTTATTTGAGCAGATAGAGCTGCCATTTGATTTTATGATATACATCCTGAAATTCTTTTGCAGGAATTGATTGCAATATCGAGTTAACAACCGTGTATGCCACAGTTTTAAAACATTTTTTTTAAATAAATCATTATTTCACGTTAGGGTATTGTACTGTTATAATATGCGATTATATTGAAATTTTTATTTAATTTTAAAGTTAACATACATAATAATAACATACATTACAAACCTTCAGTCATGATTGCGACGTTGTTCCTCACACCACTTATGTTGTGTGTGTTAATTTTATACATAACTGGTGGAACCTACAGTTTAAAGTCGACTCCGAACTATTGATTTTTGAGAAACCTTTCGTGGCAAATTTATTTACTTTTAGAGTTTTTGCCAGAAATCTGCTGAAGGGAAGTCGCCGAAGAAATTTTCAAATTTCGTTTTATATGTCTGACCTGGTTTTAAAGTTAATAGGTTTAATAAATGAGCATCATTTCTTTAGATTTTTTTGGTTAAAATAAAGTATGGCATCTATAAAATAAGAAAATAATATTTTTCATTTTTAAAAAATTTATTAATTTGTGTGCACTTAAAGGTACAGGTACATTTGGGTTCTCGGTGATCCTTTATTGTCATCTCATTGTATCGGAATTAGAAAAGTTGGTTGACGAAGAGACATAAAAGGGAGTAGAATTTATGAACATTAGATTTTAATTGACAGGAAAAACTTCTGCACCAAGAGTAAACAAAATAGTGAAAGGACAACAGAATAGACTTTGAGATAGCATCTAGTACAAGTGTAATGTCATATTTTCGGTCGGATGTAAGTGGCGTAAATAGTGATAACATAAAATAACTTGAAGTGTTTCTTTCACCGTTTAAAGCAACTAATGAAGTTGAAGATATCATTGAGATTTATGAAACATTATACCAGTGAACATAGCATAGAATTTTTGGGTCTAGATCGCAGGTTTCATAACTACAGACGATGCAAAATAATACACAAAACTGGAAGTTAATTAGAAATAAAGTTGGAAATAAAACATAAAGATTTGGTACCGTAAGTTAACCGTTAAGCTCATATATTAAAATCACGCCTATATTAAGTCGCATAAGATGATTGCTGATAAAGCTCGATATAAATGAAAACAAATGGCTACCGATGCCAAAACCAATAAGTCCTTTAAAAGTGCACCTGACAAATATTTTGAAAATGTTCGCCCACATGAAATCTTTAAATCAGCTGGTTCCAGCTACAATTCTACCTGATTAAATTGTTTGACTCTACACATACATCAGTTGTGCAATTACTTATACCTTTCATAAACCGGATATGCGCGGAATAAATTAAAAATTTTCAGTCTCATCGTTTTAAGAGATTGGTGTTACATTTGCAAGTTCGAAAAATATCAACATTTTAAATGGCATTGAAAATGTTAATTAATTGACCTAGACTGTAATACTGTACGGTCCAGAAGACTTGTTTTTTTGTGATTCGCAAGAACCCTCTTAATGTCACTTACCAAGGAGTATATTAGGCATACTGGTTCGAATTCTGGCGAATTTAAATTGCTTAAACACAATTCAAGTTAAAAGTCTTTTTATCTGGCTTAATGGATATCGTACGTACTTTTCTAAAGTCGGAATCGAACTAACAATGTTACCAGTCCTTTTAAAGACACAGATTACATCCCCTAAAAAAGAAAATCGCGTTAATTGTTATTACTTCTTTTAATCGCCAAATTCTATGGCAACACTCATATGCTTCAATATAAATATGTGTAAGCGTATAATTAATTGGAAATAAAGTTCGAATGCTATGCAAGCGATTGCCATGTCCAACTGCTGTAATTAACTGTAGTGAAGAAATGTCGTCAAATTAATTGTGTTACCATCACAGACCGAAAAAAGGCAACAATTTAATCATATTGGTATGAGTGTGTGTACATTTGACTATAGCAGGCAAAAGTTACAATTATGCAAAGATAGAAATGGTCTTCTTCTCGCTTCAATTGCCTTAAAGCGTCAAGAGTAAATCTTGGTTGACAATTGAGCTTCCTAGAGATTCATTATGAAACCGTTTAAATTATCTGCAAATGTTTTTGTTTGTGGCTCTGAAAACGTCTAAGAAAATAAACGCTTATATATATATATATGTAATATTATTTCATTAATTACAGCAAAAACAGAAAATTATCCATATATAAGCAAAAATATTCTTTAGGAAAATTCTTTAAATATGTATGTATGATTAATCTAAATTACTGAATAATTATTTGTATCGTTTTGCGATTGGTTCAACACCACTTCCGTCAGTTTATAATATAATCATACAAACACTGCTTGACAAAACAACGCGTCATTTATGTGTTCTACTCGAACGAAAATTTAAAACTCTTCATAAAAAAATGGCAAAATATTTGTGCAGTTTATTAATACTCACTGTTATTAACATTTATGAAAATATTAAAAAACTTTATATATCAGAAATTTAAAAAAAATTATAAAACTACTATAAAACTTTTTCGGTGCTAACAAAACAACGGAAATTTATGATTCTCCACGAAAAGGTACCAAAATGTTAAAAAAAAGTTATTAAAATTCATCATGATATTTTGTATATATATTTTTTTTTTTTGTTAAAAATCGCTGAAGTGAAGATTACTGAAGACTTAAAAATTAGAATAATATACGATTTCAATGTTGTGTTTAAGCCAAAAGCAATTTGTGATAATTATCGATCTAGTGATGAGTTTTAACAGCATAAATATTTTGCCAATTTTTATAGAAGATTTTTAAACTTTTGTTCAATGAAAACACATAAAAAAGTTTTTGAAAAAGTTTCCATTGTTTCATCAAGCACTCTATGTAATGTGATAATACCGTAAAAATTATATTTTCATCACTAGAATTTATCCGGTGGAAAGGGGACGAGATCAAAGAATTTTTAGGGACTTCAATTGTTTGGAATTTGTTATCAAACTTTGATTTTTTAAGTTTTTTATGCAGCTCTTGATCTCCGGAAAACAGATCAATCTGGCAGTGGTGAATCCTTAATGAAAAACATTAAAATTTTTTATTTTATTATTATGAAATTAATAAAATATATGTAAAATCTTTATTTTTGTATACAAACTTTTATTTATCAATTCAATTCATTTATTTATCCATAATATTTATATATTCATTGTAATTGACTTAAATTACATACGTAAGTGTTCACGATTATTTCTCTTTTTCTTGACTATAGGTATATGAATTTGAACCATCGCACAGTGGTTCAAATGCTCAATATAGCCGGACAAAAGTTATAACTCGCTTTTGCAAAGCCGTACCGGCATGAAACTTGGTACGTTTATAGATTTCATCAACATAAACAATTAGAGAGACAAAATCGAATGTATATATGTGTTTATGAGTGTGTGTAAGTATGTAAATTTGTTTTTTTGAGGGTCTGTTTGAAGCCTAAAGACGACAAAACGACTGAACCGATTTTCCTAAAATTTTCACACCGTATTTCTGTATGTGTAGGTGGAATTATAGGCTAATTTTTATTCAAAAGTTTTAAATCGATGAAGTGCCACGCCTGCCTTAAGGATTAAGTATTAAAAGTGTTATATCATGGAAACTGCAACAGCTAGAATCTTCGAATTCAGCATGGACAACTTTGATATCCACATAAACATTTGTGGGAAAAATGGTTGAACTAGATACAGTGGGCGTGTTACCTCCAATAAAAATAAAATACTAAAATTCGTATATCTGGGAAAACTATAACAGTCAAAATCCCCAAATCATGTATGATGAAATTTAGTGTCGATATTAATATTTTGGTTAAAATAGGCGGACTAGCAATAGTAGGCGTAACACCTTCCATATCATTGTATTTAAAATAACACCAAACCTCTTTATTTAATTTTCCTCAACAACAGTAATTTCAGCAGCTAACTTAGGTTGTTTGAAAAATCTTCTAGCCGTATTCCCATCGTGAGTTGTACCACATTCTGGGTTGGGAATATCAACCAGCAAACCCATTTCTTTTCTGAGACGATCAATATTTTTTTCTTTGCGGCCGCATGCATAGCTTTTACAACGTCATCTCGAGCTTGCCATTTTATACATTTATATATTTTTATACAAACTTACTGTATGCTATATGAAGAATGAATTCGAAGCACCTTATCCAAGCGTGTAACGATGATAGATCATACTCATAGAGATTTTCATTGGATTGTAATTTGACAACTGCACTTAAGTCATTCATAATAGTTCGCGAAGCTTTGAAAATACCACAACGTAGAGAGGAAGAATCAGCAAGCATTGAAAATATTTTACCATCAATTATTGTCGGACAAAAATTATGATTGACAGTAATTAATTTTGCTTCATCATTGACTTGTGTTGGGTCAATCGTATCTATTTGAGCTTTTATATTATCTATGTCTTTCATAGCTAGCGACTTGCTTTCCTGTTCAAATATAATTTTTATGTGCCTATAAAATCTCGTAGAATGTGGACGTCGATTCTGCCAAATTAGTTTGTTATCTTCTTTTAGTTCAAGTGGAACCATACAAATTGCAAATAAATGTTCATCTGTTACATCTACATTGTTTTCATTGAATACTTGCTTATAGCTCGAATGGCCACTGGTTCCATCACATCCCCATTTATGGAACAAAATAAGCTCTACAGATTTACATTGCTGCAAAATTTCTTTTTGTTGTTTTAAGAGCCTTTTAGCAGTGTGATCTACCAAACTTTGAAGAGCTATCTCTGCCGATATTTCAGTAATTCTAAGATCACCACTCGGATAACATTCTTCTTTGGCAGCCAAAACTTTATGGTATGAATTAAAAATTTCAGCGTTGTGATTTTTGGCACCTGTACGTAATAGACTATAAGTGTGTCTTGTATATCCACCATCGACGTACAAAGCTAACGCCTCCTCATTTGTGTAAGGAGTTGATTGTGGATGAGAAAAGCTAATTTTTTTTATTTCTAATGCTTTAGAGGGAGAAGAATCTATAGTTTTGACTATGCTTGGACTTATAAAGACTTGTTCCAGCAGCAAAATTCAGTTCTTCTGCCGACCAAGTCACTAATAAAGGAGCAACATTTCTACGCTTTGTTCTCTCAGTTTTACATAAAGTTTTCTTAGAAGACCTGCCATAATTGGACGCCGAAGGTCCATCCAAGCATCCTTCAACACGAGATGATGAAGTAAATTTAGGTGGAATATTAAAATACCCTTCTAACCAATATTTATTTTTATCTTCGAACATGAGCCTTGTTCGACTGGCTTGCGCCCACTTTTTCGATAAAATGCATACAAACATTCGAGCAGATTACCTTACTTTTCTGTAATAGCTATCCGTTTCATCATTCTTAATACCAATCTTAGCAACAACGTGTTTAACAACAGCATCAGTTTTCTTAGTTAGTTGTTCTTCATTACGCCAAGTATTATACAGCTCTTTTCTTGTAACAGACATGTTAAACTCTAAATGAAATAAAAATCGTTTGGGCAAAATCTGGCAGCTAATTTTTCAAACATTAAAAAGCTACATATATGTAGATGACGACAACATAAAAACTAAAGCTTAAGTACGATAAATTACCATTTGAAATTCTAATTGAATTCGGATATTAAACAAAAATTTCACATTTAAAACACACATGTACGTAATTGCATTTTATTTATAAACAAAACATATTTTATGAAAAATTTAAACAGTATATTTTTACTCATACCTTTGTAATATTAATTTCACCAACAAATTTTTTTAATTGTTTTTATTATTTTTGCACGACAATTTCACTCGCACTGTTAAATGTCACTTGAGATATTAATTTTAGATGACGACAACATAAAAACTAAAGCCTAAGTACGATAAATTACCATTTGAAATTCTAATTGAATTCGGATATTAAACAAAAATTTCACATTTAAAACACACATGTACGTTATTGCATTTTATTTATAAACAAAACATATTTTATGAAAAATTTAAACAGTATATTTTTACTCATACCTTTGTAATATTAATTTCACCAACAAATTTTTTTTAATTGTTTTTATTATTTGTTCACGACAATTTCACTCGCACTGTAAAATGTCACTTGAGATATTAATTTTTTTAGCAAAGAAGCAATTACTTGTATTTGAAGCAATATATCAATGCTAGTTAGTGTAGCTGTTTAAAGAAAAAAAATATGCCGTTATGTACTTTAGACACTTGCCAACATATTACCATAAAAAAATTTACTTTTTAAATATTTAAAAAAATGACTTTTGTCCGGCTAGATTGGGATTTTGGACCACAGTGCATCGGTTATTTCGAATCTGGGAATACTTGTATCATCCTATTCTGGCATAAAATTCAGTATATTACCTCCACTAAACGTAATTAATTGATTTACACTTGAGCAACGTTGGGATTTATTAGACCAACTAGAAAATGCACGATGAAGTTGATTTTGTCCGAAATCTCTTCGGATGAAGCTCATTTCATCTGGGTGGATTCGTAGCATAGCAAAATACGTATCTACAATACGTAGATAAGCAAAATTGTCATATTTTGGGCTCAAAAACATACACGTGGTTTTACAGAAGCCAATGCACCCATTACGAGTGACTGTTTGGTGCGGCTTGTATTACGGAAACCTCATTGGCCATATTTCTTTGAAAATGAGGACAGGGCAACCATAATGGTCAATGGAGACACCTATCGCACCGTGAAAACCGATTTTATTATGGGTATTTATGTGAAGATGTTTGGTTTCGATAGGATGGTGCTACTTGCCACACATCTCATGACACCATCGATTTATTGCTTCAACCGTTTGATGACCGTTTAATTAGCCGAATTTGACACTGTCGGACTATTTGCTCTGGGGCGCCGTTAAAGAAAAGGCTTATACAGAAAAGCAGAGGCCATTGCCGAGGTACGACTCCATACACTCGAAAAGTGCATGAAAATTTGTTCGTTCGAATGAGGTACTGTTAGGTTAGCCGCGGCAGCTATATGAATGAGATAATATTCCATTTCTAACCGGAGCAATTGTACTTCACAACAAAAAAATAAATTTGGTAACATAACAAACCGTTTTTGTTGTCTTGCATTTTCAAATTTAATATTTTAAACTGCCCACCCTATACAATACATTTTTGGAGGTGAAAACTTTTCAAAAACCTATATGAATTTTATTCTAAAACTGCTAACTGCTGTTAACTAATAACTATATAAGAACTTCTAAAATGAGATTAGATCATCTGAATCATCAATCCGAATTAAAACATGGTATTAAAGCGTTGTGTAAGTCTTATGATCTTATCCATAACCAATTTCAAGCTCCCTCGTAGTAGAGAAAAGGTAGATTGCATATAAGCAAGTTTAAAAAAAAACATTTTGGGCTATTTGAAGGTTTTTGATATGGCAAGGCGCGCTAGTAGACCAATCGAGGAGCAGCATATAACATAACAGCATGGAATATGAACTTCAGAATAAGTGTTTTATTTTTTATACCATTTATAAAAGCGTATTTGATATGTGTTAAAATGTTAAATTTATTTATTATAAGATATATGATCCTTGAACTTCATTTTCGAAGCGAGTATAATACCATGAGATTTCACTTTCTGTTCCCACTATATAGAGTTATTATTTATCGTAATATTGGACGCTTCGGTTTTATCAGTATTTAAACTAATTTTCCATATTTTTAATAAAAATTTTAGATAAACCTCTATTTAGATTAGCTATTATATTGTTGCGAAAATGGAAACGGTGTACATCGGTTAGCATTATAACGAGCAAAAGCAACACAAACAAATACAACGAACTTGTTACAAGTAAACCAACAACATCAGTATGAAAAAAGGGGATAGACAAGTAAGCTAGAACGAAATAATAACAAGCAATGTGAACAAAATACACAAACAACGATGAAGTCGCGATAGAGTTTTCGAGAAGGCGAAATCCCGATCGTTCGACTTCAAGAACCTTCATCAGACTGATTACGTGGCCATATAAAAAGGCAAGACAAAACAGACAACGAGCAATAAGAATTCTGTCAGTCAGTCGCCGTTGTTAAGATCTACCGAACAGTTGTTAGTGCTTACGCGAACAGAACTGTAAAGAAGAATAGCGAACTAAACAAATTGATGTTGTATCATCAAGTAGTGAACAACGGCACATAAAGTAGTGCGAACAATAAAGAATTTACCTAAAACTAAAATGTATTTTCTTTTTATTTGCAAACAACGATTTCATGTTCTGAACGTTTTTAAAAAGGTAAAAACGTAACAATATCAATTAGCCATAATTTCAGTTAAGTATTGCTGTGTCATCTGCAAATACTGTATGTCCCTTGGGGACAGCCAGCAATTATATTAAATGGTGCTGAAGTATGTGAACCAATAAAGTTTATATGGGTTCAAGAAGTGGAATATTTTTGTGAACACTATTGGGAAATTGAAATTTACAATTTTGAAAATGTGACCTTCGTGCCAGACTGTGTAGAAGGCAGCTTTAATATACAAACCAGATGGTTTTCGCAGGCTAAAGTGAGTCTGTAAATGACATACTTTTAATTGTGAAGGAACAATTTTGATGAGGCTATTTGTAATATTCTTATTAATGAATGTTAGCGGGATTGTGATTAGCTCGAACAAAAGAAAGAAGAATGGAATAGTACTCGACAGCAGTTTGACTCCGATGGTATTTGGATATTGTGCTAGACAGAAAATTGCCGGGAGAGCTTAATAGCAGGAAGCAGTTTTAAAAAAGTCAAGATCACTTGCTGTTGGATAAGATACATAACCTGAGCAATGGGTGGCGTTAGAGTCTTTGTTGTATACACATCAATTCGATATGGTAGTGAATACTATACCGCTATGGAGGCGATAGACAGGTCTGGACCGAGATTCGTCAGAGCGCATCGTGACCTGACGTAATATAGAAAATTTAGCATTTTGAATATTCTTCTCAATCCAGATGGGTTTCAGATAACCAGAACTATTACTATGTAATTGTAGCGGAAAATACTTTTAGCCTTATCTCTGGCTATCTAACAGTAGAATAGCATGCATTGTACTCAAATAACGTTTCTTCAGGACACATACAACCCTGTGGTGAAACCTACCTGAAACCTATATGGTATTAATGCCCTTTAAAAGAAAACACCTGAGCGTTTATCAAACACCTGACACGGAGTTTCTTTACTGACATCAAACAGCATCCCCAAGAGGGCTAGAAAAAATTATATATGAATTGAGGGCAATAATATTAATCCTACTTCTACATCAAAATGCTAACATTAACACATGCAGTCTGAATGCCGCTTTCCTCTTATTTACATCTATAAATACTGTTTGTTTTGCAATGAAAATAAGCAAAGAATTCGAAATAATTGTGGGCTACATATTTTTGCCCCAGATTATTTTCCTACTCTATGATAATTTCCATTACAGTTAATTTGAAATTTGATCCAGTTACTGTCAACTAATGAAATATATAATATATATATATACTAGCTGTACCCTGCGCGTGTTGCTGCGCCACCAACAAAAATAAATTTGAAAGAAAGACATTACACAAATATCCAATTAATTTTGAATCATTTTATGGATATATTTGTACTCGAAGATTTTGCAGTCTCTATGCTTCTTGAGGTGTAGGTCCACCAATTGGTTGTCACTTTGGAGGTATGATTGCACGGGAGCTACGTAAAAAATGCGTTTAAATTTATTAAAATCCCACAATGTACCCAATCCAATTGAACCACTACCATTTTTAAAAATTTTCCAAAATTAAAATGTTTGAAACTTGAAACTTTAAAATGTTTGCATAGTTTACGATTCAATTCATTTTGAATAATTCTCAGTAGCGCTATCTATTGAAAATTAATCGCACTGACTTAGAAACCTCCGTCGACTTATGCGCGACAACTTTGCTAAAGATAATAACATGATAAAATGCACAGTTTACGATTAAATTCATTTTTAGTAATTTTCAGTGGCGCCACCTGCCGGAAATTGGTCATACCAACTTAGAAACCTTCGTCGGCTCATGCGCAAAAACTTTGCTAAATATCATAACATGATTAAACGCACAGTTTACGATTTAAATCATTTTTAGTAATTTTCAGTGGCGGCACCTGTCGGAAATTGGTCATACCAACTTAGGAACCTTCCCCGGCTTATGCGCACCAACTTTGTTGAAGGTCATAACATGATCAAATGCATAGTTTACGATTCTATTAATTACATACAAACAAACATTCATTTTTATATTTATAGATATATATATATATATATATATAAAATAAATATAAAATAAAATAGTTAGTATCAAGACTTGCATGCCTGGAATGAAACGAAGTTTCCGCCGGGTTTATAGTTCAATATTTGAACCACCAAATCACGCTTTTAATTGCGAATAAAATTATTATATCCTTCATGTATGTTTTTCTTCTTACTTTTAATGTTGTGCAAACATAAGGCATGGGATGGAGTTAAGGATACAGGACTGTTTTGTTGAAATTTCAAAAATGTCATTAAACTAGTTGGTGTGTAGTTTTAAGAAATAATTGAAAAGAATGGTATGCTTGGGTATCCCTTTATGATTTATTTAATAAAATATTTTATTAGTATTTGATAGAAAAAACAACGAGCTAAGGCCAAGCTGAGAAGCATCAAGCTAAGGTCATTTCTGATTGGAATATTTTGAAAAAAAGTAATGTGTTTGGAATATAGACCGCTTTAATGGATTTGTCGCTGTTTTGGAACAAAGTTTAGAAAAAGAATTGTTTTTTTTGCTTGTAGTCATCATATTTAATATAAAAAATATTATTTGCCATGGAAAGGCTAAAAAAATCAGTCATTTGAAGAGTACGTTAAACAATACGTTCCGCCACTCATGGATAAAACTAACACAAGGATTACAATAAAATGTTGTAATCCTGACTAAAGAGTTGTTAGGATCAATTAAGTAATTAATTATCCTTTGTGACACTATGGCTGCCTTCCAAAATGTATCAATACAAAGTTTGTATGCAGTTCTACTACTGTATATAAACTATGTAGATATGCAAAGTAACCAAACAATGCATCAACTATAAATCCGCTGCCTGTTTGCTTTTTGACTGCGTTAAAAATACACATTGACGACGTTTTGAAATAGAATACTTTGTATATATTTTGTACAGTGGCATTATGAAACACGATACACGATACAAACACAAAGCAACTAACATTTTGGAAGTCAGCCTATATGAAACGAATGAATTCAGTTTTGAGACCGAGGCGGTGTAAAGTAGGGGCTCGCAATAGAAGTTCTTGAAACGACGTTTCAAGGGAATTGTTTCATTATAACCTGCGGGATTCAATGCTTAAGCCATTTTTTGTGTTAAAGATATCCGTGCTGCAAACATTCTCTTCGGGTCCTTTTTTCTGAAAAACAACCTTTTCACATTTAATTACAATAAACATTTATATTGTTGTATCTACTCTGCAGCGGTGTAGAAGTTGCAATTATTGAATGTTTTACTAAATTTTTGAAATACCTGTAATCTTTGGTGTTCCCCATCGTTTATTCACCGAGCAATAAGAGCTGGATTTTCAATGTTTACCAATTAAAAACCCAGATAAGTACTAAAATTTAAACAATAGACTTTGCCATGACAACCACTACAAAATAAACTGTATAATAAAAGTCGTCGTAATTTAGTAGGTAAAGTGCTGGCTTATTAGACGGTTCAAACACCAGATGAGACATCTACAACAAAACGAAATATGAACAAATTTTTCTTCGACGACTGCCTGTCAGCAGATTTTTGGCAAAAACTCTGAGAATAAATAAAATTGCCATTAAAAGCTGCTCAAAAACCTGTCGTTCGGTATCGACTTTCAGCTGTAGGTACCGCCACTCATGTATAAAATTAACACACACCACATAACTGACGTGAGAAGCTAGGTCATAATCCTGACTGAAGGGTTGTAATGACCAATTATGTTATATACAGTGCCGAGCAAAAAATTGAAACGCTAAGCCGATTGATTTTTATGTACGCTTCTTTTAAAAAAAAACAGTACGTAAATTAAATACTTCTTTTTTATTTTTATGCTCCACAAACTTAGTAAACAAATGCAGGTTACAATATCAAAATTGTTCTATCCACTTTTTTTATTTTAACATTTAAGAAAAAGAAAGTGACAAATTTCAGCTAGAAAAAAAAATGCAACGCTATGTTATACAATAACTTTATTTAAATTAAATTTAAATTCTTACAAAATGTTCAGGCAGCTAAGACTTATAATACCGTCTACCAATTGACCATATGCTGTAATTGATATAAAAGATGCATCATGTGACGTAAATACATACTGCCAGAATTTTAATAAAATAATAAATATCGCCGAGCTTAGGGAAGCTCTGTTTAAAGAAGAAAAAAAGAAAAATATATAATAATTCAAACCTCTTGAATAAGAAAGAACAGGTATGTAGCCATTTCTGGATTGATAAATGAAGAAGAGTCAGACAATTATGTCAATATTAAGCAATAATAATGGTGATCAAGCCAGAAGTGTGCGTTTGATACTGTTTATTTGATAGGATTTGCAAAGTATTACCATTCTTAATTCTTACACAGATAACAATAAATTTTACACTGAATATATTACCCGCAAGCTGTTATCTTTCACCAATAACTCGCCAATAAGAGAGATAATGACTCGCAACACATTTTGATCCTCACTCTCTAGGAAGTCTGAAATCTTGTTGGAATATTGCATTAATTGCCTATAGTGGTTGTTGCTAAATTCGCATAAAAAGAAGCACTACATTAAAATTGTATGAGACATCCCATGTTCACTGAACATATAAAAAAAATTAATTTCTACTGTTTTTCTGCATGATTGTACAAAACTCTGAGTTGACTTACAAACAACCTTATACATATATACAGAAATCAACAGAAAAACTAACAACATTTACAACATGTAGTTCATATGTAATAGATTTTTAAGTCTTTGGTAACTGTGGTTAGTTTAATGTTCTTAACTAAAATAAAATGTAAACAAAAACCAAATTTAAATAACAACAAAATTTGAGTCTTTTTACAAGTACAAAACTAGGTTGAGAGTTAGGCTAACTTACTTATCAAAACACATTCAGACGGGCAGACTTTATTGATTAAATTATGACCCATACTGCCTCGTGGGTAACATGGTTAAAACTGTATGAAAATGTTCCATGCAAAATAACTACATTCTAATATAAAAGACTGACGAAATTTAAAAATATTTCATTAAAAGACTAGGCCACAAACTTTCAAAGGAAAATGAACAAGAAAAAAATTCAGAGAAAGAGAAGGATTTCGACAAGGTTGTTGATTTCGTTATAATAAAAGAATTACACAAACGGGGTGCTCCAATAAGTTTATTTAAATTGATAAAATCATTTCTTTCCAATAGAAAAATATTCGTAAGAGTTGACGTTTTCATCTCAAATCCCTGGGATCTAGATAATAGAATCCCTCAAGCTTCTCCGTTTTCGGTGGCTCACTAATTAATTAAATTAATCAGGGGGATTGATCACATCGAGCCATATTCGCCAAGTTGATGTAACCCTCACCATAATCTATTTTCGTTTTTTATCGAAATCGATAGTTATCGATAATTTGTATCATCTGCAAAATTTTCATGGATGCAAATTTAACCGTTATGATTTCATAACAAAAACAATTTTAATATAATGTATGTATGGTGAGTTTGTTTACATTTTTTGTGAGCGATTGTGTGGGTTACTTTAAAATTCTTTTTTAAAATAATCGAAATAAAGTGAACCAGTCGCCGTGGTCTAGTAGGTAGTGTGTTGGCTTATTAGACGAAAAGCAAGGGTTCGAGTCCCAGGCCAGACATCAAAGTAAAATACAAAAAGTATTTCTTCGGCGCAGTGTTGCCAGAAGCCGGTTTGGAAAAAGTGCAAAAAGATTGTTAAAAAAGTGCAATCCTGAATAAAAAAGTGCCAAAGCTTTAAAAACGGTCATTAAAAAAACTGCAAAATGAACAGCGTTTTTCATTATAAATGTTTTTTTTTTAATTTAGGTTAAATTTTATTAAAATTATTCGAAATTTTAAAAAAAAATGTATCTTGGTTTAATAAATATGAATTTAGTTTGATTTAAACAAGTATATGGAATAAAAAATTATTTATTTTCCTATAGGCCTATTAATTTGCTGGCTACATTCTCCAAAATTTTTTAAAGAATATTATAGTAGAATGTCACTAATTCTTGACAAATTAAATATTATTCCTGAACACCAATTTGGTTTTAGGCATAAACATGGCACTCCAGAACAATGCCATCGTATTGCGGCTTTTATCAGAAATACCTTGGAAAGGAAAGAATATTGCTCTGGTGTCTTTTTGGATGTTCAGCAAGCATTCGACAAAGTCTGGCATATTGGTTTGCTCTTTAAACTCAAAAAGTTACTACCAACTCCCTATTATTTACTGCTTAGATCATATTTAGACGATCGAAGTTTTTACGTTAAAGTGAACGATGTTTTTTCCAACATATACGATATAAAAGCAGGTGTTCCGCAAGGCAGTGTTCTGGGACCAACCCTCTATACGATATTTACTTCAGATATACCTTTAACAGATAACGTTTTACTTGCATCTTATGCCGATGACACTGTAATATTAGCATCGAGTTCTTGTCCAACAAATGCATCAAATCTAATTCAAAATGAACTAAACCGAATTGAGCTTTGGTTATCTCAATGGAATATCAAAGTGAATACCGAAAAATCTGCACATGTTGTGTTTACGTTACGAAAAGGAAATTGCCCACAATTATTCCTTAATGGCAACACACTTCCCAAAAGAGACAGTGTGAAATATCTTGGTCTTCATATTGACAAAAGGCTTACATGGAAGCCTCACATTAAGGCAAAAAAGAACATCTTAATATAAAAACTAAACGCCTTTATTAGCTTCTTCAGCCTAAATCTCAAGTAAGCATTGAAACAAAATTAATAATATATAAAACAATACTTAAACTGGCATACAATTGTGGGAACTGCCAGTAACTCCAATGTAGAAATTCTTCAACGGTATCAAAATAAGACATTGAGGCTAATTGTTCAAAATCATCAAATACAACTATTCATAATGACTTACATATGCCAACAATTAAAGACGAAATAAAGAAAACTATCTTAACAGATTAAGCCACCATTGCAACCCACTAGCGATATCTCTACCAAACGAAACTGAAGAACTGAGAAGACTGAAACGATATCATATACTTGATTTACCATTTCGATAATTGTTATTGGTTTTTTTTTGTTTTTGTAAAAATGTAAATATTTAATTATATGTAAGATAGCTTTTAAAAATAATTACAATACTATAAAAATTTATTGTTAAAATGATGTTGTTCTCAATGGAGTGCAACATTTACTTGTATATATTACAGTATCAAATTTGCTTATTATCCCCAATGGGATGGATTGTAAATAAAGAATATGAAAAAAAATTTTTTTTCAAAAAATATTTATTACATTTGAAAAGTTGAATTGATTGAAGAAAAAAATATTAATTTTTTTGTATTTGTTTTTTTCTTTTTTGAAAGCATTCAAAAATAAATATAAATTTTAAAAATTAATTTAAATTAAAAAAAGACTATTTATTATTGCATTTGATATATAATTTGAAATATGAATTAAAATGATATACAAAATAAATAAAAAATAATATAAATAATATAATATATATATAAAATGCACTTTTAATGCTAAAAAAATACAGAAAATGGCAAAAAAAAGTGCTAAAAAGCATCTAGCATCTTTTTAAAAAAAAAAAAGTCCAGCAGACGAGAAAAAAGTGTCCGAATTGCACTTTAAATGCCGTTATGGCAACACTGCTTCGGCGACTTCCTCTCAGCACATTTCTGGCAAAAACTCTGGGAGTAAATAAAATTGCCATGAAAAGTTTCTCAAAAATCTGTCGTTCTGAGTTGACTTTAAACTGTAGGTCCCGCCAATCATGTATAAAATTAACACACACAACATAAGTGGTGTGAGAAACTAGGTCGTAAGGGTTGTAATGACCAATTATGTATGTATGCACTTGTTGCTTGGACACAACATGATGCCTGTTGACTCGATACATATACATAGTACAATTGAATCCTTTATTCGGACTAGAACCATTTGAGCACCAAGTGAGTGGTGTACTATAATCACAAACGCAAGAACTAACCCAAAAAAAAATATAATTGTGTTGAGATAACTAACAGCGATTTTAAAGACAGGAAGAAATTTTCACAAGCGATGTTTCCCAATTCAATGAAAATTCGTTCTGCAATATTCAGATATATGATGATATCTTAAAAATTTCTTCCCTCAAATGCAAGGATTCGAAAACGCTTTGTAATAAAAAAAAAACTATACCCATAAAGTTTCAACACGAATAATTAAATTTAAAATTGGATAAACCGATCAAAGATTCGCTTCCTGAGACTGATCAGGAAGTTAATATTTAGAATTAGTAGATACTTTATTCCTGATATACATATAAATATTTGAATCGAACGCTATTTACAAAGTTTTAATATGAAGTGCGATATTTTATTTTTGTTTTATGTTATATATTCCAAAATGTGTCTACATATTTTTATTTAAAGAGTGAAATTTAATTTAATTTTAACGGAAAAGTTAAGCAACCTCAATAAAACAAGAACAGAAAGGCACTTCCTTAAAATAAATTTTTGTGTTAACCCACATATTTTTTACTGGTAGGTTGCCAGCAGAACAGCGAAAAAAATGTAACCCACTTAAACAACCGTTACATTGCAAATATCGAATAAAAATTATTAAAATTAAATATATTACACAAAACTTAACTTACATTCTAAATTTCAAAGGAATAGCTTTATTAAAACTGAATTTATTAAAAAAAACCTTCTCCTGTAAAATTCTAATTTTGAGGGTTACATTTCTTTGGCGAATATGGCTCGACACATCGCACAATGTAATTATTATAAGTTCAGGCACACATGAAGAAATCACTGGATCGCTAAATCTGTGTGACACAATAATAAACAAATGGTCAAATGATACAGGAGCAACAATTCCGATAGATAAATGTGAAGCAATACATATCTGTAAAAAAATACAAATGCGATTTAAGTCCTATCTCTATCAAAGAAAATGATGAAATGAGAGTTCTTGGCATCGCCTTTACAAAAAATATTCTTTGGGACAAACATATACAAAATACCATCAATAAACTCAATAAAATAAATAACGTATTAAAAATAATCTGCACCAAGCAAAAAGGACCTCCCATGGAGACTGGTATTTCAATTTGTCATGTATTGACATGTATTTATTCAGCACTGCATAACGGTGTATCGTTGGACAATAAAAACCAACATCAATAAAATTAATGCTAATATTAACAGATACTTCCGTACAGCCACATGTATTCTTCAAGCTACTCCTAATGACGCGTTAAGAATAGAAGCAAAAATTAATGATTTTGAAACGATTCTAAAAAAACAATCCATTAAATTATTAGCAAAAGGGTTAATTAACGTCAATCATGGAATGCACAAGCAATTCTGGGATCGAATAGACCAAGATGGAACACGACACCTTTATGTTTTACAACATATAATCATCATATAATGCTAAAGAAATGAATATACCTCTCTCATCAAGATCAAGTATCACAACTTTGAGTAATGCAACTAATACTAATCTTATAACGGGTCCGCCATCTAATGTTTTTTTTTCAACTAGTGTTTATTTCGTGAATGGTAACACCTAGCTCATGTCTGATTTGACAGATAATTAGTTTTATCCTTCCGCTGAACGAATATGGTTGTGTATACGCTTGAACAACGCTGGGAAATACTGCGACATAACTTTGAAAATCATGGTAATGTTGCAGAATGTGTGCGAAAATTGCTTACGGATTTTGGAAGAAAACAAACACCGTCAGCTCCGTATTTTCGTTATCTTGTGAAAAAAGTGAAACAAACTGGCATCCTCATCGATAAACCAAAGCGTGAAAAGCCAAAAACAGTGCGTACACCCGAGAACATTGCTGCTGTGATAGAAAGTGTGCGTGAAGTGCCATCAACATCAATTCACCGTCGTCCTCAACAATTGAACATTTTGGAGACATCATTGAGACGAATTTTGCATAAAGACCTTGGTATGACGCCTTACAAAGTCCAATTGGTTCAGGAGTTGAAGCCAATTGACCATTCAATGCGTTTTCGCTTCGCTAAGTGGGCCTGCGATCGACTTACAGAAGATGCCGATTTTGGCAAAAAAATCATCTTTTCAGATGAAGCTCATTTTGATCTTGACGGGTATGTAAACAAGCTAAATTGTCCCATTTGGGGCACAGAAAACCCGCACGCATACATTGAAAAGCCGACGCACCCAAAGCGAGTCACTGTTTGGTGCGGATTTTGGTCCAGAGGCATAATTGGGCCATTTTCTTCGAAAATGAGCAAGGAGTGGCCGTTACAGTCAATGGCGATCGTTATCGAGCCATGTTGAACGAATTTTTGTTCACAAAAATTGAAGAGGAGGATATTGGCAACATTTGTTTCAACAGGACGGCGCTACGTGACACACAGCCGAAGCTACACTCGATGTTTTGCGCCCTGTTTTTGAAGATCGCATTATCAGCCGCAGAGCTGATGTCGTTTGGCCACCTCGGAGCTGCGATTTGACACCATTGGACTATTATTTGTGGGGTGCCGTCAAAGATAAGTGTTACGCCGACAAGCCAGAGACATTTGATACAGTCAAACATTTCGATATAGTCAAACAAACTCTACTATCTAACCATGCGGCCATTTTATCAGCTGAATTAGCAGACAAAAGACATGTTGTATCATATGCGGCAAAAAACAAGTTAAGTCTTTGATATGCACAGACAGTCATAGTGTAGCTAATTCACTAAAGCTTGATGGTGAAAACAGAAAATATTTTATTGGTAATTCGATACTTCATAACGATGTCATCATATTATGGGTTCCGGGCCATGTTGAGATAAAAGGAAATGAATTTGCGGACGCAGCTGCAAGAAATGCAATTAACTATCATTTATAACAGAAATACCACCACTTGTGCGTGTAATGTGTAATGTCCATAAAAACATCCAACTAGCACAAAAACAACAACAATGGAACACTTCAAATAGCTTTTTAAGGTCTCACAATATCGTATGTCAAGTCCACCGTACAACAAACTTCTATCCAGGAAAGACTGTATTATAGTATCCAGAACAAGAGTGGGAACAATAAGGTTTAGTACACAACATTTTTAGGAAAGAACTCAACCTAATGTGAATCGTGCGCAGAAGAACTCAACAAATGAACCACTAGAAGAAATTCTAAATTGCAGCAACATGAACTCAGCAAGAAAAATTTAAATTATTCTTCAATCTGCAAAATCATAAGTGTACGCCTGTAAATTTGATTGAATATATTGATTTTAACAAATTCGACATTCCTTAACGATCCATTACAATTCACGTTATTTTAAACATTTTTTATTAAAAACAAAAGCGTTTTTTATTTTTGGTATTAGTGATAAGTGATTGCCGTTGAAATATAAATATTTAATGCATTTTGCATAATTTTCTCTATTTTTTAACCTTCTCCGATTCATTTTATTATTTGAACACTTTTTGTGGCTCAATATTGAAATAAGTTTACCGGCGAAACTCTATCAATCGTTTCGAATCAACGCATTTATTTGTATTTGTAACATAGACACTCCTCCTTAAGCAAAAATAATAGAATTATTTTCTTTTTTATATTTCTTCTGGATGAATGGAAATTTTCTTAGATTTTCCTGACATTTTAAATCCACTTGTATTGTCAGGAATGCATAAGTATAAACATATAAAGTAAATGCCAAATTGCTTGATTTATTTTCAATTCCTTTTCCAGGGATTTTGTTAAGTCTATTGATGCTGAATATTTACTCAACTTATGAACGTATATTGAAAATTCACTTTCTTTAACTCAACAATACATCGACTGAAATTGTATGTCAATATTATTTGATTTGGAAGATTTTAAATCGATTTTATTTGGCATATATGGTATGTATGTATTTGACGGGATAATAACAAATCGTACAAGTTACACTGCATAAATGGTTTTAGATTATTAAAAAAAAAATAAATAAAACAAACACTGGCATATGATTAATTTTGATTAGTTCCATGTTCCATATTTTTGTTTCATACCAGACTATTTTCCTAAAAAAATGCAAAAACAATACAACTCTGTATTGGTTTGCAAATAATATATATTTATAAATAAAAGTGCAAAACTAAAGACAAAAAAGTTATGCTGGCGGTTTATGTAGTAGCAACATTAGGTTTCCTGAATTAAGAAAATATTCCATTTTATGCCAAACCAAAATGGTAAGGAAAATGTTAACAAAGTCTTTATTTATATAAAATTAGAACTACAAAAATGCAGGAAAACAAAAAAATAAAAAAATTAGATAATTGAAATCATTCTTGTAGACTATCTAGGAATAAACTGAGCTTTGAAGTCGCCTTATACTATCTTAAGACATGAATTTTAATTGAGTCAATATTCGTTTAATCGACAAAAGTACTTTAAGTGTTCAGGCATACGCAAATCAGCTTATTCAATAATCATTTGACAGCAGGAAAACAACAATTTTTTTTATAACAATTCACTAAACCTACCTTGACGGGGAAAATTACTCATTTAAGATTTTTTTTATCAGAATTTCTTGAATATAACATTATATCACCGCTGTTTGCCTTTACGACTTCTATTAAAAAATACTTCGAATATATTTTGGAAGATTTACTCGTATCTTGTATTTTTTTTACTGAAGAAGCATGTAATCAGCCCTAACTACTGCGGAAAGTTATTTGCCCTGAGCACAGGTTCTGTATCTTGATTTGTATATTTTGTAATATAAAATATTGTTTTGGACATTTTTGGCATTGCGTGGTATGATTCCGAATATTGAGGTATAATGTTTGTTTTCTGGCAGATGGATATTCACTCTACTCCAAACGAGTTTTACAGTAAAAATTTCTATTGCTATTTTGTTAATAAAAATTCTTATTTCATCGTTTTGTTATAGCCCTTATCCCCAAAATTTCAAAACATTTTAAGTCGTTAGGAATTTTAAATAATGTATAGAGAATGGCGTAGGATTAGAAATAGTGTTAATATAAATAAGCTTACATTCCACGCCATTCGCCATTTTTATTTGACGTTGTTGATATTTGTATTTTCAAATATCAATAAAATTTGTTCGCATAAGTTGTAACGTTCTCACTGAACATACTGCATTTTAAGTTTTACTCAATAATATAATAATTTGCGTATTTATTGAGCAATTATTAATTGAATCTATATATGAAATATTGAGCTCAATAATGGCTTTTATTGCGATTTACATAAAGATGAATATCTGAACACCGTATTAGTCTAGTGTCTAGTAGTGTGTTGGCTTATTAAACGTGAGGTCAGACATCTGCAACAAAACGAAATATGAAAAAGTATTTTTTCGGCGACTTCCGCTCAGCAGATTTATGGCGAAAACTCTGAGAGTAAATAAAATTTCATTGAAAAGTTTCTCAAAAATCTGTCTTTCGTAGTCGACTTTAAACTGTAGGTCCTTCCACTCATGGTCAAAATTAATACACACAAAATAAGTGGGTTGAGAAGTTAGGTCGTAATCCTGATTGAAGGGTTATAATGACCAGTTATGTTATGTATGTTATGTTATTAAAATTCATTCCAATTTTCAATCGCACTGTTTTGCGCACTTTTATTGTTACTTTTTAGTTTTACAATAGGCCTGTGCGTGTTGGCGGAATACACACATACATGTGTATTTATATGCGAGTCGTGAAAATTACGTTGCGGTTGTGTGGGCTAATATGAGAGTGCAAACAGTGGTTTCATTTTAAATGTGTTGCGGTTACCACTACTATAAAATAATACGAAATATTGTTAAACTGGAATAGGGTGACACATTTTAGAATTTGTGTTGTTTCATATAGCATTTAAACGAAAAATGACTCATACCCCTGTCAACTCATATCTGATAAATTTTGTGTGAATTCATATAAATAAACATGTTATGTTGGATAGTTTGTTTCTTTTTGTAGGCTTATATTGTGGTTTCACCTTAAATTGCTGGCCATCAAATGATGTGTTAAGTGTCATTTAATGGAATTTCTCTACATGTCATTAGAAAATTAAATTTCAGTTGTTATGGATGTTTTAATAACTTATTAATTGGCTATTTGATTACTTTATGTAGGTAAGGTTTGCCTTAAATATAATATAAAAACCAATAGGTTTTTTGTTATTTAATTCGTGATAACAATCTCTGTGGTCTGAACAGTACATAAAATTTTGTTCTCATTTGGACAATAATTAACACAAGTAGGGACATAAATACATTATAAAATTTCTGGAACAGAATGCTAAGCAAAAAATTGGAGATATATTCAATGAGTAATTACTAAACCCAGTAGGGAATATATTTTGAAATGTGGATGAAATGAAAGGCAAGATACTTGGAAGATGTATAATAATATGTAATTTAGAGCATTAAATGGATTAAAAGGAGAGAATGGTGCAATCGATGTAAACTTTTCAAAGTCAAAGTTCATTGAAATAGTCGGTGCATAGGCATAGGAATCGAATCTATGACCCTTACATTAAATAATACCCACTAGCAGGGCTGTTAAAGTTCACAAAATATATGTGCATAGTGACTGACGATATTTTGATATTAGGATCTTATGATCTTATCCAGAATGCTGCCAAACAAGGCAGTAGATTATCAATTTTAAATGA
This sequence comes from Sarcophaga carnaria, assembly GCA_958299815.1. Classification (NCBI taxonomy): domain Eukaryota; kingdom Metazoa; phylum Arthropoda; class Insecta; order Diptera; family Sarcophagidae; genus Sarcophaga; species Sarcophaga carnaria. The sequence goes on along the minus strand of OY283153.1, from coordinate 69,663,260 downwards.
CTTTAGGGGACTGTCATAAATTTCTCCCTATATATAGCATAACTGTCCAAACTACACCGATAAAGCAAGCTCAGTACTGCTGTCGGGGTTAAAACGGGTCATTGCATTATGAGCACGCATGCGAAAAGCAATGGGCTTTGACTCCTCGCAAATGTTTTCTGCAGAAGTTGTAGAGATAAGGAGAAGGATAATAATAATAACTGCTCTTCATCTACTGTGTGTACGCATAGCTCTTGGTCATAGAAAAAAAGGCACCTAGGTGCCTACTATATGGAGGATCTGGATGAATTGCCATGCATTAATACTGGCTGTCTGAGTAGTAGTGAACTATAAATTGTAGTGCTAAAGAGGACATTGAAGTAGCAGTTGAAATTTTCGATCTATTTGAAGATTTTGACAAATGCCAACAATTTCGCAGTTATGTACAATATATATACATATATAATTCAAAAGTCAAGTCTATTATATTTTATAATTAGAAAAAGTGGACACCAACAAGTGCCATCGAGTCACCTTCAAAAGGTTGATCTGATGTTCACAGCAAACCGAAAACATGCCTCCTTTGAGTTTTGTCATTAGCAATACGTTACTTCTTAGGCTAATTAGCAATATTTGGCAACAGGCCTATAATTCACAGGATGCCTCTGCTATATATACGAAATTGCTAAGAAACTATTAGCAACGCACCAGCCAAATATTTCGCCAGAGTTATGGAATGATAATAAATTTATCTTGTAACGCAAATGCACTTCTTTTTTTTACAAATATGTCACATTCCCGATGAAACCTTGACACACTATTATTGGATAAATTGGAGAGCTCAAGCTGAAAATATCCAAAATGAAAACCAATAAAACAAATTTCAACTACGAATTTAAAAAAAATTAATATTTTGTATCAGCCTGTATACGACAACGATTTGTATATGTATACACACATCTTAATAATATACGTTATATGTAAATATGTCTTTATAGTATTTTAGTTTATTAGATCCCTGCAAGTAATGTCAATAGTGAAACTGCACTGACTTAGTCACCAGTACTACTGACTTATTATATGACAAACAATGCTTTTTACTATCGATATTTAACATGTGCGTGTCATTGAAAATCTATTACTGACGTTAGTACTATTACTAGGTACTTCTTTTGGGACCATATGTAGACATTGGAACCAGTGAATGCTGCTCTAAGTCTTTTGTCCGAATTTTGATTGAAAGTTGATATTACATCTGGATATTAAAAAAACGAAACAAATTGTTAAAATATTACAAATATTTATGGTAACACAAGCAAGCACAACTGGACTTGCGAACTCTTAAACAATGGGATTCCATCAATGTTGATATGTACTTCAATTTCGTCATAATTTTTTAAAACTTGCTCAAATTTTCTTAGATGACTTCCAATTCCAATGTGCCAATAATTTCTTCCAAAAACTTTTCTGATTGAAAGTTCTTGCCTTTTACTCATTAGCGCTGCAGCTGAGAGAGGGACATCTAGACCTTCCTCCTGTAATATAATGAGAAGCTATTCCAAACATTTTCTGAAAGGGTCTGTCTCAATATACAAAACTATATTTTGGAAAATCTATTTGAGACGACACAGAACATTCAGGCTCCACAAAATTTTCACAATTCGTACTTGGACTGACATATAATTGTCTCATTTTCACTACTGCTATTTTTATATAACATTGATTGTTTTTTTATTAAACGTTTATAATTTCTCTTACTAATACTTAGAAGGATGTGTTGCGGCAGGCCGAAATCCGATAAACGGGTTGTTATGGCCAATTAAGTAAGTAAGTAAGAAAGTAATACTTAGAAAACACTTTTATTCACCTTTTTATTGATTTATTTTAAAAACTTTGATGACAGCCGCCTTTTTTCCACAAAATAATAAAAACATAAAGAAGAAGCAGTCGATCTTTATTTTAATAAAGCAGCCGTCGATCGTTATTTTAATACCGTCGTCGTTGCATGCAAATTTTTTATTTTTTTAATGAATTTAAGAAATTTAAAACTTAAAATGGTTTTTTGTACTTTTGTAATTTAGAAACATGAATTTTGTGAATAACTACTATGCCACAATTTAAAAAATACTCGATTGATAAAAACGATTATGCCGCCGATACATTATCAATCAGCTGCCGCCACTCATTCGCTCTTGACAATTTTTTTTTCTCATCAAAGGCAAATTAAATAATTGTTGACGCTTCGATCGCAACGTCACCATAAAGACACTTGTAGACATGTTTCCTTCAGGGATGTTAATGTTCGTTGAACATGAGTTGCTAACTGCATGCCTTTTAAATTTATTCATACGCAGTATATGAACAGGATATTATTGATTACCTTTCCTCATTTCTTGTTATCACTGAAGTCATTTAAGTTTACAATCCAAATTTTTGTGCATTTTTACAAGCAATTAAGGACTTACATTTTTGAAACCTCCTGCGTTTGCAACATATGTATTCTAATTTAAAAACAAAAATGTTATTACTAGAAAGTCTTCTTCACACTTATTTAAATTTGAAAACGTACATGTCGTTCGTTTACTTCAATAATGTCATAAGTTAAAAAGGACGATATTTTAGTTGAAAATGAAAAATTTGTACAATAATATGGATTACATTTATGTGATAAATTTTTTTCTTATTAATTAGATTTAAAATGTATGGCACTGTTTCTTTCTGTGCTAATTGGAAACCTGAAACGAGTCTTCTGAAAAATAAATTTTTTCCAGTTAAGACACTATTCAAGTAAACGAGATATGTGTAGTTTTAAGTACACACAGTCTGTCAAAAAAATGTTTGTTAGATTTTGACTGTAATAATTATTATTTTTTATCTACTTTGTATTAAAAAAATTATTGTTTTTACTAATTCTCATGCTGCAAACATCCTAAAAAACAAACCATTGAAGTAAGACATGATAGAATAAAATAATTACATAAAAACCAAAAAAAAACTTTGAGAACTGCGTTGTCAAGAAAATCTGTTTGCACATACACTTGTGAACTAAGTTGATTATATTAAAATAAAAATGGTGTTTAAATCGGGGCTTTATTCAATTTCAATATTTTGAAATTTCGTTCAGCAAGATAGTTGCAAAATAACTATCTTGGCAGAGTGATTTGGATCCTCGTTTTGCAGAAAAGTTATTTCTGTTGCAGGATAAGCGCACTGCTAAATACAAACGATCGAATTGTTCTGAAAAAATTTAAACTCTGCTACATATTCATAATGCCCTCCGTCCTACCGGGTAAAACATACTCACATCATTAAACTACCACCACCATGTTTCACTGTCTGCTTGACATGATTGCGTTCAACGGTGTCAGCGGGCGTCTTCCAACAATCCTGTATTCCATCAAACTGGAAACGATTAACTTTTGTTTCGCTCGATTCCAGTCATCAGTTGCCTAGTTGTTGTAGGTTTTACAAAAATTAATCCGAGCTTTTACATTATGTCACAACAGACACAAATCCATTCATTTATGTATTTACTTTAGTCCACTACTGTAGATTACTTTTACACACATATGTGAGGTACCGTTATTTTCAGTTGCTCACAAATTACTTTCTTTTGTTGTGGAAATAATCTGTTTCAGATTATATTAGGAGGGAAAAATGGAAGCTTAAAACACCGGGAAAGGGAACATCTTCGAACTATAAAATTGGAATGACAAGCCAACCAGTACACAGTACTACAAATTGCTCCAGATATCAAAATAAGATAACGTTCAAACTATACATTCGGTAGCCATATCAATTATCAGTGGTTCGTACGAAAAAAATTTGGATAAAAACACTTTGGTTCAAGTGATAAATGTAGTGCAACAGTTATACATAAAACATACAGTAAATGCTGAAAAGAAACAGTTGTCTTTAAAAAATTGCATAAAAAAATCACTTCATACAGGAGAATAAAGAGAAAATTAATCGTTGTTTGCATAAAAATATATTTTAAAGTCCAAAACAGCTGCAATAAAGAGATTTTCTTCGATGCACCAGTAATGATGCTTGGCTATAACAACAAAGTATTGTGTAAACATTTAAAAACATTGAAATGTCACAACATAATTTGCAATCATAAACACAATGTAATGATTTGGAATTTTCATGTTCAACAAAAGAGGCGAAGAAATGTATTAAAGTGTCATTTGGTTACCAGTGCAAATAAGTTTGGGTCTATTGCTGGTAAATATTACGTACGAACGTAATTGGTCATTACAACCCTTCAGTCAGGATTATGACCTAGCTTTTCACACCACTTATGTTGTATTAATTTTATACATGAGTGGCGGGACCTACAGTTTACAGTCGACTCCGAACGACAGATTTTTGAGAAACATTTCATGGCAATTTTTAATAAATACTTTTTGTATTTTCTTTTGATGTCTGGTCTGGGGCTTGAATCCTGGCTTTTCGTCTAATAAGCCAACACACTACCTACTAGACCACGGCGACTTCTCCATGATGTATTATACTATGTTCAGATATGCACTTCTAAACAAACTTATGACAGTGCTGTATTTTAAGTTTTACTCAATATTATAACAATTTGCGTATTTATTGCGCAATTATTAATTGAAACTTTATATGAAATATTAAACTCAATAGTGGCGTTTATTGCGATTTACGCAATAAAGGTGCCTATCTGAACACCATATTAGACAAGTACACTACACTGTTCTCGCTTTGAGTTTAAACCTACAAAAGAAAATCATAAATATTTTCGATGAAAAAATCATTCACTTTAACTGTGGTTATATGCCGGAGACCAGAACTGAACTTTAATTCGAAATTAACAGACTTATGTGACGAATAGTACTGCCAAAAGTTATCTGAAAAATCAACGAGATTTAAAAGCCCGTGACATAGTAAGTAAGGTATTCCGAGAAACTACGTGAACAAAATGTTATAAATGACAATGGTGTCATTTGGGTTAGACCTGTCAAAAAAGTTATTTTTTAATTTTTTCTTTTTTAAATTTGTTGTAAAGAAAATAATATCAAATCAAAAAAAAAAATTTTAACAGCAAAGATGTTATGTTAAAACATTTTTTTAACAGACTGTATACGTAAAGACTGTAAGTTTATTATTTAGAATTGTTCTTTTATATGAATTTTAAAATACATATAAATTCTGAAAAGTCATAAAAGCAATAACTTCCAAAAAATATCAAAAGGAATAGCACTTTTTCTTCTACATATACTGTGAAGAATATAAACATTCATTCAAATATTCAAATTTCAGACACTAGACCAAGAAAATACACATATTCATATGGTCTAATGTAAACACTTACTTCCTCTCCTGTCAATAACTCTCTCTTTAAAAGTACTTTGAAAAGTTCATAAGATGCCTTTATTTTTAGGCAAGTTTCAATGAAGAAAATATAAAAAAGACGAAAACTCCCCAAAATCACACATATGTACATACGTGTATATATGTAAGTATATGTAAATGTGTTACGTTTTCTTCCAACTTCAAGAAGGAAAATATTGATTGAGTGAAGAGTAGAGTAGTAAAGAATTTTGTGGAAATAAAGTTGTTAAGTAGTGCTATGGCAAAAGCAAAAAAAGAATAGAATAAATGAAGTGAATGCACTAAAAGTGGGTTTGAAATTTAAAAGAAAAATTTCATTTTCATTTTCTCTCTTTACCAAATCAGCATGATATAACAAGCAGAGTCCTTTAAACGATAAGTTTTTTTTTAATAAATCATTGCATAAACAGGCTATATATGACATTTGATTATCTTTCATTTCATTGTAAATGAGGACATATGTTTAACCTCGATTATCATTAAATTTTTCTCATAATTTGATCATCGTCATCTTTCTCAATTCATTGCGAAAATGTAAAACTTATGTTCGTTACACATACATATATAATTGGTCATTGCGAAGTAGTTTCTCACACCACTTATGTTGTCTGCGTTAATTTTTATATATGAGAGTTGAGAACTACAGTTTAAAGTTGACTGTGAACGATTTTTGAGAAACTTTTTATGGCAATTTTATTTACTCTCAGAGATTTTGCAAGAAATCTGCTGAGAGGAAGTCGCCGAGGAAATATTTTGTCATATTTCATTTTGTTGGTATTGCCTGAACTGGGGTTCAAAGACCGAGACATCACGTCTAAAAAGCCAACACACTACCTACTAGACCACCGCGACTTCCGTTACGAGTACATTAAATTTGTATGGTTTCTTTTTATTAAATTTTTTCGTTCTTGTTTTCTACATCAAAAGTTTAACACTATTAATGTCTATAAATTAAAATGCAAAATTATGCATTTAAAACGATATGAATACCCAATTTCTTTAGGTCATATAAGTCTCATTTGATTTCATATTTTTAAAATATGTTTTTTTTTGTTATTGGAAAATTAACAATGATGTGTGATTTTAGTAAATATTTCAAAAATAAAGTTTCAAAAATTTGAAGAAGTTATCCAATTGGTGCTTGATTGCAAGCGGAACCTTGCGTGAAGTATGCTCAATGTTCAATAAGAAAATTAAATAACAATAAAGAAAACACATGCGACAAAAAATGCAGGAAAATTTAATAAAACACAAGTGAAAACATCAAGCTTGATAATTTAACGTAAAACTTAAATAACCAAGTCATGATTGATCTGTGAACAATATTGGAAGTCCGGCTACTTGTCTCTTTTTAATAAAAAACCAACCCAAAGAAGATCTGCAACACCACTCGTTCTCACTATACTGCCAAAACATTAGAAATTATTTATAAAGACTATCTCAGTAAGAATACACTTTTTCATATTAAAATATAAACACATATTTTGAAGATATGGTAGTTTAGACTTTTCTTTTGGATTGTAATGAAGACATATTCCGATTAAGTATAAAACAGAATATCCGTCGAATAATCAGCACGACTCTTTCGAAATCACTGCTTAGAAGCGTAACAACCAATCTCCTTGCCTGACAAAAATTCGTACCAAACGGTTGCTCGTTATGGTTGCATTCATTTCTCATGGATTCATTAAGAAGGAAGAGCACTTTAGAAGATATTTTTATTCAAAAATTTGGCATTTACATTACCTTGCACCATTACCCATTGAACAAATTGTCAGCGTTTTCCGGCCCTACGATATGCGCGAACTACAGGGGTATAAGCCTTCTCCCTATCGCATATAAGGCTCTTACAGGTATATTAAAGATTGAAGCCAGGTTTCAGGCCTGAAAAGTCAACCATCGATCAGATCTTCACACTACGCCAAATTCTGGAAAAGACCCACGAAAAATCAGTCGACAAACACGATCGGGATCGTGTTTTTGCTGCAATGTCTGAGCTCGGTATACCTGCATAGATGATAAGGCTATGCAGAATGACATTGAGCAATTCCTGCAGCTCCGCCAAGGTTGGAATGGACCTTTCCGAACCTTTTGATAACTTGCTAGGTTTTAGACAAGGCGGGAGTGCATCGCAATGACACAATTTAAAAAAAAAAGTTTTAAAAAAGCGTCCTTGAGTACGCTGAAAACATTGACATCATAGGGCATACCAACCGAGATGTTACTGCTGCCCTTAGTGCTATTGAACGGGAGTCGACTAAGATGTGTCTGGCAGTAAATGAGAGCAAAACAAAGAATATGTTATCGACAAGTAGAGACGTGTGGCGTATTTATTCTCAGATTACGGCCGATAACTATACTTTTGATATAGTCAATAAATTTATTTATCTTGGCTCCTCCGTTACCACCAAAAATGAAGTCAGTCTGGAAATCCAGCGCAGGAACACTCTTGCCAGCAGTTGCTACTATGGTCTCAATAGGCAATTGAGTAGCAGAGACCTCTCTCGTACGACAAAACTAATACTCTACACTACGCTCATCCTACCCGTGCTTCTTTATGGCGCAGAGGAATGGACCCTATTAAGAACTGATGCAGCAGCCTTGAGAGTGTTCGAGAGAAAAGTCCTACGTAAGATTTTCGGTCCAGTGCGAGTTGGCGATGATTTCCGCATCCGATCCAACAGTGAGCTGTGTGAGCTCCTCAACGACATAGATGTAGTGCAGCGTATTAATATCCAGCGACTGCGCTGGCTCGGCCATGTTGTTCGAATGGAGGAGGATGCTCCGGCGAAACGGCTATTTGATGCGGGAGTCTGTGGGAGTCGGCGAAGAGGACGACTTTGTATGCGTTGGAAGGATCATATGGAGCAAGCCCTGTCATCGATTAGTGCGATCAACTGTCGTAGGCGCGCAAAAGGCAGAGGCGCCTAGAGGGATGTGTTGCGGCAATGCGAAATCGGTTAATCGGTTTGTTAATGCCCAATTAAGTAAGTAAGTAAGAAATTGAAATCCTTTTGCCAAATTCGATACGCAGTGCTCCATGAAATTTTTATTATCGAGAACGTTGTCGAATTGATGTTTTCTGTTTTTCAGTGACACTATCGCTTACATCAGTTAGAATATTTTTAAAAGACCGGCAGGTACCTCTATACACAGGGGTTTTCTGCACATAACCGACTTAATTACTTAAAATCGCACGAGTAAATTGCACATTACATTTTTTAACAGTTCAATTTTCGTTGAGAATGGAATTTTACCTCAAGTTGTAAACTACGCCACAAAAGACGTTCATTATACATTAATCGAAAAGTGCGGCTGAATAAAATTTGCATTAGTTTTTAAAAAACATTCACTGTCCGACAGTCAAAATACACCCAGCTAACGACATGGTGTAGGTTGTGAGTTTTGTTGAGTAGAACCCAAAAATATTTTTTTTTTTTATATTTCTTGAACCCTTCAAACTTCTTTTATTTGGCAAAAACTTCTTATGGAACTTACGCACAAATTTATTGATTACACAAATATATCTTAACCAATGTCACAAATTTAAAGAAAAAGTTTTCAAAATTGATGGATCTTGATGTTGGCCAATGTTTGCGCAATGTGAGATAATATTATTTGCAAAAAAACACAAATATTAGCCGACATCTAGTAGTCGTGAAAACGTGAAATTGATACATTTTGTGGTAAACAATCAAGATCCATCAAATTTTGTGATTGATTTATTGAAAAATGAGTTCCTTTTATTCTTTCGAAGACCTATAGTATTTGAAGGTTAACATGGCTAAATCAAATATATTATGGTTTTTTTTTTTTTTTTGTCTTGAGCCGGAGGTGGGAATCTTCGAAAGACACTTTTGTTCCAACAAAAGCGTGCACGATTCACCATCACTGGTGCCTACGTACTAAACCCACCCCCTACATACTTCAACCACTCTCCCCCCGCGGGACTGCCGTAAGGTATTACTTCGCGGAGGGCTGGTTAGCTTGAAAGCTTTATCACGTTAATTCAAATTTCGCCTCCGTTCCCTCCAGTCTTCGGAGTACTATCAAAACTTCAGCCATTCTCTGGCTATATTGACTCCATAGAATCCTACAGTTCAACAGCTCTTCCATTAGCCGGTTTGGTTCCAAATTCGTTTCTCCCGGCCATCTAAATCTGGGACAGCATATTAGAATATGCTCCGCATCTTGCTCCTCGTCTACACAGTTTGGGCATATAGGAGAAGTGTCATGACCAAATCTGTGCAGGTACTTCCTGAAGCACCCATGACCAGTTAGGAACTGGGTCACGTAGTAATTCAACTCGTAATGTTCGTTCTTCATCCAAAGGGTTACATCAGGGACAAGACGAAATGTCCATCTTCCCTTTAGACTGTTCTCCCATCGTGACTGCCATTTGTGCATGGAAGTCCTTCGTTCCTCCGCTTTTATAGCCGATATTTGTCCCGGGTACTCGAGACGGCGAAGGTATATCCTTCTCATCTCATCCGCCAGTATATCTATTGGTATTGTCTTTGCCAATACCAAAACTGCTTCATCAGACACTGTCCTGAAGTCACTTATCCGTCTAATCGCGCTTAGACGATACACCGAGGACAGTATCCTCCTCGTCGTCCCCACTGAGAGTGCCTCCGACCACATTGGGCAAGCATACAGCATTATCGACGTTACTACCGCCGAAATTATTCTCCATTTAAAGGGACCTGGTCCTCCAATATGGCATCATCCTCGCCAGTGCTCCCTGTGTTACAGATGCTTTTTTACCGATGTGTTTCACGTGCTCCTTGAAGTTCAACCTGTCGTCGATAATCACTCCCAGGTATTTTATCGCCCTCTTCGATTCGATCCTTGTGCCTCCAACGGTCAATTCCATCTTCTCCACTATCTTCCGGCCGCTTATCAAGACGGCCTCCGTTTTATGTGCAGCAAGTGTCAAACCTGCCTCATCCAGCCATGCGCTCCAACATTTCGAATCGCTGTGTTCGTTTTCTCCTCTATTTCTCCTACTGTTTTAGCTACTGAGACTATGGCAATGTCATCTGCAAAGCCCACAATTGTAGTCCCGCTTGGCTATCGCAGTCGAAGTACTCCATCGTACATAATGTTCCATAGTAGTGGCCCAAGTACGGAGCCTGAGGTACTCCCGACGTCACTACGTATTCCTGCTCTCCTTCATCCGTTAAGTATATTAGCTTCCTGCCCTGAAAGTAATTATTCAGAATCTCCATTAAGTATGGCGGCGTAGCCATGTTAAAGAGGGCTCTCATAATACGCCTCCAATTCGCCGAGTTGAACGCGTTTTTAACGTCAAGTGTGACAACCGCGCAGTACTCCTTGGTGCCAAATCTCCATCTTTCGCCTTCTATTGCATCTCTTGCAATGTCGACCACCCTCCTTATCGCGTCAACAGTGGACCGTCCTTTCCTAAATCCGTATTTTAGGTCCGAGAGAGCTCCTCCAGCCTCGGCACATGTCAGTAGTCGATTGTATATTATCCTCTCCAGTATTTTTCCCATCGTGTCAAGTAGGCAGATGGGCCGATACGACGATGGTTCCCCTGGCGGTTTACCAGGTTTTGGAATGAGAACCAATTTCTGCTTCTTCCACCTACGTGGAAAAACACCCTCGACGAAGCACTCGTGGAACACCTTGGCGAACGTATCCGGTCTGAGATGGATAGCCGCCTTAAGTGCCCTATTCGGGATTCCATCCGGCCCCGGTGTTTTCCTATCTCCTATTCCAGTGCATGCTGCGAGTACCTCCTCTCCTGTTACCTCGGGTATGGTATGGATGGCCTCCGGCTCCCTACTTATAAAAGTGTAGGGCTGGCCACGTGGGAATTATGTACCAATGATCTCCCGTAGCAAAACTGGACAACCTAGTTTAGGCTGTCCTCGAGCACCGATTCTCTTGCAGACGACTCTGTACGCCGTCCCAAAAGGATTGATGTCAGCTTCCTGGCATATCCGCTGAAAGGATAGTTTCTTGCTCCTTTTAATGGCTCTTCTAAGTTGACGCCTTAGATCCTCATATGAAGCCCGTTAGACTTCCCATGTCGGTCTTCCTCTCGTGCGCTGGGCCCGTCTTCTCGCCCCAAAGCACGCAGACCGCAGTCTTCGAATCTCGTCATTCCACCAGTAGCAGGGGGAACGTCCCCTACACACAGTTCTCCTAGGCATAGCAGCATCACATGCAGTGTTGAGCATTTCGTATACGCCGCTCACTAATTCCTCGACCGTGCTGCCAGTCGTATGAAAAGACGACAACATCAATCTATACGTCTCTTCGTCAAAGCGGGAGTCCTTCCATTTAGGCCCCGTAAACGTCGGCAATCCGTTTCCTCTCGTGTTGCGCCCAGTAACCGTCATCACGATTGCCTGATGGTCACTATTCGTGAAGTCCTCAGTTAGCCTCCATGCGGTCCGCGAAAATCTCCATGTGGTGAATGAAAATATTTGAGGATTGTGGTTAGCTGTTGAGTATAGTATATATTCCCTGCTATATCCAAGAGCACTTACACCGAAAGATGATCTTGGATTAATTACATACAGATTGAATCTAGCTAAGGCTATGATGTAGTACCAGTCCACTAACATATTTTACTTCATTTTTCAACATCTTATTCAAGTAAAAGCTTCTTTGGGAAATCGAGTTTACACTACAGACTAAGGCGATTAGTGTTGGATTGAACTTCCTATAAGTAGATACCGTACGTATTAATGCAAGTTTGGATTTAAATTTCGACATTCTTCGCACTTGAAATCGAATATTTATTTATGTTATTCAAAACTAACTGCTTTGAAGCTTAATACACTATTAAGGCTTTTGGTACTCATTAACAATTTTTAAATCCGAGGTGCACATGTGTGAACTATTCTTTTCTATTACTTCTAATAAAAGTTTAAATTAAAAAAAAAAACGCAAAACAAATTGCTTCATGTTTGGGTCTCAAGAGGTTTAAGTTTAAAGTAGATGCTAGCCGATTAAATTAGAAACACATACGAGTATATTTTTTGCTTTTTTTACGGAAAAATATGTAATATGTACATATTCTATTTAAGTTTATTCAACCATAGGCAACGTACTTCTATTTCTCTTTATGTTTTCTATATCATTTGTCTTAATTTACGATATAGTTCGTAAGCATCAGCCTTTAGTCTTAGTAACGCCATAATTCCTCTCACAGTCAAAGTTAAGCAGCCTATAAGAGTAGAGGCACTATTGTTTTTACTACAGCTTTTAATACACTTCGTCTATTCTAGAGAATTTTACTTATAAATGTTTTCACCAACGCAGGCAATCAGTTATTAACATTGGCATCATATTGAGCAGTAGTAACCATTAGTGCCATCCATCCATCCATACGTTTCATACGTGCTTCGCCTTTTTTTTCTTTCTCAATTTGGTCTGCCTTTCTTTATTGATTGCAATTCTAATGGAGAAGAACATATCATTTATTTCTATCCATTCACTTATTTCATTTATTATATATTTTCCTATATACATACATACATGCATATATCGCAATATATAATATCCTAATGAATGTTTTATTTTCTAGTTGTAGGCAAATAAAAGCAATACTTCTGCTGTTGAATGTGTCTAAATGTTCATATTCCAATTCCATTTTCTCGAGGTGGTTTAGCTTAAATGTGTAGATAAAATTTTATTAGCTGTGATTTCCATCCAAGGCGCATCAATGACTTGGAAGAAATATAATGATTTAGTTCTTTAATTGACTTAATTTATACTTCTCTTGTTTTTGTTGTGTTTTATTTCTGTAAAATTGCGGCAACAATCATAAAATATCGTAAAAAATGACTATGTATGTACGTACATAAAATTTTTAGCCAAAAAGTTTAAAGTTGTTTGAAAAGATTTTCGGTCTTGTATTGTATTAAAGAGAAATATGTATTCAAAAATAATTAAAGACTTCAAAGCTCTCCTTGGTTGCGATGACGAAGTACTAGGGATAAAAATAAAATTTTTTATTTTGCTTGGTTTTATTTAATTTATGGAATTCTTTTCTTCACATTTCTCGAGTAATTGCACAATAATAGCGTTACCGCAAAATATTGCTTCAATAACAACAAGACAAATAAATATAAATTAACTGTAAAGTTTTGATTTACTTTTATTGTCATTTATTTTACATTTATTGAAGAAAGTAATGCAGACGTGATAAAATCTTTTATAACACTAAGGGCCATTATTACAACTTGCCGTTAACTAAAGAGGGGACTTTAACGGGAAGGTAAATTGTTTTTCAATATTACAAGTGGACAATAAGGTAGAAGTTAAGCTTAAGGCAGGATCATCCTTACCTTTAACTTTTAAAGTTCACTTTATGTTTGTACTTGCCATATTATATATTATTTTCATTATGGCTACTTCAAATTTAAACAAAATGAGCATATACAACAAAAAAACCAAGTTCGCGGTTGCCACTGCGTTAAAAGAAACTTGTATAATTGAGCAGTTTTATCGACATTGCTCCGGCACTGCCATATTTTTGAAAATTTGTATCTATAAGTTGAAATAACGAAAATAAGTTAAAGGTAATTTTCCATTCCCTTTAGATAAAGGTACCTTTAACTAACCCCAATTTTAAAGGGACGGAGCGAGGATTTTAACGGGAAGGTAAATTGTTTTTCAATATTACAAGTGGACAATAAGGTAGAAGTGAGCATTAACCTAAAGGGGGGATCATCCTACCTTTTACTTTTAAAGTAGTTTATGTTTGAACTTGCCATATTATATATTATTTCCAATATGGTAACTTCAAATATAAACAAAATGAGCAAATACAACAAAAAAAGAAGCCCGTCGTTGCCACTGCGTTTAAAAAAGCTTATTAATTGAGCAATGTTATCGACATTGCTCCAACACTGCCATATTTTTGAAAAAGTTAACTTTATTTTATCATTAAGATGTAATAACGAATATAAGTTAAATGTGACATTAAAGTTGACTTTAGCTAAAGTTACCTTTACTTAAACCCCAGTTTAACGGCAAGTTGTAATAATGGCCCTAAGAAAGAACGAGTGTGACTTGTATGACTTGTATGACAAATGTGAAAATGTTATACTGGAAGACCGAATTGTGAATAGAATATTGGGAGGCAAGTCTAACATGAAATTATTTTTAGAGACTTCCAGTAACCTCTCTGATATTGAGAAATGCTTCGTAAAGAGACAGCAACAAAATGGAATGCTGCAGAGGCTATATACTCTTTGATCCGAGAATCAAATTTTCCGATTCCATGGGGAAACTAACGGGTATTTTCCAAAAATAAATCTAAGCAACCTAAGTCTAAAGATATGCTTAACTTAACTTGAAAAGATTGTGACAGATGTCCCATTATCGAGCACTTAATAATAGTGCGGGTATGTTGGGTAAAACAGTATTAGCTTGGTAGGGAAAAAGGTTACCCCTTACTGGGATCCCAGGTCATGTGAGAACTTGCGGCAATTAGTGCGAAACTTCCATGCCCTATGGAGCCAGAAGTTTTCTTTGAAGTAGAAAAAATATTTGTGAGTGTATATTCAGCGAAATTAAGATAAGAAAGACAAAAACTTTTCTCAAATTAGTGAATATGAGATAATCTAAGTTTTTGTTGACTACTTACGTAATTAATTACACAATTACCATAGCTGGAGCTTTGTGTTATGCATTAAACTACTTCGCAATAACCTGAGAATATTAACTGGCCTTTCAACAGGACGTTGTTGATTTTAAGTGCACTTGTTCGGGAAGGAGAAAACTAACGACCAAATAAGTCATCTTTGGAAGGATCGTTTAAGCGCCAAGTCATAACTCTTCTTTAAAAGCACTTAGAGGGAAAATTTCTACGAATAAGTGATTTGGTACGGCGCGAGCTCGCGCCAAAAATGGGCGGATACGATTAAGGGGGCGTGGCACTTTTCATACAAAACAAGTTGACATAATGACTGCGTTAATTTGTATATTTAAATATTTTCCCTGAGAGCATAATGATTAATAAAAGTTTTAAAAATTTAAAAAAGATAGGAATATTGTGTTTTAAAGGTTTTATTAAAAATAAGTAAGGTTTTGTTTATTAAAAATAATTAACATAATTGTGTATTTTAAATATATATGTACATATATTTACATAAATGTTTATTCATCTGAATGGGTTTCCGCTTCATCCGATTCATCTCCTGAAAGGTTTTCTTCATTTAAAATAGAAGTATCTAAAAGTAAAGCAATTGACTCTTGACACAATGATTCTGGATTTCTATTCGGCAGCTTTGTAGAAAGAGACGATATGTAAGGATCCGATGAAAATAGAAGATTGTTAAAAAGATCTTCGAGGTTATTCTCCCGTGACATTTTTCGAGCATGATGTTCTCTAACATATCTAAAATCCTTGTTGCGGGATTCAAGCGCCTCCTCGGATAACATTCCAATAATTTTTTTATTATTATTTATTTTTTTATTTTAAATGGCCTTTTTGAAGAATTATCTATAGTTCTAATAACGTCTGAAGCAGTCCTTTTGGCTGATTTATAAAGGCTACTTGCAGCAGTAAATGTTAGCTTTTCAGTGGAACAAGAGTTTACAAGATGCTTTGTTTTAGATTGTTTAGATTTTTGTCCTATTTCTAAAAACGGTTTAGAAGGTCGTCCGTATTTTGACGTTGACGGTCCGTCAATGGTATTTTCGTCCGAGTTTTCCTTACTAGGAAGAACGAAATATTCATCCAACCAACTTTTAAATGAACACTCGAACACACTCTTTGTTCGATGTACCATGGACCATTTTTTCGACAATTGTGTAATGAAATTTCTACCTGCTTGCTTTAATTTTTTTGTATAGCTATCATTTTCATAATTTTTTATACCAATTTTCATAAAAATGTAATATATAACAGCATTAAATTTTTTTCTTGCACCTTTTCAAAGAACCAAACATTAAACAATTCCCTTTTGGTGATAGACATCGCAACTAAATAATTTGATATGAAAGCTTTCAGGCAGAAATCGGCAGGAAATTTTTTTACCATTTAACTGGCCACATATCATAGATGATAACAATATAAAACATTTTGCTAAATCGGGTTAAATTCACAATTAAAACTCTAACACAAGTTATAATGCAATTAAAATTGCACAATTAATAAATACATCTCAGTTTTCACGTATTTTTTTCTGAACGAAATGCAAAATCGCCGGCATATTAGGAATTATAAAACTACATACCCCCAAAAATAATAAGGAATATACTTTCGCTTTATTTGACAAGATCTCCAAACCAAACTAAAATATTGTTTAGTCTGTTATTAAAAAAAACTAAATCTATTGTTTGTGTTTAAAACAGTACTGCAGTATTAATATTGCTGATATAATAAAAATGTTTATACCGTTATGTAGGCTGAAGACTTGTCATTACAAAACCAAACAAAAAATTCACATATGTACGATCCGACAAAACGACTTTTTTCGGGCTAAACTCGTCATTGGGATCACCGTGCAATCGTTTTTCAATTTTTTAAAATAATTTTTTTATTACCCTATGCAACGCGCAAAATCTTTTGATATTAGCTATATTTTTAATGTATTATGGATAAGCAGATTGTATAGATAAGTTTTTATATAAATTTTTTTTTTCTAAAATGTAAGACTTTTGAATAGGCTGCTTCATACATTTTAGCACAACTTTGAAATGACGTATTCGAATATGAAAACCTTAAGTTTTTCTAGTATCATGTTTTCTAAAATTATGATGGTTTTTAAAGTTAAGTGACATTGCGTTCAAAAAAAAATAGCGGTTAGCTAAGGTCAGAATTTTCCATTTGTTGTACAGTATTATTATTATTGATTCGAGACAACTCTTGTACTTAGTTTAACAAAAAAATATGTTTTGCTATTTAGTGAAAGACAACGAAACTCAGGTAGCAATGAAAATGATCATAAAAGAAAGATCAATCCATGGTAAAGTATGCCGAAAGTGTGAGATATGACTAAAAAAAAATTATTTGAAGCTATAATGTCGAAACAATACGTCGAATTCTACTAAAGAATAGTGAAAGGTATGCAGTGGTATGGAGAACCTATTCAGCTGCAGGTATCGGTAGTTAGGGTCAAAATTCAGTATTTAAAATTTTTAAAAGAAACTCTAATATAAAATTCTAAAATGGTTGGAATGAAGCACATATATGTTTTGTACCAGGGTAATGATCCTAAGCATATAGCCGGAATTCTAAGGACAGTGTTGTAGAACAATTGTTCCCCAATTATCAAAACTCAATCCCAATCATTGGATTTGATCACGTTAAAAGTTTGTGGCATAAACTGAAAATTTAAATAAAAATTGAAACTATTTTGGATCAAGCATAACTGAAAAATGCCCTTTTGTAGGAGCGGAACATTTTAGCGCCCCAATATGCAAACAAACTGTCTGAACATGTATCAAAGCGCCTCAAAAATGTCATTTACCAAGTATCTCTTATGATTTATTTAACGTACAAATGTTGTAATGTACCATTTCTGTTGTGACCTCAATACATTACTTTTTTACTTAACAGCTTTGTTTACGTTTAATTGAATTTAAATTGTTTACCTATCATTTGAATAAATTGAGCATAAAGTTTTAAATTCAATACAGCTTCATTGGTTTAATTTTTTTGTACTTTTAAGTTCTTAATGGCAAGAGGGCTATTGTGATTCATGTGTTGAAGATATATTTTTAACTTATTATAAATAAGAGTATGTCCAAAAATTTATTAGTTCTTCCAAAATTGTATATAAACATATTTGTGCATCATTTTAAATAAAATTTAATCCAAATTTCTGTCATAACGTTTTCTTATGAATTTCATTCGCATTACGCAACCAATAATTAAGCTGTAAAAGAATCTTTAGAACAATTGTTGCTTTTTCATAATATTAACATAAAGGGTGTTTTTTATAGAGGTATAGAACTTTAAGTTGCAATAAAACAACGATGGATTATTCGATTGACATGAATTTTATTTATCCGAAAGATAATCTTGTGGCATTACATTTTAAATATGACTTCTGGCATATGACCGCCACGGCTGGCGCGGATGTAGTCCAATCTGGACGTCCAATTTTCGATTACTTTTTCCAACATTTGTGGCCGTATATCGGCAATAATACGGCGAATGTTGTCTTCCAAATGGTCAAGCGTTTGTAGCTTTACCGCATAGACCAATGACTTTACATAGCCCCACAGAAAGTGGTCTAGCGGTGTTAAATCACAAGATCTTGGAGGCCAATTCACAGGTCCAAAACGTGAAATTAGGCGGTTACCAAACGTGTCTTTCAATAAATCTATTGTGGCACGAGCTGTGTGACATGTTGCGCAGTCTTGTTGAAACCACATCTCCTGGACATCATGGTTATTCAATTCAGGAATGAAAAAGTTAGTAATCATGGCTCTATACCGATCACCATTGACTGTAACGTTCTGGCCACCATCGTTTTTGAAAAAGTACGGACCAATGATTCCACCAGCCCATAAAGCGCACCAAACAGTCAGTTTTTCTGGATGTAACGGTGTTTCCACATACACTTGAGGATTACCTTCACTCCAAATGCGGCAGTTTTGTTTGTTGACGTAGCCATTCAACCAGAAGTGCGCTTCATCGCTAAACAAAATTCGCTTATGAAAATCGGGAACAACGGTAATCTCGTTTTGGGCCCATTCGACGAATCTACGCCTTACTTGATGATCGTTTGGCTTCAATTCTTGCACGAGTTGGATCTTGTAAGCAAGCAAACCAAGATCCTTCCGCAAAATCTTCCATAAAGTGGATGGACACAGATCCAATTCCTCTGCTCGATGGCGGATGGACTCATTCGGTTCTTCCTCAATGTTACGCTCTACAGCAGCAATAGCTTCTTCTGTACACACCGTACAGCGTCTCTGGGGATGCGAGTTATCAATAAGAGTAAACGTGGTGCGAAAACGTTCCATGGTTAATCGAATTAACTGCTCTGATGGACGATTTTGTCGACGATAAAATGTAAGTAGTGCGCGATACGTTTTCCGCACAGAACCATTATTTTCCAAATAAAATTGCACTATTTGCAAGCGTTGTTCAGGCGTGAGTCTATTCATGATGAATTGCCAAACCAAACTGAGAATAAATCACTTTACAACTGTTAAATCGGTCGCCATCTTGAAAAGTAATGCCAACTTAAAGTTCTATACCTCTATAAATAACACCCTTTATAAAGTTTTTTAAAGTTTCTCAAAGACAGTTTAACTTAACATAAATATTTGCATAAGAGTAGCATTATAATATATGGTATGTACTCTATATTCTAAAGGCTTTTTTATGGGAATTATGCTAATTATTTACGTTTCAATAGAGTAATCCAACGAAAGTTTAGCTTTTATTTTCAACGCTTATTTTCCCCCAATTTTTATTTAAATTTTGCCAATAAAATGGGAATTTTCAAAATATTTACTATGAAAGAGGAAATATGAATGTGCTTTAAATTCTCAATGCAAAAAGGTGGAATATTAAAATATTAAACATAAAATCCTACAAATGTTCTTACATGACCCCATTCAAATATGCTCATGCTTCCTTTGTACGTCCTGATTGCCCCTGTGAATGTTTTCGAAATGTACGAAACGATGGCAATAATAGAACTCAATGTTTTACAAGCTACCACATGCCAATAAAATATTTATTTACGGATTAAATCAACACACACTTGTAAACTCCTACTAAACTATGTTACTGTTCGAATGCTTTGCCATGAATAATAATAATAACCATCGAAGCAAAAATAAAATAAAATGATAAGTGCTCAAAAAGGTTCGATTATTAATTTTTTTTTTTTTTTACTAAATTACATTTATAAAATCATATATCAAAAAATCTACATTCTTAAAGATCTTGGGTCCCTAAATACACATGAATATAATTTTTGTTTTAAAAGAATCGAATAAAGATAATAATTTATCCGTTCTTTACTTACTTTCGCGAATGGAAATATCTAGATACTGGTGTTTTGCTTTTACATCGTTTAACATTAAAATTATAAACAAAAGCTACAAAAACAAAAGCGATAAACAAGTAAACAAAAATGACAAATATCAGTATAAAAAAAGTGATAAACAAGTAAACAAAAATGGATCTCGAGAAGGCGAAGGCACGAACATTCGACTTCATGATTATTCATCAGACTGTTTACGTTGCCATATAAAAGGCAAGGCAAAGCAGGCAACGGAGTCAGTAAAAGTTCAGTCAGTCTTGGGTGAAGACGCGGTGTGTTTGAAGCAGTGTTGCAAAATTTAAATTTTAAAACAGTACTGAACGCATCAAATGGTAATTTTGTAAAAAAGTACATACAGTGAGCGCCAAAAGTAGGTAAACACCACTGAAATAATTCATTTTCTTAGCATTGCGAGAAAAGTAAATGAGAATAGTCGAATAAATTTCCAAAAATAAAAACGTTTATTTATTACTTATTAAATGTTAAAACAAAAACAACAGTTCATGAAGGAACTTTTTTTATACTTAAGAACAAAACTGTTTTATAATTAAGAACAAAAGTGTTGACTCACTTATGGCGCTCAGTATATATATATTGGTTATTATAATCCTTCAAACAGGATTATGACCTAGCTTCTCACACCACTGATTTTGTGTGTGTTAATTTTATACATGAGTAGCGGTACCTACATTTTAAAGTCAACTCCGAACGACAGACTTTTGAGGAACTTTTTCATTGCAATTTTATTTACTCAGAGATTTTTTCGGAATGCGGTCGCCGAAGGAAATTTTTTTTTTCATTTTTTGGGAGACGTCTGACATTGGGTTTGAAACGTAGGCTCATATCTAGTATGCCAATACACTATCTACTTGACTATTTATTTATTTATATTTAATACAGTTACAGAACGGAAAAGAAAAATTAACGACTTATACGTGTTCCTCACATACAAATAAAAAACTGCTGATTCTGAACCTAACAAAACGCAAAAGTCCCGTTTAGTCAAACGTCGACGGAACGTAATGGAACATATGTCCGTTTGTAGCATATGAAGAGCAACGTAAATGCTTACCGAAATTACATTACGTTTCGGCAAGCGTTCTAAGATGTACTGTGGGTGTTATAGAGCGATGAATGGACAAATTTATTATTTCCTGACTTCTATAGTTGTTATTGTCATGATCTGACGGAAACGTTAAGATTCCCGTTTGCTTCATATCTGTCAGAGTAAATTCAGAAACATTTTTGAGACTATTACAAAATTAGTATCATATAATTTTGAAGTTGACTTTATTTATCAATAAAATAACACGGCAGTACATGATACAAAAAAAGCAGAAATGGATTTCTTCCAAAACTGTTGGTATATTCCCATAGCCCACAGAGTTTCCGAATGCAACCCCAGAGTGTTTACTGGTAATTCTAAAGTTTACGGAAATGGAAGGTTTTTCACCATATGCTAGCTAAAACGAGAAACCAAGAAATGCTGGTTGGGAATTGAAACTCAATTTCTAGGACAAATACATTATTCTTTTTAATTATACATTTATTCTTTTTTAACAATTTAAATATATGTAACTGCTTTGAAACAAATCCAAATTTTAAAAAAATAACTACTGCTGGCAAACGGATGTCTAAGACCTTTGTTATTGTAGATTGCGAGAGTAATATATTTTTCACTACCGTTTATTGCTATACATACCATCTAGTGTGGCTCCTAATTATAAACTCACCTCTATTTTTTAAAGCATTTCTTAAATTATTACTTCAATCGTCAGACGTCGCCGTAGTCTAGTATTAGTGTGTTTGCTTATCTGACATCTGTTCAAATCCCCAGGTCTGACGTATCCAACAAAGGAGATTTCTCGGAAAAACTCTGAGAGCAAATAAAATTGCCATAAAAAAGTTTCTCAAAAATCTGTCGCCCGGAGTCACTTTAAACACTACTCATATGTGTATAAAATTAACATACACAACATAAGTGATGTGAAAACCAGGTCGTATTCTGAAGCTGAAGTGCCAATTATGTATATATGTGTGCCTGTATGTATTATTTCAATCAATTGGGTTTCTATTAAAGTGTTATTTATCTCTCCATGTTCTGTAAGGAAATATTCAATGCCAAATCTTACAAAACATTAGGTACAAAATTTTAATACATTGGGCCTTTTAATATTAAATGTGTACTCTGTGTTGTGATACTGCACAAATATAAATATATATGCTGACCACGCTGCTCGAGCAAACTTTCTAGAATAATGGAAATGGCGAAGGTCTACGACGAGTACAAGCGTAGTTACAACTTTAACGAAAGTTTCGTTAAGTTATGTAAAATTGACAAAGTTGCCAGAATAGAATTAGGATTTTGGGTTTAGCGTTAACATTCCCCCCGCAGTATGGCTAGAACCTCCTTGGAAGCCAGACTCTACTTGACGAGCAACTTCCAAAATAGCCAACCTAACTGCAGGTCTTTCAAGCACGCCATGTTGTGTAAGTACCTTTGCACTACGTACTTGACCGTCACTTGCCAATCTAACTTCTAAGACTTTACCACGTAGCCACACATTTCGAGGAACTGATGGGTCCACAATGACCACTAAGTCCCCCTGACATAAAGGTTTTGGTCGGTCATGCCACTTTGACCTACAAGTTAAGGATAGCAAATATTCACTCAGCCACTTTTTCCAAAAAATATTTGCATATTGCTGTGAAGCGAGCCAACATTGTTTTAGTAATATGCCACTATCGTCACAATTCGACATAGGTTTTAGTCCTGAAGAAGAACCCACTAGGAAGTGGTTTGGAGTTAATGCCTCGCCAGATTCCGCATCCACAGGAACATAGGCTAGGGGCCTTGAATTTATGACGTTCTCTACTTCTAACAGCATACTTTGCAAAAGCTCATCGCTTGGTGACCTTGAAGGCATTATTTCATACAATATTGTTTTTATTGAGCGTACTAGGACTCCCAGGCTCCACCCATGTAGGGTGATGCAGGTGGATTAAATTTCCATTTTGTTGTGGTGGTAGTGAATGATTTAACCAGCTCATCTTTATCGACATCAGCCAATGCTTGGCGAAGTTTGCGTTCAGCACCGACAAAATTTGTGGCGTTATCGCTGTAGAACTCATGGGGAATTCCACGACGTGCCATAAAGTTACGAATGGCTAAAATACAGGAGCTAGTTGTTAACGAATGCGCCACTTCAATATGGACTGCTCTCATAGTCAGGCAAGTGAATAGGCATCCATAGCGTTTTTCCTTATGCCTATTTACAACGACCGTAAAAGGCCCGAAAAAGTCGATCCCAGTATATGTGAATGGTGCAACATAAGAAGCTACACGAGCAAGCGGCAATTCAGCCATTTGAGGGTTGTGAGGTACTGCCTTCTTAATTTTGCACATTTGACAGGAACGAACTACAGATTTGTATGTTGCACGAAGTCTCGAAATGTTAAATTTTTGTCTAACTTCATTGATGACAGTCTCGTGATTCATATGACGATATTTACAATGGTAGTGCATTAAAATAAGTTTTGTAATTTGACCTTTTCTAGGCAGAATTATAGGACGTTTTTTTTCAAGTGGAATATCTGCATTGTCGATTCTGCCATGCACACGCAAAATGCCATCTTGCAAGTATGGATTTTTGTTGTAAATATCACTGGATTTATATACGACCTGGTTAGAATTTAATAAAGAAACTTCGGAAGAATATTTTTCACGCTGAGCCTGTTTATATAAAATATTTTCAGAGCTTTGTAGTTCTTCTTGGGTTAATTGACCCTTTTGTTTTTCAATTAACCGACAATTATGTACGAAACGAAGCACGTAGGCTCCAGCTCGAACCAGTCGATTCCACTTTGAAAATCTGCAGACGTCAAATATCGGCTCAAACTTCGTTATATTGAATGCATTGTGCACACGCTCTTTTTCCGTAGACTCTGTTACTGGATCTCCTTTCGGCCATTCATTTTCTGGAAGACGTAAAAATTCAGGTCCTTCAAACCATCTAGAGGAATTCGTCACTTTTGGAATTTTGAGCCATTTGGTAGCTTCATCGGCTACATTTTGTTTACTTGAGATCCATCTCCAGTCCTTGATTGATGACAGCTCCAAAATCTCTGTAATGCGAAATGCAACAAATTGGTTGTACTTACGGTGATCGGAATTCAGCCAACTTAACACCGTTTTGGAGTCGGTCCAAAAATATTTTTCATACATTTTTATATCATGATTATCTGACACATATTTGGCAAAAGGAGCCCCTATAAGGGCAGCCATTAGTTCAAGACGTGGGACGGATGTTATTTTCATAGGGGCAACTCTAGTTTTAGCTCCAATAATTGAGCAGATAATATCATCGTCTCTTCTCAATCGAAAATAGCAAACAGCTGCGTAACCGTCCTTACTTGCATCCACGAAAGTAGGCAGTTGAACTTCGATATTGTGGTAGTTTGCAAAATGTTTTAAATAACAACGAGGAATTTTTATTTTTTCTATTTCGGGTAAAATGTTAACCCACTTTATCCATTTGGTTGTTAATTTGGGGGAAATCTTATCATCCCATTCTATTTTTGATCGCCAAACATCTTGCATAAGTATTTTGACATACATAATAATATGTCCTATTAGACCAAGGGGGTCATAGATTGACATCACTAATCGTAACATTTCTCTTTTTGTTGGTATTTTTTGACCAGAAAAAATGTTACTTTCTCTTAACCAAGGGGAGATTTTAAACGTTATAGCATCCTCTTGATGTTCCCAATAAATACCTAAAACCTTTTCAATTTGCTTCTCGTCATTCAGGTTTAAGCATTTAGAATCAGAAATAGTCTCTGAAGAAATGGATTTTAATACTAACTTATCGTTCGAAATCCAGTTTCTAATATTAAATCCCGCTTTACGATGAACATATGCAATATCAGTTACAATTTGTATAGCATCTTTCGAATTATCAACGGATATAAGGATGTCGTCAACGTAATGGTTTTCCTTAATTGCTCTTGCAGCCAGCGGAAATTCGTTTTCAAATTTACTTGCGTTAAGATTTTTTATGTATTGGCTAATGCTAGGGGCACAAGTAGCTCCAAAAATCATAACAATCATCACAAACACATCGGGAGGCTTTTCGTCCACACAATCGCGCCAAAGAAAACGTTGGACATCACGATCTTCAGGCCGTATATGCACCTGGTGAAACATTTCCTCAATGTCACCGCAAACAGCTACAGATTTCTGCCTAAATTTAAAGAGTATCGAAGGCAAAGAGGCCAAGTAATCAGGCCCTTTCAATAAACAGGAATTCAAAGACATACCAGTTGATGTGGCAGCCGCATCCCAAATAACCCTCATTTTATTTGGTTTGTTTTTATTAAAGACTGCGAAAATTGGAAGGTACCACATTTTCCCATCAATGCGCTCAATTTCATGAGAATATAGTTTTCGAATGCAACCCTTTTCTAAATATTTAGAAATAGTTTGTCTAAAAACATTATGAAGGTCTGAATTTTGACGCAATTTTTTCTCAAGACAGATTAGTCGTTTAAGCGCCATCTAATAACTATCAGGCATTTCCACTAAATCAAACTTCCACAAAAGCGGAACCTCGTAGTGCCCACATGGCTTATATTTTGTATATTTCTCCAATAATCTCTAACTCACGAGTTTCACTTTCAGCTACGAGTGGATTTTTAACACTTACCCTCACACTATCTAATGAGTAAAAGCTTCTAACTAATTCATCTAATTCATTTACTCTAGCAGAACAATCACATATATGAAAATTGTAGTTGGTACTTGCCGTTTTATTTGCTGTAACAGCGCCGTAAACAAACCATCCAAGTTTTGTACAAACAGCAACAGGTTCTTGTGGTGATCCCTCACGGATTTTGCTTGAGACTCCAATATTGAAATTATTCAATCCTATCAATATTTGCGGCACAGCATCACTATAACTTTCTATAGGAAGATTTCGCAAATGGCGATAACGCTTCGATAATGTTTTATAATCCAGCGACTGAACAGGCAAATTTAATGATTTCACAGTGGAAACATCAATGGACACACGTTTTTTATTACCACCTGAAATATTAATTTTAAGTTTTTTGGAATTTTGTTCACTCCTTTCCATACCTCCCGTCCACCGCAAACATAAGGGGTTTGGTACTCCATCAATTTCTAACTCATTTGCTAACGATTCATCCATCAAACTTATAGATGATCCCTCGTCAATAAAGGCAAATGTATTCACTGTTTTATTATTGTTTCCAAATATTTTAATTGGAATTATTTTGAATAAAACATTTTCAATTTCTCCGCTATGAGAATTATTTACTTCTCTATTTGTTAAGTTATTGTTTTCTCTTTTATTTTCATTTGACGTTTCTTTTGTTTTATTTACGGGTACAGAATATCGGTGTAATGACTGGTGGTGAAAATATTCGCACCCTTCCTTACCGCACTTCTTCTTCTTGTTGCAGTCTCCACTATGTTTGTACAAGCAGAACTTACACAATCAGTATTTTCTCACTGCATCCCATTTCTCACCACGATCCATAGATAAATATACTGGGCAGTTAGCGACTGCGCTGCAACTATTGTTGTTGTTACACACAATGCATTTGCGCTCACTATGGGAATGGATAAAAGCTCTCTTGTTTGTTGTTGCTGCATTTGATTTATTATTGATTTAAGAAAAGGCGATATTCTTTGTTCCACTTGTTCGTATGTTGATCAAGGGCTATACTGCTAGCTGTTATACCCATCGTTACCGTTGAGCGACTAAAGTCGCAATTTGACACTTTTTCAGCGACCCCGCCACTTTTTGTGCCCCCTTACTAAAATGAACTAAATCTGACACTTTTCAAGATTTTTGACCCTTTTTTCCCCTTTTTTAGAAAAAGTTAACCTGATATATTTATATAAGAATTAAAAATATTAGAAACCAAAATGAATGATATATCATATGAAAATATCTTTAAAATTACAAATCCAGAAGAATTTGGGCATAAAATTGGTAATTTAAAAAATCGGCTTAATAATTATTTGTATCTTAATTTATATGAATTTGTTACTTACGTATTTACTCTGCCACATAGTAGTGCGTCGGCAGAAAGAATTTTTTCGAAACTAACATTAATGAAAAATAAGTTATAGAATAGGTTAAAAGTGGACACATGGACCTGGAAAATTGGGTGCCTGACGATGAACTTATAAAAAAGTACAGAATTAATTTATCAAAAAAATAATTTAATCGAATGTAAATATACTAATATAACTGTGAAATATATATAAAAACTCATTTTGTAAAATATATAAACCAAAACAATCATGGAAAATTAAGTAATATAGTCCTTTTTGACATTGAGAAATATCGCTGCATCCTAATTTCTAAGTATTTCATAGAACTACGAATAAATTACACAGACTAGTTTATAGACTTGTTAATAGATTAGTCAATATAGAGTAGATTTATAGGTTATTTAATACACCAGTTCAAAGACTAGTAGACTAGTTCATAGACTATTTAAAAAACTAGTTCAAAGGCTATTTAATAGACCAGTCCACATATATGTATGTCTATAGAGTAGTAAATATATTATACTAGTATGTGATATAATATATTAACCATTCTATTGACTTCTGTGGTCTTTTAAATAGCATTTGAAATAGTTTTTTAAATAGACCATGAATTAATCAACTGTATTAGTCAATGGTTTATTCGATCGACTATTTTATAGATTACTACTAGTCTATGGACTAGTGTATTAAATAATTTATAAACTATTCTATTGATTAGTCTATTGAATAATCTATAAACTAGTTTGTGTAATTTGATTATTTTTGTTGTTTTGTTTTGAAAAAAATCTAAATTTCAGGATTTTTATTTTCCATGCCTGAACAATAAAGTTATAAAAAATGTGCCTTCCATTATGATATATTTTTTCATAAAATTGTGATATATTATGACATATAAATAAATAACATAATATAAAATGTACAACTATATATCATACCTAACTTATTACAAAATGTTTCTATTTACTTCAAAAATGAACCGTTGTAACAAAATTAGTATTTATGTTTAACTTTTTGATCTCAGTTTGTTTAATACAAAAATTTTCCAAATACTATGTACTCTAAATCTTATCATACATACATACAGACATAATTGGTCATTACAACCCTTCAGTCAGGATTACGACCTAGTTTCTCACACCACTTATGTTGTGTGTGTTAATTTTATACATGAGTGGTGGGACCTACAGTTTAAAGTCGACTCCGAACGACAGATTTTTGAGAAACTTTTGATGGTAATTTTATTTTACTCTCAGAGTTTTTGCCAGAAATCTGCTGAGAGGAAGTCGCCGAAGAAATACTTTTTGTATTTTATTTTGATGTCTGGCCTGGGGCTCGAACCCTGGCTTTTCGTCTAATAAGCCAACACACTACCTACTAGACCACGGCGACTTCATCTTATCATATTATTTGAAATGTAATTAGTAATTTTGTATAATTTTGAATTGTTTTTTTTTATTTTAAAATATATATTATATTTTTTGTTATTTTTTTTTTAATTTGTTACAAAATACGCAATTTTGTATAATTTTTTATTTATCTTTAATGAACTGTTTTTTAGTTATAATAATAGTTTTGTTTTGTGTTTTGTATTATTATATAGTGGGTTAGCAAAAAAAAGTTTTATTTAATGGAATTTTTATAAATTTAAAAATGCATTTTTTATTTTTGAAGTTTAAATGTCCTAACGTTCATAAATTTGAATGAAATTCAATCAAGAAATAAAACAGAACAAATAATTTTAAAAAAATTAGAATTTTTGTTTAGGCTTATTAATTTTTGGCTAAAAATTTGTTTCTATTATAAAAATTGGGAAAATTATTATAAAATAAACTTATTATATGTTGGCTAATGTACATTACAAAATCCAATAAAAATTAATTTTTTTATCTATATTAGTTCATTTTCTTTTCTTTTAAAAATGTTGCCCCTTTTTTCTGCCAAAATCCCCTTTTTGTGCGACTTCTTCAAAATTTGCAACGGTAACGCTGGTTATACCAACATTAAAAAACCACTTGTCAAATTCGAACAAATTTGGTTTTTTATTTTGGTTTATCAGCTGGATTTTTTGTGATGCCCAATGCATTTGATATGAGGGTGGAAGTTTTTGGATGATGTCAAACAGGAGTGATGAATTATTTTATTCATCAAGCATATCACTAGCAGTAATTGTGGATATTAAACTGCGAACTGCAATAGATAAAGAGGTAAGTGTTTTAAGGTTATTCTCTTCTACTTTTGCAAAAGAATTAATCCTATTTTTTATTTAATTTATTATCTTTTCCGGTTGGCCATACAATATACGGAGGACTTGGAGAACGCTGCTTACATTAGAGGGATGGATCAACATCTGTTGGACACTATGAAGTGCTTCTCCTTTTAAGGCCTTTTGAAGGCGAATGAGGTTTTCGGCATCGGTAAATGCACAAGCTGTGGTGGACCACTCATAGGTCGAGATAAATACTGGCCAATCTTCTGGATGGCCTGAAAATTCGGGCAGCTCTTTGGGGAGAGATTGGCGAGAACTAATGTGGTTCTGCAGCACTGTAGGTGGTGATGTTAAATGTGTTGGGGGGCAAGGGGCTGTCATTGTTTGTGCATGTTGAGGGAAATGCAATGTAGATGACGTTGGATGAGGTTCAACAAATTGTTGTGGAACCGAATTAAGTAAATTTTGTACGTTATTATTTCTATGGTGAGATGTTAATACGCTGCTGGCGGGGTAAGTATACACTGGAGGTACTGTAGGCCGCGTTCGTTGTTGATAGCCACCATAGGTGGGAATTGCCGTAGTACAATTTGGTACTGCGGCCATGGTTGATGACGAATTAATTGCAGCCGAGGTAACTGTCGGTGGAACAAATCCAACTGAGTTTTGTGGCATCGTATTTAAGCCATTACAAATGAATGTTGATTGATTTGTTTTTGGCTCGATATTACTTGGCATCGAAGATACATTTTTGTTGTATGTTTGGTTCGACAAATTAGGTGTTTGCAAATCTGTAGGGTGGTTAACATTAGAAACAGTAGGTTGTTCGGTGTTATTGGGGGGTTCTGTTGAAGCCAACCAATCATGGCCGGATTGAGAAATGTCATCTGAGATATCGGTGAGGGCTTCAGCTTCCTCTAGAAGTTTATATTTTTCATCTAAATACTGTTTGTTTAATTTGCGTTCTCCTTCTAGCTTCTGAAGTTTTAAATCTATTTTTCGAGATTGCGTAGCATGAGAACGATTCGAGCAACGACTTAAAATACTTGGTGCAGGTGAAGTTGACCTTACGGCAGAACACTGAGGGCATTTTAAGGTTATGTCGTTATCTGTGATATTAATACAATTTTTGTGAAATATTTTGTGGCAATCGAAGCAGGTGGCTACATTTTTGTCAGCGGGTTTGTGGCAAAACGAACATTCTTGGTTGGACTGTTTATTTAGCGCTTGACTTTCGTAGTGTGGTAAAGACATTTTTACTTACTGCGGGATTGGCAAGTTGTTAGGTCAGATGTGGTCCAGAAAACTGATGGAAATAAAAGAATTTTAAAATTGTTGATGACAGGGCAAATTACGCCGCTTTGTCCAGTGGTTCTCGTGGATTTTAAATACAAACAAACCGAATCCGATAATGTTTAACTACCAAATTCACTTTATTTCAGTATTAAAATTCCTATATACAAAATTAGGATACAAAATTAACAAGTTATAAAGAATTAAATATGATGAATAAATATACATACTTTTAGTATGAAAACCACTAGAGAATAATATGTAAAAATTTTTAATGTTTTAATGTATAAAAAATTACAATATGAAAAGATTTATTTTTTAACTCTGCTGAGCACGCTGCTTGAGCAAACTTTCTAGAATAATGGAAATGGCGAAGGTCTACGACGAGTACAACGTAGTTACAACTTTAACGAAAGTTTCGTTAAGTTATGTAAAATTGACAAAGTTGCCAGAATAGAATTAGGATTTTGGGTTTAGCGTTAACAGAACTCAAAAATATTTTTTTTATAATTCTTGAACCCTCCAAACTTGCTTTATTTGACAAAAACTGTTATTTTGCACTTTACGCATAAATTGATAGAGTACACAAACATTTCTGAACTAATGTCCAAAATTAAAACCTTATTAGAAAAGAGAGGGATGGGCATTTAAAGCGATATACATACAGTGGTGGCCACGAATTTAAGACACGACATTTTATTTATACATTTGTGATAATTTTTACATCTTATCATAAATATTTTAGGTCCATGATATTTTTTTTAAGATTTTAGTAATATTAGGAAGAAAAAGTAATAATATTTTGCTACGTATATTTGGTTGAGAATTTTTATTTACATATTATATAGATCAAGACAAAATGCTAGTCGGGATTTGATATTTTTTGACACAAGTGGTTTACGTTGTGCAATACACCCACGCAAGTTTTTCTCATTTAGACATCTGCTTATTGCCCTAGACGAAATATCGATACCAAAATCCAATAGAATTTTATTTTTTATTTTACTTGAGCTCGTGAAAGGATTATTAGCAGCTACTTTAGGGTGTGGTTTTTCGGGCTCTAGGTGGCTGTTTGACATTTTTGGTGGTACTATGTTGCTTGATGTGTTCCAGCGCGTTGTAAATCTTGCATCTAGAACATTTAAGCAGCTTTAATATCTCCATTACTATTTTTCCATTAAATTTTAGTTGTTGGATCAGTTTTCACTCGGCATCGGAATTCCAAGGACCTCTGGTCATTTATAATTAAATATTTCTATGTATTCCAACATAAAATAAAATAAAACATTCGTTGCTCAACGTTTGGCTTCAAAAAACACATAAAAATCACTTAAAAACCAGATATTTCTGTAATGTCTTAAATTCGTGGCCAGTTTCAAATAAAAGTTTTTACAATAATATAATCAAAAAACCAACAAAATGTTAAAAGAAACAAAATAAATTAATGGTACTTTTTCTTAGTATTACAGGGACATAGAAGAATAAAGAATATCAAATTTGATATTACATGACTGTAAATATTATCACAACTAAGTCAGTCATATGTCGTGTCTTAAATTCGTGGCCACCACTGTATGTGTATATATTATTTGACTTAATATGCTATGCAGTTTGATGAGGTAAACCTGCAAATGCGAATTTTTTCATATTTTGTTTGTTGTTTTTCCGTTCGTAGTAGCAAACTTTAATTAAAAAATATGAAATAAGTGATGACATTCTGAAAATGCATTATCTTGTAAAAAGATTTACGCTTCGTGTAGTTATTATTTGAAGCGTATAACAGTTGTGTTATATTTTTCTTATATATATTTTTTTCGAATGAATTTTCAGTTCAAACATTTTGGGAATTTTTAATGGATTTTGATTGTTTGTAGGAAAATGTGTCAATTTCAGGTTTGAGCTACCACTAGAAGTTGGCCAATGTTTGCACGATAAGGAATAATAATATTTGCGAAAAACACAACACTGTTATACTATTTAAATAATAACTACGGTAATTTTTTTCCGATTTTATCAAACGAAGTGTTAATCTCTTCACAAGATAATGCACTTTTAGAATGCCATCCCTTATATTTTTTTAATAAATTATGCAATTAAGAATATTTAAACTTGAAAAAATGAGAAAAAATCATATTTTCCAAGTTTACCCGATCAAAACACATAACATGTAAGTTTGAACCAAATGTTTATGTATACCATTTTAAAGACTAATCTCTCCCCTTTTTAAAAAAAACTCTGGATTTTGAAAATAGGTTGGAAAATATTTTGTAATCAATAATTTTGTGTGAAAAGATCAAAACTACAGTTTTTGTCAAATAAAACAAGTTTGTTTGGAGGGTTCGAGAAATGTAAAAAAATATTTTTGAGTTCTACTCAACAAAACTCACAACCTACACTATGTCATTAGCTGGGTGTATTTAGACTGTCGCACCGTGTTTTTATTATACACATACATATTTGACATTTTAATTTTTTATACAAGCTTTTGCTTAAAATTCATAAAATTTTCAAAATTGTTTGGGTACCCAATCTTATGCTGTCCACTGTGCTATATGTCTATGTATGATTTGCTAGGATGACTTTAAAAATCAAACTGTAAACTGCAAAAGGCAAATAATAAAATCCTTCGGAAATATATGATTTAGACTTTTAGACACTTTTAAGCATTAAATTCGGTATGTAGGTCAATGCAATCATAAAAGATTTGAAATTCTTTACAAACACAATTTACAATTTTTACCATGCCATAAGTTACAATATTCGCTACGTATATACATAGTAACAAATACAGAGATTGTAATTCATAGACTCTGGGTAGTTTTCGAATTGCTGTTTGCATTTTGGAACACACGTAAATACAAACATATAAAGTTTTTGTATTTAAATGTAAAGGAAACGTCATCAAGTGTTTATTTATGTTTGAAACCCATATGAACTCTTTCAAATTTTTATACAAGTACTTACACATACATACTTAGTTAATCTTTTATATACTCATTCCTTTTCGATAAAATAGACAGGTTAAACGTAAACAAAGGGGCAATGATATTAAACATGGGGGTTAGGTTAATTGGTGCAAAAGGTTTTATGTTTGCTGCTGTTTTATTAGTTGTCGATGTTGTTTCTGTAGCGGACATTTTGGAAACAATCAAAAAAGGAAAGAGAGTCTAAAACTAAAAAATGCTAACCTAACATATTTTTGTGTCTATGCTTTACAGTAACAATTTTCCCTTGTGTATTTTTATACGAAAAAAATGTTTTCCAACATCCGCGCTCTATAAACTAAGGCAATAAAACACCTCCTCTTAAATGAAATACATCACAGGATAATCGATGAGGCTTTGTTTCATTTTCTGTTTGGGTTTTTATTTCATTTATAAAAATGTAAGATACTGAGAGCAATAAATAAATTTGTACACTTACCACCTCGAATTAAATTTTTGAACAAAAAAATGTTATAGTTATTCATATCAAACTAATACGGTGCTCAGATATTCACCTTTATTACGTAAATAGAAATAAATGCCATTATTGAGCTCAATATTTCATATTAAGTTTCACTTAATTATTGCGCAATAAATACGAAAATTGTTATAATATTGAGTAAAACTTAAAATGCAGCACTGTCATAAGTGTGTTTAATGAGTATATTACAATTAACCGAACACTTTCTGTTGATATTTGGCAAGTCAAATGTCAACAACGACAAACAAAAAAAAAAAACAAAAAAAACAATGTTGCTGAAACAACCAGCTGTTTTGTTAAATGAATATTGAATAAGCAGCTGAACTGCGTATATTATTATACCTGAACACTTAAAATATTGTATTCAATAAACCGAATATTAACTCAATAAAAATGCATATCAGAACATAGTATAAAGTTGGAGATCTAGTTTTACAAATAAACAAATTTTTCTCAAAATATGTACACTATGTGTTAATGTACAATGGACAGCAAAAGCCTTGACTGGCCAATACATTTCACAAATTTCATGAATTTTAAGCAATAATACGCAAAAATAATTGGTGTTACTTATATTTTTTGGTTAATTTATTTCCATTTTATTATAAAACAAGAAATTTTTTTTAAGTTTTTTAAACCCAAAAGCTTCTGGCGTCTCCATATTTTTCCACCGCAAAGTACACCCAAACAGTACTCGGAGTAAGTTCAAATTCGAAGGCCCAATATATTAAAATGTTATTTGGTATATAAAGTAGGATATCCCTTAAGATGTAAAACTCCATTTAACCCATTTTCAATTGTCTGTACCAGTTTTGTTTAGCGTTTTCGTTGAATTTGTCGCCATGACCATATTTTTCAGTTGACTTCTGCTTGAGGCTTAGTGACTACGTGACCGTTCGCCCAAATGATCTCCTAAATACTCTCTTGGATTCATATCGGGACTTTGTGCAAGAGTATTAAGCCTGCATGCGACTTTCAAGACATCAAGACAAAATACAAAAAGCATTTCTTCGGCGACTTCCGCTTAACAGATTTCTGGCAAAAACTCTGAGTGTAAATAAAAATGCCATGAAAAGTTTCTCAAAAATCTGTCGTTCGGAGTCGACTTTAAACTGTAGGTCCCACCACTCATGTATAAAATTAACACACACAACATAAATGATGTGAAAAACTAGAACGTTGTACAATGGGTCAATTCGACCTCCGGATACTGTACTTGACTTAATTGACAAGTACACGTCGTAATCGATCTTAAACCAGTTCCATATGTCATAAGCAATTTAGAAAATCTGGGCGATAAAAAATGTATCGATAGCTTTTTTTCGATACAAGCAGTTATCGATACCTTCTTTGAGGGTTTGTAAAATCAACAAATAGTTCATAAGTACAAATCCGAGATATAATGCGTCATCGGAGAGCTAAATGCATATGGCCTGTCATCAGAAACGTGGTGTCTATTTAACCTACATTTTATGCAATAATTCATCGAAACATGACTTTTTTAACAATTCCAAAAAAAATGAAACAAACCTTAAATTAATACATTTTCTAAAGATTTTACAAAAATTTACTAATTTTATCATCAGTGTGTAAGCAAGTATACATACTTATAGTACATACGCAGTTGATCATTACAACACTACAGTCAGGATTATGTGAGTGGAGCAACCTACAGTTTAAAGTCGACTCAGAACGATAACTTTTTGAGAAACTTTTCATGGCAATTTTATTTTACTCTCAGTGTTTTTGCCTGAAATCCGCTGAGAGGAGATAGAGAGAGATAAAATTGTTTGAATATAAATGTAATAGTTAAAGGGTTAATCAATTTTTTATTATTTGATTCAAATGCAATTTAATTTTTTTATGTATATTACTTTATTGAATAATTTTTAAATAAAAAAACTGTCAAAACCAAGATTGACTTATATTAGACTCAGTAGTAGTAGCAGTGATTCCTGTATCGCAAACACTTTACACGCTCTTACAGTCTTTTCATTGCAAGTCGCTTAATTTTGTTCCTTTTTTTCTTATTTTGTATTTCAAATATATTGTTATGAAAATGGAAATGGTGTTATTAAAATGATAAACAAAAGCTTCAAAAACAAAACAATGGATCTGTTTAGATGATCAACAAAAATATAGCAACAACATCGGTATATAAAAGGTGATAAACAAAGTAAACAAACAGGCAACAACATAACTGCAAGGACCAACGTAAACAAAATACACAAACAACAATAACGAAAACAACATGTTTACATTTATAGAGATTTCGCGAAGGCAAAGCCATTCTCCTTCGAGAGCATCCATCAGACTGTTTATCCTGCGACATAAAAGGCAAGACAAAGCAGGCAGCGGATGAGAAAGTTGTTGTTGTTACTTTCTTTACATCACAAAGTGTTGATTGTTCTTTGAAGTGTCTTATCCTCTAATCTCTCATTGGCTGGAAATTTAATAATTTTTCAAGAAGTTAGTTTAGTTTTCTTTTTATTCTTTTCCACAAAAACTAAAGCATATGAAGTAATACAACTAAAAACTCCCACCCCACCCAAATCAATTAAAACATTTAGAAATTTTACAACACAAAAGTAAGCTGTTAACTGTAAATGATGGAGTGCCAACTTGTCAAACTGGCGAATGAAGAATGAAGTAATTCGGTCGAAATACATAGAGTACCAGTTAAATGAGCTAAAGTTCGTTTACGATATTATTTTCATTTAAGTGTCAGGTGAAATGATAATGTAGTTCAACATGTTACAATCGAGGGAATAGAGTCTAATTGCAGATTTTTCAAGTATGTATTTGAATAATTTATAATTTCTTTTTATAGAGGCATCACGTAAAGGTTTTAAAATATATTGTAGATTTTAATGCAACATACAGCTAAAGACATCGCACTAAATTTTTGTATGTACATGTTCCCCACTTTCAAATCCGCTTGTGCTAATTTAGTTTCTGTGTGGAATTTGCAAGCATGTGCCAATTCGTAAAACAAATGTTACTTCAACTCATTTCTGATAGCCAGATACTAAGCTGTGATCAGCCGTGTCAAAGGCCTCTGAATGATCAGGAATAACCAAGAATTTTAGTTTTCCTTTATGTAGGTCAAGTCGTATAATTTCAGAAACATCTTGTAACGTAGAAACACAGCTACGATTAGTAGGAAAATTGTTTATCAGACTACAAATTATTATACTCCGATATAATACGACATTTCGAAATGAAGAGAAATTAAAAAGATTCTCAGTTTCCAGATTATACGTAACATTATAAAATTTTTTATCAAATGGTACACAAGTCTATACTTAGGAAAGCTCTATTAAGCTCTTCAACATCAACAATTCAGCATACAACAATTTCTCTTATACATTTCAATGTTAACGGAATTTCAACCGCAGAACCAAAACATCTAGTGCTGATGATAGTATTAACTTTTCCTCTGATCGCTTTATTTAATTATTTATTAATTATTATTGCACAGCATGATATTAATCATATAAATGAAAGTGCTATGAGAGTAATTCAAAGTAATCAAGTAATAAATATCACGAATAATAAAAGAATGTTTTACAATAGAGTACAAGTAAAAATGAATAAGAACATTGTTGGGAGAAGCGCCCAAGCCCTTGATTCAATTTCGTAGACTATAAACGAAAAGCACAATATTTTCAATAAAAATTCAATTATTTATTTATAGTACTTTAACGTTAAAATTCCTGAAATATATTTGTGATTAAAGTAACTTATTTAATTCATGCTTTAACCCTTTGCACTCGGCACCGTTCAGGACGTTACTACCAGCAACTCGACGCTACTTTTTAACGAACATGTCCATCCTGGAAACGTGATATTATACAGTATAATTTTAAAGAATTGTAATGAAATTTGTTTTATATGAATTAGTGGATTTCCTTAAATCTTAGGACACGATATATATCCATATATCCGAAAGAAAATGGCGCGTATTGTAAGCGCGTGGAAGTATGTATATAATGACTTATTCCAGAAAAATATAGGTGGGACTTAAGGGATAAATTATTACAATAACATTTAGTGATGCCCAATAGCGATTTGACTGTGCCGTTAACAAACATGTTACTACCAAAGAAAGTATAGAAATCGATGTAATGAATAAAATTAACCTTGTGGTATGTATGGAAAACTAGCGATTTAATAAAAAAGCCTGATACCTCCGCTAGATGATTTTACGGTTAGATCTTGCAAATTTAATCCTACTAAATAAATCTGTCAGCTGGTTCGTGATAATAATTAAATGGAAGAGAATAAGGTATTTCATATTAAAGACATTATCAAATTTAATTCCAAATATCTGATACGAAAAGTGTGAAATATGATAGCAACGTGAAATATATATCTTGCTATGGTACGCTGATCACATTGACATAATAGGACGTACCAAGTGAGATGTTACTGCTGTTTTTAGGTAAAACGAAGCATATGTTGTCGGCAAGTAGGGACATGCGGCGTATTACATCGCAGATTACTGCGGATAACTATACTTTCCATATTATATGTGAATTTGTTTATCATGGCTCCGCCGTTATCACCAAAAACGATGCCAATCTGTAGATCTATGGTCTCAATAACCAACTGAGTAGCCAAGACCTTTTGGTTCTTTATGGGGTAGATGCATGGACACTATAAAGCAACCTTGAGAGTATTCGAGAGAAAAGTATTGCAATTGATCTGCGGCCCAGCACGAGGTGGTGATGATTTCCACATTCTACTGGAAGAGAATGCTTCGGCGTGACGTCTATTTAAAGCGGGCATTTACGGAAGTCGGCGAAAAGGACGAGCTTGTCTGCGTTGGAAGACCAAAGAGAGAAAGCCCTGTCATGGTTTGTTGTGACCTGCTGAGGATTTGTTAAGGCAAGTCGAAATCCGTTGATCGTGTTCTCAACAGCCAATTAAATAAGTAAGTATCTGCTATGTTGTTGTAAGCTAAATTGAGTTTTCGCTTAATATCAGTATTATAATTTGCGAAAAATTCATTAATATTGTTTTAGTAAGTTGCATACGCATGTCAAAGGAGGCCGAATATATGTACATATAACAGCCCATAAGTTTCGAAACATTCTACAAACTCTACCAAAAATGACATTCATATTATTAGACCATGTTAATTGACATTTAAAGACTATACCCAGATTGCATGCAGAAATACTATTTTATTCCCTTTGATAGTTACATCTGGCATCTTAAATGCTCTTTTAGTTTTCAAGAGTAATAAACATTTTGACTTAGAAGGATTTACATAAAGTTCATTGGTCGTAGCCCAGCTGTCAATGTTTTGTAAATCATGAGTGACCGAGTTCATATGGTCTATACAAAGTGCCTTCATAAGGGTTCAAATAGTCACTTATATGACCATAACCATATAAATCAGCTGTTTAAACCACCTTTATGGCCATCACTATAATCGATTATTGCTGAATTACCACAACGCCATTGTCATAACCATAATCATACATAGTACATACCACAAAATACACAGAATGGAAACTAGAGTTTGACAGTTAACCTTCCATTGAGAAAGGGACAGCAAATATTACCAGAAAGTATTTCTGTCCCTCTCTGATTGTAACTCTGTTTTGTTTATTTTTGTTTTTTTAGTTTTCGGGGTGGATTTTTATATTGGCGAGAGTTAATAAAAAATGTAATTTTTGTCTAAAACTATTAATAAATAATAAAAACAACTAATAACAATAACAATTTTTAACTTTTTCTTTCAGGAAATTAAATAATATTGGCAACTTTCAGCACGAAAAATGTTTTATGAGCAGTACGTCTTATTTTGATCTTGTAATATTTAGCTTCTTAATTACCTCTTGCACAAGAAACTATATTCGTTGTGACCGAAAATCACCCACATTTCGATTAATATTTAAATATTTAAGAATCTTTAAACTTTTCATTGAAGAAATTAAAAAATATTCCAAATTATCCCTTTTTTAACACAAAATAAATGCTTATTAAGATTTAGTTTTTCTACTTTAACCGCCAGTTTTCACTCTGTATATCTGTTGCTTCAAACACATTTGATTCACAAAACATAATAATTTTTTTCTCCCTCTACGAGGAAGGTTAAGGTGCTGCTTTGAGCCTTTTTTAAACGTCAAAGGTTTAAATTCTGTGTATTTTGTGGTACATACATATATCAATTGAATATTGGTTTTGAGCCCATTAACAGCTGATTACTGAATTGCCAGATTTGTTTTGTTTTTGGTTTGCACTCTTGAAAAATATAAAAACATTAAAACGTAAACAGCTGTTTATGGTTATGGCAGGACTGATTGTTGTTAATAATAAAGTTATTGTTATGGATTGTGTTATGACGTACATATGTGTGTTACAGTTATTTAAAATATCAGGTAGGTCGTTAATACATACACAAAACAATAGATCTCTTAGGGCCATTATTACAACTTGCCGTTAAACTTGGGTTTAGTTAAAGTTACCTTTAGCTAAAGGGAACTGTAAAGTTACCTATAACTTATTTTCGTTATTACAACTTACAGATAAAATAACGATAACTTTCTCAAAAATATGGCAGTGGCGGAGCAATGTGGCAACGACGGGCTGCTTTTTTTTGTTGTATTTTCTCATTTTGTTTATATTTGAAGTTGCCATATTGAAAATAATATAATATATATATTTTTCTTATATATATTTTTTTCGAATGAATTTTCAGTTCAAACATTTTGGGAATTTTTAATGGATTTTGATTGTTTGTAGGAAAATGTGTCAATTTCAGGTTTGAGCTACCACTAGAAGTTGGCCAATGTTTGCACGATAAGGAATAATAATATTTGCGAAAAACACAACACTGTTATACTATTTAAATAATAACTACGGTAATTTTTTTCCGATTTTATCAAACGAAGTGTTAATCTCTTCACAAGATAATGCACTTTTAGAATGCCATCCCTTATATTTTTTTAATAAATTATGCAATTAAGAATATTTAAACTTGAAAAAATGAGAAAAAATCATATTTTCCAAGTTTACCCGATCAAAACACATAACATGTAAGTTTGAACCAAATGTTTATGTATAC
The DNA here is from genome assembly GCA_958299815.1 of Sarcophaga carnaria. Classification (NCBI taxonomy): domain Eukaryota; kingdom Metazoa; phylum Arthropoda; class Insecta; order Diptera; family Sarcophagidae; genus Sarcophaga; species Sarcophaga carnaria. The sequence goes on along the minus strand of OY283153.1, from coordinate 69,621,795 downwards.
CATTTTAAAGACTAATCTCTCCCCTTTTTAAAAAAAACTCTGGATTTTGAAAATAGGTTGGAAAATATTTTGTAATCAATAATTTTGTGTGAAAAGATCAAAACTACAGTTTTTGTCAAATAAAACAAGTTTGTTTGGAGGGTTCGAGAAATGTAAAAAAATATTTTTGAGTTCTACTCAACAAAACTCACAACCTACACTATGTCATTAGCTGGGTGTATTTAGACTGTCGCACCGTGTTTTTATTATACACATACATATTTGACATTTTAATTTTTTATACAAGCTTTTGCTTAAAATTCATAAAATTTTCAAAATTGTTTGGGTACCCAATCTTATGCTGTCCACTGTGCTATATGTCTATGTATGATTTGCTAGGATGACTTTAAAAATCAAACTGTAAACTGCAAAAGGCAAATAATAAAATCCTTCGGAAATATATGATTTAGACTTTTAGACACTTTTAAGCATTAAATTCGGTATGTAGGTCAATGCAATCATAAAAGATTTGAAATTCTTTACAAACACAATTTACAATTTTTACCATGCCATAAGTTACAATATTCGCTACGTATATACATAGTAACAAATACAGAGATTGTAATTCATAGACTCTGGGTAGTTTTCGAATTGCTGTTTGCATTTTGGAACACACGTAAATACAAACATATAAAGTTTTTGTATTTAAATGTAAAGGAAACGTCATCAAGTGTTTATTTATGTTTGAAACCCATATGAACTCTTTCAAATTTTTATACAAGTACTTACACATACATACTTATTTAATCTTTTATATACTCATTCCTTTTCGATAAAATAGACAGGTTAAACGTAAACAAAGGGGCAATGATATTAAACATGGGGGTTAGGTTAATTGGTGCAAAAGGTTTTATGTTTGCTGCTGTTTTATTAGTTGTCGATGTTGTTTCTGTAGCGGACATTTTGGAAACAATCAAAAAAGGAAAGAGAGTCTAAAACTAAAAAATGCTAACCTAACATATTTTTGTGTCTATGCTTTACAGTAACAATTTTCCCTTGTGTATTTTTATACGAAAAAAATGTTTTCCAACATCCGCGCTCTATAAACTAAGGCAATAAAACACCTCCTCTTAAATGAAATACATCACAGGATAATCGATGAGGCTTTGTTTCATTTTCTGTTTGGGTTTTTATTTCATTTATAAAAATGTAAGATACTGAGAGCAATAAATAAATATGTACACTTACCACCTCGAATTAAATTTCTGAACAAAAAAATGTTATAGTTATTCATATCAAACTAATACGGTGCTCAGATATTCACCTTTATTACGTAAATAGAAATAAATGCCATTATTGAGCTCAATATTTCATATTAAGTTTCACTTAATTATTGCGCAATAAATACGAAAATTGTTATAATATTGAGTAAAACTTAAAATGCAGCACTGTCATAAGTGTGTTTAATGAGTATATTACAATTAACCGAACACTTTCTGTTGATATTTGGCAAGTCAAATGTCAACAACGACAAACAAAAAAAAACAAAAAAAACAATGTTGCTGAAACAACCAGCTGTTTTGTTAAATGAATATTGAATAAGCAGCTGAACTGCGTATATTATTATACCTGAACACTTAAAATATTGTATTCAATAAACCGAATATTAACTCAATAAAAGTGCATATCAGAACATAGTATAAAGTTGGAGATCTAGTTTTACAAATAAACAAATTTTTCTCAAAATATGTACACTATGTGTTAATGTACAATGGACAGCAAAAGCCTTGACTGGCCAATACATTTCACAAATTTCATGAATTTTAAGCAATAATACGCAAAAATAATTGGTGTTACTTATATTTTTTGGTTAATTTATTTCCATTTTATTATAAAACAAGAAATTTTTTTTAAGTTTTTTAAACCTAAAAGAAAATTAAGGAAAAGCTTCTGGCGTCTCCATATTTTTCCACCGCAAAGTACACCCAAACAGTACTCGGAGTAAGTTCAAATTCGAAGGCCCAATATATTAAAATGTTATTTGGTATATAAAGTAGGATATCCCTTAAGATGTAAAACTCCATTTAACCCATTTTCAATTGTCTGTACCAGTTTTGTTTAGCGTTTTCGTTGAATTTGTCGCCATGACCATATTTTTCAGTTGACTTCTGCTTGAGGCTTAGTGACTACGTGACCGTTCGCCCAAATGATCTCCTAAATACTCTCTTGGATTCATATCGGGACTTTGTGCAAGAGTATTAAGCCTGCATGCGACTTTCAAGACATCAAGACAAAATACAAAAAGCATTTCTTCGGCGACTTCCGCTTAACAGATTTCTGGCAAAAACTCTGAGTGTAAATAAAAATGCCATGAAAAGTTTCTCAAAAATCTGTCGTTCGGAGTCGACTTTAAACTGTAGGTCCCACCACTCATGTATAAAATTAACACACACAACATAAATGATGTGAAAAACTAGAACGTTGTACAATGGGTCAATTCGACCTCCGGATACTGTACTTGACTTAATTGACAAGTACACGTCGTAATCGATCTTAAACCAGTTCCATATGTCATAAGCAATTTAGAAAATCTGGGCGATAAAAAATGTATCGATAGCTTTTTTTCGATACAAGCAGTTATCGATACCTTCTTTGAGGGTTTGTAAAATCAACAAATAGTTCATAAGTACAAATCCGAGATATAATGCGTCATCGGAGAGCTAAATGCATATGGCCTGTCATCAGAAACGTGGTGTCTATTTAACCTACATTTTATGCAATAATTCATCGAAACATGACTTTTTTAACAATTCCAAAAAAAATGAAACAAACCTTAAATTAATACATTTTCTAAAGATTTTACAAAAATTTACTAATTTTATCATCAGTGTGTAAGCAAGTATACATACTTATAGTACATACGCAGTTGATCATTACAACACTACAGTCAGGATTATGTGAGTGGAGCAACCTACAGTTTAAAGTCGACTCAGAACGATAACTTTTTGAGAAACTTTTCATGGCAATTTTATTTTACTCTCAGTGTTTTTGCCTGAAATCCGCTGAGAGGAGATAGAGAGAGATAAAATTTTTTGAATATAAATGTAATAGTTAAAGGGTTAATCAATTTTTTATTATTTGATTCAAATGCAATTTAATTTTTTTATGTATATTACTTTATTGAATAATTTTTAAATAAAAAAACTGTCAAAACCAAGATTGACTTATATTAGACTCAGTAGTAGTAGCAGTGATTCCTGTATCGCAAACACTTTACACGCTCTTACAGTCTTTTCATTGCAAGTCGCTTAATTTTGTTCCTTTTTTTCTTATTTTGTATTTCAAATATATTGTTATGAAAATGGAAATGGTGTTATTAAAATGATAAACAAAAGCTTCAAAAACAAAACAATGGATCTGTTTAGATGATCAACAAAAATATAGCAACAACATCGGTATATAAAAGGTGATAAACAAAGTAAACAAACAGGCAACAACATAACTGCAAGGACCAACGTAAACAAAATACACAAACAACAATAACGAAAACAACATGTTTACATTTATAGAGATTTCGCGAAGGCAAAGCCATTCTCCTTCGAGAGCATCCATCAGACTGTTTATCCTGCGACATAAAAGGCAAGACAAAGCAGGCAGCGGATGAGAAAGTTGTTGTTGTTACTTTCTTTACATCACAAAGTGTTGATTGTTCTTTGAAGTGTCTTATCCTCTAATCTCTCATTGGCTGGAAATTTAATAATTTTTCAAGAAGTTAGTTTAGTTTTCTTTTTATTCTTTTCCACAAAAACTAAAGCATATGAAGTAATACAACTAAAAACTCCCACCCCACCCAAATCAATTAAAACATTTAGAAATTTTACAACACAAAAGTAAGCTGTTAACTGTAAATGATGGAGTGCCAACTTGTCAAACTGGCGAATGAAGAATGAAGTAATTCGGTCGAAATACATAGAGTACCAGTTAAATGAGCTAAAGTTCGTTTACGATATTATTTTCATTTAAGTGTCAGGTGAAATGATAATGTAGTTCAACATGTTACAATCGAGGGAATAGAGTCTAATTGCAGATTTTTCAAGTATGTATTTGAATAATTTATAATTTCTTTTTATAGAGGCATCACGTAAAGGTTTTAAAATATATTGTAGATTTTAATGCAACATACAGCTAAAGACATCGCACTAAATTTTTGTATGTACATGTTCCCCACTTTCAAATCCGCTTGTGCTAATTTAGTTTCTGTGTGGAATTTGCAAGCATGTGCCAATTCGTAAAACAAATGTTACTTCAACTCATTTCTGATAGCCAGATACTAAGCTGTGATCAGCCGTGTCAAAGGCCTCTGAATGATCAGGAATAACCAAGAATTTTAGTTTTCCTTTATGTAGGTCAAGTCGTATAATTTCAGAAACATCTTGTAACGTAGAAACACAGCTACGATTAGTAGGAAAATTGTTTATCAGACTACAAATTATTATACTCCGATATAATACGACATTTCGAAATGAAGAGAAATTAAAAAGATTCTCAGTTTCCAGATTATACGTAACATTATAAAAATTTTTATCAAATGGTACACAAGTCTATACTTAGGAAAGCTCTATTAAGCTCTTCAACATCAACAATTCAGCATACAACAATTTCTCTTATACATTTCAATGTTAACGGAATTTCAACCGCAGAACCAAAACATCTAGTGCTGATGATAGTATTAACTTTTCCTCTGATCGCTTTATTTAATTATTTATTAATTATTATTGCACAGCATGATATTAATCATATAAATGAAAGTGCTATGAGAGTAATTCAAAGTAATCAAGTAATAAATATCACGAATAATAAAAGAATGTTTTACAATAGAGTACAAGTAAAAATGAATAAGAACATTGTTGGGAGAAGCGCCCAAGCCCTTGATTCAATTTCGTAGACTATAAACGAAAAGCACAATATTTTCAATAAAAATTCAATTATTTATTTATACTACTTTAACGTTAAAATTCCTGAAATATATTTGTGATTAAAGTAACTTATTTAATTCATGCTTTAACCCTTTGCACTCGGCACCGTTCAGGACGTTACTACCAGCAACTCGACGCTACTTTTTAACGAACATGTCCATCCTGGAAACGTGATATTATACAGTATAATTTTAAAGAATTGTAATGAAATTTGTTTTATATGAATTAGTGGATTTCCTTAAATCTTAGGACACGATATATATCCATATATCCGAAAGAAAATGGCGCGTATTGTAAGCGCGTGGAAGTATGTATATAATGACTTATTCCAGAAAAATATAGGTGGGACTTAAGGGATAAATTATTACAATAACATTTAGTGATGCCCAATAGCGATTTGACTGTGCCGTTAACAAACATGTTACTACCAAAGAAAGTATAGAAATCGATGTAATGAATAAAATTAACTTTGTGGTATGTATGGAAAACTAGCGATTTAATAAAAAAGCCTGATACCTCCGCTAGATGATTTTACGGTTAGATCTTGCAAATTTAATCCTACTAAATAAATCTGTCAGCTGGTTCGTGATAATAATTAAATGGAAGAGAATAAGGTATTTCATATTAAAGACATTATCAAATTTAATTCCAAATATCTGATACGAAAAGTGTGAAATATGATAGCAACGTGAAATATATATCTTGCTATGGTACGCTGATCACATTGACATAATAGGACGTACCAAGTGAGATGTTACTGCTGTTTTTAGGTAAAACGAAGCATATGTTGTCGGCAAGTAGGGACATGCGGCGTATTACATCGCAGATTACTGCGGATAACTATACTTTCCATATTATATGTGAATTTGTTTATCATGGCTCCGCCGTTATCACCAAAAACGATGCCAATCTGTAGATCTATGGTCTCAATAACCAACTGAGTAGCCAAGACCTTTTGGTTCTTTATGGGGTAGATGCATGGACACTATAAAGCAACCTTGAGAGTATTCGAGAGAAAAGTATTGCAATTGATCTGCGGCCCAGCACGAGGTGGTGATGATTTCCACATTCTACTGGAAGAGAATGCTTCGGAGTGACGTCTATTTAAAGCGGGCATTTACGGAAGTCGGCGAAAAGGACGAGCTTGTCTGCGTTGGAAGACCAAAGAGAGAAAGCCCTGTCATGGTTTGTTGTGACCTGCTGAGGATTTGTTAAGGCAAGTCGAAATCCGTTGATCGTGTTCTCAACAGCCAATTAAATAAGTAAGTATCTGCTATGTTGTTGTAAGCTAAATTGAGTTTTCGCTTAATATCAGTATTATAATTTGCGAAAAATTCATTAATATTGTTTTAGTAAGTTGCATACGCATGTCAAAGGAGGCCGAATATATGTACATATAACAGCCCATAAGTTTCGAAACATTCTACAAACTCTACCAAAAATGACATTCATATTATTAGACCATGTTAATTGACATTTAAAGACTATACCCAGATTGCATGCAGAAATACTATTTTATTCCCTTTGATAGTTCCATCTGGCATCTTAAATGCTCTTTTAGTTTTCAAGAGTAATAAACATTTTGACTTAGAAGGATGTACATAAAGTTCATTGGTCGTAGCCCAGCTGTCAATGTTTTGTAAATCATGAGTGACCGAGTTCATATGGTCTATACAAAGTGCCTTCATAAGGGTTCAAATAGTCACTTATATGACCATAACCATATAAATCAGCTGTTTAAACCACCTTTATGGCCATCACTATAATCGATTATTGCTGAATTACCACAACGCCATTGTCATAACCATAATCATACATAGTACATACCACAAAATACACAGAATGGAAACTAGAGTTTGACAGTTAACCTTCCATTGAGAAAGGGACAGCAAATATTACCAGAAAGTATTTCTGTCCCTCTCTGATTGTAACTCTGTTTTGTTTATTTTTGTTTTTTTAGTTTTCGGGGTGGATTTTTATATTGGCGAGAGTTAATAAAAAATGTAATTTTTGTCTAAAACTATTAATAAATAATAAAAACAACTAATAACAATAACAATTTTTAACTTTTTCTTTCAAGAAATTAAATAATATTGGCAACTTTCAGCAAGAAAAATGTTTTATGAGCAGTACGTCTTATTTTGATCTTGTAATATTTAGCTTCTTAATTACCTCTTGCACAAGAAACTATATTCGTTGTGACCGAAAATCACCCACATTTCGATTAATATTTAAATATTTAAGAATCTTTAAACTTTTCATTGAAGAAATTAAAAAATATTCCAAATTATCCCTTTTTTAACACAAAATAAATGCTTATTAAGATTTAGTTTTTCTACTTTAACCGCCAGTTTTCACTCTGTATATCTGTTGCTTCTAACACATTTGATTCACAAAACATAATAATTTTTTTCTCCCTCTACGAGGAAGGTTAAGGTGCTGCTTTGAGCCTTTTTTAAACGTCAAAGGTTTAAATTCTGTGTATTTTGTGGTACATACATATATCAATTGAATATTGGTTTTGAGCCCATTAACAGCTGATTACTGAATTGCCAGATTTGTTTTGTTTTTGGTTTGCACTCTTGAAAAATATAAAAACATTAAAACGTAAACAGCTGTTTATGGTTATGGCAGGACTGATTGTTGTTAATAATAAAGTTATTGTTATGGATTGTGTTATGACGTACATATGTGTGTTACAGTTATTTAAAATATCAGGTAGGTCGTTAATACATACACAAAACAATAGATCTCTTAGGGCCATTATTACAACTTGCCGTTAAACTTGGGTTTAGTTAAAGTTACCTTTAGCTAAAGGGAACTGTAAAGTTACCTATAACTTATTTTCGTTATTACAACTTACAGATAAAATAACGATAACTTTCTCAAAAATATGGCAGTGGCGGAGCAATGTGGCAACGACGGGCTGCTTTTTTTTGTTGTATTTTCTCATTTTGTTTATATTTGAAGTTGCCATATTGAAAATAATATATAATATGGCAAGTTCAAACATAAACTTAACTTTAAAAGTTACTAGTAGGATAATCATCCCTTTAGCTTAACGCTCACTTCTACCTTATTGTCCTCTTATAATAATGAAAAACAATTTATCTGCCCGTTAAAATTCTCCATTTAGTTAAAGGCACGTTGTAATAATGGCCCTTAATGTTGATCCCTAAGGCATACCGCTTTATAAAAGTCACAAAATGTCTTTTAGCTTGTAAGCGTTCATACTAACGGAAGTTCTGCTGTGATTTCCTTGACGGTTTACGGCGTGTACTACGGGGACTATTTTCACCAATCCGTCTTTTATTGTATGACATCAGTGAATTAATAAAGTATATGTTAATGAATGTTATGGATAGCCTAAGTAACGTCTGAAATATGTACTAGGGTGATCAATTTTGGGTGAATAATATGAGAAGGTTCAGGAGACTTTAGGTATAAACACATAGACGACAGATAACAGAAAACTGCAAATTTAGAATACACACGTTTAGATGAAAACGATTATATTGAAGGCAGAACATAAAAACCCAAGACAACAACCTAAGCAGTTTCTGTCCAAATTAAACTATTTTCTATTTTTGTCAGCAGAAAAGCAAATTAGTGATGCCAATACAACATAAAATGAAGAGAAAGAACAATTCTAAAATTAAGAAATAAAAAGCAATCCATGGATTCAGAATAAATAAAATAGAATTATAGATTCAATTGTGAGTTTATTTTTGCGTACAGAAAATCTGATAACGTCAACACTGAAAAATATATTTAAATTCAAATTTGAAAATTAATTTTTATTGCTCTGCTTTCGAAAAATTTAAGCAGTCGGCATACCGCAGAAAAAACAGTTGGCAGAATTTTCTGTCGAAATGCCGAACTGTTGTCTGTCGTCTACGTGTTTATTCCTTATCTCGGTAACAAAATTTGCGTTTAAATTGAATGAGTTTCTGGTAATAAGTGTAGACTACGAATGAATAACTGAAAAAGTCTCATTGGTGGATGGGTAGGACTAGGAACAAAGGTATAGGCCGAGTCAAAGATTCTGTTCAGGTTTATAGGTCGACCACGCCTGGTAGTCCACCGGAACCTGAGTGAATATCGGTTACTCGTCAAAGTAACTATGCATTCATGAGTAAGTTTCCTCTCTAATCACTATAATGGCATTGACTTTCACAAGACGATTTGGGTTTCTCTATATATATATTTTATGGAGCTCTTTTAAATTTTCACGCTTCCATCTTTTGCAAAAATGCTGATGTTGAATTTTAAACTTTCTTTGCCAACAAGGTCTTGAGTTGGGGAATCATTCTATACTAAACAAGAGAAGGGTTGCTAGTTCTTCAAAAGTATATTTAAAGTTGCAAATTTTTAAAAATGTGATTTGAAATTCTTGATTTCAGCTTCCAATAAAACTCTTTTATATTGAGCTCCGTGTGGTATGAAGTGTTGCCGTAGTCTATTAGGTAGTGAGATGGCTTATTAGACGTAAGGCCGCGGTTCAAACCGAAATATGAAAAAAATTTCTCCGGTGACTTCCTCTCAGTAGATTTCTGGCAATAAATTGTCATGAAAAGTTTCTCAAAAATCTGTTGTTCGGAATCGACTTAAAACTGTAGATGCCGCCACTCATGTAAAACATTAATACACACAACGTGAGTGGTTTGAGAAGCTAGGTCATATTCCTGACTGAAGTGTAATGGCCAATTATATATGTATGTGGTATAAAGTGTAAACCAAGTTTTGGAGACTATTTCAATTCATTCAATTATTGTCGCTGTTTGTCGCTAACTCTAAAGAAATGAGTTCCATTTTCGAAATAAATGGCGCCTAACCATCCCCGCCTCTCGAAAAGTCGCGAAAGGGCTGCCATAAAGGCTTGGGTAGACAGATCATACGTAGGTTCTAAATAAAGTAAAGAAACAAATGTATACACATCCATCACTTACATACTTCCCCAAAATGTAAGATTTAATTTCAAATTGCCTAGCAAAATAATAAAATCAAAATCTACAAATTAGAAGGGCTAGTTATCTAGGTAGGCTTGCCATAAATTGGGTATATTTTGTGCAAAACTGATAAAGCTCTGTAGTTTTAGAATCCGAAATGGAATTCTTTTTTGAGATATTTTGATTCATTCACTCTTTCGCATATTTAAGTATCCGAAAAGTATGAAACTTTCTATCACTCAATTCCATCTAACTTGTCCCTTTTTTTTGGGAAATTTTTAAAAAATTAATAAATGAAAATTCAAAGATTATAGCGCTACGTGTTTCGATTGTGCGTTTATGATTAAAAAAATCCCTAAAGTAGCTCATTAATGTACTCCACTTTAACCGTGATATATCCAAACATTTGTCCAAAACTTATCTAAAAGGATTATTGATTTCTTTATTTTATGTTATTACAATATTGTTCCATTTTCACTTTAAAACATTTAAAATAGCAACTCGTAGATCGCAAATAAAATTAAACTGTATTTAGTTTTAATTAAAATTTTTTATTATTCGCACAATTCTGTGTGCCGCTATTCACAACTTGACGTTAACGGCAAGAATTGCTTTTCTTAGTTATTCCTCTGTTTATACCCTTTGCATAAACAATAACAATTACTAGACAATTATTCGACAGATCTTTGTAACGGAGATTTTCAAACCACGATTACTCTCTTCAAACGCACCACGTCTTCACACAAGGCTGACTGAACTCCACTAACTCGTAAACAGTGTTATGAATGTTTTTGAAGGCGAATGTTCATGACTTCGCCTTCTCGAAATATCTATAAATATAAACATCGTTGTTTACATTTATTCTTATAGTGTTGTTAGAGCATTATTGTTTACTTGTTTAGCATTTTTTATGCTGGTGTTTGTTGTTATATTAAGTAGTACGATAATTTGTAAACAGGTTTGTTTACTGCATTGTTTTGTTTTTGCAGCTTTTGTTTATAATTTTAATATTAAGGAATGTAAAAGCAAAACAATGCAGTATCTAAATTTTTTATTTTCGTAACAATATAAGTTTTATGTTACTCCTGAACACATATAATACATACACATAAATGTCTGATTTTTATATTTTAAAACATATTTTATTTAATAATTATATTACGCGATTAATAGCGAATGTCTTATAAAAAATTACTTAAAATTTTATAACTGATATTCTATTAAATTATTTCACATTTAATAATAAAAAAAATTAAAAGTGTAAAATATTTAACAAACAAACCAAATTGATGAAAATTCAGTGAGCAACAAATGTTGATTTTAGAATAATGAAATACTGCCAACAAACCAAAAATAGACAACGAGCTTTGAAGAAGGTTACATTTGAACTAAAATCAAATACAGGCAATGTTGCCAACTTAATTTTTTTTATATTAGATTTAGACGGTTTTCTATTAGCAAAACTATGGAACAAATAAGTGAATATTTTCTAACAGTTGCAATTATTTTCTCATAGCTTTTTTAAGGTCACAGGCGACAGGGCCATCATAACCAATACAACCCCTCACCACCTGGATATGGAAAAAGGATAACATCACGGGAAGACCGCACCGCCACCTAGTCGGAAAAAGAGCTAGAAATCAACAATCAGCAATATTCGCCACAACTATCCAAATACACGAAGGAAGTTGTTTCTAGGCACCGAATGGCTTCAGCCTAATTATACTATGGCTTGCTACAGCAGACCAATCACCTAATTATCTGGAACAATAAAAATAGTTTAAAATATGAAAACAGAAATGCTTTGTGGAAACGATATGCTCCCAAGAGGGGTATCGGAGAAAGGTCGACGTGGCCAGATAGAATCTTTTTGGAACTTTTACAAAAAGAGGCGGACACACCTAAAAATTGGAAGCGGACAGAGTAGTGTTCATATCCAAATCCCAACGGCTTATATATTGATTATTCTAAAACACATTTTGTTTAAAAACATGAACGGATTGTCAGTACCATTGTGAAGAGCACAATATCTGCCGAAAAGTTATGACATTATGACAGTTCCAGCTTTCTTGAATAGTAGATTAGGATATCCAACCTGATGAGATACTTGGGTATTATCCTGGATAGGTAATTGAAATAGAGATAAGAAAGCAAAAGCCCGCAGCTGCTGGTCCATAAGTAGAAGAGCCGTATGTCCTAAACTGACTGGTGTACATGTGTCAGTAGTGTGGTGCACATCAATGGATAGGAATGTTACGTCAGAATAATTTAGAATATTCAAGAATGTGTTGCTAGAGATACTTGGTGTAATGATGACGTCACCTACTAGGACATTTGGAACAATACTTTTCAGCTAACTAATCGAAATACGAGTTCAATATGAGGTGGACTTTATGGCGTATCGTCTCCAGGCTTGGTGGGAATGGATCAGAAATAGCTAGAAACCGTATCACACATACATACGTACATAATTGGCCTCTACAAACCTTTAGTTAAGATTACGACCTAGTTTCTCACACCATTTATGTTATGTGTGTTAAATATTATACATGAGTGGCAGGAACTACAATTTAAATTCGACTCCGAACGGCAGATTTTTGAGAAAGTTTTCATGGTAAATTTATTTACTCTCAGAGTTTTTGAAAGAAATCTGCTGAGCAGAAGTCGCCAAAGAAATATTTTTCCATATTTCGTTTAGTTGGAGTTGCCTGACCTGGGGTTTTAACCATGGCCTCACGTCTTATAAGCCAACACGCTACCTACTAGACCACGGCGACTTCAAGCATAAGCAGTATCAGCAGAGTCAAATTGGGATACTAAATGAATACTAGTTTAAGGCTGAACTATCTGACAGAATGCCAATCGCGACCAATTGCATCACTGTGATACTATATCGACTTTTTTGGTCAGAGGTATCTATTGCGCAGATGATTATGGGGAATGGGTTTGAACATAGAGATAAAACGTGACTAGTCCTCTTTATTGATTAACATGCAACCAGACTACTCTTCCAACTACCAGACTATAATCCAAAACAATACTTTGGCCTTTTGTGGCCACAATTGTCTAAAAAAGAGACAGCTCTTCTGAGAATAAAACATTTTAATCTGAAGTGGATTTTTTCATAAGAAACAACATGATGCCCACCGTTTTATATTTTAAAACTTCACATTTCTAGTCTGATAAATATTTAACATTATAGTACATAATAAAATTTAAAAGTTCAAGTTTTTTGCCATATAACATACAGCATATGCATACTACATACATACATATCTACATACAAAATGAAAAACTAAATAAAAATTAAATTTCACAGTTCAAATGCAGAATAAAATATCACTGTGTTTTCATATTTATGCTCAAATTTACAGTTTTTATAACATATTTGGTTTGAATTTAAGCTGAGGTTTGCATCTGTTTTAAACAATTTTTAAATATTCTCACGCGTGTTGGATAGCAAGAGTTGATAACACCGTACACATCGATGGTCTAGTTGCAACGCTACCAACATTCGGTTGTTTGGTGCATTGTCAACAAATCCAATTTTAGGAACATTTGTTAAGGACAAATGTTAGTGATGATTGCTTCAAGCGTGATATCACTATGATGACACATAAACATAAACACAAATGCACATACAGAAGGGCAGAGAAAAAAAATGTTAAACACACACGTAGTTACTCATATAAAATTTTATAACATCATGAAATGTTGTGCTCGAGTAAACAGCAGGAAAGAAAACAGGGAAAACTAGTACAGAATTAATTGCCAGAAGGATTGTATTGCAAAGTAGAAAAAAGAATGGTAAAAACCAATAGACACAAACCGAAAATAAAAATGAAATACAAACACAGATACACAACCGCAAACATGCAAAACAAAAAAAGCGCACATAGGTTAAGTTTTTGTAGGAGTATGAGTAATTTTATAGATATGTATATGCAATGATATACTCAGTTTGAGGGGTTTGTCCCTCATGTTAGACTCCACTGTACATATGAAATGTATTATGCGATTACTACCAAAGAAATAATATATTACATATAAAATAACAGACATGTTAGCGGAACAAATGGCTGCAATCGAGACAATGAGTATGAGTGTTACAAGAGCCCGGAAATGTAGAAATTGGTCATACCAACATTTTGGGTATAGTTGATCTAGTTTTCAAGATATTTGGTACGGTATTCCCCGATTTACGACCGAGAGAGAGATATAATTTCATTGTCTTTATTAATGGCAAATTCAAAAAATTCAGTTACTGATATCAAGCCCTTGTTAATTCTCTGTGACAACTCCAAAATTTTCGAATTCTTCTATTTCTGTACCTTTCTTTTTTTGTGAAAAACACTTAATAAACCGGCAGCAATTTGACTCAAAAACACCGAGCAATTAAAGTTGTCATCTCTAATGACCTCCAAAAATTTTAGAAACTTTCCATGCTTTTGAATTTTTGATGAAAGTTTGGAATTGAACCCTTCTAAAGTGCTTATTGTCCGTACTTCTCCCCATGGACAGAAAATTCAGACGGCGTTATCTGACAAAAAAATACGATTAAAAGAATGTTTTGATTTAATTGAAATATTATACGATATGTTATTCGAATCGTCATAAAATATAATAAAATTTTAGTACACTATATTTCTGACAAATATACAGGGTGGCTGATATATAATGCAACAAAGTAAAGCGCTATATTTTTTTAATTTTTTTTAATTTTATTGTTCAAAAGCAAAAAATGTTGGAAATAACATCAAATTTTAGAATCAGTTTAGATTTGTTCGAATTGGCCACCTTTGGTACGAATTATCGCCTTCAAACGGCCGACAAGGCCATCACAGGCTGCACGAAAGTGGCTCTGCGGTATTTTGGCTCATTCCCGGCGAAGCGCCGGCTTGAGATGATCGACAGTTTGGTATTTTTTAGTAAGACCCTTACTCTCCAAAATGCCCCAGACGCAAAAGTCCAACGGATTGAGATCCGGAGATTTTGGTGGCCATTGTGCGGTAGAAATGAAGCGAGGAACCTCCTTTTTAAGCCATTCTTGGTTGACGCGTGCTGAGTGCGGTGGTGCTGAGTCCTGTTGGAATGTCCAAGGTCTGCGGCCGAAATGTTTGTCTGCCCAGGGCTTCAATACTGTCTTTAAGAGATTTTCCCGATAATATTCGGCATTTATTTTGACCCCACGGTCGAGGAATACGAGCGGGGAGCGACCATCGGCCGTTACGGCAGCCCACACTCTGCGGCGCTTGAGTTCTGGTGGCCAATCGCAGGTGTAAGTTTTCAGCTGACCTCTTTGGCAAGTAAACCCGATCATTTTGTTTGTTCACAAACTGCTCAATTTGGAATGGCTTCTCATCGGAGAAAACCAAATTCGGTAACTGGCCACTTCCGTGCAAGCGAAGTAACTCCTTGGCTCTTTTCAGTCTAACTTTTTTTTGTCCATCGGTGAGCTCTTGCAGTTTTTGGAACTTTAATCGATTTAGTCCAAGCTCATTTTTCAATATGTGTTGCATCTGTGCTCGCAATATGTTCAGCTCACGAGCAATTTTTCTACCACTGCAGCGTGGATTTCGATCAAATCTGGCCTTCACTTTCGGATCATTTCTGGTGTTGTTACCGTTTTTTTTCGTCCACTTTTTGGACGCGATGCAACACTGCCAATAGCACGGTAACGAGCAATGGTACGAGAAACAAAATATTTATTCACATTTAAATGCTGGAGGGCTCTAACGATAGCCACCTGTGGTGTTCCAGCCAAATATAAAGCAATCACACTATCACGCTTGAATTCCATCACGAATAACTTTTTTTCTGAATGCAATAGATCAAAATGCTTTTGTAAGCTTGTAAATAATAAAATGAACTGTCACAGGAATAAATCTGTCAGCTGTCAGACGAGCGGTTTACAAATGATAACAACCTGAAGTTGGTTGCAATACATATCAGCCACCCTGTATATGTCGTGTGATAGAGATGAGCGAGCCAGTGATATTTGAAGAACGTTGTTCTCAGTGAACGTGATTTGTTAATCACTGTTCTTTAAAACAGTGATTGTGATCACAGTATTCCAAAACAAAACAATAATGACAATAACGTATTTTATTAAGTCGTAAGAAAGAGACATCTAGATACATACTACGAAAAGACTACTAAACAAAATCAAAGTGGTGTCATCAATGTTATTATTTTTAATGTAATTTTTTTTATATGAAGTTTGACAATTAAGTTTCACAGAAAGTTCATGTATAAAAGACAATCAGCATCATCTAATAGTAATTCTGCCTCGCTCAAAATAAAATGAAATAAATTTGAGTATGTAACAATTTTGAAAGAACGACATTATTAGTAACTGTTATTTGGTAATTTCAATCACTGTAGTTACCAGTGAATTATCAATCACCGTGATTAAATCACAGTTTTGAAAATATCGTATGATAAATGTTTGTCCAGCTTATGTGAAATGTAAAGTGATTCAAATAAATTGCAGAGATTTAAAAGAAAAGTTTCAAAAATATCGGCGCCAATTTATTCGAATAATTTTTACTCACCTTGACATCCACTGTTTTTCAAAATAATTCATAAAAGTGTTCAGGCTTTCTTCTTTTTGACATGTCCAAAATTTCGCTTTTAAGGCATTATATCATTTCTTGTATTTAGTCAGGATTGACCAATGGAAGGCTTAATATTTTTCAGTACCAGTCTGAACAGTCTTTATTTACGTTAGGTTAGAGGACGTGTACTTGTCAATTAAGACAAGTACAGTACCCGGAGGTCGAATTGACCCATTGTACAACGTCCTAGTTTCTCACACCACTTATGTTGTGTGTGTTAATTTTATACATGAGTGGTGGGACCTACAATTTAAAGTCGACTCCGAACGACAGATTTTTATTTATTGAGAAACTTTTCATGGCAATTTTTATTTACTCTCAGAGTTTTTGCCAGAAATCTACTGAGAGGAAGTCGCCGAAAAAATACTTTTTGTATTTTGTATTTGATGCCTGGCCTGGGGCTCGAACCCAGGCTTTTGCGTCTAATAAGCCAACACACTACCTACTAGACCACGGCGACTTCACAGTCTTTATTGGTTTTCACTAAAGTCCCAAAGGTCTTTTTTTTTGATTTTGTCGCCTTACTGCTTGACAGTAGTGAAACCAACAGCCCTTTAAAGTTACATTGGGAAATATATTTTTCAATTCTTTTCTTAAGGCGATTTCATATTCAGGTTGAAATGACAAAGCTTCAACTTTGAACATATCTACAAATTGGAACATGTGTTCGTATATTTCTCTCGTTCTTTTTGACCTTAGCACATAAAGAAAAGGAAAAGTCTGAAAATGTACAGGCATTTGAAACTTTGTAGTTTAAATTAATTGTAAATATAATTTTGTACTTATGTTTTCCATGTAAGAAAAATGAATAACAAGTAACCACAAGATAGATTTCAAATATCGTCGAACTTCAGACTTTCTTTGAATAATGTCTAAAATTGTTGGCAAGATAAAAAGCCTATACGAAAATTTATCCTCAATTATGGTTTCTCTATAAAAACCTTTGTTTGTATGCTTAGAAATTCCAAATACCTTAAAAGTATTTTCGGCATGCAATTGCTACGAATTCTGTACAGGTGCCTGTTCATTTTTGGGAAGGAGATAGTGGGGGCAATATCCTTGCCCTTCATGCATTCCTCATCACAAATTTCAGGTACCTCTCCTTCTTAAATTAGTTTTGTCTTCACGTCCACTTTTCACTTGGTTAATTATTTTAAATTTGTGATAAAAACCTAAACCCAGCGGCTCACACGCTTTTTAAGTTGAACATGTCTCATTACATCCTTTGAAATAACAAGCATAAGGCGTATATTCACTATATACGTGTTTTTGGCGATATAATTGTTTTTCATCTGTTAAATTAAAAGTTTTGAATTTTTCCGAAAACCATTTACAAATTCATATTTATATTTTAATCTTTCCCTTTTAGCTTCTTTAACACTTTTACTTTTTAAACCCTAAATTTTGAAACTTCTGAACTTCACAAAATTCTAATAATAACTAAGAATCATAGCAATCTTTTTATTTTTACTTTAAATTTACAACCGTAAATTAATTTGAACTAAAATAAAAATATAAATATCTAAAATTGGTTTTTGGACTTTACGAAACATTATACATAGATATTATGACACCACGCGAAGTGACGTAATGTCCATGGACATAATGTCACTTTTTAGGGTGGACATTTTCTGGCCAGCATGATAATATAATGGTCTGCGTACATCTGGAGAAAGCGTATAGAAATTGAAGCTAGTTATACAGTTATGATTTGGTCATAATTAATATTATTTGCTCATAAGAGAAAATTTTGTTGATGCTCTTCCTTCAACTAATGAACCTTATTCATATGCATTCATAAAGGTTCTTACTGTACTTGCAAAGTATCTTTATATTGAAAATGAATGGGTGAAAGTTCAATTGCAGTTTATACATGTTTATGTTTTCATTTTTTGCACCCACTTGTCCAGTTAAAGTTCTTAACCCTTGGTAATGTGTATACGGAAGGGTTTCCGCTTAAATGCTGGTAAAGGTAAAATGTTTAAGTAAACCAAATTTGTTAAAAATATAAAAGAATTATACATTTTATAATTATTTTATTTTAAAAATTTGATTTAGAACCTCAATTAGTTATATCTAACCTTAAGTGTCTTTTAATCAATACGAAGGCTTTCCGATATAGCCTATCATGAATGAGGCAATCAAAAGATCAAATCAACATACATAGATGTGCAGGTTGTAAAGAAGAATATATTTATAAATTAAATAAATTTATGTACTTATTTACTGAATTAATCAATTATATTGAAACAATAATAAGTTCTCAAACCTTAACTTTGATAAAAAAAAAATTAGATTTGTTATGGCTGGTCAATACCTGGAATAAATTTAACTACCAAAGTAATTATATTGTTACGTTTTTACCTTTAAAAAACGTTCAAAATATGAGTTGGTAGATTGCAGATAAAATAAAAATAAATTTGTGTTTAGTTTCAATTAAATTCTTTATTGTTCGCACAATTCCGTGTGCTACACAACTTGATATAAACAACAACATTTGCTGTGTTTGTTATTATTCTTTACACTCTTTTGCGTAAACAATAACAATTGTTCGACACACAACCGCGCATCCTCACACAAGACTGACTGAATTTTTACTGACTCCGTTGCCTACTTTGTCTTGCTTTTTATATACCAACGTAAACAGTCTGATATGTAGATTGTGGTCAGATAAATGATCGAGGTCTCTGATATTCCAGAAGATCCCGTAGCCGTTTTGTATACTCCCAATATTTTTTTTATGTTAAGGAATTCTATGCTGTTGTTATTCTCTTCCTGTTTTAAGACACCAGACTTTCCAAGTCTATCGAGAAATATCTATTATATCCCTTCAGGAAATTGCAAGCTTATCATCTGAAAGGGTTTAACATAAACATAGTTTATTTTTTAAACAAATAATAAAAATAAAGTTAAAAATAAATTTTAAATAACGAAAAGCAGTTGGTCAAATCATAGAACAAATCCTGTATTTTCTGTCGAAGGCACACATCTAAATTTTTGCTAAAAGTTTTAAACTAAAGCTAGTTTTTTTCCCAAGTTTTTATTTTATTCTATTTTTTATATTTAAAATGTTTATAAAAAATTGCTGAAATTATTTACATGTCGAGTCGTTTTGTTGTCGTTATTTCTGGTTGCTGATATGGGTTCGTATAACTTTGATGCTAAAGGCAAACAATACAAACAAGTTTCAAAAAACTTTTGCGAATATTAAAATCATGCAAAATTTATCAATGAAATATATGTACACACATACACAAGTAAATGGGTGCCTACACGTACCAACCTTGCCTATGAATATATGTACACCTAATTCTCTTTTTACACCATTTTTTTCCACGAATATTTTGGAAACGTATCTATTTTGTAAAAAGAGAATTAAGTTTACATGCATACGAACATACATATGCATATATGAGTATACAACTGAATGAAGAAAAATAAAAACTTAAAAAAAGACAAACAAAAAATTACATTCAAAATTTTCATTTAATTTGTGAAAAATAAAGGAGAAGAGGACAAAAATTTCAATTTTGTATATGTTCGCAATCATGCTACATAAAGAAGCAAAATAAATGTTAAAAACCATATTGAGGAAAGTAGGGAAATGTAAATTTCCTGAATAAACTAAAATTTTAAAGTACCTTACACGAATATCTTTAAAATAATCATAGTTGCGTGGGCACTTGACTATACGGATGCGTTTTAGCCGCATTTATGCAGCAAGTAACATCGAAGCTAGGGTATGTGGAAATAACATCGACACGATGGAATACTTTCAATGAGGTATGAGGTACAAAAACCAAGACATAACAATATTATCTGACAGTGAGGCTTCCATTCGAGCACTCGACTCTTATGAGATTATAGGCTATTATTACAACTTCCCGTTAAAGTTGGGTTTAGTTAAAGGTAACTTTAGCTAATAGGAACTTTAAAGTCACATTTAACTTATTTTCGTTATTACAACTTACAGATAAAATAAAGTTAACTTTTTCAAAAATATGGCGGTGTCGTAGCAATGTTGTATATGCTAATTTATATTATATTTATATTTATATTTCAAGTTGCCGTATTGAAAATAATATAGAATATGGCAAGTTCAAACATAAACTTAACTTTAAAAGTTACCGGTACACTGTGGTCCAAAACCTCAATCTAGCCGGACAAAAGTCATTTTTTAAAATATTTAAAAAGTAATTTTTTGTATGGTAATATGTTCACAAGTGTCTAAAGTACATAACGGCATATTTTTTTTTTTAACAGCTACACTAGCATTGATATATTGCTTCAAATACAAGTAATTGCTTCTTTGCTAAAAAATTAACATCTCAAGTGACATTTAACAGTGCGAGTGAAATTGTCGTGAAAAAATAATAAGAACAATTAAAAAAAATGTTTTCGTGTAATTAATATAACAAAGGTATGAATAAAAAAATACTGTTTAAATTTTTCATAAAATATGTTTTGTTTATAAATAAAATGCAATTACATATGTACATGTGTGTTTTAAATGTGAAATTTTTGTTTAATGTCCGAATTCAATTAGAATTTCAAATGGTAATTTATCGTACTTAAGCTTTAGTTTTTATTTTGTCGTCATCTATATATATGTGGCTTTTTAATGTTTAAAAAATTAGCTGCCGGATTTTGCCCAAACGATTTTTATTTCATTTAGAGTTTAACATGTCCATTAGAAGAAAAGAGCTGTATAATACTTGGCGTAATGAAAAACAACTAACTAAGAAAATTGATGCTGTTGTTAAACAGGTTGTTGATAAGATTAGTACTAAGAATGATGAAACGGATAGCTATTACAGAAAAGTAAGGCAATCTGCTCTCAAGTGTACATATGCCATGCCAACAAGTGAACATAAAATTCTTATCCATAGTGCCGATATTATTCAGTGTGCAGCACTTCCTATTGGAATGTTATAGGAAGAAGCTCTTGAATCTAGAAATAACGATTTCAGAAATGTATGTATGTTTGTACAATGTATGATCTTTTTCATTATCTTCTATTATCTTCAGATCCTATTATATCCTATTTTTCTAAAAAGCCTTCTATTCATTCTCGCAGTACAGAACCTTTGGATGAAGAAGTTCTTGCCTTGCTATCAGATGCGTCAATGTTAGAGTGGCATCTAGATTCTGCAAGTGAATCAGATATAGATTGAAATAAATATAATGTATTTCTTGTTTTTTTTTGTATAATTTTATTAAATATATTAAAATAATTTGGAGTAATTCTTTCTAAAGATTCTTCTTGCAATTTAAGTTATAATAATTATATATAGAGACTAGCTATACCCAGCGAGCTTTGCTACTCTCATTACAATATAAATAAAATTAGGTATTCCCAGATATTCAAGGTTTAGTGTCCATATGATATGGAAGGTGCTACGCCTACTATTGCTAGTCCTTGCTATTGCTATTGTTAACCAAAATATTAATATCGACACTAAATTTCATCATACATGGTTTGGGGATTTTGACTGTTATTGTTTTTTCAGATATATGAATTTTAGTATTTTATTTATATGGGAGGTAAAACGCCCACTGTAGCTAGTTCAACCATTTTTCCCACAAATGTTTATGTGGGTATCAAAGTTGCCCATGTTGAATTCGAAGATTCTAGCTGTTGCAGTTTCCATGATATACGAATTTTAATACTTAATCCTTAAGGTAGCTGTGGCACTTCACCCATTTAAAACTTTTGAATAAAAATTAGCCTATAATTCCACCCACATATACAGAAATAGGGTGTGAAAATTTTAGGAAAATCAGTTCAGTCGTTTTTCGTCTTTAGGCTTCAAACAGACCCCAAAAAACAAATTTACATACATACACACACTCATACACACACATATACAATTGATTTTTTTCTCTCTAATTGTTTATATTGATGAAATCTATAAACGTACCAAGTTTCATGTCGGTATGGCTTGCAAAAGCGAGTTATAACTTTTGTCCGGCTAGATTGAGCATTTGGACCACTGTGCGGTAGGATGATCCTCCGTGGTCTAGTAGGTAGTGTGTTGGCTTATTAGACGAAAAGCCAGGGTCCCAGTCCCAGGCCAGACATCAAAATAAAATACAAAAAGTATTTCTTCGGCGACTTCCTCTCAGCGGATTTGTGGCAAAAACACTGAGATTAAAATAAAATTGCCATGAAAAGTTTCTAAAAAATCTGTCGTTCGGAGTCGACTTTAAACTGTAGATCCCAGAAACTAGGTCGTAATCCTGAGCGAAGGGTTGTCATGACCAATTATGTATGTATGTATGTATAATCCTGTAATGATATACAAATTTAGTAATAAGTTGACAACATTGTAATACTAGCATTAATTGGCAATTTAGACTGTAAGGTATTGTCATAAGTGAACATTACTATTGTAGCACGACCCTACTGCCGTTTATGCCAACACAATGTTCTGTATAAGCTAATGATCATTAACAGCACAACATGTATAAATAAATGAATATCAAATAACATAAGCGAGTGTGTCATTAACATAATTCTGGGCATTGACTCCTGCTGCTTTTGACGCGTGCTCAAGTCGTCAATACATTATGTGCATGTTGTTGTTGTTGTGTATTCTCCGCTGGCTAGCGTGGGAATT
Organism: Sarcophaga carnaria; assembly: GCA_958299815.1. Classification (NCBI taxonomy): domain Eukaryota; kingdom Metazoa; phylum Arthropoda; class Insecta; order Diptera; family Sarcophagidae; genus Sarcophaga; species Sarcophaga carnaria. The sequence goes on along the minus strand of OY283153.1, from coordinate 69,598,654 downwards.
ATGCTTTGTTTGCATTACTGGTGTTGGGCTGAAGGCTTGGATCGTGTTGCATACACACAAACACATGTATTATTAATTGATAGAATATAGGTCACTAGAACATTTAAGCAAACATATGTAATAAGTATAGAACTATATAGAATTAAGGGAGTTGATTCGAAATTGTCGGATCAGCTAAAAAACTGTATAAAAGAGGAAATAATTCCCATATCAAAATCAATCGGATTGAATACAATAAAGAGAACAGAGCTCTTCGATTGAGCTCTTTTAAAAACCTAAAAACTTTTAAAATCTCTATCGTCAATCCTACATGGCGATCCTGCCATAATCTTGAAGTGCTCACAACTAAAAAAGCACCAAGATTAAAGGCACAGAAACAAGAGTGCAACAAGTATTGCACCAACATAACATCACTTTTGTCCTGGCGGATCAGCCAAAACGATCCGCCAGCTGCGAAGACGGAAAATACTGTCTAGCCAAGAGACAGTGAGATGGCCGAAGGACCAAGGCCAATAACTATAGACGAATACCGAAAAAGGATTGGCCAAACTAGAGAGAGATCCCCATCACCAGCGATCCCCAAGGTAACGAAGCCCAAGCGAAGAGGAGGCTACACCACCAACCTTAGGAGACAGAAAGCCATTCTCCTACGGACAATAAACGCGGAACAACCTCCTCCATGGCACGAGGCCACCAGACTGTGGGCCAAGGTCGACGAAATCGACCAATTGCTGAAAAAACGCAAAAAGGAATAAAGGATTTCTGGTACGGTATTAAAAAAACATAAAGTTTAGTTTAGCTTACAAAAGTGGGGCGTTCAGCCGCCTCACAGGCCAGAAAGCGTTAACCGCTCTTGGTAAGATTTTTTTTAAATACAAATATTTTAATTATATGTTATAAAGAAAATAAGAATTAATTATGTACGAATTTTTTTTTTAAATAAAATAATTGTAATTGTCTTATGGTTTTGTTAGAAAACTAAAAATTTTATTGTTATTGTTAAAAAAAAAGAAAAAACATTTCTGTTTGAAGTAAGAAAAATTAAGAATATGAATAGAAGAAAAATAAAATCAAAAAATCCAATTCAGGATACATTGAATGAATTGCAGGACAATAAGAAAAACGTTCTAAAGTTGACATTTGAACAGCATAGGCAAGCAATAGAGTTAACTTGGAAATTTTTAGGAAAACTAGAACCTCCTACTGACGAAGACGTAGCTTATAGCATTAGAGAGGGACCAGAAAGGGAAACAGTAGCCATGCTTAGAAGACTAGACGAACTTATAAAAAGAAATTAAATTAAAGAAAAGGAAGAGTAAGAAAAGGAACAAAATGTGCAAAACACAAACTAAATTGGACAGGCCAACAGCCAATGTAATAAATGAAGTTGAGATACTTCAAGACAAAATAAATTTAAATAGAATTGAAATCTGCTTAATAATAATAACTGTTTTAATAGGATTAAATTTTCTGCTTCGAATTTATACTTTGCATAATAAAAGATTAAAGAAGAAATACTTGAGTAAAGCCAATGACTTAGACAAAATATAGAAATACTGTTTTAATGGACTGGAAAGACATTTTACAAAAATTAAGACTAATAAAAGAAGATTTCGACAGGTCATATAAGTGCTTAAACCTAGAAAGAAGTACAAAAGACGAAACTGTTGCCAAACATATAAAAATTTTGTTGGACAAATTTGAACGCATTAGAATAATATTAAACGTAAATTATAATAGACTCACTACTCCTCAAAAAGCAGCAGCTGAGAGTTTTTTCTTAGACATAAGAGGTAGAATAATAAATGTATTGACTAAAAAGGGTCTGGATATAAAAATACCAAATACACTTCACGAGGAAGTAATATATAAATTAGAAAAAGTAACCCCAGGAACAGGAGAAATCATAATAGAATTGTTTAATAAAGAAAAGAATTCAGATACACTTGCAAACATGACGCAAACAGTGGTAGAATTTTTAAACACTGCTTCAAAGCTCATTCCAGATTTTGACGGAAAATCTGAAAATTTGCGTTCCTTTCTTGACTCTTTGTCGTTGGTGGACTCAATAAGGGGCGCTCACGAATCCGTCGCGGTATCCCTTATTAAGACCAAATTGAAGGGAAATACCAGAAATTTACTGGCTAATGAGACAACAATTGCTGAAATCATAAATAAACTAAATACCTCTGTGAAAGGTGAATCCGTCGAGGTATTATCAGCAAAAATAATGAATATAAAACAGGGAGGTAAAACTGCAAATACTTACTGCAGTGAAATTGAGAATTTAACAAAATCCTTAGAAAATGCTTATATATCGGATGGTTTAACATCCGAAATAGCAAGCAAATACTCCCTACAGGTCGCAGTAAAAGCCTTAACCAAGAACTGTTCAATTGATAAAGTAAAACTTATCATGGAAGCAGGGCAATTTAACAGCATGAATGAGGCTGTCAGTAAATTTGTAAACAGTTGCACTGAAGCAACTGGGCAACAAAATGCCATACTGTATTTTAGAAGCAGATATAATCAAAACAACTACCACAGAAGTAAGGCAAAATTTCGTAAAAACTTTAATCAACAAAGACAAAATAATAATAATAATTTCAACAATAAACCCCAACAAAGACCAAGTAATGGCTTTGGTAATAGAAACCAACGTGGAAATAGAAACTACGTTAGGACGACGGGATATAATGACTCGGAAAACTCCGAAACCCCCCTAAGATAAATTTATTGCAGAACAGAATATACAACTTAAACCTCAACTTAAGCTTTTTCATAAACGTAGGAATTGATAACACTAAAAACATGATAACACTGCTAGTTGATACAGGAGCAGACATTTCTGTCATAAAAACAAAATTTTTTTCATTACACCAAATAAATAGAAATAGAACAACATCTATAAGTGGAATAGGACAGGGACAAATCAAATCAATGGGAGGAGTGTTCTTTGACATAAGATATAATAATTTCTTAATACCACATTACTTTCAAGTGGTACAGAACAATTTTCCCATACCCTGTGATGGAATCATTGGTATGGATTTTTTTAAAGAAATATAACTGTGTATTGGATTTTAATGAGGAAGATGATCACCTCGTTTTACGTCCATCTAATATATCACATACAATAGAGATACCAATTACGAATAATTACAATGAAATAACATTGCCACCGAGATCAGAAGTGATTCGGCAAATTAAATTCTTAAATCGTAATAATGACATATTCATACCAAATCAGGAAATAGCACCAGGCGTTTTTGTACCAAATATCATAGTAAATTCAAACAGAGCATTTATTCGTTTCTTAAACACTAATGACAACATTGTAACAATTAAAAACAATAACATAAAAACAGAAAATCTGATCGATTATGAGATAATAACAAAATCTAAACAACAATAAGCACAGAGAATCAACAATTATGAATATTTTAAAGAAAAACTTTCCTAAACAATTCCATTCCACTTTAACAAAACTTTGTACTGAGTACAGTGATATTTTCGCTTTAGAGACAGAACCAATAACCACTAATAATTTTTATGAGCAAAAGTTGAGGGTTAAGGATAAACAACCGGTATACATTAAAAACTATCGTATACCACAATCACATAAGGAAGAGATAGACAAACAGGTTAAAAAACTAGTGGATGATAATATAATCGAACCATCATTTTCAGAATATAATAGCCCAATTCTATTGGTGCCAAAGAAATCGCTTCCGGGTTCGGATAAAAAGAGATGGCGACTTGTTATCGACTATAGGCAAATAAATAAAAAATTAATATCAGATAAGTTCCCATTGCCTAGAATAGATGATATTATAGACCAACTTGGCAGAGCAAAATATTTTTCCTGCTTGGATTTAATGTCCGGTTTTCATCAGATCGGATTGGAGAAGAACTCCAGAGATTTAACATCGTTTTCCACAAACAATGGTTCTTATAGATTCACTAGACTTCCCTACGGTTTGAAAGTAGCGCCGAATTCTTTTCAGAGAATGATGACGCTTGCTTTTAGCGGCTTGAAGCCAGATCAGGCATTCCTGTACATGGATGACCTGGTCCTATTGGGATGTTTCGAAAAACATATGCTTTCCAATTTGAAAGATGTCTTCGGTCTGTGTCGCAAATTCAATCTGAAGCTACACCCTGAAAAATGTTCATTCTTTATGCGAGAGGTAACCTATCTTGGTCATAAGTGTACTGATGAGGGAATACTTCCAGACGACAGCAAGTACTCGGTGATCAAAAACTACCCGACGCCTTCTGACGCGGATAGTGCCAAAAGATTTATTGCCTTTTGTAATTACTACCGAAGGTTTATAAAAAATTTCTCTGAGTATTCCCGACACCTTACACGGTTGTCCAAAAAGGGTGTGCCATTCGAATGGACAAATGATTGCGAATTAGCGTTTAGATACTTAAAGAAAGCATTAATGAGTCCAACATTGCTTCAGTATCCTGATTTCACCAAGGAATTTTGCATAACAACAGACGCAAGTAAACATGCATGCGGTGCTGTTTTGACTCAAGAACATGAGGGTAAGCACCTACCGGTTGCTTATGCTTCAAAGACGTTTACCAAGGGAGAAAGTAATAAGTCTACCATTGAGCAGGAATTAACTGTCATACACTGGGCGATAACACACTTCAGGCCATACATATACGGAAAACATTTTTTGATCCGAACCGACCATCGACCACTTTCATACCTGTTTTCGATGAAAAATCCCAGTTCCAAATTAACAAGAATGAGACTGGATCTGGAGGAATATGATTTTACAGTTGAGTATCTTAGGGGAAAGGATAACTATGTCGCGGATGCATTATCGCGAATTACAATTGATGACTTTAAAAACATAAATAAAAAGGTATCGTGCGTATTAAGAGTCTCGACAAGATCGATGACTAAACAAAAAACCAGTAGTGAAATAAATAATCAGCATAAAAAAGATAAAATAGAAAAGCCCAAAATTTATATACCAATTAAGAATAGTGACGTCAGAAAGTTTTATAAATTAAAGATTTTTCCTAACAAATGCTACATAAAGAAAGGAAAATCAATATTAGCTAGCATAAAAATAAATGATACGTTTACTTCAGAGAGATTTGACTTAGGACAATTTTTCTCTAGGCTTGAAAAAGTGGCCGGTAAACTAAATATCAATAAATTACAAGTAGCACCTAGTGAGAAGATTTTCGAATTTATCTCAATAAATGATTTTAAAGATACGGGCAATAAAATATTGAAGAAGATTGGAATAGCGCTATTGAACAAAGTAACTGTAATTGAAAAGAAGAATGCCAAGGCAATTCTTGATATTTTGCTGAAATATCATGATGATCCCATTGAAGGAGGTCATTTCGGGATATACAGAACCGCTGAAAAGATAAAAAGATATTACTACTGGAAAAATATGACAAAAGACATAGCTAAATACGTTAAAGCATGTCACAAATGTCAATTAGCAAAAACAAATAAACACATTAAATGTCCGATGATTATCACAGAGACACCCAATAAACCATTTGATACGGTCTATGTGGACACAATCGGACCATTTCCAAAATCACTTCATGGAAATGAATACGCAGTCACACTAGTATGTGACCTAACAAAATATTTAGTAACGATACCAATACCAAATAAATCGGCAAAAACTGTCGCAAAAGCGATATTTGAGAACTTTGTACTTACCTATGGTCCGATGAAGACGTTCATTTCGGACATGGGTCCAGAATACAAGAATTCTATACTGACTGAACTCTGCAACTTATTCAAGATTGAAAAACTAACGTCAACAGCACATCATCACCAGACTTTAGGTACGATAGAAAGAAGTCATAGAACTTTTAATGAATACGTACGCTCATATATATCAGTAGATAAAGACGACTGGGATGAATGGCTTAAGTATTTTACATATTGTTTTAATACAACACCATCAACTGTGCACAATTACTGTCCTTTTGAGTTGATCTTCAGTAAAATACCAAATAGTTTTAAAGATTTTGGTGAAATAGATAGAGTTGCACCACTATACAATGTGGATAACTATGCCAAAAAGGCAAAATTTAGATTAGAAATAGCACTTAAGAGAGCAAAACAATTATTAGATGTAAATAAAATTAAGTAGAAAATCAATTACGATAAGGATATATTAGACTACAATTTTAAAATAGGTGACTTAGTTTTACTCAAAAATGACAATGGACATAAGCTAGAACAATCTTATAAAGGTCCGTATAGAATTAAGAAATTAGATTTAAAAAATAATGTAACCATAGTAGATAAGATAACTAATAAGAAACAAATTGTACATAAGAATAGACTTAAGCTATATAACAAATAGTTTTAACTATACCACTAAACTGGCCAGAAAAGTGAAATAATAATCTTTAAAATAATTTTTTTTAGTAGTAACTAAGTAAACTTATCACTAAGCATTTATTAAAAACAAAATAAATATTAAAATTAATTAAGAAATTTAAAGATAGTAATAAATTTAGTTTAAGAATTATTGTAAAATAATGTCCATAGAACTCTCAGTTATATGAACATTCTTCCGAAAAAGGGAGGTGTAGCACGACCCTACTGCCGTTTATGCCAACACAATGTTCTGTATAAGCTAATGATCATTAACAGCACAACATGTATAAACAAATGAATATCAAATAACATAAGCGAGTGTGTCATTAACATAATTCTGGGCATTGACTCTCGCTGCTTTTGACGCGTACTCAAGTCGTCAATACATTATGTGCATGTTGTTGTTGTTGTGTATTCTCCGCTGGCTAGCGTGGGAATTATGCTTTGTTTGCATTACTGGTGTTGGGCTGAAGGCTTGGATCGTGTTGCATACACACAAACACATGTATTATTAATTGATAGAATATAGGTCACTAGAACATTTAAGCAAACATATGTAATAAGTATAGAACTATATAGAATTAAGGGAGTTGATTCGAAATTGTCGGATCAGCTAAAAAACTGTATAAAAGAGGAAATAATTCCATATCAAAATCAATCGGATTGAATACAATAAAGAGAACAGAGCTCTTCGATTGAGCTCTTTTAAAAACCTAAAAACTTTTAAAATCTCTATCGTCAATCCTACACTATACTACTATAGGTAGAATAAGTTAGAAACATTGTACTATCATTTAGTTGGCAATTGATTCATTTTTCCACCATGTTTTTCTCTAGATCATTCCTTTTTGTACACACCCTTAGTGGAGAACAGACGTTTACTCACAAATCTTGTTTTGTTTCTAAAATTCTAAATTAAAGTTATATTGTAATTAAATTAAATTAAATATAAAATATATACTAATAAAGAAATCATCTTAAACGCTACATGGTGTCAGAAGTGGGATAAAAAGTCATATTAGTGATTTGGTACACGTGGGAAGTAAGAAAATTCTGGGGAGCCGTATAAGGAAAAAAATTTTTAATCGGAAGACATCCAACATTGTCGCCTAAATCGGAAAAAAATTGGAGGTTATCGGATTAGTATTACTGTTCATGAAGACTCGTGGAAGATAATTTTTACAGTTCATTACATAAAATGGCGGCGAATGACCGTCTACCATCAGAGCTAGATTGCTCAAGTGTTGCTAACGAATGGCCGAATTGGAAAAGAAGCCTCATGGTCTATATGAAGCCAGTGGGAAAACAAATGAACCAGAAGCTAAAAAATTGCCAATTTTTTGTGGTTAGTTGGAACTGGAGGTGCAAACATTTATTACACATTGTTTCCCAATGATGGCACAGAGAAATCCTTACTTGGTACAGTAACCTCTGGCGATGCAGTCTTACAACGGACATTAAATGAAGTCTTAGACAAATTTAACCAGCACTGTCTTCCTCAGCGAAATGTGGCCATGGAATCATACAAATTTAATATGATTTCTCAAAAACAGCATCAATCCTTTGCGGAATTTGAGACAGAACTAAGAACGCAGATCCGGTTCTATGATTTCAAATGTTCTTGTGGCGCATTGTATGAGAATCGTATGCTACGAGACAGATTAATTGTTGGAGTATACGACAAAAAATTGCAGCTAAAATTGTTAGATGGCCGTGATGAGTCGTTGGAGCGTGTCATCAAGATATGCAAAACATATGAAGCGGCCAACGCAAACAAGGGTATACTAGACGCCAAAAATTCAATAATAAATGTCATCAAGGAAATTGAGAAGCCAGAAGAGGTAACAGTGTCAGCAGTTAATCGTTTCTGCTTCAATTGTGGGGGTCCATGAAAAGTTGGCCATCCAAGTGAGTGTAAGGCGAAAGATGTTATATGCCATTCTTGCTCTAAGAAAGGACATTTTCGGAGAATGTGCCGTAGACCCAAAGACAAGGCAAATTTTAGCAAGCAGTTCACTAAGAATAATGGCGGAAACAAGCAGAAAGTTGCCGAAGTTAAGTGAAGTGAAATGGAAGGTAAAAAATCTAGTAGTTTTAGTCAATTAAGTAGCTTATTAAGTTCTAAACATATTCTCAGATTAAATTCAATAACACCTGTAAACGAGCGTTGGACCAAATCGTATTGCATAGGAGATGAAATTGTGAAGTTTAAACTGGACACCGGGGATGATGTCAATTGTATACCAATGAATATAGTTAGGAAACTAGATGTAGACTTATATAATAGGAAGAACAATCTCCCTGTATTTGACTATAATGATAATAAAATAGATGTTTATGTATTGTATTATTATGTATTATGTATTATGTATTTGCAAATTGGAATGTGTAGATTTGATTTCGTAAATAGGAAAAGTGGCAGAATTTGTAGTTGTTGGTGATAATTGTGAACCGATACTGGGGTTGAGGACATGTGAAAATTTTAGGTTGATTAAACGATTAGATGTAAATTGTATTACCAACCCGGAGTTAAAGAGGTCTTTCATGGATAGATATAATGACGTTTTTCAGGGACTTGGTAAGTTTCCAAGGACATTTTCAATTTCATTGAAGGAAAGTTCGAAACCAGTTCTGCATTATAGGAAACGTATACCGAACTCGCTGCTCGGGAAATTGAAGTCGGAACTGGACAGACTTGTCAGGGACGGGATAATATTACCGGTTGATTATCCTACCGATTGGGTAAACAATTTACAATTGGTTGAAAAGCCAATTGGCGATCTTCGAATTTGTTTGGACCCAAGAGCTCTTAACTCCTGTATTAAACGGGAATTTTTTCTGATTCCAACAGTAGATGATCTAACTTCAGGACTAGCTGGCAAGCGAATTATTTCTGTGCTCGACCTTAGAAGTGGGTTTTGGCACATGTCGCTTGATAGGAAAAGTTCGGACCTGACAACATTTTTAACTCCATTTGGGAGATTTAAATTTACCCGAGTGCCTTTTGGCCTAAATTGCGCCCCTGAAATGTTTCAGCAGGAAATGGTAAGGATTTTCGGGGACATACCGGGGGTATTAGTATATTTTGATGTGGCTATTTGTGCTGATTCTGAGGATGAACATGATCGGATAATGACTTTAATAATGGAAAGAGCTCGTGCCAATAATATAAAATTTAACCCAGATAAAATTCAGTATAGACAGAAGGAAGTGCGATTTATGGGAAATATTTTATCGGAAGGGAAAATTGAAGCGGATTTGAAATATGGTGAGGCAGTGGCTAGAATGAGGAAACCTGGGAATAAATCGGATGTGTTAAGGTTTTTGAGTCTACTTAAGTACCTGGCCCGATTTATTCCCAAATTATCGAGACAGTCAGCCGAACTTAGGAACTTAACTCGGAAGGATGTATACTTTGAATGGACGGACAAGCATGATAGTGAATTTGAGAATTTGATTAGAATAGTCATGGCGAAGCCAGTACTGGCAATTTATGACCCGAAATTACCCGTGTTTATACAGACTGATGCCTCCAAGAATGGACTGGGATGTGTATTAATTCAGAATGGCCATCCCGTTGTATTCGCTTCACGCACTCTTAGTAAGAGTGAACAAAAGTGGGCGCAAATAGAAAAAGAGCTTTCGGCAATTGTTTTCGCATGTCAACTTTTCCATTATTTCTTATACGGACGTGAATTCACAGTTGAAAGTAACCACAAACGCTTGGAAGCATTAGTCAAACGTGATATTGATGATGTAACGCCACGTCTTCAGCGCATGCTTATGTTCCTTTTAAAATATCCCAAAATGACTGTAGTGTATAAGCCGGGTAAGGAGATGCTTGTGGCCGACTGCTTGTCCAGGGCTCAATTAGCGGAAACGTCTGAAATCACTGAATTATCAGGTGTTATACATTCGGTCATTAAGTCAGTTTGTCTCAACGAGGAAAATTATAAGTTTTATCGTGACGCAATTGACAATGACCAGGAATACTCACAAATTCGTGGATATGCTGAAAATGGTTGGCCATAAGTTGCATAATCTGGGACAAACATTTTATAAATTGAAATCTGAGTTGCATGTTGAAAATGGATTATTATTCTACAATCACAGATTGGTTATACCATCAAAAATGCAACGTAAGATAGCAACTTGGTTGCATTCACCTCATCTGGGTATAGAGAAAACACTAGCTCGTGCAAGAAAACTCTATTACTGGCCCGGAATGAATATCCAAATTAAGGAAATTGTTGTTTCTTGTAATATTTGTGAGAAGTTTAGAGCTAACAATCAAAAGGAACCACTGATTTAAGAGGAAATTCTGGAATTTCCTTTTCACATTGTAGCCATGGACCTTTTTGAGTATGCTGGTCGTGATTATGTTGCACTTATTGATGCGTACTCTAATTATCTCACAACTGTTAGAATTCGGAATAAAACATCGGGTCATATTATATATGTAATTCGCCAGATATTTATAATTAATAACACAGCCCTGCATGGGTTTTGCAAATAAGATTGCTCCAGGTGATTCCGAAGGCATTTTGTGCGCTGAACACAAATCTAGTTTCAAAAATTTTCCATCACGTCAGGTTTTCGAGAAAAAGGGGGATGAAACCCCTAAAAATAGCGTTTTGGCCATTTTTGAAACATTGTAGAGCGAAACACTGACGTGCTAGAACCATCACTATTATCAGAAATTGACAATTGATCTTTGCTCTTTAAAATGAGCCCAAAACCAAATTGTTTGCAGGCACCCTTAAAGTAGGGGGTGGGTTTATGTCAAGGGGTGCAAAAGAAAAATAAACACATTACGGACGTCCTTAAAAATTAATCAGATTTACTTGAAAATTGTTACTCAGGGGTTTTTGGGGTCGCTAATTACAGATTTCAAAAAATTCAGATTTAAAAAATTCAAAATGGCAAATGGCAAAGATCAATTGTCAATTTCTGATAATAGCGACGGTTCTAGCACGTCAGTGTTTAGATCTACAATGATTCAAAAATGGCCAAAAACGCTATTTTTAGGGGTTTCAACCCCCCTTTTCTCGAAAATCTGACGTGATGGAAAGTTTATGAAACCAGATTCGTGTTCAGCGCGCAAAATGCCTTCGAAAACACCTGGACCCATCTTATTTGCACAAAAAAAGTCCAAATTTGCAGGGCTGTGTAATAGATCTTACATAATAAGGGATACTTTTGATAACTATTTTATTAGAAAAACAAAAAACGAAGATTTTAATGCTAGCGAATTGTTATTTGAGGAGAACCTTAGGGACACTAGGGTTAAAGACCAGCAGGAAGTTCAGACTCAACCTTCAGCGGATATGCATGACGGTAATATGATTGGAAATGACAATCAGGAAGATGGTAGTAATGTTGACGAATCAATTCCTTCGGTTGTGAATGAAGATACTGAGACTATACAGTCAAATGCCGAAGCAATTGATTCTGATGCGCATGGGCCTGTAACATTAGATGTTCAGGTCAGTCAGCCAAGTGGACGCACTATTAGACCACCTATGCGTTATGGTAGGGACTATGGTGTCGAGACAAGGTCCAAACGCTAGTGATAAATCTTTTGAGTAGTAATATAATATGTAATTATTTCTTAAAAAAAAAAGAGCGTGTAATGATATACAAATTTAGTAGTAAGTTGACAACATTGTAATACTCGCATTAGTTGGCAATTTAGACTGTAAGGTATTGCCATAAGTGAACATTACTATACTACTATAGGTAGAATAAGTTGGCAACATTGTACTATCATTTAGTTGGCAATTGATTCATTTTTCCACCATGTTTTTCTCTAGATCATTCCTTTTTGTACACACCCTTAGTGGAGAGCGCTCACATCTACCATATTGTCCACTTATAATAATGAAAAACAATTTATCTGCCCGTTAAAATCCTCCTTTTAGCTAAGGGCATGTTGTAATAATGGCCCTAAATCGTAGTAAATCAGTTAGAGAAAAAAATTACTGTGCGCTGGGAATTGTGGGAATATGTATGTATTAACGGCACTATGCACGCAGACGAGCATGTGAGAATTGAAGTTTCTACGACGTTGATAGATCCAAACCCTTAAAGAGAGACGAAGATCCTTGTCAAACCAATTGAGTTTGAGGTAATCAAAAGTTTTTCACACAACCTGTTTGTTCGGTTTCGTTTGCTCAAAACTAGAACCTTCTTGGTATTACAGTCTTTTATTCCATCGTCTTCGAATACATTTGCTGTAATGTGGATCCGTAACAGGTGCCCTTGCCTTTGCATACTGAAATGGGTTTTACGTTGTTATTTCTTTTTAGGGCTTACCTTTTGTGGGGATAGTAAGAACGCTGTTTGCGTGTCAATTTGAATATTTTTCACCTAGATTTGCCATGTCCTCTAGTAGGTGAGCCTTAATTTTGGTGTACTTTTTCCAGCACTTTGGCCACTATACTCCAATAAAAAATTTTCTTTTGATATTCAGAGCACATGATATTAGCAATCAACGGGCTGTTTAAGTACATTAAGGAAATATCAAGTCCCGAGTGCCATATATTACGGCTTTGATGTAAGTACTGGTCAACAGAGTTCAATTCTTCCAGTAAGAGTAAAAAAGTTTTTCGCACGTAACTTGCTTATAGACTGGCAGAGTTTCTAAAGTTTTTAAAGAAATGCAATCCAATGATGCTGGCGTACAAACTGTACCAAATTATGCATCTTTCAAAGTACCAATTGAACATAATATGAGTTTTTGCGGTGAAGATATTTTTCCGATAGAAATCCATTTCCCATACAACACGAATTTTTATAATAATTTAGAGTCGAAGATTGGAAAGGCTTTTTCGTTCGTTAGTCTCTTGAGGAGGACCAACATAGAAACCTTAGCGGTCATTTTATAAACACAATAGCTATACACTGCGCGTATTGCTGCGCCACCAACTAAAATAAATATGACGGAAAGACATTATACAAATGTCCAATTAATTTTGAATCATTTTATTGATTTTGATTCCCGTTCTCCAGAGGATTCAGATGAACGGGCCTAAGTAGTACGCATTCTATCAGTTTCTAATCTCACTTCTCGTTGTACAAGTGGTTTAAGCGAACAAGTCTCAGCGGCATATACTTGAAGATTTTCCAGTCTCAATGCTCGTCTGATTCTGAGGCTCGTAATGCTATTTTCTTCCGTGCTTGAAGTGTAGGTCGACCAATTGCTTGCCATTCATTTTTAATAATTTTCAGTGACGCCATCCATCGGAAATTCATCGCACCAACCTCCGTCGACGCATGCGCAATAACTTTGTTAAAGAATGCACAGTTTACGATATTATTCATTTTGAATAATTTTCAGTGGCACCACCTGTCGGAAATTGGTCATACGAACTAAAGATCATATCATAATCAAATGCACAGTTTACGATTTAATTCATTTTGAGTAATTTTCAGTGGCGCCACCTGTCGGAAATTGGTCATACTAACTTAGACACCTTCGTCGGCTCATGCGCAACAACTTTGCTAAAGATCATAACATGATCAAATGCACACTTTACGAATTAATTCATTTCAATTAATTTTCAGTGGCGCCACCTATCTGATGGGAGGTGACATGCCCACTATAGCCAATCCGCCCATTTTGTTCATATATACGTGAAATTTGTCCATACAAAATTTGAGGACTCTAGCTGTTGCAGTTTATGAGATATGCGACATTAAATACTTATTGGGTATGTGGGCGTGGCACCTCACCTACTTGAAATTTTAAAATAAAAAGTAGCCTATAGTTCCTTCCAGACATACAGGAAGTCACTGTTAAAATTTCAGATATAGCGGTCCAGCGGGTTAGCCGTCTATAGACTTCAAACAAACAAACCCACAAAAAATAAACACACATTCATTTTTATATATAAATAGACGTATTTCAATTACTGTCGTGTATAAAATATTAAATAGGGCTGACATGTGACGTATACGTAATATTTTGTTAGACAATAACACTCATACTTTTTTTATTTATTTTATTTTATTTGTCTATTTCAACATAAAGAGTAGCCTATAACTCCTTCCAGACATACGAGAAGATACTGTGAAAATTTCGAGAAAATTGGTTCAGCCGTTTAGCTGTCTATAGACTTCAAACAAACCCACAAACAAATAAACACACATTAATTTTTTTATATAAGAAGATTCGACTTACAGAGTGATGCACAGCAATTTTTCAATTATCACTATAGCCAAGCGAAATCTTATTAAATTATTTTAAAAGCTACAGCTTCAAAGCTTAAGTTCTATAATTAAAAATGAGCAGTTACTTCTTCATCAATTGTTTTAAGACTGTAGTTAATAGTTATATTGTATGTATTGCAATTTGCATCTTATTGTAATGACATCACTAATCCGTTCATTGCGCTTGTTTACGCACTGCCATTAAAATAATCACATTCATATAGACGCGTGTATTTTATTTTTGAGAGATTGCTGCGCACTTGGCGCTTTGAATGTGTTTATACAATAGTTTTTGTCATTGTCAGATATCAGGTATCCTTATTTCACGTAATAAAAGTTCAAATGACATATAAACAAATAAACAAAAATAATCAAACCATTAAATAATTCATGCTTGATGACCAAGAATACACATGCATATGAAGTTGTATTACGAAAACAAAATAGAAAAACCATAAAGCGGCTTAAGAAATTACTCCTATGAATTATTCTATGGAAAAAGAAAAGACACATAAGTATATTCCAAATATCAAATGAAGGAAATTATTTTTCCATTTTCCTGGCAGGTGAATCAATATTCTGTCATTAATAAAATGACAATAAGAAATATTAGGGAAAATATACACTGGCTCAAGTAAATCACCGTACATCAAGCAGGCATAGACAATTTATATAATATTTCAAAAACTAATAACCAAATTTGGATGAAGTAAAATTGTTTAAAAGCTCAATTTGTGCTTTTAGTAATTGGTTACAAAAATTTTGTTTCAAAAGTTAAATTATCTTTTATACATACATACATACATAATTGGTTATTACAACCCTTCAGTCAGTATTATGACCTAGTTTCTCACACCACTTATGTTGTGTGTGTTAATTTTATACATGAGTGGTGGGACCTACACTTTAAAGACCAAAACCTTTCTCAAAAAGTCTCTGCCTGCTTGATGTACGAAGACTTATTTGAGCCAGTGTAGATTTAATGCGATAAATTCTGTTTTTTATTTACTATTTGCGTTGTGTAACATGACGCTTGATGTTCAACGTTAGTATTACATTATTTACATAAACAATTCTTGATTGTTGTTGAACACAGGGATAGATGTGAAAAATATTCTCTATGTATGGATTGTACCGTAAAAAATCAATAAATCTACTGCTTTTATTAAATTTGAATTCCTTTTTATATTTAAATATGGACCGCGCAATCAATAAGTAGTTTAATTTAATTAAAATACGGTTCTATTATTACTACTCTAATACCATTTATAATTATTTTTGTGCTCCAAAACAAATATGTAAACAGGTCTTTATCATCAAAAAATAATATACGTGAACTCTTTAACAATTGAGCATTAGCGGTTGACATTTTTATGCCATCTAGTGACACAATGAACTAATTTTTAGACGCATTTGATGCGTGGAGGGACATTCAATACCCAAACTGCAATATGAAAATTGTTTGCTTACATACATGCAGTACGTTCAAGTCTTTTAACAATTCCATGCATGCGGTTGCTTGTTGGTAAATTTTGTTTTTGACACAGTCTCTGTGTGAGAGATTTAAAAGATACGACACTGACATGTTCAACATTTGCAATGGTGTTGTATTGCAATTTGAACAAGTCTGCTAGTGGATACGAAAGCATTTGCTCTGCAGCCGTTGTTGCTTATTGTTTTTATTTGGAGACACAACATTGATTCGCACAGATTTGAGGACACAAAATATGTCAAAAGTTTTTTTTTCTTTGGTTAACTGTTGTGAACATTTTCTGTTTTATTTTAAGACTTGGTTGTTTTTACTTGAGTGTATTTTATATTTTGTTTTTGTATTGTAGTAACTTTGAAATTTTCAAAACGTCACGAAGTAAGTGTGATAATGTGCTAATGTTCACTTATGTTCTAAACAATAAACGATAAGAAACAAATTTTTTGGATGACGTGCCCATTAAGTCTTGACACAGCTTGTATTTCAAAATATAAGAACTTTATGAAACTTTATGTACGTAACATTTCATTTGCAGTTTGTGTTTGAAAATTGAAAAGACTAGTGCCTTTAGTGCTATTGAACTGGAGCCTACTAAGATAGGTCTGGCAGTAAATGAGGGCAAACCAAAGTATATGTTATCGACAAGTAGAGACGTGCGGCGTATTGATTCTAAGATTACGGCCGATAACTAGAATTTTGATACAGGAATTTTATATCTTGGCTTCGCCGTTCCAACCAAAAATGATGTCAGTCTGGAGATCCAGCGCAGGTGCTGCCATGGTCTCAATAGGGAATCTAGCAGTAGAGACCTCTGTCGTACGACAAAACTAATACTCTACCAGACGCTCATCTTACCCGTGCTTCTTTATGGCGCAGAGGTATGGATCCTATTAAGCACTGACGCAGCAGCCTTGAGAGTATTCGAGAGAAAAGTCCTACGTAAGATCTTCGGTCCAGTGCGAATTGGCGATGATTTGCGCATCCGATCCAACAGTGAGCTGTATGAGCTCCTCAACGCTGACTCGGTCATTTCGTTCGAATGGAGGAGGATGCTCCGGGGAGACGGAGCGGAAGTCGGCGAAGAGGACGACCTTGTATCCGTTGGAAAGACCAAATCGAGGAATCCCGGTCATCGATTGGTATAACCAACTGGTATAGGCGCGCAAGAAGCATAGGCGCCTGGAAGGATGTGTTGCGGCAGGCCGAAATCCATTAATCAGGTTGCTAATGGCCAATTAAGTACCTCAAATTTATTCTGTCAGAAAACAAACACTTCTTTGACCTTTTCACAAAAATTATTGATTACTCAAACATTTTTGAGCAGGTTTTGAAGATTCATAGTTTTTACGAAAGGCGAGAGATAAACCTCTAAAACGGCATACATAAACGTATTGGTCAAACCGGTCAGTTGTGATAGGGTAAGCTTGTAAAATCGAAAAATTCGCCAATTTCATATCTGATCGACTGGCAGAAATTTTCTAATATTTGCATTCTTTTTTTGGAAGCTTTTTGGGAATCTTCAATTGAAAGATTTTTCTTAATCCAATTCTTGCTGAAATGTAAAATTGGCAAATTTGCCAATAAACAACCAAGTTCCATCAAAATTTTTGAAAGTACTTAAAATTAATGTTCATTTGATAAATAAATATACCTATAAAATTTGATGTGGTTGTTATATTCTTTAAACAATAACCATGGCAATTTTTGTACGATTTTACCAAATGACAACTCTGTCAACCTCTTCACAAGAGTATACCCTTTAAGAATAACAGTATTAATTCTATACTTTTTAATTAAGTTTAGTAATTAAGAATGGTCAGACTTAAAAAAATACGGAAAAATCACATTTTTCACAATATACACAATTAAAAATCATAACATATGAGTTTGCACAATAGGTTTATTATTTTTAAAATCTGTTCAAAAATGTTAAAGTAATTAATACATTTGTGTGAAATGTTCCAAACATAGTTTTTTTTATAATAAAAAATATAAAAAAATTTTTGAGTTCTACTCCACAAAATATACAAGTAAGACTATGTATGTTGTTACTAGGGTGTATTTAACTTTCTGACATTTCTGATTCAACAAACTAACCTTTCAATGGATTCAGGGTATTGTGTACTGTGTGTCGGAAATTCTGGAATCATTTCAAAAATTATAAAATTTACGAAAGAGTGCGAAAAAAATGGACTGGTAGGTAAGACCACCAAAACAGCATTAGTTTTATTCACAGAGAGATGTTCTCAAATTTCTTTCATGTTCCGCAATTTATTCACTTATTTTTTTAATTTTTATTTATTTAATATTGACCATAGCTCAACAAGATATTAATCTTATAAATGAAAGTGCTATGGGAGTTTGGCAAAAAAAAAATTAAAAAAAGATAAGTAATAAAATATACAATAATATAGAAATAGAAGAACATGTTCAAATCTTATATATATATAAAATATATCAATCGATACAATAAATTAAGACAAAAAAGAAATGCATATAGATAAGTAAAAAATAAAGTACGAAAAATACGAATAACAGTATATACAAATATCAAGAAATATACACAAACAAAGAAAAATATATACATAAAGAATCAATAAAAATCTAAATTATCCTTTTTGAACTTAATTGCATTGCCAATATTCTGAATATAATTAGGTAAAGTATTCCAAAGACTGGTATATATAAAAAACTGGCGTTGAGACAATAGTGTCTTATATCTATGCTGGCTAATTTTCCTACCGCGGTAGGCTGTTTTAAAAGAATAACCTTATGAAGGTGAATAAGGCAATTAATAGATATACGATATATGATCTCAATGTCCTTTAAAAAATACATATCTGGCTATATTATTGTAAGCCAAGCTGAGTTTCCGCCTACCGTCAGCATCACAGTTAGAGAAAATTTCAGACCCGTATAAAAAAACAGGAATCAATTATATTTAAGCCAGTTGTATACATATGGCAAAGGGAGTCGAATCTATAACATCGCATAAGTTTCTAAGCATACCGCAAACTCTGCCAACATTAATGTGGTTAGACCACATTACCCGACCATTAAAAATAATACCCAGATTGGGTGCTGTTTCAACAAAATCAATTTTATTCCCCCTGATAGTTGTGGCCGGCACAATAAATGTTCTCTTTGTTCTCGAAAGCAATAAACATTTATATTTGGAGGGATTTATACAAAGTCCATTAGCCTTGGCCCAGTTGTCAATTTTCCACAAATCATAGTTAATCAGGTCTATTCAAAAATTAATGTTCTCAATACAAGTGCTCCTGTAAAGCTGAACGTCATCAGCATACACGTATACGCTACAATTTTCCAAGACATCAGGTAATCGATGGAGTTACTCTCATCAAATAATAGCACCAAATAACTTGTTATCATAAGGCATAGTCAACTAAACTGTAATATAAAAACACAATAACAAACACATGAGGTAAGACTATCAGAGAACATAGTCGCTTTAAATTTCAGTTTCAAAAATTTTCTAGAGTATTTCAAATTCGATCGAAACTCTTAGACATCATCTAGGTATATGGTCAACAAGATTTTGGCTTACCGAATCCGGTATATCATACTGCTATATCATAAACGCGGCATGAATTAATTTCCATAGCTCACCATAATCTGTTGACCACTTTTAACTAAATGTTGTTGTTATTATATTCCACACATTTCCAACCGGATATTGATCTCGAGACAGACTAGTTTCATACATTAATATTTTTACTTTTGAAACATTTCGTACTGCACCTTGCAGTTATTAGCGATCGTTACAAATGGAATTTGTTTTTGTGATACATATCTAATATATAAAAATCAATGTGTGTTTATTTGTTTGTGGGATTGTTTGAAGTCTATAGACGGCTAAACGGCTGAACCGATTTTCTTGAAATTTTCACAGTATCTTCCTGTATGTCTGGAAGGAGGTACAGGCTACTTTTTATGTTGAAATAGGCAAATAAAATAAAATAAAATAAATAAAAAAGTATGAGTGTTATTGTCTAACAAAATATTACGTATACGTCACCCGTCACCTCTATGTAATATTTTATACACGACAGTAATTGAAATACGTCTATATATATAAAAATGAATGTGTGTTTATTTGTTTGTGGGTTTGTTTGTCTGAAGTCTATAGACGGCTAAACATTTTTTTTGAAATTTTAATAGTACTTTCCTGTATGTCTGGAAGGAACTATAGGCTACTTTTTATTTTAAAATTTCAAATAAGCGAGATGCCACCCACATACCCATATAACCATATAAAAATTAATGTTTGTTTGTATGTACCTTATCGAATCGTAAACTATGCATTTGATCATGTTATGATCTTTAGCATAGTTGCTGCGCATGAGCCGGGGAAGGTTTCTAAGTTGGTATGACTAATTTCCAGCAGGTGGCGCCACTGAAAATTACTTAAAATCAATTAAATCGTAAACTGTGCAGTTGATCATGTTATGATCTTTAGCAAAGTTGTTGCGCATGAGCGCATGAGCATAAACATGAGTTGGTATGACCAATATCCGATAGGTGGCACCACTGAAAATTACTTAAAATGAATTAAATCGTAAACTGTGCATTTGATCATGTTATGATCTTTAGTAAAGTTGTTGCGCATGAGCCGGGGAAGGTTTCTAAGTTGTATGACTAATTTCCGACAGGTGGTGCCACTGAAAATTACTCAAAATAAATTAAATCGTAAACTGTGCATTCTTTAACAAAGTTGTTCCGCATGAGTCGACGGGGGTTGGTGCGATTAATTTCCGATGGATGGCGCCAATAAAAATTATTCAAAATGAATGACAAGCAATTGGTCGACCTACACCTCAAGCACGGAAGAAAAGAGCATTACGAGCCTCAGAAAAAGACGAGCATTGAGACTGAAAAATCTTCGAGTATATGCCGCTGAGACCCGTTCGCTTGAACAACTTGAACAACGAGAAGTGAGATTAGAAACTGATCGAATGCGTACTACTCAGGCCCGTTCATCTGAATCATCAGGACAACGAGAAACAAAATCAATAAAATGATTCAAAATTAATTGGCCATTTGTGTAATGTCTTTCCTTCAAATTTATTTTAGTTCGTGGCGCAGCAAAACATGCGGTAGCCTACACCAGAAGATGCCGATTTTGGAAAAAAAATCATCGTTTCAGATGAAACTCATTTTGATCTTGGCGGGTATGTAAACAAGCAAAATTGTCGTATTTGGGGCACAGAAAACCCGCACGCATACATTGAAAAGCCGACGCACCCAAAACGAGTCACTGTTTGGTACGGATTTTGGTCCAGAGGTCAATGGCGATCGTTATCGGGCCATGTTGAACAAATTTTTGTTCACAAAAATTGAAGAGGAGGATATTGACAACACTTGGTTTCAACAGGACGGCGCTACGTGCCACACAGCCGAAGCTACACTCGATGTTTTGCGCCCTGTTTTTGAAGATCGAATTATCAGCCGCAGAGCTGATGTCGTTTGGCCTCCTCAGAGCTGGGATTTGACACCATTGGACTATTATTTGTGGGGTGCCGTCAAAGATAAGTGTTACCCCGACAAGTCAGAGACAATTGACGCTTTAAAGGATAATATTCGTGAAGTCATTGGTGAAATACAGCTGCACACAATCGATAATGTGCTTAAAAATTGGACCGATCGTGTAGGCTACTGCATGGCCAGCCGAGGCAGCCATTTTAATTAAATTATTTTCCATTTTCCAAAATAAGAAATTTGAGAAAATATTCAGTAGTTTTTTTTTAAGCACTTTCAAAAAAAAAGTTATTTGGCGGACCCTTTATAAAAACATGTACAGTAAATATAAATTCCTATGTGTCACATTGGTGTCCTTATAATTTTTCATTGTAAAGTAAATAAATTGTAGGTGGTAGTCTATTAGGTAGTGTGGTAGCTCATTAGACGCGAGGCTACGGTTAGAATCCCCCAGGTCAGACACCTCCAACAAAAACGAAATATGAAAAAATATTTCCTCGGCGAGTTCGTCTCAGGAAATTTCTGGCAAAAACTTTGAGAGTAAATAAAATTGCCATGAAAAGTATCTTAAAAAATCTGCCATTCTGAGCCGACATTAAAAGTTTTAACGTACGATTTTTTATTAATAAAAAAAATGGAAAAAAAACAATTTTAAAATTTTCTTTATTTAAATTTATTTAATGTTAATTTTTATTTTAATTATTTGTTTTTTTTTTAAATATAAATGTTTTTTATGTAGTTTAATAGTTTGCACAAAGTAAATGTTCTACATTTGACTTTAAAATTAATAATGACTGTACATCTCCAATTGAAAGTTCTATTTATGCTTAAAAGAAATTGCGCATTAAGAAAAACATGATCGATCATGATTGTGCATGCTTTGTTTTGGTTTTTACAACAATATCATTTATAACAGTACAAATTTTGGCATGCAGAATCAGTGATAATAAGAAATAGTAAATTTAACAAAAATGTAGAATTGGAAATGTATAAATAGATAATAAAAAGTATGATTACAAACATGTATTATCAAACCTACGACAAAATGTATGATCCAACTTATTACATGATCTAACCTATAACATCCCTGCCGTCAAATGAGTAGCTAACTACAAAAAAAACTAACTTTAAGTTTGCTTGTATAGACTAACTTAAAGCCAACTACTACGCAATGCAAAATTTACATTAACCAAAGTGTATACAAACACTCCAATTCTTAACGCCGTTGGATATAGATAACTAACGTCTTAGACATTTGATTAATAAACAAAACCGCGTGTCATCTTTTCGCTTTATATTTTTGGTTAAAAATTTATTGTTTGCGTAAAATAATTAAAAACAATACACTAAATTAAAAAATACATAAATTCGAAAGGTTTGAAATGTTTTTATTTTAAGTGCAGTGAAACAATATTAAAGGGCCGGTTGCCAAAAAAAAGCTTACGGAAACTATGTCACCAAATTTGTGCATGGACATAAACTTGGATGGTGTTCATGATAAAAAGCGTTTAAAAGACTTTGCTGCTTTTTATGACGCCTTAACAGGTAAGTGCTAATTTGAAAATATAAGTTTTAACCAAGTCTTAAAACATATAAAAATATATATACATATTTTTTAAACAGATGCCTGTCGATCACTCGGCTCTCAGGATGTAGAAACTGGCGTTACGCATTAAAAATAATAAAAAAAAAAACGTTGTATTCATGCTAAGTGCATTAAAAATAAAAACACAAATCCAAAAAATTAAAATATTTGCAAATGTTATATTTAGATACTCTTTTTATCTTTTTTATCAACAAATGTGCAAAATATTTTTGTAAATCGTGAATTTATTATTTTTTTTTTCGTATGTATAAATTAGTTTAGAAAAAAATCTTTATTTAACCAATCAACAAATGTATAAAACATTGCTTGTGATTTATTAAACTGAATTTATTTTATTTATTAATTTATTTTTTTTATTTATTTATTTTATTAATTTATTTATTTTGTTTTTACATGAATAAACTTTTGTTTTCTATTAAAATATACGTTTTAAAAAACTGTTTAGCTTATTATTGTGAGTTTAAAGCCAACGTGTAAAGAACTAACTTTTCATTCACTGAAATTTAGCTAACTTATAGTCAGTTTAAAAAAACTAGCTTAAAGCTAATTAAAAGTAGTAAGTTTATAGATAGCTACAAATAGGTTTACTTTAAGTTAATTGCTAAGTAACTAACTTTAAGTTAATTAAAAGTAATGCAGAGTCGGACAATTGACTACTTCCTAGGACATCGCAATGTTAAAATAGTTAGTCATTTCCATGTAAAAGTAATCCAAGTGTCAACTACCACTGCTTGAGAAATAGTTGGTTTTAAGTTAATTTAAAGTCAACTGAGTGTACGACAGGGATATAATTTGTATGAATCATAAGTGTAATTGTGCACTTATCTTATATACATTGTAAAGATAATATTTACACTTCGTAACATTTAATTAACTGCAATAAATACGCACTTATTATTATAATTGAAATAATTAGGGTATTCATATGTTACGTACACATAACTCCCCCATCGTTACATTGACGCTCCGAGGAAAGGGAATAAAAAATATACGTATAATATGTAAATATATATGTACATACATTTTTTTTTTTACTTTATAAATTATATAATACATATAATATATTGTAAATTATGTATGTATATGTACAAAAATACATTTTTGTTTTAATATTGTAATATGTATATATATGTGTGTGTTTTGTTTTTGTTTTTAATTAATACTTTATAAATCATTATTATTTTTTTTTTATTTGAAATTAATATTTTATTAATTGAAAGAAAAAGAAAATCGTTTCTGTTTTTATTATACCAATTTTTTTTGTGTCCTTTAATTTTTCTGAAAGTTTCATTTAAAACTATATATGTATATCTACATATATGTATCTACAAATATTATTTGATCGAGAGAGAAATAAGTTTCCAAAAAAAAAAATTAATATTCTTTTTTTCTTAAATTTTTTCATGTTAATAAAGCAGTTATTATCATTCAAATCTATTCGTAAAAATCAATGTTCCACTAAATTACATATGCTTTTTTCTTCTTTTAATATGTGACTTATAGTATTTATGTTTTGTTTGAGTGATAACATGGTCATCGTCTAATCTATCTACTTTCACCTTTCTAAACTTAGCATGATTTTTTCCTCCTCTTTCATTCTTTAAATAAACTTCACCAGTTTGAACTTCACAATTTTCCCGATTATGATTTAGTTTTGATATGATTCTTTCCTTTAATCTAACAATTTGATCTCTTATCCTCGGATAATCTTCCACGGTTATATTACCATTATTGAAATCAATAGGTTTGTAGCATGTAGTTGAATGAATTGAATTATTGTAAAACATTATAACCTTATAAATTTTCGCTTCCACTGTGTCCGTATCCCTTTCTGGATCATGGCGAAGAAGACGAATATGTTCGTTCATTGTATTATGCAAGCGTTCTACGTCTGCATTTGAACTGTGGTTGTTATTAGATATGAAATGAATTTCAATATTCCTTTCTCTCAAAAATTCCGTTAAGGGAAGTGCTTTAAAACCTAATTCATTATCGGTCACAATCTTCTTGATATCACCTACAATACTAAGATAATGAGTAAGAGCCCTTTTTATTTCAACCCACGACCTGTTCTCAATTTTAATTGCCTGTGCAAATTTCGAAAATTTATCTATAAATGTAAGAAACAAGGTTTTCTGAAGACTGTAAAAAACATCAACTCTTGGCCTGTCAGGAGTCTCCGTAACTCTAAACATTTGTGCGATTGGCTTTCTGTCATATTTCTCAATGTTACATATGTAACAGTTATTAATAAATTGCTGAATTCTGAGCTTCAATTTAGGATGATATATTTTTGACTTGAGATGTTGGAAGTTTTCACTTATGCCACGGTGATCTTGTGATGCTCATTTTTAATGTATTCAAGAAGATCATCTTCATTTTCTATGTCATTAAGAACTTTATAACACAGTGCAATCTTCAGATTTGAATTTCTAAAATATTTATAAACAGTTTCCCTACATAATTCATACACACTATCGTGTTTTATAAAGATTGCATTTACCTTAGTTAGGTGGAAATAATTTTTTATAAGGGATATCATATCATTTTCGTCAAATCTTTCTGCGGTTACTAACTTCCTATTATTGCTTAAAAATTTTTATATTAATGATTCTAAGGGAATTTGATTGTCGTTCTACAATAATTTGACTCCGATATAAGTTTAATGGGAGATTACTTTGATAAATAATTTTGCAATTAGGATCTTCAACTAGATTTATCTCTGGTTCTAAACGTGAAAGTGCATCTGCATTTCCATTATTAATTCCTTGTTTGTAACAAATTTCGTAATCGTACTCCTCTAATTGTAATCGCCAGCGAACTAATTTAGAGTTCGGTTCTTTTATCGAATAAAACCACTGTAAAGGTTGATGGTCGGTTTTTATAATGAATTTTCTTCCAAAAAGATAGGGTCGAAAATATTTAACCGCCCAAACAACCGCCAATAATTCCTTCTCCACTATGCTATAATTGATCTCATGTGCGTTGAGAGTTCTGCTAGCATAACAAATAGGGTGGTTGTCCTGTGATAATATGGCGCCAAGAGCAAAATTGCTCGCATCTGTATTTAAAACAAATTGTTTCTCAATTTGGATAAACCAGTATTGGGTCATTTATAAGAATCGTTTTTAATGTTTCAAAACTCCTGATATATTCTGGATCCTTGATATCCACTTTAGCATCTTTCTTTAAGTATTTGGTCATTGGTTTAGCGATCCTGGAATAGTCCTTAATAAATTTACGGTAATAGCCGCTGAGCCCCAAAAATTGTTTTATTTGTTTGGTTGTTTTCGGTAAGGGATAATTGGCAACACATTCAACTTTCTTTGGGTTTGGTTTTATGCCTTGATGTGTAACTATATGTCCCAAGAACTCGGTTTCCCATTTTCAAAATTCACATTTATCTATTTCTATTTTGAGATTTGCATTTGCCAGTCTGTCAAGTACCAAACGTAAAGCGACTATATGTTCTTGAAGAGACGAGGAGTAGATAATGATGTCATCTAAATACACCAGACATACTTTATTGACTAAATCACCTAAAATTTCATTCATCAACCTCTGAAATGTCGCAGGGGCTGTTTTTAATCCGAAAGGCATTCTTAAAAATTCGTAATGCCCACCCTCGACTGAGAATGCGGTTTTATGAGTGTCCCTTTCGTCGATTTCAACTTGGTGAAACCCTTTTGCTAAATCTAATGTGGTGAAATACATACACCTGCCAAGTTTGTCCAAGATTTCTTCTATATTCGGGATTGGGAAACGATCGTCCACGGTCTTCTCATTTAATTTCCTATAGTCTACAACTATGCGCCATTTTCTAATTCCACTGGCGTCTTCCTTTTTGGGAACAATCCATATTGGAGCAGAAGAAGGAGAATTGGAAGGTTTAATTATCTTGTTATCTAACATTTCCTGTATTTGCCTCTTCACTTCTTCTCTATGAATATAGGGATACCTATATGTCTTAGCAAATACCGGTATATCGTCCTTGGTGACTATTAGATGTTTGGTGGCACTTGTAAATGTTAAGTTTGAGTTCTTCCTGTAAAATAGCTGACTATAGTGTGCTAAAGTCTTCAATAGATTAAGCCTTTCCTCATCATTTAAATGATCTATTCTAATTAGGTCCAAATAGGATCGATTATCATCTCCTTCTTGTAATGTTCCATCATCCACTAAGTAGTAGTTTTCCGGAGAAACTGGCCACGAATTATCTTCATTCAAATATATTACATCGGGACAATCAGTGGTGGTTTCTACTTCAAATTTAAAATTATCCAAATTGTAAATACCTTCAGAAATAATAGTTTTCCCAGCAGAGTTCCTATGTTCTTTAGTGTGTATTAAACCACGTTTAATAGTCGAAATAAATTTAACTATTCGATTTTTCCTTAAATATAAAATTGGAATGATTCTATTGTTAACTGTCAGTTTGTTATCATTATAATCTATAACAGCTTTGTATTTCTGTAGGATATCATTGCCTATGATTCCATCATAGTTATTATGAAATTTACATTCTACTAAAAGTAATTTCTCTTTACTATCCCCTAATTCATTAAACATGGGGATTTGATAAACAACGTTGGTAATTATACTGTTCTGTAGGGTTTTTAATGTCAAAGTACGTGACTGTATTTTAAATTTTGGGTGAAATATCCCTGGATTAACTATGGAATGCGTGGCTCCGGTATCTACTATAAATTTAAGTTTGGAGTTGATTACTATATAAGGTAGTTGTCCGCAGAGGCCTGAAAGTGAAAATTTTGTATTGCATCGTTTTGATTCGACAAATCACAAACATTATTTCGTGCACTAGTAGAATTACCCATATTAAAAGTTCCCTGGGTCAATAATGGCTCAGTAACTTCTCCCGAGTTTTGTACTATATTTATATCCATGGGTTCTGAAAAGGGTTGGCGATTCTGACTGTTAAAAGGATTATTTGTAAAACATCGTTCATTATTATAGTTGTAGTTGTCATTATTACTATATTGACCAGTACCATATTGGTATCTATTGTTATTACCTAGCCCATTAGCATTACTATGATTATATTGTGTATTAGGTCCATGATTATGTTGATTATATCTATTTAAATTAAAACGATGAACTGTTCTATTATAACTATTTGCTCGATAATTGCTATTTCCATTTGTATGAGTCTTACGATTATTTCCATTGTTAGATTTATCAACTTTCCTAAAATTATTCATCGCATGTTCAATGCCATAGTAAGCGTATCCCGAAGAAAAAAGGATATCCATTGCATTCTCAAGGCTGTCAGGATTCCTACATGCTAAAACCGTTTTCATGGGTTCCGGCATTTTCGACTTGAAAATATTTAGAGCTGTTTTCATATTATTTACGACTATCTGTTCACTGTTCAAATTATCTCCTGAATCTATACGAGTTCTATTATTCAGGCTGCGAAGTCTGTCTTTTATTTCATTATAAAATTCAATAACATTTGTTCTAAACACTACTGATCTAAGTTTGTCATATAGTTCTTCTGCACTATTTTTTTCCCCAAAATTATTGATCAAAATCTGTTTTATTCCTTCAGAAGATTCGACATGAAAATTTATTTCAACTATTTCACATGCCTTGCCCTTGAGTTTACTTTTAATAAGGTCAAAAAATAAAAGTTGTGAAATTTTGTCATATTGACTGAGAAGAGGGTTTACTCTATCAACGAGTGAAATGAATGAATACAACTCATTTTTGTCCCCAGAAAATTCTGGTAACCTCTCAAAGAATCTAAATGGATCCAATGATTCTTAATTATTTCTCTCTCTTTCAAACTTATTTTTCAATATATTATAACCGTTATGTGAACTATGTGAAAATTATATTAAAAAAAATATTGCCTTTTAGTGAGTAAACTACTTCTCGTTCGATAAAGGATTAAAAAAAAAAAAATATTTTAATTTTCACTTTTTTTTCAATTTAATAAAAATAAATTCTTAATGTTTGTATGTATTATGTTGAATAATAATATTAATTATTGAAAGGTATTTATGCGTATGAATAGTCGCCAAAAAAAAAATTTGTATTACCTTTTTTTTTTTTTTTGAGAAAATGTAATTTTACATATGAAGAAGATTATAAAAATGTTTATAATTTAATTTCTAAATTAACAATAAGTTTATAATGTATATAATATAATGTATATGTAAAATATAATAAAGAAAATATTAATATTTCAAAATTTAAATGATATAGAGATATACTTATAATACGTGTTCCAATGAGAGTTTCCATATGATGTTCCAGAAAAGATGCTTGAAATTATGTATATACGACCATTAGATTTTCCTATCTTTTTATTTTATTTTGAATTTTCCTTGTATCAGTTATTTGGTGAAAATTAGATTTACACATATTACTAACTTTATGTTTATTTTCTTTGTATTATAACTCTGTTCATGAATATAGTCAATTCAAATCAATTTATTAATGTGAATATAGTTTTAGCTAATTAAGTATTTTAGTTAAACTTTTTAATGTTTTTATTTTTTTTTTTATTTTTTTAATAAAATTTGATAAGGTTTTCACTCATTTCCATTTAATATTTCACTGCTTTTCAGTTTGTGGCTTTTATGTACATATGTTTATTACTTTTTTTTTAGTAGTTCTAATTGTTCATTAACTTTGTTTTTAAAATATTTTTTTTTTTTGGTAACAATTGTACAATGAAATTTAATATTACAGGAATACCCGTTTGAATATTGAAATATCCAGTATCCTCTATTATATAATTTTTTCTTATATAAGGATACCCGGGTATCCTACCGACTGCGCCAGTTTTAACGTAGGATTTTTTTACTAATAAAAAAAATGGAAAAAAAAAACAATTTTAAAATTTTCTTTATTTAAATTTATTTAATGTTAATTTTTATTTTAATTATTTGTTTTTTTTAAATATAAATGTTTTTTATATAGTTTAATAGTTTGCACAAAATAAATGTTCTACATTTGACTTTAAAATTAATAATGACTGTACATCTCCAATTGAAAGTTCTATTTATGCTTAAAAGAAATTTCGCATTAAGAAAAACATGATCGATCATCATATCATTTATAACAGTACAAATTTTGGCATGCAGAATCAGTGATAATAAGAAATAGTAAATTTACCAAAAATGTAGAATTGGAAATGTATAAATAGATAATAAAAAGTATGATTACAAACATGTATTATCAAACCTACGACAAAATGTATGATCCAACTTATTACATGATCTAACCTATAACATATAATTTGTATGAATCATAAGTGTAATTGTGCACTTATCTTATATACATTGTAATGATAATATTTACACTTCGTAACATTTAATTAACTGCAATAAATACGCACTTATTATTATAATTGAAATAATTAGGGTATTCATATGTTACGTACACATAACTATTAAACTCCCGTTCCATCACTGATGTATAAAATTAACACACACAGCATTAGTAGTGAGAGAAGCTAGGTTCGAATCCTGACTGAAGTGTTAATTATATGTGTGCATGTAAAGTATTAAATATTGGAAAATGCATATATGCGTGCATATAAGTATGTATGAATGTTAATAACCAAGTTTCTTTTGTAATAAAATTCTTAAAAATCGTCTTATTTCTTTGCCCATATTACAGGTACTTTGCTAGGATACAACAGTTTTCGGAAATCACTTGCTTCGTAGAACATTACATGTAAATTTATATATTATTCTTGTTTTTTTAATTAAAACATTTTCAGTTTTCCTTAATAAATAAGAGAGAAAATTGTTAAAATGAAGTACTACAAAATATTTCGTTTTCCGCTAGCAATTGTCATTGCAGAACGACAAAAAAAAATTATTTTCAATGCTTATGCCTGTAGACACAGCTAAGAGAGAATGACATAATGAAGTAAAACTGAATAAAGAAAACCCTGAAATACATTCACACTTATTTACAATTGTAATTTAATGTGAGCCCAGTAACAGAAATAATGCATTCATATCACTTGTCCAAGTCCAAGACCACGTCATTTTGCATGTCTCTTTTGATATTTTTCATTGTTGCTGATTATATTTTTCCTGTAGGTTGTTTATTAATTCAGTTGGTTATTTCAGTTTGATTCTTTATATAAATATTTAAAGGCTTCCAAGGTTTTTTCGTTCATTGATTGATTTGGGTTTTTTGTTCCACAATTAAAAAAAAATAAAAAAACAAAAAATATGAATTAAATGTTCGAAAAAACTTAAAAAACTTCGAGCGTATAAGACTGAAAGGATATTAACTTAAAAAAACAAACATGATAACTTTATAAAAATATTTTGAGATACATAAATAGTTTTAAATTTTACCTTTTTACATTTTTGTTTACAAATAACACACACAAAAGTGAATAAAAAAGGCCTACGGACAAACAGTAACACAGAGATGTTGGAATAAAACAAATTAATTAACACAATATATGTATGTTTATATGTATGTATGTACATACATACTATCAATTAAGTATATCAAATACAGGAATATCTTGCGATCGCAATAATACAGTAAGGACATAAATTTTTTAAAACATTTAGCACATGTATTCCTATAGAAGAATCTGCAAAATATTAAGGGCTGGTTATGCATACGTAAGAAACGTAAAATCGTAACGTACGTAGCCTTAAAACATTTGTGTAGTTATAGAAACGTTAAAAACGGGACATATGTCAACGAAGACTGTAAATAAGAACGAAACAAAACACAAAGCAAAACACAAACGATCGCAACACAATTCAAAGAAATTGGTGTACATACATTTGCACTCATCATCAGTTTTGACATTATTAGCTATTTTTTTTTTGTTAAAATTAATTAATTAGAAAGATTATAATTTTATTTTGTTATATTTTGTTTCTTTTTTTTCTCAATTATAATTTAAATTTAAAAAAAAATGCGAATTTAATTTTAGTTATAATTTTATTTATTTGGTGATTTTTTCACAATATTTTTTTTTCGTGGCAAAACTGCTCATCATCACTCATCTTCAAATGTCACGTAAAAACGTAGGAGACTTCTGTTTTATACAGATTGTTCTGTTTTGCTAACGAGAGAGAACGTTTCGGTAAGCGTTTACAGCGTTTATGCTAAAAAGAGAACGTTCGCTACGGTACGTTACGTTACGTGTGAGTAACTGCAGCTTTAGTCCATGCCACATACGTACACAATTGGTCATTAAAACCCTTCAGAATTACAACCCAGCTTTTCACACCACTTGTGTGTTTTAATTTTATACTTGAGTAGCGGGACCTACAGTTAAAATCGACTCCGAATGACAGCTTTTTGGAGAAATTTTTCATTGCAATTTTATTTATTCTCATAGTTTTTGTCAGAAATCTGCTGAGGGGCAGATGATAATGTTTTCATATGTCGTTTTGATCGACCTGGGGTTTAAATCGTGGTCTTACGTCTAATAAGTCAACACACTACCTACTAGACTACGACGACTTCATTCCATACTGATAATTCAAAATTATGGTGCGGTTAGATAACGACAACGTATTGCTTTTATAGTGCTTTTTCAATGTTATACGAGTATGTGTATGGCACACGCAAAATGTATATGCTTTTCAAAAGTTGTCCACTCATAATGCAAATCAATAAATAAAATAAAGCTGTATCAAAAAAACGCAATTAAGTTTTATAAAATAAAATGAAATAAATTAAAAAAAAATTGTGATTTAAATTTTATAAAATAAAATGTAATAAATAATTGGCTTTATTTTATTTCATTCTTGCTTTACAATATATCCGAATGTGGTATTAATTCACCGCTCATTTCAATGATATTATATCGTATCTGTATAAATATTTTATTTAATTAAATACATCTCTAAATTTAAATTTTGAATCCAATTGAAAAACAGTTTATATATGCACAAACCATGTATACACGTATATACGTATGTAAATATATATGTACGATGCAATTGTTTTGTAATATCTATAATATATACAGTGAATCACAGTATGTACAAACAAAATAAGGAAGCTGTATATAATAGTTCAATTTAATTTAGTTTAATTCACAACAATTAAGTGTGAAAGAAAAAGCAGTAATAAACTCAGGACACAATAAATATGGTCTGTTTAAATATTCGCGTCTTAAATTAATCACAAGAAAAATGAAAACGTTTCCAATATTTGTAGTGTACGGTTTTAAAGAAAAAAGAAATAATCTTAATGTCATTATTCTGACACTCGCTTTAGTCGTTTGAACCACTGTAAAACCTTTTCCTTATATGTTAGCAAGAACATAAACTGTTTGATCACACAAAAGCTTAATACTTAATCTTATCAACATATTGCTAGCATACAGAAACATATAGCCAATCAAATGTTTATAATGTAAAAGAGAAAACAACATAAATATTTAAGAGATCCTATATGATTTTTCAGGAAATTAAATATGAAAAGATTTTCATAATATTCATTGTTTTTTAACATAATGCGAATGTAAAATGTACTAACATTTAGTAGAACAAATTTAATTAGTACAGTACATACATGTACATATGTTGGTTATAGTGGCAATCATGTTATATATTTTTTTGATTGTCAAGAGCTTAAACAAGCATTAAAGTTTACTTATACGTGTTTTCCCATTACACAATTTTTCTGATTGCTAACAGAGGTTTCTTTACTACGAAAATTGAACAACTCGTTCATTCTACTTGAAACTCTGAACTTAATATACAGAAAGTGTAGCAAAAATTATTAATTATTTAAGAAAAAAAAAGAGAAAAGAAAAGTGAGTGGTGATAAAAGTTTTGATATCTTGTCTGGTGATCCTGTAAATCTTTAGAAGGAGGTATAGTATAGTAAATTAAATATGTATGTGATAAAGTGACAGGAATATTATTTCTTAGTGAAGTGAAGTGTATAAACTTTCCATTATTGGCCTTAGGGCCAGGACCTTTCTTGTGATTATTCTGTTATACTCGGGACGTCCTTACGAGGAGATAAATACACAGAGAAAAAAGGAAGAATTTCTATAGGCATTGACACATTTCTTTTTAAACAGGTCCCGGGAATTCTATTTAATTATATTTAATTTTATTTTTTTCTAATTTTTTCTTCAATTTAATTCGAACTCTACGAGCCGAAAAAAACTGTATTTCGGTGCAGTAAAACCGTTAATGACAGTTATGTAACAGTTTCACCTCTCTACAACTTGCTTTATTATCTAAATTTTTATCAATATGCTTAAGATATTTGTCTAAAATATTAAATTATAATCATATTAAATTATAATTATTGTTTCTAGAGATTCTATTTGTTAATTTTCGTTTATAATGAATATTTTTGCAACCTAACATGATAGATTTTGTTAACTAAAATTATTTCTAGAAATTTCATTTGTAAACTTTCTTTACTAAAGAGTAAATAATCAATCTAAAATGTTAAACTTTATTAATTTTTATTAAATCTAAGTGCTACCTTAATTTTATTACTGATATTTGTTACAAAAGCTGACGTGCCTACTGTAGTGATCATTCCAACTCAATCATTACTATAGTTTAGTCAATCTTTAGATTTCCATAATTTCGTTTTTTTTAAGTGTACTTATTCTCTTTCATAAAAACTGGTTTAGTATAAAACACATAAAACAGAAAGAAAAAAAAAAGAAATAGAACCACAAAATGCATTGTGATAATCACTTACAGTTGTAATGATCACACAACATGTCTGAAGCAAACCTTTTTTCATATTTAATTTCATCTTATTAATTTATTTTGTTTGTATAATGTAATTTTTCTAAAATTGATTTCAATAACATGAATTTATATTTTTAGTTATAAAAACGTTTAAAATTAGTATAATTTTATATCTATTCTATTGAAATATTGTAAAAATTGTAAGTGCAAGCATTATATATGGCATATTTATCTAGATCAAATTAATCAAATTTTTTTAGTCAAATTTCCAGAAAATTCTACAGCAACAACAACATCGGTACCTCGAAATCTTGAAGGCCTTGCAGAAATCGATTACACGTATGTTTGGTGAGTGCTAATTTAATGTTTCACCCTAATATTTAATATATTCATTAGTGATAATGATATCGAACATGTTTGTTCAAACATAATCGATCGCTTAATTAAGTTGTTGTTAGATGTTTATAATCATTGCCACTGATACAGTTGAAGAAAAGTCAGTTTAATTTATGCATGAAATACTTTCACTTAATTTTTCTAGTAGCTTAAATATTTTTTTATAATTCTATTAATTCTTTTTCCTAATTTTATGAATAAATCCTGTATGAATAATTGAAGTATACAGTTTTTCGTAGTTGAGTATTAGTTTTGGTGCATTAGATTATTTGGGGTCCTAATAAAATGACGTCCTTAGGGCCAAGGTTAGTGGCGGGTTTTGAGACAGGCTTATCAATAACACCAGATACCGCTCTTAAATTGATTATGTCAGTAAAATATGTCTTTTTGTATTTAAATTTATTTTGCTTTCGTTACATATGACTGTAATCGGGCTTTTGTTTTTTTATAATATTACAGTCATTTCCAGTCCATTTAGAGCAAATTACACCTAAAAATAGGGAGTCTTTAATAAAAAAACTTCTGTACATAAACAGGGTTTTGTTATTGGAAGGACCTTACCCACACGCCCGACTGTTTGCTAGCGAATCAATGGCTCCCGCAGTCCTTTCGTAACAATCTCTTACAGCAATAATTCTTCTGCTATAGTGTAATAATGCGGTTATTCGTCATGTCCTTTTGGGATAGTTTAAATGGCGGATATTGGCATGCATTACAGATAATTAATATGGCATGTGTACATTACAGATATTATAAATATGGCGCCCAACGTGGGGCCCGAAAGCCATAACAATATAGTGACTAACCTACGATCAAAAGTCATGATAATATAGAGACCATGTTGGTCGCAAGAAAAAGAAAAACCTTTTTATGCTTTCGGTATCCCAAAAATTTTCATTGTTTTTAAATTTAGAGTTCATAAAAGATCGTTTTCAAGATCGTTATGCATTAGATTAACGATTCTGAGGGAATAACTTTTAACACTTTTTTAGGAGCTTCATTTACTTGAATGTTCAATCGAGTATAATGACCAAAAAGTAAATTAATAGTACTTTCGTTTAGTTTTGGGGTTTATTGCATGGCCATCTTGAATGACGAAAGATGTTTGTGGATGTTTGATTTTTTTTCTGTCAATGTGGAATTACTTATATCTGAATAAATTTAGGATAACAGAAACTTGCTGTTGCGAGTCTCTGTCCATTTTTATTTCGGCCCATTGATATGGAAAAGGGTCTTCCGTATACAACTATCTATGTAGCCCAGTTTTGTTACCTACATATTTTATTGGCATAGTGATAACCTATTTAAGCACCTAAATTATTACCAAACTATAAGAAAACACTAAATTCTTATGTATATGTATATTTGTATAAAATTATTTGAATTTTTATCTTGCGAAACATCATATATTTTTTTTATTGAATTATTTTCTTGGAACATATTTTTGAATTAATTTTGTTAGATAGTATTGTAAGGTTTAATAGGATATCGCATTTATTTCATATTGTTTGAAGATTTCTAAAAACTAGATTAGTATTTTTGAATTTAATTGTCAAGTATACTATTAACATGTCACTTCCAAGAACTCCACCACTCGAAGCTATGACTTCTACTGCAGCATCAGTCTCAGTATCTGATTCAGTGTGCAGTGTTTGCGATAGTAATATGACAGAGAATGATGATTGTTTAAGTATAACAAAATGTAACCATTCATTTCATAGGAGATGCATTGAAAAATTTTTGTCAAATAATTCGATAAGTCCATCATGCAAACGTCCGTGTGAGTTAGTTGATCTGAAGAAGATTTCTCTCTTAGTTGGTCAAAATCCTACGACTAAACCTACTAACCGAAATAGAAGCCGAGGAGCTTTAGCTAAACAGCATAACACTCGTAGCCAAGCTAGGAATTTATTTCAGGATAATCAACTCAATAATACAAATCTAGAAACAGAAATGAGCGGTACTCCGATTCGAACCACTCAACAGAGTCCTTTAAATTCTCCAAATCGTAATCATCCATTAGCATCAGGATCTACTCAAAATCAAAATATTACCGTTGATTTAGATCAATTGAACAAACTCGTAGAAACAAATATTATCCTGTTATTAAACAATTTGGAAATGATACCAAACCCTAATAATCGTACACAGGCAGTTAGAAATGTGAACAATTACCCTGTACATAGAGGTAGTAATTCTGGTAATAATGACCAGAATCCTCCCAACCGAAATGGTAGTCCAATATCAATGAATTCAAACATTTCTAATTTTAACATGGATAAATTAACGTCAATAATATCCAGTTGGAACATAAAATTTGATGGCTCGCCATCAGGACTTAATGTGGAAGAATTCCTTTACCGAATTCGATCTTTGACATTTAATAATTTTAATGGAGACTTTGTTCCCATTGTCAAAAATTTGAATGTACTATTAACTGTAAAGCCAAAGATTGGTATTGGCGGTACAGAAAACAGGTAGAAACTTTTACCTGGGATGAATTTTGTATGGCTATTAGAAGTCAATATCGAGATTTCAAATCTTCATTTGATATACGGGAAGAGATTAGAAACAGAAAAATGAAAGTTGGTGAGACGTTTGACATGTTTTTCGATTCTATTTCATTGATTATCGATCGTTTACCTTCACCAATGTCTGAAATGGAATTAATAGAAATTTAAACTAGAAACTTAAGGCCAGAAATTCGGCAAGATTTATTATATGTGCCAGTGCATTCAATTTCTCGCTTGAGAAAATTGGTACAAATGAGAGAAGCGTTCTTAAACGACGATCATGTTAGGAAAAACTTATCGTTTCGTAATAATAATGTAATGGCAAAAAGATATATTGCTGAGGTAGATGATGTAAACAGTTCAGAAATTTTAGAATCTAACCACTCCACAGTTGAAGAAGTTAGTGCTATCGAATTCTACGTTGTTGGAATTGTAAAGCAACAGATCATTTTTGGTATGATTGTCTTGAAGAGAGGAAAATATTATGTTATGGATGTGGAACAGAAAACATATACAAACCGCAATGCCCAAAATGTTCTGTAAAGAGAATTAAAATTTCAAAAAACTTGAAAGCTCTAGAAACAATGCACATTCCGAAATAAATAATTTTGAATCACCTAAGGATGAATATATAGAGAGTAAGAATTGTAATGATAATGATAAGAAAAGTGAGTTGATAGAACACCCAATTAACCTTTGTAATAGAGAGGATTTAAGCCAATGTAAAAGAAAGGATATAGAATTATCAAGGTTAATATATCCTAGATTACCATATCATTTAAGATTTGATTATTATATGAAAAGGCGCAATGAAATTTTTAATAATAAAGCAGAATTGAATATAAATAAAAGAAAACCGAAAAGATCTACTCGCCGAATAAGAGAATATTATAAAAAGCGCAGATTTTGTAGAAAATTTCTAATATCAACTATTGTCAGTAATACGAAGGATCAGCGTTTTTATGCGAAAGTCTCCTTTTTGAATTATTGTGAATACGGATTACTTGATACAGGAGCAAACATATCTTGTATAGGTAGTGAACTAGCTACGCTAGATTTTTCGAAACTTAAAAACTTTAATAAATGTCGGTCTTCTGTAAAAACCGCAGATGGAAAGAGTCAAACTGTGACAGGTTGGTTAGCAGTTGAGGTTGAGTTTAAGGGTCAAAGACGCTTAATAAATCTTTTCATCATACCTTCTATTACACAACGTTTAATACTTGGTATTGATTTTTGGAACGCATTTGGTCCTATACCAAATATTGTAGAGTCTGTAGATATTGTAGACAAATCGTTACTTGATCATTGTCCATCGGACATGATGCAAGATCCCCATGAAGTCAAGTCGTTAGGAATTGATAAGTCCAACACAAAGATCGATAAATCTGAATACCCTTTGACTCCTTGTCAAAAGCAACAACTTGACGCTATTATTGCATTATTTCCAAGTTTTGAAAATCAAGGTCTAGGAAGGACATCACTTATTAAACACGATATAGATATTGGAAATTCTAAACCCATTAAACAACGATTTTACCCGGTTTCTCCAGCCGTAGAAAAACTTATGTTTGCTGAAATTGACAGGATGTTGCAATTAGGTGTAATTGAACCATCCCAATCATCTTGGAGCTCTCCAATGAGGCTTGTTATCAAACCTAATAAAGTTCGTCTCTGTCTTGATGCAAGAAAGTTGAATTCAGTTACTCAAAAGGATGCCTATCCGCTTCCTTCAATTGAGGGAATATTTTCAAGATTGCCCAAGGCTAATATAATATCAAAATTAGATTTGAAAGACGCGTACTGGCAAATAGCTTTGACTGAAGAGTCTAAACCATTGACAGCATTTACCGTACCAGGTAGACCATTATATCAATTCGTTTTTATGCCATTTGGTCTTTGCAACGCTCCACAAACGATGTGTCGTCTAATTGACGAGATAATACCACCTGATCTTCGAAATTGTGTTTTTGGATATCTCGATGATCTTATTATTGTTTCAGAAGATTTTCAGAGTCATTTAGCGGTATTAGTGAGAGTCGCTGATCAATTTAGGAAGGCGAATTTAACACTGAATATATCCAAAAGTAAATTTTGCGTTACTAATGTTCAGTACCTAGGATATATGATAGGCAACGGAGGTATTATGACAGACCCAGAAAAAGTTAGTGCTATTGTCAATTGGCCAGTTCCGAAGACAATAAAGCAAGTTCGAGGTTTTTTAGGTCTTGCCGGATGGTATAGGAGATTCATCGACAATTTTTCAGATGTAGTTTTCCCAATATCGGAACTCTTGTCTACAAAAAAGAAATTTACTTGGACCACGGAGGCTCAAAAAGCCTTTGATAGAATAAAATTACTATTAACTACAGCTCCAGTACTTGTAAACCCAAACTTTGAAAAGAAATTTTATGTGCACTGTGACGCAAGTGATATTGGAATTGGCGCAGTTTTAGTTCAACAAGATGAACATGGAAATGAAATGCCAATAGCTTTCATGAGTAAAAAACTTAACACCGCCCAAAGAAACTACAGTGTTACGGAACGTGAATGTTTAGCAGCTATTGAAGCTATTAAACGTTTTCGATGTTACCTCGAATTACAAGAATTTGAAATAATAACAGATCACTCAAGTCTATTGTGGCTTATGAAACAACCCGACCTTAGCGGACGACTCGCTCGTTGGGCATTTAAACTTCAACCATATAAGTTTACGATTAGTCATCGTAAAGGAAAGGACCATATTGTTCCTGACGCATTGTCGCGTAGCTGTTCCCACGATATTTCCTCACTAACATTAACGGAACCTGAAATTGATTTAAATTCGACACATTTTCTGGATGAAGATTACGTCACCTTGAAGGAAAAAGTTCTAGCTGATCAGAGTAAATACCCTGATATTAAAGTAATAGATAAATTCGTTTACATACGTACAGAACACTATAGAGGGGAAGATAACCAAGAAGAAAAATGTTGGAAATTATGGATACCATTGAAATTACGCACCAAAGTTATTAAAAGAGCTCACGATGATCCAATTTGTGCTCACGGTGGTATGGTAAAAACAATCGATTTGATACGAAGAAATTTCTTTTGGCCAGGATTGGTTAAGGATGTTAGAGATTACGTTAGGAAATGCGATGTTTGTAAATCTACAAAAGCACCTAATATTAACCTTAAACCAGAAATGGGAAAACAAGCAATATCAATTCGTCCATTTCAAAGGTTATACATTGATCTGTTAGAACCGTATCCTAGAAGTAAATCAGGATATATAGGACTTCTAATAGTGTTAGACCATCTGACCAAATTTCATTGGCTATTTCTTATGCGAAAATTTACATCAACATTAATTATTGAGAATTTACAAAAACAAATTTTTCACGTATATGGTGTTCCAGAAGTTATTGTGAGTGACAACGGATCTCAATTTAGAGCAAATGATTTTAATGCATTTTTAACCAGCTATGGAATTCATCACATGAACACGGCTGTATACTCTCCACAAAGTAATGCATCGGAAAGAGTAAATAGATCATTAATAGCAGGAATTCGTGCATATTTGAAGAAGGATCACAAGCTGTGGGATGAACATCTGACTAAAATAAGTTGTGCTTTACGTAACTCCTATCATCAAGCGATTAAATGTACTCCCTATCACGCTTTGTTTGGACTAGACATGGTAACTCATGGTAGTTCTTATGGATTACTTAAGAATCTCAATTTACTTGATGAATCAGCATATCATATTTCTCGTGATGATAGTCTAAACTTGATTCGATGTAATTTAAGAAAGCATACTAAAGAGGCTTATGAAACAAATCGACAGCAATATAATTTACGTACAAGACCACAAAATTTCCAAATAGGTCAAGAAGTTTTTAGACGTAGTTTTGTTCAAAGTAGTAGCAATAAAGAATTCAATGCCAAATTATCTCCTTTATTTATTAAAAGTCGTATTAAAGAGAAATTAGGTAACCATTATTATCTAATTGAGGACTTAAATGGCAAATCAGTAGGAACCTATCATGCCAAGGATCTTCGATTATAAACCGTTCTTTTTCTATCTAATAATTTTATGAAATCATAATTATTTTCTAGTTTTGTAGTGTACGGTTTTAAAGAAAAAAGAAATAATCTTAATGTCATTATTCTGACACTCGCTTTAGTCGTTTGAACCACTGTAAAACCTTTTCCTTATATGTTAGCAAGAACATAAACTGTTTGATCACACAAAAGCTTAATACTTAATCTTATCAACATGTTGCTAGCATACAGAAACATATAGCCAATCAAATGTTTATAATGTAAAAGAGAAAACAACATAAATATTTAAGAGATCCTATATGATTTTTCAGGAAATTAAATATGAAAAGATTTTCATAATATTCATTGTTTTTTAACATAATGCGAATGTAAAATGTACTAACATTTAGTAGAACAAATTTAATTAGTACAGTACATACATGTACATATGTTGGTTATAGTGGCAATCATGTTATATATTTTTTTGATTGTCAAGAGCTTAAACAAGCATTAAAGTTTACTTATACGTGTTTTCCCATTACACCCTTTTTCTGATTGCTAACAGAGGTTTCTTTACTACGAAAATTGAACAACTCGTTCATTCTAATTGAAACTCTGAACTTAATATACAGAAAGTGTAGCAAAAATTATTAATTATTTAAGAAAAAAAGAGAGAAAAGAAAAGTGAGTGGTGATAAAAGTTTTGATATCTTGTCTGGTGATCCTGTAAATCTTTAGAAGGAGGTATATTATAGTAAATTAAATATGTATGTGATAAAGTGACATGAATATTATTTCTTAGTGAAGTGAAGTGTATAAACTTTCCATTATTGGCCTTAGGGCCAGGACCTTTCTTGTGATTATTGTGTTATACTCGGGACGTCCTTACGAGGAGGTAAATACACAGAGAAAAAAGGAAGAATTTCTATAGGCATTGACACATTTCTTTTTAAACAGGTCCCGGGAATTCTATTTAATTATATTTAATTTTATTTTATTCTAATTTTTTCTTCAATTTAATTCGAACTCTACGAGCCGAAAAAAACTGTATTTCGGTGCAGTAAAACCGTTAATGACAGTTATGTAACAGTTTCACCTCTCTACAACTTGCTTTATTATCTAAATTTTTATCAATATGCTTAAGATATTTGTCTAAAATATTAAATTATAATCATATTAAATTATAATTATTGTTTCTAGAGATTCTATTTGTTAATTTTCGTTTATAATGAATATTTTTGCAACCTAACATGATAGATTTTGTTAACTAAAATTATATCTAGAAATTTCATTTGTAAACTTTCTTTACTAAAGAGTAAATAATCAATCTAAAATGTTAAACTTTATTAATTTTTATTAAATCTAAGTGCTACCTTAATTTTATTACTGATATTTGTTACAAAAGCTGACGTGCCTACTGTAGTGATCATTCCAACTCAATCATTACTATAGTTTAGTCAATCTTTAGATTTCCATAATTTCGTTTTTTTTTAAGTGAACTTATTCTCTTTCATAAAAACTGGTTTAGTATAAAACACATAAAACAGAAAGAAAAAAAAAAAGAAATAGAACCACAAAATGCATTGTGATAATCACTTACAGTTGTAATGATCACACAACATGTCTGAAGCAAACCTTTTTTCATATTTAATTTCATCTTATTAATTTATTTTGTTTGTATAATGTAATTTTTCTAAAATTGATTTCAATAACATGAATTTATATTTTTAGTTATAAAAACGTTTAAAATTAGTATAATTTTATATCTATTCTATTGAAATATTGTAAAAATTGTAAGTGCAAGCATTATATATGGCATATTTATCTAGATCAAATTAATCAAATTTTTTTAGTCAAATTTCCAGAAAATTCTACAGCAACAACAACATCGGTACCTCGAAATCTTGAAGGCCTTCCAGAAATCGATTACACGTATGTTTGGTGAGTGCTAATTTAATGTTTCACCCTAATATTTAATATATTCATTAGTGATAATGATATCGAACATGTTTGTTCAAACATAATCGATCGCTTAATTAAGTTGTTGTTAGATGTTTATAATCATTGCCACTGATACAGTTGAAGAAAAGTCAGTTTAATTTATGCATGAAATACTTTCACTTAATTTTTCTAGTAGCTTAAATATTTTTTTATAATTCTATTAATTCTTTTTCCTAAT
This sequence comes from Sarcophaga carnaria, assembly GCA_958299815.1. Classification (NCBI taxonomy): domain Eukaryota; kingdom Metazoa; phylum Arthropoda; class Insecta; order Diptera; family Sarcophagidae; genus Sarcophaga; species Sarcophaga carnaria. The sequence continues at coordinate 69,554,666 of OY283153.1, read as the reverse complement.
TTTATGAATAAATCCTGTATGAATAATTGAAGTATACAGTGTTTTCGTAGTTGAGTATTAGTTTTGGTGCATTAGATTATTTGGGGTCCTAATAAAATGACGTCCTTAGGGCCAAGGTTAGTGGCGGGTTTTGAGACAGGCGTATCAATAACACCAGATACCGCTCTTAAATTGATTATGTCAGTAAAATATGTCTTTTTGTATTTAAATTTATTTTGCTTTCGTTACATATGACTGTAATCGGGCTTTTGTTTTTTTATAATATTACAGTCATTTCCAGTCCATTTAGAGCAAATTACACCTAAAAATAGGGAGTCTTTAATAAAAAAACTTCTGTACATAAACAGGGTTTTGTTATTGGAAGGACCTTACCCACACGCCCGACTGTTTGCTAGCGAATCAATGGCTCCCGCAGTCCTTTCGTAACAATCTCTTACAGCAATAATTCTTCTGCTATAGTGTAATAATGCGGTTATTCGTCATGTCCTTTTGGGATAGTTTAAATGGCGGATATTGGCATGCATTACAGATAATTAATATGGCATGTGTACATTACATATTGGATAGCCCTTTTGGTGAATTGGATTTTTAAAATGCTTTTGTACAGGTTCAGCAAGCTTTTTGGCATATTGGAGGTTCTAATATATTCCGCTCCTCTAAAAGGGCCGTTTTAATATCTGATTGGGGCGAAATATTATTGCAATTTCTAGTTTTTGCCACAAATTTTCGATAGCGTTGAAATCTTGTGATTGGGGTTGAATTTAGAAAATTTGGGGACAACTGTTCAACAGTAATTTATCAAGTAATATGCACAAGAATATTATCCTGGTATAAATCAAGTATGTACTTTATGCCAAGCTATTTGGCACCTATTATAAGTTTTCTATTAAAAACCACCTACAGCTGAATGAGTAGCCCATACTATTACGAGCCCTTTACCCTGTTTGGCAGTAGGGCAAGGATTCATCGGATTCCTCGGACTCATCTCCTTATCGAGGCTTCTCCACAATTGTTATAATTGCTTCCGTCTGTGAATAAGGCAATCTTTCAAAAATCAAAAATATTGTGTTGGCAAATGAATTCTAGCATGCGATGCTCATTGAAATTATTCAACATTATAGCTTCCGTTAAAATATTTTGCAGCCATATCACATTTGATCGTGATCTGATTTACGGTCCTCTGTATTGTTAAACTGACGTTGCCTATATTTATTTATTTTAGGTTTTAACAAAATGATCTAAAAAATAATAATGTAATCTTTTGAATTTAATATCGATTCTGATCTGTACATTTAAGGTCTGATTTGTACATTTAAGGTCTTACTTGCAAGTGGACCAATTTTACTGTAGTCGACTGTACATATAGTTCAGTAACAGAAATAATACAATTAGGCTTGGGAAATTTCAAAGCGATTTCTACATTCATATGTACGCGTGTACATTTCAAATGATAACTTAATTAATTTTTGTGTCAACAGACAACGTGAAAAGCCTGTAGAAGGGTTACAAAAATTTAAAGCATTTAAAATAATGTGGGTGATATAACAATAAATTATTAATACATTACATCTTAATTCTTAAGAATGATTAACAAAATTAATTTAATTTTATTTTTAAAGTACATATGTTGTAAGCTTTTTCTTGTTTATGAAATTTTAGTATTATTTTTAATATTCTTTTTTTTAATTTATAAAGAAGACTTTTCATTCCAAAAAAAAAATAATTATACATATAGAATTCGGTTTTCACAAAAGGAATATTGAAGGAATATGAAGAACTATTGGCCTTAGTCATGAGTGCAATAATTGCGTTCTTATAGCGTCATCCGCTGCGTGTGACAACTTATATCTGATTTCATTTTCGTATAATTGTGTTACCTTACGGCGCGTTCACACTGTCACAATTATTTGTCCGTACAACAAGCAGAAAGAGACAATTATCGCTATATTTCAAAAACTACTTACCAGATTTGTCTAAAGTAAAGTAAGTTTTAAAAGATAAACGAAATTTGCTTAAAAAGTTTCATTAATTTTTTTATATAAAGAACTTAAGAAGCAATTTCAAATACATACTAACTTCTAAAGTTATGTGTACGGCAATGGACATTTGAAGTGAGTTATCTGAAACGAGGATATCAATGTTCACGGGTAAAGTTTCTGATTAACAATTTTCAAAGAAAAGGCCAGATTTTTTGTGATTTCTGATTCAATATTCCAGACTTCAGCCGCCTTGCTATTTTTGGGCTCTTGCTTATTAGATATTGTGTCATGTCAAATTTTTCGGTCTCAACTTATATGATATGTACACAGAATGTTGTGTACTGAGAAGTACACAATGCGCGATATATGTATATTCGTACTTCGCCATCTGAGGCGTTCTCTTCGTCAAGCATCGCGTGTACGACTACAGATCTGATCTTCACCACTTCTGCCACAAGCCAAAGCCACTTGAATCAAAATTCATAAATCCGCGATTGTGAATTTGTCAGGTCTTAAGCCATATCGATATAATTTTTCGCTTTTTTCATCACAGCAAATCGTGGCTTTTAATGGCGTAGTGTGCATATAGCATTCATTCAGCACACAGCGCTAATATTAGGAAACTATCATCATAAACCATTGGTAATAACGCATTTTTTAGGAGAATGGTTTTAATTAACGACATTAAGTAGACGAAAACAAGATATATTTCTAACTATTTCATATACACAGTCGGACAATATAAAGTGCGGTTGTGTACCCTTCTTCATTAATTCTCAATTTTTTTATCTACGTGTATTATTTACTACTTGCCTCAATTATTTCCATAAACATTGTAATTTTTAAAGTCGTTCGTTCAGGTTTCTGATGTAAAAATATTGAAGTGTAAAAAAACTTCGCGACATAATAAAGTGCGTTTTTTCATAAATCGTGAAATTTATAATATATCCCTGACTTTTTTTTACAAAAAATTGTGGTAAGTTATTAAAAAATAATAAATTGTAGTTAAGGACCTAATTTTTCGTTCAATATTACTTAAATATATAAAAAACAAGCCTGGACCTAAAGTTTTTCGAAATGAAGCCGAAAAGATATGTTGATACAAGATCGCGAATATGGGATGAAATTGAAAGCCTTGAGTTCTAAGTATAAAATATCAGAATCTGGGGTGAGAAAAATAATTGCTTTGTATAAAATAAGGAAGTCAAATAAAAGTTTGATAAAATTATGTGGCAGAAAACGTAAAACGACGAAGCTTGAGGATGATCATATTGCAATTCTAGCAAAGAGAAATTTTTTTACGAAGCCAGAGATATAAAGAGATACTAGAATTAAATATTTAGACTCAAACTGTCAAAAAAGACTTAATGAAAAGGGTTTAAAAAGTACCTTCGCTAAGAAAAAACCTCTCCTACGCGCAGCCAATATAAATAAACGATTGGCTTTTGCAAAAAAGTATATAAATATGACTGAATCATTTTGGAACAAAATTATATATATATATAGATACTGTAAAATAGGGTGAGGCATGGTGTGGGGATGTTTTTCCTCTTAAGGAATTGGTAGACACGTTAGAATTGATTCCAAAATGACTTGAGAGCACTATGTAAATATTTTGGAAGAAAATCTTTACATCAGTGCGGAGGAAATGGGCTTGGGGGAGTTTATCTTTCAACAAGACAACGACCCCAAATACACGAGTAAGTTCGCTAAAAATATTTTGAAGAAAATAATTTTGAAAAATTAGAATGGCCTGCTCAAAACCCAGACTTAAACCCCATAGAGCATCTTTGGTCTATCTTAGATGACAAAATCCCGATGGAAAAAATGCAAAGTGAATGGAGGGTAATTCCTACAAGTACTTTGAAGAACCTTGCGCTAAATATGCCGAAAAGATTAAGAAAAGTCAAAAATAACAAAGAAGGAGCAACGTTGTACTAAATTTTGATGTTAATTATTTATAATATTTTCTAGTGAAGTGTTACTTTATTTTGTCACTTGAAATTCCTTATGTGCCATATAGTTTCTTTTATAAATAGAAAATATAAAGAAAGAATTCAATGTTAAGTTCCCTTTCAGATAAAATATTAACCGAATTAAATATGAAACTATAATTTGTAAACATTTGAAAACAATAAACATATGCTTTAATCAAAAACAAAAAATATTTAAAAACGCACATTATTTTGTCCGACAGCGTATACACCTACTACGTGATTTGAGACAGCGAGCGTAGAATTTTTTGAAGTAAGACTATTTAAAAATTAAGGAAATATGAAAGATCTCATTTACACAATAGTTTTTTTAATTTAAATATTTTTGTTTCCTCCTCTTTTTTTTGGTTCCATTTGGTTAAATAGCTCATGAAGACCATTATCACAAAAAACGCCCCATGTTTTGCTTTATCCCTCATTATGTTTACAATTCAGCAGTGAAAAGCAGAAATGTGGGTCGCAAAACGTTATGTTATGCACAATAGAAATTCATCAGGGCTGATAAAAAAGCGTTTGAATTAAAATAAAAATTCACAAAGCCATAGTAAATGAGCAAAAAAAAAACAATGTTGAAATAAAATTTTCAATGGAGAGTATTGTTTGTGCTGAATAAAACCGCATGTTTCTCCACAGTCGTTCTGCAATTTATTTATCACAAAAAAAATGAAATAAATAAACAAATTAGAAAGAAATTGTTCCGTCTTTTCACAAGAGAAAAACAAAATGAAAACAAATGATTTAATGAAAAGTAAGTACTTATTGATTAACCGAAAATATGCAAAGACAAAAAACGCAAAAGCCGCTTAAGTTCAAAAACCTGCACAATCCTCTGATAAAAAATTATGGCTAATGTTGGGATAATATTTAGAAAAGTCAGATAGAAATCTTTACAACAACTCATCCGACATACATACATAATTGGTAGGTATCACCTTTCAGTTGGGATTACGAAATAGATTAATCTTATACGTGATCTACAGTTTAAAGTCGAATCCGAACGATAGGTTTTTGAAAAACTTTTCATGGCAATTTTATTTACTCTCCGAGATTTTGCCAGAAATCTGGTGATAGAATGTCGCCGTAGAAATGTTTTTCTTATTTCGATTTGTTGAAGATGTCTGACCTGGAGTTTGAACAGTAGTCTTAGGTGTAATAAGTCAACACACTCCGACTAGACTACGTCAATTCTGAAACATTAAATTTGAAAACGCTTATGTCGGCATAGGCGTTTGCAAAAAATATTTGTTTTGGTTGTTTCTTGGCATATTTTGACTTGATTTCTCAATTTAAAATTATCAGTTATTTTCACTTGGGTTTTTCTAACAAATGAAATGTCAAACCAACCTAAGCTAACCTCTCCGCTATTAAATCGGTTGTCCAATAAGGAATTCAAATTTATGGACTTTTATGAAAAACATCTATTACTTATATATTCCTAATTTGATTGCAAGTTGGGTAGTAAAAACCTTACTAGGTTCTACGAATAACACGAACTAAAAACTATTGCTAGTAATAACAACATAAAAATTGTCTGTAATGACTTTATGTATTAAAAAGAAAAGAAATATCCAAAATTCCATAGAAATGATGACCAGAGGACCGTCTTCACCCTAAAATTTTACAATGATACCATATATCTGCCACTTGATATTGTTATGTCTCCAGTAGCACAATATGTAAGTATTATGCGATTTAGAAAACTATTTTCTATCTCACATCACATAGAGCTAACGGATTTGATAAAATCAATAACAAGATGCCTGTAGAAATAACAACAGGAGCCACAAGGTAACAATTACCATCAAAAATGCCATAAGACATTAGGTAAAATGATGCCTAATGCTGGAGAAGACGGAGTCATACACACTCTTTTTGAGAAACTGCTAAGGTTTAAACTTGTGGAAATTTCAAATGAACCATCAATTTGATTTCAGAGAGAAAGTCAACATTATTAAACGAACCCACAGATTGGTGCAAGTCAAATGAAAGAAATAAATATTTCTCTGCTGATTTTGTAAACGTTTTTAAAACTTTAGACAGAGTTAATCTAGTAGGCTTATTATATAAATTGAAAATAAATTTTCTTAATTATACTGAGTCGTCAGACTAGACTATGTAGGAAGTGTGCTGGCTTATTAGACGTAGGCGAAATATGAAAAAATATTTTTTCGACGATTACCCTCAACAGATTTCTGGCAAACTCAGAGAGAAAATAAATTGTCATGAAAAGTTTCTCAAAAATCTGTCGTTCTGAGTCCCTTTAAACTATAGGTTCCGCCACTCATGTTAACACAAGCAACATAAGTGGTGTAAGAAGCTAGGTAGTACTCCTGACTGAACATTAAAATGATAAACAAAACCTACAAAAACAAAAACTATGCACCTATTTACATGATCAACGAATAAACAAAAATATAGCAACAACATCAGTATAAAAAAGCGATAAATAAGTAAACAAACAGGCAACAACAACACTGCAAGGACAAATGTGAAAAAAATACAGAAACAACAATAACGTAAACAACATGTTTACATTTATAGAGATTTTGCGAAGTCGCCGTAGTCTAGTAGGTAGTGTGTTTGGCCAGGCATCAAGACAACATAAAAAAAGTATTTCTTCGACGACTTCCTCTCAGCAGATTTCTGGCAAAAACTCTGAGAATAAATAAAATTGCCATGAAAAAGTTTCTCAAAAATTTGTCGTTCAGAGTCGACTTTAAACTGTAGGTCCTACCACTCATGTATAAAATTAACACACACAACATAAGTGGTGTGAGAAACTAGGACGTTGTACAATGGGTCAATTCGACCTGTACTTGTCTTAATTGACAAGTACACGTCCTCTAACCTAACCTAGCCTTGCAAAGGCTAAGTCATTCTTCTTCAAAAGCATTCATCAGACTGTTTATCATTCGATATAAAAGGCAAGACAAAGCAGGATACAAGATTAGTAAAAATTCAGTCAGTCTTGCATGAAGACGCGTTGCGTGTGAAGATAATAATTGTGGTTTGAAGATCTCCGTTGTAAAGATCTAACGAACAATTGTTGGTGAAGAATAGAAAAGAAGTAAAGAAGAATAACAAACAAAGCAAATTGTTGTTGTTTACATCAAGTTGTGAACAGTGGCACACAGAATTGTGCATTGTTTATTTACAAACTACGAAATCATATTCCACACGTTTTTAAAATGCCGAAAACATAACAATATGTTTATCGGAGTTAACAACACGTATTTGCACTGATGATCTATTTTTCTCAACACACATGCGAACTCTAATGAAGCGTCTGATATAGGAACGCATTCTTCTGGTAGTTAGTGGCTAAATCTTTGGAGAAAAACAGTAAATGAACAAAAACTTATTCACCTTACTAAGACAAATATGTTGTTACGTTTTAATAAATATTCGAAAAGTGCCTCAACAATCGCATACAAAATATGTAATAAACTGTTCAATTTACTGCGAAACCAATGTAGACTTATGTTATAAAAACCGCACAATCAATCAAAACTAAGATTGGATAATATTCTAAAAATTCTCAAATCCCAATACTATGTTGAGATATGCAGTTTTATTCAGTCAATATTCGGTTAATTTAGTACAATATTTGAGGTATTCAGTCACAATAATATACGCAGTTCAGATGCTTATTCAATATTAATTTGACAGCTGGTAAACAAAACAGCTGGTTGTTTCAACAACATCGTTATTTTGTTGTTTTTTTTTTTTTGTTTGTTTGTCATTGTTGACATTTGAGTTGTCAAATATCAACAAAAAGTGTTCGGTTAATTGTAATTAAGTTTTACTCCATATTATAACAATTTGCGTATTTATTGCGCGATTATTAATTGAAACTTTATATAAAATATTGAGCTCAATAATGGCGTTTATTGCGATTTACGCAATTAAGGGTGCATATCTGAACACCGTATAAGGCTCAAGACATATTAATCTACCGTGGCCAGTTTCGTCTAAAAAAAGGGATTGTTTTCACCAACGGGCTGTAAGATATAACTACTTATTATGGATTTATTATAAAAAATTTAAAGCATGATAAATAAACAATGACAAAAAACATCATGAATACATAATATGCCTTATGCATATTTAAACGTTATAAGGGATTGATTGATTAATTAAATAAAAATTATAGACTTTATAAAACAAAATATGTTTATTGAATAAGTCCATTAGATTTTTAATTAATAATTGTAAATAGTCATTGGTTAGTGAATAACATAAAAATGTAATAAATATTACTATAATACTTCGAATCAAAATTAATTTAATTAAATCAAGTTAATATAGCAAAATTAAAACGAATGATATTAATTCCATTTGTTTTCTTTCATATTCTGCTCGTATGCTAATTTAGCTAAAAGAGAAATAAATCACAATTTATTGCTTTAATTAAATTTCAGTCATTCATTAATTTCTTTTTTATGAAATTTTTTTGATTTAATTTTATTTCATTCTCTGTTCACCAAGAAATGTTCACAGTGCTGACTTTTGTATCCAAACTAACAGATTTTTAAAACCATTATGAAAATTCATTATTGTCGTTCCCTATATAACTTATCCATTCAGTAATGAGATAATTGCAAAACAAAAAGTATTCACAAAGGCAAAGGAACAATGAGTGTCTCGGACAGATGATTAGACTGTCAGACACTTCGAACTGCATGCAAATGACCAACTGTTTCATAAAGAAGACCTCATATTAAACCAAAAGAAAAATAAAATACCAGTATTTACTGTATTCTAAATGGTATAAAAATTTATGCAAACAATGTCTGCTGCTGTTGTTGCTACAGCAACTGCAACTTGTTTTGCTAATTGCTGCTGAATTTTCTTTGTTCATTCGTCTTCAACGTCTGCTTGTATCATGGATGTTAAATTTTATTGTTTGCTGTAAAAGCATCTGACGATTAACTGATGTACAGTGGATAGTAAAAGTCTAGGTATCAAACGATCTTCTAAATACTCTCTTGGAGTCATATTGGTACTTTGTAGAAGAGTATCATTGACATGTTAGAAATAATAACCATTGTGAATTCTTAATTCTTTCGAACTTTTCTTCTTAAGACTGTTTAATTACTCTCTATTATTCATTATTTCCTCAATAAATTCCAAACTGCCCGCAGCTAGTGAGAACACACATCCCCGCATCATTATACGACCACCATCATGCTTAACTATTTGACGCAATTCTTTTGGATTGAGTTCTTGATTTTTCTTTTGCTTTCGCATGTCAAATAAATTTTAGAGTAATATATTTTCTTCAAACGGGTTGAAATATATAATTTTTTCTCGTACGAACCTAGTTAAATGAAATTAAGAAACCTTTAGAAATATGTAAAAATGTAATGTAATGTATGTAATAATGTAATATTTGTCCGGACAACATTTTTTATAAGTAGTTTTACATACTTAGTTTAGTATGGATTAAAAATGATATTAAGAAACGTTTAGAAATACCTCAGTAAAAAAATTATATGTGTACAATTTCTTTTTGTCCCCCGAACTTAACACTAATTGTAATTTAATTTTGACTATACTAATTTTTTTGTTTATTTGTAAACTCCCTTTGTTATGTACTTATATGATCTTTGGACTTTATTTGTGATACCGTTATCTGAGATTACCACTTTAAGTAAAAATTTTAATAGAAAATTATTATATGTGCGTGGTAAATCATTCTCGTTCTTTAGCTAGAAGCGTAAATATATCAATTCTTGATGAAAATTGAAGGCATGAGACATGCAGGTATGCGAATATGTGACATTGCAACTGCAACAAATCGTCATCGCAATACGGTCTCAAATTTTTTAAAACACCAAAGAAACTATGGCTGCATTAAGCGCAGTGGACGCATCCCTATCATAAGCCAAAGAACAAAGAGACGTATTCGACATTTAGCTGCCGAAGAAAATATGAGCTGCCGTCGAATAAAAGTTTACGTTTAAATGTTAGGTTTAAATGTCACGAGACAGCGTATCCCGCAAATAATAAAGGCAGATTTAGGTCTTCGGTATGAAAATAAAATTCCAAAACCAAGACTTACCCAACGTCATAAAAATGCCCGAATTGCCTTTGTTGAAAAACATAAATTTTGGGAGGAGGAATTTGAAAATGTTATATTTAGCGACGAGAAAAAGTTTAATTTGGACGGACCTGATGGTCTACATAAGATTTGGAGAGATCTGCGTCATCCCCGAAAAATGTGCTACAACCGAAACCACGGTGGTGGGTGTGTAATAATTTTGGCTGCATTTGGAGCTCGTGGAAAGTCCCAAATATGCTTTGTACCAACAAGAATGAATTCGGAAAAATACGTTGAATTGTTGGAAAACAATTTGATTGGTTTTGCAGCTGAACTATACTGTGATAATTGCACTTTCCAGCAGGACAACGCTCCAATACATGTCGCTCGACACACAAAGCTACAATATACCTTTATTGGATTGGCTCTAAGTCCAGAATTAAACCCAATAGAGGATCTATGGGGGATACTTTCCGCTAAAATATTTTCGAATTCAAAGCAGTAAATGACATTAAAAGAGTTAAGAGGAGCAATATTGACAGAGTGGGAAAAAATTGGTATATCAATTTTAAAAAATCTGGTAAATTATATGCCACGCAGGTTACAACATGTCCTTATAAATAAAGGAAACATTATATCATATTAATCACATAATTTAAATTTTTTAGAATAATAATTAATAATACATTTTGTTTTTGCACATATAATTATTTACTATGGAATTCTGAGAAAAAATATTTTTGTTCTTAAATTAGGAATTTGAAATAAAGTTTTTTAAGTTTTTTTAAGTGTATATATATACAAAATAAAATTTAAAATAAACATTAAAAAAGTTTGTTTTCTTCGAAGTAGCGCAGAATAATACCATGCACATATAATTTTTTTACTGAGGTATGTAACCTTGAGCAGTTAAGCTGGATTTACCCCTGTCGTTTGGACAAAATAGTTGTCAGGACAATATTTTTTATAAGTAGTTTTACAACGCTCTTCTTGAGAGACAGAAATTATTTGTTACAAAAGACTATCAATTTCGTACTTTGTCTGCACAAATTTAAAACTAGGTTATAATTTACATACAAAGTCGAATTAATTTATCTACTATATATAAACCATATAAAATTACCCCAAAATTTTGTTCGGGCAATATGGATGAATCCCTATGAAGTTGCCCTAGTCTAGTAGATAGTGCTCAGACACAGCTCAGACATCTCCAGCAAAACGAAATATGAAAAATATATTTCTGCGGCGAGTTCCTTTCAGCAGTTTTCTAGCAAAAACTCTGAGAGTAAATAAAATTGCAATGAAAATCTTCTTAAAAATCTCTCATTCGGATTGAATTTTACAATTTTATATCCCGCTAATTATGAATGAAATTAACACGCACATCATAAGCGGCGTGAGATGGTAGGCCATAATCATGACTGAAGAATTTTAATGACCAATTACGTACGTTTGAACATGGGTGAACCCAGATGTACATCACCAATTTTGAAAAGTACTCTCCACGAATTACAATTGTGACGAGATTAAATTCAAGGATTCCAACGATGTAAATATTTCTATTATGGAGTTCATCTAATGTAAGTGATATGCAGAGTCTTTTAAAAAGTTTTAATATTAGTGATATTAACATTTTCAAAGGGTATATGATAGTTAATTCTGGGTGATAAAAATTTCATGAATAAAAACTTCTCTTGGAAAAATGACAGAAGTTGAATTATAGACAACAGAATGCAAATTATATACATTATTAAAATATTTAAAGATCCCAAACGTTTTCAATAGGAGTACCAAGCCTTTTCCTAAATTTACAAAATGTTCCACCCTTTTATAAGCGGATTTGACTTTTAACCACTTTTTCAAGAAAATAGCGAATTACTAAGTTTTGGTTTCTTAAAATTTTAAGTGATGATAAGGTTTGTAATGTAGAACTTATTTTTTTAATTGCACAAGCTCACTTAAAATCTATCGTTAACAACAATTGTCAACAATAGTATCATAATAAAGGCAGACAGGATTATGGTAATGTTATTTTATGTTATATATATTTAGAGTAATAACAACGCCTTAAGAGTAACACTTCCTGAAAACTAATTTATAGTCTTTATAAATATAAAATAAGGTTTAAAAATTTATGTAAATTTATTGAATACAGAAACAAAATTTTGATTGTTTTTAGACCGAAATTATCTGACCAAACTATTATTTCTCAGAGTGTACAAAGTCTTGTCAAATTAGCTAGAAAAGTTAAATTATAAAAGTTAAATAATATAATGTAGCGTTATAATAAAACAAGCGTGTTTTTAATATATAAACATTTGAAATAACTTATTTTAGAGAATTAGAATGACTGCGCCTTATGATTTACTGTTTCTGAAAGGTAATTCTTTAAGGGTCATTATTTCAACTTGCCATTGAACTTGGGTTTAGTTAAAAGCACCTTTAGCTAAACAGAACTGTAAAGTTACCTTTAACTTATTTTCGTTATTACAACTTACAGATAAAATAAAGTTAACTTTTTCAAAAATATGGCAGTGGTGGAGCAATGTCGATAACACTGCTCACATTAAACAAGTTTTATTTAAAAGCAATGGCAACGACGGGCTTTTTTTTCGTTGTTGTTCACTTTGTTTATATTTGAAGTTACCGTATTGAAAATAATATATAATAGGGCAAGTTCAAACATAAACTTAACTTTAAAAGTTACCAGTAGGATGATCTTCCCTTTAGCATAACGATCACTTCTACCTTATCGTCCACTTATAATAATGAAAAATAATTTATCCGCCCGTTAAAATCCTCCCGTTAGTTAACGGCAAGTTGTAATAATGTCCATAAATTAATTAAAAATTTTTTCAGAAAACCAATTTTTTGCCATTTTACAGGTATGTTTGTGATCGTTGTCCTGTTAGAACACCCATTTAAGCGGCATATTATATTCTGCATAAGGTAGCATGACAGTTTTGAGGTATTAGAATGGCCGGCTCAGTTCACAGACCTAAATCCCATTGAACATCTTTGGGGCGATGTAAAAAAAGATGTTTTTAAAGATAACCCGGGAAATGTAAAGCAGTTGTGGGCAGTTGTGAGGTCAGCTTGGGAAAGTATTCATATCAAGAGTTGCAGATCTTTAGATGACTCAATGCCTCGGCGTTGCGCAGCTGTAATAGCCAATAAGGACTTTTCAACTAAATATTAAGGTCTATCTAACAATATAACATAAAAAAGTAATCACCTGTGACAACATTTTTTTTGCAGATACGTTTTCTAATGCTACTACTATTTTTTTGCACGCCAAATATTTTGAGTTTTTTACAATTTAGCATCATTTTCTTTGGAAAATTAATATTTGTCTTGAAGTTTTTTTTATTTTTCAATAGTTTAGACTGGTGGCAATAAAATGTAATAACAAACTTTTATTAACTTGAATAAAAATTAATTTTTTTACTTAACTAAAATATTTTTAATACAGCGCTACTATTATATTTTACACAGCTGTACTATTGAGAAAAACTTTCAATACATAATTTATATAGAAGAATGAATTTGTAATACATATTTTTAATAACAAGATTTGTGAATAATTCTTGCGCTTAGTGTTAGTACATATTCTCCGTAATTTAAGGAAAAATATAGTCCTTAAAATACATGCAAAAGATTCACTTCAATACAATAAAATATAATAGAAATCAAAAGTTAATGTCATACAAAGGAAATAAAATATCGATCTCACCAATAACGCATTAGTTTTCGGAATTGTTTCTGGTTTATTCACATATACATGGCTTTGATGACTTAAAATGATAACACAAGCCGGAATGGAATGGGTTTTTATTACAATTAGGTAAAATAAATTCATGACATTAACTTTTTAATTATTATTTCTGACACATGTCCATGTGACTACGAGTTACGTTGTTATTTCGATGAATGCAATGTTTGTTACTTTTTCCTATAAATGGTGATTTAAACAATGCTTCAAGAGTTGCTTGTTTGTCGGTATAAATTGTATTGAATGCTTAACATAGTGTCACAACAAGTAATTCCGCGGAGTTAAATCGCTCAAACAGTCCCACTTTAAATTTTATATAGCAAAATGTTATGCCGCCTTTTAGGTACCAAATGTCGTTGATATTTAGTTGACTAATATTTTGAAACAAAAATTCAGTCACCATGACTCGAAAGCTGCATTCATTTACCTTAACGCCAGCTCCTTGCATGTTTTAAAATAAATAGAAATGGATGTAATGGTTATACGTGAACGAATTGAGTATTGTCACACTTTGACCACAGCTGACGCAAGCGTTTATCGTTACTCTTCAATTCTTGTACGCACTGTATTTTGTAAGTAAGTAAGTAAAATTTTCAATGTATTCGAAGGACAAAATACACCAGGTAGAGAACAACAACGACTCGACACTTTAAAGTCTTCTTCAAGATTTCACGCTAATCAGCAGTATTTTCTTCTGTGCGCAAATTGCTGTGTCTCATTAATCGAGAAGATTAAAATTATTGCGAAAACGATCAACAACTACATGAAAGGCTTGCTTATTAACCGATTACGTTGACCCAAGTATAGACATAGTGCTATGTTATTTTCCATCAGAATTCATTTAGAAGAAAGCATATGTTAAATTTACAAAATGTTGCGTACGAAACAGTTATAAGTATTTATTGGATGAATAAAATCTTTATATGTCCATAAAAACACATGATGATATGTAAATGGTGTTTTTTAAAGAGGTATAGAACTTTAAGTTGGCATTACTTTTCAAGATGTTCAGGTTTGGTTTGGCAATTCATCATGAATAGACTCACGCCTGAACAACGCTTGCAAATAGTGCAATTTTATTTCGAAAATAATGGTTCTGTGCGGAAAACGTATCGCGCACTACGTCCATTTTATCGTCGACAAAATCGTCTATCAGAGCAGTTAATTCGATTAACCATGGAACGTTTTCGCACCACGTTTACTCTTATTGATAACTCGCATCCCCAGAGACGCTGTACGGTGCGTACAGAAGAAGCTATTGCTGCTGTAGAGCGTAGCATTGAGGAAGACCCGAATGAATCCATCCGCCATCGAGCACAGGAATTGGATCTGTGTCCATCCACTTTATGGAAGATTTTGAGGAAGGATCTTGGTTTGCGTGCTTACAAGCCAAACGATCATCAAGTAAGGCGTAGATTCGTCGAATGGGCCCAAAACGAGATTACCGTTGTTTCCGATTTTCATAAGCGAATTTTGTTTAGCGATGAAGCGCACTTCTGGTTGAATGGCTACGTCAATAAACAAAACTGCCGCATTTGGAGTGAAGGTAATCCTCAAGTGTATGTGGAAACACCGTTACATCCAGAAAAACTGACTGTTTAGTGCGCTTTATGGGCTGGTGGAATCATTGGTCAGTACTTTTTCAAAAACGATGGTGGCCAGAACGTTACAGTCAATGGTGATCGGTATAGAGCCATGATTACTAACTTTTTCATTCCTGAATTGAATAACCATGATGTCCAGGAGATGTGGTTTCAACAAGACGACGCAACATGTCACACAGCTCGTG
The DNA here is from genome assembly GCA_958299815.1 of Sarcophaga carnaria. NCBI lineage: Eukaryota > Metazoa > Arthropoda > Insecta > Diptera > Sarcophagidae > Sarcophaga > Sarcophaga carnaria. The sequence continues at coordinate 69,539,089 of OY283153.1, read as the reverse complement.
CCACAATAGATTTATTGAAAGATACGTTTGGTGACCGCCTAATTTCACGTTTTGGACCTGTGAATTGGCCTCCAAGATCTTGTGATTTAACACCGCTAGACTACTTTCTTTGGGGCTATGTAAAGTCATTGGTCTATGCGGTAAAGCCACAAACGCTTGACCATTTGGAAGACAACATTCGCCGTATTATTGCCGATATACGGCCACAAATGTTGGAAAAAGTCATCGAAAATTGGACGTCCAGATTGGACTACATCCACGCCAGCCGTGGCGGTCATATGCCAGAAGTCATATTTAAAATATAATGCCACTAGATTATCTTTCGGATAAATAAAATTCATGTCAATCGAATAATCCATCGTTGTTTTATTGCAACTTAAAGTTCTATACCTCTATAAAAAACACCCTTTATATGTATGTGGTATGAAAACATAAAATGTTAAGAGATTGTATTTAATAAAAATGTTGCAATTCTGAAAAACGAACAAATTCAAGTTATATGTCATACTTCTTTATGACTTAATACCCATTTGAATTTGTTTTGATAATTATAAAAAAATGTTAATGTAAATGAGAACCGTCGTAGGCTTATTTATATTACCAATGTCGACATTTGCATCTTTTTTTAATGGTTGACCGTAATGGATATTCCATTCGTTTTATCTTAAATAAGAAAAAAATACGTTGGTATAAATAAATTTAATTTTTTTAAACATATACCCTCAAACATAAGTCCAGCATGGAAAAAAGAATTAGAGACTCTCATAAAAAGTGTGGAAACTGTTTTTTTTAAATGGTAATGATGGTTTTTATAGAAGAAAAAATAAATAAGATTAGCTAGAAAGCCTGTCATCGGACATAATGTTGCGCTTAAGCAGCCTATGTGGTTTTCGACTGGCGTTATATCAAATAGCAATACATAAGCACACACACTCTCTTTACAGAGTAATACAGACAAAAATAATTTGTGACCACCATAATCATGATCATTATCCTCATCATCGACGTTCTATCATAACAAAGCATTCAACCTGATTACTTCACTACATCTACATGTATTCCAGCACCTTGAAGTGTTTGTGTCCCTGGGCTTTGTCGAGACCATGATAATCAGTCAGTTTGTGTGGATAATAAATCCGTTTATACGCATCCATCGAATTTTAATACAATGAAAATGTAGTATCTACAGACTTCATTACAACGTAGCTCAACCTGTTGCAACTGCAACAACGAAAAACATTGCGTAAAAATGTTTTGTTTGATAAGGGAAAATATGCAAAATATGAAATCTGAATATTAAAAATTACAATAACATCAGCAGAGCAAAAGTAAAAACTTAAGAAATGTGACTCTGGGGATATGATTGAGATGTGACTACGTTTCAAGAGCAACGAATAAGCATTACCAGAATGACAAATGAACTAACATGAGTGCATTATTCAAATGATATTGAAGTAACATATTTTGTTAACAGTTTTTGTTCTAGTAAAACCTGGCAAAGAATATGGCCGTTTATTTTTCGTTTTTGCTTTAATCTTTTAAATTTTCCACTTTTGCATTTAATTTAGATCTCAAAACATGTTGAATAGTTTTTATTATTTTCAAATAGAATCTTAATAACTTAAATTATTATGTTGAGACTTATATTCAGTGTTTTTTTTTTTGGTAAATAATAGTGCCCCTTTGGTAGTAAACTTTTTTATTTTCCGCTTTTAACAGAAAGGAAAACACTGCTCACGTCAACAAGCTTTTATCGGTGGTTTCAGTTTTGAACGAATACTTTTTAATAAGGAAACTGCGCAATGTGAGTGAGTGTTCGGTAACAACAGACTACAAATGCAACCGTGTGACAAACTTAAAGGTATGTTTAACCGTAGATCGAGCCTTAAAAAACTTCTAGCTTATGTATCACTTTTGATACATACTTGTATTACATGGAATTGTCACGATTATTGATAGATTTTGTTAAAAAATTGTAATATATTAATTCATTTTTATTTTTTACGTAAAAATCAAGCACTTCATGTCAGCTTGGTTTTATTTCTTTCTAAATTGTAACAATTTGACGTCTAGCACCCTGCTTTGTGGCGATTTATAAGTTTCCGATTGCTTAAATAGGCCAGCTTATTGTCACTCACATCAGTAACACTCTCAGTTGAGGGCTGGCAGAAACCTGATGTTACAAACCATTCTTGTGATTCGTTAAAAATATTTGTTGTCAACGTCATGTGAGGTAAAAAAGTTTCCTGTTGTAATGGAACATCGATTTAACAATAACAATAACAATTTTATCTCTGGTTTCCCTGATACGGGTTTCCCCAAATACTGCTGTAAGTAGTTGCTACGCACGCAGCATGTACTTGAATCTAAAACTGACAATTCGATTTCGGTGGACCACGAAATTTATAACGACCAATAAAATAGAAAGAAGTGAAAATATGTAACTAAGTAAATATTTACAAAATATCCGTTATTTTAAGGCGAATTAAAACATATAAGATATTGAATTTATAGGGAATAAAACAAGATCTCTTCATGAGAAGAAAAAGAATTACATTAAGAGAAAAATTAAATTAAGAGAAAAAATAAATTAATAGAAACAAAATTAAAGTTGTTGAACACGGTTCAACACTGGAGGTAATTTTCAAATTCCACAATAAAACTAAAAATTTTTGAATTCTGTTGCTAAAAAAACTTTAATTTGAGATGAAAATATACCAAAAAGGAACATAAAAACATTAGCATGATTATTTAAAAATATTTTCTTTAATTTTCTTACCTTTTAAGCGAACAAAATTTTAAATATTTAAAAATTTAAAAAAAAGGATATATGGGCTGTTCTGAAAGTATAATAGCTAATCCCATACTATTTATACAGTATTATTTTTTACATAAAACTACAAGTTATGTGATAAAAGTTTTATGAAAATGGTTAAAATTTTCTAACAAAAAATTAAGATAAATATATTTTTTTTTTTAGAAAAAAAAAATCGTTTAAGCATGATAATTAAAGGCTGCAAGATGTTCAGCTGATTTTTCGAAAAGGCGTAATAGGTGTAAATATATCTATCAAAGCGAATGCTTCTGTTATCTCATACGAACGTAGTTGACCGAAATATTATCATCTGTAATAAAACATGGGACGTAACACATTTTTCTAATGTTTGTCTCCCACGTGAGATAAATATGAGAAGAGCAGTATGAAAGACTCTACAAGATTTCAGGAAACAGCTGCTAGCAATCTGCGTGAAAATTGGTAATATTTTTTCATCCCAAACTACTAAAGGCAGTTTGTTCTGTTCCAAGTAGTACCATCTTTGGCGATAAACATCCTGTTTTATGTTTGTTGCTGCCAATACTTTCTTCAGTTCATAAGACGAGCTTTTATTTTCTTCTTCTTCAAAGTCTTTAGCAGCAGGAATATTACACACATAATTAATATACAATCGGTCATTACAATCTTTCGTTATAAATTGGAAATGTCTGACCTGAGGTTTGAACCTTGGTCTGACGTCTAATAAGGTAACACGCTACATACTAGACTACGAGTACTTCAACTTTTTTTATTTGGTTTAAAATAATGGCTATAACAATACTAACGAATTATAAAAATATCAGGCATCTAACTTTTTCTAAATTAAAGTTATGTAGTCTAAAAAATTGATATGTATCATTTTTGATACAAAGCTTGATCCACGATTAATCGAAATATGGACAAGTTTTTACATCGTTTTTTAACCGTGGACGAAATGTGAATCTGCAACAACACTTGATAGACCATACTTTAATCAAAATTAACTTTTTTGAGTAAATCGGAGCCAAAGAAATCAACGTTAGTTTATCAGCAAAGAAATCATGCCCACAGTTTTTTGAGATGCACATGATATAATATATATTGATTACATTCAGAATAGTATGACGTTCGATGGCTACTATATGCAAATTTATTGGGTTAATCTAATATGAGATTGAAAAAAACCTGAATAAATGTTCGACGAAAACAGATTTCGAAAAAAAAAATAAAAACACAGCAACAAATTGCCGGGCATAAAGTCTGCTTCTAAGTCACCAGGTTATAAGTTGATCACGTCTAAAGAATCCGGAGTGTGAATACATACACAATTCGTCATTACAAGCCCTGAGTCAGGATTACGATCTAACGTTTCACGCCACTTATGTTGCGTGAGTTAATATTTTACACGAGAGGCGGAACATTAAATTTTTAATACAAATAGGGAAAGGAATGTTTATGCAACAACGTGAACAGGTTTATTATTATAAGTTCTTTATTAAAGTATTAAGAATGAATGTTATTTTTTGGCACTAGTTTGTATGTCGGTGATGTTCTCAAATATTTTTGGTTAAATAAAAATTCTGCCGAGATTAGTTTTTCTACTGCGAAAACAGTTTTAAAGATTTCTGACAGTTTTAAAGACTTCAGTTTTTGTCATTTTACGTTGTCGTAGCCTTGGTGCAAATTTATCTTATTTGTTCTCTGCTGTTAAGTTTGGCACAGCCATGTGACATTGCAGAAGAAATTACTAGTTGCCTAGTAATATATATAATATATTTGTACATATGTATACATATATACTAAGAAATATTTGCAATGTAAAAATATAACCGAGTATTAGATGTAATATTTGCTATATCATCCAAAACCCAACTCTTAGGGTCATTATTACAACTTGCCTTTAACTAATGGGAGGACTTTAACGGAAAGATAAATTGTTTTTCATTATCATAAGTGGACAATAAGGCAGAAGTAAGCGTTAAGCTAAAGGGCGGACCATCCTACCTTTAACTTTTAAAGTTAAGTTTATGTTTGAACTTGTCATAATATATATTATTTTCAATATGGCAAGTTCAAATGTAAACAAAATGACATATATAATTGGTCATTACAATCCTTCAGTCAGGATTACGACCTAGTTTCTCACACCACTTATGTTGTGTGTGTTAATTTTATACATGAGTGGCGGGACCTGCAGTTTAAATTCAACTCCGAACAACAGATTTTTGAGAAACTTTTCATGGCAATTTTATTTACCCTCAGAGTTTTTGCCAGAAATCTGCTGAGAGAAAGTCGCCGAAGGAATACTTTTTGTATTTTTGTTTTGATGTCTGGCCTGGGACTCGAACCCTGGCTTTATGTCTAACAAGCCGACACACTACCTACTAGACTACGGCGACCTCAAAATGAGCATATACAACAAAAAAAAACGAAGCCCGTCGTTGCCACAGCTTTTAAAAAAACTTGTTTTATTGAGCAGTGTTATCGCCATTGCTCCGGCACTGCCATATTTATGAAAAAGTGAACTTTATTTTATCATTAGGTTGTAATAACGAAAAGAAGTTAAAGGTGAATTTAAAGCTAAAGCTAAATTTACCTTTAAGTTTAAGGTGAAGTTGTAAGAATGGCCCTTAGACAGTCCGAATATGATAAATGATTATAAATGTTGTGTTTAATTAACAGAATTACCAATTATTCAAAATAAATCGAATTATTTGATATGCCTGTCTAACTGAAGGAAAAACCCTTTAAAAATGAATTCTAAATTAATAGACAATATAAATATCCTTCCTTCCTTTTAATAACCATCACCCAAAAATGTTTCCACCTCTTTGTATTTGTGCTTTAATACCCTCTTGCATTATTTGTCACAATTGCTCTTACTGAAATTATTTTCAGGCTTTAAAATCCATAAAAACTTCGTAAAATGTTAATGTTTCCATAGCTGTGTAAATATATGTATGCGGTTGTGTTTGTATCTTAATCCCTTTTAATTGGTTTTAATTTATGATTGTATGATAATTGATAATTTTATACGAGGTTTGTTCAAATAAATACGGGAGCTTTGTTTTTGGTTGTAATAGTAAAATGTGAAATAGTAAATTTTTGAATTTAGTTAAATAATATTGTTACAATTTTACCTTTTTAAAAACGTTTAAAATATGAGTTCGTTGATTGCAAACAAAATAAAAATAAATTTGTGTTTAGTTGTAGATAAATGTTTATTGTTCGCACTACTTTTGTGTGCTACTGTTTACAACTTGAAGTATACAACAATAATTGCTTGTTCGCTATTCTTCTTTGCTTACAGCGCACATCTATTCAACGAAGATCTTCAAAACACGACTGTTCTCTTCACACGCAACGCGTCTTCACACAAGACCGACTGAATGCTTACTACTCGTTGCCTGCTTTGTGGTGCGTTTTTATATGCCCACATAGACAGTCTAATGAAGGTCTTGAGGTCGAAAGATTCGCTTTCTTGAGAACTCTATCGCGGCTTCATTCTTGTTTGTGTATTTGGTTCATATTGCTTGTTGTTGCGTTATCGCTTACTTGTCTATCCCTTTTCTTTCATACGGATGTTGTTGGTTTACTTGCAAACAAGTTCATTGTATTTTTTTTTGTGTAGTTTTTTAATGTTAAACGATGCTACACCGTTTCCATTTTCGAAACAGTATTTTTCTCTACCATTGCGTATTTTTTTAAGAAATAAAGGGTCCGCCACATAACTTTTTTTCATTTTTAAATGCTTTAAATAAAACTACTGAATATTTTCTCAAATTTCTTTTTTTATTTGAAAGTACAGTCCTTCCGGTTAATAATGGAAAATAATTTCATTCAAATGGCTGCTCGGCTGGCCATGCAGTAGCCAAAATGATCGGTCCAATTTTTAAACACATTATCGATTGTGTGCAGCTGTATTTCACCAATGGCTTCACAAATATTGTCCTTTAAAAAGTCAATTGTCTCTGGCTTGTCGGCGTAACATTTATCTTTCACGGCGATCTTCAAAAACAGGGTGAGTGCAGCTTCGGCTGTGTAGCACGTAGCGCCGTCCTGTTATAACCAAATGTTGCCAATATCCTCCTCTTCAATTTTTGTGAACAAAAATTCGTTCAACACGGCCCGATAACGATCGCCATTGACTGTAACGGCCACTCCTTGCTCATTTTCGAAGAAAAATGGCCCAATTATACCTCTGGACCAAAATCCGAACCAGACAGTGACCCGTTTTGGGTGCGTCGGCTTTTTAATGTATGCGTGCGGATTTTCTGTGCCCCAAATGCGACAATTTTGCTTGTTTACATACCCGCCAATATCAAAATGAGCCTCATTTGAAAAGATGATTTTTTTTTGCCAAAATCGGCATGTTCTGTAAGGCCCACTTAGCGAAGCGAACCAATTGGACTTTGTATGGCGTCATACCAAAGTCTTTATGCAAAATTCGTCTCAATGATGTCTCCGAAATGTTCAATTGTTGAGAACGACGGTGAATTGATGTTGATGGCGCTTCACGCACACTTTCTGCCACAGCAGCAATATTCTCAAGTGTACGCACTGTTTTTGGGTTTTCACGCTTTGGTTTATCGATGAGGATGCCAGTTTGTTTCACTTTTTTCACAAGATAACGAAAATACGGAGCTGGCGGTGCTTCTCTTCTTCCAAAATTCGTACGAAATTTTCACACACATTCTGCAACATTATCATGATTTTCAAAGTAATGTCGCAATATTTCCCAGCGTTGTTCAAGCGTATACACAACCATATTCATTCAGCGGAAGGATAAAACTAATTATCTGTCAAATGAGCTAAGTGTTACCATTCACGAAATAAGCACTACTTGAAAAAAAACGTTAGATGGCGGACCCGATATAACAAAAAATAGCATTTTCACTTTAAATAGAAAATGTTATTGAATGATTTCGCATTCCTGTACAGAGTCAATATTTTGTTTAACATTGGAATAGCATATTCCTCGAATTGCCGACTCGTGCTTATATTTAAAATTTTTCTCTTCTCTGAAGATGTGATGGAAAACTATTTTATACTTAAATTATATGTGGAAACAACATATATTAATTTTTATTATTAAAATACATAAGAAATAACTGAACAACACTAAAAATTTTACGTATTCAGATCATCCTTTTTTACATCCTTTTGAATATAACCGTAGTCAGTTGTAATATAAAAGTAAGTTTGATATAGCAGGGTTAACAAATGAAATGAAATTTCATTTGTTCAAATGGAAGTATGTCATCATAAAGATAATTATATTATTATGTGCGAACTATAAGCGTAATCTTATTTGTTTATTTCGCAGATTGCTCTCTATTTAATTTTGAAGAATTCTCTATATTGTGACAGTTATCTCTTATATTGTATATAAAGTATTTCTGTGTAGTTATTAAAGAAAGTTGGTAATTTCTGATACTTTCCGATACCATCTGATGCTTTTTCCTTGGCTACGACTTCAAAGCGTAGAATTTCAGTAGATATTCCATCATCATCTATTGCCTGACTACTTGTTGGTTTAGCGATGGGCTATTTTATATTATTTAAACTGGGAGAATAGCACAATATCCGTAACTTAGTTTCTACTGTAAAACTCATGCTAAAAAATGTTTTGAATAATCATAGCATCGGTAATCTGCAGATTATGTTTGCATTACCCTACAAAAGAACTTCATTTACTCGCCCATTTGCACATACAAAACTTGACTTCGCTAGTTCTCAAATCATATATAGGGCGTGGTTGCAGTATACGAAAAGGTATGTCTGAATGTTTGTTTATTTTTCTACCCGAACCTTTCACCTTGAGATATTTTTTGGCTGCTTTTGCTCGGTTCTCTTTTCCTTTTTATTCGGATAATGACACTGTTTTTGTTGCTTGTTGCAAAGAATGCATTTCAACTGACAAATTGTCATTTTATTTCCCATTTGGCTTCACATACATATGTGTGGTGTGCTGGTATGAAGAGTTTCAAAATTCATTTAAGAAAAATATATCTAGCTTAAAGTTACACTGAGGAATATTCAAACATGTTAGCAAGAGTAGAGGCTTGTTTGATTTCGAGATATGTCGAATGAGTCTCTTAACTACGTTAAAAATTTCAATTTTGCACCTTTTGTTTGCTCACCTTTGAAAAAACGAGTATTTGCTGAAATTACATAAACGCAACAAGTGCCTTTGTTGACAAGGACTTTGTTGTTAACGATTTTGTTGTCATTCATCATGATAATTTACCCACTAATAAATGGAAGCCAGGTCGAATCGAACAGGCTTATTTCGGTTCTGATTAGGAGATGGAAGTAGTCAATGTTCGAACTGTAAATGGTTTCTAACACGGCTAATTATAAAACTCATGCTGCTTCCCGATCAAGAGCAAAACTAATTCGTTCTCTTTGTTTTCTGCTGCGTGCTTACCTTTTTATTTATAGATGACTGAACTACCACCTACTGCCTTGAGGTAAGCACCGCGAATTTTTTATTTACACTCTAAATTTAATTATTTTACTATTACCGTAAATTGTGATTTAGTGGTCTCTTTTTGCAAGGGAAGTGGGTTAATATTTACGCTGATCACCTCAATTTTAAGTTTTAATATAAATTTAATTTAAATTTATAAGTATCATACAACAATGAATTTGTATTGTAAATATAGTATGCACCTTCTTTTCTAAGAATTTCCAATAGTACGAAACTCATAACCTACACCATGTCATTAGCTGGGTGTATTTAGACTATCGCACAGTGTAATTTGTAAATAAAGTTAAAAAATAAAATTAATTGCGTGTTCATACAAGAGAGAATTCAAAAATAGTTTTACCCTTAAGCCAAAATAATACATAACAATAGTTTTGTTTGTAGTGAGTAAAAACTGTAATAATTTATCAATATTTTCTCTTTCATAACTTTAAACTACTTGTAGTAGCATATATAATGTGTAAAACGTGGAAGCCGCTAAAATAATTTTAATCAAATCCATTCTCAAACAGATTCACTTATACATAATTATCACAATTAATTGTGTATAGTATTTAATATAATTCTGTATGAAAATGTTTAAAAATATTATGCATATGCAGCAAATTTAATTTAAAATTGTGGCAGCTACAGGTAAATTTAATTATAATAATTGTATGGCTACTTGGAAGCATAGCCTCAAGTCACACACATACAAACACGCATGAAACACATGCAACGTAAGGCAATTTTATTATTGCATATACATATGTAAAAAAATTAAATAAAAATATATATTTTTAAATGAGAATAAAATATTCAAATATGCCATCATAATTAAATTGCAATTCTACCGTGATATAAAAAGCATTAAATAAATATGCGCATACATACGCAGTCATACACACATAGTATTTATAAAACAATAATACCACATATATATAGGTATAGGTAAAAAACGCTCTGCAATTATTCCACAGCCAAGAAACGATATATAAAAATAATAATAACTTTAAATTTCCTCAAAATGATAACTCAAATTTAAACCTTTCATGCACACCTAAGTACGGAGAATTTTTTGGCAGTTTTTGTACTTTGCTTGAGAGACCTATTTACTATATATACCCTTAACTGAGGGTATGTATCTAGATGTGTTTTATATTTGAATGTTACTATTATAATTAAATTGTTTGATGTGGTTAATTAAAATTAAAGTTATACATTGGCAGAGTAACTTAAAAATCTACAATTTTCACCTGATATAAATGCTTTATAGATAGTTTTTTAAAGAATATGTTTTTTAAAAGAATATGTTATTCAAAGTATTCTCATATTTTTTGCAATTTCTGGATTTCGTCCCAATAAAATCCCGTTCGTCTTTTGAGACCAAGAATGATCCGAGCCTTTTTTAAACCCTCAATCTGAATATTCGTTTATCAGTTATTATATCTAAAGAATGTCATTATGACATGTATAAATGTATAAATATAAATACACTTTAAAATTCCCGAAAAGTGTATGAAAAATTATGGTCATTCCCTTTGCCTGACTACCCAGAATGTAGTGTTCAGTAATGAAAATAACATTAATCGTGCTCCTTTAAAATTTAAGCAGATTTTCTGTGCACCCTTCATCAAGCTGCTGCACTATATTGCCGAAGCTACTTACGTGATTTTTACATATTCTTTTACTGCGTTATCAATTCCAAGCTTGCAGGCACTTAAGGTGGTACCCAAAGTGGAGAACTCACGGGAAAAAAGATGTGTCATATCTGGCTTCGCAATTCAGCAAAATACCATTATGTCCTGCTTTAGCTTTAGCAGCAGCTTGGCTATCGGAAAGTATGGAAATAGTTCTTCTAATTATATCTGCCTGGAAGACGATATTCTCTTATAATAAACTACATATATTCGTGAACTACAATCACCATTCAGTTTTGAAGCACCTATGAAAATCTGTATAGAGCCATTTGTGTAGGTGCTATCTTACATACATATTGTTACGAAAATCGAAAAATCTAGATATTGGTGCTTTTACATGGTTTAACATTAAAATTATAAACAAAAGCTACAAAAACAAAAACAATGAACTTCATACTGCATAATATTACAATAAGTAAACAAAAGGCATCAGCATAAAAAATGGTAAACAAGTAAACAAAAATACAACAACAAACACTACAAGAATAAATGTAAACAAAATACACAAATAATAATAATGAAACAAAGATGTTTACATTTATAGAGATCTCGAGAAGGCGAAGCCACGAACATTCGCCTTCAAGAACATTCATCAGACTGTTTACGTTGCCATATAAAAGGCAAGTCTTGTGTGAAAACACGGTAGGTTTGAAGAGAGTAATCGTGGTTGAAGATCCCGTTACAAAGATCAGTCGAACAATTGTCTAGTAATTGTTCTTGTTTATGCAAAGGGTGTAAACGTAAGAGTAACAAATAAAGCAATTATTGTTACATAAAGTAAGTGGCACACATAAATGTGCGAATAAAAAAGAATTTTAATTAAAATTAAATACAAACTTATTTTTATTTTATTTGCAATCTACGAGCTCATATTTTAAACGTGTTTAAAAGATAAAAACCTAACAATATATATATACATAATTGGTCATTACAACCCTTAAGTCAGGGTTACGACCTAGTTTCTCACACTATTTATGTTGTATGTGTTAAGATTGTACATGAATGGCATGAGCAGTTTAAAGTCGACTCCAAATGACAGATTTTTGAAAAACTTTCAATGGCAATTTTATTTACTCCCAAAGATTTTGCCAGAAATCTGCTGAGAGGAAGCCGTCGAAGAAATATTTTTGCACGTTTCCTTTAGTCGGAGAGCTGGGGTTTAATAAGCCAACACACTACCTACTAGACTACGGCGACTACACAGTATCTTAATATATGTTAATAGGGCGAAGTTGTGTTATTCCATTTTTATAATTGCGGTTCTGTAATTTGTACTATGCATTTACCCCGAATATAGAATATTAATATGTATATATTAGAAGCTAATTGGGCTTATTATATTATATTCAATGTCACACAACACCCAATTTAAGTATTAAAATGAGTGACATATCATGTCACACAGATTTTCATAAAATTTATTAGTATTTTCTGCATTTTTACTTTTAGAACTGCCTAAGCTCCGTTCAAACTATTTGAACTAAAACAAAATTAAAATAAATTTTTATCACAAGTATTGCACCATCTAAAATATGTTCTTCTTTTTTCCTCACCTCAATTTTCAACTGAATGTTGTGACATTTGTATCCAAATATTTACACATTTATCCCAGAAGCAAGTATCAATAATGCGAGATTTGTGTCATGTTATGCCAATGTCACTGTTCAAGGCTAAAGTTGTACTCAAAATTTTCTGTAAGTATGTGGTGTCAACAAAATTTCAGACAAATTATTTATACTGAACAAATGGCAAAATTAACAGAGGACACTACAACCAACAGTGTACAGTACTGCACTGAGCCGTTTTCTTGCTGAAAAATCTGTTCTCTATAAGTGTTCTTCATTGAAGTATCGACATATTCTGCAGAATTCATCTATCAACACGGGAATGCCAAATCAAGCATACCATAGTCACAAAATGTTAGTCAATCTATTAACTAAACGCCACCAAAACTTTGTTTAGTGAAATATCGTGGTTCGTTCCTTAAATCCGTTTTATAACAATTGAAATCATCTAGACCATCCAGGTCTAGGTGAGAAGAAAACTATAATTAAAACAGAAGATAATCTAAAATCGTAGGACTTACGTTTTTCTGTTTTGTTTAGACTCTTAAGACACTACATTTATCTGTTTTGTTTAGACTCTTAAGACACTATATTTATAGTATGATTGGAGACTTTCAAGTTGCACATAGTACACAGAATTGTCGCCATTATTGATAGATTTATTAAAAAAATTTAATATTTTAATTCATTTTAATAAAACAATTTTATATTATTACATTTTATTATCACTCTTATGAAATTTATTCCAAAATTTTTGGCATGATGTACTTTGCAGCATGGTTTTTTACATAAAAATCAAGCACTTCATGTCAGCTTGGTTTTATTTTTTTCTAAATGGTAATAATTTGACATCTAGCACCCTTGCCTTGTGGCGCTTTATAAATTTACAATTGCTTAGATGGCACAGCTTATTGACACTCACATCAGTAACACTCTCAATTAAGGGCTGGCAAACCATTGTTATATTTCGTTAGAAAAATTTGTTGTCAACGTATGTGAGGTGAAAAAGTTTCACGTTGCAATAGAACATCGATTAAGTCAATAACAATGCTCTCTCTTTGATTCCTCTCTGGTTTCCCGGACACGGGTTTCCTTAAATACGGCTGCAAGTAGTCGCTATCCACGTAGCATGTACTTGAATCTAAAGCTGCCGAAAGGTGGACCACGAAATTTATAATGGCCATAAAATTCAATTAGTTACTAATCTACAGCGGCAAATTTATTGGGATTCTTAAAAGCCAAATGAGACTTTCAGCTCATTTTTCGAAAAGTCGTAATAGGTGTAAATTTATCATCATGTCCGAGTAGTACATCATCAAAGCGAATGATTCTGTTATCTCATACTTACGTAGTTGACCAAAATATTAACATGTGTAATATCTATGAAATAAAACATAAGACGAAACACTTTTTTTAATGTTTGTCTGTCACTTGAGATAAATATGAGAAGAGCAGTAAAAAAGACTCTACAACACTCCAAGAAACATCTGCTACCAATCTGCTCGTAAATTGATAATATTTTCTCTTCCCAAACTACTAAAGGCGTACGGTTCTCTGTTCCAAGTAGCACCATCTTTGGCGATAAACATTCTATTGCCACGTTTTAGGTTGTCAATACTTCCATCAGTTCATAGAACGAGCCTCTGTTTTTTTCTTTTTCAGAGTCTTCAGCAGCATGAAAATTACATACATACATACAAAATCGATCATTACAACTTTCGTTGTAAATTGGAAATGTTTGGCCTGAGGCTTGAACCTTGATCTGACGTCTAATAATTTAACACGCTTCATACTAGACTGCGACTATTTCAATCAATTTCAAGAATATGTCCAGAACAGAATATTCAACTTTCTCACTTTCATCCAACACTTCACTATCAATTCCTTCTCAAATGCCATAAATAATGTATATTTACGACAAAACTTCACAAAATTAAAAAAATTACACAACACCAAAGAATCCATAGTAAAGTCGTTTGTATCAAAAATGATACATAAGCCAGAGTTATAAAGTCTTTGAATTTTTGAAGTCCTGTATAAAATTTTCTATTTTTATTTGGTTTAAAATAATGGCGATAACAATATTAACGAATTAAAAAAATATCAAGCATATTCTTCTGAATTAAAGTTATATAGTCTCAAAAATTGAAATGTATCATTTTTGATACAAAGTTCGATCTACAGAAAATATATTCTCATCTAATAGAATTGAAAATGAAAATTTTAATTTCGTATTGTGTGGCAAAGGAATGTAATAACACATCTATTTTTTACATCAACAAAAAAATAAGCTTATATTTATGAAGAGTACGTATAATTATGTAGCTATTCCAATTCCATTTTTTGTCAAATAAACAACAAAACAATAACAACAACACGCAGTCACTGCTAAACCTGAACAAAATTCGTACTGGGCAGTTGCTTATTTTGGGTGCATTTAGATTGATTGCATTGTATTATAATTTTTTGAGCTGAAATCTCAATAAAATCAAAAACCATAAATTTTCAAAAAGATGGGACTTCTTCCAAAAAAATCTATTTAAATAATGTATTTATTTTCATGGCTAATATAAAAAAGCTTAACTCAATTTTTTTCAAAATAAGGTTTTTTATTATTCTGGTAGACAAATGTCAGATGCACAAAAAAAATAAAAATTTTTTAAATGAGAGATTCAATGTGTTGCTGTTTCTTATTAAAAATTGTTTTAAAATTTTTGTTGTATCTAAAATTTTACGAATTATATTAAGTTTTTTCCTTCTCCTGTAAAGTAACCAAAAATCGAGTTAGGCCTTTTTTATATTAAGCCATCGATATGTAATTTTTTGTGGCGTTTTTAATTATGATTTTATTATACTCTCATTTCTATTATAATATTACTACATAATAGAATATAATGGATTCGATGGGTTATGCTCGGAGTAATTATGTTTATTTCAACTTATTAATAAATTACACGGTGCGAGAGTCAAAATACACCCACCTAATGACATAGCGTAGGTTCTGAGTTTTGTTGAGTAGAATTCGAAAATATTTTTATTATATTTCTCGAACAGTTCCAACATATTTTGTTTTACTAAAACTGTTTTTGATCTTTTTAAACAAAATTATTGATTACCCAAATATGTTTGAACCCATTTTAAACATTTATTTCAAAACATTTTATTCAAACTTATATGTTATGAGTTTTGAAAAAAATTTGAAAAATTATTATTATTAGTCTATTTAGCTATTCTTAATTGCAAAATTTAATTAAAAAAATAAAACAAGTGATGACATTCTGAAAGTGAAGTGATTGAAACTTCGTTTGATCAAATCGGACAAAAATTACTGTAGTTATTATTTAAATAGTATAACAGTCGTGTTATATTTTTTATATATGTCATCTTATCAAATGAACTTTCAGTTCAAAAATTTTCAAAAGTTTTGATGGATCTTGATTGTTTATCACAAAATGTGGCTAATATTTGTGTTTTTCGCAAATATTATTATTTCTCTTTGCCCAAACATTGGCCAACTTCTGGTGGTCACTCAAACGTGAAATTAAAACATTTTCAATACTCTTTAAATAATAGCTACGGTGGTCCGATTGGATCAAACGAAGTGTCTATATCCTTAAAAGTTAATGCACTTTCAGAATGTCATCACTTATTTTATATTTTTTAATTAAAGTGTGCTACTATGAACGGACAAACTTGAAAAAATATGAACAAAATTCGCATTTGTCAAGTTTAACACATCAAACCCCATTACATATTAAGTCAAATACGATTTATATGTATATCGTTTTAAACGTCCATCCTTTTCCTTTCTAATAAGGTTTAAATTTTGGACATTGGTTCAGAAATTTTTGTGTAATCAATAAATTTGTGCGTAAAGTCCACAAGAAATATAAATTAGATATTTTTGAATTCTACTCGACAAAACTCACAACTTACACTATGTCATTAGCTGGGTTTATTGCATTTTTTATTTCGTCACATTGTGCTATTATTCCTTTACATAACTACATAAAATAGAATTTATTTAATGTTTTGCTTAAAGCAAGTTTGTAAAAAATTGAGATTTAATTTGTGGTAATTTAAAAAAAAAAACAATTCGAATTTAGTATTTCTCTAATCTTTAAAATTTATGACTGTCGAATTACACGCTACTTGTATGATTTATGTTTGTCTATTCATCTTGAAAATTATGTTGAAGTGTAATTGTGTGAGTATAAATGAAATTCGTTATTTACGCCGGCGGCATTCAAAGAGAATATTAAATATTTGCCCTACAAGTATTTATTTTTTTCATCTCCATATAGATCTGATTGTCTATTAAGCAACCGTCCCGGTTTATTTCGACTTGTTTTAAATGCGTTTAAATTTTAAACAAATTTGATTAAGAGGTACAACAAACAGGGAACGAGAGATAGAGAAAGTATGGTCAAGACAGAGAATGGTAGCCTGCTAAGGACGTAGTCGGACAAACAAATTTATTTGCAGAGTATACTTGTAAATGAAACGAATAAACTACATATGTATGTATGTGTATCGTGTCCATAGGTAAGCAAAATATGTTTATAGACTTAAATATGACGAAATTTATTTTTTATTTTATTTTTTATTGCTTTTTTTTTTGTTGGACACATATTTTATCTGACATTTTATATTGGAATTCTTAGAAATTGCTCCAACGACAGCTTCAATAACGAAATTAACGTAGCTATAAGTACATTTGAAGTTTCTAATTCACCAGCTGAAATATTGTTGCTTTGTTTACTATAGAATGCTACTTCACGCATCAACGTTTGATTGGTTGGCTGGTTGCTGTATATTTTTTATTTTTTAACATATTTGGTGGTTCATTTGCTTCCTTCACTTTACTTCCAAACAACATTCCTATAACAATAAGCAATAATAAATGACATCTTTTTAATTATTGAATCAAACATTTACTTCTCAACGCCATACCAGAATGTACAGTGGACGGTAAAAGGCTAGGTACCCCAATATTTTTTTAAACAATTTATGTATTTTGGGTGCCCTGGTAGTCTAGTGGGTAGTGTGCTAGACTATTAGCGTGAGGGTCGTGGGTTCGATTCCCACCAGAGACTCTGGTCTGAGATACTACACCGAGCACATAGTCAAGTTACTTCGCTCGTATATAATTAGGATATAATTTGTAATTGTATTGTAATTAATAAATAAATAAATTAATTTATGTATTTTAAGCAATAATATGTGAAAACAATTGATGTTTTTTATATTTATTTTATTAATTTTTTTCTCTTTTATTATAAAACAGAAAAACGTTTAATGTTTTTTTCAAACTAAAAGAAAAATAAGGGAACTTTCTGGTGACTCCATATTTCTGCACCGTAAAAGTGTAGGTACTCCCAAGAAGAACTCAGAGTAAATTTAAATTTTAAAGGCCCAATATTTAGTAGGATATCCTTACGATATTCGTTTATCGTTTTCTGTTGATATTTTCCGTCATGCACTCACGTGCAAGTTTTCCAGTTGACTTTTGTTTGAAGTTTAGCGGCTACGTTACAGTTCTTCTAAATAATGTTCTCTTAAATAATGTTCTCTTAAATAATCTCTTGGAGTCATATCGAGACTTTGTGCATGAGTGAGAGTGTGAGGACATTGGTATGCTAATCAAATCTTTACATTAGCAGCCATATGACTGGATTTATTGACTTATGGCAAGTAATATCATTTACGAATTCTTAATTCTTCCGAACTTTTGGTGAATATGTTCTTTAGAATGTTTAAGTAATCTCGCTTATTTATTATTTCCCCAATAAATTCAAAATTGCCCAAATTATTTAATATACACAATTATTTTTACAAATTATTCCCTGAAATTCATGAAACTGCTTACACATTTTAGGTACATAGACTTTTATTGTCCACTGTATATATTATTATCCCCTTGAGACCCTCGGTACACACATGTATGCGTATCTTGGCCAGACAGCCATTAGTGGCAGTTTATTTGTTTTCTGCATATATTTACCTTCATTAAACTTCTATAGATGGCAATGTTTTCATAGCCGGCTTTTATTTATGTACTTGAATTGTGTGGATTCATTTTTTTCAATAGCCCGTGAGTTAGAGTTATAAATTCATTCATTCATTTAGTTGGATACACAAATTATGTAATTATTTTTGAATTATTTGATTGTTTGGAAGGTAATTTCATATTTAGGTATTGAATTTTGTGATGAAATGAATTTTGTGATGAAATGATACATTGCTTTTTTTGGTACACAAACTAAACAATGTATACATATATATCCAAATTTTTAGGCATTATAATCCTTTGGGGTAGATACGACCTAGCTTCTCCCATCACTCATGTTGTCATCGAGTGTTGGACTCTATAGTTGCACGTCGTCTGCGAAAGACAGATTTGTATATTGTGTAGGGACATTATACGAGAGAACAAGAACCTTAACCTCATCTCAAACATCTTGAAAAAAAAAACAGAAATACGGAAAAAATTGTTTCAGAGTCTTTTTCCCAGCATTTCTCTAGCAAATGCTCTTAGAGTAACAAGTTTGCCTGAAAGCTTCTTATATGCCAGCACTTATGGGCAAAATTAACACACGCACCACACAACTTCAATAACTGGTTTTCTTACAGCTTCCCATTAACATTTCCATCCCATCTGTTCACTTTCACGTCACAAAGTGTATCTATTTTTGGTATAATTGTGTCGTAAATTGTTGCTTTAATGTTATTTCATATTCAGTTTTATGTTATTTTTTATATTTTCTCATGCTGTTATACTGTTTTTATATATTTGAATTACAATTTCAAATGTAACCACTGTCAGTCACCCCAACAAGTGCGCGGGGGTTGTCACCTGTCATGGTCTCAACATGCAGTGAACTGTAAATGTCATCTCTACCCACACAGTTAATGCCTTATATGGATATGTAAGCAGACAATATTATTAACATTAATAAATATTTAAACTTAAGTGGCTTAAAAGAGAATACAAAAATATCGAAATTCTTTAAATACAAGGAATTGTTTATAAGGACATTAGAGCTCAAAGGTAAAAATTTAAAACAGCATGGCTAGTTCTATGTATACATTTACCTTCCTACTTTGTAGTTTAAATTATTTTCATTATATCAACTGCTACGTAAAACACTACAAACTAACAAAAATATTACTCTGAATAAAATATGTTGTGTATCCAATGCTTAGACTTGTGTAGGTAAAAAATAAATTTTATATGCGGAAACATAACTGGCTAATGATCAATTGAATTGTTCGTTGAAATTAGTTGCAGTTATAGCTGCATTTTAGTTGAAATTTAGTTTTTTCATGTAACGCTATGTTCATGCAATTGTACTAAGGTAATCTGTAAGTTAAACAACAACATTTTTGGAAGTGCACCTTGAGTTGACTTGTTTTGAAAACATTAACAAAATTAACGTATACGTGGTCGGGCATTTCCTACAACACGAAATATGAAAAATATTTCTTCGTCGTCTGCTTCTCAGTTGATTTCTGACAAAAGCTCTGTGAGTAAATAAATATGCCATGAAAAAAGGTTTTTCAAAGATAAAGATCTGTCTGTCTGTCGTTCGGAGTCGACTGTAGGTCACGCCACTCATATGTAAAATTAACACACGCAACATAAGTGGGGTGAAAAGCTAAGTTGTACTTCTGACTGAAGGATTGTAATGACCAATTATGTATGTATACATATATGCACTTATGTATGTATGCAATGATTTTGATATTTTTTTAGCAAGTTTTATAATAGCATCACATTAAAACTGAACTCAAAGTTAGTGAAATTTAGAAAGAGTTGGATTACTTCCTATAGGCATGGTTCTCTCATTTTGGAATAAATAATGTTGTGGATTTTGGAACATTTATTTACCTAAAAATATAAAAATTATTTCTCAAAAGCACAATTACTTACAATTACTTTCGCAACTGAATTAGTTATTGAAATTTTTCTGAACTTCTTTGTGTGTTTTAAAATGATTTTGCTTTATTAAATTTATTATGAAAATTACGAAATTTAATTCGGATTCGCTTAGGCTGAAAATCTCACGTGCTACCATAGAAAACATAGATTCAGGTGTAAAATTTTGAAATCTTGTTTCATCCATTCGACATTCGACGCATTAATTCATAAACACGTTGTTGTTTTTGGTTGATTATGTGCTTTCACAGCACCCACTTTAACGAGAATTCAAATACTTATTTAAAATAAGTCCACTGCGTTCGTTTTTAAGCGCTTCCTATCTTAAAGTTTTAATAAAACAACATTTTTGTAAAGTTCTTTATTAATTTCAAAGACCTATGGATGATATTATGTGTTAAATATCCGAATTTTGTTGGCTTCTAGGACCTCTGTGATTTCATGGCTAATTCGCAAACGAAAAAGTCTAACAGGTTAAAACCGCACGATCTCAGTGGCCAACTCACATCAATTGTACCTGAGATAACCATATCCTCAATCGATAGTGTTTAATGTCCAATGTGGCAATAGCTGTGTGGCACGTAGCGACGTCCTGTCAAATCCATATGGCGTTGGTGTCCAGATAAACCAATTAAGGCCGAAAGAAGTTTGTTATTATGGACCTATAGAATTCCCCGTTCAAAGTGGTTGCGGGACGGTACTCCTGGAAGTCGAATTGTATTGGCGAACAAGTAGACAGGATAGAGTACATATCCAAGATTTAGAAATTCCTATCCAAAACCTACATCCAGGCTGATGCACTAATGAAAGTTTCGGGCAAACGCGGAAATCCCTATGTTTATTGATAACCACATGCGTTGATTGAATCGTCATCGGTTCGGCAAAAGGGGAGCAACAGAACAAGAGATGTCCCAGAAATCACCATACACATGGTTAAAGAAGCGCTTAACAGCTTCACCCCCTTTAAGGCGGCCGGGCGGAATGGCATATTTAGGGCATGAAGTGGATTTCGTATCAGCTAATCTTATTGGCATTTACAATGCCTGCCTAGAACAAACATATACATCTACAAATTTACATAGGGACAAGATAACAATGCGACCTATTAGCCCAACCTCCTTCTTGCTCAAAACCATGGAGATCATTTTCGATACGATGTGAAAGAGTTAAATATCAAATAAAAGGTTAAATATTAGACAAAATGCCTACATTCAAAGGAATATCAGTGGGGACCACTACATAGAGAAAAATCGCTAGATAACAAAATATATACTCTTGCAGTATGTATTGACATTGTGGTAGCCTTTAATAATGTTCAAACCGATAAAATAATCCTGTCCTTAGGCGAGTATCAGGTGGACCAAGTACTGATCGGTTGAATAGACTATACGCTAAGGATAGATGGATAAATTCCCGTACATAAGATATAACAATAAGTGATTGTGTAAAAAGGAGAGGGGACCTCAGGGAAGCAAACTTTCAACTCTCATGCGGATCACAACTATTCACAGTCTCTTGAGTATATTAATGAAAATGACGTGCTGATACTTATGCAGGAGAGCAAAACGCGCTCTGAAGTCTGAATGTGAACTCGGATAAGACCGAAATATGTGTATTTGAAGACGAAGATCGCTCATGATGTTAGTCCTCTCTTTTTAAACAAAGAGATTAGGATAACCAATCTGGTGAAATACTAAGGTATTATCCTGGATAGGAAACTGAAATGGAGACATCATCTGGAAGGTAGGGCAACAAAGGCCCACAGGTGCTGAACCATATGTAGGGTTATCAGTTATCAGGGTCTGAGGGTCTGTTTGTATTAATTATCACTTTGCCTGCATAAAAATTCCTTTGAATTTCATGTTTAAATTCAAATTTTTAAGTTAAAAAATTTCTGACAGTTCGTCAAATATACCGTAAATATCAAAAAATAAAACAAATGAAAAAAGAACAATACAAGCAACTTTGTGTTCAGAATATAGTAGCTGAGAAAGATAATGCTTTTTATGTTGTTTTTCTGTTTTTCATTTTAATGCGAGCATTTAAATCTAGCAGCCAACAGCCCGGAATTGCTGTTTCTGCTCCACTTTAAAGTGAAACTAAAGCTAATTGTTCGTATGTCTATCTCAATGTCTGTAAATGAAATAAGCTTTATTTTTTTCTTCAGCTTTATTCTGCTAGTCCCCTTTGGAAATGAAAGCGGGACATCTTCCCCTCTATACTTTAGGTTTCATTGGAAATGCTGCCATTATTTTACTCAAATGAAATCATTAAAATAATACAACATCTATCCCTTCTTCTTCATCTAATTATATTTCTAAGCTCACTCTTTTTAATGCCATCACTACAATGGAGAGATTTTTTTTAATCTTCTGCATTTATTTGTTTATTTTTTTCCTAAACACTGTGCCCCCACACCAACCTTCGCTTTCCTTTTTATCCTGTAATGAAATTCCAACGTTGATTAGGCGTTACAAATTCATACTCAACGACATGGTTCATAATAAGTTTAGCGTTTGAGTGTCTGGTAGTTCACACTTATACAGCAACCGTCACTGTCACTACCACTCTTGCAATTACTTCAGCATTTTAGCTGTAATAAGAGGTTGAGGAGCTTCTTTACATAAAAGGTTGAGTTTCCTCTATTTTATTGTTATTCTTCTTCTTTTATATACTTGTGCTATTTCTTTCCTGGAATAATTTGTTTGTAATTTGTTGCCGTTTTATTATTCCTCCGTTTTTGTAAGACAAAAAAATTTCAGAACAACCTCTATCTGTATGGGAAGTTTGTTTGTATTTTTCATACAAATAGACATTCGTCTGATATCATTAGTCTTACAAAAACAGGCCCTATACTATTCTAAAATGTTCTGCTTGTTATTTGTGTTTACTTAATGAGCGCTCCCACAAACACTTCATTACTCATGCAAGAATATTTTATTCAAACATAACGAATGTATGTGTGCTACTAAGTAGTTTTGTTTATCTTATTATTTGCGTATCCCTGTTATGCCTGTGTGAGTGTTTAAGAAAAACGTTCAACTGGAAGTTAACGTATGCACGTATGTCAGTGTATTGAAGTACAACAGTCATTATTGTGTGTAAAGTACAAAAAAAAAGTAAAAATAGAGGATCTAGTAATAAAACAATGGCAAATTATCACAACAGTATTGTTGTTGTAGCAGTATTCGTATTATAAATAAAACAGTTTGCATTTTATTGATTACATTGTTGCCACTTCAGTTACTTTCTCTCATTCACATTTCATTCATACATATTTGTATATTTATTATTAAGCTGCCCTGGTGCCTATTAGCATGAGGGTAGTGGGTTCGATTCTCACCAGAAACTCTACAGCGAGCACAAGGCCTACATATGTTACTCAGATCGTAATAATTATAATATTACTAGCCGTACCCTGCGCGTGTTGCTGAAGGAAAGACATTACACAAATCAATTTTGTATCAATTTATTGATTTTGTTTACCGTAGTCCTGATGATTCAGATGAACGGACCTGTGTAGTATGCATTCGATCAGTTTCTAATCTCACTTCTCTTTGTTCAAGTGGTTCAAGCGAACGGGTCTCAGCGGCATATACTCAAAGATTTTCCAGTCTCAATGCTCGTCTGATTCTGAGGCTCGTAATAATTTTCAGTGACGCCATCCATCGGAAATTAATCGCACCAACCTCCGTCGACTCATGCGCAACAACTTTTTAAAGAATGCACAGTTTACGATTTAATTCATTTTGAGTAATTTTCAGTGGCAAAACCTGTCGGAAATTGGTCATACCAACTTAAAAACCTTCGTCGGCTTATGCGCAACATCAGATCGTAACATGATCAATGGCATAGTTTACGATTCTATAAGGTACATACAAATAAACATTCACGGAAGTGAAACGCCCACTATAGCCAATCCGCCCATTTTGTTTATATATACGTCAAAGTCGTCCAACAAAATTTGAGGACTCTAGCTGTTGCAGTTTATGAGATATGCGACATTAAATACTTATTGGGTATGTGGGCGTGGCACCTCGCCTACTTGAAATTTTAAAATAAAATGTAGCCTATAGTTCCTTCGAGACATACAGGAAAATTGCAAGAAAATCGGTCCAACCGTTTAGCCGTCTATAGACTTCAAACAAACAAACCCACAAACAAATAAACACACATTCATTTTTATATATAGACGTATTTCAATTACTGTCGTGTGTAAAATATTACATAGAGCTGACGGGTGACGTATACGTAATATTTTGTTAGACAATAACACTCATACTTTTTTATTTATTTTATTTTATTTGCCTATTTCAACACAAAAAGTAGCCTATAACTCCTTCCAGACATACAGGAAGATACTGTGAATATTAAAAGAAATCGGTTCAGCCGTTTAGCCGTCTATAGACTTCAAACAAATTCACAAACAAATAAACACACATTCATTTTTATATATAAGAAGATTTGTAAATGTATTCTAATTAATGATAAATAAATAAAAATATTTAACACGGGTTTTGTCTATATTTACGTGTGACAACGTTTATTTGTCAACATTAGAATTGTATTTTAATGTTTTTTGTTAGTTTTGCAACATTGTCAATATTGTTCTGATGGCAACGATGTTGACGATGATGAACTTTCGCAAACAAATCATTTCAAATATTACATGTGTTGTCGATGTAGAAGTAGTTGAATTACCTGCATTTAGTTTATAGTCTATTTTTGGTACTATTAATTAACCACAATTTTTTTCATAAATTAATATTGTATTTTATTAATACATTGAATTTTGCGTAATAATAAAAAAAATATTAAAATTTATGTAATCAATCGAATACTTCAAAATGAAATTGTATTTAATTTATTTAATAAAGAAATACAGCTTTCACAAGAGTTTAGACAATTACATCCTAATAAGGAGCATAAAATCAAGTGCATATCAACCCATTCTATTAAACTTAAAAACGATTTTATTCACATTAACCTAGTCAATAAGTATGCTATTTGGCATATTTTTCGTCTAGTTCGTTATTTATTGACTAAAAGCTAGACGCATGGCAAATCAACAATAGGATACAGATTGTTAAAATCAGAAAGGATATCATGGCACATTCCTTTGCCTTACTCGTTGATGCGACTAAATCACATATATAAAAAACGGCATATGCATACACAAAAACCATTTCATGTAGGTTTAATAATGGACTACGTATTTTTTCCCAAATTGCAAAAATTCCAACAAAAATTATAAAATTATTTGATATAAGACTTACTTATTTAATTGGCCATTAACAACCCGATTAACGGATTTCGGCCTGCCGAAACATATCATTTCAGGCGCCTCTGCTAATTGCGCGCCTACGCCAATTGCTCACACCAATCGATGACAGGACTTCCTCGATTTGGTCTTTCCAACGGATACAAGGTCGTCATCTTCGCCGACTTCCGCAGATCCCCGCATCAAATACCCCTCTCACCGGAGCATCCTCCTCCATTCGAATGACATGGCCGAGCCAGCGCAGCCGATGGAATTTAATACGCAGCACACCGTCTATGTCGTTGAGGAGCTCATACAACTCACTGTTGGATCGGATGCGGAAATCATCGCCAACTCTCACTGGACTGAAGATCTTACGTAGTACTTTTCCCTCGAATACTCTCAAGGCTGTTGCATCAGTGCTTAATAGGGTCCATGCCTCTGCGCCATACAGAAGCACGGGAAGAATAAGCGTTTTGTAGAGTATTAGTTTTGTCGTACGAGAGAGGTCTCTGCTACTCGATTGGCTATTGAGTCCATAGTAGCAACTGCAGGCAAGAGCTATTCTGCTCTTGATCCCTAGACGGACATCATTTTTGGAGGTAATGGCGGAGACAAGATAAATAAATTCCTTGACTATATCAAAAGTATAGTTATTGGCCGTAATCTGAGAATCAATTAGCTGCACATCTCTACTCGTCGATAACATATACTTTGGTTTGCCCTCATTTACTGCTAGACCCATCTTAGTAGACTCCCAGCAGTAACATCTTGCTTGGTTAGGCCTATGATGTCATGGTCGTCATCTTACGCAAGCAACTGGACGCTTTTTTGAAAAATAGTGCCATTGCGATGCACTCCCGCCTTTCGCAGAACACTCTCCATGACGAAGTTGAAGATGTCGCATTTTTTATTATATGTAATCCAATTAATTTATTTATAAATGGAGCTCCGCATCTCGAGAAATTATTCCTTTTACAAATTTATAATTGTATTCATAATAAATGTTTTTGTTAACGGGCTTATCAAACGAATTTGCATACAAAATATGGTTAGTAAACCTTTTATAATACAATTTTACCTTTTATGAATACATGGATTGTTTTTTATTTTTTAATTTTAGAATTCTTCGTTTCTCGCCAGTAACAGAAGTAGAAGCTGTAGTTTAATTATTATTTCGCGTTATATTGGCATCACTAATAAAAATAAGTTGGGTAGAAGAAGCTAGGTTGTTGTTATGGCGTTTTCTGTTCTGTCGTCAATATAATCGCCTTCATGTAAACGCGTGTATTTCAAACTTGACAGCTTTCTGTCATCGGTCATCTGTCGTATATGTGTTTATACCTAAAATTACCCTTCCCACTATTTTGAAAGAATATCATTACTTTTCAGGCTACGCTCTTAAACCTTAAAGAGTCTTGGCGTTTTAACCGATATCGACAGCTAGAGCTATACTGGGACTATGTGTTTCCATACTGGTGACCAACTTATTGGGCTTAAAAGATGCCACTGCGCATAAGAGTAAGGTCATTTATGTGGATCCGAGATATTTCGAGGCTCTTAAATACAACGTATTTCCCTTTTCTACAACACAAAAAATATGTGCTTTGTTTTGTAACTGCTTTCAGTACGTCTACCGTCTGTTCTTATTAAAGATGCTATGAATCAGAGTTTGGATAGTACTTTCGGCCTATAAGAAGGTGCTCCTCAAATTTCCCCAAAAACGGTATTCAAATTCTTTCTTTGGTTTCTGGACTTTTTTGAATATATTGAAGATTAATTATCCTTATTTCCTTTGCCCTGTTACACAGTTCTCTCTACTCTATTCTAAGCCGCTTCAATCACTCCAAGAAAATAAAGCTTCCCATCCACACCAGGTGGTTATATGTGACCTTGAGACCAATGAATTCGTCCCAGTTTATGGATTTATGGAGGGTATCTAACTATTTAGTGAAAGTAACTAGCAGTTTTCAGACACTGAGCACTGAAATGAAAACATACAATCGAGAATCGGACGTAATATCAATGGCTTGCTTGTTAAATTTATTCAAGAATGGTTGTGTATTAACCATATAGCAAATGTTAAAGTTACTGTCGGATTTTTTCGTTGCATAAGAACAATCGATAAGACTTGTTTGAAATTTCTATGCGGAACAGTATCATTAGATTTTCAAAAACTTATTGCCCAAAAATGGCATTTTTACCATCATAATACATTTGTGTGCCATCGAGCTTAAATGCCTTTTCCTTTCCTTATAAAAAAAGCTTTGCTTTTAATTTTAAAATCATGAATCAGAATGCGTTGTCTTTTAACAAAATTTTTATGTGTATTTCTATTTAAACACAATGAATGAGAGTGTTTCTATTTTAGTTTTTCCATTTTTATACAAATTAACTTTTATTTAACATAAACGATGCTAAAGTGAATACCGAGTATTAACATTTCTGAACAATTGTTTCCATCAATACGGCCTCAATATCTGATGAATGAATGAGAAAAAATTTAATTTTATTGAAATTCATTCAAAAATTGATTGAAGTCACCGTGATCTTGTACATAGCTCTGCATGTTATGTGCACAACGTTCGAAAATGCAAACATTGGCAACACTGCAGCTGTCATCTGTTCGTAAATGCATCACTGAAGTATATTAGGCGCAAATAAAAACAAAAAACTATTCATAAAAATGGCTGACGCAATGAATAAGTGAGTATAAATTATGTTTTTATTGATTTCTTTTTATTTAATATTTTTTAGACTCGAAGGTGACAAAAATATTTGCAAACTATTAATTACGACTCGATTGGATATGGAGGATTAATTTATTGCTGGAAGGAAGAAAAATCTGTTCTTTGGAGTCGAGTACTAACAAAAATGAAAGCAATTTATCGTAATTTTAGTCAATCTAAAGAGCAGATCAGCAGGAAGTTTTTACATTTAAGAACCACTTATAAAAGAATAAAGGCCAGAAATAAAGAGTCTGGAAGAACATTTTCTGGACATTTTTTGAAAAATTTGATGAAGTGTATGACATTCGATTGATCCTCTAGAATTCAATTTAATTATTTCATTGGATGAAACCGTAGATGGGAATACATAGTTCTGAGCCTTGTAACGCCCCAAAAGAAGATTCCCCTATTCCAAAAAAGACTTTATAGCAAAGCAGAATAAACATTATAGAGTTTATTTTAAAATGAACACACAACAGCAAAACAATAAGGAAGATTAAAGGTCAAAGGCTTGTTTAATAGTTACATTAAAGTTTAAAATTGAAACAACTATATTGCCTGGTCTTCTCAACCATTTATTTTGTTCCGACCAATGGAACCAATAGTTACTGACTGACTCAAAGTTAAATCCTGTAAAACCTAGGAACTAGTATGTAGAGATATTTGTGAATACTCCAACGCCAATAACATCTGGAATTTTCAGTCTACCGGAATTCTAATAAATAGGTTTAGGTTAGGTTTACAGTTTAAAGTCGACTCTGAACGACATATTTTTGAGAAACTTTTTTCATGGCAATTTTATTTACTCTCAAAGTTTTTGCCAGAGGAAGTTGTCGAAGAAATCCTTTTTGTATTTTGTATTGATTTCTGGCCTGGGGCTCGAACCTTGGCCTTACCTCTAATAAGCCAACACACCACCTACTAGACTACGGTGACTTTATGAGTTTTGATAACTCGAGGACAATTGCTCTTAAGAATTTCAGGCCTGGTACAATTAAAACGTGTATTTTATTGTCAGCATTTTTGCATTTTACGTTTTTATTAAAAAAAATTTAATTCTTCAATTGTTTAAAAATGTTCTTCAAAAAAAATCTGTTTACCAACATCTGTATCATATTTGACAATAGGACACATATTCATCTGGTTCATCTTCTAATGGGGGTTTTTACAAATATTTTCAACCAGAAATATTATATTTGCTTTCATCAGTGAACAAGACAACCTAACAAAAAAAAATTCCCAAGGCGTCATTAATTAGCCGACTGCAGTGGCATTTTTTATTTCCTTTATTTACAAATGAATTCTGCATGCGAAGATGCCATTAAAATTATTCCTTCGAAGAATTCATTGTATTAGTTCGACATTATAGGTTGTGTTAGAAGGTTTTGCAGCCGTAACTCATAATTTCGGGACCCTTGATTTTGGCTTGAGTTTGATTTGGTTGATGGTCCTTGATCCTCTACGTTCACTAAAAAACCTTTTTATGGAGCTCAAGGACAATAATACAATAATTGACAATATTGAAATCTAAAACTAAATAACTGATTAAATGAATGACTATTTAAGAGCATAGGGTATTAAAATAAATAAATTAAATCTAAGGAAGAAAGTGGAAAAGATCACTTATTTCTCACAGATACCCACAGTGAATCATTTCTTTTTAGAAAATATAAAAAAAATTTTCTGTTAATCTAACTTTACTTTTTTAATTATTTAAGATTCAAACATAACGATCTAACCGATTAAAACATTTTAGTATTTTTTTTTTGTGCATTTTCACTGTGATTCGCTGTTTATACAAGTTTAAAAAAGAAAAGTAAACATTTCTGCTGTTAAGTGATGAAGATGTCATACTTGAATTTATTACAATTTTATCCTTATCATCATTAAAGAGTATAATGGTACATTATTTAATAGTGCGCTTTACCTATCGCTTGAAAAAGTAAATAATCTACGAAGAAGATTGCATTTGAACTTTATATATAATTTATGAGTTTCCATTTATTAATAGCCATAATGTGTTTCATTTTATAAAATTCTTAAACTTTAAATGGTGTTCGCTTAATAAGGTTCGTGGTATAAATAAGTATAATAACGATAATCTACTAATGTAGCGATAATTAAATTTTGTTTTGAGAAATTTTATAACTTTAAGACTTAACAATTCTGTACTACAATGTAACTGAAATTGGAAAAGAAAAAATATTTCACTTATTGGGTGGCAAAACAAAATGCGAACGCCATTATTGTATCAAACACCTCAGATATTTCACTTTGGATTTTTAGACCGACCAATTGTTTGCACATTTCGAGATTCGATGGCTTTTGAAGAGTGTGGCTTTCAAAGGCAATTTTAGCTAAAGTTAACTATAAAGTCAACTCTAACTTTATTTCGTTACTACAACTTATATAATAATAATCTTTTTTATATTTTGTTTTGATGTCTGGCCTGCGGCTCGAACCCTGGCCTTACGTCTAATAAGCCAACACACTATACTAGACTACGTCGACTTCAATTCAATTGCCATTATACCACTCTCAAAAATAATTTATTTATCTTGTTTATTTATTAATTACAATACAAATACAAATCCTATTTAAACATACACTATACTACCAGAACAGGCTCGAACGTACATATGTATGTACATATAACTTGACTTATTTCTCGCTATATTGAAGAAGGTATGCAAAATGAATTTCGCTTTAATATTTAATTCCGTTTCGCTTATATAACACAGAGTATAGAATGAAGCATATAAGAGCGAAGGTATAGAAATAAAGCTCTGTAATGTATGCTATATGTATATAGATAACGTTGAATAAACCTTTAGCGCTGGAATTTCTTTAGACAAAAATCTTCCACGCAGTGACAAACAACTCAAAGTAGAAAATATAATGGATAATGTATACTGATGTTTCTTTTTCTTGTCATCTTTTCAATTTTTATTTTACTTTTAATGCTTTAAGACTGCTTTGATTTATAGCAGCAAGAAAATCTGTTGCTTGCACTTCAGATTTTGTTTCGCTTGTTTGCTTTTGTTTTTTAAAAGCCTTATTGTGAATGAATACGGCAAAGACGAATAATGAAAATCAAGATGCTGTCACAAACAACAAACAAATGAAGAAATGTTCTAAATATATATGACATACAATTTTTAGTGAAATCCACAAAAACTTTTTCCTCAAAATAAATTCAATTCAAGTCAAGGTAAATGCAAAAAGAAACAAAAAATCTGTTTTTATTTTGATAGGGTTTGAAAATATTCTCATCTCCCTATCTTAAAAAATTTTGTCGCTTTCCCTGCATTTAGGATTAATTTTCTTCTTCCTTTCGTATAAGATTGAAGCGTTAACATTTTGTATCTACAAATTATTAAATAAAAAAAAAAAATATATATATAAAAATTAAGGCCTTTATAAATCTTCAAAAGTGAAGTGTTAGGTTTCCATAATTTTTAAAATAAAAACATTTTAATTCAACGACATGAAAGGACATAAGTAAGTAAATTTTTTTATACAATTGCTAAACCGTAAATCTGCTATCAGCTCGCGGGTATTGAAAAGTTCAGTGGGTATGGTGTGTAACTGCAATTAAAATAAGCCTTCTCGTGCAGTGTATGTGAAGTGGAAATTTTTGGATCTTTAGATCAAGGCTACGAGTCCTGAATGTAATGGAAATTAATTGGCACCATCCAGTTACCAACCTTATAATTAGCAACCCGGAAAACAGCCGTACGTACGATCAACCGATCAACGATCAAGGAGACGGCTACAAAAACTGAAAAACGTTTTCAGAACTAACAAGGTTAGGATAAATATTGAAGAAATGTCTTTGATTTATGCGATGCAAGGCCTTGAAGCAGGTTCTGATAGATTTACTGTTTTGGAGTCGGGTAGAGTTAAGTGGAATCCTAAAATCCTACAGTATTGGTTTCTAGCTTTCTGAACGATTACACACATCACAAGCATTTAGATTTAAATCAATGACAACTTGCAATATTGAGTGTCTAAAAGCTTTTAGTAACAACAATGGAAAGGAAGGATTACGCAAGTTTTGTTTTTTAATTACTAATAAAGCAAAACCTGTTCTAATGTCAGCCGCCGGTTCGCTTTGTAGCCTATTCAGATGGTGTTTCGATTAATACATAATTTAAATTAATTATATTTTGCTTACAGCAACCTCTAATAACGTTTTCTTCTGGTTTTAGGAGCCACACACACAGCATTATCTTCCTGCCAAATCGATCTGGTTTTCCAACCCAAATTGATGGTTGTCTCGGATTAATGCATGATTTTTTTCGTTTAGAATTCTGAAAATAAGTACATTTTTTATAGCCAGTAACAATTCTGTGCAACATTTCTATGCTGTCTTTGAAGCAACATTTCAGTTTTCCAGAGACATAAACAAACTGACTTTACGTTCCTTAAATCTTATCGCATAAATTAGCCTAATGCCTTACTCTTCCATGGATACATTACTTTCTCCCGATTTACACCCGAACACATATTGGATACATCCTCTATACGTGGATCAGGATACATGTTGGATAAAACAGTGGAGTATTTTGAAAACGTTCCAAACAAAATGGCTCTGAACATTTTAGGAGTCTCTCTTCATATAAGAAACTTCGAAATTCATAGCGACTTTGTTCGACATTAACACTGACGCAGAGGAAATTTACAGCAAGACAGTATGTGAAATCTTAGTCATCATAAAAATTAAGAAATGTCAAGCTTACTAAGGACCATAAATTTAATAAGACGCCTTTAAAGATATACACCTTAAAGCCTCAATAGACTTATTGGCCAGAACAATATTTCAGAAGAAATGTGCAAAAAATTTAAAATTAAACTGTAGGTTAGTCTATCCTGACTGGTTGTATTAGTATTTAATGAAAAATTGTATTCTCTTTCTGTTTACCTAGTATTTTTAGTAAAATGATAAGAAAAGTTTACATAGAAGCAATGCTTTAGTAGTATTATAGTACACATACATTAATGTGTATACATTTTGAGGAGAAACATCTAAATGTGTGTCAACAATTTTTTGTTTCTTTATAAGAAATATTTTTCAGTAAAATACTAAAATAGGTTAAAAATAGAAAGTGTATGATCCAATACCACATACTGAAAGACAAAAAAGGTTCTGAATTGCGAAGAAAACAAAGTTAAAAATGACATATAAGTGCTGTGTTATTTTTCCACATTTTCAAGTTCTTGTTTGAACACAAAAAAAAACCATACACCACAGCAACAGTAGAAATGAAAATTTTGCTACTAAATCATCAGTTCTGTATGCACGATTCAAACTCTATTACACTTACACACCAAGAACCACAAACGTGTAAAGTATGTAAGCAAGTGTATGCACTTATATTCAGATAAAACATACAAAAATTCTCATAACATGTTATGTACACAGCAACTGTCCAAAGTAAGCCGTTAACTTTTCTCTGTATTTTACTACTACCCACACAATTTTCCCACAAAACGTTGTACAAATACAACGAAATAGCTTTCATAAAAAGTTTCTTTTCTCCCTTATGCATGTAAAATTCTTTGTTTGGCTACAGTTTGTTTATTCTTCTTTCCCCAGAATGCTGGAAATAGGTGAAGAACATTGAGTGGAAAGCATAAACTAACATTTTAAACACTTACTATATAATACGTACACATTTACTAACATCTATCCTGCAACTCAAAAATGTTTCCATTTCTAAATCGAACTGATTTGTAAAATTTTTATTTTCAACAATTTTGTAGAAAACGTCTGCCTTCCAAAATGTATCAATAAAAAGTTTGTTTCTAGTCCTACTACTGTATATAAATTATGTAGATATGCAAAGTTACCAAAAAATGGATCAACTATTAATCTGATGCCTGATTGCTTTTTAACTGCGTTAAAAATACACATTGACGACGTTTTGAAATAGAATACATTGTATATTAGGCTGTTCCGTCCTTGAATGACAAAAATAGGTTTTTGAGCTACACTTTCGTAAGAGGTATCAAAATTTGCATAATTTTACACAGATTACGGTAAAAGTTATAAAAATCGAATTACATGCCATCTTGAGGGCTCTACTTTTGAAAACGTTTTTAACAAACGCTTAAAATAAAAATACGAGATACAAATTTATTTTATTAATATATTTTATTCTTGCAATTGATGTACAAGAAAATAAAACTTGTAATAAATGACCAAAACTTAAAATTTAAACATATTTCTTTGACCAAAATTTGGAATTTCTGCACGTGATTTCAACCTGGTTCTAATAAGGCAATCCCTAGAAGCAGCGTTAGTTACACATTGAGAGGCTTCTGTTACCAGTTTAACACATCTTTCGACAGCTTGTGTGTGACAAGGAAAGTCATCAATTTCCATGCTGTTGTCTTTTGCCATGATTTGAAGGTCCTTATTGGAAATATGCCGAGGAACCGGCGGTTCTGTAACCCTACACTCGTGCCATATAATAATTTCGGCGTAATCTCCAGCAGGGAAGTTAGTTTTTGGTAGTTTAAATATTCTGTATTTAGTGCTACTTTCAGCTTCTCTAGCTTTGATTATTCTTTGCAATGCCAGATCTCGAATATTTTCTCTATCATCAAACAGCATAGATTCGTAAGTTAAGTAAAGACAAATAAATTCTTTATAAACGGTGTACGTTATAAAAGAACTCCACTGTGTCTAGCAAATTCATAGTCGCCAGTAAAGTGTTGTTGTTATACACAGTCGTGGCATATTTAGCTTAGGTTTCGAAATTAAGGATAGCGAAATATAATCATGAAAATAACTACTTTTCAAAACTTTGAAGATTGGTGAAGATATAGTTTCATTTTATTTTTAAAATCATTTTGGTAATCTACGATCAATTACGAAAATTTTAGGAGGTCTTGCCTTAGGGAAATCTAAAAAAAAATTTCGGGACGTCCTATTGTATATATTTGTTATAGCGGCTTTATGAAACACGATACTTTGTTCAAACACAAAGCAACTAACATTTTGGAAGGCAGCCAAAACGTATTTTTTAATTAGTTAACATTTTTTAACTATTTTCTTCAATCTTCATGTTCAATATCCATATGTACATTCAAATTTAATAATTCAATAAATCATATTGAATTTATGTAACAATTATAAACTATGAAACTAATTATTCAAGTTTAATAAAAATTGTTTATGTTAGGATCAGTGATGACTAAAGTAAAGCTCATTGACATGTTTAATTGAATGATTCCCCGGTGGTATAAAGTTGTACTGTGTTATATAGTTCAGTTTAAAGACTTTATAAAAATGTAGAAGTGTTGTTTTTAAACAATAAATGACTGCATAAAACATACATAACATACATATATAATTAGTCATTATAACCCTTAAGTCTTATTACAATATAGCTGCTCATATCACTTATGCTGTGCGTGTTAATTTTGAACGTCACTGGCGGGACCTACTGCCAGTAGTCTAGTAGGTGGTGTGCTGGCTTATTAGAGTGAGGCCACGGTTAATTCGAAATATTAAAAAATATTTCTTCGGCGAAAATTATTTCTTCTTCGACATATCTGGCAAAATCTCTGAGAGTAAATAAGATTGTCATGAAGAGTTTCTCAACAATTTGTAGTTCTGAATTTAATTTAAATTGTTTTTCCCGCCGCACTATGTGGCATTTTGCCTGAAAACCTGGCCGAAATAAATAGAAGTGTTTTATGAGTTAATGGCTGGAATTTTTTGAAAGTGTTAGTGATAATTATACCCAAGGATGAACCCAACTGATTTTGGTTCAAATCGGTCCGTTATTTCGCCTAGTTCCCATACAAATTCCCCTCGAAATTGCACTCATTCACACATAATTACGGGAATTATGCAACAATTATGATAAAATTGAGCATGGATCAGTTCTGTGTACTAAGAAATCATGGTGTAAAGGTTGGTGAAAATCGGATCACATTTGACCCTGGTCCCCATATGAAGTCCCCTTTAAAAATTCACATTTGCGCTTATAAATGGATTAAAAACATCGGCATCGTGATGAAATTCGGTATGAACGTGTATTTTGTAAATCTAAATTATATTACCAAATTTTGTTATTATCGGTCCACAATTGCCCCTTGGTCCAAAATAGGACCCCTTTAGCAATTATAATTGGCTTACAATTTTTTAACGCTAACTAAATGTGAATCATTTATGATCACATTTTATTATGATCGGATCATAAGTGCCCCTAGGTACCACATACGGTCCATTAAGAAAATCTAACATACATCTCATATTGTTATAATAGTCGATATACATACATATTTAATTAAGTTTTTAAACTTCTATGATAATTAATATTTATTCATAATATTTATTTTACATTATTTAATACTTAACTTAAAAATACTTAAAAAGTGAAACTAACTACAATCGTTAAAATTGTTATCATTTCATCATCAATGTCAGGAAGGAGTAACTTCATAGTATCTGATGAAAATGCTTTCCTATTCCTTCGCGATTTTTGTGTACTGCAGCTTATAAAAGGGTCGCTGCTTAAAAGTAACCTATTCAGAACATCTCGATTGGTATCGATACAACTAAATTACCTCGCATAATTCGTATGCCATATGGCTTTATTACACTGCGTCTAACTTTTTTAATTTAAAAAAAAGTAAAATTTTCAAAAAATCGCCAAAAATAATTGCGCAAATTTGCGCAAACATTTTTTTTTGTTCCTGAATGTAGAAAGTTCATATTTTCTTCTGTTATATAACATTAAACTACTAAAAACTACTTTCACCTTTAAAATCCTTATCTTTTTTTTTGGGTAGGGTGAAAAAATGTGAAATTTGTATTATTTTTAAATTTTGAACGAATAATTTTAACATCAATATATGAGATATATATGTATATATAAAACTAAAAGTAGCAGTTGCTCATACCTTTCAAATAAAAAAATCAATATAAAACCTCTATTCGTTTAGCCAGAAAAAAATATCATATAAAACTATTAAAATTTCAAAAAAACACCAAAAACGCATTTAATTTTCTTCACTTTCCTGACTTTGACATCGTCTCGAATCTACAAATCTCAACTCAAAGTCGTGAAAATTCACTATATAATGCAAAATTTTGTTTTCCATCGAACTGCGTACTCAGTTTCTTAAATTTCTTTAAATTCATTTTTGCCTTTTTGGCCAGCTTTTCAGGGTAAATGCCACATAGTGCGCCATTCTTGTATAAAATTAAAACACTCAACATAAGTGGCGTTAGAAGCTCGAACGAAATCGTAACTGAAGTATTGTAAAGCTCAATAATTTGCGTACGTATTATTACGAAAATGGAAATGGTGTAACATCGTTTAACATTAACCCTTCATTGCATGATTTTTTATTTTTTCGTGAAATAAATTACGCTGCTATAATTCAGGCTCTATATTAAGAAAAAAGTAGTCAAAAAATATTTAGTTCAAGTAATTAGCAGAAAATTAGTAAAAACTCATATGAAGGAAATTTCCATCAACATGCAAATCTACATGTTTAGCTCAGTACCAAGAAGACACAAAATAAAATATAGCTTTTTATATTATTTTTATTCCACATGATAATTGAAAAAACAATTATTGTTCTTATTTAGGCATAAATTTACTCCACATTTGCTACAAAATATTGTCGAATAGCCTTTGCAATTTGGATATTTACATCTGAGTGATTCTCGTACTTTTGGCCAATGTTCAAAACCATCTTTTCTAATATCTTTTGGGGGAGCAGGAATTGTAGAACCTCTTTTTCTCTTTGAACACAGTTCTTGCTCAATTGAACTGCTTGGACGGCCGCGCTTGGAATTCGTCCCTTTATTGCATAAAACACAGGCCAACTCATTTCTAAATTGACTCAATGTTAGTATATTCTTCTGAGGCAAATTTCTTTCCCCAGCATTTTTTTTTTATAAATTATCCAAGAATTTATAACTGCAAGATCAAATAAATGAAAAAAAAATTCGCAAGTACCACTTTTTTGACCTTAATGTAATGTGGTTTCTTCCCAGAAAGCTGTCCATAAGATCTACGCCTCCCATGTGTTTATTGTATTCTTGGACAACAAATGGACAGGTTATGCTAATTTTTTCTTTTTTGGTTTTATCAATTCTAGTAGCTTGAGATAAAGGCAATGCTTCAGCTGTTCGAGAGGATTCCTGTTCATCTATAGCATCGTCTTCTTCGACTTCGTCCTCTATATTATCCTGGATGTTTTCCTCTTGCAACACTTTTGCAATTTCAACAGCGTCTTGGTCCTCTTCATCAGAATTTTCAACATCAAGACCATCTTCTGATAGCAAACCGTCTTCAACCTGAGCCAAAAACGTTTCAATATCTTCTTCATTTAAATATTTCTAAAAAACAGTATTTTGTAGTTTATAACAAATAAGTTTTTGCAATACATTATAAATGCTGCGAGTGCATAATGATGTAAATTTCCATCATATAGTTTTTTGAAATAATAATAGGTATTTAAAAAAAATTGTAAAAAATGTTACTAAAACATTTAGAACTAACCTTTTTTCCACTCATTTTCGATTTTTATTTTAAAAAATTTCGTCCGACCTTTTTTAAAAAACACCAAAAGGACTTAAGTTTTTGCACACTTTACCAAATAGCAATGGAATAAAACAAAACCAACGTATTTGTGGGGAATTCGCTTTTTTTACTTAACAATAGAATTCAGTGTGTGAACTACTTATGTGAGATGTTGCCGACATCAAGCAATTCTTACCACACTGTTTCCATTCTTTTTTTTTTCTTGAAAAAACGTTATGATGGAAATTTCCATCACGATGCAATGAAGGGTTAAAATGATAAGTTACACAAACAACGAACTTGTTACAAGTAAAACAACAACATCGAGATAGAGTTCTCAAGAAGTCGAAACCCCGAACGTTCGACTTCCAGAACCTTCATTAGACTGTTTACGTGGGCACACAAAGAGGCAAGACAAATCAAGCAACTAGTAGTAAGAATTCAGTCAGTCTTGTGTGAAGACGCGTTGCATGTGAAGAGAACAGTCGTGGGTTGAAGATCTCCGTTGTAAAGATCTGCATTGTAAGCAAAGAAGAATAACGAACAATCAATTATTGTTTTATACGTCAAGATATATATTGTTACATAAATCGAAACGACCTAATATCGTTTAACAATAAAAACGTAACAATATAGTGGCACACAAAAATAGTCCGAACAATAAAAAATTTAATTGAACTTAAACACCAATTTATTTTCATTTTATTTGCAATCACCGAACTCATAGTCTAAACGTTTTTAAAAGGGTAAAAATGTAAGAGTATGTAACATACTGATCCGGGTTACATCCCTTAATTGTAGGCCATAATCTCAACTTGGTGGGGAATAAATCTTTAAGTGGGAAACTTCTCAAACCAAGAAACTAGATTTAAAACGACAGAGAATATGGAACGAATGAAACAATAACAGAGTGAATTTGCAGTCAAAGATGTGATTTCTATCAAATTGAAAAAAGTGTTATAGCGTTGTTTAAAGTAGTTACAATTAAGAATGTTTGAGGACAAAAATGAATATAAATATCTATATACTAGAAATTATTAGAAAAATAAAAAAAAATTTGCGGTTAAAAAGTCTTCACACAACGGCATATGTAGATTTTTTTCTGTGACTGTATGTATATAACCCTAAAAGAATTATCTGATGACACTGTTACGTGCAGTACTGAAATTTTACCAAATAAGTTCGTGATTTTTGCATCTGAAAAGGACCACATTTTTAACAAAAATTCAGATTTTTCGGAACATTCTGTCATTTTTGCAGATTCAAGTGGTATGTCAAAAATTAGATATTTATCTAAAAATATATTTACCCTTTAATTGATTAATTGTGAGATTTTAGAAAGAAAAACAAATCCCTTATTCACCATCAAACGATCCCTGTACTGTTTAGTTGTATTTTGCTTAGTACTGGCAATAACTTAAATATCTTTAGTTTCCCGAATGGATATAAAGTTTAGAAGATCGTAAGTAACAAAGCAGTTTACAGCACAGACAGTTAATGTCAAATCATGCTGCAAGAAGCAATACTACTGATCGAGTTGACAGTGAGTTATTATAATAACAAAATACGGGGATCTGGTATTACAAACGTGTTCTTATGAGAAGTGGCTTCAAGAGGTTTAGCTTTTTTAAACATTGAGGTCTCAATATAACAAAAATTATTTGAAATGCCTTGAACTTATAAGTCAATTCGACTTTTTTCTCACCGATCACATAAAAAGCTATAGAAAGTTTGTAACAAGCCATATTTGTCTGCAAATATTTCTAATGAATTTCTTAATGCAATGCGGGAAAATTTTAACAGACAATTATCAATGAACTAAAAGTATCATAGTATCACTCTATTAGTGTGAATTCTACACCGGATCTGTCTCGTGTTGACAAACTAACCATTATCGTGAGATACCTTAAAGAAGATGAACATATTGAGTGATTTTTTCGCTTTTACAAATGGCTGAACATTATTGTCAAACTATATCAGAGACAATTTTAAAATTTTAAATTCATAATATTTCTATAGAAGATTGTCGCGACCAAAGTTATGTTAATGCATCCAATGTGCCTGAGAAATATAATGGTGTTCAGAAAAAAAAGAGCAGCACATTCACTTAATTTAGTGAGAGTTCAACGTTCTTAAAGTATACAGTTTGGGTTCGTTAAAAATTGTTAAATTACTTTCGACTTCATCTAAAGTGTGATCATGTTTGGCCGGAAATAA
Organism: Sarcophaga carnaria; assembly: GCA_958299815.1. Classification (NCBI taxonomy): domain Eukaryota; kingdom Metazoa; phylum Arthropoda; class Insecta; order Diptera; family Sarcophagidae; genus Sarcophaga; species Sarcophaga carnaria. Next base: position 69,497,863 of record OY283153.1, on the reverse strand, counting down.
AGTTCTGATACAAGATGGTCTTCCCGGGCAATTGATATTAATGCCCTGCAAAATGGCTACGCTTATATTTCAGAAACTTTAACATCAATTGCAAATGACATAGATCAACCAGGAAAATAAAGAATGGCAAAAAATATATAAATATTATAGACAATTTCTCTTATGGATATATGGAACGGGTTTTTGGGCACTTTTTAAGATTTCTTGTACGTTACAACAATATTTTATTCATATCTGGTAGATTATGTGAGTAATGTTCGCGACAACCAATAGGAGACTGCTGCTAAAGCAAAATACTCAAATGTAGAAAAAATATTTTTACGGCGACTGCCTCTCAGCAGATTTCTGAAAAAACCCTGAAAGTAAATAAAATTGCAATGAAAAAGTTTCTCAAGAATCTGTCGTTCGTTGTCGACTTGAAACTGCAGGTAATGCCACTTAGTTATAAAATTAACACACACAACTTAAGTAGTGTGAGAAGCGAGATCGTAATCCTGACTAAAGGGTTGTACCAATTATGCATGTGTGTGAGATACTAAAACATATATCCATATATATAATTTTTTTGATATTCCTTAACTAAATAAAACAGGATAGTATGTACTTATTTAACCGTAGACCGAGCCTTAAAAAAACTTCATAATTCCAGCTTATGTATCACTTTTGATACATATGTAGTACATACTTGTAGATTTTGTTAAAAAAATTTATTATTTGAATTCGTTTTAGTAAAACTATTTATTTACTATTATTACATTTTATTATCACTTTTATGTAATTTGCGCCAAAATTTTTGAAATGATGTACATTGGCATGCTTTTTTACATAAAAATCAAGCACTTCATGTCAATTTGGTTTTATTTCTTTCTAAATGGCAATAATTTGACGTCTAGTACCCTGCTTTGTAGCGATTTATAAGTTTCCGATTGCTTAGATAGGACAGCTTATTGTCACTCGCATCAGTAACACTCTCAGTTGAGGTCTGGGTGAAACCTGATGGTACAAACCATTCTTGTGATTCGTTAGAAATATTTGTTGTCAATGTCATGTAACGTAAAAAAAGTTTCCTGTTGCAATAGAACATCGATTATGTTAATAACAATTTTCTCTCTTTGATTCCTCTCTTGTTTCCCGAACACGGGTTTCCCCAAATAATGCTGTAAGTAGTTGCTACGCACTTAGCATGTACTTGAATCTAAAACTGCCAATTCGACTTCGGTGGACCACGAAATTTATAACGACCATCAAATTTAACTAGTTACTAATCTACAGCGACAAAATTAAATATGAGTTGAAAAGTTAATAAAACAAAACAAAAGGAAAGAAAACATAAATCAATACCAAGCATTATTCCGTAAATCTCTTTATGAAGCTTGATTTATACAAATATACATACATACATACATAATTGGTCATTACAAAACTTCAGTCAGGATTACGACCTAGTTTCTCACACCACTTATGTTGTGTGTGTAAATTTTATATATGAGCAGTGGGACCTGCAGTTTAAAGTCGACTCCGAACGACAGATTTTGGAGAAACTTTTCATGGCAATTTTATTTACTCTCAGAGTTTTTGCCAGAAATCTGCTGAGAGAAAGTCGCCGAAGAAATACTTTTAGTATTTTTGTTTTGATGTCTGGCCTGTGGCTCGAACCCTGGCTTTACGTCTAATAAGCCAAGGTAGTGTACCTACTAGACTACGGTGACCTCAAATAGAAATACAATACAATATACAAATATCCTTAAATTAATTTCCCTAACAATCACTGTAAGTATTCCATCATTAAGTATTAAATTTCAATTAAAATCGCTCGAGGTAATTTTCATTTATCCACAATAAAACTAAAAAGTTTATGAATTATGTTGCTAAACAACTTTAATTTGAGATGAAAATGTTCCAAAAAGGAACATAAAAACATCATTTGCATCATTTTTTAAATATATTTTCTTTAATTTTCTTACCTTTTAGGCGAACAAAAAATTTAATTTTTAAAATTCTTAAAAAAGGATATATCGGCTGCTGTGAAAGTATGATAGCTAATTCCAAACTATTTATACAGTATTATTTCTTACATAAAACTACAAGTTGTGTGATAAAAGTTTTATGAAAATGGTTAAAATTTTCTAACATAAAATTAAGATAAATATTTTTTTTAGAAAAAAAAATCCTTTTCATTCGAATTTCAAAAAAGGCTTTAAGCATGGTTATTAGAGTCTGAAAGACTTTCAGCTCATTTTACGAAAAGGCATAATAGGTGTAAATGTATCATTATCAAGGCGAATGATTCTGTTATTCTGTTATACGTACGTAGTTGACCGAAATATTATCATCTGTAATAAAACATGGGACGAAATACATTGTTCTAAAGTTTATCTGTCACGTGAGATAAATATGAGAAGAGCAGTAAGAAAGACTCTACAACATTTCAGGAAACAGCTGCTAGCAATCGGCGTGAAAATTGGTAATATTTTTTCATCCCAAACTACTAAAGGCAGTTTGTTCTGTTCCATGTAATACCATCTTTGGCAATAAACATCCTGTTGTCATGTTTGTTGCTGCCAATACTTCTTCAGTTCGTAAGACGAGCTTCTATTTTCTTCTTCTTAAAAGTCTTTAACAGCAGGAATATTACGTATATAATTAATATATAATCGGTCTTTACACCCTCTCGTTTTAAATTGGAAATGTCTGACCTGAGGTTTGAACCTAGGTCTGACGTCTAATAAGGTAACACGCTACATACTAGACTACGACTACTCCAATCAATATCAAGAACATATCAAGAATAGAAAATTTAATCTTTTCACTTTCGTCCCACACTTAAGTCTCAATTCTTTCTTTAAAATCATAAATATTGTATTATTTACGCTAAAACTTCACAAAATCTTTGATATATTAAAAAATTTCAAACACAACACCAAAGAATCTCTAGGAAAGTCGTGTGTATCAAAAATGATACATAAGCCAGAATTATGTAGTTTTTGAATTTTGTAACCCCTGTTTGAAATTTTCCCTTTTTATTTGGTTTAAAATAATGGCGATAACAATAGTAACGAATTCAAAAAATAACTTTATGAATTAAAGTTATATCGTCTCAAAAATTAAAATGTATCATTTTTGATACAAAGCTCGATCTACGGTTAACAATCTAAAAAATTATAACATCAAAGCGTTCTTCTTCGTTTTATTTTCGCTGTCCAGGGCGGCCCGACATTTTTTGTGCATCGGGGCCCCGTCAAGCCTCAAGACGGACTTGCTGCAACGAATGTAACCTATTTTAAAACATATATTTACTGAATTATTGGAAATAGAGTCTTCAATACTCAGTTCTTTCAACACTCAAATTGCAAATATTAAATTCTCTAGTAAGTGCAAATGCTACAATATTGCTATGTTATGGTTTAAAGATATATGTATCACTGTAAATGCATTTTAATGAAGGCACAGATTACATCGAGTCTTTCAACAGGGACTTCCGGACTCTGACAGTCGACAACGGCCATCTTATTAATGTTTCATCTTGATTATTAGTTGTCAATCATCGCATTGAACAAGACGTGCAAGACGTAAAGGGTAAGGTACCGCGAGCTTTACCCATTTTACGATCATCATAATCGTTTTATCTAGATAGAGGACTATTCGCAATTTGTTGAATAAAGTCGAATCGACTGATTTGGTAAACTGTTAACCAATATGAATACGTCGACGAAACCCAACATCTATAGAGCACATTGTCGCTGTCCGTGATACAATTATTATGTTTTCCAGATCAGGATGATAACCAACTTGTTCTTGGTCTAAATTGGACAACCTCTTAAGATCCAAACTCATTTTTTTCGTAGATTTTTTGTATTAGTTTTTTATTCTCTTAACATTTTAAGGTTTATCTCACAAGTGGTGTGTGGTTCAAAATATGTATATAATTCTGTGGCTTTCGAAAGGAAAAAAATAGCCTGAAAAGTGATTATTTTAAAACCAAAAAAGTGCTGAAATTAGTATGTTGTTTAGAAAATTATCATTGTTGTTAAAGGAAAGGAGAGCTAACCATATACAAGACAAAAGTGTACCAACACATGCTATCCAAACCTATAAAGACCAACAGTAGTAGTAATAATAGAATCGAGTGGTGTGAGCTTAAATATCTCATGTTGATCTAAAGCATGGAGTGGCACCAATCCAACTTGTAGGTTTGGTAAAATTAAAGCCTGCTTGTTTGGTCGGTTGTATGGTTGGTTTGACGATAGAGGCGGTAACAAAAACATGTTTTTTAAATCTGCAGCCTTCACTCCGACTACAGTCAACTGTCGGCCTATTTGGTTTTGTTTGTTAATGTTGTCTATGCATTCGTTCGCCTTTTAATTCTTGTGCGTTTGTTCTGCAAAAACTAGTTTAAAGGCGGATGTTGTGTTGGAATGCCTGCAGCATTTTCCCAAAAGGAGAAAATATTCACAAAATATATATAATTTATATAAACTTCCGACTTTGTAATTTTACCCTCAACTTTCTCTCCTGTATGGTACACACAGACAATCTACATAATTTCGATTTGGCTTTCGCCATTAGCATCCCTTTGCTTCTCACTTTATGTTTCAGGGTTTACTTTGCATGCAAGCCTGTTTATATATTCTATTTTGTGTTGCATTTTTTTTGGCTATAAATAACACATCTAAGACTGATTTTAGGGTGGCACAATCTAGACACTGGAATTTAAAGTAAACAGTATAGAGGAAATTAATAACAGAGTTTACATATGTCAAAGTGCCAAAGAGCCACTTTAATACATTGTTCATATAGCCATAAGCGCACATATACTGTGAATTTCAACATAATCCTTAAATATTATTTAATGCTTGTCTGTCTGTACTTTTATGTTGCCATGTATAGATAATCCTGAAGAGATGGTTCTAATCTGAATATCATAAATTGCATTGCTAAAACAACAGAGTTTATGTGTGCGAAACAAGCAACTCTTGCCGCACTACGCACATTAATCTCAGTGATGTGGTGGCTTTAAAAACAAAATAAATGTCACAAATGAAGGAGGGTGGGTCAATAAGTCCATGAATGTTTTGAATTTCCTGCACGTAACAGACATCTGTTAGTTGAATCCTGTCAGAATTTGAACAAGCTGCATCATTTGTCTCTGATATATACATCGATTGCATTGTACCATATAATTTGAAAGGAAATTAACTTGGAAGTCTGCAAATCTACAATAAGAGTAATAAGAGAATCTAATTTTTGCATAACCACGCAAAACCTAATAATAATGCCGAAGATTACGAATAAGCCAAGCCAAAAAAAAAATTGGACTAAGCAATATAAGTCATATAATCAGATATTTAAAGAAAAAAATTTTATAATTTAGTGTTTGCATTGAAGGCCAGATTAAATTAAGGCGTCTATTAGGTAATAGCTCCTAATTAATCCATATTTCGTAGTGAGTTCAAATGAATTTGTCGCAGTGTAGTTGGTAGATAGACGTGACATAACGAATGAAACCACAGGTCAGACATCGCCAACAAAACCAAATGTGAAAAAATATTTCTTAGGCGACTGCCTCTCAGCAAATTTCGGGCAAAAAGTTTAACAAAAATCTGCCGTTCGGAGTCGACTTTAAACTATAGGTCCCGCCAGTCATGTATAAAATTAACACGCACAACATAAAGAAGTGAGAAGCTAGATCGTAACCCTGACTAAAGGATTGTAATGATCAATGTATGTGTATAGCAATACAAGACATAATTTATTTTAATTTAATTAATCGACGTTGTTTAAGAGGCTGATTAACTTCCCGTATTAATTCCTAGTGGAGTGACTGTTAGAAAATCTCCAGCTACCTCTATAACTTACATGATATACAGGCACCGAGACGATTCACTGTTAAGCCGTTAGGCCACTATGTGGATGTCTGACTTGGTGCAGGCAGCATTTAGAAGTGTGGAGCTTCATTGTTGTATCTACAAACATCTACTTCTGTACTACATGCCACGTTATCCGAGGCTGCTTACTTAAATACTTAATTGGTCATTACAATACTTTAGCCAGGATTACGAACTAGTTTATCAAACTACCGATGTTGTATGTTATAATTTTTTCCATGAGAGGCCTGACTTACAGTTTAAAGTAAATTACGAACTACTTTATTTATTCTCAGAGCTTTTGCCAGAAGACCTTCCTCTTAGAGGTCGCTAAAGAAATATTTTTTGATATTTCTTTTTAGACGATATGTTTGAGCTAGGAGTTAAATCTCGGACTTGCTTCTAACAAGCCAACGCACTACCTAATAAACTAAGGCGACTCCTTGGCTGCTTATTCAGTACGAATCTCATATTTTAAAGACATTCATTACCACAACATGTGTCCCACCGATGGCTTCCATTTAGCAACATGGAAAGACGATAAAGGGGAAAAACTAATGACAATATAAGAACCACTACAATAAAAAAAATAACTGAGCAGCATAAGAATAGTCCCAAAAGATAAGCTAACAGTACGTCAATTCATAAATCAGTTTTCTATTACAATAATAAATATTTGGCTGTACACACATATGTTTTTTGTGTATATAATAAACTGGACACAGAATATTTCCAAAAATAACTTAAAACACATGAAAACAAAGGGCACAAATTAGCCATGATAACGAACATTCAAGCTTTTAGAATATAAAAGACAGTGATTTATTGGTCGCGTCATCTGCGTTTTATGAGTTGGCCCCTTCTCATGTTTGAACGCCCACTCTAAAATAGTTTGAAGAAAATATACGCCGTAGCTTTAATGATGTCGCAGTGCTGACTGCCAAAAAACTGCCATTGTTATGGTTTACAAATGATAGTCTTTAATGAATGAAACTTCCATAGTGTGCTTTAAAAAGATAACCTAATATAACTCAAAATCACATAATTCTGTATTTTTTTTTTGCTATAGATACATACATACACCTACATAGTTTGTTTATGTGCAGATCTGATTGTGTACACCAGCTTATTCTTAAATATTCAAACATGCACTTGTGAATTTTCTTTTCTTTTAACAAAACAGCTTTTGATAGAATTATAAAAGTTTGGTAATATAACTGAAAAATATATAATTTATGAATGTTTAACGGCACCACTTGTTTAATCATTATTTCAAATCAGCGATTCTTAAGCTATCAAAATTAGCCAACATTGTTTGGTTCGGTTGTGCACATCATAATTGTCTTTTAAAGATGGATCTTTCAAACATCCGTATAACAACATTTACAAGAAGTTTTGTTGACATACTTTTTAGTGAAAAGTCCGTGTCATCATTGGTTGTGGAATTATATATCAAAAACACAGTTGGTCAATTCACACAAGCCATTGTATCGTTGTATTCATTGTATTGTTGGAAGAACATACAACAGTGTATGATTATTGTTGATATTTTTCATATAAAAATCCGATACACTTATACACATTTTTTCCATATGTTTTTAAAAGTTGTATTGGTTTCGTGCTATCAAATTGCGTGAATGAAAAAAATGTGTATATGTTTTCATATGTTTTTAAAAAGTTGTGTTGGTTTCGGGCTATCAAATTGTTTGAATGCCACGAGATACACAATACAGCATAGCATTGAGCGTTCACAAACAAACAAAAGTATTCAATACAACATACACGATACAAAGTCGTGTAAATTGCCCAAGTGTTTTGAGTGGTATCCGCGTTTCAAGAAAGTTGTGTTTGACATCTATGACAAAGAGAGTGGGTACAGCAAAAAAGTTTGGAGACCAAATCTTATGGTGCGGTATCTTAAGAAATGAGCTTCCGTAAATATTAAATTGGTGGTATCAACGGTCGGTTAATACGGCTAATGGCTTCTTGTGTTTTATAAATCGTTGGTTAAAAGAATTTGAGGACCCTTAAATAACTATACATATATTTACATCTTTAGCGAGGCCCAAATTTGAGTATGATTTCGTGATTTAGAATCCTCAGAACAATGTATATTTAAAAAAATTTAATCTGTTCAAAAATAGTTTCTATTATAGTAGCATACATTCAGCTCATCTTTTAGGAATGTTATATATCAGTTTACCGATAAGGCAACATCGTTCTTATGAACCGCTGTATCATAAAGCTTATACGTCAAACTTCCTTAACTTTTTCTACATAACTGACTTCTCTAAAAACTGCAGAAAGTTTAAAATGGCTTACTTATATTTGTATTTCAAACTGTCAAGAGTACGGTTGTTTTGAATGTTTATGTGTTTAAAATTGTTGTAGTATGTATTTTCTGAGTTGTTAATTTAATGAACAATAAATTTAAATAAACAAACTAAAATAAAAAATAAAAAAACTTTAAAAAAATAATCTAACAGGGCCCAAAAAGATTCATATATTTAAGCACCTAGAGTACGAGATTCTCTGTCGTGGGCACAAAATAAACAGCTAGAATAGAAATATAGTGTGTTGCATTATGATAACGCCAGTCCACAGCAGAAACTGGGAGTTTTATACTGAGAAGTGTTGCTGCATCTATCTTACACTTTTATCGCTGTAGAACTGCCTTCATTGTGTAAATTTATTCTTCGGTAGAGGTCTGAAAAACATTAGCTGTTACGTTTTTCATTTCGAAAATAATAAAGTTTTACAGAATATTATCGAACAAAACGGCTTACATACGGTCAAAAATAATTTATTTCAAATATAAGAAAATTATTTTTTTTTTAGTCAACTTGATAACCAAAGTATCTTAACGACTAAATACATAATCTGAGTAAATTGGCAATACAACATATTCAACAACAAAAGAAATATTCAATTATAACTATAAGCTTTAAACGTAAGTCATTTGTGATGTTTATAATTTCGACAGAATTTATTGGTATTCTTTATTTGTCCATTGACGTAATGAATCTTCTACTAAAAATTATTACTTTTTTGTGAGCTTCATTTAATCCAACATTACAATTTACTACAGTTTTAATTAAAATGTTTCATTGAACGTCAAATAAATGTAGCGATGAAAACCAGGCATGAGTGTATATCACTCACATTTACTGACTACCACATACAATAATATTTCATACATATGTATTGAATTTTTCTTTATAAGCTAGAATTCCTCATGCTGATGCATAATAAATAATAATTAGTCCTCTTATACACGTGATTATGACGTGATTTTTAGAACCTAAATTTTATAATAAGAATTTATTATATGCTCTAGGAGAGAGAGAACTTAAGAGAGAACTTAATTTAATAACATTTTTAATTTCCTGAAAATTAAGAAAATCTTTTCACTTGGAGTAAATGCTACTTTTATTATGATGTTACATTACGTTTACAAATTTTAAAAATAAAAGAATTTCTGCACTTCTGAACGTTATTAACTGATTTATTTAAATCAACTATTTAACAACTGACAACACAGCGCTATCAACTTTATTCACGATCTTTATTAACAAAGATCAAAATTTCGATGCTCAATGTCTTTGTGCTTAACGCACATTACTAATCACAGATCCTCCCCTTTTAATATCTGGAAAAAATATCTTAGTATTGCAATTGAACCATAGTAATCAACTGGTGCAACCAATGGAACGCAAAACTTTTTAAAATGTGGATCATTTTATAGCGTTCAAAGTACTTTCCAAAGCCTAAAGTTCGTAGAAGAGAAGGGAAAACCGAGCGGGATAAGTTCACACCTTGATATACTCGCAAAGTTTATTTGTCCTTCGTTCGTCGCTTACCGATGGCTGTATAAGCAGCAACAAAATATCAAGAGCTAGTTAAAGTCAATTTTGAACGAAAAGAAAAATACTTTGCAAAATACTTTCAACGTGCAAAAATTTGCAAAAGATAGTACAACTTGGTATTATAGATGGTAACTGACAACTAACATTTTATTAAAAAAAATAAATATGTTTGCCAATTATTGTTTCAACGTATCTCTATATATTCGATGGCTTCAAACATACAGAGGTAGTCATAAGTATTTACACAAAAGAGCATTTTTACGTTTTTCTTAAAAAAGGTCTCAGTATTTTTTACTGGAAGAAAATTTTGGAAAAATTTTTTTACTATTACCTAGCTTGGAATATGTAGAAGCAATTAAAATAAAATTGGAAAAAATAACTGTTCTTAGTACTAAATAAAAAACAAATAACCATATGCTTATAAGTTGTCAAAATTATTTACACACGTTTTATTCTTTTCAAAAGTATTTACACAAGACTTAAGTCCGGTCGCAATCTATATTTCAATTATTTTTTTTTTTATTTTGACATAGTTTATTAATAAACTTAGCTAGTACTTTGTAATAACGCCTTTTGAATCAATGACCGCCTGTAATTTTTCTGGAATTGAGTTAATTAAGTTTTTGGCAAATTCGGGAGTCAAATTTGACCAAATTTCACTAATTTGTTGTATAGCCTCTTCGCGTTTTCGACTTTTATCTATAGTTCTATGATATTTCATGAAAGTCCAAACATTTTCAATAACGTTTAGGTCAGGGCTCTGAGAAGGCCATGGAAGAACAGCCTGGTCTACGTTTTCTAAGAATATGGTAGGTAACCATCCTTTATGGCAAGGGGCATTGTCGTGCTGTAAAATTCATTCACTGGTTCACAGACTGCTTTAAAGTCCCGTCTATCGGTACCAAATTCCAAAACCGTAATATGATTTGTGTAAATACTTATGATTACCTCTGTATGTACATATATTTATTTCAACAGCTAATGATAACTTTTCGATAACAGATAGTGGTTGTTTGAAGCCTCCATCTAACAATACGTCTGTTCGAGGGTAAAATGAAAGTAAAATAAATCTCACAAAACGGTAAATTTACCAGAAATACCATGAACGCGAAGAACAAAATTTCGTGACCAAAAATAAACGACAAAACTTTGGGTCATTGTCCTGCTGGAAGACCCATTTGAATGGCATACCTTCTTAGGCATACGGCAGCATTGTATTTTTCAAAATTTCGGTGTAATCAGCCGATTTCATTACATTCTGGATACGATATAGAGGACCCACACCATAATAAGAGAATGATACCCATACAATGATGCTACCACCACCCTGTTTTACCGCCTTTAAATTATATTTTGGATTGAATTATTGATGGATAGGTCTTCTTACATGGTAAGACGCGAAGAATTCAATCCAATAGAAAATATGCCATACAAACGGGTCTTCCAGCAGGACAATGACCCAAAGCATACGGCAAAGTACACAAGGAAGCGGTTCCAGGACAAAAAAATTAATGTTTTAGAATGGCTAGCACAGTCCCCTGATTTGAATCCAATAGAAAATTTGTGGAACGAAGTTAAAAGGGCAATCAGGGGAAAGTGTCCAACAAATTGCGACGAGCTTTGAAAATGTTATACAGGATGCTCGGAATTCAATACCCCTGCATGTTTGTCAAAATTTGGTCGACTCAATGCCTAGAAGCTGTGCTGCTGTTCTGGATAACAAAGAATCCGCAACAAAGTACTAATGTGGCACTAAGGCTTCATTCAACAATATTCAGTACAAATATCTATTTAGTTTTACTTAGGTTACTTATAGCTTTAAGATTTCCTGAAGTGCCTTTATTTTTTTCACATACATACAAAATCATAAAAAAATCAAAATATGTTATACGAATAGCAAAAATTTTGTTTTTAATCTTTTTTCTACCGTTTAAGAAAAAATAAGTCGTTTAAACAAGAAAGAATTTTCGAGTTTTTATTCGGTTTTAAATATAATGTAAGTTTGGGTGGGTAGTGTCCTTATTATTTTTCACATCACTGTACGTCTGCAAAATTTCCTCATTGTCTTAATCCGATTCACTTGATGAATCCATTAATTCATCAACAATTAATTTTAATGCAGTTTTATCCATTAAAACTCATGAAGCATTGTCGCTAACTGCATTAGTTTCCTTAAAAACAATTCCCATTAATATGAAGACAGGAAACATTACTTAACGAAAAGGAAAAAAATTTACAAAATAAATTTCAATAAATTTATTTTTACTTACATTTTTGGACCATTATTGAGCTTAATATTTCATATAAAGTTTCAATTAATAATTGTGCAATAAATACGCAAATTGTTATAATATTGAGCAAAACTTAAAATGTGGCACTGTCATAAATGTGTTTAGTGAAGAACGTTACAACTTATGTAATACTCGCTTGGAGTGGAATGAAAATCCATATGCCAGAAAACGAGTAATATTCCCCAACATACCGAATCATATCAGGCAACGCCAAAAATGTCCAAAACAATGATTTTATATCACAAAATATGCAAATCAGGATACAGAACCTGTGCTCAGGGCAAATAACTTCCCGCAGTCGTTAGGGCAGATTACATGCATTCCTCAGTAAAAAAAAATTCTAGATAGGAGTAAATCTTCAAAAATATTTTTGATGTATTTTTTAATAGAAGTCGTAAAAGCAAATAGCGGTGTTATAATGTTATATTCAAGAAATTCTGATACAAAAATTTTAAATGTGTAATTTTTCACGTCACGGTAGGTTTAGTGTTAATTGTTATAAAAAAATAAAAAATTTGTTATTTTCCAGCTGTCAAATGATTATTGAATAAGCCTGAACACTTAAAATAATTTTGTCAATTAAACGAATATTGACTCAATTAAAGTTCATGCCTGAACATAGTATTACAATCTCGCATTGCTTAATTTTATGTTATTATGTTATGTATTTATGTTATACTGTTCTTTTTATTTTATTTCACAAATTTTTATATTTCTGATTAGATTTAAACACATTAAACTTATCTTTTCAACTTTATGGTCAAAAGTCAATGGTTGAATTATTGCCTATTATATGTGTGTATGTGTACTTAAGGACATAATTATATCAAATTCTTTAGTAGTTGGGCAGAAAATGATTGTTTATTTTTGACTGTTGTTTTTGTCTAGCGTTCTAAAAAAATGTGAACAAATTTCACACATTCAATGACACCATCCAGCTAACACGATACTTCCCAAAATTTTTTGTTTCAATTTTGAAGCTGTAAGTTTTTGCCCCTTATTCAACTTAAGAATATAGACATTTTATTTTATTTTAAGTGACTAAAAATTCCAAACAATTTGGCATTTGGCAAACTTGCTATTTGCGACATGTCCAAGCTCGTAAAGTTGAAAAAAAAAACACATTATTTGGTGTATAAAAATTGCATTGAAAAGAATATACTCAAGCTATGTGATGTGATAGAAAATATTCTCAAAGGACATACGTACAGTGAAAGCTCTCATAACAAACACCTCCATTAAGAAGACCACCATATTGAAAAAATGTTATCAAAAGCATTATTTTCCTTTAACAATTCAAAACAGTTTATAGAAAAAAGAACTGATTTGCGTTCGTTAGTTGGAAAAGTCAGATAACATTTTCAGAAGCAATTAGAACGACATACTAGATTTCAAAGAAAAATTGTGCTTTAGTTGCTAGAGCTTACTAAATTGTGTGATTCGTGTCATATCGATGGCAATTTAGAGATCGCCTCAGGAATTCCTAAATATAATTCTGTGGTTCAAAGCAATAACAGTCTAAGGGCCATTATTACAACTTGCCGTTAACCCAATTAAATAGAAGTGATCATTAAGCTAAAGGGAGGATCATCTAACCTTTAACATTTAAAGGTCACTTCATGTCAAATTACTTTATGTCACTTTATGTTTAAACTTGCCATATTATATATTATTTTCATTATGGCAACTTCAACAAAACTTCAACTTTAAACAAAATGAGCATATACAGTAAAAAACGAAGCCCGCGGTTGCCACTGCGTTAAAAAAACTTGTAGACTTGAGCAGTTTTATCGACATTGCTTCGGCACTGCCGTATTTTTGAAAAATTGTATCTGTAAGTTGTAATAACGAAAATAAGTTAAAGGCAACTTTACAGTTCCCTTTAGCTAAAGTTACCTTTAACTAAACCCAACTTTAACGGGAAGTTATTATAATGGCTCTAAATCAGCTTAGGTCAATGCGAGTTTTGTACGCTATACATGAATATATATTCATATAAGCATATGAAAACCCGTTTATCTAACAATATTTTTTAAAAATTATCTAGAAAAACATGTTCACCTAAGTCGTATTGAAGTCGCATTACATTTATAATAAGCGCCTAAATATAACAAATGCGACTTTCATTGTCGTTTTTGAGCTTAGGCTTGCCGTATAAGTATCTTTAATTTTGCAATAAAGTTTTTCTAACGCACTTTCTCAATGTTTTCAGAAACACTTCTTGATATAAAATGCGATTTCTCTAGAAACAATTACTTTCGACTGAGGCTGTTATTGCATGGAAACACAGAATTATTTCAATGAATTTATGAAATCAAAACAAAACAAACGCTTTACATATCGGGTGGTTTATCAACGCAAATTTATAAAAAAAAAAATTCGTGATGTACGGCAACGTCAAAAATGCTAATTTTTACATTTCAACATGAATAGACGAATAAACGAACAACTTTGTCCACCACAGAAAATTGTTATCAAAATTCATTCGGTGTCGCAAATTTGTCCCGAACACATGACTTTCATTCTGGGATTTCTATGTCAAAAATAAAATACAAGATATATTTCAATATGCCCGCTACCTGCCGGAATTAATTAATTTTTCCAGATGAGTGAAAGACTAAACATAATAAAAGATAGATCTGTTCGAAATTTTATAAGGCAATTTTAGAATTGATCAATTACAAATGAAAGCATTTAAACAACACAATCTGTTTGTTCTCTTGATTGAGAATTGTCTCAAAAATTGGTAGAGCGTTATAATTGTGAAAACTTATTACAGTTATATTTTTTTTATAGTAAAACTGCTGTTTGTCATTGTCTCTTGCAAACATTGCTGTCATAAATGACAGTGTCTCAGATGTCGAAAAAATTCGACATCGCACAAATTGCATGAAGCACTACTAAGCGTAAAGATCTACAGCTTCATGTGTGCAAAATTCAGCTTAATCAAGCGTTTTAAGCAGCAAACAATTGCGATTCTTTCAATAGGTAATAGAAGAAAGCGAAGTCAATGTGAATTTAAAAAAGAGCATCTTCTCTGATGAAACTCATTTCCATCTTAGTGAATACACAAAATTGTAGAATTTCGATGTCAGACAATCCTCAAGCATTCCATAGGAAAGAAATGCACACACAGCGAGGATTAGACGACGAAATTAGGACTTACGTTTTCTATAATGAGGTAGTAATTACAGTGCATGGGAACATGAGTTCTTGACGCAGCTGGACGGCGTAAATCTGGAGGACGAGTACATGCAGCAAGACGGCTGTAAGGGTCACACTGCTTGTTCATAAATCGATTAATTACAGCAACGATTTCTGGAACAAATTACCTCAAGAAATTCTGATGTCTAATAGCCACAAGGTCATGCAATTTATCGCTGGTTGATCGTTTTCTTTGAGATTTTGTGAAATTTCAGTTTTATTCGAATAAATCAAATAAGTTATGAAAAATTTCATGAAAAAAAGAGTGGCCTGTCATGTGAGCCAAGCTGATATTTTATTCCATATTTAATTTGAATATTTCTTTTTAGAATCCTTTAGAAAAATCACAATTAATTTTTTAGTTTGTCAGTTTTTTTATTGTAAGCATTCAAGGTTTTGTCTTAAAGGTTAACGAAAAAGAGTTGCGAGTATGTTGGGCACTGAAACATTAAAAATAACTTACTTTATGCGACCATAGTTCAGTTAAACATTTCAGGTTCGAACAAATGTGATTTCACTGTATATATCGCCTAAAGTAAAAGTTCGAGGAAAAGTTCATGATAAGACCTTTGTAAATAATGGACTTAAAATTTGGGAAAGTTAAACATTAATCATGAAAGGTCTTAACAGTCAAAACTGAGTAAGCAGAAATAGTTTTGTAAACTCTTGAAATTAAACAATTTTTATTCATTTAATTTTCCTTATTTTTTAAACAATAAAAACAGTTAATCGCACTAGAACTGAGTTCAAAAAACAAGTGGAATAATTTTTTAAAGAATAATACTTTCTAACTGGTGAAGATAGTGCAAATGAAATATGAATTCCTAAAACAAACCGCTAGTATTGTGGTAAATGAAAAACGAGGTGCATCGACACGTTTTGCTTAAACCAAAGTAACATAATGTTTTCAGTCTTAAATTTACACGTTAATTTTTACGAAATCTATTCACAAATGTGCATATTTCTCTCGCTCGTTTTCTAGGATGTTTTAAAACAATTTTAATGAATAATGTGTGAACAAGACTGTGATAGAAAGCATTAACAAAAAATAATGAAATTGCATTTTTTTCGTTTATGTATGTATATTGAGTATGTTTAGTCACATGTTCACATTAGAAATTGAATGTAAATAATGTGAATTAGAAATTTTGGAAAGATAAATTTTGCTGTGGAAATTGAAATCCATAGCCAACTAGTTAATACTCAAGTGCGAAATTTAAAACTTAGTAAAACCACAGAGACTGTAGATAAGACAGACAAATTGCCAAACCTAAATTAAAGTGCTAAGCGTTTGTGTATCAAAAATTCTTATGCCCACATTATATAAAGCTAACCATATTGTAAAATAGGAAAACAATTTTTAAGTTACTTGCGCCAGAAGCGCACAGTTTGGCTATAGTTTATTAATTGATTATTATCCCTAAAATTACTCAGAATTTATACATAAATAATGTTGATCAAGCATTATGTCTACAGTGGAAGGTATAGTAAGAATTTCAACCAATTATTAAGAATATGAAAATATGAACATGTCCAACAGTAACAGTGTTGATTATTAACCCTTTGCGACTGTATGCATTGCTCTCAGCCATCAAAGCTTTTTTACCATTCCAGTCATATGTCTGCTCTCAGCCACTAAAGCTTTATTACCTATCTAGTCGTATGTCTGCTCTCAATCGATAAGCTTGCGAAATTCGTTGAAATCGAATGATATTTTATAAGTTGTGTTTTTTTGAAAATAATACTCTAATAAAATGGCAAAAAGAAATTTACTGAAAGAAGTGTTTCGTGAACTTGAAAGTAGCGATGACGAATTTTACTTTGACTCTTTCAACGCTGACTTTGAGACAGAAAGTGATAACATTTGTTGAGAAAATATTTTTTTTTTTTTTCATTTTTTTATTTATTTATTTGTTATTAGTCATAGCACAACAAGATAATAATCTTATAAATGAAAGTGCTATGGGAGTACATCAAAGAAAGAAAATAATAACAAATCATTGATTATATATGTAATGAAATGTTTGAAATAATGTAGAAATAAAAATGAATAAGAACGTGTTAAAATCACGGGAAATAGCAATCGATACAAAAAAGGATAAAAAAATGAATATGTGTAAAAAATAAATTAGGAAAACTACAAAGAACAATATATACAAATATAAAGAAATATACAAACAAAGTAAAAATATATTCATATACTAAGATACAATGAAATTTAAAGATATATTAAGTAAAAAAATGAAAAATTAAAAACAATCATTAATAGAAATAGAGAGAAAAAAATTCACCAAAAAAAAAATCAAGATATGCTAAAAACTACTTGAACAGATTGTATAACTCCTTTTTGAACTTAACTGCATTGCCTATATTCTGAATATAATTAGGTAAAGTATTCCAAAGACTGATGGTGTATATAAAAAACTGGCGTTGTGACAAAAGAGTCCTATGTCTGTGTTGGATAATCTTCATACCGCGGTTGGATCTAGCAAATGTAATCCTACTAAATAAGTATATTGGCTGTTTTAGAGTAATAATCTTATGGAGGAGAATAAGGCATTTTATATTCAATAGGTTATCAAAATTAACTCCGAATATCCGGTATGAAAATTGTGATATATGGTCTCGACGTCCCCTAATAAAAACATATCTGGCTATATTATTATAAGCCAGGTTGAGTTTCCGCTTATCATCAGTATCACAGTTCGCGAAAATTTCAGATCCGTATAAAAGGACAGGATTCAAATACGTTTTAGCCAGTTGCATACGTATGGCAAAGGGAGTCGAATCTATAACAGCCCACAAGTTCCTAAGCATACCATAAACTTTACCAACGATGACGTTAATGTGGTTAGACCACGTTAGCCGACCATTAAAGATAACACCCAGATTGGATGCTGATTCAACAAAGTCAATTTTATTCCCCCTGATAATAATATCCGGCACAACTAATGCTCTCTTAGTCCTGGAGAGCAATAAACATTTAGATTTAGAGGGATTTATACAAAGTCCATTGGCCCTAGCCCAGCTATCAATTTTTCGTAAATCACAGTTGATGGTGTCTATACATAGTTGGATATCCTCTATACGCGTGCTTCTATAGAGCTGAACGTCATCAGCGTACATATGTACGCTACAATTATCCAAAACATCAGGCAGGTCGTTAATGTATATACAGAACAAGAGAGGCCCTAAGATTGATCCCTGAGGAATACCTCTTCCAACGCTTAGCGAATTCGAGATCTTGTCGTTTAGATAAACTCGTTGTGATCTGTTCACAAGATAAGAACGTATGAGATTACAAGCTAAGTTAGAAAAATGAAAGAGGGTCTGTAGCTTCTTCAATAATATTTTGTGGTCAACCGTATCAAAAGCCTTGGTGTGATCCAAAAGAACTAAAAACGCTATGTAATTTTCATCTAGTTCCAACCTAAGATCATCAACTACATTGACTAAAGCAGTAGTGCAGCTCCTTGCTTTCATAAATCCCGACTGCTTATCAGATATGAAGTTATTACTCACGAAATAACTATTTATTTGTTTAGCCATGAGATTTTCCATTACTTTAGACAGGAATGGAAGAATGGCAATTGGCCTGAATTCGTTGTTGGATTTAGGAATGGGAATGGTTTTCGACTGTTTCCATTCATCAGGAAAGGACGACATAGTTAAAACTGTATTGAATAAATGAGTCAAATACGGCAAAAGTCTAGGTGACAAAGCTTTCAAAAACAGAGATCTAAGTCATCAGAACCAACCGCATTCGATTTTACCGAAGATAAGCATTCCAAAACCTCGAACTGATTAACACAACGAAAACTAAAGGGATTTTCAAGCGGAACAAAACAAAGGTCATTATATATGTCACTATCAGGGGTCGGAACACTGATATTAACAAATTTATCATTGAGAGCGTTTACATCGACATCAGCAGAAGTATTATGACACTTTTGTCCAACACCAATATCACGGATTACCTTCCATTTAGCCTTGTTATCCAATGCGGAAGCGAACTTCCCGACGTAAAACAATGTTTTCGCAATCTTAATGCGTTTGGTAACCTCACTACGAGCTGACCTATGGATGGCTTTCAGATCGTCCGTTCTGAACCTCTTCCATCGCCTGTAGGCAATGTCGCATTCATAAATTAAAGCTTTAATTTCAGCATTAAACCACGGTTGGTGTTTGGCTCTAACAAGTTTAGTTCTGACAGGAACACAACTGTCGTATAGCAGACGAACATTTTCCTGAATTAGTGCCACCTGGTCATTTACATTATCCAGTGAGTAGATTTGGTTCCAACAGACATTATCCACACTACTATTCAAAACTGTAAAATCGATACTTTTAAAATCACGGTATGTGATATGCCTGTCCACAGGACTCATAGGCAGATTATAAGTTAAGAAAAGAAGATCATGATTGGAAAAGCAAGAGGCAGAGATTTGATCATATAAAAGTACCTTAGTCATATCATTAACAAATACAAGATCAATTAGACTGCTGGAAGTAGAATGGAAGTGAGTTGGTAAGGACACATTCACAGGATTAAGATGGAGAGACAACATTGAAGCAGTTAACGTATTATCTAGTAAAAGATTATTATTAAAGTCACCTATAATAATAATGTCGTCATATTGAACGGAAATTTCCTCAAGAATAGAAATGAAAGGATCAAAATTTATATTGGAATTCGGTCTATAAACACAGCCTAATAAAACCTTCTTCTTATGTGTGGATGAAATTTCAAGAAATAAATATTCAATTTGACTACCAATTTCAGTCATTAATCTTACTTTACACGGAATACCGTTTCGAACATAAATTGCAACTCCGCCACCTTTTGCCCTCGTTGCCGTATTGTTAACAAAGATTCTCCTGTCTGACCGGAAAAGCTTAAAGCCCTGTAGACTGTAAACTGAATCCTGAACATCCAGAGGAAACCAAGTTTCGGAAACGCAAATAATGTCGATTTCTGCTGCTACGAATAAATGCCTAAATTCATCAATTTTATTGTTCAGACTCTGTGCATTTATATGAACAATGTTGAGACCAGTTCTTTGTTTGGCTAAAACTCTAATCATGTTGTACACACAGTCTCTGGAATAAGAACTGCTAGAGTTCATCAGATTGTACGTAAGTTGTGGCAATGCAATCAAAAGCTAAGTAAATTATGATAAATAAGCGCAAAATAAAAAAGGAGTTATACATACAAATAAAGAAGAAAATAAAAATTGAATTAAAGTTGAACAATAAATTAAAGTTGTACATCATCAGGTTCATCATTATCAGGAAACTAGTTGAGTAGTTAACTATCAAGCCCAGGAAATAACTGGTTCAGGCTACCAATGTCCTCCACCAGAATTGGGTCTTCGTTAACTTGTTTTCTAATATATACGCAACCCCGCATAGTAAATGCTGAAGACAAAAGTTTTTTCTTTTTTAAGCGAATTGCAGCACGCAGGATTCTAAAGTTGTTCTGAGTGAGGTTCTCGTTTACATAAAATTTTACATCCGAGTTGTAGCCGATGTTCCTGAGCCGGAAAGTAAAACCCTTATGCTGTTTCCTGTAGTTAGCCAACGATTTTAAAAAGAAATTTTTATCGTATGCGGACCAAAGTTTTACTATTATTACGGCATCTTTCGAGGTCACGTTATGCTTGTTATTGTGGTTCCTCAAGCGGTATATCGATTTTAAGTCAGGTATGGGTGTGCCTATGGTGTTACAAATTTTATGGAAAATATCCGGGAGATTTTCCTCTTCAGTAAACGGAATTTCATTTATCCTGAGTTCGGTTGAAACAGGATAGTTCTCTTGTTGCCGCAGTTTTGTTTTTAGATCCCGTATTTCCACGCGCATACTTTCAATTTCACCCGATCTATTTTCGAGAATAGTTACCCTCTCACTTATTTCCTGCAGTTTATTATCGAGGACATTGTATTTTTCGCGCAGGTCTTTTACGAGGTCTTCTTTAAATTCTCTGAATTTTTGATCAATAGTATTCAGAATCTGTTCGGTGAATTTGTCAAACCTTTTATCCATACAATTTAGTAGTTTAAAAGGTGAGTCGAGTATTGATGGTCGTGAAGAACTTTGTTGTATGTCCGCAATACGTTTGTTGACAGGTGTGTTTGGCAATCCACCTGAGGTTGATGCGATAACTTCCGAATTTTCGACATTAGGCATGATTGTAGGTTGTTTTTGTAGGTTATTGTCTTTGATTTATGTTTGCGTGTGTTACTTTTATTTATTTTCTTATCCTTCCTTAGGTTATACATTGAATATAAGTGATATTAAAATTAAGATTTTTAAATTTAACTGCCGATACTTGTGATAAAACTTGCGATAACTTGGCAGCACTTATGACACTAGTGATTAATTGGTTATTCGTGATCTGTTTACTTTTGTTTATGTTTTGTTTTTGTTTTATTATATATTGTATAATGTTACTGTGTGGTCGTGAGAAAAACACCGACACTGTAAATTAAAGATACTGTGTTGTTTGTTGTGAAAGGATATATTGCAAAAAATGTATCAAAGATAATTTTGTTACTAAGTTGTCTATTTGTTGTTGTTCGTTTGCTGTTATTTTCAATTTTGTGTACATGAGTCACCCAAAAGTTAAGAATATGATATTTGTAATTGTAAATTTTAATTATTTCACATAGATTTGTGGACTGTTGCTATGCGTTTTTTTAAATTTGATAACTACAGAATTGTTATTGTTCACTGTAGGATTATTTTATTTTATGTTTTTATTTGTTGTAGAAAGTTTAAAGTTAGAATTAGAATAGAATTAATTTTATGATTGTCTGTATTAGCAGATATTAAATTCAAAAACACATAGTTAATTGCACTTCACAAAAACTATTTACATTCCTTTATTTTATTTTGTTGGTAACGAAAAAAATTAAAGAAAAAATAAGGCATCAAGCACACTTTTGCTGGAGCTCAAACATAAACACGTCTGTTCACTTCAAGATCAGATCCTCATTTCCAGTAGTGATTCTGATAGTGACGTAGTAGAGAACGAAACGAAAATTAATTCCGACCAGCATGACACCCATATATAAAATTAATACGGTCGCAAAGGGTTAAATTGCAAACGCAAACAAATTGATCGTTGAATTTACCAAACAGAAGTGCTAGCAACAATGTGTGTGTATGTACGTTATTGATAGTTTGTATTTTTATAACAAAATAATTGTTTCAAACATGCGTCGGAAATGCTGACATCATGAACACGCTACAAATAAGCGCAGAGTCAACGCTTTATAGTTAGAAAATCCGATTTTGACAGGTGAATCTATTTATTTATTTATTTTATATTCTTGGTTACGTATGTTACATCAGAGTCAAAACAAATCTTAAAGCTGCATGGCGACACATCTTAGTGAACTGATCAAACTTACGCTTGTGTTAGTAACATGTGTACATATATATTTTTTTGCTTAGCGCAGCAACACATCAAATTAAAACTTTTAAAATTAAAAATCAAGTAACTTACCTAAAAATAAATAATTTTAATCCTCAAAACTGTGCCACCAATTACAATAAGATTTGAGAATTAATTCAGTTTACGTGGTATGATACACTGAATCCGAGCCTTTACAAATTATTAACCATTAAAGTAGAAGTTTAGAACTTAAATAAGTGCAAATGTATTACGAGTGTTATATTAAGAATTTTTGTTACTATTTTGGAAGGAACAAGGGGTGTCCTCATACTCATGCGTTCTGAAAGTTTAACAACAAATTAAATATTACTACTCATGCCAAACCTTATTTTCTTCAAAGCTTTTGTTATGTTTTGTTCTAATCTATTGGTTTGTTTAACAGTGCTGAGTTCCTGCAACAATTTTTTATCTGATATACACTCTCTTTGATTTAAAATTGGCATACGATTATACGCTGGCAGTTTCTATAATATATGTGGGGTGTCCACTTTTAGCTGGCTTAATGTATCTTGGTCTCGCGACGGTAGTACTCAAGTCGTGAAAATCATAAAAAATTAAAAGAATTATCTGAATGACGATTCCGGCCAGCCCCATAAGCGTCTCGTTGGTGTTAGACATGATCAGTACCTTCTTAGTATTGAGTACGTCCTCTAACCTAGTATTGAGTACAGAAAGGGTTTTCTGGATCTCTTAAAACTCAAAATTTAGAGAAGATGGCAGTACAGCAATAACTGGTGGGCATTACACAACTTCGTGTTAAAGAAGGCTAATATAGTCAATGGTCCTATTCACACGAGAACATTATGCTGGCATTAAATGATAGTTTATAGGCGAGAGTGGTGAAGGTTTTACCGGCTGCAACCCCGCAGTAGCAGCATAAAACTAAACATACACGTTTTTAAAAACCAAATGAATGCAAATAACACTAAACATACAAAGCTGTGTATAAGTATACATTTAATGCTCAATTAATATTCATCCCTAGCGCTTTTAGAGAAATTATATGACTAAAAATTGTTCTCGTGTGAGTAGGGCCACTGACAACCTTTGCGGCATTACATTTCATCCAACCTCCAATGGAGTTTCGTAAAGATGGCTTAATTACAACGGGAATTTTAAGATTACGGTTCGATGTCGTTTTTTATGAGTTTAACAGTTCTCAGAAATGTTTCGTACGTGCCCTTAATCTAATTTTATGTTGAGAGGATCTGTGCTTTGTCACTGCTTTCGAGCTCTTGCTTTCTCAGAAACTGTTAACGTCAATGGATTAAATTTTGTTAAGTTGACAGTTGTTTGGATGTCCACAATTTTTGGAAAATATTTAACATTGTTGGCAATGAACTTATGGGTCTATATGATAAGGCTTTCGCATGATTCTTAGGGTTAACACTCTCAGTTTACCTCATGCGAGTTTATCTCGATGTTGCGGTTTTTTTACTTTTGTAATTCTGTCACTCGTTATGGAGTAAGTATTTCTAGAGCTGATTAAATCGTCTCTTTTATATCTTACAATACCTTGTTGAAAAATAGACTCACAAGATATCGAGTACCATTAGCGGAAAAACTTATACGGCCGAAATTAATTTAGTAACGAATGTATTTCGAGATGGCCTCTCGTACTTAGTGTCCTTGACAGGTTTTGGTATGACTTTAACTATTGCAATCTCCCATTTCCAAATGTAATATTGATGCTGTAACATTAACAATTTAAAAAATATTTCTTATTGTTACCCTTGTCAATTCCATTAGCCCATTCCAGACTCTGAGATGAAACGCTACAATTTTATACACAAAGAGAAATATTTCAATACGAAAACCATTAGCAGATTGTAAAATGTTGTTCGAGAAAGTAAAAGAGAGCGAAATTTGGAGAATAAACACAACACGATAACAAACAAAAAATATGTTTGTCTCAATTATTCTAGGTCGCTTTAATTATATAAATTAGAAAGTATAATTTGCAGAAAATGAAATTAAAAAATTCAATTCCGTTAAGTGAAAATGAGTAAAACAAAAAAATATTAAAATGAATACCGTTTCATTAATATTTTATTTTTTTCATTTTGTTAACCAATGCAACAAAACACAGATTTTATAGACTGAAAAGTATTTTTCTGAAATAAAATTTTAAAAAGAATTTTACGGTAACCTTTCTAAGTAGGTAAACAAAAACAGTTTAAAACTACAATACTTATAAGGATGCAATATAAAGAGAAAAAAGGATGGAAAAAATAAAATTACTTAAAGCACAAAAACTAAAATGAATAGAAACCAATGGAAGAGTGACAATAAAAAATTCGAAAGGCAGTCATGAAAACAAACTCGAAAAAGTATTTGATTGGAAAGTTTATTGAAGTGAAAGGTAATGTTAGACAGGAATGAATTGAAAAAATCGATAGTAGTTGAATTTAAAAACGTCCTTGTGTGTGAATGTGTAACGCCAAAAAATGTGTAAAAGTGTTGACTTTGACACTTTATCACCTAACTTGGCGCTTAAGTTTTAAAACAATTTTGTGATGTTTTATCTCTAACCCAATAGATATGGTTACATTTTTAATTTTAAATGTCTAACATTCAATATACAATGTAAAGGTTAAAAATGTTAAGGTAAAGATGATGTAAAAAGAATCAAAAAAATATTAATCTTATTTGGATATCTCTTACATTTAAACTTCACAGTGCAAACAGTTAACAAAATTAAAAGCATAGTCACAAGGGACACAAGAATATATTAAGAATTCAATGCTGCGGTGTAAGGAACAGCAGATCGCTAGGAGCGTTCCCGAGATGATCTGAAAGGTCTCAGAAGACTATCAAGCACTGCGAGATAGGCAAACACTTATATAAGCTGTCGACATACAAGTGGAGACAGATACAAAGATCAACTTACCGAAGAAGGTATACCAGGCGCTATAAACTTACTGAGTTTACACTGCACAACGTAGCATGCAATACGGTGTTAAAAGATAACCTTGAAATAGCGATGGTTGACGCTTAGATACGGATGGCAGCATACCATTATCGAATTGAAGATAAATAGAAAACGCCCTAGAAAACAACTTCTTAGGAGACTTGGGTTAGTACAGTAGAAGCTCACCAATTAGAACCTCCAGTAATTAAAAATTCCAGAAATTAGAAACAGTGCTTGCAATACATTATACGCTCTAAAATTCGAATTTAAAATTCTAATTTCTGAGCGTTTTTTTTTGTTATTTTAACATAAGATATCCCCAAATTATTTTTATTCTATAAAACTAAAAAGGGGAATCACCAAATTACATACGTTTTTCCGTATTTGAAGTTTTTTTGCCGCATTTATGTATTTTGTGGCTAGTTATTTGTGAAATTTGATACGCGCATGAAAAAAAACGTCCAGAAATTAGAATAATTCAAAAATTAGAATTGCCTCAAAAACAAAGCGGTTCTAATTTGTGAGCGACTACTGTACAAGCATATCTGATGTATGGCCGGGATCAAGGTAACATTATGTTGGGTGCTGAGTGTGTAAAATGGGGCCTGTTCCTCACACGTCAAGCGGGGAATGATGCAGAATGATAAATTTCCTTGTTGAATGCACTACTCCGCTTCGATCTGAAAAATAGGATTATGAAGGTGTGCATTTTATCCAAATCACCTTTTGTTAAACAAGTTCTGTCAATAAATTGTGGAAGCCCACAATCTCCTAAAAAAATTAATTTTTTAACAAATTTTTAATATATAGTTTTAATCACTATTTGAGATATTAACATAATATATAATGCAACTTGTCGCCATAATGTTCTAAAATTATAGTATCGTTTAAAAATATTATTGTTGCTTTTCAATAAAAAATGCTTTTAAATAATAAAACATTGTATGCTTGGAGTATTCATAAGGTGTAATGTTGTAATATTGTTATTGTTTTTAAAACAGAGAATCTTAAAATAACAAGCTTTATGTACTATGTTTATGCGTTGTCGCATTTCATCAGCGTAGAACTGTTTTGAACCGTTAAATCGGCTAAGTCTTGCATAAATAGTTTTTTATAACCGCTGAGCGCCAGAGAAATATATTACAACAAATCAGTGGTGTAGTAAAATTTAATGAACTTACAACTCTGCTATTTTATTTATCTAATGATTGTGTCGATTTAATACAAGCACATTATAAGGTCCAAAATATACTATTCGAACAAGTTAGCAGTTATTTATTTATTTTTATTATTTATCGTTTAACATCGGGTGATATAAATTCAAAATAGTATTGGATAGTAAATAATTCGGTGCTGTTTACAGCAGTCCCATTTTTTTTTACACTACTAGTACAGAAAATGTAATATGATTTAGTAGTGTGTTTATGGCGTTTCGGGACCACTTACTCCATGCAAAATTTGGTGCATGCTTACGCTACAGTCGGTAGTGTCGGTTAGTCGATAGTTTTGTAACATGTAATGTGAAAATGAATGAATGGACGGACAGAATGAGTGTGTGCACGTTTCTTCATCTACATCCCAGAGTATAAATAGACTGTAATGTGAAAATGTATGTATGTATGTACAAATGATTGGACGGACAGAATGAGTGTGTGCGTAACATGTAATGTGTATGATCGTTTTTTAATAATAAATTCTTGGCACGTTTTACTCCTTATGATTTTTTTTGTATACAGAATGTACACCTGTATGATTGTTGTGTGTTTTTATTTTTTGTATGATTCAGAGTACATCGTCCCGCACTAACACAACCTACTATTAACTTTTTAAAGAAAGGGAACAAAAATGGTAACATCAGCTGAATTGGAAGAACTATTTATTAACAAAACATAGTAATCAGATTGATAAAGAGCATATAGATTAATTTTTAGATCTTATCAATGAACTAAAAATATGCAACATTAGAAAATAAGTAATCCATTTTTATGTATTAATAATGTCATACGTTTGTATTATTGTGAAAAATTTACTAAGAATCTTTTGACATTTGTAGATGCCAAACACTTAAGCTATTTAATCTTTATGAACTGTATATAACCATTATTATGTTAAATAGATATATGTATTGTATTGTACAAAATAACAAAATCTAAAAATAAAATATGTATACCTAAGAAAAAAACTAATTTGTTTTAATTAATCCCTTTATTCTATAATTTTATTTATTTAAAACAGTAAAACTAAAAGAAATAAATCTAAATCCTTAAAACAAGTCTATTTATACTCTGGGATGTTGTAGATCAATCAGTAAATTCAATTATGTAAAAACAGATATTCTACTTATGCGTGAAAAAAAACCCACAGGCACAACTATACATTTCTTTCTCATCAATTTAAAAATCCTTATAATACAATACACCACGTACAACTATATTTCTATTTCTTCACAATTATTATCTCAAAAGAACGTGTACACATTCAATCTGTCCGTCCAATCATTTGAAAAGCAATACAAATTCAATGAACATGTACACTCATGTTTCTACTTAGGTATACGATGTTATTAATAATCCCAAAAAAATCGATCATGCAGTTTTTCATCTCTTTCTTATCACATTTAAAATTAAAGATCCTTCTAATTAAATCATACAAAAAATAAAAAACACAACAATCATACCGGTGTACATTCTGTATACAAAAAAAATTATAAGGAGTAAAACGTGCCAAGAATTTATTATTAAAAACGATCATACACATTACATGTTACGCACACACGCATTCTGTCCGTCCAATCATTCATGCATACGTACATAAATTTTCACATTACATGTTACAAACCTATCGACTAACAGACACTACCGACTGTAGCGTAGGCATGCACCAAATTTTGTATGGAGTAAGTGGTCCCGAAACGCCATAAACACACTACTTGATTTAATGATTTTATTTATAATTCATATACAAAATGTGCTTCAATTTGAGTATTAGGTCTTCTTACTCTACCTTATCAAGAACTCAGATCTAAATAGTCCTCTAATCAATATATCTGTCGATAAATAAAATTGTTTGTAGTAAGGTTTTTGGTTTTAAAATTTGCACTCGAATAATTGTGACAAAATAATATATCGCTTCCCAATCAGTCGTGAGACATATGTGAAAATCTCTACGGTCTCACTGGGAACCTCCAAGTCAGAAATTTAAATTCTAATATGAAATGTGCTTTTTCGAAAGTTGTAAGGAATGGTCTTCCCAGACCAGATCCAGAATGGACCAGGATTTAATTTAATTGAACCTTATTGCCTCCAGCTCAGGCTTTCGCTTCAATCGAAAGTCCAAGGGGAGCCAATTGAGGAGAGTAAAGAATGTCCTTGCTTGAGTGAAAGAGAGTGCACTGTTTAACAGGGCAGCTAACTTCCTTCGTATTCCTACATTTGCCAAACGTCCTCTAAACGTTAGTAACGTAAACAGCACAATGGAGCCAATATATAAAGGGCAATGTAAGTCCCCAAATTCTACCCACGGCTCATTTAGAGGTATAAAGCCCTTCATCAGAGAGTTTAGGATCCAGAACAACCTCTAGCTACTTTAAACTCTGGGATGGGGTTAACGGATTGCTATCAGTATTTTAGTGAAAAAAATGTGATGGAAGTAGTGAGTATGGCTTCGCAAAGCGAAACTGCTGAATATTTCGTTGAGTTTCTCTAATCAATCTACACAAAGAACGGCTATTTGATTCACTAAATATTTTAACAAAGTCGACACTATTAAAATTATTAGAAAGAAATTACCACGTAAGTTAATAAACTTAATTCATTATTAATTAAGAATCTAAATAACTAATATTTTTCTTTAAATTTTTTATCATTCCTTCTCAAATGATTTACAGTTTCTTTATGTTGTGTAACATTTGAGGACTTTATTATAAAAGGCTAATCTGTCGCCAATTTTTAGGCCAACTTAGCCAACTTTCTAATATGTAAGCAATTATTTTATCGAAAGTCATTTTAATATTATAAAAATAATATCGAAATAGATTCACAATTGGTCCCAACAGCCTTCACACTCCAAGTACAAAATTTTCTAAAAAACGTCAATTAAAGGTTTGACTGGTCTGTCCCTATACAACATAAGTTATCATGCCTGCCTAAGCTAGTTATAAAAAACTGCAGAGTCGCTTTAGAATAACAAGAAAAAGAAACGGAAGAATTTAATAACTGAAAAGGGAGAACTTTAAATTCCATAGTCCACAGTTTGTTATGCGTCTAGATTTAATAAAGAGAATGCACAAAACCCTATACTCTTGCTACTCCTTACAACTCTATAACAGTTACAATATAAAAGAAATTGAAATACTTTCCGAGTATACAACGTTCATACAAACACATGAAAAGAATATAAACATAGAAACTAATGAAACAGCGCCCGACTACATATGTAGTTATATAACTCTTCCTTTTGCTGATTCATTCCACTACTGTATGCATTAGTAAGTGTTCTTGTATTTTCAACAGGAAACACTACACAAAGACTCTTAACATACACTGACATTTGCATTCACTTAAGATTCATGTCGACTTTTTTCTGTTGAATGCTGATGTTCCGCTAATATTTTAATTTAAAATTCAGTTCGTACTTTATCATAAGAAACACGTAATACCTTAAAAAAATGTATATGATAATAGAGTTTCATGTTACCATTTCTTTTTTAGTTTAGAAAATTTGATTCTGGTCTTGGATATTGGTATTCAATTAGTGTTGATCTTCTATATATACATATATATATAGTACATACATAATTGGTCAACACAACCCTTCCTCCGTAGATGCAGAAATAGCTTCTGGCACCATCAACCATGTTGTGGGTGTTAATTTTAGTGGCAAGACTTACAATTTTTAAATTCGACTCCGAACGACAGACTTTTGAGAAATTTTTCATGGCTATTGTATTTACTCTCAGAGATATTGCCATAGAAATATTTTTTTTTCATATTTCTCCCTCTTCGAATTTTCTGGGCCGGGGCTTGAACCACGGCCTCACGTCCAAAAAGCCAACACACTACCTACTAGACTACACACCCGCCACACATATAAAAAGTTAACACATATAAGTTATAAGTGGTGAGCATCGCTGCCAGATTTGGCGATTTTGAGCTCCAAAAATATCATATTGACGATTTGACGATTTACGCGCTTATTTTGACGATTTTTAGAAATTAAAAATTTATATTATATTCCTAACTTTAGTACATTAAAAGCCACTTTAAGTATTATATTTTTAAGTTACTTCCGAATACCTGTGATGATTTTTCTGTATTTTATACCTTTTTAATCCCTTAAAAACCAAAAAATTACAACTCCTAAATAACCTCGTAGTTGAGAATAATTTATCACTTGTCGTTGCAGACAATTAAAAATTCGAGTATAGCTTCTAATATTACTATCGGAAGAACAAAGGCAAGCGCCGTTATGTGTTTGGAACTATAAAAATGTGTTATGGGAAGAAGGAAAGAGCCAATCGACCACATACGGATGTCCTGGCCGAGAAAGACGAGCGTTACGTAGGAATATACATATGTTTTTCGAGAACAAATCCCCTTATTTCTGTTCGAGCAAAATCATTTTATAGTAGTGATAGACCAGTGAAACACAAACCACATTGCAACGATGTACCAATGATTCAATGGATTTGGATACACTACCTTAATGACGGTGAGCTACTTCGGCCTCTCCTGTATACGGTCGAGAAACCTCAAAATAGACGTTGATGCACCCATGCATTAGAGTTGTATTCCAGTCTCGGTTGGTTACAAATGGTGTAAATAGTAAGATCATAAGATCTTAAGAAGGAACTGAAGAATGTGTCGGTTGCAGCTAACATTACACTGAGTTTTGATGCTCAAGAGCTTCTGGCTCCTTAATATTTACACCACCTGTTTACGCTGGTCACCCTAATTTTAAGTATAATGTATTAAGTAGTGTAAATACGCTTAAGTTATGTGGAATGTAAGGAAGAAAGAAAAAAGAGAAGAAAAATAAAAGGAATTGATCATTCTCTCGATCAACCCCCGAACAACAAGGTAATGTTTTTTATTTAGAAACATTTATATATTTTTTTCTAATACAATTTTGTGTATTTCTTGGCTCAAAATTAAAATATATTATTTTGGACTTTTTTACCTCAATTCCCCCGAAACATTTGGTCCACTTCGAGCCAGATAAAACCAAAATAAAATATTTTAATTTGAGCTATCTCTTTCCAGATTTGAAGAGACAGCCATATTGGCCAAAATTAAAGAAGTATTTTTTTTGAAATCATCCCCATCATCTATCACACAACAAACCCCCCCATTTACAAATATTATTTTATAAAAAAAGGTATGTTCGTGAATTTTTAAAGTGAGAAGTGAGAATAATTAAATAAAATAATAATTAAATAAAGTGTAAGAATATATATGTATGTGCTGAATATACGGGATTATAAAGTGAATTGTTGTTGCGATTACATCAAAGTGCGTTTTGTTGTTGGTGAAAGCAATAAGTACAAAAAGTGTTGTTGGTTGTTTACTTCTTTTTTTTAAGTAAACAGTTTATTGCTTTCTGCGTGTGTTGTCAATCTTCGTTATTGACATTATTTTTGCGTTTTTTTTTCGGCAATTCAGCAGTGCACTAAAAGTTATATTCTTACACTCAACCAAATTTATTATTAATTTTGGAAAATTTTAGTAATTTTATTACTTTAATTTTATTTCGTATTAATTCATATAATTTTGAATATTTTATAAATTCATTTATTTATTTATTTTTATATTTTGAATATTTTTATTATTTTGAAAATTTTCGCGTGAACGGTTTATGTCGAACTATTTTTGAACGATTCCAATTTTTTCGGATTTTGAATATCTTATTCGTTTTTTTTTTTCCTTAAATCATTTCGTGTCGGAATATTGCGAAATTCACGTTACGTTCCGTGTTTTTCTTTGGTTTCTTTTTTTACATAAAGTTTTTTTGTAACCCTTTTTGAAGTTCCTGACTCATACGAAAATGGAACGGAATTTAAGAAATTTCAGTAAAAATTTCAACCGCCTAGCGGATTTTGAAACCTTTGTTCGGGCTATTCCGAAAGAGGAACATTCCGTTCATTCGTTGAACACGCATCGGCAGGAATTAGTCCGTTTGTGGGAGGTCTTCCGCGATAGTTATGAAGACCTTCTAGAGAATGCTGAGGATACCAAGATGTCGACAAAGGACATCAAGACAAAGTACACGTCGGGATATACTTTGTATTTCGAACTGGTATCATTTCTCGATAGTTTAGTTGATACTTTTAAGTCTAAACCCGCGAACCCTAGTGGTACTATCCCCATACACCTTCCCCCGTGTGACACCCAAACATTTTCTGGTGATTACGCGTCCTGGCCAACCTTCAGGGACATGTTCACGGCCCTTTACGGGACTAATCCCCATACAGTAAGGTACGTGTTTGTTTTTTAAACATAAATCTGTAGCCTTTTTTCTAATACTTTTGTATTTTATCTCTGAGCTCATATTAAATATTTTATTTTGGATTCTTACCCCTATTCCCCCGAAACATTTGGTCCAATCGAGCCGGATCATCCCCTAAATAAAATAAAATATTTGCGAGACTATATTTGCAGATTGTCTCGAAGATCGCCATACTGGTTACTTTTCCTTGGATAAATTACACCCTTTTCTCCCCTTCAATTTTTTTTATAGTAATTTGGTATTAATTAATTACATTTTTCAAGGTATGTAATTTGAATTTTCGGATATAAAAAAAATTGAAGTGTATCATTTAAAATAAGTGTAAGAATATAAAGTGAAAATTAGAAGTGCGTTGTTGTTTTCGGAAAGCAATAAATACAAACAAGTGCATTGGTGTTGCTTTATTTTGTACAAGTAAGAAGTGCACAAGTGTTGTTTTTTATTTTTATTTTATTTTGTTTACTGGATTTGTAAGTAAACAGTTTATTGCTTTCTATGTAAAATTGTCAATTTTTACTAAGCCGCTGTTAATAATTTTCGATTGTTGACATTATTTTTTGCGTTTTTTTTTCGGCAATTTTTTATATTCTTACGCTTAAATTAAAATTATTTGAACTTTTTCGAAAAAGTTGCGATAACTTTTAAGTATATTTATACTGAGTA
Source organism: Sarcophaga carnaria (assembly GCA_958299815.1). Classification (NCBI taxonomy): domain Eukaryota; kingdom Metazoa; phylum Arthropoda; class Insecta; order Diptera; family Sarcophagidae; genus Sarcophaga; species Sarcophaga carnaria. The sequence continues at coordinate 69,464,104 of OY283153.1, read as the reverse complement.
TATATACAATTTATTATAACTTAAATCTTATATAATATATTTCTCCGTGCACTTTAAACTTTTCGATTCCTTTTTTTGAATTTTGTTTCGGAAATTTTCGCAAATTCTTTTGTGCAATTTTTAAAGTTTATCGCGAATATTTCTTTAAGTTTTGTAATTGAAGGTGATATTTTCACACAGTTCTGTTTGAACTTTCGTTTTCTTTTCGATACCCCATATTTTTTTTTGGAGTTTTTCTCAAACTTTTCTTTTATTGAAATTAATTTAAATTTTCAAACTCTGAGTTATTTTTTCTCGATAAATTAACTACAAAAACCCGAATTGTAGCAAAATGGCCGCTTTACGAAATTTAAATAGAAATTATAACCGCTTAAGCGATTTAGAAAGCTTTATTCAAGCTATTCCGCGAGAGGAACATTCGGTTCACTCTCTAGGTGTTCATCGGCAGGAGCTGACTCGTTTGTGGGAAGTCTTTCGTGACAGTTACGAAGACTTGTTGGAAAATGCCGAAGAGACCAAGGTCTCGACAAAAGACGCGAAGGCCAAATATATGGCGGGATATACCTTGTATTTTCAGTCCGCTTCATTTATTGACGGATTAATTGATAGCCTTAATAGTAAGGCCACGAAACCCATTACTAGCACTGTCCCTATTAACCTTCCCCCTTGCGATACCCCAACCTTTTCTGGCGATTATGCTTCTTGGCCAACATTTCGAGATATGTTTTCGGCCATTTACGGTACTAACCCCCATATTACTAATATACAGAAGATGTATTATCTTCTACAAAAAACGGAAGGTGAAGCGAGGGATATTATTCGAACGTGCCCCATGACGAATGATGGTTTCGACATGGCTTGGCAGAATCTCGTCGATCGTTATGAGAATAAAAGAGTATTAGTAAATTCTCAATTGAAAACTCTTTTCAACCTCCCTTCCATATCCAAAGAATCTGGCCCGTCGATTAAAAGTTTACAACGGACAATTAATGATTGCATTTCAAATTTGTCGTTGTTGGAAATAGAAACTAAAAATTGGGACATAATTTTTGTGTACATTTGCTCCACTAAACTCCCCGAACAAACCCTAAGTCTTTGGGAGCAATCTCAAGGGCCTTGCTCAGACCTACCCAAGTGGAGCAAAATGGATGAATTCCTGACTGCCAGATATCGAACGCTGGAATCAGTTTCGGACATTATCGGCAGCCATAATTTTACCCAATCTGCAGTTCGAAATGATAGTCAAGGCATTTCTCATAGCCCCCGAAAATTCAGGACTAGTGACACTGTTGCCCCGAATATGCCCCAAGGAAAGTGCCCCATTTGTAATAGGTATCACCCTATCCGTTTGTGTCCAGCTTTTCTGAGAATGCCGATTAGTGAACGCTTATTATCTGTCAGAGATCACAAGTGTTGCACAAATTGTTTGGCGGTCTCCCATGAGTTCAAAAGATGCCAGAGCTCAAATGTTTGCTATATTTGCAAACAAAAACATCATTCGCTACTTCATCGTATCGAATCTTCCCCCCGGGAGGAACCGAGGGCTGGAACTAACCCCGCTAACTCTTCTACCCCACATAGTTTTCCAGAAATCCCTCGGCCTTCTCCTGCACAAAAGCGAAATGAAGTGGATAATGGCCCATCTACATCCGCTGCTGCTCAACCTTTTCAGAACTTCGCTACCCGACTACAGTCCACTCCGTCTTCAACAGTTCTGTTAGGAACTGCCCATGTGAATATGCAATTAGATCGTGCCATTTTCTCTGCGAGAGCTCTGATAGACCCAGCGTCTCAAGCTACTTTCATCTCTCAAAAGTTGCAACGGAAGCTAGATTATCCGACTTATTCGGCACCTGCTGCCACTGTTGTGGGCCTTAATGGCGCAGTGGTTGCAAACTCTGGAAAAGTTTGTATTGTTTCATTACGGTCTCCCATTAATCCAAAGTTTAAATTGACCACGGAGGCGTATGTTGTTGAAGAACTTACTGGTCAATTACCCACATGCTCGTATGATGATCGTACACCTGATCTCCCGGTATCAGATTTTAAATACACCCACATGGATTTGCTATTGGGTGGAGATGTATATTCCCGAATATTGCTTTCTGGAGTTCGTAAAGACCCCAAAAACCCTTTAATCGCTCAACGAACCGTTTTCGGTTGGATTGTAACTGGCAAAACACGTCAGTCAAATTTGTTATCCTATAAATCCGAATCCCCTACGGACTTGAGTCCTGGTCCAGCTCGTAAAGATGCATTTGCTCAAAATGTGAGATTTGGTAACTACAGAGCCCCGAGATTGAAACCTAATACCAGGAAGCAATTGAGGAATACCTTTCCCTAGACCACTCTGACTCTATTTTATTCTCCTACAGTTACCATTTACCCTATCATACCATTTTTAAGTCAGATAATTGATGTTTTGTTTTGTTTGCCTCCCGAACATCCACTAGATTCCAGATTTTTGAAATTGTCAGACGCCAGCACCGCTAAAACTCTGGGTTTACGTTGGAATGCGAGCATTGAAACATTTTGCTTCAAGCCAGCTCCAACGCCCTGTTTCTCTATAGTCAAAAGGTTCTGTCTTGTTTCAAATAGCAAAAGCTATTTGACCCCGTTGGGTGAGTGGCACCTAAAATCGTAGTTGCTAAGATTATTTTATGCGACAAATTTGTAAAGGCAGAACAGATTGTGACGAATGTTTGAAACCCATGACGTTTAACAGATGGCTTGAGTTTGTCGATGATTACTCGTACATCGACAGGATTAACATCCCCCGTTGGGTTAATTTGAACCCTCAGCATGAAGTATTTCATGTAATTTGTGATGCTTCAGAGAAAGCATATGTTGCCATCCTGTATAGTAGAGTCCTAACCCCGTTTGGTGAATTTGTCACCCACTTGCTCGCTGCCAAAGTAAAAGTTGTGCCTGTAGAAGTGTAAACTTTACCCCGTTTAGAGCTCTGCGATGCAACTCTATTGGCAAAAAATGGTATTTTCACTTCGTAAGAAGCTGAATCTTACCAGATCGGAAGCCTTTGTGGGACAGTTTCGACTATCGTTCTGTCCTGGCTTGAAAAACCCCCGTGCCATTGGGCCAAGTTTTGCGGCATATCGAGTATCGTTTATCGTGGACCAGGTAGGCACTGACAATTGGAATCACGTGGAATCTCTACATGAAGTTGATACCCTATGATGACAGTTTTTACTCGTCAGAAAACTCACCCCAGAAAATTTGTTGTTGTCGATCATGTTGTCATTATTTATGACAATTAACCGAACGAAAATTTTGTCGAATCGAACGAATTTATTTTGTCGCTGTTTCGAAGTGCGAGTAGTCTTAGTTCGAACTGCCAATGGCGTTCTAATAAGGCCAATTGTGAAGCTCGTGCCGCTTTTTAATCTAGAGCAGTATTAATTCGTTCTCTCTTTTTCTGTTGTGTGTTCGTCGTTTTCATTTACAGATCATCTAACAACCCGTGAGCTATCTGTCGAACGCTCTACTAACGACAACCTCGACATGATTATTGTTGATCACAGCCCAAGAAGAAGAGCACAACCCACAACCAAGCTCTGTAAAAACCATCTGCGTGTGCTGGTCAACCTCTTACTTCCGGTAATGGGGCCATAATGGTAGCATCAAATGCGTCGCAAGAGGCTACAATCGTAATCAACGTTCTTATTTTTATTGAATTTATATATTGAATTGTAACTGTAAACTCATTGATCTCTGGCCAGGTGACGTCTCGGTCCGAGTGAACGTCAATACGACAACGTTCACTGAGGAAATTTTGAGCCGATTTTCGGACTTATCTCGCGCGTTGCGAGTATTGTCCTACGTTTTCCGGTTTTACCATTCCGCCAATAAAACCCATGAGTTATCTCGGAAACACTTGTCAATAGGACTTACTCAGGACGAAATCAGTTTCGTGAAGCGTCGGTTGATTATTTTATGTCAAAGTTCACACTTCCCCGAATACTCAATTTTGAAGGAGAGAGCTGCTTTGCCTCGTAAGAGCCCTCTATTGACCTTCAACCCTTTTATTGACTCGAATGGTTTCTTGAGAGTTAATGGAAGACTCTCTCGATCACCGACTTTGACCTACGATGAACGCTTCCCCAAATTACTCCCCTACAATGGTCATTTTACCCGACTATATTTGGAGCATCTTCATAAATGCTCTGTACATGCTGAGTTGTCTTTAATGCTGCGCCTCATGCGGCAGGAGTTTTGGGTCCCTAGGCTTAAAACCCTAATTCGAACAGTTATTCATGACTGTAAGATCTGTACGATCTATCGTAAGAATTTGGGTCAGCAAATTATGGCTGCGCTACCCCCAGAAAGAACGACATTGACTCGTCCTTTCACCCATACTGGTCTAGATTTCGCTGGACCTTTTGAAATTAAATCCTATATTGGACGTGGTTGCCGAATCACTAAAGGATATGTGCTGGTGTTTGTATGTTTTGCTACAAAGGCAATTCATTTAGAAGCTACCAATGAAATATCATCAGATTGTTTTCTGGCCGCATTTACTCGTTTTTCCTCCAGACGAGGTTGCCCCGCACATATATATTCGGATAATGGAACCGCGTTCGTTTGCGCAGCGAATGTGATGAAAAGGGATCAAGCTAAGTTCTTTACCGAATTGAAGCATAAGATTATATCGGAGAACGTTTTTCAATCGGTCGAATGGCACTTCATTCCTCCTGGAGCCCCACATATGGGTGGCCTCTGGGAAGCTGGTGTGAGAAGTTTTAAAACTCATCTGCGGAAAATATCCAATGCTCAAAAGTTTACTTTTGAGGAATTCACTACCATGCTGGCAAGAATAGAAGCTTGCTTGAATTCTCGTCCACTCTGTCCCATGACGGATAACCCTTCAGACATTAACCCCTTAACCCCTGGTCATTTCCTTGTGGGAAGTGCTATCTTTCACCCCCTGAACCTGATTTATCATTGGAATCTCTCACCTACGCTAATAGGTGGCGAAAATTGAAGGTTATGCACCATTTGTTTGCGCGTCGCTGGAAGGACGAGTACTTAGTTGAACTCCATAAGCGCAACAAGTGGAAATGTCCCCAACGCGATTTCGCGATTGATGATTTTGTCGTGATTCGACACGACAACTTGCCTCCGAGCGAATGGAAACTCGGTCGTATCTCGCGCGTTTATGTAGGATCGGATTCGAAAGTACGAGTGGCTGACGTTCAGACTGCCAATGGCGTTCTAACACGGCCTATTGTTAAGCTCGTATTACTCCCTAACCCTAGTCAGAACTAATTCGTTCTTTCTTTTTCCTTGTTTTGTTTTGTCCTTTTATTTATAGATGTCCGAAGCAGTACCCAGAAAATTTACGGTGGAACGTCCAGAAACCCAGAGTCTGGATGAAGTGGTGAAACGCAACGTCTCAAATTGCCTTTTGTGCAAAGGTCATCACTCCCTTCAAAAATGCCCGGCATTCCGCCGCTTGAACCCCTACAGGCGACTGGGCGCAGTAAAGAAACTAAAATACTGCACGAACTGTTTGGTCCAGTCCCACTTTGCTAAGAATTGCCGTAGTAGGGAGCGGTGTATGGAATGTCTGGGCAAACACCACACAATGCTGCATTTTCGACATCGAAACAGCAATAAGTCCAATACTCCCCACAACAAAAGGATTAGTCTACGGAAACCCAACAATAAGAGCACAACCCGCAGCCAAGCTCATGAGTGTTCCTGCCAGCCTCGAAACAACAATGACAACAACAATGTGGTTGCAACACCCAACTCTGCTGGTGCCACAATTGTCATCAATGTATTGAGCAAATAATTATTTTTTTTCTCTCTTTATTAAATTTTGCTATGAATTTTTTTTAATGAATTTTGAATTAATTGAATTTTGGATTTCCTTATTTTATTTGACCAGGTAGCTTCCCGTTCCTACTTGTTGCACCCTTGCAAGGGGGGCGGGATGTTTACGCTGGTCACCCTAATTTTAAGTATAATGTATTAAGTAGTGTAAATACGCTTAAGTTATGTGGAATGTAAGGAAGAAAGAAAAAAGAGAAGAAAAATAAAAGGAATTGATCATTCTCTCGATCAACCCCCGAACAACAAGGTAATGTTTTTTATTTAGAAACATTTATATATTTTTTTCTAATACAATTTTGTGTATTTCTTGGCTCAAAATTAAAATATATTATTTTGAACTTTTTTACCCCAATTCCCCCGAAACACCACCCATAGATTAAGATGATGCAATATTATTGCTGCCCTTATGTGTCAATAAACAACACTGGGATAGATTGTTTAAACCTTAAACAATTTTTTTCCTGAAAATGATATAACATTTCTCTATTTCTGGAAGATGAGGGACCCTAGCTTTAATTTCTAAAAAAAAATTTTAAATGTTTTGTTTTTGAACTCAGATACATATGTTTTATATGTTTTAAAACAATAGAAATAATTTTGGTTTTTAAAAACTTTTAATTTATTTATTTATTTTTTCTGACGATTTTTTGACGATTTCAATAGACGTCTTTGTCGATTTGAATGATTTTTTCTTAAATATTTGACGATTTGTAGAACTTTGTTTTTTATTAGGTTTTGTTTTTTGTTTGTATTAGGTTTTTTCATTCATAAACGAGTGGGTTTCTTTGATTTTCCTATTCGAAGTCGTTTAAAATGTACGGAAATTTCTTATACAACACGTTCTTAATTTTAGGTTTTGATACTCTTATTCGTACATTTTAATCGAATGTATGGAAATTTCTTATATAACACGAATTTTGTGTTTTACTCGTATGCCGGAAACATTCGCCATAATGTTTTTATGTATTTTTTATGTTTTTATTTATTTAAGTACAAATTTATAAATATTTAAAAGAAATAAAAAATTACGCAATTATTTCGAAATTTATGACAAAACCTTCACTCTCAAAGAAAGCATGGGTTAATTAGCTTAGGAAATAGTTCACTTCTAAACTCAATGTTTTCTATCCACGAACAAAACATGCAAAAGAATTCATCTTTCGACCAATAAATCCTCAAAGGAAGAAGGAAAGTACAGAAAATTTTCTTTCAAAAATGGAAGAACAAATAACGTCTGAGCCTGACAAGAAATTTCAGGGCAAATGAAATGTTACCATAGCAGCCTCGCAAAAAATTGGGTTTCTGATGCATTTTCCCATTTTTCCCATGATTTAGAAGATAAAAAGGAGCATAACATTGTTTCTTTTATAAAATTTGAAGGTGTTTTAAAAACGAAAGGTTAGCGCATGGAAGAAAAACTAAAAGCAGTGTAAAAGAAATATGATAATAGTAGAACCATATCAAAGGTAAATGCTAACAAGATTTATTGATTGAAATAAAGAACAAAATATTTAAATTAAGGGAAAAGATATCTGAACTTGCTGGTCAATTTTCCATTTTACTGAACAGTAAAATTTTAACAATTTATTCTTTCCTTTCCTTTCTTTTTATAATTCAATTCATTTCTGGGTGAAAACATGTTTTTTGTTCACAATATTTTACATTTTAGTCAATTTAACACTGGTCATTTACTGAAGCAATCATTTCAAAGCGTATAAAATAATAAGTATGTATAGGGTGGCACATGAACAGAAGCCAAGAGAAGTTGGAAACGATTTTAAGATGTGAAGCTTGCATAGAATTTTCACTGGCGACGGAAATCGGATTATTATGGCAAGAAATCACATGCGAACAGCGGCCAACAAGCAAAAGCTACGGCCAAGAAGAATATCCATTGCGACAGGGTAATATTCTGTATTTGGTGGGATCAGAAGTGTGTAATCGATTTTATACTCGATTTATTCTTGACTAAAAGAGGAGACACTGTAGTCTAATCAGTAGTGTGTTGACGTGAGGCCAAACCCCATCTCCAACAAAACACAATAAAAAAATATTTTTTCGGCGACTGCCTCAGCATATTTCTAGCAAAAACTATGAGAGTAAATAAAATCGTCATGAAAAAGTTTCTCAAAATTTCTGTCGTTCAAACTTTAAACTGTAAGTCTCGCCACTAAAATTATAAAAAATTAAAGCACACAACATAAGTGGTGTGAGAATTTAGTTTGTAATCCAGACTGAAGGGTTGTAATGACCAATTATGATGAGCGGTATTTTTGGAACGGAATAAGTAAATTGGACAATACTTTGAATGACACGTTCTTTCAAAAAACTATTTTTATAAAGTATTTATATTCAGTATAACCAAGGGTGTTTAAGTTAAACGATAAATTACAAACACGTTTCATAACACTTAAGCAACAAAATGATAATTTTGGTATCGAGTAATATCATTTGGAAATTGCTTTCTATCGAAATTATTTTGCACTCGAAAGTAATTTCGATGGCGACTGCTACTCGAAACTTGCAGTTTATGCTTAATATGTTCATTCATTTATTAACCAAGTCTCTGATTCATAAAGCACAATGGACATAGCGGTTTTGTTCTTCCGTGTTCATATATGCACCTTTATTGCGTAAATCGCAGTTAATAATTGCGCAATAAATATAATATTGCAATCTAACAGGCAAAAATCACGACAAATCTCTATTTTTAGAATACTCAGTCTATTTCGTCAGCTGATAAGCTCGATCTAGGTGGTTTTTATCAGCAATTATTAAAAATTGCATTTTTTGATTGCTTTCCATCATAATTAAGAAATTGCTTAAGAATAATGAATATTTTTAATAAACTATTGTAAATTCTTGACAAGTGCTACATAATTGTTTATTAATTTATTCATTAAACATATTGCATAATATTTGTTTCTTTATAATTTGAAAGGAACCTGTGCTAATGATGGACTCATAAATTGTGTGTTATAAATAATGTATGTAACACACTTTCAAGACAAAATAATTCCGGAGAAAGTGTTGACAGACAGTATCTTTCAAGCATTAAACCACATTTGAAACTGATTTAATCTTAACATGTATGTGTGTATGAGTACGGATGTTATGCCTTTCTGTATTTGTTATTCTTGTAAATTTCTGATGCGTTTGTTAAGCTGTCTGTTTTATGGTCGCAAAGTCTTATATTTTATCATAAGATTTTGATATGCAAGTACATATATAACTAGGCGTATATGTATGGTACTGAGAAATGAATTTATAAGTAACAGTGCTAAATATTATAAAATAAAATTATTTTTAAAAGTACCTTTTTATTAGTAAGATGTAATCCTACATTAGTTCACTAAAGAGATTATTATGAATACTATACCTAATTAAATATTTCTATTTATTTAATTTTATTTCGTATTTTCTTTTTATTTATATTTTAGTTTACGAACTTTTACATACGAAAAGAAATTAACTATTTCAAAAATAAAAAAGAAACAATTTTTATAACATATTTTTATAATATTTTAAGGGCCATTATCACAATTGCCGTTAAACTAGAGTTTAGTTAAAGTTACTTTAGCTAAAGGGAACTGTAAAGTTACCTTTATCATATTTTCGTTGTTACAGCTTATAGATAAAATCAAGTTAACTTTTTCATAAATATGGCAGTGGCGGAGCAAAGTCGATAACACTGCTCAAATTTAACAAGTTTTACTTAAACACAGTGGCAACGACGGGCTTCTGTTTTTTGTTGTATTCGCTCACTTTGTTTATATTTGAAGTTGCCGTATTGAAAATAATAAATAATATGGCAATTTCAAACATTAACTTAACTTTAAAAGTTACCCTTTAACTTAACGCGCACTTTTATCTTATTGTGTACTCACAATAACGAAAAACAAGTTATCTGTCCTTTAAAATATTGCCTTTAGTTAACGGCAAGTTGTAATAATGTAATAAGTATTCGCAAAAATATGATGTGTTAATATGATTTCGATATTATTAATAAAATGAAGATAGAAAAAATAAGATAGTTGTTTTGTGTGTTTTAAAAACACTCGATCTGATCGAGTTGTATCGACACATCGAAACAATTTGATTGATCAGCATCGAGAATAAATAAATTTTATTCTTGAAAACAATTAAGGTGGAGTTGGATGATAGGCTGTTCATTAAAGACGAAACAGATTCTGTTGCATTTAAGCCCATTGTATACATAGTGGGAACCATAGCCTTGGAAACTATAATTAGGTTAATGTGAGACAAGTCTAACTCGATGTTAATCAGAAATAAACTCCTAGACAAAAAAATCCAGTAAACTCTGATGTTGGGCAATGCTTCGCAACAAGACTTTGTAATAGGTGATAAATAGTAATAATAACAGTGAAAAATAATTAGCTTCTACGTACTCTTTAAGAGAGAGACCATTCTGTGGTTTACTAATGGGTCGTGCATTGACTTTTAGTGGGGCAGTTACAGAATGAAATGTTCATGGCCCTTGGAAAGCGAGAGTTTAGGCTATTAACTTATGATTTCTTTTAAATTTCATCACTAAAACGAAATGATGTTTCGAATGTCACAATTACCGTAAATTTTTTTTTTTTTGTAATTTAAACGTATTATAATTTTAAGTAAAATTTTTAAATTAACCACCTGGACAGGTTTTGTGTTTAACTAACAAGTAAACTAGTATGCAAATGTACTTTTTTCAGGCTACATGTCTGTTACATTAACTGAGCAATGAATATACATATATCATAATCTTTATTGATTTGAAAAGTCTATAATTGTATTAATTACCAGTAGTTAGGTTAAGTTTGGTAAAGGAAAAACAGTATTTTTGATGAAATTATTGTTCCAAGTTGTCTACCCAGTGTAATCGACACTACAAAGTAATCAGGAGGTTAATGTATTGTTGTATAGGGTATAAGAATATAACAACTCGAAATTTAAAATAAAGTCTCGTACTCGGACAAATTAACAAATTACGGTGATGGCAAAAATGTGACCGTGCAAAGCGAACGAAGCGGTCGGCAGTGTTACATTATACGGTACATAGAATTACGCAAAAAAAAAACGATAGGCATTTACGAGAACATAAACAGAACGTTGATCGAAAACAAAAACAACAAGTTCATAGATAGATCGTGGAGTTGCCAGATATAAATAGAGTGAAGAAATATTATGCCATTCAGTGATGAATAGAATAGCTAGTGACGAGATGTGCCTGTGATAAAAAGTGTTGTATTAAAAGTGTTGAATTAAAAAAACGCGTTAGTCCAATGGCATTTTACACTGAATGTTTGAATTCAGCTGAAGTGTGTTGTAACAAATAACCATCAGAAGTAAATAATTTTGAACATTTTGCAAAATTTAAATATAAAACATCATGTTCACAAATTTAAAGCATTTAGTAGAAACAACTCGCCCTCTTCCTCTTTGTACTTTCATATCTATTATTGTTACAAACTAAAAAATTCTATTATTTGCAAATTACACAATGGGTCTAAAAACTAGCGTAAAGCTGGATTCACCCATTGTTTCGGAACAAAATGCTTGTTGCGGAACAAATTCAGTTGTTTGGGAGTTTGCTCCAAAACGATTCACCCACTTCGAACAATTGTTCTGTAAAAAAAAGGCTACCACATGAAATATTTTTGTAAACGATGCGTGTTAGTTTTACAATTAGGCAGCACAGTAGCAGATGATTGCATTTCGTTTGTTTTCTTGGCTTGAGTGTAATAATATTTTTTATTGTGTTACAAAGAAATTGTAAATTAAAACACATCTGAAATTGTTGAAGTGAAAAAATGGATAATAATGGATATTAGCAAACATAAATAGATATATACAAATGTACATATAATATGATATGGCAGCTCAGTTCAACTTTACTTAAAAAATTAAAGTAGCTGGCAGCACAGTTCGATTGTTTAGGAACAAAAATTAAAATTAAACCAATTCGAGCTGAAAATGTTCATGTTTTCAAATTTAAAGGATTTAGTAGAAACAACTCGCCCTCTTCCTCTTTGTACTTTCATATCTATTATTGTTACAAACTAAAAAATTCTATTATTTGCAAATTACACAATGGGTCTAAAAACTAGCGTAAAGCTGGATTCACCCATTGTTTCGGAACAAAATGCTTGTTGCGGAACAAATTCAGTTGTTTGGGAGTTTGCTCCGAAACGATTCACCCACTTCGAACAATTGTTCTGTAAAAACAAGGCTACCACATGAAATATTTTTGTAAACGATGCGTGTTAGTTTTACAATTAGGCAGCACAGTAGCAGATGATTGCATTTCGTTTGTTTTCTTGGCTTGAGTGTAATAATATTTTTTATTGTGTTACAAAGAAATTGTAAATTAAAACACATCTGAAATTGTTGAAGTGAAAAAATGGATAATAATGGATATTAGCAAACATAAATAGATATATACAAATGTACATATAATATGATATGGCAGCTCAGTTCAACTTTACTTAAAAAATTAAAGTAGCTGGCAGCACAGTTCGATTGTTTAGGAACAAAAATTAAAATTAAACCAATTCGAGCTGAAAATGTTCCGAAGCAAACTTACTCTCTTTCGCTCTCTCCCTCAAAAAGAGAAACGTCAAACTACATATAAAAAAAATTGTTTCGGAACAAAATTTTTGTGAGTGAATCCAGCTTAAGTGAAACCTTATTCTTCACGGGGGGTCCGCCACCTAGCCTAACATATCCAGAATCCAAATCATTTAAAATTTTAATGTTATAAATTTTTGAATTACGCTGTATTCATGCGCGTTTACTTTTATAGCGTCTATGTATGTTGTCAATGTAATTCTATTTTATAAAAACACGTACAGCGTAAACGTAGAAATAATTTTCAATTCTCCTGGTTACTTATTCTATTGAAATGAATGAATGAATATGTGAATGTGTTTTCACAAAAACTATAATATAAAAATGGAAATCAACAAAACACATACAAAATTTAATGATTCTTCTGCAAACGTGCAGGCGATGTAGATAATTTAATTTAGATTTCACCATCAAAAACTAAATATCGAAAGTCGAATAACTTTTTTATATTATAAAGGCCATACTGATTTTTTAAATCTCTCGATTACAGTATAAAGAATTTGTCCCAGCATGTCAATTTCTGATCAAAATAATCCCAATAATTTTTATCTACATCTGAGATCAAAGTAAGGCGCTTAAATATTTACGATTATGTATGTAAGTAATTCGCATAAACCAATTAATTCCTTTTAAATTATTTAACAGAGAACCTTCTAAATTGAAATTTTGTAAATTTAGCTTATTAGAGTGGCTTTTATGATTTAAGAATATTTCTTTTCCTAAGATAAAGATTGCGATTTTGTTTGTGAAATAAATTTGAAATTAAAGTTTAATAAAAAAAACATTATATTGACCTCTTATAACTGACCAATGAGCAATATTTCGTTTTTGGCAATGATGTGCCTAAAAATTAATGAAAAAGGAAAGGAATAAAAAAAAGAAAGGATATTTTATTCATGGCACATCATTCGGGAGATAATGATGTTATTTGAAATGTAACAGCTTGCTTCTATCCATTCAGCCACCACCACTACTAAAGCAACTGCTACTGCCACTGATGCTATATTTTGCTCGATGTCAGTGATGATAGTTGCATATAGCTGTACATATCTTTTTCTAAGTAGTTGTCTCCACTTCTCACTTCTTTTGTCTGGCTGTATGATACTACTTTCAGACATTCCTTCTACACAGTTTTCTTGCTCTAATTTCTTTGTTACTCTCTATTATGTTTTTTGTCGATGTTTTTTGTAATACTTTTCGTTGCTCTTTTATTCAACATTTGTGTATAAACTTTCAGCCGCATTTCATATACGAGTATTTATATTTCTGCAACTGCCTTTCGCACGCTGTTCGTCGACAACATTTATTCGTAAAACCCAATCTTCAAATTATACTTGGTTTTTAGGTTCAAAGATTGTCCCTTTTTCTCTATGTTCTATATTTATATATTATTTATGATTTCCTTTTTTTTTGGTTTTCTTTTAAATTTGTTTTCAAGAATTTTAGACATGATGATGTGTCAAAAATTGCATTGTGATACACTGAATATACGTAAAAGAAACATCAAAATTGTTACAACATTAAACGCACTAATTCCTATGGGCTATGACATATAGTACGAAAGCATCATTTTGTACGGGGTTTTCAAAATTATTTCAGTTTCAGCATGGCAATATTATCAAAACTGTGGATTTTAAAGATCGCCACCGGTCAGACCAACCACGCACTGTTCGAACTTCGCATGGCTGTAAATCAAGAAATTAGCGAAATCCGCAAAAGTCAATGAGTCGAAATATTAAAAAAATATTGGTGCTCTTAATATATCTTAATATCCCATACGGCGTATATTTTTTAACTGTAGCTTTGAAAAAAAATAGGATAGAAAAATGAACATGGCTTCATGGTTAATCATGCAAAATAAATTTAACAAATAAAATGATATGCTATATACACGATCACATGCGGATAAACCCAGCTTCAGTTGTAGTATGGTGGGATGTCACTTACGAATGGATCACTGCAAACAAACTGTTACAAATCGACCTAAGTTTACCAAGAAACAGTTTTGGAAACTGTTGTAAAATCAAAACCAGCTGTTGACTTCCCATCTCATAAACCTAAAGTGACCCAAAACTGGATTCAATAAAATTTACCAGCATTCATCTCCTCTGCAGAATGGTCCATTGGTTGTACCGATTCCTAACCGCTTAGGTTTAGACACAAAAGATGCCACAACATTGATCCTCTTCAGACAGGTTTAACTAGTATTGCGGCCAATTATCCATTTGATGTAGGCCAAACATGCAAAAAGTCGCCATGGTTTAGTAGGTAGTGTTTTGGCTTATTAGACGAAAAGCCAGGTTTCGAGCCCCAGGCTAGACATCAAAATAAAATACAAAAAAGTATTTCTTCGGCGACTTCCTCTCAGCATATTTTTGGCAAAAACTCTGATAGTAAATAAAATTGCCATGAAAAGTTTCTCAAAAATCTGTCGTTCGACTTTAAGCTGTAGGCCCCAAAACTCAAGTATAAAATTAATACACACACAATATAAGTGGTGTGAGAAGCTAGGTCGTAGTCCTGACTGAAGGGTTGCAATGACCAAATGTGCGTTTGTGTGTGTGTGAAACTGGCTAGTCGGAAAAACGGCTAAACTTGTATTTAAAGCCATATCTAAACATTTGTGATGTTGTTGGTACAAATATAAGGAATTCTTTGTTCGAGATACCAATTTATTTTAATACTTATTTTCCCTTTTGTTTTTTATCCAACAATTGGAAAATGTCGGAAAAGAAATAAACAGCACCCACATTAATACAAAATATTGTAGATATTTAAAATTACTATTATCCCTAACAAGGTTGTGCCTTTTTGCAAATATTGACATTTCAGTGGAAGTTGCTACTAATATTTATGTCCAAAATTATTCGCAAAAGTGTACCCTTTGAATAGTTTTCAGACATTAAATTCTGTATTCTTGCAACCGATTAAATTAGCAGCGATTGATTACTAAAGAAAATGTCTGCAAATGTTATTTTAATAACATAGTTAGCTCACTGGATTGAAAAAGGTCGTATTTTTTCAATATATGGCTAGACATAGGAAAAAATAGGATGTATATATAACGGGCAGATGTTAGTACACTTATATACTTTTGGTTTAGGTTATTTTAATACTACTAGACTACGCTTACTTACTCTCTTACATAGAGTGACTGTTAGCTTATGGAAAAATATCAGTAAACTTATATTAAAAATACTACAATAGGCATTAAAAATCTGCGCACTTCAACTTAGCTTAGTAACTCTAAACTAACAAATATTCAAAAAAAAATTATTCAAATAGTTATGATGTATAGCATATTCTTTCAGTCTCTTGAAATGACAGAAATCGTAAATTAAAATAATTTTCTGCTAGCATCAACAAATTAAAAAAAAAATTAATAAAAAAGCACAAAAAAGTCAGTGTACAGTTTTAAAAATAAATCTAAATCTTATTATAGCACGGCGCGACAGCGAAATCAAAAAAAATTGTTCATATTCCTCGAACCCTCCAAATTTGTGTTATTTGACAAACACAGTTTATCTTTAACTTTTCACACAATATTATTGATTACTCAAAGATTTTTGAACAGATTTTAAAAGATTATTTTAAGTTATACTTAATTGTAGTACTTAGACAATATAGGTACTCGAGTGTATTAAATTTTTTGTCACATAGTGTAATTCAGATATTTAGCTCTTTTTAATAGTAGACTTTGCCTCGTAGTAGACTTTCCTAGTAGTCCAGTGGGTATTATATTGGCTTATTAGACGAGAGCCCGTGGTTCAACTCCCGGTCCAGATAATACGAAAAAAACGATATATGGTAAAAATATTTATTTTTTCGATTTCCTTTTAGCAGTGTTCTGGCACAAACTCAAATAAAACTGTCATGAAAAGTGTCTCAAAGCTGTGGTTCGGAGTCCACATTAAACTCTAGGTCCCGACATTCATGGATAAAATAACACACACAAAATTAGTGGTGTGGGTCCACCCCTAAGGTTGTATTAGGATTCATCTGAAAATAGAACAGTATTCTATTGCTGTATATACCAATTTACGCTCCCTTTTTCAAAATTTATACGAGCAATTCGATTTTTAAAAACATAAGCAGTTTTTTCCTCCAAGTTTATAATAACTATTGGCCCTGCTAGTTTTGTTGCCTTTCCTTTTTGATTCATAATTAAGAAATTGATATACATACATACATATTAAAAAATTATAATATAAAATAACATAAAAACGAAAATTGTATTAAAGACACATGTAACTGTAGCCCGCAGTTGCCATTGCGTTAAAAAAAACTTGTGTAATTGAGCAGTTTTATCGACATTGCTCCGGCACTGCCATATTTTTTGAAAAATTTTATCTGTAAGTTGTAATAACGAAAATAAGTTAAAGGTAACTTTACAGTTCCCTTTAGCTAAAGGTACCTTTAACTAAACCCAAGTTTAACGGCAAGTTGTAATAATGGCCCTTAATGTTACAGACAATAGTCTCTCTAGTATGTTAGAGAGAGAGAAAGAGAGTAATTTTACTTAAAAAAAATTAAGACATTTCAATATTTTCGAAAAATTTTGAGAACAAAGCAAAGTGTAAAGATGTGTGGGTAGATTTTTTATACGTAGTGGATGTACATACATACTCATGTATATGCATATATAAATATTAAATGAATGCTAAAAATATAAATACACATAATATGTTTTAATATGCCTTTAAGGGCATAAGAAAATGTCAAAAACAAAAGAAACGAAAAAGGAATTGGAAAATATTTTTGTGAATTTTAATGATTATCGCAGTAACTATTATTTATTTAACGTTCATTTTTTGTTTTCGTTTTCTTTTTTTATTTTTTTTATAATAAATATGCAATATTACTACGACTGTGTATGTTTTTATATGTACGTATATATTTACATTTTTTATTGGAAATTTAAAAGTTTAATAAAAATGTAAAAGGATTAAAATATCTATGTTAGCATATTTTTTCAAATTATCGCACCTTTATTTAGAATACGACTGCCAAAATTAATTAAAATAATCGGTAATATTGAGATCCCGGTGTTTTGCTTTTACATCTTTAACATTAAAATTATAAACAAAAGCTACAAAAACAATGAACTTGTTTACAAATTATCGCACTATAACAACAAACACCAGCATAAAACATGATAAGCAAGTAAACGAAAGAATACCAACACTACACAGCGATGTTTACATTTATAGAGATCCCGAGGAAGCGAAGCCACAAACTTTCGCCTTCAAGAACATTCATCAGACTGTTTACTGTTGAATTAGTAAAAGTTCAGTCAGTCTTGTGTGATGACTCGGTGTGTTTGAAGAGAATAATCGTGTTTTGAAGATCTCCGTTACAAAGATCAGTCGAACGATTGTCTAGTAATTGTTATTGTTTAAGCAAAGGGTGTAAACAGGAGAATAACAGACAAACCAATTGTTGTTGTATACATAAAGTTGTGAACAGTGGCTCACAGAATTGTGCGAATAATAAAGTATTTTAATTAAAACTAAACATTTGCAATATACGAGCTCATATTTTAAACGCTAAAAGATAAAAACGTAACAAAATTTAAAAATGAGCGTTCGAAAAGCGATGGTTTTCACATCATAAGTTTCACTCATATTAAATATATATTTCATACATAGTAGGTCAATAAAAAGTAAAAAGCTTATTGTGTATATTAATCAAACTTTATACTTAAAGTTGTTCTTCGTTTCGGGTGATTCTAAATTATAATACATAGATACTTCGTGCAAACAGTATAAGTGTAAGTATTTTCAGGTCATTTTCGACGAGTATTGCAATTAAATTGCTTCCATTATGTACTGAAATAAAGTTTCAGCACACTTACTACATTCCTCGTTGGTACATGTAAGTTTATTATTAAATGGCTTTCAAGGTTATCATCAAAAAATTTTCTTCATTTTATATTGAACTTATTTAATAGCCCTGCATTTACCTCGCGGTTGAGGTGCACTTCAATGTAATGAAATGTGCCTAATTCGATATTGGTGATCGCAGATCATAATAATGTATTTAATAGGGAATCCAGTTTGTTATAGAAATATTTCTTTATTTAGAATTTTTCACTTCCATCTATGTGAAATGATATCGAACTTGAACAAAACTAGATTGAACTGTTTGAGATTTTATAAACTTAGTTTAGTTTAGATTTTTGTGACATTGTAAAACAAATTAATAAACCATGAAATACAATGTTAAGTTAGGCCTTATTTTATATTCAGACAACATAAATAAGTACACCGTTGCAGAGTTATACAAATGTTATACGATGCCCGAAAAATTCTAGTGAAATATATTATTTGTTGAATTTACTTACTTACTTTTGACTGTCATCGTAGATTTATTCGATAGTTGTCGTAATTCCAGAGAAATAAATAAGATGAGGGGGCAATTTGTAGCCTAATCTTTGGATTTTTGTCATTGATCCCGGCGCAACAAATTTTTTTTTGCCGAATGTGATCGAATTTTCAAATTCTCATTATAGCGGCCTAATAAGTTGGAATAACATTCGTTATTAAATGTTTCACCTTTTCGGTGATATCTAAAGAAACAGTTATTCCAAGTTTATTGATGACAAAGCCATCTGGAGAAAATCACTGTTGTGCCCGCTGTCTGGTCTATAACTTGTTAAGGAGTATCTGAATTTTCATTTGAATAACATTTCACAATCTCTCGCACTTTTATTTTGCGGTTGATCAACTCCAATTGTTTCGAGCAAAAAGATTTCAAGTGGGTACCTAGAATGCTCGGCATTTACCGCAGTAGAATTTTCTAGTATTTGGGTTGAGTTGGCTTTTTCTTGCGCAAAAATAATTTTTAAATTTTTTTCTCCAATTTTCTACTTAAATCGTGTAGTGGTCTGGTTTTAATGGCACACTGACATTTTCAAATTTTGTTATGAGTCAATTTAAAAAATGCCTGTTAACAGAAATAGTTTTCCAGTTTCAGATAAGAGGAGTAAATTTAAAATAAAACGGACTTATTTTCAATCACATACATACGAGTACATACACATACATACATATATAATTGGTCATTACAACCCTTCAGTCAGGATTATTGACCTAGTTTCTCACACCACTTATGTTGTGTGTGTTAATTTTATACATAAGTGGCGGGACCTACAGTTTAAAGTCGACTCCGAACGACAGATTTTTTGAGAAACTTTTCATGGCAATTTTTCTTTACTCTCAGAGTTTTTGCCAGAAATCTGCTGAGAGGAAGTCGCCGAAGAAATACTTTTTGTATTTTGTTTTGATGTCTAGCCTGGGGCTCGAACCCTGGCTTTACGTCTAATAAGCCAACACACTACCTACTAGACTACGGCGACTACGCCTTTTTCATCAACACTATAAAAATGTGCTAATGAAGTCATGTTACGAGTACACCCATACCTCACATCGCGTTGTTTCGTTTTGCGTGTTTTCGAAGTTTCGTCGCTTCTGAATTAATACTAATTTTCCCCGTGCGTCGTTAGACTTTCCAAGTTATCGTTGTTTTGGATTCGAGTCTTTAAAAATTTTTTTTCAATTTTTTTTTATAATTTTTTTTTTCTAAAATATGGCACGTCTTTTGTTTCTAATTGCCCTATGCTATAAAAACTTGGGGATTCCCTTTCTAACTGAAAATAATACAGTTTTATTTTCATCTTGTTTTTCTAATTTTAGAGTTCAGTTTCAATTGTGAATTAAGTGAATTTTTTATTTTATTTTAGTTAAATTGAATTTGTTTTTTTGTATGTAATATAATTTTATATTCTTTTTGTTTTTTAAATGTTTGCTTTGTTTAATTTTCATTTTAAAAAATAGTATTTTCGTAACCCTGGAAGCTATCCCCGATCTTTACATGGTTTGCTATAGAAAATCATAATCCACTTTGCGTTAATTTGTGAATTTCAATTTGAGGCGTTTTTTTTTTTGGAACGTAACCACGACACAAAGTGAGGTATGGGTGTAGTTGTATTCATACCTGTATTCCATATACATACTGCATACGTTTATTGATTAAATATGTACGTGGATTATCGCATCCTTATATTTACAAATAAATAAAAATTATGTGATTCATTGCTTCTGTTTTTACTTCTCAATTGAATGATTTTTTCTTTTTTTATGCACTGTTTGCAGTTTTATTGTACCTCACTTTTGTGTACTAATATGATTGGGATACAATCTGTCGCGCAGTTACGTTACATATCGAAAAAAAAATTAGAAATTACTTTACACCACCCGTTGAAATTTAAACATCCGTCTTGGGAAAAGACAGAAACTCCATAAACATTGAGAATTGCTTATCGTTTTTATGCATACATAGCCGTTGGTTATTATGTAATTATACCATACATTCAACTTAAGTATGTTTACACTAGATATGCATTCATAAAATTTGTTGTTTTTGACGCTTTTTTGTTGTGTGCTACTACCTGACCTACCACAACATATTTTGCGTTTTGTCTAAATATTTCATATCCTGGCCTACTAAATTTTGCCAGGGGCTGAAAACAATAACAATTAAAATAAATAAACATTCATGTTTTCGTTTATGTTTGTATGGATATAAAAAATAACAAACTGATAAAAACAATTATTTTTTTTTTCAATTTTATTTTAATTTTTTATTACGTTTATCTATTTATAATTTTTATGTTTTATTATTTGCTTCAGGCATTCTATTTTTTTTATTGCCAAGGGTATTATTTCAGGTTGTTGCTTCTGGTACTTAAAACAACGCATAGCATGTATGTTCAACAAAAAATTATTTTATTCCTTATCTATTTTCATTTGTATTGATTTTCTTGTACGCAACACAATCATTATTAAATATATTTTTAAGCTTTTGTAATGTCATCATTATTGTATAAAACCCAGTGTAAAATATGCGGCTGCCTTGATCACACCATTCGATAGCGAAATTCGAATGGGAGAGTGAAGCGAAAAGAAGAGAAACACATACATATGAGAAGTACATACGAAAGTATTAAGATACATAATAATACTCAGTTGATTATAACCGCTATCTATAATTAAGCTCGGTGCCCTGGTAGTCTATTAGAAAGTGTGCTAAATTATTAGTTCCCACAAAAGACTCTTTTACAATACACAGTGCCTTATTGAGCTCGTACATAATTAAACATAATTTGTAATTGTATTGTAACTAAAAATTAAATAAAACTACTAATGTGAGTTCTAACGCAACATATTTAAAAGTCACTCTGTCAATCTCCTCACCAACAATAAGTGGAATCATAGAATTTAAACGATTATTTATACCATTCTATTAATTGTTTTCAATATTGTAACATTATAGAGTAGACCTCCTTTAACATGATGCTATAGAAAGTGTTAATTGATACAGGAGTCGCCGTAGTTTAGTAGATAGTGTGTTGCCTTATTAGACCCAAGACCACGGTTCAAACCCCAGATCAGAAATCAAAACGAAATATGAAAAAATATTCCTGCGCGCGATTTCCTCTCAGCAGATTTTTGGCAAAAAAATCTGAGAGTAATGAAATTGCCATGAAAAGTTTCTTAAAAGATCTGTCATTCGGAGTCGACTTTAAACTGTAGGTCCCGCCACTCATGTATAAAATTACTCCCAACATGAGTGGTGTGAGAAGCTAGGCCGTAATCCTGACTGAAGGGTTGTAATGGCCAATTATTTATGTTACGCATTTGTATGTACATATTTGGCACAGACTGAGCATAAGATCATATATTAATATATTCTTCTACTTCTGATACTAATCGTCGAGAAATTTCCTCCTTTGGTGTTTTGGACGCCTTAGGATTAATTTAAAAAATTATTCTTACTTTTCAATGTGGTTTACTACGTCAGTGTCGGCAAACTGCTCATATATAGTATGCAGCACTTGGTTCATATGATGCTTCCTTGATATACATATATTATAAGCTTGTGTTGTAATGTATTGATGCTTCTATACAGTGTAATAGCACAAGCAATATATGCGCCTTAGAAAGAGTAAGCTTGTTTCTTAACTAACACTTATTGAGTAGAATAATTCTTGGTTTTATCACCAAACTGACGTTATTGTTTTTGGTTACGACGTTACCGGTGTCAATAAACTCTTCAATGACCTCAAAACTGTAATCGTTCCCTGCATTTTGTCTACTTCTACTAGGCATAGGTCTTTATTCTAATTTTTACAGTAAGAAATGTCTTTACTAAATCCCTTCGTCAGATGTCTTAATTGCGGCTGTGGTAAATCTCAATTTCCTCACACACAAGCGTCTTATATCGTTTTTCATACGTTAGAATAATCATTTCCGTACTCTTCTTTCTACCTCGTGCAAATATTCCCTGCAAAGCTGCAGTCTGCTGTAGCATCCGATCAATTCTGTCTGTAGCAAACCCGCAACAGATATTTGTCTCATGCCATTGTCTGATGCGATAGAGGCTGTATTAACCTGAAGTAGACTAATGAAGCTTTGCTTGCTTACTTTTGCGTTTAAACCGCTCTTTGTTATTTGTCGTACCAAATGAAACACACTTTTTTGAGGCGGCCATAAAAAGTTTCATTGACCATATAGTCCATATTCCATTTTAAGGTATGGAAATCTTAATCCGCAAGGTAAAATGTATTTAGCATTGATGTGGATTGGCGCCTGTGATTCGTTCACCGATTTGAACCAGGAGACCTACTTATGTTGACACTTTCTTTCAATTTCTGTACAATGAAGTTCATCGTCTATGTCCCAACTTTAAAAATTTAGTTTAGAGCTCAAAATCAATAGACAATTGTGGAAGAAATGACAATTGTGGAATTAATTAATTAAATATATATTATGAGGATAAATTTACATCTGCTATGTCATCGCAGTGTAAATGGAGGGAAATTAGAGATATGGGCGTCTTGAATAATAATAATAATAACACTAATGATGATGTAGATGTAGACAGATTGAATTTTGAATTCTCGAATATCCCTATGCCTAATTCAAATATCGGTTACTACAACTTTACAGATCCAAGTGCTGCTTCTGGTATGAATGACAATGGCTTTCAATTTTCGAACTTCACCCTTGGGGACGTGCATAGATCATTTCGAAGCATCAAATCAGATTCAATTGGCTGCGCTGAAATACATCCGAAATACTTGAAAATTATACTGAACTACATTATTGTATATATAACGCATTTATGTAATACTATTCTAACGGCATCAGAAATTCCTTCAATGTGGAGGCATGCAAAAATTATCACCTTACCCAAACCTGATGGAAATTATAGACCAATTGCTGTCCTACCTCACTTGTCTAAGGCTTTTAAACCTTTAGTCCATGAGGAAATAGGCAAATTGGTTTCAGACCTAAACACAGCTGCGTTACGGTTTTAATCTATGTTGTAGAGGAGTTAAGGTCAAAAATGGATTAGAACATAGTGTCGTTTCTGGTACTCCTAGATCACTCCGAAGCTTTCGATACTGTTGATCATGACATTCTTTGTCACAAGTTGAAAAATACTTTCAAATTTTCAACATCCGCAGTAAAACAATTACGTACATACCTGTATAAGAGAAGTCAGATAGTACACTATGGTGATGTTTTTTCGGTCCTCTGCTATACATAATGTACTCAAATGACCCACCTTTTTGTATTACTTACTGTGGAATTCAAATGTACACCGATGACGTCCAACTTGACCTTTATATACAAAATAAATACATTAAATACATGATTTCAAATGTAAAAACAAAACTAAATGCTTCTGTCCAATATTATAGTTCAAGGTTTTTAGAATTCCGAATTGGAGTTATTGTGATCTTCAGGAGGTAGGCGACATTATCTGAATTATCAGTTCGGCCATCTGTATAATTCGAATTCTATTATTTATAGCCTTTCGTATTTGCACTTTAGGAAATATGTTTCGCAATTGCAATATAAAGGTGCGAGAATGCTTTAGAGAGTTGATATTATGAAAAGTCAATACCATATGAATTCTGTGGTACTTTTAAAAGTATATTCATTGTATATTTGTCTCTATGTTTGAATGATTTCCTATAAAAGTAAGAAAAATGTAAGAGATATAGTAGTTGTTGTATCAGTGGAAAGATTTTTTACGTAAGGAATAATATGATATCATTTTATCACATCTACAGTCGCCGTAGTCCTGTTGCCTTATTACACGTAAAGCCAGGGTTCGAGCCCCAGGCCAGACATCAAAACAAAATACAAAAAGTATTTCTTCGGTGACTTTCTCTCAGCAGATTTCTGGAAAAAACTCTGAGAGTAAATAAAATTGCCATGAAAAGTTCCTCAAATATCTGTCGTTCGGAGTCGACTTTAAACTGTAGGTCCCACCACTCATGTATAAAAAGAAACTAGGTCGTAATCCTGACCGAAGGGTTGTAATGACCAATTATGTATGTTGATCACATCTGTCTATGCCATACAAATTTGCCTTATAATTAGCAATCTCCAATATCTGAGAATTCTACGTAAGAATTGCACCCGTATTTTACTCAATTTGACCGTTCAAAGAAATTGGTTACTACGAAGAGAAGAGATAGAGTAGAACGAAAATACCTAATAAATAAAATAGTTACGTACTTCTTCTAATTTATATTAATTACAGGAAACCAAGATTTTGTAAATTTAAATTAATTAAAATTTGAATGCTATAGCATCCACATCATTTTGCATCAATCTGAAAATGAATGCTATAACATTCACGTCCGCGAACGTGTTAAATCGGGAATGTATAGTCACCTATTCTGCCGTTGGACAAATGAAATTGTCCCATGAATTGTGATAAACTTTGGGAATTAATTCTGGTTGCGTTGTATGATGAACGCCAAAATTTTATTGAAGACTACCAGTTTTAAACAACGCCGGCGTCTCTATGAATAAGAATTGGGCATCAAATAAACTCAACACAAAGAATTTGCAATTAAAATTTTTTCAGGAATTAGTATGTATGTGATTCGACAATTTGCTTTAGATGACAATAAGAAAATATTTTAAACCTTAATAATACCAACTATTTAATAATAAAAACACAGCAAATTAAAGAAAAATTATTGTGTTACATATTAATCGAAAAGTGGAATGTATATTAAAAAATTTTCTTAACTGTAAATTGTTACAGTTTCAGATACCTTCTCAGTGTTGCATTTAAATACAACTGTCCGCTTTTAAAAAGTGGTCTTCATATGCTACGTTTAAATACATTAAAGGCCGTCAGTTTTTTGGCTTCAATTTTATTCTCGCTCAAGAACTGATTGCAATAATTTTTCACATACATATGTATGCTTGTATGTACATTAAAAAAGTAAAACGAACAAAAAATAAATACAAACATATACATATAAAATAAAAAAGAAACAGAAATAAACAAGAGTAACAATAAATGCACAAAAAAAATTTTAGGAAACAATTGAAGTCAATTGAAAAGTTAAAAAATAAGGAAAAGTTTACGGATGTTGGAACCTGACAATGTGTACGTTATAGTGTACTACATATGTATGTACATATATCAGGTCTTATATTAAGTACATTCTATTTTTTAGGTTAAATGAAACAAAGCGTGTATGTGATATCATGGAAAATTTGTATTCGTTTGACAGACCTCTGTCCACTATGGCTTTACTGGTTGAAGTGCATCAGAAATGTACAATTTTCAATGGATCTGGGTCATAAATTAGGCCGATAGCATGGATTATGTTGGATTTAGGATGCCTGTAACTGATTTGTTTTCAATAATTCTATTTTATTATTTTCAAATATTCCAAAAGAATTGAAAGTAATTATTGAAAACACTTTGATTACTTTTAGATTACTTTTGATTCCTTTTGATTATTAGATTAATCGCCAGTAATTCTGATTATTTTTTGATTATTTTGTAATCGTAATCAATTATTAACTATTTTAACCAAAAGTAATCAAAATTGTAATCATTATTTCACCATTCAAAAAAGGTAATCAAATTACGATTCAGTACGATTACTAATCATTACTTAACAGGTATGCAATCGACTACATATTCAGTCGTGTTATAATTTCTCAGCTACATATATGAGGCGTTATTCAATCGTGGTTTCTATGCCAATTCGTACTCGTTGGCCAAAATGTGAAAATACTGTAACACGTCGGAGTCCAAACAGCAGTTAAAGAATGGTTTTTTCGAGAGGAATTGGCTCGAACGTAGGTCAAAGTGGGTTAAATAAATAAATAATAATAAAAATAATAAATATGTATTGTTTTAGGGTGCATGCGTTATAATACTTTTACACTTTTAAGTTGATATTGACGATTTGACGATTTATACTCTTATTTTGCCGATTTATGGAAATTAAAAATTTACGTCATACTCTTTACTTTAGTACATTAAAAGCCACTTTAAGCTTTGCATTTACTTTGCAATTGTTACTAATCAAATTTTCCATGAAAACATTCAGCAGGTATTTGAATCCTTCTTTATTTACCCTGTATTATTCCTGGAATCTGTAAAGGACACATGATTTAACGTCATACATAAATATTTTAGTATCTATAATTCTTACTTTACCTCAGGGAGTGATAGTGGATTCGATTTATGTCGAATAGATCTTCGCTGCAACCTTTCCATGGATAGTTTCTCCTCTTCTAGCACCAAAAAACGAAGATGTTTGTATTTGTCTTTGAAAGATTGTTGAGAGGTAATTCACAATAAAAAATTTTTTTATACAGCATTTATAACTAATTCACAATAAAAACTTTTACTCCCAATATATTCGTAATACCGATATTTTTGTTATGGGAAAAAAGTTTACTTCCATATAACTTATTCCTATAATTCCACTGATTTAAAGTGTGACTTAACAGGGCTAATTATTGAGTAACTATAACAAGTATTTAAATTTGTTCAGTTCCTAGTGACTGTAATACTGTCACATATAAAGTTGTTCTGGCAGCACATTATTTCTATGCTAGTGGTATCACACGTATGAAAACAAACATCAAACTATTCTATTTTAAAAATAGCAACAAAATATATTGTAATGAAAAGCAAATACTTCACAAAAACATTCTTATCAAATTATTGCCATGTGTATACAATTCTGGAACATTCAAAAATAGTTCACGTATACATTGAAAAATGCATTTATGACCGTAAATATATCCAATAAATTTCGAAAAGCTTACAGTTTGGCTTGTATTTTGGGCCGGCGGCAACATCGGTCCATATTTCTATGAGAAAGCGGTGAGCACTATACGCCAATGATTAAAAAATTCTTTTGGCCTGAATTAGATGATCTGGCCACCAGCGGCACAAATGGTTTAAACAGAACGACGCTACGTGTCACACAGCTCATGCCACGTTAGATATCATGCACAAGCGATTTGAAGGCTCACGTGGAGGTGTTAGCTAGCTTGAGGAGTTTTCTTGAGTTGAGTTGTATGCTAATAAGCCGCAAACTACAACTGTTCTCAAACCTAACATAACCCATGCCATCAATAAAACTTGGCCTGATATCATCGAAATTTAGACGTTTTGAATGCGAACCACCTAGACAAAAGTCTGTAATGGACTTTTAAACGATGTTATATTCCACACATAATTGCTTTTTCATTCACTTTTTCATTTGCTATTTCAAATGAATAAAAACTACCAGTGATATCTAACACCCCTTCCTTTATTTAAACTAAATAGGAAGCGTTTGGAAATTAGACTTTATAGCTTTTTGAATGAATATTCATTAGATTGAAACGTGGATAGTCACCGGCAGCGTATTCACTTCTGATATTTAAAAATGCAATAAAACAAAAACGGTTTAAAATTTTGTCAAAAAAAATTATTGTTGTGAAGATGTTCAAGATACATACGTAGAATCGAAAAATCGTGGATAGCTTAATTCCAAATTTATGGGGTATACTTTCTTTTTAATTGTATTTGAACTACATTACTCATACGCATCATATTACATGTACTGGAATAGTTACCCTGAAAAATATGCAATAAAAAACTTCGATTTTGTCATGTATGAAACTTATTGAAGTCGCCGTGGTCTAGTAGGTAGTGTGTTGGCTTATTAGACGAAAAGCCAGGGTTCGAGCCCCAGGCCAGACATCAAAATAAAATACAAAAGTATTTCTTCGGCGACTTCCTCTCAGCAGATTTCTGGCAGAAACTGTGAGAGTAAATAAAATTGCCATGAAAAGTTTCTCAAAAATCTGTCGTTCGGAGTCGACTTTAAACTGTAGGTCCCGCCACTCATATATAAAAAAAATTAACACACACAACATAAGTGGTGTGAGAAACTAGGTCGTAATCCTGACTGAAGGGTTGTAATGACCAATTATGTATGTATGTGTATTATGAAACTTATGGAATTAAATATAACTCATACGTCACATATGTTCTCTTCGTTATGAATTTTACATGTTAGATATGAGCATAATGTGAGTGTTGCGAGAATCAAGAACCATTCATCAGAATATTAAATATTTTAAAATAATTATTTTATTGTTCATTTATTTTTTTAACACACTGTAATAACTGTTATTTGAGCAAATTTGTTATTCTTTATATTCCTTTATTGTACTCTTTCTCATGTACTAATTACAATATCAAACGGAGTATGAGAGAATTGATGTTTTGCTCTCATATGATATGTAGTTATTATTTAATACATAAGCGAAAGTAAATAATCGGAATCACTCTTTTTTATATTAATTTTTTACATATTTATGATCCCGTTACACATAATTTTGGAATTTTTTGGTTAAATAATATTATGCAAAAGAACTGAAGTTTAATTGTCCTTGAGTATTTGAAGTGAACGGTTGATAGTTAATAAAATTAATAAACTTTATTATTTCTATACTTATTAAAAAATTACAAAATTGTCTTCTTTTTAATTAAAATTTTTTGATTTCTATAACATAAAAATTTGGTGCCGAAAACCGGGAACTAGTCGTTGGAATCTGAATAATTGTGAAGTGTTTTACATTTGATTAAAAGTTCGATTTTTATAAGGTTTAAGATTAATTTAAAAAATAGTGAAAATTTAACAAATTTGGTACTTAACCTTTAATTTTCAATTTTATGCGGAATCGAGGTAAAATTAAATATTTCACAAAAATTTAAATTTTAAATTTTTTAGTTTTTTTTATTAAATTATTTAAAATAGTTGTTCCTTAATTTTGTTTAAATTGTGAATATCAGTACGATGACTGAATTAGACAAAATTATTGAAAAACAACGTGGTTATTTAGAACAACTAACGAAGTTGCATACGCGGTTCATGGCAAAAACCGACAAACCGAAAGGTTATCTTACTAGTCTTCTTGGTGCAATAGATGAAATAAACCTTCATTTTAAGGAAAATCATGATGAAATTGGAACTATTATAAGCGAAACTTCTTTTAATACTAGGGACGTTCCCTACATTCAGGAGGAATGTTTTTATACTTTTCTCGATTTACTTCTGCTTTTTAGAGGCCAAGTTCTTGATGCATTTCCTGAACAGGCTACTTCTTCTCCTCCACATTCGAACACTTTCGCTCTACCTTCTTCTCATGCAGACACGTCTGCTAGCGTAAATGCGAAATTGCCGAAGAATTCTTTACCGAAAATTTCTGGCGACTATATGTCCATTTCATTTCATTTCAAAAGCCCAGAAGTTTTATTATCTAAAAGGCACTTTGTCAGGTGAAGCCGCCAGTTTAATTAAAACTATATCTGCCACTGAGGCTAATTATGATTTAGCCTGGACAACGTTAAAATCCAGATACCACAATGAGCGTGTTATTGTTGATGTTTTAGTTAAAAGGTTTTTGAACATACAAAAATCGGATGGCTCTTTTCAATCCATAAAAACTCTTCTTGATACCACACAAGAATGTATTAGTTCACTTAAAAATTTAGGCTTAGATACATCTACGTGGAATCCACTTCTGATTCCACTCATTGGACAGAAGTTGGATTTAGCCACACGTAGGGATTGGGAACAATCTCTTAAATCATCAATAAAAATCCCTACTCTTACCGAGATGTTCGAATTTTTATAGAGAACATTTAGAACTCTCGAATCTTTACATGAAGATATGCCAACTCCAAATAAAATTAATCGCTATCAGAGGGCTAATCATTCAAAGCCAAAAAAGGTTATTTTCATACCAATCAAGTTACACAAAAATAACATGTTCTGTGTTTACTATGTAAAAAACCTCATATGCTATCGAAATGTTTTAAATTTCTTGCCTTTCCGCCTAAATCAAAACAAGACTTCATTTCGAGCAACAATATTTGTCGTAACTCCCTTTCATGTGGTCATCGACACAATAATTGCACGTCCATCGTTGCAATATATGTAAGCAAGCTCATCACACCATCTTGCATCAGGACAACCCTGATTGACTGAGGCATCACATTCCTCAAATTTAACTCATACATATGATAACGACTCAGCTTCTACAAATGTAAAAGTTTCCTCTAACAACGTTCACTTGTTTAGTAACGTCATTCTTTCAACAATTCGTTTAATAGTAGATTGCGAAAACGGTAAATTTCCATTTAGGGCACTTTTGGATCCAGGGTCTCAAGGGACTTTGGTGACAGAAAGGGCAGCACAACTTTTACTTCTTAAGAGACACAAATCTAATTGTGTTGTGCAGCTTTGGTTCTTTCCAAACTAACGAACTACACACCTAATACTATTCTTACAAACCTTAAAATACCTCAGGGTATAGAAGAGTCGTTAGCTGATCCACAACTTGCTCATTCTGATCCAATTGTTATCATTCTTGGTTCGGATATTTTAAACTTAATAATAATACCAGGTAGTTCGTTCAAGTTTAACAACTTATTTTTCCAAGAAAGCTTGTTCGGTTGGGTTTTCTCTGGCCCTACTCATAACCATTCGATTCCTAATATAACTGTTCATATGGTCAACTTGGACAATACTCTCAGATTATTTTGGAAACAAGAGGAGGTTGAAGTGAGAAGACAAATGACCGAAGAAGAGTCATTATGTGAGCAATATTTCGTAAACACAACGACGCGTGATAAAAACGGTCGTTATATCTTAAATTTACCATTTAAATCTTTTGTTAATGCTACGTCATCTATTAATTTGAATAATAATCATTTCAACGCATGTAAAAGATTAATACAATTAGAGAATCGTTTTGCTAATCAGCCATTATTTTGTGAAAGATATAAAGATTTTATGCGAGAATACGAGTCATTAGTACACATGAGAAAAGTAGGGAGCTTTCCGGCAAATGTGCATGAAAATTCTTACATTTTACCCCATCATGGAGTTTTAAAAGAGAATAGTTCTACGACAAAATTACGTGTTGTGTTCGACGGCAGTAGTCATTTACCTGGTCAAGCTTCCCTTAATGAAGAATTATGTTCCGGACCAGCACTGCAAAACGACCTGCCCCAGATAATCAACAGGTGGAGACGTCATAGGATAGGATTTTGCGCTGACATTTAGAAAATGTTCAGACAAATTGAAGGTTTTCAAGAATGCCGACGTTTTCAGCAAATCTTATGGCGTTATAGCCATGCTGATGAAATTTCAGTTTACGAGTTGAACACCGTAACTTACGGGACGACTCCACCACCCTATTTATCCATAAGAGTTCTTCGAAAACTGTCTGAGTCAAAAATTCTTGCTAATGATTCTTATGTAGATGACATAATATCTGATTCTGATTCATTGAACGACGCGATTTCCATGCAGAAAAATGTATGTACTTTGCTTAAAGGTGGAGGCTTTAATCTTAGAAAATGGATTAGTAATTCTACTGAGCTCTTACATAACATACCTGAAGAATTCAGGGAAAAATCAGTATCGTTGAATTTTGACCATGATAATGTGGTAAAAACATTAGGAATCCAGTGGATACCTAATTCTGATGCATTTTCTTTTAAAGTAAATGCACCAGTAACCGATAAAGTAACAAAACGCATAATACTTTCTGAATCCGCTAAACTGTTTGATCCATTGGGATGGCTTGTCCCATCCACTATCATGGCTAAAATCCTTTTCCAAAAATTATGGTTGGAGGGATTAGATTGGGATACAGAAGTTCCACAATATAAGAATATAAGAATACTTGGAAAAGTCTTGAAAAAATACAAATTCAAAGGTGGTTTAATTATAAACCCACAACTACAGTCGAACTGCATTGCTTTTGAGATGCATCCAATGATGCATATGCTGCAGTTGTATATATACGGGTATGTTCTTTAAAAAATGTTTTTGTTCACATAGTACAAGAAAAACTAAGGTTACGCCGGTGAAGACCGTAAATATACCAAGATTGGAACTTTGCGCTGCCTCACTTTTGGTAAGATTGACTAACAAGGTGAAAGAATCTCTGTAAGAGATGTGTGTTAAAAATATTATATACTGGAGCGATAGTACTACGGTGCTCAGCTGGATTAGAAAACATCCCTCTCGTTGGAGTGTATATGTTTCAAATCGATTGGCGGAGATACAGCAACATTCAAATATCCAGCAACGGAGATATGTTCCATCTGCGCATAATCCTGCAGACTCCGCTTCAAGGGGTGTTTTACCCGAAGGTCTTGTAAAACACAGTATATGGTGGCATGGGCCAGAGTTTTTGAAAGGACCACCCTCAAGTTGGCCAAAAAATATTTGTAACATGGAAACAACATTGGAAGAACGTAAATCAAAGATTGTAACCAATGTTTTAAATGAATCAACATACCCTTATGTTTTTCAAAAGTTTTCATCATTAAATAAATTAGTTAGAATTTGTGCACTTTGCTTACGATTTTACAATAACTGTAAAGGGAATAACGCCAAGCTATTTGGACCTATCACAACTTCAGAAATTAAGATTTCATTAGAAAGACTTGTTAAAGTCAGCCAGTCAATTGATTTTCATACCGAAATTAAAAATTTAAATTCTAACGTCGCTGTTAAAAATAAACATATCTTAAAATTAATGCCTTTTATGGATGACAGAGGCATTCTAAGAGTTGGTGGAAGACTGGAAAATACAGATTTGGCATACTCTACAAAACACACCATTTTACTATGTGAAAACAACCCATTGTCTACTTTGGTTATACTGGACTCTCACCAAAAAACTTTACATGGAGGTCTGACTTTAACTATGTCTTACGTTAGACGAAAATTTTGGATTATAGCAGGCAATCAAATAGCTAAAAAGATCATAAATAATTGTGTTCGCTGTTTTAGATACAACGCAAAACCCTCCCAACAAATTATGGGAAACCTACCCTCGGTTCGTATCAACATGACAAGACCATTTAAACATTGCGGTGTAGATTTTGCTGGACACATTACTCTGAAAAATTCATTATTACGATCTGCAGGTTTATCCAAAGGCTATATTTGTGTATTCATATGTATGGTTACAAAGGCCATACATTTGGAAACCGTATCGGATTTAAGTACTAATGGATTTTTGGCCGCATTTCGACGATTTGTGTCTCGGAGAGGAGCTTGTACGGATATATACTCGGACTGTGGAACTAACTTTGTAGGGGCTTCGAAAGAACTGCAAGTACTTCATCATCGAAGCCAATCTTCATTACCAGAGGAACTTCGACAAACTCTATCAGTTAGCGGAATCAATTGGCATTTGTCAATCTGCTGTGTCAGATTGAAGGATGTCTTAATTCACGTCCACTCTGCCCACTTTCTATTGATCCAACCGATAACGACGCACTGACGCCTGCCCACTTTCTCAAGAATCAAGAACCATTCATCAGAATATTAAATATTTTAAAATAATTATATTATTGTTCATTTATTTTTATAACACACTGTAATAACTGTTATTTGAGTAAATTTGTTATTCTTTATATTCCTTTATTGTAGTCTTTCTCATGTACTAATTGCAATATCAAACGGAGTATGAGAGAATTGATGTTTTGCTCTCATATGATATGTAGTTATTATTTAATACATAAGCGAAAGTAAATAATAGGAATCACTCTTTTTTATATTAACTTTTTACATATTTATGATCCCGTTACACATAATTTTGGCATTTTTTGATTAAATAATGTTTTGCAAAAGAACTGAAGTTTAATTGTCCTTGAGTATTTGAAGTGAGCGGTGATAGTTTATAAAATTAATAAACTTTATTATTTTTATACTTTTTAAAAAATTACGAAATTGTCTTCTTTTTAATTAAAATTTTTTTATTTCTATAACAGTGGGGTTAATGGGTTGGCCATCTAAAAGTTTAATTTTAAAAATGTAATAAACCAAAAATAGTTTGAAATTTTGATAAATTTATTGTTTTGCTGTGAACTATAACTACTCCGGTTGGAAATGGATTTTTATTTCATTTATATGGCTGTCTCGGATTTATGCCCTTATTTTCACGATTTTTAAAAATTAAAAATTTACATCATATTCTTTACTTTAGTACATTAAAAGCCACTTTAAGCTTTGTATTTACTTTGCAATTGTTCCTGTTGGAAATTTATGTTATTGAAAACAAGGAGTAAAGTATTATATTTTTAAGTTACTTTCGAATACCTGTGATGATTTTTCTGTATTTTATTGCTTTTTAACCACTTAAAAGCTGAAGAATTACAACTCCTAAATAACCTCGTAGTTAAGAATAATATATCACTTGTCGTTGTAAACTATTTTAAAAATTCTAGGATAGCTTCTAATATTGCCATCGGAAGAACAAAGGCAAGCGCCGTTATTCTTTTTCGTTCGGCCAACATTTAGGGGATGGATGGCATTGAATTTGGAACTATGTTATGAGAACAAGGAAAGAGAGAACAGTGTTTATGGACAGTAGGCTTGTATATTTGTATACCATAAGTAACAGGATAGACCACTGCAGGAATTGACACAGTTCGACCAATAACCGTATTTTCACTGTAATGCAGTAAAGGCCGTTGAGGCATTAACCCATACATGAGAGTTGTATTCCATCCTCTGTCAGTTATAAACTGTGTAAATAATAAGATGGGATGATAAGAACTTAAGAAGGAACCGAAAAATGTTTTTTAATGCTCAGAACATCAAAAGCTTCTGATTCCCTAATATCTACGCCGCCCATACATATAGATGATGTAATATTATTGCTGCGCTTATGTGTCAATAAACAACGTTGGGGTAGATTGTTTAAACCTTAAACAATTTTTTCCTGAAAATGATACAAATTTCTCCATTTTTGAAAAAAAAAAATATTAAATGATGATGAGGAACGCTAGCTTTTAATTTCCAATAAATTCTTTGTTAAATGTTTTATTTTTGAACTCAGATATATTGATACATTGACTTCATATGTTTTACTACAATAGAAATAATTTTGGTTTTTAAATAATTTTAATTTATTTATTTTTATTTTCTGACGATTTTTTTACGATTTTAATAAACGTCTTTGACGATTTTGACAATTTTTCTCAAATATTTGACGATTTGGGGCCTCATTTATCTGGCAGCTAATCTTAGCGGCATTATTAAAAAATTTAAGTTCTTTCAACAAAAGAGCTATAAAAAGTAACGTATGACAAACACCGTAGTCTGGTAGGTAGGGTGCTGGGTTATTAGACAAAAGGGCTCGGTTCAAACCCACAGCTCAGACATCACCAACAAAACGAAATATGCAAAAATATTTCTTCGACGACTTCTTCTCACCAGATTTCTGGCAAAACTCTGGGAATGAATAAATTTGCCATGAAAAGTTTCTCAAACATCTGTCGTTCGTAGTCGGCTTTAAACTGTTAGTCCCACCACTCATGCATAAAATCCCACACACACAAAATAAGTGGTGAGAGAAACTAGGTCATAATCCTGACTGAAGGGTTGTGATGACCAATTATATATGTATGAAATTTGCTGGAAAGTAAAATAAATTTTATGTTCAATTTAAATGCTTTCAAATGAAAGATTCTTAAGATTCAATTCATTTTCATTAGAATTCAATAAAAACTTCAACTAAAGGGAGAAGAAAAAAACTACATTTACAGAAGCAAAAATATATAGAATGGTACAAGGAAAGACAATAAGGAAAAACCCAACAAAACTCTGACCTTAGAAATGTTTTTTCAAGGCTTTTACAATGTATTTTTTTTTCTTTTTGTGTGTATCTTAAAATTACAGAATGATGTGGAAGGTTTTAATTCTCTATTTTTATGAAATATCAAGAAAACAATTAAATAACTTTACGCAGTACATAGTTTACATATGTAACAGTCCTAGAAAACTTTTAGAACATGGTCATAATGGTTAGTTTACTGTTCGTAGGTTATCTAAAACTGAATAAAATGACCAAATTCCATTTCATTTCTAAATTCGTTTAACTAACAACCCCAACCGTACATAAATGAAAAGACTTTATTGATTATATGGTATATTAAGCATTTTGTATTGCAGAAAGAAAAAACTTAAGGCTGAACGAAAAAAAGATCCCATAAGCTTCTATAAAAAATTAACAAATAACGCACATTTAAGCAGTTTCATAAAATTGTATTGTATTTCATTTTTTGCTGGCAATACATATATATATATGTATGTAAGTATATCCCAATATACCAAATTCTTCTGCAAATTTGAAATAAATTGTAAGTTTCGCTTTAACTACAGAAAAATTTCATTATCCTTTTCAGCAGTATCATAAGCATTATCATTGTCATCATCAACATGAATGACGTTTTTTAATGGATTAATTTTTCTTTAAATTGATTTTAAAAATAAATCGCATGTTCGATATTTAACAAAAGAAATAAAAAATAAAATCGGATGTCCCTTTAAAAAATATTTTTAAATCATTGTTAACACATTAGTTGTAACTACAGCAAGTGTACAGTTAGTAAGTGTATTAGGGTGGCTCTTAACCTCTTAAGATCAAAAGATGAATCCACTGCACTTTGCACTTCTTTTCCTTACATATGAAACGATCTTTTAATATTTGAAATCATTATGTATTATTTTTTTTATTGGAGGTACATAACATGGCGCACTTACATACATACATACATGTATGTACCTCGGTTTTAAAAAGTTGGTAATGAGAAAAGTCTTAGGTAGCCATCGTGCTGGATGATATCATGAGAGAAGCCTGTTCTGAGATAACAGGAATAACACGGAGTCGCTCACGCCAATTTGAGGATTTGGATTATGCGGATGATATTTGTCTACTTTTGCACAAAGTCTTCAACAATGTTAGAGAATTTAGAAAGAATAATGCGCTATGTTGGACTTTTTTTTTTTTTTTTTTTTTTTTTTTTATTTATAAAAAATAAACATATACATATGTATCTTAAACTAATCATAGCCTCAGCACCAGTAATTTATGGCAGTAGAGAGGCATGTTGGCAACTTAATTAGATATTCATAATATATAATATTTACATAAGTATATACATTTATTTTGTTCGTATACAATGCCTAGGCATATATACCTTATCCATGTACACGCATGCATATGCACACATATGTATACATACATATATAGAGGATGTCCCCATATTAAATAAAACATAAGAAAGAAAAATGTATACGTATGTATATATCAATAAATGTACAATTCAATTTCCTATAAATAATAATATTACAAATCTACATAAGGAGTGTCTCAATGTTCATTAATAAATATCTTTTCAATTCCCTTTTAAAAACCGCAAATGTTTCTATATTCTTTAATAACATAGGCAGGTCGTTGTATGTACTCGGCCCAGCAAAGCTAATACGTTGTTTCGTCAATTCCAGCCGACATCTTATAACAGTCAGAAACTGACTTTGCCTAGTTTGTCGATGTGTTCTTTCAATATTTTGTTGTGTCCCATATTCCTAACTATTTTAAAGACAAATTTCAAAAGCTGCAGTTTGTACAGACCCCTTATGGGTAAAATATTATTCGCCTGATTTCTAAAAAGATCCAACGTGTGATATCTAACCGGTAAATTAAAAACTAATTTTAAGGCCTTATTTCGAGCAGATTGCAATGTTCTGAGAGCAGTACAATTCCTAGCACCATATATCATCGGAAGGTAAGAAAGGTGACTATGAATCAAAGTATTATAAATCATCATCCTCGTCCTAAGACCAATTTTCCTCCTAAATTTGTATATAGCTCCAATACCTGAAGATATCTTTTTATTAATACATTCAATATGGTTATCCCAGCGAAGATTGTTGGTGAAAACCATGCCCAAATACTTAACCGACTCTGATTCTTCTATTAACTTCCCTTCAATGTGTACAGCTATTTTTTCATCATTTGGTAAATTACATGGCCTAAATCTTATAAATTTAGTTTTATCGGTATTAAGTATGAGTTTATTAACTCTTATAAATTCCCCAAGTATAGCTGCATCATATTCAACTTGGGTCTGCAATACCCGAACATGTCTGTATGGATAAAGCAAGCAAATGTCATCAGCAAACATGAATAACCTGCCATTGAACTGTATATTTCCAATATCATTAATGAAAATCTTGAATAATAGGGGCCCTAGTACACTTCCCTGAGGTACACCACATTTTACATCAGCTAACTCACTCTCAGAATCGCCGATCTGCACATATTGTTTCCTATTCGTAATGTAATCTCTCAGCAAGTTAATTGACATATCCAAAATCCCAAACGCTTTCAACTTTTCAACTAAAATATTTTGATCAACTAGATCAAATGCCTTTGACAAATCGAAAAACACTGCACCAACAACATTAAATCCTTTATCTAATCCTCCACATATATACTCAACAACATTAACTACAGCTTCATCTGTACCCGAACCCTTGCAAAAACCAAACTGACGCTTAAATAATAATTTGTTTCTCTCTAAATACTCAGACAACTGAACGAATATTACCTTCTCTATAACCTTGTCAAATATTGACAATAAAGAAACTGGTCTGAATATATCTATATAATTAGAAATATTGGATTTCCTTATCGGGACAATTTTATGTATCTTCAATATGTTGGGATATTCACCACTACGAAGCATCTTATTGAACAATTCCGAAAGAATTTCCGCAAACATATTTTCCCTGCATACTACCATTCTTGGTGTAATTTTGTCAAATCCTGCACTCTTATTCAAAGACAATCCATGCAAGATTGATCGGACAAAGTCATGATTAACCTCCAAGAAATCAAATCTTGTCTCTGGCCGTAGCAGAGTTCCAAAGATGTTAATATTATCTCCCGAATTTACTGGAATATTATTCCTCAAATTCTCAATTTTATCAAAAAAATATTGATTTAGTGCCGTTGCAATCTCCATATCAGTCATCAGCAGGCCTCCGTCCTGTGTCGAAACAATTTTAACAGGTTGATCATTCCTTCCTAGTTCATTATTCAGAAATTTCCATGTCTTCCTCATGTCACCCTCAGCCCTCTTCAAATTGTCAGCGTAGTACCTGTCCATCAAATACTTATTACTTGTCTTAATAATCCTACTAATTCTCCTCAATACCTCCGATATATTCCTATTATTCCTATTTTTCCTGCGTACCTTCAATAATTGTTCCTTCATCTTTAACAGTGTTAAAAGATTCCTAGAAATCCATGGACTTATCCTAGTTCTCACATCAATCTTGGTACAGCTCCTGAGAGTGCACCTTTGGGCTGCAGATGAACACACACTCACCAAATGCTCACACTGTTCAGATGGACTATTCAAGCGACAATTATTAATTAGACCACTGTCAAGTAGTGAACCAAATTTGGCGTAGTCAAAAGTATACCACGTTTTCGAAGTTAACTCATTTTTCCGTCCAACAAATTCCAAATGATAACATATGAAATTGTGATCCGTGAAATCATTCTCAATAGAAAATACAGTTGATTGCCGATATAAATTGCTAAAAACACAATCTATTGAAGTTCTACTAACAGGCCTAGTAATGAGCTCATGACATGATTTCAAATCAAATTCATTAAATTTGTTAATCAAAGTACGGCTTTGATAGCCTTCAGATAACAAATCTACATTAAAATCTCCTACAAAAACACATTGGCCACCACATATATTCATTAAAATATCATCCAATTTGTCAACAAAAGCAGAATATCCACATTTCTGTGATCTATATAGTGATACGATCTTCATTGTTCCATTATTAAAGTTCGCCTTAGGCAATTCTATCACAATAACATCAAGATATTCCTCACTCTTATTCACCACCACTTCATAAGCTATACTCTCTGCCACATAAATTGAGGTTCCTCCGTACTCATCACTCCTACAACAGTGAACCGACCGATAACCAGGTATTGAATATAAATTTAGACAACTGTTTGTATACCAAGTTTCTTGTATTGCTATAATGTCGGGAAGCACATGAAATTGACTCAAAATAGACTTGAATTCATTAAATTTTTGCATTGAGGATACACTCCTTACGTTTACTGATAATATATTACAGTTTTTCAGATTTTTCTTCAATAGGTTAAGGTTATATAAATCCAAATTCGAAAAGTATACAGAATTATTGATAGAATTCATTAAGAAAAGGAAGAGATAAAGCAAATAAATCTATACTATATATGATATATGTACAACCAAAGAAGAAAACAAAAAAAAATAATATATATATAGTAAAATATGTGTATATGTATATGTATATATATATGTGTGTTAATCAGCTACATCTACTTGTTCTATCTCCCAATCATAATTATTCATACTGACGTGATCACTCGTACTTTTCCCAGATTCATTATTAGAAGCCTTCATCAGTAGTTTGTCCACATCATCCATAGACCTTATGGTAATAATTGCAGAGTCTTCATTTTTTCTGACAAATATTTTACTTCCTCTTGAAAAAACGTATTTGTAACCAAGCTTTTTTACAGATTTAGCATAATTATAGAGCTTCATGGTTTCACTACTTAAAAAGTCATTTATAAATACATGTTTCAAATCATTGTTTTGTTTAAGCTTCCGCTTTTCTGCCATAAATTTATCTTTATGTATTTTGGATATAAACTTTACTACGACAGCTCTTCTACCATTCTCCTCCTTTTTGCTTTTATTGGATAAAACGTAAGCTTCACTAATATTATCGGCTTTTATGTCAGCACCAATCTTGTGTGCTATATCCAGAACAGCGTTGATGGCATTTATCTCGTTACCAATAACAACACCATTAATTATGCAATCATTTTTAACTTTCTCATCTTTTAAGTACTTTACGGACGAATTTATATGTCTTATTTCTTGTCTTAGTAAGTTATTTTCCTTTTGCAAATTACTAATGGTTTTTTTATTGGTAGCAACACCTTTTAATATGCTGTCATATTGAGACGACATAAATTGCATTGTTTTAATTAATTCATCCAGCTGATCCAGCTGTTTTAATTTTGTTTTGATCTCTAGCAAATCCATGTTGACAGAAGAACTCTCACTGCTGTTGTTATTACTATCGTCACACAGATGACAATTGTAAATAAGAGAGTTGTTTTTAAGAAGTTTATCATATTGTTTTTTGTCAAGCTTCGTACAGAATGATATAAATAAAACCAAAGCCATTAAAATTAACAACATAAGACTCGTCAATATTATGCTACAAGGCCAACCAGTCCAATACATGGATAGCTTCTTCTATCTAGACAGTATAGTAACAACAAAACAGTACTAATAAGTCGAGAGCAGCAATCGGGGACGACTACAGCGAATATGGAGAAGCTCAAAATATTCAACGAATGTGTAATCGACCTTGTTGTAAAGAAATTAAACTTTCTGGTTTGTATTGAACACCATCACGCAAAAACGGCAGGTATCCATCAACAAGTTCCTCAGAATCATACGCAAAATATTCTGGCCCAATAACACCAGCAACATGGACCTTACCGACGGGGAACCCATAATGACACCGTAGCCGACCAAGGAACGTTCGATAGTCCAAGATCTTAGAGAGTGCAATCTTACATGGGAAGAAGCAAAAATAACAGCAGTCAAGCCGTATGATTCCAAGAGGGGAAAAATAACTAAATACTGCAATTCAAGCACAAAATGCAAAAAAAAGCCGACTGTCGACGTACTTGTTATACACATATCGCAGTGGGTCACCTGCATTATACAGTTCTATTTTTGGTTGTGGATATAATTCCACCGCACAAAATATAGTTACAAAAAGTTCGTCTGAACATTAGCCTTCATAGTCTGTAGAATATATTTTTAGAAATTTTTAAACAATTTTAGGGAACTGATACTTTATCATAGCTTTGGCTAGTTTTAAGCTGTAGATCAGAGGTTACTAAAAAATTTTGGTTATGTATTAGTGAGTAAGAGAGAGAAAATAAGTTGAGAGAATTTATTTATTTACGGCCATAGAAAAGTATTAGTAATATACGCTATTTTTATTTTCACTTCATCAACATACATATGTAAAGCTATCTATCTTTGGCTTAATAATTTTAGATAAATAAATATAAAATAAAAAAGTAAATTTTTTATTAAAAAAAAAAAAGGTATCCATCTTTGGCTTAAAAATTAGACCATGTTTTTTAGATAAATAAAAATAAAAAGAATAAAAAACCCATTTTTTATTAAAAGAAAAAAAGCGAGCATTCCAAAGCATTAAAAAAATTATACTATGCCAAAAAATAAAAAAAATTGAAATACGCCCAGCTAATGACATAGAACATTTTTAACATAAAATATTTTTGGAGTGTTATTTTGAAATAAAATGATAAAGCATCCGCCGCACATGTGTTTTTGAATTTGTGTGAGCTCTCTCTGCACAATTGTGCTATGAAATGGTAAACCATGCTGTAGATACAAATAAACCAAGTATATATTTAGGTGTATGTGTTATTGGTCATGCCAGAGGATATATCCAACGACTATACACTTACTAAATTGATCATTGCAATCATTTAGTCAGGATTACGAACTGGTTTCTCACACCACCTATTCTATGTGTGTTCATTTTATCAATGAATGGCGTGACCTACAGTTTAAACCCCGACTCCGAACGT
The DNA here is from genome assembly GCA_958299815.1 of Sarcophaga carnaria. Lineage (NCBI taxonomy): Eukaryota > Metazoa > Arthropoda > Insecta > Diptera > Sarcophagidae > Sarcophaga > Sarcophaga carnaria. Next base: position 69,420,683 of record OY283153.1, on the reverse strand, counting down.
CAGATTTTTAAACCACTTTTTTGGTGATTTTATTTAATATCAGAGTTTTTTTCAGAAGCCTACTGAATGGAAGTAACCGAAAGAATATTTTGAATATTTCTTCTTTTTTTGTTCGAGATATTTGATCTGGGATTTGAACAACTGCCTCGCATTTAATAAGCCAACACACTATTCACTGGACTATGGCAACTTCAAAAAACTCTCATTGACCATTTTTTTGTAGGCTTTTCACTCCGAGATTGAACGATTTGTCGTATCGAATAAGTGAATAGTAATGCCACAGGTTCTGATTTCATTCATTTAACAACGAATCCTTTGTCGTTATTTCGAATTTTATCATAACAATTTCTTTTTTAATTGGTTGTCATAAAACTTCTGGTTAGAAATTTCGTCTTTTTACTTATTGAAATAATTCGTCACCTTTTTTTCACATCATCTGGATTTAGATCTCCAAATTTAAAACCAGTTCGTCTTCTGAAGACAAGAAAAAATTTTTAGTCCTAGCGGAATTGGCCATACTAACGGTATTTGCAGCGAGTATCAGAAAACGTTATAACTTGCTCATCAATTGGCATGATTGGAACATGATGATTTTCCTCTCCTTTTCCTTACATATACAAAATTCTATATCAAAATAAGAAATTAAATTCTTGAAACAATCTAAATATTCCAAGTGATGAACTGAAAAAGTAAAATAAACGCTGCAGAAGAAAACTATACCATCTAATAAAATTTAGTGAACCTAAACATCGTGAAGAATACAAATTAATTGGCACTACTGACCAAAAGGTGTCAATTCATGATAAAATTATGCATAACATAAGATGCACACATCACTATTCCTTCGCCGAATATATCGCTCCAAGCCCTGTTTCCCACTATAAAGTAGGGATCTGTTTCCATCAGCGGCGTGGAAATGATTTTCCTCGCAAGCTGATCTATCTGTTCATTGCCGAGAATCCTTATATGACTTGGGTTCCAACTGTGCCTGAGTAGGAGCTGAGTGCTCGGAATATTAAATAGTATTGCTATTCCGTCCTCTCTACTTCCTGCTCAAATTGAATTAAGCACATCTTTCCACGATACAAACTTTATCTTAAAAAGAACTCCCATATGGGCTCTTATGGGCTTGAGAAGCTAGGCCGTAATCCTGACTGAAGGGTTGTAATCGCCAATTATGTATGTATATGTGCTCTTAATACCACAGAATTATTTCTCTATCAAAAGAGTACATGGCAACCAAATTATTGCCTTTACTCATATTATTCATTCTCGTCGCTGAGCGCTTCCCAAACAATACTGGTATTATCTAGAGGATATTAAATGAAAGAACTAAAAGCCATTTGATTTGTGAAGTCATGCGTTAGACTTGTGGCCCATTAAACTCACCATAATCTCCATTGATCTGATCCTTATAATATGAAAACCAAGGCTTTTCTTCTCACTATATTAACCAACCTAGCCACAGTACTATAATGGGACAGATTCTCATTGCAACGGTGACATCAACGGAAACAAACCTGCACTCTTTTTAAAAATTTATTCACAAAATGTTTTCTTATAGGTCTAGGGAAGGAATATTGTAGTTGTACAGTAAAAAAGTTCAGAACAATACAATACAAAATGTTTGATGTAAAATTAATACACAATTATATATGTATATCAACAACATAAAATTGCCATTAATACGTGAAAAATTAAGTACTTTAAACCATATCATTTCACCTTCCCATGATTTTAAATTCATTCATGCTCAATATTAGTTGTGAGTGGTATCGTATGTGAAATTATGCATGAATATACATACCTGAAATTCTCTGCTTTGTTGTCAGTTATAAAGAAAATTTTTGTTCCGTACCAAATTAGTCACATACATACATACTAAAAGTACAATATACTTTCTTTTAAGTGTAAAGCATACAATAAATTGTCACCATTAATGTCGTTTCCTTTTCCTTAACGTTTATGTGTTTTATTGTTTCTCTCATATTATTATTATTTATGATTGTGTCATAAAAATTTTACAGAAACCTGCAGTAAATGTATTATTCATCACTTTTTATGTTTAAGGAATTTGTGAAAAAGGAGCATAATTGACTAAATTTATACTCAATATTCACATACATATATAAAAATTCTTGTAAAATTGTTATAAGATTGCTGTATTATAATTTAAGTAATTTAAACTAAAGTTGTACCTAATGTTGGTTTATTCATTTATTTTTAACTTTATTAATAGGTTAACTGCCATTATTACAACTTGTCATTAACTAAATTGAGGTTTTTGACGGGCAGATAAATTGTTTTTTATTATTATAAGTGGATGTTGAGCTAAAGGGAAGATCAACCTACTTGTAACTTTTAAAGTTATGTTTATATTTGAACTTGCCATATTATATATTGTTACGTTTTGACCTTTTTAAAGACGTTTAAATATGAGTTCCTTAATTGCAAATAATGTAAAAACAAATGTGTTTAATTTCAGTTAAACTCTCTTTATTCTTTACACTACTTTTGTGTGCCACCGTATACAACTTAACGATACAAAAATAATAATCTGTTTATTCACTTTACTAGTTCACACAAGTATTCACTGGATCTTTACAACCACGACTTAGTTTGTTCACACGCAACTTCACACAAGGCTGACTGAAATATCACTGACTGCTGTCTGCTTTGTCCAGCCCTTTTATAGTCCGACACAACCAGTCCAACGAACATTCTTAAAGTCGAATTTTCGTGATCTCACCTTTTAGAGAGCTCTATTGCTAATACATTGTTGTTTGTGTACTTTGCTTATGTTGTCTATCCCTTTTTATCATATGATTATTTCTGTTTCTATATGATTATTTTAGAAGAAATTAGTTACACAATTTGTATAAAGATAATATTGATTTTAGTAGATCCAACCCTGATTATATAAAATGGATGTAGCGCTCAAAAATTTAGCTAAAGCAAAAAACCAAACGACAAAACATACTGAGTTAAAAAAATTACTGAGAATAAATTAAATTTTTGGTTTATGAGAAAAATAAAACCTTAAATCTTAATATGAATTAAGTGTAATTTTTTTGGGCACACTTACGTCACACACGATTTTTAAAAACAGAGCGATTAAAAAATAACTACTTTTAACAATTGTGAAAACTTAATAAAAAATTTACTCCGTGAGGCAACCATTCGAAGTGTGATCTAAAAATTTAAAGACACTGGTTCAGTGAATGCACAGATTAGCCGCTTAAAAAATTGCTGCAATAACATCACAGTAACTATCAATTTCGCATGACCCTCAACATTATAAAATTTCACAAAGCACCTCTCAGCGAAATTTAACGAAAGTCCTCTGGTACAAAATTCAACTTACTCACCTTCTTTTATAAAGTGCTTGTCCATCTAAATGGGTTATTGAATACATAAAATTGTCGAATTTGTGGCTCAGAAATTCATAATGCAATCAATGAGAAAAATTGGGATTTTTATCAGATAGAGATATTCTTCCTTACTTTTTCGAAGAAGGATGACAGATCCTACGCGCGTTCCGCAATGAGTTTATTACATACAATTTTATACATGACTAGTGGGATCTACAGTTTAAAGTCGACTCCGAACGATAGAGTTTTTGAGAAACTTTTCAAGATAATTTTTTACTCTCAGAGTTTTTGTTCTGCAGATAGGAAATCGCCGAAGAAATATGTTTTCATATTTCGTTTTGTTTGTGGGTAAATCTGATCGGGGGCTTGAACCGTGGCCTCACGTCTAATATACCAACACAATAAAAACAAGGCAATGGCTGCTTTATGGATTTATTGCGGAAACTATTTCCAGAACACCATAATCATGAGAATAAAGCAGTGAGATTTTTTCTTTGTGAAATCTTCGGCCAGAAACAATGGGCGAGATCCATCCACCTCTCTGTCAAAATGTCATGAAAAATTTAATGACAGGAGCAATGACTTGTCATCCGAGCCACTTGACCGATATTTTTGTTTCATTATAAGTCAATAAAAGAAAAGAATACATAAATATCGTAAAAATACCAGTTTTTATTTTAAAATTAAGAAGTGTGTTGTTTGTGAAAAAAAGCTTTCGGATTTCACGAGAAGTTATAAAGTCCCTAAACTTGATAATAAATATACGGACTTTTCAGAGAAGAGTAGCTCTTGCTAGGCTCAAAAGTTGTGGATCAGCAAAGCAACCACAAAGAAGCCCTGATAAATAAGTTAAAATTAAACTTTCCAAGAAGTACGTCCAAGTTCTTTCTTTCTTTCTTTTTGAATTCGACGTATTTTTGAAGGCCACGGTTCAAACCCCAGGTCAGACATCAAAACGAAAATATAAGAAAATAATTCTCAAAAATCTGACATTCGGAGTCGACTTTAAACTGTAGGTCCCGCCGCTTGTGTACAAAATTAACACACGCAACATAAGTAGTGCGAGAAGGTAGATCGTAGTTCTGACTGAAGGGTTGCAATAACAAATTATGTATGTATCTAAATATACTTTAAATTTTTTAATATTATGGGGTTCAGTACACAATATTCTCCTGCTAATTTAAAACTGATTCAAAAACTGAAAATATTTATAAATTTGTTTTGTCAATTTAGGTGATTAGAAGACTGTAAGGAAGAATTTTTCACTCTTTTCTCACTTATTTATAATTCTCATGAAATTACGTATTTTATATTAGTTTGAAATTGTGAACCAATTATTGAATATTTATACCTTTGCCATAGCATCCCGTTCCAATTCTTCCAGAAATTGAAAACTAAATTAAATTTCTGATTTCTAATTAAAAAAAAGAAAGTTTGAACGAAAGAAATATTTAATAAACTTGCTGATATGAAATTAAGTTCGATACAAAGGCATTTATTAAGAAAACATACTCTCAAGAATAAGTATAATTAGAAGTTAATTTGCTTTACCCAATTCCAATTCTTCATCATAATAAAAGATAATTCAATTAAATGTTGAGGATATAAAAAAATACTATGAGCGGAATTGCTTGTAATAAAATAATAAGAAGGTTGGTTAATAGTTGTGTGTAATATGAAGTGTGGAATGTGAACAAAATATTTTTTTAGTATCGCGGTAAGGCTTTTCTTCAACGATAATAGCATTTGATTTACAATATTTATACAAATTTTATTTTAAAAAAATTTTAATTTGCTGTATTTTTATAGGATATATACATAAGTAATGAAAGGGCATGTGATTAATTCAATATATTATTGTTAAACTCTTACTGCAAAACAAGAAACAAAAAAAAACAAAAACAAAAAACATAATGAACTCAATAAATATATGTACTTCATTATATCGTCAGCGACAGGTTTGCTAATAGTATGGGACATGTATCCTTCCGCTACCTACTTATTGCGTTGTTGATTGCGTTTAAAAGGTAAATGTTAAATGTACTAGAAAATAAGAAAACAATAATAAAACCAAATGAACTAAATGCAATAAAAGAAGTTTTAGTGCATATACAATCATATAATAATTAAAACAATCACTCCAACTTAGTAGTGGTTTAATAGTAAAGTAATTATAATGTATTGTTACGTTTTTACATTTTTAAAAACGTTTAAAATATGAGTTCATAGATAGCAAATAAAATAAAAATAAATTTTCGTTTAGTTTTAAATAAATTCTTTATTGTTCGTACAATTCTGTTTGCCACTGTTCACAACTTGATGTAAACAACAACAATTGTTTTATTGGTCATTCTTCTTCCCACTCTTTTGCGTAAGCAATAACAATTGTTCAATAGATCTTTATAACGAAGATATTCAAACCACGATTATTCTCTTCAAACGCAACTCGTCTTCGCACGCGACTGACTGAACTCTTTCTGACTCCGTTGCCTGCTTTGTCTTGCCTTTTTTATCGCAGGGTAAGCAGTCTGAAGGATGCTCTTGAAGGAGAATGGCTTCGCCTTCACGAAATCACTATAAATGTAAACATGTTGTTAAAGTTATTGTTGTTTGTGAATTTTGTTTACCTTTGTCCTTGCAGTGTTTTTGTTGCCTGTATGTTTACTTGTTTCTCCCTTTTTTGTACTGATGTTTTTGCTAAATTTTTGTTTATTTGTTGATCATGTGAACAAGTCCATAGTTTTTTGTTTTTGTAGCTTTTGTTTATCATTTTAATGTTAAACGATGTAAAACCATTTCCATTTTCGTAACAATATAAAATATATACGAGAATGTGAGAATATGTTTATATGAATATGTTTATATTCTTATTAAAAACTTATTGGGTTATTGAGAATTTACACAATTTTTTTTTTGTAATTACGAAGAATTGGAAAGTACAACTCAGGAATAAATAATATATATCAAAAAAAAAATATTTTTAAATAATATAACAACACAGACTAGAATTATAGAACAATAGAGACAGAATTAATATGTATACAAATCTAAAGAAAAGTTTGTATTTGTAATGCAAAGAATATAAAAGGAGTGCGGGCAGTCAATCGATCACGGCCTTTTGCAAGTTCATAAACAGATGATAATCTTCTTGTATATCAATATTTTCTAATAAATAAGTAGTCATGGACAAAAATCTAAATATCACCAACATTTCTTTTACATTTAGGGTCATTATTACAATTTAACGATAAAGTTGTGTTTAGTTAAAGGTAACTTTAGCTAAAGTGAAATTTAAAGTCACCTTTAACTTCTTTTCGTTTTTACAACCTAATGATAAAATAAAGTTAACTTTTTCAAAAATATGGCAGTGCCCGCGCAATGTCGATAACACTGCGCAATTAAACTAGTTTTTTAAACGCAGTCACAACGAAGGCCTTCATTTTTTTTTTTTTTTTTTTTGTTGTATATGCTATTTTGTTTATATTCGAAGTTGCCGTATTGAAAATAATATATAATATGGCAAGTTAAAACATAAACTTAACTTTAAAAGGATGATCCTCCATTTAGCTTACCGCTCACTTTTACCATATTGTCCACTTATAATAATGAACAACAATTTATCTGCCCGTCAAAATCCTCCCTTTAGTGAACGGTAAGTTGTAATAATGGCCCTTAGAGTTGCAAAAACTTGTCAAAATAAATAATACATTTGGTCTTTAAATTCGTTTAAATCAATAAAAAACAAAAAAAAACAAAATTGATTATAAATACAAAAAAGGAGTAGAGCAGTAGACAACAAACGAATAAAAAATTCTGTGACATAAATGTACATACAACAATTATTGATAATGGAAAATAGAAGTCGCCGTAGTCTAGTAGGTGATATGTTCGCTTATTAGACGTAAGGCTACGGTTCATACCCCAGGTCAGACTTCAAAACGAAAATATGAAAAAAATATTTCTTTGTTGACGTCCTCTCAGCAGATTTCTTTCAAAAAGTATGACAGCGAACTAAATTGCCGTGAAAAGTTTCTCAAAAATCTCGAGTCGACTTTAAACTGTAGGTCCCGCCATTCATGTATAAAATTAACATACACAACATAAGTGGTGTGAGAAACTAGGTCCATAATCCTGACTGAAGTGTTGTAATGACCAATTATGTATGTAATAGTCCCATTTTCACATCATACGTTCGTAAAATATTGGTTAAACATATTAATGATTTAACAAAAAGTATCAGTTAAAGTTTTAAGTGCAAAATGTGAGAAATAAAGCGTTAAAAATTTCTTTGTTAAATTAAGAAATGAATCAAAATCTTATTATCAAATAGTAAAAATCTGATATTTAAATATAGTATAAACTTATATAACAAATTAAATGACCCAAAGGTCTCTTGTTGTTAGAAACGCCACATGTATACATCTGGAAGTTCAGAAAAACCCAAGAACATATGCCTCAAAGTTAATTGAAGCCATTGCTGAAAGATCAGTTTGTTTACACTTAAAAAAAGTGCATGCAAAAACCAAATAGCAACAAAAAATTACCATTTGTTTATTAATAAAAATATTTTTTTCTTTTGAAAAGAGCTATAAAACAAACAAATTTTCAAATAAGGATTGCTATATACATATGTAAGTGTTCTTTTTTTAAACAAATTCTTTTAAATTCAATAAAATATGCCTCATAAAATATGTCACATAAAATTTACGCAATAAAATCCAAAACTTCTTGTAAAATTCGCACGATAGATTAAGCACCTTATATGTATATTTTGCAGTTTGCCTTCTTAAAATAGCCGTTTTGTTTTCTTGATAAGCAATCCTTTTTTATTATTTTTTTTTAATGGACCAAGTACCCTTTTAAATCCAATTTTACCGTAAAATAATATGTTTTATGTGAATTTTATTACAGGCAAAAAAGTAGGAATAAAAACAATCAAGACGTACGAAAGATATCTTTTTACAGCTAAACAGAAAGAACCATGTATTAACGAATGTATTCATACACATAATTTTTTTATTATTATTCATCAACTAAACTACAAGCATATGTCTTTTCTGTCTATTACGAAATTTTTCTACGACAACATTGTAAAAAAAATATTTAAAAATAAAATAAATCGTATGATCGAGATTAGTGTCCTAATGTGAGAATTGGTGTCCTAATGTAGGAATTAAAATCCAAGTGTCACTTGAGACTGTATATAGCATATAAATATAAACAAATTGTGAATAAAATATTGTTACGCTTTTACCTTTATAAACACGTTTAGAATATTAGTTCGTTAATTGCAAACAGAATAAAAATAAATTTGTGTTTAGTTTCAATTAAACTCTTTATTGTTCGCACCACTTTTGTGTGCCACCGTTTACAACTTGATGAATGCAATTGAATTTGCTTTATTCGTTATTCTTCTTTACACTTCTGTTCGCATAGATCTCTCGGTAGATCTTTACAACGACGATCTTCAAACCACGAATGTTTTCTTCGCACGCAACGCGTCTTCACACAATACTAACTGAATTCTTACTACTCGTTGCCTGCTTTATCTTGTCTTTTTATATGCCCACGTAATAAGTCTGATGAAGGTTCTTGAATTTGCTTGTTGTTGCATGTACGCTTACTTGTCTATTCCCTTTTTTTCTGATGATGATGTTGGTTTACTCGTAACAAGTTCGTTGTATTTGTTTGTGTTGCTTTATTGTTAAACGATGTACACCGTTTCCATTTTCGTGACAATTCAGAGACTTCAGAACACCTGCTAACGGCCATCTTATTGAAACTACATCTGAGAAATTAGTTGTCATTTATTTAGTTTGTTTTACTTAAATCACCATGATCCACCATAGACAACTGCGTGTTCGCTCGATGGACTTTGTAGTAGTTGGCAACTGACCCTAATTTTCATCGAAAAACGCATTTAGCGTTGTGGCACATTTCTGGATGAATGGGAACGAAGAAACTGTCGAATTTAAGACGATAGCAATCCACACGAGATCCAAGAGCTTTCAATGCATCTCATTAAAGTCATTGTTTAGTGTGGATTTTAGGTCAGTGGCAACGTAGGTTCATATTTATTTAAGAACAACGTTTGACAGACTACCACTGTCAACGGCGTGAACTACAATCCTTTGGCATAAATTAGATTATCTGGATAACAACGACATCTGGTTTCAACAGAACGGATATATGTGCCACACAACTAATGTCACATTACATATTATGCACAACCGATTTGTGGACATGGTCGTCTCTCGTCGATGTGATGAAAACTAGCAACCGATATTGTGTGATTTGAACACATTTCTGAAGCCGCAGTTGGATGGAAATAAGTCACAAGCCGCAGCGGTCATAAAAGCCAATATATCCTATTCCCACAGTCAATTTCAGCCTGATTTATGCACGAGAGTCATAGATAATTAGATATTTGGGATGCGTTCTCACACGCTCTTTGTTTTATACAAATTTAAAGATAGAAATCTATTAATGAAAGATATACAGTGGACAGCAAAAGTCTTAGTAAACCAATACATTTTAGCAATTTCATGAATTTGAAGAAAAAGTTTGTATAAATAATTAAAGTTTTTATTTATTTCTGCTTTAAATTTTTTTAATGTTTTTCACAAAACAAGAGAAATATAAGAAAAAGTTTCAGGTGACATCATATTTTTGCATAGCAAAACTGCAGGTACCCACAAGAAGAACTCAGATTAAATTTAAAATTCAAAGGCCTAATATATGAAAATTGTATCCCTTATATTAAGTAGGATATCCCTTAAGGTCAAACACTCCATTTAATCCATTTGGAATTGAATGTATCAGCGTTGTTTAGTATTTTCAGATCATATTTGCCCTCATGCACTCATGAGCAAGTTTTTCAGTTAACTTTTGCTTGAAGTTTAGCGACAACGTAACGTTTTCCTAAACGATCTTTAAATATTCTCTTGGTGTCATATCGGGACTTTGTGCAATAGTATTAAGCCTGTAGGGGCTTTGGTAGGCAAATCACATCTTCACATTAATAGCCGTATGATTAGGTTCATTGTCTTTTTAGGAAATAATTACCATTAAAAATTCTTAATTCTTCCGATCTTTTGGTCAGTTTGTTTTTAGAATGTTTAAATATTCTCTCTTATTTATAATTTCTGCAATAAATTCCAAACTGTCAACACCTGATGCCGATACACTCTATAGTAAGAAAAAAGGTATTGACGATCCTTAAATCACAAAAGGACATAATAATAAGGATAAAGTATGAGATGCAATTGGAAACTGATAAATGGTAAACGAAACTTTAAAAAAATAAGAGAACAAGCACAGCTGACGATAATTTAATGGCAAAACTTACAAATCAATTTTACTGGATGTTTGAAAGCAAACGTACATACAGGTAGGTATACTGTGAACAAAAATAAAAAAACTTGAACACTTACCATCTCAAAATTAACTCTTGAACAAGAAATTACCTATAAAAGAAAGCTTGAAATCCCTATTTATTTCTAACGATTGTGAAAACCAACCTTATCTTATATATAAAAATGAATGTGTGTTTACTTGTTTGTGGGTTTGTTTGAAGTCTATAAACGGCTTCACGGCTGAACCGATTTTCTTGAAATTTTCACAGTATCTTGCTATATGTCTGGACGGAGTTATAGGCTACTTTTTAGGTTGAAATAGGCAAATAAAATAAAATAAAATAAACAAACAAAAAAAAAAATAAACTAACAAAATATTACGTATACGTCACCCGTCAGCTCTATGTAATCTTATATATAAAAATGAATATGTGTTTATTTCTTTGTGGGTTTGTTTGTTTGAAGTCTATAGACGGCTAAACGGCTGGACCGAATTTCTTGAAATTTTAACAGTACACTGCCTGGAAGGAACTCTAGGCTACTTTTTATTTTAAAATTTCAAGTAGGCGAGGTGCCACGCCCACATACCCAGTAAATATTTAATGTCGTATATCTCATAAACTGCAACAGCTAGAGGCCTCAAATTTTGTATGGACGACTTTGACGTATATATGAACAAAATGGGCGGATTGGCTATAAAGGGTGTGTCACCTCCCATAGTCTATATACATAAAAATGAATGCTTGATCATGTTATGATCTTTAGCAAAGTTATTGCGCATGAGCCGGGGAAGGTTTCTAAGTTGGTATGACTAATTTCCGGCAGGTGGCGCCACTGAAAATTACTTAAAATCAATTAAATGGTAAACTGGGCATTTGATCATGTTATGATCTTTAGAAAAGTTGTTGCGCATGAGCCGACGAAGGCTTCTAAGTTAGTATGACCAATTTCCGACAGGTAGCGCCACTGAAAATTACTCAAAATGAATTAAATCGTAAACTGTGCATTCTTTAACAAAGTTGTTGCGCATGAGTCGACGGAGGTTGGTGCGATTAATTTGCGATGAATGGCGGTAATGAAAATTATTCAAAATGAATGACAAGCAATCGGTCGACCTACACTTCAAGCACGGAAGAAAAAAGCATTACGAGCATCAGAATCAGACGAGCATTGAGACTGGAAATTCTCCTAGTATATGCTGCTGAGACCCGTTAGCTTGAACCACTTGAACAACGAGAAGTGAGATTAAAAACTGATCGAATGCGTATTACTCAGGCCCGTTCATCTGAATCATCAGGACAACGGGAAACAAAATCATTAAAATGATTCAAAATTAATTGGACATTTGTGTAATGTCTTCCCTTCAAATTTATTTTAGTTGGTGGCGCAGCAATAAGCGCAGGGTACAGCTAGTATAATATAAATATTTGTTAATTCTTTTCTGTACAAATGTTTTTATCTAGGAATATATGTGTTCGATAGTTTGATGATTTTTTTCTTCAAAAATACCCTTTAATGTATAATTAAGCTAGAGATTTCGAGATTTTATTTGACGACAATTGCAACTTTCTTTTATAAATAACCGTTTCTTTAAAAAAAATTTTGAGATTATAAGTGTACAATTTTTTTTAATCACTGTATATACAAAGGATGATCAGTGGTGTAGCGTAGGAAGCAAGGAGGAGCATCATGCCCGGGTCTAACTTACAAAGGAGCGCAAATTGGTTGGTGAAACAATTATTATATTTGGTATCTGGAATATATATTTTAAATTTAATGCCTGTGTTACATAAATACATAGGAATACTAATAATCTAAAAAAATTTTAATAATATTTATAATAGAAATAACGTAACAGGACTGACTCGACCTGTGACTGTCAGCACCTGCTTATGGTATCTTTCTGGATTCGTCTTATAAAATAAAATGTTATAATAATTATTTCTATAAACAAAAACTAACTTATGATTGTTTTTTTTAAACGATAACAATAACACTCTACTGAACTTTTTAGTCAGGAGAAAGTCTTCGAAAAGCAACAACTAAAAGATCGTCTATTTTTTGAATAGAAATACTTCTCTGCCACACAAAAAATACAGTGTTTTGTTACTTCAAAAGACATTCTTTGAATTTGGGAGAAGTCTGATCAAAATCCAATCGTTTTTACATGTTTTGATATAATTGAAGACATACATTTCTTTTTCTTACGTTCACGTTGTGATGGGAATTATTATTTTGTTGTGGCAAAAACTGTAAGACATCAATCTTAATCACGATGGAGCACCAGAATACAAGCGGTTAGCGTTATCATTTTCAAAGGTTAGGGAGTATAGTGGACAAATTAGATAAATTAGCAGAGGGCCCTGCTAGTACAAGTGATACCAAAAAAGAAGCTACAATTCTGTTTCACAATATACTAAAATTTAGTTTCATAACTTTAGTTCATTTTTGGTATGTAATCTTAAGGATTGTTCGTGTACTGCTCAGATTACAAGAATCTAGAATTAACTTCAGGGAACCGTTTCATGATCTTGAATCATTAGCTAATGAACCGGACGAAATTCTTTGAAGAGGCACTAGTAGAAAGACGGATGTTGACACAACAATACGTGTAAGAAGTCGTCGCAAAATGCCTGGAGACTTGACTAGAAATGTTGGTGTTTTTGCAGATTTCTCGCGTTCTCGCATTTCTGATCGTCTCCAACAATAAATATGTATATAATTTCAGCAATTAAATGCCCTTGATCTGAAATCTAGAATTCTACTAAACGTTGCAAATGGATAATGTTGATAACGATTTAATTCATCCAAATTTTAAATATTTCGATTAACTTTATAATACAGATTTCATTGGAATAGAACTCTTCAACAAAATATGTGACTGCAAAATGTTACTCCGCAGTAGAGAAAAAATTAAACGTAAAATTCCATTTGATTGTCTTACTTTTATAAGAAATATGAGAAAATGTTTTTCAAACTTGTGAGTGGAACTTCAAATACTCCGGATTATCTCAATTCAAATTGCTCCCTTTGAACGTTCATTCAGAAAATTAAAATAATTTGTGACAAATCTCAAATCAGCGATGGGACGAGATCGCTTGAAAATGCTACATCACTTCAAGTGTTTGAAGAGAAAAATTTTAAATTATCAACTTTGGTGATATTATTAACAAATTAGCTTCATCAGAAGTAAGTAAAATATCTACATTGTAATTTGTTTTACTAAAGCTTTATAATTATTATTAAATATTTACTTTTTATTGTTTTAAACAGCGTGGTTTTAATAAAAAAAAATAGGTTTCTTTTGAACTAATTCAAAGTGATCATGTATGTATATTTAAAAATCTGGTCTATTTTTCCCAACTACATTGTCTTAAATTTAAAGCCTAGCTTGTGAGTGGAACTTCAAATACTCCGGATTATCTCAATTCAAATTGCTCCCTTTGAACGTTCATTCAGAAAATTAAAATAATTTGTGACAAATCTCAAATCAGCGATGGGACGAGATCGCTTGAAAATGCTACATCACTTCAAGTGTTTGAAGAGAAAAATTTTAAATGATCAACTTTGGTGATATTATTAACAAATTAGCTTCATCAGAAGTAAGTAAAATATCTACATTGTAATTTGTTTTACTAAAGCTTTATAATTATTATTAAATATTTACTTTTTATTGTTTTAAACAGCGTGGTTTTAATAAAAAAAAATAGGTTTCTTTTGAACTAATTCAAAGTGATCATGTATGTATATTTAAAAATCTGGTCTATTTTTCCCAACTACATTGTCTTAAATTTAAAGCCTAGCTTTGTTTATTTTAGTCAATTTATTTATTAATTTGCGAGTATATTTTAAAGACATTCATATCTCGTTGACGCGTTCTAAAAGAAAAAATATCACATAAACTGAATTCACATAGTTCAGCTTCCTGATGCGTTCCAAAATCCTGCAAAACCGCGTAATATCAAATTTTAACTACGAAATAAAAACCCAATCGCATAAAAAAAATAAAGAAAAATATAATAATAAATAATTAAATACAGAGAAAACAGAAAATGTTCTAAGAGAAATTCTATAAATAAGTGTGTATGATTAATCTGAACCGCTGAATAATTGTCTGCATCGTTTTAGAATTGGTTGCTTTCACTTTCATCACTAGCATTAGGGGACGTGATCAAAAGATTTTAAGGGTCTTCAATTGTTTCATTTTTGCAAAATATATAAATTGTTATTAGACTTTATGATTTTGCCAAATTAGTTTAATTTAGAAGCGGTATAAAAGTTTGAAAAACATCTAATTTTAAAACTTGTTAAAACTCTAAAAATGTCGTTAATTTAAAAATCTCATAAAATCGAACCCGTATAAAGCGAGACGTAAGTGTATAATATTATATGGTTACACAATTGGGGGCGCTAAAAATATTGTGCCCAGTCCGCGATATAATTTCACTACGACACTGTAAATGCTTTGATTTGCAGACGGATACACAAGTGAAAACAACACAGACAATTTGTCGTAAAAGTTTGGACTGTCTTCTTTGTAATTTCAAAACGTTAGACGCGCAAGCACAGCCCCAGATTTCAGCTTAATGGCCGCTACTTTGGCCTCGATGTGGCGGGACCACGTTAGACGCCGGTCTAAGTGGACTCCCAGGTATTTGAAGTGATTTTCAACAGGGACATCAATATTATTTATTTTTATTTGTGGGCAGGTTACATGAGGACACTTGGATGGATTCACCTTTATTCTCCACTTTTCAAACCATTATTTCAAATCGTATATGTGCGACTAGTCGCCGTGGTCTAGTAGGTAGTGTGTTGGCTTATTAGACGGAAAGCCAGGGTTCGAGCCCAGGCCAGACATCAAAATAAAAATACAAAAAGTATTTTTTCGGCGTCTTCCTCTCAGCAGATTTCTGGCAAAAACTCTGAGAGTAAATAAAATTGCCATGAAAAGTTTCTCAAAAATCTGTCGTTCGTATTCGACTTTAAACTGTAGGTCCCGCCACTCATGTATAAAATTAACACACACAACATAAGTGGTGTGAGAAACTAGGTCGTAATCCTGACTGAAGGGTTGTAATGACCAATTATGTATGTATGTATGTGCGACTGCAGTTGTGTTGAAGCTACCTTCGGGTCCTTGTTGACGTTTATAAATGCGGTGTCGTCTGCATATGTTGATGTGTATGTGTTAGGATTTGTAGGCATTTCTGATGTATAAATTAAATATAGAATAGGGCCTAGTATGCTTCCCTGGGGGACACCTGCAGAGATCTTTTTTGTTGTAGAGAGTTCGTCCTTCAATTTCACCTTAAAAGTTCTATCAGTTAAATAGCTTTTAAGAAGTTTGTGTGTATTCTCGGGGAGCAGTCGTGTTATTTTGCTGAGTAGACCATCATGCCAAACCTTATCGAATGCTTGTGAGATGTCGATAAAAAGAGCTGAACAATATTGTTTCTTTTCAAATGCCGATCTAATTAGAGTGACGATCCTATGAACCTGCTCAATGGTACCGTGATTATCTCGAAATCCAAACTGATGTTCGGGGATAATTTGCCGTTCGTCAAGGAACATGGCTAGGCTTTGGAGAATAATTTTTTCGAACACTTTTGATAATATTGATAGCAAGCTAATAGGTCTATATGATGTGATTTGACTAGCATCTTTTCCCGGCTTGGGAATCATAACAATTGTAGACATCCTCCAAGATAGTGGAAAGTAGCCAATTCTTAGCATTGCGTTAAATATGAATAGTACAATTATTATAGCAATAGTGGGTAGGTTGATTAACATTGAGCCTGTAATACCATCGGGCCCTACCGACTTTTTTACGTCAAGGTTTTTAAAAGCGGCCTGTACGTGAGAAAACCGGAGTTTTATAGCTGCGTTAACAGTGTTACTTATGTTTGGTGGGCAGATATGAGCATTAATGTTGTGTGGCGTGAAGACATTCTCCACGTGGTTTGCAAAAGCATTAACTTTTTCGCTAGAAGTCTTTGCCCAAGTGTGGTTCTCCAATCTTAGTGGTGATTCTAGAGTGATAGGACATCTCGTACGCCTCACTGCTCTCCAGAGACTATAATTTGTGTTTTTTGTTGCGTCCAGATTCTGGAGGTAACTAGCAAGTCTAGATTTTTGTGTATGCATCAGGTTACTCCGCAGTAGGGCAATGCATCTGTTCAGTGCGCTTTTAGAATAGGAGAGCGACTATTTTGCCACTGCCTTCTAAGTCTTCTTTTTTCTCTAACGAGATTTAGGATTTCTGTACTAGACTGATAACATTTATTTTTTAAAACACGCTTCGCAGACGTTGCCACTTTCGCTGCCAAATGTTTTCTGCGTTTCTCAGAGGAATATTCCGAGAGAGGTGAGAACTTACGTACATCCTATATTTCAACCAGTTTGTGTTTTTGTTTGTGTATAAATGCAACTGTTCACGATGTACAAAGAAATTGTTTTGCAGGGTGAGAATTGTAGTTGAGTGATCAGATGATTAGTCATACGATGAGGTAACAGTGTATTCGCTGCGTTTAATGTTTTTAACAACGGCAAAATCAATCAAGTCTGGCGACTATAAAGAATGCCACGACATTTTATTAACCCTCTTGACGATCACCTATTAACTTAGTTTGTATGTACATACATACTACAAACTTTAATTGTTTTATCAAACCTATACTGAATATGATATTGATTGATAAGTGGAACGCAGTTGACTGTGCAATTGATGTAGATAAAAATGCCAAGGTTACTGAAGAATCTGGTGATGTCGACCAAAGCAAATGTTGGAAATCCTATAACAACTACTGAAGACCTTAAAATCTTCGATAGCATAAGCAAAAGCCAAAACTACTCATTATGCTGGCATACTAGTATTGACAAATCTACGCGAAAAAAGCGGTCCAAAAGTCCGAACACAAAAAGCATTTATTCTTAAATTCCTACAATAAACATCCATATGTACTTTTGTATTTTCCAAAGTATTAATTTATTCCACAAACATGAATTTTGAGCAAATAAACTAAGTTTAAAAGAAATTAGTTCACTGCATCCTCACTCGGCTGCATTATGTAATCGTATTTAAATCAATATAAACTGAAAATACTTTTTTCAGTAAATAAATATGTTTTGTTCAAGAATTAATGTTTATTTTCTAATTGAATTCTGTTCTTTACGTGTAAGACGGCTAAGGTTGCAATAACCAACAGTTCATTCTTTGTACGCTTTATATGTGAATTAAGTTTTGTTTTTCTATTATAACTTTTATTGTTAAGGATTAGAATTTCAATACCCAACCTTAATTTCTTAAAACGAGTTTTTGGCTCATTTACGGTTGAAAACTGCCAACTCTCTCCATAAACTGCAAGTAGTCGCCATAAGTTTTTGATTGGATTGCAATCGGGACTACATGCCGACCATGGAAGAACAATAATATTTTTTTTTTTAATTTATAAAATCTCATAGTTACTGTACTTATGTTTGTTTCATTTCTCTGTAATTAAATTTGAAATTTATACGAATGGATGTTTTTTAAAACATTCTAATTACATGGAATTTTAATTAACTTGATTCATCGTATTCAATTACAATAACTAAATTAAATTTTAATTACTTGTAATTGCGTATTCAATTAGCTTCAAGATGTAATTGTTACCTTGAAGGTCTGTTACATACGTATATATATATATATATATATACATTGTATATTTATTGACACACAAATAATAAAAAGTATTATGAAAATCCAAAATTCTAGAAACTTTTTGAATTAAAACAAATATATCATTTTTATGAAACTAAAACCAACTTAATCTATGTTATTTATACAAAATCCAAACAAAACAATCGACAATTCCTCACAATTCTTCTTTTTCAGAAAAAACAATATTTAAATTAAATTTGTTTACTATTTGTATGCGTTCATATCTCAGTATCCATATTCTTTATGAAAGTGATATCTGTTACAATTAGAAAAATTACATAAAGTTTATATAAATATCCGAAGATCACATATATTTCATATTCTATTAACTGACGTTGAATCATTTTCAAAAATAATTTTTATTTTATTAAACATCCACCCAAAATAAATTGAAAACAATTGAAAGATGATTGATGAAGGGGCGATTTCATGTCATCGTTGATAATTTTATATAGCACGCACTCAACAGATTACTCTTACGGCGAGCCATATACTCTCCGGCAGAAACTCCGATGTTGAGAAGCAATAACAAAAAGTAATTCCAAAGACTAGATTGAGGTGTTATGCGACCCCAGCTAGAAATCAGCCAGGCTGTGGAACTTTAACCCTTTGTACTCCTATGTCACACTGGAGGTGACAATATTAATTTACTCTATAACTCGTATGTCACACTGGAGGTGACAACACTAATTTACTCTACAACTCTCATATTAGTTTGTAGACGATAAAACTAAATAACTGTAAGACACATTGCGGCATTCGAGATCTTACCCTGTAATAATGTGTCAAGTTTTGTCAGTCGAGTGTTAGTCGTGAACGGAATTTGTTCTCTTTGTCTAATTCAGTACACATGTACATATCCTACCCTAATTTGTACTGATTACATTTAGTGTTGGAGACGAGAATGTTCGGCTTCAATTTCTTTTTTAAAAGATTTTTCACTGATGAACTTATTGAAAATATTGTAAAGAAAACCAATATTCATTCAGTTAAAATTAAATACAAGTTGATAGGTAAAGAGCTTGAATATTAATAGAGTGCAAAGAGCTAAATAACAAAATCAGTAACGGAATCTCTTGAAATCCAGGCCAGCTCATGCAATCATCTTTTTGTTTTATTGATGATACGGAGGATACGGTTATAGATACGGTCGTAAAATCTGAAGACACCATTAGCTATAGATTTGGAGAAATTCTTCTCTACGGTATTGCCACGGTAATTCATCTTTATAAAAGATCAGAATAATAGATGCACAACAATAAACAGCGCCCAAACGTTCCGATGAACATGGAACTGTAAATAGAAAAACTGACACTGGCAAAGCTAAAACGGCCGAGTATAACATAATAATCAGCAAGCACAAAAAAAAGCAACTGTCTTCTCAATTCAGTCACATGAGATCTTATTTGTTGTCATACTTAACGTAGAATTCTGCCGAAGTTATCCAAAAAAATAATAAAAATAAAATAGATCTGAAATCCTATGTTTATATACAACTGAAATTCGAGTAATTCATCAAGTTTGTAAGAATGTAGCAGTGGTAGAAGCGCAGGTGCAAAGCCAGATCACGATGAAACATTGCAAGACTTGATTTTAGCATTACTCGTAGTTTCTTTAAAGTTGGCGGGGATAACTACGAATTTGTAAAAACTTTTTTAAATATGTATTTACCAAAACGTCCGTCAATTTAACATGCATGCATTCGTAATTGGTCATTATAACCCTTCAGTCAGGATTATGACATAGCTTCTCACACCACTTATGTTGTGTGTGTTAATTTTAAACATAAGTGGTGTGACTTACAGTTTAAAGTCGACTCCGAACGACAGATTTTTTTAGAAACTTTTAATGACAATTTTATTTACTCTCAGAGTTTTTACAAGAGATCTGCTGAAAGGAAGTCACCGAAGAAATACTTTTTGTATTTTGTTTCGATGGGGATGTCTGACCTCGAGTTTGAACTGTGTCCTTACCTCTAATAAGCTAGCACACTACCTGCTAGACTACATCAACTTCACTCAATTTAACACCAATCCGCTATCAAACACATCGGGTTGGTCTTCTTAGGCATATGCCAAAAGAAGTTTGGAACCCAATGGGTGCGGTAATGCAAATTGGGATGGTAACAAGGAT
This sequence comes from Sarcophaga carnaria, assembly GCA_958299815.1. Classification (NCBI taxonomy): domain Eukaryota; kingdom Metazoa; phylum Arthropoda; class Insecta; order Diptera; family Sarcophagidae; genus Sarcophaga; species Sarcophaga carnaria. The sequence goes on along the minus strand of OY283153.1, from coordinate 69,400,122 downwards.
TATCAAACTTAAAGGATCATCCAATACAGCGGTCAAAGTGGTTTTGTAGCTTCGAAACCATAGTGTTATATATTATATCGTCTTGTGTGTTATATGTGTATTATAACAGCCTTAGAAAAAAAAATTGAGGTCATATAAAACTAAAATACGTTAAGTCAGCAACATTAGAATTTACGGAAATATAAAATTATTGCTGCTTGAATTCCAAGTAATGCTCCAAAGAAATTAATTCCACACATCATTTCAAAGAACAAGAGTGATTTTGCTGAATTTATTTTGTTACTGTATATACATGCCATATGCCACACAACTCGAGCGAATATGGCTTTATTGCAAGAGATATTTCCTGGCCGCATAATTTCTATTCGTGGCGATATCAACTGGCCACCAAAATCATGTGATTTGACACCATTAGACTTTTTTGTGGGGCTACGCGAAAGACCGTGTTTATGCAGATAAACCTTCTACTCTTGAGCACTTAAAAACCCACATTCGTCAAGTTATGGCTGAGATACCGCCCAATATGTGTAAAAAGTGGTCGAAAATTACCTCAAAAGAATCAATGCTTGCAACACTTCCCGTTTAGGTCATTTAAATGATGTAGTGTTTCACGCATAATGTCAACGTTCAAACTTTACAATAAAAAGAAATATCATGGAAAAATATTTTATATGTTTTATATTTACGTTTACTTTTGAAACCACGAAATGGATAGCCCGGTAGTTCTGCTATAATTTCTCGCTTTTCTAAGAAATCTGATAAAAAACAACTATACCTGAACGGAATTGAATTGAACCTCAACTGCATAAAGAATCAGTCGCATATGTATGCTACATAAGTCTGAAAATATATGGAAATGTATTGTAGATGTCTGTTAAAAGATCTTTCAAAATTGGCTTTTTCAGTTCTTTTCTATTCTTATATTTATTTTGAATTTAACAACGATTTCATTTCAAAATAAATGAGGTAAAACTACAATTAGCTAAATAATTAGGAGATATATTCGCAACTCATTTCATTATTGCATACTTAATTGGTCATTACAACCCTTTAGTAAGGATTACGACCTAGTTTCTCACACCACTTATGTTGTGTGCGTTCATTTTTATACATGAGTGGCGGGACCTACAGTTTAAAGTCGACTCCGAACGACAGACTTTTTAGAAACTATTCGCGGCAATTTTATTTACTCTCAGAGTGTTTGCCAGAAATCTGCTGAAAGGAAGTCGTCGAAGAAATATTTTTTCATATTTCGTTCAGTTGGAAATGCCTGACATACATACATACATAATTTGTCTTTACAACCCTTCAGTCAGGATTACGATCTAGTTTCTCACACCACTTATGTTGTGTGTGTTAATTTTATACATGAGTGGCGGGGTCGACTCCGAACGACAGATTTTTGAGAAACTTTTCATGGCAATTTTATTTACTCTCAACGTTTTTACCAGAAATCTGCTGAGAATAAGACGCCGAAAAAATACTTTTTGTATTTTATTTTGATGTCTGGCCTGGGGCACGAACCCTGGCTTTTCGTCTAATAAGCCAACACACTACCTACTAGTCACGGAAATGCCTGACCTGGTGTTTAAACCGAGGCCTCACGTCTAATAAACCAACACACTACCTAGTAGACCACGGCGTTTTCTCAACTCATTTATTCCAGTTTCCAGTTCAAAACTGAAACCGAACTGAAGGAATTTTTGTGAAACAGACATATAAATATCCTGCAAAAACATTCACTGTACAATTATAGATACATACGTTTTAAGCCGACTGTCTCTTTTAGGAGAGAAAAACCAGAATGTTGAGAGTTTTCGGAGAATGAAAATAACATTGAGTTAATTTATTAAGTAAATCTTACATTGAATTAATGAGCATGCGTCTTATATGAACTATGGACAAGAGCGTCCTGGTATCAAGGGCAGGGTATTAAAAACGTGTTTCTAACAGAGCTATTGACATATTCCTTATGTTGCGTCATTTCATTTCAATACAATTGTGAATAAAAATAAACATAACAAACATACATACACATATGTACATATATAAGTACGGTTATAAGTACATCAGTATACGGTATACATGTATGCATATCGACATGTGTTAAATTGATGGTTAAAATTTTCACACATTTTCTGCTGGTGAAAATCTTTAAAATTTGGAAAAACTTTTGGGAACCGTATGCGAGGAGTTTTAAATTTTAAAAACCATGTAATTTCTTATTATTTCAATTAAATAATTTTTTGGTGAAAGAGGAAGAAAAGGATTTAATAATGTGCCACAAATCGGAAAATAGAAAATTCCTCTTCAATTTGTTTTTATAAAAGAAGATGAAATTTGAAAACAAAAAAAAAAGCAAAGTATTTTAAATAATATGAAATTAAAAAATAAATGATACTATTAATTAAAACAGAAAATTAAATAAATGAAAACAAAAAAGTAATTTAATAAAGCAAATTTACTTTCTGTAAAAAGTCAAATTGTGAAAAAGCGTTAGTAAAGTGTTTAATTTATTTTATAATTGCGAATAGTGGTGGCATTTAAATACATACGGTGGCTAACCAACAAGCAGACTCGAACAAATAAGCCGGTTGCAGTTTTATGTACTGAACTGTAGACCAAAATGACTACCGCCTTTAGAACATTTATCTCGAAACGAGTAACTTAAATAGTAAATGCTGTGCCCTTTCAGTTTTATCGAAGATGGCAGGTTTATCAAAAGGTTAAAGACTTGGTTTAGAATATTTCCTAAAACCAATGGAAATTTAACCGAAATTGAAGTTGGGCAACGACCTTCTAAGCATTTAATTACGAACACAAACTGTAACCTGGATTGTGAGTAAGGCCTGGTAAACTAGCTCAAGTCGCAGGCGAAGTACTCCGCTTAAATATCAAAATTCTCTGTGCTCCAAAACAAGATGGCCAAAATAAAGACGAACACAAACTTACAACTGTCCAAATCTGGACTCAACTGTCTGGGTTCATCTTATCGCTACGGTGCTGATTTTCTCCTTAATTATTTAATTGATCATTACAACCCTTAATTCAGGATTACAACTTTATTTGTCACACCACCCATGTTTGAAGCGTTAACTTTCTTTTTTAACGGCCAATCCAATCGACAGCTTTTAAAAACATTTTAAGGAAAACGATTATTTTGTCGTCGGCTGTAGCTTGTTCCCCATAAAGTTGAATCCTAACACCATTTAGGTTTTTCCGACCAAGCTCAAAAGTTAAAATATTTAATTAGAATATTACCTGCAATTACAATTCAAAATAGCGGTAAGAACTGAACACCATAAAGGATGTAATATAAAGAAAAACTTGGGCTTCAAAGATGATGCTCTAAAAAGCTCAGTCAAATGGATGCGTCGACCTAACAAGTGACCGTGGCTCAAGTCTATAGCGTTAGACGCAGTAACTTCTCCTACTGGTGGCAACTTGCAACAAGCGCAACGACTCGACAGGAGAACTGCAATGTCCGCATAAATTCAAAGTGTTTGATTTCATCTACATAGGCTGCTAAATATTACTACAAATGCGGCTAATAAAATCAATAATAAGGTGGTAGTAACCTTTATTAACAAATCTTTGCTAATGAAATCATCAGTACATACAATCGTACATTCTTCACATGTGTTGACAACCCTATTGCTGTTGCTACCCAGTGACTTGGTTATTATACTTAACAAACGAAAACGGCCAAACCATAACGTTACTCAAAGCCGACATAACCCAGAGTCATGGAAAATTTGACATATCAGACTAACTCCACTTAAAAATTATGTGGACAACATTTGAACAATGTTATATTCTAAATATAATAGGTCTTGCAAACTAATAAAAAATTCACTTTGTTTCATTTAAATTTAGAATTTGGAATAAAAGCAATAAATAATAATTTAGAAGACTAATTGAAAACCATATTGTATCATTCAGATCAAAGTTTTGCAGACATATGCTAATAGTTCGTCCCCGACCTATAACAGCTCTGCTTGGAGGAGGAAACATTATTGCGATTTAGTCACCATGGTTCCCAACTCGGCTATGCTTTGGTCAGCTTTTCCTTAGTTCTAGGTTTTGGTTAGAGGACGTGTACTTGTTAATTGAGTCAAGTGCAATACCCGGAGGTCAAGTTGGTCCATTGTACAAACGTCCTAAAGGGGAAAGGATTATAGAGGGGATAGGGAAAAACTATAGGAAGTAGGAAAGGGATTCCTTCCTTCTAAGTACTATAAAATTTGACTATGCTGTATTGAAAATAAAAAATCACGCACACATCTACATCGAAATTCAATTCATACTACAACATTACTTCAAAACTATAAAAGCTAGCCAACAAACTAAAGTTGCAAACATGGATTGGAAGTATTGACTTCGTAATGAGAAAGTTTTCGAGATGGACAAGCCGAATATGTGCAAGAATCGAATTTATAAATTAACATGAAATTATTTACTCTTTTTTTATAGATATAATTCATTTTTACTTACTTAATTGATTATTACAACCTTTCAGTAAGAATTTCGACCTATCTTCCCATACCACCCTTGTTGTGTGTGTTAATTTTATCCATTAGTGGCGGGATATACAATATATATATTTTTTTGAGAAGCTTTTCGTTGCTGTTTAATTTACTCTAAGAGTTATTGGCAGAGATCTCATGAGAGGAAGTCGCCGAAAAAATATATTTTCATATTTCGTTTAGTTCGAGACGTCTGGGCTGGGTTTGAACCGTGGTCTTACGTCTAATAAGTCAACACACTACCTACTATATTACTGCGACTTCAACATACAATTCATTCGCGACTTAATTATGGCTGCTTAGAATTGTTAACAAGAAGAGAAATAAGTCCTAACCGGTTATAAGATAACATTTCAAGCAGAAATCGCATGCTAATAAAACGATATCTTTTTGTAAGCGAAAACAATATTTAAGACCTAATCACTTTAAATTGAATTAAGCAACTAAATTTATGAGTTTTCGTTTTGCTTTGTTGTATACAAAAACAATACAAAAGACATTAGCTACCATATATCTGTGTACGTAGTGCTCGTGTTAAAATAACTGAAAACAACGGAGCTGGCACGTAAATAAAATTCATAATATTAACAATTATTTTGATTACTTTTCTTACAATATAGTACCATAACGACATTCATTCATTCAGTTTTCATAGTTCTAAAGAAGTGGATTAAACTTACAATGAAGCGTTTTACTTCCATCATGCTCAAAAATTTTAAAGGGAGATTATGACTTCTTGCCATTATAAGCAAGCTTTTTTTTTGAAGTGTGGTCACAATATAATAACAATGGTAAAATTAAATAATAATTCATAGCACTCAAAACATTTCTTTTAGTTTGTTTGAAAGTGTAAGTTGGGGACTAATAAATTATACGATAACATTTGAAATAAATTTTACACGTAAAATCATAAAATAAAAATATTTGTGTTGATTTGTATTTCAATTGGCATAAAACGAAACTTTAACACAAATTTACCCCAAGGGATTGATAACATTTTTCAGTGGTTTAAGTATATAAAAACATTTTAGTTTTTAAATATTTTTCTTCTGGCGTTAATTGAAATACAAAATATAAACTTTAGCAAGCAAATAGCATTTGTTGCTAGAGCTTTAGTCCTTAAGGTTTGTTATAATTTTAATTATATTCTAATAATAATTTATTTTAATAAATAATGGGAATAAAAATTCTTGATCAAACCAAGGCTTTCGATACGGTCATTCGCAAATTTTTATTGAATAAGCTCCGGAAGCTGTTTAATTTTTCTAATTCTGACGGTAGTCTAATTTTTTCTTATCTGTTGGAGAGATGTCAACAGGTTCATTTAAATAGATATATTTCGGATCCGCTTAATATTAGTAGAGGTGTTCCCCAGGGTTCAATACAGGGGCCTCTATTGTTCTGTATGTATATTAATGATGTACCGGATGTTTTCGTTGACTGTCAGTAAGGTAAGGAGAATATCGATTCTTGTTTACACTCTATTAACCGTGATTTGGATAGAATTGACCGTCGAACCTCGGCAAATGGACTATGCATCAATCCTTCAAAGTCCAAATGTATTAAGCTTTCAAAAACCAATGGGTCGTTTGTCATACCTGAATTGAGTATCAGGGGAAATAGAATTAACTTTGGTAAGTCTGCAACCAATCTGGGCATTGTCTTAAATGACAGATTATCGTGATCTAGCCATAGAAGTGTTGTTGTTGGCAGAATTTACAACATGCTTCGAAATTTATGGGCTATCATGATTCAACTCCTTTTGCCATTCATGTGCAACTTGCTAAATCATATTTAATTCCTGTGCTTTTGTATGGGTGTGAAATCTACGCAAACTGCGATAGTAATGACAACCGGAGACTCAACTTGGCATACAACAATATAGCAAGATATGTCTTTCTTAAAGGTCGCCGGAATCACATTTCTCATTTAGCGTACCAGACATCTAGCGTGAAATTTGATAACACGGTGCGATAGTGAAAATACACGCGAGTAACTACATCGTCTAAGATATTCAATTAGTTGGGTAGAACTCAAAAATACTTTTTTTATATTTCTCGAACCATCCAAACTTGTTTTATTTGACAAAAAACTCTTGACAAGAGAATGCTCTTTCAGAATGTCTCCACTTAATTTTGTTTTTTAATTAAATTTTGCAATTAAGAATGGCCAAACTTGAAAAAATAAGAAAAAAATAATATTTTCCAAGTTTGCCGCATCAAATCTCATGACATATAAGTTTATGTAAAGCGTTTGAAAGGCTAATCTCTCCCCTTTCTAAAAAAAACTTTGGATTTTTATGTTTAACGTTCAAACATATTTGGGTAATCAATAATTTTGTGTGAACAGATTAAAATAACCGTATATGTCAAATAAAACAAGTTTGGAGGTTTCGAGAAATATAAAAAAAGTATTTTTGAGTTCTACTTAACTAACTTAACAGGCAAGGTAGTTAGGTAGGTAGGTAGAGGTGGCTGCCCATCCAAGAAAAATTTTTGGATGGACTCAGTTAGGCCGCATTGGGCCCATTGTGCTACCACAATCATCCGTTATCCCCTAGTCTCGAAACCACTCGGAGCTCCTGATGATGCGATTCAGACTGCCAATGTCAATCATTGACAGTTCCTCCAGATCATCCATGGAAGTACCCAAGTACTTCCTTCTCCTTTGGCAAAGAGCCGGGCATGTACCCAGCAGATGAGGGAGAGTCTCCTCTTCTTCCTCATCTCTGCAGCTTCTGCAGAAGTCATTAGCAAGGTGTCCAAGACCAATGCGCCTCGCATAATGCAATGCCCCGTAATGACACCGAAAACTACACTGAGCGCGCCTCTTTGGAGTTTAAGTAGACTCATTTTGCGCTCCTCATCCAGCCTTGGCCAGATTTTACGAGTCGTTATACCCGTGTCCGAGGCCGCCCACCTGTCGTTGACGGAATCGACGATCGCATTATCAATTATGAGCTTCCAGGTCCTCATAAGTATGGCCAGATTCGAGAACTCATTGGAGAGTTCGATAGTCGTGCCCCGCCTGGCAAGTTCATCAGCTCTGCAGTTACCCGGAATACCACTGCTCCCCGGTACCCATACGATATGGATATCATATCGTCTCGCTATTTCGTCGAGATATTTGCGACAGCCGTACATCGTCTTGGAGTTCATCACATTAGAACTCAGAGCCTTGATAGCCGCCTGGCTATCAGAAAGTATGGTGACGCTCCGCTTGGAGACCCTTCCGTCCCAATAATACTCGCCGCAGCCTGTATGGCCACCACCTCCGCCTTAAAGACACTGCAATGGTCTGGCAGTCTTATGGACTGAGCTATTCCAACCGATTCCGAAAAAATTTCACTGCCAACAGCTCCGCTCAGCTTAGAACCGTCGGTGTAGATTTGTGCGGAGTCCCTTAACAGGTGGGTCACACCACCACACCATCTAGACTAGGTAGTTACTCGGGTGTATTTAATTTTTTGTATTTTGTCGCATACTGTAACCTTTTGAAAATTAAATGCCTCATTCTATTCCCCAAAATTATTAACACGAAAAAGCCGAAATATTTATTAAACCGAATTAAGTTTGCTACATCTTTCCGGGGCATGAAGGTTATTCAACAAGGAGTCTTCTGTCACAGCGACAGTTTTTATACACACCACAAGTCGTTGGAATTCCCTACCAAACTACATGCAAAAGTTAGGCAATGGAAATACGTTGAAAAAGGATACAAATTATTATTTTAATAATAAGTTTTTACGTTATTAGCTCGATTATTATATCTTTTAAACATTTATTATTACTTTTTAAGACCGATTTTTGTAAATATGTCCTTTTTATTTTTTATAATTCTTTATCTGATAACACCTCTGCAACACGCCAATGCAATATCATCTGTTATACCGATTATAGGCTAGGTGTCGTCTCAGTACTCCATCGTACATCCTGTTCCACACTAATGGAAGAAGTATTTCTAACATCCAGAGTTTCAAATGTAGCTGTGCATAGCAATTTTAATGGTCATAAATATGTTATCAGTCTGATTTCTGTAGCGATGTACTAAGAAATGACAGTGACCATGTGTGTGTCCACATGTGTTAAATTCGTAGTAGAAGCGATCCCCGAAAAAGGAGTTTAGTTATGTAACGTTTTAAACGTTGCCTTTGTTATTATTTTTTTTGGAAACATTAGCCTTTTTTTCGTTGTTGTTCTAATCATTGTGTGTGGGTTTGACATGTTCCCTGCTGTTACTCCTCTTTTTGCCTTATTATTTAAAACTCGTTGTCGTTGTTATGATTGTTACTTCTACAAACCGCCGTTTGATGTTGCTTTTGGGGTTGCTTTCACAAATAGAGAACTACAACAAGAGATAATGGTTATGATGTTTGATACTCCTGGTGTTGCTATACAAATTGATGTTGCCATTAAAAGAGTCCATAAAGTTCTTTAAAATATAATTTGAAAGCATAGATTATTAGTATTTGTATATTTATACTCCTTTGTATTAATATATATGCGGATATCAAGAGACATTTTTACAGCTTAACAGTAACAAATAATTGAATAATTCCTAACGAAAAAAGTTAACTTAACAACGTTAAGGACCATTATTACAACTTCCCGTTAAAGTTGGTTTTAGTTAAAGGTAACTTTAACTAAAGTGAACTTTAAAGTCACCTTTAACTTCTTTTCCTTATTACAACCTAATATAAAATAAAGTTAACTTTATTAAAAATATGGAACAAAAATTGGAACAATGTCGATAACACTGTTCAAATTAAACAAGTTTTATTTATACCTGAAGTTGCCATATTGAAAATAATATTTAGTATGGCAAGTTCAGACACAAACTTAACTTTAAAAGTTACCACTAGGATGATCCTAAATTTAGCTTAACGCTCACTTAACCTTATTGTCCACTTATAATAATGAAAAACAATTTATCTGCCCGTTAAAATCCTCCCTTTAGTTAACGGCAAGTTGTAATAATGGCCTTACATCGTTCGAACAGCATGATTTATACTAAAAAAAAACAAATGAGGAAATAACTTTTACTTCATATCTTTGAGCTCGAATATTAATCTTTAGATATGGATATATAAAGTATTAACTTTAAATCGATAAGTATAATCATTAACTAAATTCCAAACTGCACTCACATGGTGCCGACATACATCCAAACATGAATAGAAAAAGAAGAAGAAAAAATTGTTACATTCATTTAATAGGTTAAATAGAGTGTTAAAACTTAAAGTATATCCTACCTAATAAAATTTTAATATATGGGGCCCATAGCTGCCAGATTTGACGTCATCTTAACGATTTTGAGCTCCAAAAATATCATATTGACGATTTGATGATTTACGACCTTATTTTGACGATTTAAAAAAATTAAAAATGTACATCATATTCTTTATTTTAGTACGTTACAAGCCACTTTAAGCTTCGTATTTACTTTGCAATTGTTACTATTGGATATTTATGTTATTAAAAACAAGGCTATTTTTGAGTTACTATCGAATACCTGTGGGAATTTTTCTGTATTTTATCCTTTTTAACCCTTTAAAAGCCAAAAAAAATTACAATAATTTATTACTTATCGCTGCTGACAATTTTAAAAATTTGAGTACAGGTTCTAGTATTACCATCGGAAGAACAAAGGCAAGCGTCGTTATTTTTTTTTCGTACGACCAACAGTCAGGGGATGGATGGCATTGTGTCTGGAATTGTGAACATATGTTAAGGGAAGAAGGAAAGAGAGAACAGCGTTTATGGACACTAGACTTGAATATTTTTATACCGATACTTAATCAGGAAAAACATCTACAGGAATTGAGTTCCACATACGAATAATCCGACCAAAAAACGTATTTTTTCTGGAATGAAGTGTGAGATCCACTGGCCAATCGACGACATACGGATGTGCTGGCCGGAAAAGACGTCTGATTTTCGGGAACAAGTCTTATTATTTCGTTCAAGCAAAATCCTTTTGTAGTGGCGATAGAACAGTGAAATACAAACCACTTTGCTTCAATGATTCAATGGAGTTAACGAGCTACTACGGTCTCTCCTGTACACGGTCGAGAAACCTCAAAATAGACGTTGAGGCACCGACCCATACATGAGAGTTTTATTCCATTCTCGGTCGGTTATAAATGGTGTTAGTAGTAAGATCAGATGATGAGATCTTAAGAAGGAACTGAAGGAACTGAAAAATGTGTCGGTTGAAGCCAACATTACACTGAATTTTCATGCTCTGAATGCTTCTGACTCCTTAATATTTACACCACCCGTAGATTAAGATGTTGCAATATTATTGCTGTGTCAATAAACAATACTGGAATAGATTGTTTAAACCTTAAAAATTGTTTCCCTGAATATGGTATAAAATTTCTCCATTTTTGGAAAAACATTAATAAATGAAGATTAAGTAAGGGACGCTAGCTTTTAATTTCAAACAAATTGTTTTTAAATGTTTTATTTTTGAACTCAGATATGTACATACATTGACATGTTTTACTACAATAGCAATAATTTTGGTTTTTAAAAACGTTTAATTTATTTATTTATTTATTCTGACGATTTTTTGACGATTACAATAAACAACTCTGACGATTTTAACGAGTTTTTCTCAAGTATTTGACGATTTTGCATTTATCTGGCAGCTATGATTGGGCCATTGAATTTTAAATTTACTCGGAGGTCTTCTTGGAGATACCTACACTTTTGCGGTGCAAAAATATTGAGCTACCAGAAACTTTTCTTTATTTTTCTTTTGGTTGGTGAAAAGAAACAAAAATTCTTTTGTTTTAAAATAAAATAGAAGTAAATAAATATAAGAAGCATCAATTATTTTTACATGTTATTGCTTAAAATTCATGAAATTGCTGAAATATATTTAGGTACGTAGTCTCGTACTAACTGCTGTAGATAATATGACCGGAGAATTGTAAAAATTAACAATCCACAGAAACGAACGAAATTATTTTCTTGATATTTGGGTGAAGTGTAATCTTAATGGGCAAATTAAGGACAGTAAAAGATGGAGGCTGTATTGCAAAAAGTCGCCGTGGTCTAGTAGGTAGTGTGTTGGCTTATTAGACGAAAAGCCATGGTTCGAGCCCCAGGCCAGACATCAAAATAAAATACAAAAAGTATTTCTTCGGCGACTTCCTCTCAGCAGATTTCTGGCAAAAACTCTGAGAGTAAATAAAATTGCCATGTAAAGTTTCTCAAAAATCTGTCGTTCGGAGTCGACTTTAAACTGTAGGTCCCGCCACTCATGTATAAAATTAACACACACAACATAAGTGGTGTGAGAAACTAGGTCGTAATCCTGACTGAAGGGTTGTAATGACCAATTATGTATGTATTGCAAAACAAATTTTGTGTTAAAGGAACCGTTAACATAAAATGCTTTTCGTAATTATAGCACCACCCTAATTTTTTGAATTTCTAAAAGAGTACATTTATAATAACAACAACACACCATTTCATTATGTGTAGTGTTAATGTAAAAGAAAAAATAACAGTAAATTTGTTAAAATGTTAGTGTAATTTGTAGTTCAGTATAAAAGTTAATAATTAAATTAATTATAATTATAGCATCAGTTTCATTTTTGTTAACCCTTTCATGCTCGATGTTGCCTATAGGCAACATTGTACATTTTTGTTCATAAATTCCGTAATTTTGAATTTTTTTAAAAGATTTTTTTGCAAAACAAGCTTGGTTAAAAACGTGTAAAACCAGAATACGTATGACTCTGAATTTAATATCACTTCATATTTAGGCCATGACTAACAAACACATGTCCTTTAAAATATTTAAGCTCTGGGCCAAAAAATTCGGGCATGAAAGGGTTAAATAAGAAGCTTTATTTACCAAAAAATATTGATACATAGAACTGTTTGAAAGAATATATTAGAGCCTTGTGTTAGACTGGAGAATATAGTTCCAACAATCATTCGATGTTACTTTTAAGCATTTTTAAACATGTTACAAATTAAACAACGTAGAGTAGAAGAGTTCGCAGGAAAATAAATCATTAAATCGGATTTATCTCTGCCCATACTGGATAATCTCGCGGTAGTTTCCGAGAGGATTTTTGAACAGCGTATCGAGGTAATTTAGTCTCAATGGATTTCAGATTATCTGCTAATAAATTTCCCAGAAGTACATACAGTTATAATCTATTTTGCAGCCAATGGTAAAATAATACTATATCCAGTTTTGGACAAACTTTGTGGTTTACAACACAGATAATATAGAATGTGGAATTTTAGTTTTTAACTTACATGTGTGTAGTATATATAACCCAATATTTATTATATACTACCCTCACCACTGCTAATTCATACACCATGCATTTATGTTTGATGTACCAATATTTCCATATTTTGGATAATAATATTGACAACGCCTTAAGAGTTATATTTTCTGAAAGGCAATTTTATAATCTTTAATTCTATAAAATATAAGTTTAACATATTGTTACGAAACTCTAGATACTGGTGTTGTGCTTTTACATTGCTTAACATTAAAATTATAAACAAAAGCTACAAAAACAAAACAATGCAGTAAACAAACCTAAAAAAAGTAAACAAAACTATAAAAAATGATAAACAAGTAAACAAATATATAACAACAACACTACAATAATAAATGTAAACAACGATGTTTACATTTATAAAGATTTCGAGAAGGCGAAGTCATGAATATTCGCCTTCAAGAATATTCACCAGACTGTTTTGTGACGGAGTTGGTGAAGTTCTGTCAGTCTTGTGTGGATAATCATGATATGAAGACCTCCCTTACAAAGATCTGTCGAATAATTATCTAGTAATTGTTATTTTTTTTTTTGAAGTCGCCGTGGTCTAGTAGGTAGTATGTTGGCTTATTAGACGAAAAGCCAGGGTTCAAGCCCCAGGCCAGACATCAAAATAAAGTACAAAAAGTATTTCTTCGGCGACTTTACCTCAGCAGATTTCTGGCAAAAACTCTGAGAGTAAATAAAATTGCCATGAAAAGTTTCTCAAAAAATCTGTCGTTCGGAGTCGACTTTAAACTGTAGGTCCCGCCACTCATGTATAAAATTAACACACACAACATAAGTGGTGTGAGAAACTAGGTCGTAATCCTGACTGAATGGTTGTAATGACCAATTATGTATGTATGTATGTAATTGTTATTTTTTATGCAAGTGGTATAAACAGAGGAATAACAAAAAAAAAAAGCAATTGTTGTTGTTACATCATGTTGTGAACAGTGGCACACAGAATTGTGCGAATAATTAAGAATTTTAATTAAAACTACGAGCTCATATTTTAAACGTTTTTAAAAAGTAAAACCGTAACAATATTTTATAAATGTATTAAAAACAAAAATTGTTTTTAGACCAAAATTGTCTGATAACTACTTACTCACTATTTCCTTCTTAAATATTGGTATATCAAACAAAAAATGCGTGGTGTATGAATGAATAGTGATTTAGTTGGTATCTTAAGACCCTTGCTTTCCTACTATTCTTGGTGTATGATTAATAGTATTAATAGGAATTGAAACTCTAACTCATAACCTTTAAATAACGTCCGATTTTATAAATAATGTCCTTAACATAGCAAAGTTTGATAAACTGATCCTCTATTCGTTTATAACAAAACTATTTATAATTACAAAACTTTAAATAGTTTGTTTGAGGAACTATTTAAAAATTACAGTCTCTGTGTATATGCATAATGGAAGTAATTTCTTGCTATTTTAAAGCCAAAGTTTAAAGAATACAATGAATGCAACTTTCATGATATTACTAACAAAGTAGTAGCTTTATTCAATTCAATCAGGTGTGCGTCAATTTCCTAATCAGTATGTGGTTTGTATGTAATATAATGTGTAATTATTGACCACATAACAAAGCCATATAAACGTTTTGTTTGTGTCTGAAAGCATTACAGCACATTTCTAGGCTGTTGTCAAGATTCAGTTGCTTTGAGAATATTTCCATTCTCTCTTACACATAGAAATATGTGTATAGGAAAATTTTTTCAGTTATATACTATACATACACATATAGGAAACTAGCCTCTAGAAACATTTACGTATCTCTGTTAGACATGTGTAGACTGTTCATGTTCGGAATTACGTAACTTCTTTGTTTCGCCAAAAATGCATGAATTTGCATTCGATTAACTTAATGACACCAGAACCATATCCATTAATAATAGCAAGCCGATGGAGGTAAAAGCAGTTGGCATAGAACTTACTGTGTAATTAGATTAAGGGTCGCCCCAAAGAAAATAGGCATACATATTAACGATTTCAGGAAAATTTTAAAAGAATTATTATTTTTTGTAGAAGTAAGAACACCAAATTAAAATTTGAATGTCTTTTAAATTTAGTTTTATTTGAATGTGTGCAGTTTATGCATGTACTCAATAACTTTGAATTAAATTCATTTGAAACCAAATATTTTCCAAATTTTGTGTTGCATTTCAAAAAAACTGACAATTTCATTTTATATTATTTTATTATATTATTTAAATGAGAATTAAAAATTTGTTTTAAAATATGTCAACAATTTATTTAAATATAAATGCATATGCAGCATATAAAAATTTTGTTTTCAATGTTTACTTATAGTCACCTTAATAAGACTCTTAATTTGTTATTAATAAATATTAAATGTTATTAGTGTTGAATACTTAAATAATTTATTGTAGACACTAAAGCATACTAGTGTCCATTTGGTCCGTAAGGGAAATTTTCTACTTAGTTACGATTATAGGTTACGATTCCTTACTGTTTCCTTCATTTACTTAATTTTTGCATTGCACATTATAGTTTGCAGAGAACGCGAAGTTATTAAACTCAGCGAAAATGTAATTCAGCCAATTTTGAAGGGAGACAATAGTGTCGGCGAAGACAGAAGACGAGGACCAAGGCATATCTGATGTTGAAATTAAAACTAAGATATTTTAACGCATTTCGGTGACCTTGTTTTTAAACGGGGACAGAAAGCATATATTCCGAATGTTTTTCCTGTTTCAGATGTATTCCTTTCAACAGCAATATTTGGAAGCTTGTTACAAGATATATTAGAAAAATTAATTCAATAATCTCATAAAAATGATCGAGAATTCTTTATGGGTTATCATATTTTGCCATATGATATGATATGATATGATTTAATCTGCAGAAATAGATATGAGGATACCTTGCTAAGGCCTCGGTTTGAGGCTTACGTAGAAATAATCGTTATTTCAGCAAAGAAGACTTTCAAGATGCTCTCAAAAAGTGAAAAAACAAACAATCAATGAGCATAGGATAAAATTCAAAGCACACAATAATGAGTACCGGTTACTTGAATTCTGAATTCGATATGTATATAGATGACTAAAATTCTAAAATTTAATTTTAACAAATACTTCATTTTATTAAAGGTTAAATATTTATTGCCCCAAATACACTAACCAATTACATTTCTCTTAATTTTAAGTCTCACAAAAATGTATATAAAAGGTATCCCGAAACGATCTTAGATACATATCGTTAGTATAATTCGCAAAGACGCTAAGTCCACTTTTTTCCAAAATTGAGATTTTAATGTAAAACGGGAACACTATACAAAATACATATTTTACAACAACAAAAAATGTCATTATGTAGTTTAAAGTTGTTGTAATTTCGTGGTTTGCAAAAACGCTAAGTCCACAAAACTACGAAAAGAATTAAAAGCACGTGCTAACTCCACGAGTGTTATTATTTAATTATTATTAATTTTTGATCAAGGTCGTTTAAATAAAGCTGTTTTGTAAAAATAATTGAGAAAGCTACTATGTTTTTTGTGCCTCCTGTAAAATTTGAAAAAAGGGACTTAACACATTTGCGAATTAGACTAACGATATGTATTTGTCCCAAGGAAAAGCAGATAAGCCACTATCGGTTTTGGTAATTTGGTTTTAAAATATATCTTTTGGGCATCTAATGAATCATTCTAAATAGACAGAATGATAACTTGGCCTCTTATAAACTTGTGGTTGCGAAAGGGTTAACAAATAAATCCGGCCTCATATCTTGCCTATTTAAAAACGAAAATTGAGGACGAATATTTATTTTAAAATATATTTGAACAATAATACAAAGCATCTACCTGATGACATTAAATGCAATTTTTTTTATACTTCCTTACTTTGTGTTTGGAAACTACGACAATCTCAATTTTGTTTTGTTATTAATATATTTTTCTCTTCTATATTCCGTGGTTTTTATACATATATAGTTTTGTTATTGTAGTTTGATCTGCTTTTATCCATATTCTTGAAATTTTCTTGTTGTGTTCTTAATGTTTGTCCCTCTTTAAGTTCATTGTCAATATTATTTTTTGCGAAATATACCATTTTCAGTAAAGTTTTTGTTAGTTTAATTACTTCAGTGTTTTTTTTTTTTTTTTTTTGAGAAAAAAGAAATCTTTGGTTTATATGGTTTTGTGAGATAGGGTAGCCAATAATAATATCGGACTAATGTTTTGTTATGGTTATAAGTATAGCTAATTATAGTGAATCGAAGTTAGTAATATTCCTACACATTTACTCGTAATAACAAACAAAGTTCTAAAGGGGAACCCTTGTATTGTGACCATACCTGTTAAATTTCGATTACGATTAGTAATCAATTACATTACTTTTTAAAAAGAATCGTAATGATTATATAATTCTATGAACAATTTTTTCGAATTACTAATTGATTACGATTACCCAATTTGTGACTGCATAAGTACGTGTTTGCATTTTCTTCTGCTCGTAATGCAAATGTATTTCAAACTCTTATTTACTTCAAATATATGATGATATTTGTTTTGTTGTTATTATTGTCGTGACAGTCGTTGTAGTTTTTGTAGACTGAATTGTTCGAACAATATTGTGTTGACTTAAAATTTAATTGTTTTTAGTGCAGATGTTTTTAGAATTTTAATAAGCCCATTCTTCGAAACATACTATACACATATGTATGTACAGGCATAAATATTTATACGTTCCCACATAAGTTGGACTCATCAGGTGGACATATTCTTTGGTAAACTCGTTTATGTTCGAATATATTTGAATGCATTTTATAATTCTTATCCAGTATTTTCATGATGATAATTTGTTTAAATCATGTTGTCATTATGCTGGTGCTCGTCATTGTCCTCAATGATCTGCTTAGAAATATATATTGCTGCGTTTGGTTATATATGTAGGTAGCTTCGGCATTTTAAACAAACAAATTATACAAATTATTTGTAAACCTTAATTATTATACTTATTTTTCAGTAACTATTGGTGCTGAGAGATTTCAGAAAATATCACAATATAAATTACACTATGCGACAAAATAAAAAAATGAAATAATTACAACCAGTTGTGAGTTTTGTTGAGTAGAACCCAAAAATGTTTTTTTATATTTCTTGAATATTATATTATATTATATATTATATTTCCAAACTGGTTTTGGACAAAAACTGCTTTTTTATTTTACGCACAAATTTATTGATTACACAAACATTTCTGAACCGATGTCCAATATTAAAACCTTATTAGTAAGGAGAAGGGAGGGAGAGATGTTCCTCTAAAACGATATACATAAATATATTATTTGACTTAATCTGCTATGAGATTTGATCTACACAAAATTGTTTATTCAGGGGAACCGAATTATCTATTTACTAGACTAAAATTTTCCAGAACTAACAGGGGCTATAGGATAAACGCCGTAAGGTTCCAGAAACAGGTGTCTGAAAGGCACTTTTATGTTAATGCAATTCGTTAATGGAACCAACTTCCGCCAGAAATTCAATTGAAAAGCAACAAGCTTGGTTAAAAACGTGTAAAACCAGAATACGTATGACTCTGAATTTAATATCACTTCATATTTAGGCCATGACTAACAAACACATGTCCTTTAAAATATTTAAGCTCTGGGCCAAAAAATTCGGGCATGAAAGGGTTAAATAAGAAGCTTTATTTACCAAAAAATATTGATACATAGAACTGTTTGAAAGAATATATTAGAGCCTTGTGTTAGACTGGAGAATATAGTTCCAACAATCATTCGATGTTACTTTTAAGCATTTTTAAACATGTTACAAATTAAACAACGTAGAGTAGAAGAGTTCGCAGGAAAATAAATCATTAAATCGGATTTATCTCTGCCCATACTGGATAATCTCGCGGTAGTTTCCGAGAGGATTTTTGAACAGCGTATCGAGGTAATTTAGTCTCAATGGATTTCAGATTATCTGCTAATAAATTTCCCAGAAGTACATACAGTTATAATCTATTTTGCAGCCAATGGTAAAATAATACTATATCCAGTTTTGGACAAACTTTGTGGTTTACAACACAGATAATATAGAATGTGGAATTTTAGTTTTTAACTTACATGTGTGTAGTATATATAACCCAATATTTATTATATACTACCCTCACCACTGCTAATTCATACACCATGCATTTATGTTTGATGTACCAATATTTCCATATTTTGGATAATAATATTGACAACGCCTTAAGAGTTATATTTTCTGAAAGGCAATTTTATAATCTTTAATTCTATAAAATATAAGTTTAACATATTGTTACGAAACTCTAGATACTGGTGTTGTGCTTTTACATTGCTTAACATTAAAATTATAAACAAAAGCTACAAAAACAAAACAATGCAGTAAACAAACCTAAAAAAAGTAAACAAAACTATAAAAAATGATAAACAAGTAAACAAATATATAACAACAACACTACAATAATAAATGTAAACAACGATGTTTACATTTATAAAGATTTCGAGAAGGCGAAGTCATGAATATTCGCCTTCAAGAATATTCACCAGACTGTTTTGTGACGGAGTTGGTGAAGTTCTGTCAGTCTTGTGTGGATAATCATGATATGAAGACCTCCCTTACAAAGATCTGTCGAATAATTATCTAGTAATTGTTATTTTTTTTTTTGAAGTCGCCGTGGTCTAGTAGGTAGTATGTTGGCTTATTAGACGAAAAGCCAGGGTTCGAGCCCCAGGCCAGACATCAAAATAAAGTACAAAAAGTATTTCTTCGGCGACTTTACCTCAGCAGATTTCTGGCAAAAACTCTGAGAGTAAATAAAATTGCCATGAAAAGTTTCTCAAAAAATCTGTCGTTCGGAGTCGACTTTAAACTGTAGGTCCCGCCACTCATGTATAAAATTAACACACACAACATAAGTGGTGTGAGAAACTAGGTCGTAATCCTGACTGAATGGTTGTAATGACCAATTATGTATGTATGTATGTAATTGTTATTTTTTATGCAAGTGGTATAAACAGAGGAATAACAAAAAAAAAAGCAATTGTTGTTGTTACATCATGTTGTGAACAGTGGCACACAGAATTGTGCGAATAATTAAGAATTTTAATTAAAACTACGAGCTCATATTTTAAACGTTTTTAAAAAGTAAAACCGTAACAATATTTTATAAATGTATTAAAAACAAAAATTGTTTTTAGACCAAAATTGTCTGATAACTACTTACTCACTATTTCCTTCTTAAATATTGGTATATCAAACAAAAAATGCGTGGTGTATGAATGAATAGTGATTTAGTTGGTATCTTAAGACCCTTGCTTTCCTACTATTCTTGGTGTATGATTAATAGTATTAATAGGAATTGAAACTCTAACTCATAACCTTTAAATAACGTCCGATTTTATAAATAATGTCCTTAACATAGCAAAGTTTGATAAACTGATCCTCTATTCGTTTATAACAAAACTATTTATAATTACAAAACTTTAAATAGTTTGTTTGAGGAACTATTTAAAAATTACAGTCTCTGTGTATATGCATAATGGAAGTAATTTCTTGCTATTTTAAAGTCAAAGTTTAAAGAATACAATGAATGCAACTTTCATGATATTACTAACAAAGTAGTAGCTTTATTCAATTCAATCAGGTGTGCGTCAATTTCCTAATCAGTATGTGGTTTGTATGTAATATAATGTGTAATTATTGACCACATAACAAAGCCATATAAACGTTTTGTTTGTGTCTGAAAGCATTACAGCACATTTCTAGGCTGTTGTCAAGATTCAGTTGCTTTGAGAATATTTCCATTCTCTCTTACACATAGAAATATGTGTATAGGAAAATTTTTTCAGTTATATACTATACATACACATATAGGAAACTAGCCTCTAGAAACATTTACGTATCTCTGTTAGACATGTGTAGACTGTTCATGTTCGGAATTACGTAACTTCTTTGTTTCGCCAAAAATGCATGAATTTGCATTCGATTAACTTAATGACACCAGAACCATATCCATTAATAATAGCAAGCCGATGGAGGTAAAAGCAGTTGGCATAGAACTTACTGTGTAATTAGATTAAGGGTCGCCCCAAAGAAAATAGGCATACATATTAACGATTTCAGGAAAATTTTAAAAGAATTATTATTTTTTGTAGAAGTAAGAACACCAAATTAAAATTTGAATGTCTTTTAAATTTAGTTTTATTTGAATGTGTGCAGTTTATGCATGTACTCAATAACTTTGAATTAAATTCATTTGAAACCAAATATTTTCCAAATTTTGTGTTGCATTTCAAAAAAACTGACAATTTCATTTTATATTATTTTATTATATTATTTAAATGAGAATTAAAAATTTGTTTTAAAATATGTCAACAATTTATTTAAATATAAATGCATATGCAGCATATAAAAGTTTTGTTTTCAATGTTTACTTATAGTCACCTTAATAAGACTCTTAATTTGTTATTAATAAATATTAAATGTTATTAGTGTTGAATACTTAAATAATTTATTGTAGACACTAAAGCATACTAGTGTCCATTTGGTCCGTAAGGGAAATTTTCTACTTAGTTACGATTATAGGTTACGATTCCTTACTGTTTCCTTCATTTACTTAATTTTTGCATTGCACATTATAGTTTGCAGAGAACGCGAAGTTATTAAACTCAGCGAAAATGTAATTCAGCCAATTTTGAAGGGAGACAATAGTGTCGGCGAAGACAGAAGACGAGGACCAAGGCATATCTGATGTTGAAATTAAAACTAAGATATTTTAACGCATTTCGGTGACCTTGTTTTTAAACGGGGACAGAAAGCATATATTCCGAATGTTTTTCCTGTTTCAGATGTATTCCTTTCAACAGCAATATTTGGAAGCTTGTTACAAGATATATTAGAAAAATTAATTCAATAATCTCATAAAAATGATCGAGAATTCTTTATGGGTTATCATATTTTGCCATATGATATGATATGATATGATTTAATCTGCAGAAATAGATATGAGGATACCTTGCTAAGGCCTCGGTTTGAGGCTTACGTAGAAATAATCGTTATTTCAGCAAAGAAGACTTTCAAGATGCTCTCAAAAAGTGAAAAAACAAACAATCAATGAGCATAGGATAAAATTCAAAGCACACAATAATGAGTACCGGTTACTTGAATTCTGAATTCGATATGTATATGATGACTAAAATTCTAAAATTTAATTTTAACAAATACTTCATTTTATTAAAGGTTAAATATTTATTGCCCCAAATACACTAACCAATTACATTTCTCTTAATTTTAAGTCTCACAAAAATGTATATAAAAGGTATCCCGGAACGATCTTAGATACATATCGTTAGTATAATTCGCAAAGACGCTAAGTCCACTTTTTTCCAAAATTGAGATTTTAATGTAAAACGGGAACACTATACAAAATACATATTTTACAACAACAAAAAATGTCATTATGTAGTTTAAAGTTGTTGTAATTTCGTGGTTTGCAAAAACGCTAAGTCCACAAAACTACGAAAAGAATTAAAAGCACGTGCTAACTCCACGAGTGTTATTATTTAATTATTATTAATTTTTGATCAAGGTCGTTTAAATAAAGCTGTTTTGTAAAAATAATTGCGTTTAAAAAGTTTAAAAATTTTAAAAGCTGAGAAAGCTACTATGTTTTTTGTGCCTCCTGTAAAATTTGAAAAAAGGGACTTAACACATTTGCGAATTAGACTAACGATATGTATTTGTCCCAAGGAAAAGCAGATAAGCCACTATCGGTTTTGGTAATTTGGTTTTAAAATATATCTTTTGGGCATCTAATGAATCATTCTAAATAGACAGAATGATAACTTGGCCTCTTATAAACTTGTGGTTGCGAAAGGGTTAACAAATAAATCCAGCCTCATATTTTGCCTATTTAAAAACGAAAATTGAGGACGAAAATTTATTTTAAAATATATTTGAACAATAATACAAAGCATCTACCTGATGACATTAAATGCAATTTTTTTTATACTTCCTTACTTTGTGTTTGGAAACTACGACAATCTCAATTTTGTTTTGTTATTAATATATTTTTCTCTTCTATATTCCGTGGTTTTTATACATATATAGTTTTGTTATTGTAGTTTGATCTGCTTTTATCCATATTCTTGAAATTTTCTTGTTGTGTTCTTAATGTTTGTCCCTCTTTAAGTTCATTGTCAATATTATTTTTTGCGAAATATACCATTTTCAGTAAAGTTTTTGTTAGTTTAATTACTTCAGTGTTTTTTTTTTTTTTTTTTTTTTTTGAGAAAAAAGAAATCTTTGGTTTATATGGTTTTGTGAGATAGGGTAGCCAATAATAATATCGGACTAATGTTTTGTTATGGTTATAAGTATAGCTAATTATAGTGAATCGAAGTTAGTAATATTCCTACACATTTACTCGTAATAACAAACAAAGTTCTAAAGGGGAACCCTTGTATTGTGACCATACCTGTTAAATTTCGATTACGATTAGTAATCAATTACATTACTTTTTAAAAAGAATCGTAATGATTATATAATTCTATGAACAATTTTTTCGAATTACTAATTGATTACGATTACCCAATTTGTGACTGCATAAGTACGTGTTTGCATTTTCTTCTGCTCGTAATGCAAATGTATTTCAAACTCTTATTTACTTCAAATATATGATGATATTTGTTTTGTTGTTATTATTGTCGTGACAGTCGTTGTAGTTTTTGTAGACTGAATTGTTCGAACAATATTGTGTTGACTTAAAATTTAATTGTTTTTAGTGCAGATGTTTTTAGAATTTTAATAAGCCCATTCTTCGAAACATACTATACACATATGTATGTACAGGCATAAATATTTATACGTTCCCACATAAGTTGGACTCATCAGGTGGACATATTCTTTGGTAAACTCGTTTATGTTCGAATATATTTGAATGCATTTTATAATTCTTATCCAGTATTTTCATGATGATAATTTGTTTAAATCATGTTGTCATTATGCTGGTGCTCGTCATTGTCCTCAATGATCTGCTTAGAAATATATATTGCTGCGTTTGGTTATATATGTAGGTAGCTTCGGCATTTTAAACAAACAAATTATACAAATTATTTGTAAACCTTAATTTAGTATGCACTTATTTTTCAGTAACTATTGGTGCTGAGAGATTTCAGAAAATATCACAATATAAATTACACTATGCGACAAAATAAAAAAATGAAATAATTACAACCAGTTGTGAGTTTTGTTGAGTAGAACTCAAAAATGTTTTTTTATATTTCTTGAATATTATATTATATTATATATTATATTTCCAAACTGGTTTTGGACAAAAACTGCTTTTTTACTTTACGCACAAATTTATTGATTACACAAACATTTCTGAACCGATGTCCAATATTAAAACCTTATTAGTAAGGAGAAGGGAGGGAGAGATGTTCCTCTAAAACGATATACATAAATATATTATTTGACTTAATCTGCTATGAGATTTGATCTACACAAAATTGTTTATTCAGGGGAACCGAATTATCTATTTACTAGACTAAAATTTTCCAGAACTAACAGGGGCTATAGGATAAACGCCGTAAGGTTCCAGAAACAGGTGTCTGAAAGGCACTTTTATGTTAATGCAATTCGTTAATGGAACCAACTTCCGCCAGAAATTCAATTGAAAAGCAATGTAATGCAATTTAAAACTGCAATTTTAACACACTTTTCTTGTCTTTAAGAATCAATCCTTAAGGCTAACTTAAATTTAATTAATATAATTTTGCTTTTTTTTGTGAAATTTACATACATATATATAACTATTACTTTAATTATAACAATATATAAACAGTACTATTAAATAAGATTAAATGCTTGTTGTACTGAAGTTGATCAATAAATAAAATAAATAAATAAATAAGAAATAAGAAACTTGTCAAATGCGAATTTTTTTATATTTTATCATGTTTGTCCGTTCATAGTAGCAACCTTTAATTAAAAAAGATGAAATACATGATGACATTCTGGTCTGACGATTTCTGGCAGTCGTGCAAACGTGAAACGATGAAAGTTCATTTGATAATATAACATATATAAAAATATAACACAACTGTTATACTAATTAAATAATAACTACGGTAAATTTTGTCCGATTTGATCAAACGAAGTATCAATCTCTTTACAAGATATTACACTTTCAGAATGTCATCACTTATTTTATATTTTTTAATTAAATTTTGCAATTAAGAACTTGAAAAGATGAGAAAAAATCATATTTTATAAGTTTACCCGATCAACATGTAATTTTGAACCATGTGTTTATGTATATCATTCCGAAGGCTCATCTGCTCCCTTTTCAAAAAACTTTGCATTTGGAAAATAGGTTAAAAACATTTGGGTAATCAATAATTATGTGTGAAAAGATCAAAAATACGGTTTTTTGTCAAATAAAACAAGTTTGGAAGGTACGAGAGATATAAAAAAAATATTTTTGAGTCCTACTCAACAAAAATTATAACCTACACAATGTCATTTGTTGGGTGCATTAAATACACTGTAAAATACACTGTATATTGACTGTCGCAACGTGTTATCGGTGAGATTAAATATTTTTACTAATATTGATTGAAGTAAAATTTTATATGTGTTTGAATAACTTAAAGTGTTAGATGTCTCCAAATACTTGATCAAAATGAGATAGGGGGTTTAAAACATATATGCAAGAGGCGCTTTACTATTTGGCATACCCTAAAATTCAAGATTCGTGATATGTGACAAGCCATTTTATTATGGACATAAGATATAATATGGACAATAAAGAATACCCCTGAGGAATTAAGATTTTTGCCATTTTCCGGCAGTTTTTTTTTTATTTTAATTTTTATTTTTATTTATTTATTTATTTATTATAATGAATGTTTTTCTGATGCAACAGGATCAATTATCTTATAAATTACAGCACCAGAATCAAATGAGTTACATAATACATTGAAATTATATTAATCAAAAAATTATATTAATCAAAAAATTATATTAATCAAAAAAATAAACAATAGAATAAATAAGAGGTAATATAACAAAGTCAATGAAAATTGAAACGATAAATTTATGAATTTTTGTAATAACTCCTTAACAAGCTTTTAAATCGCACTGCTTTGCTAGTAAATTGAATATTTGGGGGGAGATGGTTCCAGAGATAAATGGTATATATATAAAACTTGTGAAAAGAAGCACTCTTTCGGTATTTGAATGTTCGAATATTATTGTTCCTCGCAGACGAAGTGAATACCAATTTGTTATAGAGTCAGGTTTTTTTGTCGTTATAATTGTATGTAAAAAAATAAAATTTTTAATATATGGTCAAATCTTTTCAAAGCAAAAATATATCGAACAATATTATTAAACGTTATGTTGAGCTTTCGTTTCAAAGTCATATTGCATCCAGTAAAAATCTCAGAGGCATATAAAAGAGAAGGAATTAAATACGTTTTTGCAATCAGCATTCTTATCCTCATGGGTGTAAAGTGTTGAGTCTGCCATAGGAGAGCTATTAAAAGTAACGCCAAAATTTTTGGCTGTATTTACCAATTGAACTTTTGTCCCATTAAGAGAAATATTCAAATTACCTTTCAAAACCGCCGGAATTTTGCCAATTTATAAAAATTTGGGCTTAATAGGATTAAGAAGTTGTCCATTAGCAGATGCCCATTGATAAATTCTATCTAAATCCAAATTTATTTCATTAATAGCAGAATTCATAGTCGTTTTCCAACAACTTAGATAAAGTTGTACGTCATCAGCATACATTTGAATTTTGGAATATCTGATCTGCAAAGGAAGGTCATTTGCATGCATGGAGTAAAAAAGTGAGCCAAGTATGGACCTCTGTGGAACACCTCTGCTTGTAAATAAGGGTGAAGAAACAATACTACCATTGACAACTATCTGTGGTCTACCAATTAGATATGAAGATATTAATTTTCAATAGCAATAGCAACATTTGATGGTCAACAGTGTCAAATGCCTTGGAGTGATCAAGATTGCCACTCTGATCTAGATTGCCACGAATATTCTCAACCACCTCGGTTAATGATGTAGTGCAGCTGCGTTGAGGTCTAAAACCAGACTGACGGTCTGTTAGTAGATTATTGTCGAGTATGTGTTTATAAATTTGTCTATGAAGATTTCTCTCAAAAACTTTTGATATGTAGGGAAGGATAGATATTGGCCGGTAGTCACCATCATTTTTAAGCACTGGAATAATTTTCGCCGCCTTCCACTCAATTGTTGTTAAAATCGTGTTGAAAATGTGATTGATTTGACGTATTATAGAAGGCAGTATAAGTTTTATAAAACGTGGATGGATGTCATCTAGGCCAATAGCAATAGAAATCCTTCAATTGTGTCATCCAAACTAAGATGTCGGAAGTGGAAATCATTTATTGTGGATACATTGTTGTTACCATCATAAAAATTCATATTCACTGGTGGTTGCGGAATATTAGCAAATTTCCTATTAACAGCATTAACATCTAATGTGTTTATTGTGTCTGATTTGTGGTTGGTATTGACAACTCCCATTTCACGAATCTGCCTCCATGTATGCTTAGTATATACAGCATTCTGAAATGTATTACCGTAATATAATAGTTTCTCCCGCCTTATCATTATTACAACTTCTCTTCTCGCCTTGGGATAATCCGCAACAAACTGTGATGTTTTGTAACGTTTCCATCAACTAAAAAGTAGATCCCAACGTTCAATAGCCGATTTAGTCTCCGATGAAAACCAGGGATTTATTCTTCTATTATATCTTTTAGTTCTGAGTGGGACGTGTTTATTAAATAACTGATAGATAAGACTATTTAAGTGTTCGACTTGTGCATCAACAGATGGAATATAGAAAATATCGTCCCAGCTAGCAGGAAACAGGTCATTCCCAAGTGACGGCGTATCAATATTATTGAAGTCTCGATAACAGAATGATTTTTCATGACGTTGTATTCTGCAGTTATATGACAGAAATAGAAGATCATGCCTTGAAAAAACTTGTGCTGTTAATTGGTCATAATGAGATATTTTGCAGCTATCAGAGACGAGGAAGAGATCTAATAGAGAGGCATTCGTCCTAGTGAAATGCGTTGGCATTGAATTATTAACAGGGTGTAGATTGAGCGAAGTCATTGTCGCACAAAAATTTGAACTAGAATTTGTTAATAAATTGGCATTAAAGTCTCCTGATATTATTATATTGGTATAGGCAACAGAAACTTGTTCTAACTCAGATATAATGGTGTCCAATCTGATATTTTTATTTGGTCTGTAAACACACCCAAGCAGCAATTTTTCACCATAAGATGATAGATAGATAGATAATGATAGATATGTATTCAACATCACTATCCGCGGTGAAAGTTCTCAGAAGTTTACACGAAATATTGCTCTTAACATAAATAGCCACTCCACCAGCATTTCCACACCGGTCACATCTAAATAATTTATATCCTCTTAATTCAACATGTTTGTCGCTGTGGGATTCATTAAACCACGTTTCTGAGATACATACGGCATCCACACCTGAATCTTCAAAAAGATAACGGAATTCATCAATTTCGCAGTATAAGCTTTGGGCATTGATGTAACAAACATTTATTCCTAGGTGTTGTTTCGAAAGTATGCGAATAACGTTATAATTACTCTCTCTGGAACCAAGATGGTCAATCGTGAAATTGGATATAAGGAATATTTGATGCAACGCAGTGTAATAAAAACTTGTTAAATATTTTAGTTAGTTAGATACGTATTAGATATTAAAACCCAATGAACCGACAAACGCCTAGATATCAGAAAGAATATTATTTCAAAGACAATGCCGCAATCAATAGTCATCACCGCGGCCAAAATGGCCGCCATTTACGCTTGGAAAAGTTCCAAAGATCCGGTAGCTTTATTGAACGAAGTGTACCGCTGAAAACGAAGTTGTTCCACCTATGCAGTTTTATATCATTCAATTTGGATGGAGTCTACAAGATGCTAGAGCATTTTTCTTTTCACTTTGGTTCACGAGCAATCTTCGGGTCTTCATGACTCCTTTGAAAGCCCTTATAGTCGTTAATTGTATTATAATATAAAATTCAATAAACAGTGAAACACTGAAAAGCATTTTTAGTTTCATACAACAAATGTATAAGATCTTAGAACACAAATAATAATGCTGTTCCAATTTGGGTACAATGGCCACAAGTATACTACTAACGACGCTGCAAAAACTAGTGACAAAATGTTTAAAGTACGTCAACTTGCTGATATTCTTATCAGAAAATTTAACCAATGGGGTGTTTTCCACGAACATATTTCTATCGACGAATCCATGGTGAAATATTACGGTCTCCATTTAGCAAAACAGTATATTCGAGGTAAACCTATTCGGTTTGGTTATAAAAACTGGATTGCAGCAAGTTCCTGCGGATATTGTTACTGCTTTGTTATTTATTGTGGTAAATCAACTACACCTGTTTCTGAGCCATTGTGTACTAGGGTTGTGAAAATGCTGAGATTTGACAAAAGTAATGAGTTATGTATTACTGGTCCGTTGGAAGGATATCAGTATTTGCACAATGGCGAACAATTATGATTCTTATGAACCAGTAGGAAAAGTTAAAAGATGGTTTTCTGAAAAAAACAAAAAGTTGATATCCAAATATCTCACTTGTTCCAAACTTACAACAAAAGCATGATAAAATGGACCAATCTATATCTTTATACCGAATTAGCATACATAGCAGAAATGGTGTTGGTGTTTATTTACGTATATTGTTGATATGGCTATATCAAATGTGTGGCGCCTACATGAATTTTCGTCGATCCATAGCTAGGTTTTATCTAAAACAGTCGTAGAAAAGACATTCTGCTCGGCCTTCGTCATCAAATATTAATGGTCTACATCTAGGCAGCGCAGATCATGTTCCAGAAAAGCTTCCTAAGCGTGTGCGTAGTGTCATCTGTCACAATAGAAGCCGCTGGAGTTGCAAAAAAAAGCAAAAAAAACACTCTGCGTTGAAAAAAATTGTTTTGCAAAATATCACTCATAAGTGGCCAATATACATTGAAATTTTAAAAATTTAACTTGTTGTTTTTGTTTGGCTGTAAATGGGTTAACAATACGCATGATGTTGTTGATTTCGACTCTCCTTTCTCAACATTTACAAGAATCATAAAATAAGTATGATTCGCGTACGAACACTTCAATACATACATACATAAGTGGTCATTACAACCCTTCAGTCAGGATTACGACCTAGTTTCTCAATACTCACTAGAAGGTTCTGTGTTTTTGCTCGCTGTCTTAGTCTTTTTCTTTCTTCTTTTTTTGTAAATGACTGATTTGAGTCACTCGAATCATTTATAAGCAGCGTTACCGTTGGAAATTTTGAAGAAGTCGCACAAAAAGGGGATTTTTGAAAAAAAAGTCGCACATAAAGGGTATTCTGGCAGGAAAAAGTGGCAACATTTTTAAAAGAGAAGAAAATGAACTAATACAGATAAAAAAATTAATTTTTATTGGATTTTGTAATATACATTAGCCAACATATAATAAGTTTATTTTTTAATAATTTTCCCAATTTTTATAATAGAAACAAATTTTTAACCAAAAATTAATAAGCCTAAACAAAAATTCTAATTTTTTTAAAATTATTTGTTCTGTTTTATTTCTTGATTGAATTTCATTCAAATTTATGACCGTTAGGACATTTAAACTTCAAAAATAAAAAATGCATTTTTAAATTTATAAAAATTCCATTAAATAAAACTTTTTTTTGCTAACCCACTATATAATAATACAAAACACAAAACAAAACTATTATTATAACTAAAAAACAGTTCATTAAAGATAAATAAAAAATTATACAAAATTGCGTATTTTGTAACAAATTAAAAAAAATAACACAAAATATAATATATATTTTAAAATAAAAATACAATTCAAAATTATACAAAATTACTAATTACATTTCAAATAATTAATATGATAAGACTTGGAGTACATAGTATTTGGAATTTTTGTATTAAACAAACTGAGATCAAAAAGTTAAACATAAATACTAATTTTGTTGCAACGGTTCATTTTAGAAGTAAATAGAAACATTTTGTAATAAGTTAAATATATAGTTTTACATTTTATATTATGTTATTTATTTATATATATATATCACAATTTTATGAAAAAAATATATCATAATGGAAGGCACATTTTTTATAACTTTATTGTTCAGGTATGGAAAATAAAAATTCTGAAATTTAGATTTTTTTCAAAACAAAACCACAAAAATAATCAAATTACACAAACTAGTTTATAGATTATTCAATAGACTAATCAATAGAATAGTTTATAAGTTATTTAATACACCAGTCCATAGACTAGTAGTAGTCTATAAAATAGTCGATCGAATAAACCATTGACTAATACAGTTGATTAATTCATGGTCTATTTAAAAAACTAGTTCAAATGCTATTTAAAAGACCACAGAAGTCAATAGACTGGTCAATATATTATATCATATACTAGTATAATATATTTACTACTCTATAGACTACTATACATATATGTGGACTGGTCTATTAAATAGCCTTTGAACTAATTTTTTAAATAGTCTATGAAGTAGTCTACTAGTATTTGAACTGGTGTATTAAATAACCTATAAATCTACTCTATATTGACTAATCTATTAACAAGTCTATAAACTAGTCTGTGTAATTTATTTGTAGTTCTATGAAATACTTAGAAATTAGGATGCAGCGATATTTCTCAATGTCAAAAAGGACTTAATTTTCCATGATTGTTTCAGTTTATATATTTTACAAAATGAGTTTTTATATATATTTCACAGCTATATTAGTATATTTACATTCGATTCATGAGTAGCGAAAAAACGATCTATTGCTGATCTCTGATAGCCATTTACCAAGCTCCAAATCTGACAAAAAAATTTAAAATATTTATTCGTATGCTTAATAATGTAACGTTGGCAATTCATGTTGTAGCAACAGACACAATTGAACGCACTCTGAGATCAACAATAACAGATTGGCAAAAGGTATTTTCGCAATAACAAAGTGAATCTTAAGTGAACCCGGTGGAACGTTGAAATTAATTTCATCCCATAAGTTTCGAAAGAAATTCAATTCTATTTTCAATTTCGCCAACATATCTGCTCAGACAATTGTATTCGCTGGTGTTTTAAAAATATATATTCTCAAGTGAATACTAACACAAACAACAAACATACACTCTTACTAAATTGCTGCGTATTTATAACTTCAACGTTTATTTCTTAAAAACGAACAAACGAAATCAGACATAAATAAATCACTTTTAGAGAAAAGAAAGGGGGAAATCGTATTTGTGATATAAATTAAGAAGGATAGCAGAAGAGAAGACAAAAACTAAATATAAAAAAATTTTACAGAATTAAAATATTTCTATGTACCTGTGGGAAAATAATTGTAAAAAATATTTTTCTTTTTCGTTCTTTTATAATTTTGACCAAGTTGAAAAATACGACTTCTTTTTTGATTCTTGCTGATTTGGAGACAATAATGAAGAGAAATATTTTTAAAATGCCTCACCAGAACGATCACAAAATTATCCCTCCTCCTTTGAAAACTGAAGATATTTTCGTCGATTTCGTGTTCCCAGCTGATTCAAAGACACAAAGGACTAAATTGGGAAAACTGTGTTCTATCTTGGTTTTTCGATGTTTTAAAATGCTTTATGTTTTATATTTAGTTATTTCACACTGGGAAGATAAAACATCGCATTCATGTATTTTTGTGCTTCAATTAACACAGCCTGATGATAGGACTATAGTTACCCGTTTAGCAAGAGCCATAAATTTTAAAAAATTAAAAATTATTTGTTATTATTTAGGCTGCAATTTGCAATTTTATATGATCTCTTTAAATATACTCCGAATTTTTCTCTACTATTTTTCTCACCGTAATTTTTGCTCAGCGTGATTAAGTTAATTTCAATAATAATTTCTGTATGAATTTGCACACAGGAATCACTTATAAAAGAAAAAATAATTTTTTTATTATGTTTATACAAGCATCAAGATCGAAAAACTTATTATTTCCAAATTATAATTGTAAATGTAAATGGCCCACCCATTTAAAAGTTTAAATTTAACAATGTAATAAAACAAGAACGATTTTGATATTCTGCCAAATTTTATTTTGTTCTGAAGCACAAGTGCTCCGGTTAGAGATGAAATATTATTTCATTTATATGGCTGCAGCGGCTGGCTTTACAGTACCTCATTCGATCGGACCAATTTTCAGCCACTTTTTCGACTTTCGACGAATGTTGGCCTTCAAATGCTCAATTGTCCCTGGTTTAAATGCATAACAGTTTTCTTTAACGGCGCCTTACAGAAAAGAGTCCAACGGCGACAAATCGCAAATTCTTGAATTCTAAACAGCCATCAAACGTTTGACGCAATAAATCGACTGTAGTCTAGTAGGTAGTGTGTTGGCTTAGACGTAAGCCAGGGTTCGAGCACCAGGACATCAAATTAAAATACAAAAATTATTTCTTCGGCGATTTCCTCTCAGCAGATTTCTGGCAAAAATTCTGAGATTAAATAAAATTGCTATGAAAAGTTTCTCAAAAATCTGTCGTTCGAAGTCGACTTTATACTGTAGGTCCCACCACTCATGTATAAAAAATTAATGCGCACAACATAAGAAACTAGGTCGTAATCCTGACTTAAGGGTTGTAATGACCAATTATGTATGAAATGTTTCTTTACTGAGAAAATCATTTACAAAGACCCCACTTGAATTTTTGTTTTCTTTTAGTTTGGGCTTGACAGACATGAGTTTATCTTTTGACTGTTTATTAGAAAATTTAACAACAACACTCTTTTTATCTTTTTATCATTAAAATAGGCATCTTTAACTTAATTGTGAAATACTTCATATGCAGTGTAGGTATGTACGTGGTAAACACTGTTGTTATAGTTTTAAGACATATTATGCTTTTTTGGGTTTACTTTATAATGGGTGATTTTTTAAGAGCTATAGGAAAATTAAAAAAAAAACACATAAAATTCGGAAAAATGCATGAAATCTTTATTTGAATCGATAGTACGGTCCATATAATTTAATGTTTGAAGATTATTTCATGCAAATGAAAGACTGCGCCTCAAATGGTCCATCCGCTTAGTGCAATTTTGGCATACTCTTTCCAACATTTCGGCCGGTATCTCACGAATAAATGCTTCAATGTTATCTTCCAATGCGCCAACTGAAGCGGGCTTGTCTGCATATACATGAGCTTTAACATAGCCCCACAAAACATAGTCTAAAGGAGTTAAATCACACGATCTAGGCGGCCAATTGACCGGTTCCGAACTCGCCTCTCAATAAGTCCATTGTTACGCGTGCTGTGTGGCATGTGGCACCGTCTTGTTGAAACCACATGTCATGCAAGTCAAGCTCTTGCATTCTGGGCAAAAAAAGTTGGATATCATCTCACGGTAGCGCTCACCATTCACAGTTACGTTACGATTCGCAGCATCTTTGAAAAAGTACGGTCCAATGATGCCACCAGCCCATAAACCGCACCAAACTGTGACTTTTTCTGGATGCATTGGTAGCTTTTGCAATGCTTCTGGCTGATCTTCACTCCAAAATCACGAAACGTGCTTGAGCTTTTTAAACCAGCGTTGCCAAAAAGATAATAGCTAAAAAATCACCCATTATAAAATAAAGAAATTTAATTCTCTTTATAATTCCAATTTTTATATTTTTTTGAATAACAATAGATTATTCGGCACCTTATGTTATTCTTTTCTATTTCTGCTGAGAGGAAGTCGTCGAAGAAATATTTTTTTATATTTCGTTTAGTTGGCGATGCCTGACCTGGGGTTGGAACCGAGGCCTCACGTCTAATAAGCCAACAGACTACCTGGTCTACGGCGATAGTAAAGAAACATTGAATCTTCTTAAGTACGCTAGGACTTTCAAAAATGTAGGTTACTCGTTCGTGTTTGCAAGAGGTGGAAGAATTTTTTATAATAAGAGTGAGACATTCAGAGCGCAAGTAGTAAGATATGAAGAGGACGTAGATAAATTACTTCTGAGTGCAACAACTTCTCAACCCTGGAAAAGTAGATCGATGGCAACAATAATGATAAACATGGTGATGGCACTGATGATAATGATAATTGTTTTTTAATATTTTTTAATTAATGATATGTCAGCCTTAATATGGTGTATTGTTCTTTTTTCTCTCAATTTTTTATGATTAATAAACAATATTTTAAAACTTTTACTAAATATAATAATTACTTATACAATTTAAATAGATCTTTTCTGAATATTATTTGTACAAATATTGGAAGTGTTTCATCAATTACTAAATTTAATAAATTTAAGTCGATAATTGTAAGTCTTTCAAAATTACCGGATATTATTGCGAATCAGGAGACTTCGTTTAATGATAATTTAATGCAGTTTTCTATTCTCTGTATTTACTCTGGTATTCATTGTTGTAGGAGTGATTGATATGGTGGGACATCAGTATATGTCAACAAAAACCTTTAAAATGTCGTAGAACAATGCAAAAGTTTAATTTTATGGATTTTATTTCAATTTCCTTACAAAATTTCCGATTTGACAACAAACCTTTGAAGATAATATCTGCATATCGTTCTCAAAAATATATGAAATAAAATTGAAGAATTCATGGATGCTCATGCACAAAATCCTTTCATAATGATTGGGGAGACGAATATTGACGCATTTTACAAGCAGCAATATCCAGAAT
This sequence comes from Sarcophaga carnaria, assembly GCA_958299815.1. Taxonomy (NCBI): domain Eukaryota; kingdom Metazoa; phylum Arthropoda; class Insecta; order Diptera; family Sarcophagidae; genus Sarcophaga; species Sarcophaga carnaria. The sequence continues at coordinate 69,364,469 of OY283153.1, read as the reverse complement.
TGAAAAACGTATGCCATAATTATGATTGTTACAGTTGTCATTCTTTTGTCACAAGTCCCATCAATGCGACTACAATTTACGAAAAATTGATGTAAATTGCAATTCATCAGACCTAGCTGAGAATATGATAATTTGTATAAATGATGATGATGAAATAAAATAAAAATAAAGACACACACTAGTTCGTAATCTTGACTATAGGATTGTAATGACCAATTATGTATGTATGTAAAGACACATTAGGAAACATAATTCAAGCTTTTAAATTTTTAAGGTTTAGAAGATATGTTCACCGCCTCATCTGAACTAAAAAACAAAAATTCTCTGGGACACTTTGCGTATGAGTAACAAGTGCTTAATCATACATAGTGCGCATATCGTATAAAATTTAACACTCATACGCTCTGCATAACAAACTCTCAGATTTTATAAGTTCATAAGAAATTTAATTTCTTAAATATCGTGATAGAACCGAAATTTAAAATATTGTTTTATTAATTTTTGCGTTACTTACTTTTCTTGAATAGAAATTTGATAACATGGCACAGTAAATTAATTTCATTTAAATTAAGGAATATATTAAGATTACTCTCAATATCCACACCTTTGGAAATAGTGATGAACATTAAAAAAAAATCGATGGACTTACTGTTCCACAGAGGTACTAGATTACAACCACGTGACTACTTATTGCTCTGTCCTCAATCTACATTGTGTATCCATAAAACGTCTTCACCATTTCCGTTACCTAATAAAATTCAGTATGCTGTTAGGAGCCATTAAGAATAACCGTCTGTCCAGAACTTGACATGTATCCAGGTGTTTTCTTTTGAAACCTATTATCGCCGCATACATTTCAGGTATATGTTCTGGTGATTCTTTCCCCTTATCACATTTATAGACTGGGATTGATCTGATTTCTATACTGAAGATGTTCTTTGATTCCCTAAAGCCCGATAATATTGAATTTGTTGCTTTTTAAGTCTATATTCTGCAAAATCTGATTCGCATTGCCTATTACGCCCGCTAAAAATGACGAGTCTTATTTAAAAGTTGCAACAAACACACATAAAAAGTAAACTTAAACAAATTTTTGGAATTTGTTTAGGTTGAACGGTATGATGCATCGGAATCAGTTTGCCAAAATGTTGTTGCCCATATGCGTACACCTTGCAAAATATTTACCACTCTAGATCAAAGTTAGCACAAAAAATTTAGTGCGAATATATTATTATACTTTTATCTGTTTTGAAGCGAAAATATGGCCTCCTTTTTACAAAGGATTTTGTATTCTAATTTAGTAGATGTTAAGTAATGCCTGCTGCGAAGTCCAATCCCCTGGACTTGAAATTTGGGTTGTACGAAGGGCTTGGAACCCAGCACATAAAAATAAAATCCAATGAAAACCAACACACAAGCCACTGTAAAGTTGACGATCACGGCAAATGTTTAAAGAATAGTCAGAATCCGCATCAGTGCAAAATTTTATACCATCAGCCTTATTTGTGCTCACCCCCCGACGGAAGAAAAGGACGATGTGGTTAAAGATGCCTTCTACGCTAAGCTCGAGGACATATATGATAAGTGCCCGGCACATGACGCCAAAATCGTTCCCAGAGATTTGAATGCGAAGGTCGGGCGGTAAGGTATCTTTGGCCCAGCTGTCGGACAGTTCACCCTCCACGCGTTGCAATCAGTCTCTACGCGAGAAATTGTCGTGGACTATAGAGAGAGGAGAAGGGATGAGAGACTCCTTTTCAGACTCATGGAGAGGGAACAGGAAAGGCGAGAGGGCAAGAAAGTCAAGATGTGTAGATGTAGGAACGACGTTCAAAAGTTCTGTCAGAAGATTAAGCATCTAACCGAAGATTTTAAGGCCGGAGCGTCTTCCTGCAAAGATGAGGGGGTTTCTGCTACAAGGCGATGGCGACACCAATACCGCCTATAGAGATGACGTACCGAACCCGATCGATGATGACGGCGTGGAGATTCAGCCGCCTAGCCATGAAGAGGTCAAAGTCGCTATTATGAATTTTAAAAACAATAAACCCGCAGGTCCTGGTGGCCTGCCCTCTGAATTGTTTAAGACTGGAGGCAGTGAGGTGGTAGGGTGCATGCACTAGCTAACTTACAAAATATGGCTAGAGGAAAGTATGACCAACTATTGGGCTCTGAAAAAGGAAGAAAATACGATAAGAGGCAGGGGTATAAGCATTCTCCCTATCGCATATAAGGTTCTTACGGGCGTATTGTGTGAACGACTGAAGCCACTCGTCAAAACACTGATTGGACCTTATCAGTACGGCTTCCTACCTAGCAAGTCCACTATCCAGATTTTCACAATACGTCAAATCCTGGAAAAGACCCACGAAAAACAAGCGACACACATTACCTTTTTATCGATAACCCCATAAGGGATCGTGTTTTTGCCACAATGTCTGAGCAATTCCTGCAACTCCGTAGGAATGGACCTCTCCGAACCTCTTGATACCGTGCGAAATTTCAGGCAATGCGAACCCGTATTATGCGACCTCTTCAACTTAGTCATGGGGAGTGTTCTGCGGAAACCGGGAGAGCATCCCAATGACGCTATTTTTAAAAAAGTATCCAGTTGCTTGCGTACGCTGACGACATTGACATTATAGGGCGTACCAAGCGACATGTTACTGCTGCCTTTAGTGCTATTGAACGGAAGTCTACTAAGATGGGTCTAGCAGTAAATGAGGGCAAAACGAAGTATATGTTATCGATAAGTAGGGACGTGCGGCGTATAGGATCTCAGATAACGGCCGATAACTATACTTTCGATATAGTCAAGGAATTTATTTATCTTGGCTCAGCCGTTTTCACCAAAAATTATGTCAGTCTGGAGATTAAGCTCATCCTGCGCTCTTGCTAACAGGTGCTTTAGGCAATGGAGTAGCAGAGACCTCTCTCGTACGACGAAACTAATACTCATCCTACCCGTACTTGTTTATGGCGCAGAGAAAGAGTCCAATGTAAGATTTTCGTCCAGTGCGAGTTGGCGATGATTTCCGCATCGGATCCAACAGTGAGCTGTATGATCTCCTCAACGACATAGACGAAGTAATTTGAAGTAAGTGAAGACGACGGCCTTGTTTGGACCAAATCAAGGAAGCCCTGTTGTCGATTGGTGCGACACAACGGCGTATGCGCGCAAGAAGCAGAGGCGCCTGGAAGGATATGTTAAGGGAGGCCAAAATCTATTAATCGGGTTGTAAGTATGTAAGTTATTAATTTAAAAAATATTTTAAAATGAAAAAAATTGTTTGTAAAACCACAATTGATCTTTTGTGTGATAATAGAGAATACGTCACTTACAAGCAATTTTCGCATTTTACTAACTTTCTCATCACATTGGTGTTCTTATAATTTTCAAACCACTTTACTTTAAAATATTAGATTTTATATATTAGTTTACAATTTTTAAAAAGATTATTATACTGTTAACCACTATTTTGTGCACTACCAAAATAGTACACAAACTAATGAACTAAAAAAAATATTTCACACAATATTTTTGGAAAGCCATACGTAGCTGCAAACAAAACAACAGCATTCCATGTATGAGGCAAATTGTTGTTGCAACAGTGTATTTATTTTTAGCCAACAACAAACAATTTCTAAAAAATATTTTTGCTAATAGGACTCATTTTATGCCAAAGTAATTAATAAAAATTAATTATACTCCTGAGGGTATGTTTTAAAATACCACACTTATGTGAATGCATTCAATTGCAATATTTAAATCCGTCTATACATATGTATATATGTATATATATATACATACACATGCACAGAGGTTGGTGTAAATTGTTTTAAACAAGTTCTTATTTAATTTTACAAAATTTTATAAAATTTTTCCTTATGCATACCCATAATTTCACTCACATTCACACCAATTATTTTTGTATTGGAAATTTTATAAAATTTAGGAAACTTCAAACACGACGGCATTCAAATTTGTTAGCTAAAATTGTCAAAAACCGACAAAAAAAGTGTAAAGGAAAATGCGAAGATAAGAAAAGCGAAGAAATAAATAAGTTCTATTTAAACCTACTCTTTTAGTGAACGGAATAGAAAATAGTTCATACCACGATTGCCCAATTGCAAATACATAAACAAGCCACTTTACTAACAGCCGTCCGGCAAGCAAATTAGTCCATCAAACATACAACCAGTTTGACAGTCAAAGAATTAACCAGTATAAGCAACTGTTACCACTAACTTGCTAAAACTTTATTCGTTAGTATGCATTGTCATATCATCTAACATATCGATATTCGGGTTGCAATTGTTACTTGACGCCACATTGCTATTTATCTCCCTTTCGACTGTTAGAACATGGTTTTTTTTATGTGGGTTTTAAATGTTTTTGGTAAAGCTAGCTGAAATCAATGTTTACATGGTAGTCATAACCAAAAATATAAAAGAGAACAATCAAAATCTACCTCGTAATGAACGCGAGAGTAAAGTTCTATTTAATTTTTCGTTATTTTGGTGGACTTTGAGTAAGTAAGTAAAATATCTGTTTCCACTACTTATTTCGGGACCTTCATGTTAAATAGAGCTACGTCAAATGGTTACCACCTGCATCTCTAAATTAAAGATAACAGCGTGAATCAGTTATTCAGTTATTATCAAGCCCAACAGGTCTGTAATTATTGAAAGAAGCACTGCTGCTTACCCTTTACCATTAAATATTTTAAACTTACAGCTAGAGAGCACTGATCGCGTTCCTGAAAATCTTCGAGATAATATAAGTTGTGAAACCTGTGACAGCAAAAGCAATTAGAGTTTCTTTGCTAAAAAAAAGTATCCTTTTTGTTTTCCTGTACTTTTGTACTTATAATATTAGATATGTAACCGAAGAATTTTTCAAAGTTTTGGTTTAGCTGCAAATGAGTGAAACACACAAACAACAAACTTAACATCGAACTTCTCGAATGAACATATTGTTACGAAAATGGTGTTACACCGTTTAACATTAAAATGATAAAGAAAAGCTACAAAAACAAAAACAATGAACTTCTATACGTGATAAACAAGTTAACAAAAGTATACTAACAACATCAGTATAAAAAAGGGGATGAACATATAAACAAAATACACAAACAACAATGAAACAACGATGTTTACATTTATGGAGATCTCAAGAAAAGGAAACCACGAACATTCGACTTCAAAATTATTCATCAGACTGTTTACGTCGGCATATAAAAGGCAAGACAAAGCAGTCAACGGAGTCAGTAAAAATTTTGTCAGTCTTGTGTGAAGGGAATAATCGTGGTTTGAAGATCTCCGTTATAAAAATCTGGCGAACAATTGTTAGTGTTTACGCAAAAGAGTGTAAAGAAGAATAACAAACAAAGCAGTTGTTGTTGTTTACATCAAGTTGTGAACAGTGGCACACAGAATTGTGCGAACAATAAAGAATTTATCTAAAACTAAACACAAATTTATTTTATTTTATTTGCAATCTACGAACTCATATCTTAAACGTTTTTAAAAGGTAAAAACGTAACAATATGATACTATACCCTATAAAATAAAATTGATTTTTCAGGGCAGGTAACGCAGGAGAAAAAAATTGAATAACAAATTGTCCCAATGCACCAGTAATCAATTTATTTTATGTACCACTTTTTTACATATATCGGAACATTTGTGCGTATTTCTCCCAGTGATATACACTCTGGTGCAGCAATCGGGTGACTGTTCAATAGGGAACGTCACGGAATAAAAAATCAAAGTTGCACAAATCTTTATTGTGTTCCCATGGGGCAATAAGCAATCAAAAACAAGCAAATAATTATAACCGATCAGCATTATATTTTGTCGCGACCCTAGTTAACATAATTAAGTTGTTTGTCACTTTGCAGGTTCGCAATTAAAAACAAGTAACTAGTATGTGGCCTGTAGCCTTGAATGAGTTTATAGCACTACGCTGCCAATTCTTTTCATTATTTTCAATCCCTTAATATCATTCGACTTATGAAGTACACTACTTTAGTAATGTGAGAATGTGGTACAGTACAGCAGTTACTGAATACGCCTGTACTTACTGCAATTTACAATTTTCTTATAGGCATATATGCACGTACAGAAAACTTAAAACGTGATATATATTGAAAAGAATTTCACAAGCAATTTACTCCTTAAGTAAATCCACAAAAAAAAAAGAAAAAAATAAAATAATTTGCCAATAAATCTGCAATTACATTGCCGATATACTATCTAATAGGCTGTAAGAACTTACAACTGTTTGTAATGCACAATATAAGGCACAAATGTGGTAGGCATGTTGTTACAAAATCGTATAAAACGTTTCATTGAACATTCAATTGTTGTTACGAGTACTACCGAACTGTAAAAGGGAAAATCTCTCTGAAATAATTATAGTAATAACAACAATAATGTCCACCATTATCATACAACAAGAGAAAAGGAAAAATGGAAACAAAAGGTCACAATCATTGCTTACCCTCTATAATTTGTATTATTGTAATAATCAATGTTTTTATTATTACTATTATTATTATTATAACAGTTAATTTATATTGCTGCTAGGTTAGAAATATTATAAAACAATTGGATCATTTATGTTAAATTTACCATATAATACAGCAACCATATTAAACTATACTTCAATGAATACAAATGCAAATTTAAAAAAAATTATGGTTTAAATTTAAAAACATATATTTAATGGAATAACAAAAAAATAATTGTGGGATAAAATCTATGGTTTCCAAAATTATGTGGTTTAGAGGAATTTGAGAAATTGGCAAAATAGATTCGTTTCGTTTCGTGATTAGTATTATTTAGGGTAAAATAAAAGAGAATGTAATGGAATGGAAATCTGATCGCAGGAGTTAAATTTTATTAATGAGGCATTAATGTGCACAATTTATGAAAAATCATTTAAAAAATTCCCAAACATTAAAAGATTCAATGTATTTGAAGATGTTTAGATGATCATGGATTGAAGACATGTGTACCAACAGAAACCCCTTAATAAATGAACTCAACAATCGCAAGCATAGAGATTGTTTAAAAAGGAAATTGATAAGCAAAATTAAACATGTGAATCTAAATACAATATTGTTACGAAAATGAAAAATCAAGATACTGGTGCTTTGCTTCAAACATTAAAATTATAAACAAAAGCTACAATAACAAAATAATGCAGTGCACAAACCTGTTTACAAATTATCGTACTGCTTTATATAACAACAAACACCAGCATAAAAAATGGTAAAAAAGTAAACAAAAATATACCAACAACACTACAAGGCTAAATGTAAACAAAATACACAAACAACAATAATGAATAAAAACAACGATATTTATATTTATAGAGATTTCGAGAAAGCGAATCCACGAACATTCGCCTTCAAGAAAATTACATTGCCCTACAACATAAAAAGCAAGGCAAAGCAGGCGAGTGAGTTAGTGAAGTTCAGTCAGAATTGTGTGAAGACGCGAAGAATAATCGTGGTTTGAAGATCTCCGTTACAAAGATCTGTCGAATAATAGTCTAGCAATTGTTATTGCTTAATTGTTATTGTATAATTATTGTATAAACAGAGGAAAAACAAAGAAAAGCAATTGTTGTTGTTTACAGTGGCACACAGAATTGTTCGAATAATAAAGAATTTAAATAACACTAAACACAAGCTTATTTTTTTAATATTTGCAATCTACGAGCTCATATTTAAAGGTATAAAAGTAACAATATTTTAGGTTCCGATTATAGTGCGGCGCAAAAAGGCAAGCTTTGAATATAAAAAGCATGGTTACCAGTGGACCGACCCTTGTATCAAAAATGATACATTTCAATTTTTTACACAAAATAACTTCAATTCTGAATAAGTTAAATGCCTGATCTTTTCTAGTTATTTTAAACCAAATAAAAAAAATTTCAAACAGGGCTTAAAAAATTCAAATTTTTTTTAATTATGGCGTATGTATCATTTGTGATACAGAAGACAGCCACATCGCTATGCGGAAATCAGGTATTGATGGATATTGATTTTTTTTGCCGCCATTAAATCAAACAACCGACGACAGAATAAGCCGGGCATTTCTTCAGGAAGACTAAATTTTCTGAAGGTTCCCAATTTTTTTGCAAATTTTTCCATTAACATCTCCTAGAACGATTGTAGTGTCATGTTTGAGGTAGTTGTCAAATTCCCATTTTGAGATTTGGTTAAAAAAAATCTTCGGTCTCGACTGTAATATATATACGTAATATACTGACATATTGGTTTTCTAGCATATTGGTTATGCTCAGGCAGCTTGCGGAGAAGCTCCAGGTGCAGATCCTTATGTTATCCTTGTTATTTCGTTTGCGGGAGTCTTATCATTGTAATGCGTTTATTCCTTAGAGGCCAGCCGAAAGCACGAAGCATTATTAAACGTTTTAAGGTGAGTGGTCATATTTTTTAAAAATTCTATGTTGTCTTGATCTTGATATTTTAGTTGACTTTACTCTGTATACTCGTATTTATATATTTATACTTAATTGATTATAAAGCACAATTAACTATAAGCCTAGTGAAACCTGGTCTAAAATTCGATCCATTATTCGTGGTCCAACATATAAAACTTAGGGCCATTATTACAACTTGCCGTTAACTAAAGGGAGGATTTTAACAGGCAGATAAATTGTTTTTCGTTATTATGAGTACCCAATAAGATAGAACTGATCGTTAAGCTGAAGGGAGGATCATCCTACCTTTAACATTTAAAGCTAACTTTATGTTTGAACTTGCCATATTATATATTATTTTCATTATGGCAACTTCAAATTTAAAAAAGGAGCATATACAACAAAAAAACGAAGACCGCGGTTGCAATTGCGTTAAAAAAAAACTTGTATAATTGAGCAGTTTTATCGACATTCTTCCGGCACTGCCATATTTTTGAAAAATTTTATCTGTAAGTAATAACGAAAATAAGTTAAAGGTACCTTTAAGTAACCCCAAGTTTAACGGCAAGTTGTAGTAATGGCCCTCAGTTTTATAAATTTGAACCGCTGCAAAAACATTCGGAATTAAAAATGGAATTTTTTTATACGCTGCCGTTTACTACTAGAAGTTAACAACTTTGAAGAGCTGTGAAATGGCGTTAAATTTAGAGAATAAATATGTTAGTATTTTCGGATTCGTACAATAACTTGTCTTCCCTCATTGTCTTATTTTGTTACAATCGTCATTATTATCTTCAAATAATTAAGTAGCTGCTCTTAATTTAATAAACTTATAGGGGTAAGGATTGTTAAATTTAGTGGCTGTTAACTTTTTTTGTTACTGTAAGTGTTATTAAGTGTAATTTAATTTAATATACATATGTACATACGAATTAATGATATTAAAAAGTAAAACTGTTTTTGTATTGGTGAACGTATAACAAATGCAGTTTCAGAAAAGTGTAGTAATTTGTATATTTAATTGCAATGATTTTAAAAAAAATACAAATTGAAACAAAATAATGGCTTGATATTAAAATATTATTTTCTAAGTCGCCGTAGTCTAGTAGGTAGGTGTTGGCTTATTAGACGTAAAGCCAGCATTCTAGCCCCAGACCAGACATCAAAACGAAATACAAAAAATATTTCTTCGGCGACCTCCTCTCAGCAGATTTCTGGCAAAAACTCTAAGAGTAAATAAAAAAATTGCCATGAAAAGTTTCTCAAAAATCTGTCGTTCGAAGTCGACTTTAAACTGTAAGTCCCGCCACTCATGTATAAAATTAACGCACACAACATAAGTGGTGTGAAAAACTAGGTTGTAACCCTGTCTAAAGGGTTGTTATGACCAATTATGTATGTATGTAAAAACCTCAATTGTAAATAAAAAAATTGCCATGAAAAGTTTCTCAAAAATCTGTCGTTCGGAGTCGACTTTAAACTGTAAGTCCCGCCATTCATGTATAAAATTAACGCACACAACATAAGTTGTGTGAAAAACTAGGTTGCAACCCTGTCTAAAGGGTTGTTATGACCAATTATGTATGTATGTAAAAACCTCAATAGTAAATAAAAAAATTGCCATGAAAAGTTTCTCAAAAATCTGTCGTTCGGAGTCGACTTTAAACTGTAGGTCCTGCCACTCATGTATAAAATTAACGCACACAACATAAGTGGTGTGAAAAACTAGGTTGTAACCCTGTCTGAAGGGTTGTTATGACCAATTATGTATGTATGTACATATGTATTTTGTAAAAACCGCAATTGTCAAGGAAATGTGTGTTGCTCTGTAAGAATGAACTGTTGCATTAAAAAATACACTTGTTTTTGGAGATAGTTGTGATTTTTGAATAGGATTGTAAAGGAGTCATGTCCCTATTGAGTATGGAAAAAAATATCCATCATATGGCTACTACGGCTCTGTTGACAGGCCATTAAATTTTTGAATTGAAATTTGCCATGCCTTTTTAACAGAGATGTGGCTGTATTCCACCGAAGACGCTGAAATATTTGCATGAATCCAAGATTTCACAAATTCCGAAATCGCATGCGCTTCTTGAAATAATTTGTTCTGGATATGGTCGCTGAAATAAATCATTTGCAGTGTGGCATTTGTCGTCCAGTTTAGGCTACAAGACCTGGGTTTTCATATTCCTGTAACAAATGACATTTACAGTCACAGCTATCTCGGCCAAAAATAAAGGTCATTCACACAGCCTGCCCAAAATCTGCAACAAATAGTTGCTCGTTATTGGTGCATTTGTTTTTCATGGATTGTATGATGATTTTTTGAACGCCAAATTCGATAATTTAATGTATTCACTGTCTGTGATGTTTTTTGTGTCTTTATCCATTGAACGAATTGTAGGCGCTTTCCACGTTCTGCAGATTAGATTTCCTGAGTTGGCTGAATTTTGTACGTATGAAGGTGGAAGTTTTTTGTTTTATGCATAGTATTTCGTGAAATTTGAATTTGTTGAGAATGACGCAGAATTAAGGTTTTTGGCGACAAAAACAGCAATGTTTTCACTATATCGACAGGTGTCTTACTGTTGATAATCGACACAGTTACTTAAAATTTCTTAACCACTTTAATCGTCGGTACGTTAGGTGCATTTTCTTGACTGATAATTTTCCCAATTTTGCGAGCGCTCCCAGCATATTTTTTATATTTTTGTAAAAATTTTTTTTAGAATTCTAAGACGTTGTTCTATCGTATAGCGCTGCAAATTCCATAGTTGCCAGCCACATATATAAATAAAAATGATAATAAATTTAAAAATATACTCTTACCAAAATACCCTTAGTTTTCATATTTATAGCCAACTTTTTACATGGTTCTAAATCCAAGAAGTTAATGACTCTCCCTTTTAGTATATTTTAGAGGATTCTAAAATCCTTCGGCAAGTATAAATAAAAGTCTAATCATAGAAATGTTGATTGAATGAACTTGTGATGTACATTTAGCAAATGCCTTCTAAGGGAACTTAAGTGTTTGTAATTGAATTATTATAAAATTATGTTAAAAATGCAAATACATACAAAGAACTCTTCATATTGTAAGAAGTTGTTTTTGATGATAAAATTCTTGTACCTCTTATTATAAAAAATAAATATTTATTTCTCAAAATAACATTTTTCATGAAATAAAAAATATTTTATTTATGCCATAATTTTGATAAACACTGGTAAGACGTAGATAAGTATTTAATTACATGCGATAAGAAATCCAGTGTGAAATTTGAAAATTAAAACATATTTTAGCTAAATTGTATAATCCAACATCATGTGTCCACATCATAAAAATTAAATCTGATAACAGAAGCTTATGAACACACAGTCACTAATTTATAATGTTATTTTCATACAATGGATATGTTTATATTGATAAATAAATTTTGTTAATAATTCAGAAGTAGTAATTGCACACAAATCCACCTGGGATATATATATGTTAATATATTATGTTTATTAAATGATACTTTTGTAAGTATTATATAGTAAAAGTATGAAATAAATTATTAAATGAAAACATAAGCCTCTGGGAAAAGGTTAAGAATAAAAATGTTTATAAATAAAATGTTTATTACTAAGATGAAGTATTTGATATTAAAATAATTTATTTGAATTAAAAGCACTCGCCTTACTTATACATACACTTATATATGTATATGCACATCATTGTTTGTATACTCCAGATATTTCATAAATCTTTAAAAATATGTAAAATAATTTAAAGTTTTATATGCAGTTCAAAATATATTTTTATTTAACTAACTATGGTTAAAAGTATTAATAAAGGGTAGCCTACACGATCGGTCCAATTTTTAAGCACATTATCGACTGTGTGCAGCTGTATTTCACCAATGGCTTCACGAATATTGTCCTTTAAAGCGTCAATTGTCTCTGTCTTGTCGGCGTAACACTTACCTTTGACGGCGCCCCACAAATAATATCTCACTGGTGTCAAATCGCAGCTCCGAGGTGGCCAAACGACATCAGCTCTACGGCTGATAATGCGATCTTCAAAAACAGGGCGAAAAACATCGAGTGTAGCTTCGGCGGTGTGGCACGTAGCGCCGTCCTGTTGAAACCAAATGTTGCCAATATCCTCCTCTTCAATTTTTGTGAACAAAAATTCGTTCAACATGGCCCTATAACGATTGCCATTGACTGTAACGGCTACTCCTTGCTCATTTTCTAAGAAAAATTGCGCAATTATGCCTCTGGACCAAAATCCGCACCAAACAGTGCTTCGTTTTGGGTGCGTCGGCTTTTCAATGTATGCGTCGGCTTTTCAATGTATGCGTGCGGCTTTTCTGTGCCCCAAATGCGACAATTTTGCTTGTTTACATACCCGCTAAGATCAAAATGAGCTTCATCTGAAAAGATGATTTTTTGCCAAAATCGGCATCTTCTGTAAGTCGATCGCAGGCCCACTTAGCGAAGCGAAAACGCATTCGCTGGTCAATTGGCTTCAACTCCTGAACCAATTTGACTTTGTATGGCGCCATACCAAGGTCTTTATGCAAAATTCGTCTCAATGATGTCTCCGAAATGTTCAATTGTTGAGAACGACGGTGAATTGATGTTGATTGCGCTTCACCCACACTTTCTCCCAGAGCAGCAATATTCTCGGGTGTACGCACTGTTTTTGGCTTTTCAAGCTTTGGTTTATCGATGAAGATGCCAGTTTCTTTCACTGTTTTCACAAGATAACGAACATACAGAGCTGACGGTGCTTCTCTTCTTCCAAAATCCGTACGCAATTTTCGCACACTTTCTGCAACATTACCATGATTTTCAAAGTAATGTCGCAATATTTCCCAGCTTTGTTCAAGCGTATACACAACCATATTCGTTCAGCGGAAGGATAAAACTAATTATCTGTCAAATCAGACATGAGCTAAGTGTTACTATTCACGAAAAAGCACTAGTTGAAGAAAGACGTTAGATGGCGGACCTAATACTAATAGCTATTAAAGAAATATTAGTGTTTAGAAGTTTGTTTAAAAAGTGCTAATAAAGTAACATATTCGCAAATTACTATACCGTATAATTATTTTTTCCTTGATATTATGTTTGCTTTTTTAAATGCTGGTTAATTTGCACCACAATGTAACCAGTGATGACAATTGTGACGTTTAAAAAACGCTGAAATCAGCTGCCTTAACCGCTTTCTTGGAGGGAGAGAGAAAATGTTAAAAGTTTTGCGAAGCAAATGTGTTAGAAGCAACAGATATACAAAGTGAAAACTTGCGGATAAAGTAGAAAAATTAAATGTAAACAAACATTTATTTTGTGTTAAAAAAGGGAAAATTTAGAATATTTTTTTAATTTTTTCAATGAAAAGTTTGAAGATTCTTAAATATTTAAATATTAATCAAAATGTGCGTGGTTTTCGGTCACAATGAATATAGTTCCTTGTGCAAGAGATAATTAAGAAGCTAAATATTACAAGATCAAAATAAGACGAACTGCTCATAAAAAATGTTTCTTGCTGAAAGTTGCCAATATTTTTTAATTTCTTGAAAGAAAAAGTAAAAAATTGTTATTGTTATTAGTTGTTTTTATTATTTATTAATAGTTTTACACAAAAATAACATTTTTATTAACTCTCGCCAATATAAAAAACCCACCCCAAAACCTAAAAAAACATAAATAAACAAAACAGACAGACAATCAGAGAGGGACAGAAATACTTTTTGGTAATATTTGCTGTCCCTTTCTTAGTATATGGTTAAATGTCAAAATCCCGAGTCGTCACTGTGTACATTGTGATTTGCACGTTGTAAGTGTTAGTCCTGTGTGGTCCTATTGAGAATATGCCAACGACTGAACTAAAGAAAGTTGTATAGACCGGAGGAAAGGCTGGTATTCAAAGCAGTGGCGAAATTAACTGAACAAGCCGCTAGTACTAGAGGAACAGTGAAGTCGATACAAAATATGCTTTGGTGGCAACGTAAAAAGAGATAACACCAGATGAAACAAGAAATGTTCGGAATATTGCAGGCCGTGATAAATGTAAATGGAAGTCCCACAAAATGTTGCATATACATACATACATACATAATTGGTCATTACAACCTTTCAGTCAAGATTATGACGTAGGAGAATTATTACAAAAAGCAATTTTAGAAAAATTATTGACGTCGGTTTTGCACCAGCTATTAAAAAAAAACAACCTAAATACTTAAAAACATTTAGAAATACATGATTTCTAATTAAGAAAAGAAGTAATGTGAACAAAATTCACAAACAACAATGAAGTTGCGTTAGAGTTCTCAAGAAGGCAAAACCCCGAACGTTCGACTTCAAAAGCCTTCATCAGACAGATTACGTGGGCATATAAAAAGGCAAGACAAAGCAGGCAACGAGTAGTAAGATTTGTGTGAAGACGCGTTGCGTATGAAGGTCAACGTTGAAATAGCGAACAAGCAATTATTGTTGTATTCGTCAAGTTCTAAACGGTGGCACACAAAAGTAGTGCGAACAATAAAGAATTTAATTGAATACATATTTGTTTTAATTTTGATTGCAATCAACGAACTCATATTTTAACGTTTTTAAAAAGGTATAAACGTAACAATATGGTATGTGATTTTATATATTATCACTTACTATTGCATATATATTACTATTTGCGTTTTTTGTAACTTATAACACTTTATATCCCTTTCACTTGACGCTTTTCCTCATTTCTAAATTAGCAACACTGCTTTGAATTTATAACTAAACTTCCGTTTTTCATCAGCAGTGCGGAGGATGAAAGATTGTTTTATTACCTGTCCATCACTTTAATATAGAAGTTATTAAATTTTTAGAAATGTCAACAACAATAGCAATAGCAAAAACCTTTACAATCGCAAAAAAATATTCGAAATTTTTATTCTTCTGATAAAACAGAAATCAAATGGAATGCCTAAGCAAGTATAGACGATTGCCGGGTTTATTGGTTTCGTGAGTGCGTTTCTCTAATCATTTAAATTTTATTTAAAGAAATGTCTTCACTGTCATTCTTTCACTTTTCTTTTTTTTATATCCATAATATTTTTCTATAGCAGTTTTTTCTACTTTTTTCTTTTTCGGTTATATTCACATTTATTCAAACGTCCCATGAGGACAATTGATATTTCTTTTATCTTATTTGATTGGTTTGTAAGTATGTGCATGAATACAATTTATTATCAAAACTTATTCCTGCTTTCCGGTTTTATGGTTATTCAATTGTTCAGATTAAATTGAGGTTTGAATTTTTAAATTTAATGCTGCCGCTTTTAAAGTGTTTCTGTGTAACACGAAATTATATATAAACATATTGTATTTGAAGATTTTAGTATCATAGGGAATCTAATGTAATCCGTTTCATCGCTTTCCTACCTTGTCAGAACACACTCAAATTTACTGGAAGTGTTCCAGTGCGTCTTTGACTGGTTCGCTTTGTCTGTACATACATGTTATTTTTTATTTTGTCAAAATCTGCATCAGCTGCGAAGATTTAAAAGATACTGAACTATAATCGGCTATCCAATTCTGTTCGACTCTGCGAACACACACAATCACAGCTGTCTAAACAAAACATGTTAAGTAAACTTTTCGTTAAGTTTCGGCAAACAACATAAGTTGCAACTGACGTGACATTTTATTGTTTTTCATAATATTATCTTTTCAAAGCTATCCATGATGATCTATCAATCCCAATGGTTAAAGAGGAAATTTCCAGATTAAGTGAAAATTACATACAGAGGTTAAGTTATCATTGCAAGCTATAACACTCCTAGATGACACAAACGAAGTAAGAAGACTGAAGAGGAATCATATATCAGACTTGCCATTTCGACGTTTAAATATTAAATATAAATATTTTATTATTATTAAATATTATTAACTATTATTAAATATTATTAAATATTATTAACTAAAATTTAAATAAGTTTATAAAAATTGAATTTTAAGATATTATTGCTGTTCTCATTGGAGTTCAACAATCAATGTTACTGTATTTAACTTTATATAATTTACTTATTATCCTTTGGGATAGATTGTAAATAAAAATGAATTATTAAAAAAAAAGAAAAATATTACCTTTTATATTAATTCTACTGCACAATTATAAAATAATTTTAGTTTTCAGTTTTAAGCTTAGATTTACATATTAAATCCAAAAGTGTATAAATAGCCACATAAAACTCTTAAAAGTCCTTCTGAGCGTTTGAATGATTTTTCATTAAATTTTGACAGTAGCAGATTGTAGTTAGTCCTTTAATCGTGTACACACATTGATAAAAAAATTGAATTCAACATTTACTTCAATATACATTTACAGAGTAGCAGATAAACGTAGTTATAATACAAAGTTAGAAAGTAGAGAAATAATCTGTTTAATTCATAAAATTTATAGTAAACTTAATTACATCCATACCTCACTTTGCGTGGTAGTTACGTTCCAAAAAACATGACGAAAATTGAAACGACGGAAAGTGAGTATGATTTTTTACAGCAAATCATATAAAGATCGAAAACAATTTCCAGGGCTACGAAAATACTACCTTTAAAAAAATTGAACTAATTAAACTTTTAAGAAACAAAAATAATATAAAATTTTATTACATACGTACAAAAAAAAAACAAATTCAATTAAAACAAAATAAAACATTCATTTAATTTATAACACACTAATTTGAACTGAACTCTAAAATTTGGTAAGCAAGGTGAAAATAAAACTGTATTATTTTCAGTTAGAAAGGGGATCCCCAAGTTTTGATAACACGGCGCAATTAGAAACAAAAGTCATTTAGAAAAAAATGAAATTTCCAAAAATTAAAAAAAAAATAATTAAAAGCTCGAACCCAAAACAACGCAACTTCGAAAAAACACATAACGAAACGACGCAAAGTGAGATATGGGTGTACTTACAATGACCAAGGGGTTTTTAACACACACACAATCCTTTACCACTCTATTAAAACGAAATTGATAATAAATCCAGTGTTTACATTTTAGAATTCTATATATGTCTATTTTATATACATATACATATATATGTACAGATATATGTATGTCACACAGAAAACATTGTGTCTTACGATATTAGCAAAGACCATGCCAGTCTGTTGAGATATAGTTCCTTTACTAAGTTGAAGTTGTTGGAAATATATTTCCTAATTGGTTGAAACTGATGAACTACCTTTCTATATAAAAACTCTATAAAAAATTCCAAAACTCTAAAACAGAATATTGCGTATTATTATACATACATATTTATACATACATATTTATTTATTTATTTATTTTGTTTATTAATCATAGCACAACAAGATAATAATCTTATAAATGAAAGTGCTATGGGAGGACATCAAATAGGAAAAAGTAATAACAAATCGCTCATTATATGAGTAATGAATTGTTTGAAGTACAGTATAAATAAAAATGAATAAGAATAAGAACATGATTTAACCTCAGGAAATAGCAATCGATACAAAAAAATTAGGATAAGAAAATGAGTATATATAAAAAACTAAATTAGGAAAGATACAAATATAAAGAAAAATACAAACAAAGAAATATATTCATATAATGAGATACAATGAAACTTAAATAATAAATTAGAAAAATGAAAATAATTACTCACTAATAAAAATGAAGAGTAAAAATGTAAAAAACAATCAAAATATATTACAAACTACTTAAACAGAATGTATAGCTCCTTTTTGAACTTAGTTGCATTGCCTATCTTCTGAATATAATTATGTAGTGTATATTATAGTTATACCTTGGTAAATTATAAATTCAATTATTATTAAGGAACCCAACTTGCAAAACGAGACATTGAAAAACATTAGTAGAAATATTTGAACAAGTTGTTATCCCATACATTCGCCTGAAAAAGAAAAATAATGTAAGTCACATCTCTATAAAAAATTAGTAATTTCCTCCAAATATAAACAACTAGGATAGATGAATTTATTTCTGGCTTTGACTAACCATGGCTAAAAGTTTTTTTTGTTAACGTTAATACCGTAATTATTTCAGTGTAATTAAAGATTCAAAGAGAAAAAAATGTGATTACCAGTACGATTCTGTCATTGTCATATCTGTCATTCATCGAGTTTAAAACTGTAGGTAGCGGCACTTACGTATAAATTTAATATACACAACATAGGTGTATGATCACATACGTATGTAATATAAAAAATTTTCGCAAAACTCGCCAGTATTTTTTAAAGGAAAGTGTAAGTCATCAAGGGACGTGCTTGATTTAACTTGGATAGAAGTTACAAAAGACGGAGCATAGGAGTATTCTGTGATCGTCAGGTCGTCGTTCAAACACTCGGCTCTTATAAGATTAAATGGAAGAGTATGGAAGTATTGAACTTTTTGGAAAAGTTTAAATTAAATTGGATTTACCTTCTGTTTGGTCCCAGGTTTGCGAAGACGAGAGCTTCAATGACGCAGATGAAGCTAAAACCTTTATGTGCAATGGAAATAGAAGAGTATGTATACTAAATAAATCTAAATAAAATAAAGGGAGACAAAGAATATTCTCATGCGAGTCGCCGTAGTCTAGTAGGTAGTGTCTTGGCTTATTAGACTTGAGGCCTCGGTTCAAACACCAGGTCAGACATCAAAACGAAAATATGAAAAAATATTTCTTTGCCGACTTCCTCTTAGCAGATTTCTGTCAAAAACTCTGAGAGTTAATAAAATTCCAATGGAAAGTTTCTCAAAAAATATCTGTGGTTCGGAATCGGCTTTAAACTGTAGGTCCCACCACTCATGTATAAAATTAACACACACAACATAACTGGTGTGAGAAACTAGGACGTTTTACAATGGGTCAATTCGACCTCCGGGTACTGTACTTGTCTTAATTGACAAGTACACGTCCTCTAACCTAACCTAACCTAAGAAACTTTTCATGGCAAATTTTATTTTACTCTCATTGTTTTCGCCAGAGTTCTGCTGAGAAGAGGTCGCCGCAGAAATATTTCTTCATATTTTGTTTTGTTAGATCTGGGGTTTGAACCGCGGCCTTACATTTAATAAGCCAACACACTACTTACCAGACTACGGCGACCTAAGGTTGGTAAAAGGTATTTTGAAAAAGTTTACTTGATAGTCGTTTTGAACATAACCTGTAGATTCTGTGATGATGAAAATTAATCATCAGAACACATGCTTTTAACCTCCGAGGCATTAATGCATACCAGAATGAAACACGTGAGTACACTTCAGGTCCTTGTTAGCACCGAGAGTAGTATGTTTATGGGGTTTCTCGACCAATCCCTCCATACGAATTTGGGATCATGCCTACGCTACAGTCGGTAGTTTAAGTTAGTTGATAGGTTTGTAACATGTAGATTGGACGGACAGAATGAGTGTGTGTGTGTGTGTGTGTGTGTGTGTGTCATTTTTAAAGTGTGTAGGTTCGTCTCGAGTCTGAGTTCATGATGCCGATGATCCGCGAGTGCGTGATGTAGGGTACCGTAAACTCATGTTGTTGACTTGTGCAATGTTATGCTTTTGTTTATTTTATTTTTTAATGTAAACAAATTTTAAAACGCTTGACTCATATTACAGTTTTTAATATTAAGTTTAAAGAATTTTGAATGTGGTTTCGTTTAATTAATTTTTTTGTATGATTTAACGTTAAAGAAAGAGAAATATAGTTGTATGTGTTCTTGTTGTTGTGCTATAAGTATATGTGCATAAGATCAATAAGAATATTTTGTATGATTTAATGCGATATATTTCCGTTATGTGTGTGTGTGTGTGTGTGTGTGTTTCTTTTTTCTTATGGACCCATTTTATGATAATCGAATATAGGAGAATACATTTTTGTTACAAAAATAACAGTGCTTTGTTATAAACAATAACATCGCGAATCCTTATCATTGTTTTGGTATTCCTAAGCATAAGTTCAATAAGAATATTTTTTAATGTAAACAAATTTTAAAATTCTTGACTCATATTACAGTTTTTAATATTAAGTTTAAAGAATTTTGAATGTGGTTTCGTTTAATTAATTTTTTTTTGTATGATTTAACGTTAAAGAAACATAAATATAGTTGTACGTGTTGTTGTTGTTGTGTTTATAACAGCGCTTCGTTCTGAGCAGGATTTCTTTTTTTTCAGTTTTTTTTGTCAGGTTTTAAATAAATAAAATTATATAATAAAGAGATTAATTAAAACAAATTAGATTTTTTTTCCTAAGATATGTATATTTTATTTTCAGATTTTGTTACAGTTCACATATTTCTATTTCTCCTTTAAGCAAATCTATTAATCACTTAATTTTATCATTTCCTTTAACATATATGACAGAGTTGTTCCCTTTTAAATTTTATATATTTAGTTTTTACTGTTTAAAATAAATAAAATTATATATATAATAAAGAGATTAATTAAAACAAATTAGTTTTTTTTATTTCAATAGATTTTTCCCTATGATTTTTTTAAGATGATTTTGTTATTGGTTGAAAGGTATCTTCTAATAAATAACTTCAACCATTTGACTCAGTTTAATAATTTTTCACTTTTCCTTTAGAGCAGCCCTTGTCTTTACAAGATCTTCTAACATTTTATTATGATAATTTTTAGACATTATAATAATTTTTGTATTGATTTTGATCTGCTTTATATCTGGTAACGATCTGCTTTGTATCTCGTAACGATCTGATTTGTATCTGCTCACATCTGATGTATACCTTATCATGATCTGCTTCATGTCTTATGTCTGTGTATTCTGAATTTGAGTACGCTATATCGTGCTTCCTACAATCTGCATCCACTAAATTTATTCCTTTGTCTCCTTTTGCTAATCGATTTTGAAGTTTTGCATCAGGTACACAAAACTGTTAACCAGGTAGATGTAATTCAACATTTCGAATTTTCAACAATTTGTTTATTATGTTGTTTACAAAACCTTTTCCAATCTTACGCTAATTATGTTAATTTTTTTTTGTTTTGATTGTAAATTATAACCATTTTGTTATTCATTAATTTCATACCCCTTCGTCTGAAACACTGAAACAGTGGCTAGCTAGTTATACCAGCTATACTAGCTATATCAGCTATACAAGCTGTACCAGCTATACATGCTATACCTCTATACCAGCTATATCAGCTGTACTAGCTATACCAGCTATATCAGCTGTATCAGCTATACTAGCTATATAAGCTTTACTAGCTATACCTCTATACCAGCTATACTAGCTATACTAGATATATCAGCTATACTAGCTATATAAGCTATGCAAGCTGAACTAACTATATCAGCTATACTAGCTATACCAGCTATACTAGCTATATAAGCTATGCAAGCTGAACTAACTATATCAGCTATACTAGCTATACCAGCAATACTAGCTATACCAGCTATACTAGCTGTACCAGCTATACTAGCTATATAAGCTATGCAAGCTATACTAGCTATATAAGCTATGCAAGCTGAACTAGCTATATCAGCTATACTAGCTATACCAGCTATACTAGCTATATCAGCTATACTAGCTATACCAGCTCTATCAACTGTACTAGTTATACCAGCTATACTAGCTATACCGGCTATACCAGCTATACTAGCTATACCAGATATACTAGCTATACCAGCTATACTAGCTATACCAGATATACTAGCTATACCAGCTATACTAGCTATACCAGCTATACTAGCTATACCTCTGTACCAGCCACAGTGATGTGAAAAATAACTTACATTATATTTAAAACCGAATAAAAACTCGAAAATTCTTTATTGTTTAAACGGCTTATTTTTTTTCTTAAACGGTAGAAAAAAGATTAAAAACAAAATTATTGCTATTTCTATAATGTATTTTGATTTTTTTTTTTGTGATTTTGTATGAGTGTATGTATTTATTTCTTAGTTACGATATTTTTGTTTTTATAATTATATCAATTAAAACTTTATCCAAATTTATTAATATAAGACATTTCTTTCACTCTTCTAATAAATTATGTTAGATTCTTTAAGTTCTTCGATAATAGAGATTATTTCGTTTTGATGATTGTTGTGACCAACACCTTCCGATGAAAGAAGTAATCGTAGTCTGTCAACTAGTTCATTAGAATCATCACAATGTATGTAATTTGATTTCAGATTATTTAGTAATTTTAGCATTAAACCACTGCCTTTTGTTAAAATATTTGTTGTTGTTTCGAATAAACGTTTAATTATTCGTACATATTTGAAGGCTCGTGTTCCCTTCACTTGTTCATTAGGTTCATAGCGACGTTTATGTGCATTGGTATGAATTAAAATCTCTTTATATTTTTTCAAATCATTTTTAGAATAATGGAGAGGTTTTTTATGAAATACTAGTTCAAATAATCCAGGCGTCATTTTCAATTTCATATTTCCTATCCGCATAGTATTATCTCTATTAAATATTAATTTTTCCTTGCCATATCTCCAACTTCCGTCTACATCTTGATTAAAACCATAAATTTGATCTATTTGCTTATTATTAATAAGTGATTGAATATTTTCAAATAATGGAGAGTTTTTCGTCAGCTTTAAACTTTGTTTTCTTTTCAAGTTTTTCAGACGTGTACTTGATACAGGTCTATTATGATCATAGTTTTTTTCATCATGATTGTCATCAGTTGTCATATTTTCATACTGAAAATCGTTATTATCACCATTTACATCATCATAATCATCGTCGTCATCGATAGTGTTGTCTATGTCCTTATGCTTATCTTCAAGTTTTCCGATGATTTCATTATCACCATTTACATCATAATAATCATCATCATCATCATCATCATCAATAGTGTTGTCTATGTCCTTATGTTTATTTTCAATTTTTCTAATGATTTCATTATCACCATTTACGTCATAATAATCATCTTCATCATCAATAGTGTTATCTATATCCTTATGCTTATATTCAAGTTTTCCGATGATTTTATTGTCACCATTTACATCATCATAATCATCGCCATCACCAATAGCGTTGTCTATATCCTTATGCTTATATTCAAGTTTTCCGATGATTTTATTGTCACCATTTACATCATTATAATCATCGCCATCACCAATAGCGTTGTCTATATCCTTATGTTTATCTTTAAGTTTTCCGATGATTTTTTTAAGTGGTTTTGTTATTGGTTGAAAGGTATCTTCTAAAAAATTAACTCTATCTATTTGATTCAGTTTAATATTTTTTAACTTTTCCTTTAAAACAGCCTTTGTCTTTACAAGATCTTCTAATATTTTATTATGATAATTATTAGACATTATAATAATTTTTTATATTGATTTTGATCTGCTTTGTATCTGGTTACGATCTGCTTTATATCTGGTCACAAACTGCTTGATATCTGATCACGATCTGCTTTATATCTGCTTACGATCTAATTTATACCTGTTCACGATCTGCTTGATGACTCGTGTCTATATCCTTTATCTCCTCTTGCTATTCGTTTTTGAAGTTTTATATCAGGTTCACAAAACTGATAACCAGGTGGATGTAAATCAACATATAATTTGTTTATTAAGTTGTTTACAAATCTTCTTCCAATCTTATACTAAATAGGTTTAATTTTTTTTGGTTTTGACTGTAGTTTATAACCATTTTTTTTTCGTTACTTTCGTACCTCTTCGTATGAAACAGTGGCTGGCTAGTTATACCAGCTATACCAGCTATACTAGCTATACCAGCTCTATCAGCTATACCAGCTATACCAGCTATACTAGCTATACCATCTATACTAGCTATATAAGCTATACTAGTTATACCAGCTAGCCTAGCTATATCAGCTGTACTAGCTATACTAGCTATATCAGCTATACCAGCTATATCAGCTGTACTAGCTATACCAGCTATATCAGCTGTACTAGCTATACCAGCTATACCAGCTGTATCAGCTATACTAGCTATATAAGCTTTACTAGCTATACCTCTATACCAGCTATACTAGCTATACTAGATATATCAGCTATACTAGCTATATAAGCTATGCAAGCTGAACTAACTATATCAGCTATACTAGCTATACCAGCTAAACTAGCTATACCAGCAATACTAGCTATACCAGCTATACTAGCTGTACCAGCTATACTAGCTATATAAGCTATGCAAGCTATACTAGCTATATAAGCTATGCAAGCTGAACTAGCTATATCAGCTATACTAGCTATACCAGCTAGCCTAGCTATATCAGCTGTACTAGCTATACTAGCTATATCAGCTATACTAGCTATATCAGCTATATCAGCTATATCTGCTATATCTGCTATACCAACTATACCAGCTATATCAGCTATACCAGCTATATCAGCTATACCAGGTATATATCAGATATATACCAGCTATTACCAGGTATAGCTATACCAGGTATAACCGATATAGCTGGTATAGCTGATATAGCTGGTATAGATGTACCTGGTATAGCCGATATAGCTGATATAGCTGATATAGCTGGTATAGCTGTACCTGGTATAGCCGATATAGCTGGTATAGCTGATATAGCTGGTATAGCAGGTGTAGCTGGTATATCTAGTACAGCCTGCTAGTGTAGCTAGTACAGCTTGCTAGTATAGCTAGTACAGATTGTATAGCTTGCTGGTATAGCTAGTACAGCTCGCTATTATAGCTAGTACAGATTGTATAGCTAGTACAGATTGTATAGCTTGCTGGTATAGCTAGTACAGCTTGCTATTATAGCTAGTACAGATTGTATAGCTAGTACAGATTGTATAGCTTGCTGGTATAGCTAGTACAGCTTGCTATTATAGCTAGTACAGATTGTATAGCTAGTACAGATTGTATAGCTTGCTGGTATAGCCAGTACAGCTTGCTATTATAGCTAGTACAGATTGTATAGCTAGTACAGATTGTATAGCTTGCTGGTATAGCTAGTACAGCTTGCTATTATAGCTAGTACAGATTGTATAGCTTGCTAGTATAGCTAGTGCAGATTGTATAGCTAGTACAGATTGTATAGCTTGCTAGTATAGCTACTACAGCTTGCTATTATAGCTGGTACAGATTGTATAGCTTGCTAGTATAGCTAGTACAGATTGTATAGCTTGCTGGTATAGCTAGTACAGCTTGCTATTATAGCTAGTACAGATTGTATAGCTTGCTAGTATAGCTAGTACAGATTGTATAGCTTGCTAGTATAGCTACTACAGCTTGCTATTATAGCTAGTACAGATTGTATAGCTTGCTAGTATAGCTAGTACAGATTGTATAGCTTACTAGTGTAGTGTTTCATGTGAAGAGGTATGTAAGTAATGAAAAAAAAATGGTAATAAACTACAGTCAAAAGAAAAAAAAACTTAAATATAATGTAAGTTTGTCTTAATTATTTTTCACATCACTGTGGCTGGTACAGAGGTATAGCAGGTATAGCTACACCAGCTATACTAGCTATACCAGCTAGCCTAGCTATAGATATATAGATATACCAGCTACACCTGCTATACCAGCTATATCAGCTATACCAGCTATATCGGCTATACCAGGTACAGCTATACCAGCTATATCAGCTATATCAGCTATATCGGCTATACCAGGTACATCTATACCAGCTATATCAGCTATACCAGCTATATCGGTTATACCTGGTATAGCTATACCTGGTAATAGCTGGTATATATCTGATATATACCTGGTATAGCTGATATAGCTGGTATAGCTGATATAGCTGGTATAGCTGATATAGCTGGTATAGTTGGTATAGCAGATATAGCAGATATAGCTGATATAGCTGATATAGCTAGTATAGCTGATATAGCTAGTATAGCTAGTACAGCTGATATAGCTAGGCTAGCTGGTATAGCTAGTATAGCTGATATAGCTAGTTCAGCTTGCATAGCTTATATAGCTAGTATAGCTTGCATAGCTTATATAGCTAGTATAGCTGGTACAGCTAGTATAGCTGGTATAGCTAGTATTGCTGGTATAGCTAGTTTAGCTGGTATAGCTAGTATAGCTGATATAGTTAGTTCAGCTTGCATAGCTTATATAACTAGTATAGCTGATATATCTAGTATAGCTAGTATAGCTGGTATAGAGGTATAGCTAGTAAAGCTTATATAGCTAGTATAGCTGATACAGCTGGTATAGCTGGTATAGCTAGTACAGCTGATATAGCTGGTATAGCTAGTACAGCTGATATAGCTGGTATAGCTGATATAGCTAGTATAGCTAGTACAGCTGATATAGCTAGGCTAGCTGGTATAACTAGTATAGCTTATATAGCTAGTATAGATGGTATAGCTAGTATAGCTGGTATAGCTGGTATAGCTGATAGAGCTGGTATAGCTAGTATAGCTGGTATAGCTGGTATAACTAGCCAGCCACTGTTTCATACGAAGAGGTACGAAAGTAACGAAAAAAAAATGGTTATAAACTACAGTCAAAACCAAAAAAAATTAAACCTATTTAGTATAAGATTGGAAGAAGATTTGTAAACAACTTAATAAACAAATTATATGTTGATTTACATCCACCTGGTTATCAGTTTTGTGAACCTGATATAAAACTTCAAAAACGAATAGCAAGAGGAGATAAAGGATATAGACACGAGTCATCAAGCAGATCGTGAACAGGTATAAATTAGATCGTAAGCAGATATAAAGCAGATCGTGATCAGATATCAAGCAGTTTGTGACCAGATATAAAGCAGATCGTAACCAGATACAAAGCAGATCAAAATCAATATAAAAAATTATTATAATGTCTAATAATTATCATAATAAAATATTAGAAGATCTTGTAAAGACAAAGGCTGTTTTAAAGGAAAAGTTAAAAAATATTAAACTGAATCAAATAGATAGAGTTAATTTTTTAGAAGATACCTTTCAACCAATAACAAAACCACTTAAAAAAATCATCGGAAAACTTAAAGATAAACATAAGGATATAGACAACGCTATTGGTGATGGCGATGATTATAATGATGTAAATGGTGACAATAAAATCATCGGAAAACTTGAATATAAGCATAAGGATATAGACAACGCTATTGGTGATGGCGATGATTATGATGATGTAAATGGTAACAATAAAATCATCGGAAAACTTGAATATAAGCATAAGGATATAGATAACACTATTGATGATGAAGATGATTATTATGACGTAAATGGTGATAATGAAATCATTAGAAAAATTGAAAATAAACATAAGGACATAGACAACACTATTGATGATGATGATGATGATGATGATTATTATGATGTAAATGGTGATAATGAAATCATCGGAAAACTTGAAGATAAGCATAAGGACATAGACAACACTATCGATGACGACGATGATTATGATGATGTAAATGGTGATAATAACGATTTTCAGTATGAAAATATGACAACTGATGACAATCATGATGAAAAAAACTATGATCATAATAGACCTGTATCAAGTACACGTCTGAAAAACTTGAAAAGAAAACAAAGTTTAAAGCTGACGAAAAACTCTCCATTATTTGAAAATATTCAATCACTTATTAATAATAAGCAAATAGATCAAATTTATGGTTTTAATCAAGATGTAGACGGAAGTTGGAGATATGGCAAGGAAAAATTAATATTTAATAGAGATAATACTATGCGGATAGGAAATATGAAATTGAAAATGACGCCTGGATTATTTGAACTAGTATTTCATAAAAAACCTCTCCATTATTCTAAAAATGATTTGAAAAAATATAAAGAGATTTTAATTCATACCAATGCACATAAACGTCGCTATGAACCTAATGAACAAGTGAAGGGAACACGAGCCTTCAAATATGTACGAATAATTAAACGTTTATTCGAAACAACAACAAATATTTTAACAAAAGGCAGTGGTTTAATGCTAAAATTACTAAATAATCTGAAATCAAATTACATACATTGTGATGATTCTAATGAACTAGTTGACAGACTACGATTACTTCTTTCATCGGAAGGTGTTGGTCACAACAATCATCAAAACGAAATAATCTCTATTATCGAAGAACTTAAAGAATCTAACATAATTTATTAGAAGAGTGAAAGAAATGTCTTATATTAATAAATTTGGATAAAGTTTTAATTGATATAATTATAAAAACAAAAATATCGTAACTAAGAAATAAATACATACACTCATACAAAATCACAAAAAAAAAAATCAAAATACATTATAGAAATAGCAATAATTTTGTTTTTAATCTTTTTTCTACCGTTTAAGAAAAAAAATAAGCCGTTTAAACAATAAAGAATTTTCGAGTTTTTATTCGGTTTTAAATATAATGTAAGTTATTTTTCACATCACTGTGGCTGGTACAGAGGTATAGCTAGTATAGCTGGTATAGCTAGTATAGCTGGTATAGCTAGTATATCTGGTATAGCTAGTATAGCTGGTATAGCTAGTATATCTGGTATAGCTAGTATAGCTGGTATAGCCGGTATAGCTAGTATAGCTGGTATAACTAGTACAGTTGATAGAGCTGGTATAGCTAGTATAGCTGATATAGCTAGTATAGCTGGTATAGCTAGTATAGCTGACATAGCTAGTTCAGCTTGCATAGCTTATATAGCTAGTATAGCTTGCATAGCTTATATAGCTAGTATAGCTGGTACAGCTAGTATAGCTGATATAGCTAGTATTGCTGGTATAGCTAGTATAGCTGATATAGTTAGTTCAGCTTGCATAGCTTATATAGCTAGTATAGCTGGTATAGCTAGTATAGCTGATATAGTTAGTTCAGCTTGCATAGCTTATATAGCTAGTATAGCTGATATATCTAGTATAGCTAGTATAGCTGGTATAGAGGTATAGCTAGTAAAGCTTATATAGCTAGTATAGCTGATACAGCTGGTATAGCTGGTATAGCTAGTACAGCTGATATAGCTGGTATAGAAGTATAGCATGTATAGCTGGTACAGCTTGTATAGCTGATATAGCTAGTATAGCTGGTATAACTAGCTAGCCACTGTTTCAGTGTTTCAGACGAAGGGGTATGAAATTAATGAATAACAAAATGGTTATAATTTACAATCAAAACAAAAAAAAATTAACATAATTAGCGTAAGATTGGAAAAGGTTTTGTAAACAACATAATAAACAAATTGTTGAAAATTCGAAATGTTGAATTACATCTACCTGGTTAACAGTTTTGTGTACCTGATGCAAAACTTCAAAATCGATTAGCAAAAGGAGACAAAGGAATAAATTTAGTGGATGCAGATTGTAGGAAGCACGATATAGCGTACTCAAATTCAGAATACACAGACATAAGACATGAAGCAGATCATGATAAGGTATACATCAGATGTGAGCAGATACAAATCAGATCGTTACGAGATACAAAGCAGATCGTTACCAGATATAAAGCAGATCAAAATCAATACAAAAATTATTATAATGTCTAAAAATTATCATAATAAAATGTTAGAAGATCTTGTAAAGACAAGGGCTGCTCTAAAGGAAAAGTGAAAAATTATTAAACTGAGTCAAATGGTTGAAGTTATTTATTAGAAGATACCTTTCAACCAATAACAAAATCATCTTAAAAAAATCATAGGGAAAAATCTATTGAAATAAAAAAACTAATTTGTTTTAATTAATCTCTTTATTATATATATAATTTTATTTATTTTAAACAGTAAAAACTAAATATATAAAATTTAAAAGGGAACAACTCTGTCATATATGTTAAAGGAAATGATAAAATTAAGTGATTAATAGATTTGCTTAAAGGAGAAATAGAAATATGTGAACTGTAACAAAATCTGAAAATAAAATATACATATCTTAGGAAAAAAAATCTAATTTGTTTTAATTAATCTCTTTATTATATAATTTTATTTATTTAAAACCTGACAAAAAAAACTGAAAAAAAAGAAATCCTGCTCAGAACGAAGCGCTGTTATAAACACAACAACAACAACACGTACAACTATATTTATGTTTCTTTAACGTTAAATCATACAAAAAAAATTAATTAAACGAAACCACATTCAAAATTCTTTAAACTTAATATTAAAAACTGTAATATGAGTCAAGAATTTTAAAATTTGTTTACATTAAAAAATATTCTTATTGAACTTATGCTTAGGAATACCAAAACAATGATAAGGATTCGCGATGTTATTGTTTATAACAAAGCACTGTTATTTTTGTAACAAAAATGTATTCTCCTATATTCGATTATCATAAAATGGGTCCATAAGAAAAAAGAAACACACACACACACACACACACACATAACGGAAATATATCGCATTAAATCATACAAAATATTCTTATTGATCTTATGCACATATACTTATAGCACAACAACAAGAACACATACAACTATATTTCTCTTTCTTTAACGTTAAATCATACAAAAAAATTAATTAAACGAAACCACATTCAAAATTCTTTAAACTTAATATTAAAAACTGTAATATGAGTCAAGCGTTTTAAAATTTGTTTACATTAAAAAATAAAATAAACAAAAGCATAACATTGCACAAGTCAACAACATGAGTTTACGGTACCCTACATCACGCACTCGCGGATCATCGGCATCATGAACTCAGACTCGAGACGAACCTACACACTTTAAAAATGACACACACACACACACACACACACACTCATTCTGTCCGTCCAATCTACATGTTACAAACCTATCAACTAACTTAAACTACCGACTGTAGCGTAGGCATGATCCCAAATTCGTATGGAGGGATTGGTCGAGAAACCCCATAAACATACTACTACCGAGCACTATTCTGAAGGGCATGATAAGAATCTTAAAGGATTTTATAATATTTATTAGGATATGAATGAGTGGAGACCGAATTGCACTTATTTTTGTTTTGATAACTGTATGTGAGAACATAAAGATGTTCAACAAATTATGTTTAAATTTATTTATTGCTCAAACGTGATACAGGCCTAGCCCTTTTTGTCTTTCATTTTATTGACGTTTCTGCTACACTATTACAAACAAATACTTCTACAAAACCAATACCGAATGCATTTACCTCTTTCATAATTATTTGTGGAATTTTTTGACCTATGAGTAAGCCTTTGTGAGTATAAGAGCAACACATACATACATATAAAGCAAACTTCAATTACTCATACTTGCTTTTATTGTTTGCCGATGGAATACACTTTTTTTGAATGGTACAGGAGTACTTGCAATACAATCATAAAAAGAAACAAATTGCTAAATAGAGAAATAGAGAAGCTAAAGGAATAAACAAAACATATGTATGTATCATATTGAAGCTATTCCTCTGTTATTGTTCATTTTATCTTCAAGTCATTGAACTCATACTACGTTGGAATATTTTACCTCTTTTGCAATCTGAAATAAGTGGACATTAAAGTTTTTATTTTTCAATATGAAAGTACAACAACTTTTAACAAATTTAAACTGTTTAAAGAAGTTCATCTCAGATATACCGTAGATTTAACGTTTAGGAAATATTTGGAAATTTCCGTTCTTTTGGATCTTTCTGCATTTCTCTTCTTCGCGAATCATATCTAGGTCCGCTTTCATAGCTTCGTCCGCTATCATAGCTAGGTCCGTCATTAATATATTGTATATCTTGCACCAGTTTAGGTTAGATTAGATGGCGGACCCCTCTAAGGAAGAGGTCCGACTTAGGCCAGCATTTAGGCCCATTGTGATACCACAATTAACCCATTAGTGCCCAGTGGCAACTTAGGTTGCTAGCAGAGGTTGCCTTAGTTTTTATGCTCTGAGAGGAAATTGAGTGTAAAAAACAAAACGGTAACCGTTAGAAAAAAAAAGTAATTCGGGCATTAATGTGCTAATTCCAAAATAAATCTTGCTATTGTGGCAATCTCTACATCAGAGGTCAGAAATCTCCATATATTCATGGCAAGAACAGGCCACTGACATATGAGGTGAAAGATAGTATCTTCCTCCTCCTCACACACACATAGTAATTAGTTGGAATATCGATTCTTTCGGCATGCCTACCAAAAGGACGACTGATGGCCATACGATTAAGGTAGAGAATTAAGTCGGTCTTCTTCTTGTCCATACGTGTACAGCAGAGTCCGGCAACATTGTATGTATCTTCCTGCTGCCAACGAAATTGAACCTCCTCGTAAAATGGGTGGACAATATCCAAATTAAACGAAGCAATAGGAATACCTATGGCCCGTAACATGTCGTAGATTGTTAGCCAGGGCCAGTGCTCATCAGCAATGCAATTTTCAACAATATCCCTGTTTCATTTAGCCCATATAAGAGTTCCGTTTCAATGATCCGAAATTTCTCCCAGAAACCTTCGGCATTCATGAACAAGGACGGATGTTTAAACTATGTTTGTTAGGGACTTAATCGCAGCTTGCCGAATCGAGAAAATCAGGAAAATCCCGCCACTTAATAAGTATTGCGCAGCCTTCAAAATTACCATGACAAGTAAAAATATTAATGATGAATTGAAGTTGAAAAATTGAAGAAAATGGATCTTAATAAGGGCACCGTTATGTTATGGTCAATAAATAAAAATAAATCAACGCATAATTAAAATCAGACCCAAATCGTAGCCTACAAATTTAAGCAATAATTGTTTTAAAAAGTTTGTGACGCCTTTAAAAATAAGGAATACTGCGATTCTTTATATTTAGATACAAACTGCATTTGATCTGAACTATGTTATCTTTATAAAGCCAAACACAATTGTTACATTTATATGCAAAATTTAAGAAACATTAAAATGATATATAAAAAGTTATGGAAACACTTGCAAATCATTCCGAACAACATCTGGTTTTAGGTAAGAATAGCTTCTGTCCCGTTTCTTTTTCTGCTAATGACCAACGCAGTAACAAGAATATGCTGTCACTTCGAACAGGTAAAAGCTTACAAGCTCTTAAGTCTACCTACATCAAATTAAAATAAAGAATTTGATTAGACCCCCTTATAAAGGGGTATCTTAAAATCAACACCAATAAACAAGGGAACTTAGAATAAACACTAAGTCCAAAAAGTCCACCTTTATTGCGTAAATCGCAATAAACGCCATTATTGAGTGCAATATTTCATATAAAGTTCCACTTAGTAATTGCACAATAAATAGGCAAATTGTTATAATATTGAATACAACTTAAAATGCAGCACTTTCATAAGTGAGTTTAGTGAGCATATTACAATTAACCGAACATTTTCTGTTGATATGTGACAACTCAAATGTCGACAACGCCAAACATAAAAAACAAAACAAAAAAACAACAACAAAAACAAAATAAAAACAAGGTTGAAACAACCAGCTGTTTTGTTTACAAACAGTCGAATGAATATTGAATAAGCAGCTGAACTGCATATATTATTATGCCTGAACACTTAAAATATTGTACCCAATTAACCGAATATTGACTCAATAAAAGTGCATATCTGAACATAGTATACCGATTGATAATGAGCTAGAAGAACATGTATTTATACACGAAATATGATAGCAGAAGATGCTTTGCTTGATATTAACTCCAGAATCACAATAGCAAGTGGTACCTTTCCTTTCTTATCGAATGTTTGGAAGTCAAATGTTGAGAACTAAACTTAGAATCTCGACACGTTTTATATCTCGCCGCAGAAGCAATTAAGAATAGCACACCAAAACACGTTTCGTGTTTTGTTTCACTGTCACACATCTTCAGTTTGGTCTATAATTTAACCATGAATCGTCTTACAAACGAACAACGCTTGCAAATCATTGAATTTTATTATCAAAATGCGTGCTCTGTTAAAAAGTTCATCGCGCGCTTCTTCCATTTTATGGTCGGTTTAATCGACCCACTGAGGCGGCTATTCGGGCTATTGTGACTAAATTTCCCTTCAAATTTACATTGTTGGACATTAAACCACCAACACGCTCACGTAGAGTGCGAACTGAAGAAAATATCGCAGCTGTATCGGACAGTGTTAATGATGACCATCAATTATCGATTCGTCGCCGTTCGCAGCAATTGGCCTCTGTTACTCAACAACGTGGAAAATTTTGCGGAAGGATTTAGGTGTGAAGCCTTTCAAAATACAGCTGGTGCAAGAATTGAAGCCGAACGACCTACCGCAACGCAGAATTTTTGGTGAATGGGCTCTTGGAAAGTTGGCCGAAGATCCACTTCTTTATGGAAAAATTGTGTTCAGCGACGAAGCTCATTTTTGGCTCAATGGATACGAATTGTCGATTTTGGAGTGAAGATCAGTCAGAAGCATTGCAAAAGCTACCAATGCATGCAGAAAAAGTTACAGTTTGATGCGGTTTATGGGCTGGTGGCATCATTGGACCGTACTTCTTCAAAGATGCTGCGAATCGTAACGTAACTGTGAATGGTGAGCGCTACAGTGAGATGATATCCAACTTTTTTTGCCCAAAATGCAAGAGATTGACTTGCATGATATGTGGTTTCATCAAGACGGTGCCACAAGCCACATAGCACGCGTAACAATGGACTTATTGAGAGGCGAGTTCGGTGAACATTTTATTTCACGTTCGGGACCGGTCTAGATCGTGCCGCCTAGATCGTGCGATTTAACGCTTTTAGACTATTTTTTGTGGGGCTAGGTTAAAGCTCATGTCTATACAGACAAGCCGCTTCAATTGACGCATTGCAGCATTTATTCGTGAGATACCGGCCGAAATGTTGGAAAGAGTATGCCAAAATCGGACTAAGCGGATGGAGCATTTGAGGCGCAGTCGCGGTCAATATTTGCATGAAATAATCTTCAAACATTAAATTATATCGATTCAAATAAAGATTTCATGCATTTTTATGAATTTTGTGTTGTTTTTTTTTGAAAAATTTTTCTACAGGTCTTAAAAAATCTCCCATTACAATTAAAATGTAAGAAACACTAAAATGTACAGTAAATTTATGCTGATATTCGATGAAGGAAACAGCAAAATATTAGTCACATTCTCAGTGTGTTCAGCAACGAGATATGCTTAAAAGGATTGGTACTTAACTCATAAGTCAAATAGACTAGACGCTCTTGAAATTCATGACAACATTATACGTTAAATGAAATCAGAGTAAACACCGATCATAATTAATAATTTAAAGGAACTATAGTTGCATGACGTTCCAGATGAAAAAAATTGATAGTCTATGTTCACATTAATAGCTTCTGCCCACATTTATATTTTTTAATTGATCACCAAAATGTGGGGATGAGTGGGGAAATAATAAAACAAAATATTTGGCGAGAATGCGGATAAATGAAAATACAAAACTATTAGTTTTAAAAATAATTAATTAGACGGTGCGACAGTGAAAATACAGCCGAGTAACTACATAGTCTAAATTGTTCAGTTAGTTGAGTAGATCTCAAAAATACTTTTCTTATTTTTATCGAACCCTCCAAATTCAAAGTTTCTTAGAAAGGGGAGTCGCCGTAGTCTAGTAGGTAGTGTGTTGGCTTATTAGACGTAAAAAACAGGGTTCGAGCCCCAGGCCAGACATCAAAACAAAATACAAAAAGTATTTCTTTGGCGACTTCCTCTCAGCAGATTTCTGGCAAAAACTCTGAAAGTAAATAAAATTACCATGAAAAAGATTCTCAAAAATCTGTCGTTCGGAGTCGACTTTAAACTGTAGGTCCCACCACTCAAGTATAAGATTAACATACACCACACAAGTGGTGTGAGAAACTAAGATGTTGTACAATGGGTCAATTCGACCTCCGGGTACTGTATTTGTCTTAATTGACAAGTATACGTCCTCTAACCTAACCTAGAAAGGGGAGAGATTAGCCTTTAACACGGTATATATAAATATTTTGTTCAAACATATATATTATGAGTTTTGATGGGGTAAACTTGGAAAATATTACTTTTTTCATATTTTTTCAAGTTTGTCCGTTCATAGTAGCAAAATTTAATTAAAAAATATAAAATAAGTGGAGACATTCTGAAAGTGCAAATAAAAAATAAGTGATGACATTCTGAAAGTGCATTATCTTGTGAAGTGATTGACACTTCGTTTGATAAAATTGGACAAAAATTACCGTAGTTATTATTTAAATAGTATAACACCTTTTTCATATTTTTTATATGTACTGTCTCATCAAATCAACTTGAAGTTCAAAATTTTCAATTCAATTCTTTTCTATTTTCAGATTATTCACAATATATTCATATTAATACAGAGATGGTTTATACACTTAAATTAAACTTAAAAGTAGGTAGGGTGGCCAGCGTGAACCTCATACAATATGAAAGTTAAATTTAGTAGGCTGTAGATTGCTACATACGTATGTAGAGTAGGATATCAAGTAGTTCGAAATTGCGAATTTTAATTTTCTTCCTTTTTTAATTGAATTGACATTCCATTTCCAAACATGTTAAATAATTTATTACTATTAACATTATTATGGCTGATTCTATTAAAATCATTAAATTCCGGTTAAAGTGACAGAACAGTAAAACTATCAACATTTAAAGTTATAAATTACGACAACGTGAAAAGCAGACATAGAATTTCAATTAGAGGCTACCCACAACAGCTTCACATGCCAAATGCCTTTTTATAACAACATTATTTTAACTCTTACTGAATAACCAATTTGTGTAACAGCAGTTGGGCCAATACTGGTCGCAAGACTCACTCGCACTCTCACCTACTGACTTATTGCTTATAAATATCAGCAGTAAAACCATGTGGCTAAAATAATAATAAGGACAACTGAGTCTCTATAGGGAAAGCAAATAATAAATAAAGTCACCAATAACAAAAGTAAGTGAAAGAAAAAAAGGAGACAACTGATGAGTGAGCAGTAGGAGCAAAAAACTTGGCAAAGACATCCAGAAAAATAAGAAAATCATAAAAGCCAGTAAAACGAAAATTTTCCAAGGAGATACATGTTATCTAAAAACATTCATACATTCTTTGCAAAGACCGCAATATTATCAACAACGAAGGCACAGGTCTGAAAAGGTAGGCAATTTGTAAATTTCAAACTATTTTGGAAGAGTAACATAAAATATATTCGATAAATATGTTGTAAGTAATAGCTCAAATATGGAATTGTAAACATTATAATACCTGAAATAAAATTTTTAAATTTTTTGTAAATTTAAAAAATTTTTTTTTTATTTGTTGTATCTTCCATATCAGACGCTATCAATACCAGAAATAAACTAAATTTGCGTATTTAATTACCAAAAAGAGCAGATGCCATTAGAGGACGATTGATTACATTTGTATTACCAGATGGGATAGAAAAGCCCCAGTCATATGAATCATGTAGAAAAAAACACACTGGATATAGCGTGTTTCAGGCGGAGGTAATGGTCATTTCTGTCAAACCTTGTGAATAACTCCAGGATCGTTTAGGAATGTCGCCGCTGTCTCGACCTTCTTTCTGGGCACATCAGTGTCTCACTGGTCCGGGAAACTGCAGGGCCGACGAGCTCGCCAGGCTGGTGCACTCCTTTCGGGATCCTCTTCAATCGACTTGGGTATGCCACTTGCCTCGGTCAAGTTGCCCATTTCGCGGAAATTCTTTCGAGTCCTGCTCCACCGCTAGACTCACCTGGCTCTTGTTGGATAGAAGGTGTACCAACCAGTTACATGGACTTGGTCGTGGCATTATCTCTATCACAGTGGCTATCTCAATACATTGTGCTACGGGTAGACACGCGGAAAGGATGTTGCTTCTATTTAACAACTTCTGCCATGGGTGCAGAACCACCGTTATCCACTTTCTTTTCCAGTGTCCATCTATTGCGTGCCCATTCATTTCTTGTCAGCTTGACGAAGCTATCATCTATTGATGTCAAGGATATAGCTTCGTTCATCAAACTTTCTGAGCCCTTGAGCTGACCAAATTCTTCTACCTCTTCCCTGGTTTTGGTAGAACTTGGTCAGTACAGAGACTGTGTTCACCTGTGGCGTCACAGCGGGTCAAGTCAAGTGAGCTTTTTGATATCAGAGCTACCACTCCGACTTAATCTAACACTGATATCACCTATAATTTGCGATATGATTACCACCTCAATTACAGATTTTTTTCGAAGATTTGTTGCCTTTATGTTTTTATCCATCCTGTATACTCTTGGGTTTTCCCCTGTTGATTTTTCGGTTTATTGGTTATCTCACATTATACTGTGTAGTCTACAGGTTCCGGTTTCACATGAAACATACTGTTTCGAAAGCACTAAAATGCAAAGTGTTTATTCTATAAAAAAGTAAAAGAGAAGCAAATAAAAAGCAAGGAACAGAGAATTGTAATATCAAAGTTACTTAGAAATACCACGAAAAGAAATAAAGAATCACTAGTACCTTCTCAACGTTGCCGATTAGAAGATAAATAAGGCAGCCGATATTCAGAGAGTAGAAGTAAAAATACACTTTTAATGATTTTTTAAAGAAATACATATTTTTGAAACAATTGAAAAATTTTTATGGGATATGTTTTGGTTAAGTGTGGAATAAAATATGCGCCAAATGAACGTCCGCCAAATGAACGTAACCGAAAACTTTCTGTTGATATTTGACAAATCAAATGTCAACAACGACAAACAAAACAAAAACAAAAAACGACAAAATAAAAACAATGTTGTTGAAACAACCAGCTGTTTTGTTTACCAGCTGTCAAATGAGTATTGAACAAGCAGCTGAACTGCGTATATTATTATGCCTGAACACTTAAAATATTGTACTCAATTAACCGAATATTAACTCAATAAAAGTGCATATCTAAACATAGTTTTACATAAATCACTCAAAAAGGGTAAAATAAATTGACCTGATGAAGAGTAGTGCGGAGTTTGATGACCATATCGGTTAGCGAATGATGCAAGAGCAGGAAGAGATACCTGCAGTTTTTTTTTCTTAAAAAAGTGTGAATAGACTTATTTATCAATTCACAAGTCAAATTATAAATAAATAATCTGCATACTGTTTAGTGTCTTTAGGCAGAAAAATAGTTTGTATAAAGGAAAAGAAAGCAACAAATTTTTAGATTCGAATTTAAATTACTAATGTAAAATGCTGTTAGATTATGTTAAAAATATCTCATTATTTCTTCTCTCGCACGATAATTTTTCAATCGAAAATTTATTTACAGCTCCTCAAAAAACAATGAATTTTTATGACATGCATATTGAATTTAGACATCTTTACTAATTTATTTCATCAGAAATATTTCTCTTTGCAATAATTAATTATTTTATTTTATTTTTAAT
The DNA here is from genome assembly GCA_958299815.1 of Sarcophaga carnaria. Classification (NCBI taxonomy): domain Eukaryota; kingdom Metazoa; phylum Arthropoda; class Insecta; order Diptera; family Sarcophagidae; genus Sarcophaga; species Sarcophaga carnaria. The sequence goes on along the minus strand of OY283153.1, from coordinate 69,324,807 downwards.
TATTTAAGCAATAATATGGAAAAATTAATTGATATTTCTATATTTATTTTTTTCGCTTTTGTTACAAAACAAAAAATGTGTAATGTTTCTCACAAACCGTAAGAAAAATCTCCTAAACACTCTCTTAAAGTCATGTCGGGAAGGGGGTTAGAGTATTAAGCTTGTGGGAACTTTGGTAGGCAATTCTCATCTTGGCATTAGCTTGACAAAACTTGCAAGCAAATATTCCTAAATACTGCCAGAATTTTCCCCTAGTGTGGTATCCAGCAGAGGTTGATCCTTCTTCGTCATCTAGTCAACTCAGATTGCTTGGACAGTGCTACACAAGTCGTGAGTCTTGACTGTGAGATTATCTACGCTACCTTCTCTGTATTTGCTGTCAAAATTAAATTTATCACATCATTAGAGGCCGTAAGCTTCCCCTTGGAAGACTTTCGGTAGTTTCCTAATGGATTCTGAATATTATATTCTAGGCCAAACACCTACCTGTACTATTACTATGACTTTGACCCATCCGTTTATTCTCTTCTCTTATGCATAAATATGCAGTTCACAAATTGCTTCATTCACTCTTATTTCTAGTAGTCTGTTTACAAAGCATTTCCCAAAATTGTAGTTTAATTGTGTCTAAGAGATTTTTAAGGAGGGATCTGTCAGGTTATTATGCCCTCTCATGAATGCCGTGTTAGATGACGTTTTAAACAATTATTATTACCATAGTCTCTATGGAGCTTGTCCACACTACCGTATGCTATGTGATTAAACCTAACAGAGCCTCTAACTCCGCCATACGATATGTTCTCTCCATCTCTGTCATACCAATGCATACCAGTCACTAGCATTAATTATATATGTTCTACATAGAAGCATATATGCTAGGCAGTGCTAGATTTTTTTAATCTTATTGTTTTCACCGCTATGTTATCCTGCTGTGAAATCCTTTGTATCATAGAAATTTTTTTACTTTAATCCATTTATTTATAAACCTTCCATAAATTGTTAAATAATTATTTTTTTAAGGACACAAAAAAGAGAAAACAGGTTCACCAAATTTAAAAGAAATAATTTTTTCTAGATACAGGTGGTAGATGGTGGTGCTAATTTTTATTTATTCCTTTAAGCATAACGTTTAATCAGACACAAAAAAGGGACATGTTAGGAAAAAGGTTAATATAAAATAAACACACATAAAAATTGGACTAAATTTGGCTTATTATATAAACATTATGCGGTAAAAAAGACCATCTTATTTGCTTGTACTGCTTCCTTTCTGCTTGGTATTTTGGGATCTTGCCTCTGATTTATTTGTTTGCGAGTGTACATTTGGCAAATATATTTGTTTTCTTTTTGGTTTATTCAAATTGAATTTTATTTATTATCCTTATTACTACTTTTACTCATATTTTGTAGACCTTAGTGCTGGTTGTTTAAGGCTAAATACGGCATTGTTATGCTGCGGAGATATTGATTTCTAATTCAATAAATTCATGTGAAGAATGTGCGTTATTTATCAAGTTTGTACAATATTTACAACACACGAAAGAGTAGTATGCGGCGATTTCCAAAGTGCGGTATAATGCCACATGCCTGACACCGACATAAATATTAAAAAATTTAGCAATTGAAAACCAAATAGGGATTGCCCTATATTTTATATTAAATATTAATTTACTCCGAAGTCAATGGTTTGTTTTAAACACGTTATAAACTTATCTTATCACAATTATACTGATGTAAGCTAGCCTACATCCAACCAGTTTTAATGCGCTACGCATTTATAAATTTAACCACATATATAATTAACAACAAGTTCACACAAATTTATCAAAGTCTGCCTTCAAAATACAATTAAGATATCAAAGTTCCACTTACAATTTTAATTGCTTCAAGCTGTCTTTAGAGACATTAAACAATAAATAGCTTTACCTCGTCTATGACAACAATGGGGTCAAAAATTAAAAAAATTCAGTTCGGATTATTACAGACTGTACTATCTGATAAGCAGTCAGGATTTATGAAAGCTAGGAGCTGCACTACTGCTTTAGTCAATGTAGTTAATGACCTTAGATTGCAACTGGATGAAAATTAAATACCGTTTTTAGTTCTTTTGGATCACACCAAGGTTTTGATACGGCTGATCGCAAAATATTACTGAAAAAGCTACAGACCCTCTTTCATTTTTCTAACTCAGCTTGTAATCTCATACGTTCTTATCTTGTGAACAGATCACAACGAGTTTATCATTTAGATAATCTTGCCATTTGCAAGATCTCGAATTCGCTAAACTTTACAAGAGGTATTCCTCAGGGACCAATATTAGGGCCTTTTTTGTTCTGTATACATTAACGACCTACCTGATGTTTTGGATAATTGTAGCGCACATATGTACGCTGATGACGTTCAGCTTTATAGGAGCACACGTATTGAGAATATCCAACTATGTATAGACTCCATCAACTATGATTTACAAAAAATTGACAACTGGACTAAGGCCAATGGACTTTGTATAAATCCCTCTAAATCTAAATGTTTATTGCTCTCCAAAACTAAGAGAGTATTTGTTGTGCTGATATTATTATCAGGGGGAGTAAAATTGATTTTGTTGAATCATCATCCAATCTGGGTATTATCATTAATGGTCGGATAACGTGTTCTAACCACATTAACGTCATCGTTGGTAAAGTTTACGGTATGCTTAGAAACTTATGGGCTATTATAGATTCGACTTCCTTTGCCATACGTATGCAACTGGCTAAAACGTATTTGATTCCTGTTCTCTTATATGGATCTGAAATTTTCACAAGCTGTGATACTGATGATAAGCGGAAACTCAACTTGGCTTATAATAATATAGCCAGATATGTATTTATTAAGGGATGTCCAGACCATATATCACAAGTTTCTTACCAGAAATTTGTAATTAATTTTGATACTCTATTAAATTAAAATTAAATGCCATATTCCATCCTCCATAAGATTATTACTTTAAAATAGCCAATATACTTATTTAGTAGGATTAGATTTGCTAGATCCAACCGCGGTGTGAAAATTATTCAACATAGATATGAGACTCTTTTGTCGCAACGACAAGTTTTTATATACACCATCAGTCTTTGGAATACTTTACCCAATTATATTCAGAACATACATACATAATTATTATGGGAGTACATCAAAGAAAAAAATTATAACAAATCATTGATTATATAAGTAATGAAATGAGAGTAAATAAAATGTATAAATAAAAATGAATAAAAACGTGTGAAAATCTCGAGAAATAGCAATCGATACAAAAAATAAGGATTATAAATGGATATATGTTAAAAGCATACCTGTTAAGTAATGATTAATAATAGTAATGATTAGTAATTTGATTACTTTTTTTTGAATGGTGAAATAATGATTACAATTACGATTATTTTTGGTTAAAATAGTTAATAATTGATTACGATTACAAACTAATCAAAAAATAATCAGGATTACTGGCGATTAGTCTAATAATCAAAAAGAATCAAAAGTAATCCAAAAGGAATCAATTTATTTTCAATAATTACTTCGAATTCTTTTTGAATATTTGAAAATTATTAAAAAGAATTATTGAAAAAAATTTGATTACTTTTGGATTACTTTTGAATATTTGAAAATAATCAAAAAGAATTATTTAAAACAAGTTGATTATTTTTTGACTACTTTTGATTCTTTTTGATTATTAGACTAATCGCCAGTAATCCTGATTATTTTTTGATTCTTGGGTAATCGTAATCAATTAGTAATTCGAAAAAATTGTTCATAGAATTATATAATCATTACGATTCTTTTTAAAAAGTAATGTAATTGATTACTAATCGTAATCGAAATTTAACAGGTATGGTTAAAAGTAAATTAGGCAAATTACAGAGAACAGTATATGCACATATGTATAAAGAAAGATACAAACAAAAAAAATATGTACATATACTGAGATACAATGAAATTTAAAGCCTAAATTAGAAACATTAATAATCATTAATAAAAATAAAGAGTCAAAATGTACAAAATAATCAAAATATGCTTAATATAAATGCTTAATATAAAAATAAACTACTTAAACCGATTGTATAACTCCTTTTTGAAGGGATCGAGCACCAGGCCAGACATCAAAATAAAATACAAAAAGTATTTCTTCGGCGACTTCCTCTCATAAGATTTCTGTCAACAACTCTGAGAGTAAATAAAATTACTTTGAAGAGTTTTTAAAATATCTGTCTTTCGGAGTCGACTTTAAACTGTAGGTCGCGCCATTCATGTATGAAATTAACATACACAACTAAAGTGTTGTGAGAAGCTAGGTCGTAATCCTGACTGAAGGGTAGTAATATCCAATTATGTATGTATGTATGTAATTCAATTTAAAAATTCAGTAAATAAATTCGAATTGGATTCAGTTCCGTAAATTTCGTTCAATTTCAAAAATTTTTAAATTCATGAATTGGATAAAAGTGCAAAAAACAAATTTTTGTTCTGATTTTGTTAAAATTTTTACAACTGAATTTTCATACCGAGTGTAACAATATGCCGACAGGCACATTTTGAAATGAAATAAAAAATTTACTGTCACCCTGGTATATACATACAGTGGCGAGCATAAGTGGATACACAATATTAACAAAATATTTTAACTCCAATAAGTATCAAATTGTAACTAAAATAATTTCTGACACTATCTACTAACTAAAACTAACTGGAAAAGAACAAGCCAAAATACTATTCGGAAATAGCTGTTCATTTATTTCACTTTTCTGTTTTTAAAGTTCTTTTTTTTAAGATTTTTTCCATTCTTTTAAATTTTTTTTTTTTTGCTCAAAACTCTAGTAGCTAAAAAAAATTTTTAAAAAAAATTTTAAACTCTTTCTTTCAATTTGTGAAAAAAATATATATAATGAAACAAATTTCAATTCAAGTTGAAAACGACATAGTGGCTCTATCTGAAAAAGGATATTGTTCAAGGAAAATTGTTGAAACAGTTGGCGTTTGTAATCGGACAGTATTTTCAACCATTAAAAAGAATGTCGTGGAGGTCGCCAAAGATCTTTAAATGATGATGGCACTCGACTACAGAAGCGATTGTTGCAAAAATATGGAGTCAGAACTCAGAAACCAGCTGCAAATGTTATAAACAAAAGTGTGAGTGAATGGGCCTAGTTTCAGAAGTTAAACAGAAATGAGAAGCGAGCAAAGCAAATTATGGGATTAAAACAGTCCAAAAATAACTCTATATTATCGTATATTTGATGAACTAAAACATACGAATTAGAAAACATTTTCGGCATATTTTTATTCGATTTTCGTATTCAGACTATCAATAATATTTTTGCTATTTTGGGGCGGTACATTTGGCGCTTCTTGTGTGTCCATCGAAATTAAGCATTTAAGTGCATGGTTTTTTGAAACTTCCGAAATATCTGAGTCGATATTACAAATTTTTATTTAAGAATTTCGGGAAAATTAGAACAAACTAATGTCTGCATATTTCTGAATAGCGCTAGTCGTCTTAGAAGATCACATCCATTTGAGATTGATTTACCAAAGAATGCAAAAATAATCAAGTCTTTTCAACACAGCCTAAAATATTTTTAAATTTGGAATGAGGTATGGCTTCCTTGAAGATAGTTGTAGTGAATTTTAAAGATTTCTGAAGCAAATTTTTAAAACTGGATTATTATTGCAAGTAATTGGAATTCCAAAGCGTGATGAAATTAGTTACTCAACTTGTTTTAAACTTTTGTTGGAAGTATCATTTCTTTTTTATTGTCATTAGGTTTTTCCTTTTGATCCAAATAAGCTTTTATAAATAATATTATATGAATAAAAATTTCTAAAAAGGAACAAAGTTAAATTTATGGCGAAAGTGTGCAACTTTTCACCCCATTTCACGAATGATGCGTACAACAGCTGAAACATGAATCCAATTTTATGCATTAAAAGAGACAGAAGACGATGAAATGGAAAAGCAATAACGGAAATGGGTAAAACGAATAACATTTCTGTGTTTCTGTTTCTTGCAGTGATGCCGCCTGTTTTTTTCCACTTTAAACTTTGCAAACAACTTTAACGGACATATTGTCTCAGGAAATAAAATGAAGGAGGAAACAAAACATAATTAATTGCATTGCTTGATCCACAGTAGTCATAGCATGATTAACAATGAATATAATAAACTAGCTACACCCTGCGCGTGTTGATGCTCCACCAAATAAAATAAATTTGAAGGAAAGGCATTACACAAATGTTCAATTACTTTTGAATCATTTTATTGATTTTGTTTCCCATTGTCCTGATGATTCAGATGAACGGGCCTGAGTAATACGCATTCGATCAGTTTATAATCTCACTTCTCGTTGTTCAAGTGGTTCAAGCGAACGGGTCTCAGCGGCATATACTCGAAGATTTTCCAGTCTCAATGCTCGTCTGATTCTGAGGCTCGCAAAGCTCTTTTCATCCGTGCTTGAGGTGTAGGCCGACCAATTGCTTTTCATTCATTTTGAATAGTTTTCAGTGACGCCATCCATTGGAAATTAATCGCACCAACCTCCGTCGACTCCTGCGCAACAACTTTGTCAAAGAATGCACAGTTTACGATTTAATTTATTTTGAGTAATTTTAAGTGGCACCACCTGTCGGAAATTGGTCATACCAACTTAGAAACCTTCGCCGGCTCATGCGCGACAACTTTGTTAAAGATCATAACATGATCAAATGCACAGTTTACGATTCTATAAGGTACATACAAACAAACATTCAATTTTATATGTGGGCGTGGCGCCTCGCTTACTTGAAATTTTAAAATAAAGAGTAGCCTATTGTTCCTTCGAGACATACAGGAAGGAACTGTTAAAATTTCAAGGAAATCGGTCCAGCCGTTTAGCCATCTATTGACTTCAAACAATTAAACACACATAGATAGATGTATTTCAATTACTGTCGTGTGTAAAATATTACATAGAGCTGACTGGTGACGTATACGTAATATTTTGTTAGACAATAACACTCATACTTTCTTTATTTATTTTATTTTATTTGCCTATTTCAACATAAAAAGTATCCTATAACTCCTTCCAGACATACTGGAAGTTACTGTGAAAATTTCAAGAAAATCGGTTCAGCCGTTTAGCCGTCTATAGACTTCAAACAAACCCACAAAGAAATAAACACACATTCATTTTTATATATCGATAGTCTCATTCGCCAATGTGCTAAGTCCCTTTTTTCAAATTTTACAGGAGACACAAAAAACATAGCGGCTTCTTCAGTTTTTAAAAACTTTTTAAACGCAATTATTTTTAAAAAATAGCTCTCTTTAAATGACCTAGATCAAAAATTATTAATAATTAATATTCGTGGAATTAGCACGTGCTTTTAATATTTTTCGTAGGTCTGTGGACTTAGCGTTTTTGCAAACCACAAAATTACAACAACTTTAAACTACATAATGACATTTTTTGTTGTCGTAAATTTTGTATTTGTATAATGTTAACGTTTTGCATTAAAATCTCAATTTTGGAAAAAAGTGGACTTAGCGTCTGTGCGAATTATACTAACGATATAAGAAATAATATTTTAAGAAATCTGGTACTGAAGTGATTTGATGAAGTGGAAGTTTTTTTGAAATACAAAAGGTAAGGAAATATTCAAAACAAATATATTAATAAGCATTTCGGGTATAAATTTTAATTTTAATTTTTATTTTAATAACGCTTTCGCGTTAAATAAGAAATATAGAAATATATCGCTGATAGTAAACGTGTGTTTGCTTAAGCTAAAGTTTCTTAATTAAATAAATATTAGAAAATTTTTATGTAAATTTAAGTCAAAAAATCTGCGCCCTTTAGTTGAAACATTTTGCAGTATATTTTTTGTCGCATCAAATAATCAGAATTGTTGCGGTTATCAAAATATGTGTTTAAATGTTTTCATTGTTAAAGTCAAACTTGGAAATACTAATGACAGATGACATTCGTAGTATAATTTATGGATTCAAAAATCACCGTTCTCCACTTTCTTCTCAAACCAAGTGGTAGTCTTTCAAACACATAATATATAACTTGTTCAATACAATGCTAAACTTTCATTCCAGAAGCAGGAAATTAATCCAACCTCGTTGTTGAATGTCTGATTGATTCATAGTGTTATTAAGTGGTACTTGAATTACAAAGGTAATTAATAAGATTTATTTTATGACCGATGTGAATAAAAATTTCTGATTTGGGTGATATCGCAGGATATACGGTCTCTAACAATACTCCATACACCAGACAAGCATAGAATTTTTAAAGTTTTTGGAAATATGTACGTTACAGTTTTTCGAAATATGTACGTACAATAATTAATTTTTTTTTTTTAACTTTGAATTTAATATAAAAACCCAAAAATTTTTCATAGAGCAATGCGAATTCAAATTTTCATTTTTACAACGGGAATTATGTCCTTTGTCCTCAAAAACTTCTTTTATACAATTTTTCACGAAAAATGCCAAATTTGTTTATGTTTTCTGTCCTGTTCCACCATTCTATAACAATGGTTTTATTTGTTTTTGTTATACAATTTGCTTTTGTTTTTGCCATTATTTAGAGGTGTTTACTATCTCTTGAAAAAAACTTTACTTGATTTAGGGCCATTATTACAACTTGCCGTTAAACTTGGGTTTAGTTAAACGTACCTTTAGCTAAAGCGAACTGTAAAGTTACCTTTAACTTATTTTCGTTATTACAATTTACAGATAAAATTTTTTAAAAATATGGCAGTGCCGGAGCAATATCGATAAAACTGCTCAATTATACAAGTTTTTTTACGCAGTAGCAACCGCATTATTCGTTTCACTGTTGTATATGCTCATTTTGTTTAAATTTGAAGTTGCCATAATGAAAATAATATATAATATGGCAAATTCAAACATAAAGTTGGTACTCATAATAACAAAAACAATTTATCTGGCCGTTAAAATCCTCTTTTTAGTTAACGGTTGTAATAATAGCCCTAAGGGGCATTATGTTTTTCATTCTTATAAGTGGACAATAAGCTAGAAGTGAGCGTTTAGCTAAATAGAGGATCATTCTACCCGTAACTTTTAATGTTAAGTTTATGTTTGAACTTGCCATATTATATATTATTTTCAATATGGCAACTTCAAATATAAACAAAATGAGCAAATACAACAAAAAAGAGATGGCCGTCGTTGCCACTGCGTTTAAAAAACTTATTTTATTGAGCAATGTTATCGACAATGTTCCGGTACTGCCTTATTTTTAATAAAGTTAACAATATTTTATCATTAGGTTGTAATAACAAAAAGACTTTAAAGTTCACTTTAGTTAAAGTTACTTTTATCTAAACCCTACTTTAACTGCAAGTTGTAATAATGGCCCATAAAATGTGTTGTTTATCAAAAATATTTTCTCTTGCATGATGCACGGACAATTAGTTGAGCCAATGTAAATGGCGACTCTGTAGTGCAAAATAATTTGAGGCGCTTGTGAAACGTTCCAGAGGATGTGAAGAAGTCAGCGGTTAAAATAGAAAACAATTATTAAATGTCAAACACGACCTCAGAGAAGATGATATATTATAGTGTGTTCAATATAGAAAAGCAAAATAGAAAAGATTATGCGTGATATAGCAGTTAATAAATAAATATTTTTATAAAACAGACACATTCAGTTGATATATGCTGCCTTTACAAATATGTATTGAAAAAAAATTTACGGAAATGGGCCTGACAGCAAATGAGGTAAAACCAAATTCTGGTTTCCAACAAACAGAGTCCATAAAGCCCGGTCATTACGCGAATGTTGTTAACAGCAATTTTTAGAAAGCGATTGAAATCAATCAATCAATCATCTAAATACGACGTAATTTTAAAGATTAAACGAAAAAAATGCATGTACATATCTTTTTTTTTTCTGTTTTAATATGTAGTTTAACGACAAAAATCTCTCTTGATAGATAAAAATCATAGCGTAGAGAAATCTGATAAATGACTCTAAGATATGAGGATTTACAGAGACAGACGCAATAGTGCTTCGAGTTCGACAGATAAATTCATCATAAAAAATATTATGAATATCTTTGCTTTATGCTGACATATGCGTCCTTAGACGCATAAAAACACCACTATAGCGTCGGTTTGAATATGCTGTTAGTATGGGTGAAAATGCTACGTCACTGTTTGAAGACGTTCTTTTGTTGAGGAGCGCATGCCATCGAGGCAGTTATTATACTTACTCAAGTAAAGACCTGGGTTCTAAAATGTAGCCATTTAAGAAATATGAAAGGATTAATTTAAATAAATTGCATACAGGAGTACAAACTGATAAAAGTAAACCATTACTTCAAAATTGCCTTCCTCGAATCCACAGATAGTGCTCGTTTTTGAAATGTAAACATGTGATAATATGACCTGTTTTTCTAAAATTTAGTTAAACATTACAAATACAATTGGTTTAGGGTGCAGAACTTTTAAATTCAGTATAACATCAACACAGTTTCATTACAATGAACTTGTAGTAGATATTTAAATTCAGTTACTGAGTTAAACATTGTTTGTGATCTGGTGTGCAGGTGTTTGAGGTGTAAAACAATTTATTTTTATTTTTAATTTATATATACTTATTGGCAAGTAATCGTTTGCTGGTGTAATAAACTTTAAACGGGACTCTGTTTTAATAATGATGTCACCGGTGTAGCGATAAGAATTACTGGATATGAAACGGAAGCAGAACTGTTTGCTCAGTAAAGTTTTCTTCATTCCTCTATAAAAAAGTCGTAAATTTTCTTCAGAATTCGAAAATGTTTGTACACATTTCAATGAAATTTTCTACTTATAATTGTTTGCCTTCTTTGCCAATGCCGTCATTTTATTTTATAATGCCAATTTGCACCTGTAGTTAAGTACTGCTGCCTATTTATTTCGTTTTTTTTTCATTTTTTCTTCTTTTTTGTCAATGAAATGCAGTGTCTTTGTATGATATATTTGCAGTTATTGCGTTTCTTCATATTAGAAAAGTTTTACTGGTACTGAAATCGTTGTAAAGTACATTCCTAAAAACATTTCGGTTGAATTCTTTCAATTTAATATTATTGAATTGCTATAAAGTTTCATTGCTACCGCATATTACCACCATTACGTTTTTGGCCTCCAAGTTAATTCAATAACAGCTATTAATAATATTATAATGTTGATTTTATTCCATTTCTAGCATTTCGTGACTTCAGCTAACAATTCACGTGTCCTATTTCTCTTACAAATAAAAGAATATAAGAAATAAAAAGTTAATAATTTTAAATTGTTAGCCTGAGAGAACAAATTTTATGGAAGAACTATTCAAATTGACAGAAAATAGTTAAACGTCAAACTCTTTTACAAGAAAAATATTTGCTGTTTTTGTTAAAGATGTGTAATGGGAAATATTATGTAACGATAAACATCATATAACTGGGCGTCATATACCGAACCACATCAACATAAAATTAAAATTTTTGGCAATAAAACAATATTGGAAATATCCCCTTTAAGGAATAAAAAAAAATCCGGAAAATTTTAATTCCAATATGTTTTTGAATATATATAAGAACATTTTATTATTATTGGATGAAGAAGTACTGCGATCATATGGTCCATTGTCTTCCCCAGACTTTAGAGGGTATCCCTTTAATGCTTTTGTATAGACAGTGCCAGAAAACCGGCTATAAATCTCAGATTATTTCATTCCTTACGCATGACTCAAACCTCCTTTTATTGTAATTTCTCAACAAAAGTCTTAAATGCCTCAAACCCTCTTGGTTTGAGAAGAGTCTTTACCTCTCTATCTTTCTGTTGCTAAGTATGTATATCATTTCAAACATCCATCTTATTCCACAGAAGAGTTCTGGCTCCATCAACTTCATAGACGTTCCTCTCTTCGAAAGCTCGCCTGCTTACTCAATTCTTGTTTTTTTTTTCTTTTTCATTACTTATATATGAAATTTTCAATTCTTATTGAAATTACAATAACTCTATGCGACAAAAAAAAAAACCGGTAAGTGCGATGTGTAAACACATTACAAGTTCCCATCAAGTTATTAAGGGCAATGTGAAAAACTTGATGTAAACATTCGTGTACGAGGCATTTTGCTTCTCTTTCTATCATATGAATTATTTCGACTGTAAAACATATACCTAACCGGCTCACTCTTTCGCTGTTTTTAAATCACAGTTGACACATCAAAATTGTTGAAGAAAAGGTCACTGTTGACTAGTCAAACTTGATGTTAATTGTTAATACATACAGTAACACAATTTACTTACTATTGCATACATAACATTTTATAGTTTTTTTAAGCTGTAGAGTTGCATTTCCGACAATGCATCAATAGTGACGGTAAAATGACCGGTTATTTGAATATCATACTTGATGGCGTCAAATATTTTATTGGCAATATCTTTCAAAAACTAATTTAAGACAAATTGTGTGGTTTAGTAAAATATTTTAGAAGTGTTAAAAAATTAAAACTATGGAAAAAATTAATAAAAGGCAGATAATGTTAATAAATTAAAATAAGAATTTAAAAAAAATCTCAGATAAAAAATAAAATGAAACCAGAAATCAAAGTTCAATATAAAAAGACCAGTAAGTGTTTGGAAATGTAAGTATTTTTTCTGTGTGAATAATATGGCTATTATTTAATAAATCAAAAGCTATCACAGATAAAGTTAAGACTAAACGCTGAGGTGTGCTTCTACCATATCACTGGCAAGAAAGTGACGTCAAATTAATTTGGTTGTCATTTGACCGTCATTGTTCTGATAGGGTTGACAGGATGTTTCTGATATGCAGAACAAAAACATCTGTTCATTCCAAGTTTATTAGCTTGCTGTTTTTTTTTCGGTTAACAGAATACTTAAATTTGCGACTTTAACTTAAAGTACACTTTAAAAATATTTGGATTAAAAAATAATTGCACAATTCCTTCGAACGTATGTATTTTTACAACTTTTTTTGCTGATAAAAATCAAGCGCCCAATATTATCAAAAGAATACTCCGTAAGAAAGCTTGCGAGTTTTCTAAATTCATATTGTATTCTCAATAAAATGTTAAAACTTGTTGTGTATATTGCATGACTTAATTTTTATCTGGTTCTAGTTTTATTTTTTCAAAACAATTCTTGAAAATTCTCTTTCATAAAAAGGTTAAGTTGAAAATGTAATAAGAAAAAAGATTGAAACTCACAAAGTTGTGCGTTTGTTGTCATCAAACGTCAGCAAAATAAGAGAACTAAATTTGTTTTATTAACCTATAATGCCAGATGAAAATGTTTTAATATGTAAAAATGTGATACTATTAGCTGAGAAATGTTATCAAGAAACCGTTTGGGAACTGGGAAAATGAATAAGTTTTTATTTAATTTCTTTACAACTCTTTGCCAAAATATTTGGAAATAATACAAACTGTACTAATTAAGTTAAGTGAGAATTAATTTTTTGGTATTTTCAACAGGATGTTAAAAGATCTGAATAGAGTTGGTTTGTATTAAAAACTGTTAAGTATAAAATGGTAGATGAGAATAACTCTGAAAAATATCAAAACCTTTAATTAGGTGATTATTAGAACAATCCTTTCAACGCATTTATAGAGTTTTTAGATATTTAAGTGTAATTTAAACGTACTCATACACAATTATATAGGCGGTGACAAATGTTTTTTGACAATTTACAGTTGAATGTACTTATTACTATCAATTTTATGTTTCCTTACACAATCTAATCCAATACATTAAAAAGATTGTTTGTTTCCTGAAACGAATTTAATTGTTTGATGGTTGTTGATTCAATTTAAGTTTTATAAACTTTCCAAGGCATACAACCGTGTATGTGTAACTTATTATTCCATTTGAAGTTTACAGCAAAACAATATTTTTCCGGTACTTTTTGTGCCTTGGTTTCTAGTACTTCAAGAGTTGCGGCTTTATCAGCATAAAAGTAAACCAGGGTGTTGAATTTGGAAAAAAGGTTGTTGCCAAATGGATCTTTAAATTAATCGCTTGTTGGGCTTGCTTTATGATAAGTTGCGACATCTTATTAGAGCAAAATGCTGTTAATGGTTAGCTAACTAAATATAAGAAACAAAAATTCGGTCAGAATTACTGCTTAAACGAATTACATATTACTATTCACTGGACTAACATGTTGACCGATTAATGGACCTTCTTTCATTTAATTTCACAATTCACTTCTTTCAAAGTAAATTTCCGTAACTTGAAAACGAGCGTTAAACGATTCACGGTGACCAAAACCACACATTACTGAACACAAACATCAACACTTTTGAACACTACACAACTACACAACACTATCGATATCGATATTTCTTATGCAGATAAAAAAACACCCGATAGAAACTGAATAAATTATGATAAACAAAAAACTATAAGATGTCGTCGTAGTCTAGTAGGTAGCGCGTTGGCTTATTAGACGTGCGGCCACGGTTCAAACTCGTTGTCAGACATTTCGAACAAAGTAAAATCTGCAAAAATAGTTCTTCGTGACTTCCTCTCAGCAGATTTGTGGCAAAAACTCTGAGATCAAATAAAATTGCCATGGAAATTCTCAAAAATCTTTCCTTCGGAGTCGTCTTTAAACTATAGGTCTCGTCACTTATGTTTAAAAGCAACACGCACAACATTAGTAGTGTGAGAAGCTGACTGAAACGTTGTAATGACTACTTATGTTATGTATGTATGTAAGCAAAAAATTGGTCAATATTATTAGAAAAGAATCACAGCAATAATGAAAGTAGTACCAAAGAATATGGATATATAGAATACGCAGCATGTAGAAGTAAAATTTCTTATGGCGGGTCGTAACATTACGACCCGCTCTCACCAAAAATTTTTTAAAAATCATTTCTGGGTGAGGGGAGAGGAAGACAGAAGGAAAATGAACACAAACAAAGAGCGTAACAATGTGTTGCTCTCATCGTACGTATGTACATGTGTATGTATTCTTGTGTTTTTGATTTAGTTGTCGATCAGACTGCGACAAGAACAGATGTTTGGCGGATGCTTTATCATTTTATTTCAGAATAACACTCGAAGAATATTTTGTGTTAAAAATGTCATTAGCTCGACGTATTTCATTCTTTTATTTTGTCTCATAGTATAATTTTTTTTTCAATGCTTTCGAATGCTCGTTTTTTTCTTTTAGTAACAAATGGTTTTTTTATTCTTTTTATTTTTATAAAAAACATGGCCTAACTTTTAAGCCAAAGCTTTTAAACTTCTTTTAATTTTAATTATTTTATTTTATCTTTATTTATCTAAAATTATTTAGCCAAAAATAGACAGCTTTACATATGTATGTTGATGAAATGAAAATAAAAATAGAGTATATTACTAACACTTTTATATGGCCGTAAATAAATAAATTCTCTCAACTTATTTTCTCTCTCTCACTCACTAATCCATAACCATAGGCATGTGTTAACCTAGAGGAAAATTGTTAGTAATATTTTCAAGTCTACTTATTAACCCAATGATATGTATATGTGATCGGAAAATATTGAAAAATTGTACTGCATTAAATCCCTAAAGACACCGAATATAACTTGGCAAGTATTCTTCCAAAAATCGAAATCATTTCTCATTGATATTAGTGAATACTACTGTGATATTTCTTTGGGTGTATAATTGAAGTCTGAAAAAAGCGACATGAACCTTCTTCTTTAAAAGCTGAGAAGATTTTTACGCTCTTTTTAACGAACATTCTTGATGTTCGTGTCCTATGTGTGTAAAAAGCCGAAGATGTTTTTACCCTGAGGGACATTGGTGCCGACGTCTGTTTTTAACACCAGAAAAATAAATAAAAAAGTGGTCAAACAACAAAAACGCACGATGAGAACAATGCATGATGAGAACAACGCATTGTTACGCTCTTGGTTTCTGTAACCTTCCCTTCTATCTTTCCCCCCGCGTCATGAAATATTTTTGAAAAATATTCCAAAATATGTTAAAATGCACATTCTTTATACTTTATTTTCTTTGGTAGTACTAACTACTAAGCAGTTTTATTTTATCAATTACTGTATTATCTGCTTTCTTAAGTGTATATTGATGATATAAGAGGTTATAATTCAAGCTTACATTTTATAACTATGAGTACATACATATCGCGTGAATATGAACCTGCCCTCAGTCATTGTCTTAATCTCTACCGAGAACTTGCCGATTGTTTTTATTTATTTTTATTATATCGATTTGCCTTGCACAAGGCGGTAGGTATTCTTCCTCGACTAAGTGGATCCTTTAAACGGCATTTCCTGCGCTTTTATTTAGTGCCCATCGGCATTTATTATTATATTATTATAGATTACGCCTACAGTCGTTGAACTGACTCTTGACCACCAGATCCACAGAGTTCTTCGGAGATATTTATTTATAAAAGCTTTCAACTTATAGATATGTATATCGATAGATATCATGTTTCAGATAAAGACTAACATGCTGCGAAAGTAAGGTTAAATTCCATACAAGCCTTAATCTACCGAATGTTTGACTTGCTTTTTAACAAGTGTTCGACATTAACATTCGCTGTCCGACTGTCATTTTTGTTAAGAATTATTAAATTGTGGAGTGATACCTAAACATTTTGTTAGGCGGTTTTTATTGTCAGAACGATTTCCTCAGGTACCTCTGTCAATCTAAAAGAATCCGAATGTATCGCTTGTTGAGTTATTGGAGTTCTGATAAAAGCAAAAAAGTATTTAACCTTGCAGGTCGATATATAACTAAACTAATATTTCAGCTTTGTAATGAAGCAATCAAATTAAAAAATAATAACAAAAGCTGTCGGTTCTAAAATACCACTAAAATAACGATTGCAAATATTGTTTACGCTGAAATACTTTTTATTTGCTTCATCAATAAATAAATAAATATTAAATATACAATTAATATACAATAATAGTAATTAAATTTATTTACGAGTAATTATTTGCATTAATAGGACTGAATTCATTTATGTACGTTTTAATTTTTGTAAATTCGTTTTTGTAGATAATTTTTGTCTTGTAGCATTTGTAAGTTTCATTTTAAATTAAATGTAGACGCTAAATTAAAATTATTTTTTTAATAGTTTTCGCGAAAAGATGCATTTCGTAATTTAAATTTACTTTAAAAAATTCGTTTATATGCACCCGCCTTGTGACAACTTCCTTTCCAAAATTTGTCCTGTTCACTGGATTTCGCGTTCGTGGGGTTGAACGTTTCTGGATTTATTTTTATGGGGATATGTTAAATCATTGAATTATGCTGACAAAAGAGTTACTGGGAAAAGTAGCAAAAAATTTAGCAGCGCAACACAATTCCATATAATGCTATGGTTTCATTCTCCTCGAGGCAGAGGCTACACTCTGTCCCATACAGAAGGCATAAAGAAATGATTCATCGCAAACTGAGATAGTTATTTCTAATAGAAAACTTACAATTCACCAATGTTCGCCTTTCGTAATTTGTAAAGCTCTTCTTCTTCTACTCTGGCCTGTTGCAGGTCTCGGCCGAGTCAACGATCAGAGTAGCTAATGTTAAAATATGACTTTTAACTATGCATATAAAGTCTTCTGTGGATCCCTCTCCTTCTACAATAATTTGATTTTCCTAATCCGGTATGTGCAGTAAGCTAAATGTAAAAAACAAAAAACGCGATACTCTTTCCTATAATTTTACTTCTTTAGACCTTCATTTATGTGTATTTGTGTGCTAAGTTAACTTGTCATGTTGTACTCAATTTCAGAAGATCAAGAATTCTCGACCTGTGCGAAATTCACAAAATCAAAAAATAAATTTGTAATTCATATATATGTACGTATATGTATTTAAAATCAAAGCATTAACAATAGAAATTAAGGATTTTTGCGCTAAAAAAAAAAAAACTTAAAATGCAGCACTGCCAGATAAATGAGGCAGCAAATCGTCAAATATTTTAGAAAAAATCGTCAAAATCGTCAAAGACGTTTATTAAAATCGTCAAAAAAATCGCCAGAAAAGTAAATAAATAAATTAAAAGATTTTAAAAACCAAAATTATTTCTATTGTAGTAAAACATATAAAGTCAATGTATGTCCATATGTATCTGAGTTCAAAAATAAAACATTTAAAAAACATTTTTTAGAAATTAAAAGCTAGCGTCCCTTATCTTCATTTATTCATTTTTTTTTTAAATAATGGAGAAATTTTATATCATTTTCAGGAAAAAATTGTTTAAGGCTTAAACAATCTATCCCAGTGTTGTTTATTGACACATAAGCGCAGCAATTATATTGCATCATCTTAATCTACGGGTGGTGTAAATGTTAGGGATTCAGAAGGTCTTGACATTCTGAGCATGAAAATTCATTCAGTTCCTTCTTATGATCTTATCATCTTATCTTACTATTTGCACTATTTATAACCGACCGAGCATGCAATACAAATCTATAGTAACTCATTGGTGCATCGTTGCAATGTGGTTTGAGTTTCACTGTTCTGTCACTACTACAATAGGATTTTGCTCGAACGAAATAAAGGGACTTGTTCCCGAAAATCATATATTTCTACGTAACTCTCGTCTTTCTCGGCCAGGACATCCATATGTGGTCGATTGGCCAATGGATCGCACACTGCGTTTTTTAGTCGGACTATTCGTATGTGGAACTCAATTCCTGCAGAGGTCTTTCCTGTTACTTATGGTATTAAAATATAAACATAAACACTGTTCTCTCTTTCCTTCTTCCCATAACATATTTTCATTTATTTGAATTATTATAATCTATATAGCACAACAAGATACTAAATCTTATAAGTGACATTGTTCCAAACACAATGCCATACATCCCCTATTGGTGTTGGTCGTACGAAAAAAAAAATAACGGCGCTTGCATTTGTTCTTCCGATGGTAAGATTAGAAACTATACTCGAATTTTTAAAACAACAAGTGATAAAAACAACAAAAGTGATAAAAACGACAAGTAATAACTTATTCTCACTTACGAGGTTATTTAGGACTTGTAATTTTTTGGCTTTTAAGGGATTAAAAAGGAATAAAATACAAAAAAATCATCACAGGTATTCGAAAAAAACTTAAAAATATACTACTTTACTCCTTGTAATTACTAACATAAATTTACAATAGTAAAAATTGCAAAGTAAATACAAAACTTAAAGTGGCTTTCAATGTACTAAAGTAAAGAATATGATGTAAATTTTTAATTTCTAAAAATCGTCAATATAAGGGCATAAATCGTCACATCGTCAAAATGATATTTTTGGAGCCCAAAATCGTCAAAATGACAGCAATGGTCATCAGTGTGTTTAGTGAACATATTCCAATTAACCGAACACTTTCTGTTGATATTTTACAACAAAAAAAAAAAAAAAAAAAAAAAAAAAAAAAAACCAGTTGTAGAAACAACCAGCTGTTTTGTTTACCAGCTGTCAAATGAATATTGATAAGCAACTTAACTGCGTATATTATTATGCCTGAACACTTAAAATATGATACTCAATAAACCGAATATTGACTTAATAAAAGTGCATATCTGAACGTAGTATAAAGTAATTTCGACGTTGTTTTGTTGCTGTTATTGGTATTGTTTTTACTTTTTTTACTCACAGATCTAGAAAGAGAATGCTTATAGAAAAAAAATGTGTGTTAATACTTTGTTCCTTACCAAGTAACTGCTTATGACTTCACAATTGAAGAAAATACGTAATTTTTGTACGTTGGTTTACTCAGCCCTCCACTATCAGTTGTGTGGTTTTACAGCTTGTTCCATTTCTATTGTTTTTCTTTCATGTTTTACTTTTTTTTAATAATTTTTCATTTCATTTATTTTGTTTCCCATTCTTTTTGTGTTCAACGTAAATATAAGAAAACCATCCCTAGAGCATAGTATAACAAGCTGACAACTTCCGTTGAGTATTTTATATGTACGTGTTTTAATATAATATTCTAGTATGTGCTCTCATTGTTATTGTATTTGTTCGTCTTCCTGTGAATTTTGATTACAAACAAAACAACTTTTTAAGAAAATCTACAATATTTTCCAATAAAATTTTGAATGTTGCCAACAAAAACTCAGAAAATTTAAGTAGAGATTTAAGGAGAAATTTACGACAATATCTTCCAAGTGATATCTGAATAATCCCTCAAGAGATGGGGTAACTTTTAAAGCGTCACTAGTTAGATCCCAAACTTATAACGTCTTTAGATAAACTTTTATTATATGTAAGCATCGGTCGAATAGAAGTTGCAAGTTCAGCAAACTCCTTAAGGTTCCCAAGATTGATAATAGAAACAACTATATCTACTAGTGTTTTCAAGCGCATATTTGTCGAGTACTAAGCTCTGAGGTATTTTATTAGGGTTTAGTCGATTAATGATCGTTTAAAAACACAACAATAGCAGGCACGTGGTTCAAAATGTATGTACACTAGCTGTAACTTACGCGTGTTGCTGCGACACCAACTAAAATAAATTTGAACGAAAGACATTAAATTTGAAGGAAGACAATTAATTTTGAATCATTTTATTGATCTTGTTTCCCGTTGTCCTGATGATTCAGATGAACTGGCCTGAGTAGTACGCATTCGATCAGTTTCTAATCTCACTTCTCGTTGTTCAAGTGGTTCAAGCGAACGGGTCTCAGCGGCATGTACTCGAAGATTTTCCACTCTCAATGCTCGTCTGATTCTGAGGCTCGTAATGCTATTTTCTTCCGTGCTTGAGGTATAGGTCGACCAATTGCTTGTCATTCATTTTGAATAATTTTAGTGACGCCATCCATCGGAAATTAATCGCACCAACCTCCGTCGATTCATGAGCAACAACTTTGTTAAAGAATGCACAGTTTACGATTTAAGTCATTTTAAGTAATTTTCAGTGGCACCACCTGTTGGAAATTGCTCATACCAACTTAGAAACCTTCGTCGGCTTATGTTTACGTTTAGCCGTCTATAGACTTCAAACAACAATTGAAAAATTGTTGGAATCAATATGCTGAGAAGTTTGATTCAATATCTGGAATGCAAGTGGACAACCTACGGGTAGGTGAGTTTTACGGTTAAAAATTGAACTGATTTCAAAGTATCTCTGGATTTATCATCAGACCACTCGCGAACTATTTTTACGCTCATACTACAAACGATGGCATCGCCCCTCACGAATATGAGGACACGTAAATGTATTAACTTGATTAAATATACAGAATATATTAGCGTGAAGAATTCAATAAGGCGCAACTTCCATACATTTACTGTATTGATGTTGAAAGGCTTATAGAGAGTGACAACAGAGCAAATTATTCCAACAAAAAATCATTCTTAATGAATTAGCGAAACAGTTCAGAGAACACATTGTGGCATGCTATCGGGAAACTTATACGACCTTTCATATTCAACCCCCTTTACGAAATGCAACTCATGGTTGGGTGAGACATGATGCTTAAAAAGGTAATCTATTCGTCAAACATCTGAAAACGATCTGAATTTCTCACTTAAGTAACAACACGAAAAATTTGCATCCTCTGCTAGTGTACCTCCACTATCTATTGCCGAAATCAATCAATAATGCCGTTATTATAGACAAAGCTAGTAATAAAATGCTTATTGAACTGCCTCGTGGAGCATCTAAGACTCTGCTCTAAATCTTTAATACAATTTTGCGTGTGAAATATTATCATCAACAATGGAACGTTGCACTAGTTAAAACGATACCTTATGCTGTAAAAATTTGTTTTTATTTTTAAGATTTGAACAATTATTGTTATTTCAATAAGTATTTAAAATTCAATAAATAGATTGTTTAAACTATAACAGGTGTCAAATTAAATTATAATTTCAATTTGTGTGAAAATGCATTAACACAAATACACATTGGAATCACAAAAAAATCAGTTTCGAAAAAAATGTGACTTAGGGCCTTTCTAAATGAGACCAACGATATGTAAAGTTCATAAGCAGGATGATGGCTCTATACCATTTATATTAATTTATTTAATATTAGTTAAACTGTCAATTTAATGGTACTTCATTATTGCCTTTCCTTCGTTCCACTTAAATGTGTATATTATTCCTTAACCTTTATATTTTTATTTGCTACCTTTTTGCAAATTTCTTTTAATTGCATGTGTTCTACATTTTCATTAAAGTTAATACATACATACCTCGCTTTACGTCGTTTCGTTTTGCTTTTTTTCGTACTTTTTTGCTTTTTTTAGTACTAATTTTCACTGTGCGTCGTTATATTTTCGAAGGGTTCGAGTTTTTAATTTTTATTTTCAAATTTTTTGAAAATTCCTTTCTTTCTTCTAAAGGATGGCACGACTTTTGTTTCTAATTGGCTTCGCCCTTTCTTACTGAAAATAAAACAGTTTTATTTTCACATTGTTTTTCTAATTTTAGAGTTCAGTTTCAATTAGTGTGTTATAAATCAAGTGAATTTTTTTTTTATTTTAATTTAAATTGTTTTTTTGTATGTATGTAATAAAAGTTTATATTATTTTTGTTTTCTAAATGTTTCCTTTATTCAATTTTCGTTTTAAAAGTAGTATTTTCGTAACCCTGGAACCTATCATCGATCTTTACATGATTCGCTATAGAAAATTACAATTCACTTTGCATCGTTTCAATTTGCGTTGTGTTTTCTTTTTTTTTTTTTTTTTTTTTTTTTGGCAACGTAACCAATACGCAAAGTGAGGTATGGGTGTACTTAGTTTCGTTTTTATATTTATCTTATTATTTATTAACATTGAAGTGGCAGGCAAGCAATGCAATGTATTTAAGCGTTCATACTTATTTCGAAGTCTATATAAACTTGTCAGAAGTTTGTAAAAGTATTAGTGCTTTCACCTACTTTCGTTGTATTATTATTAAAATAGTATTATTAAAATAGTATTAAAATAATATTAAAATAGAATAATTCAGATTACATAAAAATTTTGTTCTAAAGCGTGTAATAGCGTTACCACTTCTTAACGATGGAAAAATATTGTTACGAAAATGGAAACGGTGTAATATCATTTTACATTAAAAAGCAAAAGCAACAAAAACAAAGACCATGAGTAAGAAAGAGAAGGGGATAGATAACGAAACGCAGCATAAGCGAACGCAACAACAAACAACGTGAACAAAATACACAAACAACAATGCAGTCGCGATAGAATTCTCGAGAAGGCGACAACAAGAACCTTCTGCTTCAAGAACGTTCATAAGACTTTTTTTTTTTCTCTTTAAATTCTCATTTATTAATTATTACAACTAGTTATTATAACTAACAAGTAATTTACTTCCAACATTTAAATACATTTAAATTATTATTAAATACAAATTTAAATAAATATAAACTTTAATTTAATATATATTTATGATGATATTACGTCATCAAGCCAAAAGAGAGCTTCTAATTAGGTCGGATTATTTAAATACATTTAAATTATTATTAAATACAAATTTAAATAAATATAAATTTTAATTTAATATATATTTATGATGATATTACGTCATCAAGCCAAAAGAGAGCTTCTAATTAATTCTTTTAAGTCTGCGTTCCAAACCAATGGGATCAGCAAGAGATGATGCTTCTGAATTGACGTGGTCTCTGAGTCGGATGTTATGTTTTGTTGCAATGTTTTCAATCTCTTTTTTAACAGTATTTACACCAAGGTCACGACGTAAATCACTTGTGCGTATATACCATGGTGCGTTTACGATGCATCTGAGTACTTTTTTCTGAAAACGTTGAATAATAGTTATATTTTGCTCGCTTGTGCATCCCCACAATTGTGCTCCATAAGTCCATATAGGTTTTAATATTTGATTATATATTAACAATTTATTTTCAATAGACAGTTTGTATTTCCTCCCGATTAACCAGTTTAGCTTCTTCCATTTTAGTTGTAGTTCCATAATTTTAATTTTAACATGCTCATTCCAACGTAACTTCGCATCCAGTGTCATACCATTATATTTTTCCGTATTTGAATACGGTATTTGTATACCGTCCATGAATATAGGGGTACCTAAAGTTGATTTATTTGTAAAGTCAACATGTGTTGACTTAGAACTGTTTAATTTTATGCGCCATTTTCTAGTCCATTCTAAGACCGAGGTAAGTGCGTTTTGTAACTTATGTTTCGCCTCATTTTCAGTTCTGGCAACTGACAAAATAGCCGTGTCATCGGCAAATGTAGCCATAGTCGTTCCTGCAGCTTCTGGTATATCACTATACTATATATACTATACGTTCATAAGAATGATTTTGTGGACATATAAAAAGGCAAGACAAAGCAGACAACCAGTAGTAAGAATTCAGTGGTTAACCGTTGATCGTCGTGGTTAAAAGACCGCTGCTATACAGAGCTAACGAACAAGTGTTGTTGTTTATAAAAAGGTTGTAAGCAAGGAATAATAACGAGTAATACACATTATTGTTGTATCATCAAGTTCTATATAGTGGCACACAAAGATAGTGCGAGCAATAATGTATTTAATTGGAACTAAACACAAATTTATTTATATTTTGTTTGCTATCAACGAACTCATATTCTAAACATTTTTAAAAAGGTAAAAACTTAAAAATATTTTTTGTAGTTTGATGTCTTGCAAAAAATCTTTAAAAATGAGTGCGATTTTTAAAATTCATACCAAAAAATTTTGTGGTTTTACACGGGGTAAGCCTAAAATTGTATATTTTTATTTTTGTTAGAGAAGCGATATTGAGAAAGGTAACTTATTTGTTGAGTATCTAAGAACCCTCTTCACTCCAATTTTCGGTAACGACTAATGACAGATATTATTGTTTCAAATTAAATTACACTACGAAGAAACAGCATTTCCGGGAAGTACAGTTTAGTTTAGTAGTTTTTTTCGAAGAAACTTTACTTTCGAGGCACGGTTTACTTGTGGAATAATAATGTGAACATTTTTTTTATCAAAAAAACAGTGTATGTATGATTCACCATAAGTGGTGATTTTGATTTCAATGACAAATAGTGTCCCGGCGTATAATGCGCAAGAAGAGCATTCAAAATTGAGGGAAGTTTAAAGCGGATTTTGTGTGCCAGAAATGAAGTTTAATCGATTTAATAAGAAGTTATTTTTGCATCGAATTATCACTGGCGATGAAAAATTGATTCATTACGACAATCCCAATCGGAATAAATCATATTTGAAGTACGAGCAATGAACAAAATATACGATATTTTGTTCGACAAAATATAGTAGAACATTCATTTCGCCTGGATAATGCTCAGGATTTGGTAGGATCAGATGTGTGTAATCCATTAAGGGCTGTTAAAACCGGGCTAAAAAAGAGCTGTATAGACAACAATTAATTCGTTTGAATTGCATTTGTGGGCAATAAACATAAATATGCAACTAGACACGAAGCCGTAATAATCCATCATAACAACGTACGCCCACATATCGCGACCTTGATCAAAAATTTTTCTTTCACTAGAAAAAGAAAAAAATATTAATAAATACTTTAAAAAAAAGGAAAAAAAATAATATAAATAGGATTAGTATCAGTGCTTAGATATGTTTAGTTTTTTAAATATTTATTTTTTTTTTCTATATTTATTGTGTTTTTATGTAATCCAAGATTTGTGATAAAGGATTGAATATTATCGCGAAAGCCAAAAAAAGAGAGACTAAAATTAGGCATGATTGTAAACTAGTCGCCATTGGCTAAGGGAGCTCCTAAGGTAAACGAAGTTTTATTTGTAGATTATAATTATTATGCGGAATCTTTTTTCTATTTCACAAATTGAGGTGGTAGGATAAGAAATATATTTGTGTTTAGTTTTAAGTAAGCGTTAAGGAAATGTGGAAAAAAATAAATGTGTTTATAATGTGAAAATATTTTGTGGTCACTAAAAGTATACCCATGTTCCGCCTTGTGTTTAGTGTTAATACGTCATAGAAATGACATTACAATGCTGCTAACAACAATTCAGAAATTCTGAAAAAGAATCCGCTACAGACAAAGCCATACCCATAGCGCAGCATAACAAGTTATCCGATTATGTCACCAATAACACTATGCGACAAAATATAAGAAAATGAAATAATGACATGATGTATGTTATGAGTTTTTTTAGTAGAACTCAAAATATTTTTTTTTGTATTTCTTGAACCCTCCACACTTGTTTTATTTTACAAAAACTAATTACTAAAATTTAAAAATGTAAACATTCATAGTAACAAACTTTAATTAAAAACTATAAAATAAGTTTGAGCGACTATCAGCACTCGGCTAATGTTTGCGCTAAGCGAAATAATAATATCTGTGAAAAATGCAAATGTTAACCGACTTCTAGTACATAGCCTTACAAGCGTGAAAATGGCAAATTTTTCAATAAACAGTTAAGATTCATCCAATATTTTTAACTTAAAGTTCATTTGATAAGAAGACATATATGAAATATATAACACTACTATTTAAATAATAACTACGGTCATTTTTGTCCTATTTTATCAAATTTGATTTTGATTTTTTTATTTATTAGATTATTTTGAGAATCTTAGCCGCTTTTAAACTAAGAATATCAACGCAATCTAATTCATGTAAAAATAAGTAAACCTTCTCCTATTGCAATATCATGATTTCTTATTTCTTACTGAAAACAAACTTTTACAATCCCTAAAGACTGTTAATCTGGATCCCAATTTGAATTTGCATCGTGATTACGTTCCAAAAAACACGACGCAAATTGAAACGACACAAAGTGAGTTATGATTTTCTTTAGGAAATCATATAAATATCGAAGATATGTTCCAGGGTCACGAAAATACAACTTAAAAAAAATTGAACAAAATAAAATTAAAAAAAAAATAATATAATATTTTATCAAATACTCACAAAACACAAAAAAAATCTAATTAAATTAAAATAAAATAAAAAATTCACTTAATTTATAACACACTAATTGAAACTGTACTCTAAAATTAGAAAAACAAGGTGAAAGCAGTTAGAAAGGGAACACCAAGACTTTATAGCATGGCGCAGTTAGAAACAAAAGTCGTGCCATCTTTTAGAAAAAATAAAGAAATTTAAATCTAGAACCCAAAACAACGCAACTTCGAAAATCGAACGACGCACTATGTGGCATTTTGCCTGAAAACCGGGCCAAAATTAATAGAAGTGTTTTATAAGTTATGGCTGGAATTTTTTGATAGTGTTAGTGATAATTAGACCCAAGGATGAACCCAACTGATTTTGGTTCAAATCGGTCCGTGACTTCGCCTAGCCCCCATACAAATTCCCCTCGAAATTGCACTTATTTACACATAATTATGGTAATTATGCAACAATCATGGATCAGTTCTGTGTACTAAGAAATCGTGGTGTAAAATTTGGTGAAAATCGGATCACACTTAACCCTAGTCCCCATATAATTCACGTTTACGCTTATAAATGGCTTAAAAACATCGGTATCGTGATGAAATTCGGTATGAACGTGTATTTTGTAAATCTAAATCATATTACCAAATTTTGTTATGGTCAGGCCATAATTGCCCCTTGGTCCAAATTAGGGCCACTTAAGAAAATGTGTTAAGCAATTATAATTGGCTTAAAAATTGTATTACCTCGATGAAATTCGACATGAACATGTTTAATATGAATGTGAATCATTTATAATCACATTTTATTATGATCGGATCATAAGTGCCCCTAGGTAACACATACGGTCCATTAAGAAAATCAAACATACATCTCATATTGTTATAATAGTCGATACATACATAATTGGTCATTACAACCCTTCAGTCAGGATTACGACCTAGTTTCTCACACCACTTATGTTGTGTGTGTTAATTTTATACATGAGTGGCGGGACCTACAGTTTAAAGTCGACTCCGAACGACAGATTTTTGAGAAACTTTTCATGGCAATTTTATTTGCTCTCAGAGTTTTTGCCAGAAATCTGCTGAGACGAAGACGCCGAAAAATACTTTTTGTATTTTATTTTGATGTCTGGCCTGGGGCTCGAACCCTGGCTTTTCGTCTAATAAGCCAACACACTACCTACTAGACCACGTCGATATACTATGTAATTAAGTTTTTAAACTTCTATGATATTTAATATTTATTCATAATATTTATTTTACATTATTTAATACTTAACTTAAAAATACTTAAAAAGTGAAACTAACTACAATCGTTAAAATCGTTATCATTTTCATAATCAATATTAGGAAGGATTAATTTAATAGTATCTGATGGAAATGCTTTTCTATTCCTTCGCGATTTTTGTGTACAGCAGCTTATAAAAGGGTCACTGCTTAAAAGTAACCTATTCAGGACAGCTCGATTGGCATCGCTTCTACGGAATTTCCTCGCATAATTCGTACGCCATATGGTTTTATTGCCAAACTTTTCTTTGTCCTGAATGTAGAGAGTTCATATTTTCTTGTGGTATATAACATTAAACTACTAAAAACTACTTTCACCTTTAAAATCCTTATCTATTTTTTACGGAGGGTAAAAAAATGTGAAATTTTTATTATTTTTAAATTTTTAACGAATATTTTTAACATTAATATATGAGATATATATATAAAAAAAATAAAAGTACCAGTTGCTCATACCTTTCAAATAAAAAAAATCAATATAAAACCTCTATTCGTTTAGCCACAAAAAATATCATATAAACCTATTAAAATTTCAAAAAAACACCAAAAACGCATTTATTTTTCTTCACTTTCCTGACTTTGACATCGTCTCAAATCTACAAATCTCTACTTAAAGTCGTGAAAATTCAGTATACAATGCAGAATTTTGTTGTCTGTTGAACAAACTCAGTTTCTTAAAATTTTTTAAATTCATTTTTGCCTTTTTGGCCAGCTTTTCAGGGTAAATGCCACATAGTGCGACGCACAGTGTAAATTAGTACTAATTCAGAAGCGACGCAACTCCGAAAAAATGAACGACGCAAAGTGAGGTATGCGTGTACTCAAAAATGTTATTGCAGGGGGGCAACGTAGCAATTCATAATAATTTTTACTCAAAAAATCGGTTTATATCGTAAATTATTGATATAATGTCATCATATCCCACAGAGGGTTTTAATCGAAAACCACCAATTTGATAACTTTCGTTTACTAAAAACTAAAATTTTAGAAGAAAAATTTGTGAAAATACTACAAAGAACTTAATCAGTAGTATGAAATATAGCATATTTAGTTTAATTTGAACTCAACGTAACACGGTGTTCAGATATGCACCTTTATTGCGAAATCGCAATAAACGTAATTATTGAGCTTAATATTTCATATAAGGTTTCAATTAATAATTGCGCTATAAATACGCAAATTGTTATAATATTGAGTAAAACCAAAGAATATGGATATAAATAATACGCATTATGTAGAAGTAAAATTTCTTATGGCGGGTTGTAACATTACGACCCGCTCTCACCAAAATCTTTTTAAAAATCATTTCTGGATGAGGGGAGAGGAAGACATAAGGAAAATGAACACAAACAAAAGAGCGTAACAATGTGTTGCTCTCATCGTACGTATGTACATGTGTATGTACTCTTGTGTTTTTTGATTTAGTTGTCGATCAGACTGCGACAAGAATGCGGATACTTTATCATTTTATTTCAGAATAATATTCGAAGAATATTTTGTGTTAAAAATGTTCTATGTCATTAGCAGGGAGTATTTTATTTTGTCTCATAGTATAATTTTTTTTAAATGCTTTGGAATGCTCGTTTTTTTTCTTTTAATAAAAAATGGTTTTTTTATTCTTTTTATTTTTATTTATCTAAAAAACACGGCCTAATTTTTAGCCCAAAGATAGATAGCTTTATATTCTTTTAATAATAAAATCGATTTTTTATTTTATTTTTATTTATCTAAAATTATTAAGCCAAAGATAGACAGCTTTACATATGTATGTTGATGAAATGAAAATAAAAATAGAGTATATTACTAACACTTTTATATGGCTGTAAATAAATAAATTCTCTCAACTTATTTTTTCTCTCTCACTCACTAATCCATAACCATAGGAAACTGTTAACCTAGAGGAAAATTGTTAGTAATAATTTCAAGTCTACTTATTAACCCAATGATATGTATATGTGATCGAAAAATATAGAAAACTTGTACTGCACTAAATCCCTAAAGACACCGCATTTAACTTGGCAAGTATTCTTCCAAAAATCGTAATCATTTCTCATTGATATTAGTGAATACTACTGTGATATTTCTTTGGGTGTACAATTGAAGTCTGAAAAAAGCGACATGAACCTTCTTCTTTAAAAGCTGACAAGATTTTTACGCTCTTTTTAACGAACATTCTTTATGTTCGTGTCCTATGTGTGTAAAAAGCCGAAGATGTTCTTCCCCTGAGGGACATTGGTGCCGACGTCTGTTTTTAACACCAGAAAAATAAATAAAAAAAAGTGGTCAAACAACAAAAACGCACAATGAGAACAACGCATTGTTACGCTCTTGGTTTCTGTATCCTTCCCTTCTATCTTTCCCCCCGCGTCTTGAAATATTTTTGGAAAATATTCCAAAATATGTTAAAATGCACATTCTTTATACTTTATTTTCTTTGGTAAAACTTAAAATGCAGCACTATCATATACACTGTGCACATATTACAATTAACCGAACAGATAAAAAAAAAAAAACTGCGTATATTATTATGCCTGAAAACTTAAAATATTGTACTCAAGTAACCAAATATTGACTCAATAAAAGTGCATATCTCAACATAGTATAAGCAAATTAACAAATAAATTTGTGAGTTTTGATTTTTTACAAGGAAAAAAAAGTAAATTCACCTTATAAGTATGAAACGCTGAATAATGGATTACACAACAACAATAATAAAGATTATAAATATAGGATTTCCTAAAACTAAGACATATATGCAAATCTTGAAAAATATTGAAGTTATATTTTAAGAGATATTTGGAAAATAGAAATGACCTTATATATGTGGGACACACTGCATTATGGCGTTATTGAAAGCAAACATAACCGGCCGATGGTTTTAGATTTCAGTCGGAAAAATGGTTCAATCAATTTAGAATAAAAATGAAAATTCCACATTTCGGCAAAATTGGCACAAATGAAGTTACAACTATTTGAAATTCATTGGCTTATTGGTTGAAACTCTTGCTATTCTAAAGCTAATATGGTGTTATGGTAAACAGTTATGGGGAACTGTCTCAGCGTGTTATGTAGAAAAAGGTCAAAGGCGCAAAAATATGATATTAAAAATGATTACAGCAGCACCTGGGTATATCAAAAACTTTAACTACGTTAAGACCTTTATATGCCAAGAGTCAGAAAAGAGGCTGCAAAATATTCGGAGATATACTTTAACAAACTCGTTGTATTTTTCAACAAAAATAATGCTGCAGCTCTCATCCTGGTATAAATAACGATTTATCTTCTAATAAAATCAATTGTAAAATTTTTATTTATTTCTGGTGTTGATCGGGTCTAAGGGATTTGTTGTTAGTTTTAAGCTTTGAACAATTATTGTTATTTCAATATGTATTGAAGATTCAATAAATAATGAAATGCAAATAGAAATAAAAAATAATTTAAAGCTTTAGAAAGAACATCTGAAACAAAATCCACATTTCTCACTCTAAGAACAAAAATTTACAAGTTTTGCACAAATTCCATGTACATATGTATTTATGTATTTGTTTGGCTTTGGACATGTATGTATATGGGAAGTTTTTGTTTGTGTTTATTTACAAATAATGAAATTAAATATTTATTGTAGTCAAAAGCATTTAAAAAAATAACTCAAAAAACATAAAAATTAAATAAAAAATATTAAAATATGTTAAAAAAAATTAAGTAAAAAATGTAAATACAATATTTGCAGAAGCATAAATTAAATATATAAATCAAAAGCAAACACTAAATATTTGCTTTGAATTATTGCCAATAAAAATTGTTCAGCAGAGATATTAAATGGCAGAAAATGCATATTTTGTTTATTTGTTTGTTTGTCTGTTTGAAAAGAATTAAATAAAAAACTATTCTTTTTTATGTCTCTAATTATAATCTAAAGGTATGTGCAGATTGGCAAATATTTGACAAAAAACATGAAATATTTCTTTGCTGGGTTCGTTTCCCACCAGAGACTCTGGTCTGTAACACTATACCGAGCATATGGTCACGTTACTCCGCTAGTATATAATTAAAATATAATTTGTATTGTAATAAATAAATATTTCTTTGCTGTAGTCTGAATACAAAATATTTTTTAAAAAGGTAAACCAAATATCAGGTGATTTCGACGAAATAAAATTATATGTTAACAAGAAGTCGCCGTAGTCAAGTAGGTAGTATGTTGGCTTATTAGATGTAAATCCAGGGTTTAAACCCCAGGCCAGACATCAAACAAAATACAAAAAGTATTACTTCGTCGTAACGGTTTCAACTCCTGAACCAATTGAGCTTTGAATACCGAGATCTCAAAATTCGACGTAAACTGGTGAATGAAATGTTAAATTTTTGAGAATGATGATGAGATGATGTTGATGGATTCTCACGTACGCTCTTAACCATAGCCTCGATATTTTCGGGCTTGTACGAGCTTGCTCACGTCTTGGCGCATCGACAATGAAACCATTTTCACGAACTTAAGCAATAAACTTGCGTTTACCGGGCACTGTCGGTCCTTCTTTGCGACCAAATTTTGTTCGACATTTTCGTGCAATTTACGACAAATTGTCTTTGTTTTGGAAATTAATTTTTAATAAACCCCAACGTTGCTTACATTCAGTGGAGGTAATATATTCAATTTTGTGACAGAATAGAATTAAATAAGTCTTGGCATATTCGAAATAACCGATGGTTAAAATTTAAACCGATAGGTGGCCCACCAAATCAGACATGTATATCTTCGGCGACTTCCTCTCAGCAGTCTTGTGGCGTAAACTCTAAGTTTAAATAAAATTGCCATGGAAAGTTTCTCAACAATTTGTCATTCGTATGTAAGAGGATTAACGAAATTACCTAAAAATTAGCAGCTATCACATAATAATATCAATTTAATTGTACTAAATAAAGCCTTTAAATAAAAAAAAGAAATTGATTTATTTTTTTCTGTTTATTTGATAATGATAAAACCACACGTTAACCGTCTTTCTATGGCAATATAAAAATGTTTTTTTTAAATGCTTTAATTGCTTAAAATTTCAAATACAAAAGCATTCTTTGCAAACTAAAAAAAAATATCTAAAAAGGAAAATTAAACAATTAAACCATAACGAAATAACTGTAGCAATTTGTGCAGTTATTGAAATTTACAAGTTTTTGTGATAACTTTGATGATGATAATTATTTAAAATATTTATGGTTCGTCAGCATTTTGAAATTTTAATAAACTTCATTGAATTGTTATGACAAACAAAAAGACATAAACAATCAAATATGGTTAACTTCAGTCAACCTATTCGCCTCTTATTTTTTTGTATCGTTATCAGTTTTTAAATTTTTGCTCCCTAAACTAATATGTTCGATGTATTCATTTATATATATGACATACATATAACATCTATATTGCATAAGTTAACATAGTAAATAAAACCACCAGTTTCTGTATCTTAATTTGTGGGATGGCTTCGTTAATTCAAATTACTACTTAAAGGTTCACTTGGTTGCCTATGTTGAAAAGCTGTGCTACAATTATACATAAGTACATAAACAATTTACCAACTTATTTCTGTCATCATAATCTTCGATAAAGGCACAAAGCAGTAGTGAAGCTTTAAACTTTTGTAACAAAGCACTTCTCAATACGGGAGTCACGTAGGTTATAAACTATGCAATTACCTTGCTACCAACAAATTGTTAAGCTAAATCAGCGATATAATTGCATACATACATGGTCATTACAAATCCTTCAGTCTAGCTTATCACACCACTTATCTTGAATGTGTTAATAACAGAGTGTTTTATAATACGTTTTTCATGGCAATTTTATTTACTCTCATAGTTTTTGCCAGAAATCTGCTGAGAGGAAGTCGCAGAAAAAATATTTTTTTCAAATTTCGTTTTGTTCGAGATATCTGATCTGGGGTTTCAACCGAGGCCTCATGACCAAACTACAAACCAACACACTACCTTCTAAACTACAGCAACTTGATTGCTATAAATTGCTACTAAAACTCTTTTTTGTTCATAAGTCAACAAATATTCTGGATTGTATACTGATACAAAAGCGGAATTGTTCAACGTTCGCACGTCCATTAGCCAAACTTTTCATTCATTTTGCTTATTTTCATCTTATTTCCATTGTAGTCCAAGCTCTTTGGAGATTGAGGCGATGACCTTTGTTGGCGAATAAATCTCATATTTTAGACAGCGCCGCATATTATTAAAAAAAGATAACTTTTGCGACTAGTATAATGTATATGTGTACATTATATACTAACATAAAGTGGGGTGCACAATTGAGTACATGTTTGTACTCTGAGCAATTTTAATTGCATAAATATAAAACTAATAAAGCAACTCCAAACATTTTTTTCTTGTTTTATTTAGTATTTAGTACTTAACAAAATAATATAAAATTCGAAATTAAAATTATCAAATTCTAAGAAAAAACAATCAAGAGGAAAAAAACTCGGATGTACTCACCGTAGTCTAGTAGGTAGTGTGTTGGCTTAATAGCCAGGGTTCGAACTCCAGGCCAGATATCATAAGAAAATACAAAAAGTATTTCTTCGGCTACTTCCTCTCAGCAGGTTTCTGGCAAAAGCTCTGAGGGTAAATAAAATTGCCATGAAAAGTTTCTCAAAAATCTGTAGTTCAGAGTCGACTTTAGACTGTAGGTCCTGCCACTCATGTATAAAATTAACACACACAACATAAGTGGTCTGAGAAACTAGGTCGTAATCCTGACTGAAGGGTTGTAATGACCAATTATGTATGTTATGTATGTACTCAATTTTGCACCATTCTAAAATTTTAGGGACTACGAATATTTCTAATACTAAGTACAAAGACCCTTGTTATGTAAAACCTCATTTACGCTATTTGGCATGCTCTCCAACAAATGCTTTATAATTTCTTTCGGAATACTTGTCCATTCTTGATAAATCCCTTGCCAAAGCTCATCTAAATTGGTTGGGGCTGATCGGTACTGTGCCAACCGTCTCTTCACGAAAATTCTCAATCGGATTGTGCAGTAGTGCAAAGTAGTGCAAAAACATAAAAAACTAACGGTAGTTTTTGATTTCGTTTTTGCAATCATATCATAAAATGCAGACGTGCAAAATTGAGTACATACGAGCTGTTTTTGCTTTGTTTCTTTTTTTCTTAGAGCTTGATGCTTTCTATTTTAAATTTTATTTTATTTTGTTAATCACTAAATGCTAAATAAATGACAAAAAAATTTAAGTTTTCTTTATTACTTTTAGTTTTATTCAATAAAAAGCGTCAAAAGTATAAACAAGTACTAATTTGTGCACCCCACTGTGCATATGTAAAAATATTCTGCGTTTGCAGTATTTAAATAATGGTAACTATATACAATGTTTTTATTGTGTTACTTAATTCTCTATATTGTAACACTGTAATTAGTCTTTGAATGAAGCTTTTGTCGACCGTTTTTGAATATTATTTTGTATATATTCTAAAATAAACTATTAAAATATTGTTTCTAAAATATTTACTAATACATATGTATGTATATGGATACATCAAAAAAAATGATTACAGTATCAGTTAAAACTGAAGTTTACTTTGTTTACATATTAATTACACATGTGAAGCAAAAGAATATGCTCGTCGAAGTATTAAAATTGTTCTTAAATAACAAACATTTCAGATTATGTACATAATCCATCAATTAAATTGAAATTGTAGTATACTCTACAGATAGCAATCAAAACACAGATTGAAAAAAATAAGTTTAGAACATTTCATTAATGTTAGGTTATTTTGCAAACACATCTTTAATATAAATAAAGGGCAGAGGTTATACCATTAATCAACTAATTGATTAAATGTTACCGATCCGCGTCTCGAAAAGTCAGAGTTCATCGGATTGACTTTCAATAGGTTTATTTCCTGCGTTTGTCAGCAATAAAATGTTTACAATATGTAAGTTTGAACGATCAGCAAATGCTTTTACATCGCTTAACGTTAAAATTATAAATAAAAGCTACAAAAACAAAACAATGCAGTAAACAAACCTGTTTACAAATTATGGTACTGCTTAATATAACAACAAACACCAGCATAACAAAATTGTAAATAAAATACACAAACAAAACTACAATAATAAATGTAAACAACGATGTTTACATTTATAGAGATTTCGAGAAGGCGAAGTCATGACCGTTCGCCTTCAAGAACATTCATCAGACTCTTTACTCTGCCATATAAAAGGCAAGGCAAAGCAGGCGACTCACTGAGTGAAGTTTAGTCCGTTTTGTGTGAAGACGCGGTGTGTTTGAAGAGAGTGATCATGGTTTGAGGATCTCCGTTACGAACATCTGTCGAATAATTATATATCAATTGTTATTGTCTATGAAAAACAAATGTGGAATAATATTAAAGATCTAGTGCTAAAGAGAAACCGAAATGTGATAAAAACTGTGATATTTAATAATGGAGATTATAAAACAAATGCCGAAATAGCAAACAATTTTAATGAATAGTTTGTAAATAGTATTAAGGAAATTACGGATAAAATAGAATATGTAAAATATATTAATCAACAAGATGTGATAAATTCTAGATTCAATTTCCATGCAATATCAAATTACGAACTATAAAAAATTTTCAGAGATATAAAAAAGAAACCGCATTATAACAGGGTAAATATCAAAATTATTTTAGATAATTGGAATACAATTGTTGATAGAATACTGAAAATTCCCGGAAAATTGGGTAACGTCATTTATAACACTTATTGAGAAGATATCGAGAACAAATAAATGTGAGGAATTTCGGCCAATAAACTCATTAAAATTAACTGAAAAAATTCTTGAAAAAATAGTAAAAAACAACTCGAACAATACATAGAAAATAATAATAAATAAATAGCAAAAATAAGAAAATAATGGCAATATTTCTAGATTTTCGAAGAGCCTTTGAAACGATAGATAAAGACATTCTGATACAAAAAGTATACAATTATGGAGTACGAGGTAATGAATTGAATTGGTTTAAATCTTACCTGACAAATAGAAAACAAATAACTAGAGTTAATAACGTAAAATTTAGTGAAATAACAAATGAATATGGGGTTCACAAGGATCAATCCTAGGTTCTTTGTTGTTTATAATATATATTAATGATGTGCCTAATGTTTTACAAAAATGTGAAATAGTGTTATATGCGGACGATGCTCATATATTTAATATATCGGAAACGAATGAAGAATGCCAACAAAAACTTAAAGTATGATCTTGGTAATGTAAATAAGTGGCTGAAAATTAATAAATTAAAACTCAACGAAGATAAAACAAAACTTATGGAAATAAATATGAATAACAACTCAGATATTTAGATTCATAATAAAATTATAGAAAAAGTGGAAAACATTAAATATTTCGGTTTTATGGGATGAATTTTAAAGACCATATAGATTATATTTGTAAAAAATTGCTAAAAAAATTAACTTCTTTAGAGGAATAACTGCGGTAAATATATTTAACTCAATTATTAAACCACACTTTGAATTCGGTTCAACAATATTATATACGTTCTACACTAATGGTCAAATAAAAAGAGTACAAAAAGTACAAAATAAATTTATGAGAAGAATAATAAAATGTAATTGACATACTCCAATTACTACAACGGCTTATCATTAGACAAAGTAAATACGTATTTATATATATACAAGATGAAAATAGAAAATGCACCGAAATATTTAACACAACAATTAACTTATGTAAACGAAATTCAGCCATACTACATCAGGAATGCTAGCGATTTTAGATTAAATAAAGCCACAAACCACGCAATGAAGAGATGTCTGCCTAACAGGAGCCTACAAGTGTTTAATGAGCTGCCAAGTGAAGTCAAAAATGAGAATAATATAAATGTCTTTAAAAGAAAATGTATTTATTATATCAAAAATATTTCATAAGAGCTTTTGTCAATCGGTTAAATTATTTTACAATGTTTTTAAACAAAGTATTACAAATACTACTAAATAAATAAATAAAAAAAAGTAAAGGGTATAAACAGTGGAATAACAGAAAAGGCAATTGTTGTTGTTTACATAAAGTTGTGAACAGCGGCACACAGACTTGTGCGAATAATATAGAATTTTAATTAAACTAAACAGAAATTTATTTTTAATTTATTTGCAATCTACGAGCTCATATTTTAAACGTTTTTAAAAGGTAAGAACGTAACGATATAATAATATCAACAGTCTGTCAGAAGTCTTCAATATTATTAAAACCTTTAAAAATAATTAAGCTCAATCAAAATATATTCTTCCAATAATAGTTTTTAGAGTGTATAATGCCTAAACGAAGTCGCCGTAGTCTAGAAGGTAGTGTGTGGGATTATTAGACGTGAGGCCACGGTTCAAACCCAAGATTAGGCATCTCCAACGAAAAGAAGTATGAAGAAAATATTTCTTCGACAACCTCCTCTCAGCGTATTTCTTGTAGAAACTCTGAAAGTAAAAAAATGGTTATGAAAAGTTTTAAAAAAATCTGTTTTTCGGAGTTGACTTTAAACTGTAGGCCCCGCTACTCATGTATAAAATTAACACACACAACATAAGTTGTGTCAGAAGCCAAGTCGTAATCCTGACTGAAGTGTTGTTGTGATCAATTATGTATCTGTGAAGCTTAAACGATGTGCTGAAAGAGAGCATTATTGCAAAATGACCGAAAGATGTTATTGCAAGAAAAGTTATTTTAGGATACTGACTCTTTTCAGAGGACGCTCGCTTTTCTTTCGTAACATTGTATGTCTATCACTATATTTAATATCACTTTAATATTCTTTTTTTCATTGTTTTAAAAAATCATTCGACAGGTTTTGTCATAGTACCATGGGAAATGTCATTTCAATTAGTAACACTCTTTCAAAGTCTGTACATTTACTTCAAAGCCTGTTCAAAAGTAAGTTGAATTTAAAAATTTAGCGTGCTACCTACATTTGACTTTTAATTATTTATTATTGTTTTTATGTTGGTACACATGTCTCTCACATATGATCATAGTTTTATTTCTGTAGACTGTTTAGTTCGTATGTGAGAGACATAAAAAGGCAAGAGTTTTGCGTGTTTGGCCATTTTCTACTATCGAAAAAAAAGGATTAGATTAGATGTCAAATGAGAATTTATACTGAAAATAATATTATCAGTGTTTAATAAAAGTAAAATTTTTGAACTCCTTATCTAACCTCTATTAACCAATTATTCATGCTGCTATGCAGTTCGAATACTATTAGTTCAACTCTACTTTGCTATTAACATTGTTTGTCATCGTCCCAGGTTTATTCATTCTCCTTTACCAATTTAAAAATAAAATATGTATTTTCCTGTTGCTCTATTTAATTTTTTTATTTCAATATATCTAAATTTATACACTTGTGGTTATTATATACTTACTGGTCATTTTTGTATGGCTATTAGTTATGTTGTTCAGAAAGTTCTGAGTCCTTATCCTTATTCTTTAATAGTCAGCAACATGAGATTTGATGAGTTTCTGTCAACCGAAATCATGAGAAATGAAGTAAGGAAAGTTGGGATAAACAGTTGTTCTCTTTATGAGTTTACCTAAAAGAGAAGATAAGGGTAAATTGTTGATGTTTATGGAAAACAAAATTTTGGTTGATGGATTTCAATTATCATAACGTTTTTTATTTTTCGTTTTTAGGTTCCTGTTTTAATTAAGTTTAATGCAATAAAAGTGTATTGTATCTGTCATAGATTAATTAAAATTTAAGCTAAAAACCCTTTTAAATATGAATAGAGCCTTTTAACATTATAACGGTAGACGTTCGTAAAAATTTTTCTGACATTTTCTTCCATACACTCATACCTAGCTTTGCGTCGTTTCGTTTTGCGTGTTTTCAAAGTTGCGTCGCTGCTGAATTAGTATTAATTTTCACTGTGATTTGTTAGATTTTCGATGTTGCTTTCGATGTTGGATTCGAGTTTTTAATTTTTTTTTTTTTGAAATTTTTTAAATTTCCTTTTTTTTCTAAAAGATGGCATGAATTTTGTTTCTAATTGCGCCATGCTATCAAAGCTTGGTAATTCCCGTTCTAACTGAAAATACTACAGTTTTATTTTCATCTTGTTTTTCTAATTTTAGGGTTCAGTTTCATTTAGTGTGTATAAATTAAGGAAATATTTCATTTCATTTTAATTGAATTTGATTTTTTGTTTGTATGTATGTATGTAATGTAGTCGACGTAGTCTAGTAGGTAGTGTGTTGGCTTATTAAACGTAAAGCCAGGGTTCGAGCC
This sequence comes from Sarcophaga carnaria, assembly GCA_958299815.1. Taxonomy (NCBI): domain Eukaryota; kingdom Metazoa; phylum Arthropoda; class Insecta; order Diptera; family Sarcophagidae; genus Sarcophaga; species Sarcophaga carnaria. The sequence continues at coordinate 69,284,321 of OY283153.1, read as the reverse complement.
CGAGGCCAGACATCAAAATAAAATACAAAAAGTATTTTTCGGCGTCTTCGTCTCAGCAGATTTCTGGCAAAAACTTTGAGTAAATAAAATTGTCATGAAAAGTTTCTCAAAAATCTGTCGCCCGGAGTCAACTTTAAACTGTAGGTCCCACCAATCATGTATAAAATTAACACACACAACATAAGTGGTGTGAGAAACTAGGTCGTAATCCTGGCTGAAGGGTTGTAATTGCCAATTATGTATGTTTGTATGTAATAAAATTTAATATTATTTTTGTTTTTTAAATGTTTACTTTGTTCAATTTTCTTCTTAAAAACTTGTCTTTTCGTAACCCTGGAACCTATCTTCGATCTTTACATAGTTTTCTATAGAAAGTCATCATTCACTTTGCGTCGTGGTTACGTTCCAAAAATATTGAAACGAAAAGTGAGGTATGGGTGTTTGTAGTTAGTAGTTTAGTTAAGTAAGAAGTACTACGAGTTTATTTCACAATTATATGTATACCATAGTGTTTTTTAATTATTATTATTATGAAGCTATAAAATAAGGCACAATACGATTTCCCACTGAAATACTTAAATTAGTTAACGATGATAACTTCCAACTTATGACAAAATTATGTCATTTTATTTTAACACAGGAAAGGGTTGTAATGACCAATTATGTATGTATTTGCAATCTGCAATTGACACAAAGGATAACAAATACTTTTTTCCTATTTTAATATATATAAAAAAATTATGAAGTTTTCTTTTCCTGACGTTTCATTGTACATTTTTCTCGCAAATTTTTTACGTATTCGTTATTTTCGTTGTTGTATCTCTATTAAGTTATTTTATTTACAAATAAACTTAATTAGTGCGAACTTTAAAAAATAAGTGTTTTTTCCTTAACCCTTTCATGACCGATGTTGCCTATAGGCAGCATTGTACATTTTTGTTCATAAATTCCGTTATTTTTAATTTTTTTAAAAGATTTTTTTTGCAAATAAGCTTGGTTAAAAACGCGTATTCTACAAAAAAATTAATGAGTTATCTCCACTGGTTTTCAGTTAATCGGTGTTTGAATTTGGATAGGAACGTGCCAATGCCAAAGTGAAAAAATATAACTTTATCAAACATAAAAAATAACGGTTAATTTTTTAATTTTTTTCATAAAAAGTGTGTGAATAATAAAAAAGCAAGTAAGAGAAGAATTATAAGCAAAAAAATTGGAAAATATGTTTTTAGTTTTATTCCAATACTTTTTTAAACTCAATGTTGCCTATAGGCAACATTGGTCCATAATATATAAAATTTACATTAAACTTTTTCTGCATTAGGAATGCGTCCAAAAGGCTTGTCTCAAAAAGAAATTCAAAAATTTGTAGATTTTGACTGGAATGAGTCTGAGGATGATGATGTTGGTGACAGCGGGAAAGAAGAGGAGGAAAATATTATTGAAAAGAATCTTGAGAGTATAAAAAGAATGGAACTAATTGAGAGTTAAACGGTTAGTAAAATGGTTGATAGAGATTTTAAATCGAATCAGAAGAAACAACAGAAGCATCACAGATAGTTTTTGAAAAAGTTAATGTAGAAAAATTTAAGTGGAGGAATAGAAAAATTAATCATTTTGATACTACTTGGAAGGGTAATATCAGTTATGGTCGGGTGAAGAAACCAATTGAATACTTCTCTCAATTTTTTGACGATAAAATAATTCAAAAGATATGTGATGAGACAAACAAATATGCAATTCAAAAATAAATAAAAAAATTTATAGGCATTCTGCTTTATCTTGGTGTTATTACCGTTCCAAATTTGCGAATGGCTTGGTCACAAAATTTTAAACTATCTGCAGTGTCAGATGCATTATCCAGAAATCGTTTTGAGAAAATAAAGGAAAATTTTCACATAAATGATAACGCTAGGCAGGCCCAGAAAGGACATCCTTCTTATGACAAATTGTATAAAATACTCCCATTATTGAAAAAAATAAAAAAAAATATATAATGAAATATCTCAGGAGGAATATCAGAGTGTAGACGAACAAATGATAGCTTATAAAGGCCGACATGTTTTAAAGCAGTATGTTCCAAAGAAACCTCACAAGTGGGGTTTTAAAATGTTCACCAGATCTGGAATTTCTGGTATAGTATATGACTTTTGCCTTTATGTTGGAGATGGAACATGCAAATCCTTTGGTCTAGGCTTGTCGTCAGATATTGTTTTGTATTTATCTACTAATATTCCACCCAATCAAAACTGCAAGCTTTTTTTTTGATAATTGGTTCACATCCCTTAGTTTATTGATTTCCTTGAAAGAAAGAGGAATTTTAGCAATTGGTACAATTCGTTCCAATAGATTAAAAAAATCTACTCTATGCGATGAAAAGGTTCTTCGTGCAAAAGAAAGAGAATCAAGTGATTTCAAATATGAAACGACTTTTAATAACCTGCAGATGGTACGACAATAAAAGTGTGCAACTCGTATCTACCTATAGGGGTCAAGAGCCGATGAGTGAGTGCAAAAGAAAAAAAATATGTTAGCATACCACGTCCAGATATTGTTGAATGCTACAATAAGCATTTGGGCGGCATTGTCATTGCTGATATGCTCTTGGAATTATATAAAATTAATCACCGATCCAAAAAATGGTATATGCGTATAGTTTATTGGTGCATAAATTCTGCCTTAGTAAATAGTTGGTTACTGTATCGCCGTGAATTAGAAAACGCCTATGGAACTAAGCACATGACACTTTTAAACTTTCAGTTAGACATTGCTTACGAATTATTAAATACTAATGAAATAACTTCAACACGGAAGAGAGGCCGCCCTTCAACACTGCAGACAACAACTGAAGAAGACTCACAACGATCAGATACATTACCATCAACGTCTACCAAAAGAAACTACGCAGCTGATCCACCAAATTCCGTACTTTTTGATGACAGAAGTCATTGGATAGAATGGGGGGCAAAAGGCCGATGTAGACTGTGCATCTCGGAATTCCGAGATCAAAATGTACCAAGTGCAATGTACATTTGTGCTCAAGTCCGCAAAAAAATTGTTTTCTTTTATTTCACAAGAAATTAGAATAAAAATAAATTAAAAATTAGAAATATATAAAAATAAATCTTTCATTAAAATTTTTCCACTACTGCCCAATGTTGCCTGTAGGCAACATTTTATAACTGTAAAACCAGAACACGGAGGACTCTGAAATTATTATCACTTCATATTTAGGCCATGACTAACAAACACATGTTCTTAAAAAAATTTTAGCTCTGGCCCAAAAAATTCGGGCATGAAAGGGTTAACTGCTTATGAATTTTGTTTTTGCTTTATCTGTCTATATTGTAATACACGATTTAAATAAAACGCACTGTTTCAAGGAGAAACACAAGAATGAATGTTCTTGTCATTTATTAGTTCTCTTTTATACTCTTTTCTTAACGAATATTATTACTTAACGATTATAATTATCTAAGATACAACGTTGTAAATTTAGGTACTATTTATATTAAATAAAGTATGTACTAAAATTAAGGGGATGCACTACACCTCCCTTTTTTTTTAAAAAAAATTAAAATACAATAAAAAGTAATTATAATAAAAACATTTTTTTTTTTGAATTTGAAATATATATATGTATGTTCTAATTAAAGTTTAGCATTATAGGTATTGGCCTTACCTATGTACCTCCCTTTTTTTTTTGAAAAATATTAAATCAAACAAGGTGATCAATCTTAATTGCTTTAATATTTTTCATCTTTGTAATAAATTGGTTAATAAATTGTACCAATTATATTAATGGTATAATAGGGGAAAAAAAAAATTGTTTTTATTTGTTAGAGTTTTGTTACAGTTTTGTAAAAATATTTAAAATAGTTAACAAAAGGCTTTTTTTTATATTTTCTTTGTTTTATTATATAAGGTATTTAATTATTATTATTAACATGTACTGATTCTATTTTTGTGTACTGTTTTGTATTTGTTTGTTGTTTTATCATATATTGTTACATTTGTGTTATCAATATTTGTTACATTGTATGGACCCTCATAAATACTTTCGTGTTTATTATATGGTTCTTTCTGTAATAAAACCGAATCATTAATTTTCAAGGTTACGGGTTTTGAAAGTTTATCATAGTAGTTTTTGTTTCTTGTCTTGTGTTTGTCAATCAGTTGTCTTGCTAGCATATTCGTATTTTGTAGTCTATACCTAACTTCTTTACTGTAACTGTCTACGTTGTAAACTGGATCTTAATTGGTACTTATCTCATTTGGCATGACTGCTTTCTTCCCGAACACTAGCTCAAAAGGACTAAATTTGTTATCGAAAACTGTACTAGGCGTTGTATTGTGGTAAAATGTGAAGTATCTCAGATATGTGTCCCAGTCAGACATATTTTCATTTAGGAAAGCCCGAAGAAATTCATTGAAAACGCGATGATTGCGTTCCACCGTTCCTATTGTCTGATGATGATAAGCAGTCGAGAATTTTAAATCTATTTCGAAAAGTTTGCATAGTTCCGACAGAAGTTCGTTTTTAAACTCTGTTCCCATATCTGACTTTATGGTGTTAGCTTTCCCATAGACTAAAATAAAGTTTTCAAAGATTGCACGAGCAACTGTTCGTGCCGACTTATCAGGTATAGCTATTGTAATCAAGTATTTACTCAAATCGCACATTAATGTCAATGCATATTTATTACCGTATACAGATTGAGGCAACGGACCTATTGTGTCTACAACTAATATATCAAATGTTTTCGTTGGGGTTGGCGTAAAAACAAGTTGTTCTAAATTTTTTGGTCTAACCTTATTTAAAGTGCATTTAGGACAATTTCTAACAAATTTTGCGATGTCCTTTGTCATTTTCTTCCAATAAAACTTAGTACGAAGCTTCGCATATAATTTCTTCTGGCCACAGTGTCCGCCTAGGATAGGATCACTGTGGTATATTTGCATTAGTTTTTGCTTCCTTTCGTCTTCAAATATTGTCTCAATTGGTTCAGTCAATATAATCTCTAAAGTTTTCAGAATTTTGGTACCGTGCTGTTTTAATTCCTGTATTGTATAAATTGTGAAAAATAAATCATTCTTTGGCCATTCTGCCCTATAAATTTTCAGGTTGTTGACTGTACTCTGCAGTCTCGAAAGCAAGAAATCTAAATTAATTGTTTCGTTAACAAACTTAAATTCGATAGTTAGCAGTTTTCTAAATTTTCTAAAAAGGTTAATGCACAATATTTTACCGTTGTCATTAGTATTAATTATATGTGTTCTTATTTTTGAAATATTTTTGTCAAAATCATGGGAAAATTTGTCATAAATTCTCAATTGAGCATCATTCTGTTTTTCAATTGACTGTTTCAAATTAGTTTTCTCTTTTGCTGACATTGAACGAGTTATTGCAAAAATTTGTTCACTTCCATTTTTCAATTCGCTTATTGAAATTCTCCACAAAGCATCGGCTCCTACATTACTCTTACCTTTAATATATTCCACCGTAAAGTTATACTCAGAAAGCTCCAAACGTATTCGCGTTAGCTTTGAAGAAGGATCTTTGATATTAAAAAGATAGACTAGAGGTCTATGATCTGATCGTACCGTAAACTTAGTGCCATAAACATATGGTCGAAATTGTTTTATTGCAAAATGAATTGCTAAAAGCTCTAGTTCTATTATTGGTTTTTTCTGTTCTGATTTTGAAAAGCTTTTCGAAGCAAAATAAATTGGTAAGTCGTGGCCATTAAAATTTTGGCTTAGAATTGCTCCAGCACCAAGCTTAGATGCGTCTACAGTTATTAGAAACGGCTTTGAAAAATCTGGGTATTGTAGAATTCTTGGTGATAAAAGAGCAGATTTTAGGCTTTGGAAGGAATTATGACATTTTTCATTCCAAACGAATTGAATATTTTTCCTTGTCATTTGATTTAATGGTGCTGCCAAAATTGCAAAATTTGGTATAAATCTTCTGTAATAATTAGCGAATGCCACAAAACGTCTGATTGAATCTTTATCAGTTGGAATCGGATAATCTTTTATTGCCCTTACTTTATCATCGTCTGGTAATAGACCATTTGCCGTACATTTGTGACCTAAAAAGGTAACTTCAGGTCTAAAAAAGTTGCATTTATGCGGGTTTATTTTCAAATTGTACTTCCTCAAAATGTCAAAAACGTCTCTTAGATTATTCAAATGGTGTTGCTTACTACAGCCAGTTATAATTATATCGTCGACATATAAAAAAGCTTTATCAGGTCCAAGACCAGAAAACGCTATAGTCATCATCCGTGAAAATGAGTTTGGCGCTACGTTTAATCCAAAAGATAGCACTTTCCAACGAAATGAACCGTTGTCTGTGCTAAAAGCGGTGATATCGCGCGACTCTGTATGCAACGGAATTTGGTGAAAACCAGAAAATAAATCTATAATTGTAAAATATTTTGCGCGACCTAGATTGTCTAAAATGTCGTCGATACGTGGCAACGGAAATTTATCGGCAATGAGTTTTCTGTTTACTGCACGATAATCAACGCACATGCGATACGATTTGTCTCCTCCAGTACTCTTTTTGGGAACCAAAATTAAAGGACTATTAAAATTTGAGCTGCTAGGTTCAATTAAATCATTCTCCAGCAAATTATTTACTTGTCTATTAATTTCCTTTCTTTGACTATAAGGAAGTCTATAGTTTTTAATATAAACCGGGGACGAATCCGTTAATCTGAGCTTTTGTTCATAAAAGTTATTAATGGTCATTTTATCACTATCCAAAGAAAAAATATCTGCGTATTGTTCGCAAAGTGGAGTTAAAATACTGTTTACATCATGAGGTATTCGATCTTTTAATATATTCATTAATTTGGTTTTACGATCATAATCTATTTTAGTCTCGTTCAATGAGTATACATAAAAATTTCTTAGTTTCTCTGCAATGATTTTATCATTTCTAATGGATTTAAATTCATCGGTAGTATTAAGTATTCTTAAAACTGGGTTGCACGAGTCTATGATACCTTTACTTATAAAAACGCCTCGGGAAATTTCCTGAGATTTGACGAACATCGGTTCGGTTATGTTTTGCAAATTGAAAATACGAAACACCTCACTTCTAGGGGGTATTATACACGTACATTCACCTGATCCGTGTAGAATTGGTATTTTCGAAATATTATTTCTTAAATTTACAGTTATTGTAAAATCTTCGTAATCAATTTTGCAGCTATTGTTTTTAAGAAAATCTTTTCCTAAAATTCCACTTGCTGGAATATTAAAATCATCATTGACTACATGAAAAACTTGTGGTATTAATTGTTCCGAAATTATCAAATTTGTGCAAATTGTGCCTAGCGTAAAAATTGGATTTTTGGTTATACCAGTAATAGTAATTATTTGGTTGTCATTAAAAACAGAATCAGAGTTTAGGCAAGAAATTTTAATTAAAGATATATCAGCCTGGGTGTCAACGAGGTATGTACAAGATTGATGTGTGTCAATGCAATCTAATTTTATAAAATCGGCATAACTGAGGTTTAATGTATAAATGGATTTTTGAAAATTTGAATCTATTGAACATCTTTTATTAGTTGATTCTATAGATTCTCTTCTGCAACCCTCAACGACGGTTGAGGGATTTCCTCGTTTAAAGTCCTAACAAATGCTCTTTGATTTTTATTGTTACCACGGTGGTAATGACCTCTATTGCTTCCTCTATAGTTTGATTGATTTCTATTGCTATATTGGTCATTATTACGATTATGTTGATTTCTATTGTTATAAAAAGAACGGCCATTTCCGTTATAATTACCTCCTCGAAGGTTTCTGTAACCACGATACGAAGTACCACGGAAATTGTTTCGAAAATGTAAATTGTTATTTTGATAAAAATTATGATTTCCATTTTTGTGATGATTCCGTAATGCCAAAACCTGATGTTCTTTTGTTTCTGTCGTCTGCTCGACTATTAATTTAGCAACTACCTCTTTTGGATCCGTAAAAGTTGATGATGCCAAAATAGATTTTACTAAATCTGATCTTGCATTAAGACGACATACCGATACTGTCTGCTCAATCGCCATTTCGTGAGCTTTGCTCTTTGTGATACCTTCTATAGTTAATGATCGTTTAAGCGCATCTGCCAAATCTTCTGCCTGTTTTGCAAATTCTGTGAAATTATTGTGTCTAACAGTCAGTGCAGCAATTTTCCCTGCTATTATTTTGGAGTTATCCGGTTTAAGTTTCTCCTTCAGCGCAGCTTTTATGTCCTCAACGGTATTTACATTTTCCGGTAGAGCTTCACGAGCTTTGCCCTCCAATTTCGACTTTAAGAATGTAACGAAAGTGGTTTTCAGATTTTCGTCCGTTAAGTCCTCTATTAAGGCAATTTTATCTAAAAACGATTCTAAAGCTAGTGGGTTTCCATCATAGTTATCCCTAATGATATTGGCGCACATGCCAATATACGACCTTTTCTGATCACTGGATGCCATGTTTGCCCTCAGATTGTCTACGGCAATGAGATGATCTTGAACTGTCCTATTGTTTGTTTCACTTTGCACTATAACGTTTTCCTGATCAGTTTCTCCTATACTAGCCCTAATATCTTTTTCAGTTTTTACAGCCTCTAAATCCGAATCAGAATCTGACAATATTTTTTCATCAACTAGTTCAAAAATGGCAATGTCACAAGGTATCCTAATTCTGCAATCCAATTTCCCAAAACATCTAACCAAAAGTTCTCTACAATGCAAGATCTTTCTGAATGTTTCTTCTTTAACAGTACTTGGAAGGTCATGTATATGTAAACTTGTATATGATAAAATTTCATTGTAACCATTTATTAATGATAGTATGTATTCTTTTCTTTTTGATTCTTTTGTTGACAATGGTCGACTTTGTAAAATTCTTTTCTTAATGTTATAAAATTTCTCGACAATTTCTTTAAATTTCTCTTTTTCAAATGTTGGCATTTATTACAGAACCGTATTTTATTGTGTTGATAACGTTATTTAAAATGTTATTTGAAAATGTAGTTAACAGATTAAGAGCATTATATTTTAAGAGCATAGTATTTATGAGCGTTCTCTTTATTTTGTACATATAAATTTGTTCTTTACTTTTTTCTCTTCTTTTTCTTATTTTAAGAATTTTTGCTTTGTTTTGTTGAAATTGTCTACATATTGTTTTTGTTCAAAATATCATACATTCAAAAAAAAATAATATATTCTTTTTTTACATTTTTACAAAGATTTATTTAAATTAAAAAATTAAAAATTTTTTTTATATATATATATATAATTTTGTATGATTAAGAATAGTTTTATGTGTATGTAAATAACTGTATACCTATACATATGTGTATATAGAGAATAATTTTAAAATAAGTAATAATTCAAAATTTATATATACATATAAGAAATTAGTTTTAAGTTTCTTTATAGAGAATAATTTTAAAATAATTAATAATTCAAAATTTAGATATATATATAAGAAATAAGTTTTAAGTATATGTAAGTATGTAATAAGTATGTAATAAGTATATGTAAGTATATATAATATTAATAGAATATAACTTTTAAGTATATAATATAAATATAGTTGTATACAAATATATAGTTATATATAAATAATGTAAAATAGTATATAGATGTAAATATAGGTGGTATATGTATGTGTAAATTCGCCGTTATTCTTACTGACTTTTGGAATTATTCCTGGTTATGGATGTTGGTTTTTTTTTGTTTCGTTAAGTTTGTTGATGACATGTTGTTGTTTTCGTTAATCTTTGTTGCAATATATTCTTCTTAGGAATTTTTGTATTTTGTTTCAAAAAATTTTTTTTTTGATTTGTATGTTGATATGATGTAAAAATAAGGACCGTTATACAAATTTTTTTTTTTATAATTTTGACTTGTTTTCTATATTTTTATGTAACTTTCTGGTACAGTCATGTTTTATTTAAAAAAATTTTTTTTTTTTTGTTGTTTTTTTTTCCGTTTTGTTTCTTTATCTGTTTATTAAGAACTGTTGTTATTTTTTCCATTTCTCTAACTGTTTAATACCGTTAATATTTGCCTTCAAATTTTGTATTTCTTGTTTTGTATTATAAATTTACTTATATAAATTTTTTTTTGCTTTTTACGTATTTTCAAATTTAGAAATTTTAGGTTTTTTTTTCACTGTGATTTTTTTTTGCACATTGTTTTTTTTTTCTATTATTTTAAAACAATTTCAAGAGTTAAGTTTTTTTTTTTATAAAATTTATTTGTTTTAATTGTTATTAATAATTTCTCCATAATTATATTTTAGTTGTTTTAATTTTGGTCACCACTGTATGTTTATGAATTCTTTTTTTTCTTCATTGCTTTTGCATATAGCAATTTTGCTCTTATTTTTTCTGTAGATAACCGTTTTTTCATTTTTCAAAAAAAAATTTTTTTTTACAGTTTTTTCACTTCACAAGCTTCAGGTTCTTTTGGTTTTGTCTATTTCTGGATAATAATAAATTTGTTTTTTTTTTTTTTTTTTTTTTTACAGTTTAACAATAAGAATTTGTTTAAGCTTTTTTTTAACCACAAAAATTTGATCGCTGTCACGGTCGCCATGTAATACACGATTTAAATAAAACGCATTGTTTCAAGGAGAAACACAAGAATGAATGTTCTTGTCATTTATTAGTTCTCTTTTATACTCTTTTCTTAACGAATATTATTACTTAACGATTATAATTATCTAAGATACAACGTTGTAAATTTAGGTACTATTTATATTAAATAAAGTATGTACTAAAATTAAGGGGATGCACTACAATATTAACATTCGTTTGTCATTTGTTATCTTCTATTATTGCCTCTTTTTGTTTGTTTGTTTTTATCATTAATTGAACGAAATTGAGCAGTTTGGAAAGATTTCATTCTCTCCATGGTGATTTGGCAATAATTGGTTCCATGCTTTGCGATGTAATTCGTAAAAAGAAATACTAAAAAGAAATAATAATCAAATATGAGAGCGGGTATGTGGATTTGAGACTTTTTGATTTTCACTCCTCTGCTGCTGCCAACATCATCATCATGATTCCGTCTCCATTGACAGCGTATTACCGCGTGAAATGCAGACGTAATTAAAGCAAGTGAATTTTGTCCAAATGGGAACATTTTCTGGCCAAAACTATAAGGGATCGTTGAACAAGGAGGAAGGAACCAATAAGCCGCCTTAGACTTTGAATATTTTCAGATTTATATGAAGATCTGTATACGGGTGTTTTTGAGGTTGCTGGATTCGAATCTGAGGAAAAGTTATCAAATTTAAAATGACGAATCAAATATCCAATATTAATAATTCTTCTAATTTCGTTGGTTAAAACAGTTAACCGTTTAAAATGTCCAAAACCTAAAAAAAATAAATTTTTTGTTTTTAACAAATTGTTTTAAAAATTTTGGTTCACATTTCATTATCTAAAGTAATTTTGTTTAATTCATTTTCGTATGTGAAGCTAAACAGAGAGTCCAAACTATTTTCATAGTTATTTTCACTCCCGTTTAATTAATCACTTTTGTTTACCTTCTCTTGTTTAAATTTAAATGATTTTGATCACCAACTGAGCAGTCGTTGTTAATTTTCTACAAGAACCGCACCATTATATCGACGCCTCCGTTCTATAACATTCTAAGTCGAAAAAGTGTGTTTTGAGTTATGAGCTCTCAAAGTTTTCACGCAACATACGACTATATGTGTATTTTAAGATATTTTTCCCTATAACTTCGGAACGGGTCGGCGCATCTTAACGAAATTTTGACAGTATTTAAGTTAGAGAACGTAGAATTTAAAAATTAAAAATTAAAAACGTTCTAAGTACACTGCAATCTTGAAAATGCGAAAAATTACTTTTTGGCGCAAGATTAAGTCAAATTGCCTATAGCGCATTGTACTAAACTCATTGTTAAATCATAAAAATAAGAAAACATTGCAAAAATGTATAGAAATTAGAAGAAAACATTTTTAATAATTGAAATTTTTTTATTCATAAAGATGTGTTCCTCTGAAAAAGTCATTGACTTACCATGTTAGCATATCTTCGAATACAGATTACATAACACCTTTTTTTTATTTATTCATTCATTTATTTCAAAGAAATTTTTAACAAACAGTAAAAGTGCCCCTGCGTCCTTAGGACATAAAAAGGGGAAGTTGGCAATATTATATACATATATCAAGTACTTATGAATTCATTTAACAAGAAACAGTAGAAAAGAAGCAAAAAAAAATTAAATAAATATATATTAAAATAACTAGTATGCATACTAAATGAAGTTTTAAGTAAATATACATATATTACATCTAGGTTAGCTCTTTAAGCTGAGATCAATTTATATCACAAAAAGTTCAATTGAAGTAAAAACATTATTACATCAGAAGCATATCTATTTCCTGAAGTAAATATTGCTTCAGTCTTGGTTTAAAGGCTGAAATTGTGGATAAGTTTTTGATACCATCTGGAAGATGATTGTATTCATAATAGCCAGCGTATTCTACACGTTGCTTTGTAGTTTCTAACCGACATCTCTTATCCATTAGTTAGTATTATTTCGAGTACTATAATTGAGAATATAACCGCTGTGCTTAGTACAATTTAGCACAGTACATTTTATTACAGCGGTTTAGGAAAAATACTATTGTTAACAACCCGGTCTTGTTACTTTTGTAATATATATACATATATATATATATATATATATACCACTATTCATGTTCAGAAGCCATTTTGTAATAGAAAGATAATATTAATCTTCAATAAATACATTTCGTTGAAATCTAATAATAAACTGAGTTTCTTATTTACATGGTGCCGAAACCCGTCCAAATGGCAATGTCGGAGAATTACAGTTTTTTAAGGCCCCCAAAGCCTTTAGTTATTGGACACGACTTGGATATGGCCAAAGAATGGAAACTTTGGAAACAGCAATATGAATATTTTGAAATAGCAACTGGATTAAACACAAAACCTGAAAATATTCAATTTGCTACTTTCATGTCGGCCGTAGGATATGCTGCTATACAAATATATAACTCCCTACCCGGATCGCCAAACAATACCTTAAAACAGGTTAAAGAAAAATTCGATTTGTATTTTTCCCCAAAATTAAATATAACCTTCGAAAGATATAAATTTCACAAAATTCTTCAAAATGATGGAGAAACGATCGATGAATACATAACGCGTCTAAGATTACAAGCACAAAACTGCGAGTTTGAACAATTAAGTGACAGCATCTTGCGTGACCAACTAATTTTGGGCATAAAAAATGACTCCCTACGAACTAAGTTACTGTCAGAAGATATCACCCTCGAAAAAGCAATCAAAATTTGTCAGGCAACAGAGCTAGCTCAAAAGCAAACAGCCGAAATTCACAGCGAACACGAAAAAAATATCTATCTAGTCCAAAAACTGACAGTTACTACCGTAACTGTGGTAAAAATCATGCAGTACGTAGTTGCCCAGCATTTTCTCATGTATGCAAAATATGTAAAAAGAAAAATCACTATGAAAGAATGTGCAAAAGAAATGTCAACAAACAAAAAAACAATTTCAAAAACAGAGATGTTGCCTGCTGTGATGAGACGGAGTACAACAGCAGCGGCGAGAGCAGCGATTCAGAACTGTTTATTAGTTGTGTAGTCAACAATAACAATAAAATGGAAGATAATTTTGTGGAAACTGTTATAATTGGAGAAGACAAGTACATATTTAAATTGGACACAGGCGCCCAATGTAATGTGTTACCAAAAAGAATTATTGACAGACTTAATAACCAAAACGTACCAGCGGCTGTTCATAACTGTAAAGTAAAACATCTGATTTCGTTTGGTAATCATAAAATAAAAGTCGTGGGTGAAGTTAGTTTGAAGTGCAAAATAGCGCATAAAACAGACATAATAAACTTTAAAATTGTAAACGAAGATGTTAAACCGATTCTTGGTGCTAAAACTTGTGAAGAACTACAATTAGTAAAAAGAATAAACGAATTGCAAGTGAATGAACATTTATTTGATGGACTGGGCTGCCTAAAAAAACTTTGTGTATGACATCGATTTGGTTGACAATCCTAAATTTGAGATTTGTCCAGCACGACGTGTTGCATTTAAAATAAGAGACGCCGTCAAAAAAGAGCTCGATAGAATGGTCGAAATGGATGTCATCGAGCCAATTAATAAACCAACACCAGCTGTGTCCCCAATGGTGGTTGTTAGACAAAACAACAAAATTCGTATTTGTATAAACCCGACTAGTGTCAACCGAAATATAAAAAGACGTCATTTTCCGATGAATACCATCGAAGAAATCTCTGCCCAACTAAATGGTGCCAAATATTTTACAATTTTAGATTGCAAAAAAGGATTCTGGCAAATCCCAGTTTCTGATCGTACTAAGGAAATACTTACGTTTTCAACTCCTTGGGGCAGATATTCTTGTAAAAGGTTGCCGTTTGGAATTGCTTCAGCCCCAGAAGTTTTTCAATGTATCATGCAAAATCTCTTTTCTCATCTACCCAATGTCAAAGTTGCCATTGATGATATTTTGATTCATTCTAAGACTTTAGATGAGTTACACCGGACCACCACAAGGGTAATTAAAATCATCGAAGAAAATGGAATAAAACTCAACAAAGATAAATGTGAGTTCGATCGTGAAAGGGTAAAATTTTTGGGCCATATAATCAGCGCAAACACAATTCAACCCGATCCAGATAAGATCGACGCAGTTAAGCGGCTAAATCCTCCAAGAAATAAAAAGGAACTACAAAGACTACTAGCTAAGTTAACATACCTTAGTAAATTTATAAAAAATTACTCACACATTACCGCTCCTTTGAGAAAATTGCTGGAAAAGTCGAACGCCTTTTGTTGGGATCCTATTCAGCAAAACGCATTTGAAAAACTTAAAGAAATTATCAGCAATCCCCCAGTATTAAAACTTTACGACGTCAACAAAGATGTCACAATTCAAGTTGATGCAAGTTCCTACGCAATGGGCGCGGTTTTATTGCAGGAAAATCAACCTGTCGCATACGCTTCAAAATCTTTAACAAATTGCCAGTCTAAATACTCACAGTTAGAAAAGGAAGCCCTAGCTGTTAAATTTGGCTGTGAAAAGTTCCACCAGTATGTGTGGGGTAAGCAAATAACAATCGAGTCTGACCACAAACCGTTAGAATCCATTTTTAAAAAGCCAATTCATTCTTCGCCAGCAAGATTGCAAAATATAAGATTACGTTTACTTACTTACAATCCAACTGTTGTCTATAAACCTGGACTTAAAATGTATTTAGCGGATCCATTAAGTCGCGACTGTCATAACGAGGTAAACGATGAGGAGGAAGAAAACCTTGAAGTACAAGTAATATTATCTATATCTGAAAAAGAACTGAAAAATTTAAAGGAACATACTAAATCAGATAAACACTATCAAATGCTTTTGAATTTCATTAGAAATGGTTGGCCAAAGTCGAAGCGAGATTTACCACGTGATATTCAGCAATATTGGCATTTTAGGGAAGAGTTGTCAACGAATGATGATGGTGTTTTATTTAAATCTTCAAAAGTATTTGTGCCTTCAAGTTTAAGGCAAAGTTACTTGAAGCATATACACGTTGGACATTTCAGTTATGCAAAATGCGTCAAAATGGCAAGAGAGTCTATTTTCTGGCCGCGTATGGGTCAGGATATTTTTGAATATATTAAAAAATGTGCTGCATGTCAAGTATTTCAAAGAAGCAACACGAAACTTACAATTGGACAAAAAGAAATTCCCAGCCATGGTTTTGATATTGGTGCTGCAGATTTATTTCATTTCAATAATAAAGATTATATAGTATTCATTGACAGTTACACTGGGTATTTAAAATTTAGTAAACTCGCTGATACAACAACCAAACAGGTAATATTTTTCCTCAAAGAAATTTTTTCTACATTTGGTCCGCCACTTACGCTAGAAACTGATAATGGGCCACAATTTGCCAGTTCGGAGTTTAAATTGTTTTCCTATGCATGTAAGTTCAATCATCGTACAAACTCACCATATCATCCTAGCGGCAATGGATTAGCAGAAAAAGCGGTACAAATAGCAAAAAATATTTTAAAAAAATCATCTTACGACAACAGCGATTATCACTTAGGCCTGTTGAATTATATGAACACACCAAGAGGAAATTTGGGCTCACCATCGCAGCGACTCTTTGGGCATGATATTCGTGGGTTACTACCAACAACTAAAGAAAAATTAGTGCAATCAGATTACCTCAAAATTTGCAAAAATCTAAAAGCAGAGAGAGAGCAACAAAAGCTTTATGCAGATCGTGGAGCCAAAGAGAATCCCCCTCAGTTCAACGAAGGTGACACAGTAGTTTATCGTACAAATAACCATAGCCTTTGGAATCCAGCCATAGTTAAAGCTCAAATACATCCTCGGTCATATATCATAGAAGATGACAACGGTAATCAATATCGCAGAAACTCCACGCATATACGTCCAACTCAGGCTAAAATTACAACACCTTCAAATCAAGTCGCTGAAGATAATCAACTTGATACTACAAAGCAGCCCGAAGATCACGCGACTACATCAGCTACAGACACAAACATTAATTCTCAAATTTTAAGAAGATCTTCAAGAGTTAAATCACAACCACAGCGTTTACAATACTCTTAATTTAGCCTCGGAAAAGAGGGATGAGAATATAACCGCTGTGCTTAGTACAATTTAGCACAGTACATTTTATTACAGCGGTTTAGGAAAAATACTATTGTTAACAACCCGGTCTTGTTACTTTTGTAATATATATATATATATATATATATATATATATATATCACTATTCATGTTCAGAAGCCATTTTGTAATAGAAAGATAATATTAATCTTCAATAAATACATTTCGTTGAAATCTAATAATAAACTGAGTTTCTTATTTACAATAATAACTCTGGTTGATAGTAAACTCTATGGAGTGATACCCAATATTCCGTACAGCTTTATACATATATAATGTTAGTTGCATTTTGTACAATCCAAAAACAGGAAGAATAGTTTTCGATACATCTCGGTATAGGGATATAGATGAGTGCGTTCTAGGAATGTTATAGACAAGTTTCAGCGCTTTGTTTTGAAGTCTCTGAAGAACTTTAAGATCAGTTGTTTTTTATAGGCATATATCATGGGCAAGTAATTTAAATGACTTTGAATAAGAGCATTATATACCAGAAGCTTAGTCTTTACATGAGAGCTGTTCGATGTTAATCGATGCATCGTAAACATCGATGTTTTCATTTCGATACATTGTTAAAATGTCGATGTATCGTATCATACGATGTTAATCGATACATCGATATATTTTATTCGATGTATCGAAAAGCTGAACTTTCAATTTATGCATCCGGCAGCTTTTGTTTATGTAGAAGATTGCAACTCATTTAAAGTAGTGACAATGGGCCATAATCATAGTCATCAAAAAAGTATGCTTTAGGTATCATTTATTAAAATGTCGACTTTTCAGCTACTATAGACGATAAAAAGCTAACTTTTTCCGCTAAAGTCAGTTTTATACTTAAAACAAGCTGAAGTTGTTTTTAACAAAGTTAACATCACTTTAACTCTATCAGCTGTTTGTCATTTATTAAAAGTTACAAAATCAAAACAAACCAAAAACAGAAGTTGTGTGAATTGTGTTAAATTTTTTATAAATTGTGGAAAAAGTGTTGAAAAATAGTAGAAAAGATGTGTACAATTGAGGACATTGAAAATGATTTTGGCATTATAGAAGATTTGTGTGAAGGAAGAAAGCCTAAGTTGTATAGAGAAAGGTTTTGCCCATTTGAGCTGGACGATGACGGGTTTTTTTCGCGCTATAGGCTTGACAAAGTAGCAACGCACTTTTTAATAGGTTTATTGGACGTTGATGGACCAAAAAACAACAGAGGTTTACCTATTAGCAAAGACTTGCAAGTTTTAACTGCATTGCGGTTTTTGGGAAGAAATGCTCATCAAAGTGATATTGGTAAGTACAGTGGCCGAAAGCTGTAACAGAATATAAATACATACCGTCTACTTACTTCAATATGTAAATTGTTTGTTGCAGCTGATCTTCATGGAATGTCTCAACAGACTGTTGGAAGAATAATAAAAAATATTTTAAGAAAAATTGCGTTATTGCTTCCTCATTTTATACAATTTCCGAAGACCACCGAAATCGCACAGATAAAAAAAGGATTTTTTCAGATTGCACATTTCCCAAATGTTATAGGAGCTATTGACTGCACTCACGTACGGATAAAGTGTCCGGCAAACAAAGTTGGCCACGAAATGGCAGGGCATTACATAAATAGAAAAGGGTATTACTCGTTAAATGTGCAGGTAAGTCGACAATATTTTCAGTTCTAAATATTAAACCTGCGATATGTATAAATAAATTTAAATATTTTTTTTACAGATTGTATGTGGTGCTGACTGCAAAATAATTGACGTAGTGGCAAGATCTCGTGGCTCAAAGCACGATGCTCGAATTTGGTCTGAATGCTAATTAAAAGCAAAATTGGAACAGAACAAAAGTGAGCATAATGGTGTACTATTAGGAGACGGGGGGTATCCTTTATCAACCTTTATCTACGCCCAAAGAAGAAAGGTGGGTTATTTAATTTGTTAAGTCTTCTTTACATCTCATTTAATTTTTTTCAGATACAACAAATGTCATATCGCAACCAGGAGCAAAATTGAGTGTCTGAATGGACAACTGAAATCTAAATTTCGTTCTATTTTCGAAAGGCTTCGAGTAGATTTGGACACAGCAAAAAACATTGTTGTAGCAGTGGCTGTGCTTCACAATATTGCAAAGGAACGAAATTCTTCTTGTAAGTCTAATAGAAATTTTATTTACACTGGTCGCTTATATTAACAATTTGTTTAATTTTTTAGTTTTATGTGATTGTTCTTCTGGTCATCCAGATTCAACTAATGTTGACCTTAATGCATTAAGCAGTTCATCTATCGGTAATACTAGCTGCACTGGAAATGCATTCCGATCAGCATTTGTAAATGCTTATTTCTGAAGTAAAACACTGGAAGAAATCAAACAATAGTTTTTAATTAATCATTAATTTATTTTTAACTTTTGTAAAATAGCTTTTTAAATTCTTCTTTCATTAAACATTAAATAAAAACATTAAAAAAACAAAAAACAACAATTAATATTTTATTATTATTAATAGAAGACAAAAAATAAAATAACAAAACAATATATTAGCCAATGCAAAAAGCCATATTTAAAAAATAATAAAAATTGTTTAAACTAATTAAAAATTATTTGTACTTCAGTTTTTTTTTTTGGTTCAATTAAAAATATAAAATATAAATATATAAACTATTACACACTGTGTATTAACTTCAATTCAATACAAACTTATAAAAAAAACTTAACATAGAACTTATAGTTTCCATCTATTTCTACACCATTTCCAATTTTCTGAAATATAATTAGACATTTCTGAAATACAATTAGAAATTTCTGAAATACAATTGGAAATGGTGTCGTAAAATCAACTAAATTATACAAATTAAGATTCAAAGAGAAAAGTAATATAAGATTTTAAAATAAAATAACAATTCATTAAGAACTTAAAAAACTAAGATAAAGATTTATATTTGATTCACAGCGGTTTTGTATCAACGGAATTTTTGTATATTGGCATTTCAAGTTGGTTTACTTACTTGAAGTAGACAATTTGTTGCGTAAAACTTCAACGTTTAAAGCATGAATTTCTCTATCCTGGTCAATCTGCATTTGAAGCTGTTTCAACTTGAGAGAGTGGATTTCCTCTTGCTGGATCTCTTGAGCTTTGTGCATACTTTCCATGTGCTTAATTTCGGCAATTAGTTTATTTTTCTTTAAAATGTTAAATTCTTCAGAGAATAAAGATTCCGTTGCGATTTGGCGTTGTCTCTCTAAAATAATGTCGTTTTTGGACGGAGTTTTAGGGAGGTTTCTTAGTCGTTTAAGTTTGGAAGAAAAATTGGCTGTTTTTATTTTTGGAGTTTTATACGAACACTGCTCCGGTATGGTGATATTGATATTTTCCGTTTCCTCGCTGTTTTGGCCATCAAGTATTTCACAGTCTAAATATTTAGCAGCTCTTGGTGTTTCCATACATTCAAATTCATTTTGATTGTTGCTATCAATTAAAATATCATCCTCAATAAACTCATACGCAATCATACTTTGCACTAAATCGTCCGTTGCATTCAGTTCGGGGATAACCACTGAATTTCCTGTCGCCACAGAAGAACGCTTTACGCTCGCAACTGCTTTTCTTGCACTAACTTTCATTCTCACCCATTGAGATTTAAGTTTTGAGATATCTCGATCAAAACCTGCAGATGCCATTGACTCTTTAATGGCCTTCCAAGCACATTTTTTGTTATTAATCATAGAGGTGTCATTGCCTTTGTTCTCTACAATGGACAGATGGTTATTGATGCACTCGCGCAGAAACTCTTTTTCGCTGGTGCTCCAGTTTGCCTCTCGCTCCCTTTTCTTTTGATCCTGTTGACAATTTATAAATCAATGATACATAAGTATGTATAACTCCATAAATGTAAGAACATTAGATCTATGTACATACCTTTTCTAAATTTTCCATTGGGATAATAGTTTATTTTTGTGCAATTGTTTTTTTTTTATTTTTTCAAAATAACAATTTATATTTTGTTTATTTTTTTTGGCGCTTTTATTGCATCAGCTGTGTAGAGATGCCACTTATACAATATTTATACCAGTTTGTATGCAAAATTTCAAACATTATACTAATCACCCACTTAAAGCCGATTCAACTTAAAACTATTATTAATTTTCACTATAGTTAAGAAACAGTTAGTAACAGGTTTAAATATTAAAGTTGTTTTTAAAAAGAACCGACTTTAGTGTTTGACTATGATTATGGGCCAATGTTTTTAAACAAGAACCCTCTAAGAATGACTTAATTTGATTTAAAATCGCTTGATTTTTTTTTTCAAAATGGGCCCTTTTTTCTCAAAAGAAAGCTTATACAATTTCCTTTAAGGCCTTTATAATGGCTTAATGGGATGCGAGTGGGATACCTATCAAAAGAATTATTTTTTAATTCAAGAATAAGATTTTTCAATATTTGGCATAAAAACGTACTACCTAAATGATCTTAAAAAAGTATTTGCATTCTAAGGACATTCGGAAATTAGTTTTTTATAAACAGTGTTAAAGTGCGTTATTTACAGTGGCTTCCGCTTCCAAAAAGGAAATGTTGACTTCTTTTTGTTGTAATCCCTTAAACAAAAAGAAGCACAGATTATCAGATATGCGAAATATTTCCGACAACTTATTGAAAAAATTCCCAACGCTTTCAAAACGTTTGCTAATTTGTGGATCGTGCACGAAAATGGTGGGAAAGTTGGACACATTACCATTAATGAGTGCCAAAATCAACATCACAAGGATGCAGTAGAAGTTTTTGAACAAATAAAAAAGAAGTACAAAACGTCACATAGTAGATCTGAAAGAATTCAACTTCTTACTCTTGCCCCATCGTCATGGAGTTGTTCAAAAATAATGACCGAGTTTGGAACGTCTCCACGAAAAGCAAGAATTGCTAAAAATCTGGTTGCTGAGCATGGGATTCATACACTTCCAAGCGAGAAGAAGGGAAAAACTTTAGCGTGCGAAACTGAAGCTCTAGTAACTCAATTTTATCATAAAATATTGAAATAATATTGAAAAAACTTATTCTTGAATTAAAGAATAATTTTTTTGATAGATATCCCACTCGCAACCCATTTGAGCAAAAAAAAAAAAAAAAGAAGGGCCCATGTTGAAAAAAAAAATTTAAATTAAAAAAAAATAAAAAAAAAGATTGAAGAAATAGCTATCTAATATCCTTTGGAAAATTTTTGCTAGGATCAATGGGTAAAAAGTTACACACATTTTAAAAAAACCCTGTATGACCAAAATGTCCATCTTTGGCCCCCTCTAACTCCATCAGTTCTTGACTGATAGAGCTGAAAATTTGTGTCTGGCCTACTATCCAATAGTCCAAATCGGAAGACATCGATTTTAAAAATTGGGGCACTTGACATGAAATTCCCCATATATTAAAAATTTTGTTTTTTCTATCCAGATAAATATAACTTGATGTCATGGCTTACACAATTAGGACCGTAATAATCTAATAACACTGAATTTAATGAAAAAATTCCCCATAAAATAAACAATTCTTGTATTCAATATGTTAAAATAATTCGACTTTTATTCAATTAATTTTGTAAAGTTCCAGTTAGAATAAATACGATGCATCGCAAACATCGGTGTTTTTTTAATTGATGCATCGAATAACATCGATGTTAATTAATGCTGAATCGAATGGCAAAAAACATCGATGCTTTTTTACATGAAAAGCTCTACTTTACATCAAATACATTCTTAAATTTATAAAGTATGCCAATGGCTGGAGATATTTTTTTCTTCAGTGACTGGATGTGTTTATTCCATTGTAGATTACTCTGAAGAAGCATACCCAAATAAGTTACGGAATCGCTTTCATTAACTTCCGCATCACCAACAGAAATTTTAAAAACTGCATCACTTCTATAAGCATATGGATGAAACCTTATTACTTTTGTTTTGTCCTTATTTAAGGATAGTCTATTAATTCTGGCGTATTCCAGTAATACTTCGGCATCATGTTCCATTTGAGATTTCAGTATTATTTCATGACTGTAGGGATAAAAAAGACAAATTTCGTCAGCATACATTATAAGTTTGCCATGCAGCTTGAGATTTGATACGTCATTTATAAATATTATGAACATTAAAGGACCCAAAACACTTCCTTGTGGTACACCAAATTCAACCACTGCAACATCACTTCTGTCATTATTAATTGCTACATATTGTAACCTGTTTTGCAAACTTTTGATTAGCTTGATAGCACTTTCCTGTAGTCCATAATATGGCAGTTTATCAAGCAATATTTTGTGGTCAACAAGGTCAAAAGCCTTCGAAAAATCATAAAAAACAGCACCGATGCCACAACAGCCACTGTCTAGACTATTGCATATGTAGTTCACAACATTTACAACTGCTTCCTGGGTCCCACTTCCTTTTTTAAAACCAAATTAATACTTGTATAGGAGGTTGTTTTGTTCTAGAAACTGTGACAGTTGTTTATGAAGTATTTTTTCAAAAATCTTATCAAATATTGGTAGGAGCGCTATAGGTCTGTACATATCTACTGTAAACGCTTTGCTGTTTTTGGGTATTGAAGATAACTTTGAAATTTTTAAAATGGCGGGATATTCAGAGTCATTAACTATTCCATTGAAAATATTCACTAAATTTGAAATTATTATATCCTTGCATTTTATAATTACTTTACTCGATATACCATCATGGCCCGGGCTTTTATTTATTGAAATAATTTCCTGGAGCTCTTCTTCATTTATACTACTGAAAGAAAACTGATATCAGTAGTATCGTAAGGTATTTAAGCTGTTACAATAATCACCATCTGATTTGATAATCTTTTCATTTAAAATTCGCGGAATTTCTAAAAAGTATTTGTTGAACATATTACATTTTTTGACGTTATCAGTTACTAAATCACCTTTATCTTCTTTGAGTTGTAGCTCACCTTTTATATTTCTACCTAGATTTCTATTTATAAATTCCCATCATTTTTTTGGATTTTGATGTAGGTTTTCCAAATATTTTTGGTAATACGTAGTCATAGAAATTTTAATAGCATATTTTATGACACTACTAAGTTTTTTAAGATGTTTTCTATTATTGGGCTTATACTTCTTTTTCTTCTTTTTTTAAGTAATTATTTTTTTGCCATCATGAGCGAAAAAAAGGTTTTCTATCATTAATCCAGTGGGCTATTATACGATTTATCGGGGTTCGTTCAATATTATCTGAAGTAGAATCTTTTAAACATTTTATTATTGTTTCCGTTAATGTTGTTAGATCAACAGATGCATTTTCACCTTGCTATTTATTTGACATGAAATTAAATTGTGGTCAGTTATATCACATCCAACACAGTTAATAAAGAGATTGTTTGGTACGTTACTACATACATGATCAATTGACTTCCCACTTATTGGTCGTGTTATCAGGTATGACAGTTTGCATAACCAGTCTGTTCCAATATGTTCAAAAGATCTGAAGATAGTGTTTCATTCAATCAATCTATATTTGAGTCTCCAATTATTATTTTCGGTAAACGTGGATTCATTTGCAATATTTTGTCAATAAGGGTATAAAATGTTTCAAGATCACACTTTTGGGACCTGTAGAAAGTACAGATTCTAAGCGGTTTACGATTTACTTTGAAATTTTGTAGCAAAATTTGAATAGCTTCAATAAATTGTTTACTTTCACAATACTCAATCATATATTGCAAATCTTTTCTGACATAGAATGAAGTTCCACCAAAACCATCATATCTACTGTCATACAATTTACAAACAAAACAAAATGTTAAAATCACAAAATAAAATTTTATTGTAGAGAAATTAAAAAAAGTTTATTCAGTTTTTTCGCTCTAAAAACTTACAACCAAAAAACCAAACATATAGGAACACAAATATTCACAGCTTACTATAAAGTGGTTATTTTATAGTAAGGAGGGAGGTTATTTTTGCACATTCCTCTTTCATTTTCATTCCATTTGCGAAATATATATATAAGCTCTTATATAATTTTTCTTTTTCGTTTCGAAATTATATGACTTTAATGTTTTTTAAATGTGCTGGTTGAAATAAGCTGGGAGCCACTGTAAATAGCGAGCGACTGCTACAGTTTGGAAAGAGATAAGATAAAATTCTGAGAATATTACAGTAAATTAATTTTTAGAGCCTGAAGTAAAATTATCAATGTCAATAAACATCGATTTAAAAAAAATTGTTATAAGCCGAGACATCGATGTTTTTGATGTTTTATTATCGTAAATAGCTTAATATAAAATCTAAAGCCCTAGACACAATACTTTAGCTCAACGACAAATATATGCTAAATTTTGCTACTAAATCCTAACAAAAATTTAAAACCTGTTTCTTGATCGAGAATACATGTTCCTATAAAATTTTATAGTTTTGTTATCAAAATTGACGACTTTATGACAAAAATGTTAATTGATTTTTTTAAGTGAAAGCGTTCCCGAATAAAAAGTCTTTAGCTACTCCCGTTACATATTTTTAGTATAACTAAGAGCTTTTCTGAATTTATATGACGATATATACTACAAAAATTTTATTTAAATAAAACTAAGTTTTTTAACATACATACATAATTGGCCATTACAACCCTTCAGTCAGGATTACGGCCTAGCTTCTCACACCACTCATATTGTGTGTGTTAAGTTTAAAGTCGACTCCGAACGACACATTTTTGAGAAACTTTTCATGTCATTTTTATTTACTCTCAGAATTTTTACTAGAAATCTGCTGACAGGAAGTCGCCGAAGAAATAATTTTTCATATTTCGTTTTGATGCCTGACCTGGATTTTTTACATCTAATAAGCCAACACACTACCTACTAGACTACGGCGACCTAAGTTTTTTTTTTAGCAAAAATGATTAAATTGTATGTATGGATAGGTATACAGAAAATCATTCTGTTAAACGATGTAATGGTCAAAATTAATAGAAGTGTTTTATAAGTTAATGGCTTGAATTTTTTGATAGTGTTAGTGATAATTAGGCCCAAGGATGAACCCAACTGATTTTGGTTCAAATCGGTACGTGATTTCGCCTAGCCCCAATTCAAACTCCCCTCGAAATTGCACTTATTTACACATAACTTTGGTAATTATGCAACAATCATGACAAAATTTAGCACGGATCAGTTGTGTCTACTAGGAAATCATGTTGTAAAGTTTGGTGAAAATCGAACCACATTTGACCCTAGTCCCCATATAAAGTTCCCTTTAGAAATTCACGTTTGCGCTTATAAATGGCTTAAAACATCGGTATAGTGATGCAATTCGGTATGTAAATCTAAATCATATTACCAAATTTTGTTACGGTCGGTCCAAAATTGCCCCTGGATCCAAAATAGGACCCCTTAAGAAAATATGTTTAGCAATTATAATTGGCTTAAACATTTTATTACCTCGATGAAATTCGACATGAACATGTTTAATATTTCATTTTACCTGATTATATTATGATCGGATCGGATAGGTACCACATACGGTCCATTAAGAAAATCAAACATACATCTCATATTGTTATAATAGTCGATATACATATGTAATTAAGTTTTTAAAGTTCTAAGATAATTAATATTTATTCATAATATTTATTTTACATTATTTAATACTTAACTTAAAAATACTTAAAAAGTGAAACTAACTACAATCGTTATCATTTTCATCATCAATGTCAGGAAGGAGTAATTTAATAGTATCTGATGAAAATGCCTTCCTATTCCTTCAAATTTTTTGTGTACTGCAGCTTATAAGATGCTCACTGCTTAAAAGTAACCTATTCAGGAACTCTCGATTGGTATCGCTTCTACTGAATCCATATAGTTTTAGTTCTCATTATATTCAGAAATAAGGCCATATGGCCTTATTGCGTATGGCTTTGTTACACTGCGTCTATTTTTTTTTTCAAATTTTCAAAAAAAGTAAACTTTTCAAAAAATAGCCAAAAACAATTGCGCAAATTTGCGCAAACATTTTTTTTGTTTCTGAATGTAGAGAGTTCGTATTTTCTTGTGGTATATAACATTAAACTACTAAAAACTACTTTCACCTTTAAAATCCTTATTTTTTTAGGGAGGGTAAAAAAATGTGAAATTTTTATTATTTTAAAATTTTTAACGAATAATTTTAACATTAATATATGAGATATATATATAAAAAAACTAAAATTAGCAGTTGCTCATACCTTTCAAATAAAAAAAATCAATATAAAACCTCTATTCGTTTCGCCACAAAAATATCATATAAACCTAATAAAATTTCAAAAACACACCAAAAATGCTTTTAATTTTCTTCACTTTCCTGACTTTGACATCGTCACGAATCTACAAATCTCAACTTAAGTGAAAATTCATTATATAATGCAGAATTTTGTTGTCTATCGAACTGCATACTCAGTTTCCTAAATTTCTTTAAATTCAATTTGACTTTTTGGCCAGCTTTTCAGGGTAAATGCCACATAGTGCGTCGTCAATAACACCTAATATAAAGTACACATCTCAAATAAACACAAACTCTAAAGTACATAAACATGCGTTTTATAATTAACGATTGTTTCATAATCAACGCTACATAACTTCGCAAAGAAAAATTTAAACCTCCAATATATTAGACAAAATATCTGAAAGGGTTAAAGAGTGAGTGATTGCGAATAGTGCTTTCTTACACGGCATATACTGACACATTATGTAAATATACATTTATATTTTAGTCTTTTTAAGTATTTCTTTTTGTTAAAACTGTTTATAAACTATTAATTGTGGTTCATATAGTTAAGGTAAATCCTAGAAAACAGCATCGTTCGATTTTTAGTTCTTCACATGATTTTTAGAATTTTTGCAGATGTTAAGTAAAACAATTCCATATAGACCATCCGAACTATTGTTCTAAAGACTTTTAAACTTGCATGTTTTAATTCCACAATCTTTCCATTTAATGTCTTAAAGTGTTAAAATAAATGAATGAGTATAAGACAGAATTATAAATACTTACAGTGTTAGAAATGACTACTTTATACTCTTTTGTTTACTGACGTAACGAAAACAATTGCTGTTGTTGCTACTTCTGGCGTTTTCATACACAATATGTTGATTTCTCTTCTATGGATTTCCATTAGTACAACAAGTGTTGATTGTTTAAAACAACAAAAACAACCATAACCAACAGTTTGCAATCAGTTTATAACATTTGTTGAAGTTTTATGCTTTTTTAGTCTGCGTTATTCATGTAGAAACCGAGAGAAAACAACAATAGCTGACAAAACAACAGTAATAGAAATAAATAATAAACTTTTCAAAATTTCTACAGAACTTTTAGTATGAAAACAAAACACCCACACCTGGAGGAAATGTAATTGAAAGGAAGAACAAAAAAATTATTGTGGTTTCTGTTGTTACTAAACTTTAGTAAACAGTTGAGTTTAAATGAAGTTCAACCGTTGCCTTATGTAACTGCAGAAGGAAATATGTATACCATCTGACAATGTTTTTGCCGGTTATTATTGTTCGTTTTATAAGACAAAAAAGAAATCGAAATCCATAACAATTATAAGAGATTAATAATTGATATGATCGAACGTTATAATGTAACAGACTTAGTAAAACAATTTCTGCAACACTTTTAACACCATGGCCTTGTTAAAATAATGAATTAAGCCAAGAAGTGTATTTAATGTAAATGACTTATTATTTATACATTTTCGCAATGGCTTAAGAAGGACTGTAAGAATAGATTTTATTTAAATGAAAGTCATGAATATGGTTGGATATTAGGAACCAATCAAATAAATCGAAAATCTATATCAGGGTACATTCTGGACTAGAGTTTTGGAATTCCCGGACTTTTTCATTTCCCGGAAAACGGGAATGAAAAATTCGATTTCCCGGGATTTTTTAAAAATCACAATACTAGTGAAATGCGTAAGATTTTTATTAAAATGTTATTTTATTAACATAAAAGAAAACAATACATTAAAATTCATACTGTATAAACAAAAACAAACAGATTAATGATAACATTTTGAGATCACTTATTATTAAGAATTAATTAAAAATATTCTATAAAAATAAAAATATAAAAAAATTTCGAAGAACTAAGTTTTCAAAAAATGAGTTTTTAAAATTATTAGTGCATTTATTAACTCATCAGACATTCTATTTCGTAAATTTGTTAAAAATTTACCAGCTATCGAGAAAACACGTTCGCTTTCTACAGAAGTGGGTTAGCGTTAACAATGCATTAAAAAGTATGGCTAAATATTTGGTTCTGTTTGTACTAGCTTCAAATAAAGCTAGCTCTCTTTTAAATAAGTTGTTTGTTTTTAATTTCAGATTTCTTGTTTTTCTTTAGCCCCATTAATGGCGTTTTCCAACTTTTCTTTAAAACATTGATATACTTGTGCAACGGAAATATCTTCGTCACTTTCAGCCGATGGTGTTTCAGTACTTTGTACATTTGCTCTGCATAGGATTTTGACATTGTCTTTGTTATGTTAATATTATTGTATTGTGTTTAAGTGTTTAGATAATTTACTATGACATCACTTTGTCATTATATCTTTCATTTACATACATACATAATTGGTCATTACAACGCTTCAGTCAGGATTACGACCTAGTTTCTTACACCACTTATGTTGTGTGTGTTAATTTTATACATGAGTGGCGAGACCTACAGTTTAAAGTCGACTCCGAGCGACAGATTTTTGAGAAACTTTTCATGACAATTTTATTTACACTCAGAGTTTTTGTCACAAACCTGCTGAGAGGAAGTCGCCGAAGAAATACTTTTTGTATTTTTGTTTTGATGTCTGGCCTGGGGCTCGAACCCTGGCTTTACGCCTAATAAGCCAACACACTACATACTAGACTACGGCGACCTATTATCTTATCTTTCATTTACTTTACTTTCAATTGTGTGAACCATTTTTTCCGAAAGTATAGAATCAACAGATAATAACTGTTCATAAAGTGTATTCATAATAGCATCACCTATTATCAGATTGGTTTCACGAATGCCTAATTTTTCCACTGCATCTTTTTTGGGGTTCGAAACGTTTACCAAGTGTGGGATATAAACTTCAACAAACAATGATGATAAATGTAAATCTATTAAAGCCTTTTTTATTGCATTTTTAATTTTTAGAAATGATTGTATCATTCCAACCTGTTCCACCTAGTTCGTACATCTAGGATTAGATGATACCCTTTATTGAATTCTTCCTTTACATATTTTTGAAGAGTAGCATATTTAAAGGACTTTTTTTCAGCACTTCGATTATTTTCCTGATGTATGTACAAGAATACGTTAATTTAGAATTTTCCGTATTTCCCGGGAATATTTAAAAAATTTATTATATATTATTTCTTATAGAGATACCTACTATCGGGCCTTCGAACAGGGACAATCGCAATCGGTATTGTCAAATCACCATGCATGACCTAAGAGAATTAGGTTTATGACACCAATTTTTGTCGGAAAACCATCTTCAGCGATGAGGCCTATTTCTGGACAAATGGGTACGTCAACAAATAAAGTTGTCGAACTTGGAACGGTACCAATCAAATCCGTCCATATTTCTTTGAGAACGGCCATCGCTGTCAACGCCAAACGCTATGTCTACTAAATTTTGGAGTGATTTGGAATATCGGGACACGAACGACATATGGTTACACACTGGTCATTCCACATTGGAGCGATTTGAGGGTATGATCATCTCATATAGACAAGCGAATTGTGCCATTTGACATATAAAAGAATTAAATGTATATACCCTTATCACTGCAAAGTATATGAGATATAATCTGTAAAACATCATTCCGTAAGGGGAATTCAAATAACAAGAAGAGAGGCGCTGTTAGAAAAGATGATATTTTTAAAACAATTCGCCTGTTCGTGAAGCCCAAAAAATATTTACATACAGTGAATTAAGTTGGCAGATCGTTTTTATTAAAGATCGTGGAAATCTTAATATCCAAAATCTTTAATACGGTTTTGATGTAAACCGAATGATTAAAGAATCTCTAGTGGAAAAAGTATGACAACAACTTTAATGCCGTATAAAAAAGAAATTAAAGGATATCAGAAATTTTTGGAAATTAATGAACTTCTGAAAACAAGAATAATGACAAAAGATGAAAATGTCAAAGGATTGCCATCAAATGAAATATTAAAATTAAATTTACTGCCGCAACATAAGCAAATGTGGAAAGAAGTTTTTTTTTATATAAAAACATCTTGAGAGGACGGCGAGAAAGCTTCAAGTATGAAAACATAGTGATAGTATATTGCAATAATTTTTATCATAGCAAAGAATTAATATAGTCTAAATTTCAAAGAATAAAAATGCTTCTTTGCTCTTCTCTTGTGATAACTTTCACAGAAAAATGTTGTTTACGGACAAAACATTATTGAGGCGCAATAAAAATTGAATAAAGGCAATATGCACGGTATTTATACCGGTCAAAAACGGTTATCACATAGCTTCATAGTTTGAACGATATCAGCGATAGGGACACATTTATGCGAACAATTAGATAAATTACTTGGTCAAAGTTTACAGAGAAATCGGTTTGGAAGCTATTGTGAACCGTTTTGGTGATCTACTAAAATACCAAAATTATTCGAGAACTCTGCAGCAGTGCCAGTTCATAAAGCTAAAACGACTCAAATCTGTAGTATAATAGTCGTTGGAGCTCCTAAAGCTAACCTCTAAGCAGTTAAAAGTTATATTAGCGTCACTGTATTGTATTAACGAGCCGTAGTTTAATATGTAGTGTGTGAGGTAGTCTGTGAGACCACGCGTCAAACCCCAAGTCAGACATCTCTGACAACAGACAGATTTCTGATAAGAAATCTGCGAGTAAATTAAATTGTCATGAAAAGTTTCTCAAAAAAGTGATAATAAAAATGTAATAATATAAAATAAATTTATTAAAATGAATTAATTAACAAAACATTCTATTCAAGCAGTGTATTGTGTTGGGAATGAGAAAGTATGTTGTAGGAGGAGAAAACGACAAAAACGAAAAGCGATGTTGGATAATTTTTTTTAATATTGTTACAAAAAGGAAAAATCTAGATACTGGTGTTTTGCTTTTACATCGTTTAACGTTAAAATTATAAAAAAGCTACAAAAACAACAATGAACTTGTTTACAAATTATCGCACTGCGCAATATAACAATAAACACCAGCATAAAAATGGTAAACAATTAAACAAAAAGACAACAACAAACACTACAAGAATGAATGTAAACAAAATACACAAACAACAATAATGACACAACGATGTTTACATTTATAGAGATCTCGAGAGGCGAAGCCATGAACATTCTTCAGACTGTTTACGTTGACATATAAAAGGCAAGGCAAAGCAGGCAACTGAGTTAGTAAAAGTTCAGTCAGTCTTGTGTTAAGACGCAGTGGGTTTGAAGAGAGTAAACTTTGTTTGAAGATCTCCGTTACAAAGGTCGGTCGAACAATTGTCCAATAATTGTTTTTGTATATGCAAAAAAGTGCAAAGAGGAATAACAAACAAAACAATTGTTGTTGTTTACATCAAGTTGTGAACGGTGGAAACAATAAAGAATTTAATTAAAACTAAACACAAAATATTTTTTATTTTATTTGCAATCTACGAGCTCATATTTTAAATCTTTTTAAAAGGTAAAAACGTAACAATGTGGTGGTGAAATTAATAACATGAAAGTCAAATTTAAATAAAATCTAAAACCAGATTATTGATTCTTATTTATCCTAAATTTTATAATTATCAACGTTAAAAAATCATGTTAGATTAGGCGATGGAGTCACTATATGTAATATCGTTCACCCTTTCCTTCTATTATATCTGCCCGTCAATCAATTACGCAAATCATTCATTTCAGTAGAAAATAATTTTAATTTTATATTTCCAATTTATCGTTTTGCAACATGTTTTTTGTTATTACATCATCACCAATTTCAACCCTGCCATTAAGCCATTAGTGCCCAGTGGCAACTTAAGTTGCCAGCAGAGATTGCCTTGGTTTTTATGCTGTGAGAGGAAATTGAGTATAAAAACAAATCGGTAACCGTTAGAAATTTTTAATAACATGTAGTTTCCTTTATTTCTATTTATTCTGTATTGATTGCTTTTTCAGTTTGGAAGACAAAAACTGTTAATTTTTAAGTATTTTACTTGTCGGTTTTTAACCGAGGCTGCTGGATTCAAATGTAAGTTTATAGAATATTATAAATATTTTTGCAAAAAAGAAGTATGTTTGAGATAGAAACATACCTTAGCTATTGTTTTTAACTAAAATTTTATCAATTTACATTTAATATTTCATATAATTGAATGTTTTGTGATGGTGGCATGTTAAGTTGCCACTGGGCACCTAGGTGTACTTTTTGTGTTGTGATGTGTTGTATTATTTTACATAGTTTTATGACGCGAAATTATGAAATATCAGTGTCAATCAATTTTATCTTCACGCATAAATTGAAATTTTTGACATACTAGGTCATCGCACAAAATAACGCTAATACTTGAAGAAATTTTGGGTGAGCTGGGGCTTCCGGAAAATGAAGAAATACCAACAGATATTGTTTTAGTTACCCCTATAGAAACGTATAAACAAGATACAGATGTGGATTCAGACAATTCGGATACAGAAGTAACTGGTTGGTTTCCGTTCTGAATGTTGGGCCATAATATAACCTAAAGACAATGTGCAATGTTTCTTTTAAGATCTTGTGGAGTACCAACAAAAATTTTATAATTATCAACGTTAAAAAATCATGTTAGATTAGGCGATGGAGTCACTATATGTAATATCATTCACCCTTTCCTTCTATTATATCTGCCCGTCAATCAATTACGCAAATCATTCATTTCAGTAGAAAATAATTTTAATTTTATATTTCCAATTTATCGTTTTGCAACATGTTTTTTGTTATTACATCATCACCAATTTCAACCCTGCCATTAAGCCATTAGTGCCCAGTGGCAACTTAAGTTGCCAGCAGAGATTGCCTTGGTTTTTATGCTGTGAGAGGAAATTGAGTATAAAAACAAATCGGTAACCGTTAGAAATTTTTAATAACATGTAGTTTCCTTTATTTCTATTTATTCTGTATTGATTGCTTTTTCAGTTTGGAAGACAAAAACTGTTAATTTTTAAGTATTTTACTTGTCGGTTTTTAACCGAGGCTGCTGGATTCAAATGTAAGTTTATAGAATATTATAAATATTTTTGCAAAAAAGAAGTATGTTTGAGATAGAAACATACCTTAGCTATTGTTTTTAACTAAAATTTTATCAATTTACATTTAATATTTCATATAATTGAATGTTTTGTGATGGTGGCATGTTAAGTTGCCACTGGGCACCTAGGTGTACTTTTTGTGTTGTGATGTGTTGTATTATTTTACATAGTTTTATGACGCGAAATTATGAAATATCAGTGTCAATCAATTTTATCTTCACGCATAAATTGAAATTTTTGACATACTAGGTCATCGCACAAAATAACGCTAATACTTGAAGAAATTTTGGGTGAGCTGGGGCTTCCGGAAAATGAAGAAATACCAACAGATATTGTTTTAGTTACCCCTATAGAAACGTATAAACAAGATACAGATGTGGATTCAGACAATTCGGATACAGAAGTAACTCGTTGGTTTCCGTTCTGAATGTTGGGCCATAATATAACCTAAAGACAATGTGCAATGTTTCTTTTAAGATCTTGTGGAGTACCAACATTTAAAAGAGGTAGACTACCACGTACTCAAAACGATGCAATAAATAGCCTCCGTTTAGATAGAAAGGATAACATTATTATAAGAGGTGAATCAAAATACCATCGCTGCAAAGTTTGTTCTGGTCGGAATTCACTAATGTGCAAAAAATTAAAAATTTTTCTTCATGCTGATTATTGTTTTCAAGTATTTCATAAAAATAAATAGAAATTTATGTTTAGTTTATTATAATATAGTGTAGTTCGAATAACTAATTTGGTTCCATTAAAAAAAATCATGAATAAAGTTTTGTGTTACAAATTAAACTGTGTGTTGTGTTTGACAGGTATCTGCCCAGTGGCAACTTAAGTTGCCAGGCTAAAACACTCCCTTACCTTCATTTTCTCGCAAAGTCGCTGAACAAAGAGTATTTCTTAGACCACAAGCAATACGTGTTTAAAATCTGGTGCTAATACTCAAAAAAATATTTCGGGCATTAATGAGTTAAATTTTATACGGCGAGACATTAATTTGAAAAGTTTATGCTGCACAGTTTTACGTGAAAGAAGTTTACTCGCAGTTGAATATTTCCACAACAGCAATTCCAATTTAGAGAGATTATTGATGGCAACATTTTTAAAGTCTTTCAGATTCTTATAGTTCTATTCGTTATTAATTTTTTTCTTTTTTTGTATAAAATTTTATGCTTTTCTTTATTTCGTCTATCTTAGTGTTTCTTTCGTAAAGATTGCAATATTTAAAATTAATCACAAAAGGAATAATATTATTAGAATTTTCTGTTAGAATTTCAAAAATAACATAATTTTTAATACCACAAACATATTAGAATAATAAATAATTACACTATGCGACAAAACAAAAAAATGAAATATACCCAGCTAATGACATAGTGTAGGTTGTGAGTTTTGTTGAGTAGAACTCAATACTATTTTTTTTTTATTTCTTGAACCCTACAAACTTGCTTTATTTGAAAAAAAAACTCCTTTTTGGACTTTACGCACACATTTATTGATTACACAAACATTTCTGAACCAATGTAACAAATTTAAACTTTCTTAAAAAGGGGAAGGATGGGCCTCTAAAACGGTATACATATATATATTATTCGACTTAATATTATATGAGGTTTGATGAGGTAAACTTGACAAACGCAAATGGCAAGTAGTAGTAGCGAACTTTAATTAAAATTATTGAGATATTTGTTAAAACTTTTATTATCCACTGTTGAATTATCAAATGTACTTGTTTAAATTATACTTGTTGAATTCAGAAATTTAAATATCAGTTTTACCTTGCATTATATATTTAAAATAAATACATTAGGTTATGGGCCCAGACAATTTTGTCTAAGGATATTTGAGCTTAAGAAATATTTTATTTAAATTGTCAAAAAGCATTTTCATCGACGTGTTGAAAGTTACAATTTTTGCGGATATAAAGAGTGTTTTTTACAGAGGTATAGAACTTTAAGTTGGCATTACTTTTCAAGATGGCGACCGTTTTAACAGCTGTCAAGTGATTTATTCTCAGTTTGGTTTGGCAATTCATCATGAATAGACTCACGCCTGAAAAACGCTTGCAAATAGTGCAATTTTGTTTCGAAAATAATGGTTCTGTGCGGAAAACGTATCGCGCACTACGACCATTTTATCGTCGACAAAATCGTCCATCAGAGCAGTTAATTCGATTAACCATGGAACGTTTTCGCACCACGTTCACTCTTATTGATAACTCGCATCCCCAGAGACGCTGTACGGTGCGTACAGAAGAAGCTATTGCTGCTGTAGAGCGTAGCATTGAGGAAGACCCGAATGAGTCCATCCGCCATCGAGCACAGGAATTGGATCTGTGCCCATCCACTTTATGGAAGATTTTGCGGAAGGATCTTGGTTTGCGTGCTTACAAAATCCAACTCGTGCAAGAATTGAAGCCAAACGATCATCAAGTAAGGCGTAGATTCGTCGAATGGACCCAAAACGAGATTACCGTTGTTCCCGATTTTCGTAAGCAAATTTTGTTTAGCGATGAAGCGCACTTCTGGTTGAATGGCTATGTCAACAAACAAAACTGCCACATTTGTAGTGAAGGTAATCCTCAAGTGTATGTGGAAACACCGTTACATCCAGAAAAACTGACTGTTTGGTGCGCTTTATGGGCTGGTGGAATCATTGGTCCGTACTTTTTCAAAAACGATGGTGGCCAGAACGTTACAGTCAATAGTGATCGGTATAGAGCCATGATTACTAACTTTTTCATTCCTGAATTGAATAACCATGATGTCCAGGAGGTGTGGTTTCAACAACACGGCGCAACATGTCACACAGCTCGTGCCACAATAGATTTATTGAAAGACACGTTTGGTGACCGCCTAATTTCACGTTTTGGACCTGTGAATTGGCCTCCAAGATCTTGTGAGTTAACACCGCTAGACTACTTTCTGTGGGGCTATGTAAAGTCATTGGTCTATGCGGTAAAGCCACAAACGCTTGACCATTTGGAAGACAACATTCGCCGTATTATTGCCGATATACGGCCACAAATGTTGGAAAAAGTCATCGAAAATTGGACGTCCAGATTGGACTACATCCGCGCCAGCCGTGGCGGTCATATGCCAGAAATCATATTCAAAATGTAATGCCACAAGATTATCTTTCGGATAAATAAAATTCATGTCAATCGAATAATCCATCGTTGTTTTATTGCAACTTAAAGTTCTATACCTCTATAAAAAACACCCTTTACTTGGTTTTATTTTTAAAATAATGGACACTAAATATGCAAAAATTGAAAAGCTGGAGAGAGCAGATCAATGGAATATGTGGCGTTTTCAAATTAAAGTAATATTAAATGCCAGTGATTTGGTACATTACATCACAGATGAAGCTGACAGCGGTGCAGGTTCTGGAGGAGCAAGTGGTGGTATTTCTAGAGCTGGAGCAACTGGAGGTGTAGGTGTATTTGGTGTAACTGGATCTGCGACTGGTAGTGGAACACAAGGTGGTAATGAGCTTGACAAGAAGAATATAAAAGATTGGTTAAGAGGTGACGGTAAGGTAATTGTTATGACATTAGGCCAACAACCACTAATGCATATAATGAATTGTAAAACTGCAACAGGAATATGGTGCAAACTGGAAAGCATTTATGAATTCAAGTCTACAGCGAATGTGCATAGATTACAACAAAAATTTTATAGTTTTCAAAAAGACCCACAAGATGATATTGCTATGCATATATTAAAGTTAGAAACATTGGTGTCGCAATTAAAAGATGTTGGTGAACAAATTTCTACAACTTTGGTAATAACAAAAATTATTATGACGCTTCCACCTAGTTTTGCTCATTTCTATAGTGCATGGGAGTCTACAACGCCCGACCAGCAATTGAGAATTTGACAGCTAGACTTATAATGGAAGAAGCAAGACTGAATTCATCTGGGGAAATTTCCAGTAGCAGTGAAGCTTTTGTAGCGAAACAGAATATTAGGAGTAACAAAAAGCCTGGAAAATGTTTTATATGGAAAAAGCCTGGACACTGGAATCGTGAATGTTATTTAAATAAATGAAATAAACAC
Source organism: Sarcophaga carnaria (assembly GCA_958299815.1). Lineage (NCBI taxonomy): Eukaryota > Metazoa > Arthropoda > Insecta > Diptera > Sarcophagidae > Sarcophaga > Sarcophaga carnaria. The sequence continues at coordinate 69,246,227 of OY283153.1, read as the reverse complement.
AAAGAAAATGATGTAAAAGGAAATGCGTTCGTATGCGAAAGCGAGGCTGCTAAAAGTATTGATAACGAAACTGAATGGTTTGTTGATTCAGGGGCAAGCGATCATATGACGAATAAAATAGAGTATTTTGTGCAGTACACAGAATTTACGACTCCAAAGGAAATTCGATTGGGAGATGGTAATATTATTGAGGCTGTGGGGAGTGGTGCTATTAATATTTTTTCGTATAATAACAACAAATGGAGTGAAACTCATTTAGCTAATGTTCTTTATGTTCCTGATATACGCTTAAACTTATTTTCCACAACGAGATCCTTAGAAAAAGGTTTAAAGATGCCTTCTGATTATCAGCGTTGTGAATTTTCGAAAAAATACTACAGTTCTAGTGGGAGTTCGCACTCAATAATTTTTTAAACTATTAATTAAAGTAAATTTACCATCGAAACAAAATCATTTTTCTGATGTTACAGAGTCAAAACAACTGACCTTAACTGAGTGGCATTGTAAATTGGCACATTAAAACTTTGTACATTGCAGACGTTTTTTGAAAAATAGCAACATTACATTTAAGGACGAAAACGAAATATTTTGTGATGCTTGTGTATATGGGAAACAATGTCGTTTATCTTTTCCAAGTAGAGAAATGAAAACAGCAAAAGTTGCAGAACTGGTCCATGTCGATTTATGTGGCCCCATGGAAAAGAAGTCAATTGGAGGAGCGCGTTATTTTCTTCTGATAAAAGATGATATTTCACATTATGAAAAGGTATTTTTCTTAAAAGAAAAAAGTGAGGTATGTGGTTTTCTTGAAAAATATCTTTACGATGTCAAAACTGAAACTGGTAATAGTGTGATATCTATAAGATCTGATAATGGGAGAGAATTTATAAATCAAAATGTCGAGCTTTTGCTATGTAAGAATAGTGTTTTTCACCAGAAGACCGTTCCATATAACCCGGAGCAAAATGGAACAATAGAAAGAGAGAATCGCACTATTGTAGCATCAGCAAGAACAGCACTGTACGCAAACAATTTGGCTAAAAAGTTTTGGGCTGAGGCTGTGAACTCTGTTGTGTATGTACTTAATCGAAGTGGAACTAGTACACAAAAAGACAAAATCCTTTTGAACTTTGGTATGGTAAAAAAGCTAACGTAGAAAGTTTACAAGAATTTGGTAGTGTAGTGTTTACTCATGTACCAAAGCAAGATCGACTGAAATGGGATAAAATATCACAGAAAGGAATTTTTGTTGGGTATGAGGAAGATTCAACTGGTTATCGAGTATATATCCCAATCAAAAATAAAGTTGAAATTGCAAGAAACGTTCAATTTTGTAGTATCGATAACATCAAAAATGAGAAAACTCTAAACGAAGATGCTCGTTCAACTAAAGAAAACTATGATGTACTCAAACAAACTAGCAGCTCCTCAACACATTTAAATATTTACGAAATCCCAGTTCAAGAAAAAAGCGACGAGACAAGTGAACAAAATGTAGATAATTCTTCTGATATTTCTAATGATATTTTTGAAGACACAGACGATTCAGTAGAAAATGAAGTCGCTACACAAAAGAGTTTTATAAGTGATCGTTTACGTAACAAGGTAAGAAAACAGGCGGAAAATGTAGTAGAAGACGACCATGCTTTTGTTGCTAATTGTCCATCAAATTCTAATGCGGCAAAGTTATACAATAAATGGAAAAAAGCTATTGATGAAGAAATAAATTCGCTAAAAAAAAACAAACACTTGATTTACCACAAGGGTGTAAAGTTGTTAGTACAAAGTGGGTATATACAATAAAAGAAGCAAGCAGGCTGGTAGCTCGTGGATTCAATCAAGAACTACTTGACTACTTTGAAACATTTAGCCCCGTAGCCAAATTTACATCGATAAGAATGATTTTGAGCATAGCCGCATCAGAAAAACTAAGGCTAAAGCACTTTGATATAAAAACAGCTTTTTTATATGGATACATAAATGAAAACGTTTACATCAATCAACCAGAAGGCTACTCTGATAATACGAGCAGAGTATGCAAACTTCTTAAAAGCTTATATGGTTTAAAGCAAGCATCAAGGTGCTGGAACCTTACGTTTTCAAATTTATTAAAAAGAAGAAGAAAGTAAAACTGATCATTGTGTATTTATCAATAATGACGTCAGTAAGCGAATAATGATCGCAATATATATAGATGACGGTTTAATTGCCGCAAAACATGAAGAAGACATTGAAGGGTTTTTATCATTTTTAAAACAAAATTTCAGTGTTAAAGTTTTTGATGCTAAACATTATTTGGGTTTAGAAATTCGACGTTTAAACGACGGTAGTATTCACGTGAATCAACAAAGCTATATTGAGAAATTACTAGTAAGTTTTGATATGGCCGAATCTAATTCCGTGAGTACACCATGCGATACATCCGTAAATAGTAGTATGTTTTCAGATCAGAGTTCGGAAGCAAAAACTATCCCTACAGACAAGCAGTCGGCAGTTTAATGTATTTGATGCTGGCAACACGGCCAGATATACGTTTTGCGATTGGTTATGTTAGTAGGTTTTTGGAAAAACCTTTAAATGTTCACGTTAATAATGTAAAGAGAATTTTAAAATATTTAAAAGGTACTAAAGGATACGGTTTAACATTCGCAGCTTACAATGGGCCTATTTTAAAATGTCAGCGATGCTGGAGATATAGAAACTAGAAGGTCAACAAGCGGTTTTGTAGAAATGATGGGATCATCCAGTATTTCCTGGTCATCTCAACGACAAAAGAGTGTTTCCTTGTCCACCACCGAGTCTGAATTCGTAGCAAGTTGTCATGCAATAAAGGAGGTGATTTGGATTCAGCAACTTATTTCTGAATTGGTACCAGATAAAATCAAAATATGTTTATACAATAGACAATCAAAGTGCTAAACGTTAATTAAAAATCCCGAATTTCAGAAATGTAGTAAGCACGTCGATGTCAAATATCAATTCATAAGACAAAAATATGAAGAAAAAATGTTTGAAATTAATTATGTTTCCACTAATCACCAAATTGCTGACATTTTTAATAAACCTTTACCCAAAGACAGATTTTTATTTTTAAGAAATTTAATGAATATTGTCAATTATGTCTAATTAAAAAAAATTAAAAAAAAGAAAAGTTTCTCAAAAAAGTGATAATAAAAATGTAATAATATAAAATAAATTTATTAAAATGAATTAATTAACAAAACATTCTATTCAAGCAGTGTATTGTGTTGGGAATGAGAAAGTATGTTGTAGGAGGAGAAAAAGACAAAAACGAAAAGCGATGTTGGATAATTTTTTTTAATATTGTTACAAAAAGGAAAAATCTAGATACTGGTGTTTTGCTTTTACATCGTTTAACGTTAAAATTATAAAAAAGCTACAAAAACAACAATGAACTTGTTTACAAATTATCGCACTGCGCAATATAACAATAAACACCAGCATAAAAATGGTAAACAATTAAACAAAAACACAACAACAAACACTACAAGAATGAATGTAAACAAAATACACAAACAACAATAATGACACAACGATGTTTACATTTATAGAGATCTCGAGAGGCGAAGCCATGAACATTCTTCAGACTGTTTACGTTGACATATAAAAGGCAAGGCAAAGCAGGCAACTGAGTTAGTAAAAGTTCAGTCAGTCTTGTGTTAAGACGCAGTGGGTTTGAAGAGAGTAAACTTTGTTTGAAGACCTCCGTTACAAAGGTCGGTCGAACAATTGTCCAATAATTGTTTTTTTATATGCAAAAAAGTGCAAAGAGGAATAACAAACAAAACAATTGTTGTTGTTTACATCAAGTTGTGAACGGTGGAAACAATAAAGAATTTAATTAAAACTAAACACAAAATATTTTTTATTTTATTTGCAATCTACGAGCTCATATTTTAAATCTTTTTAAAAGGTAAAAACGTAACAATGTGGTGGTGAAATTAATAACATGAAAGTCAAATTTAAATAAAATCTAAAACCAGATTATTGATTCTTATTTAACCTAAATTTTGTAATTATCAACGTTAAAAAATCATGTTAGATTAGGCGATGGAGTCACTGTATGTAATATCATTCACCCTTTCCTTCTATTATATCTGCCCGTCAATCAATTACGCAAATCTTTCATTTCAGTAGAAAATAATTTTAATTTTATATTTCCAATTTATCGTTTTGCAACATGTTTTTTGTTATTACATCATCACCAATTTCAACCCTGCCATTAAGCCATTAGTGCCCAGTGGCAACTTAAGTTGCCAGCAGAGATTGCCTTAGTTTTTATGCTGTGAGAGGAAATTGAGTATAAAAACAAATCGGTAGCCGTTAGAAATTTTTAATAACATGTAGTTTCCTTTATTTCTATTTATTCTGTATTGATTGCTTTTTCAGTTTGGAAGACAAAAACTGTTAATTTTTAAGTATTTTACTTGTCGGTTTTTAACCGAGGCTGCTGGATTCAAATGTAAGTTTATAGAATATTATAAATATTTTTGCAAAAAAGAAGTATGTTTGAGATAGAAACATACCTTAGCTATTGTTTTTAACTAAAATTTTATCAATTTACATTTAATATTTCATATAATTGAATGTTTTGTGATGGTGGCATCTTAAGTTGCCACTGGGCACCTAGGTGTACTTTTTGTGTTGTGATGTGTTGTATTATTTTACATAGTTTTATGACGCGAAATTATGAAATATCAGTGTCAATCAATTTTATCTTCACGCATAAATTGAAATTTTTAATATACTAGGTCATCGCACAAAATAACGCTAATACTTGAATAAATTTTGGGTGAGCTGGGGCTTTCGGAAAATGAAGAAATACCAACAGATATTGTTTTAGTTACCCCTATAGAAACGTATAAACAAGATACAGATGTGGATTCAGACAATTCGGATGCAGAAGTAACTGGTTGGTTTCCGTTCTGAATGTTGCGCCATAATATAACCTAAAGACAATGTGCAATGTTTCTTTTAAGATCTTGTGGAGTACCAACATTTAACCCTTATCCTGTATTAATGGGTCAAAATTGTCCAAACCGTTTTTATTGCCCATTTATTCTTGAAATACTTAGCGAATTTTTTTGAAACTTTTGTACAATTATTTTTTTAGGGAATACTATTAAAATTTAAAATACAATTTTTGTAGATCGTTTCACAAAGCGTATGCAAAAAACTTACGCAATTGGTACTTTTGGGTCAAAATTGCCCATTGCAACAAAATCAATTTACGCATATAATACGAGCTTAGTAACAATTTTGTGCGCATTTACAACATCATAACTAGCAACAAAACAAAAAAAATAAGTAAAAGGGCAGCTATTTGATAATAACACTCAAGTGTTTTTTGGTGTTTGTGTTTTTTAGAACGGTATTCCAAACTGCAACAAAACCAAAAAAAGAGAATAAATAGTATAAATATTTCATTCGTTTATGTGTCTTTGAATTGAATATAAGTGACAAAATCTTTACTTATTTTGGAACAATGAAACCATAAGAGATAAGAATTTTTCTTATGCAATCAGACTCAGGCGATGTAAGACCCCAGGACACATCAAGTGGAGATGAAAACGATCTCGTTTCTGAACCTGCATTAGACTATGACCCCAACTCCTCGTCAGGCGCTAGCATTGACATTTCCGAAATTCTCGATCAAACTACGGATGAAGTTTTAATGTATCCATCCAATAATGGGAAATATTTATGGTGAGAAACATCAACAATAAACAAACTCGGAAGATTTTCTAAACAGGACATAATAAATTTGACTCCAGGCCCAACGCGTTATGCTATTTCAAGAGCTGATAGTATAAAATCTTTTTTCTGTTATTTATGCCCAATGATAATATGAAATTATTTGTTGATATGACTAATTTACAAGGTGACTATAAATGGTAATGTATTTATAAGAGTAAAAGTTATTCAATCGGCTCATTTAGGTCAATCTGTATTTCAAAAAAATAATTGGATTGCGACATAACAATTTAAGCCTATTTCGGGCTACTTTTGTTGGCGGGAGTATTTAGATCTCTCGGTGAAGCTTTAGAATCTCTATGGGACGACCGCAAAGGCAGACCGCTTTTCAAATCTACCATGAGTTTGCGCCGATTTTAAAATATATCTCGAGTAATATGGTTTGATAAAAAGTCAGACGGGAGCGAAAGACGATTCCGTGACAAACTTGCTCCCATAAGAAATTTTTGGAACCGTTGGGAAAAAAGCCAAAAAGCCAGAAATAATTCATTTCTATAATGAAGCGAAATCAGGGGTCGATATATTAGATCAACGTATAAGAACTTACACATGTAAAAGAAGAACTAATCCATGGTCTCAAGCACTGTTTTACAATATGTTGGATATATCCGCCTATAATGCCTATGTAGTTTTTCTAAAAATTAATCCACACTGGAATGAAAATAAGAAATATAATCGACGCATATTCTTGGAAGACTTAGGCATGGAGCTTATTAGCGGAGAAAGCCTTCAAAAGGATTCTGCTGAGGTTCCGCCAGCAAAAAATTTAAAAAGAAGACGTTGTTAGTTTTGTCCAAATCGTTCATCAAATATGAAAATAAATGTTCCGAATGTCATAAATTTATTTGCAAAAAGCATTCTGAGACCAATATTATATGTAATGAATGTAAAAAAATAAAAAAACTGAATATATATTGTAATATTTTGTATTGGGCAAATTTGACCCACTAATGTCATATGCGTTTTATTTTTGAAGTACAGGATAAGGGTTAAAAGAGGTAGACTACCACGTACTCAAAACGATGCAATAAATAGCCTCCGTTTAGATAGAAAGGATAACATTATTATAAGAGGTGAATCAAAATACCATCGCTGCAAAGTTTGTTCTGGTCGGAATTCACTAATGTGCAAAAAATTAAAAATTTTTCTTCATGCTGATTATTGTTTTCAAGTATTTCATAAAAATAAATAGAAATTTATGTTTAGTTTATTATAATATAGTGTAGTTCGAATAACTAATTTGGTTCCATTAAAAAAAATCATGAATAAAGTTTTGTGTTACAAATTAAACTGTGTGTTGTGTTTGACAGGTATCTGCCCAGTGGCAACTTAAGTTGCCAGGCTAAAACACTCCCTTACCTCCATTTTCTCGCAAAGTCGCTGAACAAAGAGTATTTCTTAGACCACAAGCAATACGTGTTTAAAATCTGGTGCTAATACTCAAAAAAATATTTCGGGCATTAATGAGTTAAATTTTATACGGCGAGACATTAATTTGAAAAGTTTATGCTGCACTGTTTTACGTGAAAGAAGTTTACTCGCAGTTGAATATTTCCACAACAGCAATTCCAATTTAGAGAGATTATTGATGGCAACATTTTTAAAGTCTTTCAGATTCTTATAGTTCTATTCGTTATTAATTTTTTTCTTTTTTTGTATAAAATTTTATGCTTTTCTTTATTTCGTCTATCTTAGTGTTTCTTTCGTAAAGATTGCAATATTTAAAATTAATCACAAAAGGAATAATATTATTAGAATTTTCTGTTAGAATTTCAAAAATAACATAATTTTTAATACCACAAACATATTAGAATAATAAATAATTACACTATGCGACAAAACAAAAAAATGAAATATACCCAGCTAATGACATAGTGTAGGTTGTGAGTTTTGTTGAGTAGAACTCTATTTTTTTTTATTTCTTGAACCCTACAAAGTTGCTTTATTTGAAAAAAAAACTCCTTTTTGGACTTTACGCACAAATTTATTGATTACACAAACATTTCTGAACCAATGTAACAAATTTAAACTTTCTTAAAAAGGGGAGGGAAGGGCCTCTAAAACGGTATACATATATATATTATTCGACTTAATATTATATGAGGTTTGATGAGGTAAACTTGACAAACGCAAATGGCAAGTAGTAGTAGCGAACTTTAATTAAAATTATTGAAATATTTGTTAAAACTTTTATTACCCACTGTTGAATTATCAAATGTACTTGTTTAAATTATACTTGTTGAATTCAGAAATTTAAATATCAGTTTTACCTTGCATTATGTATTTAAAATAAATACATTAGGTTATGGGCCCAGACAATTTTGTCTAAGGATATTTGAGCTTAAGAAATATTTTATTTAAATTGTCAAAAAGCATTTTCATCGACGTGTTTTTTACAGAGGTATAGAACTTTAAGTTGGCATTACTTTTCAAGATGGCGACCGATTTAACAGCTGTCAAGTGATTTATTCTCAGTTTGGTTTGGCAATTCATCATGAATAGACTCACGCCTGAAAAACGCTTGCAAATAGTGCAATTTTATTTCGAAAATAATGGTTCTGTGCGGAAAACGTATCGCGCACTACGACCATTTTATCGTCGACAAAATCGTCCATCAGAGCAGTTAATTCGATTAACCATGGAACGTTTTCGCACCACGTTTACTCTTATTGATAACTCGCATCCCCAGAGACGCTGTACGGTGCGTACAGAAGAAGCTATTGCTGCTGTAGAGCGTAGCATTGAGGAAGACCCGAATGAGTCCATCCGCCATCGAGCACAGGAATTGGATCTGTGCCCATCCACTTTATGGAAGATTTTGCGGAAGGATCTTGGTTTGCGTGCTTACAAAATCCAACTCGTGCAAGAATTGAAGCCAAACGATCATCAAGTAAGGCGTAGATTCGTCGAATGGACCCAAAACGAGATTACCGTTGTTCCCGATTTTCATAAGCAAATTTTGTTTAGCGATGAAGCGCACTTCTGGTTGAATGGCTATGTCAACAAACAAAACTGCCGCATTTGGAGTGAAGGTAATCCTCAAGTGTATGTGGAAACACCGTTACATCCAGAAAAACTGACTGTTTGGTGCGCTTTATGGGCTGGTGGAATCATTGGTCCGTACTTTTTCAAAAACGATGGTGGCCAGAACGTTACAGTCAATAGTGATCGGTATAGAGCCATGATTACTAACTTTTTCATTCCTGAATTGAATAACCATGATGTCCAGGAGGTGTGGTTTCAACAACACGTCGCAACATGTCACACAGCTCGTGCCACAATAGATTTATTGAAAGACACGTTTGGTGACCGCCTAATTTCACGTTTTGGACCTGTGAATTGGCTTCCAAGATCTTGTGATTTAACACCGCTAGACTACTTTCTGTGGGGCTATGTAAAGTCATTGGTCTATGCGGTAAAGCCACAAACGCTTGACCATTTGGAAGACAACATTCGCCGTATTATTGCCGATATACGGCCACAAATGTTGGAAAAAGTCATCGAAAATTGGACGTCCAGATTGGACTACATCCGCGCCAGCCGTGGCGGTCATATGCCAGAAATTATATTTAAAATGTAATGCCACAAGATTATCTTTCGGATAAATAAAATTCATGTCAATCGAATAATCCATCGTTGTTTTATTGCAACTTAAAGTTCTATATCTCTATAAAAAACACCCTTTATTTGGTTTTATTTTTAAAATAATGGACACTAAATATGCAAAAATTGAAAAGCTGGAGAGAGCAGATCAATGGAATATGTGGCGTTTTCAAATTAAAGTAATATTAAATGCCAGTGATTTGCTACATTACATCACAGATGAAGCTGACAGCGGTGCAGGTTCTGGAGGAGCAAGTGGTGGTATTTCTAGCGCTGGAGCAACTGGAGGTGTAGGTGTATTTGGTGTAACTGGATCTGCGACTGGTAGTGGAACACAAGGTGGTAATGAGCTTGACAAGAAGAATATAAAAGATTGGTTAAGAGGTGACGGTAAGGTAATTGTTATGACATTAGGCCAACAACCACTAATGCATATAATGAATTGTAAAACTGCAAGAGGAATATGGTGCAAACTGGAAAGCATTTATGAATTCAAGTCTACAGCGAATGTGCATAGATTACAACAAAAATTTTATAGTTTTCAAAAAGACCCACAAGATGATATTGCTATGCATATATTAAAGTTAGAAACATTGGTGTCGCAATTAAAAGATGTTGGTGAACAAATTTCTACAACTTTGGTAATAACAAAAATTATTATGACGCTTCCACCTAGTTTTGCTCATTTCTATAGTGCATGGGAGTCTACAACGCCCGACCAGCAAACAATTGAAAATTTGACAGCTAGACTTATAATGGAAGAAGCAAGACTGAATTCATCTGGGGAAATTTCCAGTAGCAGTGAAGCTTTTGTAGCGAAACAGAATATTAGGAGTAACAAAAAGCCTGGAAAATGTTTTATATGTAAAAAGCCTGGACACTGGAATCGTGAATGTTATTTAAATAAATGAAATAAACACAAAGAAAATGATGTAAAAGGAAATGCGTTCGTATGCGAAAGCGAGGCTGCTAAAAGTATTGATAACGAAACTGAATGGTTTGTTGATTCAGGGGCAAGCGATCATATGACGAATAAAATAGAGTATTTTGTGCAGTACACAGAATTTACGACTCCAAAGGAAATTCGATTGGGAGATGGTAATATTATTGAGGCTGTGGGGAGTGGTGCTATTAATATTTTTTCGTATAATAACAACAAATGGAGTGAAACTCATTTAGCTAATGTTCTTTATGTTCCTGATATACGCTTAAACTTATTTTCCACAACGAGAGCCTTAGAAAAAGGTTTAAAGATGCCTTCTGATTATCAGCGTTGTGAATTTTCGAAAAAATACTACAGTTCTAGTGGGAGTTCGCACTCAAAAATTTTTTAAACTATTAATTAAAGTAAATTTACCATCGAAACAAAATCATTTTTCTGATGTTACAGAGTCAAAACAACTGACCTTAACTGAGTGGCATTGTAAATTGGCACATTAAAACTTTGTACATTGCAGACGTTTTTTGAAAAATAGCAACATTACATTTAAGGACGAAAACGAAATATTTTGTGATGCTTGTGTATATGGGAAACAATGTCGTTTATCTTTTCCAAGTAGAGAAATGAAAACAGCAAAAGTTGCAGAACTGGTCCATGTCGATTTATGTGGCCCCATGGAAAAGAAGTCAATTGGAGGAGCGCGTTATTTTCTTCTGATAAAAGATGATATTTCACATTATGAAAAGATATTTTTCTTAAAAGAAAAAAGTGAGGTATGTGGTTTTCTTGAAAAATATCTTTACGATGTCAAAACTGAAACTGGTAATAGTGTGATATCTATAAGATCTGATAATGGGAGAGAATTTATAAATCAAAATGTCGAGCTTTTGCTATGTAAGAATAGTGTTTTTCACCAGAAGACCGTTCCATATAACCCGGAGCAAAATGGAACAATAGAAAGAGAGAATCGCACTATTGTAGCATCAGCAAGAACAGCACTGTACGCAAAAAATTTGGCTAAAAAGTTTTGGGCTGAGGCTGTGAACTCTTTTGGTATGTACTTAATCGAAGTGGAACTAGTACACAAAAAGACAAAATCCTTTTGAACTTTGGTATGGTAAAAAAGCTAACGTAGAAAGTTTACAAGAATTTGGTAGTGTAGTGTTTACTCATGTACCAAAGCAAAATCGACTGAAATGGGATAAAATATCACAGAAAGGAATTTTTGTTGGGTATGAGGAAGATTCAACTGGTTATCGAGTATATATTCCAATCAAAAATAAAGTTGAAATTGCAAGAAACGATCAATTTTGTAGTATCGATAACATCAAAAATGAGAAAACTCTAAACGAAGATGCTCGTTCAACTAAAGAAAACTATGATGTACTCAAACAAACTAGCAGCTCCTCAACACATTTAAATATTTACGAAATCCCAGTTCAAGAAAAAAGCGACGAGACAAGTGAACAAAATGTAGATAATTCTTCTGATATTTCTAATGATATTTTTGAAGACACAGACGATTCAGTAGAAAATGAAGTCGCTACACAAAAGAGTTTTATAAGTGATCGTTTACGTAACAAGGTAAGAAAACAGGCGGAAAATGTAGTAGAAGACGACCATACTTTTGTTGCTAATTGTCCATCAAATTCTAATGCGGCGAAGTTATACAATAAATGGAAAAAAGCTATTGATGAAGAAATAAATTCGCTAAAAAAAACAAACACTTGATTTACCACAAGGGTGTAAAGTTGTTAGTACAAAGTGGGTATATACAATAAAAGAAGCAAGCAGGCTGGTAGCTCGTGGATTCAATCAAGAACTACTTGACTACTTTGAAACATTTAGCCCCGTAGCCAAATTTACATCGATAAGAATGATTTTGAGCATAGCCGCATCAGAAAAACTAAGGCTAAAGCACTTTGATATAAAAACAGCTTTTTTATATGGATACATAAATGAAAACGTTTACGTCAATCAACCAGAAGGCTACTCTGATAATACGAGCAGAGTATGCAAACTTCTTAAAAGCTTATATGGTTTAAAGCAAGCATCAAGGTGCTGGAACCTTACGTTTTCAAATTTATTAAAAAGAAGAAGAAAGTAAAACTGATCATTGTGTATTTATCAATAATGACGTCAGTAAGCGAATAATGATCGCAATATATATAGATGACGGTTTAATTGCCGCAAAACATGAAGAAGACATTGAAGGGTTTTTATCATTTTTAAAACAAAATTTCAGTGTTAAAGTTTTTGATGCTAAACATTATTTGGGTTTAGAAATTCGACGTTTAAACGACGGTAGTATTCACGTGAATCAACAAAGCTATATTGAGAAATTACTAGTAAGTTTTGATATGGCCGAATCTAATTCCGTGAGTACACCATGCGATACATCCGTAAATAGTAGTATGTTTTCAGATCAGAGTTCGGAAGCAAAAACTATCCCTACAGACAAGCAGTCGGCAGTTTAATGTATTTGATGCTGGCAACACGGCCAGATATACGTTTTGCGATTGGTTATGTTAGTAGGTTTTTGGAAAAACCTTTAAATGTTCACGTTAATACTATAAAGAGAATTTTAAAATATTTAAAAGGTACTAAAGGATACGGTTTAACATTCGCAGCTTACAATGGGCCTATTTTAAAATGTCTTAGCGATGCTGGAGATATAGAAACTAGAAGGTCAACAAGCGGTTTTGTAGAAATGATGGGATCATCCAGTATTTCCTGGTCATCTCAACGACAAAAAAGTGTTTCCTTGTCCACCACCGAGTCTGAATTCGTAGCAAGTTGTCATGCAATAAAGGAGGTGATTTGGATTCAGCAACTTATTTCTGAATTGGTACCAGATAAAATCAAAATATGTTTATACAATAGACAATCAAAGTGCTATACGTTAATTAAAAATCCCGAATTTCAGAAATGTAGTAAGCACGTCGATGTCAAATATCAATTCATAAGACAAAAATATGAAGAAAAAATTTTTGAAATTAATTATGTTTCCACTAATCACCAAATTGCTGACATTTTTAATAAACCTTTACCTAAAGACAGATTTTTATTTTTAAGAAATTTAATGAATATTGTCAATTATGTCTAATTAAAAAAAAATTAAAAAAAAGAAAAGTTTCTCAAAAAAGTGATAATAAAAATGTAATAATATAAAATAAATTTATTAAAATGAATTAATTAACAAAACATTCTATTCAAGCAGTGCATTGTGTTGGGAATGAGAAAGTATGTTCTAGGAGGAGAAAAAGACAAAAACGAAAAGCGATGTTGGATAATTTTTTTTAATATTGTTACAAAAAGGAAAAATCTAGATACTGGTGTTTTGCTTTTACATCGTTTAACGTTAAAATTATAAAAAAGCTACAAAAACAACAATGAACTTGTTTACAAATTATCGCACTGCGCAATATAACAATAAACACCAGCATAAATAATGGTAAACAATTAAACAAAAACACAACAACAAACACTACAAGAATGAATGTAAACAAAATACACAAACAACAATAATGACACAACGATGTTTACATTTATAGAGATCTCGAGAGGCGAAGCCATGAACATTCTTCAGACTGTTTACGTTGACATATAAAAGGCAAGGCAAAGCAGGCAACTGAGTTAGTAAAAGTTCAGTCAGTCTTGTGTTAAGACGCAGTGGGTTTGAAGAGAGTAAACTTTGTTTGAAGATCTCCGTTACAAAGGTCGGTCGAACAATTGTCCAATAATTGTTTTTGTATATGCAAAAAAGTGCAAAGAGGAATAACAAACAAAACAATTGTTGTTGTTTACATCAAGTTGTGAACGGTGGAAACAATAAAGAATTTAATTAAAACTAAACACAAAATATTTTTTATTTTATTTGCAATCTACGAGCTCATATTTTAAATCTTTTTAAAAGGTAAAAACGTAACAATGTGGTGGTGAAATTAATAACATGAAAGTCAAATTTAAATAAAATCTAAAACCAGATTATTGATTCTTATTTATCCTAAATTTTTGTAATTATCAACGTTAAAAAATCATGTTAGATTAGGCGATGGAGTCACTGTATGTAATATCATTCACCCTTTCCTTCTATTATATCTGCCCGTCAATCAATTACGCAAATCTTTCATTTCAGTAGAAAATAATTTTAATTTTATATTTCCAATTTATCGTTTTGCAACATGTTTTTTGTTATTACATCATCACCAATTTCAACCCTGCCATTAAGCCATTAGTGCCCAGTGGCAACTTAAGTTGCCAGCAGAGATTGCCTTAGTTTTTATGCTGTGAGAGGAAATTGAGTATAAAAACAAATCGGTAGCCGTTAGAAATTTTTAATAACATGTAGTTTCCTTTATTTCTATTTATTCTGTATTGATTGCTTTTTCAGTTTGGAAGACAAAAACTGTTAATTTTTAAGTATTTTACTTGTCGGTTTTTAACCGAGGCTGCTGGATTCAAATGTAAGTTTATAGAATATTATAAATATTTTTGCAAAAAAGAAGTATGTTTGAGATAGAAACATACCTTAGCTATTGTTTTTAACTAAAATTTTATCAATTTACATTTAATATTTCATATAATTGAATGTTTTGTGATGGTGGCATCTTAAGTTGCCACTGGGCACCTAGGTGTACTTTTTGTGTTGTGATGTGTTGTATTATTTTACATAGTTTTATGACGCGAAATTATGAAATATCAGTGTCAATCAATTTTATCTTCACGCATAAATTGAAATTTTTAATATACTAGGTCATCGCACAAAATAACGCTAATACTTGAAGAAATTTTGGGTGAGCTGGGGCTTTCGGAAAATGAAGAAATACCAACAGATATTGTTTTAGTTACCCCTATAGAAACGTATAAACAAGATGCAGATGTGGATTCAGACAATTCGGATGGCAGAAGTAACTGGTTGGGTTTCCGTTCTGAATTTTGGGCCATAATATAACCTAAAGACAATGTGCAATGTTTCTTTTAAGATCTTGTGGAGTACCAACATTTAACCCTTATCCTGTATTAATGGGTCAAAATTGCCCAAACCGTTTTTATTGCCCATTTATTCTTGAAATACTTAGCGAATTTTTTGAAACTTTTGTACAATTATTTTTTTAGGAAATACTATTAAAATTTAAAATACAATTTTTGTAGATCGTTTCACAAAGCGTATGCAAAAAAACTTACGCAATTGGTACTTTTGGGTCAAAATTGCCCAATGCAACAAAATCAATTTACGCATATAATACGAGCTTAGTAACAATTTTGTGCGCATTTACAACATCATAACTAGCAACAAAACAAAAAAAATAAGTAAAAGGGCAGCTATTTGATAATAACACTCAAGTGTTTTTTGGTGTTTGTGTTTTTTAGAACGGTATTCCAAACTGCAACAAAACCAAAAAAAGAGAATAAATAGTATAAATATTTCATTCGTTTATGTGTCTTTGAATTGAATATAAGTGACAAAATCTTTACTTATTTTGGAACAATGAAACCATAAGAGATAAGAATTTTTCTTATGCAATCAGACTCAGGCGATGTAAGACCCCAGGACACATCAAGTGGAGATGAAAACGATCTCGTTTCTGAACCTGCATCAGACTATGACCCCAACTCCTCGTCAGGCGCTAGCATTGACATTTCCGAAATTCTCGATCAAACTACGGATGAAGTTTTAATGTATCCATCCAATAATGGGAAATATTTATGGTGAGAAACATCAACAATAAACAAACTCGGAAGATTTTCTAAACAGGACATAATAAATTTGACTCCAGGCCCAACGCGTTATGCTATTTCAAGAGCTGATAGTATAAAATCTTTTTTCTGTTATTTATGCCCAATGATAATATGAAATTATTTGTTGATATGACTAATTTACAAGGTGACTATAAATGGTAATGTATTTATAAGAGTAAAAGTTATTCAATCGGCTCATTTAGGTCAATCTGTATTTCAAAAAATAATTGGATTGCGACATAACAATTTAAGCCTATTTCGGGCTACTTTTGTTGGCGGGAGTATTTAGATCTCTCGGTGAAGCTTTAGAATCTCTATGGGACGACCGCAAAGGCAGACCGCTTTTCAAATCTACCATGAGTTTGCGCCGATTTTAAAATATATCTCGAGTAATATGGTTTGATAAAAAGTCAGACGGGAGCGAAAGACGATTCCGTGACAAACTTGCTCCCATAAGAAATTTTTGGAACCGTTGGGAAAAAAGCCAAAAAGCCAGAAATAATTCATTTCTATAATGAAGCGAAATCAGGGGTCGATATATTAGATCAACGTATAAGAACTTACACATGTAAAAGAAGAACTAATCCATGGTCTCAAGCACTGTTTTACAATATGTTGGATATATCCGCCTATAATGCCTATGTAGTTTTTCTAAAAATTAATCCACACTGGAATGAAAATAAGAAATATAATCGACGCATATTCTTGGAAGACTTAGGCATGGAGCTTATTAGCGGAGAAAGCCTTCAAAAGGATTCTGCTGAGGTTCCGCCAGCAAAAAATTTAAAAAGAAGACGTTGTTAGTTTTGTCCAAATCGTTCATCAAATATGAAAATAAATGTTCCGAATGTCATAAATTTATTTGCAAAAAGCATTCTGAGACCAATATTATATGTAATGAATGTAAAAAAATAAAAAAACTGAATATATATTGTAATATTTTGTATTGGGCAAATTTGACCCACTAATGTCATATGCGTTTTATTTTTGAAGTACAGGATAAGGGTTAAAAGAGGTAGACTACCACGTACTCAAAACGATGCAATAAATAGCCTCCGTTTAGATAGAAAGGATAACATTATTATAAGAGGTGAATCAAAATACCATCGCTGCAAAGTTTGTTCTGGTCGGAATTCACTAATGTGCAAAAAATTAAAAATTTTTCTTCATGCTGATTATTGTTTTCAAGTATTTCATAAAAATAAATAGAAATTTATGTTTAGTTTATTATAATATAGTGTAGTTCGAATAACTAATTTGGTTCCATTAAAAAAAATCATGAATAAAGTTTTGTGTTACAAATTAAACTGTGTGTTGTGTTTGACAGGTATCTGCCCAGTGGCAACTTAAGTTGCCAGGCTAAAACACTCCCTTACCTCCATTTTCTCGCAAAGTCGCTGAACAAAGAGTATTTCTTAGACCACAAGCAATACGTGTTTAAAATCTGGTGCTAATACTCAAAAAAATATTTCGGGCATTAATGAGTTAAATTTTATACGGCGAGACATTAATTTGAAAAGTTTATGCTGCACTGTTTTACGTGAAAGAAGTTTACTCGCAGTTGAATATTTCCACAACAGCAATTCCAATTTAGAGAGATTATTGATGGCAACATTTTTAAAGTCTTTCAGATTCTTATAGTTCTATTCGTTATTAATTTTTTTCTTTTTTTGTATAAAATTTTATGCTTTTCTTTATTTCGTCTATCTTAGTGTTTCTTTCGTAAAGATTGCAATATTTAAAATTAATCACAAAAGGAATAATATTATTAGAATTTTCTGTTAGAATTTCAAAAATAACATAATTTTTAATACCACAAACATATTAGAATAATAAATAATTACACTATGCGACAAAACAAAAAAATGAAATATACCCAGCTAATGACATAGTGTAGGTTGTGAGTTTTGTTGAGTAGAACTCTATTTTTTTTTTATTTCTTGAACCCTACAAAGTTGCTTTATTTGAAAAAAAAACTCCTTTTTGGACTTTACGCACAAATTTATTGATTACACAAACATTTCTGAACCAATGTAACAAATTTAAACTTTCTTAAAAAGGGGAGGGAAGGGCCTCTAAAACGGTATACATATATATATTATTCGACTTAATATTATATGAGGTTTGATGAGGTAAACTTGACAAACGCAAATGGCAAGTAGTAGTAGCGAACTTTAATTAAAATTATTGAAATATTTGTTAAAACTTTTATTACCCACTGTTGAATTATCAAATGTACTTGTTTAAATTATACTTGTTGAATTCAGAAATTTAAATATCAGTTTTACCTTGCATTATGTATTTAAAATAAATACATTAGGTTATGGGCCCAGACAATTTTGTCTAAGGATATTTGAGCTTAAGAAATATTTTATTTAAATTGTCAAAAAGCATTTTCATCGACGTGTTTTTTACAGAGGTATAGAACTTTAAGTTGGCATTACTTTTCAAGATGGCGACCGATTTAACAGCTGTCAAGTGATTTATTCTCAGTTTGGTTTGGCAATTCATCATGAATAGACTCACGCCTGAAAAACGCTTGCAAATAGTGCAATTTTATTTCGAAAATAATGGTTCTGTGCGGAAAACGTATCGCGCACTACGACCATTTTATCGTCGACAAAATCGTCCATCAGAGCAGTTAATTCGATTAACCATGGAACGTTTTCGCACCACGTTTACTCTTATTGATAACTCGCATCCCCAGAGACGCTGTACGGTGCGTACAGAAGAAGCTATTGCTGCTGTAGAGCGTAGCATTGAGGAAGACCCGAATGAGTCCATCCGCCATCGATCACAGGAATTGGATCTGTGCCCATCCACTTTATGGAAGATTTTGCGGAAGGATCTTGGTTTGCGTGCTTACAAAATCCAACTCGTGCAAGAATTGAAGCCAAACGATCATCAAGTAAGGCGTAGATTCGTCGAATGGACCCAAAACGAGATTACCGTTGTTCCCGATTTTCATAAGCAAATTTTGTTTAGCGATGAAGCGCACTTCTGGTTGAATGGCTATGTCAACAAACAAAACTGCCGCATTTGGAGTGAAGGTAATCCTCAAGTGTATGTGGAAACACCGTTACATCCAGAAAAACTGACTGTTTGGTGCGCTTTATGGGCTGGTGGAATCATTGGTCCGTACTTTTTCAAAAACGATGGTGGCCAGAACGTTACAGTCAATAGTGATCGGTATAGAGCCATGATTACTAACTTTTTCATTCCTGAATTGAATAACCATGATGTCCAGGAGGTGTGGTTTCAACAACACGGCGCAACATGTCACACAGCTCGTGCCACAATAGATTTATTGAAAGACACGTTTGGTGACCGCCTAATTTCACGTTTTGGACCTGTGAATTGGCCTCCAAGATCTTGTGAGTTAACACCGCTAGACTACTTTCTGTGGGGCTATGTAAAGTCATTGGTCTATGCGGTAAAGCCACAAACGCTTGACCATTTGGAAGACAACATTCGCCGTATTATTGCCGATATACGGCCACAAATGTTGGAAAAAGTCATCGAAAATTGGACGTCCAGATTGGACTACATCCGCGCCAGCCGTGGCGGTCATATGCCAGAAATCATATTTAAAATGTAATGCCACAAGATTATCTTTCGGATAAATAAAATTCATGTCAATCGAATAATCCATCGTTGTTTTATTGCAACTTAAAGTTCTATACCTCTATAAAAAACACCCTTTATTTGGTTTTATTTTTAAAATAATGGACACTAAATATGCAAAAATTGAAAAGCTGGAGAGAGCAGATCAATGGAATATGTGGCGTTTTCAAATTAAAGTAATATTAAATGCCAGTGATTTGCTACATTACATCACAGATGAAGCTGACAGCGGTGCAGGTTCTGGAGGAGCAAGTGGTGGTATTTCTAGAGCTGGAGCAACTGGAGGTGTAGGTGTATTTGGTGTAACTGGATCTGCGACTGGTAGTGGAACACAAGGTGGTAATGAGCTTGACAAGAAGAATATAAAAGATTGGTTAAGAGGTGACGGTAAGGTAATTGTTATGACATTAGGCCAACAACCACTAATGCATATAATGAATTGTAAAACTGCAACAGGAATATGGTGCAAACTGGAAAGCATTTATGAATTCAAGTCTACAGCGAATGTGCATAGATTACAACAAAAATTTTATAGTTTTCAAAAAGACCCACAAGATGATATTGCTATGCATATATTAAAGTTAGAAACATTGGTGTCGCAATTAAAAGATGTTGGTGAACAAATTTCTACAACTTTGGTAATAACAAAAATTATTATGACGCTTCCACCTAGTTTTGCTCATTTCTATAGTGCATGGGAGTCTACAACGCCCGACCAGCAATTGAGAATTTGACAGCTAGACTTATAATGGAAGAAGCAAGACTGAATTCATCTGGGGAAATTTCCAGTAGCAGTGAAGCTTTTGTAGCGAAACAGAATATTAGGAGTAACAAAAAGCCTGGAAAATGGAAAAAGATGATATTTCACATTATGAAAAGGTATTTTTCTTAAAAGAAAAAAGTGAGGTATGTGGTTTTCTTGAAAAATATCTTTACGATGTCAAAACTGAAACTGGTAATAGTGTGATATCTATAAGATCTGATAATGGGAGAGAATTTATAAATCAAAATGTCGAGCTTTTGCTATGTAAGAATAGTGTTTTTCACCAGAAGACCGTTCCATATAACCCGGAGCAAAATGGAACAATAGAAAGAGAGAATCGCACTATTGTAGCATCAGCAAGAACAGCACTGTACGCAAAAAATTTGGCTAAAAAGTTTTGGGCTGAGGCTGTGAACTCTTTTGGTATGTACTTAATCGAAGTGGAACTAGTACACAAAAAGACAAAATCCTTTTGAACTTTGGTATGGTAAAAAAGCTAACGTAGAAAGTTTACAAGAATTTGGTAGTGTAGTGTTTACTCATGTACCAAAGCAAAATCGACTGAAATGGGATAAAATATCACAGAAAGGAATTTTTGTTGGGTATGAGGAAGATTCAACTGGTTATCGAGTATATATTCCAATCAAAAATAAAGTTGAAATTGCAAGAAACGATCAATTTTGTAGTATCGATAACATCAAAAATGAGAAAACTCTAAACGAAGATGCTCGTTCAACTAAAGAAAACTATGATGTACTCAAACAAACTAGCAGCTCCTCAACACATTTAAATATTTACGAAATCCCAGTTCAAGAAAAAAGCGACGAGACAAGTGAACAAAATGTAGATAATTCTTCTGATATTTCTAATGATATTTTTGAAGACACAGACGATTCAGTAGAAAATGAAGTCGCTACACAAAAGAGTTTTATAAGTGATCGTTTACGTAACAAGGTAAGAAAACAGGCGGAAAATGTAGTAGAAGACGACCATACTTTTGTTGCTAATTGTCCATCAAATTCTAATGCGGCGAAGTTATACAATAAATGGAAAAAAGCTATTGATGAAGAAATAAATTCGCTAAAAAAAACAAACACTTGATTTACCACAAGGGTGTAAAGTTGTTAGTACAAAGTGGGTATATACAATAAAAGAAGCAAGCAGGCTGGTAGCTCGTGGATTCAATCAAGAACTACTTGACTACTTTGAAACATTTAGCCCCGTAGCCAAATTTACATCGATAAGAATGATTTTGAGCATAGCCGCATCAGAAAAACTAAGGCTAAAGCACTTTGATATAAAAACAGCTTTTTTATATGGATACATAAATGAAAACGTTTACGTCAATCAACCAGAAGGCTACTCTGATAATACGAGCAGAGTATGCAAACTTCTTAAAAGCTTATATGGTTTAAAGCAAGCATCAAGGTGCTGGAACCTTACGTTTTCAAATTTATTAAAAAGAAGAAGAAAGTAAAACTGATCATTGTGTATTTATCAATAATGACGTCAGTAAGCGAATAATGATCGCAATATATATAGATGACGGTTTAATTGCCGCAAAACATGAAGAAGACATTGAAGGGTTTTTATCATTTTTAAAACAAAATTTCAGTGTTAAAGTTTTTGATGCTAAACATTATTTGGGTTTAGAAATTCGACGTTTAAACGACGGTAGTATTCACGTGAATCAACAAAGCTATATTGAGAAATTACTAGTAAGTTTTGATATGGCCGAATCTAATTCCGTGAGTACACCATGCGATACATCCGTAAATAGTAGTATGTTTTCAGATCAGAGTTCGGAAGCAAAAACTATCCCTACAGACAAGCAGTCGGCAGTTTAATGTATTTGATGCTGGCAACACGGCCAGATATACGTTTTGCGATTGGTTATGTTAGTAGGTTTTTGGAAAAACCTTTAAATGTTCACGTTAATACTATAAAGAGAATTTTAAAATATTTAAAAGGTACTAAAGGATACGGTTTAACATTCGCAGCTTACAATGGGCCTATTTTAAAATGTCTTAGCGATGCTGGAGATATAGAAACTAGAAGGTCAACAAGCGGTTTTGTAGAAATGATGGGATCATCCAGTATTTCCTGGTCATCTCAACGACAAAAAAGTGTTTCCTTGTCCACCACCGAGTCTGAATTCGTAGCAAGTTGTCATGCAATAAAGGAGGTGATTTGGATTCAGCAACTTATTTCTGAATTGGTACCAGATAAAATCAAAATATGTTTATACAATAGACAATCAAAGTGCTATACGTTAATTAAAAATCCCGAATTTCAGAAATGTAGTAAGCACGTCGATGTCAAATATCAATTCATAAGACAAAAATATGAAGAAAAATTTTTTGAAATTAATTATGTTTCCACTAATCACCAAATTGCTGACATTTTTAATAAACCTTTACCTAAAGACAGATTTTTATTTTTAAGAAATTTAATGAATATTGTCAATTATGTCTAATTAAAAAAAAATTAAAAAAAAGAAAAGTTTCTCAAAAAAGTGATAATAAAAATGTAATAATATAAAATAAATTTATTAAAATGAATTAATTAACAAAACATTCTATTCAAGCAGTGCATTGTGTTGGGAATGAGAAAGTATGTTCTAGGAGGAGAAAAAGACAAAAACGAAAAGCGATGTTGGATAATTTTTTTTAATATTGTTACAAAAAGGAAAAATCTAGATACTGGTGTTTTGCTTTTACATCGTTTAACGTTAAAATTATAAAAAAGCTACAAAAACAACAATGAACTTGTTTACAAATTATCGCACTGCGCAATATAACAATAAACACCAGCATAAATACATGGTAAACAATTAAACAAAAACACAACAACAAACACTACAAGAATGAATGTAAACAAAATACACAAACAACAATAATGACACAACGATGTTTACATTTATAGAGATCTCGAGAGGCGAAGCCATGAACATTCTTCAGACTGTTTACGTTGACATATAAAAGGCAAGGCAAAGCAGGCAACTGAGTTAGTAAAAGTTCAGTCAGTCTTGTGTTAAGACGCAGTGGGTTTGAAGAGAGTAAACTTTGTTTGAAGATCTCCGTTACAAAGGTCGGTCGAACAATTGTCCAATAATTGTTTTTGTATATGCAAAAAAGTGCAAAGAGGAATAACAAACAAAACAATTGTTGTTGTTTACATCAAGTTGTGAACGGTGGAAACAATAAAGAATTTAATTAAAACTAAACACAAAATATTTTTTATTTTATTTGCAATCTACGAGCTCATATTTTAAATCTTTTTAAAAGGTAAAAACGTAACAATGTGGTGGTGAAATTAATAACATGAAAGTCAAATTTAAATAAAATCTAAAACCAGATTATTGATTCTTATTTATCCTAAATTTTGTAATTATCAACGTTAAAAAATCATGTTAGATTAGGCGATGGAGTCACTGTATGTAATATCATTCACCCTTTCCTTCTATTATATCTGCCCGTCAATCAATTACGCAAATCTTTCATTTCAGTAGAAAATAATTTTAATTTTATATTTCCAATTTATCGTTTTGCAACATGTTTTTTGTTATTACATCATCACCAATTTCAACCCTGCCATTAAGCCATTAGTGCCCAGTGGCAACTTAAGTTGCCAGCAGAGATTGCCTTAGTTTTTATGCTGTGAGAGGAAATTGAGTATAAAAACAAATCGGTAGCCGTTAGAAATTTTTAATAACATGTAGTTTCCTTTATTTCTATTTATTCTGTATTGATTGCTTTTTCAGTTTGGAAGACAAAAACTGTTAATTTTTAAGTATTTTACTTGTCGGTTTTTAACCGAGGCTGCTGGATTCAAATGTAAGTTTATAGAATATTATAAATATTTTTGCAAAAAAGAAGTATGTTTGAGATAGAAACATACCTTAGCTATTGTTTTTAACTAAAATTTTATCAATTTACATTTAATATTTCATATAATTGAATGTTTTGTGATGGTGGCATCTTAAGTTGCCACTGGGCACCTAGGTGTACTTTTTGTGTTGTGATGTGTTGTATTATTTTACATAGTTTTATGACGCGAAATTATGAAATATCAGTGTCAATCAATTTTATCTTCACGCATAAATTGAAATTTTTAATATACTAGGTCATCGCACAAAATAACGCTAATACTTGAAGAAATTTTGGGTGAGCTGGGGCTTTCGGAAAATGAAGAAATACCAACAGATATTGTTTTAGTTACCCCTATAGAAACGTATAAACAAGATGCAGATGTGGATTCAGACAATTCGGATGCAGAAGTAACTGGTTGGTTTCCGTTCTGAATTTTGGGCCATAATATAACCTAAAGACAATGTGCAATGTTTCTTTTAAGATCTTGTGGAGTACCAACATTTAACCCTTATCCTGTATTAATGGGTCAAAATTGCCCAAACCGTTTTTATTGCCCATTTATTCTTGAAATACTTAGCGAATTTTTTTGAAACTTTTGTACAATTATTTTTTTAGGAAATACTATTAAAATTTAAAATACAATTTTTGTAGATCGTTTCACAAAGCGTATGCAAAAAAACTTACGCAATTGGTACTTTTGGGTCAAAATTGCCCAATGCAACAAAATCAATTTACGCATATAATACGAGCTTAGTAACAATTTTGTGCGCATTTACAACATCATAACTAGCAACAAAACAAAAAAAATAAGTAAAAGGGCAGCTATTTGATAATAACACTCAAGTGTTTTTTGGTGTTTGTGTTTTTTAGAACGGTATTCCAAACTGCAACAAAACCAAAAAAAGAGAATAAATAGTATAAATATTTCATTCGTTTATGTGTCTTTGAATTGAATATAAGTGACAAAATCTTTACTTATTTTGGAACAATGAAACCATAAGAGATAAGAATTTTTCTTATGCAATCAGACTCAGGCGATGTAAGACCCCAGGACACATCAAGTGGAGATGAAAACGATCTCGTTTCTGAACCTGCATCAGACTATGACCCCAACTCCTCGTCAGGCGCTAGCATTGACATTTCCGAAATTCTCGATCAAACTACGGATGAAGTTTTAATGTATCCATCCAATAATGGGAAATATTTATGGTGAGAAACATCAACAATAAACAAACTCGGAAGATTTTCTAAACAGGACATAATAAATTTGACTCCAGGCCCAACGCGTTATGCTATTTCAAGAGCTGATAGTATAAAATCTTTTTTCTGTTATTTATGCCCAATGATAATATGAAATTATTTGTTGATATGACTAATTTACAAGGTGACTATAAATGGTAATGTATTTATAAGAGTAAAAGTTATTCAATCGGCTCATTTAGGTCAATCTGTATTTCAAAAAATAATTGGATTGCGACATAACAATTTAAGCCTATTTCGGGCTACTTTTGTTGGCGGGAGTATTTAGATCTCTCGGTGAAGCTTTAGAATCTCTATGGGACGACCGCAAAGGCAGACCGCTTTTCAAATCTACCATGAGTTTGCGCCGATTTTAAAATATATCTCGAGTAATATGGTTTGATAAAAAGTCAGACGGGAGCGAAAGACGATTCCGTGACAAACTTGCTCCCATAAGAAATTTTTGGAACCGTTGGGAAAAAAGCCAAAAAGCCAGAAATAATTCATTTCTATAATGAAGCGAAATCAGGGGTCGATATATTAGATCAACGTATAAGAACTTACACATGTAAAAGAAGAACTAATCCATGGTCTCAAGCACTGTTTTACAATATGTTGGATATATCCGCCTATAATGCCTATGTAGTTTTTCTAAAAATTAATCCACACTGGAATGAAAATAAGAAATATAATCGACGCATATTCTTGGAAGACTTAGGCATGGAGCTTATTAGCGGAGAAAGCCTTCAAAAGGATTCTGCTGAGGTTCCGCCAGCAAAAAATTTAAAAAGAAGACGTTGTTAGTTTTGTCCAAATCGTTCATCAAATATGAAAATAAATGTTCCGAATGTCATAAATTTATTTGCAAAAAGCATTCTGAGACCAATATTATATGTAATGAATGTAAAAAAATAAAAAAACTGAATATATATTGTAATATTTTGTATTGGGCAAATTTGACCCACTAATGTCATATGCGTTTTATTTTTGAAGTACAGGATAAGGGTTAAAAGAGGTAGACTACCACGTACTCAAAACGATGCAATAAATAGCCTCCGTTTAGATAGAAAGGATAACATTATTATAAGAGGTGAATCAAAATACCATCGCTGCAAAGTTTGTTCTGGTCGGAATTCACTAATGTGCAAAAAATTAAAAATTTTTCTTCATGCTGATTATTGTTTTCAAGTATTTCATAAAAATAAATAGAAATTTATGTTTAGTTTATTATAATATAGTGTAGTTCGAATAACCAATTTGGTTCCATTAAAAAAAATCATGAATAAAGTTTTGTGTTACAAATTAAACTGTGTGTTGTGTTTGACAGGTATCTGCCCAGTGGCAACTTAAGTTGCCAGGCTAAAACACTCCCTTACCTCCATTTTCTCGCAAAGTCGCTGAACAAAGAGTATTTCTTAGACCACAAGCAATACGTGTTTAAAATCTGGTGCTAATACTCAAAAAAATATTTCGGGCATTAATGAGTTAAATTTTATACGGCGAGACATTAATTTGAAAAGTTTATGCTGCACTGTTTTACGTGAAAGAAGTTTACTCGCAGTTGAATATTTCCACAACAGCAATTCCAATTTAGAGAGATTATTGATGGCAACATTTTTAAAGTCTTTCAGATTCTTATAGTTCTATTCGTTATTAATTTTTTTCTTTTTTTGTATAAAATTTTATGCTTTTCTTTATTTCGTCTATCTTAGTGTTTCTTTCGTAAAGATTGCAATATTTAAAATTAATCACAAAAGGAATAATATTATTAGAATTTTCTGTTAGAATTTCAAAAATAACATAATTTTTAATACCACAAACATATTAGAATAATAAATAATTACACTATGCGACAAAACAAAAAAATGAAATATACCCAGCTAATGACATAGTGTAGGTTGTGAGTTTTGTTGAGTAGAACTCTATTTTTTTTTTATTTCTTGAACCCTACAAAGTTGCTTTATTTGAAAAAAAAACTCCTTTTTGGACTTTACGCACAAATTTATTGATTACACAAACATTTCTGAACCAATGTAACAAATTTAAACTTTCTTAAAAAGGGGAGGGAAGGGCCTCTAAAACGGTATACATATATATATTATTCGACTTAATATTATATGAGGTTTGATGAGGTAAACTTGACAAACGCAAATGGCAAGTAGTAGTAGCGAACTTTAATTAAAATTATTGAAATATTTGTTAAAACTTTTATTACCCACTGTTGAATTATCAAATGTACTTGTTTAAATTATACTTGTTGAATTCAGAAATTTAAATATCAGTTTTACCTTGCATTATGTATTTAAAATAAATACATTAGGTTATGGGCCCAGACAATTTTGTCTAAGGATATTTGAGCTTAAGAAATATTTTATTTAAATTGTCAAAAAGCATTTTCATCGACGTGTTTTTTACAGAGGTATAGAACTTTAAGTTGGCATTACTTTTCAAGATGGCGACCGATTTAACAGCTGTCAAGTGATTTATTCTCAGTTTGGTTTGGCAATTCATCATGAATAGACTCACGCCTGAAAAACGCTTGCAAATAGTGCAATTTTATTTCGAAAATAATGGTTCTGTGCGGAAAACGTATCGCGCACTACGACCATTTTATCGTCGACAAAATCGTCCATCAGAGCAGTTAATTCGATTAACCATGGAACGTTTTCGCACCACGTTTACTCTTATTGATAACTCGCATCCCCAGAGACGCTGTACGGTGCGTACAGAAGAAGCTATTGCTGCTGTAGAGCGTAGCATTGAGGAAGACCCGAATGAGTGCATCCGCCATCGAGCACAGGAATTGGATCTGTGCCCATCCACTTTATGGAAGATTTTGCGGAAGGATCTTGGTTTGCGTGCTTACAAAATCCAACTCGTGCAAGAATTGAAGCCAAACGATCATCAAGTAAGGCGTAGATTCGTCGAATGGACCCAAAACGAGATTACCGTTGTTCCCGATTTTCATAAGCAAATTTTGTTTAGCGATGAAGCGCACTTCTGGTTGAATGGCTATGTCAACAAACAAAACTGCCGCATTTGGAGTGAAGGTAATCCTCAAGTGTATGTGGAAACACCGTTACATCCAGAAAAACTGACTGTTTGGTGCGCTTTATGGGCTGGTGGAATCATTGGTCCGTACTTTTTCAAAAACGATGGTGGCCAGAACGTTACAGTCAATAGTGATCGGTATAGAGCCATGATTACTAACTTTTTCATTCCTGAATTGAATAACCATGATGTCCAGGAGGTGTGGTTTCAACAACACGGCGCAACATGTCACACAGCTCGTGCCACAATAGATTTATTGAAAGACACGTTTGGTGACCGCCTAATTTCACGTTTTGGACCTGTGAATTGGCCTCCAAGATCTTGTGAGTTAACACCGCTAGACTACTTTCTGTGGGGCTATGTAAAGTCATTGGTCTATGCGGTAAAGCCACAAACGCTTGACCATTTGGAAGACAACATTCGCCGTATTATTGCCGATATACGGCCACAAATGTTGGAAAAAGTCATCGAAAATTGGACGTCCAGATT
Source organism: Sarcophaga carnaria (assembly GCA_958299815.1). Lineage (NCBI taxonomy): Eukaryota > Metazoa > Arthropoda > Insecta > Diptera > Sarcophagidae > Sarcophaga > Sarcophaga carnaria. The sequence continues at coordinate 69,217,129 of OY283153.1, read as the reverse complement.
GGACTACATCCGCGCCAGCCGTGGCGGTCATATGCCAGAAATCATATTTAAAATGTAATGCCACAAGATTATCTTTCGGATAAATAAAATTCATGTCAATCGAATAATCCATCGTTGTTTTATTGCAACTTAAAGTTCTATACCTCTATAAAAAACACCCTTTATTTGGTTTTATTTTTAAAATAATGGACACTAAATATGCAAAAATTGAAAAGCTGGAGAGAGCAGATCAATGGAATATGTGGCGTTTTCAAATTAAAGTAATATTAAATGCCAGTGATTTGCTACATTACATCACAGATGAAGCTGACAGCGGTGCAGGTTCTGGAGGAGCAAGTGGTGGTATTTCTAGAGCTGGAGCAACTGGAGGTGTAGGTGTATTTGGTGTAACTGGATCTGCGACTGGTAGTGGAACACAAGGTGGTAATGAGCTTGACAAGAAGAATATAAAAGATTGGTTAAGAGGTGACGGTAAGGTAATTGTTATGACATTAGGCCAACAACCACTAATGCATATAATGAATTGTAAAACTGCAACAGGAATATGGTGCAAACTGGAAAGCATTTATGAATTCAAGTCTACAGCGAATGTGCATAGATTACAACAAAAATTTTATAGTTTTCAAAAAGACCCACAAGATGATATTGCTATGCATATATTAAAGTTAGAAACATTGGTGTCGCAATTAAAAGATGTTGGTGAACAAATTTCTACAACTTTGGTAATAACAAAAATTATTATGACGCTTCCACCTAGTTTTGCTCATTTCTATAGTGCATGGGAGTCTACAACGCCCGACCAGCAATTGAGAATTTGACAGCTAGACTTATAATGGAAGAAGCAAGACTGAATTCATCTGGGGAAATTTCCAGTAGCAGTGAAGCTTTTGTAGCGAAACAGAATATTAGGAGTAACAAAAAGCCTGGAAAATGTTTTATATGGAAAAAGCCTGGACACTGGAATCGTGAATGTTATTTAAATAAATGAAATAAACACAAAGAAAATGATGTAAAAGGAAATGCGTTCGTATGCGAAAGCGAGGCTGCTAAAAGTATTGATAACGAAACTGAATGGTTTGTTGATTCAGGGGCAAGCGATCATATGACGAATAAAATAGAGTATTTTGTGCAGTACACAGAATTTACGACTCCAAAGGAAATTCGATTGGGAGATGGTAATATTATTGAGGCTGTGGGGAGTGGTGCTATTAATATTTTTTCGTATAATAACAACAAATGGAGTGAAACTCATTTAGCTAATGTTCTTTATGTTCCTGATATACGCTTAAATTTATTTTCCACAACGAGAGCCTTAGAAAAAGGTTTAAAGATGCCTTCTGATTATCAGCGTTGTGAATTTTCGAAAAAATACTACAGTTCTAGTGGGAGTTCGCACTCAATAATTTTTTAAACTATTAATTAAAGTAAATTTACCATCGAAACAAAATCATTTTTCTGATGTTACAGAGTCAAAACAACTGACCTTAACTGAGTGGCATTGTAAATTGGCACATTAAAACTTTGTACATTGCAGACGTTTTTTGAAAAATAGCAACATTACATTTAAGGACGAAAACGAAATATTTTGTGATGCTTGTGTATATGGGAAACAATGTCGTTTATCTTTTCCAAGTAGAGAAATGAAAACAGCAAAAGTTGCAGAACTGGTCCATGTCGATTTATGTGGCCCCATGGAAAAGAAGTCAATTGGAGGAGCGCGTTATTTTCTTCTGATAAAAGATGATATTTCACATTATGAAAAGGTATTTTTCTTAAAAGAAAAAAGTGAGGTATGTGGTTTTCTTGAAAAATATCTTTACGATGTCAAAACTGAAACTGGTAATAGTGTGATATCTATAAGATCTGATAATGGGAGAGAATTTATAAATCAAAATGTCGAGCTTTTGCTATGTAAGAATAGTGTTTTTCACCAGAAGACCGTTCCATATAACCCGGAGCAAAATGGAACAATAGAAAGAGAGAATCGCACTATTGTAGCATCAGCAAGAACAGCACTGTACGCAAAAAATTTGGCTAAAAAGTTTTGGGCTGAGGCTGTGAACTCTGTTGTGTATGTACTTAATCGAAGTGGAACTAGTACACAAAAAGACAAAATCCTTTTGAACTTTGGTATGGTAAAAAAGCTAACGTAGAAAGTTTACAAGAATTTGGTAGTGTAGTGTTTACTCATGTACCAAAGCAAAATCGACTGAAATGGGATAAAATATCACAGAAAGGAATTTTTGTTGGGTATGAGGAAGATTCAACTGGTTATCGAGTATATATCCCAATCAAAAATAAAGTTGAAATTGCAAGAAACGTTCAATTTTGTAGTATCGATAACATCAAAAATGAGAAAACTCTAAACGAAGATGCTCGTTCAACTAAAGAAAACTATGATGTACTCAAACAAACTAGCAGCTCCTCAACACATTTAAATATTTACGAAATCCCAGTTCAAGAAAAAAGCGACGAGACAAGTGAACAAAATGTAGATAATTCTTCTGATATTTCTAATGATATTTTTGAAGACACAGACGATTCAGTAGAAAATGAAGTCGCTACACAAAAGAGTTTTATAAGTGATCGTTTACGTAACAAGGTAAGAAAACAGGCGGAAAATGTAGTAGAAGACGACCATACTTTTGTTGCTAATTGTCCATCAAATTCTAATGCGGCAAAGTTATACAATAAATGGAAAAAAGCTATTGATGAAGAAATAAATTCGCTAAAAAAAAACAAACACTTGATTTACCACAAGGGTGTAAAGTTGTTAGTACAAAGTGGGTATATACAATAAAAGAAGCAAGCAGGCTGGTAGCTCGTGGATTCAATCAAGAACTACTTGACTACTTTGAAACATTTAGCCCCGTAGCCAAATTTACATCGATAAGAATGATTTTGAGTATAGCCGCATCAGAAAAACTAAGGCTAAAGCACTTTGATATAAAAACAGCTTTTTTATATGGATACATAAATGAAAACGTTTACGTCAATCAACCAGAAGGCTACTCTGATAATACGAGCAGAGTATGCAAACTTCTTAAAAGCTTATATGGTTTAAGCAAGCATCAAGGTGCTGGAACCTTACGTTTTCAAATTTATTAAAAAGAAGAAGAAAGTAAAACTGATCATTGTGTATTTATCAATAATGACGTCAGTAAGCGAATAATGATCGCAATATATATAGATGACGGTTTAATTGCCGCAAAACATGAAGAAGACATTGAAGGGTTTTTATCATTTTTAAAACAAAATTTCAGTGTTAAAGTTTTTGATGCTAAACATTATTTGGGTTTAGAAATTCGACGTTTAAACGACGGTAGTATTCACGTGAATCAACAAAGCTATATTGAGAAATTACTAGTAAGTTTTGATATGGCCGAATCTAATTCCGTGAGTACACCATGCGATACATCCGTAAATAGTAGTATGTTTTCAGATCAGAGTTCGGAAGCAAAAACTATCCCTACAGACAAGCAGTCGGCAGTTTAATGTATTTGATGCTGGCAACACGGCCAGATATACGTTTTGCGATTGGTTATGTTAGTAGGTTTTTGGAAAAACCTTTAAATGTTCACGTTAATACTATAAAGAGAATTTTAAAATATTTAAAAGGTACTAAAGGATACGGTTTAACATTCGCAGCTTACAATGGGCCTATTTTAAAATGTCTTAGCGATGCTGGAGATATAGAAACTAGAAGGTCAACAAGCGGTTTTGTAGAAATGATGGGATCATCCAGTATTTCCTGGTCATCTCAACGACAAAAAAGTGTTTCCTTGTCCACCACCGAGTCTGAATTCGTAGCAAGTTGTCATGCAATAAAGGAGGTGATTTGGATTCAGCAACTTATTTCTGAATTGGTACCAGATAAAATCAAAATATGTTTATACAATAGACAATCAAAGTGCTATACGTTAATTAAAAATCCCGAATTTCAGAAATGTAGTAAGCACGTCGATGTCAAATATCAATTCATAAGACAAAAATATGAAGAAAAAATGTTTGAAATTAATTATGTTTCCACTAATCACCAAATTGCTGACATTTTTAATAAACCTTTACCTAAAGACAGATTTTTATTTTTAAGAAATTTAATGAATATTGTCAATTATGTCTAATTAAAAAAAAGGTTTAACAAAAGTGGGAGTATTGAAATATTTGTTAAAACTTTTATTACCCACTGTTGAATTATCAAATGTACTTGTTTAAATTATACTTGTTGAATTCAGAAATTTAAATATCAGTTTTACCTTTGCATTATGTATTTATAAATAAATTTTCTAAATTTTTTCATTACCGTTTGTAACTGCGTTTAATTCATTAGTTTTTCGTTTTGAAAATATAAATCAAAATTTTTTTTTGTGTTTTATGCAATTTTGACAACAAAAGTGTTTCTGGAGGAGGAGGAGAATGTACAAAATTACTTACTTTGATAAGAAGCTGTGCCAACTATTGAAACATCATTTGGATTTTTTGGACGAAGATGACTGTGGTATTTACACCATCTGGCAATTTTGTACACAGCAACGTTGGCGTGCTTTTAAGAAAGTTTTCAATAATAAAGCATTGTGTAAGGCCTGCTATTTTCCATTGATCTATTGGCTGGTATTGATTATCAGTATATTGGGTTGTGTAACTACAGCAGAGAGAGAAGAGTGTGAGAGAGAGAGACATTTATTCTGTTTTCTCTTTAGAATAGATCCACAGTTTTAGTGAATTTACAAGAGTGTTTTGGGGCAACCGCAAAGAAATGTCCATGTGGCGTGAACGTAAATTTTATGTTGTGCCCACATCGGTGTTGCGTAAGTGCTGTTTGATCTGCTCTTTAATCACTTTATTCGACTGGCTGTTCCTTTGGTATGCGGTGGTTAAGGTGTTGCTATTTAGTTTGCTAGATGTTTGTTTTCATAGATTTCTCCCAGCTTTATGACACCTTGGCTGACCATAAACATGAGTTTCGAAGGCTTGTGGAAGTGTTTATGGGCGTTTGTAAAATTGAAATGCACAATTTGCTGTCGTTTGGCCTGGCCTTGGCCAACTATTGGTTTGTAAACTGTGTGCAAAGTGTCTTTCAACGAGCCATCGAATTGAACACTGTGGATGATCTGAGATTATGGAGAAGTGCGTCTTAAGTGCATACCCTCTTTCCCCCAAACTCAACCCTCACACCCTTAACTCCACGCGCTATTTGTATATTTTATATGTTTGTATTTGTCTTTCTCAAATAAAAAAAGGTTTATTGCGAGAGTTTTGTCTTTACGCTGGGAAAGAAGGGAAGTGCTACAGCGCCAGCTGCAGCTCTCAGCTTCATGTTTACCATGCAAATTGACTTCTTATTTCCACAAAAATTTTCTCACTTTTCTTGACTTTTTCAGTTTTTTTTTTCTTACGTTACCAAAATTCCATTAAATTATAACGGTTTTTTATTTCCGTTATAGCAGCTTTAAATACTTACATTTATGCATGCTCGTGCTATGGTAAAGGCCACTTCCGCTTTGCACATGGCTTCAAATTGCTGAGGCGGCCGCGGCAAGTCCGAAAATGAAAAAAAAAGAAAAGCCAGACAAAAATTTATAAAAAAAAGGAGAAAAAAGTGTATTTGATTAAGCAGAGAAACAGTAATAAAAAGCGAATGAAAATTTGTAAAATTATTATTGAAAGGAGTGATAAAAAGAGCCACAAAAAGTGTTTGCAATAAGAACATGGTCTGTTTGCATAATAAAAATGCCTGATCAAATCCGCTCTTGCATGCTTTGCTTATTTTTATGAATTTTGAATTTAATTTTTTACAAAATTTATAAAAACAACTATTAAAAGTGCGCAATTCTATTCATTGTGGTCAATGAGTAGGAATCCTAATAGACTTACTCCCTTGGTTTTAAACAAAAGGCATGATTTTTCTAAAAGATATGTGAACCCACTGCGTTACTTTTCCATATGTCGGTAGCTTCAGACCAGCTGTACGATGTCGTAGTTCTTTGCTAGACTAAACAGTGCAAAAATAATATAGGATGTACTTAATGGCCGAGGAAGTCTAGTAGGTGTTGTGTTCGTTTATTAAACGCTCCCAATTTGTTCAAACCCTAGCTCAGACATTTCGAACAAAGTGAAATATGAAAAAAATATTACTATCGACCACTTCTCTCTCAGCAGTCTTATGGCAAAAACTCTGAGAGTATAATAAAAATTGGAATGAAAAGTTTCTTTCAAATCTGTTGTTCGGAATTGACTTTAAACTGCCATTCTTGAATTCAAACTAACACAAAACACGAGTGATGTCAGAAATAAAGTTGTAGTCCTGACTAAAGGGTTGTAATAACCAACTGTTTGCTAAAATGAGGAGGTCCTTTACCAACTCATTTCTTTTGTATTGGGGGTTTTACTAGCAATTTCTGTAGTGTTTTGAGCGTTATATTAGATGCGGCCATTCAAGGCTAATGCTCTTCTACAGCATGTTAGCTCACTGTAGTAATTTTTCTTTCTGCTTTCATTGGCATTACAAGCTAATTTTACAATGCCTTGGGTGTTCGATTTTCTTCTTTGCAGAGAAATGCTGCAAAAATCTTCGACTGATTCCCTTGTACTTGACTGCTGGCACTTGAGGCAACATTTGACAACAATTTCTCTTAACGACATTATGTGGAATATCTAATATTGTTGCTTCATATTGCGACTATTTGTGGCCTCTATGGATTTCCTATTTATCTCTTGATTGTCATTCCGGTGATGGTGTTACACTGTTGAATTATCAAATGTACTTGTTGACACTGGCGGTTGTTAGTCGAAGAGCGAATTTAACCACCAAAAACAAAAGGCCGAATTGAATTTGGTTGAGACGTTTATTTCTGTATATAAAAAAACTTATAAATAAAAATACAATATAACTATTTTTGTTCTTACCGCAGTGCTTTCCTTCGACAAACTAAATTTGCTTTCAAATATTTTTCATGTTGTGCCGTATACACATTGTTGCCAATTTGACGTTTTTCCCGTCAAATCTGACGTTTTTGCAGTGCCAATTACGGGAAAAAATGCTTTTTAGCGGTAAGCGTGAAATCTGGAGTTTTTTGCAGCGCTTTAGCGTTTTTTACCGTTTTTTCTAAGGTTGAATTATATGATATAAGTAATATAAAATGCAACCATCTATTTATATTCGAGAGTCGAATAACGGTTAGTAGAAAAAGTACAAAGAAAATATCAAAAACGTAAAGTTGAAATCGATTTCAAATGAAGGTGAAGCTTAAAGTGTTGTGTTTAAAATAAGAAGGCAGAAAAAAGAAAAAATATCAAAAAAGTAAGTCCATGACAAAAAAAAAAATAAAATTGTTACACATTAATTATATGAATATAATTTTAAAATGTACATTTAAATTGAATTTTCTCTTTAAAAAGTTATCGCACCTCAGTATCCACAAAAGTTTCGAAACGAATGGCTGGACCATTATAAACTAAAAGGATGGCTAACAAAAAATGAAAAAGATCATACAAAAAGTGTTTGCAAGTATTGCAAATGTGCCTTATTCGGAATGTTGAGCGATTTAATTAATCATGGAGAAACCCAAAAACATAAAACCGTAGTATCAACAAAGTAGATACAATGACCACTTATAAACAAAATGCAGAAAACTGGCTCTATATTTTTGAAAATACCTAATTTTGTTTGTAAATTATTAAACATAATTGAAAAAACAATTCAATAAAAAATATGTGTAATTATTTAAATTTTATTTTATTTAACGTTAATTTAAAATTTTCAAACTATTTATTTGACGGGTTTCTGACGGTTTTGGAAAAATTTAATTTAGCGATTTCTGCCAATTTGACCGCAAATTTTGGAAAAAAAATTGGCAACACTGCGTATACATACAAACTTAACGAAACAAAGAAAATACAAAGCCAACTTGATCCTTTACATGTAATACATACAAAGTAACTTAACGAAACAAAAGCACTGCAGCAGAAAGAAAAAACAAAGCTTACTTTATCATTTACATGTAAACGGATAGACAAAAAAGGGAAAACAAATACATAGCATATGTGTGTAAATAATCAAGGGACAAATGAACATTTAGGCAATTCACAGATTAACGAATTAAATTAACAATTAAGTAAATAAATAATTAGAACAAATAAATAAAAATATCCCAGCTTTATGAGCCATTAAGCGACATTCCCACCCCCGTGGATCGGCCACGACCCACTACTCCAGGTCAAGGACAGCAAGTTTGTACGTACGTGCGTTAGTACGGACATCAGCTCGACGAATAACACCATCTTTGTATATCTCTTTCACTCGACCTCGTTTCCAATCTCTACGGGATACTGCTGGATCGCAAAGCAGAACTAAGTCACCAACGGCAATTGGCTTCGAACGTTGGCACCATTTGGAACGTCTTGTCAATGTGGGCAAATATTCTCGGATCCAGCGATTCCAAAAGTGGTCACGTTATTGACGAGATATGCGCCACTGCTTTTTCATCAAAATGGGTTTTTGTTCTGCGGCCTCCACGGGAGTTTGCGCTGTGTTTGGGCAGCCAAGCAAAAAATGATTAGGCGTTAGTGGTTCCTCGTCTTCGTGGCTCAAGGGCAAGTGTGTTAAGGGACGAGAATCAGGAAACTCTGTAGCATATGTTCACGAGGGGCAGACTCTTTTAAAGTTGACTGTAGCACACGTTTGACACACTGGACCATACGTTCCCATATACCGCCTTCTGCAGGATTATGTGGACAATTGAACTGCCAGTCAATACCTTTCGATGACAGTTCATCTTCAATTCGGGCCACATCAAACACTTCACTGAACCTCTTCGCAACTTGATCAGCACCAACAAAATTTTTTCCATTGTCGCTTCTGATCCTTGTAGGGACGCCATGTCTATTTATAAAATTACGTATGGCAAGGATGCACGCATCTGTGGACAAATCAAAGGCAACTTCTAAGTGGATGGCACTCACGGTTAGGCATGTAAATAGAGCAACCCATCTCTTTTCATGGCGTCGACCAATGGTTATGGTTAGTGGCCCAAAATAATCCAAACCCGTGTAAGTAAAGGGCCGAATATATGGCGTCAGTCTGTCTTCTGGCAATGAACCCATAAGTTGTGGCACCGGCAACGTACTTCGAAATCTGCAAATGAGACATTTAGAAACACACTTACGTAAAATTCTTCTAAGGCATGGGATCCAAAATGATCTTCTGATTTCACATATCGTGGCTTCGAAATTCTGGTGCTTCATCTTTTCGTGTACATGAGCCACAAACAACTCGGTAACGGGATGAGATGACGGCAATATAATCGGACGTCTCGTTTCCATGGGCAACCAACTAGCTGCGTTCACGCGACCATAAATTCGAAGTAATGAACTTTCATCCAAATATGGAGTCAACGTAAACAATTCACTACTTTTCGGCAAGCTTTCTCCAGATTTCAGAATTACAATTTCCGCATTAAACTTTTCCCTCTGGATTTGGCGGCAGTTTTCAGATCAGCAGCGGTCAGACCATTTCGTTTTTCAGGTTTAAATTTCCTTTGGCATCGATTTATAAAACGTAACATCCAGGCAACTGTACGTTTCAGTCTTCGATAGGACGAAAATCTGCCGAAATCAATAAGAGGCGAAACATTAATTAATAGGGCAAATTTTGGGCGAAGTTCCTCAGTATCAAGGCAGGCGGGACCTATGTTGGCAGTTTTGGGCCATTCATCTTCACCACGATAAAGGAAACTAGGGCCACTAAACCAGTTCGATTCATTTGAAAGGTTGACTTGAAACTTCATCCGGGTGGTTTCATCAGCAACATTCAGATGGGTGGGCAGCCATCTCCAATCTGCTGGGCTAGTAGATTCTGGAATTTCCGTAATACGATGGGCTACAAAAGTCTTGTATCTCCGGCTCTCCGAGCGAATCCAATTAATTACCGTCGTCGAATCGCTCCAACAAACGATTCGAGACACCTTCATGGAATGCTCCTTCAAAATTGTATCCATCAATCGAGTGCCCAAAACGGCAGCCCTAAGTTCAAGCCTCGGGATACTCATCGTCTTTAGGTGGGCACATCTTATTTTTGCAGCTACGAAGGACACTTAAATTTTTCCATCAGGATTAATTTACCTCCAATATGACACGGCACTAAATGCATCCTCACTAGCGTCGACAAAAACATGTAGCTCCAGGCGATTAGGAACACCATTTCCAAAATATTTACGAGGCACTTTAACATTAATAACATTTTTCAGCTCTTGGCGCCAATTATTCCACGTGTCAAATATTTCATCGGGCAAGGCATCATCCCATCGAATATCGTGTCTCCATACCTCACGCATCAACAGTTTAGCCGTAATCATAAAGTTGCTCAAAAAGCCAAGTGGGTCGAAGACAGACATGACCACACTAAGCAACTCTCGCTTTGTAGGAGACATCAAACCTTCAATGACATCAGCATTCACGTTGTGGAAATTCAACTTAAACCTGAACGTATCATCCCTAAGTTGCCAGTAAATACCTATGATCCTTTCCGATTGCAGCTTGTTAATATCGCTGGAAAAGTTCACTGGCTTCTCCACTGTACCTTTAAGGGTACACACAGTACTTGTTTAAATTATACTTGTTGAATTCAGAAATTTAAATATCAGTTTTACCTTTGCATTATGTATTTATAAATAAATTTTCTAAATTTTTTCATTACCGTTTGTAAAATCAATAACTGCGTTTAATTCATTAGTGTGTCGTTTTGAAAAAATAAATCAAAATTGTTTTTGTGTGTTTTATACAATTTTGCCAACAAAAATTAAAAAAAATAGAAGAGTTTCCAAGTGTTTCTGGAGGAGGAGGAGAATGTACAAAATCACTTACTTTGATAAGAAGCTGTGCCAACTATTGAAACATCATTTGCATTTTTTGGACGAAGATGACTGTGACTTTACACCATCTGGCAATTTTGTCCACAGCAACGTTGGCGTGCTTTTAAGAACATTTTCAATAATAAAGCATTGTGTAAGGCCTGCTATTTTTCATCAATCAATAACTGCGTTTAATTCATTAAAAATTTATAAAACAAAATGAGAGAAGACATTCTGAAAGTGCATCCTCTTGTGAAGAGATTGACACTTCGTTTGATAAAGTGGAACAAAAATTGCCGTAGTTATTGTTTAAAGAGTATAACAGACGAGTTATATTTTTCATATATAATTCTATTCAAATAAACTTTCAGTTAAAAAGTTTTCAGAATTTGAAAGGGATCTTAATTATTTATTGGAAAAGGTGTCAATTTCACGTTTGAGCGACCACCAGAAGTTGGCCAATGTTTGAGCAAAGCGAAATAAAAATATTTTCAAAAAACACAAATTTTAGCCGACTTCTGGTAGTCACCCAAACGTAAACTTGACACATTTTGTCGTAAACGATGAAGTTCCATCAAAAATTTTTAAAATTTTTGAACTGAAATTTCACATTTGATAAGGTGACATATATAAAAAATATAACACTATTAAAATAATAAATACGATAATTTTTGTCCGATTTTATTAAACGCGATGTCAATCTCTTCACAAGATAATGCACTTTCAGTATGTCACCACCTATTGTTTTTATATTTATTTCATATTTTTTAATTAAATTAATTTTGCAATTAAGAATGGCTAAACTTTAAAAAATAACAAAAAAAATCAATTTTACCAGTTTACCCGATCAAAACTCATAACATTTAATTTTTAATCATATGTTTAAATACCGGTGGTGTCAAATAAAACAAGTTTGTAGGGTTCAAAAAATATAAAAAAAAATCTTTTTGAGTTCTACTCAATAAAACTCATATCCTACACAATGGCATTAGCTGGGTGTATTTTAACTGTCGCGCCGTGTTATTTATACAAACTTTTGCTTCAAATTCACGAAACTGCTGACATGTGTTGAGGTACTAAGAATTTTGGTGTCCACAGCATATATGTACTATATAGTATAGTATGTTGTTATGCGTACAAAGAATAAGCAATACAAATGAGCAAACAGACAACAACAAAATTCTCATATCATATAGTAAACAGAAATTACACAAATGAATACGTGTTAATTTGCGAGAAGGGAACTGAACATGTATCAAAAATGCGTCAAAAATAGTTGAAGGAAGTTATCAGGAATAAATAAATCAAAGAGTATAAATAGAGTCGCCCTAGTCTAGTAGATCAGACATATCCAACCAACTAGATCGTAATTCTAACTGAAGAGGTATAATGACCAATTAAGTAAGTAAGTATAAATACAGTGCAAAACGATAATGGTAGGCAGTCGTGAATAGTAATGTTAGTATTATTAGAACGTTTGCGGAACGTAACGGCACGTACGTTCGATTATAGTTTACGAAAAGAACCAACTGCTTAGCGAAATTCAATTACATTTGGGTATCTGTCCTCATTGCCAATCCTTAGTCTTAGTGTTTTCATTAGCGTGTAAAGCAGCCAACCAAGAGATACAGGCTTAAATTTCGGTGAAGACGAACGAATTATAAAAAAAGGGTAAAGCTTTCCCAGGAAGTAAAAATAAAAGTAATAAGAAAAAGTACCACTCTACACATCTTAACGGAGGGCATTGTTTTTAGGTTCTTCTATGCACTTTTTGGAAGTGCAACTGCACTCGATTTGAATGAGTACGTAGGTCAAAGTCAACTCAATACCCTTTTCATGGGTAATAAGAAAAGCATGGAAAGTGACAATAAATACCAAAAGTACGAATAACACAAAGGCCTGAGATAGCAGTAGCTAAGGATCTCAAGTACATTTGGGATAGAGGGATATGTAAAAGAGGGCAAAATATCAAATCGTCAAAACTGGCCTTCGGTTCTAAAATGCTAAGAGATAAAGATGCTATTCATCGAAACAAATTTTTTATTGTGCCGTCTTACTAAAACGTACAAAAGGCCTGTTTTATTTAAACCCCCTTTATGAAAATTAATGGTCCTCTTCGCCCCGGCTATGTACAATATCACAATTAATTCACCACCAACAATTGCTACACCTCTAGTACACTTAATTTTTGATTTTCAAGTAATCCAGAACACTGTTGCTAAGCTAGGCGGAAGAAAGGCTCCCGCAGCGGCCTAAATAAGCAACAATTTGCTTATTAATGTGATCATGCAAGCCATAAGGATTTTTTCTTTTCATTTTTAATGAAACTTTGGCATTAGAAAAACTATTGCTTCAGAGGTTAGTAAACCTATTGCATATACGCCCGATGAAGCCTTAGGTCTATACGTGGACGGCGGTTTCTCAAAACATTCCTACAAACTGGTGCAAAAATAAGAAATGCAAACATATATCCATCATATAATACATTGTTGTTAGCAAAAAAAAAAAATGTTATCCTCTCGGAATTGAAATTACTGAAGTGTCTTTGTAGAGCTTGGTTGACCATACTGTAAGAAGGATAGTTGAATTGCAAAAGGAGTGTTTTGTAAATATCAATGAAGATTCACTTACAGCTATATATATGTAAATGGGATGTGATGTGCATTCCACATATCGGCAACAATTTTCTGACGCTGAATCGCTTCGAATAGATGAAAACATATTTGCTGTGTGCATTGTGCCATTGTAAATAAAAATGGGGCATGTTATTCTTTGGGAGAATTCACGACCTATTCAACACGGTTTCGTAGACCAATTAAATTGAATTTAGAAAAAGAAACCTCTGAATTAGTTAGTAGGGATGTTGAAGCAGTTAAAAAGCAAATTTCGGAAATAAAGCCCACACAATTTGAGTTTTTTCAAATGTATCACAAATTTTACATGACCATGATAGATGGAAAAATGTTTAGTGTTATAGCAGAATCCTCGCCGCAAAAATGTAGCATTTGCGGAGCCACACCTATAATGACGAAGGACTTAAATGCTGTTAAAAATCGATCATGTACAGTCGAACTTCCCTATAATGAATCTTGACGGAACCAGAAAATCACTTCATTATATAGAAACTTCATTATACAGAAATTATATTTTTCCCCCACTTTTTATTTAAAATAATTAGGCATATTAGTTTGGGTTACACTTTTCCATTTTTCTTCTACATCAAAACCTTGTAATACCAAATAACAAAACCATTATATAAAAATTATATTTTTTTCCATTTTTATTTAAAATAATCAGGTATTTTAGTTTGGATTACACTCTTCCATTTCTCTTCCTCAACAAAACCTTCTAATACATTAAGAGATTTAAATAAATTAGTCGGCACGTTACTCCTCATCCCCACAAAAGTTCGAAGTACATCTATTGATGAAGAAACGTGCTCCAATGTAGGTATCGTCTTATTGACGTCAGCCAATTCTTCACCGGCCGGTTCTTCTTCATCGTTATCTGACTCTATAAATGTAAAATTAATGTACATCACACATTTATTTGGCATTAGGATTAAAATATGTATGTATGCACACAAAACTAATAAATAAATATGTATGTAACTGCCATAGCCGAAACTCCACGAGTTTCCAGAACACTGATGAGAATATCCTCATCGGATGGGATGCCATCATCTGCACATCAATATCAACATTGACATAATCTTCAAATGATGCATCAACGTTAGTTACTTCCCTAAATGAAGCCTGTAGAGCAGCCAAATCAGCTAACGGAAGAAAGTCTTCCTCATCCCAATGAGTCCGCACGCCATCTTTCGAAAATCCTGCCTTTCTGAAACAATTCGCAATTGTTTCTGGTTTTACAAAGGCACTCCACACTGTGCTTAAATTTCGAATAGCTTGAAGCAAATCTTTGGCCAAAACAGGTTCGTTCTCCTCCATTTGTGACAATATGTTCATCAAAATTCGTTTTCTGTAAAGTTGTTTTATGTTGTAGATGATGCCTTGGTCCATTGGTTGAAGTAAGGACGTCATGTTCGGAGGAAAATACGCAACCTCAATATTTTGCAGTTTATCTTTTGCCTCCTTAGGATGCGCAGTGCAATTACACAGCCCTGCATGGGTTTTGCAAATAAGATGGTTTCAGGTGTTTCCGAAGGCATTTTGTGCGCTAAACACGAATCTGGTTTCAAAAATTTTCCATCACGTCAGGTTTTCGAGAAAAAGGGGGTTGAAAACCCTAAAAATAGCGGTTTTGGCTATTTTTGAAACATTGTAGAGCTCAACACTGACGTGCTAGAACCATCGCTATTGTTAGAAATTGACAATTGATCTTTGCTCTTTAAAATGAGCCCAAAGCCAAATTGTTTGCATACACCCTTAAAGTAGGGGGTGGGTTTATGTCAAGGGGTGCAAAAGAAAACGAAACACATTACGGAGGTCCTTAAAAATTAATCAGATTTACTTGAAAATTGTTACTCAGGGGTTTTTACAGATCTTCATTCAGAAGATGGTTACAGATCTTCATTCAGATTTAATAAATTCAAAATGGCGGATCCAATAAGGCGGTCGAGGTTTATAAAAATTAATCAGATTTACTTGACCGCCATATTGGATCCGCCATTTTGAATTTTTTAAATCTGAATGAAGATCTGTAATCAGCGACCCCAAAAACCCCTGAGTAACAATTTTCAAGTAAATCTGATTAATTTTTAAGGACCTCCGTAATGTGTTTCTTTTTCTCTTGCACCCCTTGACATGAACCCACCCCCTACTTTATGGGTGTATGCAAATAATTTGGCTTTGGGCTCATTTTAAAGAGCAAAGATCAATTGTCAATTTCTAATAATAGCGATGGTTCTAGCACGTCAGTGTTGTGCTCTACAATGTTTCAAAAATGGCCAAAAATACTATTTTTAGGGTTTTCAACACCCTTTTTCTCGAAAACCTGACGTGATGGAAAACTTTTGAAACCAGATTCGTGTTTAGCGCGCCAAATGCCTTCGAAAACACCTGAAGCCATCTTATTTGCACAAAAAAAGTCAAAATTTGCAGGGCTGTGTTATCAATAAAAAGTAAAGCCTTCCTTTTCTGAGAACCAAATTTTTTGTCCAGCTCTAAAAGCCACTTCGTAAAAATGTCACCTGTCATCCACGCCTTTTTGTTGGACTGATAATCTACATCTAGAGATCTTTGCCCCTATTGCGGTTGACAACTTTTTTAGTAGTTTGGTCGTCTTTCAGAAATCGGTATTGCCATTCTCAACTTAAATATACGGTTGACTTTTTGGTTGTGCGGCGGATTTTTAGTTGTGTTTTATGGTATTGCGGTTCACCACTTTGTATGAGTTTGGTTGACAAAAACGTTAAATATAGACAACTGCTTATTAGCAGTTGAGTCTCTGTTATAGAGTTCATTTATATATTTAATACATTTTTTAAATAATAGAAAAAAGATAGAAAATGAAAAAATCTTAAGTTTTTTCTGCTTAAAATAAATAATTAAATATTTAATACGCAGGAAATTAAAAATAACAAACAAAGCCCAATTTGAGCGACTTATGAAGTTGATGGAAAATAATCCAGAAATTTCTAAAGGAGAGCTAAAATTTGGGATGACCAAAAATTAGACCAACGTGTAAGTATGCATCATCTATAATATTGTAAATAGACATTTTATTAGAATTTTTCCGTATAGGTTTGGATTCACTACAAAGCAAATATTAAAAAAAATTTCTAATAATAAAAACACATCCAACACAGCCCAATACGCCGAGAAATCCACATTTTTCAAAAAACAAAAATTTTGAAACATTTATTTCGTCTTCGATCATTTGTGTTTTTATCTATTTTCTACAAATGCGATCCTCTATTGCCGGTAACACTTCCTTTAAAATAAGTGACATTGTGGATTGAGCTACTCCAACATAGAAGTCATTTCCATTCCACTTTTGATAGCTTCCGTCAGCCAAAAATCGAAGGACAGCGCACAGCTTTAATATCGGTGGTATAGCTGCCATACGCGCAGGTTTCTTCCAGCACATAACAAAATGCTTCTTTGTTCAGTCGAAAATAGCTAATAAATCTAGAAAAAATCACTTGTTATAAATATCTGTTAATAATTTTGGACATTTCTTACTTCGCGCTGGGTAGTTCAAGAGGATTTAAATCATCGCGTATTTTTCTACGTATACGAAGAACATTTATATTAGCGTCATGATTCTCATCTCCGTAAAATAAATCCTCACTTAAATCCATTTTTAACTTACTTTTATTTCTACAAAACTTGATTTTAGCTAATATTTTCGTTTTCTTTTCTTCTATTTCCAAATAAATTTCATGGTGTTACCAACATGAAATTGAAATTTCATATCGGCAACACCATAACAATCACAACTAAAAAACGTTGAGTTCCGCGATATCAAAAAATAATTTGGTTGAGTGAAAGTTGGGTTGACTGGCAGACGAACAAACTGAGTTGAGTTAAGAACGGCAATAGGGCCACTTATTCCTTTAAAACATTTAGGATTTTTGGCCTTTCCTATAACAAGCAGTTTCAGTTTCTCCAAACCAGTCATATTGCTTGCTACTAGGACAGTTATTCCCTTTTTGCTCTGTTTTCCACCAAAGCATTTCTCATTTTTAAATGTTAGTGTTTTGTTTGGCAAACATTTAAAAAACAAATCAGTCTCATCGGCATTAAAGATGTCATTTTGATCATATTTCTGTATCAATCTCGGTAAAACATTCACTATCCATTCCTCCCGATCTCTTACGTTGGAGTCAGCACTTTCCCCACATAAGGTTTTTGCTACAATACCATGCCGTTTTTTGAATTTGTCTAACCATCCTGTGCTAGCTTCAAAATCTTCGTGTCCCAATGCATCAGCGAACTCTTTGGCTTTTTGCTTCATTAATGGCCCAGATATAGGAAGATTCTTACCACTTGCGGCAGTTACCCATTTGAGCATTGCTTCATCAATATCCTCAAAAAAGCGGGTGCTCAATTGCTCGTCTTCTACATTTTTTAGAATCACAGCCTTGTTTTTTAAAATATTTGATAATGTCTTGGGAAGAATTCCAAACTGCCTAGCCACATCTTTTTTTTTAATCCTTCTTCAACTTTATTAATATTTAATAATTTTTTTTCAAGAGAAATGCTACTTCGCTGCGTCATTTCCGATCACTGAACACCGGCAACTGATGTCAAAATTTATTTTCCTCTTTTGGGAATCCCCTCATTATATGTGGCATCTTTCTCGGTACACAGAGTTGTTAGTATGCGTAACAGAAAATTGTTTGAAAAATTCATTATATGGAGACAAAAACGCATGTTTGTCAAATATTACACCTGCAAAATTGCTTCATTGTATAGAAAACTTCATTGTATGGAAATTCATTATAAATAGATCAAAAACAATGAAATTGGAACGGAAAAAGTTGTGTGTTTGAAATCAATTCATAATAGGGAGAGCTTCATTGTATAGAAGTTCGCTATAGAGAAGTTCGACTGTAATACAAATATGTTTGAATATGGCTTGTCAACACTCCATGCGTGGATAAGATGCTTTGAATGCATTCTACACACTGCTAAACACAACTAAACTAGACATACAAGAAAAATTGACAAATAGAATGTCTTTATTAGTTGATATTCCTAGGCCTGGGTCAGGAAATACTAATAACGGTAACACTGCAAGAAGATTTTTTCAAGACCCAAATTTAGCATTTTGACTGAAGTCAATGTAGAATTAATAAGCAGATTTAGTGTAATTTTACGAACTATGCTGTGTGGGTATAATGTTAATACATTTCAAATGTATTGTATGCAAACATCAGAAATATATGTTGCGCTATATTCATGGTTTTATATGCCGTCTTCCGTGCATAAATCTTTAATTCATGGTGCCGATATTATAAACCACATATCTCTACCAATAGGGATGATGTCTGAAGAACATCAGGAATCGAGAAATAATGAAATTTTAGAGAACAACATACACGAAAAAAATCAAGAAAAAACACAATGGAAGATTTGATGCATTCACGTCTCTTCTCTTCTGATTCTCCTATTTCCTCGAGCTCTAAACGCCCTTCTTTATATTCCTGAAACCAAATAATAGTAGATAATGACGTCCAAAACTTACTTTTAGAACAAAATATACAAGAACACGCTGTTTGTTCTTATAATTCTGATTCTGATTAGAAACATGTATTTTTGCCTTAAAACTATGTATCAATTGTGCAAATTTTTTATATATAAGTTATTACTTCTTCAGCCTAAATCTGATGAAGTAAGCATTGAAACAAAATTAATAAAATAAAACAATACTTAAACAGGTGTGGACTTATGGCATACAATTATGGGGAACTGCCAGTAACTCCAATGTAGAAATTCTTCAACGGTATCAAAATAAGACATTGAGGCTAATTGTTAATGCTCCTAAATTTGTTTCAAATAAAACTATTCATAACGACTTACACATACCAACAATTAAAGACGAAATAAAGAAATATAGCGAAAACTATGTATCTTAACAGATTAAGCAACTACATCAACCCACTAGCGATATCTCTACTAGACGAAACTGAAGAAGTGAGAAGACTTAAACGGTATCATATACTTGATTTACCATTTCGATAATTGTTATTGTTTTATTTTTTTTTTATTTTTGTAAATATGTACATATATACATTTAATTATACATGTAGGTTTTTTCTTTATATGAAACACTTTTTCTAAATTTAATTTTTAAAAATATTTTATTGAATAAACAAGAACATTTGAAGATGTTTTACAAAAAGGATTTCTTATTTAAATGTAGGTTTTTCTTTATATGAATCACTTTTTAAATTTAATTTTTATAAAAATATTTTACTGAATAAACAAGAACATTTGAAGATGTTTTACAAAAAGGATTTCTTATTTAAAAAAAAAAAAGTTGTTTGCTTATCGATGTCAGTTTGTAGACTAAATTTATCGTATCCAAAAAATGTATTCGTTCATTTGTTGTTATTTTCGTTAATCGTTATTATTGGACAAGACCACTACGTTTAGTAGGGTTGCCCACTTCTTGTCCGTCTTATCCCTGGTCCTACATACATATGTAAGATAGCTTTAAAAAATAATTACAATACTATAAAAATTTATTGTTAAAATGATGTTGTTCTCAATGGAGTGCAACATTTACTTGCGTATATTACAATGTCAAATTTGCTTATTATCCCCAATGGGATAGATTGTAAATAAAGAATACGAAAAAAAATCTAAATTATTAAAAAAAATGTGTTTAAAATTTACTTTTTTATACTTTTCCAAGTGAAACAAAAATAAATATGTAATTATGTTTCAACGCTGTTTTAAATTAAATGACGCCAGATTGCGTATTTCGACCACTGTGTAATGCAAGCGTCTGAGTAATATTAGATTGTAATATTAAATATTGATCATACGTTGCGGAACGCCGTTCGAATAAGTAATACAATATCAATATCGAACAATTATCAGCTTAAAAATATGCTACACTTTAATAAGTTTTCATAATGCAAGCGTATGAATTATCATAGATTATAATATTAAATATGGATCATACCATACGGTATACAGTTCTAAAAATTATGACAAATTTAGTATGGAACTCTTTTGTTTCAAGGATCGATCTACGGTACAGGCAAAGAGCAAAAAATTTCTTAGCAAAACGCAAACTATTTCGCTTAGTAAATTATTCTGCATTTACATACAGACCTTGAGGAACACGTAATAACTCAATACCTATTAAGTTAATAAAAAGATTACTGTTTCTTCGATTTTGGGAATACTATTTTAAATTTTGTTGTCAACTTTTAAAAAATTTTAGGGTTTATAATAAAAAAAAAAATACAATGAAATAAACGACAACAGTATACAAATCGGCAACAGTTTATGTCGAAGTCAAATAATTATGAAATAAAAATTAATTAATATTTCCGCCAATTATACAAAGCAAAACGACCAGCAAAACGCCCAAGACATAATATTACTTGTTTGTTTCTATTTACATTATAATTAAATACGTAAGACATTAAGAAATTTGCTGACGGTTACATCATGTTTGGAGTTGTTTTCTTAAAAAAGCAAAACGCCCAAGACATAATATTACTTGTTTGTTTCTATTTACATTATAATTAAATA
Source organism: Sarcophaga carnaria (assembly GCA_958299815.1). NCBI lineage: Eukaryota > Metazoa > Arthropoda > Insecta > Diptera > Sarcophagidae > Sarcophaga > Sarcophaga carnaria. The sequence continues at coordinate 69,196,104 of OY283153.1, read as the reverse complement.
CGTAAGACATTAAGAAATTTGCTGACGGTTACATCATGTTTGGAGTTGTTTTCTTAATTCCCTTTTTAAAAGATACGCTGGCAGGTGTTGGATCATCATGTTTGGAGTTACATCATGTTTGGAGTTGTTTTCTTAATTCCCTTTTTAAAAGATACGCTGGCGTTGGATAGAGATTAATTTTGAATACTCTTTCAAATGATAAGTTTTTACAATACCTTACTTACAAAATTTTTCAAAAATTATTTAAACTGCTGATTTTTTAAGTGCATATTTATCATTAGAAGTCGCTGTAGTCTAGTAGGTAGTGTGTTGGCTTATTAGACGTAAAGCCAGGGCATACTCGCGCATGTTGGTGTAACATGATCATGAGACCTGACCAGCTAATGAGGGTTGATCGAATACAATTAGTCTTGGCTACACCGCAGAAGCGAACGCGTCGCTTGTCGAAGTAAAATCGTAATTAATATTTGAGCATTGTGAATTTAATATTTGAATAAATTGATTTGTTGACTGAACAGTAAAAAGGTTAATTGTGAATTTAATATTTGAATAAATTAATGTGTCAATTAAATTAATATAAAATAAAAAGTGTTTTATCTAGTGCTGGGTGCACTTAATTAAATTTAGTGTAGCAATTTAAAATTCCTTAACTAACATAATGGTTTGGAGTTGTTTGCAATGATAAAATTAAAATAAATAATAAATAATAATAAATAAATAAAATAAAATTAAAACATACGCTGGCTGGTGTTGGGTAGAGATTAATTTTGAATACTCTTTCAAGTGATGTGTTTTTACAGCATCATTTTTTAAAATTTTTTAAAATTATCCTATATTGTTTTTCGTTAAATCCAAACATAAAATCGTTAACTCTTCGAATTTTTAAGTCTTCACTAATCTTAGCTTAGTGAATATTTAGTTTAATTGAATGTGCAGAAAAAATTAAAAACAAATTGTGATAAAAGTTGAAATATGATCTAACGGTAATCGTTATGTGCTGTTACTCTTTTCTTATCTAGTTATTGAAGTTTCTATTATTTTGTTACACCGAAAAAGTTAAATGTCTTAATTTTTGAATTAAATAAGGTTTCTTAATACATAAATGGTAATAATAATGCACATTATTAACACTAAACCTACCAGCGCGGTAAAATGACAGCTTTTTTACCTTAATCAAAATTGTTAAATTCCATGTTATTATTATTGAAATTATTGCACGACTTTTTCTATAATATATAGCTGTTTAATTCTTCAATATACAATATATTTCTCTTATTCTCTCGTTTTTCCTGATAATAATATGTACTCTACCGTTGTCTACCCTGAGCGATCTTTTGTCCGCTAGAATATATATGAAATTTTATAAAGTTATCTGCATTGAAATCTCAAAATCCCTCTCTCTCACAAAAACAGTAGTTTTTCAAGAAAATGTCATCCGATTGTGTTCTGGAAAAACGCCATGTTCTTACAGTTTATTTTATGCTGGATACAGGGCGACTGCTCACGAAGTTTAGGCTTTTTATAATAATACCAAATTTGGCGTGGATATGACGAATCAAATGGCTAGAAAGTACATCACAAAATCTAAATCTAAAAAATACCTGTCTATGTATTATTCAACATTCTGAACTTAGCTGTTATAAATGCTTGGATTTTATGTAAGCAAACAATTAGAGATATGATATGGAGGATATCGCGACAAGAATTTTTATTTCAGTTGGCAGAGGAACTTGCCACCGAATACCGCGATATACATGAACAAGGAAAACGGAAAGTATGGCGAAAACTTCAGCAGATTCCACTACAATTTTTGAAAGACGAAAAATGTGTTAAATTGGATATTGCAAAGAAAAACTAAACCCTAAACATTTGTTCTACATGTAACAAATGTTTACGGGAGAGACCCTCCATCTGTAAAATGTGCGACAAGGGACAAATTTTATTTTAGTTTGAATAAGAATATGTATGTAAATTACTGAAGTTATACATAATTGAGCCTTCTTTTTAAATATGTACTACTACAGCCCGAAAAATAAATGTTTTTTAATTATTATATGATAATTATATTGTGATTATTGTTTATGCTAAATCCTGTATTAATTACAATCAATTGGCAAAGACTATAATGTTTATTTCAAAAGTGGTCATTTGACCGCCATCAATAGAAATAGGTATATATAATATGTCGGTAGGTTTAGTGTTAAGCACAAATGTATTTATTTCTTGAGAAGATTTTAAAATTTTCGTCCGATTTGAAATGAATTTTTGTAAAAGTTTCCATTGTTTTGTCAACCACTGTATGTATGTATACATAAAATTTAAAACTAAATTGTATATAGTATCCCTAAATTCGAAGAAACAAAAATCATTTTAATATCTGAAATGATAATAATAAATACTAAGAGAATTAATTAAAATTAAACAACTAATACCATATCAACTAATTAAATAACTAATTAGTTTTTCGAGAAAACATTATACAGTAGATCAAGTACATTGCATTATGAATACGAATGAATAAATACTAGAAACCGGTAAAGAGCTGTTCAACAGTTTTCCTAGATGTTGCTCAAGCTTTTGACAAGGTGTGATGTGAAGGTCTTATCAGCAAACTTTTATCAATGCTTCCATTACAATATACATACAAATAAATTGCTGTAATCGAATATCACATATCGTTATTTCAGGGTAAGACAAAAAAAAAGCATTTTCAAGCATTACACCAATTAAGGCAGGTGTGCCACAAGGTAGTGGATTTACCCACTAACATATTTACTTTTTACACATCAGGCTTTGCGGCCCCTGAATAGTGTAAAATAGTCACGCCTGCATACGACGCTTGGATCTTTGTTGTTGAAGTGATTCCATTAGAAAGTTGCTAGTATCATTGGATGAAATTGTTCCGTGGACAAAAAGACTTAAGGAAAACTAATCCGTTTATGTTGATTTTACTAAGAAGAAAACAACACATTTATCAGTAAATATATCTTCTTATATCTATATGAAATACCTGGTTATGACCTTAGGACCCAAATCTCAAATAGAAGGAAAACATCAAACAACTGCAATTAAACTTGACCTAAAATTTCAGAAAATTGAATGGTTAAGTGAAAGTCAATCTCGGCTGTCCATTGAAAACAAGCTCTTCATTTTCAATAATGTACTAAAACCGTGGTGGTTATTTGGCATTCAATTGTGATGTTATATAACGAAATCCAACGGTATTATACAGCTCGTACAGCTTTTCATAAGTAATATAAATTGGCGCAACGAATTAAAGCTGGCAACGGTTCACAGAGGGGCCTTTTGCCTGAAAACCTGGCCAAAATTAATAGAAGTGTTTTATGAGTTAATGACTGGAATTTTTTGATAGTGCTAGTGATAATTAGGTCTAAGGATAAACCCAACTGATTTTGGTTCAAATCGGTCCGTGATTTCACCTAGCCTCCATACAAATTCCCCTCGAAATTGCACTTATTTACACATAATTATGGTAATTATGCAACAATCATAATAAAATTTAACATGGATCAGTTCTGTGTACTAAAATATCATGGTGTAAAGTTTGGTGAGAATCGGATCACATTTGACCCTAGTCTTTTTTGGTGGTTTTTGCCAAGAAGCATGCAGAGAGATGCATTCACACATAAATCCCACAGGTAAACGCAGTCCCTATACTCATCAAATTCTACCAATTTCATTGAAGAAGTTTGTCAGCACAGGGGCTGCACTATTTAGTATTTAAATTTCAATAAAGAAATCAACTTCATTACGCGTGTCAACTTAAAAATGTATGCAGTTTTTTGAACAATTAAATTCTGACATTCAATGATAATTCAGTATATCAAAAGCCTTATCCCAGTAAATCGAAGCTACTTCTGTATTTTTTTATTATAAATTATTTTCAGCTTACTACTGAAATGCATTTAATTACCAATTCATATTTTACCTTGAAATGTTCTTTACAAGCAGAATAGAAATTCTGAACCGTATTGCCAAAAATTCATAGAATCTTCAGAACACATAACAGAAATTGAATAAAATATATTTTTGGCATTAATATATACTTTATTTGAAAAGAAAAGGTTTACATTAACAAAACTTACAGAGAAAATTGCTGTTATTTTTTTCCCATTGGGCGACTATCGAATAAAAATATGGCCGACGCTATTAACATTTAGCTGATGTAAAATCGGTTTAAGTGGGAGTAAGCCATAATGTTTCTGTACGTTGTCATATTTCTCATTTTAAAATTTACTAAAAAAAAATAATGCAGTCCAGGCGAGAATAAAATGTACCATATTGTGTGTGCATTGATTTAGAAGCATGCTATTGCTTGGCGTGGAAGAATATGTGATTTTTGTAAAGTATTTTCTTCTGTGTATTCCCTTGTAATCCTCCGCAAATATTGTACATAAATTTATATTCCATGTGCTCGTTCCCAAGCGCACATAAGCAAATCTCTAAAGTGGAGAAATGCATGTGCATTTGTGCCTGGCATTATAAAAAGCTCTACATATTTGAACAAATAAATAATTACAAAAATTAAATCATGTGACTAACAACAAACTTATCCTAAAAATGTAATTTATTCGATGTGGGAAGTCTTGTTGTAAATAATATTTAAATCGTATTAGAAAGACTGTTCTTAGTTCTATTAATGTCTATATTATGAATGTTTGCAATAAATTCTCAATGATATTATGTGAAAAGCAGACAAAATTCATAGTGTGGTGTGGGCTATATATAGGTTTAAATTTTAACCAACGGTTATTTCGAATCTGGCAATACTTATATCATTCGATTCTGTCAGAAAAATCAGTATATTATCTCCACTGAACGTAATGCACCGATTTACGCTTAAGCAACCTTGGGATTTATTGAAAATTTATTTGCAAAACAAAGGTAATTGGTCGTAAATTGCATGAAAATGTCGTACAAAGAAGAACCAACAGTGCCCGGTATACTAAATTTTATTGCTAAAATTCGTGAAAATGGTTTCATTGCTGATGAGCCAAGACGTCAGCGTTCGCGTACAGTCCTTACACTGAAAATATAAAAGTTGTGGCTGAGCGTGCGCGTGAGATCCGTCAACCACAAATCGTCATCTTTCTCAAGAATTGAACATTTCACTCAGCAGTTTACTTGAATAAGCAAAATTGCCGTATTTGCGGCTCATAAGACCCACACGTGGTCTTACATAAGCTAATTCACCCATTGCCAGTGACTGATTGGTGCGGCTTGTGGAGCGGAGGTATCATTGGCCCATATTTCTTTGAAAATAACGACGGTGCAACTATTACGCTCAATCACAGCATGATAACCGATATTTTTGTGTACGCTTTTTATGGTATTGATGTGTACAGGTTGGCTAATTTCAACAGGATGGTGCAACTTGCCACACATCTCATGCCACAATCGATTTATAGCGTCAAACGTTCGATAGCCGTTTAATTAGCCGAAATGGTGATGTTGAACTATTTTCTATGGAGCGTCATTAAAGTAAAGTTTTATGCCAACAAACCAGCGACAAATGAGCATTTGGAGGCCAACATTTGTTATGCCAATGCCGGGACACGGCCTCATACACTTCAAAAGTGTACTAAAATTGATCCGATCGAATGAGTTACTGTAAGGTCAGGCGCGGCAACCATATGAATGTTCCATTTCTAATCGGAGCAGTTGTACTTCACAACAAAAAATAAATTTGGCAAAATTCGAAACCGTTTTTGTTTAATTACATTTTTAGATTTAAATTTTTTAATGCCTTAACCTTTAGATTAAATATTTTTTTAAATGAAAATATAGTTCGAAAATAAAAGCAAACGCTCTGTCACATACATATATTTAAAAAAGTCCTTTACTAAGACCATTTTGTAATCAGAATTTAGAAAAGTTTTTCGATGAAATACCTTAAATATATGAACTCTACGCATACATAGGTACGCATTGATTTGTTCTCTAAGTTTTTGAAAAATATTAAAATGTCTTAATTAATTTAAGTTATTTTTAATTATATAAAATAACTATGTCTTATTTATAATTTTAGGGATCATTAAATTTATCGATGTGAAATAGAAAAAACCTAAATGAGTTAGACGGAAAACAGGTTGCACGACACTGTAATGTTCTTCGAAGAACTCTAAATGAAGCGCTACTACTATGACTGACCTAACATAATGGTTTGGAAAAATTGTTTTTATTAAAAAACCACAAATGCAGAGCAGAACCCTAACATATTGAAGTATTAGCAGCGCAAATCGAATTCTTAGTTATACAGTACAAAATACGAATGCGGTTTTTTATTTTTCGATCCTTCGGTTTTCGTTTAAACTCAACTTGAGTTCCTTGGTTGCTAATATCACCAGTGCACGGTGTGTAGTTTTAAATTATAAATTTATTAATTAAAAAATTATCTTAAAAACTATTAGAATTAAACACTAACTTTCTTCGTTTTTCTCATCAAATACAGCTTCCTTCAATTCAATCATAAAAACGTCAGCGTGTGGTGTCAAAGTTTACGAGGTAGACGAACGTACGATATGTTTGGCGGTAATCATCAACCGTTAAACAAAGTCAGATGACAGATTGGCTCATGTCGAAAAGCAGTTAAAGTACAGTTCTATTTTGTCATTAAATTCTTATTATTATTTTCTTACTCTTACCGACACATAGGCAAATATTTAGCGGTATATGCATGTATGTATGTACGTTCAGACCTGTAGTGCATACATACTTAAAAACAAACTCTACGTAAACATTTGCATATCCTTATAAGAGACGATGAAACTATTAATGTTCGCAATTATGTAACCTCCTTGTTTAGCGTACAATTCATACGTTTGCATTTGATTTGCTTAATGGGACCAAAACCACATCCATTAATAATGGATGGGCAGAGGAAGTCAAATGTAGAAGTTCTATTAGTCTGCAGCACATGATGTACGTAGAATCGTGGTTGCCATCGGTATATCTGATCTCTTTTATCGGATGTGTTGAAATTATTTTACATTTTTTATGATCCACTAAGTAAAAAGCATTTTAAATGGCTTTAGTTTAGTGTTAAAAAAATTCTTAATGTGTATTCTCAAGTAAATTTTTTTTAACTAAATCAGTTACTGTTAAATAAATCCTGTAAAAGCAAAAACTTATCAATTAGTTTATTTTATCAGTTGTTTTGTGCACCTCGTTTGAGATCTCACACACAATGTGGTAGATCCGATATTAATATTAAAATTCGATATTGTATAAAAAAATAATTTGTTGGTAGAAAAGAAAAAAAAGGATCATTAGGGTTTGTCCTAAATAATAAAGAACAACGCTCACAAATTTTTGAAAGTTATTTTCATAATACGAAAAATTCTTTTCAGCGCTGAAGATTATTTTTGACTAAATGGTTCTTTATTTACTCTCATAATAATTTATGAATCCATTTCTCATAGCTGCTGAGAGCAATTTCGGCCGCCTAGGAGTTGAGTGTTATTTGATGTAGTGATCAAAATGATTTGAATGTTATATCCTGTGGTCAACCAACTTACTGGCCTACCGACAGACAAAAATTCCAGGGGTTTAATTTAGGAATAACCGCAAGGATATTATGTAGTTGCCGTAGTATGTTGGCTTATTCGACTACAGCTTGTGAGCTCAAACTCTAGCTCTGACATCTCGAACAACAAGTGGTATAAAAAAAATATTTCTTCCACGACTTCCTCTCAGCAGATTTCTCGCAAACAGTCTGAGATTATATAAAATTTCCATGAAAAAGTTTCTCAAAAATTTGTGGTTCGGAATAGATTTTAAGCTGTAGGTCCCGCCAACCATGTCTAAAATTAGCCCAAACAACATAACTGGTGTGAGAAGGTTGTAATCCTAACTAAAGGCTTGTAATGAAGAATGTATATATGTTCACATACTTCTAGAGATTGTGTCCAAAGTGAGTCTTTCTAGATAAATCTCCTGAGCACTCCGATAATATTGTTATGATCTTCAACTCTACCGCTGTTGCAGTACCGACTATATTAGAATTGCTGAACCGATATCAGGTATGAAAGTGAGTAAATGCGTCAACTGGTCAGACGCCTTCTTCTTCCATTTTTAATGAAAATCTCAATCAGGCTACTTAGCACACCGTTTACTCCAAACTGTTGACATAATTGAATTTTTTCTGTGGAAGTTAAAAGATTGGTTGCTGAAATAAGAAGATCGCGAAAAGAATATCAACAACACAGGTCCATTCGACAAAAAATAAAGCTTAAGGAATGTACAAATCGTTTCAAAGAACTTTTACAATCTGTAAACACGAAATCTCTTACAAATTATTTGAAGGATATTGATGTACACCAGAGTTAAAATTCAAATGATATCTAAGCCCGACAACGATCATGCGAGAACGGAGACTTAAAAGTATTTTAGGACTTGAAACTATTTCAAACAATTTTGTATCCGATAATTAATATGGATTTAAAGAAAAAATATTTTCACTATCGATCACACCCTCAGATTGGTGAAAGCAATAAGAACGGCTTCCAATCAGAAGAAATTCTGTTGGTCTTTTTGTATCGACGTTTTTAAGTATTTGACAAAGTGTGGCCAGAAGGTGTGATTCAAAAGCTGAAATTTAATTATTCGTTTAATATTGCATTGCTCTTGGAAGACAATTTAATTCGTCGTAGGTCTGTAGTTAATGAGTGCAGTTATGTAAGTGCTCCTCAGCTGATCTTACATACACTTCTTCGTTTACTAAATATGATGCATCTCAGTAAATTTCAGCTTGGGAAATCATTAAAACTTTGGCGAATTAAAATGAATGAACAAAATTATGGTTACTTAACATATATGAGAAACATACTCGCAAAATTACCATCTTGGCATTCACATTAACCCTCACTTGACTTGGAAATTTGATATGAACTTTTTTGGGTAATTGACAGAACCTCACAACTCCGGTTAGATTAGAAATTTCTGCTGTACAACTGTTATGCAATTCATTAATGAGGAACTGACTCAATTTGTCACACATATATAAAAAATTCGGAGACGTCAAAACTAGATCTTGAATATGATTTCAGCAGCACTGTGGTATAAAATTCGAGCACACATATGATAGTAATTAATGTGCCCCCATTTAAAATATAGTTTGTTATACACTCAATGAAGTCGCCGTAGTCTAGTATGTAGTGTGTTGGCTTATTAGATGTAAGGCCACGGTTCAAACCCTAGGTCAGACATCAAAAAGAAAATATGAAAAAAAAATATTTCTTCGGTGACTTCCTCTCAGCAGATTTCTGGCAAAACCTCTGAGAGCAAATAAAATTGCCATGAAAACTTTCTCAAAAATGTGTCGTTCGGAGTCGACTTTAAGGTCTCGTCACTCATGTATAAAATTAACATTGATTGAAGGGTTGTAATGACCAATTACAACGAAATGCTTGAAAAAGCTCGTATTATCATATTCTCACAAGAAACCTAATTCTGAATTTCTGAATTTTTTCCTGGTGCTGATCTGGCACGATTTAAGATTTGATCGACTTATTGTCACATCATTAGTATGAAGATTTAGAAAATAATTTGCACTCCAGCAGCTTACCATACTCACTGTATTCCATGAAAATTTAATTCTGGTTATCTGAATTGGTTTCATGATCTGTTCACCAGCAATTTTACAAAATTAATTATATGTTCCCAAGTTCATAGTTTTCATCTACAATAAATAACCTAAAAGTTGGCAACTCTATTACATTCTCACGTACGTTTCATATTGGCTTGTGTTGACATGCTATTGTGCTTGTGTTGGAAATAGAAGTCTGTGAATAATGCAATTTGAAGCTTGAGATTACACAGGAAGATTTTCAAATCCCGTTAACTTCAACTGTACGACAATATTCCAATGTATTGTTTAGTTAGTAGTCGCTGTTATAGTTGAAGGCCGAATTGTTTGATAAGTCTTTGGTTTGGTGAAAAATTGAATTAAACTGGAATAGTTTTCTATGCTGAGACTGAGAATGTTGATGAGCCTTTTAATTGAAGCTTATAGTATTGTCGTTACGGTCACAATGACAATTGGACATTAGGTGTTTACAAATTTTGTGCCCATCTCATAGATGTTAAAACAGATTTGTATGGGTTTTCTAACTTTTTTCATTATATCTGTGATAATAATTTCTAAAGGTTTGTTTATAAGATGTTGTTGTTGATGTTGGAAACTGAGTTGTTGTCATCGGAGCTCATTTTGAAAATAAATTGTTTGCTTAAAGCACAACATACTACGTTTAAAGATAGACGTAAAAATGCAAACAACGTCCATAGCAAAGACTATAAATATATAAAGATGTTGCACACAATGTATTTAAAATTGACAAAATTTTTTGCTTCTTTATGATGAGGGGGGTAGGTAACAGGGAAAGCTAAATATTCGTGCTCACTTCCATCAAAGACTATAAATATATTATTATATATATATATTTATAGTCTTTGGTCCATAGTATACAAGATTTGCAATAAATAATGCCAACGAATATAAACCTAAATATTGATCCCAGTCGGTGTAAGCTTCTGTTGCAAACATTACAATTGCAAAAGTTACAAAAAAAAAAACAAATTCTATAATTGAACATTATCTTTCTACAAAGTTTTTTTTTAATTATACAGTCTTCCCTTATTTACATTTTCTACTAAACTAAATATTTACAATGAGATCTTATCTTAAAATATAGATATTATAGCAAATGATTGTTTAGATATAGTGAGGTAAAGAAGTTTTATTTACATAGTTGAGGATTTTAAAAAAATGGGTTTAAAAAAACCTTTATATGAATTGGTAGATATTCCAAACATACGTAAAGTTAATGTGGTTACACTATGACTATTATTTACAATAGTCGAAAACAAGCACTACCTCTTTTCATTTGATAATTTATAGATTATAACATTTTAAATAGAGTTATTACATTCTCTTATTAATAAGTAAGCGGAAGTTTCATTTTTTGTTCAAAGTTTTTTTTAATCTGCTTATAAAATCTATTATCTTTTCGTAGCCTGTTTCTTCATGTATAAGATACGTTGGATACCACCAAGGTTTTTTTTTATTAATAAATTTAAGGCACTTGTTTTGTATTTGTAAACGTTTTAGGTGGCAATTTGCTGCTGAGCTCCATATTGGGCATGCATATGTTAAAATTGGCCTTATAACGTTCTTAAAAAGTAAGTTTTTGATTTTGTAATTTAAGCATGATCCTGTATTTAACAGCGGCCATAGAGCTTTGAAGGCTTTTATTGCTTTTGAACATACAGTGAACTCGCAATAACGTGAACTAATTTTTACCAAGGCAGTTCACATTTTCGAGTTTGTTCACGTTATCGAATACCTAAATTTAAAACGAAAAATAAACCTATTTAATATGAAAAATTATATTTTAATAAGTAAAAATGCTAAACACTATTTTAAATACATTTTTTTTATTAATTAGTCAAGAACTCAGTAACCTAAAGCCAAAAATTAAGTTTTCAGTTTCAAATTTGTGAATTGAAATCCACACCTTTAACAAAACATTGATGAAACCTGTCATAAGAAATGTTATATGTCATCCATACTGACTTGAAGAATTTGTAATTCACTGGACCAGTAAAGTTTTTGAAACTTTGTGGATTTTTAGATTTTCCAAATACCAGTAGATTAAGTTTGTGAGTCCCCGACGCATTTGAACAGCCCATGAAAGTTAATCGTTTTTCTACATTATTGCTCCTGGAGCACTTTTCTCCAATGATGACAAATATGTTTTATATGGCAACTGGTTCAAATATAGCCCGCATGTATTAGCATTATAAAGCTGATCTTCACAAAGAGAGAGTTCTTCCATTTTTTCTTTTAACTTTTCCTTAAATGGGCCAACAAGTTGCGGCTGCGCAGAAAGCTTTTCTCTGGAAATTTTAAGAAGGTAAACAGCAAACCTTTGCTTAAATTTATGAAGCCATCCGTCACTGGCGTTAAAACCACAATCATTTTCTTTAATTTGATCGTGAATTTCTAAAGCTTTGGCTTTCAACATCAGTCCACTTACTGGCATTTTTTTGTTTCGCATGTGAAGGAACTACTTATTAAGACTCTTTCCATTCCTGGAAATTCAGATGCATGCAATGTTTTATGTTTTCCAGTGCCATAAAGTGCATTATTTATACGATTATTAATTTCCCGATTTTTCTTTTTAATGGAAGAAACAGTTGCTTTCGCAACTCCATATTTTCCTGCCAAGCCATTAACACTATAACCCTTTTGCAATAACTCAAGAATATCCACTTTATCTTTTAAAGTTAACACTTTAGGCAACTAACAGGTCAAAGCATACATAAACGAGTACAATGAAAAAGAAGTTCAAACATAGTAAACAAACAAATAAGCTGTAGTTCGGGAATTTCCCAATTTAAAAACAGATTAAAAAATATAAAAAAGTGTTCACGTTTTAGAGCTTTCAGATTTTGTTCACGTTTTAGAATACTCTGTGGAAAAATAAATTTGTTCACGTTTCTGAGACTTTCACACTTTCGAGTGTTCACGTTTTCGAGAGTTCACTGTACTTCGTTAATGCGGCTCTTAAATAAAAGTTTTTTATCCAAAACCACGCCGAGATATTTCACTTCATTTGCCATATTTATGTTGTTGTTTCCAATTATTAGTTGGCGTCTTGGTAGCCTTTTTGGAGATTTATTAAAGGGAAAATGATTGCTTGCGTCTTATCAGGGTGAATCTGGATTTTCCATTTTTTAAGGTATTCCATACAATTTTTAAATCCTTTTTCCATCTTTTTCATCAGTGCCGTTGTAAGTTTGCTTGAGAAAATTAAAGCTGTGTCATCAGCGCAGTATGCGATTTTGAAATAGTTAGGTATTTGAAAGTCCGATGTGTAAATGGCATATAGCAATGGCGACAGAACTGAACCTTGAGGTAAGCCAGCCGTGATAGTTTTTGCTGACGAAGTTTCATTATTAATAGCCACCGTAAAAGTTCTAGAGTCGATAAAAACAGCAATTAGTTTACAAATGTATTTTGGAATTTTTGCGGCCAATAATTTGTAAATGAGCCTGCATGCCAAACAGTGTCGAAGGCTTTTTCGATGTCCAGTAGTATTAGTCCAGTAGATTTTCTGTTTTTCTTAATAATTTGTATTTGGCTTTTTATCCGGTTTAATTGATGAGTTGTGCTAAGTTCTTTTTTAAATCCAAATTGTTCTTTAGCCACAACTGAGTTAGTAGTAACAAATTCATTAAGACGAGCAAAAATAATTCATTCAAAAATTTTTCCTAAATTACTTAGTAAGCTTATAGGCCTATAGCTATTAGGATTATTTTTTCGTTTGTTAGGTTTACATATAGGTATTACTTTAGCATTTTTAAAGATGTTTGGGAAATAGTGGTTGAAAATAATTACTAGTACCTTCAGAGCTTTAGCTGGCAGTTACTTTAGATGTAAGTTAGGTACATTATCCAATCCTGGGGATTTCGAGACTTTTAATGTTGAAATTATATTTGACACTTCATTGAATGTTGTATAATTTACATTTTGTAAACATATGCTTTCAGATTTAAAGTCACTAACCGTAGAGTTGATTAAATTATCCATCGAGTGTTTGTAATTAATAGTCAGCTTATTGGCTTTCTGCTTTTCTGCTTTTTCAATATCGGAAGTAACTTTAGTATTTCCAACGTTTATATTTGGTATTTTGTTTTTGCTTTTCCCGCGCAAGCTTCTGCTAACTTTCCAGAAAGACTTGTCGCCTGCTTTTAACTTAGTTGGTTCCATTTTTGGTTACGCTCTTCATTAATACTTTTGTCTATCATTTTACTTAGGAAGTTGGCGCACTGGTTATAAAACTGTATTTCATTGATATTGGTGGATCTTCTACTTTTACGTTTATAGCTTCTTCTTAGCTTTATATATTTTAATATTTTATCGGGCATCACAAAAATATTCTGTTGAGTTCTTTTAGGCGTTGTATAGTCCCTTGCTAATAGAATGATATTAATTAATTTCTGTATTTCCTCATCTATAATATCTGTAGAGTTAAATTCGTTAGTATGAAACGTTATGCTATTGTCAATGAAATCGATAAAGCTGTTCCAGTTAGTTGTATTTATTCAAAATAGTTGCGATCGATTAGCGTTGCCTGTGAATTGCTTATAGTATACACTATGTGGCGATGATCCGACGGTATTTCGTACTCCATTGTTCTTTCTGCAAAGTATGTTTTAGCTATACTGAACCATTCAAGAAGCAATTTCAAAGATGATATTTTTACTGAAAAATTATTTCCTGAAAGAGAGAAATTGTAGAGTAAATGCCAGCAAAACGCAGCTGATTGTTGTATTATGGAGCTGCAAAACCTAGAATGCGATGATACAACATAACGAAATTTAAGTAAATAATATTTGTTACCAACAAAATTCGTAAAAAAATTATAAAATTTAAATTATAATAAATTTTTCTAGAACTCAAAACATACCGCATTCATATAATGAATGATCAATTCATTTGCAGTGGCGAGCAAAAGTGTATACATAATATTCAAAAAATATGAAATGTTTATTTGTATATTATTTATTAATGTAAAAAACAATCCATAAGTTAAATATTAAATATAAAAGACAGCATAAATGTTATTTAACGCTATTTATCCAGTTTTGCTCGCCTCTTATTTATGTTTACCTGCTGAAGCTAGGCCGAATCTTCGCAATGCGCGTCATGCTGTCATTCACTCGCTATCTTGTTTATAGGATTTGCTGCTGCTTTTGAAGTTCTGACTTTATGTTTTCGTAACAATCACTCCTGTTGCTGAGTGGCATCGTCATTTAGAGAACTTGGGAGACCCCCAGGATATTTGTATTGCAGCGATGACAAACGCCAACTCTTCCTGCAATTTTTCTTTAAGAATAACCTTTTTCCTTGCTTTATTTTTAACTAAAATTGAAATTTTCTTCATTTTAATTTTTTTCACACATTGCAAGAAAAGGTTTCACAAAAATTTTGAAAATGTTTTCCTAGCCTGAATACTAAAAAGAATTTTGTAAAAACAATCCAAACTGTCTTAAGTAAAGATTCTTTAAAAACAAAAAAGCAAAACGTGCAAAACTGGTTAAAAGAACAAATTTGATTTAATTTTTTTTAATAATTTGTGAATAGTATTTTGCTTCTTTGTTTTACAGTTATTTAGTCGATAGTGTGTGAAGTTTTCAATTTTCAATCTTACTTATTGGATTTAATAAATCTTTTAAATATTATGTACTTATGATCGCCTCTGTATATATTAGTAGTGATTCTATGCTCCACATTGGTACAACAAGAATAAATATAAATTCAACGTAAAAAATGTAAATTTTGTATCACTGAATTATTTCGACACAATTATTTTAAAATTTTTTTTTTCTAAAGTACAAGTTAAGTTAAAAATTATTAACTTTATATTGAAAAATTAATATATTACATATCTTATTGCTATTGAAAATACAAACTAAATGAAACAATTTTTTTCTTCGTAGTACCATACTGCGGGGATGAGTGTTGGCACTAAGTGTGGACAGTTTAGAATTTATTGAGGAAACAATAAATTTCTTAAACATTCTAAAGAACAAATTCACCTAAAGTTCGGAAGAATTAAGAATTCTTAATGGTTATTACTTCCAACATATCAATGATCCCAATCATACTGCTGCTAATGAGAAGATGTGATTTGACTACCAAAGTCCCACAGGCTTAATACTCTTGCACAAAGTCCTGAAATGATTCCACGAGAGTATTTAAAACATCATTTGGAAGAACGGTAACGTAGACGGTAAACTTCAAACTAAAGTCTACCGAAGAACTTGTTCATGAGGGCATGGCGCGAAATATCACCACATAACAATAAACAAAACTGGTACATTCAATTCCAAATGGATTAAATGAGGTGCTTGACCTTAAGGGATATCCTACTAATTATAAGGATAACATTTATTATATTATGTCTTTAAATTATAAATTTACTCCGAGTTCTTCTTGGGGGTAACTACACTTTAAAGTAGTCATCAGAATCTTTTCCTTATTTTTCTCTTGTTTTGTGAAAAAAATTAAACATATTTATTTTGTTGTAAAACAGAAATAAATCAATGAAATAAATATATAAACTTCAATTATTTATACAAAATTTTGCTTTAAAGACATTGCTAAAATGTATTGGGCTACTAATACTTTTGCTGGATCTCCGCCGATTATGTGACCTTTCTATATAGGTTATATATAGGTTAGGTTAAAATACCATTGCATACCACAATTAATATTTAAGACGGAGTAAACCAATCCGTGTCCAAAGTAAATCTTGCTATTGCAGTAATCTTTATATTAGAAAACTAGGATAAGGATGTCAGACAGTGAGAGATCACAAACATCCGACTTTTTATAATAGAGGCAGGGCAGTAACATATGCGTTGAAAGGCAAACTCACAGCTTTTGTAGAAGTCATATGATATAGCTAATAAACCACGCATAATGTTCGTTCTTTTAAAATTAAACAACATACCTCAAATCGCAGCTTCCAATAATAAATATCTTGCTGTAATTAAATATTATAATGAAGAAATGTAAGGCTCTATCAAAATGTTGTTTCTTTTGTAGCCAATATTTTACCACTCTGGTAAAAAAAATGTTGATTAAAATTTATTGTTCAATTTAACTTCACATAATTTGTAATAATAAACCTGATTTTAAGCATTAATCAAGTCCGAAATTTTAAATTATTATCTACAGTGCAGTTAATCCAAAATTTTTTTTATTGTCTTATTACAACTTTGAAGTACATTTTAACAATTCGTAGCAAATTCTCCAGTATTCGTTCGCTGCTTCCAATTTTGTTTTTCTTATTTGTCTGCAAGTATTGTACAATGACGGAGAATCATCTGGTGATGGTTTAAGATTTCTGTGGCCTGATAATAAATATTTTGTGGTTCTGTAAAGCTTCACAGCTGGGCAAACCAATAAACAGGGGATATTTTCGTAAGGTTCGTTTAGGATTTTAAACATATTTTCCTTGGTTTTAGGCATTGTACCACAAATTATCGACTGTTAAGCAAATTAAATTTTAACAACAGTCTGTGTGCTTGATTTTTAAAATAGTATGTAAATTAAATTATGTTTCTCTTTTAAAATTTCCTTTCATTTTTTTCTTTGATCTATAGAGTGAGTTTTACTTTACACGTTTTCTGCTCTTATTAATATAACACAAAATTTAAAAGAAAAACATATTCTTTGAGCGTGAGCAATCACAAAACCCACTGTTGGTTAAACAGAAAACAGGATTATGAAAGAAACTAATTGTTACTGTTCCTTTCAAGTTATTTCTTAAATAATTTTGTGTTTTTATTGAATTTTCAGACTTATGACTAAATATAGAATTTCATCTCTTAAAAACAGCAATGGAGAAATCCAAAACTAAATGAATCAAATGAAAATATTATGCCGAAATGCTGAATGCCGTTTAAGTTTCCATGCTTTTAGAATTCAGTATACAATAGAGATATTCAGGAGCAATATTAGAAGTAGATCCAGCTGCCAGTGTAAAAAACTTGAAATTTTTAATACAGTCTGCTAAAAATTTTAATTGCATTATTAATATTTATTCTTAATTTTTCTTTTTAAAATGTAGAAAATTGTGCCAAAAATAAAAGGTGGAAATGAAAGAGTTCATAAATAGAACTAAAAAATACAAATTATTGTTAAGAAGTTTTAATGACGTTACTATGTATAACAGAAAATAGGAAACGTATTAAAATCAATCAATATTTTGTGTCGTCAGGTTGACGTTAATAAAATCTTTCAAATGTAACTGCATGCACATATTATATTTCTTAAATGCTCATATTGAATTTTATTCTACTCCTCCCGTAACATTGCCATCCACTTTGCTTGATTTTTAAGAAGTCTTCCTATATTTGAATTTATATAAAACAAAGTGTGTATAGGTATTTTCAAAATTTTCAAAGACTAGTTAGATCGCAAGCGAAATTCAGAATTTTTTTATAACTGGCGCTCAAATCAGGCTGAACTTAATCGATAGTACGGGTTATGTTGGTTTTACGGACCGCTGTGGTTTGTGGCATTTTCGAATACACCTACGACTTAAGAACCAACAACCAGAAAACATTTAACGGATTCAAATATCACAATCTCAAATCCAGAACCGCAAATCTCTCATGCAGAATATCCAACTGCAACCTGCAATTATTGTGTTATAAAGTCGTGCTTTTCTTATCTCCTTCAACTGGCTTTGAAACAAAAATCGGCTAAACATATAAGACGACTGAAACAAATAATGGCACAGTAAAGAACAAAAAATGTTGCCACATAAATCGAAACTATGTAAATCGAAAAGATGTAAGTCGAGGATAACTATATATTTCTTAATTTTTTTAAGTAGGAGAAGGAAAAATTTAGGAAATAGTGCTTTAGACGAGGCTTCTTCTTAATTGATTATAGCTCTTTTATTTTTTATGAAACTTTGCGATAACTTTCATATTTTTTCAATGTTTTAATGAGTACAATACTTTAGAAGATAATGTACACTTTATTTTGTAAAAAAAAACTAACAAAAAATAGTCGCCGTAGTCTAGTAGGTAGTGTGTTGGTTTATTAGACGCCAGGCCACGGTTCAAACCCCAGGTTAGACAACTCCAACAAAACGTAATATGAGAAATATTTCTTCGGTGATTTTCTCTCTGCAGATTTCTAGAAAAAACCCTGAGAGTAATTAGAAGTGCCATTAAAAGTTTCTCAAAAGCCCGTCGTTCGGAGTCCACTTTAACCTGTAGGTCCCGCCACTCACGCAAAACATTACCACAAACAACATAAGCCAGGTCGCAATCCTAACTAAGGGATTGTAATGATTAATTATGTTATGTATTTATGTACGTTTACAAAAAGTGAGCAAAAGTAAAAGGAACAACAAAACCAACTCAAACCTTGTAAAAATCTAAAGAAATGATCAATATTTGTATATATGCCGAAAAAGAAAGTCATTATAGAAATATATTTCAAAAAAATATTGCAAACTTCCTCACGTTCAATCTAATGTTCAAATAAATGTTTGTATAATCAGAACGTCCCTTTTGTTCAACTTGCTTAAGTTAATTTTTATTTTAACTCTTGTTGGTCCAAGAGTGTACCTTTTTTATTTCAGCTGTTTGGTTAATGTAACATCTCCTTTGTTTTAATACATTTGTTTTTTGTTTTAAAATTGTTTTAAGACCTGTGGTAAAGCAATTCCAAATAAAAATGTAAAATTAAATTTAAAAATGAAGGAAAAATATTTTTCATTTGTAAACTCTTAATGTAAAAGTTTTACACAAGTTCGACTGTGGTAATAGAAATGGAAAAACTTATTTTTGAGTTTGTTTGTTTGTTTGTTATTGTTAAAGAAATGAAAATATTCAAACTCCTCTTTTTCTGCTTCACTATTCAAATGAAACTTGATTGCCATTTGGCAAGTTTTACGGAAAAACACACAATAGGAAAAAGAGAAACTTGTAATATAAGAATGGAATTGTAAAAACGTGAACATACTCATCTATCTCTCGAAGAAGATTTCAAATTTAATAAAATAACATTTACGTACCTGAATCAAAAAATTTACTTTGAGGCACTAATGTATAGTTTCCAATCGACATTTACTTACTTATACGTATGCATGTATAATATCCACATTGCACTTCCCCATAAATGTAATTTATCCCCTTTCTTTCGGTTTAAGATTACTTTATCAATAGTGTAGAACTAAGTCTTGACCTCTAACTCTTAAGATAATTTTATCGAAAATTTATTTCAAATTTATAATTTATCGAAAACACCACTTTGTGACCACCAATTACAAATCTATAAGAGACGTTCTAGAATCGCAAAATTAATTTAATCCCAAGAGTTCAAACAAAAATACAATTCAATTTCTACATTTTATTCTAACACAAGCATTAACTACACCAACATATACACATCCATTCGCATAAGTAAATGCGCATTCAATCGCGTGAAGAAGGATAGTTGTTTGTAAAAGCATATCACCAAATACCTACAACACAGGCACAAGCAAACAAATAAATTAACTTCTAATTTCTTTGAACAACGAAAAAAAAATACATAAAAAATCCTTCCACATAATTGAAATACAGCAAGAAAGACATTAAAAAAGAAGAGTTTAGCCAGGCGAAGGATATTTTAAAATTGTTTAAAGTAGCGAAGCTCAAGAATAAAACTGTGGTTATGCTGGTGAGCGAACATCAATTATAGTGTGAGAAGAGTTGAGCAAATTCAAATTCATCCAAATTTTTGCTGTAAACATATTCGACGCGTCTAACGCCATGTCGCACGTTTACATATGGGGCTGTTGTCAAGTGTTGTAGTAAAAGTTTTAATTACTTTAAAGGCGACATGACCAAGGTAAACAGCTGATTTTTAATTTTGACATTTGTATTTGTGTACTTCTTTAATCAGCAATAAAATAATTGCTCATTACACACCTTCAGTTAGGAGTACGACATAGCTTCCATAGATTCCACACCAATTCTGTTGTGTGTGTTAATCTTACATGAGAGGCGGGACCTACAGTTTAAAGTCTACTCCGAACGACTCAAGTTTTTGAGACAGAAATCTGCAAAAGGAAGTCGCCTAAAAAATAATTTTTCATATTTCGTTCTGTTAGATATGTCTGGTCTGGGGTTTGAAGCGTGACCTCACGTCTAATAAGCCAACACACCATTCACTAGACTACGACGACTTCAACTTGGTAAATAAATCTTCAAGTGGTAACTTCTCTTTGATTACCTGTTCGTCGATTTCAACTTAATTTTATTATTTATTATTTCACTTAAAACTTTCGCGAACAACGATGACGTTATAAAACGTGAACTCAAATTTGCCCTACACTTTGCGAATAGTCGTCTTAGTAGCACGATTTGGAGATCGTAAATTAGACGAAGAGCGGGACGTTGTCCGAACAGAAAATCCTATTTAATAAAACAATTTTTTACTTGGACTTGTTGCTAAATACCATTACCGTACATGGTGATTTGGCAAAACAGACTTTATAAATGAACACTAATTTGACAGATATAGCTGAATGGACGTTATCAATTATGAAAGTTCAGAAACCCCCGTTGCAAGACTCAACTATGGCAGTATTCTTAAATTATCGCTATTGATACATGAAGTAAATGAAATACAGTTTCGAAAAATTGTTCTTACATTTTATATTCCACTGTAATTTTTTGTTCATTGTTTTATATATGTTTCCTTTCCTTTTTAATTCGGTTGTAGTATCGTTTTATTATTTTCCTGTTCGTTAAACTTTTATTATCTATCCGCAATCACACATTCAATTACTGTATTGTGAAAATGCTGACTACAACTAACACGCTGTTGAATACTACGTTCAAGTTTAATTGATTCTTCTGCTCTACGGTAGTTGTTCATATTTTTAGTACTTCACTAGAATTCAATTTGAAAATTTTTTATATGAATTTTCAACTTGAAAAGAAATCTTATTTTCTTTGACCGTATTTATTTTCAATTGTTAATTTATTTTTTATTATGACCGTATTCATTATATACTTATACATACATATTTTTGCAAAAGTTTATCTCTTTCGCAATTAGAATTGTATCACGCGGAAATGTGAGAGTTATTTAATAGATGGTACTCAATGAGAGGTAAATATTTGACATATAGATCGACATAAGGTTTGACATATAAGGATTCACATTAGAATGAAGATTTAAATAAAATATAAGTATTTATTTATTATTATTACTATAATAATAATTTTTCATAAAATTTTAAATTAATTCTAAATTAATAAAATTTCCAATTTGATAAGCTCCAGCAAATAGCGGAGGAAGATTTCTACGCGAGACAGTGTCTAAATTAGTTTTAAATATAAATACTACATCACAAAAATAATTACGTAATCTTTCTGCCTACACGTTTCATATTCTTATATATAAAAATGAATATGTGTTTAATTGTTTGTGCGTTTGTTTGAAGTCTATAGACGGCCAAACGCCGGCACCGATTTTCTTGAAATTTTCACAGTATCTTCCTGAATGTGCGGAAGGAGTTATAGGCTACTTTTTATTTTAAAATTTCATACCCAATAAGTATTTTATGTAGCATATCTCATAAACTGCAACAGCTAGAGATCTTAAATTTTGTATGGACGACTTTGACGTATATATGAACAAAATGGGCGGATTGGCTATAGTGGTCGTGTCACCTCCCATAGTCTATATAAAAATGAATGTTTGTTTGTACGTACAATTTCCGACAGGTGGCGCCTCTGAAAATGACTCAAAATGCATAAAGTTGGTGCGCATGAGCCGACGAAGGTTTCTAAGTTAGTAAGACCAATTTCCAACAGGTGGTGCCACTGAAAATTACTCAAAATGAATTAAATCGTAATCTGTGCATTCTTTAACAAAGCAGTTGCGCATGAGTCGACTTAGGTTGGTGCGATTAATTTGTAATATATTGTTTGGCAGCATTATAAGAGAGCTTCATTATTCTCTTCGTATTTTTTCTTGCTACGCTACTCATTCCGTCGTAAGCTTCAACTTCTATTACAACTACTTTATTCTGTTCCAGGCCTTAATATCCAATTGTTGCGTTACTAACTGTACTGGGAATTTTAGATTATCCCACTATGATAAAGTTTTTATATCACCTATCGTTTTCGTATTTACCTATCTAAATATGATTCCGGAAGTGATTTATTAAGCCGGGATCAGATGACTGAGTATGTTGAACTTTAGACCACTTATTGGGTCAATTTATTTTTATCACAAAAAAATTCTCTAGAACTGAAACTACAATATTTATGCACTTTAAAATCAGTATTTACTAATTGCCATTTATATGACAATTTTGATAGAACCAATCTCAATGAAGCCATATTCTTTGGGAGTGTCCGATAGGACGTTCATTTTCAAAATGAAAACCATCAGACACCAGAGATCAGCAATGAATCGTTTTCAAAAATATTGAAATTTAAATACTCGGATTCATTCGTACTCACTACAACGTTGATTTATAAGTACAGGTTGCAATGAGAATGCGTACAACGTTGACATCAAACTCATACCATTCGAAATATGTTTGATTCATAAGGCTACTCACTCAAATTTATAACTTTAGGAAAATACTTATAATACTTATGAAAGATTCGAGTGACTCGAATCATTCATCAAAATTTACAGTCTTAGTTGTTGTTGCATTTACAAAAAAGAAAAAACTCCCATGAGCAAAAAATACAGAGCAGCAAGTATTTAGTGAGTATTGTAGTGTTCGTACGCGAACATAAATTAAAATTACGTTGTGTAAGCAAAATACATTGATTTAATATTTTTATCACACGTGTGTCTACCAGAGATCAGCAATGTGTATTCCAAAATATGAGTAGAATCGAATCATATTCATAATTTCTGATACTTATACGCATTCATACTTATTTTAATATCATGGATTCATTCAAATTTTGAAGTACTCGTTATTTTCACGTATGATGTTGTTGATTGCGACTATCCATAATACAACATTTACAAGAATCACAAATAAAATAAAATTTGTTTAGAAATTTCTTTATATGTTAGAGGAAAATAAAAACAAAATAAAAAAAATTTTTTTTGTTTCAAAATATTGGCTGAGGTAAATGAGTTCTTTGACATACGTATCTAAGATCAGCAATGAATCGGTTTTTCGCTACTCATAAGCACTCATGAAATTTTTAATATAAGTGAGTCAACAATATTGAAATTTAATTACTCTGATTCATTCGTACTCACTACAACGTTGACATCAAACTCATACCATTCGAAATACATATGTTTGATTCATAAGCCTACTCGTTTAGATTCATAACATTAGAAAAATACTTTTAAAACTGTTACGTTTTTACCTTTTTAAAATGTTTAGAATACGAGTTCTTTGATTGCAAACAAAATAAAAACAAATATGTGTTCAATTAAACTCTTTATTGTTCGCACTACTTTTGTGTGCCACCGTTTACAACTTGACGAATAAAACAATAATTTCTTGTTCGCTATTCTTCTTTGCTTACAACGCAGATCTTTTCAACGGCGGTGTTCAAACCACAACTGTTTTCTTCACACGCAACGCGTATTCACACAAGACTAACTGCTGCCTGCTTTGTCTTGCCTTTTTGTATGCACACATAATTAGTCTGATGAAGGTTCATGAAGTCGAACGTTCGGAGTTTCGCCTTCTCGAGAATTCTATCGCGACTTCATTGTTTATCCCTTCTCTTTCATACTGATGTTGTTGGTTTACTTGTAATAAGTTCGTTGTATTTGTTTCTTTAGCTTTTGCTCATTTTAATGTTAAAATATGTACACCGTTTCCATTTTCGTAACAATATTAACTCGTTTCAAACGTTTTATGAGGGTAATGTATGCATGCTAAGCAAACAAATTTAAGGCCTAGAGGCAGTTAAACTTAAGTTACGCAGCTTACAGTATCGCCTAAACTCATCACCTTAATTTCCAATAGGAATATATTTATTTAGTTTTTAATAATTAATTGGCCCCACCATTGTGACATATAACTTCAAAAATACATATTAATGTTGATACCAAGGCGAATTCATTAGAAGGTGAGAGCGAAAGACCAGCTGATAGCAAGTAACAATGTCAAAAAAAATGTTTGTTTTTTGTGTATTTTGTTTCGATATTCAATTTCGTATTTATATTAGTCATAAACCCTCATATGTACCGCATGTATCCTTAACGATACGCACTCTGGAAATTCTTTAGGATTACTATTTTAAAGCCAATTATATATTAAGTATTTCTTCGGCGACTTCCTCTCAGCAGATTTCTGGCAAAAACTCTGAGACTAAATAAAATTGCCATGAAAAGCTTCTCAAAAATTTGTCGTTCGGAGTCGACTTTAAACTGTATGTCAGTCATGTATAAAATTAACACACATAACATGAGTGGTGTGAGAAACTAGGCCTTAATCCTGACTGAAGGGTTGTAATGGCCAATTATATATGTATATATTAAAATTTTTGCAAGATGATTAAAAAAATAAAATTTCATGTCTCCAACTAGGTGCCTAAATTATGACTGAAATAACTTGTGTGTTATTTTTAAAACAAATTCTCTTTCTGAAGATTGGGATATAGGGATTAAAACAAATTGGACCAATCTTCTGTTGAAAATTTGTTATTATAAGAAATAACGTTTGCAGCTAATATTTTTTTTAATTTACAGTTGCTGCAGTATTATGTAATGTAATAATAAAAATCATAAGAATTTTCAATATATAAAATTTATTTATTTTTTTTAATTGCTTTAACTAATTTCCTATTAAGGTTTGAGGGTTAATTTTTTTTAAAAGATGAGTACATTTTTACAAAAACAAAATGCCTGTTGTTTTTGCATTGTTGTATTTGTTGTAGATATAAGGCTACCTTGTATGAATTTGCCTTGGTTGATACTGTAATTTTAATGTTGATACAACAATTTTAATTGAGCTTCCAACATTTTCTTTTAAGTTGCCTCTGGGGTATAGAGATATTCCGTCGCCATAATTATCAAATCTAATGGAGATTGTAGATTTTTTTTATTGTTGTAAGAAAACAAAAAAAGAATGAACGAATTAATGAATAAAGGGACAAAGCATAGACGACCATGCGGTATTAAAATTAAAGCATTTGGGAGCAGTAGTAGCAGCAGTTTTTAATAACTTAATACAGAAATTCCCTCACATAAATACTTACAATTTCTTATTCCATTTCTTTTATATGTTGTAATGTAAGTAACTGTGTGCACTTAATTAAAAATATTAATTAAGCGGTTTGAGAGGCACTCTCTTTCTCTAGGATGATTGCTTAAAGACACTGCATATTTTGTTTCTAATTTAGTTGTTGAAATATTCCTTAATCACAGCTCTTGTCTATAATTATTTTGTAGTGGTTATTGTAACATTGTTGACATTTATATACACAGATATGTATATACATGTATATACATATATATTTGTGTATAAAGTGGATCACAGCGAAATTAATTCATTTCCATTTCTTAAACGTACGAAAAATCGATATAAAATTTTAAATAATGCGAGATCGTTTTGTTTAAACCTTAAATAAACAAAAATATATAAAGTCATAATATATAATGTCATAATAATAATAATGTCATAAAAGAGGTAATAAAATGGTCCAATGCGTACTACTGTATAAATAACACATTCTCCTTTGGTTTTCAGTTGTTTATTTTAATAGCTTGCTCTCTTAAACAACCGTTCATTTAGTGTAAAACATGTGCCGCTATACATCACTCTAAATTATAAACTTAATAGGAATAGAAAAAGTCAGAGGCAAATTTAAAAAATCGTTGGATAAAGCATGAACAACAGTAGAACTGATCACGTCATTACAACCCTTCAGTCTGGATCCACTTATGTTGTGTGTGTTAATTTTATACAGTTTAAAGTCGATCCTGAATGACAGATTTTTGCGGAACTTTTAATGGGCACTTTTATTTACTCTCAGAATTTTGCGCAGAAGAAATATTTTTTCATATTTCGTTTTGTTGGAGATAGTTTGAATCATGTCTAATACGCTACGACCTACCTACTGGACTAGGACGTGTTGGGGTATACAGAAATTTATTTGTAGTATGTATACCAAATCTATTATCTTTTTATCATGAGAGAAAAAGCGAAACATACGACGGATATCCTTATGTGGATTGCTGACCCATTAACATGGGAAGTACAATGAATAATTCCAATTAATTCGCAACGGGAAAACAAACTAACTTATACAGACCTTATTTAACCGCAAAGGAAAGATGGAAAATTAACATATTTTAATAGAGACAAATCGGATATGCTGGCTTTAAGTGGAGTGTTGATGTTGAGGTTCCATAGAACCACCATTGCATTCTCATTATGCTAAGCTGTTTTTCAACAAATGCATTGAGTGCAACATTAATATCTAGTTGCCACACGGCGTCAATAACCATCTCCGATTTAACATTATTTTATGCACCCACTATAGCAAGGAAAAAATTCGGAATAAATTTCTTGTATTACAAGAATTTATTGCAATTTCAGTAATGCCCTGGTTACCCAAGCGTAAGAAACGTAAAATCGTAACGTACGTAGCCTTAAAAACGTTTGTGTAGTTATCGAAACATTAAAAACGGGACATATGTCAACGAAGAATGTAAATAAAAACGAAACAAAACACAAAGCAACACACAAACGAACACACGTACGTACGTACGTTACGTTACGTCTGGGTAACTGCCGCATAAGTCTCAACGTACGTATAGACGTGTTGTTTCTCTGAAATAGTATCTAGATGGAGCGATGATAAAAAATTAGTTTGATCAAGTATCTTAAGTAGATATACGAGTAGGCCGATGAATCTTTCTGTGAGTTAAGTTTGATGAGATAAACATAATTGTGTCTAAAGCTACGCTGTAATGATCCTTTCATGACCAGGGGTTCTAAAAGGAAGGACGATTTTTTACTGGGATCCCCAAGGAACGAAGTTCTCTATATTTTTTCTTTCAAAAATATTGGCTAAAAGGGAATACGGATTTTATACCTACAATCAGGCTTTTAAAAACTGTCTTTCATAAGAAATAATTTTAAATTCGTGCTCAGGTTAGATACTTCTGACTTAGATTTGATTCTGTACAAACTGATACCATAAATATTCTTTTATTTATCAGTAAGAAAATATTTTAAAAGAATGATTTATATATTAAAGTAGATTTATTTCACTTTTAGGTTTCATTGCATTGTAGCTGAATTATTTTTTATATTATGGAAGTAGTTCTTTTTTAAAATATGTGTATATAAATATATATTAGTTTATCTTCCTGCTCCCACAGTTTTATTTTATTTATTGTTTATAATGATTCTGATTATATAACTGAGTCAGTTTTCTCCCTGACTTGTTTTTATTGCTTGTTTGTTTTTTACTGGAAGTTGTTGAAACTGCTAAAAGTAAAATAAAAGACTCTAAAATATTAGACATTATTTTTAATTTAATGTTGAAAATTCGCAATTCTTACGGCTAATTAAGTTTTCTCTTTGCTACTTGTTTTTACGTCACCCTTGCACTTGTCTTTAACATAAAATTTCATTGAATATTTTGTATGCAACTCTTTTCAGGACACAAAATGAGGGTGAACTGTTTTAAACTTTTGGAATAAATAAAATTCAGTTGCATTTGAGAAGGCCCGCATAATTTATTATATTTGAAATTTATTTTGAAAGAATTTCTTTGATAAAATGACAATTGGGTCTATAAAAATATTTACTTTAAAATTATACATTTAAAACCAAAAAATACTCATTAAGAAAAATACACTTAATGACGACTATCTCCAAAGGATTTTTTTTGGGACAATTATTTTATTTATGATTTTAAATTATGATTTTAAAAGAATTTATGTCGTGCGTCGACATAGAGACGTATATGTATGTTGTTATAGACTAGTATGTAAGTAATTTAACAAACAAACTTATGTAATAATTTATATAGAATTAAGGGACTGATTTGAAATTACCAAATCAGTCAAAAATTGTATAAATGAGGAAACATTTCCCAAAACAAATCAATTAAATAAAAACAATAGAGTCGTACGTTTAATCCACACCAAAATAAAAGCAACTAATGTTTTATTATTTACAATTTTGTGCACAAGAAGAGTGTTTTCAATTAATTACTTTTAAAAACCTTTAAAATATGAGCTCGTAGATTGCAAATAAAATAAAAATATATTTGTGTTTAGTTTTAATTAAAATTCTTTATTATTCACACAATTCTGTATACCACTGTTCACAACTTGATGTAAACAACAGCAATTGCTTTTCTTCGTTATTCCTCTGTTTGTACCCTTTGCATGAACAATACCAATTACCACACCACGTCTTCACACAAGACTGCCTGAATTTTTACTAACGCTGTTGCCTGCTTTGCCTTGCCTTTTCTTTAGCAGGGTACACAGTTGACGAAGGTTTTTGAAGGCGAAAGTTATATAAATTCCCTAAATCTCTATAACTGTAAACATCGTTGTTTACATTCATTATTGTTGTTTGTGTATTTTGTTTACATTTATTCTTGTAGTGTTGGTTGCGGATTTTTGTTTACTTGTTTACCATTTTTTATGCTGGTGCTTGTTGTTATATTAAGCATTATGATAATTTGTAGACAGGTTTGTTTACTGAATTGTTTTGTTTTTGTAGCTTTTGTTTATAGTTTTAATGTTAAGCGTTGTAAAAGACAAATTAAAATTCGAATCGTAGATAAGAATTTCTAAGGACTTTAATAACATTATGACCTAATCTATCCCACATAGATGTGAGACGGTATAGTACAGCAGTGGAGCAAGAGATTGTCTATTTTTGAAATCAAATTCAAAGGCTAGAAGACAAAGAAAACAAAATGTAACGTTTCGTATTCTTTCTCAAGCCTCTGAATTTTAAAATTCAAACTATGAATGAACAAGGAAAACTTTAACTAAATAAACTCTTGTTAATGTTGTATTTTACGACACAATATATTTTTCTCAGGAGAGAAAAATCCTACTTCTGTACAATAAGAAAAAGCTTATAACGACAAGAGTAGCACAAATAAAAAACAAGTTTAAATGTCAACTAATAAAACTTTAGCGTAGGTGGTGATGTTTTCACTATGCAATCGTCAAGAAACGCTTTATCCAAAATTCCCAAGAGTTTTTCCAAAAACTTTTTCTTTAATTATGGTATTAATTAAACTTGCTTGCTCTAGATTCTATATCAAATTAACCAATTAACTACAAAGATTTACATGTTTTGTTTTCAAGACATAGAAACTTCTCCTTCTTAATTATTTATTTATCATTTTCTTGATAATATCCTTGGTGACGATAAAATTCAAATTAAAGCCGTAAGTTTTTCTATGAACACAAACCTCTATTTTTAAAATACAATTCATAATTAATTGAGATACCACACCTGTATGTACGTCAAATATTATTATATTATAAAGAAGTTAAAAGGAAATTATCGCTACAGTATTTTTAAAACTCTTTATTGATTAAATACATCAAGTTCAAAAAGTTATCCCTTTCCGACGCATGCTTTATAATGCTCTCAAATAACACCAGTTCACTGAAATTAAAGTCTGATATTTTATTTTGCATGATATAGTTACGATTTGTATTATCGGTTTGGCACCACAATTCTTGTATTGTGGTGCGAGTGCAAGTTTTATAAATATTATAAGGCTTCGGGCCATTATTACAACTTGCCTTTAACTTATGACAAAATTTTAATGGTCAGATAATTTTTTCATTATTATAAGTGGGCAATAAGGCAGATGTGAGCGTTAAGCTAAAGGTAAGATCATCACACATGTAAGTCTTAAAGTTAAGTTTATGTCTGAACTTGCCATATTATATATTATTTGCTCAAAATAGCAACTTCGAATATAAACAAAATAGGTAAACAGAACACAAAAAAAGCTCATTGTTGGCACACCGTTTTAGAAAACTTTTTTTATTTGTGGAAATTTTATCGACATTGCTCCGGCACTGTCATATTTTTAAAAAAGTTTACTTTATTTTATCATAAGGTTGTAATAACGAAAAGAAGTTAAAGGTGTCTTTAAAGTTCATTTTAGCAAAAGTTACCTTTTACTAAACCCAATTTAAAACACAAGTTGTAATAATGGCCCTAATAGTGTTACATTTTTAAGATTCACAAAATATTTATGTATGTTGGATTTATAGATTGTAATTAAAATAAAAGAAATTTTCTTTTTTATAAATCCTTTACTACTATTACTACAATTTGTCGATTTTCCAAATTACACGACGTTTCCTTTTGAACCTCCGGTTGTAATGTTTTTGAACTCTAAATACCATGTCATTTACCCTTCCTTTGAATTGTACTAAAGTAATCTACATCTTTGAATCCTTTAGACTTGACTGCTAGATCATATTTGGCATCCGTTTCGTCTTTCCCTGCCTTAATTGGGATATACTCGAATTTGTTTTTCCATCTAGATTGCAGTGTCACCTGTTATTAGTGCCTGTTTTACATAAAATTCCCCAGAAATCCTTAGCTTGCTGTCGTATACAAACTTGGCATGTCTTCCTGTTATTACATTGTGCTTAAAGTGGTTATTTACCACAGAGTCAAATCCAAATTTGAAAACCAATAGCGGTGTACTACTCTTTGTGATATCGAAAGCAGCTGTTTTTCTCCTCTGTATCACCAAATTGATCGACATCACTTTTCGCTAGAGTACAAAACTTTGCAGATTAGACAGCCTTAACAGTTTTCTCTAGGATAAAAACTCCCCAGTTATGCTATAAACACAATAAACTCATAAAATCTGGCATTCATAAATCATATACAGAAAGTATTACGAAAACCGCATTTTTAAAATTTACTTGGGGCTGAAATGGACAATCCAAATTTATTCCAAATGTTGATTTATGCAATTATTTATGTTTTTACAGTACCATAAAATTAAAAACAAACAAAACAATTAAGCAAGTGCCTTAAAAACGTAGTGGCAAGGATGTGCCTTCTTATTTGTTATGTTTATTCATTTTGATTATAAAATTTGTGTGTTGAGGTTTTAGCCTTTTGATTTTTTGTTTTAAAATAAATATAATGAATACACCAATTTAAATTTTTATTTAATTTTTATTTTTTCATGTTTATATTCGAGGTGCAATATTGAAAATAATATATATATATAATACGGCAAGTTCAAAGATAAAGTGAATTTTAAAAGTTAAAGGTAGGATGATCTTCCCTTTAACTTAATGCTCACATTTATCTCACAATAACAATGAAAATCAAGTTATCTGACTGTTAAAATCCTGCCTTTAGTTAACGGCAAGTTGTAATAATGGCCGTTATGTAATAAAATAACTGATTTAATTAAGAATCATATGAAGTGAATTTGTTGTCGTAACCAGTACCGTTTTACACAAATTGTATTTTAATATGCAATCTCCAAATAAGGCTTCCAGTATAATGTTATCATTTATTAGCAATTTTTGGGACGAGATATTCTAGAAAATAAGTTAATATTTAAAAACAAATATAGGAAGTTAAGTAACTTATTAAATAAGTCAGTTCAATATAAATAACGCCAATTATAAATAAAGACATGACCAGTAATTGTTGTTTTGGGACAAGATATTATAAAAATTAAAATCAAATTAAATTCAAAGTTAATGTGAACAAATAGAGGCAATTAAGAAGTCTGAGCTGCAATCTATACAATGCCAAATATATGTATGTTGATGAAGCCATGCACAAAACGGTTGCCTATGTGAATAAAAAATTTATAAATAAGTCTCTGCGAAGAAAGTTATAAAAAAATAGTGCGTATGTAATATTTTATAATAAAGAAATATATCAGTATTATGGCATTATTATTAAAACATATGACTTTGTCCAATATACAAACAGAAATGATTGTTAAAAGAAAATAAAGAAAGTTAAACATCGTATTAAGAAAACAATAAAAACAAATTGACAAATTGAATCATTTTTATAGCGCACATGAACATTCACAGACTTATGCCTTGGTTACCCAAGCGTTAGAAACGTAAAATCGTAACGTACGTAGCCTTAAAAACGTTTGTGTAGTTATAGAAACGTTTAAAACGGGACATATGTCAACGAAGAATGTAAATAAAAACGAAACAGAACACAAAACGACACACAAACAAACACAACACAATGCATAGAAATTGGTATACAGACTCTTCATCAGTGTTGCCGTTTTTTGTTCAATGTGTAGATTATTCCGGATTTGGTTATTATTTGTCTTATAAAAATAGCTTTTGTTTTGTTTGTTAAAATTAATTAATTATGAGACTATAATTTTGTTTTCTTATTTTCTGTTTCTTTTTTCTCAATTATAATTTAAATTTGAAAAAAAAATAAAATAAAAAACTGCAAATTTAATTTTGATCATATTTTTCCTTATTTGGTGATTTTTTTCACAAATGTTGGTTACAATATTTTTTTTTGTGGCAACACTGCAGTCTCTTTCATGTTTTCTCTCTTATGTTCAAATGTCACGTAAAAACGTGGGAGAATTCTGTTTTATACAGATCGTTCCGTTTTGCTAACGAGAGAGAACGTTTCGGTAATCGTTTACATTGTTCTCCATATGCTAAAAAGAGAACGTTTTCTACGGAACGTTGCGTTACGTGTTGGTAACTACAGCATAATGCTGGAGTTGGTAACTACAGCATAATGCTGGAGTTACCCATACGTAACGTAACGTACCGTAGAAAACGTTCTCTTTTTAGCATATGGTAACTACAGCATAATGCTGGAGTTGGTAACTACAGCATAATGCTGGAGTTACCCATACGTAACGTAACGTACCGTAGAAAACGTTCTCTTTTTAGCATATGGAGAACAATGTAAACGCTTACCCAAACGTTCTCTCTCGTTAGCAAAACGGAACGATTTGTATAAAACAGAATTCTCCCGCGTTTTGACGTGACATTTGAACAGGAGAGAGAATGAGCAGTGTTGTCACTAAAAAAAATATTGTAACCAACATTTGTGAAAAAATCACCAAATAAGGAAAAATAGGACCAAAATTAAATTCGTAGTTTATTTATTTTATATTTTTAAAATTTAAATTATAATTGAGAAAACATAAACAAAAAATAACAAAATAAAATTATAGTCCTGCTAATTAATTAATTTTAACAAACAAAATAAAAGCTGTTTTTATAAGAAAAATAACCAAATCCGGAAAAATCTACACATTGAACAAAAAACGGCAACACTGAAGATTAGTCTGTATACCAATTTCTTTGCATTGTGTTGTGTTCGTTTGTGTGTTGCTTTGTGTTCTGTTTCGTTTTTTATTTACATTCTTCGTTGACATATGTCCCGTTTCGAACGTTTCTATAACTACACAAACGTTTTTAAGGCTACGTACATTACGATTTTACGTTTCTTACGCTTGGGTAACCAAGGTATTAGCCATTCATAAAAAGAATTTCAAGTTATACACACACTCTATTTATAATTCAACAGATAAAATGTAGCCATTGAAAGCTGTTACGTGGCAAAAGCACACTATTAGTAAGAAGCTAAAAAGGAATGAGAATATAAAAGAAGAACAATTGTTGAACACCAAACATGACATGTAAAAAATTGCACAGCTCCTGCTAAAGTCATGTTACTCGTCCTGGTGAGGAATCTAAATTAAAGTTATCATTAAATGATTCGAAATTTCTGTAAAAATAATGTTGGTTTACATAAAGTAAGATGAAAGTACCTTAAATATAGTTTGGTTGTTCGAGAATAAATCGAGATATTTTCAAGGAAAACACCGTCTTCCAAAAACTAGCTTCAATATAACTCTGATCTTTTACAGGAATACTGTGATGTGTTAAGAAATCGAGTGGAATGTTTAATAAAAAGTTTGAGAAAACGCAGATTAGTATTCAATTTTCTGATTCAGATATGGTATAAAATTATCCGTGAAAGGTTTGGCTACATTTTAAAAAAAATGGGAATACATGTAAATGTAAAGTTTTGTTAGTAGAATATGACTTATATTGCTTTGGACCACAGAATTGCTAAATTTTGGGCGATATCAATCTATATGGGATTCAAAAGCATTAAATGCACACCGAAAAGGTCACTGTTTGATCTGGATGCGATGATGTGCGTCGTTGACCAGACAATTACTATAAACAGCGCGTACTGTAGGATAGTGCTACGTGCCACACAGCTCATGTCATATTGAATACTTTGCATGAGCGATCTGAAGGTATGTTCTTCACTCGTGGAAGTGATGAGAATTGTCCATCGATATCGTGTCAGTTAGACTTTTTCTTGTCGGTTTTTCTTGAGTGGCAAGTCGCCACAAACCACAACAGTCCTCAAAGCCAACATAAAAGACCAACATCGGTCAAGTTCAGTCTGACTTATGCATCAGAGTCATGGAAAATGAAACATTTCGGATAAAACGTCTTAAATTAATATTTTGTAATATTGTCACGAAAATGGAAACAATGAAACATCGTTTAACATTAAAATAAGAAACAAAAGCTACAAAAACAAACACAACGAAATTGTTGCAAGTAAACCAACAACATCAGTATGAAAGAAAAGAGCATAGAGCGAGAATGCAACAACAAGTAATGTGAAAAAAATACACAAACAACGATGAAGTCGCGATAGGGTTCTCGAGAAGGCGAAACCCCCGAACGTTCGACTTCAAGAACTCAGAATCAGACTGATTACGTGGGCATATAAAAATGTAAGACAAAGCAGGCAATAAGGTAGGTAATAAGAATTCAGTCAGTCTTGTGTGAAATCGCGTTGCGTATGAAGATAGCCGTTGTAACGACCTGCCGAACAATTCTTCGTGCTTACAGAAGTATAAAGAAGAATAACGAACTAATCAAATTATTGTTGGATTTATCAAGTTGTAAACAGTGGCACACAGAAATAATGCGAACAATAAAGAATTTAATTGAAACTAAACACAAATTTATTTTTATTTTGTTTGCAATCAACGAACTCATATCTTAAACGTTTTTAAAAAAGTAAAAACGTAACAATATTTTATCAACATACCAAATTGTTAAAACGTTTCATAGTCACTTGTTCGTAATGTTTCTTAAGAAATTTGATTGATTAAATTCTTAAGTAGTCTTAAGCTAAAAACAAAAAAATATTTAAAATAATTTTTTAATTTAGAATTTAATTTTAATTGAATCGTAATTCCTAGTCACACTTATACATACATTATTGGCCATTTCAATCCTGCAGTCAGGATTACGACCTAGCTTCTCACACCACTTCTTTTGTGTGTGTTAATTTGATACATGAGTGGTGCGACCTAGTTTTTCATGGCAATTTTGTTCACTCAGAATTTTTGTCAGAAATCTGCTGAGATAAAGTCGCCGAAGAAATATTTTTTCATATTTCGTTTTGTTGGAGACCCATATAATATTTTCTTTTTAATTTAATTAAAATTCTTATTGGTAAGTAACCAATTGAAGGCCAAATTAAGTAAATTATTTATTAGTCCAAACTAACATAGAAATTTACAAAGGAAATTGTTAAGCATCAGTAAACATTATAACCATAATGACTCGTATAAATTTACAAAATTCTTTCCCAATTTTTATTTTTCAGTAATCAACGAGAATGTTTCATAATATACACTTATTGATAAGGGTATTATTAGTTATTCATTCCATCTTTTTATAAAAACTAATAGAAATCGCACAAACGTTTTCTTCACCTTCTTTAATATTTTGGAACTGATTCTAGCAAAAATATTCCCCTGTTTTTATGGTATTTACGTTAAAACAGAAATCGTTTTGTTTGTATTTATTGATTTATTGTGTTCAAAAATTGTTTTCTGCCTTTTTTCAAATATTTTTGATCCGTATACGAATACATACTTAAGTACATCCTGACTACAAAGAGCATTAAAAAATTAAACTGAATTGAACATTAAGGGGTCAGAGAGAAAGATTCAATGGAGGATGACATCAGACTAATGGGAATATGTTTTGTGTTGGATTCATTGTCATTCACACTTAAATGTATGCACATATAATAATATAACATTCACACTCATATGTATATATTAGGGTGGTTTTATCTCATAGGGTAAAAAAATGTCAGAATTTTTTTGGGGGCACCCCCCTAAAATGTTTCTTTCAGTCAGATTTTAGGATTGCCAAAGTTTGAGCACCATTGGCAAAATTGTTACTAGTCAAACAGCTGAAAGCGATAAATGTGTCAACAAGAGGGGTTCCCATAAAGTGAAATAATTTATTCCTAACAAATTCAAGCCAAAAATTTTAAGTTAAATGAAATTGATTTCAAATATAACTTTTGCTACTATAGTTCTGTTACAATCCCTAAGTCGAATATTGAGGAAACTTTTTCTCTCATTAATCACTTTCTTGTAAAACTGGTAATCAACCGTAGATTCATAACTCTAGCTTATGTATCACTTTTGGTACATACATTAAATTTTCAAAAATTTAAATATTTTTGTTTGTTTTAATTCATTTTAATAAAACTATTTTATATTATTATTATTATTATTATTGTCACTTTCATGAAATCTACGCCAAAATTTATGACATGATTTACACTGAGCATGGTTTTTATGTAAAAATCAAACACTACGTGTCAGCTCATTTTTATTTTTTCTAAATGATAACATTTTGACATCTAGCACACTTTCTTTGCTGCGATTTATAAGTTTTCAATTGTTTAGGTAGGGCAGCTTATTGTAACTCGCATCAGTAACACTCTCAATTGGGGGCTGGTTGCAATTTGTTGTTAACGTCATGTGAGGTAAAAAGTTCACGTAACAATATTATGCCTCCTAAGTATATCAGATATGTCATTAACAATGACCTCTCTTTGATTCCTCTTTGGTTTCCCGGATTCAGGTTTCCTCAAGTACGGCTGTAAGTACTACTTGCTACTTGAATCTAAAACTGCCAATTCGATTTCTATGCACCACGAAATTTATAACGACCATAAAATTGAATTAGTTACTCATCTACAGCAAAAAAGAATTTAATTGTAAAAAGATTATTCTTTTTCGAAAAGACGTAATGGGCGTAAATTTTCATCCCTCACGATTAGCACATTAACAAAGTAAATGATTAAGTTATCTCAGATGTACATATTTGACCGAAATATTGCACTTCTCTAATATCTATGAAATAGAACATAGGGCGAAACACTTTTTTCAAATGCTTCTCTGACGACTTATAAAGGGCGTTTTTTACAGAGGTATAGAACTTTAAGTTGCAATAAAACAACGATGGATTATTCGATTGACATGAATTTTATTTATCCGAAAGATAATCTTGTGGCATTATATTCTAAATATGATTTCTGGCATATAACCCCCACGGCTGGCGCGGATGTAGTCCAATCTGGACGTCCAATTTTCGATGACTTTTTCCAAGATTTGTGGCCGTATATCGGCAATAATACGGCGAATGTTGTCTTCCAAATGGTCAAGCGTTTGTGGCTTTACCGCATAGCCCCACAGAAAGTAGTCTAGCGGTGTTAAATCACAAGATCTTGGAGGCCAATTCACAGGTCCAAAACGTGAAATTAGGCGGTCACCAAACGTGTCTTTCAATAAATCTATTGTGGCACGAGCTGTGTGACATGTTGCGCCGTCTTGTTGAAATCACACCTCCTGGACATCATGGTTATTCAATTATGTATAAAATCAACACACACAACATAAGTGGTGTGAGAAACTAGGTCGTAATCCTGACTGAATGGTTGTAATGACCAATTATGTATGTATGTATGTACGTGTGTGTCTAGCCGCGACAGCCATGTGAATGAAATAATATCCCATTTTTAACTGGAACAATTGAACTCCACTACATAAAATAAATTTGGCAAAATTTCGAATTTATTGCATTGCTAAATTTAAACTTTTAAATGGCCCACCCTATATTAGTGTAGAAAATTTTATATTCTCATAAACTCAACTTGTCTTAAATATTACAAGTAAGTTCAACAAAATTTCAACTATTTGCCTGCACAACATCTGAATTCACCTATAAAATTTACTTAAGCAACGATCAATATGTTCTATCCATTTTTACTTTTCAAATACTATATATAAAATTTAATATGATTTTGCTTTTACAAATAGTATATATCTACATTTGCCTGGCTACCCAATTAGGATATATTGAATACAAATTACCAAAATTAGTTATGTTTCCTTTGATTTTTAGTTGTGTATTTTATTAAATTTTGGTTAGGATTTTTTCTTGTTTTGAATTCATAAAGTATTATTCTTTCAACTGAAGTGTAGGTTTCTAAAATCAAATACTACACAAATACTACAAAAACTAACGTTCAAATGTATTACAATAAATCAATTCTCCTAAAGCTTTATTAAAAAACTAAATACTGTTGCTTTGTTATTGTCTTTTTTATCTGTTTTTATTTATTAGGTCTTTATTTACCCAGTGAATACATATCTGGATACAGTTATTATTATTATTATTGATTTGCTTTATAAGTCGAAACTTTTTTTTATTTTTTTTTTAATTTTGAAATTTTGAAATTTTAAAATAACACACGTGGCAGGGTGAAAATAAAAATTGGCATATTAAACATTGAAATACTATAGTAGTAGTAAACAATAGTACTAGTAGTAGTATAGTAAAGGGTGTTTTTTATAGAGGTATAGAACTTTAAGTTGCAATAAAACAACGATGGATTATGCGATTGACATGAATTTTATTTATCCGAAAGATAATCTTGTGGCATTACATTTTAAATATGATTTCTGGCATATGACCGCCACGGCTGGCGCGGATGTAGTCCAATCTGGACGTCCAATTTTCGATGACTTTTTCCAACATTTGTGGCCGTATATCGGCAATAACACGGCGAATGTTGTCTTCCAAATGGTCAAGCGTTTGTGGCTTTACCGCATAGACCAATGACTTTACATAGCCCCACAGAAAGTAGTCTAGCGGTGTTAAATCACAAGATCTCGGAGGCCAATTCACAGGTCCAAAAGGTGAAATTAGGCGGTCACCAAACGTGTCTTTCAATAAATCTATTGTGGCACGAGCTGTGTGACATGTTGGGCCGTCTTGTTGAAACCACATCTCCTGGACATCATGGTTATTCAATTCAGGAATGAAAAAGTTTGTAATCATGGCTCTATACCGATCACTATTGACTGTAACGTTCTGGCCACCATCGTTTTTGAAAAAGTACGAACCAATGATTCCACCAGCCCATAAAGCGCACCAAACAGTCAGTTTTTCTGGATGTAATGGTGTTTCCACATACACTTGAGGATTACCTTCACTCCAAATGCGGCAGTTTTGTTTGTTGACGTAGCCATTCAACCAGAAGTGCGCTTCATCGCTAAACAAAATTTGCTTATGAAAATCGGGAACAACGGTAATCTCGTTTTGGGCCCATTCGACGAATCTACGCCTTACTTGATGATCGTTTGGCTTCAATTCTTGCACGAGTTGGATTTTGTAAGCACGCAAACCAAGATCCTTCCGCAAAATCTTCCATAAAGTGGATGGACACAGATCCAATTCCTGTGCTCGATGGCGGATGGACTCATTCGGGTCTTCCTCAATGCTACGCTCTACAGCAGCAATAGCTTCTTCTGTATGCACCGTACAGCGTCTCTGGGGATGCGAGTTATCAATAAGAGTAAACGTGGTGCGAAAACGTTCCATGGTTGATCGAATTAACTGCTCTGATGGACGATTTTGTCGACGATAAAATGGTCGTAGTGCGCGATACGTTTTCCGCACAGAACCATTATTTTCGAAATAAAATTGCACTATTTGCAAGCGTTTTTCAGGCGTGAGTCTATTCATGATGAATTGCCAAACCAAACTGAGAATAAATCACTTGACAGCTGTTAAATCGGTCGCCATCTTGAAAAGTAATGCCAACTTAAAGTTCTATACCTATATAAAAAACACCCTTTATAAATATGAGAAAAGCAATAAGAATGACTCTACAATATTTCAAGAAACAACTGTTCCCAATCTGCGCGTAAATTGATAATATTTTCTCTTCCCAAACCATGGTTCGCTATTCCACGTAGTACCGTCTTCGGCGATAACAGTCAGTTCATAAGACGAGCTTCTTCTTCATCAAGAATGTCAAGAACAGAAACTTCAACCTCTTCCCTTTCATCCAACACTTATCTTTCAATTGCTTTTCAAATACCATAAGTAATGTTTTATTTTGGGTGCCCTGGTATCTAGTTGGTAGGTAGGTAGGTAGGTAGGTAGAGGTGGCTGCCCATCCAAGACAAATTTTCTTGGTGATGGACACACTTAGGCCGCATTGGGCCCATTGTGCTACCACAGTCATCCGTTGTCCCCTAGTCTCGAAACCATTCGGAGCTCCTGATGAAGCGATTTAGGCTGCCAATGTCAATCTCTGACAGTTCCTCCAGATCATCCATGTAGTAAGTACCCAAGTACTTCCTTCTCCTTTGGCATAGAGCCGGGCATGTACCCAGCAGGTGAGAGACAGTCTCCTCTTCTTCCTCATCTCTGCAGCTTCTACAGAAGTCGTTAGCAAGGTGTCCAAGTCCAATGCGCCTCGCATGCGTAACCATAATGCAATGCCCCGTAATGACAGCGACAACTACACTGAGCGCGCCTCTTTGGAGTTTAAGTAGACTCATTGTGCGCCCCCTTGGCCAGATTTTACGAGCCGTTCTACCCGTGTCCGAGGCCGCCCACCTGTCGTTGACGGAATCGACGATCGCATTATCAATTATGAGCTTGCAGGTCCTCATTGGTATGCCCAGATTCGAGAACTCAGCGGTGAGCTCGATGGTCGTGCCCCGCCTGGCAAGTTCATCAGCTCTACAGTTGCCCGGAATACCACTGTGTCCCGGTACCCATACGATATGGATGTCATATCGTTCCGCTATCTCGTCGAGATATCTGCGACAGCCGTACACCGTCTTGGAGTTCATCACGTTAGAACTCAAAGCCCTGATAGCCGCCTGGCTATCAGAAAGTATGGTAACGTTCCGCTTGGAGACCCTTCCATCCCCAATAATACTCGCCGCAGCCTGTATGGCCACCACCTCCGCCTGAAAGACACTGCAGTGGTCTGGTAGTCTTATAGACTGAGCTATTCCAACCGATTCCGAAAAAATTCCACTGCCAACCGCTCCGTTCAGCTTAGAGCCATCGGTGTAGATTTGTACGGAGTCTCTAAACAGGTGGGTCACACCACCCTTCCAGGCCCCGTTATCCGGAACCGATGTCCTGAATCTCTTCGTGAAGTCGTACCTCGGTGTCATGTAGTCACTGCTCCCGACAGCTCCAACTTCCCTCAGGATTCTTGCGTGGCCTATGCCCGAGTCGTGCCACTGTCCAGTCGCCCAGAGACGTTTACTTATTTTAGCAGCCACTCCCCTACAGAAAAGGTCAAGCGGAAAGAGGCCCAAAATTATCTCCAGTGCCGACGTAGGTGTAGTGCGCAAGGCACCACTAATGATAATACAGGCAGATCTCTGCAGTCGCTGTATTAGTTTCGAATTAGTTTTAATTTCAAGGGATTCCCAACAAACTAGGCATCCATAGGTCAAGATAGGTCTGACCACCGCTGTGTAGATCCAGTGTGTCATCCTAGGTCCTAGGCCCCATTTTCTCCTCAACACTCTGTTACAAGCATACAGGGCAATGGAAGCCTTTTTAGTTCTGTTGATGATATTCGATTTCCAAGACAGCTTCCTATCCAGAATAAGTCCTAGAAAGTGTGCCTCCTGTTTGAGTTTCAGTTCCGTCCCGTTAAGTTTCAATGGACGAAATGTCGGTGGCTTGTACCTTCTCGTGAAGAGTACTACTTCCGTTTTCACCGGGTTAACAC
The DNA here is from genome assembly GCA_958299815.1 of Sarcophaga carnaria. NCBI lineage: Eukaryota > Metazoa > Arthropoda > Insecta > Diptera > Sarcophagidae > Sarcophaga > Sarcophaga carnaria. The sequence continues at coordinate 69,153,619 of OY283153.1, read as the reverse complement.
CCAAACCACGCTCAGATGCCCACACGCAGACCCTCCTCAGGTCAAGATAGGTCTGACCACCGCTGTGTAGATCCAGTGTGTCATCCTAGGTCCTAGGCCCCATTTTCTCCTCAACACTCTGTTACAAGCATACAGGGCAATGGAAGCCTTTTTAGTTCTGTTGATGATATTCGATTTCCAAGACAGCTTCCTATCCAGAATAAGTCCTAGAAAGTGTGCCTCCTGTTTGAGTTTCAGTTCCGTCCCGTTAAGTTTCAATGGACGAAATGTCGGTGGCTTGTACCTTCTCGTGAAGAGTACTACTTCCGTTTTCACCGGGTTAACACCCAAACCACGCTCAGATGCCCACACGCAGACCCTCCTCAGAGCCAGTTGCATCCTATCTCTGATAGTGTCGACAAATCTTCCGGAGATCACAAGAACAATGTCATCCGCATAGGCAATTGCCTCACATCCATTTTGTTCTAGTATCACTAGTAGCTCATTCATCACCAGATTCCACAAAAGAGGAGAGAGTACTCCGCCCTGTGGAGTTCCCCTCCCTATAGCCCTGGTTGTCTGTGAGCTGCCAAGTGTGGGGTAGATTGTTCTCCCACAAAGTAACTTAGTTATCCAGTTCACTAAAGTGGATCGTACACCCAGACTATCCAGCGCCTTGGTTATAGCGCAAAGTTCCACATTATTGAAGGCTCCTTCGATGTCAAGGAAAGTAGCCAGAGTGTATTCCTTCTGTGCCAGCGATTTCTCTATCCTGCACACCAGGCTATGTAGGGCAGTCTCAACAGACCTCCCCTTAATGTATGCGTGTTGTCCCCCGGAAAGGAGATTTCCATCCAAGGTCTGACGCAGATTCACATCCACGAGTCTCTCCATAGTCTTCAATAAGAAGGAGGATAGACTTATGGGTCTGAAGTCCTTGGGTGTAGTATGAGAGTTTCTTCCAGCCTTCGGTATGAAGACTACCCCCACTTTACACCATTCCGACGGTATATGGCCCATCCGAATACTGGCGACAAACATCGCCCCAAGCATTCCGATGTGTTTCATTTCCAGACGTTGCAAGAGGGCCGGATATATTCCGTCCGGCCCCGGAGATATAAACGGTCTAAATCCGTCTATCGCCCATTTTATCGCGTCCGCAGACATGATCGAGCATTAGTCCCACTGTGATTCACTCCCCGAGACGGTTGTTCGCGCATCCGAACCCTGTCCCGGTGGAAAGTGGGTGTCCACAAGAAGATCCAAAGTTTCCTTCTCAGAGTTGGTCCATGAGCCATCCTCCCTTTGCAGTACACTAGGTATAAAGGATGTTGTCGAGAGAATTCTCCTTAGCCTAGAAGTTTCGTTGATAGTTTCCATGTTGCCACAGAAATTTCTCCACGAGTCCCTCTTAGCCCGTCTTAGAACTCTCTTGTAATTTCCAAGGGACACTCTATAGTCCCTCCACTGATCCGCATTACCGGACTTTCTCGCCACATTGAAAAGTCGCCGTGACTCCTTTCTGAGCATGTCCAGATCCCGGTCCCACCAGGGTGGTTTTCTTCCACCCCTGTTGACCCTTTTCGGACATGCTTTTTCAAAAGCCCCTACTATGACCTTTGTGAATTCAGCTACTGTAGCCTCAAGTCCAGAAATACTGTCTATTCTACAGCTCGTGAGTGGGTCCAAGCCCAGCCTGACAAGGCGATCATAAAGATCCCAATTCGTGTTTCTAGGATTTCTAATCGCCCTTACAGTATTGTTCCCCCTACCAAGGGAAAATTCAATAAACCTATGATCAGAAAAGGAGTGCTCCTCCGAGACTCTCCAATCTCTGACACTATCATAAATATTGCCGGAGGTAAGGGTTATGTCCAAAACCTCTCTTCTGTTTTTCGTTATAAATGTGGGCTTATTACCCGTGTTACAAACTAATAGGTTATTAGATATAATAAAATCAAAAAGAGACTCACCCCGTTCGTTGACGTTCGTGCTGCCCCATATAGTGTGATGAGAGTTGGCATCACAGCCAATCAGCAGTCCAAAATTTGCGCGCTTTGCCTCTGTAACCAGTCTCTTCACTGGATCTGGTGGTGGGTGACTGCTTAGGTCATGCGGCATGTAACTGGAGGAGATCCAATGTTGCTTACCATTGATCTCCGCCGTTAGTGTGGTTAGGTTAAGTTGTTCTTAATGAGTATACAGGATCTGGGCCTACCTACGCATTTGGCATGGACCAGCCTATAATTTTCGTGCCCTAATCCACAAACCTTGTTGGCTATGGACCATGGTTCTTGGATCAGGGCTATGTCTTCTCCTCTGTTCGCCAGCCGGAGAAGTAGTGCAGCCGATGCTGCCTTACAGTGATGGAGAGGATCTCTCCTCTCCACCATCGTAATGTCTAGGCCTTAATCCTCTTGATCAGCCTCGTCCAGGAGTTCAGATTCCCTTAACAGCATATCAAAGGCAGATGCTATATCCGACCCAGTGGAAGAGAGAGAGCTTACTCTGGACCGGGTATGAATCTGCGTTGAGGATGCTGTAAGGTTATCCTCCTCCTTTTCTCCATTAACTGATGCGCCCATGTGTTCGTCTTGTGGCTTGCCCCCCTGAGGGGCATTGTCACCCGACTCCATGGAGCGATTATCCTTTTTGTATACTTTTAGGATAATATGTTCAAATCCAAAGACCACCACACCATTGGATTTTGCCAGGTGCTCCAGGGATTCCTGATTGATTATGATAGTCGCACAGCGAGATCCATGGCGCTCCTCCAACTTTGCAGTTTTCCAATTGTGTGTTGGTAACTTTGGATTGCACATTTTTATTATCCTTAGTACTTTTTCTGGCTCCTTTGGAGTTAAAGGTATCCAAGAGCGTGTTCGGGGTCTGCTAGGTATTGCATCCTTGGGCACTACTTCTAGTTTGGCGCCCTTCCAGATTTCACCTACCCTCATTATGGCGATGGAGAAGAGATCCAGTGCTCTCTTATCGGCACACCTTACTAACTTCACGTGTCCTTGGTGCCAGCCACACATTTGGTAGACTGGAACTGGTCCCGGATTCTCCTCCATTACTTCTAGAAAGACGTCCGCAAGGGCGTCTGCTACAAGTCTCCAGTTCGACGGTGTAATACTGCCGTCTGGATCTGAGCGATCTACAACCGCCATTTCTATGCTGTCTTTAAGCACCTCACTGTATAAGGTGTTGGTGCGATGCGAGCTGCGTGATTTTTTAGCGCCTGGAGCGTCTCCATCAGAAGATCGCTGTCTTTTGACAGCCACCTCCATGGTCGACGTCTTATCTAGTTCTTCGAGCTTTTCCTTGGCCCAGGCCAGTGATTGCACTTCGCGCTGCGTGCGGTTATCTATTGGGATCTTGGAGATCCTGTCTAGAACCCGCTTTGCGCTCAATCGCTCCCTTTACCTCTGCTTCGATTCTTTCATTTTCTGAGCCGTGTCAACCTTTACATTACCAAGGCCACTCTTGCTGGACGAAGGTCCGGCTTTTGGAGCAACCTTGCTTCTGGAAAGGCCGACGCTTTTGGCTTGTTGTGTTTTACTGTTTTTTGAGGTACTAGGTTCTTGGTCTGCCTTAGCATCAACCAAGTCTTTTCCCTCTTCTGTGGAGACGGGCGTCGGCTTAACACCCGTACGCGGATTTTTACGAGTTCCGTTCTCGTCCTCACTAGTGGAGGCGGTTTTCTGATTTTCCTTTATTAATTTATTTTCCATTTCATTATTCATTTTTGGTCCCACGAGTTGCGGATAAGGGGAAGGTCCACCTGAGCAGGGATCCGCTGTGCCCAGGTAAGGCTAGTTAATCCTGGAGGTCGCCCGGTATCCAGGATACTCCGTTAACGACTGGGATATTTTTGATGGGCCCCCAGCCAGGCTGACTATCGGCACGGGTCGTATAACACCTTCGTCCAGCCCATACCTCTATCCTATGGAGAGCGATAATTCATTCGACCTACGATCAAATGAGTGTGGACTCCCCCCTTGGCTGGTGGACACCCCATCGGGCAACCACCATTACCAGCCGACACCCACGTGGAGGGTTTGGTAGAGGATTTTCGTCGGCCATCTAGTTGGTAGATAGGTGCGAAACTATTAGCGTGAGAGTCGTGTGTTCGATTCCCACCAGAGATTCTGGTCTGTTACATTACACCGAGCATGTGGTCGCTGTTACTTAGCTCGTAATAATTATATGGAATTTCTAGTTGTATTGTAATTAAAAAAATAAATGAATTATTTACGATGAAAACTTCAGAAAATCTTTCAAAACTTTAAGAAACTATATAAGCAACACCCACCACAGAATCGTAATGAAAGTCATTCATATGTATCAAAAATGATACATAAGCCAGAATTATGAAGTTTTTGAATTTTTAAGTCCCGTTTGAAATTTCCTTTTTTTTATTTATTTTATAATAATGGCATCAACAATACTAAAAAATTGAGAAAAAATCAGGCGCCTAACTTTTTTTAATAATTAAAATGTATCATATTTGACACAAAGGAGAGTTCTACTCAACTTAACCTAAGAATTTTTGAGTAAGAAATCTATTTTAATATGGCATAACATAGGGTCTACACCTGATATTAGCTTTGATATGATGCGAAAGAGAAAGTCGGCAGAGAAGCGGAACTACCATATTTATATATCTCGTCATGTTCAACACAGAGACAACAAACTTTACAACATTATAATATTTGACATTTTCAGAGAGAAGCTACCTGATATAACAAAGAGAAAAAATATTTTTTCAATTTTTATTGACTTTTAATTATTTCTGTTCATATCATAATATTATTTTCACATATAAAGTCGCCGTAGTCTAGTAAGTACTGTGTTGGCTTATAAAACGTGAGGCCAACTTGTATACTTCAGGTCAGACGTTTCCAGCAAAACAAATAATAAAAAAATATTTCTTCGGCGACTTCTTCACAGCAGATTTCTGCAAAAACTCTGAGAGTAAATAAAATTGCCTCAAAAGGTATCTCAAAAATCTGTTGTTCGGAGTCCACTTTAAACTATACGTCTCCGCCACCCATGTATAAAATTAACAAACACAGCACTAGTGGTGTGAGAAGCTAGGAAGTAATCCTGACTGAGGGATTGTAATGACCACTTACGTATGTATGTATGTGTGAACATCATGAATATGAATCATGATAGATATTATGAGAGCGCTTTAGATTGATTGATACACCTAACAATATTCCATCTGCTAAAGAATGACAAAAAAATATTTCATTTGGTATCTTGTGTAGATTCAGTGTAAATGTATCTCAGTAAAAGTGCGCATTTCAAATTTAGAGTATTTTTTATGCAAATGCCGACTCTAAAATATGACAGTTGTCGCATATAGTATGAATAATAAAAAATTTTAAAGAAATTTGTATAATTTTGCTGAGGTTGCTTGCAAACATCGAAGAAATTTCAGTCGATAAATAGCACATAATGTGTTGAAGATTCGAAGAGTGATCCAACAATTTGATGAAACTGGGTTGGTTTTGGACAGTTTGACTATTGTGCGAATGAATTACTTTAAATTTTATGAACAACTATGCAGAGAAACTTACGCCTTTATGCCCTCAACATGCAGTTTACTAAAGAATTGATACCAGATGACCATGGAAAGTCCAAGGTGCCAATTTTTCGAAAAAATTGTCTTGTCCGATGAAGCGTATTTACATCTAAATGTCTTAGTGTATACAGAAAATTGTTATATTTGGGGCTCAGAAATCCATATAAAACAAACACTCAAAACGAGCCACTTTCTGGTGCGGATTTACGTTACACGGCGTGATTGGGCCTTAAATTTTTGAAATTTATGCTGAAATTCCAACGACTGCTAATTGAATTTTGTACAGAAACATGACAAAGGAGTTCTTGTGGCCTCAATTGGACAGCACAGATGTGGACAACATGTGATTTTAGCGTGACGGCTCAATAATTTCCGAATAAATTTTCTCAAGAAATTCTGATCTTAACAGGCCATCAAGGTTGTGAGCTTTAACGACGTGCAATTTTATTTTATTTTGTGGTTTGTTACATCACGGGCTTATGAGTATAAACTAGAAACAATTCTTGAGCTCAAATCTGAGATCCAACGCCTCACAATGAGATACTGCCACATCTTTGTAAAAATCTAGTTTCTGATGATGAAAATGACCGGTTATTAGAGCCGAGGCGAACATTTCACTGATATTTTTTTCCACCCTTAAGCGGATCACATTCTCTTTATAACTCAATGAAAAATCAGAACTTCTAAAATACTGTTACTTGTTTATATTTTTAAAAAGTTTTAAAATATGAGTTCATTGATTGCAAACAATATAAAAACAAATATGTGTATAGTTTCAATTAAACTATTTATTGTTCGCACTACTTTTGTGTGCCACCATTTACAACTTGACGAATAAAACAATAATTGCTTGCTCACTATTCTTCCTTGCGCATACAATGCAGGTCTTTTCAACGACGATCTTCACATGCAATGCGTCTTCACACAAGACTGACTGAATTCTTACTACTCGTTGCCTGCTTCGTCTTGCCTTTCTATATGCGCACGTAATCAGTCTGATGAATGTTCTTAAAGTCAAACGTTCGGGGTTTCGCCCAGGGATGGGAAATTGATCTTAACAAATTGTACTAACTTTCACAAAAAATTATACTTTTTTCAGCCCGATTGTATTAAATTCACTTTTTTCTTTTTTAAACTTTTTTATTAAAAATTAAATAAAAATATAAATGACAATTCATTTAACATATAATTATGTACATATGTATATGCGTAAAAAAAATATAAAAATAAAATAAAAGTACATTGCATTTTCTTTGTACTAAGTACTAAGTATATATAATAGGTAAACTTAACAACTTACTTTAATACTAAACTAGAAAGGAACACAAAAGTTTATGAGATCTAAATTTTATATCACTATTTATGATATTTTTTTTGCAACACAAATTAAATGACTTCAATAAATGGTAATTGGTTTTTATTAAATTTTGGTACGAAAATATCCTTTCCACATTTGCAGATGAATGTGGAATGGATAATATTCCTTTTATAACTCTTGAAATGTCATTGAACATTGGTTCATTTAGTTCATTTTTTATTTCTGATACCTTCGACCAAAAGGTACATATGTTCTCATTTTTTAAAGCTTTAATAGATTCTAAGTCTGAAAGCGCCCGAAATTTATTGTTTATTGATTCAATATTCTTAATTTCATTGGGAAAAATCTTTAATATAAACTGCACAATACTTGAAGTTTTACCTGAAACAACGTTTTCTGGTGTAAATATTTTAAACTATATGTAGTAACATTTCATTATTTAAATCAACTTTTTCTTTGCTATTTCTTCAAGCTCCAAAATAATACTGTGATCAATAAAGCAATTTCTGTTCCTCAATATAACTATTTCGCCAATAGTAATATGGTTTTCATTGATATTGATTTTTAATATATCATGTTCATCTAATGCATACTTTTGTATAAAATTACGGGCTATTTGACTGAACAAAAACTCTAAGCGGTCTAAAAAAATATGCATTCTGGCATCCTCGGACTGCATTTCTAAATTAATATTGTTAATAATTTTAAGGACATATTGTAAAAATAAAAATATCATTTTATAAAGTGGATTTGAAAGTCCGGATAAAATTGAATTAATTCTACCGTTTTGCAAATCAGCTTCAAAATCGTTGAGCGTAAAATAATATTGAAGTGGCTCCCACTGTTCCAAAATTCTGTTAATTACTTTATCACGTGACAGCCAACGGATTGTTGAGTATTTTAGGACATGAATATTAGTACCAAAATATTCTTGAAATTTAGAAAAGTGATAAGACAGAATATTTGAGTAATGTATTAAAGTAGGGACAATTTTTAAATAGTGCTAAATAAGCCATTGAGGTGCTATAGTGTTTTTGACTTCCAAATAGTTGTTTTATGTGACAATTTCATTTCTATATATGCTATCTTAGTTTTTTATTAAATCAATAAATGCCAAAATATAAAAAAAAGATAAAAATAAAACATTTTTATTGTACTATTGGCAATGCCAATGAATCGGTCTAATGTTTCAGTACATTCAATTGCTTTAAATGAGTAAATAAAGGAGCCCCATTGAGAAGAACGAAATTTTTTCAGGATGTCGGAAAATTGATGGACGTCATGAAAATAATACATGCAGCAGAATACAATAGGCTGCATAAGTTTAATGAAAAACATTTGCTTTCAAGCAAGACTTACATATGTAGAACTATAAGAACGAGGCACTAAGTATTTGTAACACAATGTTGTAATACAAAATCAATAGGTACTCCATAGGTGTTAAATTATGCAGAGTATGACTTTTTGTATATATTTCGTTCTTTATAGTAGATTTGTATTAAATCTTTCAGACATTCTGTCTAAAATATTGGACGTTTGCCTTATTCTTTCTTAAGAATAATATTTGTATACAAGGCATATTTAAACACAAAATGTTCTTTAAAACACTACGTATAATATTTAAAGTACAAAACCGATCTTTAGGTTTTGTATGGTGCAACGTGTGTTCAGTTGATAAAAATAATGCGTATTATCAGAATTAAATATAAAAGCAGAAATATAACGAATAGTGGCGGCATAGTTTTACATGCTGTTTATTTCCTACAGATTCATTAAAAAAAAATTTTTTTTTCGTGAAGATAGTACAACAAACCAACTACCATTGCAATCATGTTCTTATATTTTTGTCTTTTCAACGATATTTGAAGGTTTTTTGAATTTCCGTTTGCTTTAAAATTTCTTTAGAATAGAAAATAATATTGTTTTATGTAAATTATTCTTAATTTATTTGGTAATGAATTTTTTCTTTTAACTTTTTTTATTGAATAAATGAAGATTTTGAGACTTTTCGTTAAAATAATGCTACTTTAAAAAAAATTTTCATTAATGTATTCTATAAAATGGAATGGACATAAGTATATTTGTATGTATGTATTCTCATGGTAATTTTCATTTTCTCATACTTTCTTTTACTTTCGCTTTATTTTATTCATGATGATGCTCTGCGCTGGTTGTTAGACTTTCTGGTTGATTCTTATATTTTATTTTACAAAAACAAAAGCAACTACAGTTTCAGCTACTATTCAGTTATTCACGGAATCGAATTGGTTGAAAACTTTTATGCTAAAAGTTTACAACTTGGAAAGAACTTTTTTCGTATGCATAACTGTTTCTCTTTCTTTAGATTTTATGTATTCCAGAGCGGAAAGTTGCTTGTTTTCTATATATTTTTTTGTTGTGTTGCCATTTTTTTTAAATACATAATCTTCGGAGAAAAAATAATCATTTTAACCAAAAAGGCATACTTAAGAATTGTCTCATCTCTTGTCAAAGTTACAAATGGATTAAAGGGCTTTCAAATAGTTCGATGGTAGATTAACCAGAGCAAAACAACATTACAACAAAATAACAGCAATGTTTGAAACTGACAATCGTTAAACCATTCAAACGGAAATGAAAAATAAATGAGGTTGAACTTATGAAAGTTTTACCATGATTTTCTTTTTATTTTGGTTTATTTATTACTTTTTCTTTTTTGGTTTTCTTTTCTACTTCTTTGGAATTGTGATTATATTGGGAAATTTTCTATTGGCTTTACTTTACTTTGGGCTGTATTTTGTTTCTCTTTATTCGCATGTTTATACAGGTGAAGTTGAGAAATATGTTTTGGATACACAATTTGTAAGAGACTCTTAAAATACTTTTGAAATAAGTGCCCAGTAAGACAAATCAAAAGAGAATAGAATAAGTTATAATTTTTTTAAGCAATACAAAAAAAAGGGAAAGTAAATTTGGTGTCCATAGTAACAGGAATACTATGGTTAAAATTTTATCTGTCATTCAAATTAAATTTTGAGTTATTATTTAATAACTTGATTCAAAAACATTAACAAACAATTTAAGAACTGATAAACCTCCGATGAAGTTTTGAATTTGATACCAGAAAATGTGGTATTGAAAAGTAGAGGTACAATAAATAAATGGTATGAACCTTTTAACTTCATCATCGGCGGAATTAATGCTCAAGGGAATAGTAACAACAGCGTGTGTTCATAATGACTTGGCAACATCAGCAACGAAAATTACGACAGGTTTGTTGATTTGTGTGTCACAAAATTTGCACATAGTCTAGTAGGTAGTGTGTTGGCTTATTAGACGTAAAACCAGGATTGAAACCCCAGGCCAGACATCAAACAAAATACAAAAAAAGTATTTCTGCGGCGACTTCCTCTCAGCAGATTTCTGGGAAAAACTCTGAGAGTAAATAAAATTATCATGAAAAGTTTCTCAGAAATCTGTCGTTCGGAGTCGACTTTAAACTGTAGGTCCCGCCACTCATGTATAAAATTAACACATACAACATAAGTTGTGTGAGAACCTAGGTCGTAATCCTGCCTGAAGGGTTGTAATGACCAATTATGTATGTATATTTGGAAATCGCCAGATGGACTTAGGCGTAAACCTATAATCCGTATAAGCAAAATTATTTTTGGATTCTCAGATGAATGTAAAAACTACACATTGAGAAGATGTTGATCATAATTAAATACTGTTAACCGCTATCCTTTAATTGATTGAATAAAAATCCACAAACGACTGCGCAAAGCTCTCTTAGGGACTATATCGACTGAAGCGAAAGCCATAGCTGAGACGTAATACATTACTTCAGCTTCTGTGATTAAATACTTAGATCGCATGGAAAAGGTCACATGAAGTAGGTAACACTAGAAACTGGAGCGAACATTGGAATCTTGCAAAATCTCTAAAAAACAGTGCGAAAGTAATAAAAGAACTGGGCTACAATTAAAAAGTTTAAAGTTTAACTTCTTTGGTTAATTATTTAAAATTGGTTGTATAATAACGAGCGTATACAATATTTGACCTGATACTTGCGTACTTAATTGATCATTACAATCCTTTTACTAGGATTCTGACCTTGCGACTCACACGAGACATGTTGATGAGTGGCGAGATCTAGTGTTTATTGTCGACTGAAGTCATGGCAATTTTATATACGCTCAGATTTTGACGTAAATACTGATGAGAGGAAATCACCGAAAGGAATTATTTTTCATATTTATTTTATGTTCCACATGCTTGTGCTGGGGTTTGAACTCTGGTCTCTCGGCCAAGCCAACATATTACCTACTACGTTACGGCGACTTTTTTGATTTGATGGATTTATACATTTGATTTTTGTAACTGTAACTGTAACTGGAAATATACCTTTAATGTCGCCTTAATGATGTACTATAGATACTATAGGGACTCACTAGCTTTTCCAATGAATTTATTGTGTGTGGCACGCAATAAGAGGGGAATAGCATTGTGGCTTTGTTCCAAAGCAACAAGTAGCACTGCACTGCAGTGTGTTAAAAATTGAAAACATAGTTTAAATTTTGATATGATATTGAATACTAATTCACTAATTAATTTAAAGTTAACATACCTAATCCATTATGCTATTGAAGAAGTTTTTGATAAATCTCAATTACTCACTACAAGCTTTCGCTATCAACCAACATTGTTAATAAAAAGAGCGAAATTTGGTTAAACATAAAAGAGTTATATGATAAAGAGTAAATGAACTTCGTCGATTCGACAAACAGTAACCAATTAGGGTTAAAGTGTTAGTCGATTCAACGAAGAGTAACCTTAATGTACAAAAATGAAGAGCAACCGTCCAGGGTCAAAAGAAGAAAACATACAGTTTGGGTCAAAATATTTGCACTGAGAACACATATACATACATACGTTGTTTTCGGATAAATTTCTAATTCCTCATTTTCAAAACATTTTATTTATTTCTTAATGCTATTTACTGTTTTATTGTTAAAGTCAAATCATGTCGAACAAACACTGATTCCGCCACTTTACAACAATAAAAAAATCAAAATTGGTAGAGAGCGTCCAATTGAAATGTTCAAAACCTTTGCAAGTCTATTTTTTCTTATTCCTGATTATGTTATTAACTTTGTTTTAAATAATTAGATATTAAAATTTTTGCATTTTATTCAAATTTGTATGTTAACGGTTTTGTTAACGCAGTTGAAGTTTGGAGTTAAGAAACATACTGTTCGCAGTTACGTTCAAAAGTATTGAAAGATTTTGAAGATGAACTTCCTCAAAACAAATTTCTATAAAATTTATAAATCAACGATTTGTCACATAATTTATAGCGGAAACATCCAAATATTACATACATGTGGAAGACCTCGTGTAACAACTGTATGAGGAGATCGAAAAATTAAAATTTTTTTTTTGTGAAATTTCCCAGAATGTTACGAATGCTCCCAGAGAAGCAAAAACACAAAGCCCTCTAGACACTTGTCTATCCAATATCAGAAGAAGAGTCCGAGTTTAGTGTCTTCTAAGCTATAGGGGTAACAGGTGTTAGAACTTATTTAAATTTGACTCTACAGCAATGGAAGAATCTTCTATGGTCGGACGAATCTAATCGTTAGCCTAATTCGCAAATGTGTTAAGTCTCTTTTTTCAAATTTTACAGGAGACATAAAAAACATTGCAGGTTTTTCAGTTTTTAAAATTTTTAAACTTTTTAAACGCAATTATTTTTACAAAATAGCTGTCCTTAAATGACCTAGATCAAAAATTATTAATAATTAATATTCGTGGAGTTAACACGTGCTTTTACTATTTTTCGTAGTTTTGTGGACTTAGCGTTTTTGCAAACCACAAAATTATGACAACTTTAAACTACATAATGACATTTTTTGTTGTTGTAAAATATGTATTTTATATAGTGTTACCGTTTTGCATTAAAATCTCAATTTTGGAAAAAAGTGGACTTAGCGTCTTTGCGAATTATACGAACGTAATTTAATCTCCGGGGAACAGATAGAAGATTCTATGTTCGACGATCTCGAGGTAATAAGTTTAATGCAAGATATACAACCGACACAGTGAATCATAGAAGGGGAAATATTATGGTGTGAGGATTTCACGACATGGGATTACTGATGCAATGACTGTCAATATCAACAGATACCTCCAAAGCTCAGTTATGCTTCCGTACACTGAACGAAAAGTAACTAAAAAACTAAACACACGGTTGGGGTTATTAAAACCTCATTGTTGGAATATCATCCTGCCCACCGCAATCTCCCGATCTCAACCGTATTAACAACATGCGGATGATAGAAAATCGTAATATCGGAAATAAAGTATTCCAAAATAGAGAAGAATTTTTCGTCGAGTTGGAAAATCAGTGAATTGCAATACCAAACGATTACATTGAAAAGCTTATTTTCCCAATGTGTAAGATATGTACATATGTTCGGAAACAATAAAAGACAACGTTTAGTTAAAATGAGGATTCAGTTGCACTTTATATGTACATATATACAAATACATATACTAGTAGCACAAACTAAGGCAACTAACGAAATATTATTACGTTTCTATCTTTTAAGAACGTTTAAAATATGAGCTCCTAAATTGAAAATAAAATAAAATATATAAAAAAAAAATATATATAAAAAATAATGAAAGTTTTAATGAAAATTCTTTATTATTCACACAATGCTGTGTGCCACTGTTGACAAACTTATGTAAAGAAAAAAAATTGCATTGTTCGTTATTTCTCTGTTTACACCCTTTGCATAAACAATAACAATTACTAGACAATTGTTACACTGAAGCCCTAGTTATGCTACCGGAACGTAATGTAACGCAATGTAACAGTTATGTACACGGAACGTAAAAATGTAAGACCAATTATAGAACGTAAAAACGATATCATATGTTTTTAGGTAAACAAAATAAACAAAAACAAATAAAGAAATAAAAATTGCAAAAACTAAAAGACAAAAATTCAATATGGGTACAGAAGACATGTTTTTGGGTTTAAGTTTTTATTCTATTATATTTATTATAGTTTTTTAAACAAACTTAATATTAATTTCAGATTTTAAAAACTTCGTTTTTACTCTTTTTATCACTTTTAATATGACGCCTTTTGTTTTACTTTAATTAACTGTTAACCAGTGTTATCACTACAGAGTTTTTAGGTTCATTTCAACAATTTTATATTTATTTAAAGGTACTTATTAAAAGTTTTATGTACTGTTTCTGTAAGCCAAACAATTTCACTTTCACTCAATTTAGTTTGTGTTGAGGAAAACAAACACAAACTTGAGTGCTTTTGATTGTATTTTCCATATCAATAGACAAGCAAGTGAAATCGTTTATTTTACAGAAACAGATCAGGTATTTCGGAAACCAAATTTGTACGAACGTTAAAACGTAGTTATCTTCTCTAACAAAAGTAAAGTGAAATGCTTTTCGAACGCTTTGATTAGTTAAAAATCTATAACTACATTTTTCTAATTTAAAATAAAAATAAATACTACCTACATAATGTAATAGTAAATTAGTGTTTATTTTTATTTTAAATAATAAAAGTTAATAATGAAATAAATTATAATTTGGATTTTTAAAATATGTTAAGGTTTATTTAAAGAGAATTCCACATATAGACAAAAATAACATACTTTGGGCGTAAGCGGCGAAATAATAAATTAAAATATTTATCGAGATATCGGGTAAATAAAACAAAGATATTAGTTTCCAAAATATAATTATTTATTTCAATGTACCTTTCGGATTAGGGGTTGATCGGGTATATGAACAATTCTTTTCTATTTTCAGAATATTCACGATAAATTCATATTAACACAGGGTTGGTTTGTACACTTTAACTAAACTTAAATCTAAACTTAAAAGTAGGGTGGCCAGCGTGAACACATACATACGTACAAAATGTAAATTCTGTTTATAATTTCAATTTTTAGTTTTGTTGGTTTTTAATATTGACATGTTGTTAACACTGCTAAACAGAAGTCACGAAAAAATGTAAGAAAATGCTATTTTTTACAAATTCTTACGTTCCGGTTACGTTACATTACATTTCTATAACCATTCGTATTGCTTTATACCAGTGGTGCTCAAACACATACTACCATAGTTTTGGTTGTGTTGGTAAAGCAGCGGAGAACAAAATTCAACTTAATTTTTGAGAATCGTACACTGGGAAAATAAAAAATAAATAAAAAAATTGGTTTATTGTGTTGCGTCTATGTTATTACATAATGAACTTATGTATGTATGTATGTATTGGTGAATATATTGATATATATGTGTATGTATGTATGTATTGATGAATATATTGATGTATGTATGTATGTATTGATGAATATATTGATGTATGTATGTATGTATTGATGAATATATTAATGTATGTGTGTATGTATGTATGAATTGATGAATATATTTATGTATGTATGTATTTTTGTATGTATGTATATATGTATTGATGAATACATTGATGTATGTGTGTATGTATGTATGTATTGATGATGATGCAATAATTTTAAAGTCCTATCATTCCCTTTAATGTTGTCGAAAAATCCATGACTAGCCTCGTAATGTCTTTTTATAAAAAAAAAGAATTACGATATAAAGTGCGATTACCATCCATTTTCTCTATAAAAAAAATTATATTCCTAATTTTCATCAAACATTTTGCTGCGTGTATTCGCAAAAAACAAAAATCATTCAAAAAAGTTGTGTAGCGAGGTCTTGCTTCATCAAGAGCTAAACATCAACCACAAAAGATTGTAAGACTTCGATTTTTTGGATTATCAATGAAGTATCCTTTATGTTGCAAACCATCAGCGAGGCATTGACGCTATTAATTTATCAATTTCGCTTTCTGAATTGTTTTCCGATATTATACAATAAAATAAAATACAATGTTAATATATTTTCTCCATAAACAAACAATAAACCAATCTACGATATTTAATCAAACAATACCCACATTCATAATAAATAATATTTTGAATGTTTTATTTCAAAACAGTAAATTTTTAAATTATCATATTTCTTATTATGCTTCAATATAATCTATCAATCAAAATCATATTCTTCATAATTGTCGCCACTTCAACATAAAATCGATGAATAAATTTTATGTTATCAGACATACATATTTATAACTTTCGATTGTGAAGAGAAATAATTCAAATTTATTTGAGTTCGATATAAACCAGTTGCAAAATGGTTTTTATTAATGTTTGGCGTATGTCTTTTGTATTCTAAAAATAGAAAACATTTTTTAAACACTACATATCTATATATATAGACACGTTGCATTATGTTATTTAAAATGTATTGCATACATAAATTCATCGAACTGTTCTTTTTAACAATTTTAAAGTACACTACCCACTAGACTAGCAAGGCAACAAGTTTTAATTGAACAAATTAATTGGCTATTTACCATAAAATTAAAACTTCATTTCATAAATTCTAGTTCAGAAAATTGTCAAGAAAATGGTTTCACTGACTCCTTACAATCCTTCCGTCAGGACTTTGACCTAGTTACTCACACTACTTATGTTGTGTGTGTTCATTTTATACAGTTTAAAGTCGATTCCGGACTACAGATTTTTGAGAAACTTTTTCATGGCAATTTTATTTACTCTCCGGAGAAATATTTATTCATATTTCGTTTTGTTGGAGTTGTCTGACCTGGGCTTTGAACTAGACTACGGCGACTTCTTTGATCTGATGATTTTCTATATTTAAGTTTTGTAGATAATAGGGAAAGGAATGTCGTTGATCCCTTAGTTGTTAGTAGACACTGAAATCTGAAATGTATGATTACTTTTATAATCATCAGGCGTATACGTCATAGCCCTGCATTGTTATTTCTGGCTCTGGAAATATTACTTAAAGTCCTTATCGGAAAGAATTACATCTGAAAGATTCCTCAAGCAACAAATTATTTTACCCGAATACAATTCGACGCAACTACTGACGCTTTTAAACACTTTGTCAAGGATGACTATTCCATGATAGAAAAATATGTGAAGGCTATAGCACTGATACGCTTTTCGTACTAGGGGATAAAACGTCAACTATAGCCTCACAGTCAAACAATTTTGTTAAAGCCGGCTCTGTTTTCTCGTACAAGATATTTCATAAGGTGACATGGATGCCACCAGGTCTACCAACAGAGAACCAAATTGACCACAGTACTGTACCCAAAAAGTGCCGAGCTTCTCTACAACATGTACGTAGTCACAAAATCGAGGTTGTTATAAATAACCATCAGCCATACGTTAAACTTTGACTTTTCCAACTGACAGCTGAGTTGAAATAATTGTTTTCTTATACCATGTTCTCACGGCAAATCAAAACACATATTTCGTTTAATGAAATGTTATAGCGAATCATCCGATTTACATTTATGCTTTATTTCGACAGCTCCTTTTGACGCAATTAAATAATTGATTGGTTTTCCCTATTTTTGTTTACTTTGGTTTACAGAATGTTTGTACGGAATTAACAAAAAAGCCAAATAAACTTTATTTCCTTTTCTTTGATTTTCAGAAACACTTTTTTCATTAGAAACATTTTTAAGTCCGTTTTGTTTTTGTCTTCACATCTCATATCACATGCGATAACTTGCATTCGCAATTAGAGAATACAGCCGAATGCTCGTGTTTCGTAAATACTTACAAAATGAAACAACATGACTGACTTTCAAAATTTGATATGGCGAAACATGTTATTTCGTTCATTTTCATTCAGAACATAAATTATGTTCTCCGTGTTAAAATGGCATTGTTTGATTCGGTACTTCTCCGTTAATGCATCTCATAAAATCAGTTCAAGGCTTTCCAATGAAATTTTAGAGGTTTTGATCTTTTTAAAAATTACTTAAACTAATATGCATAAGGATAAGTATAAGTAATATATATACATATGTACATATGTATGTATATAATTATATTGGACTCCAAATAGTTTTCTTTAAACGGTACAAATTTATTTATTCAACAATACATACATGTAGATACAGATATTTTTATTTTTCTTATTTTTTTTTTGTAATTTACGCTTTTTTGTTGTTTTTTCTGCGTTTTTTTATTATTATATATCCATGTAATTGTGATAAAAATGATGCAAATATTAATGCCTTAGAAGAACATTTATTTAGCTATGAACAAAATCTTTTATTTTATGATTTTCACAACTGCCATGAATTCGTTACACGTCCCCTAAGCAATACATGTCTTGACCACGTGTACACTAACATATTAAAACCAATAAATGTTAATGCAATTGAATGTAATTTATCTGATCACAATTTAATACACTGTTCCGTTGATTCAAATTTCTGACGTTGTACACAAATGCTATTCTGTTTGTGATTATGGAAAGTTGAATGTTTGCATACGAGAGCAGCTTGAATTCAGCAGCTTCATTTGACACACACAATTTTTTGACATGTATAAGCAACGCAACAGTAGGTTCAACAGTTTCAAAGAATGAAAATGTCATAATAAAATGCAAAACGAAACCTTGGGTTAATGGTAACTTATGTAAATTTATTGCTTATAAGAAAAAATTATTGAAACTAAGAAAATTATATGCCGAGAACGAATGCATTAAAAATCAACTTAAAAGAATAAGCAAAACAGTTAAAAAGCATATAAAAATTCGTTAAGCAACTACTATGCCAGTAATGTGATAAATCTACACAATAATCCTAGGAAAACTTGGAAGTTCATTAATGATGCCCTGGGCAGGAATTCAGTAAAGGAACTATGTAATAGAGATTGTCATGGTAATACTATTTTAGATGATGCTATTAAGGCTGAAACTTTGAATGCATATTTTTTAACATGGGTACGAAATTTGAAGCAATCTATTAACGAAAATCTTGCGGTTGACTTTAATTCTCTGAGAACCTTACGTCCTCGTACTAGTTTGTTTGTATTGAATTTCACAACCCTCGAAGAAGTTGAAAATTCAATGTTAAGTCTTTCGCCCAACAAAAGCTGTAGATATGACAACATATCACCTAAAGTTTTAAAAATTTCGGTAGTTTTCTTGCATCTTATTTGGTTAAAATTTTTAATTACATTATAAATGCAAAAATATATCCAGACAGCCTAAAAATGCATAAAATGATACCGATACGCAAAGGAAAAAATTCTACTGTAATTGATCAGTTTCGTCCATATCACTTTTGCCAGTAGTCAATAATCTTCTTGAAAAAATTATACATAACCAATTATCAACATATTTTGATTAAAATATCTTGCTTAATGACTGTCAATATGGCTTTCGAAAAGGATGTGTACTGAGGAAGCAGTTATTAATGTCCAGAATTGCAAAATGATTGATGGGGGTAACAGTGCGGTTGTCGGAATTTTCTTTGACTTGACGAAGCTTTTGATATGATTGATCATGAGATCTTGATTGAAAAATTTAACCTTTAAGGCGTTCGTGATAATGAACTTTTATTATTTCAGTCATATTTGAAAAGTAGAAGGCAATTCGTTCAAATCTATAATTAGAAAAGCAGTTTAGGATCAGTTAAGTTTGGGGTACCACAGGGAAGTGTTTTGGGTCCCTTCCTTTTTGTTATTTATATGAACGATATAAAAAATTTGGAGGTAACAGGTAAAATGTATTTGTATGCAGATGATATATCTTTTTTGCTATCCATATAAATATGAAGATGCAGTTAAACCATATGTAGAATGTGATGCAGTCCTTATATATAATATGCGAATAAATAAACTTTTTCTTAATCCAGGTAAAACTAAATTGATTCGATTTAGACCGCATGTGCGTTTTCACTCTAACTTCAGTGTACATATTGATGGCAAAGAAATCGAATTAAATATTTGGGACTGTATTTACAATCTAATCTTGCGTGGGATCAACATATAAAACACCTTAAGTCGAAAATTTCACCTGCTATTGGATTACTATATAAATTTAAATACAAATTTGATCAACCCACAAAGTTACTGATTTATCAAAGTTTAATGCAAAGCCACATTAGCTACTTAGCTTCAATTTAAGCACACAAAAAAAGCGTTGAAGTCTGTTCTCTACAACAACTACAGAATAGATCATTAAAGGCTGTCACAAACTTGCCAATGAGGCATTCAACAAGATCTTTGTATACTGAACATTTTTCATCAATCCTACCAATACGTGGTACTAACAAATTACAAGTACTTTTGTATGTATACAAATGCCTTCAAAATATAGGCTACCATACAATACGTTTCGCTCAAGGTCATAAACCCTAAAATAGTCGAAATAGTCGACAATTGAGAGTAGCTTTTTGCCGTATAGAGACAATGAATTGAGTAGTAAAGGTAGTAAGAGTTTCAAAATTTACCGCAATTTATAAAATCCTGTTCTACACTTCCGAATTTTAAAAGATTATTAAAAGAATTTTTAAAATCAAATATCGAAAATATTATATAAACAACAGCTTCTGTTATAAATATTTTATTTTGAAGTAAATATTTATATGTCCCTGTTTTTATTTTATTCTCAATATAATTTATTTATTAATATTTTTTTATTGTTAACTTTATTATGCTATTTTTTGATTACTATGTATTTATTAATTTAAATTAAATGTTGCCAACTAGCCTCTACAATGCCTATTGGCACTGAGGCATTATTAGATTTTGTATAAATTTTTAATTGAATTAAATGAAATAAAATAAAAAATAAAAAAAAATATTTTATACATTTTCTCGAAATCCCGGGATTTTAAAAAATCAATCCCGTGTGGCATCCCTTATACTAATTATATCAACGTGATACGTTGTTACTTTTCTATGAGTTGAATATGTTATGCTACAACAAATGACGGATTCTATATAACTCGGCACTTACCCACCACAAATGACCGCCACTGTTCTAATTGGGAGATAACAAAGCAGGCTGATTAAAACTATAAAGGATAATATCTGTCTACAGCAGTCTGTAGCTGTAATAAAAGAAGTTTACATTTAACTTGATGAACTAAATTCAGAATTCATGTAGTCTTGCATTAATTTCAGCTTAATTTGATTTCTGGCATCGTTAGCGGCGCATATGAGTTAAACTGTCCAGTCTGATTATGAATACTTTTTCCAACAATTCTAGATATATGTCGTCAAATTGCTAGATCGCCGGCATAAAAACAAATGTTCTATCAAGGCCTATGAAATTAATTCAACGGCATCAAATAACGAGAACGAGGAGGCGTGTTAATAGGAATATTTATGAAAAGAAAGTTTTCACCAAATTGATTTTGCAATAAATCGACTGCTAAATTCGGTGCGTACATTTCTGTTTCTTTTTGATGGTTTTGAGTCAAGTCATTTCATGCTCTATATGATTAATAACTGTTGAATAATATGTTGACCGATTTATTATTATTTTTAACCGTAGATCGAGCCTTAAAAAACTTCATAATTCGAGCTTATGTATCACTTTTGGTACATATTTTACTACATAGAATTATCACGATTCTTGATAGATTTTGTTAAAGAATTTAAAAATTTTTATTTTTTTTTAATTCCTTTTAATAAAACTATTTTATATTATTACATTTTATTATCACTTTTATGAAATTTACGACAAATTTTTTTACATGATGTTCATTTCAGCATGGTTTTTTACGTAAAAATCAAGCACTTCCTGTCAGCTTGGTCTTATTTTTTTTCTAAATGGTGATAATTAGACATCTAGCACCCTTGCTTTATGGCG
The DNA here is from genome assembly GCA_958299815.1 of Sarcophaga carnaria. Lineage (NCBI taxonomy): Eukaryota > Metazoa > Arthropoda > Insecta > Diptera > Sarcophagidae > Sarcophaga > Sarcophaga carnaria. The sequence continues at coordinate 69,131,969 of OY283153.1, read as the reverse complement.
ATTTATTAGTTTCCAATTGTTTAGATGGGACAGCTTATTGTCACTCGAATTAGTAACACTCTCAATTGAGGGCTGGCTGAAACCTGATGGTCAAATTTATTTTATTATTATTATTTATTATTATAATGATTGTTTTTCTGATGCAACAAGATCAAATTATCTTATAAATTACAGCACCAGAATCAAATAAGTTACATAATACATTGAAATTATATTAATCAAAAAAATAAACAAAAGAATAAATAAGAGGTAATATAACAAAGTCAAATGAAAATTGAAACGATAAATTTATGAATTTTTGTAATAATTCCTTAACAAGCTTTTAAATCGCACTGCGTTGCTAGTAAATTGAATATTTGGGGTGAGATGGTTCCAGAGATAAATGGTATATATATAAATCTGGTGAAAAGAAGCACTCTTTCGGTATTTGAATGTTCGAATATTATTGTTCCTCGCAGACGAAGTGAATACCAATTTGTTGTAAAGAGAGTCAGGTTTTTTTGTTGTTATAATTTTATGTAAAAAATAAGATTTTTAAGCTTCATATAGTCATCGTCACCATTGTTATATTTTGTTAGAAAAATTTGTTGTCAACGTCATGTGAGGTAAAACAATTTTTTTGTTACAATAAAACAACCATTATGTCTATAACAATGCTCTCTCTATGATTCCTCGCCGGTTTCCCGGATACAGATTTCCTTAAATACGGCTATAAGTAGATGCTACGCACGTAGCATGTACCACGAAATTTATAATGACAATAAAATTCAATTAGTTACTAATCTACAGTGAAAAAATCATTGGGATTGTTAAAAGCTGAACGAATTTCAGCTCAGTTTTCGAAAAGGCGTAATAAGTGTAGATTTATCATCATGTCCGAGCAGTACAGCATCAAAGCGAATGATTCTGTTATCTCATACGTACATAATTGTCTGAAATATTATCCTTTTGTAGTATCTATGAAATAAAACATAGGATGAAACAGTTTTTTCTAATGTTTGTCTGTCACGAAAGAGCAGTAAGAAAGGCTCTACAATATTTCAAGCAACAGCTGCTAGCTATCTACATTAAAATTAGTAACATTCTCTTTTCCCAAACTACTAAAGAAATACGGTTCTCTGTTCCAAGTAGTACCATCTTTTTCGATCAACGTCCTATTGTCATGTTTACAGCTGTTAATACTTGCGTCAGTCATAAAAGGAGCTTCTGTTTTCTTCTTCTTCAGAATCTTCAGCAGCAGGAATATTACATACATACATACATAATCGGTCATTACAACATTTCGTTGTAAATTGGATAGTTCCGACTTGGGATTTGAATCTTGGTCTTACGTCTAATAAGCTAACACGACACATACTAGACTACGACTACTTCAATCAATATCAAGAACAGTAAATTCTACTTTTTCACTTTCATCCAACACTTAACTTTCAATTCCTTATCAAATATCATAAATAATTTATTATTCCAGAAAAAGCTTCATAAAATCTTTTGAAAACTTAAACAATTACATACACAACACCAAAGAATCCCTAGGAAAGTCGTATGTATCAAAAATAATACATAAGCCAGAATTATGAAGTTTTTGAATTTTTTAAGTTCTGTTTGAAATTTTTTATTTTTATTTTAATGGCGATAACAATACTAACGATTTAAAAAATATCAGACATTTAACTTTTTCTGAATTAAAGTTATATCTTCTCAAAAATAGAAATGTGTCATTTTTGATGCAAAGAGCGACCTATGGTTAAGCTGAAATGATTAATGTGCTGTTTCTCTAAGGCAAGCGGTTTTAGACGAACCTTTGTTGTTTGTTTTTTCATAAGAACAGACGTTCGTTTGAAACAGCTAGTCTTAAAGAAACAGCACATATGATTTTCTTCATGCTCATCATCACTTTTATCGCTATCTTGATCAATATCGGATCCATCTAGTGGAGGAATTGTATAAATTGCAACGCCATAGAGCTCTCGTTGTCGTTCAAACAATATTTCGGAAATTGTTAGTCTATATATGAAAAAAAAACTTACCTAACTATCGTTTAAAAATTTTACTACGAGCACAGTGTCCCTTTTAGGGAACGTTACATTGAAAGTCGCTTTACGCGCGTGGTATTACATTTTGTTATACTTTTTTTACGTCAATTATTCACAAATAATAACACATAAAAACTAATAATAATTCACATCATATTTAAAATATTCTAGTTTTTCTTACTCAGTACGGAATTTTCATTTTTTCACAAATTGATATTCCACATTTGGCATAAAACACAACACTCAGATCGCATTTTTTGAACACAATGAAATAAATCGTGTTTCGTTGGAATGTCAGTACCAACATATAGTACTTGTTATTTAGAAATTGAAATTTTTGGAAGTGGTATAGTAGAAAATTCGAGAGTCCCTTATAAGGGACTTTGCGCACTAATGGGTTAAAGTTATACTGTCTTAAAAATTGAAATGTATAATTTTTGATACCAAGCTCGATCTACTTAGTAGTTGAAGTTTATCCTTCAAATACAAATAATTACTCTGATTTTGGTTTTTAATTAAAAATTCACAAAAACAAAGACCAAAAAAAAATTTATTTATAAAAATTTGTTTTTATACATGTTTAAAGACAGATATATTACACAATTCATGCTTGTTGCTTTCAATAAAATAAAAAAGTTGAAGCCAAGCGAAAGAAATTAAAAGCATGAATGAAACAACATTCCTCAATTCATTGTTAGGAAAAATTATAATTTATTGCACTTTAATTGTTCCTGGTATTTTGTTATTCAGACTACTACTGTCTACTACCATGACGACGATAGAATCTTTTGTAACTTGAATTAAAGAGCAAATAAGATAAAGTATTTATGATTTATTTTCTTTGAATTATATCTAGAAGTTTTACATCGTCTGTATTAAATATTGGATTAATTATTATTTTTTTCTTAATTTAAATCAGAAAATTTCGAAAAGTTTATTATTTATATTTTAGTATTATATATCCCATTAGTTCATTAGTTCTTAACTGCAAATCAACTGCTATCAAGACATAACTTTTCTCTGTCTTAATTTTTTTCTCCTCAAGGTAAAAAGAGTAGATAAATATTCTTGTTTATTGGTTACTACAGAATGAAAGAAATTAATGCGTTGAATAACAAAAACAGCCTTTGAGGACCTTTAGTTAATTTTCATCATTCTTCATCTTACTAATCAATTATGAATACAGGTGTATTGTTGCCAAAAGAAAAAAATATTGTATGGTATACATTAAGGAAAAAGATACCGATGCATAAACTGAGCAGAACATAATGGTGTCCACAGTTAACATAAAGAGAGCCAGAATGCCGGGTTTTGGTCATATGCATAGGTGTCCCAGACACGTATATATTCGAAGCAGAAGTAATAGTCACACTTAATGCGGCTAGTCAGTAAGTAAGTAGTTAAGTAAATTTTGAAAATAATGCCATTTGAAAGATGGCCTATTACAAAAGTAAAGAAGCATTTCAACACAGGGCAAGGGCTCCAGAAATTGTAGGAGAAGCTCCTCTTATGAATTAGAAAGGGAGATCAGCAGCGGAATCATGCAGTGGAACTTTCGCTGATTTGAAACGGCATACATCAGAGTATAGCAGTGAATACTTCGAAAATGCTCAATATGTGCGAGTAAACTGATATTATTGGTCTGGTGTAATCAGACTTTCTCAACTACCCCTTGGATTCCGGTAAAATGTAACGGCTTCAGGAGGAGATTGTGAATGTGTCACTTTGAATATAGGACAGTAAGTTGAAGCCTCAGTTTGTAAACTGCTGACATAAAACCGACTAATTTTATGCAACAAATGTTAGAATATATATGGTGTTAGGGGATTCATCCAAGTATTAAATATCTCAAAAATATTTTTGGCTCAGAATATGAAGCAATTATATATCTGCATAAAACCATTTATTCTGATAGGCATTGTTATCTTCATGAAAAAAAATAAGTTTGGTGAAACTGGACGAGGAAAAAGATTAATAACTCAGATGGAACCAATTACCACATACCAAAGGGACAACCAGAAAGGCAGATCAATTTGAAAAATCATTATTTCTTATATACTTTTATTTAATTGATTAATTCTTTTTATTTTTGACTGACTATATTTTATTTAATTAACAATATTTTATTTTAAATTTGATTAATTTTAATTTTCTATCTGATTTTGAAGTCGCCGTAGTTTAGTAGGTAGAGTGCTGGCTTATTAGACGTAAGGCCATGGTTCAAACCACAGGTCAAAAATCAAAACGAAATATGAAAAAACATTTCTTCGGCGACTCCAGCTCAGCAGATTTCTGGCAAAAACTCTGAGAGTAAATAAAATTGCCATAAAAAGTTTCTCAAAAATCTGTCGTTCGGAGTCGCCTTTAAATTGTAGGTCCCACCACTCATGTATAAAAATTAACGCACACAACATAAGTGGTGTGAGCAGCTAGGTCGTAATCCTAACTGAAGGGTTGTAATGACCAATTATGTAAGTATGTATGTACATATGTGATTTTGAATGTTAAATAAATTAATAATAATTTAAATTAAACAAATAAATAAATTTAATACTTAACTGATTTACACCAAAAACCCATGAACACTCCAGAAAGCAATCTAGATTTGTTTTCGTAAAACGTTACACGACTCATAGTGCCCAAGAAGAGATAAAGCCTTCTATAAATGGTTAAAAGACAATAATATTTGTTAATTTATGATCGTTGAAAACGTAAAATATTATGAGGGTAACATTTAAAAAGTGTTACAAAATGGGTTGACGAAATTTTGTGTCAGAAAAAAACGTCATTAATGTGTCTGACCGATACCATGGAACATTTGTAAACAATGAATTTACAATTGCAGGGAAATGATAACCCGATATTTGACCTCTTACAGTGTATATTTGGTGTTCATACTAAATGAAATCTTTTTCAAAAGGACGTTTAAAATAAAACATTTTAAATTTTTTTTTAATTGTAAACAAGAAAATGTTCTATGTGTATTCTATGAGTGTTATATTAAAAACCTAGAAGGAATATTTTCGAAATTACAAAATAGATTTCAAGACCTGAAATATTTTAAATAATGTTTTCACTTTGCCGAATTCGAATCGAAGTTAATTTATGAATTTTGGCTATTTCTATCAGAATCGAAGAATACTGAATTAAAAACACTGCGCCGTGAACTATTTTAATATTCGAAACAACGTACTTACATAAACTAAAAATTCGTGAAATCCAAACAATTAAGTTTTAATATTCATTTTGTACTTTTATCTCCATGTATTCAGTTAATATTATCTCCGTAAGAAATTGTTCATTATTTTGCTTATGGTGTGTAAACCATAGGTGACACAGGGACACATAAGTATGTAACAAACTGAAAATTTAAAAAATCTGAATAACTAAAAATCGAATAGGTGTTATATTAGCTTTATTTATTTTTTAAGATGCTTATTTAAGTTTCCTATATATACTCGGGTGTATTCGAACAGTCATTCTTTATATATGGTCACTTGAATTTGCCAGTTCTTTGCGCGTGAAATTGTAATGTTTTGTTGTTTTGATATGTATGTTATTCTCATTTCTCGCTATATATGTATATTATAAATTACTAATTGCTATGTGGGTATATTCTCTTATTTTAATAAATATAAAAAGTTATTGGTATTGAAAACGTAAAACATTTGTTGTAAACGCTAGGAGACACCGGTGTTCCTATTGTCAGTAAAGTAACTTTTCTACTTAGATTCAGAAGTTACTATTACTTTGCCATCATTTACTTACTTGTGGTATTGCAGACTATGCTTGTGGTATTGCCGAACACGTGGGGTAATTAAACACAACGAAAATTAAATTTAGCATATTGTTACAAAAATGGAAACGGTGTTATCGTTTAAAATTAAAATAGTAAACAAAAGCTACAAAACAAAGGACTTGTTTACATGATCAATGAATAAACAAAAATATAGCAAGAACATCAGTAAAAAAGGGCTTAAACAAGTAAACAAGAATCGACAACAGCACTGCAAGGACAAACGTGAACAAAATACTCAAACAATAATAACGTAAACAACATGTTTACATTTATGGAGATTTCGCAGAGGCAACCATTCTTCTTCAAGATCATTCATCAGACCAGCGATATAAAGGGCAATACAAAGCAGGCAACGGGATCAGAAATAATTCAGTCAATCTTGTGTGAAGGCGCGTTGCGTGTGAGGAGAATAATTGTGGTTTGAAGAACTCCGTTGTAAATATACTAACAATTGCTCGTTAGTGTACGCGGAAGAGTATAAAGAAAGGTAACAAATAAATCAAATTGTTTTTGTTTGACTCAAGTTGCCAAAGGTGGCACACGGGATTGTGCGTACAATAAAGAATTGATTTAAAACTAAACACAAACTTTAAATTATTTGTAATCTACGAACTCATATTTTAACCTTTTTTAAAAGGGTAAAAGCGTAACAATATGCGAGACAATAGTGTTGACGAAGATACACCAAAGGCTTTTGGCAGAAGTCAATAAACAAGAAGTATCAGAAATTAAAGATACGATAACCTAACAGCAAAATGGTGCCCAAGTCTTTAATATCTGGAATTAAAGGTATCTCTATACCATTTCACCTTCATCACCTTCATTCACCTTTTCTTAAATTGGGCCATACATTGCGAATGTTTTTTCTGTTTTAGAAAATTTGATAGCTAGATACAAGAAATATTATAAAAATTAATTCGATAATCTTTTAAAAATGGTTGAGTATTCTCTATGGGTTATCATATTTTGACATAATTTGGAGAGTACTGGTCTTCAGAAATCGGTATGGCATAGCTTGCATATCCAAAGTTTTGTCAAGGTCTTGGTTTAAGAATTACGTAGAACCCTACATTTTTGCAGCAATGAAGACGTTCAAGATGCTCTTAAAAACACCAAACAACAATCTGTCGATGAGCACATCATAAAACTTAAAAGACACAATGTAATGAGTACTGATTACTTATCTGAATTTAATATGTATACAGATGAACAAACCACCAGCTGCCACCAAAATTTCATAACAACTACTTCGTTTTATTAGTACCTAAAATACTAGAAGCGATTACCTTTCTCTTAATTTTAACTAATGAAAAAATTTAAATAAAATGTATCCCTTAACAACCATGGGGACATATGTATATTACCCAAGAAAAAACGTACAAGCCACTATTAGTTTCGGTAACTTGGTTTTAGTATATGCCTTTTGGGCATCTCATGAATCATTCCAAATAGACAAAATGATAACTTTGCCTATCATAATCTTGTGGTCATGGAATACATATATATAATTTATAATTTTGAAATTTATATAAATGGCTCGGGCTATCAAATAGCATGACTACCGCTAATATATTGGTTATGTAGGGTTTTTCTTTGGTCCACAGTTTGCAAAATTTTACTTATTTTTTTGTTTGTGTTTTATTGTTCCAATATTGACAAAAGTTTAGTTTTTTTTGGTTCATTTGTTCTTTAATTATCCATTTATTTTTCTACTTACATTTTTTCTTAAATTTATATTCTTTATTGGAAAAACAGTTCACAAAAGTTTTGAGTTTAATTGGCCGCAAGATAGGGTATTTTTGTTGTTCTATTATTAATCTTTATTTATTTATTTTTTTAATTTTCTTACAGTTTTTATTTGGTGCTTTTTTATTTCCCACTAAGTTGACATATTTTAAAGAGGATTTTATATTTCAAACTTTGGAAAGACATATTAAAAAAATTGTACATTTAAATAGTCAACAAAGCGGTTCTAATTTTTTGCCATTTTTTATTTTGTCTTGCTCTCTCCTTCCTTTTTTATATGGAATTCTATTCCTAAGGGTTGTTGATTGCTGTAATTCAAGAGCCATACAGTTTCAGGTGACGGTTACACACATTTTTTCTCTTTTGCTAATTTAACTTTTAATAATTAAATTTTCACGTAATTACAATAATTTCCAAGACTGAGCTTAACGACAACAGATGTTCATACCTTTTTTCTAAATATCTTTATATTATATTTGATATCTCTTTCCTATATTTTTACCATATGTATATACATGAACATGTCTATGTATAAAAAGTTGTCTTACGTTCGTCACTTTAATTAATCGAGAATCAAACACAATATATTTGTTCACTGGTATGCTTTTGCCACATAAAATGAATGAATTCTTTTAGATTTTCCTATTGAGACGTAGATTTTATTGCGTTAAAGCTTATATGTTTATTGGTTACATTGTTAACGTTCTGTGTTTTACATACATACTTGGTCATTGCAACCCTTCAGTCAGGATTACGGCCTAGTTTCTCACACCGCTTATGTTGTGTGTGTTAATTTTACACATGAGTGGTGGGACCTACAGTTTAAAGTCGCCTCCGAACGACAGATTTTTGAGAAACTTTTCATGGCAATTTTATTTACTCTCAGAGTTTTTGCCAGAAATCTGCTGAGCTGGAGTCGCCGAAGAAATAGGCTGACTTCATAAACGCAGTCTGCAATGCAACACTGCAAAGGAATTCATTTACAAGGCAAAGGAATGTTTTATTGCAACACTGCTTTGTCAAATAATGATATGACATTTTAATACATTTATGAACGCGAAAACTTTTGATCCTTGTATGACTTAAAATGAATATTCAGAAAAAATGCGGTTTCGATTAGGTTGAAAACCGCTTTCGATTTGACTGATAATAGAAATTCAAGCAGCACTTAAATGAAAAATATTTTAAACAAAAGAAAGCGTCGTTGTATAGCATTATTAACTAGCCAAGATTCAAAGAGAAAAATTCCTAAAACTTAAAATTTTTGTAAAATTATTGCAAGCATGTCGTGTTTTATTCTCATTTTCGAATGAACAAAAGTACATTTCAGGGATTTAATTACCAAATGGAATAATTTGATAAATTTTGATTCTTTTGTATGTTCCCATTATATTTACAAAACATCTTGTTGTTTCATCTTTGGTAAATAGAAAACTTCTATTAATTTTCTTAATATTCCGCATTACTTTTTCCCAAATTTAGTTTCTTTTCTTTTACGCTATGAAATCTGGCTCATGCCTCAAACGCACTTCTATGAGTAGTTTTTTCCTTTCTACCACAAAATTTTTGCCGCCTATAAATGTAAATATTTACAAAGAATCACAAATAAAAACCATGCACGAAATTGACAAAAAAATGCGCACTGAAAAGCATTGCTATGCAATAAAGAACATAAGGCATTGCCAAAACAAATTTTACTGCTTTTATGAACACTATGCATTGTAAGGTTACATTGCAAACTGCCTTTATGAAGTCAGCCATACTTTTTGTATTTCTTTTTTCTTTTGATGTCTGGCCAGAGGCTCGAACCCTGGCTTTACGTCTAATAAGCCAACACACTACCTACTAGAACTAGAACCACATTCTGTGTTTTGACATTCTTTATTCATGATTTTATTATCATTCATTTAAAGGCTCAACGATATTTGCTCAAAACTGATGCTTAAGGTCGGTTAATCATATGATTTATAGATGAAATACTGTGACTAAATGATGGAAAATATTTTCCATCGAATGCCTTAATTTTGAATGTTCGATAGAACACTGCCATAATTACGTTCTCGTATACCAAGCAGGTGAAGATAATTTTCACAATATTTCAAAAACTACTTACAAGATTTGAATAAAGTAAAATTGTTTTACTTTATTATTATAGTGTTTATAATAACTGTAAAGTTTAACTTATTTTTTATATAAAAAACTCGAAAAACAATTCAAAATGTTATATCAAAAAAGTCTCCTTACATCTTATGTAGAGACCAATGTACCCTTCTCTAACATATTAATTTTTTTAGTTTTCTTTTTTCGCAAAATCCAAGAATTCTACGTTATTAATAGTTATTCTGTTTGATGGAACATAAAAAATAACGTTTCTTTAGAATGTGATCATAATTTTTTCTACCGTACAATCGTTCGATCAAAAGATTATGTATTGAGGACATATTATATTATTGAGGACACAATAAATAAGACAATGTAATGATTATTACTTCGGACAGGTCAATGATTCTAAATATACTTCCGCTAATGCGTTAATGTGATTTTATCTACGAAAGTTCCCAGAGTGGACTTCCACAAAGTCCTCGTACTACTCCAGTGTGATTTTGAAGATCCCAGTTGCGTTGTCAATAAATCTCAAACAAAGGTTAGGTTAGGTTAGAGGACGTGTACTTGTCAATTAAGACAAGTACGACCCGGTGGTCGAATTGACCCATTGTACAACGTCCTAGTTTCTCACACCACGTATGTTGTGTGTGTTAATTTTATACATGAGTGGTGGAACCTACAGTTTAAAGTCGACTCCGAACGAGATATTTTTGAGAAACTTTTTCATGGCAATTTTATTTACTCTCAGAGTTTTTGCCAGGAATCTGCTGATAGGAAGTCGCCGAAGAAATACTTTTTGTATTTTGTCTTTGGCCTGGGGCTCGAACCCTGGTTTTGCTACTACGGCGACTTCAATCTCAAACAAAAGACAAATGAAAAACTTATGAGAAAGTTGTAGGAAATATCAACAGAAAACATAAAAAAGTTAGGTATTTTCAATGCTAAATAGATTAAGTAGAGTGCTTGAGCTCAGTGAGTACTCAACAAAATATCGCATAATATTTCAATAGATTGAGAATTTGAATTTTAAATTTACTTTATTTTCGTCCTATATACACTTTCACTGCACAGAAATATAAAGCCTTGAGAAAGTTTTCCTTACTTTTGTTTTGTTTTGTGGAATAGATAAAGAATTTTTTTGTTTCACTATAAAATAGAAATAAATTAGAGAAATTGGTATAAAAAATATCATACAAACTTTTACATATTATCGCTTAAAATCCATAAAATTCCTTACATATACATATTAGGGTAGCAAGACTTATGCCGTGCACTGTAATTTGGTATTAAATAGAAATATAATAACGAAACACAAAATTGTTCAGCGAATGGATAGATGTTTGGAAACAAAGAAGAAAGCATTCTATAGTTTAACTTAAAAAAAAAACGATCACAAAATGGTATGTTTGTTGTTGCATTCACTGAGTTCTTCCTTAAAATTTAATTCCTGTGGTCAGATTGACAACAAACTAGTTTTCTCGCCAACCGGCTTTAATTCAGTGGGTAAAGAGTGATGTACCCGACATTTGTGGTTTCATGGAAAAATCTGCTCTTTTATGCCTGGGTATTCCGTGTGGTTTGTTGCTGGCAGTCATTTTGGTAGATCAGGGTAATTTTGTTCTTGTTTTTCACGACTATGCAAGTGTGTGTAAGGCTTTTACTCATTTCCAGCTGGCTCAGTGGTTTGTTTTTTCATTCGTTTCACTATTTCAACACTCATTGGCCACGTTCTATCACAAGGATATATATTTTTTGTTCTCTTGTCATCATTCCGGCATAAATTCTTTTTTATTATGGAAAGGATTTTAATCTTCCTTTAATAGTAGTTTTTTTACCAGTAATCCCAACAACAGTTTATTTATACTCTTTTCTCGCGACATTATTTGTGTCTCATTTTTTTTTTGAAAATATAATGACGACAATGAACAAATTCTCAAGCATGCATGTAATTTCATATTTGTTTATGTAGCTGCTGTAACAGATGTTCCAGTACGTGAAAAACAAACGAACCAAAGTCAACGTCTGCAACAACATTGGTATGTATGGTATTATATTTAGTTTTTTGTGGTATTATGGAACCATTATACACACTCGTACTTAACTGAAAACATACTAAAACGCGAAAAAACTGTGACAGACCAAAGCGCCTTAAATCTATTTTCTCGTTAGTTATAGGAATTTAATAGGGTCTAAGAAATTCTGTAGTATCATTGGCTTCTGCTCAAATTTGTTTACTTTTTAATACTGTAGATCAATGAAGTCAATTGAATATGATCAATTCTTTATAACAAATCGTTAACTCGTAATTATTACACAAAATTTTACTTTAAATTTCATAGGGTAGTACAAGATTTACTTGAAATGTTGCAATAAGTGTTTGTATTTAAAATTCTTTAAGGTTAACATACGAGTATAAGAGAACATAAACAATAACGATTAGTTTTTTAATAAATGCTATGCAGTGTTGGACATATAATTTAAACATAAATATGATATGTATCTCATTTTTTATAAGTTTTCTTGATATTTGAACAGGACTTTTTTACTAGAAAGATAAGTTTGATCTCTTTTACACTTGATTTCATATTTATTTTTCTTTTCTATTCAGTTATCTTTCAAAATAATTCATTATTTGGTGAAAGTGTTGCTTTACAAGTGGACACATAATTAACCCTTTGCGACCGTATGTCTGCTCTCAGCCACAAAAGCTTTTTTACCGATCTAGTCGTATGTCTGCTCTCAATCGATAAGATTTTGAAATTTGTTGAAATCGAATGATATTTTATAAGTTGTGCTTAACTTAGATTTGGCGATCTCGCTTCTTACAATATTCCAAAATAATGCTCTAATAAAATGGCAAAAAGAAATTTACTGAAAGAAGTGTTCCGTGAACTTAAAAGTAGCGATGACGAATTTTATTTTGACTCTTTCAACACTGACTTTTTCCTTCACAATTTTGCATACTGTGTATTACTGTTTTTTCAACGAAAATTAATTCCGACCAGCATGACACCCATATATAAAATTAATGCGGTCGCAAAGGGTTAAAACATTTTTAATTATATTACTTTAACGATGTATTTTGAATGTCTGATTTCACGTTTACGATTTTGAAATATTTTTCAAAGTGTGTTTTAAATTAAATTTTAATTACAAGGAGTGATAAAAAGGGCTAAGTCGTTTCGAAGAAGAAGTACTCATCCTCATACAAGCCGAGTAGACGATAACTAAACCTTTCCAGTGGATTGGTGGGTTTGGGGGAACAACTTTTAATAATTATCATCATTATAATATAATGCAATGAAACATTTTCAGCACGATTGGAAGCTCGAGTAATGTACGCACAGCTCTCAAACTCCGTAAAACAACAGCCAGGGAGAGTGCGCAAGTCATAAGAGCCCCTAAAGCTGATATACTTAAATCATATCATATATGTATATTAATATATACTAAATACATAATAATACAATAATAACTACTAAACAAACGGCTTAATGAAGCTTACATGGGTCCGACACACAGAAAAACCATTCGTTAAAAAATTTTTAAATCCAGATTGGATTTTGCCAAAAAAAATAAAGAAACAAAAGAGTTTTTGGAAAAATATTTTATCAGACGACGAATCCAAGTTTTGAAGTTAATTATGGCGTCCAGCTATCCAACAGTTAACGACATCTTAAGTCCAGATATACCATCTAAGCAATTAGGTATGAACACCATGCAGCTTCTTCTTGGAAAAATTTATACGAAATACTCTGATACTTTACGGCGTAAAGTTTAAGCAGAGAAAAATATAATGTGGCAAAATCATGCGCACTTTACGACTTGTGAAAAAGTGCTTAGAGCAACAAAACATAAATATTTTATAGCGGTCAGCCCAATTCCCTGATCTTAATCCAATTGAGAACTTGTGTACTGAAGTTGAAAGAGGATGGAACCCAAAAATAATAAGTAATTGTGGGAAAACGAAAAGTTGATGGAGGACTATTCCTCGATGTCTCTTTCGATAATTAGTTCCGAGTTAGCACAAATCGATGTGGAAATGTTGTTCAAAAAACAAATATTGCTGATAAGAAAAAAAAATCAGAAAATTATTGCAATTAAAATGAAAAAAGTAAATTTTTTAATTATGTGACCAACGCAAGAAACGCAAGAACTTGCAGTGAGCAAACATAAAATAATTTTTTGTTTTTAAATTGTTCGTCGATTCAGCGAAGAGTAACCTTACTGTACAAAAATTACCAATAAGGGTTAAAAAATGGGTAGCCAGCGTACTCACTGCAGTCTTTCGTTTCCAATTAACCCATTTTGTTGAAGTCACTATATAATGTAGAGATAATATAGACTAAACATACTCTCTTGTGCTTTTATATGCTGAATTAAGCTATAAAAGGTAAATCAGCATTATTAGGCTATTTTCAAATGGTTTGTATTAAATAATGAGATGTATTTAATTTTTCTTGATTTCCTAGAAGTTGAAATATTTATATTTAGAAGAGGGTTAAGCACTAAATAAATATAATATTTTGCTAGTCATGAAGAAGACAAGAAAACCAAATTAATGGCACTTACGGAAGCTACCCTTATTTAATCAAAAAGGGGAAATTAACATGAATTATGGCGTACTTTGCAAAATAGGCTTCTCACAGAGATATATCAGCTGCACTTAGGACATAATTAGTTCTTTTAGTATGAACACAAAATAAATCTTAAATTTTATCATATTAACTTAATGATATAAATAAACTAAAATTTTTGAAAAAGTATAAGTTAAACAGTTGTCATAAAATTTTGACGTGGCATTTGGCTCTAATTTTTTAAAAACAAGAAACACCCAATCACTCCAATTTTTCAAAAAGCAATAAAAAAAATGCCGCCTTTAAATGCTTTTGGTTGTTCTTCAAAGAAATAACGAAAAATAGTCTTTACTCATGACTTTTTGTATTCAATTGCTATGTATACGAACCAACTGAGTCTTGAAAGATTTAAGATTTACATGCCGATGTAAAAATTTTATTGCAATGTTAGCTCGTTCGGCGACATTTGTTTCAGGTGAGCGAAGATATTTTAATTTGAATGACCCGTGATGTAGTGAAATTTACTTTTATACATCCAGAAAGGATTCGAATGAAATTTTTTAATCTGATTTATTTACGTATAAATTTTATAGTCTTGCACCTATGATTTTTTCCCTATTGCACCCTTAGACCGCAAACTTCTATCCCGAATATTGATAAGTCATTAGTTGACATTTATGCAGTCTGCTTTGCTATGCCAGCATAGATGAATATAGTTCTCAACAAAACGTACAAATAATGAAATTGTTTGATCGAAATGAGCACTCATCTTACATCACTATAGTTGTTCCATACAGCAAGACTATTCGCATCGTGGTGGATAAATTTGAGTTGACCGGTTCAGCATACAACTGAACAGCAATTTCGGCGAAACGCATGATCTACTGAACAATTCACCGCTGTCTGTATAGGAGCATCCGAGGCAGTCGCTTTCGCATCACTTGAAAAAGCTCGGTCTTTCGTAATAATTGTCTATCAACTTCGTTTGGCCTGAATTGGACGACTCCAAAGGATTTCCTTAAAATGCCGTTAATTGTGTCAAATCCGACAAAACCCAATTTATGCGCCAGAGTTATGGAAAATTAGACATTTCTGGAAAGAACTACCGGACATTTGATTTGATGTTATATTAAACTCATAATGACATCAATTGGTCTTTCGAACGAATAAAAAATTTTTGATTGTATCACACACTTTTTTATTTAGATTTAATGATAGGAAGTGCTTAATGAAATGCCCGATATAAGAAAAGCTTAACCAATTGATTTAACCTGTTTCTAATTTTATTTGTTCCCACTTTTACGTTAAAATCCGAACGAGATGTTATGTTTAAGTATTTAACATGTATGATGTGGAATTGTTTTATCATTAATTCAATAAGCAGAACAAGACTCTATGGGGAATCAGAGTTGTATGTGGGTACTTTTGTTCGTTGAACTTCGCGCTCCACTGCTTTCACTATATCTCTTAAAAAATGCTTGATATATCAAGTACTGTAAGCAAACAAGCAGGCTTTCATCAGTTAATGTTAAGTTATGACCAAATAGGCTTAACGTGTGTCAAATTATCGGTAGATATCTCTTAAATCTAAGATCTCTAATAACAGTTTAAAACAAAAACGAAACCGTAATGTTGGTATATGTATATATATGCATATATATAGAGTTTCTATTATAGAAAATACAATGCGTCGCAGAATGCTGAAACTATTTGTGAAATGGGTTGATTTTTAAGTTCGATGTTAAACGCATATTCCGCTCTATTCGATCAATCAATAAAAAGAATATAGAATAATGGAAAAAATGAGGAAAGACCTACACATAAACACCGCTAAGGAACATCACCAAACAAATATCAACAATTTAAATTAACGTGAACACACAAACAAAGTGGGTGTATGGATGCCATAAAAATTTACAAAGAAAAAATTAATAAACCGAATTTCCATTTACTAAAACAGTATAAAATAATATCATATCTGAATAATAACAATAATGCATGAAAATGACGAGGTAAGGTGAAAATTCCCGGATTGACACCAAGCAAGTTACTATTGTCCATTGTGAGCTGTCGTCATCTGGTCAAAAGCAAGCAATTCTGTTTACGATCAGCATGAATAGCTTTACTTCTAAATTAGCAAAATGTTGTTGATTAAAACGGTACATATTTCGTTTAATGAAAGACGCTTCAAATTCGTTACCAAAAACCAGTATAAAAGAAGTTCCTGAGTATTATCATGGAGAACATCGGTATTGATTACGTGAAGCTAGCGTAAAAAATCTGCTGCCCTACGTAAACACTTTTTGTAATTTGAGATAAATTTTATAGAAAACTTGAGACGCATCTATAAAAATGCGCAAAACAATTCTCTTCATCGAAAGTTTTTAAAGGCCAGGGGTAATTCCACTCTACTGATAGATGTATTTGGGTTAAAAACATTTTTTGATTGGATAATGTACAGCAGCTTTCCATACCAGGGTTTACAGAGTTTATTGTAGCATACTATAACGAGTAATTTATTTAGGAGCTGTATCTAAACTTTCCAAGCACATGTTCTCTTTTTGCACCTTGGGGAACAAATTTTACTACCAACGAGGATACTTCGGAGATATTTGAATCAATTCTTATACTGCCTTAATCACTACCACCTTACCAGTATCTTTGACGTGGAATTGGAAAGGGCTTGAAGCCTTCTAGATTCTTTTGGAATTAGTTCTTCTAAAAGTACGGCTGTGTCTTCGATCGCCTATTGGTTTTTGTCCTCTAGTAGCACGCCGGAGAGTGAGACCTAGTGCCACCACACAACTACTCAGTGTTTTAGTTCCAAGAATCTGACACTGCAGTCAATGTTAACCACCCGTACCCGCCGTACTCACCCGTATACTTTAGCATTTTACACCTATTACCAATGGTTTTATAAACAGCCGCTCTTTCAGAGACAGAACTAGGCCTTCAGCCACTTATTACGAATACAGACGCTAATGGATTTACGGTAATGGAAAAGCCCACATAATTTGATAGGTCGCTTTCACTTAGTCTTGCTAATAATAAGTACATAACTATTAATAGTTCTTTATTTTATCATTAGGTTGCAATAACGAAAAGAAGTTAAATGTGACTTTAAAGTTCACTTCAGCTAAACTAAACCCAACTTTAATGGAAAGTTGTAATAATGGCCATAAATAGTTTAAAATTGTTCACTTAAAATGTTGAGTTTGATGTTTGGTATTTAAAGAATATTAAAAAATAGCTTGTTTTGAGAATTCAGAGAAATCGAAAAATACGCAAATTTATTACATTTTAATTTGCACCTTTACTTGTATAAATTTGTAAATGTATTCATAGACAAAACTTAAGACCTTTTCAAAAACAAAAGAAACCCGATTGTTTTGTTTGACAACATAAAACTCTTTAATAATTCATAGACTTTGTCGAAGACATCATTTTATTTTCGGTTGTATTTTTCATTGCTTTCTCTATTTCGTAAAGCCCTTATTATTATTCAGGGTGTGTTGAAGACCCTTAAAGTAACACGTTATTGTAGCATTATGTTTTGACATATGACAACTTGGTCAACATAGGAACCCTTTTCGGGCATACTGTTATTCACTCACATAGAGAAGAGGCTTAATAACAAAAGCAAGTGTATGCTGGGTATAGGTCATGTTACAGAATTTGTCTGCTTTTGCATGAAATTTTTTTATTTGTGATATTTTCTTTTATTTATCTTTTATTGTCCATACTTTCACATACATTTGAAAGAAAATTCAAATGAGAATCAACACAGAAATGAAAACAAATGGATGGATCGTATTTAAATATAAATTGTTAACAAATATTTACATATGATAATATGAACTAAATTTTACGTTGTTTTGTTTATAATATTTATTGTACATTAACAGTATAATTGGACTTGGTGATGATTTCGATTATGATAACAATTCTCAGACAATGGTAATGAATATATTACTGATGAGGGCAATTATGGAGATGAGATACAAAAGTGTTTTGCCACTTAATCTGGTGTATTTTACCCTAATCTCTTTGTAGTTATTTATATTTCTACAATACCAGTTTAAATTAAAAGTTTCGACTTTATTATTATTTTACATAGAAAAAATTAGTAAATTTAAATTATATTTAATTTTTAATGAATTAACTTTTAATGTTTAAATACCAAGAAATATTTGAATTCGTAAGTTTTTATGAATAATTAGATAAGGTTTTCGATTTTTATTACAATTAGCGCATATGGTAGTGTACGTATTATGAAAATTTTTGAAAAAAATGTAATCGCTTACGGCATTTTTGGAGTGAAATGTCCACATCTAGTTTTTGGAATGATATAGTTATTGAACCAAATATACATGATAATATATTACTATACTGTCGTGAAGAGAAGCAATAGTACTGCGACCACGCGATATACTGTTACTCCCCTAAACTTTTGGTATCTTCTCTAAGCCTATTACCTTGACGAACTTCAGGATTCTATTCGGTGTTTAGAATTGTAATTCCCTGCGCAGCAACTGATATTCTTCCACGTGTTTTCTCCTATGACGCAATTGTTACTCACAGGTTCCAAGGATGTATTCTGATGGCTCATTTTCTTCATTACAAAATCTACAGGTTGGGCTAGATTCGATCCCTATGCTGCGAAAGTGTACTTTGAGTTTAAGTGCCTTGTCAAAAGCCAGTTTCTAACCTCAGAATATTAATGTATAGTTTGATGCATAAGTTTTGACTGCCTCAGAGCTATTTGTTAAGTATTACTTTGCAGATATCTCCCCCACTCCATAGGATGGTTCCAGGCCCTTGATCGGTATAGGAAATATCTTCTATCTGTTTATTGTCGCGATTTCTCACATGGTCTGGAAATGTTCTACTTTTCCTACCTAACTGCTTGAGCTTCGCCAGACATAACATAATTGGTCAGGATTATGTCCTAGCTTCTCACACCACTTATGTTGTGTGTGTTAATTTTATACATGAGTGATGGGACCTACAGTTTAATGTCGACTCCGAATGACAGATTTTTTGAAAAACATTTCATGGCAATTTTATTTACTTTCAGCGATTTTGGCAGAAATATGTGAGAAGAAATCGCAGAAGAAATATTTTTTCATATTTCGTTTTGTTGAAAATGTCTGACTTAAGGCTTGATCCATGGTCTCACGTCTACCTATTAAACTAAGGCAGACTCCAGACAGTCCCATACTGTCCTCAAAATCAAAAAAATAAGAACCAATTTTCGTTGTTGAGAAGTTCGTTTTGTTTCGAAAAGATGAAATATTTTAAAAAACTAATATAATATGGTGTTCAGATATGCACCATTATTGCGTAAATTGCAATAAACGCTGTTATTGAGCTCAATATTTCATACAGTGGGACCTCGATTTTCCGTGATGGTCGGGACCGGAAGCATTCTGTATAATCGATTTTCCCGGTTAATTGAGTAACAATTTTGGCTAGTTTTTTAATAGATATTTTTATTAATTAATTAATGAATATGTACATATTTATATAAAAACTAAATAATTCAAGGATTTTATATACATACTTGTTTCAAAAATATAAAAAACAGTTCTCAAATTCCTAAATTAAACTAAACAGGTTTACATGTACGCTTCTGACTCATCGTATACTAAAGAGGAAACTCCCCTTTTTCGCTTGTTTGTCCAAAATAATAGAAAAAATTTTTTGCTTATAATCACGGATAATAGAGGTAATCACGGTTAAACGATACAGAAAAATTTAAGTCGATCCAAAATAAAATTAAGTCGATGCAAAAAATGTTCTTTTTCCATCCCGGATAATTGATGTTGGCGGATAATCAAGGTTTTACTGTATAAAATTTCAATTAATTATTGCTCAATAAATACGCAAATTGTTATAATATTGAGTAAAACTTAAAATGCAGCACTGTCATAAGTGTGCTTAGTGAGCATATTACAATTAACCGAACACTTTCTGCTGATATTTGACAACTCAAATGTCAACAACGATAAACAAAAAAACAAAACAAAATAAAAAAATTTTGTTGAAACAACCAGCTGTTTTGTTTACCAGCTGACGAATGAATATTGAATAAGCTGAACTGCGATTATTATTATGACTGAACACTTAAAATATTATACTCAATTAATTAATTAATATTGACTCAATAAAAGTGCATATCTGAACATAGTTTAACGATTTGTATTTAATTTAAATTATTTTATTCAGCAACATGAATAAAATCTCTCCACAAAACTTCATTTCTTTAAATTTAACTTTTCTTATTCTGTTATTATGTGATTGAATTAATGCCTGTGCTACAATTAATAATGATCCAAAGACGACTGAAATTGCTATTGAAACTACTGTCAGAATATTTAACGGTAGAAATTTCCTGTGATACCCATGCTGTTCGGCTGCCATATTGTTGTTATTTCGCTTGTGAATTTAAATTGAAACATCGGTACTGGTGGCTAAACTGGTATTGGCGGCAATACCAAAACAGCAGCAGTTGTAGTCACCAGCACACAAGTGGTTGGAAAATTCGTTCACTTTAAAATCAACTATTTTTGTTGTGGCTGTATATGTTATTTCGCAATTTATGGTCGTTTAAATGCAGTACGTCGTCTTTGAATTGCTTCTGCTATAATAGAAGAGATGGTACAAACAATTTGACTTCAATTCGGGTAAATTGTGAGCTGACCATAATTATGTGGAATATTCTGTCACACACAAGCATGTAAAAAATCATTTGTTGCTGTTTGTGTAGTAAATGAATTTTTGTGATGAGAAAGGGCTCATAGTCGAATTATTATTCTGCAATATTTATTTATTTAGCCGTTATATTTAGCGAAAGGGAGAAAACGGGAAATTAAATAAATTAAATGCATCTCAAAATATTTTTAATTTGCAATGTTTCTGTTGTTTTAATTCACATATTAATTGAGAAATAAATAAAATTAAATTTAATCTAAATGTATAAATTAATCAAGATCTTTGATAATCTATTGACAGTCACGTTAATAGAAATAATTGAAATTTTTAGTCAAGACAATAACTTTAAATAGTTATTTAAAATAAAGATTGCCACTAAGTGTAAAAGTATTTAGTGATTTTTCACATTGGCCTTAATAACTTGATGGGAACTTGTGATGTGTTTACACATCACACTTGCCGGCCAAATGACTAGTCATATTCTGGTGGGGTCACAACCGAATTCAGTTGCCGTCACTTTTTTGCCACTGGTATGCTTGACGCACTCCTCCTTCACTTTATCTCTCACAGTTCTTGAATGTATCATCAGCTTTAGTTTTACAACGAGCTAGTAAAAAGATTTATTAAAGACTGGTCAGATGATTCGCACAGAAAAGATACTTACATTTCCAAACACTTCTTGGTATACTGCACTTCGATTTCTTGCTTCATTATATTCTTTATTTTAAATTTTTTTTAAATTTTTATTTTAATTTATAAATATTATCTCTTGTTTATTCTAAAGTTTTAAAATTGTTAACACTTTTAAAACATTTTGTTACAACACACGATTATTATACAATTTTAAAATTTGTTTTAAATGATTTTGTTTTTTTTTTTTTTTTGAAGATATTGTCAAAAATATATTTGATGCCATCAAGTCTGATAATCAAAAGACCGGTCATTTTGCAGTCACTATTGACGTATCAAAAGACCGTTCGTTTTGCCGTCACTAATGATGTGTTGTTGGAAATGCAACTCTATAGCTGAAAACTACTATAAAATGCTATGTCTATATTTGTAAGTGAATCTTGTATGTGTTAGTTTCGGTCATTCATTTTTTGTAGGGCACTCAGCCACGCTATAGATTAGTGTATACACTGGCGAGCAAAAATGGACACATAATATTAACAAAATATTTTAAATCCAATATTTTTTGTATTTATTGCAGTAAGTAAGAAATTGCATATAAAAAATTTCAGACGTTGAAATG
The DNA here is from genome assembly GCA_958299815.1 of Sarcophaga carnaria. Classification (NCBI taxonomy): domain Eukaryota; kingdom Metazoa; phylum Arthropoda; class Insecta; order Diptera; family Sarcophagidae; genus Sarcophaga; species Sarcophaga carnaria. Next base: position 69,109,739 of record OY283153.1, on the reverse strand, counting down.
GCCAGCACAAAGTCCGGATTTAAATCCGATCGAGAATTTGTGGGCAATGGTAAAACGAAAATTGGCACAGTATAAAAACCCTCCAAATAACCTTAACGAATTGTGGCTAAGAATTGAGGCAGAGTGGCAAAGTATAAACAGCGAAACCATCAAAAAACTGGTAGAAAGCTTACCAAAACGCATTAAATCAGTAATAAATAATAAAGGATTATGGACAAAATACTGAATTTTTCATTTGAAACGAAACGAGCAAAATTGGGTAAATGCTACTAACTAATATTTAAGCTGTATTTTTTATTTAAAGGAAATAATATTACTGATAAGTTTTTGTTTTAATTAGAGGATAGTCTAAATAAATGTTTAACATATGGATTGTTTTTTTTATTTTAATAAATAAAGTACAAATATAAATTTTATATTTTTTTTTAATATTATGTAGCCATTTTTGCTCGCTAGTGTATGTACATATACAATAACTATTCGCTATAAGTTTATATATTTCGAATTTATATATTTATTTATTTTGAATCGAATAGATTTTGTACACTATTTTATGTAATAATTTAATCTTTAATTATCATTCTTAACAATTACGTACACAAACTTGGATTCGTTTTTTCCAACCTCAAAACTCCTCAAATTATTTTCTTGTGCTTGTACATGGTCATAAATCAGAAGACATCCTACATATTATATTTACATTAATGCATTGTGCTGGGGTCATAGCGGCTAGGGCTTGATGACACAGAATCAAATTCACACATATTTTTTTACTCCAAGAGTATATGTTGTTTTATAAACATATGCTAGACTTAAGAAAATACAGTACTTGACAAAACAATAGAATCTTTTTCAAAAATTCTTATATGTGTTCTAATAAGGCGAAAATTTAAAAATCTTCTTGATAAATTGCTAAAACATTTGTGCAGTTTATTGATGCACACTGTTATTAACAGTCATTAATTTTAAAAATATTGAATAACTAACCAATTTAGAAATTAAAAAAAAAAATAAATAAAAAAATGAAAACTATTAAAATTTTTCGGTTCTGACTATTGTTTTTTATTTCCCCGACTTTTTCCATTCCCGGGAAAGCGGGAGAAATAAAGCCTTTTTCTGGAAGCCCGGAAATTCACAGGACGTATTGTATCTACCTAATATGCTAATCTGCTGTGCAGATAACTTTCTTTACCTTACCAGAACAATGACGGTCAAATGGCTAGTCACTTGCCTACCAAATTGATTCATACTTTTACTTAAAAATTTATTTTTTTTAAAAGCATTTTATTTTCATTAAATAAAATTTTAATACATAATTAAATACTGTCAATAGTTAACATTTTGATATCTGAATAAAAATTTCATATAAATATCATCATTTGATTCACACGGAAAAGATACTTACATTTCCAAACACTTAATTAATATTGTTTTTTTTATTAATTTCTTTCAAAGTTTAAAAATGTTAGAACTTAAAACTTTCATTTTAAAATTTGTCACAAGTGAAATTTTTTCTTTTGAAAGCTATTGTCAAAAATATATTTGACGCCATCAAGTCTTCTAATCAAAGACCGTTCTTTCTACCGTCACTAATGATGTATCCAAAGACCGAACATTTTACAGTCACCATTGATGTGCCAAACGACCGGTCATTTTACCGTCACTAATAATATATTGTTGGAAATGCAACTCTATAAAATGTTATGTATGTATTAGTAAGTGAATTTTGTATGTGTTAGTTTCGGTCTACCATTTCTTGTAGGGTATGTTCTTTATAGAAATGAAATGCATAGGTTTTCAATTTATAATCAAATAAGCACCAAATACTTGAAATGGCTGACCAATCTTGTAAATGATATTTTTGGTGCAATAAATTTCGTTATTGTTGTTCCAATAATTAAAAAGATTTGACTATTTGCTAAAATACAGACAATTAATAGTTCTCCATTATTTATTCACTAACTCTACAGCAATAATTACTAGAGAGGAAACATATTCATTATCAAACTCACTATCTGGTAATCGGTAATAGAAAGAAGAGTATCATATATCATTAGTTATTAAAATTTATTTATAAATATACAGTGATGTGAATAATAATAACAACGTCAGTTACGGATTTGATGAGAATGCAAATAAAATATTTTATTACCGCCGTCATGCTTTACCGTCTTAAGAGTAATTTTTGCCAATAATCATAGTGTTGAGCCACCATTAACATAGCAAAGGATGGCTAAGTCTCTGCAAAATACAGTTTACTCTAGAACAACATTAAGACTTAAATTAGTGCAAATGTGTTACATATCATATTATAATTTTTTATAATTATTTTAAGAACAAAATGGTGTGTCCTTGTTGATTCACAGGGCGAATTTCTATTTTATTTTAATAAAAAATATATATAATGAAAAAAAAATTATTTATAAACTCTCAATGAAATTTGTTTATGTGATGTATAAGTTGAGGATAAGTGCAGTTACTTATGAAGTATTATTTCTCATTTGAGTTACTTTCTCATCAAATCTCTAAGTATGACTTTGGTGTCTTTTATTTTTTACTTTACTGTTTGTGCAAAAATAAAATACGTATACTGCTTCCTTTTGGACCAATAGCTTTTTCTTGTACGTCGATTTTTTTGTATACCTTCATACTATGCCTTTCTGTTAGAAAGAACAATAGGGAATACATTTTATTTTCTATTTATTTTATTTTATTTTATTTTTGTTCGATATTTTATATGGCGATAGTGTATAAAAATGATCTTAGTTATAGTATAACCTGCGGAAGGAGACATCCGCTGTGTATACACTGATGTGAAAAAAATTAGGACAATATTATATATTTTTGAAAAAGTAAATGTTGTTTATAAGTAACTGCATTTATTATCTGCTTATATATTTTGGTTACTAAATTGCTCATTACAATCCTATAGTCAGTTATACGATCTAGCTTCTCACACATGTTGTGTGTTTTAATTCCACCTATATAAGTAACTGAATCTACAGTTAAAAGTCAAATCGAGAGTTTTTGTCGGCGGTAATATTGTTGTTTGAAAGTAATTTTCCTGATATGGTGGCAGGTGTTTTTGTTGAATGGGAATTAGAGCAGTTGGCAAGCGACCCTAATTTTAATCGGAAAATCAACTTCAAAATGGGAAAATTACGACTTCAACAAAAAAATTGAACTTCTGGGCTGTCGACTTTATCGGTCCATATTTCTTTGATAGCAACATTGGTCAGGTCATCACAGAAAACGGCCTATAAGTCGAAGATTACAAACTTCTTTTGGCCTAAATTGTATGATCTAAACACTAAACAGATTTACTTGTCACACAGCCCATTCCACATTGGATATTATGCCTGAGCGATTTAAGGATGTATGAATTTGCCAACGATTTGACTTTGCTAGACCTTTTGTAGCGGTGTTTTCTTAAGTCGCAAATGTTTGCGGCTGTTTCGCAGTGGTTCTCAAAGTCAATATAACTCATGTCATCGGTCAAGTTACACGTGATTTATATGCCGGAAAATATTGATCAATTGGAATGCGCTCCATTTGGAAAAGTCTGATGATCATTAGAACGATGTTATTTTCCAAACATAATGGCATCAGTAGGTCTCTCAAATGCATGAAAAATGTCGATGATACCTCACTCACCTTGTTTTATTTAAATGCAGGAAACATTTAATGAAAGGCTTGAGCACAGAAATGAATGCATACATGCATTCATCAATAGCATATAAAGTAATACAGCATGAAAAACACTTTGAGGTTTTTCTTCATAACACATAAATTGGAGACATTAAATTTACAGAAATCGTGCAATTCTGATTTTGAATGAAAAGTTATAAAATTTTCTTCAATGCCGTATCAGTGAAGTACGTTAAGTATGTTATTCTAAAAAGTTGTTTAACAAAATTACAAATTTTTACTGCTTAATACGTTGTTTCTGTGTTGATTGGATTATAAAAAACTCTACACATGTACTTATTTCATATGCACGTAGGATGTGTACACAGTAGTGTTTTTCATTTCCCGGACTTATTCATTTCCCGGGAAACCGGGATTGATTTTGAAATTTTTTGGGATCCCGGGAATTCCCGCCTAGAACATAAACCATATATTTACTTTGTTAAGTATGTATTTTTTATAATAAATTCATATTAACGAGATCAAAAACATACAAAAATAACAATAGAAACATATAAAAGGTAAAGATAAAAAAAAATAATTCAATGTATTTTAAAAACTAGTTAAAAATATATACATGAAACATAAAAAAGTATATATCTATTAACATATTTATTTAATACCTTTAAAATGAGTTTTTAGAAAACTCTCTCGCTTTCAACAGATGTTGGCTTAATAGTTAATTTAATTTAAATATTGTTTAAATGTTATTTTTTGCATCGTTTAAAATGTCCTCAAAATTTTTATCATCTAAAATATCATTGTCGTTGCTTTCCATTTCTTCTAATTCTATATTTTTTTTCAGTAAAAAGACGGTTATAAATTTGTTCCGCATATAAAATAATTGAGTGTTTTGTAGCATTCGCAAAAAATTTATTATTTTTATTAAAAATTCCAGGATCTTTCAAGTATGTGGTGAAGGTATACAATTTTATATCCCTTCTTTCTCCAGTTCGGTATATAATAGATTCAAACATTGTCTTTCCTAGTGAAATATTAATTGAAGAAATTTGTTGGCATAAAGTATTCACATTAGCTGTTATAATATTAACTTCTCGACGACATAAAGCTTCAACAGCTAATTTGATTGGGTTTAAAACGTCCAAAAGCTTCTGCAAATTATTTATATTGGATTCCATGCATAGATCACCTATTTCCAAATCAATGAGGCTTTTCTTTATTGCATTTTTATAAGTAAAAGTTTTTCGATCATTGGAACTACAGAATTCCATCAGGTTACTATATCCAATACAATCCAATATTCTATTCGGCCAATACAATATTACAATACTTTTTGTAACCCATTTTTTTGCTGGACTCTTTCTAAACAATTTAATAACACGACGAGTTTGGTCTAATACCAATTTGTAATTAGTATTGATAAATGATAAATGTTGCCAAATAGTAAAAAATTTTAATTCAAAATAATTCACGGGAATTCCCGAACAAATTTCCCGGGATTTCGGGATTGAAAAATTTGCGGAATTCCCGGGAATTCCCGTCCCGGGAATCTGTTGTTAATGGCTTATTACTTGTAGTTAATAGTATTTCATCAATTTCAGTAGAGTATTCAATTAAATTAACTGCGATTAATACGCTTATTCCATTTAATTATTACCACTAAAAAAAAACGTTTTATTATTATGATTTTCCCAGGAGCTAATTTTTTATTTACAATTTTATTTTCCATTTATCTAAAGTCTCAATGTACCATTTATTATTACAAATATGCCAACACTAATAATCGCCTATTTCTTACTACTGTTAATTACATAAATATTAAGCGTAAAAACCATTCAAATTTTTAACTACATTTGGTGCCATTATTTCAACTTGCCGTTAACTAAAGGGAGAATTTTAACGGGCAGATAAATTGTTTTTCGTTATTATGAGTACCCAATAAAATAGAAGTGATCGTTAAGCTAAAGGGAGGATTATCCTACCTTTAACATTTAAAGGTCACTTTAGGTTTGAACTTGCCATATTATATATTATTATTATTATGTCAACTTCAAATTAACACAAAATGAGCAAATACAACAAAGAAACGAACCCCGCAGTTGTCACTGCCTTAAAAAAAACTTGTATAATTGAGCAGTTTTATCGACATTGCTCCGACACTGCCATATTTTTGAAAAATTGTATCTGTAGGTTGTAATAACGAAAATAAGTTAAAGGTAACTTTCCAGTTCCCTTTAGCTGAAGGTACCTTTAACTAACTCCAAGTTTAACGACAAGTTGTAATAATGAAACTTAATGTACCATTTATTATTATAAATATGCCAACGATAATAATCACCTACTTTTTTTTACTACTGTTAATACCATAAATATAAAGCGTAAAAACTATTAAATTTTTCAACTACATTTTGTGACTTTATTTTACTTCGTGAATGTTTTATTATGCTTGCTACCTGAATAAGAGTTCATTGCTTCTGATTGTTTTGCCACTTTGTGGACTTCCTATGGTGTAATTCTTGCTATAACGATAACCGTTGCTACTGAGCCTGAACGATATGCGCAAGCTGTACGTAAGGCAGTTTTTCTTTATGCTAACAATAAAGCTTTTATAATGGCCTAAGCCTGACATTAGGAGATAAATCTTTCGAAGTTGACTCGAATATGTAAATTCTGCGTCTTATTTTTGTTGGACGTTATATCTATATAATTGATATATGTATATAATTAATAATATATATGTATATACAATGACTGGAAGGTTGTAATGACCAACTATGTATACATATACACTGAGCGCCAAAAGTGAGTAAACACCACTAAAATAATTAATTTTCTTAGGATAGCGAGAAAAGTAAATGAGAATAGTCGAAAAACTTTCCAAAAATAAAAACGTTTATTTATTAATTATAAAATGTTAAAACAAAAACAATAATTCATGATAAAGGAATTTTTTTATAAAGGATGTTTTTTATAGAGGTATAGAACTTTAAGTTGGCATTACTTTTCAAGATGGCGACCTATTTAACAGCTGTCAAGTGATTTATTCTCAGTTTGGTTTGGCAATTCATCGTGAATAGACTCACGCCTGAACAATGCTTGCAAATAGTGCAATTTTATTTCGAAAATAATGGTTCTGTGCGGAAAACGTATCGCGCACTACGTCCATTTTATCGTCGACAAAATCGTCCATCAGAGCAGTTAATTCGATTAACCATGGACTGTTTTCGCACCACGTTTACTCTTATTGATAACTCGCATCCCCAGAGACGCTGTACGGTGCGTACAGAAGAAGCTATTGCTGCTGTAGAGCGTACCATTGAGGAAGACCCGAATGAGTCCATCCGCCATCGAGCACAGGAATTGGATCTGTGTCCATCCACTTTATGGAAGATTTTGCGGAAGAATCTTGGTTTGCGTGCTTACAAAATCCAACTCGTGCAAGATTTGAAGCCAAACGATCATCAAGTAAGGCGTAGATTCGTCGAATGGGCCCAAAACGAGATTACCGTTGTTCCCGATTTTCATAAGCGAATTTTGTTTAGCGATGAAGCGCACTTCTGGTTGAATGGCTACGTCAACAAACAAAACTGCCGCATTTGGAGTGAAGGTAATCCTCAAGTGTATGTGGAAACACCGTTACATCCAGAAAAACTGACTGTTTGGTGCGCTTTATGGGCTGGTGGAATCATTGGTCCGTACTTTTTCAAAAACGATGGTGGCCAGAACGTTACAGTCAATGGTGATCGGTATAGAGCCATGATTACTAACTTTTTCATTCCTGAATTGAATAACCATGATGTCCGGGAGATGTGGTTTCAACAAGACGGCGCAACATGTCACACAGCTCGTGCCACAATAGATTTATTGAAAGACACGTTTGGTGACCGCCTAATTTCACGTTTTGAACCTGTGAATTGGCCTCCAAGATCTTGTGATTTAACACCGCTAGACTACTTTCTGTGGGCTATGTAAAGTCATTGGTCTATGCGGTAAAGCCACAAACGCTTGACCATTTGGAAGACAACATTCGCCGTATTGTTGCCGATATACGGCCACAAATGTTGGAAAAAGTCATCGAAAATTGGACGTCCAGATTGGACTACATCCGCGCCAACCGTGGCGGTCATATGCCAGAAATCATATTTAAAATGTGATGCCACAAGATTATCTTTCGGATAAATAAAATTCATGTCAATCGAATAATCCATCGTTGTTTTATTGCAACTTAAAGTTCTATACCTCTATAAAAAACACCCTTTACTTAAGAACAAAACTGTTTTATACTTAAGAACAGAAGTGTTGACTCACTTATGGCGCTCAGGGCATATGTATGACTTATATCTGATAAAAGAGTGTACCAAATTAGGTGTTATTGTTTAAAAAAATTTATAAAAAATTTAAAAAAATTAATATATTTATGTAAAGGATAAACCCAGTTTGACTTCAATAAAGAATGCACAATACCATCACAAATACTCGTGGTCAAGTTAAAAATGAGCATGCCATTTAAGTCGCTGATTTATTAGAAAAGTCTTTTTCTCATTCAGTACAAAAATTTTCTATATTTTACCGCGCTCCCTATCCCAAAAAAAAAAAATTATGCCGTACGTCCAAAATTTTATTTTTGTTTAAAACAGTTTTTATGCACTGGTTTTCGTTTCTTTTATTAAAATATTTGTTTATTTTCAGTTATGTAGAAACGGTTTTCCTTTAAAGAAAATAGTGTGATGATATGATATGATATGTGATGCACACATATTTTTTTTCATAGTTTTTAACTAGACGTTCTGTGCATTACATATGATTCACACAGCTTAAAAACAAAAACAAAAAAATTGGTTCAGGATAAGAGGGAAATACATATGATTTTAACTTTGTCCCTAACTTGGTCCCGATATGAAAGACAGTGAAAAAATAATCCACAAGGAGAGAAGTTGTTGAAGCCACTTCTGTTTGAACTTGCCTGTAATATTAGATTACAATCGCGCAAAATGTGGTGTGGATCATTCCGATCAGATGATATCCTATTACAGTCCTGCTCGTAAAGGCGTTAAGTGGTATCGTAAGGTATTTTTTGAATGTGTAAGCATATCGATTTTGAACACTTGGTTCTCATACAACAAGTTTTATGCGAGAACAAAATTATATATACAAGAAGTTTCAAAATCCATTGCAATGACATTGATTGATATCCCAATATCCACTGAAGAAACTAGAAAAACTTAAAGGGTTGTACATGTGCTGACAACTATTCCACAGAAAACCGACGGGAAAATCGTTCGGAAAAGATGTTCAGAATTCTATAGGAAAATAGCTGAGACTGAAGGTTGAAAATCAGCAATTTAAAAAACGAAACAAGCTTCAACTGAGTGCGCTGAATGCCAAAAGACATTATGTTTAACCTGTTTTAATGATAACCATAAAGACTGAAATAACATTTTTGGTGATAAAAATTGTATAAAAATATGTACTTGCTATACCGTGCGCGTGTTGCTGCACCACCAACTAAAATAAATTTGAAGGAAAGACATTACACAAATATCCAATTAATTTTGAATCATTTTATTCATTCAAAGTTTCGGTCGATATTAATGCTGCGGCTCTACGTCGCTGACTCTGAATTCGAGTAATACGTTGATCCGGCGTCTCGGCAGCTCTAGATGTTGATGCTCATATTCTCTCTCCTTCTAGGCGTACATCGCTTTGATCCGGCGTCTCATCAGTTCTTAATTGTGATGATTGGGATCGTTTTCTTTTAAGACGTGCATCACGTTGATCAGGTGTCTCAGCAGCTCTATATGTTGATGCTCGTATCCTCTCTCCTTCTACACGTGCATCACGTTGATCTAATGTCTCCGCAGCTCTAGATGTTTATGCTCGTAGTCTCTCTCCTTCTAGGCGTACATCGCGTTGATCCGGCGTCTCATCAGCTCTTGATGATTGAGATCGTTTTCTTTTAAGACGTGCATCACGTTGATCATGTGTCTCAGCAGCTCTAGATGTTGATGCTCGTATCCTCCTCCCTTCTACACGTGCATCACGTTGATGTGGTGTCTCCGCAGCTCTAGATGTTGATGGTCGTAGTCTCTCTCCTTCTAGGCGTACATCGCGATGATCCATTGTCTCATCAGTTCTTGACCTTGATGATTGGGATCGTTTTCGTTTAAGACGTGCATCATGTTGATCAGGTGTCTCAGCAGCTCTAGATGTTGATGCTCGTAGTCTCTCTCTTTCTACACGTACATCTCGTTGATCTGGTGTTTCTGCAGCCTCTGCTCTTTGCGATTGTATTCTTTCTCTTTCTAAACGTTCATCACGTTGAACTGGAGTCTCAGCATCTCGTGATGTGGAATCTCTAGACCTCTCAACACTCAGACGAACATCAAGTTCTTCGGGAGTTTTGTCACCCCTTTGTGATTGTAAATTAACTGCATTTTTTGGTGCGTTTAGAAAGCGAAGATTTTTTAGCTGGCATTTTTTTGTTTTTAATTTATCACAATATGATCACTCACAAAATAAATGCTTAACTCGTTTAGAATCTGGGATTCAAATGATTTTTTCACAAATTATTCATATAGATTTCAGTGTTGCCCGTGTACAATTTGATGATTTTATCTATAATGATTTCCCAGATATAAGAAGTTTTAAATTTAATTCATATGGGAAGTAGCACGCCCCCTTTTCCTAGTCAGCCCATTTTTGTTCAAAATATTCATATTGATACTAAAGTGGCTTCGACAAAATTTTAAGAGTCTAACTGCTAATTTAATATTTTTTATATGGGAGGTGACACGCCAATCCGCCCATTTTGTTCATATATACGTCAAAGTCGTCCATACAAAATGTGAGGACTCTAGCTGTTGCAGTTTATGAGATATGCGACATTAAATACTTACTGCGTATCTGGCCGTGGCAGCTCGCCTACTTGAAATTTTAAAATAAAAAGTTCTTTCCAGACATACAGGAAAGAATTCTTAAAATTTCAAGAAAATCGGTCCAGCCGTTTAGCCGCCTATAGACTTCAAACAAACAAACCCACAAACAAATAAACACACATTTTTATTAATTGTTGGTAGTTTTTAATAAATAAAAGTGAATTCATAATTTTTTCGTTATTAAAAAAAGCCTTTTTTATTTCCACAAAACTTCTAAAGTAGAAGAGTTAGAAGTGTATGAAACCAATTTGCTGAGCATTACATGTGATGCACAGGACAGGGAAAGGTTTAAAGTTTAGTTTTAAATACTAATAATTTTTTAAACAATTTTGGTTTTAATTAAATTCAAGTTAGATACACAAATGGAACTTTGCTGCTAACAAATAAGCTTAAATGCAATTAAATTAGATTTAAAACTAATAAATACACAAAAGTGCTCATTTAGGTTTACATGTACAAATAAATTATAAATAATTATTTATACAGGTTTAATTATATTCTCTTTTTTTTTAGCTGTTATTGTTGTTCTTACATATATACTAAAAACTAAAATTATTTTCTAAATTTTTTCAAATTATAACCACAATATAATAAAATTCCTCAAACTACATACAAATAATAAATTAGTTTGTGGCTGTGTCGTAATTATTTACATTCTCCCGAACCAATTAATAACAATTGCATAATTTTAGTATTAATTAAATATTTTTTTATCATAACATATTCTAAATAACAACTGGTAAAATACCAAATATAAATAAATTGCTGCGATAGTATGCTAATTCAACGTTACAATTTTAACCAAAAATATTTATAGCAAATATTTTTTAAACAATAAATGTTTAGGCATTTCCAATAATTATTGTGTTTTTATAGTTCATTTAATATGGACATTAATTTGAAGATATTTGTAACCCGTGTCAGTAAATGATTCATATAAAGTTATTTATGCATTATTATAATAAAATATGATATGATATAAAAGTCATGTTGAATAATAAAATTTAATAAATTCTTCTACAATTTGTTCTAAAATAATCAAAAATGTTGATAAACACAAAATTAATGTATACATATTTATATGAATTTGCGATTACCATATTTGTTACAATATGTTAAACTTAATTTTATTCAATTTTGAAAATGATTCATTTATTGCTCTGTTGAGTATATTGTTATTTATCTACTGAATAATACGTGTTAAACCATTGGAAAAATGTGTTAATCATATAGACTAATATATACAGTATCAGTCAAAATATAATGGACAAAATTTGAATTGTAATTACGCCTGTACTTCCGAAAACAAAAAGAATTTATTTCCTTCTATTAAAAAACAAATTTTTAGTTCGTTATTCCATACGATATTAATAACAAAGTCGTCGTATGTATGTATGTGTATGTGCTGGCTTGTTTAGACATCTTTAACAGCTTCCTCTCAACAATCTTCTGGCAAAAACTGCGAGAGTAAATACAATTGTCATGTAAAGTTTTCCAAAAATCTGTCGTCAAGAATCGACATTAACCGTAGATCATAATTCTAGCTTATGTACATACTTGTAGTACATATAATTATCAGGATTATTGATAGATTTTGTTGAAACATTTTAAAATTTTGATTTATTTTAATTCAATTGAATAAAACTATTTTATATTATTACATTTTATTATCACTTATATGAAATTTACGCCAAAATTATTGACATGATGTACGTTGTAGTATGATTTTTTACATAAAAATCAAATACTTCAAGTCAGGTTGGTTTTATTTTTTTTTGTTAGTTTGACATCTAGCACCCTTGCCTTGTGGCAATTTATAAGTTTCCAATTGTATAGATGGGGCAGCTTATTGTCACTCGCATCAGTAACACTCTCAGTTAAGGGCTGGCTGAAACCTGATTGTAGAAACCATTGTTATGTTTGGTTAGAAAAATTTGTTGTCAACGTTATGTGAGGTAAAAAAGTTTCCCGTTGCAATAGAACATCGATTATGTCAATAACAATGTTCTCTCTGTGATTCCTCGCTAGTTTCCCAGCGTAATAGGTGTAAATTTATCATCATTTTCGAGTAGCACATTATCAAAACGAATGATTTTGTTTCTCATATATACTATTATCGTCCGTAATATCTATGAAATAAAAAATAGGACGAAACATTTTTTTTCTTCTAATGTTTGCTTGTCACGTGAGATAAATATGAGAAGAGCAATAAGAAACACTCTACAAAATTTCAGGAAACAGCTGCTAGCAATCTGCGTGAAAATTGGTAATATTTTCTCTTCCCAAACTATTAAAGGCATATGGTTCTCTGTTCCAAGTAGTACCATCTTAGGCGATAAACATCCTATTGTCATGTTTGTTGCTCTTAATACTTTCTACAGTTCATAAGACGAGCTTCTGTTTTCTCCTCCTGCAGAGTTTTCAGCAGCCGGAATATTACATATGTACATACAAAATCTGTCATTACAAACTTTCACTATAAATTGGAAATGCCTGAACTGAGGTTTGAACCTTTGTCTGAAATCTAATAAGCTAACACGCCACATACTAGACTACGACTACTTCAATCGAAATCAAGAGCAGATAATTCAACCTCTTCATTTTCATCCAACACTTAACTTTCAATTCCTTCTCAAATACCATAAATAATGTATTATTTACAATAAACCTTTACAAAATCCTTGAAAACTTATAAAAATTTCAAACACAACACCAAAGAATAGCTAGGAAAGTCCTATGTATCAAAAATGAAACATAATCCAGTATTATGAAGTTTTTGCATATTTTAAAATTTTTAAAAATATGAAAAAATTCGCATTTGTCAAGTTTATCTCATAGCATATTAAGTCTAATAATATATATATATACATCGTTTTAAAGGCCCATTTCTCTCCTTTTTAATAAAGTTAAAATTTTGGAAATGTTTGCGTAAACAATAAATATATGCATAAAATCCAAAAAACAGTTTTTGTCAAATAAAACAAGTTTGGAGGGTTCAAGAAATATAAAAAAATTAATATTTTTGAGTTCTACTCAACAAAACTCACAACTTACGCTATTTTATGAGTTGGGTGTATTTAATTTTTTTATTTTGTTGCATAGTGTTATTGTTTTAATATTCTTATTAAATTTTAATCAAAGGAAATCTATTTTACAAATATAGTTCAAGGCCAACAAGATAAAAAGGCTTATAAATGGTAATTAGTAGGTATGGCATAAAAGATTAAAAAATTAAAGCAAAACGAACTACTTACATATATTTAATTTGATTAGCAATAAGGATTCTTAAAAAAGCATTTTGAGACAAAATATTGTGGTAAAAACTAAAACTAAAATTACAGTCAAATGATTACAATTACAAAAAGTCATACAATTATGAGTTAAATAGAAATAAAGATTTCGAACATTTAAATAGCCCAAATCCCATCGAGAATATGTCGAATATATAGTAGTAAAAACAAAAATCAGAGAATTCATTGTGATAAGGTTTGGGAGTTCCTTGAGACTCTTTGGAATGATATAGCAGATTCGGTATGTGAAAATCTTGTCAACCGTATGGGTAGAAGATATCTAACAGCTTTCAGCAACAACGGAGTCTGGACAAGATTTTAGCTTTTCTATGACAATATTAGACCTGCAAATTAATGTGAATCTATTACTAAATTATTGTTCTTCATAATTATTTTAAAAATAACAAAGAGTGCTTAAAATAAAAACAATAATTTAATAAAACTGTAATGAAATTTGTTTTTGTGATAAACTTAAGTTAAGTGCAGTTACTTATTAGACATTTTCTCATTATGCTGACGTTTTCAACAAATTTGTATGTGCCACGTTGGTATCAGAGATCAGCAATGAATTGTTTTTCGCTACTCATGAGCACTCATGAAATTTTGAATATAAGTGAGTCAACAATATTGAAATTTAACTACTCTGATTCATTCATACTCACTGCATCGTTGATTTATAAGTATGTGTACAACGTAAACATCAAACTCATACAATCCGAAATATGTTTGATTACTTACTCATTCAAATTCATAACTTTAGAAAAATACTTGTAATACTTATGCATGTAAGTTAAATTAAGTACAGTTTTTACTTTTAAAATAATATTTTATTTAACAATTTTTATTATAGCGATCTTACTCGCTTGAGCTGTACTTAACAATTAATTAAATAATCCCAAAAACTAAGCATATTACGAACTTCATACTCGAGTGTTATTGTTGTATGTAATTATGTCGCCAATTCAGCTTAAAATTTGTTGCTAGCGATGTAATTGCGTATTTGAACAATTATGCTTTCGCAATGAGAAAAGCTTTGTTACAGCAGTTCAAAGCTTTGCTGTTGCTATGTTCTTTTATCAAAGACTATGATAATAAGGAAAATAGAATGATCAATGCATGATTGTAGCACAGCATCTTAACATACGCAACCAAGCGAACATTTAAGTCATAATTTGTATTAACGCAGCTTGGCGACAGATAAATGTATGAAACAAAAACTGGTTATTTTATTTACTGTGTTAACTATCCCCCTTCTAAATCACGAATCGTCCTCGATTCGAAAAGTACGCTGCTTCGCACATTATTCTTTAATTAAACCTTAATAGCATTTGATTGGAAAGCCTTTTCATTGTCAGAGACAATGACTTTGGTGTTATTAAACGTTAACAAAACTTCTAACATAGCGTATTTAACATCAACCGTAGACCTTGAAATAATTGGTTTGACTACAGCAAACTTAGAAAATGTATCTATGCATGTTAAAAACAATTGCTTTCCAGTAATTAATATGTCCATATGAAGAATTTCTCCTGGAAGGTGTGGAATTGGTGTTTTACCTATTCCAGGATCAGGTGGTCTTCGTTGATATTTATTCTCTAAGCATATTTTACAATTTTTTATTATTAATTTCAAAGATTTTTTATGTTTGGAAAATAATAATCACGAGTGATTTGACGAAAGTTTTCATGTAGGCTCCGATGAGCCCGATTGTCTTCCGTTGCTATCACTTCCATTTGATCATCTTTATTGATTAAATCAATTAAGAGAAGCTCTGTGTGGATAAATTTAATGCCAGGAAGAGCCGATAATACTGCATCCTGTATCTCAGCTAATGTTCTGAGATCACAGAAAATTCCGTTGGTAACTTTAGGGTTAATAATGGCTTTCAAGCACTGGAGAAGATTTTCGAGAGAGTCAAAGGTGATCGTATGACGAGTCAATTTATTGAAAATAATTTTAGTATTTTTGCTAAAAGAATTTGATTTGGAAATCATTAACTGATTTCTGAATTGGTTAATAGGGCAATTGAGTGTCTTAATTACTTTACTTAGAGATTGTTCGCTGTGAACGGTGCCGTCTGATGTAGCTTCACTCAAATGGTGGGAAAATTGCCGAGAAAGTGCATCCGCTACCACATTATCTTTCCCAGGTTTAAAATGAAAAGTAGGCGAAAACTCTTCGATGAATGCGCGCCATCTTTTCATTTTAGCATTAGTGTTTTTCTCCGACATTGCAAAGATCAGTGGCTGGTGGTCGGTAAAAATTTTTATGTCTTTGATTCCGTATAAATAATGACGAAGCTTTCTCAAAGCCCACACTATCGCAAGTAGCTCACGTTCGTTAGTAGCATAATTTTGTTCGCTAGCAGAAAGCGTTCGCGAAATCATTGTAATAGGGCGACCTTTTTGCGACAAAACCGCGCCCAAAGCTGTAGAAGAGGCATCGGTTATGAGCTCGAAAGGTTGGTTGTAATCAGGATATTGAAGTAAAACATCTGCCGAAGCTAGTATCTTTTTTATTCGATCAAAGGCTTGCAGTGCTTCCGGATTCAAATCAATTCTTATATTCTTCAAATTGCGCGTTCCCACATGCCCATTTTCTCCGCGAAGATAAACAGTCAAGGGTTTAACTATTGCAGCGTAGTCTTTTATAAAACGTCTGTAATAGCCGGATAAGCCAAGAAATGAACGTAATGCTCGAAGGGTTCGGGGAGGTTCATAATTAATAATATCGTGAACCTTATCCGGACAGGTGCTAATGCCTGCTTCAGAAACGAGAATCCCAAGAAACTCCACTTGAGTTTTAAAAAATTTTGATTTTTCGGGCGATACTCTCATTCCCGCATTTTCAAGTTTTTGGAGTATGAGATCGATGTGTTTTAAATGCGACTCCCCATCTGGGGAGTAAATGATTATGTCGTCAACATAAACATGACAATATTTTCCTATAGCTTCACGTAAAACATCATCGATAGCCCTTTGAAAGATACTGGGCGCATTTCTTAAACCAAAAGGTAATCTGCAGAAATCATATTTTCCGTTGTTTATACTAAACGCCGTTTTCCGCCTATCCTCCTCACACATAATGATTTGATGAAATCCTGACTTAAGGTTGTTAAAAATTTAGAATTTCCTAAGTTGGCCAAGATTACAGATGTGTCCGGGATGGGATATCGATCAGGAGTTGTTCTTTCCTTAAGTTTGCGAAAATCGGTGACCATTCGCAATTTTGGCCTTCCATCTTCTTCAAAACCCTTCTTAGACACCACATGAATAGGTGAATTATAGGGCGAGCACGATTCCCTTATTATTCCTTCTCTAAGAAGTGTTTTTATCTCATTATTGATAAATGGGGCTACGGAAATGGGATAGGAGTAACTTCTACTATATATCGGTTCGTCTGTATTTGTACGAATTCTGCCCTTAACGGTCGTGTTGTAGGGCAAAGCTCTATTTGGGTCAGCAAAGGTATTAATATTCTTATTTATTATTCGTCGAAACTGGTCTTGAAATTGGGTTGGAACTGTATCTTCCTCTATTTTGATAAAATTAACTTGATCACATTAAAGATGTTGTAATTTTGCTTTACCATTTCTATAAAGCAAATACCCTCCTTCAGTATCAATAACTGCGTTAATTTGCCTTAGGAAATCATAACCTATAATGCCGTCGAACGTGTTTAAGTTTGAAAGCAGAAAGAACGTCGAGGTATTGTCTAAAACATTAACAAGACACTTCTTGTCTATTACATTTTTACCGTTTATTGATTTTAAATTGAAAGGTCTTTCCAAAGGTTTAATTCCTTGAAGAAATGAAAAATGTTTTATATAATTTTTTGATGTGCCAGTATCAATTAAAATACGAAGCTCCTGACCATTTTTGCACTTTTTCGTAATAAACGGCAGGAGCGAATTTGGTTTAAAAAATTTATTTCGTCAACATATTCCGCTATAACATCATCATTATAATTATGATGATCATTTTGGTCATTCTCATTAATAATATTCATTTTCAAAATCAATTTTCCGACTCAGGGTTTCGCCTTCAGTTGAAAAAGTTCGTATTTCCTCCGGCATATAATTTACCCTTTGTAGTTTGGGAATGGGTGAACGATCCGATTGTAACTGTTCCTGATTCCGTTTATATGGTAATGACAAATTAGGACCTAAATTCTGTGTTTTAGTGATATAATTAGGTATAGTATGTGGTTGAACTGAATTTTCCACATGCTGTTGATTATGTAGGTTGGAAATAGCTTGTATTGTTATCAACCTCCATTGGAGTTGATCTATCGACAGTGTTTTGGTTGAAACGTGTTGTTACCTGAGGTCGGTTGTTGCGTTCTATTTGTTTGTATTGAGACAATATTGGCCTATTTGGCTTAAAGGTATTTCCAACCGCAAAAGCCTCTGCAAAATCGTACCGTTTGTGATTAACTTGGAGTTCTTGGGCAACTGCAAGAGCAGTTGGGAGATCTTTGGGCCTAGCAGAAAAAAGTATATCGCACAACGGGCGACGAAGTCCTGATATAAAAACTCGTAAAGCGTTTTCTCTAGCGCGATCAGTATCGATGACATCTCTACTCTCGTTGTAAGTCATGATTTGTTTATTTATTATAAGACAAAGCTTCCTATCTACCCTATTGTAGTATTCAGTAATAGAAAGATTATCTTGCCTAAGAGTACTCAGCTCATTCTCCAGTACATATAATGGTGTTTTGTCAGCATATTCTTGGTCTAATCTAGCTATAATTGCTTTAAAATTAAGCACCGTATTAAAAGATACAAGTGTGGTGTTTGCAGACCCTATAATTTTGTTTCGGAATATGCCCATAGCGATGTAATATTTTTCTGAGCCCTCGATGTAGTAGTTGATGGCAAATTCAGCCGCACTTCGCCAGGCTGGATAAGAAACAGAATCGCCACTGAATTCAGGAAGGGACTTTATTAAATCTAAACTTGAATTATTTTCCTGAATCAATGGATTAACAGAAACAGGCAAGTACTGTTCAACGCCACGAGGTTTCAACGCATTGATCGCCAAAGTCAAGTTATTTAACTGTTCTGATAACTGTTGTTTCGTTCTTTCATTCACCTCATTGACAATTTCTATAACCTGTTCTCTATTCTATTGAAAATTACTTTCACTAAAAGACTATGTAGAAGAAAATTTGATAAAATTCTAGAATATTTTTCACCCTTCGCACTTTATCAATAGGGACGCTAAAAGCAATCCTCGTTTTAATGATCAAATTTCCTTTAAAATTTTACACTAATACCGAAAATTTTTATCAAAGAATTACATAGAAAATATTTCGCGGTTTTTCTCGAATCGAAATAAAAAAAATAATATTTATACTCTGAGTTTTAATTTTTTAACATGTAAAATATAACACCAATTTTCACAAATTTCACTAATCATTCACAATTTAATACTAGTATAATATCCACCTAAAATTTTTTTAAATGATCACTTACACTTTTAAATTTCTAAGATGTATGAATAAGATGAATTCAGCCAGGGCTCCTTCGTCCTTACAGGATTCACATGTCCTTTCAGTACGGCAAGGTCTTGACCACTTTTTAAATTTCCTAAGCTTTCCTTTGTCTTTACAGGATACGCATGTCCACTCAGAAGTTCTAGGTCCTTAAGCAGTTCTCAACTTAAATGTCTTAATGAAGAAGGCAAACACTACTCCTTTGTCTCTTTGGGATTCGAATGTCCTTTAGCAGTTGTAGGTTCTTAAGCCTCTTAGTTGGGCGCCAGTTAAATTAAGTACAGTTTTTACTTTTAAAATAATATTTTATTTAAAAATTTTTATAATAGCGATCTTACTCGCTTGAGCTGTACTTAACAATTAATTAAATAATCCCAAAAACTAAGCATATTACGAACTTCATACTCGAGTGTTATTGTTGTATGTAATTATGTCGCCAATTCAGCTTAAAATTTGTTGCTAGCGATGTAATTGCGTATTTGAACAATTATGCTTTCGCAATGAGGAAAGCTTTGTTACAACAGTTCAAAGCTTTGCTGTTGCTATGTTCTTTTATCAAAGACTATGATAATAAGGAAAATAGAATGATCAATGCATGATTGTAGCACAGCATCTTAACATACGCAACCAAGCGAACATTTAAGTCATAATTTGTATTAACGCAGCTTGGCGACAGATAAATGTATGAAACAAAAACTGGTTATTTTATTTACTGTGTTAACTATCCCCCTTCTAAATCACGAATCGTCCTCGATTCGAAAAGTACGCTGCTTCGCACATTATTCTTTAATTAAACCTTAATAGCATTTGATTGGAAAGCCTTTTCATTGTCAGAGACAATGACTTTGGTGTTATTAAACGTTAACAAAACTTCTAACATAGCGTATTTAACATCAACCGTAGACCTTGAAATAATTGGTTTGACTACAGCAAACTTAGAAAATGTATCTATGCATGTTAAAAATGAAATGTATCTATGCATGTTAAAAAAATTAATATTCACGGTGCTGCAGTAAAACAGAGTAGTTTCTTCAAGTAAATAGCAAAACACTTTAGAGTGTATTGTAAGTTGTTGTTGCAACCTAGTCCAAAAGTGGAATGAATAGTTCAATAACTTTTAATTTAATTTTTAATTTGTTCAAATGAGTGGAATGATAGATATATTATTAGTTAGTGTGCTTATTGCTCTTAATCAAGATTTTAAAGTACAGAACTATTTTCACGTTATTATAACTCCGCATAGTAAATTTATTTATTTAAGATATAAAATAATAAGGGCCATAATTACAACTTGCCGTTAAACTTGCGTTTAGTTAAAGGTACCTTTAGCTAAAGGGAACTGTAAAGTTAGCTTTAACTTATTTTCGTTATTACAACTTACAGATAAAAATTTTCAAAAATATGGCATTGCCGGAGCAATGTCGTTAAAACTGCTCAATTATACGAGTTTTTTTTTAACGCAGTGGCATCCACGAGCTTTGTTTTTTGTTGAATATGCTCATTTTGCTTAAATTTGAAGTTGCCATAATGAAAATAATATATAATATGGAAAGTTCAAACATAAAGTGACCTTTAAATGTTAAGGGTAAGATGATCCTCACTTTAGCTTAACGATCACTTCTATCTTATTGGGTACTCATTATAACGGAAAACAATTTATCTGTCCGTTAAAATCCTCCCTTTAGTTAACGGAAAGTTATAATAATGGCCCTAAATATGAAAACTAACAAGATTTAAGAAATAAAAAAGAAAATGTTGAAATTATATGTCCATCCAAATTTATTTATAGTAAATTTCTACAAAGATAACAATAAATTTTTTATACAGACTTACATGACAAACAATGAATAACGTAATCAAATAGTTGTTATTGTTAAACTTAATGACTTAATTTATAAATATGTCTCTTCTTAAATCAGAGGCATTTAGTATTTAATTAAATTATTTATATTGGATGGAGTAGATCGATTGGAAATAATTTGATTTTTGCTTGATGTTAAGTCAACAGGAGCTTCGGCTTCTGGTTAGGTCATTACATTTTACCCTCATACACGAAACTCTGTTCTCACAATACTATCTATATGCTAAACAGACAGTACAGTTTGAACGTGTGTTAAATTAAATGAGCATATTTAACACAAACATTCCTCCGTGAGTTTAATATATTCAAATTCTGTTTGCTAAAACAAATACTTCACATCACTCAATCTTTTCCCTCTCCTCGGTTAATGTCCATGTGAATGAAGAGACAAAAAGTTCTTTTCTAAAGATTGCTAATTATGTACAGTGTAAACGGGCATACAGATACTGTCTATTTATAGAGATAACAGGCAGATGGGAATAGATTCCCATCTTTTATATTTCTTTCATTCTTACTATTCTTATATTTATACAGTTAATGTTTTCGATTAATTAAATCAAAACATTTTTGACGTAACAAGTCATTTGAATGTTTTACGAAACAATTTGAGCGATTGATTAAGTTGAGCGTTGAGCATTTAACCGTAGATCGAGCTTTGTATCAAAAATGATACATTTCAATTTTTGAGACGATATAACTTTAATTCAGAAAAAGTTAGATGTCTGATATTTTTTGAATTCGTTAGTATTATGATTGTCGTTATTTTAAATTAAATAAAAAAAGAAAATTTTGAGCAGGACTTAAAATATTCAAAAACTTCATAATTCTATCTTATTATTATTTTTGACGTTTCTTTTCGACGTGTAGAACGGACGATTTATTTATCATTCTATCACATTTCCATCAATTTTTTTGTGCCATTTTAACAGAAAACTACAGGAGAACACGTGTTTCTTAAAAAATTGCGGTGGAATAATTTCATTGTCCGTAATCGCTAACAAACTATCATGTCCCCTCAGAGGGGACAATCGAGTGATATGCTAGACTTACGTCGTCGACTCAGAGGGGACAGCCGAGTGCAAAGGGTTAAAATTGTTGCTGCAATTATGCAATTCATTAAATTTTTGGTCCCAATTTTGGTTCTATACTACTAAGCATAATGAATTGAGATCCGAATTGTGGTAACCAAGGCAAACCAAGTAAAAACAAAAATTCACTTGAATAATGTGATTTTACATCGTACTTCCTGATATCGGTAACAGTTTTACACAATTGAGATCCATAAGCCGATCGAATGATGAAATAAAAATCACTGACATTTTTAATTTTTTATTCCAATACAACTTTTTATATTGCTGTTATTTATTTAGGAAGACTTTTCAAAACTGATTGTGTGTCATACGCAATAATCTTTTGGAATTGTCATTACCAATTAAAAGCAATTACTTTGAAAATGTTGCAGCTGATAATTTTGTGATTGTCCAGGTGAATTATGGTTAAATCTCAATGTTTATATTTACTTAGATTTGATAGTTTCAAGCACGCATATAGTTCATCAGCCAGTAGTGATATTAGATGTTAGATGTTATCTCAAGCTAACAATATCGTAGCACTGATTACTACGACAACACAACTTCAGTCGATTTATTGTGTGACATATTCCACACACGAGAACTTAAATTTTCTGTGTAACTCTAAACTCCTTCCAGGTTTCTAATAAATTGAATAATGATGCTCCATATATAAATACCATTTTCTCCAACGATTTTATTTGAGAAAATTGTATTGAGCATAATTTGTCAATATATTTGTCAATAGGTTGTTGTCGCAGCTGACATTGAACAAAAATATCATTCTATGAACGCCTTAGTGATAACCTACAGAGCTGCCCCAAAGCTTTACTTGTCATATGTAAACACATATTCGTCAATCAATATTAATACATTGTTATATACATATGTTCTCCTCTGTATAATTCAATTAAACATTTAAAGATTGATTTATTTATTATTAATTAGAATACAATTACAAAGTATACTATAATGATTAAAAGCTAAGTAACTTAGACTGGGTGTAGTTTAACAGACCACAGTCTCATCAGGCTTATACTCAAGAAAACTACCCACTGGACTACCATTGCAAGTAACATTAACAGATAAATTGCGCATCTGATATATAATATGATCGCGATATTCATGTATAAATCAGACCATTAGCCGAGCTGCGATGGAAAATAAAATTCGCACCAGTTATTATGTATTTATGTGTATCTTCAAGCAATAGCAACTTTAACATGCTTCTCAATCAAAAGTTCTCGAATGGGTAAGGGATGAACATGAACATTTCAGAAGCAAACGTAAATGAAAACACGCATTACTAATTAGGTGAAATATTTATATGAGACCTGAACATCAATTTCAAACATATTTGAGAGACCTTTTCCGAGGTATGTATTTATGTATATATGTGAGATCATTCGCTGTTTCTCATGTCAAGTATAGAAAAAACATAGCAACACAGTAGAAATTGATGTTGAAATGAATGCCAAAAGCAACGAATGCATGAATGTTAAGCAAACGCGAATACTTTCATTCAGTCCTTTGGTCATTTCGCATACTTGCACAAGTATAAAAAAACACGCAAGGGGTAAAATTATACAGAAAAACGTTATCCATTTGTTAATTATTTAAACGATATTCTGTATTTTAACAAAATAATTTGTTTATCTATTAGCTCAAATTAATAAAACTAACATGCAAAATGGAAAAAATTAGAGGACATTAGGTTGAAAACAGTCTTACTTAAATTAAAAATAAAAACAATATTCCAGAATATTAAAAAAATTTTCCACTTATTGGGATACATTTATTACTTACAACCGCAAAGTTGTTATTAAAAGATTTGCATTTCAATACCCAAAAAGAAATCCCTGATTATTTTCTTTATTTCAATTTGTTACAAAAATAAAAAAAAAAAAATTTTGTGCGTCCTTTTTATTTGAAGTTTTTTTTTTTATTTAACTGGCATAACCGAAACTATTAGTTAAACACTCTTTAATGTCGGTAAAAGGTTTGCATTGATCTCAAAAACGAAAAAAAATGTCCCAGTTTCCTTTTAAAATCAAATATTTTATGTACGTTAACCATTTCCAGAATGAGAAGTACATCTTCTAGTCTATATTTAATTCATTCGTTTACGTTTAATTGGTTTCTAAAATGCAATGAAACAGAAGTTTAGAAGCAACATGGAAATATGAAAATGCTAGAGGGCTTAAACAATTTCTTGTAATATTTTACCATGACTTATAAATATATAAAAAATTATAAAATTGTAATGTCTAACTTGACGTCGTTCCTATAAAGAGCATAGGGCCTAAGTAAACTTTGTTAGCAACTCTCCATTTTGTCACAATACCTTTCCCTCTCCCCATCTGTTTCCGCTGCTGGTCACTTTGGCATCAATCTGAAAACAACATTTAACGAACAGTTGCATTTTTCCCCTATCACGTATGGCTACGCTTAAGGTTTCGCAACTTTACTGAAAGATGGTTTTTTGTATTCATATTAAACATTACAAATTTTCTAGCCATTCCTAACGATTTTTGACATTGATTCTGTTAATCTTTATGTCCTTTAAAATACGATGTTCTATCAGAACGTATAAATGCAAAATTTCTATGCAAATGACTTCAACTATTTTCCCAAACTTCTTCATTTCTTCTTCAGTTTTTAGAACAAACACACAAATGTTTCAAATGATATAAAAGCCATTCCATTTCTACTATATTTTTAAAATTTATTGTTTAAATATTTAAATATTTGAATTTAGTTATTTAAATAAAAAATTCTTTCTCTTTCTAATCAACTTTATGAACTTTTCAAGTATTTATCCTTTTTGAAATAAATAATTTCAATATTAGTTTGGTTTTTTTGGTTGTGTTTGAATTGCATTTGGTTTTTGTATAAAGTTGTACGACTATTCCATCGTTAACTAACAACAAACATTTAAAAGATTTCTCAATAAAAGTTATTTTCCAACAAAAGTGGAATTTTTGTTCATGTTTAAAACTTTTAATTGCACATTTGACCATATGAACATACGTACATGCATTCATTTGTATTTACCATATGTACATATGTATAAATTAGACCAAACTTTGATTTCGAAACAATAAAATTAAATAATTTAATATTCCAAGTATTTTTCTGGTAAACCAAAACAACAAAAAGAGAAATAATTGAATAAATTCTGTTGTGTGTAAACATTGCAGGACAATGGAAATGTTTTTAAAGAAGGTTGTACACTTTATTAGAAAACTTAATATTGTTTATTTATGTGCTATTGAAGTCGCCGTAGTCTAGTAGGTAGTATGTTGGCTGATTAAAGGTGAGGCTACAGTTCAAACCTCAGGTCAGACACCTCTAACAAAACGAAATGTAAAAAAATTTTCTTCAGCGATTTTCCTTCAGCAGATTTCTAG
Organism: Sarcophaga carnaria; assembly: GCA_958299815.1. Taxonomy (NCBI): domain Eukaryota; kingdom Metazoa; phylum Arthropoda; class Insecta; order Diptera; family Sarcophagidae; genus Sarcophaga; species Sarcophaga carnaria. Next base: position 69,084,029 of record OY283153.1, on the reverse strand, counting down.
CAAAAGCTGTGAGAGTAAATACAATTGCCATGAAAGGTCTCTCAAAATTCTGTCGTTCGGAGTCGCCTTTAAACTGTAGGTGTCGCCACCTATGGAAAAAATTAGCACACAAAAAGTAAGTGCTGTGAAGAGCTAGATCGTAATCCTGACTGAAGGGTTGTAACAACCAATTATGGTTCTTTACGATCTCGGTCGACATGATTTTATCCTATATTGATTGATGATTGGGTCTATTAGGAAACAAATTTGCCGACTTTAAGACCATACTAGTCCACATGAGATCCAAGAATAGTCACTGCATCGCGATTCAGTCTTCAATCTTATTCAGCCTGATTTATGCGCCAATATCACGGAAAATAGGATATTTCGTATGCATACCACAAAGAGGCCTAGACAGACGTTTGAACGATGTTATAAACGAAAATTCGATGTCATCTCCAACTTGCTTTGTTTTCTTTCTGTTTTTCGTAATTGTGCAGGATAGCTTAATATCTCTATATAATTATTTTCAGACTATAATTAAACGCCAATATACATATATTTGAAAATGGAACAAAATATCGAATATGTACATAAATTCCAAAATCAAAAATTTTAATTCTATCATGTCTATTATTGCGCATGAGTATTTATGACAACGTGTCATTCCACCATCATTTCGAATTATTATTTGGACAAAATTTTATTTTAACACACCGACAGCAGGACAATATCAATTATAATAACAGTATAAATATAAGTAGTCCTTATTGAATTACAGACTGTTACAATAACATAAACAATCTCATCAAATCGACAGGTGTCTGAATTCAACTTTTATTAACCGTTGATCGAGCTTTGTGTCAAAAATAATACATTTGAATTTTTGAGACTATATTACTTTAATTTAGAAAAAGTTAGACCCCTGCTATTTTAAATTCGTTAGTATTGTTATTGCCATTATTTTAAACCAAATAAAAAAGAATATTTCAAACAGGGGTTAAAAAATTCAAAAACTTCGTAGTACTGGCTTATGTATCATTTTTGATACAGACGACTTTCTTAGGGATTCTTTAGTCTTGTGTATGTAATTTTTTTAAGTTTTCAAAGATTTTATGAAGTTTTATCGCAAATAATACATTATTTATGGTATTTGAGAAGGAATCGAAAGTTAAGTGTTGGATGAAAATTATGAGGTTGAATTATCTGTTCTTGATATTGATTGAAGTATTCGTAGTCTAGTATGTAGCAGGTTAGCTTATTAGAAGTCAGATCATGGTTCAAACCTAAGGTCAGACATTTCCAATTTATAACGAAAGGTTTTAAAGACTGATTTTGTATGTATGTATATATGTAATATTCCTGCTGCCGAAGACTCTGAAGAAGAAGAAAACAGAAGCTCGTCTTATGAACTGATGAAAGTCTTGACAACCTAAAACATGACAATAGGATGTTTATCACCAAAGATGGTGCTACTTGGAACAGAGAACCATACGCCTTTAGTAGTTTAGGAAGAGAAAATATTATCAATTTAAGAGCAGATTGGTAGCAGATGTTTCTTGAAATGTTGTAGAGTCTTTCTTACTGCTCTTCTCATATTTATCTCATGCGACAGACAAACATTAGAAAAAAGTGTTACGTCCTATTTTTTATTTCATAGATATTTCAGATGATAATATTTCGGTCAACTACGTACGTATTAGATAACAGAATCATTTGCTTTGGTAATGTATTACTCGGAAATGATGAACAATTTACACCTATTACGACTTTTCGAAAAATAAACTGAAAGTCTCATTTAGCTTTAAAAAATCCCAATCATTTTGCCGCTGTAGGTTAATAATTAATAAAATTTTATGGTCGTTATAAATTTCGTGGTCCACCGAAATCGACTTGGCAGTTTTAGATATAAGTACATGCTACGTGCGTAGCAACTACTTATAGCCGTATTTAGGGAAACCTGTTATCGAAAAACAAGAGAGGAAACAAAAAGAGAGCATTGTTATTGACATAATGGATGTTCTATTGCACCGGGAAACTTTTTTACCTCACATGACTTTGACAACAAATATTTCTAACGAAATGTACCAATGGTTTGTACCATCAGGTTGCAGTCAGCCCTCAATTGAAAGTCTTACTGATACGAGTGACAATAAGCTGCCCTATCTAAACAATTAGAAACTTATAAATCGCAAAGCAAGAGTGCTAGATATCATATTATTACCATTTAGAAAAAAATTAAACCAAGCTGACATGTAGTATTTGATTTTTACTTAAAAACTATGTTGCAATGTACCTCATGAGAAAAATTTTGTGGTAAATCTCATAAAAGTGATAATTAAATGTAATAATATAAAATAGTTTTATTAAAATGAATTAAAATAAATAAAAATAAATAAAATTTTTAGCAAAATCTATCAATAATCTTGACAATTCTATGTACTACAAGTATTTATCAAAAGTGATACATAAGCTAGAATTATGTATTTTTTAAGGCTCGATCTGCGGTTAAAGTTTAAAATAATTGAACTTGTACCGACTTAAATAATAAAGTGTGCCTCATTAAGAATACACCTTTTGATTTTGAAATAAAACGTGTGTTTTTAGATTTTATTTTCTGGATTTTAAAGACGACATGTTCCGATTAAATATGAAATAAAATATTCAGTACAAGAATTATTTCTGCTTTATTCGCATAAACTTATAATTTCACGAAACCCCAAAGAAAAAATCGTTCGGTGTTATATTACATTCGACGCCTCCGTTCTATAACATTCTAAGTCGAAAAAGTGTGTTTTGAGTTATGAGCTCTCAAAGTTTTCACGCGACATACGACTACATGTGTATTCTAAGAAGATTTTTCCCTATAACTTCGGAATGTATGGGCGCATCTTAACCAAATTTTGACAGTATTTAAGTTAGAGAACGTAGAATTTAAAAATGCAAGAACATTAAAAACGTTCTAAGTACACTTAGAGGCGTCGACATGATCTTGGCCTCGGGTTTCATCATAGTTTTCTTAAATAATTTGATCTAGAGATCGTTGAAGTAGTAAATCGATAATTGAAAGCTAATGTGGCTCCGTGTAGCTAAAACCACCTAACGTCCAGTTGACGTTGAGTTGATAAAAATGCTTTTCATAAGAAAAGATTTTTTAAAACAAAGCATTGCCTTCAATTTGCTTAACGCTTCGTAAAATTTACAGGTGTTGAGTACATTGGCGAATTGACGTTTTCGGTGACACTCTCATTCACTGCAGTTTTAATTTTCAGGAGACCATACCAGTCGGTTTCCGTTCGGTCAGTTTACGTTCCGTCAAATTATGGCTGACTTCCAAAATGTTAGTTGCTTTGTGTTTGAACAAAGTATAGTGTTTCATAAGGCCTTTGTACAGCGGTACAAATGTATACTATGTCAAAACGTCGTCAATGATGCAATCATGCATCGGATTTATAGTTGATGCAGAGTTTGGTTACTTTGCATATGCACAAAATTTATATACCGTCGTAGAACTGTATATAAACTTTGTATTGATACATTTTAGAAGTCAGCCAATATTACCCTTTGGTTAAACCAATCGATGTTTAACAATTGTGTCAGACAAATCTCAAATCTGGGTGTCGTACCCGCCACTCACGGATAAAATTAACACAAACAATATGAGTGGTATGAGAAGTTGTAATCCTGATTAACGTGTTGAAATGATCAATAAGTAAATTAAAAGGCTAATCATAACTTTCCAAATTTATTTATTTATTAATTACAATAAAATTACAAATTATATCCTAATTATATACGAGCGAAGTAACTTGACCATTTGCTCGGTGTAGTGTCACAGACCAGAGTCTCTGGTGGGAATCGAACCCACGAACTCACGCTAATAGTCTAGCACACTACCCACTAGACTACCAGGGCACCCATAACTTTCCAAATATTTGTTATAAATATTCACAGTTACGACGTAAAGTGCTACGCTTGTAATAAGCTGCCAAATTTTATACGTTTCACTGCATCAAAGAGAAAACATTTTGCTTTTCGAGTATTCTAATAGAAACTTCCGAACTTTGATAGTTGATAACGGTCATCTTGTTAAATCTGCAACTGTCAAATTAGATATTAATTATTTAGACTGTTTTGCCAAATCACTGTGAGATATAGTATTCAATAACAACTGTTGTTTAACAAAATATTATTTTTCGGTTGGGTTATGGCCGCGAATATCCGCTATATTATTCCCATAAGATCGAAATAGATCTTCAAATTATGAAACACTAAGAAGCCTCGAACATTAACATCTTTTTAACTTCAGAAATGAAGTTTAAGTTGGGAGTTTCTGGAAGGTCAAAGATTTTCTCCTATATTTTTCCACTTACACTGTAAATTAATAAGTTGTATATTTATGTTTACTAAATTAGGCTAATATTTGTTGCAATACCTTTTAAGTAAAAACTCCAAACTTGTATATAGTATATATTTTATGATAGATTTTAATTGTAAAGATGATAGTAAAAAAAAAATAAAAATAAAAAAAAAAATTTTTTATTAGAAAATTTTCACGGTTTTTATTGTTGCTGCTGCTGTGTTTACAGCAAATTTTTGCTTTTTGTTATTTTCTATTATAGCAACAAGTGTTGATTCTTTACAATTATTTTAAGTTCTATACCTATTGGAATAAGTTAGCATTTTCCCAGAAGTTTTTCTTTTCGTTGTTCATGTTATGTCTGTTGTAAGTAGCTAACAACAAAAAATATATACAGAAACTTCAAAATTGGCAAGAACAACAGCTATAAAAATGAGCACAAAACGAATCGAATTTTGTACAGAAAACTCGAATGAGAAGATTAAAGAAACCGACGCAAAAATTTAGAGAAAAAAAGAAAGGAAAAGTTAAAAAGTAAAGCTTTAAAAAATAGGTCTTTATTTTATCTATTATTTTTTGGTTTTTCTTTGTAAAATGACTCCAAGAAAATATTTTGGTGATCATATGGAAGTATAAGCTAAGTCTCAAACAAATGTCAACCGAATATCTTGCTCTTGAGTGAATTGCAGCAAATATCAACAGAAAATACAAGGAAAAACTGTTGCATTCAAAACCAAATAGGTTAAATGGAATGCATGATTCTAAGGGAGAACCTACTAAATATAAGGGATAGCATTTTAATATATTGGGCCTTTAAATTTTAAATATACTCTGAGTTCATCTTACGCTATTGCGGTGAACAAAGATGGTGTCACCAGAAAATGTTCATTATTTTTGGATTATTTTGGGAAAAACATCATTTTTTTTTGTTTTATTATGAAGTTATTATTTTTATATATGTGAATCAGGGATGGGAAATTGATCTAACAAATTTTACTAACTTTCACAAAAAATTGTACTTTTTGCAGTCCAATTGTACTAAATTCACTTTTTTTTCTTTTTTAAACTTTTTTATCAAAAATTAAATAAAAATATAAATGACAATGCATTTTACATATACAGTGCATGACAAAACAATGGAAACTTGTTCAAAAATTTATTTATGTGTTACAATCGGACGAAAATTTAAAAATCTTTTTAAGAAATCGGCAAAATATTAATGCCTTTCATTAATATGCACTGTTATTAACATTTCTGTATTTTAAAAAATATATAAAAAGACTATATAATTCAGTAATTAAAAAAAAATAATTCTATTCACATATTTTATGTTGACAGAACAATGGAAACTTTGAAACTTTTTTAATTTTTGAATTATATAATTCATTTTTATACATAATTTTAATATACAGAAACTTTAATAACATTGCATATTAATAAGCTCCACAAATGTTTTGCCGATTTTTAAAAAACATGTTAAATTTTCGTCCGATTAAATACATTTTTGAAAAAGTTTCCATTGTTTTGTCAAGCACTGTATTTATGTAATTACGAGTATATGCGTAAAAAACATGAAAATTAACAAAAAGGTACATTGCAGTTTCTTTGTGCTAAGCAGTGGTGTTGTCCAGCCGGAACGCTCCGGGACGTCGTTCCTTCCTTTTTGGGCAGTAACGCGTTTCGGAACTAAAGATGATTTCTGATGACGAGAATTGGCTGACGTTTTGAAAAAAAAAATTAAAAAGAATTGCTGATTTGTTTTCTAATTTTTGACGAATTTTTATATGTATTTTTATAAACAAGGGTTTGAACCGAACCCGAACCAGAACGAAAACCGAAACCGCGTTCCGGTAAAAAAAAAATTAGCACAACACCACTGGTACTAAGTACTTGTATATAATAGGTAAAGTTAACAACTTACTTTAATACTTAACTATAAAGAAATACAAAGGTTTATGAGATCACAATTTTAAATCACTATTTCTGATAAATTTTTTGCTAGCAAACTATTTGTTATTTCAAAATTGTAGCAACACGAATTAAATGACTTCAATAAATCACTTGTTTGGATTATATTGGAGACAGTCGGAGCAAACAATCTATTTCCCCCTTTGGGTTCTATTAAATTTTGGTACTAAAATTTCCTTTCTACATTTGCAGATGAATGTGGAATGGATAATGTTCCTTTTATAACACTTGAAATGTCATTGAACATTGGTTCATTTAGTTCATTTTTTATTTCTGATACCTTCGACCAAAAGGTATTTATGTTCTCATTTTTTAAAGCTTTAATAGTTTCTAAGTCCGTAAGCGTCCGAAATTGATAATTTATTGATTCATTAATTAATTTAATTAATTAATTTCATTGGGAACCATTTTTAATATAAACGGTACAATACTTGAAGTTTTACCCGGAACAATATTTTCTAGTGTAAATTTTTTTAAACCATAGCTATGGTATGCATAGTAACATTTCATTATTTAAATCAACTTTTGCTTTTAAAGCTTCACAGAATTTTAAATAAAATTACTTTACTCTTTCTTTAAGCTCCAAAATAATACTGCGATCAATATTATTTATGGATATGTATACATCAATTTCTGTTGCCATATGAAAAGGAAACGAAAACAAAAAATTATACAGTGATGAGACAGAATATTTGAGTAATGTAATAAAGTAGGGAAAATTTTTAAATAGTGCTAAATAAGTCATTGAGGTGCTATGGTGTTTTTGACTTCCAAATAGTGCTAAAAAAGTACAATTGTACCAACTTTTCCATCCCTGATGTGAATGCTTAAAATTCATGAAATTAGAAGCCGCCGTGATCTAGTAGGTATTGTGTTGGCTAATTAGACGTGAGGCCTCGGTTCAAACGCCAGGACAGCTCCATTCACACGAAATATGAAAAATATTTCTTCGACGACTTCCTCTCAGCTGATTTCTGGCAAAAACTCCGATAGTAAATATAATTTGTTACCTCTAATAAGCCCCTTTTTACCGCATCCTAACGCACTTTACGTCTTTAATTATATATATTGTGCACATGTTGTTGATGAACAAGCAAATACACCCAAACCTGTTTTTACACGGTTTTTTTTTTACGCGAATTTGAAATAACACGGTTTTTTTTTAACAAATTTACCATTTTTTTGTTCGCTCCTTTTTGTACGGATAAAATCGTTTAATAAAATAAAAACTCTGTGTATACTATTCAACTAAATCTGTGCGTTTTTATAAAGTTATTCAATTTTATAGGCATATGTAGGCTGCTGCATCAATCCTATGTATATTTTTTCAGTTCGTTTATACACTTACATACATACATAATATTTGACTTTTTTTACGCGTTTTTTACACGGTAACCACTGGAATGTATCTACCGTGTAAAAAAAGGTTTGGGTGTACAATAAAAACAAAAAAAGGCATAAAGCAGCCTTAAAAAGTTGTCTTATGAATTATTCCTTGGAAAAAGTACATACACACGTAAATATATTTGAAACATTTGTTTATTTTCCCGACAGGTGAGAAAAGTAAGAAACATCAGGGATAAAGAAAATTTATCAGGCAAAAAAGTAAATTTCCAACAGGTTTCACAGCATAAATTTCGAATTTAGAAATATGCGCTCACAAAAGTGGAAGTAGCAATAGGGATATACCAAAACATCAACATTTTCATTTTTATATCGTCCCAAGACGGCGCACTATGTGGCATTTACCCTGAAAAGCTGGCCAAAAAGGCAAAAATTAATTTAAAGAAATTTAAGAAACTGAGTATACAGTTCGATAGACAAAAACATTCTGCATTATATAGTGAATTTTCACGAATTTAAGTTGTGATTTGTAGATTTGAGACGATGTCAAAGTCAGGAAAGTGAAGAAAATTAAATGCGTTTTTGGTGTTTTTTTGAAATTTTAATAGGTTTATATGATATTTTTTTGTGGCTAAACGAATAGAGGTTTTATTTAGATTTTTTTTTATTTGAAAGATATGAGCAACTGCTACTTTTAGTTTTATATATATATATATATCTCATATATTAATGTTGAAATTATTCGTTCAAAATTTTAAAATAATAAAAATTTCACATTATTTTACCTTCCCTAATGTAGTTTAATGTTATATACCATAAGAAAATACAAACTTTCTACATTCGGGAACAAAAAAAAGTTTGCGCAAATTTGTGCAATTATTTTTGGGGATTTTTTAAAAATTTTACAATTGTCAGAAGAGGCTTCCGAGGCCAGAAATAAGCACTTAAGATTATATCGTACGAATTATGCGAGCAAATTCAGTAGAATTACTGAAGCTTACTTTTAAGCAGTGACGCTTTTATTAGCTGCAGTACACAAAAATCGCGAAGGAGTAGATAGAGAGATACTATTAAATTACTCCTTCCTGAAATTGATGATGAAAATGATAACGATTTTAACGATTGTAGTTAGTTTCACTTTTTAAGTATTTTTTAAGTTAAGTATTAAATTATGTAAAATAAATATTATGAATAAATATTAATTATCATATAACTTTAAAAACTTAATTACATATGTATATCGACTATTATAACAATATGAGATGTATGTTTGATTTTCTTAATGGACCGTACGTAGTGCCTAGGGGCACTTATGATCCGATCATAATAAAATCAGGTAAAATGATTCACATTCATATTAAACATGTTCATGTCGAATTTCATCGAGGTAATTACATTTTTAAGCCAATTATAATTGCTCAACATATTTTCTTAAGAGGCCCTATTTTGGACCTAGGGACAATTATGGACCGGCCATAACAAAATTTGGTAATATGATTTAGATTTACAAAATACACGTTCATACCGAATTTCATCACGATACCGATGTTTTTAAGCCATTTATAAGCGCAAACGTGAATTTCTAAAGGGGACTTTATATGGGGACTGGGGTCAAATGTTATCCGATGTTCACCAAACTTTACACCATGATTTCTTAGTTCACAGAACTGATCTATGCTAAATTCTATCATGATTGTTGCATAATTACAATATTTATACGTAAATAGGTGCAATATCCAGGGGAATTAGTATGGGTGCTATGCGAAATCACGCACCAATTTGAACCAAAATCAGTTGGGTTCATTCTTGGGCCTAATTATCACTAACACTATCAAAAAATTCCAGCCATTAACTTATAAAACACTTCTATTAATTTTGGCCAGGTTTTCAGGCAAAATGCCCCTCTGTACGGCGTACGTAAGAGTTTCAATTTGACCTTAACAAATTCGTTCAGTCTACATATACTGCTGCAGTTATTAAGGCACAAATGTTGATTGGATAACGCCAATCTTTTCATATATTATGTTCCACTTTTTGGGATGCTATGATGATGTTTTCTGATTGAGTGGTTTGGAACAGAAACATAGAACGGTCACCTATTTTAGTATTCCTGCCTCTTTGCAGATTTCTTTAAGTGGATCAAAATGAACACTTTGGTTTAAAACAATTTATTGCCTGAGCAATTTTCATTTTACTTTTTACTTCCGCAAAAATACAGAAATTGATGATAAAGCTTCTATGTGATCATGGATCAGAAATGCTTTCATTAATTGAAGCATCAGAATCATTTTATCATTAGGTTAGGTTAGAGTGGTAACCTTGATGCCAAAAGCTCGTTTGAGCAAGCGCAGCGGCCTCTTGTGAAGCCACAGGCGAACGCAGTCCCTGTACTGACCCAGTTGTCCAAATCGGGGGAGAAGAAATTGGTTAGCGCAAGAGCCGCACATTCTAAGCAGGACTACCCTACGCTGGAAAACCAGCCCGAAAATTTTATAAACGCAGCTATATTCTTGACATCAATGGACGATAGCTTCGTCCAGCTGACAAGGAGGAGCCAAATAACATCGCAAGAGATGGGCACCGACAAAGAAAGTGGATAACAGTCTCCTCTTCCTCAGCGGATAGGCACCCTCGGCAGAAGTCGTTAAATGGGAGCCTGTAAGCATGGCCACTGTGATTGAGATGATGCTACGACCAAGTCCAAGAAACTGATTAGCACGCATGATATCCATCAAGGGCCAGGTGAGTCTAGCGGTGGAGCAAGACTCCTCATTGACCCAGGATAGGTTGGCGTTTCGAAAGAATTTCCACGCAATGGCCAACTTGACCGAGGCAAGTGGCATACCCTAGTCGATTGAAGAGGGTTCCGGAAGGAGTGCACCAGCTCTGCGAGCTTGTCGGCCCTGCAGTTTTCCAGAATGTTACTGTCCCCGGGTACCAAGACCAGTGGGACACTAAAGCGCCCAGAAAGAAGGTCGAGACAGCGGCGACGTTCCCTAACGATCCTGGAAAAAATTAACACTTTACTTTAAAACAATTTATTGAGTCGCCGTAGTCTAGTAGGTAGTGTGTTGGCTAATTAGACGTGAGGCCTCGGTTCAAACCCTAGGTCAGGAATCTCCAACTGAACGAAATATGAAAAAATATTTCTTCGGCGACTTCTTCTCAGCAGATTTCTGCAAAAAACTATGATAGTAAATAAAATTTTCATGAAAAGTTTCTCAAAAATCTGTCGTTCGGAGTCGACTTTAAACTGTAGGTCCGCCACTCATGTATACAAATTAACGCGCACAACATACATAAGTCTTGTGAGAAACTAGGTCGTAATCCTGACTAAAGAGTTGTAATGACCAATTATGTATGTATGTATGTATTGCCTGAGAAATTTTCACTTTTAGTTTTTACCTCCGCAAAAATACAAAAATTGATGATAAAGCTTCTATGCGATCATGGATCAGAAACGCTTTCATTAATTGAGGCATCAGAATTATTTTATCATTACTTTTTTGTTTTTTTTTAAAGTACGCTTATTTTTTATCGACTGCAGGGTCTTTGAGTTATTTAGTTAATTTCAAATAATAAAAAAGCAATTTTAATTGAATTCCACAGAAAATGTGGAAAAAAATGGCATACCTAAAACCATAAAATGAAAATTTTTATTCCAAAAACTACTCAATTTAGCTACATAATGAAATTACTTTTGAAACCATTGAAGAATTGTATAGATCTTCTGTCAGCTTAAAAAATTATTGAAGATTGTCAGTAGTTACAAGGTGACGTAAATTTCAAAGTACCACAAAGGAATCATCTGCATCGCACATTATGTTTTGAATCTGCAAAGAAAACGATAAATCAAGCAGATCAAGTAAAGAGTATTAAACTTCACGGTCAAATGTTTTACCTATAACATACACCTTAAAAGAAGCCTAAGCAACTTTAATGGACTCGGGACTGTCAAAAATAATATTGTGTTTTATGAAACTCTCTGAAGATACAACCGGCATTGTGACATATTCCCACTTCCACGGAACGACATATATTGTAAATTATTACGTTATTTGATGCCGTGTGGGATGGGGATTACATTGTATTTTGGTAAATACCAGCGCAATTTAAGTCAACTAAAATGTTTTCGAGAGTTTAAAAAATCTATAAATCGTTGAGACAACAACAATTTTCAACATTTATTACAAAAATAAATAAACCTTAATAAAAACAAAAAAACTCAAGAAATGAGCTCAGATAATTGTCCGTAGAGCTTCTACAGACCAATGTATTTATGTATTTATAATAATATTTTTTATGTTTGATTAGTTTCGCAAAATCCATGAATTACACGTTATTAGTAATGAGAGCAAGTAACAAAAAATTCGTATTACCGTTTAAAAAAATCTGGAAATGGAATTCTGGAAAATATTTCTAGACCAAGATCATCAATAGGCAGCATGGTGTGGGGATGTTTTTCCTCTTCAGGAGTTGGTAGACTCGTTCAAATTGATTCCAAAATGGCTGGAGAGCACTATGTAAATATTTTGGAAGAAAATCTTTACAGCAGTGCAGAGTAAATGGGCTTGGGGAGTTTATCTTTCAACAAGATAACGACACCATGCACACGAGTAAGGTCGCTAAAAAATATTTTGAAGAAAATAATGTTGAAAAATTAAATTGGCCTGCTCAGAGGCCAGATAAAAACCCCATAGAGCATCTTTGGGCTATCTTAGATGACAAAATCCCGATGGAGTATAGAACAAATATTCAAACATTTTGGGAAAAAATGAATGGAGGGCAATTCCTACAAGTACTTTGAAGAACCTTGCGCTAAGTATGCCGAAAAAATTAAAAGAAGTCATAAATAATAAAGGAATACAAACATCGTACTAAATTTTGAAGTCATATAATTATTTATAATATTATCTAGTGAAGTGTTACTTTATTTTGTCACTTGAAATTCCTTATGTGCCATATAGTTTCTATTATAAATAGAAAATATAAAGAAAGAATTCAATGTTAAGTTCCCTATTAGATAAAATATTAACCGAATAATAAATGAAACTATAATTTACAGACATTTGAAAACAATAAACATTTGAAAACAATAAACACAAAAAACAAAGAATATTTCAAACCGTACTTTATTTTGTCCGACAGTGTATATGTATATATCCCTCATCTTACCCAAATACTAACATGCACCCTATATCCCGTAAGAACACATTCAATAAATTTTCAGTACATAAAATTATATGACACATGTTTGACAAATAAGAAATTGTTTCTATTATTTTATACGACATTGTATATTCAATGTTTATTTAAATGTTTGTCGTGCAGTACAAAGGGGATGTTAAAAAGAATTTCTATGTTTTATTCATTAGACAGACTTATATTGACGAAAGCATTCTGTAAAGCAGTCGCGTTTTTAAATTACTGTTTTTTCTTAAACAAATTGTTGTCTGTGCAAATGTGTACATTATATACATGTAGATACATAGGAGATTTTAAAACATTTTTTAGAGTATTTGCCGTTCAAATATTAAAAGAACTCAACAAACACGTTAATTACATAAATTTACCATAATAGCTAAAATTTAATCCAATTATACCAACATCAGTCGGTACTAGGGATGCCAATCGGGAAATTCCGAATTATGAAATCCCGGAAATTCTTAACCCTAATCAAGTCTGGAAAATTTTTTACAAATCCAGTCAAAATGTGTCTCAGAAGCACATACAAAGAATTTACATATTAATTTTGTTAGCTTATTTTTATTTTATTACATTTTTTCTCCTCAGTTACATAAATGAAATATTTTTTATTTATTTTCGCATTTTAAGCAAACTAGAACAATGCTCGTTGCAAGTATTTTTGTGGCAAGTACTTCAAGACTGCTTACACATTCTGCATATCTTCGGTAGGCGCATATAACATCTACGTCGCACATTTGCCTACCTTGGCTGGTTTGAGAATTCATCCTCGTGTAGTATGGAACGAACATTGGACAAATTATTTTTATTTATATTTGGAACAACAAGTTTCTGAATTAAATCTTTCAGAAATATCTTTCGTCGTAGTTGCTTTTGACTTTCGTTCCAATTTGGAATCTTATTGGTCGATATAACAAAGGCTGCAATGCCTGAAATATTGATTAGATTGTAGAAGTGCACGAGTGGCCAATGATTTGTGTTACGTTCGACGGAAAAGCTGTGTGCTATTTGATCAAGCGTATCTACACCACCTTTTGTCTTATTATAATCAATAATAATTTCTAGCTTGTTTTTGTTGTCAGAACTTATCTTTGAATCGTAATGTAGTGATGAGAGTAACAAAACTACTTTATTTCGCTTTGGAACATAACCTACAAGTGTCATATTTTTTCTGAAACAATGTAAGGAACTTTCCGTTGGTTTTGTTTTTGCTGCTAGAAAATCAGGCGGAATTCATCTTTTATTTTTTCGGAATTTGCCAACGCATGTTAGACCTTTCGAAAACAACCGTTCTACTAATTCAAACGAAGTAAAAAATTGTCGAATGTGATGTTTCGATTTCTTTTTTCAAATGGTTTGCACAGTTCTTCAACAATTCTCTCATTGATATTTTTACTTTTTTCAGGACTTTCTTGTCCTAGATAAGAAATTCCATGAAAAGGATACCGAGTTTCTGCATCACAAATCCAAAAAATTTTGAGACCATATTTGTCCGTCTTTGATAGTATGTACTGTCGAAACGACACTCGTCCTCTAAATGGCACCAATTGGTCGTCAATTGTCAAGTATGCAGCAGGTTTATATGACTTTAGAAAGTTCCTATTGATGTGTTCCCAAATATCGCGAATATGAGCAAACTTGTCCTTTGTTTTGCGTTGGGACCGTGTAGATTGGACATCAAATCGAATATGACGCAGTATTATTACCAACCTGTGTTTTGGCATGCAGGCTCGGAAAATATTGCAACCAAATAATGGGTGCCAGAACTCTTCGTAATTCATTATACCCGTTCTTTAATTTTATTTTGTTGTTCACAAACAATAGAAGTAATAGTTAGCGTTGCCGTATGTGCCTCATAGACACATTTTGACATGATTAAGAACATTTTTTAATGGAAAAAAAAAAATAAAAAATTAAAAGAAATTAATTTATTACTTGAAATTTTTAAATTCTAAATAAAACAATTGAAAGTAGGAATTCAAGAAGCAGTAAGGACTAGAACCTTTATTTAAGGAAGTTACAACATGACAAAATGAAATATGTGTCTAAGATTGATTAGGGTTAAACCTTGTACCAGCATTTTTCGGGATTGGAAACTCATACATGTACGAGTATACTTTATAAAGTAAGAAAAAATGAGTTTACGGCATTGTTTTTTATTTAGTATTACATTATATAATACCCACGTAGTTTTTCAAGTGTATCATGCAATAATTAATTGAATATTCTATATCACTCGACGTCGAATTGATGTAAACTCAACTTCCATTGTTAAAAAGTTAAACGTTGCCCTCGAAGAATATAAAAGTCCAATAAAATCTGTTAATACAGCTGATGATTTAGATGTTCAAGTTTCTAAAGACTTGATTGTGTCACATCCTGCATATAGCTATCTTGAAACCATTTTGCCCACAAGTATAACTTGCGAAAGATGTCTTTCAGCGGCAGCGTATGCTCTTTTTAAAAAATTACTTCAAGCAATAAGTATAGGTAATATAAATATTTTGGACTTTAAATAGAGATCTTAAAATGGTTAGTATTTGTTTCTTCACTAATGTGTTTATGTATGTATGTAGACACAGATGAATTATTTTTATTAATTTAAGCTTTTTTGTTGCTTTTTTATTATTTATATTTTTTTATCTTGTTCTAAAGATCAAAAATAAATAAAATTTTTAATAAAACAATTTGTTGTAGTTTTTTTTTATTAAGAGATAATCCCGAAATACCCGGATATTTCTGGATCGAGATTTCCAAATTCCGAATCCTGGGATTTTTAAAAACCAATCTCCTTTGGCATCCCACACCGTAATTTCTACAAAAATTAAAGCGAACTAAATCAGCATTATGTATCAGCGATTACCATTTCAAACCTTTTTGTTAATCAACTGGCGACGTGAAAAACAAAAGTTTTTGTGGGTACAATGCGTGGATTGACAACAAAAAACCGAACAACATTTTGACAATAAAAATCCTCATTTTCAAATATATTTGTCCTTTCACTTATTTGAGAATAACAATTGGCGGTGATTTTTTGTACAGCTCTACTTTGTATTTCATTGTGTTTGGTTTCAAGTACGCATACATTTTAAAGCTTATAGCACAAGGCACAGTAAAGTTCCGACGAAATCAGCAATAATGTAAAAGATTCTTTATTTGTATAACCGTTTAATGCTCCTGTATTTGTTATAATGTTTTTTTATCCTGTACAATAGTATTTTGTGGATCTCAGTTCGACTTAAAATGTTGTCAAATAAGTCTAATGTTGACATTTATTCTGTAGAATGAACACAATTAGAGAAGGAAAATTGTGGTTAATGCTTTTATCGAATTTTAGTGTAGAATGAATTTTATATAGTAATAAGAAAATTAATAGGAATACCAATGAGACATTTAGAGGATTGATGAAAAAGTAAGTAAGTAGAATGAGAAAATGTTTGATAAATAACTTTTATTGCAGTTTATATATGTGATTATATGACATAAAGACAATTTCATTGCAGTTTTATAATGTTTTTCCTTATATATTTCCTATATATATAATAGATATTTACCCAGTCGAAAAAATTATAGAAGTATAATAATGTACATTTGTACCAATTTAAGTTCTACTGTTGTTTTTTAGAGACTTCGGTGTTGTTTAAAATTGGTAGACATCGTCTTATCTTATGATTAAAACAATTTTTGCAAACCGTATCCAGTATACCATAATAAGCAGTCTGAACTAATTCCCAAAGCTTACCATAATTTGTGATCGATTATCTTGTGACCGTTTTAATAACTTATTTGACAAAAATTTGTGCGACGCAGCAGTTAATAGGACAGAGCACAATTTACTCCAGATATTCGCATACGTTGACGCATGAGATGTTTTTGGTTGAACATAACCAGAGGTAATAATCGCCTTCGCTACAGTCACATATAAAACAAATGACATCACGTTAGAGATAAAGCGGTATATAATACCTACTAACAGATCTTACTTCGGCCTTAGCAAGTAGATTCACGACGTAGATCTTACTCTACGGATCGAAATCAAACTATGAAAAACTCTGATATCACAAAAGCTGTTAACAGAAGCAGAGGCTTGGGTACTTTCGCAGCTTTCGGAGCTTTTGAGACAATAATTCTTCATCCCGTTTAATCGACGAGTAAAAACATCGGATGATTCATGAATTGTATGAGATTTAGGCTGACATCGACATCGTTAGTCGTATGCGTGAAGATGTTCCACCGAAAAGATCTTTCGAGTACGCAACCGAAGGAAATTGCAGAAGTGAACGACCGAGGCTACGATGGATAGATCAAGTTGAAGACGAACTGGCAAGACATATTAAAACCATTAAAAAATTGCGCTCGTAGCGCTTGACTATTCTATTTCAGGCGAAAGATCATAGCGTTTAAATATAATATAACCACTAAAGAAAGTTACATTAAGTATTTCACTCATAAATGTGTATAAAGACACTCAATAACAAACCAACTCTAGACTACGACTTGATAACTGTAAATAATTTAACTAGAAAATTTCTATGTTTCAATCCGATGCACATAGGGGTTTTTGATGCCTAAAATGGGAATTAATTGAAAAATGAAATTCTTGAGTTCCAAATATTTGCATGAGCTAAAAGTGCACAAAATTCTGCATCACTTTCTTAAAAAATGTGTCTCTAGCAAGTACCGTTACATTACTACGTCTTTTTGAAGTGTGAGTTTTTTGATATTTTTTATCTTTCGTGAAAAAACTAAATTTTCAGTGTTTTCAAAATTAGTTCCTGGCAAGTTTTTAAGTAAAAATTAAAAAAATAAAAAAATATGGAGGCTTCATCAACAGACGATTGAGATTATATTAGCTTCGTTGTTTTTTAAGTTTATATAGCTTCGTTATTTAAAAAAAAAATTTTTGTGAAGGTCTATAAATTTGCAAATTTTGTAGCATATATGGAAAAACAGTTGTGAGTTAAGCAAAGTAAAGCAAAAAAAATTTCTTTTCTTAATCCTAAGACACCTTGCGAAATAATAGCAAAAAAAATTTTTTGCACTTTCTTGCACCTGATTATAAAAAAGAAGATATATTTTTGCACCTATATAATTTTTTTATACATAGGTGCAATTATATTATAAATTATAAGACCATATTTAAACCCTGCTGTTAGGTTAAAAAAAACTTTCGAATCTTAGGTAAAGGACCATTTTGGTCCACTTCGAATTTTTCATAAATAATTCGATATAAAACTCTTTTGACCAAACATTTTAAATAATTTAAATAGTTACAAAAGTTCTGGGATTCTCCATTTCTATACAGATATGTATACCACGAGTATAAGTTTTACTTCAGTTCGTGTTTATCCCGGTCTATTATGAGCGAGGATAATTTTCACATGATAACAAGTGCTCTCAGCTTTGATGATGTTATCAACAGAAGACAACAAAAAAGTAGTGACAAGTTTGATCTAATTCGTGAGTTATGGGACAATTGGGAACCACTTCTTTCAATGCTTTATAACTGTCATGAAAATGTAACTATTGATGAGCAGCTAATGGGTTTTAGAGGACGATGTTCCTTTAGGCATTATATGCCTGCAAAGCCAGCCAAATATGGGCTTTAATTTTGGTTAGCTGTAGACTTCAAATCAGGATACATATGGAAAATACAACCGTACCTTGGAGAACCAAAAAATTATAATCCTGAAAAAAACCAAGGAGAGCGTGTTGTGTTGGAAGTTACAGAAAAATTGAAAGGGCAAAATATTACAGCTGATACTTTTTTCATCTTTTGAGTTGGGGAAAAAACTTTTACAAAGAAAACTGGCATTTGTGGGAACAGTTCGAAAAAACAAAACTTTAATCCCACCTAAATTGCTTCTGTTCAACAATTCCTTATATATATAGATCCACGTATACCGGCCATAAAAATAAAGGTACTATATTGATGAGCACCATGCACATAACAGATGAAATCGATTTCAGTAATCATAAGAAGAAACCTGCAATCGTTTCTTATTATAACTCTACTAAAGGTTTGTTATATTTTATCATTATTTGTCGTTTCTGCAAAAATAATTTCCTTTATCTTAGGAGGCGTTGATACTGCTGATCAAATGATTAGCTACTACAGCACTAAAAGAAAAACAAATAGATGGTCAAATGTTTTGTTTTCAAATATAGTTGTTATATCCGCATTGAATGCATTTATTTTATGTTCAGAAATTGATTCTTCTTAGGCTGCAAATGATTCAAATCGTAGAAGTTTTACGAAGAAAAAAGTTGAGTTTTTACGTCAGCTAGCTATGTGCCTATCACAAGAATACATGTTGAAAAGGACAGTCAAACCTAAAAATCCATTTGCGGCAGAGCTATTGACTCAACTACAAGCACCGTCATCAAATAGTGTAACATCTACGAGCCGGTGATACACAAAAGTCAGTTGCTATAAAATGAGGAATTTGAAATTGCTCTTAGTCCAAATGTGATACCAAATGCATTATATGCAATAAATTTGTATGCAAATTCAAGCGAAAAACAATTTGTTCATCTTGCTGCGAAAATAGCAATAAGCCATAATTATTTTTTATTACTTTTACTGATATACAGAATAAAATAAATTGCATAGACCAAAATGGTCCATAACCTAAAATTTGCAACTTTTAATTTTGTTCTGTTTGATTTTATCCTAGATAGCTAAAAACTAAATAAAACCATTAAAATATAAAAAATACCTGAGCTGACGTCTTAAGTTGACGCGATAAGCCATTTCAAACTTAAATAAAAATTAAAAAACTTTTTACCAAAATGGTCCAAACCTAACAGCAGGGTTAATCGTAGGTACAAGCGTGAATACAATTTTTATTTCTCGAAGAGAACTTTATAAAATAATTGCAAGTTCTGAATTTGAAACCTTTACTGAAAAAATTGCATTTCTTAAAGAAAAAATGCTTACACGTTTATTGCCAAGCAATAAAAAAATATTAAAGTTTTTAACGATACATGGAAAAATTTTATTTCCCAATTGAAGAATCGCTGGAATGCATCTTATAGAGTTTGTGAGTGTTTTCTTCAGAACAACAAGTACTGGTAAGATTCGTCAAAAGGTTTCCCGCGCCAATCTGGTGTTAAACGTGGTAGATCGAAAGTTGATTTCGAGGATTGCAGTGAAAGCAAAAACCAAAAGACAGAAGAATAAGGGAAAGAAAATTCCTCATCTTTGCTGGCGCGGACCAGAAATAATAAACTGAGGAATCGCAATAAGCCCGAAACAAAGGCTTCAAAATGAAATGAAAACTTGTTTGATAATCAAAATGATTTATTCTGATTTGTATTAACATTTCTATGTTCAATTCTAATTTTATCTGCTTGATAGATAATCTTTGAGAGTAGGATTGTAAAATTTTGTCAGAAAATATATTTTGATGAAGTACATCAGAATCAATTAAAAACTCAATTTGAATTTTTTGGTTGTTAGGCCCTTATGCATTGCAGGACATGATTTTTTATTTTTTTTTTGTTATGGATTTATCTTCTTTAAGCGAAATAAATCAAAAAAGTTAAAAAAGCAAGGAAAGCTCCAACGATTTAATTCCCATTTTAATCATCAAAAACCTTTAAAATAAAGAATTATAAAATTTTTGTTAAAGTACCTTAGAGTAGTATGTTTATGTATGTTCTCGACCACTTACTCCATACAAAATTTGGCTCATGCATAGCTGTAAAAGAGTAAGAACATTGTAGAATTGTGAAATGAATTGTGTGCGATCGGTCTTTAGGTTTGTAACATGTATTATGAAAAGGTAATGCTTTTTAATGTGTATATGTGTGTTTGTGTATGTTAAAATTTGGGAGAATGCATATCTGGAAAAGAATTAAATCATTATAATTTTCAATTTTTCCCTACAAATTTGGGATCATACCTGCTTTTTGTTGGTCCTTTCATTTGTATTGCTTTGCAAACGAATGACTGGACGGACAGAATGAGTGCGTGCACGTTTCCTCATTTACATCCCAGAGTATAAGTAGACTGTGAAAATGTATATACGTATGTATGAATGTTTGGACGGACAGAATGAGTGTGTGCGTAACATGTAATGTGTATGATCGTTTTTTTTATTTTTTTTTTTTTATATTTAATTAGAAGGATCTTTAATTTTAAATGTGATAAGAAAGAGTAGGTTGGTTGTGCGGTTATTTTTTATTTTTTGTGTGATTTAATTTGAAGGATCTGTAATTTTAAGATGATAACAAATTCTTGGCACGTATTATCATACTCAATGTTGAAAAAAATAGAAAAGGGATCTACACCTGTATAGTTGTTGTGTGTTTTTTTTTTTTTTTTTTTTGTATATTTAATTAGAAGGATCTTTAATTTTAAATGTGATAAGAAAGAGATGAACACCTGTGTAAAATTTTTTTTTTTTTGGGATAATAAATAACATCGTATACCTAAGTAGAAACATGAGTGTACATGTTCATTGTATTTATATTGCTTTTCGAATGATTGGACGGACAGAATGAATGTGTGCATGTTCTTTTGAGATAATAATTGTGAAGAAATAGAAATATAGTTGTACGTGGTGTTGTTGTTGTTGTTGTGTTATAAGGATTTTTAAATTGATAAGAAAGAAATGTATAGTTGTGCCTGTGGGTTTTTTTCACGCATAAGTATAAGTAATATCTGTTTTCACATAATTGAATTTACTGATTGATCTACAACACCCCAGAGTATTAAATAAATGAAATTATACAATAATGAGATTAATTAAAACAAATTAGGTTTTATTTTATTAAATTTTTTTTTTTTATTCTTAGGTATGTATATTTTATTTTTAGATTTTGTTATTTTGTACAATACAATACATATATCTATTGAATATAATAATAGTTAAACATTCGTTTATACATATTAAATAACTTAAGTGTTAACAAATATTGTGTATAGAATGTTTGACATCTGCAAATGTCAAAAGATTCTGAGTAAATTTTTTCACAGTTAGATCTATGTATAATATTATTAACACATATAAATGGATTACTTATTTTACTAATGTTGCATATTCTTAGTTCATTTATAAGTTTCATAAATAAATCTATATGATCTTTATCAATCTGATTACTATGTTTTATTAATAGTTCTTCCAATTCAGCTGATGTAACCATTTTTCCCCTTCTTTAAAAAGTCAATAGTAGGTTGCGTAAGTGCGGGACGATGTACTCTGAACAAAGAGTAATAATTAACTAAACAAAGATTTCAGATGTGGTTAAGTTTTTTTTTTTTGTCATTTATTATATCATTTCTTCGTTTGAATTTATTGAAAATTACAATTTATTGAAAACACAGTTTTTACATTTAGTAAGATTATAAAAATTAATTATATTTTTAGCTTCAATTTCAGTTTGATATAGTCTATGTTTATAAAATATACAGGGGCAGGTGTCAGGACCGCATGTACTGTTTTCATTCGACCATTCGCAATCCTCGAAATGTTCACCATGTCTATTTCTTATTCTTTTCAGGTTGTCTACATACTCCAGTTGTGTTTGTATGTTGATGAGTTTAGTTTTATCTACGTCAGAAATTATGTGTGAGAATGATTTTAAAAAGTTGTATATTTCCTTTAAAATCATTGTATGTTAATCTACTGCTATTGTATGCTCATGTGCAGAATATGTGAATAATCTTTAATATTTATATGATTTCAGATCTGTTAATGGACGCTTAGGTAGGTTATCTAATAGTTTTTTGTAGGTGGACTATAGTAGAGACCATATCCAGTTTTATATGGTTTGAGGTACAACCCTTTACCCATTGCAATTGATTCCATATATCTATTATGACGGTTAGCTTCAGCCAATTGTTCTTTTCCATTTTTGATAGCATTTACTGCTTTAACAATAGCGGATCCTCCACTTACCAAACCATCAAGCGCTGACAATGCTGTTAGTACGGGAATAAGTGGAAGAAATCCTCCAATTTTCGGTACAGGTATAACTCTCGGTATTATAATGTCTGCTCGCTTTTTCCCTTTAAAATTTGAATGAATAGCCTTTTGAGCTATTTTAACAGCATCATTTATATCAAGGGGTTTCTGTTCTTTCAATTGTTTTAAAGTTTTTCTCACAGTAGCTGTGAATAATTTCTTATTACAGTTATTCATTTTTCCTTTTCTCATTCTTTTTGAATTTTTTCTTTTCTTATGTGTCTGCTCCTTCAAACCTAATCCAAATTTCACTTTAACTTTCATAGCGTTTGTCACAAACCACGCGTTAGCACGTTCTTTAATATCACTATCTTTAGATTTAACTCGTTGCCAGGCTTTTTCAGCTAATATTTGATCTGCTTGATGTCTTGTGTCTATATCTTTTGATTGTGAATATGCAATATCGTGCTCTCTACAAGCTGCGTCTAATAAATTTATACCCTTATCTCCTCTTGCTAAACGTTTTTCAAGTTTTGTACCAGGTCCACAAAACTGATAACCAGGTAGATGTAATTCAACATGTACTTTATTTATTAAGTTGTTTACAAATCCTCTTCTCATCTTACACTGGCTGAGGTTTTGTTTTGACCCTAGATTATAACAATTTTTTTTCGTTACTTTTATACCTCTTCGCAAAAATAGCTGAAATCAAGACGATCTCCTATATATACAGCAATTTATATGATTTCAGTATGTTAATTTTTTGATATTGATTTTGATCTGCTTTGTATATGTTCACGATCTACTTTACATCTGATCACGATCTGCTTTGTATCTGATTATGATCTGCTTTGTATCTGATTACGATCTGCTTTATATCTGATCACGAACTGCTTGCTATCTGGTCACGATCTGATTTATACCTGATCACGATCTGCTTGATGGCTTGTGTCTATATCCATTGATTTTGAGTACGCTATATCGTGCTTTCTACAATCTGCATCCAATAAATTATTCCTTTATTTCCTTTATTCTTGCTATTCGTTTTGAAGTTTTGTATCAGGTCCACAAAACTGATAACCAGGTGGATGTAATTCAACATATAATTTGTTTATTAAGTTGTCTACAAATCTTCTTCCAATCTTACACTGGTTAGGTGTTTTTCTTTTGACTGTAGTTTATAACCATTTTTTTTTCATTACTTTCATACCTCTTCGCATGAAACACTACACCAGCTATACTAGCAAGCTGTACTAGCTATACTAGCAAGCTATACAATCTGTACTAGCTATAGTAGCAAGCTGTAGTAGCTATACAATCTTTACTAGCTATAATAGCAAGCTATATCAGCTATACCAGCTATACCTGCTATACCAGCTATATCAGCTATACCAGCTATATCAGCTATACCAGCTATACTAGCAAGCTGTACTAGCTATACTAGCAAGCTATACAATCTGTACTAGCTATACTAGCAAGCTGTACTAGCTATACTAGCAAGCTATACAATCTGTACTAGCTATACTAGCAAGCTGTAGTAGCCATACAATCTTTACTAACTATACTAGCAAGCTGTACCAGCTTTAGCAAGCTGTACCAGCTATACCAGCTATATCAGCTATATCAGCTATACCAACTATACTAGCAAGCTGTACCAGCTTTAGCAAGCTGTACCAGCTATATCAGCTATACCAGCTATACCTGCTATACCAGCTATATCAGCTATACCAGCTATACCTGCTATACCAGCTATACCAGCTATACCAGCTATACCAGCTATACCAGCTATATCAGCTATACCTGCTATACCAGCTATACCTGCTATACCAGGTATACCAGCTATACCTGCTATACCAGATATACCAGCTATACCTGCTATACCAGCTATACCTGCTATACCAGCTATATCAGCTGTACCAGCTATATCAGCTATACCTGCTATACCAGCTATACCTGCTATACCAGCTATACCAGCTATACCAGCTATATCAGCTATACCTGCTATACCAGCTATACCTGCTATACCAGCTATACCTGCTATACCAGCTATACCAGCTATACCTGCTATACCAGCTATATCAGCTGTACCAGCTATACCAGCTATATCAACTATACCAGCTATACCAGCTATATGATATATGATATAGCTATACCTGCTATACCAGCTATATCAGCTGTACCAGCTATACCAGCTATATCAGCTATACCAGCTATATCAGCTATATCATATATCATATAGCTGGTATAGCTGGTATAGCTGGTATAGCTGATATAGCTGGTATAGCTGGTACAGCTGATATAGCTGGTATAGCAGGTATAGCTGGTATAGCAGGTATAGCTGGTATAGCTGGTATAGCTGGTATAGCTGGTATAGCTGGTATAGCAGGTATAGCTGATATAGCTGGTATAGCAGGTATAGCTGGTATAGCTGATATAGCTTGCTAGTATAGCTAGTAAAGATTGTATAGCTACTACAGCTTGCTACTATAGCTAGTACATATTGTATAGCTTGCTAGTATAGCTAGTACAGCTTGCTAGTATAGCTGGTGTAGTGTTTCATGCGAAGAGGTATGAAAGTAATGAAAAAAAAATGGTTATAAACTACAGTCAAAAGAAAAACACCTAACCAGTGTAAGATTGGAAGAAGATTTGTAGACAACTTAATAAACAAATTATATGTTGAATTACATCCACCTGGTTATCAGTTTTGTGGACCTGATACAAAACTTCAAAACGAATAGCAAGAATAAAGGAAATAAAGGAATAATTTATTGGATGCAGATTGTAGAAAGCACGATATAGCGTACTCAAAATCAATGGATATAGACACAAGCCATCAAGCAGATCGTGATCAGGTATAAATCAGATCGTGACCAGATAGCAAGCAGTTCGTGATCAGATATAAAGCAGATCGTAATCAGATACAAAGCAGATCATAATCAGATACAAAGCTGATCGTGATCAGATGTAAAGTAGATCGTGAACATATACAAAGCAGATCAAAATCAATATCAAAAAATTAACATACTGAAATCATATAAATTGCTGTATATATAGGAGATCGTCTTGATTTCAGCTATTTTTGCGAAGAGGTATAAAAGTAACGAAAAAAAAATTGTTATAATCTAGCGTCAAAACAAAACCTCAGCCAGTGTAAGATGAGAAGAGGATTTGTAAACAACTTAATAAATAAAGTACATGTTGAATTACATCTACCTGGTTATCAGTTTTGTGGACCTGGTACAAAACTTGAAAAACGTTTAGCAAGAGGAGATAAGGGCATAAATTTATTAGACGCAGCGCGTAGAGAGCACGATATTGCATATTCACAATCAAAAGATATAGACACAAGACATCAAGCAGATCAAATATTAGCTGAAAAAGCCTGGCAACGAGTTAAATCTAAAGATAGTGATATTAAAGAACGTGCTAACGCGTGGTTTGTGACAAACGCTATGAAAGCTAAAGTGAAATTTGGATTAGGTTTGAAGGAGCAGACACATAAGAAAAGAAAAAATTCAAAAAGAATGAGAAAAGGAAAAATGAATAACTGTAATAAGAAATTATTCACAGCTACTGTGAGAAAAACTTTAAAACAATTGAAAGAACAGAAACCCCTTGATATAAATGATGCTGTTAAAATAGCTCAAAAGGCTATTCATTCAAATTTTAAAGGGAAAAAGCGAGCAGACATTATAATACCGAGAGTTATACCTGTACCGAAAATTGGAGGATTTCTTCCACTTATTCCCGTACTAACAGCATTGTCAGCGCTTGATGGTTTGGTAAGTGGAGGATCCGCTATTGTTAAAGCAGTAAATGCTATCAAAAATGGAAAAAAACAATTGGCTGAAGCTAACCGTCATAATAGATATATGGAATCAATTGCAATGGGTAAAGGGTTGTACCTCAAACCATATAAAACTGGATATGGTCTCTACTATAGTCCACCTACAAAAAACTATTAGATAACCTACCTAAGCGTCCATTAACAGATCTGAAATCATATAGATATTAAAGATTATTCACATATTCTGCACATGAGCATACAATAGCAGTAGATTAACATACAATGATTTTAAAGGAAATATACAACTTTTTAAAATCATTCTCACACATAATTTCTGACGTAGATAAAACTAAACTCATCAACATACAAACACAACTGGAGTATGTAGACAACCTGAAAAGAATAAGAAATAGACATGGTGAACATTTCGAGGATTGCGAATGGTCGAATGAAAACAGTACATGCGGTCCTGACACCTGCCCCTGTATATTTTATAAACATAGACTATATCAAACTGAAATTGAAGCTAAAAATATAATTAATTTTTATAATCTTACTAAATGTAAAAACTGTGTTTTCAATAAATTGTAATTTTCAATAAATTCAAACGAAGAAATGATATAATAAATGACAAAAAAAAAAAACTTAACCACATCTGAAATCTTTGTTTAGTTAATTATTACTCTTTGTTCAGAGTACATCGTCCCGCACTTACGCAACCTACTATTGACTTTTTAAAGAAGGGGAAAAATGGTTACATCAGCTGAATTGGAAGAACTATTAATAAAACATAGTAATCAGATTGATAAAGATCATATAGATTTATTTATGAAACTTATAAATGAACTAAGAATATGCAACATTAGTAAAATAAGTAATCCATTTATATGTGTTAATAATATTATACATAGATCTAACTGTGAAAAAATTTACTCAGAATCTTTTGACATTTGCAGATGTCAAACATTCTATACACAATATTTGTTAACACTTAAGTTATTTAATATGTATAAACGAATGTTTAACTATTATTATATTCAATAGATATATGTATTGTATTGTACAAAATAACAAAATCTAAAAATAAAATATACATACCTAAGAATAAAAAAAAAAAATTTAATAAAATAAAACCTAATTTGTTTTAATTAATCTCATTATTGTATAATTTCATTTATTTAATACTCTGGGGTGTTGTAGATCAATCAGTAAATTCAATTATGTGAAAACAGATATTACTTATACTTATGCGTGAAAAAAACCCACAGGCACAACTATACATTTCTTTCTTATCAATTTAAAAATCCTTATAACACAACAACAACAACAACACCACGTACAACTATATTTCTATTTCTTCACAAAAAAAAAAATAAAACAATACACACGACTCGTCCTTGCATGTTTCTAAAGTAGCTTTGTTGTTTTGCTACGTCCCTGAACCCAACCTACCATGGTTTTCGATTTAGGGATAATATGTTACGAAAACCCCTAAAAGGACTAAACCTTACCTACGCCTATGAAGTTCTACATAACAGAAAAAAAATTTACGTTTCAATCATATTCGGAACATAGTTATATTGAAATAATTATAACAAAAAAAAAATAATAATTCTCATAGTCTTAAAATATCTAAGGGATTAATAGAAATTATATACAGAAAAAAACAAATTATCATGACATTAACACAGTTACATTTTATCATTACAAATGATCAGTGATGACTAAATTCATTATTACAAAAGAGAAATTGAAGATAAAGAAAAACAAAAGCAAGTATGACAGTTAAGAATTCAATGAGAGTATCATCTTCAATTGCCCTTTTGCAAACATATGAGAGAAAAAAAAATACGTAATAAATATATCAGTGATGGGACAAATGTTATAGTACTTCATTTGGTACTTTTTTCTTAATTATTTCTTCGCATGTAATACTAAGCTTTTAAAAATGCCGTCACTGGTATATTTATGAAACAAATACTTAAATACTAAATGAATGTGTATTAATCAAAAGTAATATATTTTTTTTTAACTTACAGTAGGGTCTCGATTCCAACGATGCGGAAGGCCTTCAGCTTCATTTGATGGAGTCGTTTTACAATCATTATTATTTTTATAGGTTTTAAATATTAAGTTATTATATAATAATTCATTTAAGGTAATTTATAATAATTCATTTTTAAAA
Source organism: Sarcophaga carnaria (assembly GCA_958299815.1). Classification (NCBI taxonomy): domain Eukaryota; kingdom Metazoa; phylum Arthropoda; class Insecta; order Diptera; family Sarcophagidae; genus Sarcophaga; species Sarcophaga carnaria. The sequence goes on along the minus strand of OY283153.1, from coordinate 69,055,287 downwards.
GAAATAAATGGTTAGATATAAAAATAGGTTATATACAAGAAAAATTAGTACTAAATAGAAAATTCTAACATGATAGATGTAATTATAGTTAATTATATTTTATACATGGAGTAAATGCATATTGTTAGAATTATAAATTATTTAATTGAACATATGTATTTAGATAAATGATTTCATTGTATTTAAAATTTAAACATTAGAGTTTTTAAAGGTTAGAATATTTAATTTGTGATTTAGAATTTAGTTAATAATTTTAATAATGTTATAGTGCAAATATGGTTAGTTTTAGGTTTTTATTTAGAGTTTGTATGTAGTTTAAGCAAAACGAAACGTTTTTGTAGTTTAAAATTTCTAGATTGTTAATGATTGGATATATGTAAGTTGAGTAGATATATATAAGTTGTTTCAGTTGGCCTTTAACAGATTTTTAAGTGAAGAGTTCAATTCGATCTTGATCTTTGCAGTTTTCATATATTTTTATTTGAATATTTTCCCAAAATTGCCAAATTTCCCTCGAGTGAATTGATGCTGAGTCTACTCCAAATTGGCAAATTGGTGATTCACTCGAGGTACTGGTGGTATATAAATTTAACTATATGAAAAACTGAACATTTTGTTAAATGATAAAAAAAATACCTTGAAATGAATTTACCTTTTTCCCAAGAAACAAACTATATTAAACGGATTCACTAAGAATTTTTTTGATTTCTTTACAAAATAATTGTTATTCTTTTTATATATTAAAACTTTTTCCACTTAATAATTTACTAACTTTCTTTTCTTATTATAATAAAAATCACTTTCTTCACTATATGTAAGTATAGCACTTTACTTTCCCTTCGAGTTGTTGAAGGTTTCACAGATCAAGTTAAAAAGACCATATGCAAATATGTAGCTTTCGATCAAACCTCAGTTTTGTCTTAAGTAAATAACGTGATGTTAATTTTTGTTGTTGTATATAATCTATCACGTGATACTATATATCACAGATATGTTCTCTTTAACTGTGTAATACTGGTTTTTCTTCGTTAAGTTGAGAGTATAAAAGTATAGAAGTGGGAGAATGTAAAAATAGAGAAGTAATAATACATGTGATGCTAAAAAAATACTGTTGTAAGACCTTGAAAAATTAAAATTAAGGGAAGGTATGCCAACTAACATTATTGAAGCTTTTATGACTAATTAAAATACTGTTTTTTGGATAAGAGCTGAGTAATTATTAAAATGATGTATTACAAAACAGCTTTTGAAGAATTATATTTATAATGAAGCAAATGCTGAAGACTTATTTTTCTTGATCTACTTTGATAAGCACATATGTATATGAATTATGAAATCTTTTCTGTGGTCTTATGATCGGATATCTTTAGCATGAAATGTTCCCTATGATTTACCTGACATGTCTTCTAGTTCTTAATAACATGATCCATGTTTAGCTCTAACTTTAGCTTTCTCAAACTGGTTCGCAAGTTTACTATTAAAATGCTCTGCTGCTTTCGATTGAGCGAAATTTCTTCGTGACCTGAGATTATAATATTTTACATTCCTTTCAAATGATTTACGAATTCTTTCTCTAGCTTTTTCTCGTAACAATTCCATTTTTTCATTATTCTTCAAATCTACATCAGACGTTTCTAAAATCTTCAAATTTCGTAACAGTTTATAAGATTTACCATTTGTTAGCATATTTTGACCAAACACTAGGAAGTAAGGTGAAAATCCCGTGCTAATATGAACAGAACTTCTAAGAGCACAAGTAATTGCTGAAAGTTTCTCATTCCAATCCTTTTGATTTGGTTTTACATAAGCTCTAATTGCAGCTAATACTGATCTGTTCACACGTTCACTAGCATTTGCTTGTGGTGAATAAAGAGCAGTTAAATTATGACTCCATATGTCTCCAAAAAGTCTTTGAACAATTTAGACTTAAACTGTGCACCATTATCAGTAATAATTGTTTCAGGTACTCCAAATACATGAAATATACGTTTCTCAAGGAATTCAGTTATGCTATTGGATGTAAATTTTCTAATTGGTTCAAGAAAATGAAATTTAGACAAATGATCTAAAACTATAATTATTCCTACGTTTCCAGAAGAAGATCTAGGATAAGGACCTAATAAATCTAAATATAACTTTTGAAAAATACGAACAGATGTGGAAGGTTGCCCCATGTGAGGTTTTAAACATTTATTCGAAGCTTTTGTTTGTTTGCAAATCTCACAGGATGAAATATAATCGGCTGTCTGTTTTGCCATTTTGGGCCAAAAATAAAATGTTTTAAGACGATGTAATATCTTTCCAACACCACCATGAGCACATAAGGGATGATCATGAGCCCTTTTTATGAGATCCTTCGTCATCGAAGAAGGTACCCAAAGTTTCCATGATAATTGCTCTTATAAATTATCACCAGTAGAGTAATTACACTTTTTATAAATAAATCCATCAACAATTTTAAAATCAGGAAGATAATTGATTTTAGATTTTAGTTTCTCAATTAACGAAAGATATTCTGTAGTTTTAAATTGATCAGAATCTAAATTAATTTCAACTGAATTTTCAATTTCCGATATGAAAATGTTGTCTAAGTTATGACATTCAACTTCCTCATTGTTTTCCGAATACATTCGAGATAACGAATCTGGAACTATATTTTGGCTTCCTTTTCTATGCCGAATTGTGAAATTAAATCCTTGTAGTTTCAAAGCCCATCTTGCTAAACGTCCATGTAAATCTGACTGATTCATAAGCCATTTCAGAGACGCATGATCTGTAATAACTTCAAATTCTTGTCCTTCAATATATGCACGGAACTTTTTAATAGCTTTAACAGCTGCAAGACATTCTTGTTCCGACACCGTATAATTTTTTTGCGCCGCTGTTAACTTTAGACTCATATACGCAATCGGTACTTCTTCCATTTCATCATTTTTCTGTGCAAGAACTGCGCCTATTCCATATTGACTCGCATTGCATTGGATCGAAAACGGACGTGTAAAGTCTGGATTATGAAGCACTGGTGCTGAGCACAGAGTTTTTAAGCTCGTTAAACGAACATTTTGCTTCGTCAGTCCAAACAAATTTCCGATTTTTCTTTAACATGTCAGTTAACGGTATCGTCAAAGTGGCAAAATTTCGAATAAAACGTCGGTACCATCCACACATACCTAAGAATCTTCTTAGTTGTCGTACGGAGGTCGGTAAAGGAAAATCCTGAATAGATTTCACTTTGTCGGGATCAGTTTTGATCTGTCCATAACCTATGATATGCCCTAAATATTTCACTTCTTTAAGAAGAAATTTACTCTTCTCAATATTAATTGTTAAATTTGCCTTTCTGATACAAAGTGCTATCTCATGCAATAATAGGATGTGTTCATCAAAAGATTCTGTAATAAGAAGTAAGTCATCTAAATAAACAAAAACTTTTGTACGCAAATGAGCCGGTATAACCTTATCCATAAGACGTGACATTGTCTGTGGAGCATTGCACAATCCAAATGGCATTGTAACGAATTGATATAGAGGTCGTCCAAGTACAGTAAAAGCTGTCTTCTCCTTTGACTTTTCGTCCAATGGAATTTGCCAGAAGGCATCTTTTAGGTCTAGACTCGTAATGAATTTAGCCTTTGGGAGCCTACTGAGAATACCATCGATAAGAGGTAATGGATAAGCATCTTTAACAGTAACACTGTTAAGTTTTCTGGCGTCTAACAAAGCCTCACCTTTCCAGGTTTTTGTACTAGAGCCACAGGCGATGACCATGGGCTTTGAGATTCTTCAATAACCTGGGCTCTCTTGTAACGATAAAAAAAACAGAACTTCAATTTCCTGTTGGCCCCACGTTGGTTTCGGGTGCCCCAGGTTGGTTTTTCGGGCCCCACTTTGGGCGTCATTTGTATTTGTGATAATTTTTAACTCTGCTTTTATTGTACTTCAAAAGCTTTTCGTCAGTTTCCCAAACTGGAAGCTGATTTTCATTTGGACTAACTTTGGAACGTTACGCACGTACTTGATAGCTAGCTAGTTCGGGAGATGTGGGAGGGGATCTTGTTCCACTCGTCCAATTTCGTACAACGAAACCACAAAAATAAAAAAAAATTACGTGCGATTCAAATGCCTCATTACGGTCAACAAAAAAAAAAAATAAAACAATACACACGACTCGTCCTTGCATGTTTCTAAAGTAGCTTTGTTGTTTTGCTACGTCCCTGAACCCACCCTACCATGGTTTTCGATTTAGGGAAAATTTGCTTCGAAAACCCCTAACAGGACTAAACCTTACCTACGCCTATGAAGTTCTACATAACAGAAAAAAAATTTACGTTTCAATCATATTCGGAACATAGTTGTATTGAAATAATTATAACAAAAAAAAAATAATAATTCTCATAGTCTTAAAATATCTAAGGGATTAATAGAAATTATATACAGAAAAAAAACTAATTATCATGACATTAATATCACTACATTTTATCATTACAAATGATCAGTGATGACTAAATTCATTATTACAAAAGAGAAATTGAAGATAAAGAAAAACAAAAGCAAGTATAACAGTTAAGAATTCAATGAGAGTATCATCTTCAATTGCCCTTTTGCAAACATATGAGAGAATAAAAAAATACGTAAAAATTATATCAGTGATGGGACAAATGTTATAGTACTTCATTTGGTACTTTTTTCATAATTATTTCTTCGCATGTAATACTAAGCTTTTAAAAATGCCGTCACTGGTATATTTATGAAACAAATACTTAAATACTAAATGAATGTGTATTAATCAAAAGTAATATATTTTTTTAACTTACAGTAGGGTCTCGATTCCAACGATGCGGAAGGCCTTCAGCTTCATTTGATGGAGTCGTTTTACAATCATTATGATTTTTATAGGTTTTAAATATTAAGGTATTATATAATAATTCATTTAAGGTAATTTATAATAATTCATTTTTAAAAGAAATAAATGGTTAGATATAAAAATAGGTTATATACAAGAAAAATTAGTACTAAATAGAAAATTTTAACATGATAGATGTAATTATAGTTAATTATATTTTATACATGGAGTAAATGCATATTGTTAGAATTATAAATTATTTAATTGAACATATGTATTTAGATAAATGATTTCATTGTATTTAAAATTTAAACATTAGAGTTTTTAAAGGTTAGAATATTTAATTTGTGATTTAGAATTTAGTTAATAATTTTAATAATGTTATAGTGCAAATATGGTTAGTTTTAGGTTTTTATTTAGAGTTTGTATGTAGTTTAAGCAAAACGAAACATTTTTGTAATTTAAAATTTCTAGATTGTTAATGATTGGATATATGTAAGTTGAGTAGATATATATAAGTTGTTTCAGTTGGCCTTTAACAGATTTTTAAGTGAAGAGTTCAATTCGATCTTGATCTTTGCAGTTTTCATATATTTTTATTTGAAGATTTTCCCAAAATTGCCAAATTTCCCTCGAGTGAATTGACGCTGAGTCTGCTCCAAATTGGCAAATTGGTGATTCACTCGAGGTACTGGTGGTATATAAATTTAACTATATGAAAAACTGAACATTTTATTAAATGATAAAAAAAATACCTTCAAATGAATTTACCTTTTTCCCAAGAAACAAACTATATTAAACGGATTCACTAAGAATTTTTTTGATTTCTTTACAAAATAATTGTTATTCGTTTTATATATTAAAACTTTTTCCACTTAATAATTTACTAACTTTCTTTTCTTATTATAATAAAAATTACTTTCTTCACTATATGTAAGTATAGCACTTTACTTTCCCTTCGAGTTGTTGAAGGTTTCACAGATCAAGTTAAAATGACCTTGTGCAAATATGTAGCTTTCGATCAAACCTCAGTTTTGTCTTAAGTAAATAACGTGATGTTAATTTTTGTTGTTGTATATAATCTATCACGTGATACTATATATCACAGATATGTTCTCTTTAACTGTGTAAAACTGGTTTTTCTTCGTTAAGTTGAGAGTATAAAAGTATAGAAGTGGGAGAATGTAAAAATAGAGAAGTAATAATACATGTGATGCTAAAAAAATACTGTTGTAAGACCTTGAAAAATTAAAATTAAGGGAAGGTATGCCAACTAACATTATTGAAGCTTTTATGACTAATTAAAATACTGTTTTTTGGATAAGAGCTGAGTAATTATTAAAATGATGTATTACAAATTCTGGCTTCCAGTGGCAAACTCAAAAGACATAAATTAAATAAAAAGCTTATAAAAAGCAGTAGTGATCTACATCAGATGAAACAAACTATTAAAGTTGGTACAGGTGTATTGTGTGAACGACTGAAGCCACTCGTAGAAACACTTGTTGGACCTTATCAGTGCAGCTTCAGACCTGGCAAGTCCACCATCGACTAGATCTTCACACTACGCCAAATCCTGGAAAAGACCCACGAAAAACAAGTTGACACACACACTATCTTTTTGTCGACTATAAGGCAGCCTTCCGTAGCCCCATAAGGGATCGTGTTTTTGCCGTAATGTCTGAGCTCGGTATACCTGCGAAGCTGATAAGGCTATGCAGAATGACGTTGAGCAATTCCTGCAGCTCCGTCAAAGTAGGAATGCGAGGTTTCAGACAAGGCGATCCCTTATCATGCGCCCTCTTCAACTTCGTCATGGAGAGTGTTCATCGCAATAGCACTATTTTTCAAAAAAGTGACCAGTTGCTTGCTTAAGCTGATGACATTGACATCATAGGGCGTACCAAGCGAGATATTACTGCTGCCTTTGGTGCTATTGAACTAAGATGGGTCTTGCAGTAAATGAGGGCAAAACAAAGTACATGTTATCGACAAGAAGAGACGAGCGGCGTATTGATTTTCAGAATACGGTCGACAATTTTGCTTTTGATATAGTCAAGGAATTTATTTATCTTGGCTCCGCCGTTACTACGACATATATGATGTCAGTCTGGAGATAAAGCGCAGGATCACTCTTGCCACCAGGTGCTACTATGGTCCCAATAGGCAATTGAGTAGCAGAGACCTCTCTCGTACGACAAAACTAATACTCTACAAGACGCTAATCCTACCCGCATGAGCTCCTTAACGACATAAACGTTGTGCAGCCTATTAATATCCAGCGGCTGCGCTGGCTCGGCCATGGCGGTCGAATGGAAGAGGATGCTTTGGCGAGACAGGTATTTAATGTGGCGATCTGCGGCGAAGAGGTCGACTTTGTATGCGTTAGAAGTACCAAATCGAGGAAGCCCTTTCACCGATTGGTATGACCAAATGGCGTAGGCGCGCAAGAAGCAGAGGCGCCTCGAAGGATGTGTTGCGGAGGGCCGAAGTCCGTTAATCGGGTTGTTAATAGTAAGTAGGTGTATAAATGGAAATATGGTTTTTATTTAAAAAAATTTAGAAATAGACTTCATATGTGTTTTATTTATTTAATGTACCTTTTTTTTGTTAAATACTTAGAAAAACAAAATTATAAATAATGTGTAGGGGTGCCCTGGTAGTCTAGTGGGTAGTGTGCTAGACTGTTAGCGTGACGGTCGTTTCCCACCAGAGACTCTGGTCTGTGGCAATACACCGAGCATATGGTCAAAGTTACTCAACTCGTATATAATTAAATATAATTTGTAATTGTATTGTAATTAATAAGTAAAATAAATAAATAATGTGTGTTATCAATATATGATTAAATTAGTGGTTTATAACATCACTGACAAAAAAATGACAACCAATTAAAAAAAATTGCCATACATATAAACGTTCAATATCAATAGATCTATTACTGTGCGTTTATGAGTAAAAATTTTTATGAGTGATTTATAAGTGAAAAAGTGTTAAATGGTTGTTGTATACTATAAATCTAAAATAAGACTTTTTTATGAATAAGGCTATTAAACTTTAAAGATTATGTAACCAATCGAATTTCGAGTGATAATATTGCAACACGTAAACTAAAGTAATTAGGTAATTAAATATGTAAATGTAGATATATATACATATATTATTATTGTATTATTTTTTTATTTACATTAGCAATAAAAACAAATTAATTCAGCTCCTACGAATTTATAAATTGTTGTAATCAGTGACATCGAGAGTTAAGAATTTCCCAACAGAAGCTGTTTGAAATTATCTATTGATTGCTTATTACAGGTGTAATTCTCTTGATCTAAAGTATGCCTGTTGAATTCGCAAAACATAAAGAAATAATTTTTATTGGAGTACTTAAAAGTCCAACACGTTGGTTAGTATTAAATAGTATAAAACACATTCATTAAACCACAGGCATTATCCACTATGCGTACTAAATTGAGTTGTAAATGAAATAATTCTATGGCATCCAATTTCTTCATTTATTTCCCATTATTCGCTTTTTTAAATCAATGAACACAATTTGTTTGAAGCCTCATGAAAGAAGGAAACTTTCTGTTATTTTTCGGTTGGTAAGAAAATTCATTTCAATGATTTTGCCTATGAGTAAAGCAAAGAACACCAACAATAATAATAAAAAATAAATGAAAAAAATATGTCTAGAAAGAAACTCACAAATACCCTGGCGCAATATTTATAATTAAATTTTAATACGAGCCCTACAACAACAAAAATTATATAATCATTTTCCTTGACTAAATCAAAACAAGTCCTGCCGCAATAAAGTAAATAATAAATTTGGGTCTTTTTTATTCTTTTTATTTTGTTGTTTCTGTTATGGTTAAGAAAACCTTATTTTTAAGGACATTGGATGTTGCAAAAAGAAAAAAAGATGAAGCACGAAACAACGGTACAGGAAATTTTATATTCATTGGAAAAAAAATTAATAACAATATTAACTCGAAATAAGACGCAAAATATATACAAATACGGAGCTACTCCTTAAATCTTTCTGTTATGAAGTAATTTCAAAAACCATTTTTCATTTAAATTTTAACGTCTACAAACTGTTAATTTTCTTGGTATGGAAAAATTTTTAATATATGTGCTGTAAGATATTCTTTTAACAGTTATGCATATTCGACATGAGAAGAAGCTTTGGTTTCAGAAGATGGAAGTAAATGCGGTCTGCCAAAAAATTTGCTCAAAGACTGGACTGATCATGACAAAGAGCAAAGTGAAGAGAAATATTTGAAGGTAGAAGACGTAATGTCCTAAGAAAATAAAAATTAATTAAAAATCCTTTGACTGATTCTGGACACAAAATTTATTTTTTTATTTTTTATTATTTTTTAAAATGAAATTTTAATAATTCCCACTCGGCGGTGGCACATCAGTGTGGAATATATGTATATATATTTACTTGTCTATGGTATCAATAACAGTTTTCAAACATTGAATTTTATCCATTTTGTGAACAGTAAAACTGAAAGTTGCTGAATTTGTGTGTGTATATACAGTATCGGCCAAAACCTAAGCACCCCCTCAGTTCATTTTTTTAAATGATAAATTTTTTAAGAAAACAAAGTTATTGTTTCACTAGATGTTAACCACTTTTAAAAAATTAAACACTGATAATTTTTGTTTTAACTGTGAACTGTTCTTCTTTAATGTTTTAAATAGAATGATCTTTGTGCTTACAGTTTGATAGAATTTAGCTTCAAAAGTTTAAGTAAATAAAAACAGTTAGGAATGTGAAAATGTAAGAAAGAGCAAAAAAAGGAATTCCACAATAACCGATACGGTATTTAAAGGAGTGAATTAATTATAAACAAATAATGGTATTTAAAGGAGTGAATTAATTTACAAATAATGATTTAAAGGAATGATTAATTTAGAAATAGATTAGATTAGAATAGATTATTAATTAGATAATTTTAAATACAATATTAATTTAATGATGTAGATCTGACCGAACATCCTCCGCCCCATTGAAAGACCTCTTTCAATTAGCTTCGTCATTTGGTAAAGGCGCAATTTTATGAATGGGTCGTCTAAGGATGCCCTTTGGTGTTTTAAGATCAACAACTCGTACTTTTCCATCTCGACCTGGGAACGTTTGGATAACACGAGCGAGAAGCCAGAATTGTGGTGGAATGTTATCTTCGTGGATGATTACTAGAGTGCCTTCTTCTACGTTTTTGTGTGATTTGAACCATTTAGATTTATTTTGTAGGCTTAACACATAGTCGCGCACCCATTGCTGCAAAAATTGTTGCTTTAAATACGTCACAAGTTGCCATCGTTTTAAGTATGTAATATTTGTGCAGTTATTAAAAGTTTCATCAGGCAGTGCCATTAAGGAAGAGCCAATTAACATGTGTGCAGGAGTTAAAGCCTCACCGTCATTTGGATTATCTGATCTGGCTGATAAAGGCCTTGAATTTAAAATAGCTTCAACATCTATGAGGACTGTTTGGAATTCTTCGTATGTTAGATTGGCTCGAGACATATTTTTCACAAGGAGTGTTTTTGTGGCTTTCACAGCAGATTCCCACAGGCCACCAAAGTGTGGAGAACGAGGAGGAATAAACACAAATTTAAAGCCTGTTGCTGCGCTGTAGTTCATTAACTCTTTTACGTTAGCTTTATCCAAAAACAGTTGCTTCAGATCTTGAAGTTCTGAGTTGGCACCAATAAAATTTGTTGCGTTGTCGCAATATATCTTCTGAGGAATTCCACGACGACCTATGAACCTTTTTAGACATAAAAGAAAAGTATTAGTCGAGAGATCTGATACTAGTTCAATATGTATAGCTTTAGAAGCAAAGCAAACAAAAATAGCTACGTATGTTTTATACGGTGGTTTTCCTCTAATACGATAGGATGTGTAGAAGGGGCCACAAAAGTCTACACCAGAGACAAGAAAAGGCCGTTGAGCCTTTAAACGATCGGCAGGAAGATCACCCATTACTTGTTGTAGTAGTTTTGGGTTGTACCGAAAGCAATGAAAGCAGTTACGGACGATTTTTCTGACGACTTCTCTAGCATTAATAATCCAGACCTGTTGTCGAAGTATACCAAGAAGCGCCTTTGGACCAGCGTGTAAATGTTTGCGATGAAGGTATTCGACGAAGAGTTTTGTGAAACGATGATTTTTTGGCAATAAAAGAGGAAATTTAGTTTTATATGGTAACGAAGCATTTGCAAGCCTGCCATCCACGCGAATAATCTTAATAGTTGATTTGCAGCACTGAATCTCATCAAGAAAAGGGGATAATTTTTGAAAACATGGTTTTAAATTTTGTTTTTTGTTGAGTAGATCACTGATTTCTTCCTTAAATGCCAATTGCTGAACGTTATAAATAATTCTCAAAAATGATGATTTCAGCTCTTCAGACGTGATGAAAGAATTTCGCTTTTGTTTATCAAACACACGATGAATATAGGCAATGATGCGAAGGATGCGAATATATGAGGAATGACGAGAAAGTAGATGATCAATAAGTGATTCGACGATGATTGTAGTTTTTAAAGAAGTTTTTCTCATTTTTTGTTGAGCTAGTTCGACACTATCTATTTTGTGTTTGGGCCAGTTTTCTTCAGGTTCAGAAAGAAATTTGGGATCAGTAAACCAAATTGTATTATTTAAATCATTGGCCAGACAGCCTCTAGATACCACATCTGCAGGATTTTATTTTGAGGGCACGTATCTCCATGAAATGTTATGTGTTAAGTTTTGTATCTCTGATCCTCTATTTGCAACAAAGCATACATAGGACGATGAATGATTCGTAAGCCAGTTCAGAACTATTTTTGAATCCGACCAAAAAACTATTTGGTAACTAAAACGATGAAATGTATGTTTGATTTTATCCCAGGTTCGGCTAAGTAGTAAGGCGGCGCATAATTCTAAGCGTGGTAAAGTTTGGTGAATAACAGGAGCTACCTTTGATTTGGCGATAAGTAAAGTTGTTTTAATCTCATTTTTATGAGGCGCTCGTATATAAATGCAGCACCCGTATGCTAATTGAGAGGCATCTGCAAAACCATGAATCTGAATTTTTGTTTTTCCAGATGTACCTACAAATCTTGGGACTTCAATCTTATTAATATATGGAAAGCTTTCTTCAATTTGATGCCAACGGTTTGATAAACGCACGTTAAGTGGTACATCCCAATCTAATTTTTGTTTCCACATTTCTTGAATGAGAATTTTGCAGCATAACACAATTGGACAAAGTAAGCCAAGAATATCAAAAATTTTTGCTACTGTAGACAAAACCGATCTTTTAGTTGGTATTTCAATAATTGGAAGTTCAAAACGAAAACAAAAAAAGTCGTCTTTAGGTTTCCAGGACATCCCTAGGGCTTTAGTAATGTATTCATCATTCGCTTTTAAATGCAGCTCACCGTCACATGATGCAATCTCTGGACAATTTGAGTTCCACTTGGCTAATTGTAGACCAGCCTTTTGTAGTATGTTTACAATTTCGTATTTTTTAGATTGAAGCTCCGAAAACTCATCTGCGCCCGTCAGAAGATCATCAACATATAAATCTTCTTTAAGGACTTCGGAACCAACGGGAAATTCCTTTTTGTAAGAATCTGCTATGAAGAATAAACTTCTCACAGCGAGAAATGGAGCGGCAGAGGTGCCGTAAGTCACGGTGTTTAACTGATATAATTTGATTGCATCATGAATATTATTCCTCCATAGTATTAATTGAAATTTGCGATCCTCTTCATGCACTAGGAATTGTCTGTACATCTTGCAAATGTCGGCTGACAGAGCGAGTTTGTTCAAACGAAAAGATAAAAGCGTTAATATCAGTTCCCTTTGGATTGTTGGACCAACCATTAATGTCTCGTTTAATGAAATGTTCGTTGACGTGCGACATGAGGCGTCAAAGACTACTCTCAGTTTTGTTGTAGTGTTTTGAGGGCGTAAAACAGCATGATGGGGAATGATGTAATGCGAAGAATTTAGGTTTTCAAGGCTAACGGGTGACATATGCCCAAGTTGAATGTATTCGTCTATGAACTCTGAATACATTTGTCGAAAATCTTTATTTTTTAAAGTGCGTTTTTCCATATACAAAAATCGCCGACGAGCTGTTTCTAAAGACGTACCAAGTTGTTCTAAATTGGATTTAAATGGTAGACGTACCTGAACTCTCCCATTTGCATTAAATGTTGTATTTTTAACAAAATGGTCTTCACATAGCTGTTCTTCTTCAGTCCAGGTCGATTCTCGTTTTTTAAATTCTTCAATCTCCCAAAATGCTCTTAACAATGAATCCATATCTTCATGTTTAGTTATGACATTACAGGATAATGCTCGCTGTGTAGACTGCATGTTGATACTGCCGCCGACAACACAACCGAGTGATGTATTGATTAGACAAGGTAGACCACTTCCAAAGGTAATTTTGCCTTCAAGCAGTAACTCAAAAAATTCTTCAGATCCAAGTAACATGTCAATACGTTGAGGTACATTAAATAGCGGATCTGCTAATTCAAGATCAGTTGGTATAGTCCAGTTAGAAGCATCTATGTTTTCAGCTGGATGATGAGAGGAAATAGATTTTATTACTGAAAAACATGTTGTGCATTCAAATGCAGAATCACGTGATTTAACAGTGGCAGTAACAGTGTATTTTAAATGGGTTCGAAGTTCTGAAACGCCAGAAATGTCCACATTAGATTTATTTTGTTTTAAGCGAAGTCGATTGACTGCTTCCTGGGTAATGAGGTTAACTTCTGAACAAGAATCCAGTAAGGCTCGAAGAGGTTGGAGACTACCAAAGCAATCTTTGACAAAAACAATAGCTGTTGGAAGTAAATTCATACGATGATTGCGTGTGACAAGCGACGTGAACTTTGTAAAATGAGTTGAAGCTGAATTAGTTGACTTATGAGTTTCTACCTGCGACGAAGACGATGAAGGTTGAAAAGACGATGAGCGTGGTTGTTGAAACGATGAGTTTAAGTACGGTTCTTGTTGGACTGATGAGCTGGAAGATGATTGATATGGTAAGAACGACGAATTTGAAGTTGAATGCTGTTGCGATGAGTGTGAAGAGATCTTTGTATCATTTGAGTAATGAAGTGATGTATGATGCGATATGCGGCAAATACGACAACAAGATTTTGAGGGGCATTGAGATACAACGTGCCCCTTTTTAAGGCAGTTAATGCATAATTTTGAACTTTTTACGAAATCGCAACGACGAGGTATAGGTAGTGACAAATATTTAGGACAGCTTCCAATGAAATGTTCTTTACCTTTGCAAAATTCGCAAAACATGCTTGATACAATAAACGATGACCCTGGATGTTTGCGGTTTTGTTTAGGTTTGGTATCACGAACATGAAGTGACTCTGTTTCTGCTGCACGGCTTTCCAAATATTGGCAATGACGACTTAAAATTGAGTAGCAATTATCCCATGAAGGCAGAGAACTAAACTCTTGTTTTTCATCGTATACCTTTTTTGAATCTCCATCAATTTTTGATAGAACAATATGAATTATTATAGCGTTCATAACATCAAGTTCTGATCCCAAGGCGAGTAATGAACTTCTAAGAGCGGATACAGTATCGATAATTGAACGGAGTGATGAAGCATTCGGTTTAGATATAGGTGCAATTGAAAACAAGGAGTTGATATTATCAATGAACATTAAAGCTTTATTATCGTAGCGTTCCTTTAAACGGTCTAGAGCTCTTTGATAATTTGCCTCTATAACCTGAAAAGGTTCAATTACTGCCAAAGCCTGGCCCGATAGACAATTAAGTAAGTAATTGAATTTGCACTATTAGTATTAAATGTACTTATAAATCGCGAAAATTCAGAATATTTTCCATCAAACTTAGGTAATTTAAGTTGAGGTAAGCGATTTTGTCGTGATAAAATGGGTTGAGTGGCATTTAAAATGCTTTCCATGTCGCTGGTCGTTCGCTTCTGATTCGTAAGAGTTACCAAGTGCGTCTTCGCAGAAATAAAAAGTTCTTCTATATCAGAGCGACTGGTGTCATTTTCATCTAATCTCTCAACCTGTGTCTGGATGTGGCATATTTGTTTGAAGTATGACTCAAGAATTTGAAGTCTACATTCTAATGTTGTAAAATCCGATGATTCACCATGTTTCTCAATTTCGCCCTTCATCTGCGCAATATTCCGTTTCATTGTTGCCCGTTGCGACTTTAATGAAGTCAAAGTTTCTGGTTTTTCTGTACTCATTTTGTAGTAAATTGTATTAAAATTATATAAAATTCACCAATTTCGAAATTTAATATTCCACACAATTTTTATAAAGTACCAAGAGGCCGAAAATTGCCCAACACTGATGTAATTTATAAAAAGGTCCAACACTGATGATTTGCTGCTGGTACAGCGTATATGTATATATACATATATGTATATGTATGATCTACTTTACTTATTATGTTAAATAAGAATAAAAGAAATGATGAAAAAACGAAGAGTAAATATTTCTCCTACTTACGTTTGTTGTTGTTTTATTCTGACCTACCAGAAGGTGACGAAAAAGTGCGTTTGCTGTGTATGTTATTGAGTGACGATGACGATGATGATGTTGATGATAATGACGATGACACTGGTGGTTTGCAAATAATGTTGATGATGATTTAGATGACACTGGTGGTGGCTTGCAAATGATGTTAATGATGATGATGAATGAAGTTGATGGTGGCTTGGAAATGCGATGACGATGACGATAATTTTATGGCTTTTATAGTATTTTACCAATATTACTGTTGCTGTTGTTTTTTTTTTAATTTATTTATATTGTCTATAAATTTAATTAGAAATTATGTTTTAATTGTCCTGTCACGGTCGCCAAATAATGTTTCACTAGATGTTAAACACTTTTAAAAAATTAAACACTGATAATTTTTGTTTTAACTGTGAACTGTTCTTCTTTAATGTTTTAAATAGAATGATCTTTGTGCTTACAGTTTGATAGAATTTAGCTTCAAAAGTTTAAGTAAATAAAAACAGTTAGGAATGTGAAAATGTAAGAAAGAGCAAAAAAAGGAATTCCACAATAACCGATACGGTATTTAAAGGAGTGAATTAATTATAAACAAATAATGGTATTTAAAGGAGTGAATTAATTTACAAATAATGATTTAAAGGAATGATTAATTTAGAAATAGATTAGATTAGAATAGATTATTAATTAGATAATTTTAAATACAATATTAATTTAATGATGTAGATCTGACCGAACAGTTATTATTTTTTTTTATTTTTTCTACTACCTTATCGTCACCTTTGTTATTGAAAAACACAAACTTAAGGAATTCAGAATTTAATAAAAAAAAATTAAAATTTAAAAAACATTTAAAGTCGCAAATATAAGCGGACTAAACTAAAGCACACTCAATTTAAGGTACAAAAAAAATTGTTGAAAACAATATTTCGTTGCGAATCCTTTTTTCTGGATGACACACGCACATCTTTTAGGCAAAGAGAATAATAAATTATTAATTTTTCAGGTGATATTGCTTCCCAGGCTATTTACGCGGCTTCAAATAAATCGTCTTTGGTTTTGCAATTTTCTCGGTTGATTTTGATAGATCGTTAGCTTAAAAACTTTTATTATAGACACATTACGACATCAATTACATTATTCCACACAACTAACATTATGCGAAAAAATAAAAAAATAAACACACCCAGCTAACGACATAGCGTAGGTTGCGAGTTTTGTGGAGTAGAAGTAAAAAATATATTTTGATATTTCTTGACTTTACGCACAAATTTATTAATTACACAAACATTTCTGAATCGATATACAAAATTTAAACCTTATTAGAAAGGAGAGCGCCATTAAAACGATATACATATGTAAATTATTTGACTTAGTATGCTATGGGGTTTGATGAGGTAAACTTGACAAATGCGAATTTTTTTCATATTTTTTCAAGTTTCTCCGTTCATAGTAACAAACTTTAATTAAAAGATATGAAATAAGTGGTGACGTTCTGAAAGTGCATTATCCTGTGAAGAGATTGACACTTGTTTGGTCAAATCGGAGAAAAATTACCGAAGTTAGTATTTAAAGAGTGTAATAGTTGAGTTATATTTTTCATATATATATTTTTTCAAATGAACTTTTAGTTCAAAAATTTTCAGAATTTTTGATGAATCTCGATTGGTTATCTCAAAATGTGTCAATTTAATGTTTGAGCAACCAGAAGTCGGACAACGTTTGCGCAAAGAGAAATAATAATATTTGCAAAAAACACAAATATTAGCCGGCTACTGGTAGTCGTGCAAACGTGAAATTGAGAAATTTTGCGATAAACAATGAAGATCCATCAAAACTTTTGGCAATTTTTGAAATTTGATAAGATGACATATATAAAAAATATAACACGTCTGTTATACTATTTAAGCAATAACTACGGTAATTTTTTCCGATTTGATCAAACGAAGTGTCAATCTATTTGCAAAATAATGCACTTTCAGAATGTCATCACATATTTTATATTTTTTAATTAAATTTTGCAATTAAGAATAGCTAAACTTGAAAAAATGAAAAAATCATACCAAGTTGACCCTGTCAAAACTCATAACATGAAGATCGCCTTTAAAAAGATCTGGGCTGTAAGCAAAGAAGAATAGCGTATAAACAAATTGTTGTTGTATCATCAAGTTGTGAACAGTGGCACAGAAAATAGAGCGAACAATAATGAATTTATCTAAAACTAAACACAAATTTATTTTTATTTTGTTTGCAATCAACGAATTCATGTTTTAAACGTTTTTAAAAAGGTAAAAACGTAACAATATGCATGTTTAGACACAAAATTGTTTTTTTTAATGGCATTGGTAATGGCAATAGAAGATTCTTACCCAAGTCAATGTTGCAAGTTATAATTTTGATTATATAAATTTATTAGTTTGATTTACTCGGACAGTCCGGCTGTGATTATGTACCTAACGAATGTATATAATAAAATTGTATAATTAATCGTAATATAATCTTATATACAATAAAATCTTAAAATTTTAGTTTATTTGTTGCCCTATAAATGAATAATCAATACGGTTTCTTTTTAAACATGTTAAAAAATTCATGTTTGCTTTAATATTATGTTTCCCAGTTAATCGTTTGAAGTTAAACGAAATATTGATATGATATCTAAAAAGTTTTGGCACATCAAACTAATTCCAGTGCAGGATTAAAAATTAATTATACTTCTTACTATGCTTCCTCTTCAAGATCGACTTAAAATAACAGACTTCGGAATTTTTATGCCAATTGTTTACTTTCAAAGCTTTTACTTGTTTTAAGAAGACTGTGGAAAGGAGAATTTTTGTTTTATATTTCTTTTCTCAAGATTTCATAAGCACTGTTGCAAATGACAAGAAATAAAAAAGTAAAAAGTAAAAAATCAATTGAGAGTGCACTAAACTGAACGCGAATATTACATAA
Source organism: Sarcophaga carnaria (assembly GCA_958299815.1). Lineage (NCBI taxonomy): Eukaryota > Metazoa > Arthropoda > Insecta > Diptera > Sarcophagidae > Sarcophaga > Sarcophaga carnaria. Next base: position 69,036,943 of record OY283153.1, on the reverse strand, counting down.
TTCCCTACTGACTGCCATATCTAATGATGTTTCAAATAAGTGCAACCTGTGTAATAGTACTCAGTCCCTGCATTCAATGTTTAAACCTGAGTTGAGTAACAATAACTTATCCGTCACAAACGGATTATTTTATTTTTCCTTTAAATTGCCCAATGTTTGTAGGAAATCTTTAAATTGAACAACATCATTATCCGATAGTCTAGTTGATAGTGTGCTACACTACATTTGGTTTCGATTTCCACTACAGACTCTGGGTGTTTATGCTTATTATATGATTAATTATAAAATAGAAAAATTAAGCGAGAATTATGTAAAAAACAATTCTTGGAAAAAAAGTGACGAAAATTGTGGACGAATCATAAAAAACAACAACGTTTCAAAATAAATTACTCCTTCTTTACCTTATATTATTATTATTTTCACTGAGGGTTTGTTTGTCTCACAAAAAATAAAGCTTATTTTCATGACGTGAATCTCATTTAAAGTTGGAGTTCTTTAAAAACCAATAACAATCAAATAATAATAAATACGTAGCTACATTGACAGTGGAATCTAAAAGTCGATACAAAAAAAAAAAGATTTGTACAATTTTTTGTGTTTGTGAATGAAACGAAAGAAATTTTCTTATATTTCGTTTATTTAATTTGAACCATTGCATTTTATTTGCGTAAGACGAACTTATACATATGGACATTAAAATTCTTACAAAAATATACTCAAATACAATTGGGCAATTCATACAAGTCCTTGTATCGTTGTATTGCGTATATTGTTGAACGAATATACAATAGTGTATGCTTGTTGTTGATAATTTTCATATAAAAATCCGATACATTTATACACATTTTTTCATATGTTTAATGGATATAAAAATTAGTTAAATAATTATATGAATGACCTTAAAACAATACAATAAATATTGAATATAAAATACTTTATGAAATAGTATTTGAAGATTAAGTACTAATTTCCGGATCATTGTTGATTAAAACTTGCAAGATGCCAGAAGAAAAAATATTTTAAGCGGCCTATATTTTTATTTTCAGCTGTACATTGCTGTATACAAGAGATGAAAATTATAGTATCATAAAAAATAATATAAATATTTCAAACATGTAAAGCATTTGTTTATCGTCAAATTATACACACTGTACACAGTTTCGCCCCAGCTGCCTACGTTTTTGCAATGTGGCCAGTATATACCAGAACATTTGTACTTACGATATTTGCCAGGATATAACTTTACTCGGATCTTAAGAACCTACTCATCTGCGGCAGATGGTTCTTTGGTGACATACTTTAAGCTTGACTTGAGGAATTTCACAGCAGGCTGGTCTTTGTAATGTCGCAGGCTGAGAACAGAAAGTCATAGTCATTAATAAACCAGTAGGTATGCGTCTGTCTTCCAGAAATGTGCTGGTGCTTAAGTAATCATAGAAGAAATTATTCATACGACAATGGTAAGAGCAGTGTCCCGACTTGGAATCCCTATAGAAAATTTTTGGTGTAAATTAATGGAATTGTTAAAAGAACTTAATTGAGTTTATATTGTCATAGAGGAACTTATGAAGATTGTGAATAAATGGAATAAAAAGTTGGTAGATAAAATGTATGAAAATGTTATTTTAGTTAACGCACTAAAATGAAAACTTCTTATATACTCGAATAAATTTTTTGCCAGTTTTTATAACGCTTTAAGTAAAAATGTTATGCACATCTATTTGCTTTTGTCTATCAATTGTTACGTTTTTAGGTTTAAAAAACAATTATTGTTTATTAATTCGAAAATTCATATTTTAAATAAAGCAAATTTCATTTACGTACATACATTATTCATTATTGGTGAATTACAAGCCTCCGTCAGGGTTAGGGCCTAGCTTCTCACATCACTTATGTTATGTGTGTTAATTTTAAACACATGGGGTGGGGCCTACAGCTTAAAGTCGTTTCCGAACGACATGTTTTTGAGAAACTTTTCATGACAATTTTATTAACTCTTAGAGCTTACACCAGAAATAAGCTGAGAGGTAGTTGCAGAAGAAATATTTTTTCGTGTTTCGTTTTGTTGGAGATGTCTGACCTGGGGTTTGATTTGTGGCCTCAAGTCTAATAAGCCAACACATTACTTACTAGACTACGGCAAAATATTTATTTGTTAACTGTTGTTATTTATTTAATTAAATAAATCCTTAAATAAAATAAAATCATGTACTTTTAGGAAATTCTCTATTTATATACCCTATTATTGTTGTTGTCTGATTTATGTTACATAATCCATATTTGAGTGTTTCATAATTATAAAGACACTTCATTTATTTTCGTTATAAAGAAACGAAAATAAATATTCTAACAATATTTTTTGTTATTCCCTTAAATTTATTTAAAAGTAAACTCAATATGCTATTTTTCATACTACTGATTACGTTTTTAATAGTATTTTCATGCAAGTAATCAAATTGAAGGTTTCCCTTAAAAACACACTTTGATTTCATATTGTCAATCGATCCATTATAAAAAAAATGTTATAGAAACCGATTCTTTGAGTAAGAATTCTTGTTGTTCTTTTGAAATATAATTTTACCTGTGAACATTTACGCGAAAAATGACACTAAATTGATTTCCAGAGTTAGGGTTCATTCGACTTCCTTCAAAACTTGAATGGAAAGCGCAATCATACGTACATACATAATTGGTCATTACAACCCTTCAGTCAGGGATTATGGACCTAGTTTCGCACACCACTTATGTTGTGTGTGTTAATTTTAGAAATTATGGCGGGACCTACAGTTCAAAGTCGACTCCGAAAGACAGATTTAAATGGCAATTTTATTACTCTCAGAGTTTTTTCCAGGAATCTGCTGAGAGGAAGTCACCGAAGAAATATTTTTTTATATTTTCGTTTTGATGTCTGACCTGGGGTTTGAACCGTGGCCTTACGTTATTTTAAATAAATTATAAAGTGTAAATATTTCAAAGTTTGTTGTGGAGAAATTGACTTCTTATGTAAAGTGTAGCATTTTGTAGAGAAGAGTTGCTGACAATCCGGTCTCATAAAGTGCATCTATGTCTATGTCCCAACTTTAAAAATTAGTTTAGTGAAGTTATATTTTAAGAGATATTTTGATAATAGTGGTGAACTTTTAAATGTGAGACGCACACTTAACCCATTATTGCCCAACCGGTAATTTCACTTACCAGTTCTTTTAAATTAAATTTTTTGTTAAGTTATGCCATAATTCTTCTTTGTCTTTTAAGAAAACAAATTGAAGGATTTTTATATATTGTTATTCATGAGCCTCTGGCTAACGTTTTCGCAAACCTCCAAAAATGGAAATATTTTTAACTTATATAAAATGAATATAAGAAATGAAATTGGCTAACAGTTATCTGTTTCTAACCAATATTCAATGGTACTTTTATTACATATAAAAACCAATTTGATGTGGTAATTTTACTTATCAATGGGCAGAAACGTATAGCAAATCAGGCAATATTTCATAAAAGCGCTAGAAGAAACAACATAACCGCTCTATGCTCAACACCGGTGTTTTCTTTACATAGTTGTCTATTCTTGTTGGATTCTACTTGTAAAACGGGGAAATCCCCTTGTGGCTCGTATTAAAAGTGGAAATAATTTTTAAAAATTAAATCAAGAAAGTTTTTAAAACTAGAAGAAATAATTGCGATTTTAGAAAATGAAGATGATAATGAAATTGCATCCTCGTCAAATGTTAACGTTGTATACATTCTATCTGACCCAGATGATGTTTCTGATGAAAAGCATATTGATGACAACATTATGGATGAAAATGCTCCACTCGATGTTGAAATTGCTGGTACAGTTGAAGTTCAGTATTGTCCAGGAGACGAATTTGGCGACGGTACAATCAAGAGCTTTCCCCTAAACGAAAGAAACTTTCAACAACAGTAAAAAAAACCAATATGGACAAAAAAAACTACAAACATTTGATAGAACGCCAGTAAACATTGAAGAAGAGAGCATTCCTGACGTTGTGAAAAAACTAAGTAACTAAATCCCCTATTGAACTATTTCATCTCTTTTTTGATAATGAAATGCTCCATATGATTGTTGAACAAACAAATTTGTATGCCTCTCAGTGCAATTCTACCTTCATTGTTGAGCATGAAATAAAGCGTTTTGTTGGATTTTTATTCTTTACGGGCTATCATAAATTATCAGAATGGAAACTATACTGTTCAAAGGATCTATCCTTTAACGTTGAAATCATTTCTAATCCTTGTCCAAGAAATCGTGCTGAATTGATCAAGCGATTTATTCATTTATGTGACAATACCAACATTGTTCGAACAGACAGATTCGATAAAGTTAAGCCATTAGTAGATTTATGCAACAAGCGTTTTATGCAGCTTGGAGTATTTGCCCACAATTTATCCATTGACGAGGAGATGATTCCGTATTTCGGTAGACATTCCTGTAAAATGTTTGTTAAAGGAAAGCCCATTCGTTTCGGATTTAAGGCATGGTGTTTGATTTCCTCTAACGCATATCTTTATGATATAAGACTATATGGTGGTTCTTCGACAAACTACGACAAATCTATTGGACAAGGAGCTGATACTGTTCTCAGTTTCTTAAAGAATGTAGAATCTCCATCCACTCACACTATTTATTTTGATAATTTTTTCACGTCGTACAACCTAATGTGTCTTTTAAGCACAAATAACTTTTTTGGTACAGTTAATAATGTGTTTTTTGGTTTCTTACGTATATACTTTGGTTCTAGGTTTATATTTCAGCAGGAACCGCCCGAAGCAACAGAATTGGTGGCGCTCAGCTTCCAGAAAAAATGACAAAAGGCGAAAGTGCATATATCTTTGACCGGGGAAGTGAGGTGCCATACGCTGGAAAGACAATGCACTTGTTACTATTCTGACAAATCATGGCACCGTGGAACCAAAATCAACTACCACGCGTTATAATCGTTCAACTAAAACGCATGTTAACATAGATATTCCTAATGCTATTGCGCAATATAACAAATATATGGGTGGAGTGGATCTTCATGATAATGCGTTGGCAAATTATAGAATTGCTGTACGATCTAAGAAATGGTGGTGGCCAGTTTTCATAAATTTATTGGGAAATATGATGGTAAATGCATGGAAATTACATGTATTGATTGCTACAAAAGATGGGGAAAAACCTATGCCTCAGATACATTTCGAGCTTCAGTTGTAAATGAACTGCTGACATGTAAAAAATCAACAAAAAGAAACGATTCTTCACAACTACCAAATTTAAATAACATAATTCATTGCAATCGTTCCATTTTCTTTAAACTTTAAATATATCTTAGTTAGTTATTACCTAAAAACTAATACACAAAAAATTTCATTAGAATCGCTCAACGTTTTCAGGTACCAGGTAATAATATATTAATATATTTAATAATAATATATTTGCTGTTTGACAACTTCTTGACTCCTTGTTATTGATAGTTTTTCTTTTCTACAATAAACACTTTAGTGTTTATAATAATATTATTGTGATATAACCTAGACCTTTTAGAAGTCGCCGTGGTCTAGTAGGTAGTGTGTTGGCTTATTAGACGAAAAGCCAGGGTTCGAGCCCCAGGCCAGACATCAAAACGACTTCGGCTACTTTTTAGCAGATTTCTGACAAAAACTCGGATGAGTTCATCACGGTGTCGATTTTCACGAATTTTTACCAACGCTTGTGGCATGTGGCAAACCTTCACATTCCCTGCACAAGCAGTGTAGTTTCCATGCGGTTACAATAGCGTTAGTTAATGGCCAATACCACTTTTTTCGCGGACTCGAATACGATAATTGTTGACGCTATTATCGATTAAGTCAACTCCACCCATTCACTGGTTATATACATGTATTATGTATAGTGGTTCAACGACAGCCGTCTTGCGATGTTTACGGTCATATCTTTTGGTTTTGCACATCGGCGCTACACCCAAAAAATTAGACATCACAGTCACCACCTTCAGAAAGATTTAATATATATACATAGGTATAACATGATAATAAATATGTGTGCAGGTAATTACCGTATTATCGTTCCAGCGAACTGCGATAATATTGTTATTTTTGTCAAAGCAAAAATCTGATGAACCCCGAGGTTTCTTTTTCATCAATTTAATATCAGTCAACAATGCGTGATTGCTCCGATTATCTCGGACAGTACCTGTTGCCAAATAACCTTTTCGAGATAATGTACATAATAAATTATGGCTTGTAAAATAGTTGTCGAATGTAACATTATATCGGCTTGTTTTCGAAATATTCTGTAATAGTTGTAGTACCACGTTTCCTCCAAGGCCATAGTCAGCATTATTATTAGCAGAAACGCCAGCATATGAGATAAAGGAATAACAATATCCTGTCATAGAAGCTAACACTCAGTGTTTGTAGCTAAATCGTATTGGCTTGCCCTTTATGTACATCGTTAGGGAATGGCGACCATAATATGCGATCATGTGTTCATCCACAGAAAGGCTATGAAAAATATGCGATTTCATTTTTAAGGCACATTTTCAATAAAACTCTCAAATATAATTTAACTATGTTGTTTAGCCATCATATAATAAAGATTAAAAAAAATTGTTTCAGAACACACTTATAAGTGGGGAGAGAAATACCCATGCCCTACAGAAGCCCCAGGACACTTAAAAAAATAAAAATATTCATATTGTTACATAAATCGAAACGACCTAATATCGTTTAACAATAAAAACGATGAACAAAAGCTACCAGCTACACCATGGCATATTTATAACAGGTAGGAGCGTTTCTACAACAAATACAACAATGCAAAAACAACAGGCATTTTGTTTTTGTAAAACTGCATTTGAAGTGTCAGCTGCAAACGTTATTTCTTATTTATTATTGTACAAATTAAAATTTGTATCTAATTTATATTTATTTTATGACTGAATTTTGAAATTGAATACTTATTTAAACTATTATCTCTTGAATTATATTGTGAATTATTTTGAATTAACTTTAGCAGAAAATTGAAATCAAAAGTTGTACTTAAAATTCACTTGCTTCCACAACACTCAACCAAATTGACAGACTCAAAAAAGAAAATAAGAAATACATACTAATACTTCTTTTTTCTTTCTCTTTTCTTAATCCCAATTATAATTACGTTTGAGTAATTATAATAACATATTTTCAACAGAAGATTGGCCCAATTTGTTTTAATCCCTATATCCCAATTTTCTGAAAGAGAATTTGTTTTAAAGATAACACACAAGTTATTTCAGTCATAGTTTAGGCACCTAGTTGGAGACATGGAATTTTTTGGTATTTCATCACTTTCATCTAAATATCTATAAATATAGTAAATCTAGGTTGTGGTTTAAAAGATATATGTATTTAGTGTTAAAGGCTTAAGTATTGTTAATCATCTTGCAAAAATTTTAATATAATTGGCTTTAAAATAGTAATCCTAAAGAATTTCTAGAGTGCGTATCGTTAAGGATACATTCGGTACATATGAGGGTTTATGACTAATATAAATACGAAATTGAATATCGAAACAAAATACACAAAAAACAAAAATTTTGTTGACATTCAAAAACTCGTCAGCTGTTGAGTTGCTCCTACCTATTATAAGTATGCAATGAGCTACACCAACACAATACACACGACACAAATACACACTAATGAATACATCGTACACGTTCCAAGTAAACCAACAACAACAATCATGAGGGATGGACAAGTGTGCTAAATACACAAGCAACAATTCGGTCGCTATAGAGTTCTCGAGAAGGCGAGAACAAGAACCTTCCACATCGAGAACGTTCATCATACTGATTACGTGCGTATATAAAAGGGCAAGACAAGGCAAGCAGTCAGTCAGTTATAGTTCAGTCAGCGAAGCCCTGGCTTCAGATACAAATGCAGTCGAAAACTTGTTTAATATAATAAAGGCTAAAGTGAAAACTATAACTATAAGTATATTGAAAAGAAAATGGAGTGTCCTCATTTATTTGAAGAGAGCGATTTTCTATTTTAATTCAATAAAAATTAAAAATCAAACAAAAGCTTTTATAAATCCTCAATGAAATTTGTATTGCTTATAATAAGCACAGTTGGTGATCAGATATTTTCTTATTTTACGTACTTTGTGATCAAATTGATATGTGTCATACTGGTGTCCTTTTTAATTTTCACATGACTGTATATATGCTAATGTCGAAGTGGAATTCACAACAATTACATTCCAACTTGAAACTCGTATTCGAATTGACTATCAAAAAAGAGTTCGAAAGGAAAAATTAATCCATCAGGGAGCATTGCAATAATTCGAGTATGACCATTTGTTGAAGTCTACCATACTCATAAAGATGTGATCCTCACTGCGCTAAAAGCCACCGCATGTCGATTAGGAGCAAGTGCAGCATTGTATTAATAATCAGACAAGTCAGGAAAATTGCTAACGTTATATAAGTAAGTAGCCAGTAGTCTGATGTTCACCAGACAATTTGCAACAAGTGCAGAAGCCCACCTCAGCTTTCCAAGTTTGATGTTTAAGCATATAGCTTAAATGCTTTACGGTCTACAATAACTTTTGTAGGCAAGTAGAATTCCAAAAAAAAAAAACGAATGCCAAAAATCTATTTTATTTTTTATTTGCAGCGAACGGCTTCTTTCTTTGATTACCAAAATGCCAATGCTGTAAAGCATACATACATACATACATGAATTACTGCAATGCTTGAGATCATAATAAATGTATATAGCAAAACCAGTTTTATTTTCACGCAATAAGTGTGTAAGATGCATATTTAAGAGAATTGTTTTTAACAATGATAGTAAAGAGAATATTAAATGTTAGTAAGTATGTATGTATTGCCGTCAATTAATTTTAAAACCAGCATCAAGTCCAATTCTTGTATATAGTTCTGTTTGCACATGTTACAGAGTCCGGGTTTGTCATCCGCTTAGAGGACAGCACTAGCTTCGAATTAATACGACCTCCACAACTTATGCGTTAAAAGCGTGGTATACTACACCGTCAATCTTATTGCACACTTGCAGCTCACTGTTGGCTCGTACACGGCAATTATCATCGCCAAGTCTTATGTAAAGTTTTTCTCTAGAATGTTCGAAAAATGAAAATACTGAATTCGCACGTCAAATCGTCTATTCATTCGCAATATAGAATAAGTAGCGAAAGATGACCGACTTGTAGAAGACTAGTTTAATCACAAGGGTGAGCTACTCTTATTGATTCGCAGTCCTCCAAAGCCATTAAGATAATGCTTATTAGAGAATTAAGCGGAGATATGTTCGGATAATGTCTAGCTTTTACAGCGTACCAGAGCGCTGCAAGATAATATACCGCGTCGATATTTGCTAAGTTAGAATCATGCATTTAGTCAATCGCAATATGACTGATCTGGTTGGATGTGTATCGAGATTCTAAAGCATATTGCTACATTATGGTTAAAGATACCTACTCGCTTTATCTTCGCCTTAAAATCTACGAAGACGACCTTCCTGTCATGGTGCATTGTTTTTTTCCTCTTTGAATGTTACTAATTTTTTATGATCCTAGAACCGAGGTGGCAACTTAATAATAACAGCTGTAGTATATACAGTGCACGCATTTTGAAGCCATTGTGTGGATATTTTATCAGAGGCTAGTGTTACGGTTTCGTTGGATAAAGTTGTTACTACTAATTCACTTATGCTAGTTTAAATCATGCACATACTATAACTGCTCAAAACTTTTTTACAGAAAACTTCAATGATCTGTTTCCAAAATAAAACAATGGATGTAAAGCAGAGATCAGGAATGCATCGCTTTTCGCTACTCATAAGCACTCATGAAATTTTGAGTGAGTTAACAGTATTGAAATCCAACTACTCTGATTCATTCGTACTCAGTACAACATTGATTTATAAGTAAAATTGCAATGAGTATGCGTACAACGTTGACATCAAACTCATAACATTCAAACTATGTTTGATTCATACGCCTACTCAGATTCATAACTTTAGAGTCTAAATATTTAGTCATGGAGAGTCGAAATCAACAACATCATACGTGTTGTTAAGTATGAGTATGATGAGTACTTCAAACTTTGAATATGAGTAGTATGAGTATAATATTAAAATAAGTATGAATGCGTAAAAGTATCAGAAATTATGAGTATGATTTGTTTCTACTCATCTTTTTGAATACTCTTGCTGATCTCTGATGTAAAGCCTTTGAAAATGTTGTCACATACAGGAAAAAAACTTGCATGCCAGCGATGTGCGATGTCCGGTACTCCCGATAGAATTGAGAATCCTAATATTATTAGTTTTTAAGAATATTAAAAAAAAACATTCAGATTTTGCAGTTGAAAATGCTGAAATATTTTATTCTTATTAAACTAATTTAAATAAAATATGCTCAATTGTAAATTTTCACTGACATTCTATTCATAAATTGCATACATTGTATGTTAATCTAAGCATAAGTGCACTACATTTACTAACACGTAAATATTGTATACAATTGTAAAATAATTCTTTATTTAAATTGTTTTCGTATTGAAATAATTAACATTTTTAAGTAATTAAAACACAAAAACAACTAATTCGCAACTTTTATTATTTTATTGTATTTATTTATTTATTTTTTCAACAAAAAAACATCAAGAAACTAATTTTTGGCTCAAAATGCAAAATAAATTCATTTTATTTAACCCAATATGGCTGTTAAATGTTTTATATTATATCGTCTAGCCTATATAAAAACAAATGCACAAATACATATAATATATGCATACATGTATGTCTGCGCAACAGAATTAGCATAAATAGCTGTCTGAAAACTTTTTTCAAAAATTAATTACGGTGTCACAATATAGCGATTAATTATCACTAGAAATACAATGTACTTGCATATACATATGTATGCTTACTTACACTGTCTTATACAATTGTCCGACCACCAGGCAGCTTTGTATAATGCTAAATTGTTTTAAAATTTCAATTTTTGCTTATAATAATGAGATGCACAAATTTTGATTAAATAGTTTAATTCATTTTTTATATAAAAAACTCAGATGACAATTCCAAATTTTAACAATAAAAAATTGTCCCTACAATGAACATTTATTTATTTTCTATCTTCGAACAAAAGTTATTTGAATTGTTTAAGACTCAAACCTTTTATTTCAAAAGAATTGAAATTTGTTTATGACAAATTACGATGATTTAATTAAAAACATGACTACATACATACAAATTGGTCATTGCAACCCTTTAGTCAGGATTACGGCCTGGCTTCTCAAACCAGTCAGGTTGTGTGTTAATTTTATACATGAGTAGCGGGACCTATAGTTTAAAGCCGAATCTGAACAACAGATTTTTTAGGAAATTTTCATGGCAATTTTATTTACTCTCGGAGTTTTTGCCAGAAATCTGCTGAGAGGAACTCGCCGAAGAAACAATTTTTCATATTTCGTTTTCATGTCTGACCTCTGGTTTGAACCGAGGCCTCACGTCTAATAAGTCAACACACTACCTACTAGACCATGGCGACTTCATGATGGAATGACTTAAAAATTAAAATTATTTTATGAGTGAAAAGTACAAAGTTATTCTTTTCGCTGATGTATAATTCACTAAAAAGTTCCTAAACTATGTTCAGATATGCACTTTTATTGAGTTAATATTCGATTAATTGAGTACAATATTTTAAGTGTTTAGGCATATACGTAGTTCAGCTGCTTCTTCAATATTCATTTGACAGCTGGTAAACAAACAGCTGGTTGTCTCAACAACATTGTTTTATTTTGCTTTCGTTATCAACTAAGTTTGTTGAAAAAAGAGAGCGAAATTTGGTCAAAAATAAAAGAGTTATATGATAAAGAGTAAATGATCTTCGTCGATTCGACGAACAGTAACTGTCCAGGGCTATGTTCTGTAACTGTTACGCAGTGTTTTCGCTTCTCCACACAAATCGTCTACTTTTTGCTCCAAAGATATCAAATTTACTTATCTCTGTAGGCTTAACAATTTACCAGAAGTAATTTACAAATTAATAATCTAAATAAACATTGTCATAAATTTAAGTACTTATTTCCTTTTTGCACAGCATTGTTATTTTTAATCAAGCTATCCGTTCGATTTTCCTTCCCAAAGAGGCTTCTTTCGTTTTTGCTTCACCTCTTCCTGGGGAAATTAAAAATGAACAAGCACTGATGATCTTTTCCTAGAAAATTTTCCTGAATTTCTCGCAAACTTTTTTAGACGTTAATACGAATTTTTTTGTAATTTTTGTTATTTGCGCTCACTTTGATGTTAATTTTTCTGTCCCAGAATGTCAACAGAATAACTATTAATAATATGAAATTATTAGATTTTTCGAAAACAAATCAAATTAAAAAATATCATTATTTTAGATTACAATGCATGGGGTGCATTTCTCTCTATCTAATCTTAACGGACTTTTGATTTTATTTGTTCTTACAGAACATGTTCAAAATTTGTCTCAGTTAATTGCGGAAGTTTTGTCTTTCGAAAAAACTTTATTTGACTCAAATACAATACGTATTTTCAATAGAATGGTGTACACACAATTATTTCAATCAGTGATACTATTATTTGAATATTTAATGTGCAGTGGTGGACATATAATTAAAACATAACAATGACATTTGTTTTGTTAAATATACGATTTTTGATACGATTTTGATATTTTAAATGGCCTTTTTCGCTAGATTCGCTGGATTTCTTCATTAATTTTATATTCTATTTGATATTCTTACAAAATTAGTCATTACTTGGTGAAAGTGTTGCTTTTCAAGATCCGTAGTCTAATAGGTAATATTATTAGAGGCCACGTTTCAAAACCCATGGCAAACATCTCTAACAAATTGTATTTTGCTAAACAAACATATGAGTTTCTTATAAGATATTTTATCTGGCGACGATATTTTGCCGAATAGGATCTGATAACAGGAGCAAGTCTGCCATCCATCTAACCAAAAGTTAACCAACCAATTAATTTTCCGTTAAAGTAGCACATTCATGCACAATAATAACCCTAAACATCACCACAACTGCATAGAGAAACCAAACAGTTTCTTGGTCTTCTTATATGAATGTGATGTTGAATTTGAAAAAAGGATGCTAAATATGTGAGATCCTTGATCTCTCTGTGGTACACAGTGTCTAATCGAAGTGGAAACATTATTAAAAATAAGATAAAAAGTATTTTATAATTTATTTTTTTATCTTTTTTTTTACTAAATTGTATAAATTTTTTAAGAACTTTGTAATCGCCGTAGTCTAGTACGTAGTGTGTTAGCTTATTAAACGTAAGCCCAAGTTTCAAACCCCAGGTCAGACATCTAGAACAAAATGAAATATGAAAAATATTTCTTTGATGTCTTCCTCTCAGCGGATTTCTGCAAAATAAAAAACTCTGGGAGTAAATACAATTTCCATGAAGATTTTCTCAAAAACTTGATGTTCGATGTCGACGCCACTCATGTTTAAAATTAACACACACAACATAGGTGACGTGAAAAGCTAGGTCGTAACCCCGAGAGAAGGGTTGTTATGACCAATTATATATGTATGAATCTTTTTTAATTTTGGAAATTAAACGAATAATTTACTATAATTACTAATGTTTTGATTATATGGCCATGACTGTATGCTTGAATACATGTCCATAAGTACGCGTACACGTATTCCAAAGAATTTTTTATTTGTTTTATTATATTGTAAGCGTAAATTAAATTTTCAGTTAAAGGTTTATAATGTTAATATATTAATTTAATTTATTAATTTAATTCATAAATTAGCATTTCATGAAATGTTATAGACTTTAATTTAATTTAAAATCACTATAATTGGGATAATAATGCACAGGGGACATTATTTTTTGCGACAAAAAAAATCATGATTCATAAAGTATACCAGGTTGAAAATCGCATAATTTGTAATAGTTTTTTTTCGTATCCTTTTTCTTTCCCTCATTAATTAATAATAAATATTTTATGAAAGTTATTGTGTATCATAAATTCCAATAGATTCAAAAACCTATAAATTTCAATTACGCATATATTCTAGCAGTCATCGTTTGAGTTTTTGTTACTTTCATCTTACAGTGGAAACTGAGATCAAACATAAATATCATAATAATTTGGACATATAAACAAAACTACAGACAGTGGACAGCAAAATACACTCAGCTAACGACAAAGTGTAGGTTGTGAGTTTTTTTGAGTAGAACTTGTTTTTTTTTACAAAAACGATATTTTTGATCTTTTCACACAAAATTATTGATTACCCACGTGTTTGACATACCCACATGTGATGACATAGGTAGGTATATAAAAACACGACTTATAATACATACGGTAATTTTTGTCTGATTTGACCAAACGAAGTATCAATCTCTTCACAAGATAATGCACTTTCAGAACGTCATCATTTATTTTATATTGTAAATAAATATACTGTCCACTGTATATAATGTAGAAAATTTAAAGAAAATTTATGTGTTTATTTTCTTGCTTTTGGCAAAACAATAGATATTCTTTAACCAAGGAGTTTGGATGTACACATTTAGTCTATATATGACCCACTGCGAGACTACAATATTCCATTATCCCCTTGTCCTGGAACCACTGGGAGCTTCAGGTGAAGCGACGTCAATGCATCATAATTCTTCCGGATTATCTATATCATATAGCCAAGATACCTTTTTCTTCAACGGCATAGTGCCGGGCATATACCTAGTAGGTAGAGAGCAGTCTCCTATTCTTCGTCAAAGCAAAGTGTCTATGACCAATGCACCTCGCAAGTGTGTCCATAATGTAATGTCCGGTAATGACCCCGACAACCATACTTAGAGTACATCTTTGAAGTTTAAGCAGATTTGTCGTGCGATCACCACTCAAGATTGGTAAAATTTCCTGTGCCAGTCTTGCCGCGTCCATAGCCTCTCTTTTTTGTTGACGGAATCCCTGACTGCTTTGTCAATTAAAAGCTCACAAGTCCCCAAAAGGAAGTTCAACATTCATCGGAGAGTTGGATGGATGGCGTGGCACTGGTCAGTTCAGCCGTAGTGCAGTTACCTTGAGTGCAACTTGAATGTAAATGTTACTCGTTCTGCTATCTCATTGAGAAAATTGCTGGAGCTGTAGACTCTATTGGAGTTCACTACCACAAAAGCCGCCTGACTATCGGAAAGTATGATAATGCCCCACTAATTTTCATCGCTGTCTTTATTGCCGACAATTGAAAGATGCTACAGTAACCTGGTAGCCTTATAGACTGGACTGTTCGATTTAGTAAAAATTTCACCTTCACGGTTCCGTCCAATTTGGAGACTTTGGCGTAAATTTGCACGAAGTTCTTTAAGAAGTGTGCAGTATCATCTTCCTAAACATCCTTGTCCGAATTATAAGTTCTGAATTGCATTGATAAGTTTAACCGCGTGTTATATATTCACTGCTTCGAAAGTCAGATCTTCTAGTCGATTCTTGTGTCAGTATGCTGATAGTCGTAGCCGTCAAGCCCTTACAATAAAGATCAAGGGGAAAGAAGTATATTATTATTTTTATAACCTTCGTAGGTGTATTGCACAACGCACCACTTATAACTGTACTGGTATACCATCACGACTGACGTATTAGCTTCAAATCAGTTGTCCTATCCAGTAACTCCTATCAAATTAGGCATCCGTAGGTCAAGAAATATAGATGTGAACAACGCTGTGTAGGTTCAGTGAGCCATCACTGGGCGTCATGTGTCAAATGGATGCCTTTTTCAATTCGATTTGACAAAAAAGATAGCAATTTTAGCTTAAATCGTCGTTAGAGTCTGTCGCTATCGGAATAAATATTGCTGCAAATAATAATAAAAGAACGTTTAAATTTTTCTTAGTTAACAATAAGTAGGTTAGATAGGTTAGGTTAGAGGACGTGTACTTGTCAAATTAAGACAAATACAGTACCCGGAGGTCGAATTGACCCATTGTAACGATAAGTAAGTCAATAGAAATTTCAATGAAGTGAATTAAAACTAATTCACATAATTTATGATCTCATGATTTCTGTATCATATGAATTGGCCATAAAGAAAATATCATAAATATGAAATTCAAAATTGCTAACTATCGTGCAACGTACTACTAATTTGTATTATTGCTATTTGATATTGGTAAAGCGAAAAATATTTTTGTTCTTTTAATACTCATGATACATTTGTTGGAAATGTAAATTTTCTAAAATAAATGCTTTTATTTATTAAATCAAATAAAATATTTCTTTAGTTTCACAATCTTCTTTAAACCACTGTAGCCACTATTGTGCCAGTTGAGGCATAGTTTTGTTGTTCTGGCATATGGCTTTTTGCGAAACCTGTGTGTACAACTAAGTTAGCCACTGGCAAACATTTTAGGTGGATATCAAAACAAACAAAAAACAATACATTTGTATATTTTCGTTGGTTAAATGAAATAAATTGAAATAATCCTGAAACTGTTCTATGCGTATACATAAAGGTAAACATTTTCAAATATTTCTGTTATTATTTCGCAAACTAAAGCCACAAATTTAATTTTGACCAACCGCAAACATGTAACAACTTCTGTGCTTAGGCGGAATATCTATGTGTAAAAATGTAACCTTTTAAAATTGTTATACATATTTTACAAATGCAATTTAAATTAGTGGCGTCTAAAATGACAGCATGTGATAATAAAATGTATTTATAATAAACATATATGTTTTATTATATTATGTATTATTGAAGGCTTAGTTCATAGATTATCTAGATATTTATTTTTTAGGAAATAATTCAAAATTATTAAGAAACATTAATATTGTCAACAGATATGCTGTTGAGGAGACCTGTTGAAACAACGATTTAACCCTGGATGGTTACTGTTCGTCGAATCGACGAAGCTCATTTACTCTTTATCATATGACTCTTTTATGTTTGACCAAATTTCGCTCTTTTTTTCAACAACGTTAGTTGATAATGAAAGCTTGCAGTCAGAAGACGAAAAAAAAATTTTTTTTTGTTCGTCGATTCAACGAAGAATAGCCTTACTGTATAAAAATTACCATCCAGGATTAAAAAATGGGCCAGGGTACGTTTACTCACTACAGAGCTTCGTCGATTCGACGAACAGTAACCAATTAGGGTTAAAGTGTTCGTCGATTCAACGAAGAGTAAACTTAATGTACAAAAATGAAGAGTATTGTACACCCTATCTTCGGGTATTACCCTGACCATTTCCTACGAAGTTTGTACCCAATAACTAGTCTGCTTTTTTATTTCGCTATTTGTATAACTACCATCTTGTCTTCTCAGTGACATCATCACCCCGGATCCTTTCTTCTCATCGGCAATGGGTTCTAAAGGCCATACTGTCTAATCTTTTTTGGTTCTTTGTTATACTCAATAATCTTCACTTTATATTCCACCCTATGCCTTACGTTTAGCTCTGTTCCCGAGGCCATGAGGTTCGGTTCGCTGTGCGGAAGGATGGCTGATTCATCAGACCACGCCACAAGTATGTAAGTAAGAGAAGTTATTGTCGTTGATAATTACTAAGCATTGGTTAATGCAGGTTTTTAACCGCCGGTATAAATATTAAATTTCTTTAAGCGAATATGACAATTGCTCTTTTTTATCCTTATGTTTAAGCTCGTCCAAAAACCTTAACATCCTGTTGCTTTTTAACAGAATAAGTAAACTGACATTAATTAAATATTTAACCGTAGATCGAGCCTTAAAAAACTTCATAATTCTAGCTTATGTATCACTTTTGATACATACATACATACTTGTAATCATACCTGTTAAGTAATGATTAGTAATCGTAATGATTAGTAATTTGATTACTTTTTTTTTAATGGTGAAATAATGATTACGATTACGATTATTTTTGGTTAAAAAAGTTAATAATTGATTACGATTACAAAATAATCAAAAAATAATCAGGATTACTGGCGATTAGTCTAATAATCAAAAAGAATCAAAAGTAATCCAAAAGTAATCAATTTATTTTCAATAATTACTTTTAATTCTTTTTGAATATTTGAAAATAATCAGAAAGAAATATTGAAAACATTTTGATTCCTTTTGGATTACTTTTGAATATTTGAAAATAATCAAAAAGAATTATTGAAAACAATTTGATTATTTTTTAGACTACTTTTGATTCTTTTTGATTATTAGACTAATCGCTGGTAATCCTGATTATATTTTGATTCTTCGGTAATCGTAATCAATTAGTAATTCGAAAAAATTGTTCATAGAATTATATAATCATTACGATTCTTTTTAAAAAGTAATGTAATTGATTACTAATCGTAATCGAAATTTAACAGGTATGCTTGTAATACATAGAATTGTCACGATTATTGATAGATTTTGTTAAAATTTGTTATTTATTTTTATTTATTTTAATTCATTCATAATTTATTCATAATAAAACTATTTTATATTACAGTGCACGCCCGCTAATGTGAACACCGCATAATATGAACACCGCTTAATGTGAACATATTTTTTGCTTCATTGACTACTCTAAAAGATGAAAAAATGTAAAAAGCCCTATAATTTGCACAGATTTTTTTTTTAATTTGAAACGTTAAAATTCTGTGTTTATTAGTTGCATGAATCCCCGTTTTAGGTGTACATAAATATATGTATGTGTTAGTATATCTGCTTGCATATTTATTCTTTAATTGCTATTTAGATACTGTGAAGAAAGTTTGTGAAGATTAAATTATAAAATGTGTTCTAAAAAAATTCTAAAAAATAAAATCATAAATAATGATTTTTGTATAAAAGATAGTATAATTCTGTTTTAAAATTTTCGGTATTCGGAAATGTGAACAATTCGCAAAAGTGGACAACGCCAGTGTTAATTAGTTCACATTAGCGAGCGTGCACTGTATTACATTTAATTATCACTCTTATGAAATTTACTCCAAAATTTTTCACATGATGTACATTGCAACATAATTTTTAAGGTAAAAATCAAACACGTGTCAGCTTGTTTTTTTTTTCTAAATGGTAATAATATGACATCTAGCACTCTTGCTTTGCGGCGATTTATAAATTTCCAATTGTTTAGATAGGGCAGCTTATTGTCACTCGTGTCAGTAAGACTCTCAATTGAGGGCTGACTGAAACCTGATGGTACAAACCATTGTTATATTTCGTTATAAATATTTGTTGTCAAAGTCATTTGAGGTAAAAAAGCTTCCCGTTGCAATAGAGCATCCATTATGTCAATAACAATGCGTTCCCTTTGATTCCTCTCTGGTTTCCCGGATACTGTTTCCCCAAAATAAGGCTATAAGTAGTTGCTACGCACGTAGCATGTACTTGAATCTAAAACTGGCAATTCGATTTCGGTGGACCACGAAATTTATAACGACCATAAAATTTCATTTGTTATTAATCTACAGCGGCAAAATTATTGGGATAATTGAGACTTTCAGCTTATTTTTCGAAAAGGCGTAATAGGTGTAAATTTATCATCATTTCCGAGTAATACATTACTCATACGTACGTAGTTTAACCCTAGAACCCTACCCATATTTTATATTGACTTTTCCTACCCTGGGTACTCGATCACCCAGTTTTCACATGAGTTATAAATTTAGGGTAGGGTTCTAGGGTTAATATTATCATCTGTAATATCTATGAAATAAAACATAGGACGGAACACTGTTTTCTAATGTTTGTCTATCGCGTGAGATAATTATGAGAAGAGCAGTAAGAAAGACTCTACAACATTCCAAGAAACATCTGCTACCAATCTGCTCGTAAATTTATATTTTCTCTGCCCAAACTACTAAAGGCGTACGGTTCTCTGTTGCAAGCAGCACCATATTTGGTGATAAACATCCTATTGTCATGTTTTAGGTTGTCAATACTTTCGTCAGTTCATAATTAGAGCTTCTGTTTTCTTCTTCATCAGAGTCTTGAGCAGCAGGAATATCACATACATACATACATAAAAAAGCGGTCATTAAAACCTTTCATTATAAATTAGAAATGTCTGACCTAAGGTTTGAAAATTGGTCTAACGTCTAATAAGCTAACACGCTACAACTAGACTACGACTACTTCAATCAATATCAGGAACAGATAATTTAACCTCATAATTTTCATCCAACACTTAACTTAACAATTCCTTCTCAACTACCATATATAATGAATTATTTATGATAAAACATCATAAAATCATTGAAAAGTTAAAAAATTACATACACAAGACTAAAGAATCCCTAAGAAAGTCGTATGAATCAAAAAAGATACATAAGCCGAACTACGAAGTTTATGAATTTTTTAACTCCTGTTTGAAATTGTCTTTTTTTAAAATAATGGCAATAACAATACTAACGAATTTAAAAAATATCAGGCATCTAACTTTTTCTAAATTAAAATTATATACTCCCAAAAATTGAAATGTATCATTTTTGATCAACGGTTAAATTTAAAATGCAGTATAAATTAATCTAAAACCAATGGTTGGTATTTAATCCACTTATTGGAATCAATTAAAACTAGCGAAAAACAAAAAGCATACTGACAAACAAAGTAACATGTACATGTGTATATACAACTATGCTACAAGTTTAAGCAGAATAAAATGTATAAATAAACGGGTTGAATATCCTTACTATATTTCTCAACGTGTGTATTTTTATAAACGATGGCACTTGTGTTCACAATGTAATATATCAACGTAAACTTAATAAGTTGTTGCTGGTAATGGGTTTGATAGTTTGCATTTGTAGTTGGGAAATATGAAAAATAAAATACAACCAACATTATACTTCAGGAATAACAAATTCTCATGAGAGAAAATAATACCAAACGTAGATGCATTTGTCTTAACAACAGTAAACAAAAAAAATTAAACTCAACTGTTCTTGCACATATGTACGTATATCTTTACACGCATTAAAGTTGTTGTACGTATTTACATTAATATGTACATACATGGACTTTAACCCTGGGAAATGAAGCACCTGGTGCATATGAAATTTGTCAAAAAGCATAAGTCTAGTAAGTTGTCAGATATTTACAGTCAAACATATTCGTATAAATACACTATTATTCTATATTTTCATAAATTCCAACAAAGTCCACCTTAAATTGTTAACTAAATCATCAGTAATATCTAAAAATTTGTCAAATTTTGGAATTTTTAAAATACCGAAAATGAATGAATATTCATTTAAACGCATCATATCAATTACCAATTGGAACATCTTTAATAAATTTTTAAAAATTAATTGATGCCGTATTTTTATTTATACATTCAAAGATTCGATTTGTCCTTTAAATCTTTTAAATTAGTTTGGGTGGTGAACCCTTTTAGACCAGATGTTGGTTCCATTCTAATATCACAAAATAATAATGACCCAGAGTATTTAATGTCCCAAAAAGGAAACCAGAGGTCTATCAAATTTGAAGTATACTGAAAAGTTAATAATCTACGACTTTCTGGCAAGAGTAGGCATTGACACACAGCCTATGTGGAATACTTTTGAGCGAATGATAAGCAATATTAAAATTGAATCTTCCTGATAAAAACACCGGAGTATACCTAGGATTTACTGAATAATTCTAAACACCTATGATCTATAACATGTCGGATCTCTCTACCAGCCATGAAATTTCCGACAGCATACCTATGCCCTGCAGTGCATAAAAGTTAATTATTATTAAGAATTTTTAGGCACAATCCTACTACCAACCGTTAATATATATCTCACAGTTGATAGTCCAGGTTGGACCAAAAGATAACTGCAGAACAAGTCACAGCGGAGCCAAATTATTATAGGAAATAATACCTTATTGGATTGGAACAGAGTACACTGGACAGCAGACTGATTGTAAGACATTATCATATGTACACCGTCTACCGAACGTGAGCACCGTAAAGCAGGTTTGCTTGCTTTATGGCCCTATAGAGTCAGCTTAAGTCTAAGTCCCAAGTGTAACCTACGTCCCTTTTAGAGATCTGGTCGTACTCTTTATCATTATATTATCCCTTAAGAGTGTTTGCGGTACAAAATAACCAGCAGATACTTAACCGTTTAGATATTGATAGCTGAATCCCGTTAAATTGAATCAAATATAGATACTATGATAACCACATCTTTAAAGCTTCTTCAACAGTTCCTACGCAAAGATTTTCCAAACAAGGCCGGGAGAATTCCACCCTACGGGGTGCCTCTATTCGTTGCTCCTGTCTTGTGTGCCTTCCCATTGGATACAGTAATGAGTCTAATATTCAAAAGTTCTGCAACGAACTTCACAACGCGATCACTGACAACCTCGAATAGGCATTGTTAAAGGTCAACGAATGCTGTTGTGAGTAATGCTTATACGACAGAGTTTTGTCAATGTTCACATCCAAGCCGATCAATACAGCCTCAGTCGATTTAACACTAGCTGAGACGCGTTCAGCATTTTTGGAAGAAGAATAATTAGATCGTATTTCGTGGTCAAAAACTTTAAACCAAAAATTTAAGTTTTATTTTTGACAGTAGATACATTCTATGACGTGAAAAATAGAACAAAAGTACTTGAAACTTTTACGGGTTTAATCCATTTCTGAAAGGAACATTTTGGTCCTTATGGTTATGCGCAGTAACAGCCAAAACTATTCCGAGGAACGACCGAGCAACAAAATTTGAGGGTGATAACATACGGAGGGCAATACAAGGGACCATATAACAGTACTTAACGACAATAGAAGAGTATTAGAATTTACTCGAATTATTCAAGAACAAATTCTAGTTTATTTTAAATTACAAATTATTTAAAACATAAAAATACTTGGATATTTGGAACACAACTGTGAAAAGAATATTTGAAGTGATAACATATCCTTTGCCGTTCTGCTGTTCCCCATGGTTCCCTTACTGAAGATTTACCTTAAAGAAAAATGTAAATGTGTTGTAGAATTGTGTACGTAAGGAAGATAAAATTAGATGTACATTTCAATAACATAATACGATACAACATAGCCAATAGAGTGGATATTTTGGCATTTCTCATATCATTTAGGATTTGTGCTATAAAGGTATCACGCACAAAGTGTTGCTTCACAACCAATCAAAACTAGAATACTTGCGTGTATATGCAAATGAACGTACCGCTTAAACAATAATGTATGCAGCTGCTGCGCACTTAAGCTATTTTTTTGCTGGAAATAAGTAACGCCTTAGTGAAGTTAAAACAATAAACTGCATAAAATATATGTTTTTAAAACTCGATGCATACAACCAACATCACGTGAAAAAAACATAGGCTGCATCCATAATGTTAGTTGCTTTGTGTTTGAACAAAGTATCGTGTTTCATAATGCCGCTGTACAAATGTACAAAATATATACAATGTATTCTATTTCAAAACGTCGTCAATGAGTATTTTTAACGCAGTCAAAAAGCAATCGGGCATCAGATTTATAGTTGATGCATTATTTGGTTACTTTGCATATCTACTTAGTTTATATACAGTAGTAGAACTGCATACAAACTTTGTATTGATTTTGGAAGGCAGCCATAATAGTGGCACATTTGACTTTTTTACCAAAGGTGTGATCATTTTTAGAGGTTGCCGCGCATACTACTTCGCTAAGGCAACAACTTCAAATATTATTGTAAAGGCTCACCTCTAGACTTGCGATTAAAGAAAGCTAATAAAAAGTTTCTGTAAATCTCTAGGTCAATATCTATTAGCAGCTAGAGACTACAACGTCGCACGCAAGGTATTGGAGGTCCTAATGTGTTACACCTAGAGGTGACACCTAGAGGTGACAATCAACATACTGGCTTTCTGATAAGGCATGTACGAATTTTATTTTTATTGGTTAATGATATAAAGGACTGTACAATAAATTATGTGAAATGCGCGTTATGTTTCAAAGAATTCATTTCGCTTTTGGTGAAAACAGTTTTCGGCCCCCACATATAAAATATTCTGCTACTTTATAAATTCGTTACATCTCGCGAAAAATAACTCAGCATAGCTTTTTTATAGTGAGAAGCGAACGGCCGTGCAAAAGAGAGCCAAAAAATTATGTACACTATGTAAAGGTTTGTGTATGTAGCGGAAAGAACGTGACTGGTCTCGACCAGGACCAGGACAAGGAGAAGGCGAAGGAACTACACACCATCAAAACGACAGTTTGGAATCGTTTAGAAAACTCGATGTTTTGGAAATACATATATGTATTAACGCAAATGTATTTGCGTAGATCTTTCAAAGCGATTATAACTGGTTAAAAAATTTGTAATCAAAGGACGAAAAATTCTTTAACTTCTAGATTAACGGGAAATAAGATTATGTTATAGGCTTGTATGAATTTAAAACGAGAAATTATGCATTTTGATCCCCAATACAAACAACCCTGCCACCTGAGCGAAGCAATGAGGAAAGAAAGATTAGAATTGGCAAAACCAAAAGGCCTGATACTCCATGATATCAATGCCACCTGTTCTATAGAAAAAAACAAAAAACAAAAAAATATTGTGTTAATATATGTATGGATGCCGTTTGATATTATAAAACCATTTCTTGTCCTTGGTATTTTTCTGATTTTCTGCTTTACCATATACATATAAGCTATAAGTTGAAATTAAAATTATAATAACACTGAGTGCTTATGCCAAAGCAAAGCATCAATCTTCACGTAAAGTTTATTTCGAACATTACAAAAGGATTAATTTTTTTTAATTCTGCAGTCCGTCATTTCATGTAAAATATTATTAACTGGAATTTATCCAATTTAAGTTCAGAGCAACCGGTAAAGGCTTAAACGTACTCCCCCTTTATATTTACGTCGTTTGCTACAAACACCCCTACTGATGTATAGTAAGTTATGTACTTTTTAAAATATTTAAATAATCTTTTACTCTATAATTTTACCGTATCTACAATATATACTTGTATGTATGTGTATATATATTATGTCAATATCATATTAGATGTGTACAAAATATGAGCTGGACTTTTGCCTTTTCACAATTTATTTAGGTAAATATAGTGTATTTTTTAAGAACTTGAAAACTAAAAATTATATATTTTTGGATTGAAATGGTTTTTTGTTATAGTTTTTGCTTCTGAAACATAATTTCCGGCATATGTTCGTCGCCGGTATAAGTTATATGGTCCATTCGATCAATCCAATTTTTGATTAATTTTCCAATAAAACTGACTGCTTGATGATAATAATGTCTTGAAGATAAGCTTTAAATGTGTCAGAAGTTGCTCTATTGTCGGCATAAACCAATGACTTAGAATAGCTCCCAAAATTACTCCAGAGGCGCACAATTAATGCCGCCAGTGAACACCACCTTTTTCGAACAGAAAGATGTCAATTAATTAATTTTGCAGTAAATCGATTGAATATGGCAAGCAGCTCCGTCTGGTTGGAACCAAATCTCGTTGATGTTTTAATGATAACAGCTGCTCCTTATTCATTTCCTAAGAAATAAGTAGCGATGATGCCGTCAGCACCTGCCATAAACTACACATAACAGTAAAGCGCAACGTAATGTAGTGCGCAGTTTTTACGCTGTAATGTGTAACTTAAAAAAAAGCGTCAACATTGTGCCAAGAATAATAATATTTGCTTACCATGTGTGATAAAAAAAAACCTCTTCACGCGCTGTCAAAATTGGATTTTCCAATTACAATGCATTAGTACCGTGCAATTTGGGTTGGTGTCATACGTTTTGTACTTACATGAGAATTTTTAGCAGATAGTTTTCGCTTTACGCTCTAATTTAGTTTGGTCTATAACAGTCAGTTTGATAATTCGCTAAAAGCTTCAGCGTATTTGCTTATTCACTTAGGGCCATTATTACAACTTGCCGTTAACTAAAGGGAGGGTTTTAACGGGCAGATAAATTGTTTTTCGTTATTATGAGTATCCAATAAGATAGAAGTGATCGCTAAGCTAAAGGGAGGATCTTCTTACCTTTAACATTTAAAGGTCACTTTATGTTTAAACTTGCCATATTATATATTATTTTCATTATGGCAACTTCAAATTTAAACAAGATGAGCATATACAACAAAAAAACGAAGCCCGCGGTTACCACTGCGTTAAAAAAAAACTTGTATAATTGAGCAGTTTTATCGACATTGCTCCGGCACTGCCATATTTTTGAAAAATTTTATCTGTAAGTTGTAATAACGAAAATAAGTTAAAGGTAACTTTACAGTTCTAAAGGTACCTTTAACTAAACCTAAGTTTAACGGCAAGTTGTAATAATGGCCCTTAGTCATTTAACCAGTAATGAGTTTCATCAATAAACACAATATTTTGATGAACATGCTAATATATAGGCGCTTAAGTAAAATTTTCCATGTAGTCAAAAACAAAAGCAAACGAGTCGAAGGATCCGACATTTTGACGTCTTATTCAAGCCGAAGGCGAAATGGAGAGAAAGAATTGTGCCAAAACATCAAAAACTGCAAAAACTGTTGGACCGTAAAATGGATGAAATATTCTTAGAACTTCTGGACCAATTGTATTAAAAAAAATTATGAAGGGATATCATTTGATATGCAACTTTTATAAATCAATCGTGAGTGGGCTGTCAAGATCAGGCCTAAAATTACCAGTCAGAAAGCGATGTGATACAATTTTTCTATTTTTCAAAGTCAGATTGCTTAAGAAATACCTTCCATCCTTCTGAAAAAACAAAATTTGTGAGTATAGTGCTTAATAGGGGAAAGATATAAATGGTGCTAGCCTGGTCAACATAAGTGAACTTTACCCTGTCTATATCAATTGCAGAATAGACACGCCTCATAACATCACATTGTCTCACATAACAAGAACTGAATATGTTTTGAATAGAAGACGGATATAAATATTTAAAAACGATGATTCAAGCTATAATCATTAATTATCCTTCGAATTTCATTACATTTGGACAAAATATCTTGTTCGGTAAAATAGGCGTTTTGACTGTCCGAGGCCTCCAATTACTTCTGTTTTAGTAGATCGAAATATTTCTCGAAGTTGAAAAGTTTTAATTCTTGCTGAGAATTAAGGTAGTATTATTATTACACATAAGAAATTTACGTTATCAAGGAGAAAATATAACTGCTTATTTACATCATTCATTTGTTAATTCATCAAAACTTTAGCTGTGCATATTGCGGTAGCTAGCCCTACCACACTCATATCATAAGTACTGAACTTTATGGTTAACTGTATCGGCTTAATTATACTTTATTGCGAATGCTGGGTTTCTGAAAAAATTAAATTTGAAAACATATTACAGCTGATTCTTCGGATAATAGAACGAGTCTTTTTCTTTCTATTCGATATGTTTTGCGTCCACATCGCTTAAATCGTAAACAAAAGCTACAAAAACAATGAACTTGTTTACATGATAAACAATTAAACAAAAATATACGAACAAAACACCAGTATAAAAATGTGATAAACAAGTAAACAAAAATGCAACAACAAACACTGCAAGAATAAATGTGAACACAAATCCACAAACAACAATAATGAGGCAACGATGTTTACATTTATAGAGATCTCGAGAAGGCGAAGCCACGAACATTCGACCTCAAGATCATTCATCATAGTATTTGCGTTGGCATCTAAAGGCAAGATAAAGCAGGCAACGGAGTCAGCAAAAATTCAGTCAGTTTTGCGGTGTTTGAAGAGAATAATCGTGGTTTGAAGATTACCGTTATAAAGATCTGTCGAACAATTGTTATTGCTTACGCAAAAGTGTGTAAAGAAGAATAACAAACAAAGCAAATGTTGTTATTTACATCAAGTTGTGAACATTCGCACACAGAATTGTGCGAACAATACTGAATTTAATTAAAACTAAACACAAATATATTTTTATTTTATTTGCAATCTACGAACTCATATTTTAAACGTTTTTAAAAGGTAAAAACGTAACAATACGAAATATTTGTATAGAGGGTATACTCGGCAAGAGCAATTAAATTTAATTTTAAGGATTCAAACTGTTCATTAAATGAGTTCCAAATATTAAAAAGAAAAATATATGAATACAATGATAGTAGCTTCATAACATTGTAGCTGAGACAATTACAGTTAATGTTTTTCTATTTTTTTTACAGCCCGAAATTTTTGTTCCTATCATACCTTAGTTGAAGCTAATTGTCGTCATGTTTTTTAAAACGCCTGTAAATGAGCCAAGTATTTTGTATTTTGCACCTGCGTTTTGAGAGTATCCTTTTAGCTGTGAAATCATAATGCTGTAATAATTATATTCAACCGTAATTGTTAAAATAATATCAACCCTCTCTCATTTGTAATTATGTTTTTAAAATCACTCTTTTTTCCCTTTGTCACAAAAACTTCCATTCTTAATGACCTCATTATTATAAAAAAAATAAGTATTTTAGTCTCATTTTTCTTGTAAACACTTATATCTCTATAAAAACCAAACCTCCTCCCCTTTCACATTTTGGGTGATGATTACATTTTATCCTTTAATAAAACTAACGTTGGTTAGATGTAAAAAGTGTTGTGGCACATTCTTGACGGAACTTCTCGCAAAAAGATTAAGTCTAACATTGTATTTGAAATTTCGTGCAAAATGCTGCCAAATTGTAAAAATATTTTGGAAAAGTGTAGTATGAAAAACATGCGAAATGTAGTGATTCAATTCGGAGGCAAAACGAGCCAAACCAGAGATAAATTAAAAAATTGAAAATATTTCTGTTTTTAATTCCTGAATGTATTTATTATTAAATTAGTACTTCCAGAATTTTTAAATTAATAAAAGTAATAGTAAGAAAAAAATAACACAGCCCTGCAAATTTGGACTTTTTTGTGCAAATAAGATTGCTCCAGGTGTTTTCGAAGGCATTTTGTGCGCTGAACACGAATCTGGTTTCAGATTTAAAAAATTCAAAATGGCGGATCCAATATGGCGGTCGAGGTTTATAAAAATTAATCAGATTTACTTGACCGCAATATTGTATCCGCCATTTTGAATTTTTTAAATCTGAATGAAGATCTGTAATCGGCAACCACAAAAACCCCTGACTAACAATTTTCAAGTAAATCTGATTAATTTTGAAGGACCTCCGTAATGTGTTTCTTTTTCTTTTGCACCCCTTGACATAAACCCACCCCCTACTTTAAGGGTGCATGCAAACAATTTTGCTTTGGGCTCATTTTAAAAAGCAAAGATCAGTTGTCAATTTCTGACAATAGCGATGGTTCTAGCACGTCAGCGTTTAGCTCTACAATGTTTCAAAAATGGCCAAAAACGCTATTTTTATGGGTTTCAACCCCCTTTTTCTCGAAAAACTGACGTGATGGAAAATTTTTGAAACCAGATCGTGTTCAGCGCACAAAATGCCTTCGGAAACACCAGGAGCAATCTTAGTTGCAAAACCCATGCAGGGCCGTGTAATTAAATAAAATTTCACAGAAATTGATACAAATATTTTTCAACATTAACAATACACATATAAATACATTCAGTTAAAAACATAAACAAATAATTTCAAAAAGACTA
Organism: Sarcophaga carnaria; assembly: GCA_958299815.1. Taxonomy (NCBI): domain Eukaryota; kingdom Metazoa; phylum Arthropoda; class Insecta; order Diptera; family Sarcophagidae; genus Sarcophaga; species Sarcophaga carnaria. The sequence goes on along the minus strand of OY283153.1, from coordinate 69,007,373 downwards.
AAGTAGTTGGAGTAAAAGCAAAAGCCTTCGGTGTACTGAAAAGCGTAGCAAGAATTGTGAAGCTCTCATAGAATGTCGCTAAAAAACCTTTTTAAAAATTTACGGTATATTGAAAGAATATTATGTGAATTTTTAAAAAAAAAATGCGTACTAAATTTTCTAATAAACGCATATCCAACTACATATTTCTCTCCAGCAACATAAAATTTTCTGTTTCACACATTTAATATTGAATATATTGAAAAACATGGGAGCCCTTCTAACAATTGATATTAGTCGCGTTACAAATTCCAAAAATTCATATTGAGAGTTTGGTGCTCTACTCGTCACGTTATACTACAGCTACTATTCTGTTTCCCATTTAACATTTTCTTGTTCTGGCAATATGTTTTTATAAATTTTGATTTTTTTATATGTTTTGGGAGTAATTATTTTTACAAATACGCCTGCTGTTAACTCGTAGTTTGAACAGCAGTTGATCTTTGTAAACCGTATTTTATATGAATTAAACTATTATCCGTTTTCAAAACCATAAATACATACATTAGACAACCCTTTAGTTAGGATTACGACCTAGTTTCTCACACCACTTATGTTATGTCAGTTAATTTTTTTACATGAGTGGCGGGACATACAGTTTAACGTCGAATCCGACAGATTTTTTAGCAACTTTTCACGGCCATTTTATTTACTCTCAGAGTTTTTGCCAGAAATCTACTGAGAGGAAGTCGCCGAAGAAATACTTTTTCATATTTCGTTTTGATGTCTGACCTGGGGTTTGAACCGTGGCCTTAGGTCTAATAAGCCAACACACTGCCTACTAGACTACGGCGACTTCTATATTGTATTTATTTTGGGTTAAGTTTTTTAACCATCAAATTCAGCTGCAAAACCAGATCGATTCATTAGGAAGACAATGTTGTGTATCTGGTGGGACTAGAAAGGTGTGGTGTACCTCGAGCTTTTGAAGCCTGATGCAACCATTGATACAGATCGCTACCGACAACAAATGATGAAGATAATTTTGCTACATGACAATGTACCTACACACAAATCAAAACCGGTTCAGGATGCAATCAAAGCATATCCCACTCTCCACATTCACCAGACTTAGCTCCTTCCGACTACTATTTGTTTTTGTATTCCAAAGAGAAGAAATTGGATGACTAATTGGTATACTTCAAAAGAATAACAGTTATATTTGAGTGGTATCCATGAATTGCCTGAAAGGTGGAAAAATTGTGTGGGTAGCAATGGCCAATATATTAAATAAAAGGTTTTTTTTTAATTTCCTATTAAAAACTAGTCTTTTTTATACAAAAAACAACGCTCTCTTCATACAAGTACATCTGGTAATTTCCTCTGATTTAAAAAGTACATTTTTATATAAAGCGTTTTGTAGAGTAGATAACATATCTGAAAATTTATATTACGTTTCCTTTTGCTGGTAAAAAAAATATATACGCACTTGTTAGATTTGTTTCTGTATTTAATCCTATTTAATGTACTCAAATACCCAAAAATATTTTAAAAATTTTTAAAAATAATACATACAAATGTGTTAAAGAAAAGGCGATTAAAGGAGACACAATGAAATAAAAGAAGGAAATGCAATGATAATGTTGAAAACTCCTTTGGCGATGGAAGATTTTTAGATAAAAATTTTCAAACAACAATAGCAACAATAAGAGTAGCAACTATGAGAAGAACACAAAGTGGAAAAATAATGGCTAATCTACTATACTGATGTTTCTTTTTCTTGCCATTTATTTTTATTTTTATTTATTTTAAATTTTTTCTTAATGCTGTAATGCTATTTTGATTTAGCAGCAGCAGCAAGAAAATCTGTTGCTTGCACTTCAGATTTTGTTTTTCTTATCTGCTCTTGTTTTGTAAAAGCCTTGTTGCAAAGGAATACGATAAAGATGTATAATAGAAAACAAGACACTGACAACAGAAGTAACAACGACAAAAAAGAAAATGGTCGGAATACATTGAATTCAGTTTCCACTATAATCCACAAAAATCATTTCTTTATAATACATTCAATTGGAATCAAAACAAATGCAAAACAATTTCTTTTGCTTTGGCAGGATTTGAGAAATACATAAAATACACATTTGTTGTTGTTTGCTTAAAGGATTAAAATTTCTTCTTGACTTCCACAGGATGTGGCAACGAATTATTTTTAGACATTTTTATACTCGAAAGTAAGAACAAAAAAATTTTGAGTAAAACTCACATTCAATTTCGGAAGAAGAAATGTTGCTTTACCAAGTCGATGTTTAATTTTTCAATTTAAGGCCATAAAAGAACATTAATTGCATTAGCCGCCAGCAAGTACACCCAATCCTGTTTTTACACGGTTTTTTTTACGCGAATTTGAAATAACACGGTTTTTTTTAACAAATTTACCATTTTTTTGGTCGCTCCTTTTTATACGGATAAAATCGTTTAATAAAATAAAAACTCTGTGTATACTATTGAACTAAATCTGTGCGTTTTTATAAAGTTATTCAATTTTATAGGCACATGTAGGCTGCTGCATCAATCCTATGTATATCTTTTCAGTTTGTTTATACACTTACATACATACATAATATTTGTCTTTTTTTACGCGTTATTTTTTTTACACGGTATCCACTGGAACATATCTACCGTGTAAAAAAAGGTTTGGGTGTATCCGAGATACAAAATAAAAATTAAATAATTAAAATGAATGTAAATTAAAAGCATCTCTCCACATTGATCCCTATATCATATTAAAATTTTTAAAAATTGGTCATTACAACCCTTCAGTCACGATTACGATCTAGCTTCTCACATGATTTATGTTGTGTGTATTCATTTTATACATGAGTGGCGGAACCTACAATTTAAAGTCAACTTAGAACGAGAGATTTCTGAAAAACTTTTCGTGTCAATTATATTAACTCTCAGAGTTTTTTCCGAAGAAATATTGCTTTATACTTCGGTTTGTTGGAGAAGACTGATAAGTCGCTTTTAATATATTACTAAAACAAAAACATTGAGGATAAATACGTTAACTTGAATACCTTGTATGTTTCTCATCATGACATTAACAACTAAGAGCAATGCAAAGCATATGTGTGGGTATGCTTAATATGGAGTTCAACAGCAACGTTATGTCCAGATTCATTGATAGAAATGAGAATGGTGGAATGCCGCATTTATGTTGATACGATTTAATCTTTTATTTATAGTTGCCTTCACAGAATATTATAAATTTTTGGAAATGAACGTTGTAGCAAAGAGACTCTGAATTCATATGATCAAAATTCTTTTGAAAGTCGATATTCACATAAGTAAGCACCATTGGATACTGCCTTAAAAGAATTTGGTAATCATCGACATATACTGCTCGTCATTGACAATGATAAATAGACTAACGTCGTTTTCAAAGAAATATCCACCAATGTCGCCGCTAGCCCAAAATCCACGCCAAACAGTGATTTTTTTTGAGCTATGTTGGATGCTCTTGGAGCTCGTGTAAATTGTTAATATCCTAAATTCGTCAATGTTTCTTGTTGACGTTCATCCAGAAATGGGCTTAATCGTTGAGTATGATTTCTTGATAAAAATTTTGATCCAAACGCGAAATAATAATAACATTATTAGTACTTGGATTGTAATTTGATTGCAATATACAATTTTAATACAGTATTCCCCAGAAATAAACAATTAAAAAAAGGAATAATTAAATACTGTTACGTTTTTACCCTTTTAAAAACGTTAAAAATATGAGTTCGTAGATTGCAAATAAAATAAAACAAATTTGTGTTTAGTCTTAAACCAATTCTTTATTGCTCGCACAATTCCGTGTGCCACCTTTCACGTCTTGATGTAAACAATAACAATTTGCTTTAATTGTTATTATTCTTTACACTCTTTCGCGTACACAATAACACTTGTTCAATAGATCTTTATAACAGAGATCTTCAAACCAATATTATTCTCTTCACACGCAACGTGTCTTCACACAAGACTGACTGAATTCTCTCTCATCCCGTTGCTCGCTTTGTCTTGCCTTTGATATCGATGGGTAAATAGTCTGATGAATACTCTCGTAGGAGAATGACTGCCTTCGCGCTATATCTAGAAATGTAAACACGTTATTTTCATTATTGTTGTTTTTGTGTTTTGTTTACATTTCCTTGCAGCGTTGTTTGTTTACTTTTTTTATCCCCTTTTTGAACAAAGCTGTAATTTGTGGGTCCCAGTGTCATTACGAGATTGCGAAGCAATTGCTGAATGATATGATTCCACTGCAAACTTTATAGTCATAATCACTATTAACTGGGCAAATATTGTAGCATTAACCCATTAATGCCCGAAATATTTTTTCTTTGAGTTTTAGCACCAGATTTTAAACGCGTATTGCTTGTGGTCTGAGAAACACTCTTTGTTCAGCGACTTTGCGAACAAATGTGACTAAGGGGATGTTTTAGCTTGGCAACATAAGGTGCCACTGGACAGATACCTATCAAACACAACACACAGTTTAATTCGTAACATTAAACTTTATTCATAATTTTTTTTTAATGGAATCAAATTAGTTATTCGAACTACACTAAATTATAATAAACTAAACATAAATTTCTATTTATTTCTATGAAATACTTGAAAACAATAATTAGCATGAAGAAAATTTTTTCATTTTTTGCACATAAGTGAAGTCCGACCAGGACAAACTTTGCAGCGATGTGTTTCGATTCACCTCCTATAATAATGTGATCCTTTCTTTCTAAACGGAGGCTATTTATTTCATCGTTTTGTCACATTGTCTTTTAAATTCTAAGTAGGTGATATTATGGCCCAACGTTCAGAACGGAAACTAACCAGTTAATTCTGTTACGAATTGTCTGAATCCACATCTGTATCTTGTTCAGCCGTTTCTATAGGGGGAACTAAAACAATATCTGTTGGTATTTCTTCATTTTCCGTGCGATTTTGTGCGATGACATAGTATATTAAAAATTTCTATTTATGCGCGAAGATAAAATTTATTGACACTGATATTTCACAATTTCGCTTCATAAAACTATTTAAAATAATACAACACATCACAACACAAAAAGTACACCTAAGTGCCCAGTGGCAACTTAAGATGCCACCATCACAAAACATTCAATTATATGAAATATTAAATGTAAATTGATAAAATTTTAGTTAAAAACAAAAGCTAAGGTGTGTTTCTATCTCAAACATACTTCTTTTTTGCAAAAATGTTTATAATATTCGATAAACTTACATTTGAATCCAGCAGCCTCGGTTAAAAACCGACAAAAAAATACTTAAAAATTAACAGCTCTTATCTTCCAAACTGTGAAAGCAATAGATACAGAATAAAAAGAAATAAAGAAAACCACATGTTATTAAAAATTTCTAATGGTTACCGATTTGTTTTTTACTCTCAATTTCCTCTCAGAGCATAAAAACTATGGCAACCTCTGCTGGCAACTTAAGTTGCCACTGGGCACTAATGGGTTAACTAGCCAATTAGACAGGTTGTTGTCTATACCGTTACACCAGGCCAGGTTAGTAGAAGAACAGAAGAGTCCAATTTTTGACTACTTTTACCAATAAATATGCCGTATGGCGATACTTGTGAATATTGGCTTCCAATGGCTCATGAGTTCCAATTTATCAGCATAACCCAATGACTCAACCTATGCGCGTAAAAACAAATCCAGAAACTTTTAATCGCATGAACGAGGAAGCTAGTGAACAGGACCAATTTTGAAAAGAAAGTTGTTACAAATCGATGCATATAAATGAATATTTTTAAAGTAAATTTAAAGCATGAAGTACAATTTTTTGTGTTTATAAGCGGGAAATGCTTAAAAATCCAGATGCATACTTCGAAATAGTTTCAACGGAATTATTATGTAGGTAGGCAGGTTAGTAGAAGAACAGAAGAGTCCAATTTTTGACTACTTTTACCAATGAATATGCCGTATGGCGATACTTGTGAATATTGGCTTCCAATGGCTCATGAGTTCCAATTTATCAGCATAACCCAATGACTCAACCTATGCGCGTAAAAACAAATCCAGAAACTTTTAATCGCATGAACGAGGAAGCTAGTGAACAGGACCAATTTTGAAAAGAAAGTTGTTACAAATCGATGCATATAAATGAATATTTTTAAAGTAAATTTAAAGCATGAAGTACAATTTTTTGTGTTTATAAGCGGGAAATGCTTAAAAATCCAGATGCATACTTCGAAATAGTTTCAACGGAATTATTATGTCCGGGATGCTTCTATCCGGGGAACATTTAGTACTTATATTTTATTTGATTGTTATATAATTTAACAATTAATTTTGAAAGTATATTACCATTGGACCAGCTTTTTTCATATTATAATATATTTTCCAATATATAGAAAAGGCTAGAAAAGTTAAATTAAATATTTCAAACCAAATCGCCAAAATAGTTTCTTGCTACCTTTTAAATAGAAGTTTACGAATGCAAGTACAGTGTTAATTTTTTTATTTATATTTTATATAGTATAACAGAAAATTAATTTCAATTATTTCACGTTACCTGCGAACTGATATCGATTTTGTTGTTCTACGTTATCATATAATGTTACGTCAAATAGCTTAAAGACATTGAAGAAGTTGTTTTCACTGAAATAATTAGATTTAGATGTGATTTTAATATGTATGTTAATGATTTTAATTATGTTAAAGATTTTGAAACCTTGACGATGAAAGCACAAAGAAAAAAAACGTTGATGCTCTAAGTGTGCTCTTTAAAATTATTTTTATCTGAAGATCCTTCCTGCAATATAAGCCATATGTGTATGTGTATATCTTGGCGTACGCCAGTAAAAGTGTGCTTAATTGCAAGTGTATGTCAACAAAATATACTAAATACAACTGTAAAATCCTTCTTAATCGCTTTAAAACTGTATAATATTTAGCAATGACGTCACTTATTTATTAGCGGACATGATTTAATAATGACTTTTGGCGTTTTTCTTATTTCTATTCTATGTATGTGTGTATGTATGTATGTATACACATTGAGAAAATAATTTTTTTAATTTTAATTATAACACAAGCACTTTAGTTGGTGATGAAAATATCAATTTACTGGTGAAAATTATAACAACACACATACATAATTGGTCATTACAACCCTTCAGTCAGGATTACGGCCTAGTTTCTCACACCACTTCTGTTGTGTGTTAATTTTATACATGAGTGGTGGGACCTACAGTTTAAGGTCGACAGATTTTTGAGAAACTTTTCATGGCAATTTTATTTACTCTCAGAGCTTTTGCCAGAAATCTGCTGAGAGGAAGTCGCCGAAGAAATATTTTTTGTATTTTATTTTGATGTCTGGCCTGGGGCTCGAACCCTGGCTTTACGTCTAATAAGCCAACACACTACCTACAAGACTACGGCGACTTCGCGGAATTTTCGACTTCGAAAATTATAATAAACCATTTGTAATTTTAAATCTTCTTCTAATTATTCTTATTTTAAATTCTATGAAATTATGTTCATCATCATCAAATTTGCGACCCGATTTTTTATTTATATACAGTCTCTTAACCAAATGTAGGTACAACAAAACTATAGATAGTCACAATTACCACATATATATACACTCAGCCACAAAAGTTTACATACGGTTAACAAATTTCAGAAATTTTTTAACCAATCCGTTTTCGTGAAAATCCTTATAATTGTCTGACAGCTTTCCTCGATTTTAAGACGGTCTTTTGCATTGGTTCAGAAATTTGTGGAATTTTTTAATCGGAGGTATACTTATGTGGGCCTGTGCAGGGCCACAATTCAGTCCAGAAATTTTTTAACCAATGCAAAAGACCGTCTTCTTCTTGTTTGACGGAAGGGGGATAGTATACGGTTACGGCGAGGTATAGCAATCCACGTTGTCTGTACAATGCTCCACAATTCTTCAAGGCTTCCACAGACCTCGCCTCTTTTGAGAACTTTCCAGAGGTGTTCGCCTAACTTGGGCCGCCGATCAAAACTTTTCTAGCAAAGGGAGAGAAATTTAAAGTTAAGCGTTAGGAGGAGATTTTCAATCTTGAAAAGAACAAATTTAGCAGAAGAAATGAAATGAATAAGAAAACTTACAATTTTCTAGCTGAATTATCTTACACAAAACATCCTCACTTTCGCTAACAAAAGGAACCAAAATCGAACGAAGTGTCTAAGAACTTTATACAAATTCCGGATTTGCTTTTTACATTTTATTAATTTTTATGAAAACTGTACATTTTTGTTGCAGAGCTTCTAAGGTCATTTCGTTTATTTATATAATATTTATAGATATAAAGATAATAGATATAAAGAAAAATAAATATGGAGAAAATGATAGCTTTTGGTGATTGCAAATCATCAAATAGGTGGTCTTCGGTGAAAACCCCCTGAAATAGCATTCCTCCTCACATATCTGTCACTCGATTAAAATCAGAAACACATGCGAGCCAATCCATTTTATCAATAATTTTTATATAATCCGCCTCTTTGGGTAAGAATTATTGTATATTGCTGCGTTGTTCTACTGAAATATAATATTTTCTGTGGATATTTATTATAAAAGTGGCACTAAACTAATTTTTAAAGTTTGGGCATAGACGATGAATTTAATTGGTCCGGATTTCCAGCAAATTGTCTTCACAAAATGGTACCTATACCAAGAGAAGTCATTCGTCAGTTTCTCCACAACAAATTTTCAATATCTCTGCATGAATTCGATTTCCCTAAAAGAAATTATGGTTTCAGCTCTCTTATGCATAAAGAAAGAAATTTTAAATTTCCCTTCAAGAAATTTTGGTGTTGATTATCATATGGAATGGAGAGGTTAACGGGTAACTTCTTTGTGATGAAGGAGAGTATCTTGTGTGCACAGATTGCTATCAATTCAGTTTGTTTCATGTCGAATAAGGAGCCTCGACCAATTCTCAGCTCTGGAAATCTGTTTAGTGTCACTTTTACCATTTTTTAATGACTAGTGTAAAACCTTTGTCACTTTCTCTTTGTCGAAAATTGTCTTGTTATAAATAATTTAAGCCACTCTTTGAGGAGAAGTAAACGAAACATGGAAGAGTTTCAGAAAAGTGAGGTTTTTATAAGAACAAAAAATTCAAAACTAACCTAAACCAACTGATGCTTGAATTTGTTAGTTGTTTTTTGTTTTAAATCCTATGTTAAAAATTAATTAAAATTTTTTCGTTGTTGTTTTTATTATAATTTTTTTTATGGGAAATGTGGCGAAATTCTTACTGCAATGAAAACTCACCATAATGACACAAAAACATGCCAAAAAAAAAACACCTTCGCAAACCAGTAAAAGTAGTGAGTAGTAAATGTTAATGCTGAGTCCATATGACATACACATGCAAGTTTATATGCTTAGTAAATATTCCTTTAAATGTGACACGTTGAAATTTAGGTTTGTAGCATAATGTTATCACGGTCATATAAGTTTGCTTTCTGTTAACCCGACTTAATTCCTGGATGTTTGGTTGGTTGTTTGGTTTGTAAAGATGGAAATCTTGTGTTTTATAGTCCATCCAACAGGCATTCTTACTGTCTATCTTTGACGTGATTCTGTGATACAGTTAGTCTCGTAATCCTTTATAATGGAGTTTGTGTATATTAGCAAAAATATTATTTCAAAGGCTAACGTCAGTTTGTGCTTTGCTTTCCAAAAGAACTTTATTTTTACTTTCTCCTAAAAAATTTTCATGAGGTCTTTGCTATTATTATGGTTTTACTTCTTCTCCATTTAAGCTCCTGTCTTTATTTTACTTTTCACTTTTTGTCGCATTGCCTTTTGTATAAATAATATAACCAAGCTTGATTGGTGCCCACTTAACTTGGAATTCAATGGCAAATATTACACGAGCATTTAAGGGTATAGTTTTCACATAGCTAATTACCAACGAGTTACTTCAATGCAGTGTTTGTTAATACTAAAGCGATTAATGCATCATCCAAAGAAAATTTAATGCATTTCTGTATTTAGTATTTCTAAATTTTTTAAAACTTATTTTTTTGTGGTGTCTATGGAAATATGATACTTAGATTATTTGAAATTTATGCGATCAACCTTTTCGACGGCTTCTGTTGCGGACTTTAAATCACTACTGGCCAGTAAATTATCATGCAAAAAATAACAAAGAGGCAGGAATCCATCTAGCTTGTTATCATTAAAAGGTGTTTGTTCGAATTAGCCATCAAAGCACATATAAAGTATGAACATGAAAAACATTTCTTAAATGATCTGTAATCGATTTAAGACAGAGTCAACTTTTTATATATAAATAACCTATCTCCTACAATATCTGTAAAGTCTGGTATGTAGCAAAGTTGTATTTTGTCTCCATTATAAATCCATTTGAGTGGCTGTAGTTGCCTTATGACGTAAAGCCATAGTTTAAGGTCAGATATCTCCAACTTAACGAAAAATAAAAAAAAATAAATTGGCATGAAAAGTTTATCAAAAAACTTATCGTTCCGAATTGGCTTTAAACTGTTGTTCCCGCTACTCATGTATAAAATTAACCCACGCAACATAAGTGGTGTAGAAACTAGGTCGTAGTCCTGACTGAAGGATTGTAATGATCAATTATGTGTGTATGTATATAATTCCACATAGTCACTAATAAAATTCTTCACAACAACTCTCATAGTAAAAATGTAGCACCAACTGCAAATGCAACATATCGAGCCATATTCGCCAAAAAGATGTAACCCTCAAAATTAGAATTTTACAGAAGGTTTTTTTTAATAAATTCAATTCTAATAGAGCTATTCCTTTGAAATTTAGAATGTAAGGTTTGTTTAGTGTGATATATTTAATTTTAATAATTTTTATTAGATATTTGCAATGTAACGGTTGTTTTTGTGGGTTACATTTTTTCGCTGTTCTGCTGGCAATCTACCAGTAAAAAATATGTGGGTTAACACACAAATTTATTTTAAGGAAGTGGCTTCCTGTTCTTGCTTTATTGAATTTGCTTAACTTTTCCGTTAAAATTAAATTAAATTTCACTCTTAAAATAAAAATATGTAGGCACATTTTGGAATATATAATATAAAACATAAATAAAATATCGTACTTCATATTAAAACTTTGTAAATAGCGTTCGATACAAATATTTATATGTATATCAGGAATATATGTATTCTAAATACTATCTTCCCGATCGGTCTCAGGCAGCGAATCTTTAATCGGTTTATCCCATTTTAAATTTAAATATTCGTGTTGAAACTTTACGGGAATAGTTTCTTTTAATACAAAGCGTTTTCAAATCCTTCCATTTGAGGGAAGAAATCTTTAAGATATCATCATATAATTTAGTAGGTGCCTTAAAAATGATTTCAGAGTTTCGTCTGGATCATAGCTTATGGTTTCAGATTCATCAAATTACCCATATTTAAGAGTTATATTTGAAGTATTTTTTCTGATTATTCAGAACGCAATTTTTTTAATTGAATTTTCATTGAACTGGGAAACATCGCATGTGAAAATTTCTTCCAATTATATTTTTTTTGGGTTAGTTCTTGCGTTTGAGATTATAGTGCACCACTCACTTGATGCTCAAATGGTTCTACTCCGAATAAAGGATTGAATTATACTATGTATATGTATCGAGTCAACAGGCATCATGGTCCAAGCAACAAGTATGTAACTTGTATATAACTTTCAATACATATTGATTAAAATCTTCCAAAATACGAATTTTTAATATTTTTTTCAAATAATTGTGTTTTTTTTGCATACTGTTTCACTTTATTTCGATTATTTTAAAAAATAATTTTAAAGTAACCCACACACTCGCTCACACAAATTGTAAACAAACTCATAATATTGGGTTACATTAAAATTGTTTTTGTTATAAAATCATAACGGTTAAATCTACAGTCATGAAATTTTTACAGATGATACAAATTATCGATAACTATTGATTTCGATAAAAAAAACGAAAATCGATTATGGTGAGGGTTACATCAATTTGGCGAATATGGCTCGATATGAATATAGTCCCATGTGCTGCCGATGCTGTGTCGGTATCAACACGTTGATTCGATGTCAAAATAAAATAAATGTCGTTGCAGACAGACGTGTCCAAAACTAAAAAATTCAACCGTATGCGCTACACAATTGTAGTGTAATTCATATTCAGAAGTCAAAAATATTTAAACTATTAACTTAGTTTCGGCTTATGATAGCTAGTTTATAATCACAAAAAATTACAATTGCTATATCTGCCTGCATTGCAGATTATAATGTTATTAATAACAAGCAATGCGTGTATGTAACAAGTAAGTTCATTTGGTCTAAAGTTGCTAAAGTTTTTTGTTCCATTGTATGTAAAATCATTATGCCTGACAAGTAACGAACTAAACTAACTTAGGTACAGCTATTGACAGAGCTATAGTCTTTTCTTTGAAGGGAAGCTCCTCTAGATAACTAAAAAACAATACAATACAGAAGTAAATTATTTGAGGAGGCCAGGCCTAAATGTATTATGGGAGAAGTGGGCGCTTACTTAAATCCGTATACGTACTCCTCTAAATGTGGACAACAATATGGCGAGTTATATGACTTCAATACAGAATTCAGAAATGCATTAAAAATATGGCGAGTTATAGATTCGAAATCAACTTGGTTTTCTGCTTATTACTATGAATTTTTTAGTAAATATGGTCAAATTTAATTAAGTTAGTTAGAATGCAGTCTTTGGTCTTTTATAGCTTTACTTGCTTTGAATGCTAAAAAATAAATAGAAGATATCTGAAAAACGGCCACTGCCGGAAATTAAAAAATTGTTAATCAATACTGTAATATACGATTTATTTATTCTTGTTGTTCTGTGTTAATCAATTTAAAAAAGTAGGGTATCTAAAGAAATATTTTACTTTTTTTTAATAAAATTAAAACAAGATTTTAAAAAATATCATAAAATTAATAATCAAACCGCCATAAATTTATTTTTCAACACACCTCCTTCTCTTCCCTACTTTTTTAACAAATAGGAAAAGTGTTTTTCAAACATTTTTATTTTAAAATTTTCCACGTTTTTCTCCCAGAAATTGAAAATTTCTGTTTAATATTTTAATATGTTTAAGGAATTTCAATAAATCTATTATAAATTGACTTTTAATAATAATTCAGTTTGAAGGACAATAATTTTCTGCACTTTAAGAATATTGTTTCAAAAATAAAGTAAAAAAGAATAGAACAAACAATTCAAAAGTGGTTTTGCATTTACCTTAATATGGAGGTTATATCTATGGTAGCCATATTTGTAGCTATGTATGTAGATGTACTTTCCTAGTCCTTTACATTATATTGTTAGCAATTTTAATCTGCATATGTACCCAGTTTGGCTAACAACTAACGCACTTGCTAATGTTGTCGTAGAGCAAAACTTTATCCGATCCCATGGGATGCTTATGTTTATTATGGCTTATAATTCCATTTTGTTTAGTTTTAAGTGATACGGGTCCACTTAGTATTTTGCAAATTTACTTTGTTTACCGTTTACCAACCCATTAGTTGGTCGTTTATTCATACATTTTGGCCATATTGCTGTCGTTAGATTATCATTTTTCACTCATGTTTTCAATCTGACTTAAATCTTTTTTAATACCAAGAAAGGAAATCTTCCATCCGTAAAACTTTTTTATTTAAGATTTCTGCGGACATAAATATACAGAATATGAATGTAGCTACTGGTAAATAACTCTTACAATACTATGACGAAAAAAATGTACTCTGCATAAGTGAATAATATACATACAGAATACAAAATTGTGTGATTATTGCGTATTCCAACACATCCATATTGGTAGTATAATTTTTTAAAAAGTAACACCACCCAGTGGAAAAAGCGGTAGGAATCAACGATCATCATGATTTCTCATCACTACACCAAATACTCGGAGGTCAACAATAGATGGCAGCCCCATTGTCCTAGGACTTGCTACAGTAGACCATTCACCTACTTAGCCGGAAAAAAAAATGTAAAGAAACGGAAACAAGGCAGAAATGATTTGTGAACGTCATATGCACCAAAGAAGGGGTATGAAAAGAAATTACTTAATAAAAAGATAGTTTTCTGAAAGTATATATCATTCAAAGTATTGTAAGTCGGCAGCTACGACTCTTTACCATCTTTTTGGCAATTTTAGAATACCATCCTCACAAACCACGCAACTTTTAAGGTAAAGAATTATTAGAGCCAAATTTTTTATTGAAAGCGGTCAAAACAAATGATAATCAGCATGGACAAACTCCGGGTGAGGTAGATTTTTCATACACTGTTAGTTTCAACTGGCACCACAATATGTGGCCGAGACATGTTTTTAGCCAGTGCTCGCGTCAAATGATTTAATTGTTGCCTACCCAGATCTGTTGTGATAGTATGGCGCGGTTTTAGCAGCACATAATAGATCATAATCTTCTAATTCCACCAAATACAAGGCATTACATTGGCTTAATGGATATTCCGGTTGGCTATAGGTTTTATGATGATGATACACTGTGCTTTTAATAAAACGTGAAATTTTCTCCGCAAAAGAGTGACTCAACAAAATTTTCTGCAACTCCTGTTTTTCTTGCCTTAAATTTGCAGCCCTTGCGCTGGCCAACTTAGTTAACACCATATTGGGTGGTACAAAAGATATACTTGTTTCTTTGTTTGTTTTAAAAGTACAATTAGATAGTTCGTTATTCAATAAATTCTCCAAACATGAGTCATATAAAGGTTTAATTTGTTTGTTTTCCAACTCAAGTATATTTCTATCTTTCTTTACAAAATCCACATTCAAACTAATTACCAGCATTTGATCATCGCCATCAGGAAATCGCAATATGTATCTTAAATCTAGAATACTCTGTTAAATCTTGAGAGACAGTCAACACAAAATATACCAAATTTTCTTTAATCCAAAAAGAGGTCTTGATTAATTCAAACTGTTCTGCACTCAAGTGTGATACAGTTTCAATGTCAATAAGTTTCGGATTTATGATGCCCAACTTGGCCAACGGTATCCCCATCTGAATATCTTGAACATGATCCAAGTAGGTTTAAACGTTATCAAGAATAGTATCGACTATAATTTTAATAACAAGTGAATTTTGAAGGGTATTTGTTGAATTCCTTAGATCATTCAAAAGTGCATTTCCAGCGTTTACGTGTTCAATGATAATATTTGTTTTCATGTCGCTGTTATCAATTCTGTTCCTTATATCAATTATAGATTCTTCTATTGTGTCCCTATCCTCTCTGTCAAGAAGGAATTTTAGACCACTACCTAATGCATTTAAAAGACCTCGTTTATGCCTCTCAATAAATAACAGTTTCTATTGATCCGCCATATTAACATATTTGGTTATGATGGCGGACTGTAAGTACTCATGACTATTGTACTCATTCCACAATTCATTGAAGGATTTCTCCAGTTCGGTTGTACTAATCTCAACATTATTATTAGAAAATGTTTATTAATCATAACAAAATTAAAGTAATAAAAACGTTTAAGTTTGTTTTAATGGCTCAACAAAATATAATACAGATGAGTGAATTCAAAATAAAAATATAAACAATAAAATACTAAAAGTGTTGGACCGTGAACTTTTATACATTTTTTTTGCCTTACATCTGTCTACAGAGAACTATAAAGGAAGCGAAGCATGTGAATAAAGTGAAGTCAATTGTAACTGAAACTTATATTTGCGAGTTAGAAAGATTTGATTATTGCATTGTAAGCATGATAAATGCAAATAATTGTTGTAATTGTTGGAAAACTAATACACACAAGTGTAAACGCTCGTCAAGACTCACAAGAAAAGATGCAAACTCTACAATGTTGCCATAACATTACACATTTCAAACATTTTTGAAATGTTCACAAAAAGTAACCAATGTCATTTGCTCAAGAAATTTATAACAAGAAAATTTATATTTTTGTTATTTCTTCATTTTTAAATTATTTTTCCTTACAAATTTTTATTGAAATAGTCCGATACTGAAGTATTAATTTTAGTTCCTCTGGCTTATGCCGCTGCGATAACTCAGCGTTCATTTCGATAATGAATGTCATGTCATTAAATTATTATTGTCGGCAAATTCATTCAATAATGAAAATATTATTCTAACTGTACACCAACATAATAATTAATTACAGTTGAACTTCTATAATTTGAACTTCTATTATTTGAATTTGTATGTTGAAACACATCTCATGGCAACAGCATTTTAGAGAGAAATTCTATCTTTAACTTGAACTTCTATAACATGAATTCCTCTATAACTTGAAGAAAAACAGTAGTACAACGTTTCTAGAATTTAAATTTTTCGAAAAAATTTTCTTTTTTGATGGCAAAAATTACCGAATTAACCGCTAATAGTGAATATACGTTCCTTTCAACTTAATTTGCTATAAAAATCGCAACATTTTATTCAAAATTACATTCAATTGCCAACACTGAAATTTATACATATGTACATACATAAGGCAATACTATTGTGTTTATATTTTGCTAAAGTCCCTAAATAAAATTCATGTGTTTGAGAACAAAATTCTTTGAGCTAATTAAAAAGAGAGAACAAACGATATTATAATAAGATAACAAATAAATTAAATAATAATAAATAAATTAGTAAAACAGTACCTTTTAACAATTACAAATAGCTTAAAATAATTTGGTGATAAATAATATGAATTGCTATGAAAAGTAGTTGTTGTTTATTCAATTTGGATAATTTTTAAATTTAATTCTCAAAGTTGTAGTCTATATACATTGAAGTTTTTTTTCTGGATAATGGTGATTCAATTTATAGAAGTTCGACTGTACATACATACAACTTAAGAAGAATTAAAATAAATAATAAAAAATAATTCATTTTAAAATATTATTACACACTAGTTAGACGGCGTGTTAAAATTCTGTAAAAAAGAGAAGGGATTGTATCGTGTAAATTCAATATGCATGTAAATTTGGCAGTCGTACGGCTCTCTTTTTTTTGAAAATTTTCAGATTTTTTGATATTAGATCAGGGATGTACTCGTTTTACTTTGTTTTTGTACTTTACTATCTGTGTAAAAGCAAAAATATCTGTCTGAGTATTATAATTCAATTTTTAAAATATATATGTAATTTTGTAATATTTTCTCACTGCCCTTGTCTAGAATTATTCAAAGAAAAAATCTCTTGTTCTAGTTAAAATCCACACTTACGGGAGAGTGTGATTGTTCATTTATTTTAACAGTCAACATTATGGTAGAAAGAGGAATAACGTTGACAAACAAAAGTAAAGTCGCGGTAGAGTTCTCGAGAAGTCGAAACCACGATCGTTCGACTTCAAGAACCTTCATCAGACTGTTTACGTGTGCATCAGTGCTGCAAAACTGAAATTTTGAAATGGTACTGAACTACAACTGAATGGTACTTTTGTAAAAGATACATACATACGTATCAGAGATCAGCAATGAGTATTCAAAAAGATGAGTAGAGTCGAATCATACTCATAATTTCTGATATTTATACGCATTCACACTTATTTTAATATTATACACATTCTACTCATATTCAAATTTAGAAGTACTTATCGTACTCACACTTAACAATACGTATGATGTTGTTGATTTCGACTCTCCATGACTCAACATTTACAAGAATCACAAAATAAGTGTGATTCGCGTACGAACACTACAATACTACAATGCTCACTAGAAGGTTGTGTATTTGCTTTGCTTGTTGTCTTTGCCTTTTTCTTCCTTATTTTTTGTAAATATAACAACAACTAAGACTGTAAATTTTGATTAATGATTCGATTCATTCGACAAAAACAGCTGATTCGGAACGTAACAAAGCATACATTCGTTTTTAGCATATGAAGAGCAATGTAAATGCTTGCCGAAATTACATTACTGTTCGCCAAGCGTTTTCATTGCTTTTCGTATTCTAAAAACGAACGTACGTTCCGGGGATATTTGGCTTACCGGTGCTAAAGCCTAATTCTACCTTTAGCATTGCGTTGAACATCTTGCTAATGCATTAATAGTTGAAAAGCGCAAGATATAAAATTTGTAATAATAAAAAAGTACTGAAAGCGTCGCGGGGGTACTGCGGTATTTTTGAAATGAAAAAGTACTGAAAAAAGTACAAAAGTACTGAATTTTTCAACACTGGTGTGCATATAAAAAGCCAAGACAAAGCAGGCAGTGAGCAGTGAGAATTCAGTCAGTCTTGTGTGAAGACGCGTTGCGTGCGAAGAGCACAGTCGTGGTTTGAAGATATCCGTTATAAAGATCTGCGTTGTAAGCATAGCTGCCAGATTTGACGATTTATCGTCATTTTGACAATTTTGAGTTCCAGAAATATCATATTGACGATTTGACGATTTATGCCCTTATTATGACGATTTTTTAGAAATTAAAAATTTAAGTCATATTCTTTACGATTTATGGGACAGCGTTACCGTTGAGCGACTAAAGTCGCAATTTGACACTTTTTCAGCGACCCCGCCACTTTTTGTGCCCCCTTACTAAAATGAACTAAATCTGACACTTTTCAAGATTTTTGACCCTTTTTTCCCCTTTTTTAGAAAAAGTAAACCTGATATATTTATATAAGAATTACAAATATTAGAAACCAAAATGAATGATATATCATATGAAAATATCTTTAAAATTACAAATCCAGAAGAATTTGGGCATAAAATTGGTAATTTAAAAAATAGGCTTAATAATTATTTGTATCCTAATTTATATG
The DNA here is from genome assembly GCA_958299815.1 of Sarcophaga carnaria. Taxonomy (NCBI): domain Eukaryota; kingdom Metazoa; phylum Arthropoda; class Insecta; order Diptera; family Sarcophagidae; genus Sarcophaga; species Sarcophaga carnaria. The sequence goes on along the minus strand of OY283153.1, from coordinate 68,988,575 downwards.
AATTTGTTACTTACGTATTTACTCTGCCACATAGTAGTGCGTCGGCAGAAAGAATTTTTTCGAAACTAACATTAATGAAAAATAAGTTATCGAATAGGTTAAAAGTGGACACATGGACCTGGAAAATTGGGTGCCTGACGATGAACTTATAAAAAAGTACAGAATTAATTTATCAAAAAAATAATTTAATCGAATGTAAATATACTAATATAACTATAACTGTGAAATATATATAAAAACTCATTTTGTAAAATATATAAACCAAAACAATCATGGAAAATTAAGTAATATAGTCCTTTTTGACATTGAGAAATATCGCTGCATCCTAATTTCTAAGTATTTCATAGAACTACGAATAAATTACACAGACTAGTTTATAGACTTGTTAATAGATTAGTCAATATAGAGTAGATTTATAGGTTATTTAATACACCAGTTCAAAGACTAGTAGACTAGTTCATAGACTATTTAAAAAACTAGTTCAAAGGCTATTTAATAGACCAGTCCACATATATGTATAGTAGTCTATAGAGTAGTAAATATATTATACTAGTATATGATATAATATATTGACCAGTCTGTGGTCTTTTAAATAGCATTTGAACTAGTTTTTTAAATAGACCATGAATTAATCAACTGTATTAGTCAATGGTTTATTCGATCGACTATTTTATAGACTACTACTAGTCTATGGACTGGTGTATTAAATAACTTATAAACTATTCTATTGATTAGTCTATTGAATAATCTATAAACTAGTTTGTGTAATTTGATTATTTTTGTTGTTTTGTTTTGAAAAAAATCAAAATTTCAGAATTTTTATTTTCCATACCTGAACAATAAAGTTATAAAAAATGTACCTTCCATTATGATATATTTTTTCATAAAATTGTGATATATTATGACATATAAATAAATAACATAATATAAAATGTAAAACTATATATTTAACTTATTACAAAATGTTTCTATTTACTTCTGAAATGAACCGTTGCAACAAAATTAGTATTTATGTTTAACTTTTTGATCTCAGTTTGTTTAATACAAAAATTCCAAATACTCTGTACTCTAAGTCTTATCATATTAATTATTTGAAATGTAATTAGTAATTTTGTATAATTTTGAATTGTATTTTTATTTTAAAATATATATTATATTTTTTGTTATTTTTTTTTTATTTTGTTACAAAATACGCAATTTTGTATAATTTTTTATTTATCTTTAATGAACTGTTTTTTAGTTATAATAATGGTTTTGTTTTGTGTTTTGTATTATTATATAGTGGGCTAGCAAAAAAAAAAGTTTTATTTAATGGAATTTTTATAAATTTAAAAATGAATTTTTTTTTGAAGTTTAAATGTCCTAACGTTCATAAATTTGAATGAAATTCAATCAAGAAATAAAACAGAACAAATAATTTTAAAAAAATTAGAATTTTTGTTTAGGCTTATTAATTTTTGGCTAAAAATTTGTTTCTATTATAAAAATTGGGAAAATTATTAAAAAATAAACTTATATGTTGGCTAATGTACATTACAAAATCCAATAAAAATTAATTTTTTTTATCTATATTAGTTCATTTTCTTTTCTTTTAAAAATGTTGACCCTTTTTACTGCCAAAATACCCTTTATGTGCGACTTTTTTTTCAAAAACCCCATTTTTGTGCGACTTCTTCAAAATTTCCAACGGTAACGCTGTTATGGGGTATACTTTCTTTTTAATTATACTTGAACTATATTACTCATACGCATTATATTAGATGTACTGGAATAGCTACCCTGAAAAGTATGCAATAAAACAACTTCGATTTTGTCATGTATGAAACTAATGGAATTAAATATAACTCATAGGTCACATATGTTCTTTGCATCATGAATTTTACATATTAGATATGAGGATAATGTGAGTAAATACATAATGGGTTGGCGATCTCAAAGTTTAAATTTAAAAATGTAATAAAACGAAAATACATAGTTTGAAATTTTGCCAAATTTATTTCTTTGTTATGAATTACAACTGCTCCGGTTGGAAATGGATTTTTATTTCATTTATTTGGCTGCCGCGGATTTATGCCCTTATTTTGACGCCACTTTAACCTTTGTATTTACTTTGCAATTGTTACTATTGGAAATTTATGTTAGTAAAAACAAAGAGTAAAGTATTATATTTTTAAGTTACTTTCGAATACCTCTGATGATTTTTCTGTATTTTATTCCTTTTTAATCACTTAAAAGCTGAACAATTACAACTCCTAAATAACCTCGTAGTTGAGAATAATATATCACTTCTTGTTGCAGACTATATTAAAAATTCTAGTATAGCTTCTAATATTGCCATTGGAAGAACAAAGGCAAGCGCCGTTATTTTTTTTTCGTACGACCAACACTCAGGGGATGGATGGCATTGAATTTGGAACTATGTTATGAGAAGACGGAAATAGAGAACAGTGTTGGACACTAGGCTTGTATATTTTTATACCATAAGTAACAGGATAGACCTCTGCAGGAATTGGGTTCCACATACCGACACAGTCCGACTAAAAACCGTATTTTTACTGTAATGCAGTGTGTGATCCACTGCCCAATCGACCACATACGGATGTGCTGGCCGAAAAAGACGAGCGTTATGTTGGAATATATGATTTTTGGGAAAAAGTCCCCTTATCTCGTTCAAGCAAAACCATTTTATAGTAGCAACAGAGCAGTGAAGCACAAACTACATTGCAACTATGCTCCAATGATTCAATGAAGTTGGATACACTACCGTCATTAACGAGATACTATGGCCTCTCCTGCACACGGTTGACATTGAGGCACCAACCCATACATGAGAGTTGTAAATAGTAAGTAAATAATAAGATCGGATGATAAGGACTTGAGAAGGAACTGAAAAATATGTCAGCATTACACTAAATTTTCATGCTCAGAATGTCAAGAGTTTCTGTCTCCTTAATATTTCCACCACCCATAGATTAAGATGATGCAATATTATTGCTGCACTTATGTGTCAATAAACAACGTTGGGATATATTGTTTAAACCTTTTTTCCTGAAAATGATCACAATTTCTTCATTTTTGGAAAAAAAATATTAAATGAAGATGAGAGACGGTAGCTTTTAATTTCCAATAAATTCTTTGTTAAATGTTGAACTCAGATATGTAGACACATTGACTTCATATGTTTTACTACAATAGAAATAATTTTGGTTTTTGAATAATTTTAATTTATTTATTTATATTTTCTGACGATTTTTTTACGATTTTAATAATCGTCTTTGACGATTTTGACGATTTTTACACAAATATTTGACGAATTGGTGCCTCATTTATCTGGCAGCTATGGTTGTAAACAAAGGAGAATAGCGAACAAGCAATTATTCTTGGATTCATCAAGTTGTGAACAGTGGCATATAGAATAGTGCGAACAGTAAAAAATTTAATTGAAACTAAATACCCAAATTATTTTTATTTTGTTTGCAATCAACTCATATTTTAAACGTTTTTAAAAAGATAAAAACGTTACTATATATTAAGGGGCTTAGAAGTTTAGTTTTAATAATGAAACTTACCCAAAATGGCTATTGATGGCATTGCGTGTTCACCATTTAAAGAATTGTATTGTACTTTTGATGACGTGAAGGGATAAGAGGCTATGCCAAAAGATATATTATGGAAAATTATAGAAAGCATGAAGACAAACAAAGATCAGTTGCACCAACATTAAGTAGTTTCCATTGTAACAAATACATTATTTGTGAAGTACTACTTTGCTACAACAAATGTCAAAACTATTTTTGCCGCAGATGTATATATAAAACGATTTCATATTTTATTTGCAAAAATGTACAAATAAACTTTCAAAAATGTGGTTGTTATTTCATACTGAAGTATGTTTTCTTTATTTACTAATAAACTGTTATATAAATGCAAATGATATACAGTAATATACCAAATTAATTGCAAACAAATATCTGTACACATTCGTTAATATTTTACAATGCAGTCATATTGACTGATTTTAGGTTCTTTACTAGTTCAGTCTTTCTATTGTGAACCACACTTGAAAACCACAAAAGCCACGTTACATTTTAAAAGTATTCAAGTAACACCATCGAGCCTGTTGGTAACAAGACATATGGTCCTCGTCTGGATTTTTAGTAAAAGTATTTAAATAAAAATTTAAATTCTTAAATTCTGTACAGTTAAGTATTTGAATTCCTTAATTAGGATGCAGAGAAATTAGAGAAATTTGTTTGATACAGAGAAATTTGTAAAATAGGTTCGATATGCTAACTAAGTTCGATACGAAAACCAATTGGAAAATTTATGATAATTGGGTAATGACAAAAAGATATAAAATATTGATCAAACTCAAAGACCACAAATCTTTGGCAATGGAATTTGAATAAAATTGACGATGGTCTGCAATCAAGAAAAAAAACGCGGTTAACGAAGCTTTCATTAAATAATTTAAAGTTAACAACCAGGACATTTTATCTTTGGTGAAGCGCTAAAAATACGTATAACATATAAATAAGAGTCAAGGAATAGAAGCAGATATTGAAAATATATTCAATTGTAAGTATAACACATAAACGCATAAGGAATATAAATTTATAATAGTGTAATGTAAGTGTATATATGTATATGGAAGTGATTATTTTAAAAGCAAACCTGCAGCAAGCATCTATTCTGAAGCATTGCATTTAGGCTATTTTCTACTTTTGAACGCAGCCATTCGCCGCATCATCTTGTTGGGTGCGTTAATAAAAAAATGGCGTATTTGGGGCTCAGAAAACCGACACGTGGTCATTTAGTAACCAATGCACCCATTACGAGTGACTGTTTGGTGAGGCTCGTGGAGCGGCGGCATTATTAGCCCATGTTTCTTTGAAAATGAGGACGGCGCAACCAATGGAGACAACTATCGCACCATGATAACCGATTTTTTTGTACCCGCTCTTCATAGTATTAATGTGAACGATGTTTGGTTGCAAAAGGATGATGCAACTTGCCAGACACGTTAAAAAAAGTATTATGACGACAAACCAGAGGCAATTGAGCACCTGAAGGCCAAAATTAGTGATACTATTGCCGAGGTACGACGCCATATGATAGAATGAGGTACTCTGAGGCTAGCCTCGGCAGCCATATGAATGATATAATACTCTATTTCACAACAAAAATTAAATTTGGCAAAATTTGAAACCGTATTTGTTTTATTGCATTTTTAAATTTAAACTTTGAATTTCTTACCCTATATTTACAATTTCCAAAGAAAATTCTATGTGCTATTGCAAGATAAAGTTCTTTATCAATTTGTATTATCGTGTTGGAGTATCCTATGTTAAGGGCCATTATTAGTTAAAAGCAAAATTTTAACGTATAGGTAATTTGTTTTTCATTATTATAAGTATACAATGCGGCAACTTCAAATATAAACAAAATGAATTAAATGGAATTACGTCGTTACCACTGCATTTTTAAAGAAATTGTTTAATTTGACAAAAATTGTCGATGTTGCTCCGGCACTGTCATATTTTAAAAAAGTAACTTTATTTTACAAGTAAGTTGTAATAACGTAAAAAGTTAAAGGTGACATTAAAGCAGTGGTGCTCAAACACATACTATCATAGTTTTGGTTGTGTTGGTAAAGCAGCGGAGAACAAAATTCAACTTAATTTTTGAGAATCGTACACTGGGAAAATAAAAAATAAATAAAAAAATTGGTTTATTGTGTTGCGTGTATGTTATTACATAATGAACTTATATATGTATGTATATATGTATTGATGAATATATTGATGTATGTATGTATGTATTGATGAATATATTGATGTGTGTATGCATGTATGTATTAATGAATATATTGATGTATGTATGTACATATGTATGTATGCATTGACTAATATTTTGATGTATGTGTGTCTGTATGTATTGATGAATATATTGATGTATGTATGTATGTATTGGTGAATATATTGATGTATGTGTGTATGTATGTATGTATTGATGAATATATTGATGTATGTATGTATGTATGCATGGCTAGCCTCGTAATGTCTTTTTATAAAAAAAAAAAAGAATTACGACATAAAGTGCGATAACACACAATACATTGTGCATTACCATCTATATTTTCTATAAAAAAGAAATCATATTCCCAATTTCCATCAAACATTTTGCTGCGTGTATTTGCAAAAAACAAAAAATCATTCAAAAAATTTGCGTAGCGAAGTCTTGCTTCATCAAGTGCTAAACATCAACTGAATTGATTTTGTTCTCTGAGTTCAACACAAAACAACAAACAAAGCAACAAACACACGATCATTATAAGAAACCACACAAGTAAGCTTATAGTGTAGGTGTGTCAACGCAGCGTCGGCAGAATTTTCTTTGCCTATCACATGTGATAGGAAATTTGGATTTTGAGCATCGCTGCATTAAAGTGATTTTACCTTTTACTAAACTCAAATTTAGCGCAAGCTGTAATAATGGCCCTGAAATAGTTCTCATATACGTGAGGTTGCATTCTACCTTTTAATACACTTTGACTTGCGAACGTCATCCATAATTCTGCCGACGTTATGGAAAGGCAGAGACAACCTCACCACAGTATGTCTACGACAATGTTTAACTTTTCCTGTTCTACATTAAGATGGATTGATTAAGGTTAAACGTGGATTTCTCCGAAAATAGAACCGTATTTCATTGCGATACGTACGTTTGAGGCCTGCTAAAATCATTCTTCTTCATACAGTCCATTTACGTATGCCAGTTTTAGAGAATCCATCTAGGATCTGAATGAATCTTAATATTATTATTAATTAGTACAAGTATGGATCTGACCTAGCAGACTCGGTGCCAATAATTTTAGAATTTCTCGCTAGTTTTGAATGTTTAAAATTTTCTTTATTCCTAACTTTCAAATTTTGATTTTAAATCTAAAAATAAGAATTTTTGCATATTTATTTTTAAAGCAAACAGCAACCAATAAGATTGCAGAAATGCAACGCATTGAAATAAAAAATAATTGCATTTGTAGTTAACAATGAAAATATTAAAAAGCATATAAAAAATTATTATTCTGCTACTACTTGTTATACTGTAACAGTGACGACCATAGAAGAAATTTTTAATATCTTCCGGGTTTTCTTCTTTTGCATGTACACAAACAAAGCTTTCTGTACAAGCATAAAACTAATGAAATATCGCCCGTCAACAAATATAACTCTTTCCGTTTTGCGGATTCACTGCATGTGGCTAGAAACAAGAATGTGTGCATTTGTGAGTGAAACCTTATCAAGAAGAAAGGCTTCATAAAAGACTTAAAACGTAAACTGACATTTGCGTTTATTCAAGCGCCATGTCGACTTTTTTCTATTGAAAGTTGGTTTTCCGTTGCTTTATTTTTCTTCGAATACTTTCATTTCAAGTTTTACGTCTTAGAAAGAAAATTCACTTCTCTTTAAAGAGAAAGACTTTAAATGAAATGGAATTTGTTGTTACTTAAAAATCTTTTTCTTTTACATTAAGATATTTGGAAACCGATACTGTTATTGTTGTTCAATTGAACAATTGATAAGATAACCATTTGTTTGGATTATTTTTTCCTAAAAGAGATAATTTAACGGTTTGAGACTTCAGTTATTCGTAATTTATAAAGTCCCTTCAATGCGTCCTACTGGTATGTATTTCCAATTGTGAACTCGTTTGTTTTGTTCGTAAGAACGTATACTTTTAGATAAAAATTTTCTACTGGCATTTTTTATAGATCGTGTTAAAGCCGTTTAATACACTGTATAGAGTAAGTTGTCAGGTTTTGCGGCCCAGATATAATGGTTTCTAATATTGTAATATCGTCGACATACCGTATGTAGATTCAAAAAGGCTTAATTTATATTTAATGATATAAATGATTCTTTTTGAAATAATTTTATTAAGTTGTTACAACAAAAATAATTTAAAACATTTTTATTGTATTTAAATTCAAAATTGAACTGCTTGGATCGGCTGCCAAATATATAATAATTTTTATTTGTCTTTTTTTATATTGAAAAACTATTTTTTCCAACTCGATCGAGTATTTAAGTTTTATCATGTTTATGTTTTCCAGTCCGCTTACTATAATTATTTTAGTTCACTTTTTTCTTTAACCCTACGGGATCGCCTTAATCCTTTCGGATGCGATCCCACATTCGGCCCTCCTGACGAATCATTCGACCCGAATGATTTGCTCCACGGCTTCATGTACTCGGCCACTATGTTACATCTCCTAGACCCTTCACATTCTCCAACTTTCTCTACCTCGTAACGACCATGGTTAACTTTCCTCACGACCTTATAGGGACCTAAAAACTTTGGCTTTAACTTCATACCAACACCAAATTTGGGTGCGCTTGATTGCGACCAATTTTCCTACTTCATAAACTGTCCCTGGAACTCTGCCTTTATTAAAACTCTTCCTATTCTCTTCCTGAATGCGAAGTATATTTTCTCTAGCTTCCTTCCTCAATGCATTACGTTCCTCGTTTAACTCTTTCATGAAAATTTCATCTAAAAGTTTTATATCAGGATTGTCGTTATTCCTCATGTTCAGTCCAGTCAGTATCTTAAACGGTTCAATACCAGTACTCCGTGGTGCGGTACTATTAATAGTCCTCTGTACACGGTCAACATATTTGTACCAATGGTCTGGTTTCTCTACACAGAGCTTGGTCAACATAGGAATAATTATCCTATGTATCCTTTCAACTTGTCCGTTCCCTCTTGGCACTCCAGTTGCAATCATAAGATGCTGAATATTTTCGGATTCAAAAAACTCTTGAAACTTGTTTGATGTAAACTCCGAACCTCTGTCTGTAATAATTCTCTCCGGGATTCCGAACACTGCAGCTTGTCTTCTGAGTCGTTCTATTATCTCTTCAGTCCCTGTGCTTTTTGTTGGATACAACCACACAAACTTAGAACAAGTATCGACTACTACTAAAATATGATTATATTTCTTATGCGTTGCTTCCATTGGTCGTACGTGATCTAGATCGTATGTTACTAAAGGTCTATCATTCTTATCTATGGGGTTCAAAAATCCTTCCTTATAACCTCTCTTAGCCTCCGATACTATACATTCAACACAACTCTTTACTATCGTCTCTACTTTTGTCCTCAATTCAGGTATATAAAAAGATTTCTCCACTAAGTCTTTGGTTTTACGAGATGAAAAATGGCCTTGACGGTGCGCAGTTTGTATAATCTCTTGTTCCATGCTACTCGGTATAACTATTAGTTCTCTATCAGAGTTCTTATATAATAGGTTAAATTTTACGTAATAGTCGTCATATGAGCTATGCTCCAAAACTTTCCTAATTGCTCTTATCCATTCGTCCTGAAGTTGAGCATCTTTAACACGATATCTTAAAGAATCTGTCATTATAAGACACGAAATGCGACTTAAGTCATCGACATGCTTCATTTTCGATCCTGACCTATGCTCTATATCGTACTCAAAGTCCTGTAAGAACAAAGCCCATCTTGAGATTCTCGGTGGAACGTCCTGTGTCCCCATTGTTAATGCAAATGCGTTACAGTCGGTCACTATTTTCACTTTTAATCCCAGTAAGTAAATCCTCCACTTCTTCAATGCCTCCATAACAGCCAATACCTCTAGCTCGTATGAATGATATTTTTGCTCCGCTTACGTTGTTTTTCTACTCATGTACTCTATTGGATGCAGCTGTAGGTCTTCATTATCTTGTTGTAGTAGCACAGCTCTATAACCATACATGCTTGCATCAGTGTGGATTTCAGTCACTGCCTTTGGATTAAATAATTTGTGTACGGGTGCCGTCGCTAATGAATTTCGTAATTGTTCAAATGCTATAATTTCATTCTGTCCCATTTCAAATTTCACATTTTTCTTTAAAAGGTCCGACAATGGTTTTGCTATTATGGCATAATCAGGTATAAATCGACGAAAATATGATGTTAATCCTAAAAATCTCTGAAGCGGCTTTTGATTAAATGGCAACGGATATGTAGACGCGGTTTTAGTTTTTTCCTCTGAAGGCCTTATCGTAGAGTAGTCTATTATGTATCCCAAGAAATTAATCTTCTTCTTCAAAAATTGACATTTTGACCATTTGATATCCAGTCCGTTCATTCTCCCGACTTCCAATACCTTTCATAACTTCGTGATTCCTTCCTCTTCATTCTCAGAAGGAATAATTATATCGTCCATATAGATCTATAAAGTACCACCATTGATAAGATCCCTAAGCACTGATGTTATATACCTACAGAATACTGCAGGAGAATCCGAAATACCGAATGGTACATACAAGAATTCGTATACTCCATTATGTGTTAAAAAGCTGTATACTTCCTTGAGTCCGGCTCTACTGGAACATGAAAGAATCCATTTCTTAAGTCTACGGTAGTATACACTTTTGCGCCCTGAAGTTTTTGCACCACAACATCGATAACAGCCATTGGAAAATTATCACGCACGATCTTGAGATTAAGTTTACGGTAATCACAACAAAGATCTTTCTTGGATACCAAAACTATTGGCGCAGCATACTCCGAATAACTTGGCTGAATTATACCGTCTTTTAACCAATCTTCTAATCTGGTTCTTGGCCTATGTGCTACAGGAATATCGTCGCTTAAGACAATCTTCATTTTCAGCGGATAATTCTGGGGTCTAATCGGTCTGTAGGTCTAATTAATTCGTCATGTTCTACTTTTAAATTCTTCCTGAGATGGTCCGTACCCAGTCGACCTTCAATAGAGTGTTCAGAAGTGTTATGAAGAATACTACTAAACTCCCTCTGTAATTCAACTACTGAGCTAATCTCCCCGTGGCCCAGTGCAACACAAACTCCCGACGGTTTTTTCCTAAAAATAAACTTTGCTCCAATCAAGTTAACTTCATTTCATTTCCCAGCACAATTGAATACAAAATATCACCTTCCCTGACAACATAAAATGTTACATCCAATTCAACATTATCTACACCTACACAAACAGTAAAATCACCCGTCGTCGTAATTCTCCTTCCACCTATACCTACTAATGTTTTCTTCTCAGGTCCAAGATCAACATCGCCTAAAAAGGAAAGTGCATCATAACGGATAGCACTAATATCACTCCCAGTATCCACAAAAGCTAAAACAGTTTTTCCCATAATCTTGATATCCTTGAAAATTCGACCAGGTGGAGGGTTGATATCTTTAAATGCTGTATGAATATTTCTCCTATTTCCAGTGTTAACGTCCTTTATTGAAGTAGTTTCCGTCTTCAGTTCCACACTGCACTCAAATGATTTGTGTCCAAAACGCTCGCATTTAAAACATTTTATTCCGACACTAATGCAACTGTTTGATAAATGTCCTTTGTCACCGCACTTAAAACATCGTCTTTCATCCCTAGTCTCCGTCTTCGTCACTGCGTTTTTAAATAAATTTCTATGTTATCCTCTCAAATTTGATGTTCTCGAAGAACAAATCTTTTCGTATATCGAAATTTTGTCCCTTAACTCATTGGTACTCTTCGCACCATACAAAACATACTTGTTCGATTTATCATCATTTATGCCCTTATTAAAATATCCGATTATGCTTTCAGAATCTACAACAACTGGAGATCCAATCTCCATAAGGCTATACAAATATTCGCGGAAACTCTCGTTAGTTCGTTTTCTTCAACTTTGCAATAAACGATGTACTTCCCTTGAGGAAAGTATATTTCCGAACTTTCGTTTTAAAGAATCCTTAAGCGAATTCCACTCACGAACGTTGCCCTGACTTCTAATGAAAATTTTAGCAGCTCCTGTTAGCAATTGTCTGGCGTAGATATATTTCTGCAATTCATTCCATTTCACTGTATATGCGCAATCTTCAAAATCTTCAAGCCAATGGTCTATCTCCGGCTGACCCTCGCCTGAAAATTTCGAGATTGTATCTCTTATATCCCATAAAGAAAACGTTGACCCAGGCTGTTCTGTAACTTCAATCTGCCTGACAACTGAAGCCGCTTCGCCATACTCGGAGTCTGCATCGGCCCTATTGTTAAAATTTTGATAGTGTTCTATTAACCGTGCCTGTAAAATTGTTTTCGTTCCGTCTGTTTGTAACCCTAATTCGGTCAGTTTTCCTTGTAAACCCTCTACAGTAAGCGCCAAAATGTCAAGCAGTTCCATTTTGCTTACAATACAAAATCAAATGAAAGATACAAATACAAAATCAAATAAAATTCTAAATAAAATGACAATAAATGAATTATAAAACACAAATTCAATTAAATATTTCAATAAAATAATAATTTAAATAACGTTAAATTAATATAAATTCGAAATGTTTAATAAATATTTTTTTTAATCAAAATATTTCCACAAACTTCTATAAGCTTCTGTGTTCTCCGTTAATCATCAATGTTCTTCTATATAATTCGATTTACCATATGCTTCAATATCCTTCCATACACTTCTATTATCTTCTATAAACTTCAACTTCTATTCTCTTCTTGCACACTTCAACTTACTTTTCTAAGCTTCTATTGTCTTCTAAAACTTCAACGCGTTCCTTACATTTCATGCGTTCTCTCGCAAAAACAAATATCTTAAATTATACATACATACTTTAATTATTTTCATCGGCTTTTCATTTCGTCTGAATGAATCTGTACATTGAACCGGCTTACAGAGATCGGATTTCAATTTAATTTCTTACAGAAATCGTCCTTGTAATTCATTTCAATTTAATTTCTTACTAAGATCGTCCTTGTAATTCAATTTGATTTCCGTTTCTTTAGTTTGGCACAAGGGTAATCCTCTTTCGATCGTCCTTCTTGTAATTCAATTTATTTTCCAGTTTCTTTAAATTGCTTATCCCGGACGAGCCCCCATTTGTAGATTTAATATATAATAATAATAAAAAAAAAAAAAATAATAATAATAATTTAAAACATTTTTATTGTATTTAAATTCAAAATTGAACTGCTTGGATCGGCTGCCAAATATATAATAATTTTTATTTGTCTTTTTTTATATTGAAAAACTATTTTTTCCAACTCGATCAAGTATTTAAGTTTTATCATGTTTATGTTTTCCAGTCCGCTTACTATATTCATTTTAGTACAGTTTTTTCTTTAACCCTACAGGGTCGCCTCAATCCTTTCGGGTGCGGTCCCACAGGTATTATTACGTTTTTACCTTTTAAAAACGTTTGAAATATGAGCTCGTAGATTGCAATAAAAATAAATTTGTGTCCAGTTTTAATAAATTTCTTGATTGATCGCAACTTGATGTAACCAACAACAATTGCTTTGTTTCTTATTCTGTTTTGCACTCGTTTGGGTAAGCAATAATAATTGTTCGACCGATCTTTATAGCGGAGATCTGCAAACCACAATTATTCTCTTCACATGCAACGCGTCTTCTTACAAGACTGAATTATTACTGACTTCTTTGGCTACTATGTCTTGCCTTTTATATCACAGGTTAAACACTCTGATGGATGCTCTTGGAGGAAACTGACTTCGTGTTCTCGAAATCTCTGTAAATGTGAACGTGGTTGTTTCATTGTTGTTTGTGTATGTCGTTTACATATATTCTGGTAATGTTTGTTGTTGCTTCTTGTTTACTTGTTTATCCCTTATTTATGCTGATGTTGTTGCTATATTTTCGTTTATTCGTTGATCATGTAAACAAGTACATTGTTTTTGTTTTTGTAGCTTTTGTCTATCGTTTTAATGTTGAACGGTGTAATACCATTTCCATTTTCGCAACAGTATTATAGTTAGTATATCAACTATTCTAATGTCAGTATTTTAAGATTTCCGTGAATCTCTTAATACTTTTGAGTATTTTTAATAATAATACTATACCGCTTTTTGTTATTATTACCAACATTCAAACGTTCATTAGATTTTAATGTCCTATTGAAGCATTCTAGCATATTTTAACATTTAATATCGTTTCTCAAATAGGCATTGCTTCCTTAAAACCGCCAATATTTTCTGAGGGGGATAAATAGTTCCTAATGTGATACATAAATAGCGATGACAAAATGCACCATTATCGAGTGCAAAGACCCTCTGTAAGTGAACGTGGCTAACGCAGGTATTATAAATACAAATACTTTATTGACCGCAGACAGATGTATGATGCTTTGCTAGTTTCGGCATTGAGTAAGAATTTCCTTATGGTACAGATTGATTACCTGCGTGAGCACGTTGTGCAGAAGTTCACAATATTTATCGGTTTTGAGATGATAAATAAAAAAAATAATCTTCATCATGACATTATCAGTATATGAACCATACCTGTTAAGTAATGATTAGTAATCGTAATGATTAGTAATTTGATTACTTTTTTTTTAATGGTGAAATAATGATTACGATTACGATTATTTTTGGTTAAAATAGTTAATAATTGATTACGATTACAAAATAATCAAAAAATAATCAGGATTACTGGCGATTAGTCCATACCTGTTAAATTTCGAATACGATTAGTAATCAATTACATTACTTTTTAAAAAGAATCGTAATGATTATATAATTCTATGAACAATTTTTTCCAATTACTAATTGATTACGATTACCAAAGAATCAAAAAATAATCAGGATTACTGACGATTAGTCTAATAATCAAAAAGAATCAAAGGAAGTTTAAAAAAGAATCAAATTGTTTTAAATAATTCTTTTTGATTATTTTCAAATATACAAAAGTAATCCAAAAGTAATCAAATTTTTTTCAATAATTCTTTTTCATTATTTTCAAATATTCAAAAAGAATTGAAAGTCATTATTGAAAATAAATTGATTACTTTTGGATTACTTTTGATTCTTTTTGATTATTAGACTAATAGCCAGTAATCCTGATTATTTTTTGATTATTTTGTAATCGTAATCAATTATTAACTATTTTAACAAAAATAATCGCAATTGTAATCATTATTTCACCATTAAAAAAAAAGTAATCAAATTACTAATCATTACGATTACTAATCATTACTTAACAGGTATGGATTAGTCTAATAATCAAAAAGAATCAAAAGTAATCCAAAAGTAATCAATTTATTTTCAATAATTACTTTGAATTCTTTTTGAATATTTGAAAATAATCAGAAAGCAATATTGAAAACATTTTGATTCCTTTTGGATTACTTTTGAATATTTGAAAATAATCAAAAAGAATTATTGAAAACAATTTGATTATTTTTTAGACTACTTTTGATTCTTTTTGATTATTAGACTAATCGCCGGTAATCCTGATTATATTTTGATTCTTCGGTAATCGTAATCAATTAGTAATTCGAAAAAATTTTTCATAGAATTATATAATCATTACGATTCTTTTTAAAAAGTAATGTAATTGATTACTAATCGTAATCGAAATTTAACAGGTATGATATGAACAAAATCACCGTTAGAAGATTGTAAATTGCATAATTGTCAGCGCGTTGATATATTAGTCGAACCATATTACCGATTACAGCCACTGTGAAGTCCATTTGTTTTTATTAGGTGAACTAACATTCTTTGTAATGCAATAGGAACCTTTATTCTTGCGGGCATTGATGAACAGCATGTTCTTCCATAAACACCTTTGTTTATCAATCAACGACGCTTAATATGTTTGGCCAGTAATTTACGTTGGTTTACTAGATATAGATAAAATCCATAATTTTGCTTGTGCACTATATACCTAGAATGTAGTCTTGCGCTCTGTTAAAAACTACGCTTCAGTACTTCCTACTGCCTTCTTGAGTTGATTTCTTACGGGGTACTGGAATGTACATATAATATATGATATGTCATATTCTTGACATACATATATTGAAAATTAGAGCTCCTAGTCGCCAGATATTTTCAAAACGATCATTCCTAGAATTGGTATTTATTTAAATAGGATTTATTTAAACAAAAAACAAAAATCGATCAGTAGCAAATAATTTCGTTTATTTTAACTACAATACTTGTAGAGCTTTTCTAGCGCTTCCTAGCGCTTCCAGGAAGTTTCCTGGACTGATGACGACACCAGTTTAATACCCGTACTAAAAAGGAACTTTTTCGTGATACATGAGACTTTCTTGGAGCTCATGTGGATTGGTATCGTCTCAAATTCGACAATTTTGTTTGACAGTGATTCTTCAATGAAAATAAGGGTAAATTTTTGAGTGTACCAGAGCCCATTCAATGACCATAGGCCCATAGATAAATAACTTTATGGATATCTACACATACATACAACAGAAATACTACAACTTTGTTGTTATAGGACAATCCATCTGTTTAAAAGCCAGTATTAATATCAAAAATTTTATCATAGGAATATTGTGGATAATAGCAGTTGGAAACAATATAATCTCTAATCGGGCTTTATTGGCATTGAGCACCTATTTACATAACCCATTTTACTACATGGTGCTGACACGTGGACAATAAAAAGACAGCCGATTCGTAGCTTGCAGTTTTCGAAGAAAAAACTTTCTTTGACATCACTGATGAATCTTTAACTTAATGTCCGTGTATGTTTCTAATGCAGTAACGATCGAAAGGACATTGAGCCCTAGGCCGTTTTAAGTTAATTTTATGCTATTCCAAGTAAGACAATTTCAAAACACTATGTGATTTAGTTCTGCTCCAGCATGGAAGATTTCGAGTATGAAAAAATATCGTCATACTGTCACATACTCACCAATGCATTTATTTGAAGATTGTTCAACTATATATAGAACTTTAAAGGTCGCTCTTTAAATAATTACAACAAAAACTGAAACTATCACTTCATAATGCTAATGAAGGTGCAAAATGAGTCATTACTTATCATGGGACTGTTTTTCTCGTTAACTTACAACATAAAACGCAGATTTCAAAAAGCAAAAGAAGTTTTGCAGGAGTGCGAAACGTATTACGATCATATAACATTTGGACACACCATCAGATACGGGAAATTTGTTCTGTAATATGGAGTGCAAACTTACGAGTATAGCAACAGAATCTGAAATGAAAATAGAAATAGGTTGAATATAGTTAAATGCCATAACAACGGAAGAGCTTTGGGGGCAAACTATTCAAACGTCTATGGACATAGAAGTTTAACTATATAAGTCATATGATGACATTTCATACGCAGTGCTGACCGATACAGAGGTAGAATAAAGATAGCGCGATGTGCGGCCTATTTTTGCTGAAGTAGCAATTCCTTTAACAACCTAAGGATTGTGCAAACAAAAAGTTTTATCAGTTGTTATAGCTTTAAGTTTCTAACGGCATATAGAAATAATAATGAAATTCTTTAGCTTCAGACTTTCGACGAATGTTGCAAAGTGGCAACTGATAGTCAAGAGCGTATAAATGCAGAAAGCATTATGCTAAAGGATTATTGTATCGTGTTTCAGGCGGAGGTAATGGCCGTCTACCGGGCTACTCAATGGATCGCCGTCTGTGGTGTTCCTTTCACCCGCGTCTCGATCTTTTCTGATAGTCAGGCTGCCATAAGTTCTCTGACGAACGATGTGAATAACTCCAGGGTCGCCGTTGCCTCGACTTCTTTCTGGACGATTCAGCGTCACACTGGTCTGGGTCCCCGGGCACAGCAATATTCCGAGAAACAGTAAAGCCGACGAGCTCGCCAGGGCTGGTGCACTACTGCCGGAATCCTCTTCAGTCACTTGCCACGGTTAATCCGGCCATCGCATGGAAATACTTTCGCAGATAGTCCAAAAACCCCGCACGAGCCCAGTACAATTGACAGAACCAAGTTTAACTTATCAGACAGCGTCTGTGGATATATTCCAGACGCAGCAATGGCAATATCTTCAGCATAGGTTATGGTGTTATTAACAGAGGATTCAAGTCTTCTCAGGAGTGAGTTGACTGCGAGATTCCAGAGAAGTGGAGATAGAATACCGCCTTGTGGTGTACCTCTACAGACAATTCTCTGACACTGTGAAGCCCCCACTGTGGAGGTTATTATTCTCGATTTGAGGAGAAGCTGTTATATACAAATATACTTATGTTTTTAAAATAATTACTTTTAGGGGAAAAATTTATTTGTTGCAAAAAAATAATTTTTTGGTCAGAATTTTACTTTTAAGTTTTTATACCGAATATTTGTATTAAAATTAAGCCAAGTAAAGTATATTTAAGTGAAAGGTTTTGGGTGAAATGTTTTAATATTACAGTACATTTGTTTTATTTCTCTTTAATAATTTCATTGTTATCATTCACTTCTTTTTACATTTTAGAGATTGTATAGTTCGACATTAAGATATTCAGGAGCTTTAATTATTAAATTTTAAAATACGACCATTACCTTATTTTGAGTTGTAGTAAAAAGGAATCCACTACATCGATATAAAATTAAGACTTTGATTCGCCAATCTGCCCATCCCCTGTCAAAATTGAAAAACATGATTCATGCAAATAAATCAAGCCTAAGAAAAGATGTGTACAAACAAAATTGCATTGTTTAAGAGATCCAATCTCAGCTTAATCATTGTTTGGATAATGAATCAATCGGATAATTATAACATAATTTTTAAGCAAGTGTTCTGTTGGGAAAAACTCAACGCAATATTGAGACAACTGATAAAACCCACTTCAAGAACAATTAAGAATTTATCGTTATAGCCAAAGTTATCATTATTGCTGCATTTAAAATACTTAGTTAAGGTTGACTTAGACAGTCACACAAGTTAAGTTTTTGTGTGGAAGACAGCGTATAATATCGTATTAACTTAATAATGTAATGAGAACGTATGACATTAAGAGATTAGTATAATTCCTCACTATCAAAAAATCGATTTAATTTCACGATATTAGTTACTTTAAAGCCAAAGAATTAAGCAACTTAAAGGCGTTTTTCTCGAAATCACTTTTTTTCGTCCTGGCGACCTCGTTGCAAAAACTACTTGACTGATGTCTCTTAAATTTTGGGACAACGTTCCTCAGACAAGTAGTTTTAGCCCGAAATAGAATAGATTAGCTCCGAAAACAATTAATAATTAAACAATTAAGGTAGAAAAAATATGTGAAAAGAGGAACAAAATTCAAAACGTTGTTATTTGACTTTTTGAAAATATCCTAGCCAGTAACATTTCCATTCCATTGTTCATATAAAATCTTCGCCTCCTGTAATTCTGCCGGCTTAAGCAAACTAAATGTGGCATATAATGCCGTAGTAATATAAATATGGCTATGGGTTGTCGAGGTACGACCGTGGAGCTTTGTGTAATTTTTAAATTATATATCATTCAACAATGTGCTTAAAATTAGAGTACTTTTAAAAAGAGTACTTGAAAAAATTACTTTTCTTCAGTCTAAGAGACTAAATGATATCATACAGTTCAGACAACGAACTTTAGTTTCGGAATGGTAAATTTGTATCATTGCTATTCGTCTATTACCTAAGGGAAAAATAATTAACAACGCTTTACAGTTTAAAAGGGCTCTTTTCCAATATTACTCTTCAGCTCAATTTAATTAAACGTATTTAATTAATGCTTTTATTATAATCTTTTTATTTTATGTTACATAATTTTTTATTACTATTATTTTTATCACCTTTTCGTTTTAGAATTTTACTAATCGTGTAAATGTAAATTATCTATCGTAAGATTTTTACTCTCATTTTCAAAACACGAATGGAATTCTGTAATATTTTCTAATTGACTTTGCGTACGTAAATCTTTATCGCGTAAATTGACCTTTAATGATTGCCAGCTGTTGCTGAAACATCACTACATTTGTTATGATTGTAATAAAGAGCTCATATTTATAACACAAAACAATTTGTGGCTTAACAACGTGCCATGTGTTCATATCGTTTTTATGATAATTTTAAAACATTTTTCCCCTTTTTAATTATCACTTTTAACTTCAACATTATCGTCGTAGTTATTATCGCTATTACCACTTTTACAATGTGTTTATATTTTTATATTAATAACAAAAAAATGTTGCTCACACTTACGGGTGTATGTATGTATTTTTTATGTATTGATGTCATTAAATTTAAATTTAATTTAAATTTTATGTCATTAAAATGAATACAGGAAATTCCATACAGAGCAAAGTAGGGGAAAAATTTTGTATTTTTGTAAAACAGTAGGATTATGTCAATAGTGACAGTATTTTTGTTGTTGGACAACTTTGCGGCAAGTTTCAAAAAGTCACATTCCCTTAGCAGAAATAAAATTGAAGAGGACATATTTTATTGTCCACGTTGATTTTTTACCCTCTCCTGCCAGACATCAATAAAAATATAAAACCTAGTCTTTAGTAAGCATCGGCTCTTATATTCTCAGTATCTTTAATTTGTAAGAAATAAGCGTCTTTTGTAAACTACAATAATTATGCCAGTGGGATTGAAATGTACATAAACATAAATATTTGCTAGTACTATCAAGTATATATAAAAGAGTATGTATAAAAAATTATTATACGGTGTTCAGATATGCACCTTAATTGCGCAAATTGCAACAAACGCCATTATTGAGTTCAATGTTTCATATAAAGTTTCAATTAAATACGCAAATTGTTACAATATTGAGTAAGACTTAAAATGCAGCACTGTCATAAGTTTGTTCAGTGAGGACGTTACGACTTATGCTAACAAATTGATATTTGAAAATACAAATACAGGCAATGCCAAAAATGTCCGAAGCAGTGGTTTTATATCACAAAATATGCAAATCAAGATACAGAACCTGTGCTCAGGGCAAATAACTTCCCGCAGTAGTTACATGCATTCCTCAGTAAAAAATACAAGATAGGAGTAAATTTTCAAAAATATATTCAATGTATTTTTTAGTAGAAGTCGTAAAGGCAAATAGCGGTGTTATAATTTTATGATAAAAAAAAATCTTAAATGAGTAATTTTTCCCGTCACGGTAAGTTTAGTGATAAAATTTATGAATTGTTATAAAACAAATAGAAAATGTTGTTGTTTTCCAGCTGTCAAATAATTATTGAATAAGCTGATTTGCTTATGCCTGAATCACTTAAAATAATTTTGTCAATTAAGCGATTATTGACTCAATTAAAATTCATGACTGAACATAGTATTACTCACTTTGTAATCATTTTTTGACACGCTGAATTGTACAGCATAATTTAATAGAATTGTAATTTTAAAATATAAGTAAGAGACTACGATAATTGAATAGAATATATATTTAGAAGCAAATCAATTAATAAATATTTTTTTTGCTTTCAGAATTTTAAAGTGAATTAATGTTGGCTCTTAAAACTGTTTTTTATTTAAAAAATCTTAAAAATTCTTAATTTCGATAAAATATAATATGCAGCAAAACGCTAGAATGCAAGTTTTCAAAGAAATTGTGAAATTTCAATCGTGTTGTGGGTTACTGCAACGAAGTAAATCTAATCAGAGTACAAAAATCTATACATGGGAAGCTGTGCGAAGTTCTCTTATATTACCTAATATTATAATGATTTAAAAATGTATTTAGGAAGACCTGTGGGTATACTTAGAAAATTAATTCATGAATTAAGAAAAAATTCGCTTCCAAAGGGTAAACTCGAGTCATTAATAATTCGAAACGTTGCTTCAATTGGCATTGCTCTTTAAAGACATCGTCCGTTCAAATTTACATGATCTTTCACATTGGTTGTACACCATAACAGATGCTACATTCCGCTTCACAATTCCTGTATTTGAAAGCAACAATAAATTATCTAACCGAGGTCTTCTAAATGTCCATTACGTCTCTAAGGCACATAAACAACGTAATCAATGTTTTATATTCAAGCAAAACCACAAAATTGCCCAATGTTCAAGATTTCAAGATTAGGTGGTAATGCCAATTCCCATTATCATATATTTAATTGCGAGCATAATGACGATATTCATAACATTATTAAGTAATATTTTCCTGATGAGAGTGAAGGCATTCTGCCACCAGAAATAATTCTTCTATCGAAAGAAGATAAAAAATCTTTAATATTTTAGAACAAACCTGTTGTATGATTAATAGGAGATGGGCATGTTGTTGAACTGCAACCTGCCAGATCTACCACCCAGTCTGCAAACAACTATAAACCGACTACGATAACCGACAACTATAATCTGACTACCGAGAAGGCAAAAAAGTTAACTTATTATCTGAAAATTTTAAAAATCAAATTCTTGATATTGAACAAAAAGATTACGCTATAAGACTACCAAATAGCGTTATATATAAAAACAGAAGAAAAATCTGGTATTTGCCGAATTTTATTGTTAAGAATCGGTGCGAACCGAACAAAATAATACTCGTATAGGATGCTGAAGCAAAATCGGGAGAATATGCTGAGAATAACTTTTTGTTAAAGGGACCTGACTTGCTTACATTACTTAAGAACATTTCGTTTAAGTTTCGAATGGGTGCATTAGCAATATGCGGAGATATTGCCGAAATGCATACGAAATAAAAATTTCAAAAAATTTTGTGAAAATAAAAAGGTTGTTGAAGCAATAACAAAACAGCAATACATTGACAACTTTATTGAAGTTGAGGACGCTATTGGCTAATTCAATAGTTGAAATTTCAGGAAATACATGGTAAAGGAAATTTCACCATACGCAATTGGACATCTATTTCGGCCGAAGTATTTAATGGACGAAGGTAAGTGGTTTGTTGACAGAACATTTGAAAGCAATGGAGATTATGCTCAATGTGAAAAAATTCTTAGCCTTCACTGGAATCGTAAGGATGACGTATTTAAAATGAATATAAAATTTGTGAGACTTAGGCGGCCAATACTCTATTCAGAAACAGTACCAACTAAGAGGGAAGTGTTACAAGTATTAATGTCCGTTTTTATCCCATGTCATTGTAGAATGTTTTACGTCATATCTCAAAGTCATGCTTCAAGAGGTTTGGCGATCAGTAATTGATTGGGACCAAGCTCTTAACGGCGAACTTTATCAAAAGTGGAAGATCTGGCTTACATATTCATAAACAATTCAGGCAATTGTATTATATTTATAGGCATATAGTAAAGAGACATTTATTACAAGTAGCCCTACTTTTGACAGTTTTTTCGAAATACGGTATTTTTTACTCGATTTTTGCAATTTTTTGAAAGTAAATTAGGTGTAACTGCCAAAAATAATAAAACTTATTTTAAATTTGAGTTATATTTTCTTTAAATTTATTATTTTGATATTTACAATTACTATTATGCCTTCTTGTGTAAAGCTCTATGTGAATTAAATGAGACCAACGATATGTGACATAATATAATACAAAATAAGAAAATTCTTGTACGTCCTATGAAAGGAACAAATATCAATCTACAGTGAGATTCAGCAAAGTAACATTATTGAAAATTTGGAAACCAGCAATGACAACAATCGACGTTTCCATTCACGCCTTATAGCAGAAATGGATTGTAGTAAAGAATTGAAAAATTGTAATGCATACAATGAAACAATGTTAATAGCATTGTCTGCAACTTTACCATACGTTTCACAACTAGTCGCAGAATAAAGTTATGCTGCACAAGTGAAAAAAATTTATATTATACAACATTTGTTGCCCAAGAAGTTTTCTTTGGAATCATTGCCTCCAAAATAATAGCTGATTTTTTTCCATGGGAATTGAGATGGTTGAGAGAGAGAGAGGAGAGATGAAGCACCACCATTGTCATCACATTCATTTCCTTAAAAACACGGTTTGAAATATATTTCCTCTGTTTGACACCCTGCATCTCCGTAATAGAATTTTTTTTCTCAATGTTGGTACAAATGCATTTGCATCTTGACTACTTTCAGTGACATGGTTGCCGTTATTTTTCTGGTGTTGTTGACGTTACAGTTGGAGTTGTGTTTCACTTGCATTATACATGTACAGGAATAAACAAATACAATTTCAAAAACAACAACAATAAACTTTACATAAGAGTCAAAAACTATGCCAGTTTAAAAAAGAAACGCAAATATTTTTATTACATTAAATTTAATATTCCAAGATTAATAGATTTAAAAATCATCAATCAAAAGATAAATAAAAATAAATTAATTTTTATTTAATTGAATATTTATTAAATTACAATTTTTAGAAGATAACGTTCAAAATTTCCAATTTAGTTCGATCCGAAGAATGTGATTAAGAATTGGAAACTCTCTGTAGCTTACCAATTTTAGAGAATTGTCGTTCTCTAATTATCTTCTTATCAGGTACTTTCTGCCTTTTTAAGAACTGTTTTTAGACCTAGACTTTATACTCTATCCTATAAAACCGTATTATATGCCACTATTATAAATGGTGTTATTTAAGAGCTTGACAACTGAAAAAATCTCTTAGTAGATTTCTGGCAAAAACTCTGGGAGTAAATAAAATTGCCATGAAAAAGTTCCTCAAAAAACCTGTCATTCGGATTCGAGTTTAAATTGTAGGTCGCGTCACATATGGATAAAATTAACACACAACATTAGTGATTTGAATAGCTGGGTCGTAATCCTGTCTGAAGGGTTGTAGTGGCCAATTAAGGTATTGTAAAAACCTTATACACAGTAAAAAGTCTGGGTTTCATTTTAAAACTCAACGGTTTTCATTATATACTATTTTGGAATTAAATTCAAAATTATTTTATACGTGAAACCGAAAAAGAATTGTGTGAATTTTTTAATAATTACTTGGAATAAAAATAATACCAAAAGTTGAATTTTGTTTTTTAACTGAAAAAAAAATATATTCCTTGTCGAATATATTTAATACCGAAACAGGCATTAAAAATATTTCTCTCTTTATTTTATGACTTTAAGTTTTACTATAATGCCAAAAAAGAATAAAAATTCTCTCTTTCAATAATATTATTCTTTTAAGTTTACAAATAACACCTAAAAAGAATTAAAACCCTCTCTGTTTCAATTAATGCAACAATTAATACAATTAATACAATTAATATTAAATTAATGCTTTTTATACCATGTGGTTTAAAAGTGTGGAAAAGCTAATTCATTCAAAGACAATTTGCGTTTCAGTATGTACATATGTAAAAATTAAAAGTGGTGGAAAATTTTTTATTGTAAAAATTTGTGATCCAGAAAGTGAGAAATTCACTTCAAATGGAATAATAATTTCAGGTAAGTATTGATTACAAGTTTAATTTATTGATATGGCCTAAAAGCAACAAAATCTATCTTGAGTCTACCAAGATATTAGAGACATTTTTATGGTAACGCTATGCACCAAATTGTCCAAGTGAAACTCAGATATTTTTTTACATTTTTAGTAATAAACAAGCTGAATTTAGAAGTAGAAGGAAAAGAGGTGCAATTTAAAGATCGCGACGGTGCCGAAATTGATTTTGAAGAGCTCCCAGGAATAATTTCGCAATATAGATGCAGCAGCAGCTTTTTTTGTCGAGTTTTGCTTAGACGGAACAACAATCAAAAGTATAAACATTAAAAAGGTAAAGTCAAATTTTGTTCATTCACTTCAATTTTAATATAGCGTTTTTATTGCAGGAATTGGAATCTTATCTTAAAAATGGTGATTATTCTGCAATATTAAATGAATATTCAGCTAAAAAATCCCTGAGTGACTCTTCCCGACGATGTTTTGTACGTGAAGCTATTAACTTTTTGCGTCAACGAAGTGGCAATTATCCAAAACACGAGGACAAGATTGCATTAGCTGAAGCCATTATACAATTGTTCCCGGCATTTAAAGTGGAAAACAGCAATTTTGGTGGCATTGTATGAATTAAATTGCATTCGTAGTGAGATTGAAGTTTTTAATTTTTCCTTTTATTTATTTATTTATTTATATTAAAAATAACAAAATGCAATAAAATTTGTTTTATTTTAAGCTGTGAAATTTTACAAACATGGTATTATATTAATTCTGTCTGAGTTATAACCAACACCAGTCATGCATACAATTTATTCAGTGGGGTATCAAAATTTACACCTACTGAAGAATACTATTCATTCCGGATGGTATGAATACAATTCTTATTTATATACAAAATAACACTTTGAAGGGTATACAAATTCAACAAATCAATTCTTTTAACATATTATTTATATATTACGGTAGTTTAATTTGAATACCGAAGGAATAATAAAACGTAATCCATTTTAGTGTTATTTTAATGCTCTGAAAAAATGAGTACAAATCAATTCTCTCTCTATATCTCTCATTTAGTCCCTTTAAATTCATGCTATACTGGCGTAAATTTAATTCATTTTTGGGTTTGTTATATATAAACACCAGCCTGGTGTAAAAATTACCCAAAAACTTTTTACTGTGTATTAATCATAAATATATAATAGGTTCGTATGGACAATTCACGGACCATGTCATACGACAAGCACTCCTCAATTTGTCTGCAGAAAATTTTTAATTTTTTCAAAACTGCAAAGGATAACCCTGTAATTCACAAGAGTTTACACTATAAAATAAAATAGTGGATTGGACAGCATGTTCCCAATTGAGCATGTGGAATGGAATGCCACTTTTATAAACTGTTAATTGAGAGGAATGGGAATAATTGACGACAAAAAACTTAGTGAGTAATATGAAACATAGAATATATGGCTTCATTTTCAATATAGCCAAAACTTTTAATACAACATTTCATTTTGTTTTTGAAAAAAGAAATCTAATAATTCGGAAATACTGACTAATATGTCAGTACAGTATTATAATAAACTGAACCAAATAAAAATGATTTACAGTTTTGTTCGCCATTGTGAATTTTATAAAGTAAAATATGGTATTTTATACAATTCATAAAAAGAGAGAAGTTTAACAGCGGAACAGTCGTAGCATTAAACAAATTGAGTTCAACTCAATTGAAAAGCAGCAGACTTGTGTTTGCATTTGGAATGTAACAACTTTACTCTGTTCAGCTCATGTTTGTCAATATTGCCTCTGTCAGTATATTAAAATGGCATATTTTTCACTTGCAATAAGTGCGGTTTTCTACGCGATAGTTTATAAACAATATTTAACTGAAAGTCGGAATGAAGAAATTCTGCAAATATAGGAAATATGGGTGTAAACTGAATGAAGCAAAACGACAAGAATTATTCAAGAATGCAAATTTAAAAGAATAAGATCCGCTTTAAATAAAATTTTTACAACATTAAAGTAATAAATGAAGTGAAAATTGTTTGTATTTAATAATATTTTAAACTTAAACACTTATCCTTAAAAACAGTTAAAGAAAATAAGTAAACAGCTGGTTAAATTAAAAATAGTGGAGTGAAGAATGTAAATTTTGATTACATATTTTATTTCTAATCCTATTGATGATTTTCTAAATAAATTATAAAACTATTTTAAATTACATTTTATTATCGGTTTTATGAAACCTACAAAAAAATTTTTTACATGATGTGCATTGCACGCAGGATAGTTTTTTACATAAAAATCAAACATTTCATGTCGGCTTGATTTTATATTTTTCTAAATGTTAATATTTGGCATCTAACACCCATGCTTTTCGGCGATTTATAACTATCAATTTTTTAGATGGGACAGCTAATTGTCACTTGCATGAATGACGTTCTCAATTGTGGGCTGGATCTAACCAACAATTGTTAAATTTCGATATAAAAACTTCTTATCAATGTCATATGAGGTAAAAAGTTTCCCATAGCAATGTTTTATGCTCCCTTCGGCACATCGGCTAACAATGTCCTCTTTTGATCCCCCTCTGGGTTTCCGGTTACAGATTTCTTAAGTACGGCTGAATGTTCTTGACGCACTCGTAGCATGTACTTGAATCTAAAACTGTCAGTTCGATTTCTGTAGACGACCACATTTATAACGACAATGAAATTGAATTAGTTACTCCTTTAGAGCAACCAAATTATCGTGATAAGTGGAAATTTTTCATCACTCCCGTTTTGCACATTATCAGAACGAATGTTTCTTTGTTCCTACTTACAGCTGTAGAGTCATCTCTACCACATTTAAAGAAACAACTGCTGCCAATCTGCACACTAATTAATAATATTTTTTCTTCCCAAACTACTAACGGCATGCGGTTCGCTGTTCCAAGTAATACAATCATTAGTGATAAACAGCGGATTACCATTTTTGTTGCCGCCAAAATTTTCCTTAGTTCATAAGACGAGTTTCTGTTTTCTTCTTCTTGAGAGGGCGGCAGCAGGAACATCAAGAACATAAACTTCATCCTCTTCACTTTGATTCAACATTTAATTTTCAATTCTCGTTCAAATACCGTAAATAATGTACAATTTATGATAAAATCTTCAAAAGATCTTTGAAAACTTTAAATATTTATATACGCAACACCACAGAATCGCTAAGAAAGTCGTAATTATGAATTTTTCGAATTTTTTTAAGCGGCAATTACAATTCTAACAAAACGGGAACAAATCAAGCATCTAACTTTTTCTGGACTGAAGTTATATTGTCGAAAAAATTTAAATGTATCATTTTTGATACAAAGCTCGATGTTTTATTTCAATTTTTATTTTACTGTCATCTTTACAATTAAAATATATCATATATATACGAGTTTTAAGTTTTTACTTAAAAGGTATTGCAACAAATATCAGCCTAATTTAGTAAACATAAATATACAACTTATTAAAAAAAAAAAGATAGGAAAAAACCTTTGACCTTCCAGAAACTCCCAACAATAACCCTTAACCTTCATTTCTGAAGTTAAAAAGATGTTAATGTTAGAGACTTCTTATTGTTTCATAAGATTTCTGGGTCAAATTATTCACAACCGTCATGAACATATCCTGCTTGAAGCCTCTGTGAAGTCTGTTAGTTGAAAACCGCCTAGGCAAGTTGTACATTATTTTCTGATTATTATTTTGAATTACTTGCATTTTCTTTATATAAGTTTTAGCACATACTTTTGACCAAACTTGGCACCCATAAGTCATTATTTTACGAATGCACATTTTGTACAGCAATTTTTTTTTATAATTCAAAATCGATCTACGATTTAGTAAGACCACATTTAATAGCTTTACCGCACGATTGAAAAATTTGATGTTTAAATGTCAACTTCTTGTCAATGACAATGCCTAGATACTTAATTGTTTCGTGAGTAGGGATTTCTTCTTCATCTATTATAAGCGGAATGCTGGGAGTTCTTTTAGGCGATTTATTAAAAGGGAAAATTATGGCCTGATTTTTTGTTTGGTTGATTTTAATTTTCCATTTGATGGAGTGCTTTTGGGCGTTTAAGGGAGCATTTTTCGTTCGTTTGACAACGGCATTTGAAACTTTTCATGTAGCTATAATTGCAGTATCGTCTGCATACCGAGCTGTTGTCTGATCTTATTGAGCTTTCAAATCTGAAATGTATATAGAATATAATGCGGGTGACAGAACGGAGCTTTGAGGTACGCCTGCTAATATATTGCGTACATTTGAGCGTTCATTATTAATAAATACCACAAAAATGCCTTTCACTTAAAAAACTCTGAATAATCTTTTGCGGATAAATTGGGTAGTCAAACACATTAAGTTTATACACAAGTCCGTCATGCCATATAGAGTCGATCTATGGCTATCAGAGTAACTTAAAGTTTCTATTTATGGTGCTTTAATGTCATAATATCCAAAGTATTCAAAAAAATACATCTTTTTGCTCTATTCTAAAAAAGGAAAATAATAACCTTCTAGTCTTTCGTTTTCGAATTCTAATTATTTTTTGATTATTGAATTAGTTTTATTCGTTTAGCCATTATAGTTTGTTTTTTTTTTCTTTAATAATAAATAATCCCTGTTATTACATCCTCTCATATATGAAAATCGAAAAACTTTGATTGGATATGATTCTTGTTAGACAATCAAATCAAATACTATGTTTCTTGTATAGGTTTGCAATCGCTATAAGAAAAAAACATATCCAAGCAATTTTGCAAATTTGTCGCAAAATATGATATGCCGTATGTTATTTTTGCATTCATTTGCTGTCTAAAGGTAAGTTTTGTATTTTGATTATATCTTTTTACTATGGTTGCATGGTTAATAAGAAGGAAACTTGTGAGTAACATATTTTTAAAATTGTTCCGTATTAAATTTGGTTTAATCTGTAATAATATTTAAGTAGAAAAGCAAGAATTTAATTCATGTGTCCAAATTCAACATGTTGTTCTCCTTACACCAACTTCTATTACCAAATACGATTGCTGGAGATGTAAAAGAAATTTTTGCTTAAACTTAAACGGTGCCAACTGGTGGAAAAATGACTTTAACTTTCAACTTATTTTTGTTTGTTTCTATTTAAGACTTCAAATGTATTTCGAACCAAATGAAATAGTAAAACAACAACGGCAGAAACAAATGTTACGAAAGGAAATAAAAAAGCCAATAAGAAATAGCTTAAAGAACATTTGGAGTTATAAAAGTTTTGCGATGTCTGCTACAAAGTTTATAGAAAAATATTTCTTTAAAGGCAAGGGGAAAGTATGTACGAGTATGTGGGTTGAGTAGGCAAACAAATTTTGAAGCCTCCAATATCACTAAAGTGTTAAATTTTTATGAACTATCAACAGAAACACAAACAAAGTTTATCAAGCACGTAGTAGTATATGTAAAAGTCCTTGAATATTTTTAAGACTTTGGTAACAGCAGTAAGCTTAACTAAATAAAAAAGTAAAACAAATAAAACGCAAGAAAGTTTTTTTCTTCTTCAAAACCAAATTATATTATAAATATATTCGTTGAATTTATGGACCTACATATTCATATGAATAGACTTTATTGATTAAATATTAAGCGTGTAGTTTTTTAGAGTAAAAAGTTGAAGCCAAATGAAAAGATTTTATATGAAAAATATATAATCTTATGCAAAAGATTTAACAAGAAACACACATGTAAACATTTGTGGAAAAAGGTTGTCACATAAAACTTTAGAAGTACATATATTAGGAGATAACCTTCAAATACAGGGTTTTAATATGACTTTTATTTAATCCTCCAAAAAGTTGAGCATTAGAGGTTTACTTTAAGGATTAATCCAATATGATTTTTTGCAACGCATTTATCTTGTTAAGAACTATATAAAATATTCATTGTAAATATGTATATATATATCATACAGTGTTGGCAAATATAATAGGGGCTACGTTTAGTTAGCATAAACAAAATGTATTTCAGTAAGACTAATAAAAAGAAAATCTATTATATTCTAGGGATTTACAACAAAATATATAAATTCCCATAAAAAAAACATTAAACAAAAAGTTAAAGGGAGGATCAAGTTATTTTACAATTTTAAATTTTAATCCATAACATGTCTTAAGATTCCAATGTTATTGGTAGACGCTGTCGTCATTTTAATTCCCTCCTTACATTTGCGTTGCATAGATCCGTTAGCACGGTCTCCGGGAGTACGGACAACCACGTTTTTGCCATATATCGTCCTTGTTTTTACTCTTATCTATAACACTATTCTATTTGTAAGTATCCCTACAAACGCTCAATGGGGTTTAAGTCCGAAGACTGGAAGGCCAATCTAAAACACGCACGTTGTTCTCTTCAAACAAGAAATTAACAAAACTGTAGGACTGCTTCGAGTCTTATGCTGCATAAACTCTCAGATAATAGGCATTTACTTTTCGGCAAATGGTAGCATTTATTTCATAAGCATCTGTTCGTAATCTACTGCACACATTTTCTCTTCAATACAAAAATGGACAGAAACCAGATGACGAAAAACAATTCCAATTCAGTACAGAACCTCCATCACGTTTGTCGGCTTTTTTCTGTATCTGGAGTTGAATTCTTTATTTTTTGATCATCGTACAAATATTTTACCATCAGCCCCAAGCAAATTAATTTAGGTTTCGTCCGACACAATTAATTTTTCCACTTTTTCCCGAATATGTTGATTGGCGAATAAAAAAATTTAGAACTACGTCCCTATTATTTTTTCCAACGCTGTACATATGACATACATAGATATTTGGTCATTACAACCCTTTAGTTAGGATTACAACCTAGATTCTCATATGAAAAATAATGCTACATTGAGGTTTGAGAAAATGCAATTATTCATTATTCATTTTATACATTACAAAAATAAATTTCATTTATACATTACTGGTGCTCAAAAGAATTGTAAGCTTCTGTCGATGAGCGAGCAACAAAGGCACTGTGAGAAAAGATTAGTAAATAAAATGTCTTTTGACGTCAGATATAATACAATATTTCAAGACCTTAAAAATTATAAATATTGACAATAATGCAATTAAATATTATGCAAATTGAAAAATATTATGAGTATAATATTGCAGAAAAAAATATTGAAAAATTAAATAATTAATTATTTTAATTTTTAAATTTCTTTTGCAACTATTGTATCTGTCAATTTATTTCTTTTTCTAATGCTTTATTGTGTTTAAATCTGGAGTCTGGCTTGATTAGGTATTAGTACCACAATCTTTAAAGAGTGATTCGAATCATTATTGGGAGAAATCGGAAATGGTATTTTAAGGCCAAATCTATAGAGCTTATTTTAAAGTTTTTTTTTTATAATATTTAAGTAGTGGAATTTGTCCATTGTATTTCCATTAACAAAGGATTTGAGGCATTCGCAGTTGCCATTGCACTTCACACACAACTAAACCACCACATTCCCCTGTCGAGAACAAAAATATGCCACTTTGATACGTGTACCATGTATATAACTGGTCGTTACAACCCTTCAGTTTCTCATACAACTTATGTTGTGTGTGTTAATTTTATACATGAATGGCGGGAATTACAGTTTAAAGGCGATCGCGAACGACAGATTTTTGAGAAGCTTTTCATTTGAATTTTTAGCTACTTTCATGGGTTTTGCTAGAGAGCTGCTGAGAAGAAGTCGCCGTAGAAATATTTTTTCATATTTCGTTGTGTTGCTGATGATGAAGGTTTGAATCGTAGCTTCTCGTCTAATACCTACTAGACTACCGCGACTTTAAACCAACATTATAATGTCCCTAATGCACAGAGCACAAAGAAATGATTCGAAGATAAGAATGTCAATGCATTATCCTGCCGCGAACTGTTTTCATATCCAAACATGATTGAGAACTTGTGGTATATATTAAAAGCAACAATCGGAGAATATGTCCCAAAATTGTAATAAGCTTTGGAGATTAATTCAGGGTGCGTGGTATGATATACCAGATTCGGAATTCCAAAAGTTTGCTGAGATGTTTAGACGATGTCTACTAGTTTTAAACATCAACGGAAACTCTGTTTAATATTAACCACTCTAGAACAACATTTGTTATTAAATTATTGCGAAATATTAAATATATTATCATATTATTATTTTTTTATTTTTTTCTAGTACCCCTAATGGGAGCATATGACTTCCACAAAGCATTTCTGAATTGTTCTCGTTTTTACATTTAGTTTTGTTATTCTACCTAAGGAGGTAATTAGTCTGTAGTACCAAGTCCTAGGATAATGAGGCTGCCATCTATCGTTGCTTAGAAACAACGCAGTCCGTAGATATTAAAATGCGTGGTTCTTATTTTTCGCGGAATGAATTTCTATTTCAATTTTAAATAAATAATACGATAATAAAATTACAAAAAAATAGTTTTGAGTTATATAATTGATGAGAATTTGTGCAATTAGTTACCAACAATTTTCTCATTTCACTTACTTCCTCATTAAATTTCCAAATATGACAATGGTTTCCTTATTATTTTCCACATCGTTGTAGTCGCCGATTTCTGGCAAAATCTCTGAGAGTAAATAAAAATTGCGTTCATTCGTGCGTGGCATCACAACGAGCCGCTATGCGTGCTCAAGTGAGCTTTGTGATATCAGGGCTACCACTCCGACATAAATCTAAACCTAAATAGAAATTGCCATGAAAAGTTTCTCAAAAATCTGTCGTTCAGAGTCGACTTTAAGCTGTAGGTCCCGTCACTCATATATAAAATTAACACACACAACATAAGTGGCGTGAGAAACTAGGTCATAATCCTAACTGAAGGGTTGGAAAGACCAATTATGTATGTATGTATATTTAAATGGTCAAATGATCATTGCCTAGTTTAAGAAAATAAACTATGTTTGTAAACATTAGAGAATATTTTGCAAGTGTAAACAATTGTCGGAGGCTCAATGATCAATTTCGTTACCATAAAGTTTACAAAGTATATGAAATTGGCAATTTATAATTTTGTTTTCAAGCTTTGAAATAAAAACTACTTACGCTTTAAATTTACAACACATGCTTTCATAGTATTTACAGTGCCAGTTTTTATAAACACTAATAACACATTACAATAAAGTTATAAAGGCATCATTGCGTTTACAACTATATTGTACAAATATGGAGTGATGGTATTGAGCAGCAGTTATTGACTAAACCTGCAAGTATTACAAAATCCAATTTATAAATACGGATAACAAATGTAAATAATGTTCGTTATTTAAAGAATCTTCCAACCACTTATTCCATAATTTTGGCGGTCTCAATTGGAAACCAACTATAAACATAGGAAACTAGTTACATAATATTTATTGGAATACATTTTATGTTGTATTGCCGAATAAAAGCTAAGACCATAAAATTTACAACAATTCTTAGTATACAATATGACGCACAATAGATATTTCAGTAGCTACAATAATGCTGATACAAAAATCATATTAAACGCTTCATTAGACATACAATTGCAATTATTAACGTGTTATGACAGAGAAAATACGAGGTCAGTTCCAAAATCGTTCAAACCAAACAAAGACAACATAACATATTTGGTGACCATTTCTTGACGCAATACTTAGATTCCATACAATTTTTTTTTATAGTATTCAATATCTTCTATATCAGGTTTAAGGCTGTTTAGAGAGTTAAAGCAAGTATCTACCGCGGCTATTATATATAAATTGTTTTCAAATTATTTACCACTGAAACATT
Source organism: Sarcophaga carnaria (assembly GCA_958299815.1). Lineage (NCBI taxonomy): Eukaryota > Metazoa > Arthropoda > Insecta > Diptera > Sarcophagidae > Sarcophaga > Sarcophaga carnaria. The sequence goes on along the minus strand of OY283153.1, from coordinate 68,953,682 downwards.
TATTTATTTTGGAAAAAAGCAAAAAATCAAAGATAGCTAAATCAGGTAAAAAGGTAATATTGAGCCGTTTATTTTGAAAGTGATTTAAGTCCCTTTTTAAAAAATTTTGTTAATGATAACAATAATCACAATACTATATGTATACAATTTTTTTGTATAAACAATTTAAGTCTAGTATCATTAAAAACGCTATGATATGGGGCACTTGAAAATTAACTAGTTAACGAAATGCAAAAAAATTTATTTTGAAACTGGTTTAAGTCCATTGAAAGAATAAAATTTTGATATGGAATGTGTTGAACATAGGTGGTCATAATGTTACCAATAATGAAGTTTACATATATGCCAGTGGTATCGAGAGGTTCTCAAGAAGTAGCATCCTGTATATTAAAACGCCTCAAAAATTTTTGAAATCAGAAACATATCATAGCTTACAGCGATATGTGCACTAGGCAGAACAGGAATATAAAATTGGCAGTAACATGGTTGAAAATTGTGCGGTTGGCAGAAAATAATGCAGATTATTGACCATAAGTTTTCACTATGACGACATCATTTTTGCGAAATGATAGTGATTTTTGAGTGATAGAAAGGGCTTTGAGGAAAAATTATTTAATGTATGTCCCCCAGGATTACTATGAAACCATAAAAACATGTCGAAAGTGTAACAAATTTATATTAACTATAATGAAACGTGAAGATTTTTTTTCTACAAAACTTTTGGAAGAAGCAATTCATAAAAGATTAAAAAATACTAGTGGGGAACCTGTAAATTGGCTAAGAATACGTTGGATGCGATTTATAAAAGTGAACCTCATAAAATATTTTATAAAGAATCTATGGAAGTGGATACACAGTTCAAAATACTTGATTTATTACTTTATCAGGGAAGATCAGGGAACTTCAACAAAATAAAATTAACACCATTATACAAAAATGTACGTCCCATTTTAAATCCTAAGTATAAGGATATGATGGAGTTACTAAGGTATATATCACCCATGCTCCATGAGTATTTTAACAACGTCACACATAATCTAAATGAGCAGAAATGAATGGCAAAATCTTTAATATTATTCTTAATAAATGAAAGATGGTTTAATTTTTTAATAAATGAATTAATATTTATTTTTAAATACATGTTTTTCTAATTACATAAATAAAAATCTGTATCTAAATTGAAAGCTTCCCTATTTATTTTAAGGCTATTACATTCATCTATATCAAAAATAGAATATTTACACTTTCTATTATTTAATTTCATTAAAATAATAATTTTTTGTAGTCGCCGTGGTCTAGTAGGTAGTGTGTTGGCTTATTAGACGAAAAGCCAGGGTTCGAGCCCCAGGCCAGACATCAAAATAAAATACAAAAAGTATTTCTTCGGCGACTTCCTCTCAGCAGATTTCTGGCATAAACTCTGAGAGTAAATAAAATTGCCATGAAAAGTTTCTCAAAAATTTGTCGTTCGGAGTCGACTTTAAACTGTAGGTCCCGCCACCCATGTATAAAATTAACACACACAACATAAGTGGTGTGAGAAACTAGGTCGTAATCCTGACTAAAGGGTTGTAATTACCAATTATGTATGTATGTAAAATAATAATTTTAAGAACTTACCTTAGAAGAATCACTAGGAATACAATTCCTTTGAATAATTTGTTCAATATTATTGTGAAACTAAAGTATTTTGTTTGCTAACCAACCCCATGTAATAATTATATTGAAATTATATAAACGCAGTAGAGTAAATTTAAGTGAAAAAATTAACTTATAATAATAAAGAATAAAAACACAAGGTGGACTTATTCCTTTTCACAAACAAAAAAGTCATTTTATTAATTATGAAAGTGGTTTAAGTCCATTTTAGGTTCTGAAACACAGCTATTTCTCTATAAAAGTTTACAAAACGCATTACGTTATATATTCTAACATGTTTAAAATCACAAAGCCATAAAAACAACTTAGTACCAGTTAACACTATTTTTGAAACAATTCAAACTCAAACATTTAAATATCTCAATATAAGAAGAAATGGACTTAAACCGCTTTCAAAATAAATGGCTCATATGTGTCTTCATAAAATTAGATTTCAATTAAGTCCTATCTTCCGTAATTTCATCACTTGAATGCTATGATAAAGTAGGAGTGAGTGAAGGCACTAAGACTTATTCCACGAATATTGCATTGACATTGCCTGCAGATGAAACTTATTCAACTACTTTGAATCCAATTTCTCTGATTTAGTCTATGAAACATCAATTGAATTATTTTAACGACGCTGGTTTTGTTCTATTAGTTAGCAAACATTCTTCATTCTCAAATTGTCGTTCAGTATGCTAAACTATTTCTATTTATTACTTCATTTAGCTCACTTGATCCAATAAAGATCCGTTGTAATACAGATTCTACTTATTCTGTCATACAATTACAGTTTTACGACAGTGTAAATATAAATCATCTTTTGCTTTCATTGTGAAAATAAATTTTAGGTGCTCAAGAATCCGACGCCCCAGGAAATATGATTTATGCTATTCTCTTGTTCTTTGTCATTACAGACCCACAGAACACATTGTTATATATTCCCAGTATCCTGGCGAGTGCACAAAGAAACCAATATCTCTGTATTACTGCAATGGAATTCCTAATCTTATATATAAAAATGAATGTGTGTTTATTTATTTGTGGGTTTGTTTGAAGTGTATAGTCGGCTAAACGGCTGGGCTTTCTTGAAATTTTAACAGTACCCTCCAGTATGTTTGGAATGAACTATAGGCTACTTTTTTTAAAAAATTTCAAGTAGGCGAGGTGCTACGCCCACATACCCAATAAGTATTTAATGTCGCATATCTCATAAACTGCAACAGCTAGAGTCCTCAAATTATGTATGGACGACTTTGACGTATATATGAACCAAATGGGCGGATTGGCTATAGTGGGCGTGTCACCTCCCATAGTCTGCATATATAAAAATGAATGTACCTTATAGTATCGTAAACTATGCATTTGATCATGTTATGATCTTTAGCAAAGTTGTTGCGCATGAGCCGGGGAAGGTTTCTATGTTGGTATGACTAATTTTCGGCAGGTGGCGCCACTGAAAATTACTCAAAATGAATTAAATCGTAAACTGTGCATTTGATCATGATATTTCAAGGGGGTACTGAGATCTGAACCTTTCAGGGAAATAGAAAGGGGAATTGAAAGGGTATACTTGGCGAAAAGAAAGATGAAGAGAGGTAGCCCCTCCTCTAAAACCAAAGGAGTTTGAGACAATCTAAATGTTTGGTAAGTAATGACAATGTAAAGTAGTTTAAGTTATGCATCATGCTTTCGAACTGCGAATAACATCCGGCATTTTGCCGTGCATTGTAGACTTAAGTAACACTTGTTTCAGAACAGGGTTTGATTCTAGCCCAATATGTAGACTCCATGACGGAGAGAACGAATCACCAGAACACATATTTCGAACATATGCAATCTTAAAGCACAGTATGCACCTGGGTATTTGCCAAGAAATAGATAGGGAGTTATCCTTACTGACGCCGAACAGCATACTGAAATTTGAGGGAGACACTACGAGGATACCCTATGTAGGTTCAGAGAAATATTCCATTACTTTCATGCAAAAACATATGCGTTAAGTTTTTTACTTCCAGTTACATTACATAAAAAAACATCGATGTTGATGTGTTTCTTTTCATCATTATTAGCCCGTAAATAGATTAAAAAGTCGTCAATTAAGAGCAGTTGTCGCCTGATATGCATGCCGTCTGATATGATTCCAAGATATTTGATAAGAGTAATATTTTTGAATAGAGTGAAAACGATTCAGTTGATGTAAGGAATAACTAATTGAAGAATTTTGTATTCCCTTGTCAATTTTGAAATTTAAAATCAATATTTAGGTGAGAGGTATTAAAGTTGTTTTATATATGATAATTATTTGTTAAACAAAAATCAAATTATGCAATTCTAAACCACCCTCGTATATCTCGATACCAATAATAGCAGTAACAATAATAAACACAATAATAACCACCACTACTATATGTACACAAAGGGAAAACAAAAGGTCAGGATTATTCTCTGGTCTACTCGTATATAATTCGTATTATTGTAATGCTCAATGCGTTTATAGTAATTTTTATTGTTATTATTATTACAGTTAATTTCTACTGTTGTTATTATGGGCCAGAAACATTATAAAAAATTGAATAATTTGTGCTTAATTTACCACATAAATTGTATACCACATACTTATATGCACGAATACATATGAGCTAATACTTACAAACATACTCATTGAAATAGAAATGTCGATATGCAAAAATTAATTTTAAATTACGGGCCATATAATAATATTTTCACTTGGTGAAATACATGGTAAAATACCGATATGCCTTTAAGACGAGAGATGGATATAAACTTGACATAACCAAACATTTTAATATTACATATTTTAAAATAACAGAGAGAGTAATTTTTAAAATATTAATAGTTTTTATTACCTCACTCCAAGTAAACAAAAATATTTCTTTCACACTTTCAGCCCTGAAATCCCGCGAAATATTTCGAGAACTTCCTGGAATTTTTTGTATACAATTCATGCAATACTTAATATATTTAATTTCGACCAAAACTGATCATTACTGACACTTGTTCTATCTTATCGTCATTGCATATAGAAAGTTTCGATTATTTACTGATTAAATACATATGTAAATGCTCAAATATATGTACATGTTTGATGAAATTTTGATGGTATGATATGTTTGATGAGATTTTATTCAAATACTCTGTAATAAAAAAAATAATAAAATTCCATGCGTAGGACAATTGTAGAAAAGTTGTATTCCAAAAAAATTTGTCGTTAGGGAAGAAGTACATTATTGCTTAAATTTATGTAAAAGAAAATTTTTGTATTACTAGGGCAGAATTAGTTTAGGTGAGATTTTATTTTTAAAAATTCGTTTTTGTTGAACATTTTTTTTTTATTAGCAATATAATCTTTTGGGTCCAAGAAGGAAATTCCGGAATCCCGATCAATTTCAAAACCAGTCCCTATTAACTAGGATACAACTATCACTACAGCCATGAAACTTAACGCTACCCACATAGCAAACGGCCGTAACCAGCAGTTATCAAGTCAACGCTCTATCCAAAGCATTTAATACGCTTGATCACACTAAACTGGTAGACGATATTCTGAGCTTTACACTTGTCAATTACCAAGCGTTCGTAGAGTTTTCATAACAAAAGTCCAAATAGTGCAAACTCAGAATTGTTTTATTTCCTCATGTATCTTCTATTTAATATATAATTGTCATATTTGCAGTCTCTCCCCGAAATATCAAACTGGTCTTAAAGACAGATCATGTTTGCGAAAAGGTATCACTACAGTGGAATTTTAGGTAACAATGATTCTAACTATCTCCGTCTAAATCATTGGTACCTTCTAGAAGAAAAAAAAGGCTGAAAATTTAATTTGATATCTTGGATGAAACCTACCTTATACTCACAGTTCCTTTCACGAGGATATTGGCGGTGGTTTTTGATAACCTCTTGCATTTTTCATTACTTTCTATATACATAATCAGATTAAGAACAGAGGTCCTTAATGCACTGTTTGGTGCCTCAAGTAGAATAGCTGCATAAACTTTGCAAAAATATATATAAACTTAAGGCTATCTTAGGTCAAGAATTGCTTTAAAGTATAGCATTTTTGGTTACTCGGTACAACTTCAGCAGTGTTTAATTGAAACTATAACTTCCTACAAATAAATTGACTGTACAACATGATTTTGTAAAATTTTCATAAAACAATAACACAGCGAATTTGGGCTCATGTTAAAAAATTAAAAAAAAGTTTTGTAAAGTGCTACAGTTCACCAGTTTTCATATTTAAATCTATAACCTTGTTGCTACATATGAAATGTTTCCATTGATTTTCCGCCTTATGAGATACGAACACACTGCATAAATGTAGTGCATTGCAGAATCAACAATCCCTTAATTTTCCACCTTATCTGCACTACAGATTGTACATACATATATATATATATATACATATATATATATATGTATGTATAATGCATGTGATTTTGGCTAACAATAAATATGTACAGTTATAAGAGAAATACAAATAAACAATAACCTCGCCACCTGCTCAACCTTTAAAAATGTGAATTGTGAATCTTTTATTTTGGCTGCCTTAAACAGGTACAGTTAGTATAGAAAAAAGATAGAGACGGAGATAGTGGTTCAACTTAAAACTATCACTGCCGTAATGGATACCCATGGTGAAAGAGCAATAACTATGTATGTGATCCTGCAGTGAGCTAATAATCTAATGAAATGTGACTATTATTTCCGTTATTTATTATTATATTCTACATATACCGAAGATTGAAAAACGCTTAATCAAAAAGAGAGCATGCAGGTGTTTGAAAAGTGATTGCAATTACGTATTTTATGATCACAGAGTCGTTCGTAGTCACTTTTTTCTCCCGACAAAAGAGTCTTTTATTATCAGAAAATGAGCGCATATTCTAGCTTTTCAATCGCGCAGAAGAATCAAAAAAGTCTCGAATTTGATTAACAATTTCCAAAAAAGCTGGATATATATGTAGATATATGCAATATCTTTATATTATGTTGTTACGTTTTTACCCTTTTGAATTGTTAAAAATATGAGTTCGTAGATTGCAAATAAAATAAAAATAAATTTGTGTTTAGTTTTGTTGCCTGCTTTGTCTTGCCTTTTATATCGCTGGGTAAACAGTCTGATGCATGCTCTCGTAGGAGAATGACTTTGCCTTCGCGAAATCTCTATTAATGTAAACATATTGCTTTCGTTATTGTTGTTTGTGTAATTTGTTAATGTTGGCCTTGCAGTGTTCTTGTTGTTGCTATATTTTTGTTTATTCGTTGATCATGTAAACAAGTCCATTGTTTTATTTGTGGAGCTTTTGTTTATCATTTCAATAACAGCATTTCCATTTTCGTAACAATATTATAAAGAGCACTGGGTCGTGTATAATAGAATTTAGTTCAATAAAATTTTAAAATTCTGATGATTTTAAGGTTTTGTTAATGATTTATAATGACTGTACGCTACGCTTACTTAGCCAAATACTAAGCGTTTTAATGTCTTTCAAAAAATTTTACATGTTTCTGGTGTTTGCTTTGAGCTGTAATGGTGCATATTCATATGGTATAACTCATTCGAACTGTATACCGTAACGTATGATCAATATTTATTTTTATCAAAGTCTGAAATAACACATACGTTTGGATTAAGACAAATCTTTAAAGTGTAGCATTTTTTTGTGCTGAGCCGAAATTTTCCATATAGATTTTGTTTTACTTATTGGAACGTATGATCAATAATAATTATTACAATCTGATATTACTAATACGCTAGGATTACGAAAAGGCATTTGTACCGGGATGATTAAAATCATTGTACCATGTATAAAATGTAGACAAAAATTATTAGTTTTCATATCTAATCAAGGTTATAATACAAAAAAAATTTATTTTATTAAATTAAATTAAATATCTACCGATATTGTACCGATGAAGTATCTACTTCGTATTCAATTTCACGATCGATGTAAATTTTGGCAATTTTAGAATCTCATAGAATATGAAAAAAATGACTACAACGTTACAATTACTCAATGAGACAGTTTTTCTTCATTGGCTCCTTTTTGAGAAATTTACTACAAGAATATTTATTTCTCAAAATTTTCTGACGTTATTAATATTTTTTTTTACATTTCTTCAATTCAATTTGAATAAATAAATGCATTAACTGCTTTCCCTTCGCTTTTAACACAAAAGTCTATTCGTTATAACAAACAAAAATGAAAAAAAAATTTTTTTTAAATATTATATATTATATTATAAATATTATGTACATATGTTCCGATGACAAAAAATAATTCTTGTTCCGATAATTCTAAAAGAAGCTGAGAAACATTACATATATTCAGTTTTAGCATGTATAATAAAAGTCAATAAAAATAAAGAAATTTATTTATCACAGGAACAGTTATGGTAACTATCTGGTAGTCGAATAAGTCAGCGATTCCTCTCAGCAGAATTCTGGCAAAAACTCTGAAACTAAATAAAATTTCCATGAAAGAGTTTCTCAAAAATATATCGTTCGCAGCCGACTTTAACTATAGGTCTAGCACTCATGTATAAAAGAATTAACACTCACAAAATAAGTGGCGTGAGAAGCAAGATCGTAATCCTGAATGAAGGGTTGTAATGGCAAATTATGCATGTTTGTTCGATTGTGGATTGTAGTTTTTGTGGGTGGATGGATTTGTGGTGGCCACTGCTTGGAACTAAGCTCAGAATAAGGTTTCTGGCAAAGAGGAAAATTATCAAAAAAAATGCTTACAAATAAAAAATAAAAAAATACAAGCAACACTTTCCTTTTTGGTGTATTCGTTTTGATGTTCACTATTTTATTCACAATATCTTACTTCACAGTATTTTATTTTCTGTTTATTACAATTTTTACTTATTTCTTTGTTTTACATTATTTTATTTCACTATTTTTACCAAGCAAAACAATGCCCGAATACCTCAAACTAGATTGTAAAATAAAAAAAAAACTATACAAAAGTTTTGATCCTTATGGATCCAAGCAATGAAAAAAGAAGAAAAATTATACAGACTAAAGGCCTAAAATTACATTACAATGTTGAAGTACAGAAAGCTTAAATATATTATATAGCGCCCTCTGTTGGTAACTCCCCATCATTCAAACAATACTGTTTATGTCACCAGGAATGGGAAGTGTGGATCGTCAGACATGATCATCATCACATTTGTGCTTTTTTAATTTCAAATGCTTTTTAGGCATTAAAATATGTGTAAGTATTTAGAATGTTATTCGAACATTTTTTTATGCTTGACATGTTAAACATAATCTAGTTTCCCATCTAACGAATGTATATATTCACTGCACTTCTCCGAAGTTTTGATATTTTTCCGACCTAGAAAAGGGCACCATTATTTGTGTTAAGTTACGTATCAGCTTCTTTTTTTATATTGGATGAAGAAGCCAAAACCACTAAGAAAGAAAACAGTGAGTATGTAAATGGGTTCAAAGTCGCAGAGTGGAGGGATGTTATGTAAAGTTACTCTTGGAGCTACGATCGCAAACTCCAGATCTTTATAAAACCTTTTTTAGAATAAACTCAACAGATTATGATTATTTAGTGAGCATTACATAATTTCATCAAAAGTAATAATTAAAAATTTTTTATAAAAAATTTGCAGCTAACATTAGCGGCACTTTGGTGATCCAATGTCTGGCTCCGAACACCTTGGTACCGGGCAACAGAAGGAAGTTTTGGTCCTCTACAGTACGTTTTCCGAATTCCATATAGCACTATTTCAGGAATTATTCCTGAGGTATGCGATGCTTTATACAAAGTGAACGTACAAGAAAATATTAAATATTTTGTTATTATTATACATGCAGTTTCAGATTCCATTAACCCCCGAAGAATGAACAACTATTTCAAATCATTTCCTGCAAATGTGAAATTTTCCCAATTGTATTGGCGCGCTAGATGGAAAACATGTTGTTATCACTGCGCCAACTCACTCTGGAAGTATTTTTTATAACTACAAAGTTTAGAGGACGTGTAGGTTAGAGGACGTGTACTCGTCAAATAAGACAAGTACAGTACCCGGAGGTCAATTTGACCCATTTTACAACTACAAAATATGAAAAATTAATTTCGTTTTATACTTCGCTAACATAGTTATTTCGTAGGACCACATAGCATTGTCCACTTTTGATTTTTATAAATCGATGTATGTCTGTTCGAACGGCCGTAAACAATACATTAAATTTGACAACACCAAAACTACTACCATTTAGGTACGTGCCCTTACCGTGTGTCCTTGTTGCTATTGATACCTTTGCATTAAGCCTATATATTTTAAAACCAAGCAATGGCATGAATGCCATACAAAGAATTTTCAGTAGTCTTCTGTTAAGAGCAAGGCGAGCAATCGAAAATGCTTTTGAGATTTTCTCATCACGTTTTCGAGTAATGTGAAGTCCATTTAAGCTTGAGCCGTAATTATTTTATGAGTCGAAAAAGTTCTTTATACTTTAACACAAACCTAGTTGACCACTACACTGCAGAGAGCACACAAGTTCCTGGCGAATGGCGAACAACGAACAAAATGTGGTAAATCCTCAAAGGCACCATTCTTACACAGCAAAGGAAACATCAGTAATAAGAGATGAATTAACACACTACTTTGTAGAAGAAGGGGATTTAATTTTCAACATACACGTATTTAAGTAAAAATGCCTTAGAGCCGTGGTAAAAAATAATATTTTTTGTTTCTGGTTCATAATTAACTAATTGATCATCTAAACTAATCGAAAGATCTTTGCGTTTCCTCTGACACGAATGTCGAGCATGTTTACACTTCGAATCGATTAAGCGAAATTCGAGTAAAATTGACTGAAAGTTAGATAACATGTGATATACAAACTTAATATTTAAAACAAATTACACATAATGCGACTGCATTTGATACATGAGCCTATAGTAACATTTTTTAATTTAAAATTTTCATATAAAGTTTGACATTAAAATTATACCGTTTTGGTAATTTTATGAAAAATGTTAAATGTTGTTACATAATTGGTCATTACAAACCTTTTGTCAAATTTACGACATAGTTTCTCACACCACTTATGCTGTGTGTGTTGCTTTTATACATGAGTGGCGGGACCTACAGTTTAAAGTCGACTTTGAATGGCTTATTTTTGAGAACCTTTTCATGGCAATTTTATTTAATCTCAGAGTTTTTGCCAAAAATCAGCGAAGAAATATTTTTTCATATCTCGTTTTGTTGGAATTGTTTGACATGGGGTTTGAACCGTGGCCTCACGTCTAATAAGCCAACACACGAACTACTAGGCTACGACTACACTACTCATAATTTAATATTAAAAGCAAAGACACTGCCTTCAACAACTGTTACTTGTCATAGTTTGTTCTTACAAAATCTTTGTTTACTAGCAAACAAATTTGTTTTCTCAAAATCCTATTTGCACCCCTAAAACATTTTATGGGCACATTAAAGCAAATAAAAATTTGTTGTTGTTTGTGAGCATAGCTTTACTGCCTGTTTCACGATGTCCAAAAGAATTATTCTTTCTTATAAATTCAAATACCAACTAACTACAGAAAAACAAAAATGTTAGAAAAATATACCAAAAAAGATCGTAAAGTTGCTGTATAAACAGTTGTTAAAGTAATAAACAGGGGCAATATAAATAGAGCGAAAGGCAATATTGACAGTCGTGTGTAAACGTGCAGAGTTAAGAATGTTGGTATCTTACACTGAAAGATCAGATTTTATGCATTAAGTAATTTGGGCTGACTTCCAAAATGTATCAATACCAAGTTTGTATGCAATTCTACTGCGGTATATAAATTTTGTAGATATTTAAAGTTACCAAACAATGCATCAACTATAAATCCGATGCCTGATTGTTTTTTGGCTGCGTTAAAAATACACATTGCTGACGTTTTGAAATAGTATAAATTGTATAAATTTTGTACAGCGGCTATACTTTGTTCAAACACAAAGCAACTAACATTTTCGAAGTCAGCCTTGCTTTGATATCACCTAAATTGTGTTTTTTGCACTTTAGTCCTTTATATCTCCTCAAACTAGGATGATGAAGCAATTCTAAGGTCGAATTAGGAATTCAGCACAGCAAAAACATTTAGTATGGCGTCGTTCCTGGGTTATTAATTTTTTATTATCTTAATTTAATCATTTCAAAACAATTTATTTTGTGATAAAACGACATCATTATGACACAGCTTATCCTGAATCTAAATATGTGTGTACATAGTATACCTATTTTCATCTATCTAATTTTAAACTGGTTTACTTATAACAATGAACGGTAATAGCATTACAAATAAGTAAGCAGTGCAAATGTTTGAAATACTGGTGCTTATTTCTATGTCTTATCATTTTTTACGAAGAACATAAATAATCTAATCTAACCACATATAAAATTATTTATTTTTTAATCTACGGATGTCTCGAGTTACAAGAAGTGAGTTATTACAAAAAATAAATACCATAAATCGCAAATGTAATGAGGCTCGCAATCCAAAAATGAAGATCTATTGTAGGAAGTATCAATGGCTCAACAAGCAGTGATGGAGGGGAAATAATTTAAATACAAGTCGCCTGCGGTCGACAATAATAACTTCATTCCTGAATTGTAAAAACTGTGGTATTGAATAGAGAACAAATTTTGTTATTACTGTTAATGTTTTTTTGTTACCTAGATTGAATTTTTATACAATTTTGGAGACTAAAAGTTCGCTAAGTTGAAGTTAATAACATTACGTACATACATACGTACATTATTGGTCATTACAATCCTTCAGTCAGGATTACAACCTATCTTCTCACACCACTCGTGTTGTGTGTATTGAGAGTTAAAAGTCGTCGCTGAACGATAGATTTTTGAGAAACTTTTCATGACAATTTTATTGACTCCGCTGAGAGGAAGACATCTGCTGAAAGGAAGTCACAGAAGAAATATTTTCCGTTCGTTCGTTTCGTTTTGTTGGATATGTCTGACTTGAGTTTTTAAACGTGATCTAAAAAGCCAACACACTATCTACTAGACTGCGGCAACTTCGATATTAATGATATGACAATGTTTAATTATCTTTCTAATAAAAACGAAATCGTCGTTGGAATAGTCTTAAAATCATGCCATCATATGGTACCAGAAGAGAGCCTACGATAATCCTTGCTTGGTTGTTGCTTGCTGCGACTCGATTTTGAACGATTTCTCTGTCAAAAATTTCCAAATAATCACAGTTGGAAACTTTTCAAAATGCATTACGTCACGTACATGAAATTTTCGACATATGTTTTCCAGTGTTGAAAAACTGTGAAATATGCATTATTTTCGTCACATAGTTTCATTTTTATGCGCAGTCAAGCATAAAACTGTCAATATTTTTAACAATGATTACTGATTACTAGGTTAAGGTTAACCTGATTTTATGCTAGCTTGAAGGCTATTGAGGCCGTAGCTAGTAGGTTCACTTCATATTGGAAATCTTATGTGATCTTCATTGACAGTCAGACTGCCCCAAGTGCCATTGCATCAGTCTGTTGTAAATCACGGCTTGTTCGAAGGCCTTTGGACCAGATCGAATCTGCTGGTTGTGGGTTCCGGAACATAGCGGTATACTCGGGAATGAGATGCTCTCTCTAGATTAGGTTCACCTTCTGTGAGCGATTTGATAGTTGGTCCTGATCCCCTAATCTGCCACTTCTATGACCTCTATGGTGGTTCAGGGGGGGAAGAGGAGAGGCGTTGTTGTATCGAGATGTTATGTGTCTAGGTGTCTCTGGCCTGCTGACCGTGATAAAACACGTTCGCTACTGGGCGTTTCATTACAGGGCATTGCGAGATTAGATTGCTGACAAAGCTGAATGTTGCTATCGAACACCTTCTCTACAATAGTCCATCCCTTATTAGGTTAAGGTTGAGGACCCTGGGAAAGGTCTTCTTCCAAGATTTGGATTATTTATTGAGAGCCGACATTAGGGCTCTCCGTAAACTCATAAATAAGTTGAGCTGGTTGAGAAGTACCGGAGTATCAACGTTACAGTCGAGCTTGTGTGCTTGTTGTCCATCTTTTTTTCCTCCGTCTCTTATATACTCCCTTTCCTACTTCTTCTCCTTTTCCAATTTCCCTACCTCCTTTACTACCCTCTCTCTATCTCTCTTCTAGGACGAATTTCCAATGACACATTTTGACCTCTGGGTATTGTAGTTGTCCCAATGACAAGTACACGTCCTCAAACCTAACCTAAACTAACCATAACCATACTGACATCATTTTTATACGTAGACTCCAGATTCACGGGTACCATTAACAAACTTTCTTTTAATTTCAATGGAAGAGCTAGATGGGTTTACAGGAGTTTTATTGGTTATGGACTTAAATGGTGCCATCTATTATATAAAGCCTCCTTAAGTAGTGCCAGGTTTCAACTAATTATACGTGTAATACTGGTTGACGATGCATTCACACAATCAGAACGCAAACAAACTGATAAAGTCGTTCGTATTTCTGATGTTTGGAACATGCTTACTAAGAACGTACAGGAACAATTTTATCCGGAAGAAAATGTGACAATTGATGAACAATTATTTCATTAAATATACATTATAAAATACATTCCCTTAAAGCTGGATAAGTACAGAATTAGAGTATTTCGTTGTGGTTTTACCGCTGACAGATATTAACGAAGAATATGAAATAAATATAACAAATTATAGTTTTTCTACTTCACTCCCTTTGGCTGATCGGCATAAAAGGAGAGTAATAAGCCTTGTCGATAACCTTCTAAAATACAATATAGAATACATGATATGGTTTCAGCAAGAGCGGGACTCTTTTGTTTGTTGTAACGAAGAAGAAGAAAGGTTTTTATTTTTTTGTCTATAATGGAATGATTATTACAATAAGACAAATGGAGGAGTGGATGTTATGGACCAAATGATGTCAAAATATAGCACTAAACGTGCTACATGGTTGACGTGGCTGCTTTGAGTGCATTTTGTATATTCTATCCAAGTGCCAAAAGAGCTTGAAGCTTCCGCCGTGAGTTTTTGATGTCACTTGCAGTGGAATTGGCATCTGCAAATAAGAAACCAGAGCTCTCGAACTAATGACAAATGGAACCATTTCCTAAGGAAGATTTACAGGTGATGTAGAAACAAAATTAAACTCCCCTTTACTTTTTATATATGTATATAATGCTTTAACTTATCCTCAGGTACCCCTATTAACAGAATAAGGACTATTTGCCGTTTGGTGGCTCCATAGCCAAGCCAAACAATATTATTCAATTTATTAATTGTCATATGTTCTTCTATATATATTTTAATATAAGTAAATAATAAAGAAATAGACGTAGTGTGTTGGTTTATTAAACGTAAGGCCACGACTCAAACCCCAGGTCAGTTATCTCCAACAAAAGAAAATATAAGAAAAATATTTCTTCGACCACTTCCTCTCAACAAGTTTCTGGCAAAAACTCTAAAAGGAAATGAAATTGTAAAAAAATCTGTCGTTCGGAGTGGACTTTAAATTGTAAGTGTCACCACTCATGTATAAAAATTAACACACAAAATAAGCATTGCGAGAAGCTAGGTCGTAATCCGGGCTGAAGGATTGTGATGACCAATTACGAATGTATGAATAAATAAAAAAGCAAGAAATTTGCATTTAATTACAATTTTTTTTTATAAATTAAAGCTTGTAAATACTTTAATTTTAAATTTTTTATCATACCAAAGAATTCAAATCACTTCATAGGAATTATTTTGTTTTTCTTGTTACAACAATACTTTGTCGGTCAGACATGTACAAGGATAGTTTTTATTGATATTGTAATCCTCATAAGTTTTGTTTTACGGACTTTTATGACAGTCTTGCTACGTTTTATGCTGCTAGCGTTCATTCATCAGTTTGTCTCCTTTTGTTATTGGTAGCATTTTTCCACAATAAACATTGCGCTGATGTCAATAACATTGCTTTTGTTGTAGATAAATACACTATTATTTCTGCTTCAAGACTTTGTTGATAGTCCCGGTTAGCATTAAATAATTGAGTGAGTGGACAAACTTGTATATTGATGACAACAAAATTGGCTCGGTCATCAGGAGTAACAACAATGTTATTATAAAAAGTAATTGGGATGTGAAACATTTAATGGTTTTCGTGGAAAAGGTTTTTCGTTGTGTTTCTTTTTTGTGCTTTAACACTTTTCGGTGGATAAAGTGAATTTACTTTATGACCTCAACAGGAACGATTTAGAAGGAAACATCTACATAAGCAACATAAAAGTAGTAATAAACCATCCAACATGGTGTGTAATTATTATAGTTATTACAATAAAAGACGCTACAAAGGATTGTAACAACTGGAGAGGAATCTTCATGCTATGTGTTTCGGGGAAGTAAAGATGAGAACCATAAATAAAATATTTCAATCGAATTTGGGGAAAAATATAAATATTAGTTATAAAATTCAAAGGGTAAAAATGTTCCAATAAAACATTACCTTTTACTAAGAGGTTTGATCGAGAATAAAAACTCTCTTTTCTTTTATTATATCATTGTTACACAATCCACAAATTAGTCGTGTTAACATACAAAACTTACAACTAAGGTGACCAGCGTAAACACTATGTGTGACACTAAGTAGCGGAAAGCGAATAAAATTCTTGTCATGCAAGCCCTATTTATGTCGCTTCAGGTATACTGCATAGAGTATTCTTTCCCATTCACATTTCTGGTTGTAAGTGTGCTTGAACGAGTATAGATTCCTCTCCCATTAGTATGGCTCGTCTGAGCGTCCTGACTTATGCTGTTGATATTGCATAAAAACCACATTTATGACAAACTGAAAAGCTTACAAATATGCGCTGAAAAGTATCATTTGTTTATTAATACCAATAAGACAAAACCCATACGAGCAAATAACGCTTGCATCAGTCAGATCTTGTTCTACATACGCCTTCACCTACTATATAAAAGTAAAATCCTGACATTCGATGCGACAATGGAATCTGCTTTTATTTACGGTTACATGGAAATATGTAGTAAGCATCCTGCGATTTTATTTAACCTTTGCATACAAAATATTCTTTACAACAGATTTTCCAACTTTCATATTAAAAAATTGGTGTCTTTGTTTTAAAACAAAAAGTGCTTTCTTACTGAGGCGTCCTTTATTTACTTACTCTAAGGGCCATTATTACAAATTGCCGTTAAATTTGGTTTTAGTTAAAGATAACTTTAGCTAAAGTGAACTTTAACGTCACATTTAACTTCTTTTCGTATTACAACCTACTATGGCCTATGGCAGTGCAGGAGCAATGTCGATAACACTGCTCAATTAAACAAGTGCTTTAAAAACGCAATGGCAACGAAGTGTCTTCTTATTTGTTATGTTTATTAATTTTGTTTATAAAATTTGTATGTTGGGGTTATTAGGTTTTTTATTTTTGTGTTTTTTGCTTAAAATAAATATAATGAAAAATTATTAATATATTAACGTTTATTTATTTATTTGAAGTTGCCATATTGAAAATAATATATATATATAATATGACAAGCTCAAAGATAAAGTGAACTTTAAAAGATAGATACGATAGAATTATCTTCTCTTTAGCTTAACGCTCTCTTTTATCTTATTGTGTACTCATAATAATGAAAATCAAGTTACAATTCTGCTTTTAGTTAACGGCAAGGTGTAATAATATAATATGTTTTGTGTCAGTGTGTCTATAGTGTCCCTATAGTATTCGTATTTATTTGAAGAGCCTTAGAATATTAGACGGCTCTATATCATGGCAAAGTTAATTGCCGAAGTTTTGAGAAATAAGAATAACTGTATTCGAAGTCAGAATTATTTCTAATTTTATTCACAATTTTCTTCAGCTTATATACTATTTCTTATTCTATGTTTTCTTATAATAATCTTTCCCCTACTTATTTTTATCTATGTTTTCTTTTTCTTTTCCCCTTAAATCTATTAATTGTTAATAGTTAAGTGACCTACAATAATATTAATATCGTATTCATTTGTATTGCATTTCTAGTGACCCATATTAATCAACACAAGCGACTTGATATTGCATACTCTGCATATTACGATTATATTTTGTGAAGTCAATTTACATTTGTTTACATTTTATTTTTGTTTATTTTAGTTACTCTATATATGGGTGAATGCATATATTACAATAATAGCCCTAAGACTAGCGGTGTGTTGTAATTGTGATAGGGTTCACGGTCGTAGTAAAAAACGAATTCAAAGAGACTTTAACTTGCACCTAATTCCTGCAAATATTTTTGGTCAATATCAATTATGTCTAGACTCTTACACGCAAATACTTCATAGGAGAAAAGTGTATAAAAAATCTACTAAATATTTATTAATATATGTATGTAATCCTAACTTCATAATTTAATTGACAGTAATTACTCAATATAAAATATAGGACAAAAGAAATTGTACACTTCATAAGACAATAAAATTTTGGATTCCGCTTCTCAACCAAACTTAAAAGCTGTGGTCTTGCACAACTACATACATAACTACATAATTGGTCATAACAACCTTTCAGTCAGGATTACGACCTAGTTTCTCTCATGTTGTGGGTGTTAATTTTATACAAGAGTGCCCTTTTCTTACAAATGGTTTTGTGCATGTAAACGATATTTAAAATTTTATAATTCGATTCTGTTCGTTCTGTTCTGACGTAGTATTTAGTCTTCGGCTGGCAATATCTGTTGAAGACCGGGAAGTAGTAAATCTTCAGGTTAGTGAAAACAAGTGTATGTCTTATTTTATTGTAGAATTTGAATTATTTTTAATTTAAGTTAAAATAAAATTTTGTGATTTGACATTCTATACAATTTCTATTGCTATCAGAAAATGTAGAGCTTTAAATATTTCATACCTTGGTCATTACAACCAGGATTACGACTTAGCTTCTCACACCACTAATGTTGTATGTATTAATTTTATACACTAGCGGGACTGACAGTTTAAAGTCGATTCCGAACGGCAGATTTTTGAGAAACTTTTTCATGATAATTTTATTTACTTTCAGAGTTTTCTGCTGAGTGGAAGTCGCCGAAAGTCTATGTCCTTGCCTTCACAGCTGCGACAGTATTCATAACACCCAATGTCTAAGCGCTGTGCGTATCTCTCTATGAAGCAATACCCAGTAAAAATGTGTACCCACTGACAAAATAGAGGCATTATTGTCTGACTATCCTGTTGTCATTCCCAGTCATTTTTTACCATTCGCAGTGATGCGTAGAAGTTTAAAATAGGAGAGCATAGACTCACCCGCGCTCCTAAGTCCCGTGGAAACTACATGGTGCATGGTGGCACTAGCTCTTAAGAGCTCATTCGCCCTTACTTTTGTTCCAATGTCTGTCAGAAAACATACGCTGGTTGAATAAGAACATTAAGCAAAACTTTCTAGTTTACTGTCTCGAAAACCATGACGATCTAATCGTTTAACAGAAAATTTTTCAAATTACATTTGGTGAAGCAGCTGAAATCAAATGAACAGTTTACAACAAAAACTTAATGTATTCCTACAGCTGGTCGTTATTAAATAAAAATATTTTTTATTCTCAGAGACAAAATGCGATAATTTATTGTTATTTTATAATTAATTGATGATTTCATAAATAAAAGATGGAAATTTACCATCATTAATGATAAAATTTGCAGTCAACAGTACGTATATTAATAAACGTGATAAGTATATTGTAATTTTCTGTAAATTTTGCAAAGCCTTCTTTTGTCGTGAATTCGATGTTTGACTGACTTTCAGTTTCGTTCAAAGCTCTTACTCCCTTATTTCACGTTTGGTAACTTTAAGATCTTTCTTTAAGGGCCATTATTACAACTTGCTGTTAAATAAAGGGAGGATTTTAATGAGCAGATAAATTGTTTTTCGTTATTATGAGTACCCCATAAGATAGAAGTGATCGTTAACCTAAAGGGAGGATCATCCTACCTTTAACATTTAAAGGTCACTTTATGTTTGAAGTTGCCATATTATATTATTTTCATTATGGCAACTTCAAATTTAAACAAAATGGGCATATACAACAACAAAACAGAAGCCCGCGGTTGCCACTGCGTTAAAAAAAACTTGTATAATTGAGCAGTTTTATCGACATTGCTCCGGCTCTGTCACATTTTTGAAAACAGTTAACTTTATTTTATCTGTAAGTTGTAATAACGAAAATAAGTTAAAGGTAACTTTACAGTTCGCTTTAGCTAAAGGTACCTTTAACTAAAACCAAGTTTAACGGCAAGTTGTAATAAAGGCCCTAAGTGTTGTTCTTTCATTTTTATCTTAGTTTCCTTTCTCACGCATCTGCTTGTTTAATTCTGTGTACCGTACGATGTGTTCATTTTGTTTTTGTCTTGTTTACTAATTTTCGTTTGGTTTATTTGTAATTGTTGTTGTAACAATATATTTCTATCGTGTATTTAATTCAATTTGGAACAGAAAGTCATATATGAAAAATATTTTATTTGAAAGACCTTTTATTTGAAGCTAATAAGTTTCGTAATAAATTGAATTAGTTTGTTAAAAATGTACGGTGTAGATATTTTTCTTTCCTTTTATTTATTTCATTTTTTCTATTTTCTTTTTATTGCTTTTCTCCGTTATGCTCTCTTTTATGTTGAACAATAAATAAATCAAATTCATACGTTTTAATATAAAATGTGACCAGAATGGTTAAAAGCAATGAACGTAAATCAATATTTCCACATAAATAAACAATTTGCAGCCACACACACTCACTCATATATTTATGAATACCAATATTTAGAAATAATATTGAATCATGTAGGCGCAAACTATTTGAAGAATTTCTAAATTGTGTAAATCTCTTGTGGTATATCGACCATAATTTAACACAATACATAAAATAAAACAAAGATTTGAAAACTGAAAACCGGGATTGTTTTATATGAGAAGAGAAGGAAGAAAATACAATTGAAATACAATATTGATTTTAAATTTATCAGACATTTTTCGGAACTATAAAAATTTTCCTCGGGTGTATCTATTATCGCAGAAGAAAAATAAATTGACGGAGTTGAAGTAATTAAATAAAGCAATTTAATAAATGTTTGGTAGTCGTATTTAAGCATTTTACGTATTCATTCCTCAATAAATTTAAAATTGTCCACGCCTGGAACCGACACTCATCACCACAGCATTATACTATCACACGCTTAACTATTTTACACAAGTTTTTTGAATTGAGGTCTTCATTTCTTTCCTCCATGATGCATTTTGACTCGTCTTAAAAAGCCAACTTATCCCGTAACTCTTTCGACGTGGTTAGGTGTCCCGTTTATTAAATAAGAGATTAAATAATTTATTTTACAAGTTCGTATGTTTTTATTTCAAATATAGGGTGGGCCAGCTACCGGTTTAAATTTGAACCATCGGCTATTTCGAATCTGGCAATACTTATTCTGTCATAAAATTATTATATTAAATTATTATCTCCACTGAACGATAGGAATGTATTTACGCTTGAGCAACGTTGGGATTTATCAGTGATGTTGATTTTGCCAAAATAAATCATCTTTCATCTTGGCAGGTAAGTTTATAAGTAAAATTGTCGTATTTGGGGCTGAAAAAAGCCACACGTGCACACTGGGGGGAAACATAGGCCAAAAATCATAAAAAGTTAGTTTTTTTCTAAGCTTTATTGCACTAAATTTATTGACAATACTCTAAATTTTATGAATCGAACAAAATTATGTTGTTTTTGTTGCGAAATTTAATATTTGCATCATTTGAAAGTGGAGGAATGTTTATATTGCATATATTGTGGTCGCATAGTCCTACAAAAAAACTTAAGTTTAATTAAAAAAATTTTCGTGTTATTGTGGCAGAAGTCTCCAAAAACCCAACTAAAATTAAATTTTAACTTGTTTTCTACCAAATTAAATGATAAAAGTTGCAAAAATGTAAACCCATTAAAAAATCCCTGAAAAATACTTTTTTCACCTTTTCAAAACACACGTTTCATAAAAGCTAATTTTTCACGTAGACTTTTAGTTATTTGGCCCTCATCTGCCTACAACTTAATATACACCAAATTGTAGATTTTTATCCCTCTTTAAATTAAATAATATTGTAGTAGCGGGTTTTTGCACATTTTCCCATATGGATGTGATTTGCATAGTCATCCTACGAAAGATATTAAAAAATGAATTTTGTTTTGTACTTTATCTTTTTAAGAACATGAGAAATAATTTTTTACAGTTATGAACAAAGACAAAACATTTGTTTAAGAATTGTTGATTTAAACTTTATATTGCAATTTAATTAATTGATTTCGCTATAGTGTTATACGTTTGGAAAATATCAATATGGAAATTAAAAAAGAAGGTTTATTCTGTCAGTGCCAATTTTCTAGAATGTATGTATGTGCTTGATATTTGGAGTTCCACAGCTGGTAATTCGAAAAAAAAAATATTTCAAATTATGTGGGAAAATTTAACACAGGTTTTAAAAAGTCGTTGTAAGCGGATTGGTAAACTTTGGACTAAAATTTATCGAAGCAAATTAATTATTCTGAAGGAGCATAAAAAATGGTTTGAATGTCTTGCAACTATTCGGCTAGAAGCAAAATCCCTTGGAAAAGAACTACCTGCACCTAGTCAAAAGCGTGGTCGTCCTGCTAAGGAATTTTTCAAGTCTTCAGAAAGAACAAAGAGGCGTAAAATATCTAAAATTACGCAAGATGATAATTCTTTAACCGAAGTTTTACAAAAACACAATTAGCCTTTTAAATAGGCTCTTTTTAAGTTCAGATCCATGTATTTCTGCAGCCCGAAACTTACCAACAAAGAAAACAAATAGTTTAAGTCAAGGAGTTTTAAATTTGCTTAATATTTGTATCTTATTTTACTTTATTATCTTACATTATCTAATAATGACTTTTACTGTATAATGTAATAAAAATTTACAAAAATATTTTAAAACAAACGAATTTTCATACTTTATTTCAAAAATTCTTAAAACTAAACTATAAGCCAATTAACCCTTCAGAGATCAAATGGCTACTTTGGCTACATTTGTTAAAATTTTTTTCTAAAAATTTTAGCATGCTTTAAGTTCTCAGGACATGCTATGGGCTGACCAATTTTGAAGACCCTAGCTTTATTGGTTATTGGAGATATTGGATTTTTAGGAGATATTGATTTTTGACCGCTTGTCCATATAAGGGAAACCACTGTGACGTGGTCTTACAAAAGCTGAGGCACATATTACGACTGATTGTTTGGTACGGCTTGTGGAGCGGAGGTATTATTGGCCCATATTACGGCCATTACGGTCAATGAAGGCATGTATAGCACCATGACAACCAAATTTTTTGTACCCGCTTTTCATAGCATTGACGTGAATTGGGTTCAACAGGATGGTGCAACTTGCCACACATCTCATGCCACAATCGATTTATTGCGCCAAACGTTTAATGGCCGTTTAATTAGCCGAAGTGGTGGTGTCAATTAGCCGCCAAGGAGCTGGAATTTGACACCGTTGGACCGTTTTTGTTGGGCGCCGTTAAAGAAAACTGTCATGCCAACAAACCAGGGATTATTGAGCATTTGAAGGCCTACATTCGTGATACTACTGCCAAAATAGGATTCCATTTTTCTTGAAAAAGATGTACTGTGAGTCTAGTCGCCGTGTAAGTCGCCGTAGTCTAGTACGTAGAGTTTTAGGTTACTAGACGTAAGGCCACGGTTCAAACCCCAGGTCAGACATCAAAACGAAATATGAAAAAATATTTCTTCGGCGACTTCCTCTCAGCAGATTTCTGACAAAAACTCTGAGAGTAAATAAAATTGCCATGAGAAGTTTCTAAAAAATCTGTCGTTCGGAGTCGTTTTTAAACTGTAGGTTCCGCCACTTATGTATAAAATCAACACACACAACATAAGTGGTGTGAGAAACTAGGTCGTAATCCTGACTGAATGGTTGTAATGACCAATTATGTATGTATGTATGTACGTGTGTGTCTAGCCGCGACAGCCATGTGAATGAAATAATATCCCATTTTTAACTGGAACAATTGAACTCCACTACATAAAATAAATTTGGCAAAATTTCGAATTTATTGCATTGCTAAATTTAAACTTTTAAATGGCCCACCCTATATTAGTGTAGAAAATTTTATATTTTCATAAACTCAACTTGTCTTAAATATTACAAGTAAGTTCAACAAAATTTCAACTATTTGCCTGCACAACATCTGAATTCACCTATAAAATTTACTTAAGCAACGATCAATATGTTCTATCCATTTTTACTTTTCAAATACTATACATAAAATTTAATATGATTTTGCTTTTACAAATAGTATATATCTACATTTGCCTGGCTACCCAATTAGGATATATTGAATACAAATTACCAAAATTAGTTATGTTTCCTTTGATTTTTAGTTGTGTATTTTATTAAATTTTGGTTAGGATTTTTTCTTGTTTTGAATTCATAAAGTATTATTCTTTCAACTGAAGTGTAGGTTTCTAAAATCAAATACTACACAAATACTACAAAAACTAACGTTCAAATGTATTACAATAAATCAATTCTCCTAAAGCTTTATTAAAAAACTAAATACTGTTGCTTTGTTATTGTCTTTTTTATCTGTTTTTATTTATTAGGTCTTTATTTACCCAGTGAAGACATATCTGGATACAGTTATTATTATTATTATTGATTTGCTTTATAAGTCGAAACTTTTTTTTATTTTTTTTTTAATTTTGAAATTTTGAAATTTTAAAATAACACACGTGGCAGGGTGAAAATAAAAATTGGCATATTAAACATTGAAATACTATAGTAGTAGTAAACAATAGTACTAGTAGTAGTATAGTAAAGGGTGTTTTTTATAGAGGTATAGAACTTTAAGTTGCAATAAAACAACGATGGATTATGCGATTGACATGAATTTTATTTATCCGAAAGATAATCTTGTGGCATTACATTTTAAATATGATTTCTGGCATATGACCGCCACGGCTGGCGCGGATGTAGTCCAATCTGGACGTCCAATTTTCGATGACTTTTTCCAACATTTGTGGCCGTATATCGGCAATAACACGGCGAATGTTGTCTTCCAAATGGTCAAGCGTTTGTGGCTTTACCGCATAGACCAATGACTTTACATAGCCCCACAGAAAGTAGTCTAGCGGTGTTAAATCACAAGATCTCGGAGGCCAATTCACAGGTCCAAAAGGTGAAATTAGGCGGTCACCAAACGTGTCTTTCAATAAATCTATTGTGGCACGAGCTGTGTGACATGTTGGGCCGTCTTGTTGAAACCACATCTCCTGGACATCATGGTTATTCAATTCAGGAATGAAAAAGTTAGTAATCATGGCTCTATACCGATCACCATTGACTGTAACGTTCTGGCCACCATCGTTTTTGAAAAAGTACGGACCAATGATTCCACCAGCCCATAAAGCGCACCAAACAGTCAGTTTTTCTGGATGTAACGGTGTTTCCACATACACTTGAGGATTACCTTCACTCCAAATGCGGCAGTTTTGTTTGTTGACGTAGTCATTCAACCAGAAGTGCGCTTCATCGCTAAACAAAATTCGCTTATGAAAATCGGGAACAACGGTAATCTCGTTTTGGGCCCATTCGACGAATCTACGCCTTACTTGATGATCGTTTGGCTTCAAATCTTGCACGAGTTGGATTTTGTAAGCACGCAAACCAAGATCCTTCCGCAAAATCTTCCATAAAGTGGATGGACACAGATCCAATTCCTGTGCTCGATGGCGGATGGACTCATTCGGGTCTTCCTCAATGCTACGCTCTACAGCAGCAATAGCTTCTTCTGTACGCACCGTACAGCGTCTCTGGGGATGCGAGTTATCAATAAGAGTAAACGTGGTGCGAAAACGTTCCATGGTTAATCGAATTAACTGCTCTGATGGACGATTTTGTCGACGATAAAATGGACGTAGTGCGCGATACGTTTTCCGCACAGAACCATTATTTTCGAAATAATATTGCACTATTTGCAAGCATTGTTCAGGCGTGAGTCTATTCATGATTAATTGCGAAACCAAACTGAGAATAAATTACTTGACAGCTGTTAAATCGGTCGCCATCTTGAAAAGTAATGCCAACTTAAAGTTCTATACCTCTATAATAAACACCCTTTATATAGAAGTAGTAACAGTAGTAGACTTTTGGTTGAAGGAAGGAAGATACAATGCTTTTATGTTCAATTATGTTTTCCAATCGGAAAAAGTTTAAAAATTTCCTTAACAATTTATTAATATGCACTGTTATTAACATTTATGTACAGTCAACCCTCCTATAGCGCGGTGAGTGCGTACCGCGTTGTATGGAAACCGCGCTATAAGAAACTCGGATTTAACCGTACAAACCAGGGTAATTCGTAGCGTGTTCTATGGAAACTGTCTACCGCGTTGTATGGAAACCGTGCTATAAGAAACTCGGAATTAGTACAAATCACACCATTCGTAGCGCGTTATATGGAGACCAAGACAAGATAAATTATAAATTATTTTTATTGAATTAAAGAGTTCATATAAGGATTGATAAAGAAATGAAATATTAACTAAACTAAAAGACAGTTTTCAGATAAAAATAATAAAGTATTTTGTAAAATTATGTAAAAATAATGTAATCAACATTCATCCTCACTGTCAGAAATGAGATGCAGAAAAATTTTCGGAAAGACTTGGTCACCAACAAAACGTATGTACTGAAAAGACTGAAACCGACGTCGTAGACGGCTATGAGATAAGATGACATGTTTATATAAACATGTTTATATATCTCGACTGTGCTTTTGCGTCGAAAATAAAACTGATATTAAACTCCCTTACAATATCTAGTTACTAGAGACATTCATAGGAAGGAACTTATGAGATGTTGTTGAACGGAAACCTCGCTGTAAGAGTACCGCGTTATAGGAGGGCTGTCGCAATTTCAGCTCCGCGTTATATGAAAACCGCGTTCTGAGAGTAACGCGTTATAGGAGGTTTGACTGTATTTTAAAAATGTAAAAAAACTATATCATCCAGAAATTTAAAAAAAAATTCTTAATATTCACTTTTTCGGTGTTGACAGATCTGAGTACACAGCCTTATGGTATCTCTGAAGTATAGTCGTTTCTACATTTCACTCTAAAATAACTATCTTTTATACAGAATTCCAACAACACAGAATTTTTTAGAGATAACTTAACTTGCAATGTAAACCTTTTTGACATACCTTGTCAAAGTCTTGAACAACATCTAAAGCATGCATAATTGGTCATTACAACGCTTCAGTCTGGATTACGACCAAGCTACTTGTGTTGTGTGTGTTAATTCTTTCCCTAAGCGGTAGAACTAACAATTTAAAGTCGATTCCGAACGGCAGATTTTTGAGAACCTTTGGGATGTCAATTTTATTTGCTCTCAGAGTTTTTGAAATCTGCCGGGGACTAGTCGCCCAAGGTTTGAACAGTGGCCTCACGTCTAATAAGCCAACATACTACCTACTAGACTACAGCGACTTCAACATCTAAAGGCCTAACAATAATCCACCAATCCAAATGTCAATATTCAACGGTATGTCTGTCAAAGACGTACCTAACTTTTCCAAAACTTTTCAGTGGCCATTTGTACTTTTTTGAATTTCAAGACTCGATACAGTAAATAAATAAATCTATTTTTTTAAAATTTAATTGCACTCATGTCCTTTGCTATTTATAGACTTTGCCACCGTGTGCTGTAAACACCAATCCATTGTTTACTATTCTATTATGCTCTTATGTACACACATGTACGGCAGCTATTTAACCTTTGCTTTGATTATTGTACATACATAGACAGATAACTTCTAAATTAGCAATCACTGTACTGGTAACCGGTATTTTGTCAGAACACTGTAGACTCAGGGTACAATTTTTGTTTATAGTACAGTCACAAAAAATTAAAAATAAAAATAAAATTAAAATTAAACAAAAAAATTATTTATAAAAAAGATTTATTCATGTTTGTCATTCCAAAATCGAAGACAAGAAAAGCCTCACTACAGGGAGAAAGAAATTATTAAATCACCAGACACAAATTTGGTTTATTTTTTAAACATTCGTTAGCAAGACAAAACGATAACGTATTGCTTCTCATTTGTTTCTGTTTCGGTTCCTTTTTTTAGCACTTCTATGGCTGTCCTCGTCTTTTAAACGTGTTTATTAGTCTATGTACCACCAATATTAGAAAGATGTGATGAAAAGTGAAGTGATTTTCTTTATCTTATTATTATTGAATTTCTCTTTTTATAACAAGTTTTTCATTTTTTATTTATTATGTAAAATTTGTTCCTCCTTTTTCCAGTATTTGTCTGAATAGTCTGGCATCAAACACGTTGAAAATGGTTTCAAATCTATTAAACAATTATAAAGAAAATAAATTGCATTAATTTTGGATATATAATTTGAAATATAACTGAAAATAAGAAAAGTTAAATGTTAAACAATCACGCAATTAATGCGCAACATTTTAACATCAATAAAATAAAATCAAGTCTAACGACCTTCACTTGTTCGTGGTCACACATAAAACAACATTGCAGGTCATCCATAGAACTTTTGATGGAGATCAATTAACTAATGTGAGGTGATGATTTGCAGCATTATGTTCCCAATAAGCTTTATAAATTATTAACAAAATGAATATTTTGGGCGATTTTTATCCGCTTGGATTTAGAAAATTGAGAAAACATCAAATTTAAAAGAAACATTTGTTTGGTATTTTGATATTTTTTAAATTTATTTATTACAATACAATTACAAATTAAGTCTAATTATTACGAACATTGACCATATGCTCGCTGTATTCATATGCTCTGGTAGGAATTGAACCCATAACCCTCACTCTAATAGTCTAGAACACTATTCATTGGACTACTAGGGCATATAAGCTAATTTTATGTGACTGTTGATTTCTAGTATACCATAGGTGGTCCATTTGAGAGGCAATTGTTTGGCATAATACGTCCAGTATTTCAATCGTAATCTCACCAATAACAGCTATACAGTTTCATTCTAGGGTTGGCCATGTATACGAAACTCTGCAGTTATCTAATCGGATAAATTTGCTTCGAAATTAAAGTAAAAACTACTCTACCAATAAGTTCATGATGTCATAGCACCGTCTTGTTGAAACCACATGTCAATCACATGACCTTCCTTCGATTATGAACTAAAAAATCGAGAATTATAGATATGTGCCTTGCTTCATTAACTGTAACGATCCACTACTACCTTTCAATTAAAAATGAGCTTCATCAGTAAATAAAATTGTAGGATAGGAAGATGTGACTAAGAAAATATTCTATAAATAGAAATACTTACATACATAGCAAGATTTAATCTATGTTAGTAAACCAATATAATTGCCTGAAAATGTTGTTGTTGAAAATAATCCTGCAAATAGAGAATCAAAAGTAAATTCTTTAATTAAATCATGTCATTGCTTCTCCTTTGTTTATTTTATTTGTGTTCCTTTATACATACGTATTCGTTCAATATTAATGAGAATAATAACAAATACTTTTCCAATTAAAAATATTGTGAAGAAAATAGAAGAGTGTATACAAAAATTTAATTATTTTCTTTGCACTAGTTAACAATGGCTCTTCTTTAGCACCAACCTTCTGGATGCAGCAATTTAGAAATCGAGACATATAATCAAGATTACCACTAGCCCATGTAATTAAAAATTGCATTATACAGGACACTTATTTAAAAATTGCTTTCAATGTTTTGAACCATAACTACTCGTGAATACATATATCCTACATTCAAACCTAATTAAATCAATATAATGAGTAAAGTATTTAATAAAATTTACTTGACTATTTTAATTAGATATACCCCAATATGTTTTATCAATTTCATGACATGTGTGTCGTCACCAGCTGCAACCAGTTTGGAATTTATTAAGGAAATAATCAACAAGGGAGAGTATTTAAACATTCTAAAAAACAAATTCACCAAAAGTTCTTAAAAGTTAATAATGGTTATTACTTGTAACGAGTCAATGAACCCAATCAAACTGCTGCTAATGTGAAAATGTGGTTTGCCTAATAAAATCCCCACAGGCTTAATACTCTTGCACAAAGTTCCGATATGACTACAAGAGAGTACTTAGGAGATCATTTGAAAAACGGTTAGTTAGTCGCTAAACAAAAGTCAACTGAAAGACTATTTCAAATTTCGAAACCAAGGACTGTTTCCGCAGTAGTGCGCAAGGAGTAGGATATGTTGGCCCTAAGTCCACCAATGCCGCTGAGATTAGATGGATAACTACGGAGCTAATCCGAGAACGGAGAATGCTTCAGCTGTCCTTTGTGATTGCAGCTTCTTAACGTCCAGCTTTCGCAATATACTGCGACAAGGTAGTGATCCGAGTCGATATTTGGACCTCTGAATGTAAGCACATCTAGTACATTGCAGACGTGCCTTCCTGTTGATCGATCGGGGGACATCTAAGTGGCCTTATAAATGTCGAGATGCTGAAATTGGGTGCTACATACTATCAACTTACGCGCCGAGCGAAATCGATTAGTCTCATACCACTGGAGACAGTGGTCGCATGGAGGCTGGACTGACCGACAGTTGGACCAAAGATACCTTTCCGCCCGACCTTCGCATTAATTAAATAAATAAAGGAGCAACTAACAAGCATAGATAAATAATTTCTTTTATTTTAATTGTAGTCATCGAAACTTAAAAACCTAACTAACTAACTATGACAAATGGCAGAGAAAAGAATAATTATTATTCTATTGATAATTTTTCCGCCAGAGGAGTACAGTGATGTGAAAAATAAAGAGAACATCAATGTGACACTTAGCGATTTTATGAGAAAGTAAGTAAAATGAGAGAATTTTTGATAATTTTTCTCCATATATGAGTCGTTTATTTTAAAAGTGGTTTAAGTCCATTTTAAAAAAAATTTAGTTAATGATAACATTAATCACAATCTTATATTTTTTTTATAAACAATTTAAGCCTAGTATCATTAAAATCGCTATGATTTGGGGCACTTGAAAATTAGCTAGTTAACGAAATGTATAACAATTTATTTTGAAACTGGTTTAAGTCCATTGAAATCTATAAAATTGGCAGTAACATGGTAGAAAATTGTGCAATCGTCAGAAAATAATGCAGATATTATTGACCATACATTTTTACTATCAGGGCATTAATTTTTGCCAAATGATAGTGATTTTGGAGTGATAGAAATGACTTTGAGGAAAAATAATTGAATGTATGTCCCCCCAGGGTTACTATGAAGCCATAAAAACATATCGAAAGAGTAACCAATATTATATTATGAAATGTGAATATTTTTTTCAACAAAACCTCTAGAAGAAGCAATTCATAAAAGATTAAAAAACTCTAGTGGCGAACCTGTAAATTGGCTAAGGATATGTTGGATGCGATTTATATGAACACTATAAAATGATTTATAAAGAATCTATGGAAGTGGATACAGAGTTCAAAGTACTTGATTTATTACCTTGTTGGGGAAGAACAAGGAACTTTAGCAAAATAAAATTAACACCATTATACAAAAATGTACGTCCCATTCCAACTCCTAAGTATAAGGATAACTATTTAGAGGAATCACTACCACTAGTGCAGTAACTATAAGTGAAAAAATTAACTTATAATAATATTAAACAAAGAACACAAAGTGGACTTATTACTTTTCACAAACAAAAAAGTCATTTTATTAATTTTGAAAGTGGTTTAAGTGCATTTGAGGTTCTGAAACACAGCTTATTTCTCTAGAAAAGTTTACAAAACGTATTACGTTATATATTCTAACATGTTTAAGGTTACAAAGCCATAAAAACAACTTAGTACGAGTTAACAATATTTTTGAAACAATTCAAACGCAAACCCTTAACCCTTTCATGCCCGAATTTTTTGGACCAGAGCTAAAATTTTTTTAAGGACATGTGTTTGTTTTAGTCATGGCCTAAATATGAAGTGATATTAAATTCAGAGTCCTACGTATTCTGGTTTTAGACGTTTTTAACCAAGCTTGTTTGCAAAAAAAAAAATTTTAAAAAAATTAAAAATTACGGAATTTTTGAACAAAAATGTACAATGTTGCCTATAGGCAACATCGGGCATGAAAGGGTTAAATATCTCAATATAAGAAAAAATGGACTTAAACCACTTTCAAAATAAACAGCTCATAGGCCAAAACCAAATTTCATTATGGCTTTAATGAACCATTAAGGGCCATTATTACAACTTGTCGTTAAACTTGGGGTTAGTTAAAAGTACCTTTGCTAAAGGGAACTGTAAAGTTACGTTTAACTTATTTTCGTTATTACAACTTACAGATAAAATAAAGTTAACAGTTTTCAAAAACATGGCAGTGCCGGAGCAATGCCGATAAAACTGCTCAATTATACAAGTTCTTTTTTAACGCAGTGGCAGCCGCGGGCTTTGTTTTTTTGTTGTATATGCTCATTTAGTTTAAATTTGAAGTTGCCATAATGAAAATATGTAATATATAATGTGGTAGGATGATCCTCCCTTTAGCTTAACGATCACTACTATCTTATTGGGTACTCATAATAACGAAAAACAATTTATCTGCCCGTTAAGATACTGCCTTTAGGTAACGGCAAGTTGTAATAATGGCCCTAAAACTTATATTAAATTAAAATACTGTGAAAAAAATAAAGACAGAGCATTCACACTTAAGACGACAAAGCATGGCAGCGGTAATAATGTTGTCTCTACTAAGGTCTTACGTACAGGATATTTCAAAATTAACGGATTATGTTGTTATCCTTCAAAATTTAAAAACTTCTTCCTAAGAAAGGAAACATTACCTATTTTTGTTATTTCAAATTATTATTCTAAGGTTTTTCTTTATTATGTCTTGAAATTATTTATCAACAGATGGCATTAAATTAAATTTTGACGAATTTATGTCTGTTTATAACGAATTAAATAGTACAAATAAAACACACAACGCGGGTGCTGTGAGAGTTTATGGTGTTATTCGGACAAACTATTTGTGCCCTTTAATATTTGTATGTGGTATATGAATATATAATTTTTTGAATATAATTTTATCACAATAATTATAGAATCTAAATTTCGAATCAATCTTTAAGCTGAACATTATTTATTTTGTGCAATATATAATACAGAACACACTTATTAACAAAATAACACATTAAAATAATATCAAATCGTATAATGATGCTACAGGCGTATCAATAAAAAAACTATATAAGGAACGAAAATATTTGTTAAATGACATTTGCTTCAACGACTATAATAATCGCATAATTTTTTTTTTGGAAGGTTTTAATGCTTGTTTTGCCGCTATTTTATTACTAAATCGATAACTTTTACCTACAGTTGAAGACCATTGCCGTAAAAACTCATGTTATTTTTCTCAAAAAAAATTATTTTTGTACTTTTCTGCTACCCATGGTTGGTTTCTATTCGCTCTTTTGACATTTCCTTTTTGAAAGAGTTTTACTGGGTTATTTATTGATTGAAATACTACACCAAATTTGTTGCAAACATTGGTTGATGAATTTATAGAATTTTTATGGAGTGAGAGTGCGTATATTACCGCCATATTTTTCTAGTCAATTCAATAAAGATACTTTTAATAACATTATAATATCGATTTATGTCATTCTTGATATCTGATACCATCAATAAATTATTTAAGTGTCCTATTACTCTCAAAAAAAAAATCTGAAAATATTACAAAAAGTTTCAATAAAATTGAAGTTAAACTGCTAGCAAGTAGAATTAAATTTCATAGCACTATTACAAGCTTTTCGGGATTTCAATAGGTCTATTAAGTAAATGGGATAAGTAATGAAACTTTAACTTTGCACTTAAATAAAAATTCACGAATTCGAATATAGGTATTAAAAACGTCGGAAATACTTGCTTGTTCGTATAAAAAAAATTAATAACTTATTATTTATTCATCTGTATAAAGGTGAACTAAGTATTCATAAATAATATAAATTGAACACTTTTATCATATATACAACATTTTAATTAACATAGAATGGTTTAATGCAACTAGAATACGAATGGGCCTTAAGTCTGATAAGCTAACATACTACCTACTAGACTACGGTGACTTTATAATTTACTTACAAGGTGCGTTAAATATCTAGAAAGAATTGCAACATTGTTTAGAAACAGTGAGAATTGAATTCGACTGGGTCTGGAGAGCAAGAAATGGCTGCAAGAATTGTGGTGGTAGGTACACAATTTACAACCACACATACTTCACTGTTGGCTGTACTGTGTGTAGTCTTGTTTATGATCTTATTCTGTGTTGCATTGGAGGTATCAGAAAGTAGAATAAATTTTGATATTTTCTGATTGTATAGCGTGTTACTAGTTTAGATCATTGATAACAATTACATTTTCAACCGCAGAAAAATTAAATGAACTGAAAAAATTTCAAATATTCTTTTAACTCTTTAAGCAGCTTTTAACATAACAACACTTCTATTTTGAACATGAACAAGTTTGGTATAAAAGAAATTTTTACATATAAACGAGTATTAAAAGTATTTTAAACTCCCCGTGTAATAAATATTAAAGTATTGATAAGAGTCAATCAATAAATGGATCATGTATCTAAGACATATTGTGAGAAATCATTAATCAGCACAGAGATTGTGAGAGTCTAAAATTACATGTCAGTTTTTCCCTCTTTCAATTGCATTTGTGCAGTTCTATCCTAAATTTTGTAATGAAAAGTCTAAAATTCCTAATTTAGTATTTACTGTGAGTAATTAGTGAATGTGAATGAATGTTTGTCTATATTTATTTTCATGTTAAGTATCCTTATTGTGCTTGAATATAACGTTTGTGAAGCACACTTATTTGTGTATAATTGTTTGTAAATGTTTGTTTTGAAATAAAAAACTTTAAACATAACTATTTACTTACTAACACATCGTGCTTACACTTATTTGCCATAACTGTTATGAATGATATACATACATTAGACACTCAAAGAAAATTAACCTACCCCTACGTGGTCGTTTTAGAAATGAAAATACACATGTTTCCTCTGCTATATTTAATTGCCAGGCAACCAAAATTGAAATAATATCTTTTAATAAAAAGATATAAATACCTATCGTCATACCAAGAGAAATAATGCAAAGAAATGCAATGAATACAGACAAGAGGATTTATACCGAATGTGAAATAGCTATGAGAGAGTCGCAATTTCGTTTCAGAGGAAGTATGGGTACACAAGAAGCTTTATTCTGTGTTCAAATATTAATTCAGAACTGTCGTGATGTCCAAACAGATGTGGACATCATATGTTTTGTCGATTATGAGAAGGCTTTCGGTACGGTCAAACATGACAAACTAATTGAAATTCTGACCTCTATCGGAATACAAGATAACGAACTACACAGTATTAAAAACCTATATTGGAATCACATTGACATATCAAGAGGAGTCAGACAGAGGTGCATACTATCCCCATTATTATTTAACATGTATTCGGAAAAAATAT
Source organism: Sarcophaga carnaria (assembly GCA_958299815.1). Lineage (NCBI taxonomy): Eukaryota > Metazoa > Arthropoda > Insecta > Diptera > Sarcophagidae > Sarcophaga > Sarcophaga carnaria. The sequence goes on along the minus strand of OY283153.1, from coordinate 68,918,397 downwards.
TCCAAGAAACGCTTGAAGGGGAAAATATAGGGATAAAGGTAAATGGGAAATTCATCAACAATATAAGATATGCTGATGGTGCAACAATTGTAGCTGGTAGTATATCCGACCTACAAAAGTGATGGAAAAGCTTGCACGTATAAGTGAGATATATGTATTAAGAATCAATATGAAAAAGACGAAATACATGGTTATTAGTAAAAAATTCCCATCAGAACGCAACTTTAAATATACAAAATCGAAATCGAAAGGGTGCGAAGTTTTAAATATCTGGAAGTCTTAATAAACGACCAGTGGGACCCATCAAAGGAAATTAAATGCCGCATAGAGATGTCGAGAGATGCCTTTTTTAAATATAACAAAGTGTTGACCAGTCACGACATCAACGTAGCAACAAAAACTCGCTTCATAAAATGCAACATTTGGTCTGTCCTATTATATGGAGTAAAAGTTTGGACAATCAAAAACTCTGATGAAAGAAAATTGGAGCCCTTCGAAATGTGGATATACCGTCGAGTTCTGAAAATACCATGGACTGCCAGAGTCTCCAATGATGAAGTATTAAGAAGGATGAATGTCAACCGACAACTAATATAACCGATAAAAAATACCTAGGACACGTATTGAGAAACAATCAATACTAAATTTTTCAACGAATCCTTAAATACAAAATTGAAGGAAAACGTGGTAGAGGCAGAAGGAAAACATCATTGCTGAAAAACATCCAGGATTGGACAGGGTATAGTGATGAAAATACATACATACATACATAATTGGTCATTACAACCCTTCAGTCAGGATTACGACCTAGTTTCTTTCATCTAGTGATGAAAATATCCTCCTTTAAGCCGCTAAGAACCGAGAGCTGACCATTTTAATATAAAATGCATACATATATTTATAAACATATAACTGTACGATCACTAATATCCGAATAGTGGATGAGTAAATAAAGAAGAAGAAGATAAATAAATATTATTTTATTAAATCTTTCTATGTATATGATATAATGTCAATCACTAAGACAGAGGTTATAAAATAAGAATAATTTCTGCGCTTATATTTAGGGATGCAAACGATACATCGATGTTTTACTTATGAATTTGCGATTTTAACATCGATGTTTTGATAGACGATATATCAGCGATGCATCGGCATTTGATGGACGATATATCGGCGTTCGAATTTAGAAACTTTTAGATGGTTCATTACAAAAGGCATGTTTATGTGCTTTGGGTTTTGTGTTTATTTGAGTCGTTTACTTTACATTAGTTATTATTGACAGTGTTACAATCAAAGAAACTATACACACCGTTTAAATGAACGATTTTATGTATACATAACGTACATATGTATAATTTAATAATTTTTGGTAAAAAACTTAGTTTTAATTTTGTATAATATATTGGAGTATTTCTCGTCATGTCATGTCAATTCTTAAGAGCCTAATTACACTAAAAATATGATATAGGAGAGCATTGCTTTCACATGATCATAAAGTCGTCATTTTGGATCAAAAGTTTGTAAAATTGTACAGGAACATGTATTTTGATACTATACAATCAAGAAGTAGATTTTAAATTTTTTAGGACTTTTTTAAAATCACATGACGTTATGTAAGTGCTTTGCGCTAAAATGTTGCTCCTAGGTTTTTAGATGTGTTAAAATGCTTTAGGTTTTATATTTAGTTATATAACTATAGAAAAATAAAACATCGAAAAAACATCGATGTATATCGGTTTCATCACCGATGTTTTTAACATCTATGTTTTTTTGGAATCATGTTCCTGAACATCGATGTTTTTATGAACAATGTTGCATCCCTAGTTATATTACCTAGGTAGGTATGTTCATGAAAAGGAGACCAACCAGGGCCCCATGCCTATTGGTATAACCTAAGTCATCATGTTGGCTGGTTATGTTCCATACATTGCACTACATTCATCATTTTCCACCATGCCAATATGGTTCAAGTGTACAAGTTTTCACGGAGTGTTCCGCGAATCCGCTCGTTTGCGTCCCAGCTCGATCTTATTTGATTTTAATATACTAATCATTTTCACCTCATTACGATCGTCCTAAAGTATTTTTGTAATTTTTCCTACTACGCCATTATTCACATTAGTCGATGTGACGGTTCCGCCTATTGGTCTTTTATGTAGTGGGGTTTCCAGGCTTATGGTATGTAATATTTTGGCTATATTAGCCAGAGTATTCTCTTGCTTATTTTCAATCATTCTGTGATGACTAGAAATCCATATAATGCGTTACGTTCCATGCCTGGAGTAATTGTTAATCTCCTTTCAACAGTTCCAGGACGGTTTTTAATATCGTATTCCTTTATGTTATTGCCCTAATTGTCATATAACTCTCTCTCAAGCTAACCAAATAATTACTAGCTCAGATTATAAATTCCTTAATCGCGCTTACCTCTGCGTAAAAGACCGTATTTTGGTCCGGTAACCGGGCGCAAAGTTTGGTTTTTTGTTCTTTTATATAGAGGCCAAGACCCGTCTTGTTACCATGGGTAGAGCCACACGTGCAGCAACTAGTCCCCACGGGCTTCTGTGGCAACCAAGAAACCTGGTATTCGAGTATACAATTTGTTGTTATTGTTATGTTGGGCATCCTGTCGGATAACTGCGCGTTAAACGAAAGATCTCCTAGTGTCCCAAATATATTGTTTTGATACGATTTCTGGCTCTGGTTGATCCATCAACCTAAAACATAAAGACAATACGCCATAAGGGTCGCCCTTTTGCGAAACTGTATGCCTATTGATTTGTTGAATTGAACTATTTTATTTCCTCTCCATCTATGCCCACCACACTACTAAGGCATACTTTAGAATAGGTCTAATTACACTACCAAGGGCCTACCCAAATGTATGCTAAGTTTAGAATGCATCCCGGACTCTAACCCCTCAGAAGAATTAGGACATCGTCCATGTAGCAGACAGTTTAAGTTCTTCGTCGGTTAATATCTTTAAGAGACTGTGAATAGTTGGAATCTATATGAGAGATAAAAGTTTGCCTCCCTGGTGTGTTTCCCTTTTCACACTAGTTTTTATCATTATGTTTTATGCACCACAATTTATCTATCTATTCCTTAGCATATATTCATCGCAATCGTGCAGCGCCTGGTTCACCTGAGAGGATTTGATTATTGTATCGGCTCGAAAATTATTTAAGGCTTCCTAAATGTCAATGCGTACTTCAAAAAAGTGTAATTTGTCATTAAGAGACCTCCCTATGTGATGGGTGACTTTGTGTAGAACGGTCTCCAATGATCTTCCTCCGATTTAGGCATGTTGCATAAAACTCAGCATCTTTTCAGATATTTAACATTTCAACATGGTTTTGAACAAGAAGAGGGTTAGACTAATCGGACGAAAACCCTTTGGCGGTGCATGGTTACCTTTGACACGTTTGAGTATGAATACCACCCTAGCCTCCTGCCACTTCTTAGGTGGCATATGTTAGGCAAGCATTGTAAATTCCAACAAGAATTCTTGTAGAAGTGTCGGCCCTGCCGCTTTGTAGGGGCAGCAGCTTTTAATCGATTCTTTAACCAGTTTATAGTGATTTCTGAGGTGGTTGCCGATCTTTTCCAATACTTCATATCGATGGTCCGAAAAGGAGTATTCATGGATATACGTTTTTCAGAGCAGATTGTTATGCCTGACACTTCCTCCCTATTTTTGCTAATAAAAAATGCATTACTACCTATATTAGGTATGTTTAGGTCGATAGTGTTGCGATATTCTATCAGGGGTATAGCTCTACTACTACAACTAGTAATACCCTATGCAAGATGATGTGCGTTACCATCGCATCCTATCAGTACTTGATTGCCTGTTTGTTTGGCTGCTCTAAACAGGAGTTATAGCTCCAGCGTTGGTGGTAAATCCAGAGAGTCGAATGGCAAAAAGCTGACAAAATGTACCTATTGCCATCGCCTTGTCTCAGCACTGTTGCAACCAATGTTTACAACTCTTGAGTGAAAAGAAAACATAAGTTGTCGGGTGAGTCCCTGTTTTTTCATAACACAGTTTGAAATTTATATGATTTAATTCAAGCAACCCTGTTTCTATTAAGCCCAAGGTTCCTGGATTGAAGCGATATGTTTGTCTTATCATTAAGACACTCCTCTTGAACTCACATCTCATGATTTCTATTGGAGTACTACTGGCAAATGCCATTACGTAGTCTAATATTTAATTGATCGCCAGTTCTTCTACCTTTTCAAGATGATTATGCGGAATCTTACCAGAGGGGCAACCATTATAAATCAATGCATAGCAGATATCGAGAGAATATAGAGCATATTATACTTGGAACTTAAATGATAACAATATCTGGCAAAGACCATTGGCACATGAAAATGAAATTATACTATCTTCTAGGGGTTAATAATTACTTCTAAATACAAATAGAAATGGAAGCTAAATTGATTACAGGTTTTAATGCGATATTTTTTGTTACTTATTATTAGTTTGTTTTATTTTAAAGGATTAAATTTATTTTTAATACAATTATTTCTGTTTTCCTCAATTACCCACAGATCTCACTCCAATGCATAAAAAATTCATTTCAAATATTGTATTTTATTGTAAGAAATGTAGATTTTTTGTTTACAACGTTAATTAAAAAAATTAAAGAGATTTAAAATATTTTTTGATCGAGTTCAACAATGAAACAGAAGGCAGATATTCCTTTATTTTTACAGGTTTCCGCCTGTCTTATCACCGATATTGTTAGCAAACATCGATGTTTTTTTGGACGATGTTGCATCGCTATGTGTATTTTGACATATCTTCTCTTATCAAAATTATTTTCATCCTCCTCAGCATCTTCCAAAGTTATTGCTTTATTATTTTTATTATCGTCATTGTTTACATTTTCTTCATCGCTGCTATCTTCCACAGTAAGAATAGGAGATGGTAGTGTTGGAATCATTGTAACACCACTGGGCTCATTACCCGTATCCAAATTAATTATTTCCGAAGGTTTCACTGTATAGGCAATTGTTGCAGTAATACTTTTACCTTTTTCAGATTTTAGTCTCTTCATCTCTAGGCGTATAGATTTTCGTAATTTCTGTAGCTCTTTCTCCATCCAAAGCGGCATAGGACTGGCACTCTTGTCAGCTTTGGTTGATACGTTCTTGAATGTTTTGTTTTTCTTACATGTTGATGATTTGATTCTCTTTTGAGTCGTATTTTCAACAGTTAATGTTGCACTTGAAATGTTGACAGTTTCGTTCATATTCTCTGCCTTTAATATTTCTGTAATTAAATCAAAAAATTTAATAAAACATTATGACCCCGTGGTCTAGTAGGTAGTGTAGGTAGACGAAAAGCCAGGGTTCGAGCCCCAGGCCAGACATCAAAATAAAATACAAAAACTATTTCTTCGACGACTTCCTCTCAGCAGATTTCTGGCAAAAACTCTGAGAGTAAATAAAAATTGCCATGAAAAGTTTCTCAAAAATCTGTCGTTCGGAGTCGACTTTAAACTGTAGGTTTCACCGCTCATGTATAAAATTAACACACACAACATAAGTGGTGTGAGAAACTAGGTCGTAATCCTGACTGAAGGGTTGTAATGACTAATTATGTATGTATCACATAAAATATGAATTTCTAAATTTAAAAGTTAATCTTAAAAGCTTAACCTTAAATTTCTTTATAGTATAGATTAATGGGAGTTGTCAGATATTCCGTGCATATTTAAGATTTTGTTGTAACACATTTAGATTTTGATGTAAATATAACTGAAAAGTTTTAATTTAAATACCTTTTTTTATTTAACAACATGGTAGATGAAAAGTTTTAATTCCTGTACGTTTGGAAATATATTTAAACACCTTGAATAGTTGAAGATACTCACTCATTTTCTGTATAATTTTCAATTCCAAAATTTACACGTTTAATGCGGCTTACTATTTCGATTGTTTAGTAACGACTTGCATATCTCCGATATTGTTGCCCATTTATAGGACTTGAAATTGAGATTTACCAACAACTTGGAAAAACACAAATTTTTATTCAATAACACATCAGTACCTGATAATTTATAAAAACATCCAATTACTGAATTGCGAGAATATTAGTAGCAAACAATATTAGTAGCGAAAAATTCACTTCCCATCAATCACAGCGGCGACTGAAGTGGTGGAGAGGTTTTCCATTCTGATATCTGACCGTTTAGACGATATCCAGAGGATACAGAAGAAATGGGCCTCATATGTCGCAAAACAGAAGGTAATAGATGAGAAAATCAAAAAACTGCAGCAAAAGAAGGAGGAGATAGAGACAAAAATGATGCAGTTTTTAAAAAAGCAGGAAGAAGAGAATCGTATTCCCGATTCTCCGTTGGAGGTCCTTCACAAAAGTCGTTGCAAATGTGAAATTTGTTTCAACTATTTGCATGGAAAGGATCTCGTATTCCTCGGCTGTACACACTACTTATGCCTTGATTGTCTAAGAGGGTAGAACAAGTTATCGTGTCCTCATTGCCGACAAGAAATTAGAAACGTAAATATCATAAAAAAGGTGGGGGAATGTTATATCATAGATACAGTTCACCCGCCTAATATATTGTGTCCTATGCTAATTGATCTCACTTCCCATTACACTATGGGACGTGATGGTGATAATAACGATGATTTATAAAAAAACAAATTGTATTTCTTTTTTCAAATTTAAGAATATGTTTATAAAAACTATATATATTTAATAAATAATAAACAATAAAAAAAATTTGGTTTTAATTTTTTTTGAAAATTTTATTAGATATATCTTTTTTTCAGATTTTTACAGATTCAAATTTAAAAATACGTTTATAAAGATTAAAAAGCTACACCTAATTCTGTTTTTACACGGTCTTTTTTTACACGGTTTTGATATAACACGGTTTGAAAATAAAATATTTTTAATTTTTGTTACACGATTTTATTCCATTTAGCACGATTTAAAATTTTTTGTGCTTAAATTTTTATGTCAAATTTACTTTTTGCAAAGTATGTTCATATCACAAATTTAAGGGAATTCCCTTTTTGCGCGTACAAGCAAATTTACTAGTCAAAGCAAATGTAAATGGAACAAATTTAGGGGAATTCCCTTTTGTGCATACAAGCACAAAGGTCAGAGCAATTGAAATGTGCTAATATTTTGTGTTTGGTAAAGAAATTTTTTATTGGCAAATTTGTTTTTCTATCGTTACATTAAATTTAACGCATTAAGATAAAAGGTAAGCCAAAAAATATTTCATATTTATTAAGTTATTTATATTTTTAATTTTGTTAAATATTTTATGAATCCCTAAAAGAAAATGTCAAATACAAAACTACTTAAAAAATCCTTGTTTTTCACTAATTTTAATAGGTTTTAGAGATTAGGAACCAATCACCTATTTTTGCATACAATCAGTGTCTTTTTTTACACGGTTTTTTTTTACACGGTTTTTTCTGGAACCAATCTACCGTGTAAAAACAGAATCAGGTGTATATAATAGTTAACAAATATTGTGTATAGAATGTTTAACATCGACAAATTTTGAAAGATTGTGAATAAGTATTTTCACAGTCAGATCTATGTATGATATTATTAACACGTCTAAATGGATGATTTACATAATTATAAGTTCTTAATTCATTTATAAGTTTCATAAATAAGTCTATATGTTATTTATCAATTTGATTACTATATTTTGACAATAGTTCTTCCAATTCAGCTGATAATATCACTTTTGAGTTAAAATTTTGGATACACTCTATGTATACAGTATAAAGAGTAAGGATCAACTAAAAATAAATTTAACAACTATAAAGGTTTTATCAATTAACAATTTATTTATTTATTTATTTATATTTTTATTTTTTAATTATATTTTTTATTTATATTTTTTTTAACAAAATTACTAACTAAAACTACATTCTTTTCAGCACATGTATAATTAAAATTATTATGATTTTCGCAAATCTTTATATTTGGATTATCTTTATACAAAGTTTATATTTTCTTTCATATTCGGAATAAGGTATATCAGACGTTGACATGTAACTGATATCTTCTTCAACACTATTATAATTGGCAGAAGGAATGATTTGATTGTCTTTCTTTATTTTTTTAGCTGAATTGTTAATAGTCTAGTCTAGTTATCATCTTAAAATGATTCGTATAAACAATCATTTATTAATGAATACTTATTTAATTTTTCTTTCAAGTTGTTCAATTATATGATTTAAAGGTTTTGTTATAGGTTGAAATATATCTTCTAATATATTTACCCTATCTATATTATTTAATAATATTTAATATTTCTTAATTTTTCTTTTAATATTGTTCTAGTCTTTACATATCCTTAATAAGTTATTATAATTATTACTCATATTTATTTATTTGTAATGACCTGCTCACAATCTGCTTATGATCTGGTTAAGATCTGATAACAGTCTGCTTAATATCTGTTTATAAACTGCTCACGATCTGGTCACTATTTGCTTACAATCTGCTAACGATCTGCTTCGTATTTGGTCATTATCTGCTTTGTATTTGGTTACGATCTGATTTATATCTGATCACGATCTGCTTATGATTCATTTTCTTTTTTTTACACCTTATCTTATAATTGTATAAAATTATAAAATTCCTTACGATATCTTCCTTTATTCAATTCATCATCATTTTAATAACAAAAAGAAATCCATATTTATCTTTCCAACATCGATTGGAATCTAAAAATTGTTTAAATGACATATCATCAATAACATGATCATTATAAATATATCTTCAAGTTCAATTTGTCTTGCTTAAAAATTACAATCATATTTGCATTATCACGTATTAAATGTTTAGTTATTTTAGTATACGTTTGACATAAATAAAAACAATCAATATTTTTATGTCTACCCATGCAAAAGTAATCTCTTATCGAATTTTGTTTTCCACAAATCACATCATCAAAAATCATTATTGAATGTTGTTTGCTTCAGCCGAACTTAGATTTTGTTAATTTTACCAAAAAGTATAGAGACTGATCCCCTTTAGGTTAGGTTAGGTTAGAGGACGTGTACCTGTCAATCAAGACAAGTACAGAACCCGGAGGTCTTATTGACCCATTGTACAACGTCCTAATGGAGGGAAGGATAATATAGGGGATTGGATTAAAGGAGGGTATATGGGAAAGTGGGAGAGCACGACTCCTTGCACTCGCGAACCAGCCGTTATTTGCACCATACCGACGCAATGGCCCTAATGGCAGCCTGACTGTCAACGAAGATCATGTAAGATTCGGAATCCGAAGCTGGGCCTCCAGCTATGGCCCCAATAGCCTTCAAGATTGCTTAAATCTCCGCCTGAAAAATGCTGCAGTCATTCAACCTGAAGTGGAGTTCAAGACCGAGTTCCCTACAGAAAACCCCAGCACCTGTACGTCCACCTAACTTAGACCCATCTATGAAGATTGGTATACCACTCTGCACTTGGAGTACCCCACCATTCCATTGTGCCCTATCCGGTATAAGTATCCTTAAACCAGGCAGGAACATAGCCTCAGGCACAATATAATCAGTGGCTTTTTCTGAAAGCGCATATCTTCCGTCAGGAAAGAGGACATTCAGAGCTCTGGAGTGACCTATCGAACGCTGTTTCCAGCAGCTCGATTTCCTCAGGCGTATGGTACTACGCGCTGCACACCGCTTGACATACAAGTCAAGCGGATTCAGACAGAGCACAGTGTCAAGAGCAGCCTGAGGGCAACTCTTCCTCACTCCAGTGATACTCAAGGAGGCAATCACCTGAACCTTATCTAAGATTTTCCGTTGAAAACTCTTATCCAAGGCACTCCACCAAACAACGCAGCCATAAGTAATAACCGGTCTAACAATCGCCATATATATCCAGCGAATGGCCCTAGGCGGAAGACCCCAGCTCTTAACTATGGAGTTCCTACACTGGTAGAAAGCATTCAGTCCCTTCTTCATTCTTTCCTCGGTGTTTCGTTTCCAGTTCAGCTTGCTGTGCAGGACAACACCCAAGTACTTGACCACAGAAGACAACGGAAGCTCCCTACCAGCTAATTTCGGCAATCTGAAGGTTTCAATCTTGTACCGACGCGAGAACAAAACGAGGTCCATCTTATTTGGATTTATACCCAGACCACATTTTGTAGCACAAGAGGATAAAATTCCAAGAGCTGAAGAGCAGTTCCCCCATCGCAAAAATGTTCCACCCACCAGAATAGCCACATCGTCGGCATATACCACAACCCTAAAGCCCCTACTTTCCAGAAGCCTCAGACCAACATTAGCTATCAAGAGCCACAAGAGAGGGGATAGGACACCCCCCTGCGGTGTACCCCTGGTCGCACGCTTGACGATAGAACATCCACCCAGATTCAATCGGATTAGTCTATTACCCAGCATGTGGGTAATAAACCGCACCAGAAAATCTGGGGCATATATATCCCTTAGTGAATTCTCAATAGATGAAGTGGTGACATTATTGAAGGCCCCCTCTATATCAAGGAAAGCCGTCAGTGTGTACTCACCCCTAGCCAAATTAGCCTCAACAAAATTTCCCTTTAAATTTCTTTTCATTTTCAAATGCAAATTTCTTTATTGCATTTAAATCATTTTTAATATTTTTCATTTTCCTTCATTTGCTTACTAGTAAATAGCAAAGTATCATTTTTAAGAGTTGTCGCATTAATTTTTGTATTTTGTATATCTTTCGATATCAATGTAATACTATTTGTTTGTATATTTAAAATTTTTTCTATATTCTTCAATATTGGTGTATTAATGTGTTTAAGCGAAAGGTTGATTTCCTGTTGTAATAATTCTAATGAGTTTTTAAATTTTTTATCAACGTCATCAATTTTATTTGTAAGTAAATCAGTTCTATTATTAAGATATGCTTTTGTAACTACATCTTTAGATTCAACAGGTGCAGTTAAATTCGATATTCGTTTCTTATGTAAGTCTAAACATTTACTGTCTACGGTAATACGAGTATCGAGTGTTTTAAATACATAGATTTTTTAAAGACTGAATCACTTATATTGCTATGACATTTTAAGATTTCTCCAAATTTATTTATAGAACTCATTTTCTTATAAATTATATTAGCTTCTTTCAGTTCTTCAACTATAGATACTATTTCGTTTTTATGATTGTTATGTCCAATAATATCAGAGGATAGAAGAAGTCTTAGTCTATTGACTAATTCATTAATATTATCCAAGCGTTTATATTGAAAGTGGTTTAAGTCCATTTTTTCTTATATTGAGATAATTAAGGGTTTGCGTTTGAATTGTTTCAAAAATATTGTTAACTGGTATTAAATTGTTTTTATGGCTTTGTGACCTTAAACATCTTAGAATATATAACTTAATACGTTCTGTAAACGTTACTAGAAAAATATGCTATGTTTCAGAACCTCAAATGCACTTAAACCACATTCAAAATTAATAAAATGACTTTTTTGTTTGTGAAAAGTAATAAGTCCACTTTGTGTTCTTTGTTTAATATTATTATAAGGTAATTTTTTCACTTAAAGTTACTCCACTAGTGATAGTGATTCCTCTAAATAGTTATCCTTATACTTAGGAGTTGGAGTGGGACGTACATTTTTGTATAATGGTGTTAATTTTATTTTGCTGAAGTTCCTTGTAGGAGGTTTTGTAGAAAAATATTTTCACGTTTCATTTTGGTTAATATATATTTGTTACCCTTTCGACATGTTTTTATGGTTTCATAGTAATTTCATAGACATACTTACATTAAATTATTTTTCCTCAAAGCCATTTCTATCACTCCAAAATCACTATCATTTGGCAAAAATTAATGTCCTGATAGTAAGAACTTATGGTCAATAATATCTGCATTATTTTCTGCCGATTGCACAAATTTCAACCATGTTACTGCCAATTTAATGGATTTCAATGGACTTAAACCAGATTCAATTTAAATTTTTATGCATTTCGTTAACTAGCTAATTTTCAAGTGTCCCAAATCATAGCGTTTTTAATGATACTAGACTTAAATTGTTTATACAAAAAAGTGTATACAGGATTGTGATTATTGATATCATAAACTAAATTCTTTTAAAAATGGACTTAAACCACTTTCAAAACAAACTACTCATATATAGTTTGGTTTTTTGTAATCTACAGATTAAAATGTTAAACCACTATATATTTTTGTTCTTCGAGGTATCAGGTAAAAATACTAATATTAGTGATTATGATTCTAACAAGAAATCAAATTATATAATATTATTAGATGTAAAAAACGTATATGGTTATGTAATGTCAAAATACCTTCCATATAAAAATTTTAAATTGGTTGAAAATTTTAATGTAAATAATATAGAATAAGATTCAGAATTTGATTATATTTTAGAAGTAGATTTGGAATATCCAACTGTATTGCAGCATCAACATACTGATTTTCCATTCTATGCAGAAAATAAGAAAATTGAGAATATAAAACATAGAAAATTAATAACAGACTTAAATGACAAAAAAAATTACATAATAATTTATCGCAATCTTCAGCAATGCATTCAATTTTGAAGAAAAATCATAGAGTTCTACAATTTAATCAATCGAATTGGTTAAAAAAATATATTGATGTAAATAACCTTCATAAAACATTGGCGAAAAACACATTTGAACAAAATTTTTTCAAATTACTCAATAATGCGGTCTATGGTAAGACTATGGAAAATGTCGGTAAGAGAAAAGACATCAAAATAGTAATGGGATGGGAAAATAGAAGAAAACGATTAGGAGCCAGATCACTAATTGCGAAACCGAATTTTCATAGTTGTATTGAAATTACTGAAGAAATGGTTGCCGTTGAAATGAGTAGAGTGCGAACAGAATATAATAAACCCATTTATATTGGTTTTTCTGTTCTAGAACTATCATAATGGAAAATATATAATTTTCATTACGATTATATGAAGACAAAATATCTTGAAAATATTAATCTCTGTTATATGGATACCGATTCATTTATATATGATGTGAAAACAAATGATATGTATGATGATATTAGAAATGATATTCCAACACATTTCGATACATCTACTTATTCAAATGAAAATGTTTATAATTTCACCTTGATGAATAAGAAAGTATTGGGAATGATGAAAGATGAATGTAATGAAAAAGTTATTAGGGAATTTATTGGTTTAGGAGCTAAAATGTATTCTTTTAAAATAGATAGAGTAGACGAAGAAATTAAAAACATTAAAGGCGTTAAAAATAGTGTAACAGCTAGACTAAGTATTAATGATTTTAGAAAATGTCTACTAGAGAAAAAGCTGTATCGTGATTCTATGTATGTGTTTAGATCTAAGATTCATCAAGTATATACACAATATATAAGTAAATTAACTTTAAGTTATTTAGACGATAAGAGATTTATATGTGAAAATAATGTTGACACTTACGCCTGGGGACATTATAAAATAAATTCTTCATCAACATGATTTAAATTCATATAAAGAATTTATGCAAGACGATAATGATGAAATGTTTTTAAATATAAATATGTATGGAGAATTTATGCAAGACGATAATGATGAAATGTTGAAATGTATAATGTACAAAATAATATGAATTAATAAAAAAATGATATATTATACGTATATAAATTAAACAATTTTGTATTTATATTTATTGAATAAAAATTTTAAACACAAGTGCCCACAATTAAATGTATTAAATTTTTGTTTTCGTTCATAATTATATTCAATGGGAAATTTTAAGTAGTTGACAATCTCAAGTGGTGGTTGTAAGTCTCCAAATTTATCAAAATATTCTTTATAGTTGTGGTTTTTATAATATGCTACCCAATGTGTTCCTATACCATTTGAATCATCTAAATTAAAAATGCCGCATTCTTGTTTGAGTGGTTTTTTAGGTAAAGAATCATGAAAACACCCCTAAAATGTTTGAGATGTTTTCCATATTTATCTAAATCCAAATCTGTTAGCGGACGATTGGGTAGGTTATCTAGTAGTTTTTTGGAGCTGGACTATAGTAGAGACCATATCCAGTTTTATATTGTTTGAGACATAATCCTTTACCCATTGCAATTGATTCCGTATATCTATTATGACGGTTAGCTTCCGCCAATTGTTCTTTTCCATTTTTGATATCATTTACTGCTTTGGCAATATCGGATCCTCCACTTGCTAAACCACCAAGCGCTGACAATGCTGTTAGTACGGGAATAAGTGCAAGAAATCTTCCAATTTGTAGTCGCCGTGGTCTAGTAGGTAGTGTGTTGGCTTATTAGACGAAAAGCCAGGGTTCGAGCCCCAGGCCAGCCATCAAAATAAAATACAAAAAAGTATTTCTTCGGCGACTTCCTCTCAGCAGATTTCTGGCAAAAACTCTGAGAGTACATAAAATTGCCATGAAAAGTTTCTCAAAAATCTGTCGTTCGGAGTCGACTTTAAACTGTAGGTCCCGCCACTGATGTATAAAATTAACACACACAACATAAGTGGTGTAAGAAACTAGGTCGTAATCCTGACTGAAGGGTTGTAATGACCAATTATGTATGTATGTATGTATGTATGTAATCTTCCAATTTTCGGTACAGGTATAACTCTCGGTATTATAATGTCTGCTCGCTTTTTCCCTTTAAAATTTGAATGAATAGTCTTTTGAGCTATTTTAACAGCATCATTTATGTCAAGGGGTTTCTGTTCTTTCAATTGTTTTAAAGTTTTTCTCACAGTAGCTGTGAACAATTTCTTATTACATTTATTCATTTTTCCTTTTCTCATTCTTTTTGAATTCTTTCTTTTCTTATGATCCTTCAAACCTAATCCAAATTTAACTTTTCCTTTCATAGCGTTTGTCACAAACCACGCGCTAGCACGTTCTTTGAAATCACTATCTTTAGATTTAACTCGTTGCCAGGCCTTTTCAGCTAAAATTTGATCTGCTTGACGTCTTGTATCTATATCTGCTGATTGTGAGTATGCAATATCGTGCTCTCTGCAAGCTGCATCCAATAAATTTATTCCTTTATCTCCTCTTGCTATTCGTTTTTGAAGTTTTGTACCAGGTCCAATTCAATAGGTAATTTCAACAGGTAATTTATTTATTAAGTTGTTTACACTTCCTCTTCTCATCTTAAACTGATTATAACCGTTTTTTCGTTACTTTTATACCTCTTCGCAAAAATATCTAAAATCAAGACGATTTCCTATATATACACATCAATTTATACGATCACTGTTTCAGTATGTCAGTCAACAAGAAGCTAGTTAAACAAGGAAAGCAAATTATTATAAGAAATATTGATGAATCATCTCAATCTAGAGATAAAACAGTTGTTCGCAATACATTATTACCGAATTCGATTCGTGCATTGATAGTGGGACCATCGAATTGTGGTAAAACTAATGTGATGATAAGTCTAATTGAAAGTCCTAACGGATTGAGATTTAAAAACATCTGTGTATACTCGAAATCATTATATCAACCAAAATATTACTGTCTAAGAAAATTAATTAAACCGATAAAAGAAATTAATCTATTTGCGTTTTAGGAAAATGAAGAAGTTCTAAGTCCTGCAAAAGCTTATCCACATTCTATAATAATATTCGATGATGTTATTTGTGAGAAACAAAATAGTATAAGGGACTACTTCTGTATGGGGAGACATAAATTTATTGATTGCTTTTATCTGAGTCAAACATATACTAAAATTCCAAAACATCTAATACGTGGTAATGCAAATATGATTATAATATTTAAACAGGATGGAATGAATTTAAAACATATATATAATGATCATGTTATTGGTGATATGACTTTTAAACAATTTGTTGACCTTGGTAGTGAGTGTTGGAAAGACAAATATGGATTTCTTGTTGTAAGCAAGGATGATTTAATAAGTAAAGGACGTTATCGAAAAGGATTTGATAGTTTCATACAACTATGATATGTTATTTGATTATTAGATAGCAAGCAAGTCGTAAACATATATAAAGGAGATCGTGAGCAGATAGCAAGCAGTTCGTGATTAGATAGCAAGCAGATCGTAACCAGATAGCAAGCAGTTCGTGATCAGATATAAAGCAGATCGTAACCAGATACAAAGCAGTTCGTTACTAGATACAAAGCAGTTCGTAACCAGATACAAAGCAGATAATAAGTCAATATCAAAAAATTATCACAATGTCTAAAAATTACCATAATAAAATGTTAGAAAATCTTGTAAAGACAATAGCTGTTTTAAAGGAAAAGTTAAAAAATATTAAACTGAATGAAATAGATAGAGTTAATTTATTAGAAGATACGTTTCAACCAATAACAAAACCGCTTAAAAAGATCATCAGAAAACTTGACGATAAGCATAAGGATATAGACACTATTGATGGTGATGATGATAATGATGACGTAAATGGTGATAATAAAATCATCGGAAAACTTGAAGATAAACATAAGGATATGTACATAGACAACAGTATTGATGGTGACGAGGGTTACGATGATGAAAATGGTGATAATGATGATTTTTGATATGAAAATATGTCAACTGATGACAATGATGATGAAAAAACTATGAACATAATAGACCGTTAACAAGTACATGTATCAAAAACATGAAAAGAAAACAAAGTTTAAAGCTAACGAAAAACTCTCCATTATTTGAAAATATTCAATTACTTATTAATAATAAGTGAAGTCGCCGTGGTCTAGCAGGCAGTGTGTTGGCTTACTAGACGAAAAGCCAGGGTTAGAGCCCCAGGCCAGACATCAAAATAAAATACAAAAAGTATTTCTTCGGCGACTTCCTCTTAGCAGATTTCTGGCAAGAACTCTGAGAGTAAATAAAAATTGCCATAAAAAGTTTCTCAAAAATCTGTCGTTCGGAGTCGACTTTCAACTGTAGGTCCCGCCACTCATGTATAAAATTAACGCACACAACATAAGTGGTGTGAGAAACTAGTACGTAATCCTTACTGAAGGGTTGTAATGACCAATTATGTATGTATGTGTGTATTAATAATAAGCAATTGGATAAAATTTATGGTTTTAATCAAGATGTAGACGGAAGTTGGAGATATGACAAGGAAAAATTAATATTTAATAGAGATAATACTATGCGGATAGGAAATATGAAATTGAAAATGACGCCTGAATTATTTGAACTAGTATTTCATAAAAAACCTCTCCATTATTCTAAAAATGATTTAAAAAAATATAAAGAGATTTCAATTCATACCAATGCACATAAACGTCGCTATGAACCTAATGAACAAGTGAAAGGAACACGAGCCTTCAAATATGTACGAATAATTAAACATTTATTCGAAACAACAACAAACATTTTAACAAAAGGCAGTGGTTTAATTACTAAAATAAAATTACTAAATAATCTGAAATCAAATTACATACATTGGGATGATCCTAATGAACTAGTTGACAGACTACGTTTACTTCTTTCATCGGAAGGTGCTGGTCACAACAATCCTCAAAACGAAATATTCTCTATTATCGAAGAACTTAAAGAATCTAACATAATTTATTAGAAGAGTGAAAGAAATGTCTTATATTAATAAATTTGGAAAAGTTTTAATAAATATAATCATAAAAACAAAAATATCATAATCGGAAAATATAAAACACAAATATATGATGATCTAGGTGATCAAATAAACAATTTAAAAAGTGAGATTGAAAATGTTTATCTAAAACATGACAATGAAATGAAAGTATTCGTAGATAACGTTAATATTTCAATTATATACAATCAAGAAATAATGAGTAATGATGTTAAAAATAAAATTAGCCAACAATCTGTAAAAATTGAGAAAATAAAAGACTATATGGAGAAATTTGAAAAAGCCCTTGATAACTATGTATGTTGAGGAGGCAATAATAGATTCTAAGCAGGAAAACTATAATGGAAATATTGAATACAGAAATAAAATTACAGAGAAATTCAATAAAATTGAAGGTGAAATGAAAGTGTTTAACGAAGCTTTCAAGAAAATTGAAATTGAAGTTTTAAAGAGAATTAATATGAATGAATGCAGACAAAAGACAAATAGTAGAATTACACAAACAAGCTAGAAAAAATTTCAAAAGAAGACGAGTTGTAGTGAAGGGAATTGATGATTTATGGCAAGCTGATCTAGTAGAAATGGGAAGCTATGAAACATAATAATGGATAACGTTACATTCTAAGAGTTATAGATACTTTTTCAAAAAAGCCTGGGCTCTTGCAGTTAAAAATAAAGGTGCACAGAACGTAACGGCTTCTATGAAAAGTATATTCGATACATCAAAGCAAAAACCGAAAAACCTGCAAACCGATGATGGTAGAGAATTCTTTAATAATCAATTTCAACATTTAATGCAATCTCATAAAATTAATCACTATTCAACATATAGTTCTTTGAAAGCATCAATAGTTGAACGATTTAATAGAAGATTGAAAGGGATGATATGGAAAGAATTTAGCTTTCAACTTACAAATGAATACACATATATCAAGAACTGATAGATAAATATAATAATACACTTCGTGGAACAATTAAAATAACACCAAATGACGTAAACTCTTTCAATGAAAAAACTCTTTTGGATACCGTCTACAATAACTTAAAGGTTTTTAGGAGAGAGGAGTTTAAAATTTCGTATAAGCAAATATAAAAATGTATTTGAAAAAGGATATACACCAAATTTGACTACAGAAGTTTTCAAAATCAAAAATATAAGGAATACAAATCCCAATACTTACATTTTAGAAGACTATCGTGGTAGTGAAATTAAAGGTGGATTTTATGAATATGAACTTTTGAAAACGAAATATACTCAAACATATTTAGTTGAAAAAGTATTAAAGAGGCGAGGAAATATGTTGTATGTTAAATGGTTATGATTTTCTTCAAATCACAATTCTTGGATAAATTCAAATAATACATCAGCATCGTTATCAACATCATTATAAAAACACTGTAATATTTGAAAATTATTCATTTGCAAGATATACGTTAAGATGTCCATAACATTAACTCTGAACGGAAATACATCATAACTAGTTGCCGACTATTTTCCACACATTGTGCTTGAATCAAACTATGTTTGCGGTCTAATAAGTTTTGATACATATCACTCAATTCCGAATATTGATTATGAGAAAAATTTGTTTCATATTGGTAACCATATTATAGAAATTCCTGTGGGATCATATGAAACTTAGCTGATTTTTTAATTAGAAAATATAAAAAATTGAATGTAAAAGGAGAACTTAAAATTCAATCAAATTATAACACATTAAAAACCTACATAGAGAGCTCAACTGATACGATATTTTTCGATAAAGAGAGATCAATTGGAACACTGCTTGGATTTAGTAAGAGAGTTCTGGTGAAAAGCATAAATCAGACAAAACAATAGATATTACAAAAATAAACACTATTTTAATTGAGTGTAATATTGTCAGCGGATCGTGTATAAATAACGTTTCTGCTTAAATTCTACATCAATTTTCGCTTAACGTGAGCCCTGGCTATAAAATAACAGAAGCACCAGCAAACGTCATTTATTTACCAGTTAACACTAGATCAATCAACACCATTGTTCTAAAAGTAACCGACCAGGACGGAATCCTTATTAATTTTCGTGGAGAAAAAATAACTATTAGATTACATTTGAAACCTCTGAAGGAATGATTATATTCAATAGTAAAAACAATTCCTACAACAACAACACCAATTCATTATCAGTATCGCAACCAAAAACGTTACACCCAGCTCCAGCAATAAAAACAGCAACATGAACTGAAGATTTTAAAAAATTATCACAAACAAAAAAAAGGTACACAAAAACAGAGGACACAGAATCTCAGTAGACATAATCGTGAACTTCTAAAACAACTTGGTTTTAAACTAAAACAACAATGAGCATAATTAACATACTACAACAACCAAATTTTGATAATTCAATCATCAAGAAAGAATATCATAGCTATACATCATATCTACAATCATTTAAGAATAACGATGAAATTCGTATATCAATTCAAAACCAAGGTTTGTTAGTTCTACCAAGTGAAAGTTTTTATACATAGAAGGATTTGCAACAAAAGGCGATTCTACAGTCTCTCCATTAAAACTCTTAAACAACTGTATGTCCTATCTGTTCGATGACATTCGGTATGAGATAAATGGTGTAGAAATTGATCGTACACGCCATCTGGGTATAACAACGGATATTTAGAACTATATTTCATTAAATCAATTCGAAAGTGATGCATTAGTTAATGCAGGATGGTCACCAATCAATGGTGAATCTGATCTTTCACTTATTACTGGAAGTTTTAATTTTTGTGTTCCATTAAAAATGTGACTTGGATTTGCTGAAGATTTCAATAAGATAATAGTTAATTCCAAATACGAATTAATTCTTCTACGATCTAAAGATGATTCTCAACTCTTTAAATCAAATACATATATCAAGTGAAAAATGTAAACTATCGATTTTAAATATAACATGGAAAGTACCACATGTTCAACTTACTGATGCCTATAAACTGAAAATGTATAAAACTATCAACAGTCGTCGACCTTTGAATATATCGTTTAGAAGTTGGGATATGTAATATTATCCCTCTCTTCCCGAAAGCAATACAATATTATGGAACGTTAAGCTTGCTCGTGAAAGTGAAAGACCTCGATTTCTGTTAATAGCATTTCGAGACAACTCTAACAAACTTATACATTGTAATCTATCCGGTGTTAAAGTTCATCTCAACTCAGAGTCTACGATGATTTAAATCTTAAATTTGATAGTAATCGGTTCGCTCTACTATATCACATGTATTCAAGATTTCAAGAAAGTTATTATTCACGCCCCTCGCAACCATTACTAAAACGAGATAGTTTTAAGACAATTGCACCAATAATTGTTCTAGATGTAACACATCAAAATGAAACCTTAAAAACTGGACCTATTGATATACGAATCGAATTGAAAACACAACAAAACATACCACTTAACACGTCTGCATATTGTTTAATTATACATGATAGAATGTTTGAATATGTACCTCTTACAAATGAAGTAAAGAAAATATTGTAAATGTATATGTAACTCTGAATATTTTATATGTTATATAAATAAAAAAAATAAAAAATAATTCTTTTAATTTCACAATATTATGAAATTTTAAAATTTGCATAGGTATAAAAAGAGTAAATTTGGTTTATTGTCTAACATTTTAGTTTTTTAACATTACTATGTATACATCTTATTGTATAGAAGAGATTTAAATATAAATATCGAAACCTTAACATCTACTGTTCTCAGTACGATCTCGAACACGAGAGGGACAACGGTGCTGAAATACATAACACTAAAGGCGAGAGTAGTTATCTTTTACGAGCGATCTGAAATCATATAAATATTAAAGACCATCAACATAAAAGATTGTTCACAAACTCTACACATGACAATACAATAGCAGTAGATTAAGTGCATGTTAATACAATGATTTTAAAGGAAATATACAACTTTTTAAAATCATTCTCACACATAATTTCTGACGTATATAAAACTAAACTCATCAACATACAAACACAACTGCAGTATGTAGACAACCTGAAAAGAATAAAAAATAGGCAGGGTGAACATTTCGAGGATTGCGAATGGTCGAAAGAAAATGGCACATGCGGTCCTGACACCTGCCCCTGTATATTTTATAAACATAGACTGTATCAAGCTGAAAATGAAGTTAAAAATATAATTAATTTTTATAATCTTACTAAATGTAAAAATTGTGTTATTTCAATAAATTGTAATTTTTGATAAATTCAAACGAAGAAATTATATAATAAATGAAAAAAAAACTTAAGTACATCTGAAATCTTTGTTTAGTTAATTATTACTCTCTGTTCAGAGTACATCGTCCCGCACCAACACAACCTGCTTTTGACTTTTTTAAAGAAGGGGAAAAATGGTGACATCTGCTGAGTTGGAGGATTTATTATATAGATCAGTAATCAGATTGTTAAAGAGCATATAGATTTATTTTTAAGTATTATCAATGTAAAATAAGTAATCCATTTTTATGTATTAATAATGTCATACATTTGTATTATTGGGAAAAAATTTATTCAGAATCTTTTGACATTTACAGATGTCAAACATTTTATGAAAAATATGCTTTTCGATATAAACGAATGTTTACTTATTATTATGTTCTATATATATAGATATTGTAAAATAACAAAATCTGAAATAAAGTATACATACCTAAAAAAAAAACTAATTTGTTTTTAATAAAACCTGAAAAAAAGAAATTTCTCCTCAATAAATAAAAACATATTTTTTATATTTCTTTTTTTTTAATATATTTTATTTATTTAAAAATATTTTATTTTTTATAACCTGAAAGAAGAAATATCTAATAAAATATTCAAAAAATATAAAATCAAATTTTTTCTTATTATTTATTATTTATTTATTTATTGAAAATCATCATCATCATTACCACTTCCCGTTTCAGTGGGAAGTGAGATCAATAAAAATAGTGTTTACATATTAGAAAGGAGAACTAGTCTCCATAGTATATCATTCTCCCGTCATTTTTACTATGTTTACACTGTCAATTTCTCGTCGACAGGTAGGACATGACAACCTCTTTCATCATCTCACACAATTAATGCACAAGTTTTGTGGACATTTCAGCAATATGAAATCTTTTCCATATAAATGCGTGAAGCAGATATGGCACTTATACCTTCTTTTGTATGCGTCTTCAGCTGGCGAATCTGCAGCGAGTTCTTTATCCTCCTGTTTTTTAGAAAACGTAACTTTTTCTCTTCTATATCCTTCTTCTTCTGTTCTAACCTTTTGATTTTTCTCTCTATATCATTTTCTTTGAATCTCCTGACCTCGTCCAAACGTTCAGTGATAACAGCTTGAAATCTATCATTCACCGCAGTCGTCGGGGTGATTATAGTGGTGGTGGCGGTGGTGTTCCTGATGTTCGTGATGATGTTCTTGATGAATCCCTTGATATTGAAGACCTTTAAGCTGTAGATGGTGGTGGTGGAGATCTTTAAGATGATTTCCTCACTTATTGAGGAAAGCATTGGGTTTCCTTATCATCCATGTTGAATAAGTTAAATGACATATTATTTTGTTGTATTTTATTTTACACGTTGAATTAAAGTGTTATACAATGTAATGAAAAATTACTTCTCTAACACACACTATTTATACTAAAATTATATTTTAAAATTCGCTAATGAAAAACTATATTTTACATTAAATCATAGAACCTGTTAATTCTTTAGAATTCTTTCATCGTCGGTATATCTAATTTTTTGGAATACAAAACAAAAACAAGGACTAGAACGTAACGTCACTTTGTTATCGGTTTAAATTAAAAGATCTTTCTAACATAAAAACGTCACGTACAACTATTTTCTATTTCTTCAACATTTGATCATGACCAATACGTGACAAGAACTTCCTATCACAAAAAAACTATCATCAAAATTCACTTAAGAAAATCATCATTGATAACAACCACACTCTTTAAAAAACCTATCGACTAACCGACACTACCTACTGTAGCGTAGGCATGCGACAAATTTTGTATGGAATAAGTGTCCCAGAAGGTACATAAACATACTACTCAAACTCACTAAACCTTAAAGTTCTTTTAAGTGTATATTCATGCGCTTCTTCAGATTAATAGTGCTTATTTCAAAATGTATGTAAAACATTTAGATTTGGAAATATATTTAAACACTTTGAATAGTTGAAGATACTCACTAATTTTTCTCTAGAAAATTCGATTCGATCAATCAATTCACAAGCTATATTCTTACTATTTCGATTGTTCAGTAACGACTGACTCCATATCTCCGATATTGTTGCCTATTTATAGGATTTGAAATCGAAATTTGCCAACAACTTGGAAAAAAACAAATTTTTATTCATTAACACATCAGTACTGCGAGAACATTAGCGAATAATTTACTTACCTATTAATAAAATCCTTCAGTTGGGATTAGAGATAATAAATTCCTACATGCATATATTATAAGTCTTGGCTGCAATTACGACATTTTTTTGTGCCTACCTGTATTTGCATTTTTGTTTTATGGGCTTTTTATTGATTGTTAACGTTGTTGTTGTTGCTCTACACTTTCTATTCTTTATTACAAATTCTAGAAAGCATGAAAATGTTATTAATCTATACTTTATTATTATTATTATTTATCTTTTAAAATAGGTTTTAAAAGATGGGCATTGCAAATTTTATTATTCGAAAGATTTTTATTTTACCAAACGAAGTGACATTATCTTAGCATGCACTTTAAGAATGTCGCCATTTGTTTCATATTTTTTAATTAAATAAAAAAATAACATTTTCCAAGTGTAGCCCATCAAAATCCATAACATATAAGTTCGAACAAAATGTTTATATATATCGTTTTAAAGGCTAATCTCTCCCCTTTCTAAAAAACTTTGAATTTTTAAACTAGGTTCAAACCTATTTCGGTAATAAATAGGGTATTTTTGAGTTCTACTCAACTAACTGAACGTCTTAGACTAGGTAGTTACTCGGGTGTATTTAATTTTTGGTATTTTGTCGCATAGTGTAATGTATAAATAAATTAAATATAATCAAATGTAAACAGATTTAACATAATTAAAAAAAAAGACAATCTTTAAAAATTAGTTATGGGTACCTTAAAATTTTTTTAATCGTCATGTAATTCATTGTCGTAATTTACAAATTCTACAATAATAATTAATCAAACGATCTGAATTCCAAATAGTCCTTTGGAATTACAAAAGTATGTTAACAATTTAGTTACAATATTACGATACTATATCCTAGCAATTTGAGTCAAAAAGCGATTAGAAGTAAATAGATTAACACCGTTTCATTCTTCATAAATTTTGAACACATAAAACAACAGCTTGTTGTAGTATGAAGAGCGTATTTTTTGATAAAACAGTAAAGCAAATTTAGGTAGATATAAACAAATCTCATAATGGTGTAATGTATAAATAAATTAAATATAATCAAATGTAAACAGATTTAATATAATTAAAAAAAAAGACAATCTTTAAAAATTAGTTATGGGTACCTTAAAATTCCAATTAAAAAATTGAAATCTCTGTGGTTTAAGTTAAGCAGCGACTAGCAGCTACTACATTAGTACCCTTTTCATTACTGACTGAATTTTGTAAGATATGTAGTGCATCATTTCACACTTATCGCCATATAGTTTATCAAAATACATAAAAAGCGTACACAAAAAAACAACAAAATAGAAAATGGTAATAAAACTATGCAATACTCAAATACTGTACTTGATTTAAAAATATTGTAAAACACTTTCCAAAGAATCGATCTTTGGTACGCATTACCGGCATCTTATTAATCGTCATGTAATTCATTGTCGTAATTTACAAATTCTACAATAATAATTAATCACACGATCTGAATTCCAAATAGTCCTTTGGAATTACAAAAGTATGTTAAAAATTTAGTTACAATATCATACTATATCCTAGCAATTTGAGTCAAAAAGCGATTAGAAGTAAATAGATTAACACCGTTTCATTCTTCATAAATTTTGAACACGCAAAACAACAGCTTGTTGTGGTATGAAGAGCGCATTTTTTGATAAAACAGCAAAGCAAATTTAGGTAGATATAAACAAATCTCATAATGGCAGCCAAAACATATAATTTATGCGTACAGCAATTTGCCTGCCAGTAGGGTTTTATTAGTGGGGAAGTGAATTATTCGCTAATATTCTCGGAATTCTGTAAGCAGATGTGTTCATAATTTAATGACAGAAAATTTGTGTTTTTCCAAATTGTTGGCAAATCTCGATTTCAAATCCTATAAATAGGCAACAATATCGGAAATATGCACTCAGTCATTACCGAACAATCGAAATAGTAAGGTTAAGCCGCATTAAACGCGTAAATATTGGAATCGAATTTTATAGAGAAAAATGAGTGAGTATCTTCAGCTATTCAAAGTGTTTAAATATATTTACAAAGGTATAGCAATTAAAACTTTTTGTCTACCATGTTGTTAAATAAAAAAGGGGTTTAAATTAAAACTTTTCAGCTATATTTACAACAAAATCCAAATGTTTTACAATAAAATTTTAAATAAGCACTATTAATATTACAATTCGCATTAATATACACTTAAAAGAAACTTAAGGTTTAGTGCACCAGTATTCATTTATTTTGTGATTTTAAATTGGCTTTTAAGGTTAACTTTTAAATTAACAAATAAATGTTTTATATTGTTACGTTTTTACCTTTTTAAAAACGTTTAAATATGAGTTCGTTAATTGCAAACCAAGTAAAAACAAATACATATGTGTTTAGTTTTTCTTAAACTCTCTTGATTGTTCACACTACGTTTCTGCCACTGTTAACACTTAACGATACAACAATAATAATCTGTTTATTCACTTTACTAGTTCACAAAAGTATTCGCTAGATCTTTACAACCACGACTTCTTTTGTACACACGCAACTTCACACAAGGCTGACTGAATTCTTACTGACTGCTGTCTGCTTTGCCCTTTTATAGTCCGACACAGCCAGTCTAACGAACATTCTTGAAGCGGAAGGTTCGTTTTCTCGCCTTCTCGAGAACTCTATCGCTACTACATTGTTGTTTGTGTACTTTGAATAATAGAATATTTTTTCACGATGATGAAGAAACACAGCGGTTTCCATCTAACGGACAGTACCCGTTAGATAGTTTCCTTTCCTAACTTCAACCTTACCAGTTTTTGATGGTCGTCAACACCTGAGACGGTACCAGAGTAGTATGTTTATGGCGTTTCTAGGCCACTTACTCCATACAAAATTTGGTGCATGCATAGCTGTAAAAGAGAAAAACATTGCAGAATTGTGAAAATGAATTGTGTGCGATCGGTCTTTAGGTCTGTAACATGTATTATGAAAAGGTAATGCTTTTTAATGTCTATGTGTGTGTTAAAATTTGGGAGAATGCATATCTGGAAAAGAATTAAATCATTTTTATTTTAAATTTTTCCCTACAAATTTGGGATCATACCTGCTTTTTGTTGGTCCTTTCATTTGTATTGCTTTTAAAACGAATGGTTGGACGGACAGAATGAGTGTGTGCACGTTTCCTCATCTACATCCCAGAGTACAAGTAGACTGTAATGTGAAAATGTATGTACGTATGTACGAATGATTGGATGGACAGAATGAGTGTGTGTGTAACATGTAATGTGTATGACCGTTTTTTTTAATAGTAAATTCTTGAGACGCACTGCTCATGATCACAGGTAGAAGAAATAGAAATATAAGCTGATAAGAAAGGGTGGGTTGGTTATGTAGTTGTTTTTTATTTTTTTTGTATATTTAGTTAGAAGGATCTTTAATTTTAAATGTGATAAGAAAGAGTAGGTTGGTTGTGTCTTTTTATTTTTGTATGATTTAATTAGAAGGATCTGCAATTTTAAATTGATAACAAATTCTTATCACGTACTGCTCATAATCAAATGTAGAAGAAATAGAAATATAAACTGATAAGAAAGGGTAGGTTGGTTGTATGTGTTGCTTTTTTTGTTCTATAAGGATGTGTAATTTTAAATGTGATAAGAAAGGGTAGGTTGGTTGTGTCTTTTTATTTTTTACATGATTTAATTAAAAGGATCTGTAATTTTAAATTGATAACAAATTCTTGCCACATATTGCTCATAACCAAATGTGATAAGAAATGGATGAACATTTGCGTGATCGTTTTGTTTCATATAAGAAAGTGACGTTACGTTCTAGTCCTTGTTTTTTTTTTTTTTTTTTTTGTTGATTTAATTAAAAGGATATGTAATTTTAAACAGGTAAGAAAGTCTTGTAACGTTTTAGTCCTTATGAGTTTTTTTTTTTATATATTCTCAAAAATTAGATGTGCTGTTGTATGAATATTTGTTGCCAAAATAAAAAAATTCTAAAGAATTAACAGGTTCTATGATTTAATGTAAACTATAGTTTTTTCATTAGAAATTTAAAAAATTAAATTTAGTATAAATAGAGTGCATTTTTTCGGATTTCTACTTATTATACAATTGTAATTTGGAAAAACAGTCACAAAAAAAAAAAATAAAAAAAATGAATAATAGAATATCTTTTTACGACGATGAAGAAACACAGTGGTTTGCTCCAACACAACCAGCACTAGGACTATCGTCGTCATCGACATCAGCACCAGCTCCTTCGTCGGTATCAGTACCAGGGCCATCATCGGCAGTACCAGGACCATCATCGGCAGTACCAGGCCCATCATATTTATCAACAGCAAGAACATCAACAACAACACCAATGCCACCCCCACCCCCAATATCAAGTTCACTATCGCCATCAATTGAAAACACGTATTCTATCATGATGGGTGAGCGCTTGATGGACATCGAGCATATTCAAGAGGAATGGACCTCTTATAAAGCCAAACTCAAAGAAATAGATGACAAACAGAAGCAATTAGAGGAGGAGAAGAGGAAGCTTGAAGATGCGAAAAAAGCGGTCGACATAACAATGATGCAGTTTTTGAAAAATCTTCAAAAAATGGAGAGTGTACCCAGTTCACCGTTAGAAGGTATATATCAAGCGAAGTATAAATGCGAAATATGTTACAACGAGGTATATGGGAGGGATCTCATATTCTTCAGTTGTAGCCATCATTTATGTGTACACTGCCTAAGAAGATGGAATAAGACAATATGCCCTCATTGTCGTCAAAATACAAGAAACGTGAATATAATCAAAAAGGCGGGTGAGCGTTATCTCATTTGTAACATCTCGCAACATAGTGTATTGGCTTCCAGCCCAATACAAATCGATGATAATGATGACGACGAACTATAAAAAGTATTATGTATATTATATTTGTATAATTATTGTATTCTTATATAAAAATCAATGTAAAAATAAAAGAGTTAAAAAGTAAAAGAAAAATGTGTTTTTTATTTTTTTACATTTTTATTACATATTTCTTTTTTTTCAGATTTTTACAGATTCGAACTTAAAAATACGTTTATACAGATTAAATAACTTAAGTGTTAACAAATATTGTGTATAGAATGTTTGACATCGACAAATGTTGAAAGATTGTGAATAAGTATTTTCACAATAATACAAACGTATGACATATTAATACATAAAAATGGATTACTATATGATTTCAGTATGTTAATTTTTTGATATTGATTTTGATCTGCTATGTATCTGATCACGATCTACTTTACATCTGATCACGATCTGCTTTGTATCTGCTCACGATCTACTTTATATCTGATAACGATCTACTTTTTTGGTTTTGTCTATTTTATTTTAATTTTTTTTTATTATTTTTTTTTTTTTGACATTACCATGTTTTAGGTAAACATGTTCTACCTCAATGTTTAAATTGTTTATTTGATCAGCTAGATCATCATGTATTTGTATATATATATATATATATATATATATATATATATATATATATATATATATATATATTTTGTGTTTATGGTTATATTTATTAAAATCTTCTCCAAATTTATTAATATAAGACATTTCTTTCACTCTTCTAATAAATTATGTTAGCTTCTTTAAGTTTTTCGATAATAGAGATTATTTCGTTTTGATGATTCTTGTGACTAGAACCTTCCGATGAAAGAAGTAAACGTAGTCTGTCAACTAGTTCATTAGGATCATCCCAATGTATGTAATTTGATCTCAGATTATTTTGTAATTTTAGCATTAAACCACTGCCTTTTGTTAAAATGTTTGTTGTTGTTTCGAATAAATGTTTAATTATTCGTACATATTTGAAGGCTCGTGTTCCTTTCACTTGTTCATTAGGTTCATAGCGACGTTTATGTGCATTGGTATGAATTAAAATCTCTTTATATTTTTTGAAATCATTTTTAGAATAATGGAGAGGTTTTTTATGAAATACTAGTTCAAATAATCCAGGCGTCATTTTCAATTTCATATTCCCTATCTGCATAGTATTATCTCTATTAAATATTAATTTTTCCTTGCCATATCTCCAACTACCGTCTACATCTTGATTAAAACCATAAATTTTATCCAATTGCTTATTATTAATAAGTGTTTGTATATTTTCAAATAATGGAGAGCTTTTCGTCAGCTTTAAACATTGTTTTCTTTCCAAGTTTTTGATACATGTACTTGATACAGGTCTATTGTGGTCATAGTTTTTTTCACCATCATTATCATCAGTTGAAATATTTTCATACTGAAAATCGTTATTATCACCGTTTACATCATCGTAATCATCGTCATCATCAATAGTGTTGTCTATATCCTTATGCTTATCTTCAAGTTTTCCGATGATTTCATTATCAGCATTTACGTCATAATAATCGTCATAATCATCAATAGTGTTGTCTGTATCCTTATGCTTATCTTCGAGTTTTCCAATGATTTCATTATCACCATTTACGTCATAATAATATTCCTCATCATCTATAGTGTTGTCTACATCCTTATGCTTATGTTCAAGTTTTGGGATGTTTTCATTATCATCA
The DNA here is from genome assembly GCA_958299815.1 of Sarcophaga carnaria. Classification (NCBI taxonomy): domain Eukaryota; kingdom Metazoa; phylum Arthropoda; class Insecta; order Diptera; family Sarcophagidae; genus Sarcophaga; species Sarcophaga carnaria. The sequence continues at coordinate 68,887,787 of OY283153.1, read as the reverse complement.
TTTACACCATCATAATCATCGTCATCATTAATAGTGTTGTCTATATCCTTATATTTATCTTTAAGTTTTCCAATGATTTTTTTAAGTGGTTTTGTTATTGGTTGAAAGGTATCTTCTAATAAATTAACTCTATCTATTTGATTCAGTTTAATATTTTTTAACTTTTTCTTTAGAACAGCCCTTGTCTTTACAAGATCTTCCAACACTTTATTATGGTAATTTTTAGACATTATAATAATTTTTTTATTGAATTTGATCTGGTTATGATCTGCTCGCTATCTGATTATGATCTGCTTTGGATCTGATTACGATCTGCTTTATATCTGATCACGAACTGCTTGCTATCTGGTCACGATCTGATTTATACCTGATCACGATCTGCTTGATGGTTTGTGTCTATATCCATTGATTTTGAGTACGCTATATCGTGCTTTCTACAATCTGCATCCAATAAATTATTCCTTTATTTCCTTTATTCTTTCTATTCGTTTGAAGTTTTGTATCAGGTCCACAAAACTGATAAACAGGTGGATGTAATTCAACATATAATTTGTTTATTAAGTTGTCTACAAATCTTCTTCCAATCTTACACTGATTAGGTGTTTTTCTTTTGACTGTAGTTTATAACCATTTTTTTCATTACTTTCATACCTCTTCGCATGAAACACTACACCAGCTATATCAGCTACACCAGCTATACTAGCAAGTTATACCAGCTATACCAGCTATACCTGCTATACCAGCTATATCAGCTATACCAGCTATACTAGCAAGCTGTACTAGCTATACTAGCAAGCTATACAATCTGTACTAGCTATACTAGCAAGCTGTACTAGCTATACTAGCAAGCTGTTCTAGCTATACTAGCAAGCTATACAACCTGTACTAGCTATAATAGCAAGCTGTACTAGCTATACTAGCAAGCTATACAATCTGTACTAGCTATAATAGCAAGCTGTACTAGCTATACTAGCAAGCTGTACTAGCTATACTAGCAAGCTATACAGTCTTTACTAGCTATACTAGCAAGCTGTACCAGCTATAGCAGCTACACCAGCTATATCAGCTATACCAGCTATACCAGCTATATCAGCTACACCAGCTACATCAGCTATACCAGGTATAGCAGCTACACCAGCTATATCAGCTATATCAGCTACACCGGCTATATCAGCTATACCTGTAGCAGCTATATTAGCTATACCTATAGCAGCTATATTAGCTAGTAGCTACTAGTAGTTCGTGATCAGATATAAAGCAGATCGTAATCAGATACAAGGCAAATCATAATCAGATAGCGAGCAGATCATAACCAGATCAAATTCAATATAAAAAATTATTATAATGTCTAAAAATTATCATAATAAAGTGTTGGAAGATCTTGTAAAGACAAGGGCTGTTCTAAAGAAAAAGTTAATAAATATTAAACTGAATCAAATAGATAGAGTTAATTTATTAGAAGATACCTTTCAACCAATAACAAAACCACTTAAAAAAATCATTGGAAAACTTAAAGATAAACATAAGGATATAGACAACACTATTAATGATGACGATGATTATGATGATGTAAATGATGATAATGAAAACATCCCAAAACTTGAACATAAGCATAAGGATGTAGACAACACTATAGATGATGAGGAAGATTATTATGACGTAAATGGTGATAATGAAATCATTGGAAAACTCGAAGATAAGCATAAGGATACAGACAACACTATTGATGATGATGATGATTATTATGACGTAAATGGTGATAATGAAATCATCGGAAAACTTGAAGATAAGCATAAGGATATAGACAACACTATTGATGATGACGATGATTACGGTGATGTAAACGGTGATAATAACGATTTTCAGTATGAAAATATTTCAACTGATGATAATGATGATGAAAAAAACTATGACCATAATAGACCTGTATCAAGTACATGTATCAAAAACTTGGAAAGAAAACAATGTTTAAAGCTGACGAAAAGCTCTTCATTATTTGAAAATATACAAACACTTATTAATAATAAGCAATTGGATAAAATTTATGGTTTTAATCAAGATGTAGACGGTAGTTGGAGATATGGCAAGGAAAAATTAATATTTAATAGAGATAATACTATGCAGATAGGGAATATGAAATTGAAAATGACGCCTGGATTATTTGAACTAGTATTTCATAAAAAACCTCTCCATTATTCTAAAAATGATTTGAAAAAATATAAAGAGATTTTAATTAATACCAATGCACATAAACGTCGCTATGAACCTAATGAACAAGTGAAAGGAACACGAGCCTTCAAATATATACGAATAATTAAACAATTATTCGAAACAACAACAAACATTTTAACAAAAGGCAGTGGTTTAATGCTAAAATTACAAAATAATCTGAAATCAAATTACATACATTGGGATGATCCTAATGAATTAGTTGACAGACTACGTTTACTTCTCTCATCGGAAGGTGCTGGCCACAACAATCATCAAAACGAAATAATCTCTATTATCGAAGAACTTAAAGAATCTAACATAATTTATTAGAAGAGTGAAAGAGATGTCTTATATTAACAAATTTGGAGAAAGTTTTAATAAATATAACCATAAAAACAAAAATATTGTAATCGAAAAATATATAACACAAATATATGATGATCTAGCTGATCAAATAAACAATTTAAACATTGAGGTAGAACATGTTTACCTAAAACATGGCAATGTCAAAAAAAAAAAAATAATAATAAAAAAAAAATTAAAATAAAATAGACAAAACCAAAAAAGTAGATCGTTATCAGATATAAAGTAGATCGTGAGCAGATACAAAGCAGATCGTGATCAGATGTAAAGTAGATCGCGATCAGATACAAAGCAGATCAAATTCAACATCAAAAAATTAACATACTGAAATCATATAAATTGCTGTATATGACTGTATATCGTCTTGATTTCAGCTATTTTTGCGAAGAGGTATAAAAGTAACGAAAAAAAATTTGTTATAATCTAGGGTCAAAACAAAACCTCAGCCAGTGTAAGATGAGAAGAGGATTTGTAAACAACTTAATAAATAAAGTACCTGTTGATTTACATCTACCTGGTTATCAGTTTTGTGGACCTGGTACAAAACTTGAAAAACGTTTAGCAAGAGGAGATAAGGGTATAAATTTATTAGACGCAGCTTGTAGAGAGCACGATATTGCATATTCACAATCAAAAGATATAGACACAAGACATCAAGCAGATCAAATATTAGCTGAAAAAGCCTGGCAACGAGTTAAATCTAAAGATAGTGATATTAAAGAACGTGCTAACGCGTGGTTTGTGACAAACGCTATGAAAGCTAAAGTGAAATTTGGATTAGGTTTGAAGGAGCAGAGACATAAGAAAAGAAAAGGAAAAATGAATAAGTGTAATAAGAAATTATTCACAGCTACTGTGAGAAAAACTTTAAAACAATTGAAAGAACAGAAACCCCTTGATATAAATGATGCTGTTAAAATAGCTCAAAAGGCTATTCATTTAAATTTTAAAGGGAAAAAGCGAGCAGACATTATAATACCGAGAGTTATACCTGTACCGAAAATTGGAGGATTTCTTCCAATTATTCCCGTACTAACAGCATTGTCAGCGCTTGGTGGTTTGGCAAGTGGAGGATCCGCTATTGTCAAAGCAGTAAATGCTATCAAAAATGGAAAAGAACAATTGGCTGAAGCTAACCGTCATAATAGATATATGGAATCAATTGCAATGGGTAAAGGGTTGTACCTCAAACCATATAAAACTGAATATGGTCTCTACTATAGTCCAGCTCCAAAAAACTATTAGATAACCTTCCCAATCGCCCATTAACAGATTTGGATTTGAATAAATATGGAAGACATCTCAAACATTTTAGGAGTGTTTTCATGCGTGATTCTTTACCTCAAAAACCATTCAAACAAGAATGCGGCATTGTTAATTTAGATGATTCAAATGGTATGGGAACACATTGGGTAGCATATTATAAAAACCACAACTATAAGGAATACTTTGATAGCTTTGGAAACTTACAACCACCACTTGAGATTGTCAACTACTTAAAATTTCCTATTGAATATAATTATGAACGAAAACAAAAATTTAATACATTTAATTGTGGGCACTTGTGTTTAAAATTTTTATTCAATAAATATAAATTAAAATGAAATAATTCAGAGTACATCGTCCCGCACTAACACAACCTACTATTAAATTTTTAAAGAAGGGGAACAAAAATGGTAACATCAGCTGAATTGGAAGAACTATTAATAAAACATATAGATTTATTTATGAAACTTATAAATGAACTAAGAATATGTAACATTAGTAAAATAAGTAATCCATTTTTATGTATTAATATGTCATACGTTTGTATTATTGTGAAAATACTTATTCACAATCTTTCAACATTTGTCGATGTCAAACATTCTATACACAATATTTGTTAACACTTAAGCTATTTAATCTGTATAAACGTATTTTTAAATTCCAATCTGTAAAAATCTGAACAAAGAAATATGTAATAAAATTTTCAAAAAATAAAAAACTAATTTGTTTTAATTAATCTCATAATTGTATAATTTCATTTATTTAAAACAGTAAAACTAAAAAATTCTAAATCCTTAAAAGCAAGTCTATTTATACTCTGGGGTGTTGTAGATCAATCAGTAAATTCAATTATGTGAAAACAGATATTACTTATACTTATGCGTGAAAAAAAACCCACAGGCACAACTATACATTTCTTTCTCATCAAATTAAAAACAACCGCACAACCAACCTACCCTTTCTTATCAGTTTATATTTCTATTTCTTCTACCTGTAGTCATGAGCAGTGCGTGTCAAGAATTTACTATTAAAAAAAAAAAACGATCATACACATTACATGTTACACACACACTCATTCTGTTCGTCCAAACATTCGTACATACGTATATACATTTTAACATTACAGTCTACTTGTACTCTGGGATGTAAATGAGGAAACGTGCACACACTCATTCTGTCCGTCCAACCATTCGTTTGAAAAGCAATACAAATGAAAGGACCAACAAAAAGCAGGTATGATTCCAAATTTGTATGGAAAAATTAAAAATTAAAATGATTTAATTCTTTTCAGATATGCATTCTCCCAAATTTTAACACACACACACACACACACATACACATTAAAAAGCATTACCTTTTCATAATACATGTTACAAACCTAAAGACCGATCGCACACAATTCATTTAACAATTCTGCAATGTTCTTACTCTTTTACAGATATGCATGCTCCTAAATTTGTATGGAATAAGTGACCTAGAAGGTACATAAACATACTACTAAAAAGAAATATGTAATAAAAATTTAAAAAAATAAAAAACACATTTTTCTTTTACTTTTTAACTCTTTTATTTTTACATTGATTTTTATATAAGAATACAATAATTATACAAATATAATATACGTAATATTTTTTATAATTCGTCGTCATCATTATCATCGATTTGTATTGGGCTGGAAGCCAATACACTACGTTGCGAGATGTTACAAATGAGATAACGCTCACCCGCCTTTTTGATTATATTCACGTTTCTTGTATTTTGACGACAATGAGGGCATATTGTCTTCTTCCATCTTCTTAGGCAGTGTACACATAAATGATGGCTACAACTGAAGAATATGAGATCCCTCCCATATACCTCGTTGTAACATATTTCGCATTTATACTTCGCTTGATATTCACCTTCTAACGGTGAACTGGGTACACTCTCCATTTTTTGAAGATTTTTCAAAAACTGCATCATTGTTATGTCGACCTCTTTTTTCGCATCTTCAAGCTTCCTCTTCTCCTCCTCTAATTGCTTCTGTTTGTCATCTATTTCTTTGAGTTTGGCTTTATAAGAGGTCCATTCCTCTTGAATATGCCCGATGTCCATCAAGCGCTCACCCATCATGATAGAATACGTGTTTTCAATTGATGGCGATAGTGAGCTTGATATTGGGGGTGGGGGTGGCATTGGTGTTGTTGTTGATGTTCTTGCTGTTGATAAATATGATGGGCCTGGTACTGCCGATGATGGCCCTGGTACTGATACCGACGAGGAAGCTGGTGCTGATGTCGATGACGACGATAGTCCTAGTGCTGGTTGTGTTAGAGCACACCACTGTGTTTCTTCATCGTCGTAAAAAGATATTCTATTATTCATTTTTTTTATTTTTTTTTTACTGTTTTTTCAAATTACAATTGAATCATAAGTAGAAATCCGCAAAAATGCACTCTATTTATACTAAATTTAATTTTTTAAACTTCTAATGAAAAAACTATAGTTTACATTAAATCATAGAACCTGTTAATTCTTTAGAATTTTTTTATTTTGGCAACAAATATTCATACAACAGCACATCTGATTTTTGGGAATATAAAAAAAAAACTCATAAGGACTAAAACGTTACAAGACTTTCTTACCTGTTTAAAATTACATATCCTTTTAATTAAATCAACAAAAAAAAAATAAAAAAAAACAATGACTAGAACGTAACGTCACTTTCTTATATTAAACAAAACGATCACGCAAATGTTCATCCATTTCTTATCACATTTGGTTATGAGCAATATGTGGCAAGAATTTGTTATCAATTTAAAATTACAGATACTTTTAATTAAATCATGTAAAAAATAAAAAGACACAACCAACCTACCCTTTCTTATCACATTTAAAATTACACATCCTTATAGAACAAAAAAAAGCAACACATACAACCAACCTACCCTTTCTTATCAGTTTATATTTATATTTCTGCTACATTTGATTATGAGCAGTACGTTATAAGAATTTGTTATCAATTTAAAATTGCAGATCCTTCTAATTAAATCATACAAAAATAAAAAGACACAACCTACCTACTCTTTCTTATCACATTTAAAATTAAAGATCCTTCTAACTAAATATACAAAAAAAATAAAAAACAACTACATAACCAACCCACCCTTTCTTATCAGTTTATATTTCTATTTCTTCTACCTGTGATCATGAGCAGTGCGTCTCAAGAATTTACTATTAAAAAAAAAACGATCATACACATTACATGTTACACACACACTCATTCTGTCCGTCCAATCATTCGTACATACATTTTCACATTACAGTCTACTTGTAATCTGGGATGTAGATGAGGAAACGTGCACACACTCATTCTGTCCGTCCAACCATTCATTTTAAAAGCAATACAAATGAAAGGACCAACAAAAAGCAGGTACGATCCCAAATTTGTAGGGAAAAATTTAAAATAAAAATTATTTAATTCTTTTCCAGATATGCATTCTCCCAAATTTTAACACACACATAGACATTAAAAAGCATTTGGGCAATTCACGCGACTTTGTATTGTGTATGTTGTATTGAATACATTTGTTTGTTTGTGAACGCTCAATGCATGCTGTATTGTGTATCTTGTAGCATTCAAACAATTTGATAGCCCAAAACCAACACAACGTTTTAAAACATATGAAAACATAAACACAATTTTTCATTCACACAATTTGATAGCACGAAACCAATACAACTTTTAACAACATATGGAAAAAATGTGTATAAGTGTATCGGATTTTTATATGAAAAATATCAACAACAATCATACACTGTTGTATGTTCTTCCGACAAAACAGTGAATACAACGATACAACGGCTTGTGTGAACCGACCAATTACCTTTTCATAATACATGTTACAAACCTAAAGACCGATAGCACACAATTCATTTTCACAATTCTGCAATGTTTTTACTCTTTTACAGCTATGCATGCACCAAATTTTGTATGGAGTAAGTGATCTAGAAACGCCATAAACATTCTACTTACCAGCACCCCCTCAACTAAATACGAGGGCGACAACACCTGAGACGGCACCACCACCACCACCTCCTCTACTAACTACGAGGTCGTCAGCACCTGAGACGACACCACCACCCTCTCCTCCAAGTTCGAGGGATGTTAATATCATCCCTGATGATGTTAGAGAACTTCGCGAACTGTACACAGAAGTGAACGTTATTGTATAAGTAACATTCTCCGATCTGAATTAATAAGAAAAATTAATGATAAAGTCATCTATATAACTTCCAGCGATGATAGTGATATTGAATAATTTTAAAAATAAATTTAAGAAAAATTGTATATTTTCTAGTTTTACTATTTAAAATCTGAAAATAAAATATACATACCTAAGAAAAAAAATCTAATAAAATAAAAAACTAATTTGTTTTAATTATTAATTATTTTAAAAATAAGATTTCAGATGTGGTTAAGTTTTTTGTCATTTATTATACAATTTCGTTATGGAAATTTACAATTTATTAAAAAAAACACAGTTTTTACATTTAGTAAGATTATAAAAATTAATAATATTTTTAACTTCATTTTCAACTTGATATAGTCTATGTTTATAAAATATACAGGGGCAGGTGTCAGGACCGCATGTACTGTTTGAATCGTTTTTCAGGTAAAGAATCACGCATGAAAACACTCCTAAAATGTTTGAGATGTCTTCCATATTTATTCAAATCCAAATCTGTTAATGGGCGATTGGGTAGGTTATCTAATAGTTTTTTGGAGCTGGACTATAGTAGAGACCATATCCAGTTTTATATGGTTTGAGGTACAACCCTTTACCCATTGCAATTGATTCCAGATATCTATTATGACGGTTAGCTTCAGCCAATTGTTCTTTTCCATTTTTGATAGCATTTACTGCTTTGACAATAGCGGATCCTCCACTTGCCAAACCACCTAGCGCTGACAATGCTGTTAGTACGGGAATAAGTGGAAGAAATCCTCCAATTTTCGGTAGAGGTATAACTCTCGGTATTATAATGTCTGCTCGCTTTTTCCCTTTAAAATTTGAATGAATAGCCTTTTGAGCTATTTTAACAGCATCATTTATATCAAGGGGTTTCTGTTCTTTCAATTGTTTTAAAGTTTTTCTCACAGTAGCTGTGAGTAATTTCTTATTACACTTATTCATTTTTCCTTTTCTCATTCTGTTTTAATTTTTTCTTTTCTTATGACTCTGCTCCTTCAAACTTAATCCAAATTTGACTTTAGCTTTCATAGCGTTTGTCACAAACCACGCGCTAGCACGTTCTTTGAGATCACTATGTTTAGATTTAACTCATTGCCAGGCTTTTTCAGCTAATATTTGATCTGCTTGATGTCTTGTGTCTATATATTTTGATTGTGAATATGCAATATCATGCCCTCTACAAGATGCGTCTAATAAATTTATACCCTTATCTGCTCTTGCTAAATGTTTTTCAAGTTTTGTACCAGGTCCACAAAACTGATAACCAGGCAGATGTAATTCAACAGGTACTTTATTTATTAAGTTGTTTACAAATCCTCTTCTCATCTTACACTGGCTGGGGTTTTGTTTTGACTGTAGATTATAACAAATTTTTTTCGTTACTTTTATACCTCTTCGCAAAAATAGCTGAAATCAAGACCATCTCCAATGATCTACTTTTTTGGGTTTTTGGTTTTGTCTATTTTATTTTAATTTTTTTATAAATTTTTTTTTGTCATTGCCATGTTTTAGATAAACATGTTATCATATCATACCTCTTCGTATGAAACACTGAAACAGTGGCTACACCAGCTGGTATAGCTGGTACAGCTTGCTAGTATAGCTAGTACAGCTTGTATAGCTTGCCAGTATACCTAGTACAACTTGTATAGCTTACTAGTATAGTGTTTCATACGAAGAGGTATGAAAGTAACGAAAAAAATTGTTATAAACTACACTCAAAACAAAAAAAACTAATCAGCGTAAGATTGGAAGAAGATTTTAAACAACTTAATAAACAAATTATCTGTTGAATTACATCCACCTGGTTATCAGTTTTGTGGACCTGATTCAAAACTTCAAAAACGAAAAGCAAGAGGAGATAAAGGAATAATTTATTGGATGCAGCTTGTAGGAGGCACGATATAGCGTACTCAAAATCAAAGGATATAGACACAAGTCATCAAGCAGATCGTGAACAGGTATAAATCAGATCGTAAACAGATATAATGCAGATCGTGACAAGATAGCAAACAGTTCGTGACCAGATATAAAGCAGACCGTAACCAGATACAAAGCAGATCAAAATCAATATAAAAAATTATTAAAATGTCTAAAGTGACCATAATAAAGTGTTAGAAGATCTTGTAAAGACAAGAGCTGTTCTAAAGGAAAAGTTAAAAAATATTAAACTGAATCAAATAGATAGAGTTCATTTATTAGAAGATACCTTTCCACCAATAACAAAACCACTTAAAAAATCATCGGAAAACTTGAGCATAAGCATAAGGATATAGACAACACTATTGATGATGATGATTAGCATGACGTAAATGGTGATAATGAAATCATTGAAAAACTTGAAGATAAGCATAAGGATATAGACAGCACTATTGATGATGACGACGATTATGATGATGTAAATGGTGATAATAACGATTTTCAGTATGAAAATATGTCAATTGATTACAATGATGGTGAAAAAACTATGATCATAATATACCTGTATCAAGTACGTGTATCAAAAACTTGAAAAGAAAACAAAGTTTAAAGTTGACGAAAAACTGTCCGTTATTTGAAAATATTCAAACACTTATTAATAATAAGTTAATATTTAACAGAGATAATACTATGCGGATAGGAAACATGAAATTGAAGATGACGCCTGGATTATTTGAACTAGTATTTAATAAAAAACCTCCCTCTAAAAATGATTTGAAGAAATATAAAGAGATTTTAATTTACACCAATGCACATAAACATCGCTATGAACCTAATGAACAAATGAAAGGAACACGAGCCTTCAAATATATACGAATAATTAAACATTTATTCGAAACAACAACAAACATTTTATTAAAAGGCAGTGGTTTAATGTTAAAATCACTAAATAATCTGAAATTAAATTACATACATTGGGATGATCCTAATGAAAGAGTTGACAGACTACGTTTACTTCTTTCATCGGAAGGTGTTGGTCACAACAATCATCAAAACAAAATAATCTCTATTATCGAAAAACTTAAAGAAACTAACATAATTTATTAGAAGAGTGAAAGAAATGTCTTATATTAATAAATTTGGAGAAGGTTTCAATAAATATAATCATAAAAACAAAAAAAATGACGTAACAAAAAAAATATATAACACAAATACATAAATTATGATCGAGCTGATCAAATAAACAATTTAAAAAGCGAGATTGAAAATGTTTATCTAAACATGACAATGACAAAAAGTAAAAATAAAATAGACAAAACCACACACGACGAAAATGTATGGCACTAACAAAAACCAACAAGCAAAACCAATTTTTGTTTTTAAGATATAAAGTAGATCGATATCAGGTATAAAGCAGATCATGAGCAGATATAAAGCAGATCGGGACCAGATATTAAGCAGATCGTGATCAGATATAAAGTAGACCGTGACCAGATACAAAGCAGATCAAAATCAATATCAAAAAATTAGTAGAAGAAGTTAAAATATTAATATCGAAAACTTAACATACATATATTGTTTTATTAGGAATATGGCAACATCTATAAAACAAGAACCGCAACAGCAATATAGATTTATAATTGTTGATGTGCAAGGAATTTTCATTGGTAATAAATTTCATGCAAAAGAAGTCTGCGTTTCAATATCAGATTTTGAAATCCGAACGTTTCTCATTTCAACGTTGGAAAAACATTCAGAACTAACTAATAAGGATAGAGTTACAAATAAATGGCTATATAATCACTTGCATGACTGAGATTGGAATGCTGGAGAGTCTACAATGAAAGACTTAATAGAATATCTAACACTAACTATAAAAAAGGGAAGAAGAAGAAATATATGCTCTTGTGTATGTTAAAGAATATGAAAAAGTTAGATGGTTAACAGAACTAACTACTTGGAAAAGAAATACAAATATGTGTAGTTAATTTAAATGAACTGAACTGCCTAATATACGAACTTTGTATAAAGATAATCCAAATATAAAGATTTATGAAAATCATGATAATTTTAATCATACATGTGCTAAAAAGAATGTGATTTTACTCAGAAATTTTGTAAAGTTAATTCTTAATAAAGAAAACTATTCAAACATTAGAAATCATTAACTACAAACCATTTTAAAAATATGTTAATATCGTTTAGTTAATCATTACTCTTTGTTCAGAGTACATCGTCCCGCACTTACGAAACTTACTATTGACTTTAAGAATAGGAACAAAAATGGTAACATCAGCTGAATTGGAAGAACTATTAACAAAACACAGTAATCAGATTGATAAAGGGCATATAGATTTATTTTTAAGTATTATCAATGAACTAAAAATATGTAACATTAGAAAAAATAAGTAATACATTTTTATGTATTAATAATATCATACATTCGTATTATTGTGAAAAAATTTATTCAGAATCTTTTGACATTTGCAGATGTCAAACATTTTATGAAAAATATTTGTTAACACTTAAGCTATTTAATATGTATAAACGAATGTTTAACTATTATTATATTCAATAGATATATGTATTGTATTGTACAAAATAACAAAATCTGAAAATAAAATATACATTCCTTAGAAAAAATAACTAATTTGTTTTTTTTGTGCTAAAAAAAAACAATTGAAATAAAAGCAATTCAAAGCGAAAAGAAACTAAAATAACAACATAAATAGGGATTTTTTTTGTTTTATTATATATTTATAATTTTTTTTATTTATTTCGAAAAATATATATTAATAAAATTAATAATTTTATAAATGAAAATAAACTTAAACTTACAAAATATATACAGAAATAAATAAAAATTACAAATAAACTTAAAGCTAAAATATTATAAAAAAAATTATATAAAAAAAAATAAAATACAAAAAAAAAAGAAATATAAATGTATTACGTTAAATCTACTACATTAATGTTAGGGACACGTTCGGAAATCACTTTTGATATTAGGGGATATCGGTTCCTCTCTTTTCTGATAGCAGTCACCCTATGTATAGGATGCCTGCACATCGGACAAAAATATGATCCAAATGCCCTAATACAACCAAAACAAAACTCATGACTGCATGTCGTGAACGACATATTCTTACCAAATCTGTTGTTCAGACATATGGCACAATGAAATTTTGTTTTGTATAAAACTTGAAGGGGCTGAGTGATGTGGATGGAGCTTTTTATTTGCTAAATATCTCTACTCAGCGTATGAAGTAACTTCCGTACCGCTCCCATTTCCTCACCTTTTTAAACTCCTCTGTTATATACCGAATGGATGGTGCCGGAGATGTGGAGGACGACTGTGGTGCCGGTTCCGGTAAAGTCTGCATGAATCCTTCAGATGTCCTTGGATAGGCTTGTAGTGGGGTCATCCTCCACCTTATTGCTGGTGGCGGAGGAATGGGGGTCTCCGACCTCCTCCTCATTCCACCATAAGCTTCCGTTAAGTTATGATGTGCTGGAGGGTGGAGGTGCTGGATAATTCCCGACTGAGGAGGGTGGAGGTGCTGCATGAAATTCAATACATGGTAGAGGGAAAGGAGACGTCCTTCTTCCATATATCCCTTCCATCTGTCTCATGGCCGGCTGTTGACTCCTTGTTTATGTTGTAGGGATTGTCCACAATAATCCCCATGGTGGTGGTGGTGATGTAGCGATATCAGACGGAGATACTCCTTGTCCTTCCTGGGAAGGATATTTATTCATATGCATCAAATTTGAAGATGGAGAAGGTATCCATCTTCGACCTTCAGGAAACCATTGGGTTTCCTCATCATCTAGGTTAAACAAATTCAACGACATTTCTTTTTTATATTTTATTTATATATTTTATTTTTTACGGTGAATTATAGTGTAATGTAATGTAATATAATTACAATGTAATGAAAAATTACTTCTCTAACACACTCTATTTATACTAAATTTTACTTTTTAAATTCCTAATGAAAAAACTATAGTTTACATTAAATCATAGAACCTGTTAATTCTTTAGAATTCTTATTACAAACATCACGTACAACTATTTTCTATTTCTTGAATTTATTATCACAAAAAAAAAACGATCATCAAAATCCACTTAAGAAAATCATCATGGATAACAACCACACTCTTTAGAAATGTTACAAATAAACGAATAAGTACTTCAGAAAGTACATAAACATATTACTCAAACTCACTAAACATTAAAGTTCTTTTAAGTGTATATTCATACGCTTCTTCCGATTAATGGTGCTTATTTAAAAATGTATGTAAAACATTTAGATTTGGAAATACATATATTTAAACACTTTGAATAAGTTGAAAATACTCACTAATTTTTCTCTAGAAAATTCGATTCGGTCAATATTCACAAGCTAAATTCTGCTTAAACTTACTATTTTGATTGTTCAGTAACGACTGAGTGCATATCTCCAATATTGTTGCCTATTTATAGGATTTGAAATCGACATTTGCCAACAACTTGGAAAAACACAAATTTTTATTCATTAACACATCAGTACCTGATATTCCGAGAACATTAGCGGATAATTTACTTACCTACTAATAAAACCCTTCAGTTGGGATTATAGATAATAAATTACTACATGCATATATATAAGTCTTGGGTGCAAATTAGAAATTTTTTTGTGCCTACCTGTATTTGCATTTTTGTTTTATGGACTTTTTATTTATTGTTGACGTTAATGTTGTTGCTCTACACTTTTTATTCTGTATTACAAATTCTAGAAATCATGAAAATATTATTAATCTATACTTTATTACCAATACCGTTACGTTACTACAAATTCCATACGTTAAATTTTAATGTAAATTTAATGTAAATTTAATTATTCGAAAGATTTTTATATTACCAAACGAAGTGACATTATCTTACAATGCACTTTAAGAATGTCGCCACTTTTTTATTTTTTTTTTATTTATTTATTTATTTATTTGTTCAAAACAATACAACAAGAATAAATCTTATATTACAGTATTGCTTAGCAATTGTTACTAACATTTATTCAGAAATATTTATTTTAACTTAATTAACATAATTTAACAAAAAAAATCAATTTAAAAAAATAAAAGATACTTAAAATTTAAGAAAAAAGGAAATTTAAGTAAAGAAAGGGGAAAAAAACATTACAGCACAACATTACAACAGTATTAAAAAAATAAAAAGAATATCAAGATTATAATAAAACTAAGGATAAACAAATATACAAAAATTAGAGAACATTAACTAAGTAAAGTGCTCGAAAATGGCAGTTTTGAAATGCTTTGCATTGCTGATCATTTGTATTTGAGGGGGAAGTTGGTTCCAGAGGCAAATGGAGTGAATAAAAAAATGTTGTTGAGAGATGGCCCTGTTATATTTCATAGAGTTTATCCTGTTCCCTCTATTCGACCTAGAAAATATTAATCTCTCATACAAATAAGGTGGCCGTCGACTATATATAATTTTTAATTAAATCTTGCTAATCTCTCCCATTTCTAAAAAACTCCGAATTTTTAAAATAGGTTCAAACATATTTCGGTAATCAATAGGGTATTTTTGAGTTCTACTCAACTAACTGAACGTCTTAGACTAGGGTGTATTTAATTTTTGGTATTTTGTCGCATAGTGTAATGTATAAATAAATTAAATATAATAAAATGTAAACAGATTTAATATAATTAAAATAAAAAAGACAATCTTTAAAAATTAGTTATGGATAGCTTAAAATTCCAATAAAAAATTTGAAATCTCTGTGATTTAAGTTAAGCAGCGACTCTACATTAGTACCCTTTTCATTACTGGCTGAATTTTGTTTACCAAAATACATAAAAAGCGTACACAAAAAAACAACAAAATTGAAAATGATAATAAAACTATGCAATACTCAAATACTGTACGTGATTTAAAAATATTGTAAAACAGCTTCCAAAAAATCGATCTTTGGTACGCATTAGCCGCATCTTATTAATCGTCATGACTTCTGTAATTCACAATTTCTACAATAATAATTAATCAAACGAACTGAATTCCAAATAGTCCTTTGGAATTACAAAAGTATGACAAAAATTTAATTATAATATCATATTATATCCCAGCAATTTGAGTCAAGAAGGGATTAGCAGTAAATAAATTAACACCGTTTCATTCTTCATAAATTTTAAACACTTAAAACAACAGCTTGTTTTTGTATGAAGAGCGCATTTTTTGATGAAACAGTAAAGTAAATTTAGGTAGATATAAACAAATCTCATAATGGCAGCCAAGACATATAATTTATGCGTACAGCAATTTACCTGCCTGTAGGTAGTGTGTTGGCTTATTAGACGAAAAGCCAGGGTTCGAGCCCCAGGCCAGACATCAAATTAAAAATACAAAAAGTATTTTTTCGGCGACTTCCTCTCAGCAGATTTCTAGCAAAAACTCTGAGAGTAAATAAAATTGCCATGAAAAGTTTCTCAAAAATCTGTCGTTCGGAGTCGACTTTAAACTGTAGGTCCCGCCACTTATGTATAAAATTAACACACACACATCATAAGTGGTGTGAGAAACTGGGTCGTAATCCTGACTGAAGGGTTGTAATGACCAATTATGTGTATGTATGTGTGTAGGGTTTTATTAGTAGGGAAGTGAATTATTC
This sequence comes from Sarcophaga carnaria, assembly GCA_958299815.1. Classification (NCBI taxonomy): domain Eukaryota; kingdom Metazoa; phylum Arthropoda; class Insecta; order Diptera; family Sarcophagidae; genus Sarcophaga; species Sarcophaga carnaria. The sequence continues at coordinate 68,871,121 of OY283153.1, read as the reverse complement.
GCTAATATTCTCGGAATTCTGTAATCAGATGTTTTTATAATTTAATGACAGAAAATTTGTGTTTTTCCAAATTGTTGGCAAATCTGGATTTCAAATCCTATAAATAGGCAACAATATCGGAAATATGCACTCAGTCGTTGCCGAACAATCGAAATAGTAAGTTTAAGCCGCATTAAACGCGTAAATATTGGAATCGAATTTTATAGAGAAAAATGAGTGAGTATCATCAGCTATTCAAAGTGTTTAAATATATTTACAAAGGTATAGCAATTAAAACTTTTTGTCTACCATGTTGTTAAATAAAAAAGGGGTTTAAATTAAAACTTTTCAGCTATATTTACAACAAAATCCAAATGTTTTACAATAAAATTTTAAATAAGCACTATTAATATGACAACTCGCATTAATATACACTTAAAAGAAACTTAAGGTTTAGTGCACCAGTATAAATTTATTTTGTGCTTTCAAATTGGCTTTTAAGATTAACTTTTAAATTTACAAATAAATGTTTTATATTGTTACGTTTTTACTTTTTTAAAAATGTTAGAATATGAGTTCGTTAATTACAAACCAAGTAAAAACAAATATGTGTTTAGTTTTTCTTAAACTCTCTTTATTGTTCACACTACGTTTGTGCAACTGTTCACACTTAACGATACAACAATTATAATCTATTTATTCACTTTACTAGTTCACACAATTATTCGCTAGATCTGTATAACGACGACTTCTTTCGTTCACACGCAATTTCACACATGACTGACTAAATTCTTACTGAATGCTGCCTGCCTTGTGTTGCGCCTTCATAGTCCGACACAACCAGTCTAACGAATATTCTTGAAGCGGAAGGTTCGTTTTCTCGCCTTCTCGAGAACTCTATCGCTACTACATTGTTGTTTGTGTACTTTGCTTATGTTGTCGATCGCTTTTTGTCTCATACTTGTTGCAGCTGGTTTGCTTATAATAAGTTCGATGTATGTGTTAGTGTAGCTGCTAGCTTTTGTTTATCATTTTCTATTGTTAATCGATATTAGGTCGTTTCGATTTGCGTAACAATATAATAATTAATATTTTATTAAAAAATGCTTTTTAATTACAGAAATATTACAGACTGTGAATATGAACGAAGGGATAATCAAACCATCAACATGCATAAAAATCAAAAACGTAACAACCAAAGCTGACAAGAGTGCAAACCAATTTTAAATCCTATACCTCTTTGGATGGAGAAAGAGCTACAGAAATTAAGAAAATCTATACGCCTAGAGATGGAGAAACAAAAATTTGAAAAAGCTAAAAGCACTGCCGCAGCAATTGCCAATAAAGTGGAACCTTCGGAAATAATTAATTTGGATACGGACAATGAACCCAGTAGAAGCGGTGTTACAATGATACCAACACTACCACCTTCTACTGTTATTGTGGATGACAGCACAGGTGGGGAAAATACATTCAATGAAGATAATAAAAATAATAAAACTGTCACTTTGAAAGACAATGAGAAAGATGAAAATAGTTTTGATGAAGATCTTAATTATATAAAGTCTGCCGTGGAGGAAGTATGTGAAAATAAAGAAATAACGTTTCCCTCAGATTTCACAACTCCCAAAACTTCAAGAAAACACAACAGTACAGAAGTTAAGAGTTCTGCTCGAACTTATTTCATGGCGTTAAACACTTATGAAAGATCTTCCGGTATAACATATAACGCCAAAGTCAGCTCAAATGGGACTCCAGGACCAACAAAAAATCTGATGCTTCTAATTAAATTCCCTTTATAGTACTGATGACGATTACGAAATTTATGATGTTGTAGGGATGCAACATAGTTCATTACTGAACACGATGTTAAAGCTGTAAAAATTAAAAATATGTACTTTATGTTTCATTATTGTATTGGTTCAAATTGGTACTACAAAACAAAACAAAAAATATTTTAATTCTCTTTTAGTTTTTTAATTAACTTTTTAAATAAAAAATGTATATTTCTTACAATAAAACAATACTTGAAATGAATTTATTTTTGCATTGGAAAGATATCTGTGGTTAAATGCCACAGATAGAAATAATATGTATTAAGAAGTTCTAATCCTTTATCTAAACGAAATATAAGAAAATATTTCTTCGTCTACTTCCTTTCAGAAAATGATATTTCCATGAAAGTTTCTCAAAAATCTTTCGTTCGGAGTCGACTTTAAGCTTTAGATCCTGCCACTCATGTGGTGTGAGAAACTATGTCGTAATCCTGACTGAAAAATTGTAATGTCCAATTATGTTATGTATGTATCCGCGACAGTCTTCCATCAGGCACTTCGGAATTTGACAGTTTATAACGACAGCTATTCTATCATATTATTTGTTCAGTCTGGTTTGCAAAATCACAATCTTAAGAGATATCCTTCTAAATACTTTGTATAACATTTTAAAAGTTTGGCTCTTTGTATTATAAAAAACATACTACAGTATTTTCCGCCTAATTGTCCCCCGCTTTATTGATTTTCCCTCTTATTTGATCACGAAACAACGCTAACAATAATTCCATATCATATATTCAATAAACTTTTCGTTTAATTGAGTTCGTTTATTTGCGCTACCCTCTTAATTGACTTATGTATTAAGAATTTATTTTTGAAAACAATACAAAAGAATCCGCATAGTTATCAAACAAAAAAGTCGATTGCAAAAATTTTAGAAAAGAAAAGTCAAAACAATTTGCTGTTGGGATGAATGAAGACTTTAATCCCACACCTGGTTGGCTTCACAGATGGCAAAAAAGAGTAGACATAACTCTAAAAAAAAATCATGGTGAAGGTGCGTCTGCCGACAATGATGCTGCAAATGCTTTCTGTAAATTCTTAATTTCCAAATATCAGCCATCAGAAATATTAAACACTGATGAAAGCTTTTATAAAGCTTTCCCAAAATCAACATTGACAAAAAAGGTGATCAAAACGGCGATTTAAAAATTCTAAAGAACGACTGACATTGCTTTTTATTTGTAATGCAACCGGTGACTACAAAAAAGCAATTGTGATTGGAAAGTCAAAAAATCCGAGATGCTTTAGAAACAAATCATTACCTCTGAAATATTATTCTCAAAACAAAGATTGGATTACGCAAAGTTTATGGCAAGAGGTTTTGTATTCGCTTGATGAAGAAATGGGGAAACAAGGACGCAAAATAATATTATTTGTAGACAATGCAGCTTGTCATAAGACATCAGCAGTGTTCCAAAATATTGATCTACAGTTTTTACCAGCAAACACAACATCAATAATACAACCGCTAGATCAGGGTATTATTAACTGTTGTGAGTGTTATTACAGACAAATTTTGCTACGTAAACAAATTTCTGCAGTGGAAAACGATTGCAGATTTTATGGAAAGTTTCAGCATTTTTAATGCCATGCATGTTATACAAAACTCTTGGTGGCTAGTTAAACCGTCAATAATAAATAACTGCTTTAAAAAGGTAATCTTACAATTATTTGTACATAGCTATAAAAACTTTATTCATACATGTGTATATTCTTAAAATTCTAGTCAAAAATGTTTCCTTCTACTGAGCCTACTGAATTGGAACATGAAGTATGTCTTGACGTGGAACAAGAATCAGCTGATTTTGAAAATTACGACCGCTGCGATGATAACATACCATGCTATGGACAACTTACTGATCAAGAAATAATTAATGAAATTTGTCAAGAATTAACATCGGACAATTCTTCTGATGAAGAAAGTAAAGATGTTGTTAAGAATCCTCCTTCCAGTAAAGAAGTTCTGAGTTCTGTTCTGGTACAAAACTTGAAAAACGTTTAGCAAGAGGAGATAAGGGTATAAATTTATTAGACGCAGCTTGTAGAGAGCACGATATTGCATATTCACAATCAAAAGATATAGACACAAGACATCAAGCAGATCAAATATTAGCTGAAAAAGCCTGGCAACGAGTTAAATCTAAAGATAGTGATATTAAAGAACGTGCTAACGCGTGGTTTGTGACAAACGCTATGAAAGCTAAAGTGAAATTTGGATTAGGTTTGAAGGAGCAGAGACATAAGAAAAGAAAAGGAAAAATGAATAAGTGTAATAAGAAATTATTCACAGCTACTGTGAGAAAAACTTTAAAACAATTGAAAGAACAGAAACCCCTTGATATAAATGATGCTGTTAAAATAGCTCAAAAGGCTATTCATTTAAATTTTAAAGGGAAAAAGCGAGCAGACATTATAATACCGAGAGTTATACCTGTACCGAAAATTGGAGGATTTCTTCCACTTATTCCCGTACTAACAGCATTGTCAGCGCTTAGTGGTTTGGCAAGTGGAGGATCCGCTATTGTCAAAGCAGTAAATGCTATCAAAAATGGAAAAGAACAATTGGCTGAAGCTAACCGTCATAATAGATATATGGAATCAATTGCAATGGGTAAAGGGTTGTACCTCAAACCATATAAAACTGGATATGGTCTCTACTATAGTCCAGCTCCAAAAAACTATTAGATAACCTTCCCAATCGCCCATTAACAGATTTGGATTTGAATAAATATGGAAGACATCTCAAACATTTTAGGGGTGTTTTCATGCGTGATTCTTTACCTGAAAAACCATTCAAACAAGAATGCGGCATTGTTAATTTAGATGATTCAAATGGTATGGGAACACATTGGGTAGCATATTATAAAAACCACAACTATAAGGAATACTTTGATAGCTTTGGAAACTTACAACCACCACTTGAGATTGTCAACTACTTAAAATTTCCTATTGAATATAATTATGAACGAAAACAAAAATTTAATACATTTAATTGTGGGCACTTGTGTTTAAAATTTTTATTCAATAAATATAAATTAAAATGAAATAATTCAGAGTACATCGTCCCGCACTAACACAACCTACTATTAAATTTTTAAAGAAGGGGAACAAAAATGGTAACATCAGCTGAATTGGAAGAACTATTAATAAAACATATAGATTTATTTATGAAACTTATAAATGAACTAAGAATATGTAACATTAGTAAAATAAGTAATCCATTTTTATGTATTAATATGTCATACGTTTGTATTATTGTGAAAATACTTATTCACAATCTTTCAACATTTGTCGATGTCAAACATTCTATACACAATATTTGTTAACACTTAAGCTATTTAATCTGTATAAACGTATTTTTAAATTCCAATCTGTAAAAATCTGAACAAAGAAATATGTAATAAAATTTTCAAAAAATAAAAAACTAATTTGTTTTAATTAATCTCATTATTGTATAATTTCATTTATTTAAAACAGTAAAACTAAAAAATTCTAAATCCTTAAAAGCAAGTCTATTTATACTCTGGGGTGTTGTAGATCAATCAGTAAATTCAATTATGTGAAAACAGATATTACTTATACTTATGCGTGAAAAAAAAACCCACAGGCACAACTATACATTTCTTTCTCATCAAATTAAAAACAACCGCACAACCAACCTACCCTTTCTTATCAGTTTATATTTCTATTTCTTCTACCTGTGGTCATGAGCAGTGCGTGTCAAGAATTTACTATTAAAAAAAAAACGATCATACACATTACATGTTACACACACACTCATTCTGTTCGTCCAAACATTCGTACATACGTATATACATTTTAACATTACAGTCTACTTGTACTCTGGGATGTAGATGAGGAAACGTGCACACACTCATTCTGTCCGTCCAACCATTCGTTTGAAAAGCAATACAAATGAAAGGACCAACAAAAAGCAGGGAAAAAGGGAAAAATTAAAAATTAAAATGATTTAATTCTTTTCAGATATGCATTCTCCCAAATTTTAACACACACACACACACACATACACATTAAAAAGCATTACCTTTTCATAATACATGTTACAAACCCAAAGACCGATCGCACACAATTCATTTAACAATTCTGCAATGTTCTTACTCTTTTACAGATATGCATGCTCCTAAATTTGTATGGAATAAGTGACCTAGAAGGTACATAAACATACTACTAAAAAGAAATATGTAATAAAAATTTAAAAAAATAAAAAACACATTTTTCTTTTACTTTTTAACTCTTTTATTTTTACATTGATTTTTATATAAGAATACAATAATTATACAAATATAATATACATAATATTTTTTATAATTCGTCGTCATCATTATCATCGATTTGTATTGGGCTGGAAGCCAATACACTACGTTGTGAGATGTTACAAATGAGATAACGCTCACCCGCCTTTTTGATTATATTCACGTTTCTTGTATTTTGACGACAATGAGGGCATATTGTCTTCTTCCATCTTCTTAGGCAGTGTACACATAAATGATGGCTACAACTGAAGAATATGAGATCCCCCCCATATACCTCGTTGTAACATATTTCGCATTTATACTTCGCTTGATATATACCTTCTAACGGTGAACTGGGTACACTCTCCATTTTTTGAAGATTTTTCAAAAACTGCATCATTGTTATGTCGACCTCTTTTTTCGCATCTTCAAGCTTCCTCTTCTCCTCCTCTAATTGCTTCTGTTTGTCATCTATTTCTTTGAGTTTGGCTTTATAAGAGGTCCATTCCTCTTGAATATGCCCGATGTCCATCAAGCGCTCACCCATCATGATAGAATACGTGTTTTCAATTGATGGCGATAGTGAGCTTGATATTGGGGGTGGGGGTGGCATTGGTGTTGTTGTTGATGTTCTTGCTGTTGATAAATATGATGGGCCTGGTACTGCCGATGATGGCCCTGGTACTGATACCGACGAGGAAGCTGGTGCTGATGTCGATGACGACGATAGTCCTAGTGCTGGTTGTGTTAGAGCACACCACTGTGTTTCTTCATCGTCGTAAAAAGATATTCTATTATTCATTTTTTTTATTTTTTTTTTACTGTTTTTTCAAATTACAATTGAATCATAAGTAGAAATCCGCAAAAATGCACTCTATTTATACTAAATTTAATTTTTTAAACTTCTAATGAAAAAACTATAGTTTACATTAAATCATAGAACCTGTTAATTCTTTAGAATTTTTTTATTTTGGCAACAAATATTCATACAACAGCACATCTGATTTTTGGGAATATAAAAAAAAAACTCATAAGGACTAAAACGTTACAAGACTTTCTTACCTGTTTAAAATTACATATCCTTTTAATTAAATCAACAAAAAAAAAATAAAAAAAAACAATGACTAGAACGTAACGTCACTTTCTTATATTAAACAAAACGATCACGCAAATGTTCATCCATTTCTTATCACATTTGGTTATGAGCAATATGTGGCAAGAATTTGTTATCAATTTAAAATTACAGATCCTTTTAATTAAATCATGTAAAAAATAAAAAGACACAACCAACCTACCCTTTCTTATCACATTTAAAATTACACATCCTTATAGAACAAAAACAAGCAACACATACAACCAACCTACCCTTTCTTATCAGTTTATATTTATATTTCTGCTACATTTGATTATGAGCAGTACGTGATAAGAATTTGTTATCAATTTAAAATTGGAGATCCTTCTAATTAAATCATACAAAAATAAAAAGATACAACCAACCTACTCTTTCTTATCACATTTAAAATTAAAGATCCTTCTAACTAAATATACAAAAAAAATAAAAAACAACTACATAACCAACCCACCCTTTCTTATCAGTTTATATTTCTATTTCTTCTACCTGTGATCATGAGCAGTGCGTCTCAAGAATTTACTATTAAAAAAAAAAACGATCATACACATTACATGTTACACACACACTCATTCTGTCCGTCCAATCATTCGTACATACGTACATACATTTTCACATTACAGTCTACTTGTAATCTGGGATGTAGATGAGGAAACGTGCACACACTCATTCTGTCCGTCCAACCATTCATTTTAAAAGCAATACAAATGAAAGGACCAACAAAAAGCAGGTACGATCCCAAATTTGTAGGGAAAAATTTAAAATAAAAATGATTTAATTCTTTTCCAGATATGCATTCTCCCAAATTTTAACACACACATAGACATTAAAAAGCATTTGGGCAATTCACGCGACTTTGTATTGTGTATGTTGTATTGAATACATTTGTTTGTTTGTGAACGCTCAATGCATGCTGGATTGTGTATCTTGTAGCATTCAAACAATTTGATAGCCCAAAACCAACACAACGTTTTAAAACATATGAAAACCTAAACACAATTTTTCATTCAAACAATTTGATAGCACGAAACCAATACAACTTTTAACAACATATGGAAAAAATGTGTATAAGTGTATCGGATTTTTATATGAAAAATATCAACAAAAATCATACACTGTTGTATGTTCTTCCGACAAAACAGTGAATACAACGATACAACGGCTTGTGTGAATCGACCAATTACCTTTTCATAATACATGTTACAAACCTAAAGACCGATAGCACACAATTCATTTTCACAATTCTGCAATGTTTTTACTCTTTTACAGCTATGCATGCACCAAATTTTGTATGGAGTAAGTGACCTAGAAACGCCATAAACATACTACTTACCAGCACCCCCTCAACTAACTACGAGGGCGACAACACCTGAGACGGCACCACCACCACCACCTCCTCTACTAACTACGAGGTCGTCAGCACCTGAGACGGCACCACCACCACCACCTCCTCTACTAACTACGAGGTTGTCAGCACCTGAGACGACACCACCACCACCACCTCCTCTACTAACTACGAGGTCGTCAGCACCTGAGACGACACCACCACCCTCTCCTCCAAGTTCGAGGGATGTTAATATCATCCCTGATGATGTTAGAGAACTTCGCGAACTGTACACAGAAGTGAACGTTATTGTATAAGTAACATTCTCCGATCTGAATTAATAAGAAAAATTAATGATAAAGTCATCTATATAACTTCCAGCGATGATAGTGATATTGAATAATTTTAAAAATAAATTTAAGAAAAATTGTATATTTTCTAGTTTTACTATTTAAAATCTGAAAATAAAATATACATACCTAAGAAAAAAAATCTAATAAAATAAAAAACTAATTTGTTTTAATTATTAATTATTTTAAAAATAAGATTTCAGATGTGGTTAAGTTTTTTGTCATTTATTATACAATTTCTTTATGGAAATTTACAATTTATTAAAAAAAACACAGTTTTTACATTTAGTAAGATTATAAAAATTAATAATATTTTTAACTTCATTTTCAACTTGATATAGTCTATGTTTATAAAATATACAGGGGCAGGTGTCAGGACCGCATGTACTGTTTGAATCGTTTTTCAGGTAAAGAATCACGCATGAAAACACTCCTAAAATGTTTGAGATGTCTTCCATATTTATTCAAATCCAAATCTGTTAATGGGCGATTGGGTAGGTTATCTAATAGTTTTTTGGAGCTGGACTATAGAAGAGACCATATCCAGTTTTATATGGTTTGAGGTACAATCCTTTACCCATTGCAATTGATTCCAGATATCTATTATGACGGTTAGCTTCAGCCAATTGTTCTTTTCCATTTTTGATAGCATTTACTGCTTTGACAATAGCGGATCCTCCACTTGCCAAACCACCTAGCGCTGACAATGCTGTTAGTACGGGAATAAGTGGTAGAAATCCTCCAATTTTCGGTAGAGGTATAACTCTCGGTATTATAATGTCTGCTCGCTTTTTCCCTTCAAAATTTGAATGAATAGCCTTTTGAGCTATTTTAACAGCATCATTTATATCAAGGGGTTTCTGTTCTTTCAATTGTTTGAAAGTTTTTCTCACAGTCGCTGTGAGTAATTTCTTATTACACTTATTCATTTTTCCTTTTCTCATTCTGTTTTAATTTTTTCTTTTCTTATGACTCTGCTCCTTCAAACCTAATCCAAATTTCACTTTAGCTTTCATAGCGTTTGTCACAAACCACGCGCTAGCACGTTCTTTGAGATCACTATGTTTAGATTTAACTCATTGCCAGGCTTTTTCAGCTAATATTTGATCTGCTTGATGTCTTGTGTCTATATATTTTGATTGTGAATATGCAATATCATGCCCTCTTCAAGCTGCGTCTAATAAATTTATACCCTTATCTGCTCTTGCTAAATGTTTTTCAAGTTTTGTACCAGGTCCACAAAACTGATAACCAGGCAGATGTAATTCAACAGGTACTTTATTTATTAAGTTGTTTACAAATCCTCTTCTCATCTTACACTGGCTGGGGTTTTGTTTTGACTGTAGATTATAACAAATTTTTTTCGTTACTTTTATACCTCTTCGCAAAAATAGCTGAAATCAAGACCATCTCCAATGATCTACTTTTTTGGTTTTTGGTTTTGTCTATTTTATTTTAATTTTTTTATAAATTTTTTTTTGTCATTGCCATGTTTTAGATAAACATGTTCTACCTCAATGTTTAAATTATACCATATCATACCTCTTCGTATGAAACACTGAAACAGTGGCTATACCAGCTGGTATAGCTGGTACAGCTTGCTAGTATAGCTAGTACAGCTTGTATAGCTTGCCAGTATACCTAGTACAACTTGTATAGCTTACTAGTATAGTGTTTCATACGAAGAGGTATGAAAGTAACGAAAAAAATTGTTATAAACTACACTCAAAACAAAAAAAACTAATCAGCGTAAGATTGGAAGAAGATTTGTAAACAACTTAATAAACAAATTATCTGTTGAATTACATCCAGCTGGTTATCAGTTTTGTGGACCTGATACAAAACTTCAAAAACGAAAAGCAAGAGGAGATAAAGGAATAATTTATTGGATGCAGCTTGTAGGAGGCACGATATAGCGTACTCAAAATCAAAGGATATAGACACAAGTCATCAAGCAGATCGTGAACAGGTATAAATCAGATCGTAAGCAGATATAATGCAGATCGTGACAAGATAGCAAACAGTTCGTGACCAGATATAAAGCAGACCGTAACCAGATACAAAGCAGATCAAAATCAATATAAAAAATTATTAAAATGTCTAAAGTGACCATAATAAAGTGTTAGAAGATCTTGTAAAGACAAGAGCTGTTCTAAAGGAAAAGTTAAAAAATATTAAACTGAATCAAATAGATAGAGTTCATTTATTAGAAGATACCTTTCCACCAATAACAAAACCACTTAAAAAATCATCGGAAAACTTGAGCATAAGCATAAGGATATAGACAACACTATTGATGATGATGATTAGCATGACGTAAATGGTGATAATGAAATCATTGAAAAACTTGAAGATAAGCATAAGGATATAGACAGCACTATTGATGATGACGACGATTATGATGATGTAAATGGTGATAATAACGATTTTCAGTATGAAAATATGTCAATTGATTACAATGATGGTGAAAAAACTATGATCATAATATACCTGTATCAAGTACGTGTATCAAAAACTTGAAAAGAAAACAAAGTTTAAAGTTGACGAAAAACTGTCCGTTATTTGAAAATATTCAAACACTTATTAATAATAAGTTAATATTTAATGGAGATAATACTATGCGGATAGGAAACATGAAATTGAAGATGACGCCTGGATTATTTGAACTAGTATTTAATAAAAAACCTCCCTCTAAAAATGATTTGAAGAAATATAAAGAGATTTTATTTAATTCACACCAATGCACATAAACGTCGCTATGAACCTAATGAACAAGTGAAAGGAACACGAGCCTTCAAATATATACGAATAATTAAACATTTATTCGAAACAACAACAAACATTTTATTAAAAGGCAGTGGTTTAATGTTAAAATCACTAAATAATCTGAAATTAAATTACATACATTGGGATGATCCTAATGAAAGAGTTGACAGACTACGTTTACTTCTTTCATCGGAAGGTGTTGGTCACAACAATCATCAAAACAAAATAATCTCTATTATCGAAAAACTTAAAGAAACTAACATAATTTATTAGAAGAGTGAAAGAAATGTCTTATATTAATAAATTTGGAGAAGGTTTCAACAAATATAATCATAAAAACAAAAAAAATGACGTAACAAAAAAAATATATAACACAAATACATAAATTATGATCGAGCTGATCAAATAAACAATTTAAAAAGCGAGATTGAAAATGTTTATCTAAACATGACAATGACAAAAAGTAAAAATAAAATAGACAAAACCACACACGACGAAAATGTATGGCACTAACAAAAACCAACAAGCAAAACCAATTTTTGTTTTTAAGATATAAAGTAGATCGATATCAGGTATAAAGCAGATCATGAGCAGATATAAAGCAGATCGGGACCAGATATTAAGCAGATCGTGATCAGATATAAAGTAGACCGTGACCAGATACAAAGCAGATCAAAATCAATATCAAAAAATTAGTAGAAGAAGTTAAAATATTAATATCGAAAACTTAACATACATATATTGTTTTATTAGGAATATGGCAACATCTATAAAACAAGAACCGCAACAGAAATATAGATTTATAATTGTTGATGTGCAAGGAATTTTCATTGGTAATAAATTTCATGCAAAAGAAGTCTGCGTTTCAATATCAGATTTTGAAATCCGAACGTTTCTCATTTCAACGTTGGAAGAACATTCAGAACTAACTAATAAGGATAGAGTTACAAATAAATGGCTATATAATCACTTGCATGACTGAGATTGGAATGCTGGAGAGTCTACAATGAAAGACTTAATAGAATATCTAACACTAACTATAAAAAAGGGAAGAAGAAGAAATATATGCTCTTGTGTATGTTAAAGGATATGAAAAAGTTAGATGGTTAACAGAACTAACTACTTGGAAAAGAAATACAAATATGTGTAGTTAATTTAAATGAACTGAACTGCCTAATATACGAACTTTGTATAAAGATAATCCAAATATAAAGATTTATGAAAATCATGATAATTTTAATCATACATGTGCTAAAAAGAATGTGATTTTACTCAGAAATTTTGTAAAGTTAATTCTTAATAAAGAAAACTATTCAAACATTAGAAATCATTAACTACAAACCATTTTAAAAATATGTTAATATCGTTTAGTTAATCATTACTCTTTGTTCAGAGTACATCGTCCCGCACTTACGAAACTTACTATTGACTTTAAGAATAGGAACAAAAATGGTAACATCAGCTGAATTGGAAGAACTATTAACAAAACACAGTAATCAGATTGATAAAGGGCATATAGATTTATTTTTAAGTATAATCAATGAACTAAAAATATGTAACATTAGAAAAAATAAGTAATACATTTTTATGTATTAATAATATCATACATTTGTATTATTGTGAAAAAATTTATTCAGAATCTTTTGACATTTGCAGATGTCAAACATTTTATGAAAAATATTTGTTAACACTTAAGCTATTTAATATGTATAAACGAATGTTTAACTATTATTATATTCAATAGATATATGTATTGTATTGTACAAAATAACAAAATCTGAAAATAAAATATACATTCCTTAGAAAAAATAACTAATTTGTTTTTTTTTGTGCTAAAAAAAACAATTGAAATAAAAGCAATTCAAAGCGAAAAGAAACTAAAATAACAACATAAATAGGGATTTTTTTTGTTTTATTATATCTTTATAATTTTTTTTATTTATTTCGAAAAATATATATTAATAAAATTAATAATTTTATAAATGAAAATAAACTTAAACTTACAAAATATATACAGAAATAAATAAAAATTACAAATAAACTTAAAGCTAAAATATTATAAAAAAAATTATATAAAAAAAAATAAAATACAAAAAAAAAAGAAATATAAATGTATTACGTTAAATCTACTACATTAATGTTAGGGACACGTTCGGAAATCACTTTTGATATTAGGGGATATCGGTTCCTCTCTTTTCTGATAGCAGTCACCCTATGTATAGGATGCCTGCACATCGGACAAAAATATGATCCAAATGCCCTAATACAACCAAAACAAAACTCATGACTGCATGTCGTGAACGACATATTCTTACCAAATCTGTTGTTCAGACATATGGCACAATGAAATTTTGTTTTGTATAAAACTTGAAGGGGCTGAGTGATGTGGATGGAGCTTTTTATTTGCTAAATATCTCTACTCAGCGTATGAAGTAACCTCCGTACCGCTCCCATTTCCTCACCTTTTTAAACTCCTCTGTTATATACAGAATGGATGGTGCCGGAGATGTGGAGGACGACTGTGGTGCCGGTTCCGGTAAAGTCTGCATGAATCCTTCAGATGTCGTTGGATAGGCTTGTAGTGGGGTCATCCTCCTCCTTATCGCTGGCGGCGGAGGAATGGGGGTCTCCGACCTCCTCCTCATTCCACCATAAGCTTCCGTTAAGTTATGATGTGCTGGAGGGTGGAGGTGCTGGATAATTCCCGACTGAGGAGGGTGGAGGTGCTGCATGAAATTCAATACATGGTAGAGGGAAAGGAGACGTCCTTCTTCCATATATCCCTTCCATCTGTCTCATGGCCGGCTGTTGACTCCTCGTTTATGTTGTAGGGATTGTCCACAATAATCCCCATGGTGGTGGTGGTGATGTAGCGATATCAGACGGAGATACTCCTTGTCCTTCCTGGGAAGGATATTTATTCATATGCATCAAATTTGAAGATGGAGAAGGTATCCATCTTCGACCTTCAGGAAACCATTGGGTTTCCTCATCATCTAGGTTAAACAAATTCAACGACATTTCTTTTTTATATTTTATTTATATATATTTTATTTTTTACGGTGAATTATAGTGTAATGTAATGTAATATAATTACAATGTAATGAAAAATTACTTCTCTAACACACTCTATTTATACTAAATTTTATTTTTTAAATTCCTAATGAAAAAACTATAGTTTACATTAAATCATAGAACCTGTTAATTCTTTAGAATTTTTATTACAAACATCACGTACAACTATTTTCTATTTCTTGAATTTATTATCACAAAAAAAAAACGATCATCAAAATCCACTTAAGAAAATCATCATGGATAACAACCACACTCTTTAGAAATGTTACAAACCTATCGACTAACCGACACTACCGACTGTAGCGTAGGTATGAGCCAAATTTTGTATGGAATAAGTACTTCAGAAGGTACATAAACATATTACTCAAACTCACTAAACATTAAAGTTCTTTTAAGTGTATATTCATACGCTTCTTCCGATTAATGGTGCTTATTTAAAAATGTATGTAAAACATTTAGATTTCGAAATACATATATTTAAACACTTTGAATAAGTTGAAAATACTCACTAATTTTTCTCTAGAAAATTCGATTCGGTCAATATTCACAAGCTAAATTCTGCTTAAACTTACTATTTTGATTGTTCAGTAACGACTGAGTGCATATCTCCAATATTGTTGCCTATTTATAGGATTTGAAATCGACATTTGCCAACAACTTGGAAAAACACAAATTTTTATTCATTAACACATCAGTACCTGATATTCCGAGAACATTAGCGGATAATTTACTTACCTACTAATAAAACCCTTCAGTTGGGATTATAGATAATAAATTACTACATGCATATATATAAGTCTTGGGTGCAAATTAGAAATTTTTTTGTGCCTACCTGTATTTGCATTTTTGTTTTATGGACTTTTTATTTATTGTTGACGTTAATGTTGTTGCTCTACACTTTTTATTCCGTATTACAAATTCTAGAAATCATGAAAATATTATTAATCTATACTTTATTACCAATACCGTTACGTTACTACAAATTCCATACGTTAAATTTTAATGTAAATTTAATGTAAATTTAATTATTCGAAAGATTTTTATATTACCAAACGAAGTGACATTATCTTAGAATGTACTTTAAGAATGTCGCCACTTTTTTATTTTTTTTTTTATTTATTTATTTATTTATTTGTTCAAAACAATACAACAAGAATAAATCTTATATTACAGTATTGCTTAGCAATTGTTACTAACATTTATTCAGAAATATTTATTTTAACTTAATTAACATAATTTAACAAAAAAAAATCAATTTAAAAAAATAAAAGATACTTAAAATTTAAGAAAAAAGGAAATTTAAGTAAAGAAAGGGGAAAAAAACCTTACAGCACAACATTACAACAGTATTAAAAAAATAAAAAGAATATCAAGATTATAATAAAACTAAGGATAAACAAATATACAAAAATTAGAGAACATTAACTAAGTAAAGTGCTCGAAAATGGCAGTTTTGAAATGCTTTGCATTGCTGATCATTTGTATTTGAGGGGGAAGTTGGTTCCAGAGGCAAATGGAGTGAATAAAAAAATGTTGTTGAGAGATGGCCCTGTTATATTTCATAGAGTTTATCCTGTTCCCTCTATTCGACCTAGAAAATATTAATCTCTCATACAAATAAGGTGGCCGTCGACTATATATAATTTTTAATTAAATCTTGCTAATCTCTCCCATTTCTAAAAAACTCCGAATTTTTAAAATAGGTTCAAACATATTTCGGTAATCAATAGGGTATTTTTGAGTTCTACTCAACTAACTGAACGTCTTAGACTAGGGTGTATTTAATTTTTGGTATTTTGTCGCATAGTGTAATGTATAAATAAATTAAATATAATAAAATGTAAACAGATTTAATATAATTAAAATAAAAAAGACAATCTTTAAAAATTAGTTATGGATAGCTTAAAATTCCAATAAAAAATTTGAAATCTCTGTGATTTAAGTTAAGCAGCGACTCTACATTAGTACCCTTTTCATTACTGGCTGAATTTTGTAAGATATGTAGTGCATCATGCACTTATCGCCATATAGTTTACCAAAATACATAAAAAGCGTACACAAAAAAACAACAAAATTGAAAATGATAATAAAACTATGCAATACTCAAATACTGTACGTGATTTAAAAATATTGTAAAACAGCTTCCAAAAAATCGATCTTTGGTACGCATTAGCCGCATCTTATTAATCGTCATGACTTCTGTAATTCACAATTTCTACAATAATAATTAATCAAACGAACTGAATTTCAAATAGTCCTTTGGAATTACAAAAGTATGACAAAAATTTAATTATAATATCATATTATATCCCAGCAATTTGAGTCAAGAAGGGATTAGCAGTAAATAAATTAACACCGTTTCATTCTTCATAAATTTTAAACACTTAAAACAACAGCTTGTTTTTGTATGAAGAGCGCATTTTTTGATAAAACAGTAAAGCAAATTTAGGTAGATATAAACAAATCTCATAATGGCAGCCAAGACATATAATTTATGCGTACAGCAATTTGCCTGCCTGTAGGTAGTGTGTTGGCTTATTAGACGAAAAGCCAGGGTTCGAGCCCCAGGCCAGACATCAAATTAAAAATACAAAAAGTATTTTTTCGGCGACTTCCTCTCAGCAGATTTCTAGCAAAAACTCTGAGAGTAAATAAAATTGCCATGAAAAGTTTCTCAAAAATCTGTCGTTCGGAGTCGACTTTAAACTGTAGGTCCCGCCACTTATGTATAAAATTAACACACACACATCATAAGTGGTGTGAGAAACTAGGTCGTAATCCTGACTGAAGGGTTGTAATGACCAATTATGTGTATGTATGTGTGTAGGGTTTTATTAGTAGGGAAGTGAATTATTCGCTAATATTCTCGGAATTCTGTAATCAGATGTTTTTATAATTTAATGACAGAAAATTTGTGTTTTTCCAAATTGTTGGCAAATCTGGATTTCAAATCCTATAAATAGGCAACAATATCGGAAATATGCACTCAGTCGTTGCCGAACAATCGAAATAGTAAGTTTAAGCCGCATTAAACGCGTAAATATTGGAATCGAATTTTATAGAGAAAAATGAGTGAGTATCATCAGCTATTCAAAGTGTTTAAATATATTTACAAAGGTATAGCAATTAAAACTTTTTGTCTACCATGTTGTTAAATAAAAAAGGGGTTTAAATTAAAACTTTTCAGCTATATTTACAACAAAATCCAAATGTTTTACAATAAAATTTTAAATAAGCACTATTAATATGACAACTCGCATTAATATACACTTAAAAGAAACTTAAGGTTTAGTGCACCAGTATAAATTTATTTTGTGCTTTCAAATTGGCTTTTAAGATTAACTTTTAAATTTACAAATAAATGTTTTATATTGTTACGTTTTTACTTTTTTAAAAATGTTAGAATATGAGTTCGTTAATTACAAACCAAGTAAAAACAAATATGTGTTTAGTTTTTCTTAAACTCTCTTTATTGTTCACACTACGTTTGTGCAACTGTTCACACTTAACGATACAACAATTATAATCTATTTATTCACTTTACTAGTTCACACAATTATTCGCTAGATCTGTATAACGACGACTTCTTTCGTTCACACGCAATTTCACACATGGCTGACTAAATTCTTACTGACTGCTGCCTGCCTTGTGTTGCGCCTTTATAGTCCGACACAACCAGTCTAACGAATATTCTTGAAGCGGAAGGTTCGTTTTCTCGCCTTCTCGAGAACTCTATCGCTACTACATTGTTGTTTGTGTACTTTGCTTATGTTGTCGATCGCTTTTTGTCTCATACTTGTTGCAGCTGGTTTACTTATAATAAGTTCGATGTATGTGTTAGTGTAGCTGCTAGCTTTTGTTTATCATTTTCTATTGTTAATCGATATTAGGTCGTTTCGATTTGCGTAACAATATAATAATTAATATTTTATTACAAAATGCTTTTTAATTACAGAAATATTACAGACTGTGAATATGAACGAAGGGATAATCAAACCATCAACATGCATAAAAATCAAAAACGTAACAACCAAAGCTGACAAGAGTGCAAACCAATTTTAAATCCTATACCTCTTTGGATGGAGAAAGAGCTACAGAAATTAAGAAAATCTATACGCCTAGAGATGGAGAAACAAAAATTTGAAAAAGCTAAAAGCACTGCCGCAGCAATTGCCAATAAAGTGGAACCTTCGGAAATAATTAATTTGGATACGGACAATGAACCCAGTAGAAGCGGTGTTACAATGATACCAACACTACCACCTTCTACTGTTATTGTGGATGACAGCACAGGTGGGGAAAATACATTCAATGAAGATAATAAAAATAATAAAACTGTCACTTTGAAAGACAATGAGAAAGATGAAAATAGTTTTGATGAAGATCTTAATTATATAAAGTCTGCCGTGGAGGAAGTATGTGAAAATAAAGAAGTAACGTTTCCCTCAGATATCACAACTCCCAAAACTTCAAGAAAACACAACAGTACAGAAGTTAAGAGTTCTGCTCGAACTTATTTCATGGCGTTAAACACTTATGAAAGATCTTCCGGTATAACATATAACGCCAAAGTCAGCTCAAATGGGACTCCAGGACCAACAAAAAATCTGATGCTTCTAATTAAATTCCGCTTATAGTACTGATGACGATTACGAAATTTATGATGTTGTAGGGATGCAACATAGTTCATTACTGAACACGATGTTAAAGCTGTAAAAATTATAAATATGTACTTTATGCTTCATTATTGAATTGGTTCAAATTGGTACTACAAAACAAAACAAAAAATATTTTAATTCTCTTTTAGTTTTTTAATTAACTTTTTAAATAAAAAATGTATATTTCTTACAATAAAACAATACTTGAAATGAATTTATTTTTGCATTGGAAAGATATCTGTGGTTAAATGCCACAGATAGAAATAATATGTATTAAGAAGTTCTAATCCTTTATCTAAACGAAATATAAGAAAATATTTCTTCGTCTACTTCCTTTCAGAAAATGATATTTCCATGAAAGTTTCTCAAAAATCTTTCGTTCGGAGTCGACTTTAAGCTGTAGATCCTGCCACTCATGTGGTGTGAGAAACTATGTCGTAATCCTGACTGAAAAATTGTAATGTCCAATTATGTTATGTATGTATCCGCGACAGTCTTCCATCAGGCACTTCGGAATTTGACAGTTTATAACGACAGCTATTCTATCATATTATTTGTTCAGTCTGGTTTGCAAAATCACAATCTTAAGAGATATCCTTCTAAATACTTTGTATAACATTTTAAAAGTTTGGCTCTTTGTATTATAAAAAACATACTACAGTATTTCCCGCCTAATTGTCCCCCGCTTTATTGATTTTCCCTCTTATTTGATCACGAAACAACGCTAACAATAATTCCATATCATATATTCAATAAACTTTTCGTTTAATTGAGTTCGTTTATTTGCGCTACCCTCTTAATTGACTTATGTATTAAGAATTTATTTTTGAAAACAATACAAAAGAATCCGCATAGTTATCAAACAAAAAAGTCGATTGCAAAAATTTTAGAAAAGAAAAGTCAAAACAATTTGCTGTTGGGATGAATGAAGACTTTAATCCCACACCTGGTTGGCTTCACAGATGGCAAAAAAGAGTAGACATAACTATAAAAAAAATCATGGTGAAGGTGCGTCTGCCGACAATGATGCTGCAAATGCTTTCTGTAAATTCTTAATTTCCAAATATCAGCCATCAGAAATATTAAACACTGATGAAAGCTTTTATAAAGCTTTCCCAAAATCAACATTGACAAAAAAAGGTGATCAAAACGGCGATTTAAAAATTCTAAAGAACGACTGACATTGCTTTTTATTTGTAATGCAACCGGTGACTACAAAAAAGCAATTGTGATTGGAAAGTCAAAAAATCCGAGATGCTTTAGAAACAAATCATTACCTCTGAAATATTATTCTCAAAACAAAGATTGGATGACGCAAAGTTTATAACAAGAGGTTTTGTATTCGCTTGATGATGAAATGGGGAAACAAGGACGCAAAATAATATTATTTGTAGACAATGCAGCTTGTCATAAGACATCAGCAGTGTTCCAAAATATTGATCTACAGTTTTTACCAGCAAACACAACATCAATAATACAACCGCTAGATCAGGGTATTATTAACTGTTGTGAGTGTTATTACAGACAAATTTTGCTACGTAAACAAATTTCTGCAGTGGAAAACGATTGCAGATTTTATGGAAAGTTTCAGCATTTTTAATGCCATGCATGTTATACAAAACTCTTGGTGGCTAGTTAAACCGTCAATAATAAATAACTGCTTTAAAAAGGTAATCTTACAATTATTTGTACATAGCTATAAAAACTTTATTCATACATGTGTATATTCTTAAAATTCTAGTCAAAAATGTTTCCTTCTACTGAGCCTACTGAATTGGAACATGAAGTATGTCTTGACGTGGAACAAGAATCAGCTGATTTTGAAAATTACGACCGCTGCGATGATAACATACCATGCTATGGACAACTTACTGATCAAGAAATAATTAATGAAATTTGTCAAGAATTAACATCGGACAATTCTTCTGATGAAGAAAGTAAAGATGTTGTTAAGAATCCTCCTTCCAGTAAAGAAGTTCTGAGTTCTGTTAATATCCTTCGGGATTTTTTACCTCTTATTTACTTTTCGTTATAGTTTACATGTTTTAAGAAGTTATTGTTATAAACATTGTTTCTAATAAATGTTTTCTAATAAATAAAGCAATAAAATTGGGGCAATGTAAAATAATGCATTTTATTTGTATATTAATATATGAACGTTTAATTGGTTCATTGGAGCAACTAAGCGGGTGTCTTCTAATTGAGTTGCTAAATCAATTAACAGAATATCGGGTAAATGACTTTTCGGATAATTGCAGCAAAAACTGAAACATTTTTGAATATCAATTAAGCGAAAACTACTGTACCTACTAGACTCCGGTGACTTCCAATTACAGCTATTTTTTGATTATTAACACATTCAAAAAGTATTGCTGAAAACTGTAATACATATATGTAATATAAAAATTATAATATAATTTTGCTCCATTGATTACAACGATGGTCTACAAATTTGTGGAAGATTGGTTCACTGTATAATTAAATTCCGCACTGAGCGATCATCCCAAAATCGACATTGATTACTACCCCCTATGACGATTAATTCTATTGTATTCTATAAGAGTTTGACTTTTCAAGTTTTGCCGATATGTTTCCATAACCAATGACAAGGGTTATTTTGGATTTGGGAATGTTTGCAGTTTATTCTCATACACTATACAAAAACTCACAAGAAAAACTCTAAAGGCCCATATCTCAATGTCTAGGTGGCTTGAATAAATCTTTGAGAAGTACACAGCAGACATTCATTTATAGCACCAAATAAATATTTCATTCAGTTCTACAAATTTTTAGCGTTTTCAGCTTTGAAAACCAAAACGATTATATAATAATCAATAAATCAGTTTTCAAAATGAAGTTAAATCCAATAATTCTTTTAAAAATGAAATGTTCTCAAATAAATTTTGTTGAAGAGGAAATAAAATCCTACAACCAAAGATTACTTGTTACAAAGAGAAAGTGTTAAAATTATAGATTTTACGAAACGATTTGAAAGCGATTTACATTCTAAAGGATCAGGAATTTCTATATATTTGAAAACTTCGAAACTCTAGAATTATTAATAATTCTAAAATTCTAAAATTCTAAAATCTAAAAATTTTTAAATGTAAAATATTTTAGCCAGTTTTAAGTATTCCTTTGGAAAAGTTTTCCTGTTTTAATGCGTACTCCTAATATTTTGTTATTAGAGAAAAAATGTTAAAAAAGCAGAAAAGATTCACAACTGCAACGTCAATGTTAACAATTACGGGAATAACAGGAAACGTAGCATGGAAGGCATCCAAGTTGTAAGTAGATTGTACCATTGTCAAATACATACTGCCAATACGTATTTATATGTATGTTTCATTTCGTTTTTAAGAGAGTGTATTTGTAATGTAAGATATAGTAATGGCAACAGAAGAAACATTTTTATTATGATTTTATTTTTTTTACTTATGAAAAACCAATGAAGCGGAAGCGGAGAACTTGTTTTCATTGCAGCAGTTTTTATTTATTATACAGTTGGTGAAACATAAGTTAACATTGATGTTACATTTGTTGGTATTCGTTATTCTGTTCATAATACAATTTTTTTTGTTTTCTTAAAATTTTTTTTACTGTGTCATCAGGCACCACTGAGCAATCGATTGTTTTAAAATTTTTTATGCAATTGTTGTCAGTTTTACCCAATTTTTCATTTTATTAACTTCGTTCGATTTTATAAAATTTTATAAGAATTTGCAAACGATACGAAATAAAATTAAATTTAGAACATTTTTGTGACCTACTACTTGAATACAGTTATTCTACAGAAAATTTTGTGGTTGTTCTAATTCTATTAATTTTCTATGATATTTTTATCCTTTAAAAAATTAATATTAACAGAATATGAATAATAAATACAGCATTCACATTGACATAAATTTGCTTTTTGTTTGTTCTTAAAACTCAATTTCTTTTACGTAAAGTTAAATAGGGATTTCAATCAATTTCTATAAAAAGGAAACTTATGTTATTCATATTACATATATACATAATTGGTCTTTACAACACCACTTAAGTTGTGTGCGTTAATTTTTATACATGAGTAGACAGATTTTTGCCAGAAATCTGCTGAGAGAAAGTCACCGAAGAAATAATTTTTCATATTTCGTTTTGTTGAGTATGTCTGGGCTCTGACCCGTGGCATCACATCTAATATGCCTCTTAAATGAGAAAAAACCTAAATCTTTGTCTTATGGAGCAGAAGCCAATGAAGGAATTCTGTCAAAAAGGTGGTTTTTTAACAATGAAACCTAAACTAAGTATTGCAGATAGTAACCGTCAACAAAATCATAGCAGTTATATAGCACCATAATAGAAGTGAAACGAATGGAAATCAAACATAACACCACCTGCCCTGATTATCATGGAGTTGAATCAGAAATCGCTTGGTCCAGACCATACTTCTTTCATACTTTTGCAACACGGCGTCAAACCAATCTCGAAAACTTAAACATAAATGTTCTACAATTGTGAGAAGAAACGAAATTAGATACCAATACTTGAGAAGTGTGTGAAAATATTGGCCAGATATAACTGCACACAAGACATTTGGGACAGTTATAGAAATTATCAGAAAGATCGCTCCGGTATAAACCATACAGCAACGCTGGGATTTTTATCAAATAATTCTTAGATAAAGGTTTAAATGCCTTTATTCGAGCTTTAAATACATTCACAAAAATATAGTACTTTTATATGTACTTTTAATACGTTCACAACACTAGAGTCTATATGTAGTTGTCAATTCTATTTTACAATATTTTTATTTTAACAAGACATGACAACGCATCTGAAGTCCAAATGTAACGAGCATCATTAAATTTCAAGTCTTCTCTTAGTCATTTACCATTCATAAAAACAACAAGTACAGAGTGGTTCACATGCCTATTGAATGAAAAGTTTAATTGTTAGATGCTGCATGGGCTTTATTTTACTTTTTTCAGATAAAATAATAAAACTGAACTATGACCTATACAAAACGCAATGGCAATGCCAGCCTTTCCTTCTTTATTGATTCTGATAGGGACGGAATCTGTCTACAACACTCCAACACTTATTCCATTAGATATATGGATGTACAGACAAAATCCAATATTCCCTCTGGCATTTGCTGGAACTTATCTGATTGATTAAATTATATGCGGGGGATACATTTCTCTTATTGCATATTTCAATAGTTATATACAGGACAAACTCATCTGTATTATTGACGAAAGTAATGATTAATCGGTTACGATGTCAATTCGATGTTTTTGGAGTCAAAATAAGGAAAGGAAATTCACTTTGCAATATTGACTTGTTATGATAGATCGGATAAGAAGACGTTCGACTTAATAGTATCCATTCGGCATTTCCAGATAAAAAAATTGCTTTTCGGTTGCCCCTTTTGAAATATATAATTAGGTCTCCGATCTAAAGGACAAAAACTTCGTCCAAGCATAGAAAAGGTAATAATTTGATTTAGAGTTATTTTCCTAGTATAGCCAAGTATTTTGATTTAAAGAAAGTATCCCGCATGTTACACGAAGATATTATATCATTTCCTAGATGATCTTCAAATAGATATTACAGCAATGATCAATGATTCAGACTCACTTAAAATCATAAAACAATCATTTAAACCATTTAGTAAATGAAATAATGAGCTGATGTAGGAGAAAATAGAAAGCATGTAGTTTTTTATTTAAAGTAAGACTTTTCATATTTATTCATTTTCTCTCTCTTCTCTTTTTTGTATCATACTTTAAGATTTCGCACGTAAGAGAGTTTAAAATGAAATGCATAAAAACATAGTTCTAAAATCAAATATGTTAACTACAAATTAAAGAAAATTTTTTTGTTTGAGCTGCATTTCAAATATTTTTTACGAACGTAATTATTAATCTCTAAATAAATAACGAAATAAAATTTAAATACAAACGTCTATTTAGACAAACTCTCTAGTGCTACCATACTTAGGAATTTATCTTATTGGGTCTACTTAAGGTAGGTAGATGGGTAGAAAAGACTGTCAACCCAAAAAGAAATACCCATTGCAATATCACAGTCGTCAGATCGAAGGACTGAATGGAAGTATTTATGTTTGCTCAAAATTCTTGTATTCGTTGCCTTCGACATGCATTCATTCAACATCAATTTCTACTAATGTTACTTTGTTCACATTCGCTGTTTTTGTTGATTGCCCTTTTGCATACCCTTCTTTATAATGGCATTACATGTCACTTAAATTTACATACTTACATACATAATTGGTCATAACAACCCTCCAGTCAGGATTTACTCTCAGAGTAAATAAAATTGCCATGAAAAGTTTCCCAAAAAATCTGGCGTTCGGAGTCGACTTTAAACTGCGGGTCCCACCACTCATGTATAAAATTAACACACACAACATAAGTGGTGTAAGAAACTTAAATATACATATACAAATACAGAAATAACATCATAGTAGTGTGTTGGCTTATTATGCGTGGAGATGCGGTTCAAAACTTAAATCAGACATCTCAATCACAATGATGTATAAAAAATATCAGTAAAAATTCTGAGAGCAAATGCAATTGCCATGTAAAGTTTCTCAAAAAATCTGCTGTTCTAAGTC
Source organism: Sarcophaga carnaria (assembly GCA_958299815.1). Taxonomy (NCBI): domain Eukaryota; kingdom Metazoa; phylum Arthropoda; class Insecta; order Diptera; family Sarcophagidae; genus Sarcophaga; species Sarcophaga carnaria. The sequence continues at coordinate 68,845,127 of OY283153.1, read as the reverse complement.
AACTTTAAACTGTAGCTTCTGCCACTCTTGGATAAAATTGATACACACAAGATAAGTGAAGAAAAAACCTAGGTCGTAATCCTGATTAAAAGAACGAATTATGTATTTATTATGTATGTATCAAATTGTAATCCTTTCAGACGTTTAATGTAATGTGTTACTGTTGCTTTAACGGTACTAAGCAGATTTTTTGCGATTAATATCGTCATTAAAAGAGTGTTTACTAACATATGTATAAAATTGAATCGTTTGAATCTCTAATTTGTCATCGCTTTCGGAAAAAGAAAAATTTTTGAAAAGTCAAAAGCAGGTTGACGTAGGATGAACGATTTCGTTGTTACAAAAAATTTAAGATTTATCCCTGTGTACGTCGCGAAACACTACATTTCTTATTATTAAACTACACTGATGTTTTAAATATTTTTATGAGAAACTTGACACATGTTTTACTTTGTCCATCACCTGGTAAGGACCAAGTTAGACGATTTACATATAACTTGAGATTCTGAGTTAGTAGCCCAGTGAAATTTTTCAGAATTTTAACCCTTTCGCTATATTGTATCCATATGGATACACTCAACTTTGGAGGCATCTGACAATCTCCAAGTCAAAGAATTGGTTTAGATATGGACTTATAATTGTTTTTTAAGATCTTATGAATCATTTTCAATAAAAACCATTTGAATTTTTACAAAATTGAGAAAAATATATCATTTTTAAAAAACGTTTTTTAATATTTTTTTTTTTTTTTGTGGAGAAAAGGTTTTTTTTATTTTACAAGTAACATATATATGTGACCATAATTTAAAAAAAAACACGTCCAACATAAAGAAAAATGGTTATTTTAACTCTTTGCATCAATAGTTTTTTGTTTCAAACAAAAACAAAGCTGTTCTGATTTTTAAAACATTATATACATATATCCATATGGATACAGACTCAGGTTGTGGTTATAAATGATATACACATAATACAAATACAGTCATTTTACGTTTGATGTTGCTATGATACATACGTTCTTTTTTAGCTCTGATACCATTTAAATTTACAAAAGAAAATATCAGGAAAAATAAAGGACTCTGAAATTGAAAAAATGTTAACCAATTTTGTTGATTCTGATGTTTCTGACTTGGAAGAATCGGAAGAATCTGAAGTTATAAACAATTTATATGATGCTTTCGATAACAATAACAGCTTTTTATTAGAACAACTTCCTAGAGAAGGTCCCTATAAAATCAACATACAAGATATTGATGTTGATAACAATGATGAAGGTGATAGGGTTGTTGATATAGTAGAGAGTAACACAGTTGATGGAACAGTTCAAAAAAGTCCAAAAATTTTTCAAACTCCACAGGTTCCACCTAAAACGGTTGAACAATTTCGTTGGAAAAAAGCTTCCTGGACAAATCTAGAGACTTCTTTTTTTGAACCCTAGCCAAAGAAAAATACAAAATTGCCTGAAGAGTATTGTTTGGAGTACCTTACAGCAGACTTTCTTCAACAAATGGTATTTTCAACAAACCAGGCTTCAATGATTAGAGATGGACAAGCTCTTAATTTAACTACCGAAGAACTTCTGAAATATTTAGTCCTAAAAATAATGATTGGTACTATTGGCTATCTGCGTTTGGAAATGTATTAGACAATCGGTACCGTAATACCGTCATTCCCACAAAACATGTCCATGCAAATATTCCATTTTGTTCGAAATAATTTAAAGTTCACAACAGACCCACCAGGAAGCGATAAACTTTACAAAATTCGCTCTATTATAAATATGTTGAAGTCGCCGTGGTCTAGTAGGTAGTGTGTTGGCTTATTAGAGCCAGGGTTCGAGCCCCAGGCCAGACATCAAAATAAAATACAAAAAGTATTTCTTCGGCGACTTCCTCTCAGCAGATTTCTGGCAAAAACTCTGAGAGTATATAAAATTACCATGAAAAGTTTCTCAAAAAATCTGTCGTTCGCAGTCGACTTTAAAATGTAGGTCCCGCCACTCATGTAAAAAATTAACACACACTACATAAGTGGTGTGAGAAACTAGGTCGTAATCCTGAATGAAGGGTTGTAATGACCAATTATGTATGTATAAATATTTAAAAAAAAATCGTATGCTATTCCAAAAGATGGAAATCTATGAGTGGATGAGATGATGGTTCCTTTTAAATGTAGAACCGCTCTGAGACAGTATATGCCGAAGAAACCCATTAAATGGGCAATGAGGATATTTTGTCTTTGCAGCTCAAAAGGCATAGTTTATGATTTTGAGATATATCAGGGAGAAGGTACAGTATTAACTGGCTCAAAGCTGGGATTTTGCTCTGATATCGTGATTCACCTAGCAAAAACTGTTCCTGAAGAAAAAAATCATAAACTATATTTTGATAATTATTATACTACTCTGAATTTAGTATAATATTTACGTCAAAAAGGAATTTGGGCAACAGGTAATATAAGAGGAAATAGATTTGGGAAAATTGATTTTAAATCTGAGAAGGATTTGGAAAAGAAGGCCGTGGAAGATTTGACTACCGTGTAGAAAGAGCAGTGTAACGTATTTATTTATTAAATTTTATTTTATGCACTCAAGGAGCACTATCAAATAAAAATATCAATAGTTTTAACTAAGTGCAGCTGAACCGCACTATTTGGTTAAATTTTATTGATTGAGTTCTTGAGGGAAAATGTCCCTTCTTTTATACTAAATTTTGGCTGATTTGACAATTCCAAATCAAACCCTTAATTCTAATACAATTTTGGATTGACTTAATACTATAACATATGTTTGTGTGTACATTAAATGTTTAACTATATTATATTGGTTTGTGTGTGTAATAATTATGGGACAAGTGGATGTTATATGACACGCGCCTATTATCCACAATAATTCCCACGGTAAAGTGTAAAGAGAGCTACACACGATCACCAGCAATGCCATACAACAACAACACACATACTACATATTATATGCAAACCAATGCAGTCAGCGGCCTGACAACAAAGTGTCAAATGATCGTTGCATGTGCGCGACGGTCAATAACATTAAGTCAAGTGGTCGCTGCTCATATGCAATTGGATATTCTTTTGTTTATGCATATGAAATGTTGTGCCAGTATTGACAACTGTAAAATCATGCTACACCTCCACCCTTTACAAGAATGTTCATATAACTTTTGTTCTATGGACATTCTTTTACACAACACAGTACAATGATTTTACGTCTATTTCAAATTATATTTTATTAGTGAACTTAAAATGTAAAGTATTTATTTAAATGACTAAGAATGTTTAACATATTAATCTTAATTTAACATAATCCAATCTTAATATTATTTCTTATTTAATTTTAATATTTATTTTGTTTTTAATAAATGTTTAGTGATAAGTTTACTTATGTAGTTAAAAAAAAATCTTATATAAAAAATTATTATTTCACTTTTCTGGCCAGTTTAGTGTTATAATTAAAACTTATTTGTTATATAGCTTAAGTCTATTTTTATGAACTACTTGCTCTTTATTATTTTTCTTATCAACTATAGTTACATTATTTCTTAAATCTATATTTTTAATTTTGTATGGATCTTTATATGATTCCTCTAGTTTATGTCCTGTATTATTCCTAAGTAAAACTAAATCTCCTATGTTAAAATTATAATCTAATATATCCTTATCATAGTTATTCTTCTGTTTGATTTTATTTATTTCTAATAAATGTTTTGCTCTCTTAAGTGCAAGTTCTAATCTAAATTTTGCCTCTTTGGCATAATCGTCTACATTGTATAGTGGAGTAATTGTGTCTACCTCATTGAAATCTTTGAAACTGTTTGGTACCTTGCTAAAAACCAATTCAAAAGGACAATAATTATGTACAGTTGATGGTGTTGTATTAAAACAATATGTGAAATACCTAATCCATTCATCCCAGTCATCTTTTTCTACAGATATGTAAGAACGTACGTATTCATTAAAAGTTCTATGACTTCTTTCTATTGTATCTAAGGTCTGGTGATGATGTGCTGTTGATGTTAGTTTCTCTATTTTCAACAAAGTGCACAATTCGTTTAATATAGAATTCTTATATTCTGTACCCATGTCCGAAATGAACGTCTTCATTGGGCCATAGGTAAGTACAAAATTTTCGAATATCGCTTTTGCGATCGTCTTAGCCGATTTATTTGGTATAGGTATTGTTACCAGGTATTTAGTTAAGTCGCATATTAATGTGATTGCGTACTCATTTCCATGTATTGATCTTGGAAATGGTCCAATTGTGCATACATACACTGTATCAAACGGTTTGTTAGGTGTTTCTGTTATTATCATCGGGCCTTTAACGTGCTTGGTAGTTTTCGTTATTTGACATTTGTGACATGCTTTTACATATTTAGCTATGTCCTTTGTCATATTTTTCCAGTAGTAGTATCTTTTTATTTTCTCTGCGGTTCTATATATGCCGCAATGACCTCCTTCGATAGGGTCATTATGATATTTCAGCATGACTTCTAGAATTTCCTTAGAATTCTTTATATCAAGTATCTTTATTTCATTTAAAAGCGCTATTTTAATTCTATTTAGTACCTTATTGCCCATATTTCTAAATTCATACTTTGAGACAAATTCGAAAATTTTCTCACTAGGTGCTACTTGTAGTTTATTGATATTTAATTTACTGGCCGCTTTCTCGAGCCTAGAGAAAAATTGTCCTAAGTCAAGTTCCTCTTTAGTAAATATATCATTTATATTTATGCTAGCTAATATTGATTTTCCCTTCTTTATGTAGCATTTATTGGGATAAATCTTTAATTTGTAATACTTTCTGACGTCACTATTCTTAATTGGTACATATATTTTGGGCTCATTTAATACATCTGTTTTATTTGCTCTATGCTGATTATTTATCCTACTACTGTCTTTTTGCTTAGTCACCGACCTTGTCGTGACTCTCAACACGCGTGATACCTTTCTATTCATTTCCTTAAAATCTTCTATAGTAATTCGCGATAACGCATCCGCGATATAATTGTCCTTCCCCCTAAGGTATTCAACTGTAAAATCATATTCTTCCAGATCCAGTCTCATTCTCGTTAATTTGGAACTTGGGTTTTTCATTGAGAACAGATAAGAAAGAGGTCTACGGTCAGTACGAACTAAAAAGTGTGTTCCATAGATATATGGCCTGAAATGTGTGATAGCCCAGTGTATGGCAGTTAATTCCTGTTCAATGGTTGATTTATTACTTTCACCCTTTGTAAATGTCTTTGAAGCGTAAGCTATAGGAAGTTGTTTACCCTGATGTTCTTGAGTTAAAACAGCACCGCATGCATGCTTGCTTGCGTCCTTTGTTATACAAAATTCCTTAGTAAAGTCGGGGTACTGAAGCAATGTTGGACTAATTAATGCTTTCTTTAAGTATCTAAATGCAAATTCGCAATCTTCTGTCCATTCAAATGGCACCCCTTTTCTGGACAATCGTGTAAGATGTCTAGAGTATTCGGAAAAATTTTTGATAAACCTTCGGTAATAATTACAAAAAGCGATGAACCTTTTTGCGCTATCCGCGTCCTTGGGTGTCGGATAGTTTTCGATTACCGAGTATTTACTATCATCTGGTAGAATTCCCTTATCAGTACACTTATGTCCAAGGTAGGTTACCTCTCTCATAAAAAATGAACACTTTTCTGGGTTTAGCTTAAGATTGTATTTACGACAGAGATTAAAAACATCCTTCAAATTTGAAAGCATATGCTTTTCTGAGCATCCCAATACGACCAAGTCATCCATATATAGAAATGCTTGATCCGGCTTCAGACCACTGAAAGCAATTGTCATCATTCTTTGGAAGGAATTTGGTGCTATCTTTAAGCCGTAGGGTAGTCTAGTAAATCTGTAGGAACCATTGCTCGTAGAGAATGATGTCAAATCTCTGGAGTTTTTCTCTAATCCTATCTGGTGAAATCCCGACATCAAGTCTAAACAAGAAAAATACTTTGCTCTGCCAAGTTGGTCTAGAATATCATCAATTCTAGGCAATGGGAATTTATCCGATAACAATTTTTTATTTATTTGCCTGTAGTCTATCACAAGTCGCCATCTTTTCTCATCCGAACCTGGAAGTGATTTCTTTGGAACCAATAAAATTGGACTATTGTATTCCGAAAATGATGGTTCAACTATTTTATCATCTATCAGTTTTCTAACCTGTTTGTTAATTTCATCCTTATGCGAATGTGGTATACGATAGTTTTTTATGTATACCGGCTGTTTGTCATTCAATCTCAACTTTTGCTCATAGAAATTGTTAGTAGATATTGTTTCCGTTTCCAAACCAAAAATGTCACTATATTCTTTGCAAATTTTCGTTAGTGTTGGTTTAAATTGTTCTGGGAAGTTTTTCTTTAAAATATCCATAACCTTTGATTGTCTATTTTCATTTTTGTTCAACCTTTGCGTAATTACATTATAGTTAGAGATGTTTTCGGTTTTAATGCTATTCTGTTTGATTGAAATTATACTGTCATTAGTATTTAAAAAACGAATAAAAGCTTTGTTGGATTTAACTAGAATATTTGGTATAAAAACCCTGATTTGGTATCAATATTTCATTTTTAAGATTCTCAAATTTAATTTGTCTTATTACTTCTGACCTTGGTGGTAGTGTTATCTCATTATAATTATTTGTTATTGGTATGTCTATTGTATGTTGCAGATTAGAGGGTCTTAGAACAAGATAGTCATGTTCTTCATTGAAATCCAATAAACAATTATATCTTTTTAAGAAGTCTAAACCAATAATTCCATCACAAGGTATGGGAAAATTGTTCTGAACCACCTGAAAGTAATGTGGTATTAAAAAGTTTTTAAATTTCATTTCCAAGAATATTTTTCCTATGGATTTCAGGTATCCCTGTCCTATACCAGTTATTGTTGTAGTAATGTTTTTATTTATTTGTTGGGGTTTGAAAAAATTATTTTTTACGATTGAAATATCTGCTCCTGTGTCCACCAACAACGTTACTATGTGGTTAGTGTTATTAATTTCCATATGCACAAAAAAACTCAAGTTGAGATTAAGGTTGTATATTTTATTATGTGTTGAGCTTATCTTAGGGGGTTGTCGGAGTTTTCCGAACCGTTTTCGTATGAGTCAGTTGCTCTTACGTAGTTTCCATTTCTACGTCTATTGTTGAAACCTTGCCTATTTCTGTTATTTCCTGGTCTTTGTGGAGGTCTAAAATTGTTATTAATGTTGTTATTGGGAAAATTATTATATTTTCTTCGATACTGATTATTATTTCCTCTGTCAATAGGTCGATTATATTTCCTACCCAAATATAGCAACGCATTTTGCTGGCCAGTTGCTTCTGTGCAACTGTTAACAAATTTAGTAATTGCCTCATTCATGTTGTTGAATTGGCCTGCCTCCATAATAAGTTTTACCCTATCTATGGTACAATTTTTCGTTAATGCCTTAACGGCAACTTGCGTTGAATACTTGTTTGCTAATTCACATGACAAACCGTCTGATATATATGCGCTTTCCAATGATTTTGTTAAGTTTTCTATTTCACTGCAGTAATTGTTTGCAGTTTTATTATTTTGTCTAGTATTCATAATTTTAGCTGTCAGTACTTCTACCGACTCGCCCTTGACCGTAGCGCGCAATTTACTGATTATTTCCAATATTGTACCTTCATTTTCAATCAGATTCCTAGCGGTTCCTTTTAATTTAGTCTTTATTAAAGACACTGCTATCGCTTCATTGTCACCTTTAATTGTATTCAGCAATTGCAAGGAGTCTATAAATGCTCTCAGGTTTTCTGACCTGCCATCAAAGTCGATTACGAGCTTTGATGCTGTGTTTAGAAATTCTACTATTGTCTGGGTCATGTTTGTTGAAATTATTTCAGGTTTTGTTTCCTGATTATACAATAGAACCAATGTTTCGTTAGATTTTTGGTCTGTCGTTAGTTTATAAGATACTTCCTCATGGAATGTAGTTGGTAACTTTTTTTTTGATAAAATGCTTATTAGCCTACTCCTTACATCAGAAAAGAAACATTCGGCTGCTGCTTTGTGGGCTGTTGTAAGCTTACTGAAATTTACATTAACAACTACTCTGATTCTTTCGAATCTGTCAAACAAAGTCCTCAGATGCTTTACTACCGTTTCGTCCTTTATATTTCTTTCTAAATTTAAACATTTATATGATTTGTCAAAATCGTCTTTTAACAGTCTTAACCTTTTAATTATTTCCTGCCAGTCCATTTAGATCTTGTCCAATTCATTGGCTCTACTTGAATATCTCTTTCTAAGTCTTCTAGTATGCATACTGTATACCTTTAATACAAAATTCAATCCTAACAAAATTGTTACTATAATCAAACAAATTTCAATCTTATCTAAGTTTATTTTATTTTGAAGTACTTCTACCTCATTTATAACATTGGCCGTTGGCCTATCTAACTTAGTTTGTGTCTTGCACATATTCAAAGAAAAAGGAAGAGAAAAGAAATTATTAAATTTTAAAATGTCTTAACATCCTAATTGTTTCTTCCTATGTATTATTAAAAATTTTTCCTTATTAATAATTTAATGTATACTAACTTATTGATAAAAATCTAAATATATGTAAGTATTATTGACAAATCTTATATTAAAAGTCCATGTATATGATTTCTAATTGTAATATTATATTGTTTCACTTGGAAATCATAAATATTGTAGTTAAAAAAAATGTTCGTAGCAAGTTTCGACTTAAAATTTTTTTTTTTTGATATTAATTTTGCCTCGAGCGGTTAACGCTTATAGGCCCTGCCAGTGCAACCCTTGAGGAGCACGTTGGTTTAAATAAAAAATTTTTTTATTATTATTTTTGTTCTGCAGCGGCGGTAGAGATTCTGTTCGACCTTAAACCACATGCGGGTTGTCTTCTTCATGTTTTTGTTCTTTTTGGTCCTTGATTCTTGAGGTCCTTGGTGCCTCTTGGCCAGGCGGTACTTCCTTCAACGGATCCTTGGCTGTCCGTCAGGATAAGCAAAATTTATTTTAGGTGCTTTTGAGCACACCAGTTGTTGTTATATATTTTTTTTTTTCGGGTCCTTGGGTGCTTTAAATTTTAGTACACCAAGGTCCAGGCAGGATTGACTTGCTTTTTGGTGCTTGATAAATTAGCACTCCAGGATTGGCAGGATCACTGTTATATTCTAGGTGCTAATAACTGGAGCACTTCTAGAATAGTGGCAGGATCGCCATGTAACGTATTTATTTATTAAATTTTATTTTGTGCACTCAAGGAGCACTATCAAATAAAAATATCAATAGTTTTAACTAAGTGCAGCTGAACCGCACTATTTGGTTAAATTTTATTGATTGAGTTCTTGAGGGAAAATGTCCCTTCTTTTATACTAAATTTTGGCTGATTTGACAATTCCAAATCAAACCCTTAATTCTAATACAATTTTGGATTGACTTAATACTATAACATATGTTTGTGTGTACATTAAATGTTTAACTATATTATATTGGTTTGTGTGTGTAATAATTATGGGACAAGTGGATGTTATATGACACGCGCCTATTATCCACAATAATTCCCACGGTAAAGTGTAAAGAGAGCTACACACGATCACCAGCAATGCCATACAACAACAACACACATACTACATATTATATGCAAACCAATGCAGTCAGCGGCCTGACAACAAAGTGTCAAATGATCGTTGCATGTGCGCGACGGTCAATAACATTAAGTCAAGTGGTCGCTGCTCATATGCAATTGGATATTCTTTTGTTTATGCATATGAAATGTTGTGCCAGTATTGACAACTGTAAAATCATGCTACAGCAGACAATATTTTTCTTCTCAAATGGCTTGATGGGGCAATTGTGTAACTCTTGTCATCAATCCATGGCAATGAACCCGAAAATAAAATGTCCCGATTTTCTTCTGAAAAAATAAAAACTTTGGAATAACACAACCAATCATTGTATCAGAGTACAATATCAATATGGGAGGAGTAGATAAAATGGATTTCCTCCTTTCTTTAATTATAATTTCGATAAGATCTAAGAAGTGGACTCTTAAGATTTTTGACCACTTCATTGATTTAGCAGTATACAACTTGTGGTTAGAGTACCAAATGGATCACAAAAACAATAACCCGAAAAATAAGTATATGGACTTATTGAGCTTTCGTAATGATATTGCGAATGAGCTTTTAGCTCGGTCCAAGCAACAGGCATGTTCCTGTAAAAGAGGACGCCCAACGTCATGCATAAATGAGTATATTCCAATTAGTCCAACGACCTCCGACAAGAAACGTAATACAACACCCTACACTTCTCTTCGATATGATGGAAATCAGCATTGGCCGGAACATACGACAGACAAAGGAAGATGCAAAGTCAAAGGATGTAAGGGTCAAACTAGGTACAAGTGCTCAAATGCAATGTTTTCCTGTGCATTCCTAATGGATCGAGAAATTGCTTCAAGGAATTTCATTATATATCAAATGAATAAATTATTGGTAAGATATTATTTTTTTCTTTTAGATTATTTTCATGTAAAACAAATTTTATTTTTGTCTTTATTTATTGTAATTATATGAATTTTAGGTTTATAATTTTTAGTTTGTTTATTTAAATATTTGCAGTGTTTTCTTTTATTGTAAAATAATGTATTTTATGCATACCTGTTAAATTTCGACTACGATTAGTAATCAATTACATTACATTTTAAAAAGAATCTTAATGATTATATAATTCTATGAACAATTTTTCGAATTACTAATTGATTACGATTACCCAAGAATCAAAAAATAATCAGGATTACTGACGATTAGTCTAATAATCAAAAAGAATCAAAAGTAGTCTAAAAAATAATAAAATTGTTTTAAATAATTATTTTTGAATATTTCCAAATATTCAAAAGTAATCCAAAAGTAATCAAATTGTTTTCAATAATTCTTTTTGATTATTTTCAAATCTTCAAAAAGAATTCAAAGTAATTATTGAAAATAAATTGATTACTTTTGGATTACTTTTGATTCTTTTTGATTATTAGACTAATCGCCAGTAATCCTGATTATTTTTTGATTATTTTGGAATCGTAATCAATTATTAACTATTTTAACCAAAAATAATCGTAATTGTAATCATTATTTCACCATTCAAAAAAAAGTAATCAAATTACTAATCATTACGATTACTAATCATTACTTAACAGGTATGATTTTATGTATTAAAACTACTGAAATAAATAAAAGCTCAAATATAAAAAACATAATATACTAGCATTTTTCTTTACCATAACCGAAATATGTATCCATATGGATACAGTGCAAAAACACATTTAGGGTAATTTTTTTTTTTAAATCGAGTATTGATTGTTGTTGTTAGGGCCAATTATAGCCAAAATTCAAAAAATTGGATTTTTTTAGCAACCGAGTAAAAACTTGTAGCGAAAGGGTTAATGAACTGCATTTCTTTATTTATTGCATTATATTATATCTAATTACTTGGTCATTTCTATTTTCAATTATGTTTAAATTCATTTAAATTTTTGTATGTATAAATGATTTAAAGTATACATACTTTCCCTTAAACATTGTATTATTTTAGCAAAATAAAAACTTAGAGTGGGTGCCCTGGTAGTCTAGTGGGTAGTGTGCTAGACTATTAGCGTGAGGGTCGTGGGTTCGATTCCCACCAGAGACTCTGGTCTGTGACACTACACCGAGCAAATAGTCAAGTTACTTCGCTCGTATATAATTAGGATATAATTTGTAATTGTATTGTAATTAATAAATAAATAAATAAAAACTTAGAGTTTTATATAATCCAAAAAATTTAAATTGTGCATTAAACATGTCTCAAATATTGAATTAAATTTAAGACAACAACGGACGTTGCGTAATAATGGAATACACAAATTGATTTATATTACTCTCTTATTTTTTTCACTTCCATTGCAGTATTAAAAACTGTACTACTTTAGAGTCAAGCTAAATGGTGGCATGTCTATCCGAGTGCCCATAAATAAGGCACTTTTTGTACCTCTTTTTTTGTGGTTTGTCTGCATCCATCCATTTGTTCTATCTTCAATTCTGGTACTTTAGGTTTAAAAGCTTCTCTGTTAAGACAGCAACGAAGAACATGTTATGGTTAATTCTGTACAGCTTTCGACTCAAGCCAAAGTTAATTGTTGGAGTACCTGTAAATGGCACAAGTTAATTACTTCTTTGTTTCTCTGTTCTGTATGTATTCATTTAGTAGAGATATCTGTTCATCTTCCTCTCTAGTATTACATATTCTTTTTTTAAATATAATCATTAAAATAATATCAATTCCCTAATTGGGTTTTCAAACTCCCCTTCTGGTCTAATACGCTTCCATTTCCTATTCTTCCATCTTTTATGTTTGTTTTTCTAAACACTTGATCTACTATGCCATCCCATGTGTTGGGGTATGCTTTCATTTTGTTCTGTAATAAAATGTCAATGTTGATTAGGCGTAAAAAATTGTGTTAAACATACCCAGAGATGCTGCTCATAATAATATTGGCGTGTTAAGTGTGTGGCATCTTATATTTACTCACACCTAATGCTGACATCTCTGGCGCTCATGCAGCTAATTCAGCTTTTTAGCTGCAATAAAAAGTATTATTAAACAACAAAAGATTCTAATACAAAGGGTTCAGTTTGCTTACTTTTATTTCTGGAGAGCTGGAAAAATTAGTTGGCAATTTGTACTCATTTTATTTACAAATAAATGTGTGTATATAAACTTTTAAGTTGTTTTTGTTGTTGTTCGTATAATTCTTTAAGCATTCAACACCATTTTTTCATACCATATTGTTTGATACCCTCGTAAATTCGTTTATTATTCCTGCAGAAAACTAACGTTAAGTGTCTTAAAGTCATCACTTTTATCGTCTAATTTGATGCTTTAGGTTTAGGTCTTAGGTTTAGGTCTGAGTGGTAGCTCTGATTTCACAAAGCTCACATGAGCACGCATAGCGGCCCGTTGTGATGCCAGGGGTGAAATCGTTCAAATGTTCATCATATCTTCTCTGGGTGGACCATATCCGAAATATCAAATATTTCATGGCTCTGACGCATAGGTCGGGATGAAATCGATGGATAACAACTGCTGTGGTTTGGGATTATTCCCCTACACCCGCTCATTGACAGAACGACTTGTTGTAAGAGAACTTAGGCAGAGTAAAGCTGAAAACGGAGTTTAAATTCGGAAGCAGGCCTTGGGAAACTGAATTGACGCTCCAAACCGCATGTAAATCTTTGAATGGCATCCTCATTCCTGTGTTTATTTCACCTCTTCAATATTCGGTGCTTAAAACTTAGATTTCTTAAGCTAATTTTAACGTGCTAGTTCTCCACAGCCCAAAATGATTGGTCCTCAATAAAAAATATTGTCTATACAGGTACGCTCTTTAACATAGGATCACACGTCTCGTCTCGCAGTAAATCATTTCTGGTTTTGAAAGGGTTAAAAAACAAAAAAACATATTTTTGAATTCTATTCACGTACATAATTGGTCATTAAAATCCTTCAGTGAGAATTGCAACATGACATCATTTATGTTATGTGTGTTAATTTTTTCCATAAGTGACGGGCCCTACAATTTAACGTTGGTTTCGAACGACAGTTTGTTTTAGAAACTTTTCTTGGCAATTTTTATTTACTCTCATAGTTTTTGGCAAATCTCTGCTGAGAGAAGGTCGGCGAAGAAATATTTCTTCATGTTTCGTTTCAAATAAAAAATAAAATTTCAAAAAGGGCTCAAAAATTTCAAAAAATTCATAATTCTGGCTTATGTATCATTTGTGATAACGACTTTCATAAGGGTTCTGTGGTGTTGCGTATATACATTTTTAAAGATTTTGTGAAGTTTTTGATGTGAATGGTACATTATTTACGGTAGTTGAGAAGGAATTGAAAGTTAAGTGTTGGATGAAAGTTTCTGTTCTTGATGTTCCTGCTGCTGGACTCTGAAGAAGAAGAAAACAGTAGCTCTTTTTATGAACTGACGAAAGTATTGGCAGAAACAAACATGGTAATCTGCTGTTGATCATCAAATATGTACTACTCGGAGCAGGGAATCGTTGTAGTTAGTAATTTGGGCCGTAGTTATTTTCTGAAATGTTGTAGAGTCGTTCTTAATGCTTTGTTCATATTTTACTCACTTGGAAGACAAATATTTGAAAAAAAGTGTTTTACCCAATGTTTTATTTCATAGATATTGCAGAAGGGCAACATTTTGGTTAACAATGAACGTCGGAGGTAACAGAAACATTCGCTTTGATAATGTGTCTTTTCAAAAAATAAGTCTTTCAGATTTTATCGCTGTAGATGAGTAACTTATTGAATTTCATGGTGGTTATAAATTTCGTTGCTCACCGAAATTGAGTTGGCAGTTTTAAACTCAAGTACATGTTACGTGTGTAGCAAGTGCTTACAGCCGTATTTCGGGAGTATTGTTATTGATATAGTCGATGTTCTAAGGGCATAATATTGCTATGGGAAACTTTTTTACGTCATATGGCATTGTCAAGAAATGTTTATATCGAACTATAACAATAATTGATGCCATAAGGTTTCAACCTGTCCACAATTGAGAGAACGTTTAATTTAAGACATAATTCGTAGACAAGGAGGAGTGTAAGATGTCAAATACACCCAAACCTGTTTTTAAACGGTTTTTTTTTACGCGAATTTGAAATAACACGGTTTTTTTTAACAAATTTACCATTTTTTTTGTTCGCTCCTTTTTACACGGATAAAATCGTTTAATAAAATAAAAACTCTGTGTATACTATTCAACTAAATCTGTGCGTTTTTATAAAGTTATTCAATTTTATAGGCATATGTAGGCTGCTGCATCAATCCTATGTATATTTTTTCAGTTTGTTTATACACTTACATACATACATAATATTTGACTTTTTTTACGCGTTTTTTTTTTACACGGTAACCACTGGAACGTATCTACCGTGTAAAAAAAGGTTTGGGTGTACTTACCATTTCGAAAAATTTTAAACCAAGCAGACATGAAATGTTTGATTTTTACGTAAAAACAGTGCTGCAATATACTTCACGCCAAAAATATTGGCGTAGGTTTCATAAAAGTGATAATAGAACGTAATAATATAAAATAGTTTTATTAAAATGGATTAAAATAAATAAAAATATTTACATTTTTTAACAAAAATTTATCAATAACACTATGCGACAAAATAAAGAAAATGAAATACACCCAGCTAATGACATAGTGTAGGTTGTGAGTTTTGTTGAGTAGAACTCAAAAATATTTTTATATTTCTTGAACCCTCCAAAATTGTTTTATTTGACAAAAACTGTTTTGTTTTTTTTTACTTTACGCACAAATTTATTGATTACACAAACATTTCTAAACCGATCTCCAAAATTTAAACCTTTTTAGAAAGGAGAGCGATGAATCTTTAAAACGATATACATACATACATTATTTGACTTAATATGCTATGAGGTTTGATAAGGTAAACCTGACAAATGTGATTTTTTCATATTTTTCAATCTTGTCAGTTCATAGGAGCAAACTTTAATTAAATAATTTAAAATAAGTTCTGAAAGTGCGTTATCTTGTGAAGAGATTGACACTTCGTTAGATAAAATCGTACAAAAACTACCGTAGTTATTATTTAAAGAGTTGTGTTATATTTTTCACATATATTTTTTCAAATGAACTTTCAGTTAAAAAATTTTCAGAATATTTGATGGATCTTGATTGTTTATTGGAAAATGTGTAAATTTCATGTGTGAGCCACCACCAGAAGTTGGCCAATGTTTACATAAAGCGAAATAAAAATATTTGTAAAAACCCAAATATTGGCCAAACGTGAAATTCACACGTTTTGTCCTAAACAATGAAGATGACATACATACATATATAGAAAATACAACTCGATTTTCATATTATTTAAATAATAAATAATATAATTTTTTCCAATTTTATCAAACGCAGTGTCAATCTCTCCACAAGATAATGCACTTTCAGAATGTTATCACTTATTTTATGTCTTTTAATTAAATTTTGCAATTAAGAATAGCTAAACTTGAAAACATGAGGAAAAAAATCTTATTTTCCAAGTTTACCCGATTAAAACTCATAACATGTAAATTTAAACCATACGTGTACGTATACCATTTTTAAGGCTCATCTTTTCCTTTTTAAAAAACATTGGATTTTGGAATAGGTTAAAAAATATTTGGGTAATAAAATTTGTCAAATTAAACAAGTTTGGAGGGATCGAGAAATAAAAAGAAAATATTTTTGAATTCAACTCAACAAAACTCACAAACTACACTATGTCATTAGGTGGGTGTATTTTGACTGTCGCACTATGTGGCATTTACCCTGAAAAGCTGACCAAAAAGGCAAACATGAATTTAAAGAAATTTAAGAAACTGAGTATGTAGTTCGATAGACAACAATTCTGCATTATATAGTGAATTTTCACGACTTTAAGTTGAGATTTGTAGATTTGAGACGATGTCAAAATCAGGCAAGTGAAGAAAATGAAATGCGTTTTTGGTGTTTTTTTGAAATTTTAATAGGTTTATATGATATTTTTTGTACCTAAACGAAAAGAGGTTTTATATTGATTTTTTTATTTGAAAGGTATGAGCAACTGCTACTTTCAGATTTTATATATATATATATATCTCATATATTAATATAAAAATTATTCGTTCAAAATTTAAAAATAATGAAAATTTAACATTTATTTTATCCTTCCTAAAAAAGATAAGGATTTGAAAGGTGAAAGCAGTTTTTAATAGTTTAATGTTATATACCACAAGAAAACACGAACTCTCTACATTCGGGAACAAAAAAAGTTTGCGCAAATTTGCACAATTATTTTTGGCGATTTTTTGAAAATTTTACTTTTTTTAAAAATTAAGAAAAATTAGACGCAGTGTAATAAAGCCATAGGCAATAAAGCCATATGGCCTTATTTCTAAATAGAATGAGAAATAAAACTATATGGATTCAGTAGAAGCGATAGCAATCGAGATGTCTTGAATAGGTTAGTTTTAAGCAGTGACCCTTTTACAAGCTACAGTACACAAAAATCGCGAAGGAATAGAAAAGCATTTTCATCAGATACTACTAAATTACTCCTTCTTGACATTGATGATGAAAATGATAACGATTGTAGTTAGTTTCACTTTTTAAGTATTTTTAAGTTAAGTATTAAATAATGTAAAATAAATATTATGAATAAATATTAATTATCATAGAACTTTAAAAACTTAATTACATATGTATATTGACTATTATAACAATATGAGATGTATGTTTGATTTTCTTTATGTATCGTATGTGGTACTAAGGGGGGCACTTACGATCCGACCATAATAAAATCAGGTAAAATGATTCACATTCATATTAAACATGTTCATGTCGAATTTCATCGAGGTAATAAAATTTTTAAGCCAATTATAATTGCTAAACATATTTTCTTAAGGGGTCGTATTTTGGACCCCGGGGCAATTATGGACCGACTATAACAAAATTTGGTAATATGATTTAGATTTACAAAATACACGTTCATACCGATTTTCATCACGATACCGATGTTTTTAAGCCATTTATAAGCGCAAACGTAAATTTTTAAAGGGGACTTTATATGGGGCTAGGGTCAAATGTGATCCGATTTTCACCAAACTTTACATAATTACCATAATTATGTGTAAGTAAGTGCAATTTCGAGGGGATTTTGTATGGGGGCTGGCGAAATCACGGACCGATTTCAACCAAAATCAGTTGGGTTCATCCTTGGGCCTAATTATCACTAAACTATCAAAAAATTTAAGCCATTAACTCATAAAACACTTCTATTAATTCTGGCCACACATAATGTGTCACACAGTGTAATTACAACAATTTCATGCACTATGTATCGAAGGTGATATAAAGCTAGAATTATGTAGTTTTTTATTTAATAAATTGCAATAAAATACCCACACTCTCATAATTGGCTTAATCGAATAATAATGTCACATTTTCCAATAACAATTTTGGTTCATTATTTTGCCGAAGTACTATCTAAAACATGTTTAAGAGAGTTCACATAATTCTACTACTATTGCGTTAATGATTAAAAATATTGTATATACAAATATATGTATTTTCGAGGTATATAATTTGCCAATTCACACGATCTTGTATTGTGTATGTTGTATTGAACACATTTTTTGTTTGTGAACACCCAGTTTTATACTATATTGTGTATTTCGTATTACAAATGCCAAAAAGCAATAAGAAGAAGAATATCAGTATTCAGAAATTGGTTTTCAAGCAACAAAATTAAAAATATTACGGAAAAAGTAAATTAATTAATTATCTGTGCGAATAATATTCTTTTGAGATGTAAATGGTTGGCTCAAGTCATATAGAAATAATTTGAATTTTTGTTGTTCTTCTTAATTTTTAGCATTTACATAAACAGTTAGCACGAACCCATAACAACTTTTTAAAAACATATGAACAAAGGTAAGTATTAGATTTGTATGTGAAAACTATCAACAACAAGCATACACTATTGTATTCTCGTCAAACTATACACTCAATACAATGACACACGAGGTCTTCTGAATTGACCAAATATAATATATGGCTGAAAAAGCCCATATTCTGATCAGAAATGTTGCCCAATAACAAAGTTTTTCTGTAAACAACTGCACAAAAATTGTGTTAATTACATACATTTTTAAATTTATATCCAAAATATTTTGGAAAAATTATGAAATGAAAATTTTTGAATAAAATTACTTTAAAAATATTTTCATAGCATACATATACATACAACCCTTAAAATTGGTAGCATTTGTAAGCATAAAACAAACAATAACTACACATGGAAATGGTGGTTGAGAATAGTTGAAAGAGCAGCAAAAATAACCTCAGGAAACAATTAAAATCATCAAAATATGATTATTCATATTAGGGTGGCACATAAATTTTTCCTCACATTAATAAAATAGTAGAATAAATAGAAGAAAATTCTAGAAAGAATTTTTAATCCTCTAATGAATACATTTACTTTGTTTTATAAAATTTATTCTGTAGAAGTTATTTTTAAAGTTTCTAAATGTATTTATATGTGATGGTATTTAGAGAAATTAAAACGAAATAGATAATGTAAGTATATTACTAATGAACCAACAACAAAACAAATAATTTGCTAAAAACACTACATTTGAACATATGTGGCAAAATGTAACCTCCACAAAGTATTTATTTTTAGACAACTGTGCATAATTGTTTAAAAATTATTTTTTTATTTAATAACGTAGTACATATCTACAATGCTGTTTTGTCGTAGTAAATACACCTCCGGGAGTATGCTTTTAAATACTCGTATGCATTCAAATGCATTATTAAATACCCACACAGGAATTGTGGTAAATACTTGTTCTAATTTGATGTTTAAAATTTCATAAAATATTAAACACGTGAGAATGGTTATGTTTTCACACACACAAAAACAATTTATAATATTTTGTAAAAAATTTTACAAAATTTTATTTATAAACCTCAAGCATGAGTACTTTGAAATTGCAATAAAAAAATTTTTGGTACCAGCAAATAAGCAAATATCTAAACAGAACGCAGTATTAAAGAAAAGGTCAAATCACAATTGCACAATCGCAAAGGTATAAACAAACCGTTTTCACACGGGTCAGACAGTACAGTAATTAAAATACAAATTACTAAATAACCAACCTTTAGTTCTCTCATGTCTTGTAAATAACCATACATTTATATAAGTAGTCATGTTAAAGTTATCACAGCCATAATGCACTTCGCTTTCCTTTCATTAGTAGGATTTACCTTTTTTGAGCTTTTCACTCCGTCTCCCTATATTCAGGATATTTGTTTAAGTTAACTGCAATTATTGTTGTAACTGCTTCAATGGTAAATATATTAATCAACATCAAATCAATAATAAAAGTTTAATATTCCTCTCAGCAGATTTCTGGTAAAAACTCTGAAAGAAAATGAAATTGCCATGAAAAGTTTCTCAAAAATCTGTCGTTCGGAGTAGACTTTAAACTGTAGGTCCCGCCACTCATTTATAAAAATTAACGCACACAACATAAGTGGAGAGAGAAACTAGGTAGAAAGGGTTGTAATGACCAATTATGTATGTATGTGGTAGTCTAGTGGCTAGCGTGAGGGTCGTTGGTTCGATTCCCACCAGAGACTCTGGTCTGTGAAACTACACCGAGCACATGGTCAAAGTTACTCAGCTCGTATATAATTAAATATAACTTGTAATTGTATTGTAATTAATAAATAAATAAATAAAATAAAAATAATATACGTTAATTAGTTAAAATTCAAAAGATATGCTCAGTTTTCATTGCATGGAAAACATACGACTAAGTACACTGAAGAATACAGATACTTCTACATTTAATTGCAATAAATACCTTAACCACGCTACTCATCTTGTAACTTTTATCCGGCAGCAGAATCGATTTAACGGAGTATTCTCAGCAGACGTAAAAGAGCTTATTTCAGAAAAAAGTAGCAACATAAATCGACTTAAAGGAATTCTCAAATGACAGTGTCTCTAACAATATACTTGGAAGGTCTGAACTCCACAATGGAAGCAAATTATTCACTGTAGCGCCGTACTAAAAAGCTTAAAAAACTGTTTTATTTAAACCACCTTTACTTTCACTGATGGTTGGTATTTTTTTTTATTTTTCTTAAACTGTTTATAGTCAATTTCTCGATAATATGAACAGGCTTGTGATGAATTATTCACTATAACCCGAGTGCTATCTATGTGTAATCGACAAACTGATTGACAAATTAAAAAAAAAGTTAAGTGATAAAAGTTTTCGGCATATTGCTATATTTCCTTACTTATAGAAGGTCTTTGAAAAATTAGTTTATATGCAAATTAGTAGTTATTTATATACTAACTCGTTAATGACGAAAAGGCAAACCGGTTTTAGGCCATGGCACAGCTGCCTTAGTGCGTTGGTTGATGTAACCGAGGTAATTAGGTGTCAAATTGACAAACGTCATACTATGCCTTTTATTGTGCCACTGGATCATTCTAAGGCATTTGGCACTGTCCGCCATTCTATCTTGGAACTTGAACTGAAATATATGTGCAATATTTCCTCTATTCTTGGCCCATTGTTGTACTAGATTTATGCTAATAACCTACCGTTGCAAGTAAAACATTGCCAAATACACATGTATGCTGATGACGTGCAGCTATACATAAGTTGTAGTGCTAGTGATGCCCCCTACTGCATACGTTTGATAAACCAGGATTTGGATCAAATTTATTTATAGGCATCTGCAAATGGTCTAAGTATAAACCCCAACAATGACGTTCCTGATAGGAGCATCTGAAAATTTGATCGCATATCTACCACCAATTCAAATTAATGGATCAAATATAGACTTTGTTAGAAGAGCTAAGAATCTTGGCGTAACACCAAATAGGGAATTAAATTGGTCGGATTACTTCAAAATGAACTGCGGTAAAACTTTTGCAATGCTTCGAAATCTCTGGATGTCACAGTATTTTACACCAATTAATATTCGAATGCTATTGGCGAACACATATTTACTACCGACTCTTATGTACGGATGTGAGCTGTTTGCTATCTGCGATACAGTTAGTAGACGAAGACTTAACGCAACTTACAATGCTATAGCACGATATATTTTTGGCATTAGGAGAAATAGGAGCATATCGCATCTCGCCCGACTAATTTATAATGTCACATTTGACAATTTAATGAATTGCCGGACTCTGCTGTTCCTGCACAAATTAATATATAGGCGACAGCAACCTTATTTATATGAGAGATTAGTATTTTCTAGGTCGAATAAAGGGAACAAGACAAATTCTATGAAATATAACAGGGCCATCTCTCAACGACACTTTTTCATTCATTCCATCCGTCTCTGGAGCCAACTTCCCCCTCAAATAGAAATGATCAATAATGCAACCCATTTAAAAAATGCCATTTTCAAGCATTTTGCATAGATAATTTTCCCTAACTTTGTAAATGTTATTTTTGTTTTTTCCCCTTAGTCTTATTATAACTGTGATATTCTTTTTTTTAACATTATTGTGATAATAATGTTTCTTTTTCCATTTCCTTACTTAATTTTACGTTTTATTTTCTTAAATTTTAAGTTTATTTTCTTTTTAAATTAATTTTTTTATTAAATTGTTAAATTAGTTAAAATAAATTACTCAAAATTAATGTTAATAACAATTGCTAAGCAATACTGTAATATAAGATTTACTCTTGTTGTATTGTTTTGAACAAATAAATAAATAATATTTATAAATTTAGAGATAAATCTTACATTAAGAAGAAACTAATAATTTTTAAAACCTTAATACAAACTCATTTAATCAGTTTTTTAATGAACTGAAATCACTTCAGAGATCTCGGATTAAACCTTTTATAATAGACTGCAGCTTCTACTGTATGTACATATAAAAATCCTTCTACTAAATGTGCATATAAAAATCCTTATATAATATTAGTCTATTTTCCAGAACATTATGATTATGTAAGATTCTAAAATTGTTCATATTTTTTATTTAATTTATTATCACATCTGATTTTAAAAATCAAGCGTTCTGCGAATTGTGAGTGTATTGTATCGCAATCTAATAAGGTAAGTAATTATGTTTGGGTAAATGCAATTTAATTAAAGACCATCGTTTGTACCTTTCGATTATTGCCAATAGCGACAAACTGCCTTTTATTTGCCTCTTATGCGTCTTTTACTAGAAAAATTCGATCCATTTTTTTGCTGCATAGACAACTACTAAGTATTGTATGGCTCAAGTAATTATGGAGTGGAATGAAAAATGAATTGAAACTATTGCCGCTTCAAACGTAAATAACTTACACCCTAAAAAATGCAAGGAGTGCAAAGTTTAAAATAAACGACTGTCCTAACTTGTGTTGTAATGACCCCAACTACAACTGCTGCGTTTATGTTGTTTCTGCTATCAATTGAATGTAAATTTACAAACGAAATAACCGCAATACGGCGTACAATAACATGGGTACTATAGCGAATGCAATTGTTAAGTATTATTCTAATAATAGTTTCTGTCATATTTGTAACACTTGCAGTGGTATTCAGAATGTATTTGAACATATTAAACATATAATGATAAATCAGTTAAATTCAGTTATGTAAACTATTCCAACAAATTACCATTTATTCGCATATAAATTATCCAAAATAAAAAAATTTAGATTTAAAAAGTTTTTTTAAACTTGTGTTAAAATTTTCGATCTCTTTGAATAGAGAAGATAAACAAAATAACACCACCTCACTTTATGGAATTTTCTGCGAATGTTCAAAAAAATCTGTTAATAAGAAGAAAATATTTAACGCTTTCCCTGTCCATATTTTAAAAATCAATGTGACTTTATGATAAGAAAAATTTTAATAGATTGCAGGGAATGCAATTGTAAAGTAAACCGTCTGTTCAGTCCAGCTATATTAAACCAAACTCTCCAAGTAGTGATAGTTCGGCAACGTTGTGCTATGCGGTATAGCTGGGACACTGCTTTTGTTTGACCTCTCATGCCAAATCATAATAGCAATGAAAAATCAAAAGAAGGGAAACATAACAATCTACTCAATATGGCGGGAAATGTTATAATAATCGAGATTGGACGACCAAGGGCCTCTATCCAAGGGATTGATGTCTTCGACGTATATTAGGAAAATGTAAGAGATAAAATGGATAGGATGGAGATGTTGTAGAATAGCAAACTGTGACTACTGTCACCTACAGCTAATTTGAAATAAGTTTTCATAATTGAAAAGAAGTTGCCACAGCTTTACTCTCAAGTCAACTTAGAGAGCGATAGGCTTGCCATATTCCGTATAAGGCAAAATATTCTTATATTACTCTAATTTGCGGGTAAGGGTAAGGTAAGGGTAAGGTAAGGGTAAGGCCGAGAAATACGAGCTCCTATATAGAACATATATTACCTGCCTTGACCATATAATTTTTATGTGCTAGATAATTGAAAGATAAAATGGGATTTAAATGAACAGATGGTAAGTTCAGGGTAACAACAGTAAGAGGTATGTGTTACAGAAACTTCGCTGCAAAAGTAAAATGCCGGACAGTAGCCCGAGATTCCAACATAATACGGTGTTCAGATATGAACCTTTATTGAGTAAATCGCAATAAACGCCATTATTGAGCTCAATATTTCATATAAAGTTTCAATTAATAATTGCGCAATAAATACGCAAATTGTTATAATATTGAGTAAAACTTAAAATGCAGCACTCTCATAAGTATGTTCAGTGAGAACGTTACAACTTTTGTGAACAAATTCTGTTGATATTTAAAAATAGAAGTATCAACAACTTCAAATAAAAAGACGATGGAAGGTAAGTTTATTTATATTAACACTAAATCAACTGATACTTCTTGTATTTCTATTCTTATTCCATTCTCTTTCTACTATATATTATTTAAAATTTCTAATGATTTAAAATGAAGTCGCCGTGGTCTAGTAGGAAGTATGCTGGCTTACTACACGAAAAGCCAGGATTCGAGCCCCAGGCCAGACATCAAAATAAAATACAAAAAGTATTTCTTCGGCGTCTTCCTCTCAGCAGATTTCTGGCAAACACTCAGAGTAAATAAAATTGCCATGACAAGTTTCTCAAAAATCTGTCGTTCGGAGTCGACTTTAAACTGTAGGTCCCGCCACTCATGTATAAAAATTAACACACACAACACAAGTGGTGTGAGAAACTCGGTCGTAATCCTGACTGAAGGGTTGTAGATACCAAATTATATATATATGTATAATGATTTAAAATATTTTGAATATTTCTAAATTTTGGGGACAAGGACTATAACAAATGAATGAAATACGAATTTTTATTTACAAAATAGCACTAGAAACTTTTACTGTGATACTCGCTTGGAGAAGAGTGAATATCCATCTGCCAGAAAACAAACAATATACCAAAAACGTCCGAAACAGTGGTATTATATCACAAAATATGCAAATCCTGATACAGAACCTGTGCTGAGGGCAAATAACTTGAGAAAAAATCTTAAATGAGTAATTTTTCCCGTCACGGTAGGTTTAGTGTTAAATTTCTGAATTGTTATAAAAAAAATAAAAGAAATGTTGTTTTCCAGCTGTCAAATGATTATTGAATAAGCTGATTTGTGTATGCCTGAACACTTAAAATAATTTTCTAAATTAAACGGATGTTGACTCAATTAGGATTCATGAACATAGTATAAAACTTAACTGTCCAACCATCTGAGTTAATTTTTAAATGCAACCCTATATGCAGTATGTTGAATAAGGATGTTATTATGTGGAAATGTTGGTGAGGTAACAATGTCAAAATGAAACAATAACAAAGACAGTCAAAAAATGAGATAAAAATAACTTCATTGTACTTAATTACTGAGTAAGAGAACACGAATACAAATTATAACTCGATTGGATTAAATATAGTTTAGTTCAAACAAGCTATAGGAATTTGAAATATTTTATATTCCTGTTATAATCCACATTCAACATTTAGTTGATCTAACTAATACAGAATTATCAGAATGAAAATGATTTGATTTCATTAAAAAAAATTCAGATTGAGTTATTTGTATTGAATTTACCATAATTTTGTTACTATTCAAATTGTTCTAATTAATGAAGTGTATTACAATTTCTCAGTATTTCGAAATAGAAAATATCGTGAGAAGTATTTTATAATCATTATTTGTTGTATTAAAAAAGCAAACTTTGGAGATTATTCCATAAGTACACTTAATAAAGTTTTCTCATTTTCTCAATGACCGGCAAATTTCCAACATATTTAGGATGATAATAGAAAATTTATGATGACGTATCCCCATTATATAATTGCAAAACACTAGAAAGGTCATTATTGCCTAATAATATCGAATACAAAAAGTTGAAAATAACCTGCAATGTCATCTATAAAATGCGGATTATTTAAATCGTTATCATAATATCATTACATTGGTTTTTTTTTGGCACACCCTATACAAATGTTTTTATTTATTTATTTCAGTTGAACGAACACGTTCGTTTTAGAAAGAAATTTGTTTTAGAAAAAGGGATTAATAAACTTGCTATTTTTCCAAATTTAGCCCACTTTTTATTGTGGGTTCAAGCTATAAAAAATGTTTCTCTTAAGTTGGCAAATGTGTGTCAATTTTATAACAGAATACACCATAAATTATGTAAGTTTTTTGCTCACTCTATATTGCTACTTATGCAGACTACAACTCGAGTCATGCAGGTTTAAACACCGAGAAAAGACCAATAAATTTTCGTTATTGCATAAGGATTTACAAAATTAAGAAACTTTCAGTCCCTTGCAACTAATTCTTCAACTTAGCACTCCGACAAGGAACTAAGGTGCTTTCTTTTTAATGTACTTCACAATAAAAAAATATTTCTAACGATATCGCAACTAACAATTATTTCGAGCCTGTTGCTTCTAAAGCCTACTTTACACGGTCCCACAAGTAATATGATCTGTCAAAATTTTGTGTAGAAGAGTACGGATGTGATCGTCTAAACGTACTATGTAATGAAACCATCACATATTGAGAGAAAATACGGATGAAAAGTTTGACAGTCGTATGGCTCTCTTCATTTTTTGAAATGATTCAAAAAGCAAGCAAGTCGCATTAGATCAGGGATGTATTTTTATGTAAACACATAGAAAAAAAGTGTAACAGCTGTTTTCATTTTACTTTGTTATTGTCTTATACCGATCATGTAAACGCAAAAAATATAAATCATACGACTTTTTTCTCTTTTTTGCCACACGGATGGAACTTCATTTTACTTTTTCATTAGACTTTACGCACGTAAAGTATTACCGTGTGAAGTGGGATTAACCACACATAATAAACGGTTTTACAGTACAGTAGGACCTTGATTATCCGTGATGGTCGGGACCGGAAGCATTCCGGATAATCGATTTTCCCGGTTAATTGAGTACCAATTTTGGCTAATTTTTTAATAGATATTTTTATTAGTTAATAAATGAATATGTACACATTTATATAAAAACTAAATAATTCAAGGATTTTATATACATACATGTTTCAAAAATATAAAAAAACGCACTTCTCAAATTTCTAAATTCAACTAAACAGGTTTACATGTATGCCTCTGACTCATCGTATACTAAAGAGGGAATTCCCCTTTTTCGCTTGTTTGTCCAAAATAATAGAAAAAAATGTTTGCTTATAACCACGGATAATAGAGGTAATCACGGTTAAACGATGCAGAAAAATTTAAGTCGATCCAAAATAAAATTAAGTCGATGAAAAAAATTTTCTTTTTCCATCCCGGATAATTGATGTTGCCGAATAATCGAATCACGGATAATCAAGGTCCTATTGTACTTTATAAATAAAGATTTGAGTAAAAATCGCAGTGTAGATATAAGAGAGAGAATCTACATAGCAGAGAATCATACAACATGTGAAATAGGTACAATTATTTTTGGTTACAAAGCATTAGCAAATCCAACTAGTGGAAACTAGTTAATAAAAAAGAAATTTTACGGCAAATATCACCAGGAAATGGAAATGATTAATTTTGGAATGGAATCGTCAAGGCAAAGGCTGCTCGAATTGGATAGTAATATTTTTAGTCAGGGTAGAGAAAAATGAAATAATCTCAAACAAAGAAATTAAAAAAAGCAATAAAGACGATATAAGTGCCTTACTATAAGCTTTTTAAAAACATATTTTAAAACGCAATGAAAATTTCACTGTGTAGGAAATGTCGTTACTATATATGTATATATTTTGATACCTTGGCCTTGGCCTTGGCGACAGGCAGTGGTTTATGCCATAGACATTAGACTGGTCCTTATTTTCCAAAATAAAAATATTTGAACGGGGACCTCTTAAAATAATCTTCTTAGTAAAAACAGTAGTCTGGAAGATTTGAAATCGATATCTTAATTTAAACAAGTGCCGAATTGAGGTTGAACTTTGTACCTACAGGTTCAATATATGTATGTTGCATGTAGACCTAATTTTTTTCCTCTATAAATATAAAATATATGTACATCTTCCGACACAAATCGGTTTCGAAAGATTTTCT
This sequence comes from Sarcophaga carnaria, assembly GCA_958299815.1. Taxonomy (NCBI): domain Eukaryota; kingdom Metazoa; phylum Arthropoda; class Insecta; order Diptera; family Sarcophagidae; genus Sarcophaga; species Sarcophaga carnaria. The sequence goes on along the minus strand of OY283153.1, from coordinate 68,816,909 downwards.
CAAAAAGTTTTACAATAGCATCTTATATTCAGAAATCTGATGGGCTTTGTATTAAAATTATCAATTTAAAAACGAGTTCAGATGTAGTGCTGTCTATGAAAATTAGGCATAGTAAGAGCTTCTACTATATACTTTCATGCAATTGCGGGGCTCAGTTTTATTGCCACGTTCACAGCCACTTGTTTCGACAAAATGTCTGTTGTAGTCAGCTAAGATAAGTCATCAATGTTTTAGATGATTTCATGTCAAGATCGCCTCCATTCTCAAACCAGATTTGCTGACATGTTTTCTATAAAGCCAACATACAACAACAATACATTTTTTAGGGCTTTACTCCAATTTATTCTCTTACAACAATAAAAAGCGGTTATTGTTTATATGTTTCGGGATTGTGTATTCATGTTGCAATCTAATTTGCTACCCAATATGATTCTAAAACAAAATCTCTGTGTTGATAATGGCGGTAGCGATTTTAAGGACTTTTTACCTCCCTATAAATAGAACTAATACTGTTAGGTTTGGGCTAACTCCAAGTCCAGAATTTCTATAGCAATCTTAGAGAAGATTCAAAAATTTCCGAAAGTGATTTCGGATATTCATCTGTAGACCTTCGATAGCAAAGCACTAACTGGTTCTGCCTCTCGAATTTAATTAAAGAGACATCTGAGGATCAAACGCTTATATTTTGCTAGATTCTCAACAAAAGTCATGACCGCAGGATTAATATCCAGTAACATGGCGTTAATAACCACTTCGGTTTAACCTTATTGAAAGCATAAAATAAATTCGTTGTAGTATATGGATTTCTCTAAATGAGCAGGTAATGTGTGCAGCGCAGTTTGTACGTGACGGCGGGTTGTGGAGCTAAAAGAATAAAATCCGTAGCAAAAGAATGACATATTGTGTTCCGTCCAAGCGTCTTAAATAGACTTGATGATAGACTGATCGGCTTAAAATCTATAGATGTAGTTGTGTGATTCCTCTCTTGAAAATTAAGACCATCTTGTAAAACATCCCTTTCAACGGAAAATGCAATAACAATGAAAACATCTGTAATTCCACTGGTATAATATTATTAAGATCAGAGAAACTTTACATTGCCCAATCTAATGCGATATTCTTAGTTAGGTATCTATATATTATAACTTATGTGGAATGAAATATGGAATAACAACAATAAAATTTATTCAGACACTAAGAACTACAAATGAATATGTGTTAAAATTGACAAATTGAAGTTTATTTTACAGAAAAATATCAAATTGAATCCCCTTAAGACTGATACGATTTTTAGTTCGTAGGCATTTACTTTCAAATTCAAAAAGTTTCGTTTGGACGTGGTTGTGCGAAGTTTGTGGAGTACAAATTATATTTCTAAACTTGCCAAAGTTGACTGCGTGGTTCTAGCACAATGCGACGACACCAAATTCGGGATTATATTTTGTGATATTTTTGTTTAATTTTTGTAAGTGGCTGAAAATCTACTCATGTTTCATTCCACATACATTATGTCGTATACATCTGCGTTTGCGCCACCGAGGGCCGCTGAAGCGAATACTTGACATCAGATAAGTGAGTATTGAGAAGTTCACCCTTGATGTCTTTAATATGTACAATTCTGGATCCATCAGATTTCTGGATATGAGGTGGTATTGTAAGACAGGTCGATAAAATCTTTTGAAACCGATTTGTGTTGGAAGACCTTTCTACATTGCTACAGAAATGCTTTCCAAATAAAATTTTTGAAACCAGTGTATGAAGTTTCTATGTTCCATTATCCATTTCTTTTGGCGTCATTAAAGACTTTTTTCAATAATATAAAAGTAAAAAATCTTTAAGTCTAGATGCAGGCATAACCTATAAACATATATGCAACATACGTACATTCAACTTGCTGGCCAAAAAAAGCAACCCCAATTCGGCACTGGTTTAGATTACGCTATCGATTAAAAATTTACGCAGATTACTTTCTTTTACTAAAAAGAACAATTTAAGGCATTCCCCAGAAAAATTAGAAAAGAAAGAATTTGACATCAGAACCAGAAACTTACTATTACGCTTTCGTAATTATGCTGTCCTTGATTAAGTGGTTGCTGTAGAATCATGTAGAGACATTCGGAACACTGACTCACTAGTCCATGTTGATAATTCTAGTTTACACTTTTAAATTTAGATTACTACATTTCCATATACAGTGGACAGAATGAGAAAAGGTACCCCAATATATTTCAAAGACTTTATGAATTTTAGGAAAATTTTTTTATAAAAAATTAAAGTGTTAACCGTACATTTGTTTTCAAAGGAAAAATGAAAAAACTTTCTGATGACTATATAGTTTGGTGTACCTAGACTTCTGCTGTCCACTGTATGAGGAAGAAACTATTAAGAAGCCCTTCTAGGTTTCTTTAAAAATTTGTATTTTTATTCAGAAGAGTCGAATTTTTTAAGTTAAGTTTTTTTTTGCTGTGATTCGATTGATTATTTTTTTTTTGTAGTTGAAATGTTATCCGCAACGTTTTTATTTATTTTCATTAATTTTACAGTTTTTTTTCTTATTTTGGCTCACTTCCCTGTGTTGGCCCTTTTTGAAGGGCCTACAGTTATTACGTAAATTTGTATTTAATTATTGTTCGGTGTTTTTTTTACAATGAAATAAAGGGAATATTGGAAGAGACACATCCTTCTAAATTTTGGAAAAAACAAAAAAAAAAGAACGAAACACAAAAAAAAAAACTGAAAGCACAATCATTTTTTTCTGCAAACGTTAAATCGACCATTTTCGAAAATAGACACTGCACGAATAATTGGAAAGATCCTGATGGCAGAAAAACCGGTGTATTAGGACTGAATAAAGGCGACTTTGTTATGCTGATGAACGCACTCTTACATGTAGGGAAATAAAATGCGAAGGAAACATTAAAACGAATTAAAACTTTTCAGATCATCGCCCAGCTATCGTAATATCGAGATCCCAAAAATGCAAAATACATAACATAGTAGGTATGAACCACCTTATATATGTATACAAATCTGACTAAATATATTACAAAGTTACTAGAATGTTATATTGTCGGTCAAAAATTTGTAGATCATGAAGGTGACTCGAGAGTAAATAAAATTGCCACGAAAAATTTCTTAAAAATGTGTTGTTCGACTAGAAACTGCAGCTCCCGTTAGTCATGTTTAAAATTAACACACACACAACATAAGTGGTGTGAGAAGGTAGGTCGTACTCCTGACTGAAGGTTTGTAATGAGCACTTCCGTACCGCCAATTTGGTATCACTCAATACAATTGTGGGAAACGTCCTCTACTTCTCATATAGATCAAATTCACAGACGCCAGAGCAAAATATTGCGTATTATTAAAGATGCTTCGTGGTACATTAAAAACTCAAATATTCAAATTTATTCTTTGGATCGCAACATTTTGGACTCTAGTCGGTATGAAAGATTATTAATTTCATCCAAATATTATTACTACAACAATTGAATATATTCCTAGTGTTAAGCAGACATAAATAATTTGTTTTTAATATTTAAGTTTTCAAGAAGATTTATTAAAAAATACAGAAGAAAAATTAGTTTCGCGCAGATAAAAGACTTTTTTTATAATCATCAACATTTTGTTTTTTATTCTAAAATACGAATATAAATGCTATATTCTATGTTCCTCTTAGGGCCATTATTACAACTTGCCGTTAAACTTGGGTTTAGTTAAAGGTATCTTTGGCTAAAGAGAACTGTAAAGTTACCTTTAACTTATTTTCGTTATTACAACCTACAGATAAATTAAAGTTAACTTTTTCAATAATATGGCAGTGTCGGAGCAATGTCGATAAAACTGCTTACTTAAACAAGTTTTTTTTAAACGCAGTGGCAACGACTGGCTGTTTTTCTTTTGTATTTGCTCCTTTTGTTATATTTAAAGTCGCCACATTGAAAATAATATATAAACTTAAGTTTAAAAGTTAAAGGTAGGATGATCCTCCCTTTAGCTTAACGCTCACTTCTACCTTATTGTCCGCTTATAATAATGAAAAACAATTTATCTGCCAGTTAATATTCTCCCTTTAGTTAACGGCAAGTTATAATACATATAAATTTAAATAGAAAATATGTGTATGAATTGTATATTTTCCTATTTTAAAACTTTTGGGTTTAAAGGCCAATGATTTTCAAGTGGAACGGTTGGGCTTAACGAATTATCATATAATAATACAACGGTAGTATTCAATTTACTGAACGACTTAAAGAGAACAGTTAAAAAGAAGGAGTCTTACAATTTTGATGTGTTGTTAAAGGAGTTCCAATAGTTTTTGAAATGTTGTAGTTGCTGTAAGATTTTTGCTAAGGATTTTAAAAAGATTAGATTCAAACAAAAGGCTAAAAGTATGTGCGAAATAAAAATAAGTTTATAATGTCGCAGAAAACACAGCAAAATAAAAAAACAATACTGTAGAATACATACATACATATATATTTATATGGATTCAAAACAAATTTTGTCGCCGCTGATGTTGGCTATGAAACTGCTGTTTTTGTCGCAGGGCAACAGCTGCTACAGCATCTACATTAACAACATTCCGTCTACTGCACGTTTGTTTTCATGTTTTTTTTATCGTGTTGCTTTAATTTCCTCTTAAAATATTTTTTTTCTTAACACCATTATTATAAAATAATTTTAATGGAAACTGAGGGAACACAAATATAATACTCGTGTAATCAAAAGAAGATTAAATTCCTCGGCATAATAAAAAAAGTGTTTATGTGTGGACGATGACAAAAGTGAAAAATGATAATCTTGCGACAACAAAATGCTAAACATAGAAAGAGCGCTGAAATAGTTCAACAAACGAAACGAGCATTATACACACAATTGTAATAATCATAAACAAAATTTCTCGGTCTACCATTACCACAATCAGCAATAAACCTTGCTGGCATAGCCAGACTTAAAAATAAAATAATTTTTTTTTCATCTGTAAGCTCACAAAATTCTGGTTAATCGCTCCGTACACAATGATTAAAATACATTTGGCGGAAAAACAGTTATTTTTTTTTATAAGGATTTAAAATTTTAAATACTCAATAAACATACGTATATCTATGGTAAGGCATGTTTTGAGATAAATTTTCTGAAACACGCTTTAAAATTATGTCATGATTTTTGGTGTTTGTGTTGGCGAGTGTACACAGAGTCAACACATACATACTTACATACATAATTCGACATTTCAACCCTTCAGTATGGATTAGGGCCTAGCTTTAAATACCACGTATGTTGTGTTTTTATTTTAAACATACAGTCTAAAGTCGACTCGGAACGATTGATTTTTGAGAAACTTTATCGTGGAAATTTTACTTGCTCTTAGAGGTTTTGCCAGAAATCTGCTGAGAGGCAATCGCAGGTGAAATATTTTTTCATATTTCACTTTGTTAGAGATGTATGACCTGGGGTTTCATTGTAAATATATTTTGCGCAATTGATCCTATTAATACCGGTGCCACATCATTAGATTTTGTTCTAAAAGACAGTTTCGTCCTTCTTCTTCTCACGTCTTCAGTGACCTTAGTCCACTTCAAAGTAACGGATTATATCCTTCTGTCAACGGATACATTCATTTTTTTCCGTTGTTTTTCAAAGCGGCAACAAGTGGCAATGCAGTCTTGCGAAGCCATGCTCAAACTATTCCAACAGCTGTGTTCATCGTCACCTCTATATCTTTTAATATTTTAGCCATTGAGGCAATGACATTATCGTTCATAAAACCTACAACTACAGTTAACGATGAATGGTTTCAATTACGTGCATATCTAAAAGCATTTTAAATTTTTGTTTTTAGGAGTAATAATAAAGGTTTTCATCTCTATATGTTTGAGTGTCATATTAATACTCATAGCTTTCAAAAAAAATATGAGTCGTATATTTATGGATCAAATAAAAAAATTAAGAAATAATCGTATACAGTATGTACATTTGTCATTGGCTCCTTTTTTCACGTTTTCAGTTTCCAGTTAAACTCCAAGTGATATCAAAAATGCACGGCGATGCCTTTGAGCTTTTATGGCACATGTATTGAGGCTAGATAATATACAAAATACCCCAAAACATCTACGTCAACCATGTTAAAAAGACCAAAAGACGTTCAGTGCTATATATTATTATTCATTAGAGATGAGCGATTCAGTGATTTTTGAAGAACGTTGTTCTCAGTGAACGTGATTTGTTAATCACAGTTCTTTAAAACAGTGATTGTGATCACAGTATTCCAAAAGAAAACTATAATGACAATAACGTATTTTATTAAGTCGTAAGAAAGAGATACATACTACGAAAAGCCTACTAAACAAAATCAAATTGGTGTCATCAATGTTATTATTTTTAATGTAATTTTTTTTTTATATGAAGTTCGACAATTAAGTTTCACAGTAAGTTCATGTATAGACGACAAAGGTAAATAATCAGCATCATCTAATAGTAATTCTGCCTCGCTCAAAATAAAATGAAATTAATTTGAGTGTGTAACAATTTTGAAAGAACGACATTATTAGTAACTGTTATTTAGATATTTCAATCACTGTAGTTACCAGTGAATTATCAATCACCGTGATTAAATCACAGTTTTGAAAATATCGCTCATCTCTACTATATTTCGACATTTTTAACATCTACTCTGCCTCTGTGTTAATGACATTTCAATAGACAAAGGTTAAGCTATCTTAAATCACATTAATTCTTTATTAATGCAGTTACTGCATAAAAACTAATAGTAAGATATTGTTAGGCTCACCCCATACCTAAATTTTCTTAAGTGTGTCTTTGAACACTAATTTTTTCCATAAAACTTTATCAAGCTCAAATTAAACGTAAACTATACTCAAAAAATTTTTCTAAGTTTGTTGACAATCAACTATAAATATATAAAAAAACAACTGAAAGCAAATTTTATTTTGCTCACGTTTGTTTAAACGAAACGCACGATTGTAAAACTTTCACTCCAATTACTTTATTAAATTTCCCACTTAACTCTTCTTGCGAATTTTCAACCACTGTTTAAGAGAAAATAAAAGAAAAACGGAACGAAATGGAATTGAATTTAAATGTTAAAACTTATATTATAGATAAGAAAGAATTTTATATATTTTGTTCAGTATACTTGTATGTACATATGTATATACAGTGAAGTGAAAAATAATAAGGACACCAATGCTACAGTTAGAGAATAGATGAAAAAGTTTGTAAAATAAGAAAATTGTTGGTAAGTAACTGCACTTATTCAGAGCTTACATATCAAATACAAATTTTATTGTGATTTCCTAAATTTTTTATTTCAAAAAACATGGATATTATTCGAACCATATTTCAGCAAAGTTAAAATAAAAATATATTTGGGTTTAGTTTTAAATAAATTATTTATTGTTCGCACAATTTTGTGTGTCACCGTTTACAAATTGATGTAAACAGCAACAATTGCTTTGTTTGTTATTCCTGTTTGCAGTCTTTTGCATAATCAATAACAACTACTAGTCAATTGTTCGACAGAACTTTGTAACGGAGATTTTCAAACATACGTCTTCACACAAGACTGACTGAACTTTTACTGACTCCGTTGCCTGCTTTGTCTTGCCTTTTATATGGCAAGGCGAATGTTCGTGGCTTCGTTATTGTTATTTGTATCTTTTGTTTACATTTATTCTTGTGGTGTTTGGTGGTATATTTTTGTTTACTGTTTTATGCTGGTGTTTTCATTTTTTATGCTGGTGTTTGTTGCTATATTACGGTGCGCGAAAATTTGTAAGCAAGTTCCTTTTTTTGTTTTGTAGCTTTTGTTTATAATTTTAATGTTAAACGATGTAAAAGCAAAACACCAGTATCTAGATTTTTTCAATTTTCTTAACAATATTTTGGGTCATTTTCCTGATGGAAAACGCAAAGAAGTGGTACATTTTTATTCGACAGAATATAGCATAATATATCGAAGGATTGCAACATAAAAGGCCGCTTTCTAAATACCTTGCATTACATAAGCTTGTATTTTCTAAAGCAAAGTTGTAATACTCTGAATTAAATTATCTTAGTGTTCCAAAAATTGTAAAGAAAACAAGTAAAACTACTAACTATTCGAAGTACGTTTCAAATTAAAGTTTGCCCAACTTTATGCGTTGCGTTAACAGAGAATTAATAAATAGAACGAAGCACACAAGAAAATATTTCAACTTTTCTGTCAATTGAAAAAGTACAACGTATTGAGAAATTTTATTTTCTTGAAAATTAAGTTAATTTAAAATAATGATCCACGAGTGAGTCCGCTGGAGCCGATCAATAACTGTACGTTAATGAAACGCTGGATATGACGAAATCAAGCCGCTATCCGTGAGCTATACAGGAGATTCCGAAACAGACGTTTTCACCTCGCTCACAAGAACAGCGGATTTTGCGTCGTGACTTAGGGTGTGCCCTTACAAAATTCAACATACTCAGAAAGTTAAGCGATCAGAGACAAAAACTTTTTTTCGCTGAATGTGCTCTGGGATAGTCGGCAACTAACCTTAATTTTAATCGAAAAATCATCTTAGCGTTCTGGCTCATTTCTACTTTGGAGCAATATTGTTCTGCTTGGTTCGACAAAACTTTCAGCAGTTTGAAAGATTTTCTGTCGTGAAAAAGATTATAATGTGGCAGCTCAAGAATTGCTCTTTCAAATGACTTATACATCCTAGATATGAAAACGCAGAAGGAAGTGATGTCATTTAAAGTTAATACATGGTTTTAAGGTTATTGTACCAATAATGTGAAAAAAATTCCACTCAATTCTAGAATATGAATTGTATGATAAAGCGATCACTGAACAAAAAAAGTTTCAAAGTGCATTATTGATATCACCATCTATGTTGTGCATATTATTTTTATGCGTGAGAGACGGACATAAAGTTTATCCTCCGATAACAACAAATTTTAGAAGTTCTTCAATGGATTTATCAAAATACTGCTTGAAAGCGTTCGTCGAAAGAATTTCAGATGTCAGAACTGAAATATGAATTCGAAACTTTCACAACTGAACTTCTGAACTTTCAACGAAAAATCATCTTCAGCGATGAGGTCCATTACTGGATAAATGGATACTTGAACAGACAAAGTTGCCGAACATTTTCAACATTTTCTTCGGTTTTTGATGTGCTGGGGTGGCTAGGGCAGTGGTCGGCACAAATATTAAAATGGGACTGTAGTGTTGAAAAGCATGTGTATATACCAGAGGAAAATTGTTAGTAATATTTTGAAGTGTATTTATTAGCCTAATAATATGTATATATAGTGGAAAATATAGAAAAATTGTACACCCCTAAATCCCTAAAGAGAGCGTACTTAACTTGACAAATATTTTTTCTTATAATCGATATTGTTTCTCAGTGGTATTAGTGAAACATACCGTAATATTTCCTTGGGTGTAGAATTGAAACCTGAAAAAAGCGACATGAACCTTATTCTTTAGAATCTGGCAAGCAACTGAATGCATTTTTAATCTCTTTTTTACGCAGATTGTTGATATTCGTGTTCTATGTGTGTAAAAAACCATTTCAAGTGTTTTTGAACTTTTTATTATTTACAATTTTTATTTAATTTTAACTAGAAAGTAAAATTTAAAAATTTTGGTTGTTTAGAAATGTTAAATATCTATCTGGCATTTCCTACAATATATTATTCTTTTCAAAGTCGTATTTTTAAAACATATAAAGAATCGAAACACTAAACCAATACAAAATCTTTAAATTTTTCATTCCTTGAATCGACTAAAATAAATAGAATATCTTAGTGAAACTTTTTAAGTACAAGCCTTTTTAAAATTCCTTTTCTTCCTTTATTTCTGTTTGAATGGTTTAACAGATTCCAATTCTAAGTATTACTTGCATTAACGCAATTGTAATTTTGTTTTGCCTGGGTTATTCAGTGAATCTACCATCGATCTAATTGAAAGCCCTTTAATCTCTTTTTAACTTTCATAACACAGAGATATAAACCTTAAGTATGCCATCTTTCGTTTACAGGTACGTTTTTCGTTTGAACAGATTATTCTAAAAGAAAAGAAAAACAATAAACAAAATATAAAATCTTTCACTATTGAATTACATTCAGTCTAAGGAGAGAGAAAAAGCATGCATTAAAGAATTGTTTCTAAGATGTAAACTTTTAACGTAAGAGTTTTAAAAAAAATCGCTGCCATAATATTGATCATTGGAGTTGTAGAGAAGCGTTAATAGCAACACTAGAAATTGTTGCCACTTTGCGACTTTGGTAAAATAAAATTTAAGTAGTATTAACTAAAGAATTGAATAACACTCAACATTAGCTTAATAAATAAAACATAATAGGGTGCGACAGTCAAGATACCCCCAGCTAATGACATAGTGTAGGTTGTGAGTTTTGTTGAGTAGTACTCAAGAATATTTTTTTATATTTCACCAACCATCCAAACTTGTTTTATTTGACAAAAACGGTATTTTTGCTCTTTTCACACAAAATTATTGATTACCCAAATATATTTTAACCTATTTTCAAAATCCAAAGTGTTTGGAAAAGGGGACAGACGAGTCTTTAAAATGGTGTACATAAACATATGGTTCAAGCTTACATATTATAAGTTTTGATCGGATAAACTGCGAAAATATGATTTTTTTCTTATTTTTTCAAGTTTAGCTGTTCTTAATTACAAAATTTAATTAGAAATATAAAATAAGTGACTATATTCTGAAAGTGCGTTATCTTGTGAAGAGATTGACACTTCATTTGATCAAATCGGACAAAAATTACCGTAGTTATTATTTAAATAGTATAACAGTCGTGTTATATTTTTTATATATGTCATCCTATCAAATGATCTCTCAGTTTAAACATTTTCAAAAGTTTTGATTTATCTTGATTGTCTACCAGAAGTCGCTTAATCTTTGTGTTTTTTGCAAATATTATTATTTCTCTTTGCGAACATTGCCCAACTTCTGGTGGCCGCTCAAACATGAAATTGAGACATTTTCCGATAAACAATCAAGATCCATTAAATTTTCTAAAATTTTTTGAATTAAAAGTTCATTTGAAAAAATATATGTATGTATATATAAATATGACTGTTAGACTCTTGAAATAACAACTACGATAATTTTTGTCCGATATGATCAAACAAAGTGTCAATCTTTTCACAAGATAATGCACTTTTAGAATGCCATCACTTATTTCAAATTTTTTAATTAAAGTTTGCTACAAACTTCAAAAAATATGAACAAAATTTTCATTTGTCAAGTTTACCTCATCAAATCTCATAGTAATAATAAGTAAGTCTAATAATATATCGTTTAAAAGGTCCATCCCTCTCCTTTCTAATAAGGTTTAAATTTTGGACATCGATTCAGAAATGTTTATGTGATCAATAAATTTGTGCGTAAATTCCAAAAAAACGATTTTTGTCAAATAAAACAAGTTTGGAGGGTTCAAGGAATATAAAAAAAATATTTTTGAGTTCTACTCAACAAAACTCACAACTTACTGAGCTGAGTGTATTTAATTTTTTTTTATTTTTTCGCATAGTGTAATCAAAGCAAAAGGAAAATAAATTTAAAATTAAAAATTCTAAAGAGTACACATTCTTTTTCCGCTAATATACCACCAACTTCGTTACATCGCTATGTTGTATTGTTTTAACACAGAAATACTCACTTATACAATGTAAACATAAGGCAGAAAAAATTGTTATCAAATAAATTAAGAATAATTTGCTCTCAATCGATCGTTTCCGTCCTTAAGCCGCCAAATGAAATACAAAACCGAAGCAAACCAGTTTAAAATATTAGTAGAAAAGTTTGTTCTCAACCATTATTCGTACATTTAAAGATATGTTTGAAATTTTAGTCGTGGTTTTTTTTTTTGTTGTATAGACCCTTAAACAATTATATCTGTTTTCCATTTCCTGAGTACGAAGGAAACAACAACGTTTAAAGGAATATAATTTCATGTGAACATATAAGAGCCAGTACCTTATTGATGTTCTTTATATATCAAGAAATTACAACTTATTACTCAGCAGTGTATACCTTATTTTACAAATGACGCTACTTAAAACCCGATGTTAATACAAATTTCCTACAAGTTTGAAGTCATACAATAATCTTGGAATGTTTACATCAATATTATATGTATATATGTACGCTGATGCCGTACATATGTAATAATTAGTTAATCAATGAATACCTACATGAAGGTAATTTAAATAGATAAGTTTTTAATGAAAACCTGTTAAGTATACCACTTTGTTAATTTCATTATTACAATTGTTTAAATAGAAGTAATATAAAAGGGTTTTCATAATGTATAAATGTGAGATATCATCGAAATCTTTTATTCTTTTGAAAGATGACATTACATACATACATACATAATTGGTCATTACAACTCCTCAGACAGAATTACGACCTAGCTTCTCAGACCTACAGTTTTTAAAGTCGACTACGAACTGACATTCGGAGGTCAGAAACCTCGCATGGCAATTTTATTTACTGTTTTCGTCAGAAATATGCTGAGAGGAAGTCGCCGAAGAAATATTTTTTTATATTTTATTTTGCTGGGGATGGCAGAACCATGACCCTACGTCTAATAAGCCAACACTACTGAGGCTTGTAGTTCTTTTGCATATGCCAGCGACATATGAAAATCCCACATGAAAAAGGCTAACAGGCTAACAGGCTAACAATATTGTATGATTAGCCAGTTCACATCAACTTCTCTGAGGTGAGCATGTCCTAAACTTGTTCGTGTGGAATTTTCCGCTACAAAAAAAAATCCAAACACTAACATCTTTGGGATACATTGAACGCCGTTAGTATTCAATTGGCTTGTGTCGTCCCAAATACCACCATTTTGTTTATTTACATACCCATGCAGTCAGAAATGAACTGCTGCACAGAAGAAGACTTTTCGATGAAAATTAAGGTAAGTTGCAAACTGCTACAGAGCCCATACGGGGAACACACGACTCCCGATATAAGAAAAATTTAATTTTAACTGATTTTATGTTTCGGTTTACTTACTATTTTACTTACTTAATTGGGCATTACAACCCTTAAGTCAGAATTACAACTTCCCACACTACGCATATGGTGTGTGTGTTAATTTTTTACCCATAAGTGGCGGGATACACAATTTAAGCCGACTCCAAACGACAGATTTTTGACAAACTTTCGTTATGTTTGAGATGTTTGAGCCAGGGATTGAACCACGCGCTATAGCTGAATAAACCAATACTCTACCTACTAGACTACGGCGACTTCTGGCCTTTCACATTTTGTCAAATTTGTAGACCAGTAAAGATAATCCCTGCGCAATATTCTCTTGACAGGGGTTTTCACTTGCCTATTTCGAGTAGGGACAACTGGGACCCTAACACGATCGTCCTCTCGGAACTCCTGGATATATACACCGACTGCTCTAAACTCGATAATGGGTTTGGTAGCGGAGTCTACTCTTGGAAACTGGACCTATATATTTCTCTCCGATTGCTGGATTACTGCAGCGTGTTTCAGGCGGAAGTAATGGCCATTTACCGGCCCGCTCAATGGATCCTCGTCAACGGTGCTCCATTCACCCGCCTCTCGGTCTTCTCTGACAGTCAGACCGCCACAGGATCTCTGTCAAGTGTTGTGAATAACTCCAGGATAGTTAGGGAATATCGCCGCTGTCTCGAATTTCTTTCTTGACGCTTCAGAGTCTCACTGGTCTGGGTCCCCGGGCATAGTTACATTCCGGGAAACTGCAGGGCCGGCGAGATCGGCAGGTGCACTCCTTCTGGAATCCTCTTCAATAGACTTGGGTATGCCACTTGCCTCGGTCAAGTTGTCTATTGCACGAAATTTTTTTTCAGAGGCCAACCCAACTGGGTCAATGAGGAGTTCTGCCCCACCGCTAGACTCACCTGGCCCCTGATGGATAGAAGGCGTACCAACCATTTACTTGCACTTGGTCGTGGCATCACCTTAGTCACAGTGGCCATGCTTACAGTTCATTGTGTTATAGATAGACACGCGGAAAGGATGCGGCTCCCATTTATCGACTTCTGTCGTGGGTGCAGATCCGGCTAGGAAGAGGAGACTTTTATCCACTTTCTTTGTTAGTGCTCATCTCTAGGTTATTTGGCTCTCCATTACTTGTCAGCTTGACGGAGGTATCATCTATTGATGTCAAGGATATAGCTTCGTTTATCAAACTTTCTGGCTGGTTTTCCGGCGTGGGGTAGTCGTGCTTTTGATTTGCAGCCCTTGCGCTGACATCTCCCTGGTTTTGATAGGACTTGGTCAGTGCAGGGACTGCGTTCACCTGTGACATCACAACTGGCCGCTATGCGTGCTCAAGTGAGCTTTTTGATATCAGAGCTACCACTCCGACCCAACCTAACATCAAAATAATAATAGCGGTACGCTAAATATAGTGTCTATTTAGACATTTAAGGAGAAATCTGAGATTTAGGAGGCAACGCGATTCTTTAGTCATTAATGCCACTAGAATGTATTTGAACTATTTGACAAATGTAAACAAATTATATGTCATTGAAAGTACGTACCGCAACAAAAATCCCCGAAAGGCCTAAAACAAGAAGTAGAACTTAACAGCATTTATTGGAAGTCACTTGAATTCGACGACCATGAAAGTGTATTTAAGTCAATCAGATAGTAAAGTACTGGAGAAACTAAGTAGCATCCAACTAATAATTTTGTAGAATAAAAAGTCTGTCATTTTTAATTTATTATTTTCATTCTTTTTAATTTTTATTCCCCACAATTTATTTAATGTATCTTTAATAATTGAACTGACAATAAATACTCATATTTTGCTTCTAAATAAAACAAATACCTCCGATCAACCAGGACTAAGTGCAGTTTTCGAAGTTGTTGCGTTTACCTGCGGAACAACCAGATATTTTAGGTTATATCGATTTGATTATCAGCTACTACTTAGCAAATTTCTCAATTTATCCTTTGCAATAAGTTGAGATCCTTTCGAATGTTCGAATTTTTAATGTACAACGTTGTAACTGTAAAAATCGTCTTTTTGTCTGAATATTTTCAATGCGAGAAGGAAAGACAGTCCCCCAAAACTTTAGTAAATTATGGCTTAAAGAGTAAATTCTGTAATAGAAATTTTTTAGTGCAATTTATCCCAGTTGACCAATCTATCTATAAGGGCCATTACAACTTGCCGTTAACTAAAGGAAGGATTTTAATGGGCAAAAAATTGTTTTTCATTATTATAAGTGGAAAATGAGGTAGAAGTGAGCGTTAAGCTGAAGTGGTGCGTTTAGAAAATTTGAAAATATTTAATATTTCTTATTAGGGTGACCATAAATGACCTGACTATAAAGGTTTGGTCTGTATTATATAACCGCAGATAACAATTGGTTCTTTAAAAAATTGTGTATGCTGTAGTTAGTTAATAAATTAAGGCAGTATAGTGTCATCAATGGTCTGTGTCTACTGTTAATGGTACTTAAGTTACGCATGTCCCTCTATGCGTATTTTTACAAACATATAATGAAACAGTTATTGGAATGAACAGGCAATACACATGACTTTAGCTGCAATAGTTTATCAGGTATATAATGTTTAGTATTTACTTTCTGTCTAAGAATTCATATACAAATAGAGTCATTTATTTCCCTAACCCGAAATGTTCATATGTGTGTCAAAGTGGTTCATGCTAGATTCTAGCTCTAATAGTTTTCCATGTACACGAACCTTTGTATCATGTTTATATGCGTGGGTCTCGCTCCTATTGCTAGTCCGGCAGTTTTTTCACAAATTATTCATATGGATTTCAGTGTAGCCCGTGTACAATTTGATGATGATTATCTATAATGAGTTCGGAAATATAAAAATTTTTAAATTTAAATTATATGGGAAGAAATATTCATATTAATACTAAAGTGAATTCGATATATTTGTTATATTTTCTTGGATATATAAATTTAATATTTTTATAGAAGGTGACACGCCCATTACAGCAAGTCTGCCGATTTGTTCATATAGATGTCAAAGTTGTCCATACACAATTTGAGGAATATAGCTGCTGCAGTTTATGAGATATGCGACATTAAATACTTATTGGGTATGTGGGCATGGCACCTCGCATGATTGAAATTTTAAAATAAAAAGTAGCCTATAGTTCCTTCCAGACATACAGGAAAGTACTATTAAAATTTCTAGAAAATCGATAAAGCCGTTTAGCCGTCTATAGACTTCAAACAAACAAACCCACAAACAAACCCATAAACAAATAAACACACACTCATTTTTATATACATATGTATGTACATAGACGTATTTCAATTACTGCCGTGTATAAAATGTTACATAGAGCTGACGGGTGACGTATACGTAATATTTTGTTAGACAACAACACTCATACTTTTTTATTTATTTTATTTGCCTATTTCAACATAAAAAGTAGCCTGTAACTCCTTCCAGACATACAGGAAGATACTGTGAAAATTTCAAGAAAATCGGTTCAGCCGTTTAGTCGTCTATAAAGTTCAAACATACAAACATACAAACAAACACACATTCATTTTTACATATATAGGTTAGGTTATAAAAACGAAAACAATGTAAAGGTGCCTTTAAAGTTCATTTTGGCTAAAGTTACCTTTAACTAAACCTAACTTTAACTGCAAGTTGTAATTATGTATTATTTCTCTTATTTTGTGTCTACGTTGAGTTTAGGTTAGGTTAGGTTAGGTTAGAGGAGGTGTACTTGTCAATTGAGACCCGGAGGTCGAATTGACCCATTGTACAACGTCCTGGTTTCTCACACCACTTATGTTGTGTGTGTTAATTTTATATATGAGTGGTGGGACCTACAGTTTAAAGTCGACTCCGAAAAAATACTTTTTATATTTTGTCTTTGATGCCTGGCCTGGAGTTCGAACCCAGGCTTTTGCGTCTAATAAGCCAACACACTACCTACTAGACCACGGCGACTTCAATAACGTTGAGTTTACAAGTTAGGACTCTATCAAGATAGATGTCGAATTATGTTGTGTGCAAGTGTGTCTGCTCTTTTAGTTATTTATAAGCCTTCCATTTTAGTTTAGTAACTCTTATTTTCCTTAGATTTCACCACTTCTCAAATTGACAAATGTGGTCCTTCGAGATGGTTCTTCGGGGCTCTGCTTTATCCTTACAAAGGCAGTATTATTATGAAAAAGATTAACATTACAACCTTTTAGTCTGGATTATAGATTGGCTTCGCCAACTATGTTTCAAACTTTGTTAACCTTTTCTAGTAAAAGAAACGGAAATTAAATTTATTTCTTAATTTAGATTTTTAACTTCACTTCACATCACAGTCGGATGTGTTAATTTCACTAAATGTATTTTGAACGAACTTATTCCACGAAATTTTTATATCAAACGTTTAATTGGGAAGTCAAATATAAAGCACTGTTTTAATACGATGACTGCACAAGATTGGCGATACCTTGGTCCCATTCTTGTCTTATTAGTCTATTATTATAGATCTTACGGGCGAGTTTTTGTCAAATATGTTCAATAATGTTGAGGCCTGGGAGCTGTGCCGCTATTTGAAGTAGTTTAGGACAATTATGAATTAGCCACAGCTTTGCAACGTGTAAAGTGTGGTTCGGATCGTTGTCCTGGTAGAAATAAAATGTGTCCAATATGTTTACCTTATCGGCACTTTGCTTTAAATTTTTTTTAAATGTTCAAATATTGAAATCGATCCATTTTACCCCATGTAATTATAATGCCATATTATCATCTATCAATGCAATCAAATAAATTTTATAAAACAGTGTTTCACTTATTTTTAAAGCATTACTTACAACTAGCTTAGGACTGAATTCATTTGAAACCAAAAAAAAAAAAAACAAAGAGTTAAATGTTTAAATAAATAAAAAAATCATGGAAAATTGGTTTTTTTATCTTATCTTGGTATTTTTTATCTTATCTTAACATCAAACCTCAATGATTTGAAAAACTCATTAAAATATTAAAAAAAAATTCTTCAGTATCCTTCATTTCATTCAATTTTGCAATTAATTATGCAAATAAATAAATGAATACGCGTAACAGAGCGTGGATAAAAACATAAAAGGAAATCAATTCATCTGATTCGGCTTTAACTGCACTGCCGACATCCAGCATTGTAGTAGGAAAAATTTTTATGTATTAATTTTTTTATATTGCAGATGAAATAGTAATTATGCCTCAAATATTAAAAAAAACTTTTATTTTCATTCATACAAAATTTATGCCCCTATTGCCGTTCTCAACTCAGTTTGGTCGTCTGCTAGTAAACCCGACTTTCACTCAACTAAATTATTTTTTGATATTGCGGAACTCAACGTTTTTTAGTTGTAATTGTTATGGTGTTGCCGGTATGACGTTTCAATTTCATTTTGGTAACACCATGAAATTTATTTGGAAATAGAGGAAAAGAAAACGCAAAAATAAGTTAAAATCAAATTTTTGTATGATTTAGGATTTAAGTGTTGATTTATTTTACGAAGATGAAAATCATAACGCCAATATAAATGTTCTTCGTATAAATTAATATTTCATCGCGAAAAATGAAACACATCGTTTGAGTGTCAAGACTAAACTAAACTTTATTTATTTTTCAAGTTTCTTTCTTACTATATCTTAGTTTTAATTTTAATTACTTACAATTTACTTATGACTATCTTATTTTACTATTTCAGCAAGTGGCGTAAGAAGTTAAAACATAAATTCCACGAATTATGCTACACTTGCTGAATTTCTTAATGCTAATATTTTGCAACTTGCTCATCATCCCATTTCAATATTTTACCAAGTGGCGTTGGATGTTGAAACATAAATTCCCGAATCACGCTGCACCTGCTGCACTTCTTAACTCCAGCGTCCCAAAACTCGCTCATCATTCAACTTCAATATTTAAACAAGCAGCGTGGGAAGTCTAAACACAATACCCAGAATTATGATTCCGTTTATCACTGCTCTATTGCAATGTTTGAACAAAGAACCAGAATATTAATTCTGAGAATAACTCTAACAAGTGTTATGGGAAGTTGCCGGCATGTCGGCTGTGTTAACTTATACGTATAAAAATACGCGATTATTCAAATCCTCTTGAACTACTTAGTGTGAAGTAAGAAATGTCCAAAATTATTGACAAATATTTATAACAAGTGATTTTTTATACATTTATTAGCTATTTTCGGCTGAACAAAGAAGCATTTTGTTATGTGCTGGATGAAATTAAGGACCACTTAAAGAAATCTGTGTGTATAGCAGCTATACCACCGATATTAAAGCTGTGCGCTGTCCCTCGATTTTTGGCTGGCGGAAGCTATTTATTTTTATTCTTAGCTGGGATGTTTAATATCTCAGGTGCATTTGTAATGACTTGTTCCATGTCGTGATTTTAAGGAGACGCAGAAGCGTGACTGGTTGTCGAAGCAATATTTTCAACACCGAAAGTGTGTCCAGATAGAGCTACTTGGTCATTTAGTGATAACAGCTGGGATACGCAATCCTCAAGGATGTTAAGGGGAATTCCTTGTGAAGGACCCCTTACTGTTGCTTGATTGTTTTCTTTATTATTAGCAAGTTTTTTTTAATACTTGCTTTGTAGTAAATCCAAACCTATACGGAGTAAAAATTCTAATAAAATGTCTATTTATAATATTTTAGATGCTGTATACTTTCACGTTGCTATTCGGAGGGGGTTCTTGTAGGTGGACCCAAGCTATTCAATTCTGTAGAAAATCCTTACCAGGCTTCCTTGCACTGATTTTTGGTCATTCCAAATTTTTGCTTTCCTTTAGGAATTTCTGAATTATTTTCCATCAACTTTACAAGTCGCTCAAATTGGGCGTACTAAATATTTAATAATTAATTTTAAGCAGCAAAAACTTACGATTTTTACATTTTTTACCTTTTTTTCTGTTATTTTTAAAAAGAAAATGTATTAAATATATAAGTGAACTCGATATCTGACAGAGACACAACTGCTAATAAGCAGCTGCCTATATTTATCGTGGGTGTCAACCAAACTCATACAAAGTGGGGAACTGCAATACCATAAAACACAACTAAAAAATAAACCAAAAAGTCAACCGAATTTACATTAGTTGAGAATGGCAATGCCGATTTCTGAAAGACGACCAACCTATTGAAAAAGTTGTCAACCGCAATAGGGGCATTATTTATTTTACTAATAAATAAATAAATAACCAGAAGCAATTCCTGACTTCAAATCCGAGATCCAGCGCGTCATTGGCGAGATACAGTCAACCTTTGTCTGCTTCTACCGTCGATCTTTATACGGCACCATACTGAAAGGAAACTCATTCAAGGGCCCAGGACGGAAGGATATTGATGCGAACTCCGGGCAATGGAAATTCTTAATATCTCACGGCCAGTGTATAAGGAAGATACACAACATGAGAACATTTGTAAGATTCCTAAATTCTGTTGAATAAGACAGACTAATTGAAATTTTTCTCCGAATCTAAGCCATCGCATATGTTACCGTTTACAGTATACATAAAAGAGTGAGAGTGAATAAAGTCACGGTTCGGGGCCTCAGATGTTTGCGATATTTTTCACGCTAATTTTATTCAGAGTACTGCTGAGAGGAAGTCGCCGAAGAAATATTTTTATATTTGGTTCTGTCGGAGATGTCTAAGCTGGGATTTGAACCGTGGGCTCTCACCTAAAAAGTGCACACACTGCCTACTAGACAACGGCGGCTATATACGTTTAAAAAAGAACTAAACTGATATCCTCATTATACAGAGATGAACAATTTGCCCTTGAGACAGAGCCTTTTGGTTAACGTTGGCTAGGCCTTAATCAATAAATTACATTTAGGATTTGAACACTTAGTGTTTGGATATGATAAATAGAGAAAATATTTGCTCATAAAAAATATGTATTCATGCAAATATGTTGTACCAAATACAAAAGCTACATACAAATATTCTTTTGGATGCCTTGGTACTCTAGTGAGTAGTATCCTAGACTATTAGCGTGATGGTCGTGGGTTCAATTACCACCAGAGACTCTGGTCTGTGGCACTACATCGTGCATATGGTCAAGTTACTCAGCACGTATATAATTTGTAATTGTATAGTAATAAATAAATAAATAAATATGTATATTCTTGGTACTAAATAATTTTAGTATATATATGCATACATAATTGGTCATTACAACCCTTTAGTCATGATTACAACTTAGTTTCTCACACCTCTTATGTTCTGTGTGCTAATTTTATATATAAGTGGTGGAACCCACAGTTTAAAGCAGACTTCGAGCGACTGATTTTTGATAAACTTTTCATGGCACTTTTGTGTTGGCTTATTAGACGTAAGGCCACGGTTAAAACCCCAGGTCAGACATCAAAACGAAATAAGAAAATATATTTCTTCGATGACTTCTTCTCAGCAGATTTCTCGCAAAAACTCTGAGAGCAAATGCCATGAAAAAGTTTCTCAAAATCTGTCGTTCGGCGTCGACTTTAAGCTGTAGGTCCCGCCACTCATGTGGTAAATTAACGCACACAACATAAGTGGTTGACTGAAGGGTTGTAATGACCAATTATGTATGTAATCCCCAACATTTATGTTGCTTCGTTATTTTCGAATAACAAATACACTATGTGAATGGTTCCTATGTAGATTCATAGGTTGTTAATTGTAAAATCAATGTTTTTTAACGTTAAATTCCCGAGCTATTACTTGAAAAAGCGTAAAAAATAAGGTCCTGTATTGAAAATAAACAAAGAGAGGGAGATAGGGTTGACCAAATAAAGCATTCGATTATCAAAATAGCACAAATCAATTAAAATACTTGTGCTAGAAGTGGAATGTGTAGGAATTGAAATATTTATTAAATGTTAATGTATTTTTAAGAGGCCTTCTTAGTGATTCAATGGGATTATTTAAAATTTTATGCCATCATTTCAGATATTTGCTTTAAACATTATCTTATATTAAGTGAATAATTGCCTCGAGATACCTAATATTCGACACTTAAAGGCAAATTAAAAACGTAAATTTCTGAGCCAATTCAATTATCCATTTCATCACCAATAACTTGAATGAAAACAAAGATATGCTAAATTTTTAACAAAATTATAACATTTTTCTCAATAATTTTACAAATTGTATACATACTTACGCGAGGTAAAATACTTCAAATACTATGCACGTATTCCATCGTCCCCTTAACGTATGTTTTTTAGGAATAATTTTTAAAATAATTTAATTATAAGGAAATTCAAGTACATGAATACACATACATACATATGTATACTCACATTAAACTAAATATAATTCATACCAAAAGTTTTCAATAGCTTACCCTCATTACGCGGCATGAACATACTTGTAAGAGGAAGCATAATAATAAGCAAAATAATAAGCAAGCTGCAATGGCATTTTGTGCAAGAAATAAGTACAAGGACGACGTATAAAGCAATGACGGAAAACAAAGTGAAGGGTAAGTATTGAGGATTTCAATCATTAAAGTAAAACAGCATCTGTTTAATTTCTCTTACAGCTCGAATAAAAATTTGAAATTTCCAGCAAACTTAGTTAATATTGTGCAATATAATCAAAAACCATCATTGACAATAAAATAAATAAATCTATGGCAGCGGCAAGAAATAAAAAACTATGAAAAATGTGTACATTGCAATTAAAACTAAAGAGAAAAACTTCTATAATTTAAAAAATTCTTGCTGCATTGAAATCATTTCACTCGGAAACTTAAACAGAAGAAAAAACCAAAAAATTAAAGGAAGAATTCAGAAAACAAATATTTGATGGTCTTTTTATTGCATCCTCTAAAACAAACAAATTTAATTAATGCAAAGAAAAATAACAATAAGAATACAATTAATAAACTTTTCTTCATTATCTATGTTACACTAAAAGCTTGAAAACATTTGAGTACTTAAAAAATATAATGAATTGCTTTTAAGAGAATGAGTTAGAAAAGAGGAAATTTTTTTTAGTTTAGGTCTATGGAAATAATAAAAAAAATTGCTTGTATAAAGAACTGAAATTTCTATTTAAAAACATAAATTTACTTAAAAAAGAAGTAAATGCATACTTAGATACTATAAAAAACTAAAATTAATTGTATATAATAGTGGGAACTTTTGTAAATAAAAGTAGTTTATGCAAGAAAATTTACATAGAATTATTCAATCTTGAAAATCACTTTCGAAGCCATCCTTGTCATGTGTTAACTCTGACTCAGAAAAAGCAGTTAATTTTTAATATAAAAAGTTCACAACTTCTTCTGTATGCTGTGATTAAGACAAAAATATCAATCGACGGGGCTTTCTGCAGCAAACTTTTTCATTACATTTGGGCTCATTTGTAATTGTAGACTCTATATCTTATTCAAATTGTATATTATATTCTCTAAAACGAGTTTCCATTAAACATTTAATTTCATTCATTCTATACTTGACAGGTGTACGTATATACTACATCCAAATAAAAAAAAAGGTTGGCCATTGCCGAATAAAGTATGTACATACATATGTTTAGATATTGTAAATGATAACTTGCTGAATTCTTCTAATTTTATATTTATATCCTTTACAAAATCACTTTTTAAAATATTTTATGGGATCTCGGAAATAAAAAACCCCATAAATCGGAAAACTACACCATTATACAATGCACTAGAAGTAAAATGAGTACCTTTTCTGCCCAAAACTATAAGGAATCACTGAATAAAAATGAAAATCGAAATACAGGGGTTTTTAAGGCTACCGATTACACAACTGAGGTAGTTTTTTAAAATTCAAAATGGCGAATTCAATATGGCGACGTAAATTTTAAAAT
The DNA here is from genome assembly GCA_958299815.1 of Sarcophaga carnaria. Classification (NCBI taxonomy): domain Eukaryota; kingdom Metazoa; phylum Arthropoda; class Insecta; order Diptera; family Sarcophagidae; genus Sarcophaga; species Sarcophaga carnaria. The sequence continues at coordinate 68,793,007 of OY283153.1, read as the reverse complement.
TTCTACTGATTTACATGAAAATCAGTGTACGGAGGTTTTTGAAGTTGCTAATTTTGAATCAGTGATCAAATTTTTCAATTTTAAAATGGCGAATCCAATATGGCTACATCAATTTGAAAATTTCTTCTGATTTATTCAAAAATCAATGAACGGGGGTTTTTGAGGTTGCTAATTTCGAATCTGTGGCAATGATTTTGAAATACAAAATATCGAATATAAATTTCAATTATAAAATTTCTTCTGATTTCAGTGGGTAGAACTATTAGCTATGTAAAATGCAAACTTTTTCGTCTAAAACCTCAAAGAAAAATATAAATTTTAAAATATGGAAACATTTGTAGAAACTATTTATTTTTTCATTTTTTAATAAAATTATTTAAAATTTTTTTTAGCCAGCGGAGGCAGCCCACAAAAAAAGGATGTTTCTCAAAAAAAGCAATAAATCGCAACATGAAATTGACAAAAATTAACCCAAAACTCTTTACTTAACACGTTTCTAATTGTTTTAACGTGACTAAATTCGCTCAAATTTTTAAAAGCTTATCTAAAACTTAATTTTCGGAAAATGTTTAATTAAAAATTATGTCAGAAATGTGTGCTTTTTCTCCAAAACAAAATATTTTTTAACAAAATCGTTGTCTCTAATTATCACTTTTGTTTTCCATATTTAATTTAAATTTATGTTTGTTTTTCACCTATTCAAAAAATCGAGCAAAGCATACTGTATATACTTCTTTTTAACTTTGCTTAGAAACAATGATTTTGAACATCCGCTAAACAGTCGTCGTTAATTTTTTATAAAAACAAAATATGCTCTTATTATCTTTGATATGTTCTTTGTCAAATCCTAAAACAAAAAAGTGAATTGAAAGTGAGAAATATGATTTTTTGTTACAAGTCTGGGTAAAATTACCTATAGTGCAATGGCTCGGATTGTCCGAAAATTTGAATAAGTTCTATTCAAGTACTTGAATTCGCCGTAATGCAGTAGGTAGTCTGTTGGCTTATTAGACGTGAGGCCACGTTTCAAACCTCAGGTCAGACACATCCAACAAAACGAATTCTGAAAAAATATATCTTTCGGTGACTTCAACTCAGCAGGTTTCTGGAAAAACTCTAAGAGGAAATAAAATTGCCATGAAAAGTTTTTCAAAAATTTGCCGCACAATAAAGGGTTGGGATGATCAATTATGTATGAATGTATGTAAAATAGCAGCATTATTTTATAATCGAGCATCTCACGTGGGATTTCAATTACATTAGGTACACATGTGTATATGTGTATATAAGTTAAAAACTATAATCAGTGCTTAAAATTAAAGAAAAGGATGAAAGCAATAGTTAAACATAAACTTTGTTATCAATACGGCACAAAACAAATGAAATTTTATAGTTTAAATGCAAGACTGTTCTGCTTAATTTGAAAAATTTGATTCAATAGAAGCATACCTGTTAAATTTCGATTACGATTAGTAATCAATTACATTACTTTTTAAAAAGAATCGTAATGATTATATAATTCTATGAACAATTTTTCGAATTACTAATTGATTACGATTACCCAAGAATCAAAAAATAATCAGGACTACTGACGATTAGTCTAATAATCAAAAAGAATCAAAAGTAGTCTAAAAAATAATAAAATTGTTTTAAATAATTATTTTTGAATATTTCCAAATATTCAAAAGTAATCCAAAAGTAATCAAATTGTTTTCAATAATTCTTTTTGATTATTTTCAAATCTTCAAAAGAATTCAAAGTAATTATTGAAAATAAATTGATTACTTTTGGATTACTTTTGATTCTTTTTGATTATTAGACTAATCGCCAGTAATCCTGATTATTTTTTGATTATTTTGTAATCGTAATCAATTATTAACTATTTTAACCAAAAATAATCGTAATTGTAATCATTATTTCACCATTCAAAAAAAAGTAATCAAATTACTAATCATTACGATTACTAATCATTACTTAACAGGTATGAATAGAAGTACGAAAACAACAACAGGATATCAAAAAGGCCGACTTCCTAGACACAAGTTGCGAAGCATATTTATAATGTACAGACTTATTGACCCCATATTTGACAGGTTGAAGGACATCAGCTGTTACGATCGTGCACCAGAGTTATTGTGTTCCTTAACATTGTTTTTATGCAGAATAATATAATAATAATAATATATATATAATATAATGCAGGTTTACTTTGAAAATTTGTTTTGCTTTGCATACGCAATGTTTCAAATATGGGCAATTCAGACAAGACCTCGTATCGTTGTATGGCGGGTATTGTTGGACGAAAATACAACAGTGTATGCTTGTTGTTGATAATTTTCATAAAAAAACCGATATACTCATACAGTTTTAATTCATATGTTTTTGGAAGTTATGTTGGTTCCGTGCTATCAGTTTATGTAAATGCCAGTAATCAAGAAGAAGAATAAATATACAAAATATTTTCTATGTAACTTGAGTCAACAATTAACATTTCAAATTATAATTGTTCACACAGATAATTAATTAATTTACTTTTTCCCGTAATATTTTTCATTTTGTTGCTTGAAAATCAAAATATGAATACAGGTCTTCTTATCATCTTTTGACGTTTGGAATACGAAATACGCAATACAGCATACCATTGAGCGTTCACAAACGAAAAGTGTGTTCAATACAACATACACGATGCAAAGTCGGGTGAATTGGCCAATTATTTAAATACTTATGTTGTATTTTTTTTACGACAGATGATTTAGATTTCAGCAGATGTTGAAATATGGTATAACAGTTTGTGTGGTGTAACCTCTTTGGTTAACCGATATTAAATGCCAGAAAGCTGTAATTAGCCCCTTAATTTGTGAGATTCCTTCTTTTGCTATATTTTAACTTTGATTACTTTTATATGATCGAACTGCTTAGTGTAAATTTTCTTTCATAAATTTCAGTGCAAAATTATGTATTAAATATAAAAGAGAAAGGGCTGCCTTGGTAGTCTAGTCTGTATTGTACCAGACTATTAGGTCGGTTCGATTCCAATCAGAGACTCTGGTCTGTTACACTACACCGAGCGTATGGCCGAAGTTACTCAGTTCGTACATAATATAATATAATTTGTAATTCTATCGTAATCTATAAGTAAAGTAAAAAATAAAAGGAATAATATTTTATATATTCTCCAGATTTTTATCTTGCTTTATATACAATAAAACTATTGTTGTCGTATACATTTTCTACGTGTAGTAGGTAGTGTGTTGGCTTATTAGACGTAAGGCCATGGTTCAAATCCCAAGTCAGACATCAAAACGAAAATATGAAAATATTTCTATGGCGACTTCCTCTCAGCAGAGTTCTGCCAAAACTCTGAGAGTAAATAAAATTGCCATGAAAAGTTTCTCAAAAATCTGTTGTTCGGAGTCGACTTTAAACTGTAGGTCCCTCCACTCATGTACAAAATTAACGCACACAACGTAGGTGGTGTGGTCGTAACAGTGTTGAAAAATTCAGTACTTCAGTACTTCTTTCAATACTTTTCTATTTTAAAAATACCGTAGTAACCCCGTGACGCTTTCAATACTTTTTTATTATTACATATTTTACGTCTTGCGCTTTTCAACTATTAATGCATTAGCAACGTAATGCTAAAGGGTAGAATTAGTCTTTAGCCATGGTTAGCCAAACATCCACGGAACGTACGTTCGCTTTTAGAATAGAAAAGCCATGAGGATGGTTGCCGAAACATAATGTAAAATATTCCTTCGGCGATTTCATTGCGTAAAAAATTCTGAGAGTAAATAAAATTGTCGAGTTTAAATTATAGGTTCCGCCACTCATGTATAAAATTAACACACACAACATACATAATTGGTGTGAGAAGCTAGGTCATAATACTGATTGAAGAGTTATAGTGAACATAATTATGTAGTTTTCATACAAAAGTACCACTTGATACAAAAAAGTACTGTTTCAGTTATAGTTGAGTGTCATTTTAAAATTTCAATTTTGCAATGCAATTACGATCGTCGTAGTCCTGACTGAAGGGTTGTAAGAACCAATTATGTATGTAATTCCCAATATTTATATAGCTTCGTTATATTCAAATACCAAATACGCTATGTGAATTGTTCTTTTAAATGACAAACGCAACAAATCTGATGTCTATTACTTTTAAACTTGTTTACATACGAAGTTTTTGAAGTTTACATGCAGATTACATTCACATTTTTTCTCATACGATGAAAACTACACTAAATTGCTCGAGTTTTTTTTTTTAATTTCCATTTTCAACTTTTTTCTTGAGTTTTTATTTCAATTTTGCTGCAGAAGTTTTTCCCCGAATGTGATTAATTTTTGTTTTTGCTGTCTTTTAAAGAAGTCTAAACTTTAGAGTCTGAACTGAAGTTATAAATTCTCTGGAGTTTGTTTGTATGTATGTGAAATATACGTGTGTATGTGTTTAAGAACATATTCTTCCACGCACATTCAATACTTTTCTTTTATGTTGATGGCATATGTTGGAATGAGTAAACAAATGTGATTCAATTTATTGTACAATTCCACAGGGCTCGCTTAAAATTGACAATAATGTTACGAGAATACCTTTCGTCAGTCTGTTGTTATTGGTCCCAAGGGTCGTTCAATTAAATATTTCAATTGATTTTAAGATAAAAATATCATATGAATTGGAGTTAATACGAGGTGAATTGTTAAGATTACAAATCATAAATTAAGAAAATTAAAGATTAATCACGTTATGATCACGTTTTTTAATTGTGTACAAGAAATTCTTATTGCTGAATGGCTGGTTGGTCGTCTGTTGGTTGAACATCAAGAATCTTTGAGTCCCTTTCGACGCTCAGCATTTCGAACATTTTCTTGCGATGAAATTAGGACACTTCCCTAAAGGGTGACTTTGAGTTTTGAGATTTTCCATAGTTAGCCTACGGAACGGTATTGCACACATCTATTAATTAACGATGAGTACAGAAAAGAAAAAGATAACGAAACAGTTTTCATTTTGATACGGAAACAGATCGGTTCGAATAAAACCATCAACACCTAAGTCTCTTTAACCCTGGACGGTTACTATTCGTCGAATCGACGGAGCTCGTTTACTCTTTATCAGATAACTCTTTTATTTTTGACCAAATTTCGCTCTTTTTTTCAACAACGTTAGTTGATAATGATGATAATGCAGTCAGTAGATGAAAAAAAATTTTTTTGTTCGTCGATTCAACGAAGAAAATTACCATCCAGGCTTAAAGAAAGTGGGTGGCCAGGGTACGTTTACTCACTACAAGCTTTCGTTATCAACCAACTTTGTTGATAAAATGAGCGAAATTTGGGGGCTAATGGAGGGAATAGGAAAAAGGAGAGAAAGTAGGAAAGGGGAGAATGGGAAGCGGAGGAATTACACAGACCAAACAGAACAAAAAGGGAGAGCGCGACTGCACTGATGAAGCTCTAGTACTTCTCAATCAGCTCAAGCCGTGTCGTCGGCTCTCGACACAGAATTCAAACCCTCAAAGAAGCCCCTGCCAAGGTCCTCAAACTCAACGTACCAAGGGCTGGGCAGTTACAGAGGAGGTGCTCGATAGTCTCCAACTTCTCCTCATAGCAACATGGCCTGCAATAGTCCAGATCACCGTCTGCGACCTAATCTCGCAGTGCCCTGTGATAAATCAATTATCTTTATTCATTTTGTTTATAAAATTTGTGTTTTTGATTTCAAAGATGATGTGAACTTTAACAGTTAAAGGTAGGATGATTTTCCCTTTAACTTAACGCTCACTTTTCTTTTATTGTGTACTCATAATAATGGAAATCAAGTTTTTTTGCCGTTAAAATCTTGCATTTAGTTATCGGCAAGTTGTAATAGTGGCCTTAAGACACTGTATGTCACTATATAATGACAATAGGATATTCATCCCTATTGTTTCATTAGAACATCGTAGTAATATTTCTCGTGTTTCTTTGTTTTATCAATACTGCTAGCGATTGTGTGGTAGTATACTAATGGGATTTTCGCCTACGTTCAAGTAGAGCACATCTGTTGGCGGAAAATTAATCAGCAGATAACACAAAGCAATACGGAGAGAATTCGTTCTTAAGCCGTGTTTAAGGGTCTGCCTTAAATAAAACACGGTTCCTTTGATTTTTATTCACCTTTTGTATATTTCACTTATAATTTTTATCTTAACAAATTTTAATTTTGATTATTATTCTCTTTTTTTTGCCGCTGTTGTTTATTCTAAGAGCACACACCAAATACTGAACATCTTTTTCGTCTATTCTCCCATTGCAAGTGTTACCCATCAAAAAGCAGAAAAAAAAGAAAAAAATAAGTGAGCGAAGTTTACAAACAATGTTGCCACTTTGGCGTGTTTCTAAACAAGCCGTATTATTCGTATGTAACACAACATTGCTATCTGATTTTTTGTTTCTACTTACAAGCACAATGTAAACATTTCAACAGCATATAGTAAAAGGCGTTCCATAGGTCTTATGATCCTATAAAAAATGCAGCAAGTAATTTTTAGACCCGGAAAAATTTAGAATATTGTTCGGTTTTATTCTTTTTAACCGAAAATAGACATGCACCGAAAATGAGTTAGTAAAGAGTATTCGAATGGGTATTTATTCCATATCTACTCTCTTTTTATTAAGACAAGACGTTTGAGTATTAGATCTTGTCCTAAAGAGTGACTAAATTTTTTTATACGGCTAAAATTCAGGTTCATTTGTGCTTGAATTTAAAACATATACACTACGTATTATAAGCATGGACGCATTGCATTTTTCTTGTATTTAAAGATTGGAGTATAATTGTGTAGTACTGATTTTAGTATATATTTACAAAATAATGGTTATTGTATGTTCATTCGTTTGATATCAATAACAATTTTCTCTCTTTGATTCCTCTCTGGTTTCCCGGATACGGGTTTCCCCAAATACTGCTGTAAGTAGTTGCTACGCACGTAGAATGTACTTGAATCTAAAACTGCCAATTCGACTTCGGTGGACCACGAAATTTATAACGACCATCAAATTCAATTAGTTACTAGTCTACAGCGACAAAATTAAATATGAGTTGAAAAGGCGATAAAACAAAACGAAAGTAAAGAAAACATAAATCAATACTAAGCATTACTCCGTAAATCTCTTAATGAAGCTTGATTTATATAAATATCCTTAAATTTCACTGTAGGTATTCCATAATTATGTATCAAATTTCAATTAAAATCGCTGGAGATAATTTTCATTTTCCACAATAAAACTAAAAAGGTTTTTGAAGATTTGCTAAAAACTTTAATTTGAGATGAAAATATACCAAAAAGGAACATAAAAACATACGCATCATTATTTAAATATATTTTCTTTAATTTTCTTATCTTTTAAGTGAACAAAAAATTAAATTTTTAAAAATCTTAAAAAAGGATATATGGGCTGCTCTGAAAGTATGATAGCTAATCCAAACTATTTATACAGAATTATTTCTTACATAAAAGTACAAGTTATGTGATAAAAGTTTTATGAAAATGGTTATATAAAAAAAATTAAGATAAATATATTTTTTTTTTAGAAAAAAAATTTTTTTATTCGAATTTCAAAAAAGGCTTTAAGCATGATTATTAAAGGCTGCAAGCCTTTCAGCTTATTTTTCGAAAAGGCGTAATTACCAAAGCGAATGATTCTGTTATCTCATACGTACGTAGTTGACCGAAATATTATCATCTGTAATAAACCATGGGACGAAACACATTCTTCTAATGTTTGTCTTGAGATAAATATGAGAAGAGTAGTAAGAAACTACTAGATTTTTTCATCCCACTACTAAAGGCAGTTTGTTCTGTTCCAAGCACATAGTACCATCTTTGGCGATAAACATCCTGTTGTCATGTTTGTTGCTGCCAATACTTTCTTCAGTTCATAAGACGAGCTTCTATTTTCTTCCTCTTCAAAGTCTTTAGTAGCAGGAATATTATATATATAATTAATATATGAATATAATCGGTCATTACAACGTTTCGTTATAGATTGGAAATGTTTGACCTAAGGTTTGGACCTTGGCCTGACGTCTAATAAGGTAACACGCTACATACTAGACTACGACTACTTCAATCAATATCAAGAACATATCAAGAATAGATCTTTTCACTTTTGTCCCACACTTACATAACTTTCAATTCTTTCTCAAATACCAAATACAAACAATGTATTATTTATGATAAAACTTCACAAAATCTTTGAAATCTTAAAAAAATTACATACACGATACCAAAAAATCTCTAGGAAAGTCGTATGTATCAAAAATGATACAGAGCCAGAATTATGGAAATATTGAATTTTTTTCCTGTTTGAAATTTTATTTTTTTGGTTTAAAATAATGTCGATAACAATGCTAACGAATTAAAAAATCATCAGGCATCTAACTTCTTCTGAATTAAAATTATATCGTCTCAAAAATTAAAATGTATCATTTTTGATACAAAGCTCGATCTACGGTTAAGACCCATTAAAATTTCATCTATGTATTGTACAAAGGACAACCGAAAGCATTTTTATATTATAAAAAAAATTAAAACAATCAATTCAGTACTCATACTATTGTTTCAAGAAACTAGAAGTTAAGACCTGGAACAGAATAAATTAGTTATAATAGTACACAAAAGTTAAAGAATGCGACATGCGAATGATTTCACGTTTGATGACGTAACTCGCCTACGCAAGTGTTAGCCATTCTACATATTCTGTTTATAATTACAACTCTTTACTGTCAAATTGCTGGCGAAACCTTTTACCTAGTGGTCGAGTGTTATTTGATGCAATATCTAAAATTTTTTTGGATGTCACGTCCATTGGCCAACCGATAGATTGAAGATTCATGACGTTATAGATTTAGGGTGAACAAAAATATTTCTAGAGACAGGTTCGACTGGATTTTTCATCGGACCACTCGCCTACTATTGCCATGATCTCAAACCCGACACCTATTGCAGCTCTGAATGCAAATATAATCGTGTTAATTGGATGAAATTTAAATAAATACCTCAGCGCTCATTGTAGAAAAAATAGACGAATAAGCACTTCAGAGAATCTGGAGATCTCAATCTCCAATATCAATATGTTCATTCAAAAGCAAGTGATTACCCAACATATAACATATAATACAACAAAACCTAAAGGAGGATAAAAGGCGTTACCTACATGAGCGATAAATATAAAAGTAAATACTACATGACATCGGAGGAACTACATTTTTAGGCATTTAGAATTTTCCCTTTGTATACCAAAATAATAACACGGTGTGACAGTCTAAATACACCCAACTAATAACATTGTGTAGGTTGTGAGTTTTGTTGAGTAGAACTTAAAAATATTTTTTTTATATTTCTTGAACTTGTTTTATTTGACAAAAACGTTATTTCTGATCTTTTCACACAAAATTATTGATAACCCAAATATTTATTAACCTATTTGCAAAGTCCAAATTATTTTGTAAAGGGGAGAGATGAGCCTTTAAAACGGTATACATAAACATATGGTTTAAACTTACATGTTATCAGTTTTGATCGGGTAAAATTGGAAAATATAATTTTTTTCTTATTTTTTCAAGTCTAATTAAAAAATATAAAATAAGTTGTAACATTCTGAAAGTGTATTATCTTGAGAAGAGATTAACACATCGTTTGATAAAATCAGAAAAAATTACCCTAGTTATTATTTAAATAGTATAATAGTCGTGTTTTTTATATATGTCATCTAATCAAAAGAACTTTAAATTCAAAAATTTTAAGAATTCTTAATAGACCTCGATTATTTATCGCAAAATGTGCCAATTTTAAGTTTGGGCGATTACCAGAAGTCGGCTAATATTTGTGTTTTTTGGAAACATTGGCCAACTTCTGGTGGTCGCTCAAATGTGAAATTGACACATTTCCCGATAAACAATCATTTCAAAAAAATATATATAAAAAATATAACAAGAATGTTATACTCTTTAAATAATGACTTGGGCAAAGTTTGTACCATTTTACAAACAAAGTCTCAATCTCTTCACAAAAGGATGTACTTTAGGAATGTTACCACATATTTTAAATTTTTTTATTAAAGTTTGCAGCTATGAATGGACAAATTTGAAAAAATATTAAAAAATTTGCATTTGTCAATTTTACCTCATCAAACCCCTTTAAATAACATATATACATATGTATGTTTATTGTTTGAAAGACCCATCCCTCCACTTCCTAGGAAAATTAAATTTTGGACATCAGTTCAGAATTATTATGTAGTCAATAAAGTTGTGCGTAAAGTCCAAAATACAGTTTTTGTCAAATAAAACAAGTTTGGAGGGTTAAAGAAATATAAAAAAATATTTTTGAGTTCTACTCAACAAAACTCACAACAGTACAAAACAACATACAGTATGTCATTAGCTGGGTATATTTCATTCGTACGTTTTGTGTCTTCCTATAGTTTTAAAGAGTTTGTTTTTCAACATATTTAATCACACAGAATGAGTATAGAAATTGATGAAATCTAGGTAAGGTATTTATTCTGGATTATATAGATAGATTTTCAGTACATTCCTGTACTATTAATAATGGAGTTTTATATTCGATCAAAAATATTGTTATGTTTCTTTTTAAAGCAAATTTATAAAAAAAAATTGTGTATCTTTCGACAAAGGAGGATAGGATATGTATGTACATAGCATACAGCATTGTATAATTGTTGCTGGCCAAAAAGCCATTCATTTAATCGACATCACCCATATGGCTATTGTACTTATGGGTTGTAATGTATGTAATGTTATATCTGTTTTTTTTTTGGATTTGTTTAATTCTAAAACGGTTTCATACCTGTGTAGGTCGCACAGCCTTATTAACTTTATAAAGCGATAAAGAAATTTCGATTATAGAAGCTAATCCACAGACCTCAGCGGAGTATCCATGCAATTGTTTCTGATATCGTTGTCGGTTGGAAGCTTACAATTCAGAATGCAATTTGAACGAACTGTCCCCAATGAATAAATCCTGCGTGATTTGAAATAAACGAGAAGTGGCAGTAAAGTGTATTACTTTTCAAAATATTTTATGTGGGTTTCATAATTTTAAACATTCTGTGACAATCGAACAACCACATTCGTTGATGCTCGAAGGCCTTTCTTTTGGTTTTCTTTACATAATCGGCAGTACAGAAAAATTTTAGCTTTTAATTGTAACCAATTTTAGGGCCATTATTACAACTTCCCGTTAAAGTTGGGTTTAGTTAAACATAACTTTAGTTAAAGTGAACTTTAAAGTGACCTTTAACTTCTTTTCGTTATTACAACTTAATGATAAAATAAAATTAACTTTTTCAAAAATACGGCAGTGCCGAAGCAATGCCGATAACACTGCTCAATTAAACAAGTTTTTTTAAACGCAGTGGCAACGACGGGCTTTGTTTTTTTGTTGAATAGTATATGCTCATTTTGTTTATATTTAAACTCGCGATATTGAAAATAATATATAATATGGCAAGTTCAGACATAAACTTAACTTTAAAAGATACCGGTGGAGGATCCTTCATTTAGCCTAACGCTCACTTCTAACATATTGTCCACTTATAGTAATGAAAAACAATTTATATGTCCGTTAAAATCCTTCCTTTAGTTAAAGGCGAGTTGTAACAATGGCCCTTTATATTTTTTTAATTTGCAAAATAATTATTTCGTTCGTATTTCCTCTTTCCAAAGGTGGAGAAACAAAGTTTACTTTGTGTAAAGTATACAAAAATTGGAAAAACGTTGAGTAAAGTGCTAGAGCTTAAAAGAGATTCTGTTGAAGAATATAACGGTTTCTTTATATTTCATTCATTCCGTTAACATTGTATTTCGCAAAAAACTGATTGACAAATTACAATCGTGTTGTTTGTAATTATAATTAGTTTTTTCAGTTACTTTAAGAAAAGTATATTTTACGGATTTTGATATTTATTTGTAAGAGTGGCTTATACATATTTTTATAGAATAAAATTTTTAACATTAAAAAACGTGTTTAGATTGCATTATAAAAACAAAGTTATTAAAAAATGTACACTACAAAAGATGTTTTTATTGAAAGCCTAGTAGTTGAGCTGAAAAATTCGTAGATTAACATAAAATTATGGACATGTGAACTGATGGAGTCATGTTTCATAAATTTTCACATATCGATTAATAAATTCGCGTTTTTTATGATGGAACAGAATCAAACTCTACTCAGTATCATCAATTCGTTATTGTCTTTGGTCAATTAGGAGGTAACCACTTCGAACGCACCTTTCGCATACTCAAATATTTTATTCATTTTCTTTAAGGCTTGTTCTCTCAAAACGCTTTATTCCACAAACAAAATACATGTGGATTGAATACTAGTAGCGCCATTTATTTTATTTTATTTGTTTTATTAACTTTAATTAGAATGTAATTACTTTCTTGATGACTTCCAAGTAACTGCTACATTGGTTTGGTTTGATAAAATGACCTCCCTGCCTAGATGACTTTGAAAATGTTTTGATTTATTTTTTACGGCTTGAGAGTAATTAAATATTTTACGATTACCATTTCAATCCACCTCATTTGATATCTAAAGTAATTGACTTTACTTTCTTATATATTTATTCCTTTTGTTTTATTATTTTCGGCAATTAAGGTCGCAACTCATACTTCTTTTCGACACATTGTTGGGGTTTTAATGCTGTTACAATAATTGTTTAATGACATATTTTTTTTCTGGGTGCCCAAGTAGTCTAGTGGGTAGTGCGCTAGACTATTAGGGTGAGGCTCGTAGTTTCGATTATAACCAGAGACTCTGGTCTGTTACCCTACACCGAGCATAAGGTCGGGGCTACTCAATTTGCAGTAATTAAATATAATTTGTGATTGTATTGTAATTCATAAAATAATAAATAAACCATACCTGTTAAATTTCGATTACGATTAGTAATCAATTACATTACTTTTTAAAAAGAATCGTAATGATTATATAATTCTATGAACAATTTTTTCGAATTAGGATTACCGGATTACCGGCGATTAGTCTAATAATCAAAAAGAATCAAAAGTAGTCTAAAAATAATCAAATTGTTTTCAATAATTCTTTTTGATTATTTTCAAATATTCAAAAGTAATCCAAAAGGAATCAAAATGTTTTCAATATTTCTTTCTGATTATTTTCAAATATTCAAAAAGAATTCAAAGTAATTATTGAAAATAAATTGATTACTTTTGGATTACTTTTGATTCTTTTTGATTATTAGACTAATCGCCAGTAATCCTGATTATTTTTTGATTATTTTGTAATCGTAATCAATTATTAACTATTTTAACCAAAAATAATCGTAATCGTAATCATTATTTCACCATTCAAAAAAAAGTAATCAAATTACTAATCATTACGATTACTAATCATTACTTAACAGGTATGAAATAAACACGTATTTTTTGGCAAAGAAAGAATGAGAAAATCTAAAAAAAATTGTGTAAATTCTACTCAACAGTCAGAAATTTTATTTTATTTTTTTTAAATAAAAGCATACATTGTTGTTATCTCACTGTTTCTGCTTTAGCCTTTTGCACTAATAGCTTGTCAGCAGTTAAATATTTTTGAAAGAAATGGAGTGATTTATTATAGTTAAGTAGGTTCAATGTCCATAAATTAGTTTATTGTAATCTACTTAGTATTTCCAAGAAGTGAAATCAATTCAAAGCATTTTTCTTGGACAAGAACTAAAATTACCTTCAGAGTTTGTTAGAATAACAAAGATAAGATATTCAAAATTCTTATTAACGCGCACTTTTTATTATAATTCTTGGTAATTAATCAGAGAGTCACTTCTCATCACTGAATGAATGACTCACTGGCAGCATCGTACTTCACTTTATTTACACTATTTTAATTTTTGGCCAATGACTTGTGTAAGTGTTGTTATATTTTCGTATTTCTTAACCTTATATATTTGTTTTAGTACCGTACGATGTGTATGTTTTGGTTTTTGCCTTGTTAGGTTAATTTCATTTAGTTTCTTTTTGCCCGCGTAACATTTGCTTGATATTCCTGCACAAAGTGTCGATATGACTCCAAGAGAGTATTTAGGAGATCATTTGGTAGAACGACAACATAGTAGCTAAACCTGACAAAAAGTCAACTCAAAAACTTGCTCGTCAATGCTTGGCAGCAAATATCAATAGAAAACGCTAAACAAAACATTATATATACCTACCCCAAGTACATTCAATACCATATGGGTTAAATGGAGTGCTTGACCTTAATAGTGGGTATAACATTTTAATATATTGGGCCTTTGAGTTTTAAATTTACTCTGAGTTTCTCTTGGGGGTAGGTATATATTTGCGGTGCAAAAATATGAGGTCACCAGAAGGTTTCCATTATTTTTCTTTTGGTTTACGAAAAACCTTAAATATTTTTTTGTTTTATAATAAAATAGAAATATATTAATAAAATAAATATAAACAACATCAATTATTTTTACATATTATTGCTTAAAATTCAAACAATTGGTTGCACATATTGAGGTACAACAAATTTATGGAGTGTGCTTTTTCAATTTCAGTTCGGTGTTAAGTTAGCCTGAGGACAAACTTTGAAGCCTTTAAGATTTCTTTGAAAATTTTTTAAAAATTTCGGTTTTGAGGTCCCTTATGGGACAAATTCTAGAAAAGTAATTAAAATTGCACGCAACTACTGTTATCCTAAAAAATATACATAATCGTGGGAGAGAATTGTATGACTTTTAAATTTATGCTCCTTTTGTCTCAGTGACCTTAATTATAAACTACATTGTATTTCAATAATCTTGATGACTCTAATTGTTCATTTTAATGGCCTGGATGACGTTGCAAACATTTTGTATTTATTTATACAACTTGAAAGTAATTAAATACTTAAGATTTTTATTGTTACTTTAGACCTCAGTTTAGATCATAAAAATGTTTAAGTCATAAAAATATTAGGTTTTCATTTCATTCCCTTCTTTTATTTCACATTTTAAATCAGACATATTTTTTGTATTTGAATGCATTGACAGTAACTTTAACATGAGATATTGCTTTATTTGCTGTAAGTTTAAGGAAAAACCAAAGATAAATATCTTAAAGACAATAGTATGTATTTAATTCTTATAGAATTTCTGTGGTGTAGGAAGTGGTGTTTGGAATAATCTTAAATTGAGATAACCTTAACTTTGTTGGGTAACAACAAGGTACCTGAAAATTACAATAAGGATTGTTACCTGAATTCTACAGAGCATAGCATAATAGTTGCTTTATACTAGGATTCGATTCAAGCCAAATATACAGGCCCCATGATCGAAGACACGGAGGTCGAACCGCCGAACATATACTTGAGACGTATGCGTTTATCAAGTAATAGATAGGAAGTTATTTTTAATCAAACCGAACATGATCCTATACGGAATACGGAAATGATGCAATTACGAGTAAATTCTGTTTTTCCCCCTTTTTTACAAAATAACTCTCTTTAAATCACCTAGATCAAAAATACATATCCACAAAGTCTTGGAAGAGAAATTCTCACATTTAGGACTTAGCATTTTTGCTTTGTAAACTTACTCGTTTTATTGTGGACTTAGCACATTTTCCTACAATCAGTTTTATTTTTAAAAATAATTTTGATTTAATTTTCTATATTAATTTTATTAAAAAACAGAAACTTAAGACTAGCTTAGTTCAGTTCTATTAAAAAGATACAATAATATAACTATATACGAGTACATTTTTAACTTAAAGTAGAAAAATTCAAAGGTGAGGTAAATCATCATAAAATTTCTGGTGTTCATTGGGTAATGTTGATTTGAGAAATTGTAAGTCTTCATACTTTCTTATAGTAATGTTTCTTCTTTCTTGATAAAGTTGCTGCAAATTTTCAAAGTGTATAGGGTAAATTTTCTCATCATCTACTTTCTGTTCATCAATATTTTATCAATATTATCCATACATCAGAAAAACGAATTTTAAAATATATTTCTTTGCTTGGGGTGTACTTTAAAACTCTAATATCTATAACTTTACTATCACCTCTATAACGTCCAGGTCTGATACTCTTAAGAAATTAAATGTTATCAAATCTTTTGAAAAATTTATGATCTAAATACATAACATCATAGGGTCTAGAGTTTTTCGAGCATATTTACAAACAACTGTGTATTCTGAAGGTTAATTACTCTTTTTTCATAGCTCTCCCAATAGTGGAATGAACGCTATCTGGCTCCATTTGTTTAGTTATGGCCAATTTCAAGAATTTTTTGCTCAATATCAATGCCATGTCTGATAGCCACATTAAGCAGGGCATTGCTCATACCATAATTTCTATTTCAAAAATTATTTAATATATTAATCAAAATAACAATAAACTACGTAATAACATCTTTTGTTGTCGTAAAATATGTATTTCGTATAGTATTACCGTTTTGCATTAAAATCTCAATTTTGGAAAAAAGAGGACTAAGCGTGTTTTCGAATTATACTAACGATATCTATGTTTAGATGTTGTAAATGAAAATTGTAAATGAAATTAAGAAATTTCATGGGATTTCGGAAATAAAAAACCCCAGAAAGCGGAAAACTACACCGTTATGCAATGCACTACAAGTAAAATGAGTACATTTTCTGGCCAAAAGTATAAGGAATCACTGAATAAAGATTGATGAGAAATAAAACAATTCTTTTGTTTGTTTATTTCATCAAAATAAGGAAATTTTATTCTTCAAATATTTTGTAACTTATTTTGTTTTTTTTCCGTGACTTTATCCGCGAGCGTTATCTCTTACATGTACCAAAGGCGAAGCTAAAGTAAAGTTGTAACAAATGTTTTAAATATAATATGCCAAAGAATTAATGCTTAACTTACAGCGTATAAGAAAAAAGAAGTACAAGAGAGAAGTACTAAAAGTAATTGTAAATCAATGTAAACAATAGTTACAAGAACAATTTAGTTAATATAACAAGCAAGTATGATTGGAATGTATGTACCGTAATCTCGTATGATCTTAAAATATGTATTAAGCTGATTTTAGTTGTGAATATCATACAGTGATGATACAAAATTTAGCACACCTAATCTGTTCCTTAACATCCCGCGCCGCTCTGAAACATGGGTTCAGAATACAGGTAGCTTTACTAATGTGGTGATTGGTCTTGTTGTCTCACCATATCGAGTCTTAAGTCTAACCACACGAACATTTCCATCGTCGCCAGGGTATGCCTTGATTACCTTAGCCATCAGCCATTTTGCTTGGGGTTGATGTTTTTCCTTCACTAGTACTACATTGCCTTCTGCCAAATTATTCTGCGCCTTGTTCCATTTTGGCCGTTGTTGCAGGGAAGTCAGGTATTCTTTATGCCAACGCCGCCAAAAGCCTTGAAATATGTTTTGTACATGTTGCCAATAGCCAAGTTTATTAACGGGTACTTCCGTAAGATCGCCCTCTGGCATCGAAGTATATGGACGTCCAATCAGAAAATGCGCAGGAGAGAGATAGCCAAATTCAGTATCTGGGACAACACCAAGGGGTCTCGAGTTAACCACTGCTTCGATTTGTGTCAATAATGTATGCATCTGTTCGAATGACAATTCTGTGTTCCTGATTACTCGTCTAAGGTGCAGCTTCACTGATCGTACTGCCGATTCCCATATTCCACCCCAATGGGGCGCTATTGGTGGAATAAATTTCCATTGTATTCCGTCTTCAGCTAAAGATGCGGAGACAATTTCATTATGAGCTTGTGACATTAGTAATTTATGCATGTCATCCAGTTGTCGAGAGGCACCAATAAAATTTCTACCGTTGTCACTATAGATCAGACGACATTTTCCTCTTCTTGCAATAAATCTTCTCAAAGCAACAATAAAGCACTCCGTGCTCAAATCGGTTACAAGCTCTATATGAATGGCAGATGTAACGAGACAAACAAATAGGCAAATATATCCCTTCGACCTTTTAGGGTTTCTTCCAGCAAACTGTTTTAATAAAAGAGGGCCAGCATAGTCACAACCTGAATTTTCGAACGGAAAAGCTTGTCGTACACGAATTTTAGGAAGGTCTGCCATTAGTTGCTCGGTTATAGTGTGACGTTGGCAAAAACATTTTAGGCATTTGAACGTCAACTTCCGAATGAGATTTCGAGCGCCAATAATCCAGTATGTCTGTCGAGCAATAATAAATAAGCTGAAACACCTGGGTGTAAATTTCGTTCATGTAAGTCCTCAAGAATTAATGTAGTAATTCGACTACTCTTCGACAATATTATGGGATTCTTAGTGGCAATATCCAGTTCTCAATTGCATAAACGGCCACCGACACGCAATAATCCATTTATGTCCAAGAATGGGTGAAGTTTTAATAAAGATGAGCGGGAAGAAATTGATCCTTGTTTCTTCAACTGGACTCGCTCATTACAAAAACAATTTTGTGCGTATTTCAGCAAGATTATTTTAGAATGTTGAATTTCATGAAAGGAAAGACCTGATGTCTGAGAACTGCGTTCATGTGTAGTCTTATAAAAAAATTTCAACATATAGGCCACTACACGAACTAGTTTCGTCCATTTCGATATACGAGCGACAATAGATTCGAGGGGATTATAGTCCTCAACGGTACTAACCATTGCGATGGAAGTAGACTTCAATGCATTAAGAGCTTCTAGATCTGTAATAATATCGAAATTTTTAGAATTGCTTAGCTTAGAATTGTATTTCAAGTTGTCGCTTAGCCAATTAGGTCCCTTCCACCAAAGTTCAAAGCTAAGTAGTTTTGACGCAGACATTCCCCGAGAGGCGCAATCAGCTGGATTCTCTTTGGAGGCAACATGACCCCAGAATCTTCAAGGCAAATTGTCTAAGATTTCAGACGTTCGATTGGCCTCAAACGTTTTTAATTTTGGAGGCGGTTGGGAGAGCCACGACAATACAATCGTTGAGTCACACCAAGCTCGAATTTTTATACTGTAGGGTAATGAATCGCGAATACGTTTATGTAGGCGTGATAAAAGCAAATCGCCGCATAACTCTAATAGTGGCAATGATTTTTGTTTGATAGGTGCTACACGTGTTTTTGCAGCAATTAGTGTCACCTGATTACCTCCAGAATCATCAACATATTTTGAGTAGATTACTGCGGAATAGGCTTGAATGGAGGCGTCGGAAAATCCATGTAGTTCCAGATTTTTATTCCTATTAGGCACGTATCGGGGCAAATGATGATCTTCTAATACATGTAAATTTTCCCGATATTGAGTCCATAACAATGCAAGATCATTTGGTAGAGGTTCATCCCATGATAAATTTTGTGACCATAGTTCTCGGAGTAAAATTTTGAATCGAACGACTACTGGAGCTAACAGTCCCATTGGATCGAAGATTCGTGAAACATCAGAAAGAACTTGTCTTTTAGTAGAGGCTGAGATGGCTGCAAGTCTGATTTTATAACCAAGCATATCATCCTTCGGCTTCCAGTAGATTCCAAGGACCTTTTTGATATCTTCGTCAGGCGATTTGAAAAAGGAATGATCTTCAGTAGTTTCTGAGATTTTAGGACAATTAGAAATCCATTTTCTTAATTCAAGTCCTGCAAGAGATAACAGTTCGACAAGATTATTTCGCATAAAAAGAATTTCCTGTTCGGTAGGAGCTCCGGTGAGGACGTCATCAACGTAAAAATCTTCCAAAAGTATTTTTGCCGCTACTGGAAAGTTTAACATGTAGTCATGGGCTAACTGCTCCAGAACGCGAACAGACAGATAAGGGGCGCAAGCTGTACCATATGTCACAGTACATAACTGATAATGTTTCATGGCTTCTGTAGGAGATTCTCTCCAAACTATGCGTTGATAATTTCTGTGCTTCTCGAAAATCCATATTTGTCGAAACATTTTTACAATGTCGGCCGAAAAAACATACCGATGAAAGCGAAAACGTAAGCAAACAGAAAATAAATCCCTTTGAATACTCGGTCCAATATGCAGCATGTTGTTGAGTGACACTCCATTAGAATCAAGAAAAGATCCATCGAAAACAACACGAATTTTTTCACCAATAACTGGATGATGAGGCAAGTAGAAAACCTTATCATCGCTGAGGTTTATTTCACGAGGCGTAAGTTCACGCATATCTCCCAGTTGCTCATATTCGCGCATGAATGCTTGGCATTGTTTTCGTAGGCTCGCGTTTCTTAGTAGCCGTCTCTCTACGGCGTAGAATCGAGACAAAGCTCCATTGAGCGTATTTCCAAAGGTAGGGTTTTCTAATTTGAATGGTAGCTGGACCAAATATTTACCATCGCTCGCACGCGAGTGAGTTAATTTGAAATGAGATTCGACATACAGGTTCTTCTATTTCCCAAAAACTTCGAAGACTTCGGTCGATATCTACGGTAGAAATGAGAGATATAGTACGGTTACTAACCTCGCTTGTTTCAGCGGAGGTAACGACCGATCCGAAAATTGTAGAAACCGCAAGAACGTTTCCTTGGGAATCAAGATGTTTATTAAACGTGAATATATTCCAAATGTGCTCAATACCAAATAAAATATCTATCTGTGATGACACATTATAGTATGGGTCAGCAAGGGCCAAATCCTTTAACTGATGTGCAGATAGATTGTCAAAAGACTGTTGGGGAAGCGATGTCGTTATGTTTGGCAAAATAGGCACCACTGCGTCAAATGAGTGCTTTGAAATACGAGATTGTACCATAATATGGCAAGATCCTCGAGTAGTTTCTGCTTTTACTGATGAAATTCCGCTTACTAAAATCTTTGAGGGCTGCCGTGCAAGTCCTAGGCGTTGGACACAACTTTCGGTTATATATGACAATTTTGATGCAGAATCCAGTAAGGCACTACAGACTATCAGTTGACCATTTTTATTCTTAACGTACATTAGTGCTGTAAGCATAATGTATTCCTTATTTGAACTTTGTTTTGTGATATGTGGCTTTAGAGTCAATGAATGGAATGAGACTGGACACGAGACATTAGCAATAGTTGACCAATTTCCAGTTGTCGATGTGGGGTTACAGGGCAAAAGAGTCTCGGTTGTATTGGTAGTAGGCCCTTCATCAGCAGCAGTGGGAGATGTATGTAGCAATGAATGATGACGTCTACGGCAATCTTTACATCTATGTTTTGATGGACAATTTAAAACAGAATGACCACGTCCTAGGCAATTATAGCACAGATTAGTATCTTTCACAAAAGTACGGCGTTCAATTAGTCCCAGTTGCAGAAATAATGGACATTTGTGAATTGAGTGTTCTACTGATTTACATTTGGGGCAAGAGGTAAATTTACTATTCGTACTCACCAGACATTTGATAGCATGACTTTTATATGGGGTACCTTGTTTAATTTGCGGTGTTGACTTACGATAACAAAGCTCCAATTCCTCACACCGATTATCAAAAAATTCAAAAAAATCTGCTATTGTGGGACAAGGGTTGTTACTGCTGGTAGAAATCCATCGGGCTTTTGATTCAGGGTCAATCTTGGCAAGTAGTAGATAAATGATCCACCAATCACGTTCAGTTTTCCCAATTGCATCCAGACCACGTATTATTTCATTAGCTGAGTCAGAGAGTTTTCTTAAGACGGCAACATTTTCAGTCGATATAGAAGGCAAGGCCATAAAATTTTGAATGAAGGAGTTAATTATATGCTTCGGACGGTCATATCGGTCATTAAGTCGAATCCATGCTGTTTTGTAAGCAGTTTCCGTAACAGGAATGTGTTGAATAATTCTGGCAGCGTCCTCCCTTAATAACGACTTCAGGTAGTAGAATTTGTGAGTGTTTGACAACGTTTTTTTGAATCAATTGTTTTCTCAAATAAATCTTTAAAACTGGGCTAATCCTTGTATGAACCAGTGAATACAGGAATATCAATTCGTGGTAATTCATTTTCCCTCGGTGTGGTAGTTACAGCCATCTTTTGAAGGAAATCTGCTTGTTGTTCTGCTAGTTTATCGATAGCCTCAGTATTATTCTGGTGTTCTGCTGGTTTCGGGCTATGTTTAGTTTTAAGGCTGTAAAACTTACCGCGAGCAGCTAAATATTTCTCTTCGTACGCTTCAAAATCCACCTCTGGGTCAGCAAAGCCTTCTTGATTACTAAACCGATAAATGTCATCCGTCGATTTCAGAAATTCGTGCCATACAGTTTCTAACCGCTCCAACCGACACATCACCATCTCTATAGTACAATCATCTGGAGGAGCTTCAGCAAAGGAAAGCAATCTTGTCAAGGATCCTTTCAAGCGACCTCTGTAGGCTATAAGCGCGCTCATATCTTCGGCCATTATTGTGTTACGAGTATGAATTGATCGATTCTTTCCGAAAAAAATTAATTTAATTTTCTTGAAGTGAAGTTAATTATTAATTATAATAATTATAATTCCCGGTAGACTGGATTCTATTCGGCTCGAAGGACCAGCTCTTATGATGAGAAATAAAACAATTCTTTTGTTTGTTTATTTCATCAAAATAAGTAAATTTTATTCTTCAAATATTTTGTAACTTATTTTGTTTTTTTTCCGTGACTTTATCCGCGAGTGATGATACAGTGATGATACAAAATTTAGCACACCTAATCTGTTCCTTAACATCCCGCGCCGCTCTGAAACATGGGTTCAGAATACAGGTAGCTTTACTAATGTGGTGATTGGTCTTGTTGTCTCACCATATCGAGTCTTAAGTCTAACCACACGAACATTTCCATCGTCGCCAGGGTATGCCTTAATTACCTTAGCCATCAGCCATTTTGCTTGGGGTTGATGTTTTTCCTTCACTAGTACTACATTGCCTTCTGCCAAATTATTCTGCGCCTTGTTCCATTTTGGCCGTTGTTGCAGGGAAGTCAGGTATTCTTTATGCCAACGCCGCCAAAAGCCTTGAAATATGTTTTGTACATGTTGCCAATAGCCAAGTTTATTAACGGGTACTTCCGTAAGATCGCCCTCTGGCATCGAAGTATATGGACGTCCAATCAGAAAATGCGCAGGAGAGAGATAGCCAAATTCAGTATCTGGGACAACACCAAGGGGTCTCGAGTTAACCACTGCTTCGATTTGTGTCAATAATGTATGCATCTGTTCGAATGACAATTCTGTGTTCCTGATTACTCGTCTAAGGTGCAGCTTCACTGATCGTACTGCCGATTCCCATATTCCACCCCAATGGGGCGCTATTGGTGGAATAAATTTCCATTGTATTCCGTCTTCAGCTAAAGATGCGGAGACAATTTCATTATGAGCTTGTGACATTAGTAATTTATGCATGTCATCCAGTTGTCGAGAGGCACCAATAAAATTTCTACCGTTGTCACTATAGATCAGACGACATTTTCCTCTTCTTGCAATAAATCTTCTCAAAGCAACAATAAAGCACTCCGTGCTCAAATCGGTTACAAGCTCTATATGAATGGCAGATGTAACGAGACAAACAAATAGGCAAATATATCCCTTCGACCTTTTAGGGTTTCTTCCAGCAAACTGTTTTAATAAAAGAGGGCCAGCATAGTCACAACCTGAATTTTCGAACGGAAAAGCTTGTCGTACACGAATTTTAGGAAGGTCTGCCATTAGTTGCTCGGTTATAGTGTGACGTTGGCAAAAACATTTTAGGCATTTGAACGTCAACTTCCGAATGAGATTTCGAGCGCCAATAATCCAGTATGTCTGTCGAGCAATAATAAATAAGCTGAAACACCTGGGTGTAAATTTCGTTCATGTAAGTCCTCAAGAATTAATGTAGTAATTCGACTACTCTTCGACAATATTATGGGATTCTTAGTGGCAATATCCAGTTCTCAATTGCATAAACGGCCACCGACACGCAATAATCCATTTATGTCCAAGAATGGGTGAAGTTTTAATAAAGATGAGCGGGAAGAAATTGATCCTTGTTTCTTCAACTGGACTCGCTCATTACAAAAACAATTTTGTGCGTATTTCAGCAAGATTATTTTAGAATGTTGAATTTCATGAAAGGAAAGACCTGATGTCTGAGAACTGCGTTCATGTGTAGTCTTATAAAAAAATTTCAACATACACGAACTAGTTTCGTCCATTTCGATATACGAGCGACAATAGATTCGAGGGGATTATAGTCCTCAACGGTACTAACCATTGCGATGGAAGTAGACTTCAATGCATTAAGAGCTTCTAGATCTGTAATAATATCGAAATTTTTAGAATTGCTTAGCTTAGAATTGTATTTCAAGTTGTCGCTTAGCCAATTAGGTCCCTTCCACCAAAGTTCAAAGCTAAGTAGTTTTGACGCAGACATTCCCCGAGAGGCGCAATCAGCTGGATTCTCTTTGGAGGCAACATGACCCCAGAATCTTCAAGGCAAATTGTCTAAGATTTCAGACGTTCGATTGGCCTCAAACGTTTTTAATTTTGGAGGCGGTTGGGAGAGCCACGACAATACAATCGTTGAGTCACACCAAGCTCGAATTTTTATACTGTAGGGTAATGAATCGCGAATACGTTTAAGTAGGCGTGATAAAAGCAAAGCGCCGCATAACTCTAATAGTGGCAATGATTTTTGTTTGATAGGTGCTACACGTGTTTTTGCAGCAATTAGTGTCACCTGATTACCTCCAGAATCATCAACATATTTTGAGTAGATTACTGCGGAATAGGCTTGAATGGAGGCGTCGGAAAATCCATGTAGTTCCAGATTTTTATTCCTATTAGGCACGTATCGGGGCAAATGATGATCTTCTAATACATGTAAATTTTCCCGATATTGAGTCCATAACAATGCAAGATCATTTGGTAGAGGTTCATCCCATGATAAATTTTGTGACCATAGTTCTCGGAGTAAAATTTTGAATCGAACGACTACTGGAGCTAACAGTCCCATTGGATCGAAGATTCGTGAAACATCAGAAAGAACTTGTCTTTTAGTAGAGGCTGAGATGGCTGCAAGTCTGATTTTATAACCAAGCATATCATCCTTCGGCTTCCAGTAGATTCCAAGGACCTTTTTGATATCTTCGTCAGGCGATTTGAAAAAGGAATGATCTTCAGTAGTTTCTGAGATTTTAGGACAATTAGAAATCCATTTTCTTAATTCAAGTCCTGCAAGAGATAACAGTTCGACAAGATTATTTCGCATAAAAAGAATTTCCTGTTCGGTAGGAGCTCCGGTGAGGACGTCATCAACGTAAAAATCTTCCAAAAGTATTTTTGCCGCTACTGGAAAGTTTAACATGTAGTCATGGGCTAACTGCTCCAGAACGCGAACAGACAGATAAGGGGCGCAAGCTGTACCATATGTCACAGTACATAACTGATAATGTTTCATGGCTTCTGTAGGAGATTCTCTCCAAACTATGCGTTGATAATTTCTGTCCTTCTCGAAAATCCATATTTGTCGAAACATTTTTACAATGTCGGCCGAAAAAACATACCGATGAAAGCGAAAACGTAAGCAAACAGAAAATAAATCCCTTTGAATACTCGGTCCAATATGCAGCATGTTGTTGAGTGACACTCCATTAGAATCAAGAAAAGATCCATCGAAAACAACACGAATTTTTTCACCAATAACTGGATGATGAGGCAAGTAGAAAACCTTATCATCGCTAAGGTTTATTTCACGAGGCGTAAGTTCACGCATATCTCCCAGTTGCTCATATTCGCGCATGAATGCTTGGCATTGTTTTCGTAGGCTCGCGTTTCTTAGTAGCCGTCTCTCTACGGCGTAGAATCGAGACAAAGCTCCATTGAGCGTATTTCCAAAGGTAGGGTTTTCTAATTTGAATGGTAGCTGGACCAAATATTTACCATCGCTCGTACGCGAGTGAGTTAATTTGAAATGAGATTCGACATACAGGTTCTTCTATTTCCCAAAAACTTCGAAGACTTCGGTCGATATCTACGGTAGAAATGAGAGATATAGTACGGTTACTAACCTCGCTTGTTTCAGCGGAGGTAACGACCGATCCGAAAATTGTAGAAACCGCAAGAACGTTTCCTTGGGAATCAAGATGTTTATTAAACGTGAATATATTCCAAATGTGCTCAATACCAAATAAAATATCTATCTGTGATGACACATTATAGTATGGGTCAGCAAGGGCCAAATCCTTTAACTGATGTGCAGATAGATTGTCAAAAGACTGTTGGGGAAGCGATGTCGTTATGTTTGGCAAAATAGGCACCACTGCGTCAAATGAGTGCTTTGAAATACGAGATTGTACCATAATATGGCAAGATCCTCGAGTAGTTTCTGCTTTTACTGATGAAATTCCGCTTACTAAAATCTTTGAGGGCTGCCGTGCAAGTCCTAGGCGTTGGACACAACTTTCGGTTATATATGACAATTTTGATGCAGAATCCAGTAAGGCACTACAGACTATCAGTTGACCATTTTTATTCTTAACGTACATTAGTGCTGTAAGCATAATGTATTCCTTATTTGAACTTTGTTTTGTGATATGTGGCTTTAGAGTCAATGAATGGAATGGGACCGGACACGAGACATTAGCAATAGTTGACCAATTTCCAGTTGTCGATGTGGGGTTACAGGGCAAAAGAGTCTCGGTTGTATTGGTAGTAGGCCCTTCATCAGCAGCAGTGGGAGATGTATGTAGCAATGAATGATGACGTCTACGGCAATCTTTACATCTATGTTTTGATGGACAATTTAAAACAGAATGACCACGTCCTAGGCAATTATAGCACAGATTAGTATCTTTCACAAAAGTACGGCGTTCAATTAGTCCCAGTTGCAGAAATAATGGACATTTGTGAATTGAGTGTTCTACTGATTTACATTTGGGGCAAGAGGTCAATTTACTATTCGTACTCACCAGACATTTGATAGCATGACTTTTATATGGGGTACCTTGTTTAATTTGCGGTGTTGACTTACGATAACAAAGCTCCAATTCCTCACACCGATTATCCAAAAATTCAAAAAAATCTGCTATTGTGGGACAAGGGTTGTTACTGCTGGTAGAAATCCATCGGGCTTTTGATTCAGGGTCAATCTTGGCAAGTAGTAGATAAATGATCCACCAATCACGTTCAGTTTTCCCAATTGCATCCAGACCACGTATTATTTCATTAGCTGAGTCAGAGAGTTTTCTTAAGACGGCAACATTTTCAGTCGATATAGAAGGCAAGGCCATAAAATTTTGAATGAAGGAGTTAATTATATGCTTCGGACGGTCATATCGGTCATTAAGTCGAATCCATGCTGTTTTGTAAGCAGTTTCCGTAACAGGAATGTGTTGAATAATTCTGGCAGCGTCCTCCCTTAATAACGACTTCAGGTAGTAGAATTTGTGAGTGTTTGACAACGTTTTTTTGAATCAATTGTTTTCTCAAATAAATCTTTAAAACTGGGCCAATCCTTGTATGAACCAGTGAATACAGGAATATCAATTCGTGGTAATTCATTTTCCCTCGGTGTGGTAGTTACAGCCATCTTTTGAAGGAAATCTGCTTGTTGTTCTGCTAGTTTATCGATAGCCTCAGTATTATTCTGGTGTTCTGCTGGTTTCGGGCTATGTTTAGTTTTAAGGCTGTAAAACTTACCGCGAGCAGCTAAATATTTCTCTTCGTACGCTTCAAAATCCACCTCTGGGTCAGCAAAGCCTTCTTGATTACTAAACCGATAAATGTCATCCGTCGATTTCAGAAATTCGTGCCATACAGTTTCTAACCGCTCCAACCGACACATCACCATCTCTATAGTACAATCATCTGGAGGAGCTTCAGCAAAGGAAAGCAATCTTGTCAAGGATCCTTTCAAGCGACCTCTGTAGGCTATAAGCGCGCTCATATCTTCGGCCATTATTGTGTTACGAGTATGAATTGATCGATTCTTTCCGAAAAAAATTAATTTAATTTTCTTGAAGTGAAGTTAATTATTAATTATAATAATTATAATTCCCGGTAGACTGGATTCTATTCGGCTCGAAGGACCAGCTCTTATGATGAGAAATAAAACAATTCTTTGGTTTGTTTATTTCATCAAAATAAGTAAATTTTATTCTTCAAATATTTTGTAACTTATTTTGTTTTTTTTCCGTGACTTTATCCGCGAGTGATGATACAGTGATGATACAAAATTTAGCACACCTAATCTGTTCCTTAACATCCCGCGCCGCTCTGAAACATGGGTTCAGAATACAGGTAGCTTTACTAATGTGGTGATTGGTCTTGTTGTCTCACCATATCGAGTCTTAAGTCTAACCACACGAACATTTCCATCGTCGCCAGGGTATGCCTTAATTACCTTAGCCATCAGCCATTTTGCTTGGGGTTGATGTTTTTCCTTCACTAGTACTACATTGCCTTCTGCCAAATTATTCTGCGCCTTGTTCCATTTTGGCCGTTGTTGCAGGGAAGTCAGGTATTCTTTATGCCAACGCCGCCAAAAGCCTTGAAATATGTTTTGTACATGTTGCCAATAGCCAAGTTTATTAACGGGTACTTCCGTAAGATCGCCCTCTGGCATCGAAGTATATGGACGTCCAATCAGAAAATGCGCAGGAGAGAGATAGCCAAATTCAGTATCTGGGACAACACCAAGGGGTCTCGAGTTAACCACTGCTTCGATTTGTGTCAATAATGTATGCATCTGTTCGAATGACAATTCTGTGTTCCTGATTACTCGTCTAAGGTGCAGCTTCACTGATCGTACTGCCGATTCCCATATTCCACCCCAATGGGGCGCTATTGGTGGAATAAATTTCCATTGTATTCCGTCTTCAGCTAAAGATGCGGAGACAATTTCATTATGAGCTTGTGACATTAGTAATTTATGCATGTCATCCAGTTGTCGAGAGGCACCAATAAAATTTCTACCGTTGTCACTATAGATCAGACGACATTTTCCTCTTCTTGCAATAAATCTTCTCAAAGCAACAATAAAGCACTCCGTGCTCAAATCGGTTACAAGCTCTATATGAATGGCAGATGTAACGAGACAAACAAATAGGCAAATATATCCCTTCGACCTTTTAGGGTTTCTTCCAGCAAACTGTTTTAATAAAAGAGGGCCAGCATAGTCACAACCTGAATTTTCGAACGGAAAAGCTTGTCGTACACGAATTTTAGGAAGGTCTGCCATTAGTTGCTCGGTTATAGTGTGACGTTGGCAAAAACATTTTAGGCATTTGAACGTCAACTTCCGAATGAGATTTCGAGCGCCAATAATCCAGTATGTCTGTCGAGCAATAATAAATAAGCTGAAACACCTGGGTGTAAATTTCGTTCATGTAAGTCCTCAAGAATTAATGTAGTAATTCGACTACTCTTCGACAATATTATGGGATTCTTAGTGGCAATATCCAGTTCTCAATTGCATAAACGGCCACCGACACGCAATAATCCATTTATGTCCAAGAATGGGTGAAGTTTTAATAAAGATGAGCGGGAAGAAATTGATCCTTGTTTCTTCAACTGGACTCGCTCATTACAAAAACAATTTTGTGCGTATTTCAGCAAGATTATTTTAGAATGTTGAATTTCATGAAAGGAAAGACCTGATGTCTGAGAACTGCGTTCATGTGTAGTCTTATAAAAAAATTTCAACATATAGGCCACTACACGAACTAGTTTCGTCCATTTCGATATACGAGCGACAATAGATTCGAGGGGATTATAGTCCTCAACGGTACTAACCATTGCGATGGAAGTAGACTTCAATGCATTAAGAGCTTCTAGATCTGTAATAATATCGAAATTTTTAGAATTGCTTAGCTTAGAATTGTATTTCAAGTTGTCGCTTAGCCAATTAGGTCCCTTCCACCAAAGTTCAAAGCTAAGTAGTTTTGACGCAGACATTCCCCGAGAGGCGCAATCAGCTGGATTCTCTTTGGAGGCAACATGACCCCAGAATCTTCAAGGCAAATTGTCTAAGATTTCAGACGTTCGATTGGCCTCAAACGTTTTTAATTTTGGAGGCGGTTGGGAGAGCCACGACAATACAATCGTTGAGTCACACCAAGCTCGAATTTTTATACTGTAGGGTAATGAATCGCGAATACGTTTAAGTAGGCGTGATAAAAGCAAAGCGCCGCATAACTCTAATAGTGGCAATGATTTTTGTTTGATAGGTGCTACACGTGTTTTTGCAGCAATTAGTGTCACCTGATTACCTCCAGAATCATCAACATATTTTGAGTAGATTACTGCGGAATAGGCTTGAATGGAGGCGTCGGAAAATCCATGTAGTTCCAGATTTTTATTCCTATTAGGCACGTATCGGGGCAAATGATGATCTTCTAATACATGTAAATTTTCCCGATATTGAGTCCATAACAATGCAAGATCATTTGGTAGAGGTTCATCCCATGATAAATTTTGTGACCATAGTTCTCGGAGTAAAATTTTGAATCGAACGACTACTGGAGCTAACAGTCCCATTGGATCGAAGATTCGTGAAACATCAGAAAGAACTTGTCTTTTAGTAGAGGCTGAGATGGCTGCAAGTCTGATTTTATAACCAAGCATATCATCCTTCGGCTTCCAGTAGATTCCAAGGACCTTTTTGATATCTTCGTCAGGCGATTTGAAAAAGGAATGATCTTCAGTAGTTTCTGAGATTTTAGGACAATTAGAAATCCATTTTCTTAATTCAAGTCCTGCAAGAGATAACAGTTCGACAAGATTATTTCGCATAAAAAGAATTTCCTGTTCGGTAGGAGCTCCGGTGAGGACGTCATCAACGTAAAAATCTTCCAAAAGTATTTTTGCCGCTACTGGAAAGTTTAACATGTAGTCATGGGCTAACTGCTCCAGAACGCGAACAGACAGATAAGGGGCGCAAGCTGTACCATATGTCACAGTACATAACTGATAATGTTTCATGGCTTCTGTAGGAGATTCTCTCCAAACTATGCGTTGATAATTTCTGTGCTTCTCGAAAATCCATATTTGTCGAAACATTTTTACAATGTCGGCCGAAAAAACATACCGATGAAAGCGAAAACGTAAGCAAACAGAAAATAAATCCCTTTGAATACTCGGTCCAATATGCAGCATGTTGTTGAGTGACACTCCATTAGAATCAAGAAAAGATCCATCGAAAACAACACGAATTTTTTCACCAATAACTGGATGATGAGGCAAGTAGAAAACCTTATCATCGCTAAGGTTTATTTCACGAGGCGTAAGTTCACGCATATCTCCCAGTCGCTCATATTCGCGCATGAATGCTTGGCATTGTTTTCGTAGGCTCGCGTTTCTTAGTAGCCGTCTCTCTACGGCGTAGAATCGAGACAAAGCTCCATTGAGCGTATTTCCAAAGGTAGGGTTTTCTAATTTGAATGGTAGCTGGACCAAATATTTACCATCGCTCGCACGCGAGTGAGTTAATTTGAAATGAGATTCGACATACTCATCATCAGGATTTATCCGTACATGATGTTCAGGTTCTTCTATTTCCCAAAAACTTCGAAGACTTCGGTCGATATCTACGGTAGAAATGAGAGATATAGTACGGTTACTAACCTCGCTTGTTTCAGCGGAGGTAACGACCGATCCGAAAATTGTAGAAACCGCAAGAACGTTTCCTTGGGAATCAAGATGTTTATTAAACGTGAATATATTCCAAATGTGCTCAATACCAAATAAAATATCTATCTGTGATGACACATTATAGTATGGGTCAGCAAGGGCCAAATCCTTTAACTGATGTGCAGATAGATTGTCAAAAGACTGTTGGGGAAGCGATGTCGTTATGTTTGGCAAAATAGGCACCACTGCGTCAAATGAGTGCTTTGAAATATGAGATTGTACCATAATATGGCAAGATCCTCGAGTAGTTTCTGCTTTTACTGATGAAATTCCGCTTACTAAAATCTTTGAGGGCTGCCGTGCAAGTCCTAGGCGTTGGACACAACTTTCGGTTATATATGACAATTTTGATGCAGAATCCAGTAAGGCACTACAGACTATCAGTTGACCATTTTTATTCTTAACGTACATTAGTGCTGTAAGCATAATGTATTCCTTATTTGAACTTTGTTTTGTGATATGTGGCTTTAGAGTCAATGAATGGAATGAGACTGGACACGAGACATTAGCAATAGTTGACCAATTTCCAGTTGTCGATGTGGGGTTACAGGGCAAAAGAGTCTCGGTTGTATTGGTAGTAGGCCCTTCATCAGCAGCAGTGGGAGATGTATGTAGCAATGAATGATGACGTCTACGGCAATCTTTACATCTATGTTTTGATGGAAAATTTAAAACAGAATGACCACGTCCTAGGCAATTATAGCACAGATTAGTATCTTTCACAAAAGTACGGCGTTCAATTAGTCCCAGTTGCAGAAATAATGGACATTTGTGAATTGAGTGTTCTACTGATTTACATTTGGGGCAAGAGGTAAATTTACTATTCGTACTCACCAGACATTTGATAGCATGACTTTTATATGGGGTACCTTGTTTAATTTGCGGTGTTGACTTACGATAACAAAGCTCCAATTCCTCACACCGATTATCCAAAAATTCAAAAAAATCTGCTATTGTGGGACAAGGGTTGTTACTGCTGGTAGAAATCCATCGGGCTTTTGATTCAGGGTCAATCTTGGCAAGTAGTAGATAAATGATCCACCAATCACGTTCAGTTTTCCCAATTGCATCCAGACCACGTATTATTTCATTAGCTGAGTCAGAGAGTTTTCTTAAGACGGCAACATTTTCAGTCGATATAGAAGGCAAGGCCATAAAATTTTGAATGAAGGAGTTAATTATATGCTTCGGACGGTCATATCGGTCATTAAGTCGAATCCATGCTGTTTTGTAAGCAGTTTCCGTAACAGGAATGTGTTGAATAATTCTGGCAGCGTCCTCCCTTAATAACGACTTCAGGTAGTAGAATTTGTGAGTGTTTGACAACGTTTTTTTGAATCAATTGTTTTCTCAAATAAATCTTTAAAACTGGGCCAATCCTTGTATGAACCAGTGAATACAGGAATATCAATTCGTGGTAATTCATTTTCCCTCGGTGTGGTAGTTACAGCCATCTTTTGAAGGAAATCTGCTTGTTGTTCTGCTAGTTTTATGTTCTGCTAGTTTATCGATCAGTATTATTCTGGTGTTCTGCTGGTTTCGGGCTATGTTTAGTTTTAAGGCTGTAAAACTTACCGCGAGCAGCTAAATATTTCTCTTCGTACGCTTCAAAATCCACCTCTGGGTCAGCAAAGCCTTCTTGATTACTAAACCGATAAATGTCATCCGTCGATTTCAGAAATTCGTGCCATACAGTTTCTAACCGCTCCAACCGACACATCACCATCTCTATAGTACAATCATCTGGAGGAGCTTCAGCAAATGAAAGCAATCTTGTCAAGGATCCTTTCAAGCGACCTCTGTAGGCTATAAGCGCGCTCATATCTTCGGCCATTATTGTGTTACGAGTATGAATTGATCGATTCTTTCCGAAAAAAATTAATTTAATTTTCTTGAAGTGAAGTTAATTATTAATTATAATAATTATAATTCCCGGTAGACTGGATTCTATTCGGCTCGAAGGACCAGCTCTTATGATGAGAAATAAAACAATTCTTTTGTTTGTTTATTTCATCAAAATAAGGAAATTTTATTCTTCAAATATTTTGTAACTTATTTTGTTTTTTTTTTCCGTGACTTTATCCGCGAGCGTTATCTCTTACATGTACCAAAGGCGAAGCTAAAGTAAAGTTGTAACAAATGTTTTAAATATAATGTACCAAAGAATTAATGCTTAACTTACAGCGTATAAGAGAAAAGAAGTACAAGAGAGAAGTACTAAAAGTAATTGTAAATCAATGTAAACAATAGTTACAAGAACAATTTAATTAATATAACAAGCAAGTATGATTGGAATGTATGTACCGTAATCTCGTATGATCTTAAAATATGTATTAAGCTGATTTTAGTTGTGAAGATCATACAGTGATGATACAAAATTTAGCACACCTAATCTGTTCCTTAACAAAGATGAAAATCGAAATACGGGGGTTTTTGAGGTAACTAATTTCAAGTTTTAGGTAAATTTTCAAAATAGCGGGTTCAATTCGGCTACCTCAACTTTAAAATTTCTACTGATTCACATGAAAATTAGTGTACGGGGGTTTTTTTGAGGCTACTAATTTTGAATCAATGATACAATTTTTAAATTTTAAAATGGCGGATCCAATATTGCTATCTCAATTTGAAAGTTTCTTCAGATTTACCCGAAATTTCGATAATTTCGAATCTGAGAAATCTGAAAAATGGCGAATCCAATATTCAATTATAAAATTTCTTCTGATTTCAGTGGGTAAAACTATTAACTGTGTAAAATGCTAACGATTTTGTCTAAAACATCCAAAAAATTAAAAAGAAATGGAAACTTCTGTGTAAACTATTTATTTTTTCATTTTTTAATAAAATTATTTAAAAATTTTTTTAGCCAGCCAACGAAAAAATTATATTTCTCAAAAACTCAATAAATCGCAACATGAAATTGACAAAAATTAACTCAAAACTCTTTATTTAACACATTTCTAATTGTTTTAACGCCACCAAATTCGCTCAAATTTTTAAAAGCTTATCCAAAACTCAATTTTTAGAAAAAAGTTTAATTAAAAATTATGTCAGAAATGTGTGTTTTTTCTCCAAAACAAAGCATTTTTAACAAAATCTTTTTCTTCAATTATCACTTTTGTTTTCCATGTTTAATTTAAATTTAGGTTTGTTTTTCACCTATTTAGAGAACTTCAAAAAATCGACCAAATCATACTGTATATACTTCTTTTAAACTTTGCTCAGAAACTATGATTTCGAACACCCGCTAACAGTCGTCGTTAATTTTTTAGAAAAACAAAATATCGTATTATTATCGTTGATATGTTCTTTGTCAAATACTAAAACGAAAAAGCTTTCTTGAAATTGAGAAATATGATTGATATGAAATCTGGGTAAAATTACCGATCGTGCAATGGCTCGGATTGTCCGAAAATTTGAATAAATTCTATTCAAGTCCTTGAAGTTGCCGTAGTGCAGTAGGTAGTCTGTTGTCTAATTAGACGTGAGGCCACCTTTCACACCTCAGGTCAGACACATCCAACAAAACGAAATCTAAAAAAATATATCTTTCGGCAGGTTTCTGGCGAAAACTCTGAGAGGAAATAAAATTGCCATGAAAAGTTTTTCAAAAAAATTAATACGCACAACATAAGTGTCATAATTCGCAATACTGTCTAAAGGGTTGGGATGATTAATTATGTACACTGGCGAGCAAAAATGGATACATAATATTAACAAAATACTTTAAATTTTTTATTTTTGTATTTATTGCAGTAAGTAAGAAATTGTAAATAAAAAATTTCAGACGTTAAAATGGCCAGCATAAAGTCTGGGTTTAAATCCAATCGAGAATTTGTGGGCAATTGTAAAACGAAAATTGGCACAGTATGAAAACCCTCCAAATAACCTTAACGAATTGTGGCTAAGACTTGAGGCAGAGTGGCAATGTATAAACAGCGAAACCATCAAAAAACTGGTAGAAATCTTACCGAAACGCATTAAATCAGCAATAAAAAATAAAGGATTATGGACAAAATACTGAATTTTTCATTTGAAACAAAACGAGCAAAATTGGATAAATGCTACTAAATAATATTTAAGCTGTATTTTATATTTAAAAGGAAATAATATTACTGATAAGTTTTTGGTTTAATTAGAGGATAGATTGTTTTTTTTATTTTAATAAATAAAGTACAAATATAAAGTTTATATTTTTTTAATATTATGTAACCATTTTTGCTCGCCAGTGTATGTATGTATGTATGTAAAATAGCAGCTTTATTTTATAGAATCGAGCATCTGATGTGAAATTTCTAGAAAATGGAAAATATTGCAATTATATTAGGTACATTAAGTTAAGAACTATAGTCAGTGCTTAAAATGGAAGAAAAGGGTCAGAGCAATCATTAAACATCAACTTTGTTATCAATACGGCACAAAATAAATGAAATTTTATAGTTTAAATGCAAGACTGTTCTGCTAATTTCAAAAGTTTGAT
Organism: Sarcophaga carnaria; assembly: GCA_958299815.1. NCBI lineage: Eukaryota > Metazoa > Arthropoda > Insecta > Diptera > Sarcophagidae > Sarcophaga > Sarcophaga carnaria. The sequence continues at coordinate 68,756,936 of OY283153.1, read as the reverse complement.
TCAATAGAAGTACGAAAACAAGAACAGGATATCAGAAAGGCTGACTCCCTAAACACAAGTTGCAAAGCATATTTGTAATGTACAGACTTATTGACCCCATATTTGACAGGTTGAAGGACATCAGCGATTACGATTAACATTGATTTTATACAAAATATTTCTTGGTAATGCAGGTTTAATGCGAAAATTTGTTTTGCTTTGCGTACGCAATGTTTCAAATAATATTTTGCAACATGCCTTTAGGAAGTCGGTCAAACTTTTGATATTCAGAATTCGGGTTGGTTGAAAATATTTAATTATTGTCTTATCTTGCTAATATAAAAAGCAACTTTTGTTGATAAAACAGTAAGATTATAGCGAGATTTCATTTTATATTTTAACACCTAATAGACACTAATCTTTTTGCATTTGAAGATACACTCAATCTCAATATTTTGCAATCATGTTTGTTTTAGAATTAATTCACCTGTCTGAATCTATCTGAACAAGTTCTATTATTACAAACGTTGAATATATGAAGTTTGTTTTATTATTTTTTCAGGTTTGTTACTAAATGATAATATTGGTTTGAATATGTGAAAATTTATTTATCGATATTGAAATATTGATAAGTAAGCAATGACTATGAAATATCTGTTAACTAGTCCTTTCGCTGATTGAAGGCGTCTGTGAATTTTAATCGCATATCTTTTTGAACATTTGCACATTTTTTTTTTACGACAGATGATTTAGATTTCAACAGATGTTGAAATATGGTATAACAGTGTAACCTCTTTGGTTAACCGATATTAAATGTCGGAAAGCGGTGATTAGCCCCTTAATTTGTGAGATTACTGCTTTTGGTATATCTTTACTTTGGTTACTTTTATATGATCGAACTGCCTATTTGTAAATTATGTATTAAAAATTAAAGAGAGAGGGAGATGGCTGTCCAGACTATTAGGTCGGTTCGATTCCAATCAGAGACTCTGGTCTGTTACACTACACCGAGCGTATGGCCGAAGTTACTCAGTTCGTACATAATTTAATATAATTTGTAATTCTATCGTAATCTATAAGTAAAGTAAAAAATAAAAGGAATAATATTTTATATATTCTCCAGATTTTATCTCGCCTTATATACAATAAAGCTATTGTTGTCGTATACATTTTCTATGTGTAGTAGGTAGAGTGTTGGCTTATTGGACGTAAGGCCATGGTTCAAATCCCAAGTCAGACATCAAAACGAAAATATGAAAATATTTCTTCGGCGACTTCCTCTCAGCAGAGTTCTGCCAAAACTCTAAGAGTAAATAAAATTGCCATGAAAAGTTCCTCAAAAATCTGTCGTTCGGAGTCGACTTTAAACTGTAGGTCCCTCCACTCATGTAGAAAATTAACGCACACAACATAAGTGATTGTTGTGTATTGTGTTTGTGTTGTATAGTTGTTGTTGTTAAAGAGAATGGTGCAAACACACAGTTAATTTCTATACATTTTAAAAACATTAAGTAGTTCATTACAAAGTAAAAGAGCGCAGCAAATAAGTACAGCAAAAGCACAAGAGAAACCTCAAGAGCTAATGAGTTTGTTTCTGTTTCTTCGACTTTGCTGTTTGCTTTTGCTTTGGATACAATTGCTGAAAAACTTTAAGCATAGCAGAAATTTAGGTGATTTTGCTAATTTCAAGCAAGCAATACAAATCCTGCTTTTTTATTATTACATATTTAACATCTTGCGCTTTTCAACTATTAATGCATTAGCAACGTAATGCTAAAGGTAGTATTAGTCTTTAGCCATGGTTAGACAAACGTCCACGGAATGTACGTTCGCTTTTATAATAGAAAAGCCATGAGGACGCTTGCCGAAACTTAATGTAAAATATTCCTTTGGCGACTTCATTCCGTCAAAAATTCTGAGAGCAAATAAAAATTGCCAAGAAAAGTTTCACAAAAATCTGTCGTTCGGAGTCGGCTTTAAATTGTAGGTTCCGCCTCTCATGTATAAAATTAACAAAAACAACATAAGTGGTGTGAGAAACTAGGTCATAATACTGATTGAAGAGTTGTGCTGACCATATGTATGTATTTGTTATACAAAAGCACCATTTGATGCGAAAAAGAACTGTTTCAGTTATAGTTCAGTACCATTTTAAAATTTCAATTTTGCAATACAATTATGACTGTCGTAGTCCTGACTGAAGGGTTGTAATAACCAATTATGTATGTAATCCCCAACATTTATATTGCTTCGTTATATTCGAATACGAAATACACTATGTGAATTGTGAATTGTTCTTTTAAATAACAAACGCAACAAATGTGATGTCACAAACTGTAATATTACTTTCAAACTTGTTTACATACGAAGTCTTTGACGTATACATGCAGCTTACATTCACATTTTTTTCTCTTACGATGAAAACTACACTAAATTGCTCGAGTTTTTTTTTTTAATTTCCATTTTTAACTTTTTTCTTGAGTTTTTATTTCAATTTTGCTGCAGAATTTTTTCCCCGAAGGTGATTAATTTTTGTTTTTGCTGTCTTTTAAAGAAGTCTAAACTTTAGAGTCTGAACTGAAGTTATAAATTCTCTGGAATTTGTTTGTATATATGTGAAATATACGTGTGTATGTGTTTAAGAACATATTCTTCCACGCACATTCAATACTCTTCTTTCATGTGGATGGCATATGTTGGAATGAGTAAACAAATGTGATTCAATTTATTTTACAATTCCACAGGGCTCGCTTAAAATTGACAATAATGTTACGAGAATATCTTTTGTCAGTCGGTTGTTATTGGTCCCAAAGATCGTTCAATTAAATATTTCAATTGATTTTAAATAAAAATATCATATGAATTGGAGTTCATACGAGGTGAGTTGTGAAGATTACAAATCATAAATTAAAAAAATTAAATATTAATCAAGTTGTGTATGGTTGGTCGTCTGTTGGTTGAATATCAACAATTTTTGAGTTTCTTTCGACGCTTAGCATTTCGAACGGTTTCATACGTTGAAATTATGACACTTCCATAAAGGGTGACTTTGAGTTTTAAGATTTTTTTTGATACTGAAACAGATCAGTGCGAATTAAACCATCAACACCTAAGTCTCTTTAACCTTGGACGGTTACTGTTCGTCGAATCGACGGAGCTCGTTTACTCTTTGTCATATAACTCTTTTATGTTTGACCAAATTTCGCTCTTTTTTCAACAACGTTAGTTGATAATGAAAGCTTGCAGTCAGTAGATAAAAAAAAATTTTTTTGTTCGTCGATTCAACGAAGAGTAACCTTACTGTACAAAAATTACCATCCAGGCTTAAAGAAAGTGGGTGGCCAGGGTACGTTTACTCACTACAAGCTTTCGTTATCAACCAACATTGTTGATAAAAAGAGCGAAATTTGGTCAAACATAAAATAATTATATGATAAAGAGTAAATGAGCTTAGTCGATTCGATGAACAGTAACCAATTAGGGTTAAAGTGTTCGTCGGTTCAACGAAGAGTAACCTTAATGTACAAAAATGAAGAGTAACCGTCCAGGGTTAAGGAGGTTTCCATTTGTTTCTACCAAATACTCTTCTTTTCGAAGACGAGTAAAGAAAATGATGAATAATTTTCAGCTTTTGCCATTAATTAGTGTAGGTGAGAGCCTAATTCGAAAAATCGGGTTCAGGAGGGCAGAGTATAACATTTCTTAAGACGTAATGTCTCGGGGTCAAAGGGTTAATATCTAATGGGTTATCCGTCTTAAGACTAAGAGATTTTTCATGTCAACATGGTTGAAAATTTTTCGTAAGAGAGACTTTGGGCATGCGCGTGACAAGGGGTGGAAAAGTCGTTCGTAGCCTCAATATCATTGGCCTGAGTAGGAAAGCAAACAATGACTATACATGTCCTTTCCTTATATATGCACTCTAAATGATTTTATTTCAAATGGACCAGTAAAACAGGGATCTGTATGGGAAGTAAGTGTAGTTGTTTCGTAAGGCAATGGAGACATTATCTACTGATTGAACATCATTTTATATTCGGAACAGATTTTGTAGTTGTTAACAACTGCTTGAAGAAACCCAAAACCTAGTTCACAATAAACCTTAATTAACTTAAACTTAATTTTCTTACTGAACTTAGCCAATTGCACCTAGGTCCTTGAAGTCGGGACAAAACGATAGTCGCATTTGTCCAATAGAAGACTTCCGATTTGGAATAATTCAGATCCTTACTAAGTGATTGCACCATTTTTTCTATTACAGTTGCACCGCATACCTATAAACGGAATAAAGTTTGCACTTTAATAGTCTCAACTTTTTTGGTAATGAGTAAATGGGTAATGAAATCACAATGGTTACCAGCATGACACATCTATGATACCTTCAGGATGGGTAATAAGCCTACTACCTACTAGACTAGGGCGACTTCTTTTATAATCAATACAATGAATTTTATTGTCTTCTTAATACAATATAATTAATAATTATTGTAATACTAAGGGCCATTATTATTACAACTTGCCGTGGGGTTGTTAAAGGCAACTTTAGCTAAAGTGAACTTTAAAGTCACCTTAAGTTTTTCAAAAATATGGCAGTGCCGGAGCAATGTCGTTAACACTGCTCAATTAAACAAGTGCTTTAAAAATGCAGTGGCAACGACGTGCCTTCTTATTTGTTATGTTTATTAGGTTAGGTTAGGTTAGAGGACGTGTACTTGTCAATTAAGACAAGTACTGTACCCGGAGGTCGAATGATTGTTTGAATGGGGAACTTGCACGGATCTTCTTATGGGCAACTGCTAATGGTCTCTGTTTGAACCCCGGGAAATCTAAGTGTATTTTATTGCATAGAAGAAGTGTTGTACAGACAATTTCTAGGGATGTTGTGATGAATGGTGAGAAAATTGAGATAGTTCACGCGACGAGGAGTTTAGGAATAGTTTTTAACTCCAATTTGACGTGGGATGGTCACATTAAGTTACGCGCACTTTGGTACACGCAACTTTATATACCTTTGAAAACTAGGATTTTAATTGCGAAAACTTATTTGATTCCCTGTTTACTGTATGGATGCGAGTTGTTTGGTAATTGCGATTTCGTTAATTTCGTTAATTTTTTTTTCTTTTCTTTATATGTATATATTAGCAAATTTGTTTTTTGTTTCTCTTTTTTTTCCTTTTCTATTGTGTTTTTATTGCCCTTATTGCATCTATCTACGTATACATTACTTGTTATTATTAAGTCAGTTATCCACTTACTAAATTTAGTTAATTATTATGTACATATTACGTTCCTGTACTTTAAATATAAGATGATCATCTTGTCGTACAGGATTTGGATTTTATTAATAAATAAATAGGAAAAAGGAGAGGAAGCAGGAAAGGGGAGAATGGGAAGCGGAGGAATTACACAGACCAAACGAAACAAAACGGGTGAGCTCGACTACACTGATGAAGCCCTAGCACTTCTCAACCAGCTCAAGCTTCTAATGAATCTTATTCAGAATTCAAACCCTCAAAGAAGCTCCTGCCATGGTTCCTCACTCTCAACCTACCAAGGGCTAGGCAGTTACAGAGGAGGTGCTCGATAGTCTCCAACTTCGCCTCATCGCAACATACCCTGCAATAGTCCAGATCCCCGTTTGCGACCTAATCTCGCAGTGTCCTGTGGTAAATCAATTATATTTATTCATTTTGTTTATACAATTTGTGTGTCGAGGTTTTAACATTTTTTTTCGTGTTTTTGATTTCAAAGATAAAGTGAACTTTAAAAGTTAAAGGTAGGATGATCTTCCCTTTAGCTTAACGCTCACTTTTATATTATTGTGTACTCATAATAATTAAAATCAAGTTTTCGGCCCGTTAAAATCCTGCCTTTGGTGAACGGCAAGTTGTAATAATGGCCCAAAGTATTGTTAAGGATTATTCTCATTATATAATGACAATAGAATATTCATCCCTATTGTTTCATTAGAATATCGTAGTAATATTTCTCGTGTTTATTTGTTTTATCAATACTGCTAGCGATTGTGTGGTAGTATAATAATGGGATTTTCGCCAACGTTTAAGCAGAGCACATCTGTTGGTGGAAAATAAATCAGCGGATAACACAATGCAACGCAGAGAAAATTCATTCTTAAGCCGTAATACTCGTATGTGACACAACATTGATTTCTGATTCTTTTTTCTACTTACAAACACAATGTAAACATTTCAACAGCATTTAGTAAAAGGCGTTCCATAGATTTTATGATCCTATAAAATATGCAGCAAGTAATTTTTAGGCCTGGAAAAATTTACAATGCTGCTCAGTTTTATTCTTTTTAACCGAAAAGTGGCATACACCGAAAATGAATCAGTAAAGAGTATTAAAATGTGTATTTGTTCCATATTTGCTCTCTTTTTATTAACACAAGACATTTAAAGATTAGATCTTGTCCTAAAGAGTGACTCAATTTTTTTATACGGCTAACAATCAGGTTCATTTGCGCTTGAATTTAAAACATTTACACAAGGTATCATAAGCATGGACGCATTACATTTTTGTTGTGTTTAAATATTAGAGTATAATTGTGTTCTACTGATTTTAGTACATATTTTAACAATAATGGTTATTGTATGTTCATTCGTTTGATGACCATCAATTTATTTCTTAGTGTTTCACAACTATAGTCGCATTGCAACAAAATAAATTTAAATGAATTCAATTCAATTTAAAGTTGTGTCACATACTTTCAAATACGTTCTATAAAAAACTTTACTGAAATTAAAAATTTTGGAAAATTTTTGATTTTCTAAATTACCTGGAAACTAATTGTAAATTTAAACGATCAGATAAATACATACATAATTGGTCACTACAACCCTTTAGCCAGGATTACGACCTAGTTTCTCACATCACTTATGTTGTGTGTGTTAATTTTATACATGAGTGGTGGGTCCTACAGTTTAAAGTCGACTCTTTTTGTATTTTGTTTTGATGTCTAGCCTGGGGCTCGAACCCTGGCTTTACGTCTAATAAGCCAACACACTACCTACTAGACTACGGCGACTTCAGGTCGAATAAAGTTGTTAGTAATTTTGCAAGAAATCAAGGTGAAATGAAAAATTTAAAGAAGAAGCAACAAAAATTTAAGAGAGCGAGCACAGAATTATTTGTCAACGTTCCGAAAAGTATTTCGCCGATTGCTAATGAGTGCAGCTTGATAGTCTCAAAATTTACAAAAAAGTTGAAACCTTGTTAGTCTGAAGTTTTCAAAGAATAATTTTCCATCAAGGAGGATCTTCTTTAGCATTTATTAGTGTCTTTTCATTTTTTATTTTTTTATATTGTAAAAAATTCAACCTCGATGGTCCAGATGAAGGAATGACCATATTCCTCTAAAAGAAATTTCGAAGGACATAGATTAACTGAAAGCGATACCTTGAAATAGTAATTTGGTGTAATTGTTAAAAAGGATAATAATTTTAAATTGTATAATATTTTCTGTGGTCACAATACATCTGCTTAACTATACCACATATATATTTGTTTGTCACATGTTTGAGAGCGAACTAAATTATGATGTCGGTGTTATCGCGCCTTTTCCGTTACAGAAGAAAAATAAAAATGCATAAGAAATACTGAAACTTTAACTGTGTATTACAGGAGTTAATAAAAATAATGCAGTATTAAGCACTCAAGAAATGTCTTTTAAATTAACTATTTTAGGTTTCTTTGGCTAAAATTTTCACAATGTCTTTGTTATCGGCTTTCGACTTTCAAGTATCTCAATTTTGTCTTTCTTTTTTCGACTCATTTACTTACGTACTTGCCTATTATTTTTAGTATTTTACATGCACATTTACACAAATGAAACAAAAAATTGCAGAAACATTTTGCGTAATTTGATAAAAAAAAAGAGATTTTTTAATCCTTGTATTCTATTACTTTCAATTAAATCAAGGAACTTATTGTAATTAAACCAAGTTTTACTCAAAGATTTAATTTCTATGAATATACAAAATCATTAGTAATCGTAGATCGAGCCTTAAAAAAACTCCATAAATCTAGCTTATGTAATACTTTTGATACGTACGTGTACTATTTATTTACTATTACATTTTATTATCACTTTTATAAAATTTGCGCCAAAATTTTTGACATGATGTACATTAACACGATTTTTTACATAAAAATTAAGCACTTTATGTCAGCTTGGTTTTATTTCTTTCTAAATGGTAATAATTTGACGTTTAGCAACCTGCCTTGTGACGATTTATAAGTTTCCAATTGCTTAGATGGGCAGCTTATTGTCACTCGCATCAGTAACAATCTCAATTGAGGCCTGGCTGAAACCTGATGGTACAAACCATTCTTGTGATTCGTTAGAAATATTTGTTGTCAACGTCATGTGAGTTAAAAAGTTTCCTGTTGCAATAGAACATCGATTATCAACATCAATAACAATTTTCTCTCTTTGATTCCTCTCTGGTTTCCCGGATACGCGTTTCCCCAAATACTGCTGTAAGTAGTTGCTACGCACGTAGAATGTACTTGAATCTAAAACTGCCAATTCGGCTTCGGTGGACCACGAAATTTATAACGACCATCAAATTTAATTAGTTACTAGTCTACAGCGACAAAATTAAATATGAGTTGAAAAGGTGATAAAACAAAACGAAAGTAAAGAAAACATAAATCAATACCAAGCATTACTCCGTAAATCTCTTAATGAAGCTTGATTTATATAAATATCTTTAAATTTCACTGTAAGTATTCCATCATTATGTATCAAATTTCAATTAAAATCGCTGGAGGTAATTTTCATTTTCCACAATAAAACTAAAAAGATTTTTGAATTCTGTTGCTAAAAACTTTAATTTGAGATGAAAATATACCAAAAAGGAACATAAAAACATTAGCATCATTATTTAAATATAGTTTCTTTAATTTTCTTATCTTTTAGGCGAACAAAAAATTAAATTTTGAAAAATCTTAAAAAAGGATATATGGGCTGCTCTGAAAGTATTATAACTAATCCCAAACTATTTATACAGAATTATTTCTTACATAAAATTACAAGTTGTGTGATAAAAGTATTATGAAAATGGTTAAAATTATCTAAAAAAAAAAAAAATTAAGATAAATATATTTTTTTTTTAGAAAAAATTTTTTCATTCGAATTTCAAAAAAGGCTTTAAGCATGATTATTAAAGGCTGCAAGACTTACAGCTCATTTTTCGAAAAGGCGTAATAGGTGTAAATAGATCATTATCAAAGCGAATGATTGTGTTATCTTATACGTATGTACGTATAATATTATAATCTGTAATAAACCATGGGACGAAACACATTCTTCTAATGTTTGTCTGCCACGTGAGATAAATATGAGAAGAGTAGTAAGAAACTACTAGATTTTTTCATCCCATTACTAAAGGTAGTTTGTTCTGTTGCAAGCACATAGTACCATCTTTGGTGATAAACATCCTGTTGTCATGTTTGTTGCTGCCAATACTTTCTTCAGTTCATAAGACGAGCTTCTATTTTCTTCCTCTTCAAAGTCTTTAGTAGCAGGAATATTATATATATAATTAATATATAAATATAATCGGTCATTACAACCTTTCGTTATAGATTGGAAATGTTTGACCTGAGGTTTGAACTTTGGCCTGACGTCTAATAAGGTAACATGCTACATACTAGACTACGACTACTTCAATCAATATGAAGAACATATCAAGTATAGAAAATTCGATCTTTTCACTTTTGTCCCACACTTACATAACTTTCAATTCCTTCTCAAATACCATAAATAATGTATTATTTACGATAAAACTTCACAAAATCTGTGATCTCTAAAAAAAAATACATACAGGACACCAAAAAATCTCTAGGAAAGTCGTATGTATCAAAAATGATACAAAGCCAGAATTATGGAAATTTTGAATTTTTTTCCTGTTTGAAATTTTCTTTTTTTTGGTTTAAAATAATGTCGATAACAATGCTAACGAATTAAAAAAGCATCAGGCATCTAACTTCTTCTGAATTAAAATTATATCGTCTCAAAAATTAAAATGTATCATGTTTGATTCAAAGCTCGATCTACGGTTAAGACCCATCAAAATTTCATCTATGTATTGTACAAAAGACAACCGAAAGCATTTTTATATTATAAAAAAAATTAAAACAATCAATTCAGTGCTCATACTATTGTTTCAAGAAATTCGAAGTTAAGACCTGGAACAGAATAAATTAGTTATAATAGTACACAAAAGTTAAAGAATGCGACATGCGAATGATTTCGCGTTTAATGACGTACCATCTTGACCACTTGCCTACTATTGCCATGATCTCAAACCCGACACCTATTGCAGCTCTCACTGCAAATATAATCGTGTTAATTGGATGAAATTTAAATAAATACCTCAGCGCTCATTGTAGAAAAAATAGACGAATAAGCACTTCAGAGAATCTGGAGATCTTAATCTCCAATATCAATATTTTCATTCAAAAACAAGTGATTACCAAACATATAACATATAATTCAAGAAAACCTAAAGGCGAATAAAAGGCGTTACTTATATGAGCATAAAATATAAAAGTAAATACTACATGGCATCGGAAGAACCACATTTTTAGGAATTTAGAATTTTTCCTTTTGTACACCAAAATAATAACACGGTGCGACAGTCTAAATACACCCAACTAACAACATAGTGTGTTTTGTTGAGTAAAACTCAAAAATATTATTTTTATATTTTTCGAACCCTCCAACCTTGTTTTATTTGACAAAAACGTTATTTCTGATCTTTTCACATAAACTTATTCATAACCTAAATATTTATTTTCAAAATCCAAAGCTTTTTGTAAAGGAGAGAGATGAGCCTTTAAAACGGCATACATAATGGTTCTAACTTACATGTTATAAGTTTTGATCGCTTAAACTTGGAAAATATGATTTTTTTCTTATTTTTTCAAGTATAATTGCAAAATTTAATTAAAAAATATAAAATAAGTTGTAACATTCTGAAAGTGTATTATCCCGAGAAGAGATTAACACATCGTTTGATAAAATCAGACAAAGTTGCCGTAGTTATCATTTAATAATAGTCGTGTTTTTTACATATACATGTCATCTAATCAAATGAACTTTCAATTCCAAAATTTTCAGAATTTTTAATCGATCTTGATTTTTTATCGCAAAATGTGTCAATTTCACGTTTGGGCGATTACCAGAAGTCGGCTAACATTTGTGGTTTTTTAAATATTATTATTTCGATTTGCGCAAACATTGGCCAACTTCTGGTGGTTGCTCAAATGTGAAATTGACACATTTCCCGATAAACAATCATTTCAAAAAAGTATATATGAAAAATATAACACGAATATTGTACTCTTTAAATAATGACTGGGTCAAATTTTGTTCCATTTTTATCAAACAAAGTCTCAATATCTTCACAAGAGAATGCACTTTAGGAGTGTTACCACTTATTTTTTCATTAAAGTTTCCTGCTATGAATGGACAAATTTGAAAAAATACGAAAAAATTCGCCTTTGCCAATTTTACCTCATCAAACCTTTTCAAATAATATATATATGTACACTCAGCCACAAAAGTATACATACGGTTAACAAATTTCAGAAATTTTTTAACCAATCCGTTTTCGCTGAAAATCTTTATAATTGTCTAACATTTTTCATCGATTTTAAGACGGTCTTTTGCATTGGTTATAAAATTTCTGAAATTTGTAAACTTTTGTGGGCCTGTGCAGGGCCACAAAAGTATACATACGATTAACAAATTTCACAATTTTCTGAACCAATGCAAAAGACCGTCTTAAAATCGGCCCAGAAAAGTTAACAAATTTCAGAAATTTTTTAACCAAGACCGTCTTAAAATCGAGGAAAGTTGTCAGACAACATGGTTGCCGTTGCTTATTTTGTAGATGCAATTTTTTGACAAATTCTAAGTAGATGTTGGTCGCGATGGTGGCCGCAAATACTTGGAATTTATGTGACTCTTTCTCATTTTCTTTTCTATTGTTGCAGTTGCAGTAAGTATTCTGGCAAATAAAGGAAACGTTATACAGGTATTTATTTTAGTTTTATATTCGATCAAACATATTGCTATATTTCTTTTTAAAGTAAATTTATAAAAAAAAATGTGGAGCTTTCGGCAAAGGGTTACAGGGTATGTACATATATAACATACAGCATTGTATAATTGTTGCTGGCCAATAAGACCGTCCATTTCAGCGACACCACCTATATAGCTATTGTACTCATAGGTTGTATTAAGGCAATCAATGTCAATAAATTTTTTTCAGAGCGAACAAAACGTTAGACCTGGTTTTTGGATTTGTTTTATTCTAAACCGGTTTCATACCTGCGTAGGTCGCACAGGCTTATTAACTTTATAAAGCAATAAAGAAATTTCGACTATAGAAGCTAATCGACAGACCTCAGCGGAGTATCCATGCGATTGTTTCTGATATCGTTGACGGTTGGATCCTTACGATTCAGAATGAAATTTGAACGAATAGTCCCCAATGAATAAATCCTGCGTTATTTGAAATAAACGAGTGAGTGGCAGTGAAGTGTATTACTTTTCAGAATATTTTATGTGGGTTTTATAATTTTAAACATTCTGTGATTTTGGACTTCTTTACACAATCGGCAGTACAAAAAATTTTTTTCTTTTAATTGTAATCACTTTTAGGGCCATTATTACAAAGTTAAAGTTGGGTTTAGTTAAAGGTAACTTTAGCTAAAGTGAACTTTAAAGTCACCTTTAACTTCTTTTCGTTATTACAACCTACAAATAAAATAAAATTAACTTTTTCAAAAATATGGCAGTGCCGGAGCATAACACTGCTCAATTAAATAAGTTTTTTAAACGCTTTGGCAACGATGGGCTTCGTTGTTTTGTTCTATCTGCTCATTTTGTTTATATTTGAAGTTGCGATATCGAAAATAATGTGTAATATGGCAAGCTCAAACATAAACATAACTTTAAAAGATACCAGTAGGAGGATCCTCCATTTAGCTTAACGCTCACTTCTACCATATTGTCCACTTATAATAATGAATTACAATTTATCTGCCCGTTAAAATCCTTCCTTTAGTTAACGACAAATTGTAACAATGGCCCTTAATATTCTTTTTTAATTGCAAAATAATTATTTCGTTCGTATTTTCTCTTTCCAAAGTTGGAGAAACAAAGTTTACTTTGTGTAAAGTATACAAAAATTGGAAAAACGTTGAGTAAAGTGCTAGAGCTTAAAAGAGATTCTGTTGAAGAATATAACGATTTCTTTATCTTTCATTCATTCCGTTAACATTGTATTTCGTAAACAACTGATTGACAAATTACAATCGTGTTGTTTGTAATTATAATCAGTTTTTTTAGTTACTTTAAGAGAAGTATATTTTACAGATTTTGAAATTTATTTTTAAGTACATATTTTTATAAGATAATGTTTTTAAAATTAATAAATGTGTTTAGATTGCGTTATAAAAACAAAGTTATTAAAAATTTTACTCTACAAAATATGTTTATATTGAAAGCCTAATAGTTGAGCTGAAAAATTCGTAGATTAACATAGAAATGATGGACATGTGAACTGATGGAGTCATGTTTCATCAATTTTCACATATCGATTAATAAATTCATGTTTTTCATGATAGAACAGAATCAGACTCTATTCATCATCAATTCGTTATTGTTTTTGGTCGATCATGAGTTAACCACTTCGAACGCACCTTTCGTATACTCAAATATTTTATTCATTTTCTTTAAGGCTTGTTCTTTCAAAACGCTTTATTCCTCAAACTAAATACATGTGGATTGAATACTAGTAGCGCCATTAGTGTGTTAGCACAAGAACCCTTTACCCCAACTGTCAGAATTATTTTATTTTATTTGTTTTATTAACTTTAATTACAATGTAATTACTTTCTTGATGACCTTCAAGTAACTGCCACATTGGTTTGGTTTGATAAAATGACCTCCATGTATAGATGACTTCGAAAATGTTTTGATTTATTTTTTACGGCTTGAGAGTAATTAAATATTTTACGATTACCATTTCAATCCACCTCATTTGATATCTAAAGTAATTGACTTTACTTTCTTATATATTTATTCCTTTTGTTTTGTTATTTTTGGCAATTAAGGTCGCAACTCATACTTCTTTTCGACATATTGTTGGGGTTTTAATGCTGTTACAATAATTGTTTAATGAAATAATTTTTTGTCTGGGTGTCCTATTAGTCTAGTGAGTAATGTGCTGGATTATTAGGGTGAGGCTCGTTGGTTTGATTCTCACCAGAGACTCTGGTCTATTAACATATCAATTCGCAATAATTAAATATAATTTGTAATTGTATTGTAATTAATAAAATAATAAATAAACACTTATTTTTTGGCGAAAAAAGAAGGAGAGAATCTTAAAAAAATTGTGTAAATTCTACTCAAGAGTCAGAAATTTTATTTTTTTTTTAATAAAAACATAAGTTTTTATTATCCCACGTTTTGTGCTTTAGCCTTTTGCTCTAACGGCTTGTCAGCAGTGAAATATTTTTACGAGAAATGGAGTTATTTATTGTAATCGTCTCTGGGTTTCCAGAAGTGAAAGCAATTCAAAGCATTAGACAAGAACTAAAATTACCTTCAGAGTTTGTTAGAATAACAAAGATAAGATATTCAAAATCCTTATTAACGCGCACTTTTTATTATAATTCTTGGTTACTAATCATCTCTGACAGAATGTTCTTGACTCACTGGCAGCATCGTCCTTCACTTTATTTACATTATTTTAACTTTGGCTTACTACTTCACGATCAATGTGTAAGTGTTGTTATATTTTCGTATTTCTTGTCGTTATGTATTTGTTTTAGTACCGTACGATGTGTATGGTTTGATTTTTGCTTTGGAGGCTAATTTCATTTAGTTTCTTTTTGGCCGCGTAACATTGGCTTGATATTACTGCACAAAGTGTCGATATGACTCCAAGAGTATTTAGGAGATCATTTTGTAGAACGGCAACATAGTAGCTAAACCTAAAAAAAAGTCAACTGAAAAACTTGGTCATGAATGCTTGGCAGCAAATATCAATAGAAAAGGCTAAACAAAACAGGTGCATTCAATACCATTAGGGTTAAATGGAGTGCTTGACCTTAAGGAATATCCTTATAAATAGTGTGTATAACATCTGAATATATTGGGCCTTTGAGTGTTAAATTTACTCTGAGTTTCTCTTGGGGGTAGGTATACATTTGCGGTGCAAAAATATGAGGTCACCAGAAAGTTTCCATTTTTTGTTTTTTTGGTTTGCGAAAAACCTTAAACATTTTTTTGTTTTATATAAAATAGAAATATATTAATAAAATAAATATAAACAAGATCAATTATTCTTGCATATTATTGCTTAAAATTCAAAAAATTGCAGGCACATATTGCGATAATACAAATTTATGGAATGTGCCTTTTTTAATTTCAGTTCGCTGTTAAGTTAGCCTGAGGACAAACTTTGAAGTTTCTTTGAAAATTTTAGAAAAATTTCGTTTTTGAGGTCCCTTGTCCGACAAATTCTAGAAAAGTAATTAAAATTGCACACAATTACTGTTATCCTAAAAAATGTATATAATCGTGGGAGAGAACTGTATGACTTTTAAATTTATTCGCCTTTTGTCTCTGTGACCTTAATTACAAACTAAATTGTCTTTCAATAATCTTGATGACTCTAATTGTTCATTTTAATGGCCTGGATGACGTTGAAAACATTTTGTATTTATTTCTACAACTTGAAAGTAATTAAATATTTAAGATTTATTTAAGACCTCAGTTTAGATCATAAAAATGTTTAAGTCATAAAAATGTTAGGTTTTCATTTCATTCCCTTATTTTACTTCACAGTTTAAATCAGACTTATTTTAAGTATTTCAATGCATTGACAGTAACTTTACATGAGATATTGCTTCATTTCAAGGAAAAACCAAAGACAAATATCTTAAAGACAATAGTATGCATTTAATTCTTATAGACATTTCTGAGGTGTTGGAAGTGGGGTTTGGAATAATCTTGAGTTTTGTTAGAATAAGGATTGTAACCAAAATTTTACCGAGCACGGTATACCAATTATTTTATACTAGGATTTGATTCAAGCCCAATATACAGACCCAATGATCGAAGACACGGAGGTCGAACCGGAGGTTGAACCTTTTCTAATTCAATTAATTCCCTTATAGGCCATTTACACTACAGCGAAATCTAGTACTTATGAGATTTCGAGCCAAATCTAGTTGATTTTAACTAGATTTCCCATACAAAACAAAATCTACTTATTTAGTAGATTTCGGCAAAATCTACTCAAAATCTAGTAACAATAGAAATGCAACTATGTGTTTTGCCAAATAGTACTTAAAAATACAACGCTGAGCAGGAAAAAAATGGCATTTCTATTTAACCCTAATCAAGTCAACATGTGCCTCTCCGACACATATTTCACTTGGTCATGTTGTAACTTCCTTAAATATAGGTTCTAGTTCTTACTGCTTCTTGAATTCCTACTTTCAGTTTAGTTTTCTAAAATTTCTTTCAGTCTTCTAAAATTAAATAAAAATAATTTGTCCAATGTTCGGTCCATACAACACGAGGATGAATTCTCAAACCAGCCAAGGCAGACAGATATGGACGTAGATGTTATATGTGCCCACTGAAGATATGCAGAATGTGTAAGCAGTCTTGCAGTTATTTTACCACAAAAATACTTGCAACGAGCATTGTTCAAAAGTTCTAGTTTGCTTAAAATGCGAAAATTAATAAATAATATTTCATTTATGTAACTGAGAAGAAAAAATTTAATAAAATAAAAATAATTTAATAAAATTAGTACGTATATTCTTTGTATGTGCCTCTGGGACATATTTTGATTGGATTTGTAAACATTTTTCATGACTTGATTAGGGTTAAACTAAAATATTATTATTTTCTTTTAAATTTCAGTCAGCTGTTTTTGTTATTAAAATGAAATCTTGCTACTGTCAAATAAATCCAGTGTAAACGATGTAGATTTTGAGCAAGATTTTAAATCTAATCTACTAGATTTCGCTGTAGTGTAAATGGCCTATTACTGCTATTATGGTTAAAAAAATTCCAAAAGACTTTAAGTACCGTCATTAGAGCGCCACTATTATTTTATTACTTCATTGATTTTCAAGTGTCACTTTTAAATTTGGCTTCTAAGAATAAAATTGTCTGTAATTTATATGTATCTTTTGTAAAAAAGTAGAACGTTTACCTTTTGAATTTCAGATGACGATGCATACCTGATGTGAAAATACTAGTTGGTATAAATAATGGACTTTATTGCATAAACAAACCTATTTGGTGTTGTATACAACAAGGCCTAAGGGTAATTTATCACAATAAAGAAATATATTAACAATTTAAAAGTGCATATGTATATGCAATAATTACATAAATTAACAGCAATAAATAATTAATCAAAAATAAAAATATTAACAACTTAAAATAAAAATAATTATATCACAAAATCACACAAATAATAATAAACAATAAATAGCTAATTAATCAAATTACTATGTGAATGCTTACAAACGTTTATGAATAATAAATCATGTTAAATGTCGGCGGCAATGTTTATACTTTTTTTCTGAAATAAAAATATTAACTTCGTTTTGTTACTATTAATTTTTTAAATCACTAATATTTTGTTTTTTAATTGTTATTCTCAAATTATTTTAACAAAATAAGAATTAAACAAATTTAAGAAAATACATGAAAAGAAATCGAATTTTTGTATAAAGGAAAATAAAACAGTTGTATAAAAAAAAAATTATTAATGAAACACTTTGGTTTTGAATGGTGAGGTTTCAAAGAATTATTTAACGACGTAATATTTACTCGAATAGAGTGAAAAAACCGTGATTTTAACTCTGTTCACACGAGTGAACAAATTTACGCAACCCTAATCCTGCTTTCCAATATCCTTTCCACATAATGACAATAACTTCACCAACACACATCGATATTCACAACACACATCAATATTCACAGCACACATCAACATACACACATTCATAACATCTTCAACATAATATTTCACAGCTTTTATAGATCAGTTGATTATCGATCCTTAAACGACACTAAACAATCCAACAAACCCTACGCAAGTGCACTACAGTGAACAAAATTAATAAATATTTTGAAATTATATAAAATTTTAATTATTAATAAATTATAATATATACATATATATCCAAATATTGTGAACTAATAATAAAATAGTATTGTGAATTAATATACAAATAATACAAATTGTGAACTTATATGCAAATACAAATAAAATACATTATAACGTGTATAGAAAATACACAAATATAAAACTCTAAATAATATTTCTTATTAACTATAACTCGTTTATTCAGACTCTTTTAATATAAGATATCTCGAAGGGTGAAACAAATCTTAGGTCAGATTTGGATTCCACGATCAAGAAGTTTTAGAAAAGTATTGTCTGAATTCTGGGTTAAAAAACATGTAGACCAGTGTTAACAGATACAGATAGTCTTACATGTTAAAATAATATATTCCAAACACTAAAAATTTTGTTCAAAACAGTCAACTTCATCATGAATTTTCGCAAGGATAACAGTCTTGTCGATAACAATATCCTCTACTTTTAAATTCCGCGGGAAAAAATAAATAAATTTGATGCACTGAAAACTGAGTGTTAATAGTAAACTTAGAGTTATATGTTTAGTCTTGCTTTCTTAATATGAAGATCAGAATGAAAAAATAATCAGAGGATTGCAATCAAAAGAATACACGACGCGTCTAATCCAATGGAGCTATCGCAGTAGCGTAGTTAAATAGAAGGATAAGAAGGATCTGACCTTACATACATATATACTTAATTGGTCATTACAACACTTTAGTCAGGATTACGATCTAGTTTCTCACACCACTAATGTTGCGTATTTTATTTTTATACATGAGTGGTGGGACCTACAGTTTAAAGTCGACTCCGAACGATAGATTTTTGAGAAACTTTCATTTTCAATTTTATTTACTCTCAGATTTTTTGCCAGAAATCTGCTGAGAGGAAGTCGCCGAAGAAATATTTTTTCATATTTTCGTCTTACCTGGGGTTTGAACCGCAGCCTTACGTCCAATAAGCCAACACACTACCTACTAGACTACGGCGACATCCAAAATGCTTGAAACATAATATTTACATTAGCGAAATTAAAAAATCAATATCGTTCCTGTTATAAGGTAGAACATGCGTTACTAAAAAAATTAAATTAAAAAATTATCAGAGACATAAAAAAACCATGTTACAAAAATTCTATTTCGATAGTGCGAACTTTGTCAATAAATTTAAATATAAAAGTAATTTGGTTAATGCTTTTTAAAGGCATTTGTGATATAAATTCAAAGATTAAAAAGTCATCATTAACCTAACGAATAAAACAGACACAAACTTTTATACTTGTGTATACACAGATCTACGATATACATATTACAAAGCGTGCACACAGTGGTCTGAAGTAAAACACAGCTCCATTATAATTTTTTTAAGCTTACACTATAGACAGCTTATAAGCTTACTCAATAGATAGATATAAATAGATACTCAAATTGATAAACACTATATTATAAAATAGATTTTTTTATAATTTCCGAATACACTAACACGTATACATTTTAACACAAAAGTAATTTTAAATTTAAGATATTTCTTTTGATTTCAAGATCTAAAATACGGAACAACTGGGAACTGATTTGGTAGAGAACGTTCGCTAAATCATTGTGTCGGTTCGAAAATCCTCATATGTAATATATTTGCTAAAATTTTGAAGGAAGAAAAATAAGGAAAAATAAGGACTCCTTAATTGTGGAACAATTAAGCATGGTCTCGATACTACAATACTGTGGGGATGTGTGTCGGCACCAGTTGTGGGCTGTTTGGAACTTATTGAGAAAATATTGAATAAGAGAGAGTACTTAAACATTTTAAAGAACAAATTCACCAAAAGTTCGGAAGAATTAAGATTTCGTAAGGGTTATTGCTTCCAACGAGTCAATAAACCCAATCATGCTGCTGCTAATGTGAAGATGTTATTTGGCTACCAAAGGCCCCACAGGCTTAATACTCTTGCATAAAGTCCCGTTATGACTCCAAGGAAGTACTTCGGAAATCATTTCGAAGAAAAAAAATTAACTGAAAAACTTGCTCAAGAGTGCATGGCGGCAAATATGAAGATAAAACGTTAACAAAACTGATACATTCAATGACAAATAGGCTAAATGGAGTTCTTTGCCTTAAAGGATATTCTACTAAATATAAGGGATAACATTTAATATGTTAGTCTTTGAATTTTAAAATTATTCTGGGTTACAAACAGTTTTGCGGTTCAAAAATATGGAGTCGCCAGAATGTTTAACTTATTTGCGATAAACATGAAATTTTTTTGTTTTTTGATTAAATTCGTATCTGTCACAAAGAACTCAACAAATCAAATTTAGAAATGTCACATCTAAAATTATTAAAGTGCAATCTGGTCATTTGGGCCTTATTTTATTCACTTTGTTTATCAATGACCTTCCCTCAGCTGTTTTGTATTCTAAGATACTGAAGTATGCTGACGACGTTAAAATATTTAACACTTTTAACGATGTTAATGGTTTCGATCTACTTCGTGGAGTCTTTTGCAGTTTTCATAAGGGGTGCAAATTTAGTTTGTTGAAATTAAATATTAAAATGTATAAATACATGACATTTTTTAGATACTCAAAGATTGATACCTTCTATTGCATTGAGAATGCCGTTTTGGATAAAGTTAAAACTATTTTGGATCTTGGTATACTATTGGATCACAGGCTGAACTTTCGGGATAACATATCCATGATGGTGAATAAAGCCTATGGCATACTCGGATATATGAAACGCTGGTCGAAGGAATTTGTTGATCGTTATTTAATAAAATTGTTATTTATATCTCTCGTCCGACCTATTCTGGAGTATGGTTCTATTATATGGGACCCTTGTCAGTGCAAAAACAATTTTTAATTTTCTGTTTATGAGGTCTTTGTTGGAACTCCTATGAATTACCGCCGTATCGGAGTAGACTAGCTGTGGTTAAACTGCCAACTCTTTAAAGTCGTCGTTTTGTGATGAGTACTCTTTTTATTCTGGGTTTAATACGGGGCGATGTTGATTCAGAGTTCCTGCTCAGTCGATTAAAATTCAATGTTCATATCCGACCTACACAGATCAGACTTTGCTAATAATGATTCCTTTATACGAGCCTGTAAAACCTTTAATGAATGTTATCAAGTAATTGACTTCTCGGACAGTAAAGATGTATTAAAAACCCTAACCATATTTTTAAATTGATAAGTAAAGTTTCATTTGCATAAAACTGTTATTGTATATATAGTTCGTCAGTAAGGATAAATTATCTATTGACATTAAATAAATAAATAAATAAGTAATAAATATAAAAAATATGAATTATTTTTACATATTATTGATTAAAACTTAAATACCTAAAATACATGGGGGTACCAAGACTTTTGATGTCCATTGTATATATTAATTTTTGCTCCATAACGACTTAATCCCTTCTCTAGTAGAAAAACGTATTCTTGTCGTTACTGAGGCAAATAAGTCTTAAAGATTTAAATAAGAAAAGTTCTAACAATTTACCTTACAGAATTGTTTATTTGCTGTTTACTAAAATATTGTAGTACAATTTATGGTCTATGGCTACTGTCGTCGCCGTTGTCTAATAGGTAGTTTGCTGGCTTATTAACCATGAGGCCACAGTTCAAATCCCAAGTCAGACATCTCCAACAAAACGAAATATGAAAAAATATTTCTTTGGCGACTTCCACTCAGCTGATTTCTGGCAAAAACTCTGAGAGTAAATAATTTTGCCATGGAAAGCTTCTCAAAAAATCTGTAGTTCGGAGTCGATTTTAAACTGTAGGCCACTCACGTATAAAATTAACACACACAACATAGGTGGTGTGAGAAGCTAGGTCGTAATCCTGACTGAAGGGTTGTAATAACAATTATGTTATGTTATGAGTACTCCCATGATATAGAAGACACCGAACAGTTTCATCATTAAAAAATCCATATTTATTCTGCCATCTTCTCAATTGTTGGCACTAGCAACTGTTCCAAGCTTCATTTAGCCTAATGTCGGTAAATACAGCCTCAATGACGCTATAACGAACGATAATATGAAATTGATATCCTTGGGGTTAAGGAAATTAACAGAACCAGGTTTCCTTTTCTGGGAATAACTATACCATTCTAGAAAGTAAAACGACAATATTGTAGAAGAGGGAAGGTAAATTTATGCAAATTTAGCTCTTTCGAGGCTATATTGAAAGTAAAAAGACTGGAAATATGTATGATATATCAATTGTTCACTTATTTAATTCTTATATAATTTCTAAGATATACCAATCATATTTTAATTTAAAAATTCATTCAATAATACCTTGTGTTGTGTGGCCTCAGATGTCATTCTCGCCTTTGATTGTTATGACCTATTGTGGCCTTTTGAATATCTTTAATATTTCAATAAATTTCTTATTTTTTGGTTATTATGCCCTTTTGCTTTTTAACCAACGATATGCATTTGTTCACTTAAATATTATTACGTATGTATGTACATACCGATTTGCATCGAGTATATATATTATTTTGAACTATTCACATATACGTTCATGTGTATGTATTTTTATTATATTTGCATTTATTTGTTTGTATTTATTTTCATATTTGTGCACAAGTCTCAATATTAACTCGGTGCACAACCAAACATACGGAAACTTTGCAGAGATTGGCGAAAGATTTTATTTTTTTAAACACTTGGTAATAGTTTTATCGTATAGTTTTATTATTCTTTCCTAGGAGTGTTAGAAGCCTACAATACATAAACACATGTACATAATATATGACCATAATATTACAAAAGTAAAAATATGGTACAAATATAAAATACATTATTTTATCTAGAAAATTTTACACTTTACTCTGACTGACAATGAGTCTGTTTAAAAACTATTGTAACGTGTACCTTTCAAACCATTTGAGAAAATTTGTAAAAGTGAATGAATAATCTATTATGTCTACAATGGCAGCTAGATTGTCTTTGTGCACTAGAGACGTTACGTCTCTTTACCACAAAAATAGCCTAGTGGGTTCAAAATTCATGAACTTTGTGACCAATGGACTGGGCAGCGTGGGATTAATTGCTCACCTAACTCGTTATTCGATAGTGTCATGGTATAGCAACTCATATGATATGTAGTCCTGTGATGGTCACATGTCAAATAAATAAAATTCTTCTATTTTGGGAAAACAAAAATCAATAATATAACAAAATAACATAAACACCAAATATTGTGCCTCTCGGGATGCTTTGACAACTCTAAACTGACTTTGTTTGTTCTTCATACCAAATTCAAAATTACGTTAGTTGAGATGCCCATTGAACCAAAAATGAATTACATGTCCTCTCGAAGCGAATTTTGATCACAAAATTCAATGTTTCAGAGTCGGTGTTCGGTTGATAGTCTATAGTGCAATATCAAATCTTAATGTACGATCACACAATCGTATGTTTTCCCAATTTATGGCTCATACCCAATCGATAGTAATATTATTCTGTTATTTTTTTTTTTCAATCAAATATATCTCTGGTGAAGTAAATGTAAGTGTTTGGTACATAACTTTCAGTTATTAAAAATGTCAAAATTTAAACAAAAAAGTGAGGAGTAACTTTTTCATGGTATGGGGTGTATTTTATTTATTTACAGGCTATTGAAAATTCTGTCAGTCCAACGAAAGTTCTCCATAAAACTTATATTTCAACAGGACAATGCATAAACTACTTATAGATCTTACGGAAAAAAATTATTAATATCCACAATAATGGATTGATCGGTATGTTCCCAATATTAAAATTCAATGTGAGGGGAAATTTTATTTAAACTTGTCTTCTTCGAAAACCCCCTGATTTGATGTCTTTCATTCCCTATGAACTGAAATTTTAAGAGTATGAGGGAAGTTACCAAAATATTATTGAAAACTTAATCAGTGGTATGAAAAACAAAATATTTAGTTTGATTAACAAATAAAAAAAAATTTGTATAAAACTTTTATTCTTGTTTCTTATAACGAAAATATTTTATTTGTTAATTACAATACAATTACAAATTACATTTAACTATATGCAACCTGAGCAACTGTGACCATATGCTCGGTGTAGTGTCACAGACCAAGTGGAAATCGAACCCACGCTAAAAGTGTAGCACAGTACCCACTAGCCTACCATGACAACCATAACGAAAATATATAAAACACTCTTATATGTTATACCTTACTAAGGAATGGTTTATGTAAGAAAAATTACATTTAAATGATCCTGTAAATGTGACAGATTATATATTTTACTCTTGCAAAATAGAATAGTTATTCTCAATTTTAGAAACAAAAATTAAGACTTTAGTTATTAAATTTTTTAACATAAAATAAATAAATTTTTTTAACATAAAAATGACATACAAAGGGTATTTAAAAAATAGGACGAATTTTCAAATTTCGCGGGCTCTGTACATTCGTCTCGAACATAGTACAGGTGTTAACAGTTTTAGATATACTATATAGTATGTTTAGTTTCTTTGCTAAATGCATAAATAAATCAAGTGTTATACGTATTTGGAGATTGTCTGCTATCGAAAAAATGCATCAAATTTTGTGTAAAAAATTAATGAAAGAAAAATTAAAAGAGATTGATTGATTGGCACATGTTGAAATACAGCGTTGGTCTTAAAGAAAAAAATTATAATTTGTTTCATAATTTGAACTTTAAATCCGGTTGAAATATAACAAGTAATTTAAGCAGTAGGTTTACTTAACTACGTAAGCGAAAATATTAAATCTAGATTTAGAAGTAATACTGCTTTGCAAAGGACGATCTTGACAGCGATAACATCAATAATAATAAACATTCTGCGATAACAATACCACAACCACAAACGCGAATTACATTCCAACAGAGATATCTGACTAAGGATGAGAGCAATAGAAAGTACATTCCATATCAGCATCAATAATAAACGCTCATAGCTGCCAGAAACATTGGGTATAAATAAGACGATTTCTCATCAGTTGATAGCCAATTATGTAAAAGAAAAGTTTAACGTAAATTGTTATTAAACTATGTGCATTTCCGGTAATGGCTCTGCCAATCATTTTTATTTGGTTTACAAGGTTACTGTTCAAAATTTAACTGTTGACAATGACATTCGGATGATGTATCACATTTGATGGTATTTTATTTTTGCACACAATCATTTTCAAATATTTTCTTCTTAGGTTTCCGTACGTGAGTTAAGTTAAGTGATAGATAAGGTTGAAAGCACAATCATATGGAAACAAATGTTTACAAATTTTTCTATTATCTCTAAGCCATTCCTTTGAAGTGGTTTGGGTCAAATAATGAAGTTGAAAACGATAAGTTTTTAACATTCTAAGCTTGACCATATGCATGCAATTAATCTTACCCAGTGTTGAAAATGTCCGATTGTGTTGCAAGTAAATCATTCAGTTCCATGTGTTCAATAGTGTTGAGGAAATGTTCCAATTACCAACTGCCACATTGAAGGAAAAAAATTTCTTATTTTTTCAAACCACAGACCATCTCAATAAATTTTTCTGTAAGATTTTCTGTCGTAAATACCAATGCACTTACAAACATACTTCCTTTCTATTACATGTGTTTAGCTGAGCACTTTTAGTTCCTCGTTTCAATAAAAAAATTTTGATTTGACTTTTGCATGCATGAACACATTGAAATGTGCAATTAACCGCCCTAGGAAAAAAATATCTCGGATTACTGTCGGTAAATGCATGACTATTTTTTTCTTTTTGGTATAAAATACAAAAATTTCAACAGTTTACATTTTCAGCACCGTATAACCAGTAAGGAATCGGAATTTTGACGTTTACCGGCGAATTATGAAAGGTACAGCAAATATTACCAAAAGTATTTCTGTCACTGTCTGATTTTCTCTCTGTTTGTTTATATATGTTTTTTTTATTTTTCGGGGTGGGTTTTTTATATTGGCAAGAGTTACTAAAAAATTTAATTTTTGTCTAAAACTATTAATAAATAATAAAACAACTAACAATTATTAACTTTTCCTTTCAAGAAATTAAAAAAATTGGCAACTTTCAGCAAGAATAATTTTTTATGAGCAGTACGTTTTATTTTGATCTTGTAGTATTTAACTTCTTATTTATCTCTTGCACAAGAAACTATATTCATTGTGACCGAAAATCACACTCATTTCGATTAATATTTAAATATTTAAACTTTTCATTGAAGAAATTAAAAAATATTCAAAATTTTCCCTTTTTTAACACAAAATAAATGTTTATTTACATTTAATTTTTCTGGTTTATCCGCCAGTTTTCACTCCGTATATCTGTTGGTTCTAACACATTTGATTCACAAAATTTATAACATTTTTTTTCTCCCTCTAAATTCGCCAGTAATGGTGCTGCTATGAGCACTCCGTATACTCGGTGATTTTCAACTTCAGCTTGTATAACATTCTTTCAATCTATAATAATAAGAATAGGGGAATAATATTCTGCCCAAGCTCGCATCATATGTAAAAGAGTAGTCGAATATTAAATTTTTTATTTATAGTTTAATATTGTGGTTATTTGCTTTAACGTTAAACACAAATAAAATGTTTACCAATTTCTAATTATGGAATGACATTATAGTTACAACAAAGCTGAATAAGTCACATTGTAAGCCAAGAAAGATTACACTATGCGTCAAAATAAAAATAAAATTAAATACACCCAGCTAATGACAGGTTGTGAGTTTTGTTGACTAGAACGCAAGAAAATCGTCTTATATATAAAAATGAATGTGTGTTTATTTGTTTGTGGGATTATTTGAACTCTATAGACGGCTGAACGACTGAACCGATTTTCTTGGAATTTTCCTGTATGTTCGGAATGAGTTATGGGCTACTTTTTATGTTGAAATAGGCAAATAAAATAAAATAAAATAAATAAAAAAAGTATGAGTGTTATTGTCTAACAAAATATTACGTATACGTCACCTGTAAGCTCTATGTAATATTTTATTCACGACAGTAATTGAAATACATACGTCTGTATATATAAAAATGAATGTGTGTTTATTTGTTTGTGAGTTTGTTTGAAGTCTATACACGGCTAAACGGCTGGACCGATTTCCTTGAAATTTTAACAGTACCTTCCTGTATGCCTGGAAAGAACTATATGCTAATTTTTATTTTAAAATTTCAAGTAAGCGAGGTGCCACGCCCACATATAAAAATGAATGTTTGTTTGTATCCTTATACCTTATAGAATCTCATACCTTATAGAATCGTAAACTATGCATTTGATCATGTTATGATCTTTAGCAAAGTTGTTCCGCATGAGCCGTTTCTAAGTTGATATGACTAATTTCCGGCAGGCGGCGCCACTGAAAATTACTTAAAATCAATTAAATCGTAAGCTGTGCATTTGGTCATGTTATGATCTTTAGCAAAGTTGTTGGGCATGAGTCGACGGAGTTTGGTACGATTAATTTCCGATGGATGGCGTCACTGAAAATAATTCTAAATGAATGACTAGCACGGAAGAAAAGAGCATTAGACAAAACAAAAGAAAAGAGATCACTACCCGATCAACCTCCAACCCGAAAGGAACGTTAGTGTACATAGAATAAATATAATTATTTTTATTCACTCAATTCTCGCAAAATATTGTTACGAAAATGAAACAGTGTTTTGCTTTCACATCGTTTAAAATGTAAACAAAAGCTGCAAAAACAAAAACAATGAACTTGTTTAAATGATAAACAAGTAAACAAAAAATCAAAAATTATTAAAAATTCAGTCAATCTTGTGTGAAGACGCGCGGTGTTTGAAGAGAATAATCGTGGTTTAAAGAGCTCCGATATAAAGATATGTCGAACAATTGTTATTGTTTACGCAAAAGAGTAAAAAAAGAATAACAAACAAAGCAATTGTTGTTGTTTACATCAAGTTGTGAACAGAATTTAATTAAAATTAAACACAAATTTATTTTTATTTTATTTGCATCTACGAACTCATATTTTAAACGTTTTTAAAAAGGTAAAAACGTAACAGTATTTTATTTTATTGTTTCTCCGCTTACCCGAGCAACTGCTATACTCTTTAAATAATAACTACGGTAATTTTTGTCCGATTTTATCAAACGCAGTGTCAATCTCTTCACAAGAGAATGCACTTTAAGAATATATTTATTTATATTTTAACAATATTTTGCTAATAAGAATGGCCAAAGCTGGAAAAAGGAGGAAAAATAATATATTCCAAGTTTTCCCGATCAAACCTCTTAACCTGTAACTTTGACCCCTTTTCAAAAAACTTTGGATTTTTAAAATAGATCCTTAAAATAAATAATAGTAGTAATTAAAAATAGTAGTAATTAAAAATATAAAAAATTTTGTTTGAAAAGAAAAAAAACCGTTTTTGTCATATAAAACAAGTTTGAAGGGTTCGTGAAATATAAAAAAAATATTTCTAAGTATACACAACAAAACTCATAACTCAATTAAGTTACGAGCGTTTATGTCGAGTACACTTGACATAGAGCAAAATGAAATTTTGTCCAATAACGTCGAATATATTCGTCATGAAGAAAAAAAAATCGAATTCATATTTATTTTCACGAATTTACCGGAACTTTTGACGTGAGAAAGGTCAAGTAAAGGTTTTTTAAAAATGTGGGCTTTTATAACTTAAAAAAACATTAATTTGTTGGACACCTTGTAACTGATAAATAAATAAAATAAATTTTGTTTGAAAAAATATTACGAAGTAACGAGGGGCCCGAAATTATGGAAACAAATAGTTCGGGTTAGCTTACCGAAACGATGAAGCTCTCAGAACTTTGACAGTATTGCGTGCTAGGTTAGTATCTGACACGCTTACTCGCAGAAAGTCTTTAACAGAAAGTTGGAGTGTGTGCGCAGCGCATTTTATCGATATAAGATGGAATTAATTATGTTTTCAAACAAATCTTCGTTTTGATTTTGACTTACATCGCCATCTTCAGCTTCGCTTTCGATTTATTTATTTATTTATTTATTTATTTATTCTGTAGCATATCACATACAACAAGAAATTAATCTTTTAAATTACAGTATGTGATTATATAATATATTATTACAAAGAATGAAATATATATAAGACAAGTAATTAAAGTAGTAAAAGCAAATAGTATCGAAATAATAATATGTAAAAACAAGAACGAAAATATATGCATGTAAATATGTAATAATTTTACATTAGAATTTAGAAAATAAAATTTTTTTAAACTGCAAAGCGTTGCCATTGATTTGTAATGAGTTAGGTAACGAATTCCACAGCCGTATTGTATTTGTAAAGAACTGCCACGCAGATATCAAAGTTCGATATCTTAACTGAATGATTTGTTTTCCTCTATTTGATCTTGCAAATTGAATCCGATTAAATAGATAAGACGGTTCCTGCGTGTAGATAACCTTGTGTAGTAAGATTAATGCCTTGATTTTTAGTAAGTCCATTAACTCAACACCATATAACAATTTCGAATACCGAGAAGTACTATCATATCTTCGTATGCCGTAGACATATCTAAGAATCGCGTTATACACTACTGTTAATCTAGCTTTACTAGCCGAATCGCAATAAGCAAAAATTTCGCAGCCATACAACAACTTGGGCACTAAGTAGGTTTTCGCAAGAAGCACACGAATATTAAGAGGTGTAATGTGCTGTATAGGATATAGCGTCCTAAGCATAGAAAAAATTGTCCCGGAGACAGAATTTATATGGATATTCCATTGAAGGGATTTGTTAAAAATTATACCGAGGTTTTTCGCTGAGTCCACTATCGAGATGTTCCGAGTTCCCAATGTGATCGGTGTATCAACGACAATATCCTGATTTCGTCGTGCTATGATCAGGCATTTTGACTTCGTAGGGTTAAGGTATAAGCCATTCGAAGACGCCCAGTAGTGTATTCTGTCAAGGTCCTCATTAAGTCTTGCACAACACTCATCGATTGAGTCTCTTCTACAATTCATATATATTTGTACATCATCTGCATAAATGTGGATATCACTATGCAGGAGACAATCAGGTAAATCATTTATGTATAATGTAAACAATAATGGTCCAAGAATAGAGCCCTGCGGTACTCCCTTAGGCACAGGCAAGGGAGCAGATACAGTTCCACCAGCAGAGACAGACTGGTATCTATCATCAAGATAGGTTCTCATTAGCGACGATGCACTCGAAGAAAAATAAAAATTGTCGTTCATCTTCCTACAAAGTATATCATGGTTCACGGAGTCAAAAGCTTTCGAATGGTCAAGAAGTATCAAAAGTGTAATACCACCATTATCAATATTGGATCTTATATCCTCAGACACACTTAACAGTGAAGAAACACAGCTATGACCTGTTCTAAATCCTGATTGTTTGCCACAAAGCAGCTGATGGTCATTCAAATAAGCAATAATTTGGTTGTGTAACAGTCGTTCCAAGACTTTAGATAAAAATGGAAGTATCGAAATGGGGCGATACTCATTCGACGATTTCGGCACGGGAATGACCTTAGCATGCTTCCAACAGTTAGGAAAGTGGCTGGTAGTGATAACGGTGTTAAATAAGTGCGTTATATAACGTGATATCCTAGGCAATAAAAATCTAATGAACTTAGGATGGATCTGGTCAAAGCCAACTGCATTCGAAGTCACTGATTTACAGCATAAAATAACATCATCTTCAAAGACACGAGAAAACTCGAAACGGTGTAAAGGAGAAATTTCCGTGGGTTGTTGCAATGGCCCAGTAGCAAAAGCTGATTGAACCCCGTTTGAGTACCTTGGAGACGGAATGTTTATAAAAGATTCATTAAGTTTATTTGCATCAATGCTGCAAGCTGGGGCAGCCTTGCTTCCAATACCAATCTCACGGATTGTTTGCCATTTTCTCCTTGAATCTACAGCTGATTTAAAACGGTTCTCATAGTAAGAAGTTTTAGCATCATAAATAGTCCTATTGACGAGTCTACGGGCTTTGCGATATTCTTCGTATAGATCAGAAGTTCTATACCTTTTCCAACGCCTATAAATATCATCACGAGTTTTAATTCGTCGTTTAATAGTAAGATTAAACCAGCTTTTCCCAGGGCCGTTACCGCGGTTCGCTCTCAAGGGTACGGAAATATCACACAGGTCGATAAGGCTACTATTAAGAAAGTAGAGTTGTTCATCAGCAGATGGCATATAATATATGTTGCTCCATTCTACCATGTTATAGCATTCTTCCAGCAACCGATAGTTAACGTGACGGAAGTCGCGATAGTAAGTTAAAGTTTCATCCCTTTGGAAATTGAAATCATATGATATGAAAATAAGATCATGTCTTGAAAAAGTTGGTGCGCTAATCTGATCGAACAGTAATAAATTAGACATGTTACCTGCTATAAATATATCAAGTAAAGTACTGCTATTATGAGTGAAGTGAGTAGGTTACACGGTATTTACAATATATAAACCAATAGACTCAAGCTGATCGAACAAGAATGAGCTAGTATTAGACAGTAAATTGCAGTTGAAATCACCTGCAATGATAATGTCGTTGTACTGCATAGCCAGTGACTCCAGGTTACACATAAGTGAATCAATAGGTACACGAGAATTAGGGCGGTAAATGCACCCTAACAACAATTTACTGTCAGCACCAATAATTTCAAGGAATAAGTATTCAATTACGTCGTTATCCTGTGATCTCACAATTTCCCTGTAACGTATGCCATTCCTGATAAAGATTGCTACTCCACCTGCGTGACCTCTTCTATCATTCCTAATTATTCTGTACCCATTTGCATTAACTAAACTATCTGGAAGGTCCCTCGCAAACCATGTTTCAGATACACATACAATATCCATCTTAGTATCTTCGAACAAAAAACGAAATTCATCCATTTTAGGAAAAAGACTTTGAGCGTTAATGTGGCATATGTTGAGTCCTTTACGTTGTGCCGTGAGTATTTTAATCATAGTTTTTGTACCAGCTGTGGAATTAGAACCATAACTATTTAAGGCTGACATTAAGAATAATTACAGAAGAAAAAGCAACGCGTGTATAATATATCAAAAACAAATACATATTAAAATCTTTTAAAACATGAAGAAAAGTACTAATATTTGAAATTAAAGAATATTTACGAAAAACATTATTATAAGCGTTCCTGTCCATTACATCCATCACGAAAAATATTTAAGTCATCAATATCATTCACAAGTACTGGCTGCTCATGCTCTTGGCGCTTAATGTAAACCAACCCACGATTGGTATAAGCTCCGAATATTTGCCTCTTTTTCTTCAAACTGTAGGCCCGCTGAAAGATACGATGATTTCCCGGTGTTAAGTTCTCATTGACATAAAACGGTACAGAACTATAAAAACCAAGCGTGTTCAATCGTAAAACATCCTTACGCATCTTTATATAGGATGAAACAGGTCTAAGGACTACGTTTCGCTCATATGGCGATTTGAATTTAATAATTATTGGTGGATCAGTCCTAGATTTCGTATTAACAGGTATTCTACCTGAAGAAATTATTTTATTTCTCAAACGGAAAGCTCCAATAATTTCCGGAGGGCGCACGACAACACATATTTTTGATAATATAGCAGTAAGATCTTCATTATGTTGTTCCGGAACACCAATAATACGTAGTTCATTAGCGACAACTGCATTATCATGTTTTTTGTTTACTGCTTTTAGGTGGGCAATTTCTTGCTTTAAGATCTGTGTATCATTGGTCAAGGCAACTACCTTATCAGTGTTTTTATTTTTAATATCACTAACGCAGGATTCTAACTCAGCCACACGTTCCATTAAACTGTCCAGTTCGGTTTTCGCCATATTTAGCCTCTTTTCTATTTCATTTAACAAACGTTCCTCATACTGCTGAAACATATCCTTCATAGTAGACTGCAGTTGTTCGGCTAGCTTATCAAACCTTTTATCTATCATCTGCATGAATTTAAAAGGAGATTCGACGTTTGAAGAACGGGCAGATGTTATATTAGTTAAACGCACATTTTTTGGCGTATTTACCAATTCTGCTTGATTCAGATCAGCTGAGGTATTATCCATTTTTTTTTTTTTTTTAAATAGAAATGTGGCTTTTACTTTTAGACTTGGATTTGCACTGGCTTCTTAATTTAAACTGATGCATTTGCTCAACTACTAATTTAATTTTAATTTTAATTTCTCTAGGTGTAGTTCAAAAAGTAGAAAAAGAGCAACTCTGTGTGAAAGCACATCCACTTGAAAATTCAAAGCACAGCTTGTTTCAAGCAGATGTTATATATTTAGCGGGAAAAAATAATGTTATATATTTTTGTTGTTTGTTAACTATTTATTTATTTTTTTTTTATTTTGCTTTATTTCTATTTTTGTTTACTTTTTTTGTTTGCTTTATGTTCGTTTATTTGTGTTTTTTGTAGGAAGAAATCAGCTGACTTTGTTATTGTATTTTGTATTGTTTATGTACTAATATATGCTATTGTTTTTATTTGAAATTTATTGTTATTGTTTTGGTATATATGCACTTGTTACTTTGTATTGTTGTTGTTTGTTTTTAAATTACAGTGTTTTTCAGTGTTATCATTAAATATTGTCCAATTATTATTTTAATTTGACAAGTTTTATTAAATAAATTTTATTTTTAATTTTAATTAAATTAACTCAGGATTTGTCTGATCAAATTTGTTTAATCTGTTGTTAATTTATTTAAGATATTTAATATCACACACAATAAGCTCTGAAAACACGTCCGTCCGACTCGATGACTCATTATAACAATCGATTTGCCTTTCTTGTGGTGTCAAAAGTTCAATTGCTTTTATTAAACTGCGACCGTTGTTGGTTGTTAGAGAATATCTTTTTTTTGTTTATATTATAATTCGTTAAGACATTTTCATTTCAATTATTATATTTTCTGCGGTGTGTCTTTTTTAAGTTCTAACATCACAAGGGAAAAAATGGTAATTTCGAGTTGCGGTGCCAATTTTTAAATCAATTATTTTATTTTTTAATACGTTTTTAATTTTGGTTTTTATTTCATCTGCCTTCACTACCACCGATTCCATAATATTTCTTGAATTTATGATTGGAATTTTTAGGCCATGTAATATAGGATTCACTAACACTTTAAATGAATTGGAGTTTAAAAAATGAAAGCGGAAGATATTCTTTGCTGACCATTTCTATGAAGACATTTGTCACCTCATTTTTGTTAATTTCTAATTAAAATTTTGTTTTTCTTTCGACAGCGCTGTCTTGTCTACTTTTCTACCATTTCTATGAAGACATTTGTCACCTAATTTTTGTTCATTTCTAATGCAAATTTTGTTTTTCTTTCGACAGCGCTATCTTCACTACCATTTCTAATTTTTTTTATAATATTTTCATATGATACTTTTCCATATGTCTGTTCAAATTTGTGGAGAAGTTACTAACGCGTATATAATAATTACGTTTACGACCCATCTTAGAGTGAGCTACGAATGATACTATTTTTCATCCAAAAGTAAAAGAAAGCAAAAAATTTAGATAGCGGAGTTTTTAAATGATTGTATTGAAGGCAAATAAAAAATAAGCGAATATTTCCAATAGCTTCAAAAATTATGGAAGGAATACTTAAACAATTTAAGATCTAAAAAATACTTTTTTTAATATACTTTTTATACACTCAAAAAAATTTTTGCAATTACTGTTTTCTTATTTTTAACCAATTTTATTTAAAATTATATCCATAAATTGCCTATTTTTCTTCATGGTTATCAACTGACAGAAAAAGTTATTTACATAATATCTCGAATACTCACAAAAAATTTGATTTTATAGAGCAGAGTAATTGTGAAAAAAATTAATTTTAATGTTTTGTTTTTGTTTTAATGTTTTAAAAAATCAACAAAAAATATTATAAAATTCATTTGATTTAATTAAAATTGCAGTAGAGTTAACCTACACATTATTTGAGTATGCACAGCTTATGCATATTATTTCTATTTTTAGCTCTTATGTAAAAAATTAATATTTATATTAATATAATATATAAATGTAATATAAATAAATAATATAAAAATATATATAAATAAATATTATGTATATTTGTTTAGCTATTTATTGTTTCTGATTGCAAGTAGCAAAAAATAAATATCAATACAATAAATTACATCATTTAAAATAAATTATTTTTAATTTTATAACAAATAAACAAAATTTAAAAGTCTAATGAGTTTTGAACCTAGACCTTCACCATCTACTTATCCTGCAGTTTAAGGGATACACCAAGAAATGTTTTGATTATTTAACGACTTAAAATCATTTTTTAAAGGTCACTGGTTTTTGATATATTTTATATTTTGCAACATTTCCATTCTTTTCACATTTTACAAATTATTTATCGTGAATTTTGGTCTGTGTTTGATATTCTACATGCATATTTGGGAATATTAAACACTAATTTTTGTGTCACAGGGGTTGAAAAAACAAAAATAACTTTTATTTCTGCTCGAAAAAATAAAAATCACGAATTTTTACTCGAACGTGCGAATTTTTTTAGTTTTGGGATTCTCTTATTCGTTATCGAGTAAAGTGTATCGAAATTTGAGGAAAAAGTTCTTTCCCAAATGGAAGAACAGATACTGTCTGCTGCTGGAATGAAGTTTCTGTTGAGTGTCTAAAAAATGTCCAAACTTTTGGGTCTTCAAAAACATCAGAAGGCAGCCCAAAAGAGAATTGCGACAAAGAAAATGTTTCCCCAACAAAAATAGTATTCCCGACATATCTCCCTGCTGTTTATCAGATTATGAAGAACACAAAATGGAACCTACCATGTCTTCTTCTATAGAATTTGAAGATGATACTGCAGAAGAAGCTTCAGCTCCAGTAAAACCAATATATTATCCATACGAAATATTACAATTTCTTTTATTTTTGTAAGAAAACATATGTTTTTTGTTACCAATTTTTGCATTTTAGTTAGTCCTGTAAAACGGAATAATTAACTCGTTTCACAACACCTAAGCAACAAATCGATTCATTTCGAATCGAGTAACATCATCAGAAAATTACTCGCTATCGAAATTATTTTCTATTCGAACGCAATTTCGATCACGACTGCGAGAATTAGACTCCTATTTTTACACTGGAACCTTGTTCTTTGGAAGTCGTGTAATGCAGTTCATTAAATTAAAGTGTGTTCCTATTTAAATAAGTGAAGAATTTACGTCTCTTAAATAAAGGACTTATAACTTTTTATTTGTAAATTATACTGGGCATTAAAAATTTTGAGTCCACAAAGTGAAAATACTACTATTCCTCCTTTTGAGTGTTAACTACATGCTAATATTTTTTTCAAAATAAGGCCCAATAAAGGTAAAGTAATAAATTTTTTTTAATAGGATTCAATAACAATGAAAACAAAAAAGAAATAAAAATATAATTGTTACTATTTGTCTCCGAGGCATCAAATATTCTGCTGTCAATAAATTCTTTAAATTGAATTTATGGTGATAAAAATTTGAACAATATCCTCTTTAATATAAAACTATGCAAAAGAAAGTTTTCAAATTAATGTCCCTTGAAATAAAATTTTATGGCAGTGTTGAGACTTGTAAAAATGCAATAAAAAACTTTTAACTCAACTATAAATTGGAGACAAAAAAAAATTATTTTAAAAGATGTTTTCGTCAACTGCGAAGAAGGAATAGTTTAATTAATTGACGAACACATTTGGGGTGAAGAAAACTTTAACACCAATGGAAGTTGTAACGATAATTTTGGAGTGTCTAAAAATGTTTCGTTCCAAGTGCCATTATACCATTTTGACTGAAATGACTGTATGAATGGTATGAATTCTAGTTAGAATTTGAACAAATTTTTGATGTGCTTTGGTTGCCACTTATGTCGATTTTCTACCGTATACATACATAATCGGTCATTCTAACCCTTCAGTCAGGATTACAACCTATGTTGTGTGTGTTAATTTTATACGTAAGTGGCGTGAACTGCAGTTAAAATTTGATTGTGAACGACAGATTTTTCCGAAACTTTTTTATGGCAATTGTATTTACTCTCAGAATTTGTCAGATTCTGTTGGGCAGTTCTGGATTGGGAGAGAATTAATTTGCTACTTTAGTTGAACCTTACTTATTCGGTAAGACTATTGCCTCATTAGAAGTCTTTTTAACGGTCTCGACATTCAGTAGTGAGACTGTTGTTTCAAGGTCAAGGAATCTGCATGAGAGAAACCATATATGACTTACAAATTTCTTTACAGAATCCCGGGAGTTTCGAACAGTAGTCAATGTGGTGAAAAATGGTTCTCTTATAGACGTTTTGTTACCAGTGAGTATGTGTTCGCTGTAATATCTAATTTTTGTTTTATCCTGAATTATTCTAAGTATAGTCTAAGAAATAGTATTAGGCTCCACTGATATGAAAGAATTCCAACTATGATCTTGTCTTGTATATACAATTTTGACAGAAATATGCTTTCACGGCGTCTTATTAATACAATAAGAGTACTTACATACATACACACATAATTGGTCATTACAACACTTAAGTCAGTATTAAAACCTAGCTTCTCACACCATATGTGTGTTAATTTTATACATGAATGGCGGGACCTACAGAATAAAGTCGACTCAGAAACACAAGTTCTTTGAGAAACTTTGCATGACAGTTTTCTATTTACTCTCAGAGATTTTGACACAAATCTGCTGAGAGGAAGTTGCCGAAGAAATATTTGTTCATATTTCGTTTTATTGGGGATGTCTGATCTGGGGTTTGAACCGTGATCTCACGTCTAATAAGTCAACTCACTGCCTACTACGCTACGGCGACAATCAACTCTAACTCATTGGGGTTGTTATATAAAAATTTATGTATTCATTTTTCTCATTGGACCCAAAAGCATTTTGGAGCGGAAATTGCATGAATTATTCAGGATACGAACCTATCTAAAACTTTTGTGATTCTTGTATAATGAACTTCACAAAGGAAATAAAAAACAAACTTCAAATTAAAATTAATTTTTGAGGTAAAATTGAAATAATATTAATTTTTGCTG
Source organism: Sarcophaga carnaria (assembly GCA_958299815.1). Lineage (NCBI taxonomy): Eukaryota > Metazoa > Arthropoda > Insecta > Diptera > Sarcophagidae > Sarcophaga > Sarcophaga carnaria. The sequence continues at coordinate 68,718,683 of OY283153.1, read as the reverse complement.
ATATATAATTCACTAGTAAGTTGCTAATATAATTTTCCTTTCCAAATGATTATTTGAAACATTTTTTATATATATTATATATAACATAATAATAGTGACGGCACTGTAAAAACTTTATCCGTCCTCGTCAGTCGTAGATAAAATCTGATAAACTGGGAATAAAGAGCTTAAAATGCCTAAATGTCACAGCCAATACGAGTGCTAACATTTCATATTCTCTACTTCGTTGGTGTCAACACAGCACGTACAGCTTTGCCAGATTATGCTGGGCAATATTGGGTAGGAAGAGAATTAATTTTCTACTTTACTTGAACCTTACTTATTCGGTTTCACAGACCATTGCCAAATAAGAAGGCATTCCAACGGACTCGACATTCCTTAGCAAGACTGTTCTTCCAGCGCAGAGGAACCTGCATGAGGAAAACCATGCATGGCTCACAACCTTCTTTAGAGAGGCCTGGGATTCTTAGACAATAGTTAATATGGTGTACACTTGCTATAGAGTTCTTATAGTCGTTTTCTCACCAGTGACTATGTATTCGGTGTAATTTATATTATTTGTTTTAGCCTGCATTATTCTAGAATAATCGTCTAGCCTGAGAATAGTATTGAAATCAACTGATATGAATGAATTCCAACTATGATCTCGTCTTATATATACAATTTTAACAGAAAAACACTTTTACATACATAATTGGACACTACAACCCTTCAGTCAGGATTACGGCTTAGCTTCTCAAACCAATCATGTTGTGTGTGTTAATTTTATACCTGAGTGGAGGGACCTACAGTTTGAAGTCGACTCGGAACGACAGATTTTTGAGAAACTTTTCACGGCAATTTTACTAACTCTCAGAGTCTTTGCTAGAAATCTGCTTGAGAAATGGTTGTCATATGACATGGTCCGTGATTTGTCCATACGAGCCTATTATTGATGATTAATATAAGGTTTTTACCATACCTTAATTGACCACTACAATCCTTCAGTCAGGATTGCAACCTTGCTCCTCAAATCACTAATGTTGTCTGTGTTAATTTTATCCATATGTAGCGCGACCTACAGTTTAAATTTGACTCCGAACGACAGATTTTTGAGAAACTTTTTCATGGCAATTTCATTTACTCTCAGAGATTTTTGCCAGAAATCTGCTGAGAGGGAGTCGCCGAAGAAATATTTTTTCATATTTCGTTCTGATGTCTGACCTTGGGCTTGAACCGTGGCCTTACGTCTAATAAGCCAACACACTACCTACTAGACTACGGCGACTTCGAAAAACACTTTTATCGCCTCTTATTAATGCAATAAGAGTACTGAATAAACAGTTATTGATTTTTTTATCGAATATTTAAATAGGCAATATATTTAAATAGGTTAATAGGACTCGATTAATGTTTTTCGGCCTGCCTTAACACATCCTTTCAGGTACCTCCGCTTCTTGCGCCCCTACGCCAGTTGGCCACACCATTCGATGACAGGGCATCCTCGATTTGGTATTTCTTTCCTCCTCGCCGAATTCCGCAGATCCCCGCATCAAATATTCGTCTCGCCGGAGCATCCTCCTCTATTCGAACGACATGTCCGAGCCAACGCAGCCGCTGTATGTTAATACGCTGCACATAGTCTATGTCGTTGAGAAGCTCTTACAGCTCACTGTTGGATCGTATGCGGAAATCATCGAAAACTCGCACTGGACCGATGATCTTACGTAGAACTTTTGTCACGAAGTCAGTCGTTCACACAATACGCTCATGAGAACCTTATATGCGATAGGGAGAAGGCTTATAACTCTGTAATTAGCGCATATCGTAGGATCTCCCTTTTTCAGGACAGAACAGAGGACACTGAGGTTCCAATCGTTGGGCATACTTTCCTCTAGCCATATTTTGTAAATAAGCTGGTTAATGCGCCCTACCAACCCATTACATCCGGTCTTAAACAATTCAAAGGGGGTCCATCAGGACCTGCAGCTTTATTGTTTTTAAGATGCATAATCGCGACTTTGACCTCTTCATGGCTAGGCGGCGGAATCTCCACGCCGTCATCATTGATCGGGATCGGTACATCATCTGTAAAGGCAGTATTGGTATCGTCATCGCCTTGTAACACAGTAGAGAAATGTTTCCATCACACCCTGCGAATCATTTATTAAATGAAAGGTTTTTTCAAATTTTGTTTCAAAATTTATGGAACTTAAATGCAATATAAAATGTATCCTTTTCCATAATCTATAAACGCGTTTGTCTCCATTTTATTATTGATACACGTATTTACGTTACAGAATGTCAAATCTATGTTGCCTTAACTGTTTATTATTTTTTTCTTACTTTAAAATATTGAACGTCTATTATCGACCGAATAATATTGTTTTTATATTTTGTATTGATGTGTTAAATAAGAATAAAAAGTTCAAATTCAATACAGATAAAAAGGATGCAAAAACTTTCGAGAAATTTTACATGACTATTACCATTACTGTAACTACAATGAAATAAAACTGCTGCTACTACCACTGTTACTGTCAAAAACACCACATCCGCTTCCTTTTCCTGTTGTAACTTCTGTTGAATTGTAATTTGCACTCATTGTCCTTCTCCACTCGGTTGTCAGCTGCTTGCTGTTTAACACTTCATTTTTTCTTTTCTAATTCACGTGTTTTATTTTGCTTCGTATTTTCTTTTATTTTTTTTTTATTTTGTTTTTGTTTATCTTTGTTGGTCTTGTTATTATTTTTTTGTAAGTAAAAGTTCTTTAAATATTTCCTTTAGGGTTTCCTTCAATTTGGTTTTTGCAGTTGCTATTCTTGTCACATTTTGTTGATTTTAAACAATTGCCCATGAGAAAAACTTTTTTTATTACACTTTATTATGTAAACACTGTTTCGATTGCTTACTGGCTAAACATTGAACAAAACCGTTTAGGAAAGAAGTTCAATATAGAAATAAAGTTCGTGTTTCGTATTTGCAATGGGTTGAATGGACTTATATTCGAAGCGGATGGTGACTGTTGTTTAATAAAGTTGTGTCGACGGTTACCAAGATTGTGCCATATGTTTGGGTTAGTAGCAGGAAATCATTCAGTATGTTAAAATTTTAAATATCACTTATAAAAATATTTTTATTATTATTTTTGGAATTATTTTCTGTGAACGTCAAATGAAAGTAAGCACCTCACGTTATTAGGAAAACATACCGATTATATTTATGAAATCAGAGAAATACAGAGTTTAATAATTAAAAATAAAATTTAATAATTTAGACTTTAAAAAAATTCACAAAAATCGAGGAACTAAAATCAAACTACTAAACAATCAACCTTTTCGAAAAATATTGCAATTTTTCAAATCAATTCAAAGTCCACATTTGCATGACAAGTATATTAAAATTGTTAAGGAGATGATATACATATTAAAATTTATTTATTATTCAGTAGTGCCGTTTACTATAATGATAAATTACAAAGTTTATCTGCAAAAAGATGTGGCCGTAGTCTAGTAGGGAGTGTGTTGGCTTATTAGAATTCAGGCCACGGTTCAAACATCTCCAACAAAACGAAATATGAAAAAATATTTCTTAGGCTACTTTCTCTCAGCAGATTTCTGGCAAATACTCTGAGAGTAAAGAAAATTGTCATGAAAAGTTTCTCAAAAATCTGTGGTTCGGAATCGACTTTTAACTGTAGGTCCCACCACTCATATATAAAATTGACACACACAACATGAGTGGTGTGAGAAGCTAGGTTGTAATCCTTACTGAAGGGTTGTAATGACCAGTTATGTAAATATGTATCTGCAAAAAAAGTCAAATTTTTACGTAATTTTTTACACGCTTTTACTATACACTTGATGCTTTTCTTTGTTTTTAAAATGGCAACACTGCCTATTACAGGGATTACGATAAAATTTTGCCCTAATTACTTTCCTACGAAACTGACTTATTGGTAACATTGTAGGGCGGATATAATCTGCACAAAGCAAATTTTAATTTCATATTAGGCAACCAATAAGCGACAGTTTTCAAATTTTGTTTCAATCACAAGAACAAATATTAATTGTAGAATATCGTCAGAATTGCTAGAGCGAGGGCCCTAAATATCGATGGCTTAATATAGAAATGTCGTATCTCGTGTTTTTCAAAATCGGGGTTTTTACATATTCTGGTAGACAAAATCCCCAAACACATACTATGAAAAATTCAGGTTCCCGTGTTGCCGAATATGGGAAAATGTTTGAAAGAAAAAGCTCTAACTCATATAAAGTTGAATAAAAATTTTTGACTTACATAAAAACAAACAACTTTTCTTAAACCATTATTTTTTTTTCGTTGTATACATAATTCAACATTTTTACTATTTTTGTATTTTTCATAAGAAACAAATCCAATGAAAATCAAAAGCCAGGTTATAAGGTTTGTGAAACTCTACAACAATACCGCCCTCCTACTTGAATTATTAAAAACACTCCGTAATGGGAGTAAAATCCATTCAGCTGAATGCTTGCGTATTATGCACCTGCATTAGCCGCGGTGGTATCACAGAAAATACAGAACCGAGTACTTTACCAGAAGACTAAAAGCAGTCTTCTACTTTCTATAATTAAAAAGAGACAGCAATATTTGATTTGGTAAGAGTTAGAAGTGGTTTAGAATGGTAATAAATATTGCTTAAGTAAAGAAATTCTAAAGATATTTATAACCAATATTAATCCCAGTTTTTAGGCAGAAAAATTAGTGATGCAATAGTAAATATGCTACGAGCCTTGGATTATGATTCGTCAGGCTCAATTTATTTTAAAATTAATATAACAGATGAATATGAACTGCTCCCACAGAGATCAATCTCTGCTATTAAAAATGTTTCTCCTGAACGGTTTTATAAGTTATTTAAAGTGGGTTCACTTGCAACATTTAAAAAAGTTCCTGCCAGTATATTGCCACCACTTCTATGATAGTTTGTCTTATAAAAACTAATTTTATTTAAAAGAACTTTTTTTTGCCTTGGTCGTGACGTCATCTCAACCACAGTGGCCATGCTTACAGGTCTTTGTGTTATGGGTAGACACGCGGAAAAGATGCGGCTCGCATTTAACGACTTCTGTCGTGGCTGCAGATCCGCTAAGGGAGAGGAGACTGTTATCCACTTTCTTTGTCAGTGCCCGTCTCTTGCTAGGTGTAGATATAGGTTATTTGGCTTCCCATTTCTTGTCAGCTTGACGGAGCTATCTTCTATTGATATCAAGGATATAGCTTCGTTCATCAAACTTTCTGGCTGTTTTTCCAGTGTAGGGGAGTCATGCTTTTGATGTGCAGGCCTTGCGCTGACAAACTTCTTCCTCTTCCCTCATTTTGGTGGAAATTGGTCAGTACCATATTTTTAATATGGGGGATACTAACCACTGTATTAAACATCAGCATTTTAAAAATCAGCAACATAATTTTCTTTTAAAGTTTGAGAAAATACAAAAAGTATCACAGTGGCGCTATTATTTTTTACTAACTGTACCTTAATGTGTATCAAGCTTGTGAAATATTTTATGCCAACTATAGAGTTTTTAGTTCAACGACCATTAGTTCGCAGTCCCTTGACCAGTACTGTAAAACCGTATGGCTTTAATCCCTGTAGTTTGCAAAGGAAATGAGAACCCCAATTTTCTAATTTAAGAGGTGAAACACTCGGGTTAAACACCTTGTCTGTTCAGTGAACTTTTCTATTTATGCTTATATAATATAAAGTAGTGATTAAATGTCTGTTTCTGGAGGAAATCTAATTAATTGAGTATTCGCTTATTGTATCTAGTAATATTATAGTGGACATTTATATTTGTTAAACTTCAAATAAAAGACACATATAACAACGTAAACATGAAATTCTATTCCGTGTTATGACTTTAATATCTTACACTCCAATAAACGTTAAAGTAAATTTTTGCTGTTCATGTAAATGTTATATTAAATTTTCATGAATTCATTTGCGAATGTTCAACATTATTTGAAAATAATATTATTCAAACACGATATTTGTAACGCAAATTCACAAGCGCATATTCATAATAATGATAATGGAAGCATGTACAAGCATTTGAAATATTTTATTCAAATGAATGCAAATTTAAGACTCTCAACGAAACTTATCATGTTGTCATCCATTGCCCTAGAGAAAATTTTGTAATATTCACGTTGAAAAATATAACAAAGGAGGACAACAGAATAATTATTGAGAAAAGAAAAGTAAAATTTAATTAAAATACAGCAAAAAAACTGAAACAAGTTATAAACCAGAAAAACAATCGTACATAGCTGAGTAACCAGCGCAAGTACTGAATTATTCTAATTCGTATATGCCTATCAATAATGTTATAAACCAATTAAATTGGACAATATTATGAAACCGCCGTAGTCTAGTAGATATTATGTTGGCTTATTAAACGTAAGGCCACTGTTCAAACCCCAAACAAAAATATGAAAAAATATTTCTTCGGCAACTTCCTCTCAGCAGATTTCTGGCAAAACTCTAAGAGTAAATAAAATTGCCATCCGAATCTGTCGTTCGGAGTCGATTTTAAACTGTAGGTCCCGCAACTCATATATAAAATTAACACACACAACATAAGTGGTGTGAGGAGGTAGGTCGTAATCTTGACTGAAGGGTTGTAATGATCAATTATGTAATATTATGACTATTATTAAACCGATATCTTATGTAAAATAAAATAAATACAAAATATCTAGACTTTTCAAAGTGACTTAGAACGTTTTTTCTTTATTATCAGTTTTTAATGAACCTAATAACTGAACCTTAATAACTACTTAGCTACTTTATTAACGTGAGTATTCTGCGAGTATTCATTTTTGTATTTTACACCTTTTATGCTGTTACTAAGAGAAAAAACAGCAACTGAAAGACAAAGAAGCGTTTTCTATCTTTAAATATGAATTTAATAGTGTCATCGAAATTTTTCATTCATTTAAAGGACCTATTGATGCCATTGTTTGTGGAATATAACACCGTTTAAATATCCGCTATAACTTTTCTGGGTGGAGTGCACACTTAACATCAAATTTTGTATGGCTCTGGCGCATAAATCAGGCCGAATTTGATCGATAATATGGGTTGTTTTTACTTTGAGGAGCGCTAAGGTTCGAGGCTTATTTGCCTACACGGCTTAAAAAACCCCCATAAGAAAAAGTTTAACGGAGTCAAGTTGCATGATATCGATGACCAGTTGACCATGTCCTCGAATCGCTCATGCAGAATATCTAATATAGCATTAGCTTTGTATATTTGTATAGCGTATTATGCCGTGTTATTGAAATCAAATGTCGTTGGTGTCCAGAGCATCCAGTTCAGGTCAAAAGCAGTTGCTAATCATTGTCGAATAGTGCTGGCCTGGCAGCATCTTTCTCTTCACAATAAACAATGACTTATATGGAATGCATAGAATGCTCTTGGATCTCATATGTTATTGCTGAAGATGATATTTCGATTCAAATTAACAGATGTAGCTTCAACTAGGTGGTCCTGATCAACTAACCCTAATAATAGTAATAATAGCAGATTATTACGCGATGAATTTTGTGTAAATTTTATTGTTTTATGTTTATTCTGTTTTATAATTAATTTCGTATTTTATATTATAACTCTTAAATGTTCAGTACATTCTACCACTGTAACAACTCTGTCTCAGATTCAGTGAATTCCATCTAAATGAAATCAATGATAAGTTATTACGTACATATGTAGTCGTTAATACTGACATAGTGTAGTGTGAGTTAATGGTTGTACTTGCCTGTGCAATCAATTTTACACTTGTAGTGACCACTTACTTACTTACTTACTTACACATATACTATACAGTGAAATATACCATAGGCGGCCAACCCAACGACCGTCGAGCAAGTTTTGTCCGCTTTTAATTAATTCACAATTTGTTATTAAATCTTTCAATGTTTGAGATAACAACTAGTGATGAACTTTTAATGTTTTCTTAAATTTACTTTTATTAAATACATTTTGATTATGTACATATGTATGTACATAAGTAATATTATTATGCCGAATTTAGTACTTTCTCAACAATTCAGTGTACCCAGAGCTTCAAAAAATACGCGTACGCCGTTAAGCATTGCAATGCCATCTTCGTTGTCAATGATGTCTAGAAAATATGTGAATTCCCTGACTATTTACATACGTATTCTAATATTGATGATTTCTAGTTTGCAAGTTCTGTACCTACACTGGTTCACATAATAGACATATTTTGTTCATATTTTAATATTTTTTAAATTTTTTTCCCGGCTACGGGAGGTATTTAAAATAAAGTTACTAGTTGTTTTACAAAAAATACAGTCGACGTCCGACCAAGAGAGAGAGAGAGTCCGTCTGACGGAGGTACCAAAATTGCCATCAATGGCATGGGTCCTTTATCTGGGAGTGTACGTAAGAGAAGATTGCGCTGCATTAGCCATGTTTGCCACTCTTCATATTACATGCGGGAAATGCAACTTACATATAGCATAAGCATATTTAATAAGAATAATGTTAAGTATATTTTCGGGTAAATATTATAAGAAAGAAACATGTTCCACTACAAATCAATAAAAATCAAGTACTACGCTAAAAGCTACTAATTCGAACATCAAGACGTTTTTGATGTATCAACATTCAAAATTACATTTTATAAAAAATAATAATGTCTGCTCTTTGAAAGTTATATTTTCTAGAAGGTAATTTTATAATCTTTTCGGCATATTGGGAAGAACATTGAAAAAAAAACTTTTTAGTTTGTTTCAGTCCAGTTCCGTTCATTAATTTTGTAAAAATTATTTGACCACTATTAATTAGATTTTTTGCTACCATTCCTATGCGTATTTTAATTTAATTTTTCGAGCTACTTTACGACGATTTTAAACTCTATACACATTCTCTGTTCTTTGTGATTGTGTTTAAGCGTATCTCTTTTTTTAAACTGAAAAATATTTCGAAACAATGTTGCAAAATTGAAATTCAGAAATGGTACTGAACTATACCTGAGAGTACCTTTTTTCATCAAATGTTACTTATGTATGTAAAAAATATTTATTTATACTTAATACACATACGGAATGCAGAAGAAAAACTGACGACTTGAATATGTTTCTTATATACAAAACAAAAACATCGGATTCGGAACGTAACAGAACGAAATATCCCGTATACGACTTTGTTGTTTGAGTTTGATCCGCCAGTAAGTATTTGGATGATGTGCTCTGGTAAGTGCAGACAATTTTCACAGCAGTATTCTTCACGAATTTTTGTTACAATATCAGAAGAAAAATGTCGTGCAGGTACACGATAGAGGATTAAATCGGAACATTCAAGTCAACAGTAACTATGGTTTTGGTATGATGCGCCCTTTAGTCTCATTGACATGCTTTTTTCGTGCGTTTTGATTGCACCACCCTTTATATTCGTATATGCCACCCTTTATATACAACAACAACATCATACATGACACTATTCTATCCTGATCTATGTCGCCTGCCAATATAACCTAACCTATTTTCACCGTAGATCGAGCTTTGTATCAAAAATGATACGTTACAATTTTTGAGACTATATAACATTAATTCAGAAAATGTTAGATGTCTTTTATTTTTTGAATTCGTTAGTATTGTTATCGTCCTTATTTTAAACTCAAGACTTAAATTATTAAAAAACTTCATAATTCAGGCTTATGTAAAACTTTTGATACAAACCACTTTCCTTGGAATTCTTTCCTGTTGTGTATGTAATTTCAAAGATTTTGTGAAGATTTATTGTAAATAATACATTATTTACATTATAAATTTCATGTATAAAATGTCATTATTAATAAAACTATACGCATGCATATTTTACAAACACAATTACCAAACACTATTTATTTTATACAAACCCCTTAATATCTCTAAACACGAAGTTTCGACTTAAGCTATTATTATTTAATTCCACAGATATTATGTCAAACATTTTGGCGTAATTTTCATAAAAGTGATAATAAAATGTTAGAAAATAAAATAGTTGTATTAAAATTAATTGAAATAAAGAAAAATATTTAAAGAATTAATTAATTAGAATTATCAAGTTTCTTTAAGGCTCGATCTACGGTAGACTACGAGGGCACGCTTCTTAAATTTAATTAAGAGAAAAAATTTAGGTATTGAAATCAAAATTTTTTATTCGATGCAATAATTATATGAAATTTGTTCTCACATATACACAAATTTATTTTAACACAAATAGCACTCTAGAAGTATTTATGTAAATATGACAAGCCAAATTCTGAAAGCGAAATAAAATCAACATTATTGAATTATTACAAGCTTCTTTATTGAATTCACTAAAAATTGACGGTAAGATACTGCCACAATATTGCTATCAAACAATTCTTAAACAATTCAAGAACGTTTTATACCCTGTGAATTATAACAATTGACGGATTGTAATTTTTGAGTTATTTTAACTTTAGTGACCTAAGGGGCATTGCGTCCGCTTGTGTAAAATACGGCATATTCGTGAGTATAATGAGTCCTTAAAGACATTGTACCAAATCGGATTTGTCTTTGCTGGGTTCCGGGTCATAGCTGTAAGTTGCGATGAGGAGGAGTTGTAGACTGTCGAACATCTCCTCTGCAACTGTCAAACCTTTCGAAGGTTGAGGACCGTGAACAGGGATATTTTCGAAGGTTCGGACCCTCTGTCGAGAGCCGACATTACGGTTCTCCGTAGATGCATAGATAGATTGAGCTGGTTGAGAAGTGCTAGGGCACTAGGGTTTGTGGTACATCTTTTCACATATCCTCTCTTTCCTACTTCTTCTCCTTTTCCCATTTCCCTATCTCCTTCACTATCATCTCTCTCTCTCCCTCTCTTCTCGGAAGTACTTACAGTGGGTAATTTTGACCTCGAGGTATTGTACTTAACATAATGGCAAGTCCTCAAAATTTCAGGATGGTGGAACTTGCCACTCATCTCACGCCACAATCGATTTATTGCATCAAACGTTTGAAGGCCGTTTAATTAATTGAAATGGTGATGACAGTTGGCCGCTAAGAAGCTGCGATTTGACACCATTGAAATATTTTCTGTGGGCGCCGTTAAAGAAAAATAATCTGCCGACAAACCAGAGACAATTGAGCATTTGAAGGCCAACATTCGTAATGTGTCGAGATACAACCTTCTACACTCGTAAAAGTTCACGAAAATTGGTCGGGGAGAACGTGGTACTACTAGGCCAGCCGCGATGGTAGTGTGAATGAAAATTGGAACCGGAACAATTGTACTTCTCAACCATAAAATAAATTCAGCAAAATTTCATGCCCTTTTTGTTTTATAGCATTTTTAAATTTAAACTTTAAATTTTTAAACAAAATGTTACGTTGTGAGTATGGAAAAAGGCAATATTTCAGAAAATGTATGAGATATCGTAGATCTTCAAATATTATCATATATGTATGTACCTGTAAAAATAAGGACGACATTTTCAACAGGTAGAGGCAAGGCATCTCTAAGGAGGTTTTCTTCTAACTGAATTGAGTCAATGCCAAGCAGATGTGCTGCAGTTTTGAAAAAAGCAAATCCGTGATTAGTTTTGTCCGATACTGCATATTTACATATACAGTTAAGAGGCGCACTGTATATATGTACATATGTTTGTGGAAATTTATCAACAAAAATTGGAATAACAGTATTCTTTATGTGCTGCACATCCTATTCAGTAGCAATAAAAGTTTTCTAGAAAGAGGAAAATAAAGAATCCAATTATAAATATAATAATAAAAAACATCATATATACATATTAACCATAAAAACATTTGCTGGGATATCACCCAAATACTTAGCAAAAAAACAATGCTAAGCGTGTTGTGCAATGAATCTGAATTATTATTTTTATCAATTATGCTGACTCGCATAAGTGTGTTTATTTAGTGCAATGAACCTGAATTATTATTTTTATCAATTATGCTGACTGGCATAAGTGTTTTTATTGCAATGAACTTGTTACGCAAGAGTTATTGTTTTAATTTCAATTTATGCTTAGTTAGTACTTCTTTATGGCAAAAAATATTTCTTTAGAATTTAAGTGAAAAATTGTAAATTAATTAAGTTTTGAACTTTTAAATAAAAAGTCGCACCTCATAAGCTGCGCAAAAATTAAAGGAGAAAAACTTAAAAAGTTTTAACTGGCGCCCAAATAAAAGGATCAAGGAACAGCCAAATTAAATATTGGAACTGAAGAACTAGGTGTAGAAAAGGATGCCGTAGTACCAATGGACAATGGAAAAAGGACAAATTCCCTCTACCGGCTTCAGAATGTTTGCTGTACTAATTATGTAAGTTTAGATAAGTAAGAAACAGTGTGAAAATTAAAGCGTGTCTTTTTTAAGAAAATTAAGGAAAATTAATTAAAGTAATTAACTAAGAAAATATTAAAAAAAGAAAAAGAATAAAAAATTGAATTTAAAATTAATAATTGCAAAGCAAAAGAAATAATTAAAATAAAAGTTAAATTTGCAAAAGAAAACTAACAAGAAAAAACAAAACAAGTAGAAAATAAGGATACTCAAAATAATTTTTTAACTTAAAGGGGGTATAGCTATTGCGATTCCTAAGGGACCCTCCAATAGTTGGGAATAAATTTTATAAATATAATTTTTTTTATTATTTAAGTGAAAGTCGTACTTTTGTGTTAATGAAAATAATTTAATCAGACGTCCTATCCTAAACGTCCCACCATCAAATCCATTCCAAAATTCATCCCATACAGTCAATAACATTAACATTGATATGAATACTATCGCTCAAACTGTCAACTGGCAGTTAGACGAATTTTGAATCCGAATTCAGAAATCTCGGGAGTAGATCAGGGTATAGAAGAAAGGTTTAGGGATAATCCGGACACTATTAGATGCCTTCGCGAATTGTCGGGAAATCCTTCTGAATACAGTTCCTGGAAGAAAAGTGTCGAACGTATATTAAGACTCTACCAAGGTTCGTAGAGTCAAAGGGACACCGAAATATTTTGGCATTTTAAGTACAATAAGAAATAAAATAATAGGAAGTGCGGACGCGGCTTTAGAACCGTATAACACACCGCTTAATTGAGAGTGTATCTCCAGATGCCTCACTTTACACTACGCCGATAAACGCGACCTTACTACTCTTGAATACCAAATGACGTCATTGATTCAGGACAATAATAGCATTCAGGACTTCTATCAGGAAGTTTACTCACATTTATCTCTCATAATGAACAAGCTATCATGTTTAGAGATTGGACACGAGTCCAGAGAGATACTAACGCAAACATACAGGGATAAAGCCCTAGATACGTTTGTACGAGGTCTCCAGGGCGATCTACCTAAACTTCTAGGAATAAAAGAGGCTACGGAGTTACCTCAGGCACTACAGTTGTGTTTGAAATTACAAAATTAGCAATTTAGGACAAATTACGCAAATGCGCATCAAAATCAAAGTAAATCAGGAAAACCACCTCTCCACGCAGAGGTAATCATTCCTTACCTAGAGGTAATCAGGAATATTTTTATAATCAACTGCCTCAGCGGCATACTCAGTCCCAACCACAATATTTCTACAACCCAACGCCTCAACAGCACAATCAGGACCAACAACAATATTTTTATCCAACACCTCAACTACGTTTACCATCCCAACAACAATATTCATAAAACGTGATGCCTCAACGGCAGCTCCCCATAACAACACAGTTTCATCCTCCTAGGCCAACGGCACCGAAACCCCAGCCTCGCCACGTGCCGATGGATATTGACCAATAAATGAGGTCTAGGCATGTAAGTTACATGAATATACCCAGCCAAAACGACAAGTTATTTGGAAAAAGACCTAGTATTGCAAATGATGAAATGCAAAGGCAAAACAAAATGCAAAGAAACTTTCATATAGGAATCAAAGAAGAGGACAATTTAACTCAACAAGAATATGAGAAACAAATAGAAAACTATGAAGAGCAAGAGCGTTTGCTAGCATTTATCGATTACTTAGAGAATCAATATGATGCTTCTGGCGAAGATATTGACGATGAGGTGCTCACCCAAGAATTTATCGATATTAATTTTTTAGATTAAAAAACTCGTGCTTACCTACTTCGAGTGTAGGACAAGTACGGGTAAAATTTTAAAATTTCTTATTGATACTGGATCTACCAAAAGTTATATACAGCCATCGTTAGTAAAAAATCCTATTCCGAACGAAGAAATTTTCTTCGCGAAATCAGTCGGAGCGACTACAAAAATAACCCACCATACATTTATTAATCTGCCATTGTTGGAATCCTTTCATGGGATGCTAGGGAACGATGGTTTAAGGCAATTTTCTGCGATAATTTACACTGCTGATAATAATAAATGACAAGTATAAGGTTAGACTAAAGCAACAAGATTCGCAATCCGTAAATATAATTGATATCCGAAATAGCCACATGAGTCCGAAACAAAAATTTCAACTTAATCAAATAGTAAAAAAATTTGAAAAACTTTTTCGTGACCCAAATGAGAAGCTAACATTCACAACAACTGTTGTTGCTGAGGTACACACTAAGGATGAAAACGCAGTATACGCAAAATACTATCCTTATCCAATGCACCTAAAGGAGTAAGTCGAAGCGCAAATTAAAGACTTACTAGATAACGGCATAATTAGACCTTCTCGATCGGCATATAATTCACCCATATGGATTGTGCCGAAAAAGCAGATGCCTCTGGGAAAAATAAGTATCGTTTGGTTATAGATTATCGAAAACTAAATGATGTTACGATACCAGACAAATACCCCATACCAAATATTAATGACATTTTACCTCAGCGTTCAAAAAGTAAATGGTTTTCCGTGATCGACTTAAAGAGCGGATTTCACCAAATTCCTCTAAGGGAAAGTGATATGAAGAAGACCGCGTTCTCGGTAAACAACGGAAAATATGAGTTTACGAGACTACCATTCGGGCTGAAAAATGCGCCATCTATCTTACAAAGAGCGCTAGATGATGTCTTGCGAGAACATATTGGCAAAATATGTTTCGTTTACATAGACGATATAATCATCTTTGCAGAAGATAAAGATACGCATTTAAAAAATCTTCAAACTGTTTTCAAAACTTGAGAAAACGTAAACCTAAAAGTTCAGTTAGACAAATGTGACTTTCTGAAAACGGAAGTCGAATTTTTAGGATTTATAATATCAAGTGCGGGAATTAAAACCAATCCAGATAGAGTAAAAGCAATAAGGGACTTTCCTGTTCCAAAAAACCTCAACGATCTTAGATATTTTCTAGGTCTTTCAAACTTTTACAGACGTTTCGTCAGGGATTACGCAAAATTAGCGAAACCCCTGACTGTACTCTTGAGAAGGGAGAGAGGAAGAGTATCCAAGCATTCTTCTAAAAATATGAAAATAGATCTTAACGAAGAAGCAATAAGTGCTTTTAACAAGCTAAAAAATGTATTAATGTCTGAAGACGTCTTGTTGGCTTACCCGGATTTCAATAAGGAATTCCATTTAACGACAGACGCATCCAATCGTGCCCTTGGCGCTGTGTTGTAACAAGAGAATAGACCTATTATTTTCCTATCAAGAACCCTTAGTAAATCCGAGGAACACTATGCGACTAATGAGAAAGAATTACTTGCTATAGTGTGGGCGCTCAAATCATTGACCTTTATGGGTCAACAAAGTTGAAAATTTTCACGGACCATTTGCCATTAACTTATTCCTTGAACAATAAGAATTCAAATTATAAATTAAAAAGATGGTGTTCACGCTGGCCACCCTAACGTTAAGTTTAGTTTTAAGTATTTTTACAACCATGTAAATTAATTGTGAATTGTTATAAATATGATCGAAAAGAGATTAATACCCGATCAACCCCCAACCCGAAAGGTACGTCTAATCGTATGTTAAATATATTGTATCGAAAACTAATAATTTCGTATTTTTATTTATTGGCCAAATATTTTATTTTATTTGTTTTCCCCATTCACCCCTACATTTTGGTCCACTCGAGCCGGATCATCCCCTGAAGAATAAAATAAAATATTTGACAATAATCTTTTGTAGATTATTCTCTGCAGTGGATATTTGTTGCTGGAAACCACACCCTTTGCACCGTTGGAATTTCTTTTTTGTGTAATTTCTTTCCCGTTAAAAATTTGTTTACAAGATATGTAAAAACACATATAATTTGGTGAAATATATATATACTTATGTGAAAATAAGTGAAAAAAAAGAAAGAAAGAAAAAAAGAAGAAAAACAAATAAAAAAATATAAAAATTTTGTGAAGTGTCTCAGTGAAGTGCAAGAATATAAGAAAAATATAAAGCAAGAGAATAGAAATAAACGGGAAAAAAGATACACAAACAACACAGAGTGCATTGATCTTGCTTGTTGTTGTTGTGTACTTGCTTTATAAACAGCTGGAAGGTTGTCATTGAATAAGGTGGCCGCTGTTTCAAACATCTTATATTCTTTCACCATTATATTAAGCGAGTTGTATTGTTTTATATATTTCGACTTATTTTGAGTTTGTTTGAGACACTTCTATTCTGACTTAATTAAAGGAAAAATATATATTTTTTTTGTTGATATTTTTTATATATTTTTATTAATTTTTATATATATTTTTTATTATATTTTTATAAATTTCTCTTTTAATTTATTATTGATTTACCTTTTTTGAGTAAATCTTTTTGTACCATTTTTTTATCTTTGATGGGATAATTTCCCCTTTTATCGGTGATTCTTTCGCGAGCATATTTTTTCGTTTTTTCGAAATATTTTCTTTCGTGTTCGAAGTCGAGACTTTGAATTTGTCCGTTTTATAATTTATATCGAAGTTTTTTCTCGTGAACTTTTTTTTGAAATTTTCGGACTTTTTCCTCGCGTTTTGAAGTTTTTCTCATTTGTTCCTATTCTTTGGAATTTACAATTGGGAGTCCCCAGTCTTATCTCTTTCGTTTTCTTTTTATTCCGAGTTTTTTTTTTTGTTAAACTTATCTCCATCCCAATTGTGATAAAATGGCCGCGTTGAGAAACTTGACAAGAAACTACAATCGCTTAGTCGATTTTGACAGTATCATTCAATCTATCCCTAAAGAAGAACACTCTGTTCACACTCTGAGTGTCCATCGGCAGGAGTTAACCCGTTTGTGGGAAGCTTTCCGTGACTCCTACGAGGACTTGTCGGAAAATGCCGAGGATACCAAGGTATCTGCTAAAGACCTGAAGGCTAAGTATATGTAGGGATATACACTATATGTTCAATGCATCTCGCTCATTGTTAGGTCAACTGACGGCCTTAAAAGCAAGGCCGCGAACCCCCCTACCAATAGTATCCCGATTCACCTCCCCCCTGTGACACCCCAACCTTTACCGTTGATTACGCATCTTGGCCAACGTTCAGGGATATGTTTTCGGCCATTTATGGAACCAACCCTCACATTAGTAACATCCAAAGGATGTATTATCTTTTGCAAAAGACGGAAGGTGAGGCGAGGGACATTATTCGAACTTGCCCCATGACGAATGATGGTTTCGACATGGCGTGGCAGAACCTGGTGGACAGGTATGAGAATAAACGCGTTTTGGTGAATTCTCAATTGAAAACCCTCTTTAACCTCCCTTCCATATCCAAGGAGTCTGGCCCTTCTATTAAAGGTTTGCAACGGACAATCAATGATTGTATAACGAATTTGTCGTTGCTAGGCATACAGACTCAGAATTGGGATATAATCTTTGTCTACATTTGCTCCACCAAACTCCCCGAACACACCTTAGGTCTTTGGGAACAGACTCAGGGGCCTTGTTCGGACCTGCCGAAGTGGAGCAAGATGGATGAGTTCCTGACTGCCAGATACCGAACTCTGGAGTCGGTATCGGACATTATCGGCAGCCACAATTTTTCTCAAGGTACTGCACGGGTTAATAACCAAAGCAGCTCTAGTAACCCTCGAAAATTGAAAACCTTTGGGACCACTGTGGCCCCTAGCTTACCCCAACGAAAATGTCCGGTTTGCAGCGAAAATCATCCCATTCGTTTATGTTCCGACTTTTTAAGAATGACGGTTAGTGCTCGTTTGGCAACCGTTAGGAAACACAAATGCTGCACGAATTGTTTGGCAGCCTCGCATGAATTCAAAAGATGCCAGAGCTCAAATGTTTGCTATATCTGCAAACAAAAACATCATTCGCTACTTCATCGTACCGAATCCTCCCCCCGGGAGAAATCGAGGACTGGAACTTGTTGTTAGTTTAAGAAGTTTTTATTGAGTAATAGTATACATACAATATATGGAAAAAATGCGTTATTTACAGAGTTGGAGTATATAGTATTAATAAACAGTGGTGTTACAAAAAAGCAATTTTTTAACAGAGTTCACAAAGATCAATTTCATTATACTAACACCCCTTCTCAATATTACAAATATTGCATACTAAAAAAATTTAACTTTAAAAAAAACTTTACAAATGTCAATTAAATTAGACCAATTGAATCTACAAAATTCATTAACTTAACTCTCTGCAGAGGCTTGGTTAAAATATCAGCTAACATAAAATTTGTAGGACAATAAATAAATGAAACTTTTCCAGATCTATATAGATCGCGAATAAAATAATACTTAACATCAATATGTTTGCTCCTTGGCGTAATTCTTTCATCCTCAAGCATCTTCAGACAGCTTTGATTGTCTTCACTAATTATAGGCCTCAATACCTCTATACCAAATTCTCGAAGTAATTGGGTAATCCATAGCAGTTCCTGGGATGCTTCAGCAAGCGCCACAAACTCGGCCTCTGTGGATGATAAAGTTACATTTGTCTGCCTTCTACTTGCATAGCTAATAACGGCATCGCCAAGTTTAAAGATGAACCCACTTGTCGATTTTCGACTATTCATGTCACCTGCCCAGTCGGCATCAGCAAACCCTTTGAGCTCCAAAGTGGACTTCGAGCCCACACACAATTTTAGACTTTTAGTGCCTTTCAGGTATTTAAAAACTCTTTTTACCTCTGTCCAGTCCTCGACAGTTGGGCCACTTATCTTTCTGGATAATACAGATACGGCTAGAACAATATCAGGTCGAGTGTTGTTCGATATATACAGTAACGAACCAATTGCTTTGCGAAACTTATTGTTGTCTTCAAGTAAATTCGTCGACTTGTGCTTTAAATAACCAGGATCCATTGGTATAGGTGAAGTTTTCGCATCCTGAAGATTGAATTCTTTCAATACTCTGTCAATATACTCTTCTTGAGACAGATAATATAAACCAGACTCGAAGCTAACTTGTATTCCTAAATAAAGTTTTAGATCACCAAACTCCGTTATTTCAAAATGTGATTTAAGGGTTTTTGCAACGTTTTGGATTTGGTCATTCGATTTTGAAGCAACAATGATGTCATCGACATAAATTAGGACAAATGTTGTTGAATCACCTTCACCCTTTGTATAAAGACAGGGTTCCACCTTTCCCCTTCTGAATCCCGAATCTATCAAAATTTTATTTATTCGGAGATTCCAACATCGTGCCGATTGTTTCAGGCCATACAAACTGTGATTCAACTTACAGACCAGATCCTCTTCTCCCGGCATAACAAAACCTTCCGGTTGTTTCATATAAATTTCAGAATTCAACTCACCGTATAAAAATGCCGTCTTTACGTCAATATGACAAACCCTCATCTTCTTGTTGCTCGCTATTGCCAATAAAGTTCGGAATGATGCTTGTTTTACTACGGGTGCAAAAATTTCATCATAATTTTCCCCGTACTTCTGCGAGAAACCTTTCGCAACCAGTCTTGCCCTGTACTTTTTCACACCATCAGCATTTGTTTCGTCTCAAAGACCCATTTGCAGCCGATTGCTTTACAACCTTCCGGTAGCTCCACCAAGTCCCAGGTTTGGTTATTTTCAAGTGCTTCCATTTCTTCCTTCATAGCTTTTAACCACTCCTTGTTGTCAGATCTTGATACAGCTTCATTATAAGTTACAGGGTCTTCATTGAAGCAGACTTTGTATCCGTATTTCTTAGGAGGTACGCCTTTGTTTTTTCTTGAAGAGGTTCTCGGTTCAATTTTAGAGTCACATTGAGATTCAGAATCGGATGATGCTAGCGACTCTTCAGCTGATATAAAACCATGAAAATCGTCTGAGCTTATTACATCGACATTTTCATCTAGCTCTTCTGATGTTTGCGACAAAACGACATTAGGCTTGGTTTCTGACAAAGAAACGTCTACTACTTCGGTATACGAATTATTATTTTCAATATTGAAAGAAAGAAAGAAATTCTGCAGATTCCAATATCTTCACATTACGGCTAATAATAATCTTATTAGTTCTGCAGTCCAATAATCGAAAACCTTTTGATTCGTCAGGATAACCGACTAAGCGACATTTAACTGCTACCTCGTCCAGCTTTCTGCGCCTTTGCCTATCTATATGGGCAAATGCAAACGAACCGAAAACGTAAATGTGGCTCAAATCCGGAGGCTTGCCGTACCATAGTTCGTAGGGTGTTACTCTAACAGCAGATGACAACATACGGTTCTGAATATAATTCGCGTTATTTACCGCTTCAGCCCAAAATTTTATATTCATGTCTGCATCGTACAACATACATCTGGCCATCTCCATTAAGCTACGGTTTTTTCTCTCCGCTACGCCATTCTGTTCAGGCGTATAAGGACATGTAAATTGTTGAATAATACCTTTGGTTTTCAAAAAATGTTGAATCTTTTTATTCAAAAATTCGCCACCACGGTCGCTTCTTAATATTTTCATTTGTTTACCAAAAAAATTTTCTGTTTGTGCAACAAATTCTTTTATTTTATCAAGTGCCATATCTTTCGATTGAATAAAATAAACTTTACAAAAACGGCTGTAATCATCTATCATCGTTAAAAAGTATTTGTTGCCACCGGGGTTTGATTTTGCATTGGACCACACAAATCGCAATGTACTAGCTCTAAAATTTCTTTTGCTCTTGATTCGGATGCCTTCGGAAATGGATAACGTGTTAACTTGGCTTTTAAACATATCTCACAAGTTACCTTACAGCTGCATTCGTTTATAGAAATACCATTCACCAATTTCTTACTTACGGCAGATCTTATAGCATTTATATTTCTGTGGCCAAAACGCCTGTGCCAAACATGAATACAATTATTGCGACAATTTAAAATTTTATTGGCCCTTTGACTATGGTTCAGCGCGAATAAATTGTTTTTCAATGATGCCCTTGCACAGATATAACCATTTTTAGAAATTGAACAACCATCTTCTTTAAAGCGAACATCAAAACCTTCACTCGTTAATTTATGGACAGATAGCAAACTTCCATCTAATTCGGGAATAAACAGCACATTACGAACACGAATTTCATTATCCCCGCATAATAATATGCAATCACCTATGCCTTTTGATTTTAATTTTGTACCATCAGCTAAATAAACTACTTCACTTTCAAGTTCGTTCATGTTCGTAAAATATTTTGCTTCGCAGCTCATATGGCACGTCGCCGCTGAATCAACGAACCAATCGCCGTTAGATTTTATATTACTGACACCGAAACAAATATTAATATTTTCCTTACCCTTTGCAATATTGGCGCGATTGTCGCTGGCCCTTTGCTGTTTTTGTGGCTTATTGTTTGGGCAGTTCCTCTTGAAATGGCCAGGTTTGCCACACGCAAAACACTTTGGACGGACATTTTTCTTCTGCACTTTAAACGCGCTTTCAATTTCACTTTCGGAACCAGTTTTTCGTTGAAATTCTTTAAGCAGTTTCTCCTTTACAAGGTCAATCGTAAGATCGGCCTCAGGTCGCATTTCCAACGATGTTATTAATGGGTTGTAGGCTTCAGGCAGCGTTCCCAATAAAAATGCAACAGCCTTATGTTCCTCTGTTGTCTCACCCAAATCCCTTAAGCGATCGATTATGGTCAAAAATTCAGTAATATGGTCCTCCATCGACTTTCCACTTACAAGTCGCATTGACGACATTTGTCTCAAAAGACTCACCTTATTACTGATGTTAGACTTCTCATGATGCTTCTTCAATGTGTCCCAAAATTCTTTGGCAGTTTTCAGTTGCTTTATGAGGACTTTTTGCGATTCCTCCACAGCTAAACCAATGGTGGCTCTTGCCTTACCATCACGAGCAAGCCACTTCTCATCCTGTACGGCAGGAACAGCAACAACAACATCCCACAGCTCTCTCTCCAACAGCAACAGCTCCATGTTGAACTTCCAACCATGATAGTTGGAATTCGATAATTTTGGGAACTGTACACCCACTGTGTTCATTTCTATTTTTCACCAAAGAAAACGCTCAATAAAAAATTAATCTTGCGGCACTGGGCACATAACCTGTTGTTAGTTTAAGAAGTTTTTATTGAGTAATAGTATACATACAATATATGGAAAAAATGCGTTATTTACAGAGTTGGAGTATATAGTATTAATAAACAGTGGTGTTACAAAAAAGCAATTTTTTAACAGAGTTCACAAAGATCAATTTCATTATACTAACAGAACTAACCCCGCTGACCCTTCTACCCCTATTAGCCCTCCGGAAATCCCTCGGTCTTCTCCTGCACAAAGGCGAAATGAAGTGGATGATGGCCCATCTACATCCGCTGCTGCTCGATCTTTTCAAAATTTCGCCACCCGTATACAGTCCACCCCGTACTCGACAGTTTTATTGGGAACTATCCAGGTGAATGTAGTGCATAATGGTGTAGTTTTTCCTGCTAGAGCTCTAATCGACCCGGCATCTCAGGCTACTTTCATCTCCAGAAAGTTGCAACGGAAGCTAGATCTTCCAACCTTTTTAGCACCGGCTGCCACTGTTGTGGGCCTTAATGGCGCAGTAGCAGCAAACTCGACTAAGGTCTGTGTTGTTTCGCTGGGATCTTCCATGGATCCAGCGTTTAGTCTGACTACGGAGGCATATGTGGTTGACAAGCTAACTGGTCGATTACCCACCTACTCCTTGGCGAAATTTGTTGACCTCAACACTCCCGAACTTCCGTTGACAGACTTGAAATGTGCCCATATGGATTTGCTATTGGGCGGAGATATATACTCTTCCTGAGGTTAGGAAGGATTCTAAGAACCCCTTGATCGCTCAGCGAACTGTCTTTGGTTGGATAGTAGCTGGTAGAATACCTCAGTTGAACCCGTTGGATTCCGTTGCTTCCTGCTTTGGGCAACTGGACTTGGATGCGAAAATTAGTCGGTTCTGGGAAGTAGAGGAAATACCGAAGTCGAAGGTATTGTCGCCTGAAGATCGCTTTTGTGAGGATCTGTATCGTCGTACGACTTATAGGACTCAAGAGGGTAGATATGTAGTTGCTCTTCCTTTTAAACCCGAATTTTCGACGGACTTGAATCTCGGTCCATCTCGAAA
The DNA here is from genome assembly GCA_958299815.1 of Sarcophaga carnaria. Taxonomy (NCBI): domain Eukaryota; kingdom Metazoa; phylum Arthropoda; class Insecta; order Diptera; family Sarcophagidae; genus Sarcophaga; species Sarcophaga carnaria. Next base: position 68,695,229 of record OY283153.1, on the reverse strand, counting down.
AGGTGCTCTCGGCCAATTTTTGAGAAATGAGTCTCGTATGTTGAGGAACCCTGAGATTAAGGATCAATACGATCAGGTTATTGAGGAGTACCTTACCCTGGGCCACATGTCGAAGATCGATCACGACGCTGTTTATTCTCCTAAACCCAGTTACTACCTACCCCATCATGCCGTTTTTAAACCTGATAGCACCACCACCAAGTTGCGTGTCGTTTTTAACGCCTCTTGCCCCTCCTCTAATGGCTTAAGCCTTAACAGTGTCTTGCACACTGGCCCGATTTTACAAGCCGATTTGACTATTCTGATTCTCCGATGGAGACTGTTTAGATTTGTTTTCAATGCGGACATACAGAAGATGTATAGGCAAATACTGGTCGTGCCAGATCACACCCCTTTTCAAAGGATATTATTCCGTCAGAACTCCCAGGAAGATGTCCAGGATTTTGAATTAAACACAGTCACATTTGGTGTTAACTGTGCCCCCTATTTGGCCATAAGAACCCTACATCAGTTAGCTGATGATTGTAAATCGGATCACCCCTTTGCTTCTGAGATTTTGCGAAACCAAATGTATGTGGATGACATTTTGGCTGGTTCGCATTCCTTTGTCGAAGCTACTCGTAATCGTGATGAGATAATTCATGTTCTGAATTCTGCTGGCTGTTCCGTTCGTAAGTGGACATCAAATGATAGAGGTCTTATTGATGATTTGCCACCTGAACATCTATTGGATTCCCAATTTCTAAAATTGTCAGACGCCTGCACCGCTAAAACTCTGGGTTTACGTTGGAATGCGAGCATTGATGCATTTTTCTTCAAGCCAGCTCCAACGCCCGATTTCTCTGTAGTCACAAAACGATCCGTCTTGTCTCAAATAGCGAAGCTATTTGACCCCGTTGGGTGGTTGGCACCTAAAGTCATAGTTGCTAAAATTCTTATGCAACAAATTTGGAAAGACGGAACGGATTGGGACGAATGCTTGAAACCCATGACGTTTAACAGATGGCTTGAGTTTGTCGATGATTATTCGTACATCGAAAGGATTAACATCCCCCGTTGGGTTAATTTTAACCCTCAGTGTGAAGTACAACTTCATGCATTTTGTGATGCTTCTGAAAAAGGATATGCTGCCACTCTGTACAGTAGAGTCCAAACCCCGTCTGGTGAATTTGTCACCCACTTACTCGCTGCTAAAACAAAAGTTGCGCCTATAAAAGTGCAAACTTTACCCCGTTTAGAGCTCTGCGGCGCAACTCTATTGGCGAAAATGGTATTTTCACTTCGTAAGGAGCTGAATCTTACCAGATCGGAAGCCTTCTATTGGACAGATTCGACTATCGTTCTGTCCTGGCTTCAAAAACCCCCGTGCCATTGGCCAACTTTTGTGGCGAATCGAGTATCGTATATCGTGGACCAGGTAGGCACTGACAATTGGAATCACGTCGAATCTCATCATAACCCTGCTGACTTGGCTAGTCGTGGTATGAGCGCTAAGGAGCTCTCTATTTCAGATATTTGGTGGAAAGGTCCTGAATGGTTATCTCGTCCACAGTCTGAGTGGCCACTGTCGTCTTTTAAACCCAATAATCAGCTAGAAACGCGTCTGATACAGGTTAACGTTGCCCAGACGGATACGTCTGAAGAATTTTTGAGTCGATATTCGGACTTACCTCGTGCTCTGCGAGTTATGTCCTACATTTTTTCGCTTTTATCACTCTTTACTCCCCGGAAAAAGGTCGTCTCAAGTCCCCCTATCTCATACGTTGAGTCAAAGTGAGGTGAAGTCGGCAAAGGATCGTTTGATCATTCTTTGCCAAAGTACCCATTTCCCCGAATACTCTTCACTGAAGAATGGCTCTACCTTAACCTCGAAGAATTCACTACTCGTGTTCAACCCCTTTATAGATTCTAGTGGATTTCTACGAGTTAATGGTAGACTCTCCCAATCACCTACTTTGACCTACAACGAACGTTTTCCGAAGTTATTACCCTATAATGGCCGTTTTACGCGTCTCTATCTGGAACATCTTCATAAGTTTTCGGCTCATGCGGATATCTCTCTGATGCTGCGCCTTATGCGACAGGAATTTTGGGTTCCTAAATTGAAGAATTTGGTTAAGACAGTTGTTCACAATTGCAAAGTGTGTTCTTTAATAAAAAGAAACTCGGTCAGCAAATTATGTCTGCATTGCCGCCCGAAAGAACTACACTTACTCGCCCTTTTACTCATACCGGAATTGATTTTGCTGGTCCCTTTGATATAAAGTCATATATAGGGCGTGGTTGTAGAATAACGAAAGGATATGTCTTAGTATTTGTTTGTTTTGCTACTCGAGCCATCCATCTGGAGGCTACAAATGACATATCCACCGAATGTTTTTTGGCCGCTTTTGCTCGATTCTTCTCTCGTCGCGGTTGTCCTTCTCACCTCTATTCGGACAATGGTACTGCTTTTGTTGGCGCAGCTAACCTCTTGAATAAGGATAAGACTCAGTTCCTTGAGAGTCTTAAACAACAGATTGTCACCAAAAATGTCTTTCAATTGGTAGATTGGCATTTTATTCCTCCTGGCGCTCCACATATGGGTGGCTTATGGGAGGCAGGAGTGAAGAGTTTCAAAACTCATTTGCGTAAGATATCCCATGCCCAAAGCTTCACTCATGAAGAATTCTCAACTATGTTGACAAGAATAGAGGCTTGTCTGAATTCCAGACCTCTTAGCTCGATGACAGACAACCCATCTGACATCAATCCTTTAACCCCGGGACATTTTCTTATAGGAAGTGCCATTCTATCCCCACCGGAACCTGATTTTTCGAACGAATTTATAAGCTATGCGAATCGATGGCGTAAGCTGAAAATTTTGCACCGTTTATTCGCGCGTCGATGGAAAGACGAATATTTGGTTGAGTTGCATAAACGCAACAAATGGAAGGTTCCCCAAAGAGATTTTGTTGTAAATGATTTTGTTGTCATTCGTCATGACAATCTTCCCCCTAACGAATGGAAGCTAGGTCGGATCGAACGGGTCTATCTCGGCCCCGATTCGAAGGTGCGAGTGGCCGATGTTCGAACCGCCAATGGCGTTTTGACTCGACCAATTGTCAAACTCGTGCTGCTTCCTAATCATGAACAAAACTAATTTTTTCTCTTCTTTTGTCCGTTTTGTTGATTGTATTTACAGACGTCGGAACTTGCACCCCGTCGACTAGCCGTGGAGCGTCCCCAAAATGAAAGCCTCGACGACGTTATTGCTGCCTCCACCTCCAAATGTCGTTTGTGTTCGGAGCATCATCCATTGCGGAAATGCCCTAAATTTCGTCGTATGAGTCCTTTTAGACGATTGAGTGTCGTCAAAAGGCTCAAATATTGCATAAACTGCCTGGCACATTCCCACTTCGTCAAAGAGTGTCAGAGCAGAGAAAGGTGTATGGAGTGTCTACAAGAGCACCATACAATGCTGCATTTCCATCGGCGAGCTGACAGCAACCAACAACAAAGGAAGAACGCTCCCGCAGCCAAGAAAAGCCACCGTGGAAAAGGACAACATAAAAGGAAAGCTACTCACACCAACAAGCAGAAGCGCAGCAGTAACCAGAAGAGCGCACCCCACAACCAAGCTCTTAAGAGGACGTGTGCGTGCGCAGATCAGCCTTCCGCCAGTAAAGGGACTGTCGTTGCTGCTTCTAATGCGACAGCGGGGCCTACCATTGTTATAAACGTGCTAGGCAAATAACTCCTTTTTTCTTTATTATTATTTCCTTTTCAAATGAATTGTTTTTATCTATTTTTTATTATTTCTCTTTTTTTACTCTATTTAAACTCTATTTAAACTTACAATATACTATGAATTATATACAGATACCCTGAATTGTAACTTTATTAATCTCTGGCCAGGTGACGTCTCGGTCCGCTTGTTGCACTGTTGCAAGGGGGGCGGGATGTTCACGCTGGCCACCCTAATGTTAAGTTTAGTTTTAAGTACTTTTACAACCATGTAAATTAATTGTGAATTGTTATAAATATGATCGAAAAGAGATTAAAACCCGATCAACCCCCAACCCGAAAGGTATGTTTGTGTACAAAACAAATAATAATTTGATTATTTTAAAACTAATACTTTTGTATTTTATTTCCCAAACTTCTCGCAAAATATTTTATTTTATTCTCTCCCTGCTCACCCCCACAGATGGAAAGCATTTTTAGAAGACTACAACTATCAATTACTTTACAAACCTGGAAGGTCGAACGTTGTCGCAGATGCTTTATCAAGGATTCCACAAGAAATATCACATGTGAATTCTATCACAGTGACCCAGCATAGCAATGAAAGTTCATCACATGATCTGATTCAATATTCCGATGCTCCAAGAAATGCTTTCAAGAATCAAATTATATTAACTTCATTAGACACACCCTCTTACAAATTTGAAATCATTTTTCCGACGTATCATAGGCATACAATATCAGAACCCAATCCATCGACAAAAAATTTTACTTCCATTTTAAAAAAATATCTTAACCCTTCAGTCATCAACTGTATCAAAACTACTGATGAAATTCTCGGTAAACTCCAGGAAATCTTTAGAGAAATATTTAGTTATCCAAGGCCAAATACACCAGAACTATGGTAACTGACCTGGTAAATGAGGAAGATCAAGAGAATGAAATTATAAAGGAACACGAGAGAGCTCACAGAAATAGTCATGAGAATAAGTCTCAACTTATAACCAGGTGTTATTTCCCTCAAATGAACGCGAAAATCGAACGATGGACAAAACAATGTAATGTTTGCAGAGAACATAAGTATGACCGCCATCCTAACAAAATTTCTTTGCAAGAAACACCAATTCCCCAATACCCAGGGCAAATTGTTCGTGTTGATATTTTTATCAAAGAGAAAAAGTCTGTCTTGACAGCTATTGATAAGTTTTCGAAATATGCGCAGGTTAGAATGTTAAAATCGAGGGCGGTAGAAGACATAAAAGAACCGTTGAGAGAAATCCTTTTGGCTTTCGGCATGCCAGAAGTTGTGGTAATGGACAATGAAAAATCCCTAAATTCTATGGCAATTACTTTCATGTTGGAGAACCAATATAATGTCAAAATTTTCAAGATCCCTCCATATGCTAGTTCTGTTAATGGACAGATTGAGAGATTTCACTCAACATTGGCAGAGATAATGAGGTGTCCTAGATTGGAAAATGTCCATAATTCCTTCTCAGAACTTCTTCATAGATCTTTGTTCGAGTACAATAACTCCTTGCATTAAACCAAACTTAGGAAACCAGTAGACGCATTTTTTGGCAGACGTTATTTAGACAATCCTAAAAAGCTTGAGGAAGATAGGCTTGAAATTGTTGAAAGATTAAAGCAGAAACAAGCAAAAGATATCGAATTTCACAATAAATCAAAATCACCTCAAAAGAATTATGAACCAGGACAGAGAGTTTACGTTAAAATTAACAAGCGGATAGGGACTAAACTAAGTAAGAACTATTCCGAAGAAACCGTCAAAGAAAATCGAAAAACTAGCATTGTAACAGAATCGGGCCGAATCGTTCATAAGAATAATATTAGAAACTAACAATCTCCTATATTTCAGGACCATTCTTGTTGTGACAAACGCTGAAGTAAAAATACTTGACTATTCCAACTCCCAAATCATCTCTATCAATACCGGCTATGCTAGAGTACAGACTGGAAATTTTAAACTGGTTCATGTTATTGAGAATTTGATAAATAAGATACAATTGACTTTAAACTATAACATATCCCATTCCCATCCTTTATATCCCTTCCTATATCGTGAAACTCATCAGCTCCAAAACCATCTAACTAGAATTAAGCCTAGAATTAAGAGATCACTAGGTTTCATAGGTTCAGTGTGGAAATGGATCGCTGGAAATCCAGACCATAAAGATTTTGAAATTATTAAACAAAAAATAAATAATGCGTTAGGAAATAATAACCAACAAGTTGTCATAAATAAACTTACTATGGAAAATATAAACGACCTTGCTAAAACAACTAATCAGATTGGACAATTTATTAGATCTAATGAAATTCCTAATGAAACTGTAATAACTACTCTTAAGTACAAAATAGATATGTTAAAGGAAGAATTGTTAAATATTCAGTATGCCATTCATTGGGCAAAGGTCGGAATAGTGAATTCATTTATTTTATCTAATACCGAAGTAAATATTGTAAAACAAATTTTTGAAAAAGACTCAATTCCATTTGTAAATCTTGAAGAGTATTCCAACAACCGATGTTCAATTTTGTTCTAAGTTACTTATAAGACTCACAAAATCTGGAAAATTTGTTAACAAAATGCTTTATAAAGAAGTATTAATTTGTGGTAACTCAACCTTTGGCATTAAAAACACTTGTAGATCACATAATAAACTAACCATTTGTAACATTGATGATCTAGTAAATATAGACAATGACACTTGTGTAACAAAATTATTGAGAAGTCAAGCATCAAATTGCACGTTAGTGAACAGCAACAGCATACCTGCAATCGAAGAAATTGCTCCTGGGTTACTCCTGCTAAATCAATTTAATGACACCGTTTATATTAATAATGAATCACGTAAGCTTAGTGGAACCTATCTTCTCCAATATCAAAACGCTACAATAACAGTAGCAAACAAAGCGTACAATTATTTCCAGATGACTGAATTGCAACCGTTACCGGCTATCTTACAGCCTAGAGCACATAGATCTGCTATTTACCTTGGAAACAGTAAACGGACTCAATTTAAATAACACTAAATCTATCGATCTATTGGACGTCAAGAATAAATGGAACTTTATGATAACTATTTGGCTTTTCACTATTTCCGCCATTACTGTGGTAAGAAAAACACACTACCAAGTCAAATTTAACGAAGTCATTACGTCGGTACCGTCAGTACAAGTACCCCTTCCTGAGTGGCACACAACACAGCTGACGAATCCGCCACAAATAACAAGATTATCGGAGATTCCCTACTTTTGAATAATGCGACCGAGGACGCTCGCAACTAAAGGGGGAGGTATTAACCATAAAAACATTTGCTGGGATATCACCCAAATACTTAGCAAAAAAACAATGCTAAGCGTGCAATGAACCTGAATTATTATTTTTATCAATTATGCTGACTCGCATAAGAGTGTTTATTTAGTGCAATGAACCTGAATTATTATTTTTATCAATTATGCTGACTCGCATAAGTGTGTTTATTGCAATGAACTTGTTACGCAAGAGTTATTGTTTTAATTTCAATTTATGCTTAGTTAGTACTTCTTTATGGCAAAAAATATTACTTTAGAGTTTAAGTGAAAAATTGTAAATTAATTAAGTTTTGAACTTTTAAATAAAAAGTCGCACCTCATAAGCTGCTCAAATATTAAAAGAGAAAAACTTAAAAAGTGTTAACTTACATATGTATGTTGTATATTGGGCATTGGAGGCTCACAAAAAAAAAGTTGGAGTACCAAAAATTAAGGTAAGCATATACTGCAATTGAACTTAACTACAGGTGAGGATTGTCGGTGAAGTACTAAAATAGATTCAATGGAGGTGGTTAAAAGGCAAACAATTTTGAATTGAATATGTATTGTGTGAGCAAATATGTCTCAATAATTCAAAAAAAATATATGTTTTTAATAGTTAAACAACTAGTTCCGTTCCCATCTCGTACCCAATGTCAGCAGAAAGTTTCCGGTCGCCAATAAGTCTTTAAAAAAATATAGGCAAATAAATTCCTCTAGACCACGAAGTCTACACATTGAAATGCGAATAAAGTCTACCACAACGAATAAATTTAAATTGCGAGTAGCTGGCCGTCATGATAAAATTTACTTTAAACAATATTAAATTAAATTAAATTTTATAATGTTCTTATACCCTATATCAACATGTCTAATAGAAATTAATTGCGTTTATAAAGCTTAACAAAATTATAGTGAACGAACTCAAGTAAATTTATTGGAGTGAAAGTAATATACTCCTTATTTTTTAACACTAGACGTACATTGATCCGCTATGGATCTTTTATTATAAATTTTTCAGACAGTGTTATCGCTTTTCCTCATTTGACTCCATGCTTTTATCTTTTGAAAATAAACAATTTATTTTACATAATTTGCGTATATTTTTATTTCTTAAATCTGATGCATACGTGTAACCCTGCCGTTATTTACTAAAGTAAAGTCCTTTCCTAAAAACCGATTAATTGAGCGATTGCGGTGCAAATAGATATATATTTATTTTCGGTGTATTTAGTGTTAAATAAAGAATTGAAACAAAATATTTCTATTTAAAATTCTTTTAAGACACTGTACTATGGTCATTTTAGGCAAATATAAATTTTGTTGTTTTGTTAGTTGCTAATTTTCTATTACGAGTCTTAAAGTTTTCAAAATTGATTAAATTTAAATGTCATCCTTTAAACTACTTAATTAAGTAGTTTTTTCTTCAATTTTTTCTTTTAAAAATTGGAATATAATATAAATTACTTTTGCTAATTATTCACTCGTGTGATTGTTGCAGATTTCAACGAGTTATTGACAGCTTGGAAAAAGTGCTAAAGACATATAAGACTCAACTTTAAATAATCCCTAACCACTCATAAGGTGTTCTTCTATAGAATACATACATACATACATAATGGGTCAATACAACCCTTCAGTCAGGAAGGGTTCTTGAAAGAAATCTGCTGAAGGGAAGTCACTGAAGATATATATCTTCATATTTCGTTACTTTTTCTGACCTGGGGTTTGAACCGTGAACTCAAATCTAATAAGCCAACACACTAACTACAAGACTACTTCGACTATAAATCCCTGCCATATTAGTAACTATAGCATATTTAGTGGCTTCATCAATTAGAATTTGTGATTATAATTACTGCCTGTAGAAAAAATTAAATTTTTACAATAAAAGCAAAATGTTATCCTTTAAATTTTTACGTGCTTGAACATAAGAAGTATTGTTACCCCGAAGTTTATTCATTGATGAAGAGACAAATTCACAACAACCTATTTAGAGCAAAGAAAGGCCTTTATTTCCTCATTTCTGCGGAATAAAATAAGGTCTTCCAACAGGCACTTTCGAATTTTGACAGCTGATAACGGGTACTTTGTTGAAGCTACATGTAATCCGAGATCGTTAAATGAAGCCGAAAACAACACTGTTTGTTGTGAATTTTGGGCTGGCAGCGTTATCGGACCCTACTTTTTTGAAAACGCCGTTGATCAGTCCATCACTGGCAACAGCGTCGATGATTATCAACTTCTTTTAGACCGGATTGAATGACTTGGATAGCATGAGGATATGTGAACATACTGCACGAATGATTTATCCTATAAACCCACGTTTCTTACTAGTAATTATTATCGCATAAGTATTTTAATAATCTATGGGTTGTATATGGGTTAAGATAAGTTCTGATAAATGATGATGATAAATTGCATCTTCATTTTTTTTTTATTTCCTGAATCTTATATATAAAAATGAATGTGTGTTTATTTGTTTGTGGATTTGTTTGTTTGTTTGAAGTTTATAGACGGCTAAACGGCTGGACCGATTTTCTTGAAATTTTAACAGTACCTTCCTTTATGTCTGGATGGAACTATAGGCTACCTTTTATTTTAAAATTTCAAATAGGGAAGGGGCCACGCCCACATACCTAATAAGTATTTAATGTCTCATATCTCATAAACTGCAACAGCTAGAGTCCTCAAATTTTCTATGAACGACTTTGACGTACATATATATGAACAAAATGGGCGGATTAGCTATAGTGGGCGTGTCACCTCCCATAGTCTACATATATAAAAATTAATGTTTTAATGTTATAAAGTATTTAATGTAATATATATAATTAATGTTTAATTAATTATAGAATCGTAAACTATGCATTTGATCATGTTATGATCTTTTGCAAAGTTGTTGCGCATGAGCCGACGAAGGTTCCTGAGTTGGTATGACCAATTTCCGACAGGAGGTGGCACTAACAATTACTCAAAATGAATTAAATAGTAAACTGTGCATTCTTCAACAAAGATGTTGTGCATGAGTCGACGGAGGTTGGTGCGATTAATTTCCGATGGATGGCGTCACTGAAAATTATTCAAAATGAATGACAAGCAATTATTCGACCTACACCTCAAGCACGGAAGAAAAGAGCATTACGAGCCTCAGAATCAGACGAGCATTGAGACTGGAAAATCTTCGAGTATATGCTGCTGAGACCCATTCGCTTGAACCAGTTGAACAACGAGAAGTGAGATTAGAAACTGATCGAATGCGTATTACTCAGGCGCGTTCATCTGAATCATCAGGACAACGAGAAACAAAATCAGTAAAACGATTCAAAATTAATTGGTCGTTTGTGTAATGTCTTTCCTTCAAAGTTATTTTAGTTTGTGGCGCAGCAACACGCGCAGGGTACAGCTAGTTTTAATTTATATTTTCTGGTTATTTATTTTTCCTTCATTTTCAGTTTTTTCTTGTTTGCTGATATACATATTTACTGCTGAGCCATCATCGGTTTAAATATGAACCATCAGCTATTTCGGATCTGGCAAAACCTATGTCATAAATATTCTGACACAAAATTCAGTATATTATGTCCACTGATCATGATGAATCGATTTACGCTTGAGATTTATTACAAATCTATTTACAAAACAGAGGCAATTTGTCGAAAATTGTACGAAAATGTCATATAAAATTTGAGACAAGTCGTGAGTGTGCTCGTACAGTGCGTACGCCCGAATATATCTAAGCTGCGTCTGAAAGTCATCAATATAAACTCGTCATCACCATATGCTTCGCTAGATGGGCAAACGAGAAACTGCACGATTATGTCGATTTTTCGAATGAAGCTCATTTTCATCTTGTTGGGTAATAATAACATAATAAAATCAAAATTGCCACATTTCGGGCTCAGAAAACCAACACGTGGTCTTACAGAACCCAATGCACCAATGCATATTTTTGGCGGCTTGAGGAGCGGAGGAATCATTGGCCCATATTTCATTGAAAATAAGGACTGCTCAACCATTAGGGTCAATGGAGACACCATGATAACCGAATTTTTTTACCCGCTCTTCAACAGGATGGTGCAACTTACCACACATCTCATGCCACAATCGACTTATTACGTCTACGTTTAATTAGCCAAAATGATGGTGTCAATCGGCACCCAAGAAGCTGTGATTTGACACCGTTGGACTATTTTCTGGGGGCGTCGTTGAAGAAAAGTGTTATGCATTCGTGATGCCATTACCGAGATACGACCCCATACACTCGAAAAAGTGCACGAAAATTGGTGCCGTCGAATGAGGTACTGTGAGGCCAGCTATATGAATGAAATAATATTCCACTTCTAACCGAAACAATCATACTTCACAACAAAAAAATAAATTTGGCAAATTTTCAAACCATTTTGTGTTTATTGCATTTTTAAATTTAAACTTTTAAAATTTATTAAATTAATTTAATATCATTTAATTTAAATAAAATTTGTTTAATTTATTTGAATTTTAGTATTTTACCAATATTTACTGGAGCAGACTTCTTCTCCAATTTAAAGCCAACATGGTAGTTTTAGTAACAGCTTTCCGGTCGTAAAACTTTGTAGGGATAGATAGAATAAGGTGAAAAACAGACACCTGTGTGAGCATCGCGAACGTTGCATTTGCAAAGCTTTCTGGTCTTGCATACTTATTCAAATACTGCACATATTTGTTTGTGTATTTTTTGTGGTCAGCTTGCGAATTTTTACACCAGATCTGTAACAGGTGTGGATTCCCCTATTAAGTGTAATGTTCGAAAGAAACTTACTAAAAGTAAACGTATGCCCTGATCTCCTTAAAATCAGTTAGTGAATTTTGCAAATACAAAATTGTGAACATTCCGTTTTTTTGAAGAATTTGTAGAGAATATATAAACTAACCTGATGTAGGCATGTTTCTCAACATAAATATTGTTTAGTACAATTTCATGTCATATTTAAATTGATGTACTTTATCGTACTTTTATTAGTCTGCAAGGATGCTCATAAAATAAAAACTTAAATATAATGCAGAAATAAAGTATTTCAATATACATGTATTGCATATTTATTAAATTGTTAAGGCATTGTCGTGACTTTTATTTTCCGGTGAATCATCTACTGCAAACGTTCAAAACCAGAATTTAAGTTGCAATAAGAACACATCGTCATAGCAACGGCAATGACTACGCTTATAACAGATATTTCAATATAGGCGGCTGTCAGGACAAAAATACACTTGTGACACATAAAGAAAAATGTGATCCATTATTCTTTAAAGAGTGTGTATGAACGATGTTTTTGAAATGTGTGTTCAACAGAAGCGGTGGTGCGACTATTCTCAAACTGCAACTATGGTACTAAAGAACAAGAGCAAAAAAAGAACACTTTTCTTTGGCTAATAAAGAAGTTTAAAATGCAATTTGTTTTCCTTTTAAGAAAACAAATTTAAACTAACAAAATAAAAGTAAATTACTAAAAAAATAATGAGAAACTATACTATTGTAAATTGAAAAATTAAATGAGAAACTCAATATCATTTGCTGTAAACAAAAGCGAATACTCCGCACACGTGTATAAAATGTACTCTAGAAAGGACTATGACTAGAGCCATCCCTAACCCATAAGCAAGTAAAAAAGTGACGTATTTAACATTGCTTGGGTCTAGGAGAGGACCAGGACCAACCAAATAATTCTTAGGTGTAATTTCTAGTCGCTGTAGTCTAGTAGGTAGTGTGTTGGCCTATAAGAGGCGAAGGTTCAAACCCCAGGTCAGATATTTCCATCAAAAAGGAATGTGAAAAAATATTTCTTCGGCGTCTTCCTCTCAGCAGAAACTCTGAAAGAAAGTAAAATTTGCATGAAAAGTTCACAAAAATCTGTCGATCAGAGTCGATTTTAAACCTGGATGGTTACTGTTCGTCGAATCGACGAAGCTCATATACTCTTTATCATATAACTCTTTTATGTTTGATCAAATTTCGCTCTTTTTATCAACAACGTTAGTTGATAACGGAAGCTTGCAGTGAGCAGACGTACGCTGGCCACTCATTTTTATTCGCAGGTTTGTAGTCGTAGGAACGACGAAGAGTAACTTTAGCGTAACTTTTTACGTTTATAGTGTAATAGATAATAGTAATAGAATAGAATAGTAATATAATTTTAAATATTACTTTTGTCAACAGTTACGTTATATATACCCACAATATATACTCAATATGTTCCTTAAAAGATAGAAGCAAAAACACCTACCTGAAAGATCTGTATGAATCCCTTGTGAATAAATAGTTTGAAGACTTCAATTAAAGAAAAAAATCAAAATATAATGCCAAATCCGCAAGAAGCTGTTGAAAATGTTAATATAGAACCAAAAAAGCGTAAAATTTGTCACCTCTGTCCGTATAGCAAGCGCAGATTGACGAAAACTGCATGTAATATACATATGTAATAAAAGTATCTGTGTTGAACTTTGTGTCTCATGCATAAAATAAGACTAATAATCATATATTGTTATCTTTACTAATACTTGACTGAACATTTTTAAAGACTGTATATGAAATAAGTCATTTTTGTTTTTATGTTTTAAGTTTTTGTTGTCTAGAAAATATAATTAATTTAAAAAAAGAGTTAAAATTCGTATCGAATTTTAAAAAAGAAAAGAAAGTTTTTATTTTATATCCTATATTTTTTTTATTTTTTTATTAAAATGCTTAACTAAAAATATTTTTGTTTAATTTCAACTTTAAAAATTTTTCCGCTGGAATCATTTTTAAAAATTGTTAGTCGATTCAACAAAGAGTAACTTATGTACTTAATGTACTAAAATGAAGAGTAACCATCCAGTATTAAATTGTAGGTCTCGCCACTCATGCTTAAGTGTGAAGCTAGGCTGTAATTCTGACTAAAGGGTTCTAATGACCAATTACAGGGTGCGACAATGAAAATACACCGGAGTAACTACATAGTCTAAGTTATTCGTTAGGTTGAGTAGAACTCAAAAATACTTTTTTTTATATTTCTCGCAACCTCCGAACTTGTTTTATTTGACATAAACGGTTTTTTGGATCTTTTCACACAAAATTATTGATTACCTAAATTTGTTCCAACCTATTTTAAAAATCCAAAGTATTTTAGAAAGGGGAGATGTTAGCCTGTTAAATAGTACACATAAACATTTAGTTCAAACTTATATGTTATGAGATTTGATGGGGTAAACTTGGAATATTTTATTTTTTTCTTATTTTTTTTAAGTTTGGCCTTTCTTAAATGCAAATTTAATTAATAAATATGAAATAAGTGTTGACACTCTGAAAGTGCATTCTCTTGTCAAGAGGTTGACACGTCGTTTGATAAAATTGGACAAAAATTACCGTAGTTACTATTTAAAGACTATAACAGTTAGTCATAATTTTTATATATGCTGTCTCATCAAATGAACTTTCATTTCAAAAATTTTCAAAATATTTGATGGATCTTGATTGTTTACCTGTGAATTTGCTTTTTGCACGTTTGAATGACTACCAAAAGTAGTCTAATATTTCCGTTTTTCGCAAATATTATTATTTCGCTTTGCGCAAACATTAGCCAACTTCTGGTGGTTGGTCCAATGGAAAAAGGAATCATTTTCAATAAACATCCACCAAAATTTTGAAAATTTTTAACTTAAAGTTCTTTTAATAAGAAAACATATTTAAAAAATATGACTCAGCTATATAAGATTTGCACGATTTTATAAAACAAAGTGTCATTCTCTTCACAAGAGAATGCGCTTTAAAAATATCATTATTTTAAAATAAATTTTGCAATTAAAAATGGCCAAACTAGGAAAAATAAGAAAAAATAACATTTTCCAGGTTTACCCCATCAAAACTCATAACATGTAAGTTTGAACAAAATGTTTACGTATACCGTTTGAAAGGCTAAGCTCTCCCCTTTCGAAAAAACTTAGTTTTTTTAAAAAATATATTCAAACATATTTGGGTAATCAATAATTTTGTGTGAAAAGATAAAAAAAAAAACGATTTTGTTATATAAAACAATTTTGTAGGGTTCGAGAAATATAAAAAAAAGTAATTTGAGTTCTACTCAACTATCTGAACAACTTAAATCTGGTAGTTACTCGGGTGTATTTAATTTTTTGTATTTTGTCGCATAGTGTTATTTAAGTAATCCCAAAACTACTTTATGTTATTTCAGTCTAAATTATACAAATGAGATTGATTCCATAACTACTTTGTGTATATAATCTCTGGATGAACCACTGTATTTGGATTTGAAATTACTTTATGCTAAAAATCCATTTCAGTGCCGCTTTAAAGTTTTTGCATTTTTTTCATCGGGAAGTTAGTGACCTAACCACTACATTTGCCGGAGTTAACAGACCTGGTCCAGTTAGAAGTAGTCTTTTCGATGTTGCATTATAAATTTAAAATTTATATGCATAAACTGTTGTATCATACAAAACATACAGCTTAAAAACCCATTTGTTTGATTTGTTAGTTTGCATCATATAGCTGCTTATTTTGGTGGAACACATATGTTCATTCACGCAGAGTCTATTTAGTTTTTGGTACCATTTTACGACAGATCTAATTAAATAAGGACTATCTACATTAGGATCGTCTTTGAACGGTACCGAACATTCATTTGGTTCTTGGTCATTCATTCATTGAATGGTTATTTTTATCAGAGCATTAGTCTCTCACATTTGGAAGGTTACGGAACGTCATGTAAATTAAAACTCAAATGTATTTTCTTAAGGCCTCTATAGAGAAACGATATTTTTGGTAAAGTCCAGCATTTTTAATAAGTACGGAATGGACTCAGGACTAAATTGTTCTATACTGCTTCAACTTAAATCGATCAAATCTTCCGGATCAGTGACATTGAGATCAATCTCATTCTAATTTTCCACTCTCGCTCTGCGTTGCCATTTCAATACGATCTACTGCCCTTTTTTCGCCGTCATCATTTTTAATTCGCTCTCATCATCTGTTGTTGCCTGTTTGTTTACTTGTTTATCCATTTTGTTTGTTTATTCGTTGATCATGTAAATAAGTCCATTGTTTTTGTTTTTTGTAGCTTTTGTTTATTATTTTAATGTTAAACGATAACACCATTTTCATTTTCTTCACAATATTAATAATGAAATTTAGTTTTAACTTATCTTCGAGCTTTGTGCTAAACTCTATTGATATTGTGCAACATTACTAGTTCAAAGTATTCTTTTTAGATTGACTTTCCTTGACACCTTTACTAAGATACGTACATATTTGGGAAAACTTACGCTTATTATACTTTTTTCTCGCTTTCCCTTTCTCTTCCATGATCCTTTCTTCATCTTTTGTACTTTAAGGATCATCGCAATGGGTCAAATGACCCCTGGGTGACGGTATATGCTCTCAAATCCACCTACCAATCTAAGTGTGTACTCGCGAAAAAATAAAAAACAGAACTAAATATTCTGTAGAAATACCATGTGCACTTTAACTTAAAAAAGTAAAACTTAAAACAAGTCTATGATGGCTATAAATCTCTTTAACCAATCTTGCAGCACTTAACTGTTAAAATTTCATTTATTTTGGCAAGGTGAAAACATTACAAACGTGCATTTCTCGTGTTAATCCAGCCTAACAACTGGACTATAGAGATAAAATATGTGATAAAATATGTATCTGACTAATTTATTTTTCATATGCGCACTTAATATTAAGATCGACCTATCTAACTTCCTTATCGGTTTTTGAATTTCGTTGAAAGGTGGTGTAGGGGGTATCAAATGTAAATGCTTTTGCTTCAAGAGAATACTAGTTTAACCCTCTCGAACTGTCTATATTGCTACATTTCTACTTTTTTCTCTTATTTCGGTTTATTGCTTGTTTTGGAAGTTAGTGTGGTATACTATACAAAATTGGCTGAATTAGCCTCACGCAATAACTGCACTTGTATTTAATGCAGATATTTATGTACATATTACAAAAATTACTGAATATATCTATATATGAATTGCATATATTCTTCGCTACTGTAGTCCTTGCCAATTACTTTAATCCTTAACTTGAGGACATTAAAATATACTTTTATAACAAAATCGTATGCCCTAAGGAGAATCGATCGCACTCAAAATCTAATTTTTCTTTGCTGGCTCCAGACTCTGGTTTGCAAACAAAAAACAGATCGTTAGTCTCTTAACACTTTGAGTAACACAAACTCTTCAAATTTTTATCTTATTCTTATACTGTTAGTTTAGAAAAAGAGCTACTGTGTCGCATTACCATACTCCATATTAAGTGCATACAAGCATATTTGCGCATTACAACCCTTCAGTCAGGATTACGACCTAGCTTCTCACATCACTTATGTTGTGTGTGTTAATTTTATACATGAGTGGTGGGGCCTATAGTTTAAAGTCGACTCTGAACGACAGAATTTTGAGGAACTTTTTCCTGGCAATTTTATTTATTTCGACATTACCCGAACTTACTCTGCTTGTATGTCATATTTTAGTCAATATTTTTTTATATAAATATAGTATGTATGTAAATAATTTTCTACACTTAGATGATAAATTAAAAAATGTCGAACTATGAATATGTACAAATACACGAACACATTTATGTTTAACCTAATGATCTTTTTTTAATATTTGTATAAAAAAATCAATATTTTCATGATAAATTTGGTTTTTAGTCATGTTTGAATTTACTTTTAATATAAAATTTTATGTATATTTATTGCAATATTGACGTAACGAAAACAAATAGAAAAGTTCTTTATTCATTCAATAGAATTTAAATTAAGTTTCTAATTAAATTTTTAATCCTATTATTTATCAATCTAACCAATAAAAAGAGACTTTAATTTTGAAATAGTAAATAAATTAGCAAATTTAATACTCAAAATTTAGATTGGTAAACTTGTCAACCACAAACCAAAAATGTATATTTTTTTATTTATTTTAATTGCAATTTATTTTACAAATTTAAAATAATGAGCAAATTGCATAACTTTATTAAACTTAAAAGAAAAGAGTATATACAAAAGATATTTTATAAAAAATTTTTATGAATTATGTTTTTATTTTACAAAACCCAATATTGCAATATTGTTGAAATTTATTTGAATTTGGAAACTAATTAGTTTGCATAAAAAAAGATTCGCTCAATAAATTCCTAAAGAAGCGTGTTACATTCTTAATATATTTTATAGTTTCAAGTTCGATCTTAGTTTAATGCGAGTCCTGTCCATCTACGATTCATACGTGTTATACTATATAGTTGTAGACATGCCAGAACTTCTTTATCAAAGGTGCCACTAAAACGTATTTTATAACCATAGCTGCCAGATTTGACGATTTTTAGCAATGAAAAAATTTACATAATTTTCTTCACTTTAGTACATTAAAAGACTCCTTAAGCTTTGTATTTGATTTGCAATTGTTACTTCTGCAAATTTAGGTTAGTAATAAAATTATTTTTAAATTATTTATAAAAACCTGTGATGGTACTACATTAAATGCTAAATAACCTAAATAAAACCGCCAATTAGCAAAGAAAATTAAAAAGAACAATGGTATGTTCTGCAAATATTTGCAAATACCTTAAGATTATCAAATAAAAGCAATAGCTGGAATTGTCATATTTGAGCATAATTTACCATTTGCCGTTGCAAACCATTTTTAAAATTCCAATATAGCTTATAATATTACCAACGACGCTCTAATGAATCAATGGAGTTGGATTCCCTACCGTCATTACCAACAACCTTCGCCATCTCCTGAGGCGGTCGGCCCATACATACATACATGAAAGTTGTATGCAATCTCGGTCGGATATAAGTGGTAAAATAGGAAGAAGATCAGATGAAGTGAAATATTTTTTGCACCGTCTTCAGAAGCCAAGGCATTGAAAAATGTGTTGGTTCTGGCGAACATTACACTGAATTTTCGCAGAACATCAAAAGATTCTGACTCCCTAATATTTACTCCACCCAAAGATATAGATAATGAAATATTATTGCTGCGTTTATGTACTCGTATCAATAAACAACACGTATCAATAAACAACACTTGTTTAAAGTTTAATTTAAGGCCTTGACTAAATTTATTAAGAAATATTAGTATAATCACATTCTTCAGCTAATGCAAAAAGAGTGTTAAGCCAAGTTAATATTAATTACACTAATTTCCTTACAACTGAATTCCTTAAAACTTAACTTAACTGCTTCGACTTTAACGTATTTAATTTTTAATTTTCTTTTTACACATATATAAACATGAGTGTGTGTTTATTTGTTTGTGGGTTTGTTTGAAGTCTATAGACGGCTAAACGGCTGAACCAATTTTTTTGAAATTTTCACAGTATATTCCTGTATGTGTGGAAGGAGTTATAGGCTACTTATTAAATTTTTAAATGAGAGATTAAATGTGTTGCTGTTTCTTATTAAAAATTGTATTAACATTTTTGTTGTATCTAAAATTTTACGAATTTTATTAAGTTTTTTCCTTCTCCTGTAAAGTAACCAAAAATCGAGTTAGGCCTTTTTTATATTAAGCCATCGATATATAAAAATGAATGCGTGTTTATTTGTTTGTGGGTCTTTTTTGTTTTTTTGAAGTCTATTGACGGCTAAACGGCTGGACCGATTTTCTTGAAATTTTAACAGTACCTTTCTGTATGTCTGGAAGGAACTATAGGCTACTTTTTATTTTAAAATTTTCAGTAGGCGAGGTGCCACGCCCACATACCCAATAAGTATTTAATGTCGCATATTTTATAAACTGCAACATATAGAGTCCTCAAATTTTGTATGGACGACTTTGACGTATATATGAACAAAATGTGTGGATTGGCTATAGTAGGCATGTCACCTGCCATAGTCTATATATATAAAAATGAATGTTTGTTTGTATGTACCTTATAGAATCGTAAACTATGCATTTGATCATGTTAGGATCTTTAGCAATGTTGTTGCGCATGAGCCGGGGAAGGTTTCTAAGTTGGTATTTCTAATCTCCGACAGGTGGCGCCACTGAAAATTACTTAAAATCAATTAAATCGTAAACTGTACATTCTTTAACAAAATTGTTGCTCATAAGTCGACGGAGGTTGGTAAGATTAATTTCCGATGGATGGCGTCAATGACAAGCAATCGACCTACTCTTCAAGCACGGAAGAAAAAAGCATTACGAGCCTCAGAATCAGACGAGCATTGAAACGGGAAAATCTTCGAGTATATGCCGCTGAGACCCATTCGCTTGAACCAGTTGAACAACGAGAAGTGAGATTAGAAACTGATCGAATGCGTATTACTCAGGCCCGTTCATCTGAATCATCAGGACAACAGGAAACAAAATCAATAAAACGATTCAAAATTAATTGGATATTTGTGTAATGTCTTTCCTTCAAATTTATTTTAATTGGTGGCGCAGCAACACGTGCAGAGTACAGCTAGTTTTAATACATATCTTTTAACTATATACCTACATGATTTCAACATGCAAGTATATTATATAAAAAGTTTATTTTTATAACTAAAGCGTTCAAAAGACTTGTTAAATTTTATTTAGATGTGGTTTTATGTTTTATTTTTGAACTAAAATATTTATATTGAATTCACTTTATATATTTTACTACAATAAAAATATTTTTTTTAAATCCTTTAATTTATTTACTTTTTTCTGATGAATTTTTTACGATTTCAATGAACGTCTTCGACGATTTTGACGATTTTTTTGTCTATATTTATAACCTCCATTTATGCATGTTATTGTATTTACTACACTAATACCCTGATTGCTAGGTCAAACCCTCTCGCTATTAGCACTCTTTGCTACTAATAAAAATAGGAACAGGCAGCATCGTTACCTGTTGTCGTATTGCCTTTAAAATAATCATTCTTATTTACACCGATGTATTCTATTGCTCGTAGTTGACATCCATTACCGACTTTTTTGGATACTCCCAAATTGTTATGTTTGTTTTTTCATGCAGAAATACTATCAGTTTTACTGATTTCGTAAGAATTTAAACCATACAATGAAGGCAGCACCTAGTTTCATAAATGTTGAAAATGGTTGAAATTAACAACTAATTTAAATCAAGAGCGTGTTAAAATGTTGTTTAAAACGTAAGAATTTTATTTGTACAATTTTTTACTCGTAATATTTTAACATTCTATTGCATGAATATTTAATTAATACTAAAAGTAAGATGGTGTACAATTGTTATTGATTCGTTATGAAGAGCAAAAATACGATACAACCACAAATATTTTTGTTTATCTATTTCGAATAATTTTATAAAATTGTGTTTGAGTTGTAAAACATAAAAATAATAAACAGCTGCAAATGAACAGAACGTAATTACAGCTTAATTTATATATTGTTGGCCTCTGTTAATTTAAATATTGTTTTTTTTTGTGTTTCCGTAGTTATTATTTAAAGAGTTTAACAATCGTTTCATATTTTTTGATATGTTCATTTATCAGAAGTTCTTTAATTATAAATATTTTAAAAATTGTTGATAGATCTTGGTTGTTTAATGAAAAATTCGTCATTTTCACATTTAAGCGATTACCAGGAGTGGTCTAATATTTACGTTTTTCGCAAACTTTATTATATCATTTTGCGCAAACATCATCCGACTTCTGGAAGTCGCGTAAGAGTGATTAGCAATCAAGATCCCCAAAAATTATGATAATTTTAAAACTGAAAGTTCATTTGATAACTAGAAATACAGTTGTACTCTTATAATAGTAACTACGGTAATTATTGTCCGATTTTATCAAACGAATTGTCAATCTCTTTGTCTCTTTTCCGCATGGCAGCTATAATACCATATATACGCATGAAGCAAGCCTTTTGGATCCTTGTTCTATCCATCTCATTTCCTGGATGACGGTTATGTCAGTCCTACATTTCATGTGCGCACCTACCCAGCGAAGGTCCGGACATTCCATATGCCTATCCTTAAATCATGGTCCTTAAATGTTTACCGCATTTTACACATTTTATAGAATGTATGTATTGTTTACAAAAAAAATTAAATACAATGTTTACTATTATTGGCGCTATTTACCCATTAAATTCGTATATTTTATTTAATTATTGTTTTCTTTCTCGTTTATTTTTATTTTTTATGTTTGTTTTAATAATATATGATGAATAAATCAGAAATAAAAATAATTGTAAAACATAAATAAAATAACAACAAAAAATGCATTTTAAAAGCGTAAAATATTAATGAATTCATAAATCAAATGTACAAATCAAATGCAGTATTTGCCATAAAACAGTAGAGGAAAAAAATATTAAAAGATTTAACAATTGTTTATCTGAATGGAATGAATGACAGTTAAAGCTGGTAAACACTTCATCATTTCGTTAATGGAATAGAACGGGCCTCACTATTACGTTAAGATTTGCATATTAAATTTCATGCGACATTAATCCATAGTGACTAACATTAGAAATTTTATTTTAGAAGAAAATTACAGTGAGCCCCTATTATGTATCTGATATAATTCGTTGTATCAAACAAAATCTAAAGTGTTGTCTTTAGGTGAGTATCCGTAAAAACAAATTGCAATAAGAGCCTCTTTCTTAAAGTAAGGAGATTTGTTGCGATACAGATGAATCTCCCGTATTAATCACCCTTCGGAAATAGTGATGAGTGATGCAAAGCGACATTCAAATTTATTTCTGATTCTATGCTTCAATACTACTAATAATTTTCCAGATCGGTAGTCACAACAGTCAGTCATGTGTGCTTGGATTTCGATAAGACTACCTACCATTCACTTACTTTACTGTATCTAAATATACGAAACGCCGTAGTGTAGTAGATAGTGTTTCGGCTTATTAGAGGTGAGACCACGGTTCTAACACCAGGTCAGACATCTCCAACAAAACAAAATTTTAAAAAAATATTTCTTCGTGACTTCCTCTCAGCAGATTTCTGTCAAATAATCTGAGCGTAAGTAAAATGGCCATGAAAAAGTTTCTCATCTGACATTCAAAGTAGGCTTTAAACTGTAGGTCCATACAACATAATTGGTTTGAGAAGCTAGGTCGCTATCCTGATAAATATACGTAATAAATTATGAATGTATGTATACACACATATGCAAACAAGAGCTACAACATACTTTTGATAACTTTCATTCACAAAAGAAAATAAATTATTTTTAGAATTCTTTTTTGTGCAGAGTAATCACACATTTTTAATAATTTTAATTATTTAATTAATTATTTTTAGGATATAGATATAGACATTGTTGGTTTATAATGGTCTTGTATATTTTTTAATCACTTTTTTTTATTTATTTTTAATTTTTTTACACAGCTTTATTAAATTTGATTCCCTCACAGTTAGTGTTGCCGCCTTTGGTATTTGGTATACATTGGTATATCGTTCGTTGTGTGCAGCTTTTTCAGATTATTAAAACATAATTAAAACTACATATTTTTTGTCGTGTTGATTTTAATCACAAAAAGTGCAAAAACCTTAATTTTAAGTGAAAATGGCCCCAAGTGGTAAACAGACGACTGTCGAAATTAGGCAATTATAAACAAATTCAATTTGGAAGCTAAAACTGTAAGGGCCATTATTAAAACTTGCCGATAAACTTGGGTTTCTTAAAAGTACTTGTAGCTAAAGGGAACTGGAAAGTTACCTTTAACTTATTTTCGTTGTAATAACAACTTAAGCCCACTTCACACGGTAATACTTTACGTACGTAAAGTCTAATGAAAAAGTAAAATGAAGTTCCATCCGGATGACAAAAAAGAGACTAAAAGTCGTAAGATTTACATTTTTTGCGTTTACATGATCGGTATAAGACAACAACAAAGTAAAACGAAAACAGCTGTTACACTTATTTTCTATGTGTTTACATAAAAATACATCCCTGATCTAATGCGACTTGCTTGCTTTTTGAATCATTTCAAAAAATGAAGAGAGCCTTACGACTGTCAAACTTTTCATCCGTATTCTCTCTCAATGGGTGATGGTTTCATTACATAGTACGTTTAGACGATCACATCCGTACTCTTCTACACAAAATTTTGACAGATCATATTACTTGTGAGACCGTGTAAAGTAGGCTTTACAGATAAATTTTTTAAAAAATATGGCAGTGCCGGAGGAATGTCGATATAACTGCTCAATTATACAAGTTTTTCTTAACGCAGTGGCAGCCCCGGGCTTCTTTTTTTGTTGTATTTGCTCATTTTGTTTAAATTTGAAGTTGCCATAATGAAAATAATATATAATATGGCAAGTTCAAACATAAAGTGACCTTTACATGATAAAGGTAGGATGATCCTCCCTTTAGCTTAACGATCACTTCTATATTATTTTATACTCATAATAACGAAAAACAATGTAACTGCCCGCTAAAATCCTCTCTTTAGTTAAAGGCAAATTGTAATAATAAGAGAAATTGCGGAACTAACTGGAAAAAGCAAATTCATTGTCCATGACATAATTAAAAGATTTCGTAATAATTTAGACTCGCCAATAAAAGCAGAGAAGGCCAAGGGAAAATACTGAACGAAAGAGAAGGACGTTCGATTTTAAGAGAAATCAAACAAAATCCTTCTAAAACCGTAAAAGATCTCAAAATATCATTGATATCTCGCACTGGAAAAAATGTTAGTCTTAATACTGTGCGAAATACTTTGCATAAGCACAATTATTATGAATAGTTGCCAGAAAAAAGCCATTTATAAGACTCAAAAATAAAAACCGTAGACTATAATTTGCCAAAGAATAGTTATTAAAAACTGAGGATTTTTGGAATCAGGTAATTTTATGGTAAATCGTCTTAAAATACATTCCAAAGTTTACAGTGTTTTAAGGTTTTGTTTACTGATGAAAGCAAATTTAATTTGCATGGTTCAGATGGTAGGCAATTTGTGTGGCGTAAACCAAATACAGAATTTAACCATTAAAATACAAAAGCTACTGTTGGGGGAGGCTCTGTAATGGTTTGGGGATGCATGTCTAGTGCTGGAGTAGGCAATTAGAAATTTATAGGCGGTAAAATGGCAAATTTGTCTACCTCAACATTTTGAAGCAAAATGTAAATTGGGAATAGCAAACAACTTTGCTTTTTATCAAGACAACGATTCTAAGCATACATCCGGAGTTGCAAAGCTTTGGTTGATTCATTACTGCTTTAAAGAGGAATTTGAGTTAAATTTGTTCTTTTCTTTAAATGCGTCTTTATCATTAGAAAAGTTGCTGTTTTTCTACTTATGTATCTCTAGATGGAAGTATATGAAGTTAAAATAAAACCGAAAAAAATAACGCATTAAGTATATTTTGTTTTTGATTATTGGACATTTATATCAATTACACACTTGTTCGATTATGCGTTTGTATATAAATAAAATTCTTATAACTGTACATGATAGTCGTAAAATTTATTGAATTAAGATTTAGACTGTTCTATAAAATAATTATACCATTGGCCATGAATTTAAGCTGGATTCACTATTATTGTTCGAACAAAAATTTTTATTTGGACAAAATTTTTTATATGTTTTTGTTACGAACAATTTTCAGCTCGATTTGATTTCATTTTACGTTTTGTCCGGACAATCTTGGAAAGAGCTGCCAAATAGGTTATATATTATATACAAAGTTGAATTGATTTAGCCGTATAAATCGTGTAAATATTTCGTTTTAAGTCCTTTGGAAAATGAATTCTCCATTCGATTATCGGGCCAATTTCTGACCTAATCTACGTTTGTGAAGATTACACAGTTTGGAGACGATTTTCAATGTACATTTTTAAAGATATCTCTAGCATTTTGTTAAATAAATATAGAATATGAATTTATGCAGAAGCAATTACGTAAACTTTAAAATGCTAAATTTTCTTCAGTTTGTATTGACTATTTTAAATGCTTTAAAAGCATCTGTGTATGTATACATTAGAACCCATTCACACATACAGAGGTAGTCATAAGTATTTACACAAAAGAGCATTTTTACGTTTTTCTTAAAAAAAGTCTCAGTACTTTTTACTGGAAGTAAATTTTGGAAACAAATTTTTACTAATGCCTAGCCTGGAATATGCAGAAGTAAATAAAATATAATTGGAAAAGATAACGGTTCTTGGTACTAAATAAAAAACAAATAACCATATGCTTATAAGTTGTCAAAATTATTTACACACGTTTTATTCTTTTCAAAAGTATTTACACAAGACTTAAGTCCGGTCGCAATCTTTATTTCAACTATATTTTTTTTATTTTTACATAGTTTATTAATAAACTTAGCTAGTACTTTGTAATAACGCCTTTTGAATCAATGACCGCCTGTAATCTTTCTGGAATTGAGTTAATTAAGTTTTGGGCAAATTCGGGAGTCAATTTAGACCAAATTTCACTAATTTCTAGTATAGCCTCTTCGCGTTTTCGACTTTTATCTATAGTTCTATGATATTTTATGAAAGCACAAACATTTTTCGGTACCAAATTCCAAAACCGTAATATGATAGACAAAACATCACCGTGCCGCCACATCACAAGTGGTTGTACAGCCTTTTTTGTTTCGTGGTAGATGCATAAAGCGCTTACAGAATGAGCCCTAGAATTGAAATGCAGCCTCATTCGTCCACAATACACTGTAATAAAACTCTATAGGCTTCTTAATATACTCCAAAGCAAATGCGAGACGGTTTTGGCAATTTGGTACCGATAGACGGGACTTTAAAGCAGTCTGGTTATCTCGAAATTATGAACAACCATGCCTTTGAGTCCGCAAACAACCTTTTTCCAACCAGTGAATGGATTTTACAGCACGACAATGCCCCTTGCCACAAAGGATGGTTACCTACCACATTCTTAGAAAACGTTCTTCCATGGCCTTCTCAGAGCCCTGACCTAAACGTTATTGAAAATGTTTGGACTTTCAGAAAAACGTAAAAATGCTCTTTTGTGTAAATACTTATGACTACCTCTGTACAGTTGTGTATTGTTTGTAAACTAGACTAATATACTTAAACATACAAGGACAAATTATCTCTATATGTATGTATGTACAATATTTTGCTGTAAATACATATGTACATACATACATATAAATGTTTAATGTACAGAAACAATTTTGTATATGTATTACCTATTAAATAAGTTTTAGTATGTACTTACATATGTTACTAAACGTATTAAGCTTTTTGTATATACACTCAGAAATGGTATCCTAACAAAGCAAATATTTGGAATACTTTAGATCGTTTTCTCAAAGTTTAACATCTATTTTCATACATAAACATATGTATGTTTGTATGTTTGCATGTACATTTTACTAAACTCTACGCGTGTAAAGACGTTAAATAGAAAATATAACATACATTTTATAACCTGCGGGGGCAGAAATAGATGGTCTGTGGTAAACCAAAAATTAATGCGAATCAAATGCTAACAAGTTCGTACATACAATATTTTAGTTGTAAGGTATACTCGCACACACATGTTTTTATAAATGGAATGTCATATTTAATAGAATTGAATCTATGTGCATTGTTTGTTGGATAATGCTGGAATAATTGTAAGACAGCAAGATAACTAGACTCAACACACAACGACCATTTTGTTACAAAATCTATCAAGTCAATATTAACTCAAAAACTTTAATTTAACCCAACAGTCATCCTTATAAATAACTATTCGCTAAAAGAGTCACAAACTGGTAAAAATGGATAGAAGTCACTTCAAAGACACAGAAAATTTATGAAAATCTGAAAATAAATTGTTTACGTGACACCCACTTCAGCTATAGTTTTAAAAAGTTTGCGTAGTATTTTTGTTATAGCCAATGTTTATAAAAATAGTTTAATATACTAATTCTTGTTAAATGTTTCTATCAAATTCAAATATAATAATTCAATAGCAACATCAACTACAACGCTATAAAGTAATTAATGATTGTATATAATAACACAGTGCAACAAATGGAAAAAATTCTAACTTTAGATAATCACAGAAAATTTTTTAAAGCGTTCTAGTCTTCTAACATTTATTTCCAAGGGGCTGCTCTGTGCATCTCAATATTTTTTTTTTATTATACCATCAACACTCAGGAGACGACGTCTACTCATGTAGTACATTGCGTTGAAATAACAGAAAAGTAGTTATAGGCGAAAAGAAAGAGGGGTAGTTGCGACAAATTTTGTTTTTAAAACAATTGCCAGCGTAAAACTTTCGACACATTTTTTCTCGAGAATTGCTTCGGAATTCTCACCATCTTTTTCTATAGCGGTTAATCATATACAATTGAAGTCAATAATCAGACAATCACAAAACCCGCAGGGTGTTTGGTGAGAATCGAACTCACTGCAACGGCACCCTACCTACTAGGCCATTAGGGCACCTAAATTATATTTTGATTATAAATAAATATCTATATACACTAAGGAAATTTCTTTTATAAAACAACCATAACTTTGAAATAACGTATTCAATTTTGTAGCGCTATACGTTGTCATTATCTTGTATGTAGTGTTTTAGCTTGTTGAACGTGAGGCCAGGGTACAAGCCTGAGCCCAGACATTTCGAACAAAACGAAATACGCAAAAATATTTCTTCGGCGACTTTGTCTCAGTAGTCCACTAAAAATTACTCTAAAAATCGGTCGTTCAAAATCTACTTTACATTGTAAATCGCGCCACTCATGGCTAACATTAACACACAACATAGGTGGTGTGAGAAACTAGTTCGTAATCATGACTAAAGTATTGTAATGGCCAATTAAGTCAGTATTATGTCTTAAAATTACGCCTGCTTTAAAGTAATTCAATTCCATTTTTACTCAATATTTTTTGAGTCATTGAGAAACAAATTTTTTACTTCTAAGAACTCACAAAACATAGAACACAGTGAATAATTATAAGTTTCTCCATTTAATCATAAAGCTGTATATAATAGAAATAAAATGAATCATAATTCAAGGAAATCGATATGTAAATTCTTATGTTAGTTTTAACAACAACAATTAAATTGTTTGCTGTCATTGCCGGAAAGTCGAACAAAGGTTTTTCTGAGTGACAAGCAATAGCTATCTTTTAATAAAAAAATTAACAAATAGTTATAATTTTTATGAAAAAGGTTAACAAAGTGTGACCTAAATTTCGATTAGTTAGTAGTAATCAATTACATTACCTTTTAAAAAGAATTACTAATTGATTACGATTAAAAAATTAACAAAAAATAATCAGGATTACTGGCGATTGGTCTAATAATCAAAAAGAATCAAAAGAAATCAAAAAATAATAAAATAGTTTCCAATAATTCTTTTTGAGTATTTGAAAATAATCAAAAAGAATTGAAAGTAATTATTTAAAATAATTTGATTACTTTTGGATTACTTTTGATTCTGTTTGATTATTAGGCTAATCGCCAGAAGAGCTTATTTTCATTTAATACTAATGATATCGATGTCCCATGGTTTTAAGATGTTGCTAAAAGCATTTACTATACTCCTCGCTTACCTAGTTTGTAAATGTATGAAGCAGCTTGTTCGATTAATCTCACACTTTTATTTTGGATACTAATGCGCCTACATTTGTTGCTTAGTGCAGTTATCCCTTTTAGACATTACAAACAGAATAATTAAAGAAATAAAATATTTTTGAAGTAATGTATTACGAAAATTCTCATAACAATAGTAAATAATAAATATGTACATATATATGTATGTACATATGTACATGTGTAACAAAATTAATACTTTAAGTAATTGTTTAGACATTTTCGACTTCAGCAGCAGTATTAGGGAAGTAGATATCAAAAATTATTTACATAACATAACTCAGTTGCTCATTAATTTAAGTTATTAATATCAGAATATTTATAACTCTGTGCTACTAATTAATTATATATAATAAATCTATTATTAATTAAATGGAATTAAATATATTAAAAATTTATTTTCCTTTATATTGTTTCTTAATTTTCACTTTCAGTTTTAGATCACATACAATTTTCTTTACAAATCTCTGATTGCACATGTCAATACATTATTATAAAGTTATGTTTAAACAAATTGAAGAATCTCAACTCTCTCTACTGCAGTTTTAAATTTAATTTTCTTAAAAATATATTTCTTTACCTGGAAAAGATTTTATTATAATTGCACATATTGAAAGAAATCCTTTTGAAAATTCATCTTTTTTTATTGAATTATTATTGTTTTTTGTAACCGAAAATATAAATTCAAAATTAATAAATTCATAGTAATATTCAAAAAATTGTTCAAAAATAACCAGAAGGATTTAACATTTAAATACTCGTGTCACATTCTGGTATATATACCTCCTCCCTAATCAATTGTAATTAAATCAATGACTAGGATTCTAAAATTGGGAATACAGATATTCATACTTAAATTTGCAGAGACGACAAAAGATAATGGGGCCTACTTGTGGGAGTCTGTCTAATATAAAATTTTATAATGCTGTATACCTGAAGATATTACCAACAGTGCTAAAGTTTTGCAAAACATTTTCATTTGTAAGAAACAACATCTATATACATATATAAAAATGAATGTTTGGTTGTATGTAATTAATACTATGCATTTGATCATGTTATGATCTTTAGCAAAGTTGTTGCGCAGAGCCGACGAAGGCTTCTAAGTTCGTACGACCAATTTCCGACAGGTGGCGCCACTGAAAATTACTCAAAATAAATTAAATCGTAAACTGTGCATTTGATCATGTTGTGAACTTTAGCAAAGTTGTTGCGCATGAGTCGACGACGGTTTATAATTTGACATGACCAATTTAAGACAGGCGGCGTCACTGAAAATTACTCAAAATATATTAAATCGTAAACTGTGCATTTGATCATGATATGATCTTTAGCAAAGTTGTTCCGCATAAGTCGACTGAGGTTCATAAGCTGGTGCGATTAATTTCCGATAGATGGCTCCACTAAGATTAATTCAAAATGAATTGAATCGTAAACTATGCTTTTGATCATGTGTTGATCGGGCAAATACCAGACATTTTAGTATTTACAATTTATGATTTTAATAACATTTAGTATAACTCATTCTCCCCGTAAAATTTGAATCATTTTAATTTTGGAAAATTTTTAAAAATGCTGTTGGGTTCAATTGGATTGGGTACATCTGAAATCCTAATCAATTTAACACATTTTTCACTTTATTCCCGTGTCATCATGCCTCCAAAGCGGCAAGCAATTGGTCGACCTACACCTCTCGCACGGAAGAAAAGGCCATTACGAGCCTCTGAATCAGACGGGCAACTAGCATTGAGACTAGAAAATCTTCGAGTACATGCCGCTGCGACCCGTTGGCACGAATCACTTGAACAACGAGAAGTGAGATTAGAAACTGATCGAATGCGTACTACTCAGGCCTGTTCGAGTGAATCATCTGGACAACGGGAAACAAAATCAATGAAATGATTCAAAATTAATTTGATATTTGTGTAATGGCTTTCCTTCAAATTTAGTTTAGTTGGTGGCGCAGCAACACGAGCAGGGTACAGCTAGTTTTATATATTTGAAAATTATTTAATATTGACAAAACTTTACTACAAACGGCAAATACACCACATTCAAATCACAAGCCACAGTCACAGTCACTACCATTCCGGTGTCACAGCCATTGGCATCACCAGTACTGATATCATTGCCTCCTTCACCACTTCCTCCACATCACAACGCATTCTCATCAGTCGACTCAACTTTGTCATCCTATGCAAAAAAGTTGCACCCTATGGAAAGACTTAAACATGATGAAGGAGCAAAATATGACGTTCAAAACTTTTTATAAGGCAGCCAATCGTTGTAAAATTAAATCGTTTATGCTATTCGGGGGCAACACGAAACTTCCAAATAGTTCGAAACATTAATTTACAAAATTTCAAAAATATTTATTTACGGAAGCTATTTCGATATATGCATCCCGCTTATAAACGTGAAAAAAAATTCGTTTATATGCACTCGCTTTGTGACAACTTTCTTTCCGAAATTGGTCCTGTTCACTAGCTCCCTCATTCGTGCGATTAAACGTTTCTAGATTTCTTTTTATGTGGATATGGTAGGTCATGGAGTTATGCTGATAAAATAGCATTTCTTGAACCATTGGAAGCCTATATTCACCATTATTGTGATTCGGCAGATTTATTGGAAAAAGTAGTATGGAGTTGAGCTGTGCAATACAATTCTTTACGGTTTCATTCTTTTCGAGGCAGAGGCTGCCCTCTGTCCCATCCACAAGACGTAACCAACTCAGACAACGTAATTACAGATAATTGATGCCTGACAGAAAACCTGCAATTCATCAATGTTCGCCTTTCATAATTTGTAAAGCTCTTCTTCTACTAAAAGTCTCTGGAGAGTTAACAACCTGATTCTATGCCTAGTTAATGCTACAATAGGACTCTTGACTACGTCTATATATGTCTGCTGTGGATTCATATCCTTCAGCAATTTCTTCGCAATGAACCCAAGGTAAGAGAAAACTGGAAAATCAGAACATTGTCCACCAAGCTGGCATTTCATCGAAGAAGCCAGGTCTGGCAATGAGACAAATAGAATTCTATCAGCTTGAATTACATGTGGCTCTCAGGTGTAGGATTTCGATTGAAGAATTCGCCGCCTATAAACACTATCCTACAAGCATTTTTGAGGGGGCTTATATAAATTTTTTAATTAAATTAAGTCGTAAGAAAGAGACAACTAGATACATACTACGAAAAGACTACTAAACGAAATCAAAGTGGTGTCATCAATGTTATTATTTTTAATGTAATTTTTTTTATATGAAGTTTGACAATTAAGTTTCACAGAAAGTTCATGTATAAAAGACAAAAGTAAATAATCAGCATCATCTAATAGTAATTCTCTCGCTCAAAAGAAAATGAAATAAATTTGAGTATGTAACAATTTCGAAAGAACAACATTATTAGTAACTGTTATTTGGCAATTTCAATCACTGTAGTTACCAGTGAATTATCAATCACCGTGATTAAATCACAGTTTTGAAAATATCGCTCATCTCTAGTTTACAGTATTGCATGTAATTTTTATTGTTGTAATGTTAGTTTTTGTCCTCGTAACAATACAAAAAGTTAGTTAAAGTAAAATTATGGTATTTTTACTTACTTAAACTCAAATCTATTGCGTTTCCGACGTATCATTTTCATCCATGCAGACGAAACTTCGTCGTTTTCAAAAATCGAGTTTTAAGCTGATCAAAAGTATTTCCGATTACTCGACGACATCTGAACAGATGGCAGTTGAAAGTAGAATCGACAATTAATTTGCTAATATGTGCGAAAATTTTAGCATTTGCATGAAATATTTTTAAGGAATTACTTTCAGAAATGACATGTTCGGAAGAGTAATGGTTTTATCCACTTAATTCATTGTCGACATACAAATGTGAATTTTGATTTGCAAAATAATGAAAACACAAATGTCACAAATTTCTAATAAAACAACTTTATACCAGTTTTTCATAATTGAAATAGTCTTTTGCAGTCTACCATCAGACATGTTGATGAAACAAATGGGTGTGCATCCGGCAATGAGACAGAAAAGCCACAGGGGCGTAAAGTATAGAAGCTATGGTCATGGTTTTGCAACGAAAATACCGGATAGATGTTTTTAGATAATGGTGTACACTACCCCGAGAACGTCAGCCAAGTATTCACTGAAGGATCCATTGGTTTAAGATTGTCCAAGAACGCCGGATATCTCTAGAGGAGATTTGGCAATTACCGTCATATGAGTTCTAGAACACGGGGATATAATAGATAACAAAAAGGAATTACGACAGTGAGGAAGAAGAAAAGTTCACAGAAACTATTTCTTTATCTTTTGATTTCGTAGAATTTAAAATACTTTCTTCAAAACTGTGGTTCGAACAACAGCATAATGCATAAATATTTAAAAACTCTGAGTGCAAAATATAATTGCCAGTGAAAAGTTTTTTTTAGAAAAATCTGTAGTTCAGTAATAACTGTAACTCTTGCTACTAATGGATAAAATTAATACAGAACGTAGTTGGTGTGCAAAGCGAGATCGTAATACTAACTAAAGGGTTGTAATGGCCACTTAAGTTACTTACTTAATATATATAGTAATATATTTCTGCTGAAAGTCTAAGAAAATTCCCAATATTTTATTCGTTTTTTCGGTCTTCTTCCATCGGTTTGTTAAATAGTTAAGAGAGTTTTCAAACATATTTTTTCCCCTATAGAACCCAAGTAATTAAGTCCATTGAGGCGGCAGCCGATTTAACCTAACTCAACCTAATTAATAAGAAAACTTTACTTTCATGCGAAAATATATCGAAAATAATAACAAAAGTGGTCAAATACACAATAAATCATTCAGAATTATAATATTTTTAATTTGTTTTACATTAAAGCCTGTTAAAGTTTTTTCTGCAGCAATTTATTTTACGCGCACAATTAATTACATTCTTTCTATGCGGACTATAATATTTTACTCTTAACTTAATTAAGGCAAATTACAAATATTTTCTGTATTTTTTTAGAGACAAAAGGATACAATTTAAATGTACTTTTAAAATCAACAGCCTAAAGTTATTTAATTAATTTAAACTGTTGTTACAATTAAGACCTTCTGAAGTTTAAGGATTTGTGACTTAAAAAAATAAACAAAAAATTGCAAACAAACTCAAGACGAACTGACTAACCACTTTAATTCTGCTTACGCCCCACACTTTCTCTCTACGGTGGTACCAACAGAAATTCGGAAAAAAGCATAAATTAATATTTAATTAAATTTGTATTTACACAATTAAGGCGAATTTTTATAAAATTCTTAACGAACCTTATTACGAAAGCATTTCTACCATTAGAGAAACACAGAGTAACGTCGATTACGAGAGTAGGTCAGAGAGAGTGTATTTGCTCTGAGAGCTTTCTTTTCCAAGAACCCAATTTAGACTACGGCGATATACCACAATATTATGTATTTTATTTAATTTGACAGAATGTGCACGTGTACCCAAATTTTCCAATTAGATTTTTAGAAAATAGTAATTTTACGAAGAACATCCTTAAGTTTGTTCTTGTTAAGTACTAAAATGTAGCTAATATATTTGATTCTTCATCATTCGTATGAACTAGAGACCTACAACACGTCTTTCTTAACTTTTGTTTTACTCTGTTCTTGATCCTTGTTGTCCCACCAGGATGTCTCCACGAACCTTTGAATTACTTCTAGAGTAGCTGACACGTAAAGTACACTTAATTTTACTTTTTGCTGACGTAATGATGATGACGAGGAACCTCTTCTTTGTAATATAAATTTGAAGGAAAATGTCTATGGTCCATGTTCCATTTTGTGGATGGTCAGGATGGTATCTACATTTTAGTGGTTTAATGAATAGAATGAATATTGAATCTCTATATTCTGCTTTAATTTTATTTGTATGATAAATTGAAATCTGGTTTCCTGAATAGACTCCATTGAAATAAATGCAATAATGAAGTTCAAACCACTGACATTCCTATTATTTTCTGCCAAGATAACTCATTCACTCAACCCACCATGATTTCTGAATTGCTGTCGTGCAAACAGTTCAATTTTATATTGTATGGATATGCAAAAATTTCTTAGAATTGTAAGGATTGTAATTTCTTAGAATTGTAATGATTGAAAGATTGATAGATTGATTCTATATAATCAACCAATTGGATTCTAAAGCTTAGCTCACCCACGTTGCTTGAACAAATTATTTGTCAGACTTTAAAATAAAATGCGACGCATTGCATCAAATAAAACATCGACGTTATATCGATATTTTCTGTGCATCGATTGATGTTAATAGCAACGTGGAAATAAAAAATTAATTATACCTACTGTTGTCCAGAGTATCTCAACCTATATAGGGTATCCCTGTAATATCTCTCGCAATCCTTTTGTCTTGACAAACTTCAGGATGCTAATCGGCGCCAGTAAGGATAGCTCCCTATTTATTACTTGATAAATACTCAAGTGTTTCTTTCTAAGATTAAATAACTCCGCACATGTTTCTAGTGTATTTTACTGTAAATGGTTCTCCATATCATGGAGTATACATAAAGGATGTTGATCCCTTTGTTGTTATTCTAGGGCTACTGGATAGTATGATGAGTAACTCAAATTTTTTCTCACTGTAATTACGGAATAAAACATTACCTGTTCCTTTTGTCGATTTTTCCTTTCCAAATCACTCTTCCTGCTACACTGAGATGTTTTCGATTTATGTTTTGCTAACATCCTCACAAGTTGGTCTACCTGTTTATTGCCGTGAAATCGCACATGACCTGGTATCCAGCCCTGCCTAGCTGATTCAGAATTGCATTCAAAATTAAGTCAACCTCATAGACGCTGAGTGTACGGATGGCAGTCAGACTAAACTAAGTGTAAAATTTTACACTAGTTACTAGTTAGTCTAGTTACAAGGCCTATTGATGAATTCTGAGTTACAATTTTCTCTCATTGACCTAAACATAACCTCCATGGTTCTGACGCTCCCAGTCAAGTGGAGCTTATTGCATTTCTGTAAATATTTTTATTAAGCTTTTAACTCCGATACATAGAATAAAAAGCATCGATGTTGAAAAATTTAAGAAAACATCAAATGCATCGATAGAATTACATCGATTGTTTTTAAATCTTCTATGTATATCGACCACTACTACTGTCGCAAAAGTGTCCCTATGTAAATACTTATTTTTATACACACATTATTTGCATGTTATGAGTGTTATTTTTTCCAGAGAGATTTAAGCGCAAGAAAAGTTTTTAATTTCTTGTTTTTAGATATAGAAACTAAGATTTAAAATCGGTGGCTTCATATAGTAGGTCAGAAACTATAGGAATCATTACTAAATCCACAAAAGTTTAATCGTGGTCATAAAATAAAATTGCACACAAAAAATACAGATTTAGAGTCACGCCTAAGCGCAGACTTTTTTTTTTAAATTTTACTTTTATTATGAACTCAAGCATGCATTATATATGAAAAGAGAAAATAAAATCGAGGTTGAGTATGCCTATCTTTTACCGTCTTTTTAACGCGTTATATCCTGATGTTTATATTGTAAATGCTATTCATTTATCAGTGCTTATGTATGAATGAGCGAGTCTATGTTTACTCTTTTAAACTATAGTCGGTAGCAGTTTATGTTAAGAAACAATTACTTGTTAATAATAATGCCCGTCATCAGCTTGAATTGCTTTTTTATCCTTTTTTTGTGTTACCGTCACTCAGAATATAAAAAATCTGTCCTTTTTTGATTTAATGCTTTCATGTTTATACACTTGTGTTTATACAGCAAAAGAAAGGTTATGTTAGTTTGCCTGTTTTAGAGTATTCTGACAGGCTTTAAAACAATTTAGTGGGTTCTGTAAATTACAGCCATAAAAAATTAATGTGGAATAAAAGTTTGTCACTTATCAATCTTGTTACAAAAAAAGATACGGCTAAATTTTAGTATTTCGGAATGACAATATTTTTTCTTAATCGGGTTTAATTATAATGATCGTTTGAACATTTCTGCTTTAAATATTTATGAGATGTTACAATGAAAAGGGTTTATATTTTTAAGTTATTAATTAAAATCTAAATTCACAGAAAAATTGAAAAATCAGAAACTGGCATTAATAAAGTTAATCGTTGACTTAAAAACTTTTAGAATTTAATTTACTAATAAACAATTATTTTACTGGACTTTAATAAAAATAAAAAATTGGGAAAATACTATTATTTTGTGCAATATGTTAATATGTTTGTTAATGATATTATTTTGTGAAATTTTATGCAATGGCTGGTATAAAACTACATTGGCAGGATACATTCTTGTCATTTACTACATGTTTAAATGTTCCTCAGAGAACATACATACATAATTGATCATTAGAACATTTCAGTCAAGATGACGACCTACCTTCTCACACCACCTATGTTGCGTGTGTTAATTTTATACATAAGAGGCGGGACTGTTTGGAAACTTTTTTATGGAAAATTTAATTTACATTTACATACATTATTTATATGTTGAGAAACAGCCACCGAAGAAATATTTTTTATATTTCGTTTAGTTGGAAATGTCTAACCTGGGGTTCGAACCGAAGCCTCACATCTAATAAGTCAACACAATCCCTACTAGACTACTGCGACTTCTCCTCAGGGAACGTTCGGCAGAATTTTAAATGGAGGCACAAATGGTGCATAAGTTTTGTCTTCTTTTTTGTGAACAGGACATAACGTACTGAGACTTCAATCCTTAAGAATACATTTTGCCAACAAGGTATTACTAAGAAGTTGCATTCATCTCAGCGTATCATCAGCTTCCGCTTTGAATAGAACAGGACCTGCTGCACTCTATTTAGTTCAGTCACCACAGTTCCTTCTTCCTCTTCAATTCTGTTTTTGGTTAAATGTCAAGACTTGATTTTGACTCCTACTCATTCTTATTTGCTCACACAGCCGCTTTTCAATTTCTTTCTTTTTCTGATGAAAAATAAGTTTTTCACTCTACTGCAGGACGTATCTTCGTATAGACTAAATTATCAACTGTCGCAATTGACATATTTTTAATTTTTCATTTAATTGATTTTTAATTTTTTCATTCAAATGTCCTTGAAAGTTCATTTTTAAACATCTTTTCTCTAACACCCGCAAAGAACACTCTTTGCTGAAGTCCAGGTTTGAATCACGTGGAAAAATGTTGTGTATAGTAATTTTCATTTACATATTTTACATACGATGACCATTTTAAATACATTATTATTCTTTTATATTTAATTCAAATCCACAAAATAACAGAACATAAAACAAACCAACTAAACATAAACATATGTACATACTCGTATGTATAAATGTATGTAAGCTTTAAATTTAAATCCATCATCTTTATACATTGTCAAATAAGGAATAGAATTGCTTTTGAATTGAACGCCATGACATTTGAAAAATCCAAATTTATTACGCCATCGCCTGACATAAAAAGCCAATTTCAAGCGTAGGTAAAGCGATTAATGACACACACTTGAAGATATCAAAATAAATGTCGTTTTTTTTTTTTTTTTGAAAACTCAAACACGCAGTGTATGGTGTGTGCTGTATGCTCCTTGTGACATTCCACTTAAGAATTCTACGCAGTAATTCAAGTGAATACATCCGCTACTCTATGACTTTCCTCTACGGTAGTCGGGTACCATAAGTACCACCAAATATATGCAAACAAATGTGTATATAGGAACACTTATGAGTTGTATTTCATATTTAGAAGACAGTTACATACTATTTATTTATGTATGTGAAATATAATTTTTTTGCAAAAGAACAGGTGGTGGATATATATTTTTTAAAATTTAATTTTGTTTGCGTACGCTTATTTGGCATAACTTCGTGAAATGTGCCACCTTATGAGCTGATACCCTTTCCCAATATTGGTGATCTATGCATGTGTACCGTGTATGTATAGTGTTGTAGTGTTGTTGGAATTTTTTTTAGAGAGAAGACAGAAGTATTGTTGGAATGAAATTTTTTATAGTAATCTGGTAGACAATATAATGACATTTATTTCTCAAATGCGATTTCTAGTACATGCCGGTCGCGATAACGAGTTACATGGTCGATACGATCAGTCTAATTTTTGTTTGGAATATTGGCTCCCAATACAACAAGTGTTGCTGGTTTGTCGTCGTAAACCAATAAATTAACCCTGTCATGCCCGATGTTGCCTATAGGCAACATTGTACATTTTTGTTCACAAATTCCGTAATTTTTAATTTTTTTTTAAAGATTTTTTTTGCAAACAAGCTTGGTTAAAAACGTGTAAAACCAGAATACGTAGGACTCTGAATTTAATATCACTTCATATTTAGGCCATGACTAACAAACACATGTCCTTAAAAAAAATTTAGCTCTGGCCCAAAAAATTCGGGCATGAAAGGGTTAACAAAAAGTAATTTATAGGAATAAATTGCGAAAAGAAAGTTTACAGGAGCACTTCTGGAATGTAAGTTTTTGTCAAATAGGTTTTATAATAAATCGATTGTTAAGTGCGTTTCATGGTAGATTACCCCGTCTTGTTGGAACCAAATGACGTTAATGTTCAGCTCATTAAATCATTCAGTCAACATGGCTC
This sequence comes from Sarcophaga carnaria, assembly GCA_958299815.1. Classification (NCBI taxonomy): domain Eukaryota; kingdom Metazoa; phylum Arthropoda; class Insecta; order Diptera; family Sarcophagidae; genus Sarcophaga; species Sarcophaga carnaria. The sequence continues at coordinate 68,655,015 of OY283153.1, read as the reverse complement.
AATACCGTTCGTTATTCACCGGCAGAGCAGCTTCACGCTCTCTTTGAAATAAATAAGAATCCGTCAGCTTGTAAATCGCAACAAATAGCCAATTTTATTGAATTTAATGGTGACTCGTTAACGTTTACGCTCTAAAAGCGACAATTTCGCAAAGAATTTATTACTAAACATAATTCTTTAATAAAAATGCCTATCTTCAGCTAGTTTCAAATAAAACCAATCAGTAAAAACGCGAATGTGAATGTGTGCGAGAATGTATGATTTGGGTCATTTATAATTTGATGAACTTTATTTACAGAAATTTGAATATCTTCACTAATAGTCAAATATTAATTGGGGAAATAGCATCCAGAAATCCGGTACCAACATCTTTGGAATATAAAAAGATGGACAACTATTACTCTAAGCACTGTAGAAAGAAGATATTCTGGGCGATTATAATTAGAGAAAAACCATGAGTATGTTGAAACTGAGTAAGATGACTTGAGTACACTGATTAACGTCTTTACAGGACACTCCGCCTTATATATACTCCTGGACTGAATAGAAGCAATATATAACAATTAACACCGAGAATGCTATAAAGATTTTGGAACAACACAACGAAACACTTTTTATGTCGTTGCCGAGCTTTCGTAAGCTAAAGATATCAATATTTGGGGAAAGAGAATTGGTGGACAGAAGATAAGGAAGTTTCCGTAATTTTAATAACTTTGATTTATATTTTCTTAATGTAAAATATGAACGTATGCATATATGTATTTCTCACTAAAAGAGCTTCATTAAAAGTATGAAGTAAATTTTGTTTCTGGAAGTTTAAAAGTGTTTTTTTTTATTATTGCTTTTAAAACACATTTTTCCATTCACATAGAGAGTAGAGTGTTTTCATTTTGAGCTCCTATCTTCGGCGATTTTAGAAAAATCGTATCCTCAAGAAGAAATCATATAAACTACAAGTGTGTATTATGTTTAACATTATATGAAAGGATAAGGATAAATGTGTAGTAACATTTAAATCCAATTAAACTTTGGAACATGAAAATAAATAAGAGGCAATTGCTAACATTAATACTGGTTGTCTCCGTTCGCCTTTTGCTTTCTTAATCAAACAGTTGCAAATTTTACACATACAGAATAAAGATATTTTTCTCAATTTGGTATTTTAGGAAAATATATTTACGTTTTTACCTTTTAAAAACTTTCAAAATAATTCTTTTATTAAAATTCTTTATTATTCGCACAATTATTCGCACTATTGCCATTGTTCACAACTTTATGTAAACTACATCAATTGCTTTATTTGTTATTCCTCTGATTACACCCCTTGCATAAACAATAACAATCACTAGGCAATTGTTCGTCTGATCTTTGTAATGAAGATTTTGCAAGCACGATTACTCTCTTCAAACACACCGTGTCTTCACACAAGACTGACTGAGCTTCACTAACTCAGTCGCCTGCTTTGCTTGCCTTTTCTATGGCAAAGTAAACGGTCTGACCAAGGCAAATTCATAGAAGGTAGCCTTATCTCTACAACAAATACAACAATGAAAAAACAATAGGCATTTTGTTTTTGTAAAAGTGCATTTGAAGTGTCAAAACAAGTAACCCTCAAACCTCCATAGGAAATTAATTAAAGCAATTAAAAAAAACTAAATAAATTTTATATATTGAAAATTCTTATAATTTTTATGTCATGCTAAATTACACAATAGAGCAGCACCTGTAAATAAAAAAAAAATATCAGCTGCAAACGTTATTTCTAATTTATTATTGTACCAATTAAAATTTTTACCTAATTTATATTTATTTCATGACTGAATTTTGAAATTGAATACTTATTTAAACTATTATCTCTTGAATTATATTGTGAATTATTTTGAATTAACTTTAGTAGAAAATTGAAATCAAAAGTTGTACTTAAAATTCACTTGCTTCCACAGCTCTCAACCAAACTGGCAGACTCAAAAAAGAAAATAAGAAATACATACTAACGCTTCTTTCTTTCTTTCTCTTTTCTTAATCCCAATTATAATTACGTTTGAGTAATTATAATAACATATTTTCAACAGAAGATTGCCCCAATTTGTTTTAACCCCTATATCCCAATCTTCTAAAAGAGAATTTGTTTTAAAAATAACACACAATTTATTTCAGTCATAGTTTATGCACCTAGTTGGAGACATGGAATTCTCTTTTTAGTAATTCATCACTTTCATCTAAATAACTATAAATATAGTAAATCTAGGTTGTAGTTTAAAAGATATATGTAAAAGATATATGTATATATGTATATGTTAAAGGCTTAAGTATTGTTAATCATCTTGCAAAAATTTTAATATTATTGACTTTAAAATAGTTGTCCTAAAGAATTTCCAGAGTGCGTTAAGGATACATGCGGTACATATGAGGGTTTATGACTAATATAAATACGAAATTGAATATCGAAACAAAATATGTACACAAAAAAAAAACATTTTTTTGACAGTCCAAATCTCCTCAGCTGTTGAGATCAGGCTACTTTCTATGAATTTGCCTTGGCTCTGATGAATGTTCTTGAAGGCGAATGTTCATGGCTTTGCCTTCTCGAAATCCCTATAAATGGAAACATCGTTTTTTGTAATGTTGTTCGTATATTATTGTTTACCAATTTTTTATGTTGGTGTTTGTTGTTATATTAATCAGTGCGATAATTTGTAAACAAGTTCATTGTTTCGTTTTTGTAGCTTTTGTTTATAATTTTAATGTTAAACGATGTAAAAGCAAAACACCAGTATCTGGATTTTCTCATTTTCGTAACAATATATTGTCCGTAAAGTTGAATAGAGATAGAAGTGTATGATCGGCGCATTTTGTAATGCCGAAAACTGTTACAACCACTTATACAGAAGCAGCAGCTTTCATTGTATGATAACGTCCTTTGCATAGATAGGAGTAATTGTAAGTACTGCTGGCTTTATTATTATTTTTTTGTGGAATTCGAAATATTTTGGGACCCTAAAATAATTTCGGAGTGATCCGATTTAACTCCACTAAATTGGGTTCTCGCAAACCGAAGCTATCAGAGTAAATATATTAAGTGCTATCTGTTGAAGTACTTAAGAATAAAAAAGTGTGAGTTGGTTTTTTTAATATAAAGAAAATTGTGTTGTAGTTGTATAGAATTTCCCAGAAAAGTCGTAGTAAGTAAATTGGTTAATTATGAACAGAGTAAAATAGAATATTTTGAGACGTTGTTCTACAAATCAGGGGTTATACTATACTCCTATGTATATATATACAGTCCTAAATGTCAATTTCCAGTGAGTCTATATATTCTCTTGGCCCCTTAGCGTCACTCTAAAAAAAAATTGAAACAGAGGCTACGCTGTCATCTTAAGTTGACATTTATGACAACAGCATGAGAGAGGAACCAGATCAGGCTAGTATATCCTGCCTCTGTTTAAAATTTTTGTAGAATAACGTCTCCAGATATTCGATTTTTCTCTATCTCAACAATCTCAGAAAATTTTTTTCTTTATTGCTTTTACTTCTAAAAGATTTACACATTTGTAATTATTTAAATTACTACTTCAGTGAGTATTTGATAACATACTATATACTATAGAAATTTTTACACCATAAAACTACCTTCTTTTTGATTCCCACTGTTTTCGGTATTCTAGTCATTTTTCAAATTCCTAAGTTAACACTTTTGTTGACCGACATGCGCTTAGTGGTCGTTTTACATTGTAAATACAAGTTGTGAGTTGCCAACGTCAAACACAGTTGCCTCCAATTTATAACAATTGAAAACAAATTTGTAAACAGTTTCTTCCAGTCACTTTACCTTCGTGTTGTAGTGTTAAACGTTTTATTTTCACATGTTCACTGTGTTTTTAGTCATGTGTGGCGTAAAACCAATTCTGTTAATATTTTCTCCATTTTTTGTCAGTATTTCATGTCATTGGAGAAACTCGTGCGATTCGTTTTGCTCTTCTGATTTCAAATTTAAAAATGGAGAAATAAGTTTTCACTTTAGTTTTTAGCTGCCATGGATTACCAGGTTTTATGTTTGTTAAAAATTAATATTTTTTTGAGGCAACACAATTTCTTTCCAATGTGGGAAGAGCAGTGATTTTAATCTGCTACTAAAAAGTAACAAACTTAAGAATGCCTTAAGAAAACATATTGTATATAAATAGTGTTCATCGAAATGTGTTTTGTTATGCTGTCATTGGCGTATGTATCGGGTGGGCCAACTATCATTTTAAATTTGAATCATTGGTTGTATCGAATCTGACAATACTTATGAATTATATTCTATCACAAAATGCAGTATATTAGAATGGCCAACAATACCCGGTATACTCAAGTTTATTACTAAAGTTCGTGAAACTGGTTTCATTGTTGATGCGTCAAAACGTTAGTGTGCTTCTACAGTGCACTGAAGCCGGCTATGAGTTGAATATATCATACACCAGTTTACGCTGAATTTTGCAAAAAGATTTCATTATGACGCCTTACAAAGTTCAATTGGTTCAAGACCTGTAGCCGCATGACAATCCACTTCGTTTTTGCTTCGCTATATGGGAAAAAAAATCATGTTTTCGAATGCAGCTCATTTTCTTATTGGTGGGTTCGTTAAAAATCAAACTTGCCGTATTTGAGACTCAGAAAAAACACACGCGGACTTACAGAAGCCAATACACCCATTATGAGTACCTGTTTGGTGCGGGTTGTGGAGCGTAGACATCATTGGCCAATATTTCTTTGAAAATGGGGACGGCGCAACATTACGGTCAACAGAGATACCTATTGCACCAAGATAACTTATTTCCTTGTACCCACTATTCATGGTATTGAACAATGTTTGGTTTCAAACGGGTGGTGCAACTTGCCACACCTCGCATGCCACAATCGATTTATTGCGTTAAATGATTGATGTACGTTTAATTAGGCAAATATTGAAATCAATTGGTCGCGAAGAAGCTGCGATTTGACACCATTGGACTATTTTTTGTGTGGCGCCGTTAAAGAAAAGTGTTATGCCGACAAACCAGGGACAATTGAGAATTTGAACATTAGTAATGACATTACTGAGATACGAACTCCATACACTCGAAAAAGTTTATGAAAATTGTTGCGATTGAAAGAGATACTGTGGTGCCAGCCATATGAATGAAATAATATTAGGTTTCTAACTGAAACAATTGTACTTGACAACAAAAAAAAAACTTGAAAACCTTTCAAACCATTTTTGTTTTATTGCATTTTATAAATTAAAACTTTTGAATGGCCCAGCCTTTATAAATGAAATTAAAATTTTGGAATACAATTTATGTTTACGTATCACGCTCTGGTTCGCTTCCAGCCCTTTGTCGATTCTCGGAACAATTTTTTTGAGGCAAAATTTGAATATCTTTCTTTCCATAAAAGATTTTAGTTTCACACCCAATGTGTGGTAAAAGTTAATCGCACAAATTTTAAAGATCCTAGTATAGTTACTTTTGCAGATGGGCAAAATGTTTCCTCTTTTAAATTCTGACTTGTTTTCTATGTCATCATCGAAGTCTCTTATTACGATTTGTACGGGCATTTTCAATAAAGTAGACTTAAAATTCACTTCTGGAATAATGTTATTAAGATTAGAATTAACTGTTGTCTTTGCCGACATTATTCCTTCTTCGTCCTATTCAAACATTTTCATGGCTTTTATCATGCAGTCAAACGTTCCGGAGATCTTTGCCAATCTGCGAATTGTCTTCATAATACGCGATATTTTAAGTTTTTTATCTTTCCATGAAATAGCTTTAAATAATTTCATCATACAAGGTAAAATAATCAGTAATCACTTGTGGCAGATAATCCTACAACGTGTACCAAGGCTTACAAAAACTTCTTAAAATTTCCGACACCTCCATCCTCAGCTGTACATTCAGGGCTGTAATATGCGATTATCGACTTTTGATGTAGTAGGCTGGAGCAGTTTTTTGCGACAAATTATTTCTTTTACAATATTTCTCAATTTCCTGGCATAATTAACTTATGACACAATTGTTGTCTCATTAAACGTGTTCAGTAGATTATTTTTCGAAGAGTTTTTATAACCGTCAGTATTTCGGAATTTCGTACTACACAAGCTTAATCTTAAAGTCTCCAGCATCATTTTTATTTACCTTTAGCTAAATTGAACTATAAAGTTACCTTCAACTTATTTTCGTTATTACAACTGACAGATAAAATAAAGTTAACTTTTTCAAAAATATGGCAGTGGCGGATCAATGCCGATAACACTGCTCAAATTAAACAAGTTTTATTTAAACGCAGTGGCAAACACGTGATTCTTTTTTTTTTTTTTTTGTTGTATTTGCTCACTTTGTTTATATTTGGAGTTGCCGGCAATATAGCAAGTTCAAACATAAACTTAACTTTAAAAGTTACCGACAGGATGATCCTGACTTTAGCTTAACGCTCACTTCTATCTTATTGGGTACTCATAATAATGAAAAACAAAGGCAAGTTGTAATAATGGCCCTAAGTGTTATAACATCAGAAGCATGATATAATTCACATTTTCTTTCACTTTCGTTTTTTTTCCATCGAAGAAAATTTTTTAAATAAAATTTCAGATGCTTAAAGAAGATTTTAGAATAAAGAATTATACGGCAGAATCAAACAACAGCCGTAATTTCCGTTAATAGTCGTAATGCAAATTAACTCGTACATTATTCTCATCTTAATGCACATTAATTTTGATGCTTCTGTCTATCTCGAAATAAATACCAACAAAAATGCAGAAACTGTCGTCTGTCACGGTAAAATCATAATAAGTAAGTTTTTAAAGCAAATCAGCGCTGTCGTATATTTACAGTATTAGGTCGCAATGTAACGTAAAAACGTATCTCCTAAAGCTAGGGCGATGAAGTAATTGCGAAGTGTGAATTAGTTTGGATTCTGGGTTAAGGAAATCTTGCCGGCCTATGTTATCCACCGGAATTCACTGACAATATAATCTGTCACAATATTATGCGGCATGGCGGCACATCAAATTTAAGTATGTGTGGGTAATATTTATTTAGCATAGCAATACATTAAAATTATAACGCTAAGGGCGCCCTGGTAGTCCAGTGGGTAGAGTGCTATTAGCGAGAGGGTTTTCATTTCGATTCCCACCGGAAACTCTGGTCTGTTACACTTTACTAAGCAAATGGTCGAAGTTATTCAGCTCGGAAATAACACGGTGCGACAGTAAAATACACCCAGGTAATGACATGCTTGTGAGTTTTGTAGAGTAGAACTCAAAAATATTTTTTTATATTTCTCGAACCCTCCAAACTTGTTTTATTTGGCAAAAACGGTATTTTTGATCTTTTCAAAAATTATTGATTACCCAAATATTTTTTAACCTATTTTCAAAATCCGAGGTTTTTTGAAAAGGGGAGAAATGAGCCTTTAAAATGGTATACGTACACTTATGGTTCAAACATACTTGTTATGAGTTTTGATCGGGTAATGTTGGAAAATGTGAATTTTTTCTAATTTTTTCAAGTTTAGATATTCTTTATTGCAAAATTGAATTAAAAAATATAAAATATTTCATAATTTTTAATTAAAGTTTGTGTCATGAACGGACAAACTTGAAAAAATATGAAAAAAATTCGTCAAGTTTACCTCATCAAACCGCATAGCATATTAAGTTAAATAATATATATATATATATGTATATCGTTTTGAAGGCCCATCCCTCTCTTTTCTAATAAGGTTTAAATTTTGGACATCAGTTCAGAAATGTTTGTGTAATCAAAAAATTTGTGTGTAAAGTTCAAAAAATTGGTTTTTGTCAAATAAAACAAGTTTGCAGGGTTCAAGAATTTAAAAAAAAAATAATTTTGAGTTCTGCTCAACAAAACTCACAACTTACACTATGTCATTAGCTAGGTGTATTTAATATTTTTATTTGGTCTCATTGTGTAATTAAACATAATTTGTAATTGTACTGTAATTTATAAATATATGTATAAAATATTTATACCTTCAAACTTCATTTTATAATTGTTGCGAAGAAGAAGAGAACGTGATATCTGTAATATCTGTATCTTACTAACATAATCACGAAAAGGTGAGTTTGATCCGTTAATTTAATGTGTGGTCTTGCAGCTTAACATTTTAGCTATTAGCTCTTTTGTAGCCTTTTAGCGATTTAACTTTTTTGTACTTTACGGTGTCTTCAAATAATGTTTCTAAATAAGAGCTCTGTTCACGTGCACGTATTTGCATCTCTACCGTGTAATGTATTCATTTCATCTATAGCCATTTGCTTTCATGTACACCGTAACAAAAATAATTTTTATGTCTGTTATTATTTTTAAAAGCCATATCTTAGAACACCAACTCCCGAAGTACAAGAGGCGAGACATATAATATACGACAATCAAATTTGTGTTAGAAATATTTGCTACGAAGGTGACCAGTCGGGTATACTTCGCCACGTTAGACAAAAGATGTGAACCATAATTAACTATCGTTGATTCATATCTTTACTTGTGTTAGTATGTTTGTTTCTTCTGATTGCAACAAATTCATAATCGGCTGAATTGTGCACAGAGAAAGCTTGTGTCCTCCATTTTCAAATAAAGGATACCAGTAAAAAACTTTATGTAACATTGATTTATCTATCGACATCGTTATTATTTTAGTGGTACCTTTTATTGTTGTTGCAGTTGTTGCTCACTATCTCTTTGGCCAGTCGATTTCGCTTATCCTTTAGCAAAAATATTTTTTCGTTGTTATTATATTGTTTTAGTTTTAGCGCTGCGTGGTATTTGTCTTTTTTATACGTACTATAAACCACAAAGAATATCGCTTTTATGGTTACTCTTGTAACTAAACGTGTACTTGTAATTCTCATACTGGTTTTACTGCTTGATACACCTGGTGCCGTCATTCATTCTGGTGAATTTGTAGAGATAAACAGACACTTGTAGTGAAATGCGAGTAGCTTCAAAAAAGGAATCGGCAGTTAATAGGTGAGGAAGCGCTAGTGTGCCTTTGACCGGATATACCTTATGCTTATAGCACATAAGAAGATCAAAATAAACTAAACGAAATGAGAACTTTTATATAGGTTTTTTTTTGCGGATCAATGAATTTATTTTAAGTTAAGAAGAAAATAAAAGAAATATTAAAATTAAGGTGGAATAAACTAAAGCCAATCATTTCAAATTTGTTTTATTTTGTTGGATTATTTTGTTGGATTTAACCGTAGATCTAACTTTGTATCAAAAATGATACATTTCAATTTTTGAGACCATATAACTTTAATTCAGAAAAAGTTAGATGTCTGATATTTTTGAATTCATTAGTATTATGATTGTTGTTATTTTAAACTAAATAAAAAAGAAAATTTTGAGTAGGACTTAAAAAATTCAAAAACTTCATAATTATATCTTATGTATCATTTTTGATACATACGACTGTCTTAGGGATTCTTTGGTGTTGTGTATGTAATTTTTTTAAGTTTTCAAAAGATTTTGTGAAGTCTTATCGCGAATAATACATTGTATACAATATTTGTGATATTTGATAAGAAATTGAAAGTTAAGTGTTGGATTAAAGTGAAAAAGTTGAATTTTCTCTTTTTGATATTGATTGCAGTAGTCGTAGTCTAGTATGTACTATGTTAGCTTATTGGACGTCAGACCAAGTTTGAAATCTCAGGTCAGACATTTCCAATTTACAAAGAAAGGTTGTAATGGCCGATTAAATATGTACATATATGTAATCTTCCTACAGAAAACAGAAGCTCCTCTTATGAACTGACGCAAGTATTGACAGCTGCAAACATGGAAATAGGATGTTAATCGAAAAAGATGGTACTACTTGGAATAGAGAACCGTATTATTAGTAGAAGAAAAAATATTACCAATTTTCACGCAGATTTGCTAGCAGCTGCTACATGAAATGTTGTAGATAACATATTTATCTTCCGTGACATACAAACATCAGAAAAAAGTGTTTCGTCCTATGTTATATTTCATAGACATTACAGATGATAGTATGTCGGTCAAATATGTACGTATTAGATAACAGAATTATTCGCTTTGATAACGTGCTACTCGAAAGTGACGATAAATTTACACCTATTACACCTCTTCGAAAACTGAGCTGCAAGTCTTTCAGCTTTTAATAGTCCCAATAATTTTGTCGCTATAGATTAGTAACTATTTGAATTTTATGGTTGTTATAAATTTCGTGGTCCACCGGAATCGAATTCGCAGTTTTAGATTCAAGTACATACTACGTGCGTAGCAACTACTTATAGCCGTATTTAGGAAAACTTGTATCCGGGATACCAGAGAGGAATGAAAGAGAGAATATTGTTATTGACATTATCGATGTTCTATTGCAACAGGAATCTTTTTACCTAACATGACGTCGACAACAAATGTTTCTAGCGAAATATAACAATGGTTTGTACCATCATGTTTCAGCTAGCCTTCGATTGGGTCGTTACTGATGGGAGTGACAATAAGCTGCCCCATCGAATCAATTGGAAATTTATAAATCGCCACACGCAAGGGTGCTAGATGTCAAATTGGTACCATTTAGAAAAAAAAAATAACACCAAGCTGACATGAAGTGTTTGATTTTTACGTAAAAATTCATACTGCAACTTACATAGTGTCAAATATTTTGGCATAAATTTCATAAAAGTGATAATAAAATGTAATATTATAAAAAACTATCGTTAATTCGACTCCTGATTTGGAGGGAAAAATTTCGACTCGCCTCCTAATCATGTTTTATTTTTCTGTTCACCCACACTCCCACAGATACTCTTCTGGATTTAGGACGGGCGAGCAAAACGTCGATGTATTGTTTGACTTGCTAATTGTGTTCCTATCTCTTGCTTCAAAGGCCTATGTTTTCAAATAAACGCATCTTTAACAGCAGAAGCTTTGTAATTTTAGAACTGTTTTAATTTAAACTTAACGTTCCCATTGACCAAATAATTGATTATTTATTAGCTAAAAAACATTAAATAAAACTAAAACATATTTTACATTATTAAATAATCCTTATTAAATAATACTTCATTTAAATTTAAAAAGAAAAAAATAATAATAGTAATCAGAATTGCTTATGTATTGTGAGTTCACAATTATTACTAGTAAACGAAAATATAAAATTTTTGAAAATATCAAGTTTTATATACAGTGGGCTGACATAGAGCCAATTTTTAAAGTTAATCGGTATACTCAGGGTTATTATTTGTTTTTTATATTTTTTTAGTTATCACATTCTTCTTAGTTTTTCTGGAAAAAGGCAAAGAAGAGTTTATATTTTGTCCACTTGAGTCGTTAGGGTGCTTGACATAATCATTATTTCTTTCACTTCAACGTTGTCTTTGAATGTTGAATGAAAAGTTCTTTAGTTCTTTTATATCCAGTGAAACAAACTTTTCGTTGGCTATTGTTTTATGTTATCCAATTATTTCCTGACGAGATTCTTGATTGATTCAAATTTACAAACATAATTTACATAATTGATCATTACAAGCCTTTAGTCAAGATAACGACCTCACACTACTTATGTTGTGTATGTTAATTTTCCACAACGTCAGATTTTTTGAAAAACTTTTCATAGCAATTTTATTTACCCTCAAAGTTTTCGCTAGAAATCTGCTGAGAGGAAGTCCCCAAAGAAATACTTAGTCATATTTCGTTTAGTTGGAAATGTCTAACCTGGGCTTCGTACCGAAGCCTAACGTCTAATAAGCCAACACACTACCTACTAGACTACAGTGACAACTACCAATTTATACAAAACCTAATAATCAAAATGTATACAAAATTCATGGTAATATTTTTTTATTCCTATCACAGTACAAGATAAAAACAAGCCTAGAAGTTTGCGTAGATTTTTTAATACACACTGGCGCCTTAAATAACAAATATTTAAATAATTGTAATAGTAATTACTGAAACACATTTTATGCCAAAAATAGGACAGATAAAGATGTGAAAATAACAGTGTAAGTATTTTAATGGATTTTTGTAGTTTTAGACAATAATGTTTCAAGAAATTCTTCGTATTTACGGCACTGTTGAAATATTGTATTGTAAGTTGTATATGTTTGTTACAAAGTACAAATCGTCGTGGAAAATCTAAAAGTACGTATCATCAAAAAAATCAAAATCGAGTTTTTCATTGATTATGATTCGAAAGTTTATTTTTATTTTATTTTTACTTTATTAACATATCTCGAACAATTTTTAGATTTTTGGGACCAAAAATAACGTTTTTATATCAATAATTCAAAATACGAAAAATATATAATAAATAAATATATATATATATATAATATATAAATATATATATATATAAATATATATGTATATAATAAATATCTATATATATATATATATATATATATATATAATAATAATATTATATAATAATAATAATATATACCTGTATATAAAAATACTTCATGTATAGAAACAATTGATGGAATATAAAATTAAAACAGGAATTCAGTTATGTGGAATAGAGATGAGCGATCCAGTGATATTTGAAGAACGTTGTTCTCAGTGAACGTGATTTGTTAATCACTGTTCTTTAAAGCAGTGATTGTGATCACAGTATTCCAAAAGAAAACAATAGTGATTATTATTAAGTCGTACGGAAGAGACAGCTAGATACATACTACGAATAGACTACTAAACAAAATCAATGTTATTATTTTTAATGTACTTTTTTTTATATGAATTTTGACAATTAAGTTTCACAGAAAGTTCATATATAAAAGACAAAAGTAAATAATCAGCATCATCTAATAGTAATTTTGCCTCGCTCAAAATAAAAATGAAATAAATTTGAGTATGTAACAATTTTGAAAGAACGACATTATTAGTAACTGTTATTTGGCAATTTCAATCACTGTTGTTACCAGTGAATTATCAATCACCGTGATTAAATCACAGTTTTGGAAATAACGCTCATCTCTAATGTGGAACTGCAGCATACTCCAACATTGGTAACGCTAATATTCATAAGGACTTTAATATTTCAAAGTTACAAAGGTATAGCATGAGACACTTTAAAAAACTTAGCAACTACGAAAATATTTTAGATAGAAAACTTTTAGATAACAGTTGTGAGGTGAGGCTGCTATGAAGACTCCACGTGCTAGATCTTCCTTCTATACTTTAAGCTAAAATCGTTTTATAAAATTGCGATATAAAACAAAAAGTTAAGGTACTTGCATTCTAATTGACTTTCAACAATATATTAGAAAGCTTGTAGACGTAAATAAATTATTATTTAGTAAAAAAAACAGTACATATATATCGTCGTCGAAAATCCAAAAGTACGTAACATCACTTTTCTAATTTTACAGGAAAAGAAAAAACGTTATAAAATAAAAAATACTTCATATATAGAATTGATGGAATATGGAATAAATTAAATTTAATAAGTATATTATAGTTAGGTTTTATCAACTAAAAATTTTTTATTAAGATTTGAGATTACGTTATTTTTAAATCCGTATCAAATAGTGTTCATTTACAATGTTAAATAATTTCATTGCAGAGGTTTGTTTATAAATATTCAGAATATTTTTTATATAAAGTTTAAAAAATGTCGATTAGTTATTTTACAAAGGAACCCCCAACACATTAACAGCTACAAATAAGTATATCATGCGAAAAACTTTACTATGTTCCCTTGTTTTATTCCGTCATATTTTTTTCTTATCAACTGCTCCAGTTTAATCCTTAGAAAAAACTCGTTTCTCTTGTCATGTCACTTATTTGTTGTATTATGTTTCACAAACAATATATTCTTTTTCATTGTTGTTGTTGTGTAAGTTTTACATCTTTTTGTCTGGAATCAACACAAAAATATTATTGTTCCCATTAGTTAATGTTTTACATGCAGCTCTCATAAATTTGGCGCAGTACAAATCTGAGTTAGTCAGCCAGCAAGATTTATTATTATCGTAAGGAATTAAAATGGTACCTAATCATGTAATGCATTGTATTAAAATTTGGAAAATAGGTTATGGGTAGGAGGACAGAGGGAGTAATGTTTGTTGACATTAGATTTGAATCGTGTTATATAATAAGCGACAGGAAAGAACTCTCCAGCTAAAGAACGAATTCTGTATGTAATGCAGTGTTACATATATTACATCCAAAAAAAAATTCATTTTTATCTTAGTGGCATTGCTATGTAAACAACAAATGAAATTGATCTTTTTTACATACATACATACATACATAATTGGTCTTTACAATCCTTCTGTCAGGATTACGACATAATTTCTCACACCACTTATGTTTTATACACGAGTGGTGTTATTTACTCTCAGAGTTTTTGCCAGAAATTTAGTTGGCCTCACGTCTAATACTGACTAGAGCACGGCGAGCTTATTTAACCTCCAATAAATAATATTGTTGCAGTGCTGGAGTACAAGTATAATATGTTATATGAATAAACCATACTCAGCAAGACCACATATATGTATACAATCTCGGCCAAACTAGCTAAGCAAAAAACGTATACATCAAATTGTTAATGAAATTGCTATTGCTATTAACCAAAACGTACCAGGCTTCTCTTATAATAAAATCATAATTAATAACAAAATAAAAGTCTAAAAAATTATATTTTTTTAAGCGACAAATCTAACTAAAAAATTTTGATGTTTAGTAGCAATAAACTGACTTCCTTCTTTTTGACTTATATCGTTAAGATTTTTGATAACGTCGACCTCAACATATGTATTAGAGATGAGCGATATTTTCAAAACTGTGATTTAACACGGTGATTGATAATAAACTGTTAACTACAGTGATTGAAATTGCCAAATAACAGTTACTAATAATGTCGTTCTTTCAAAATTGTTACATACTCAAATTTATTTCATTTTATTTTGAGCGAGGCAGAATTACTATTAGATAATTCTGATTATTTACTTTTGTCTTTTATACATGAACTTTCTGTGAAACTTAATTGTCAAACTTCATATAAAAAAAATTACATTAACAGTAATAACATTGATGCCACCACTTTGATTTTTTTAGTAGTCTTTTCGTAGTATGTATCTAGTTGTCTCTTTCTTACGACTTAATAAAATACGTTATTATCATTATTGTTTTCTTTTGGAATACTGTGATCACAATCACTGTTTTAAAGAACAGTGATTAACAAATCATGTTCACTGAGAACAACGTTCTTCAAAAATCACTGGATCGCTCATCTCTAATATGTATATATAGATTCCGTCACGATGAGAATGTATCCTCGGTTCACATTCTTGGAATTTGTGGTGCCAGGCGGTGAATTGTAATAGTTAACACCGGGCAGCAACCTGTAAATTGTGAAGGCAATAAGCCTGGAAGAGACATTACAGAAATAGCTATACAGTTAAACGGGAGTTTTTCCAGTTAGTTATAACCGAAACTGTGTGTGCAATACAATAAGTGTCCGACAAAAGAAAATTAAATAGTTGTTTAGTTCACCCCTACTTCGCTATAAACTGTAAATCTCAACTACAATTTCCTTAATTTTAAAATTAAAGAAATTAAATATATCTTTAGCCGTGAAGTATTGTATCCGCTACGCTAACGTTAGCTTAAGCTACTTTAATGGCACACTTTAATCCTCACATACCTAAATGATTATCATTAATCACGTCTAACGCTTTTAAAGGTAAAATAAGAGAAAAAATATTCTAACTCGAATGCAGACTTCTTAATGCCGGCTTATGCGAAACTTTTCCCAACAGTCCATTGTAGTACTTCTTATTAACTTCTTTCATTCTCAGAATTTGTTTTGCTTTGTTTAGGTTTAATGTTTGAAAGCAGGATTTTGTGATGGCTGAAGGTAGTAACGATGGCAATAGACGAAGTACGAGTCTAGTGTTGATAAATGTTTTTTCTGTTGTTATTATTATTATTGTGCATTCAAGAAGATTCTGCACATTCATTGTTTTAACTTACAGTTTTATTTTAACGATTCTTAAGTAATTTTATTGTTTGCTTACTTAATATTTTTCATAAATCTTTTAAAGTATGCCTACAATCACCGTCATATGTACGGCTAGTATTTTAAACCCACTTAATGTTTGATTTACTGCAAAAATTTATTTAAAAAGGATATTTTCCTAAATTTTTAACTTGCATTTATAAGCTATTCATTTAATTTCTCAAATCAGTCGGGTTGAGTCATTTAAAGAAACCAGTACATATAAATTGTTAAACACAAATTTATTGATTACCCAGATATTTTTGGACCGCTTTGATTAATTCAAATATTTTTGTATTTGAAATGGTTAGTTTAAGTTAGCAGACAACTTCACTCGGTGGCCCATATGGCCCTTTGTGTTACACAGGGTGTGGTAAGCCCCCTTGTCACGATTTTAATTTGAAATAATTTGTTATGAATTTTGTTTGGGTTTTTCTTTTTCCATGGAAACATGAAAATGATTCAAGCCATCTTTGATGAAATACGTTACTCTGCCCTTCACTGCCTTTTTAACATAACGCAGTATTCTGGTCAGTATATTATTATTACTCTAATGACGAAATATTGTCTACGATGTAGTTTTTAAGTACGTCACCACTGTACGATAGCCAAATGAAAATGTACCCAAAAATAACTCAAAAAATATGTAAGCAAAAGTGCCCATAATACAGTCTGTTCGACGTACATTGTCGGGAAAAACGCGATTTTATTATCTAGACGTTAATGATAGCGCTATGCGACAAGAAACAAAGAATAAAATACACCCTAGTAACTATATAGTCTAAGGGCCATTATTACAACTTGCCGTTAAACTTGAGTTTAGTTAAAGGTACCTTTAACTTATTTTCGTTATTACAACTTACAGATAAAATAAAGTTAACCGTTTTCAAAAATATGGCAGTGCCGCAGCAATGTTAATTAAACAAGCTTTTTTTTAACGCAGTGTAAATGACGGGCTTCTTTTTTTTTTGTTGTATATGCTCATTTTGTTTAAATATGAAGTTGCCATATTGAAAATAATATATAATATTGCAAGTTCAAACAGAAACTTAACTTTAAAAGTTACAGACAGGATGACCCTTCCTTTAGCTTAACGCTCACTTCTATCTATCAATTTATCTGCCCGTTAAAATCCTTGCTTTAGTTAACGGCAAGTTGTAATAATGGCCTTAAGTTGTATATTTAGTTGAGTTGAAATCAAAGCTACTTTTTATATTACTTTTTATATTTCTGTTTTATTTTACAAAAACTGTATTTTTGAAATTTTCACAAAAACCAAAGTTGGAGAGATAACCCTTTAAAACGGTTTATTAATATATTATTCTCATATATTATTCTAATTTAATATATTATTCTAACTTATATGTTGTTAGTTTTAATGGGGTAAACTTAGAAAATATGATTTTTATTTTTATTTTTCAAGTTTGACCATTCGAAATTGCAAAATTTATATAGGAAATATAAAATAAAGTGCATTTTCTTTTGAAGAGAATTACACTTCGTTTGATAAAATCGGACGAAAATTACCGTAGGTCTTATTTAAAGAGTATAATAGTGATGTCATATTCTTTATGTAAAATTTTTTTAAGCTGAACTTTCAGTAAAAAATTTTCAAAATTGTTGATTGTTTACCGGAAAATGAGCGATTTCATCTTTGAATGACTGCCAGAAGTTGCAGAAATCGGAAATTTAGCCGACTTCAGGTACTCGCTCAATCAATTGAATTCTGCGCAAGAAGTGGCAAAAATACAAGAATTAGACTGCGAATTGCTTCCTAATTTGCTCTATTCTCCGGACTCGGACCCATGCCATAAAGACAGCAACTCGTAACCTGATTCCTTGATTTTTATAATTTTTCAGCGAAATTACCTTTTTCCAATTTTCTCTTCAAAGCGCGTGAGAGTGTGTGATAGTATTGTTGCTAAACGACGCTGCTTGTTTTGAAAATTGATTGATCCTAAAATGTTTATAAAATTTCGATGTTAATATTTAATTCAGTTGAAATTATTTCTTGTTCCGCAAATAACACTATGCGACAAAATAAAAAAATTACTTTGATATTGTGCCGTCTACGACCCAGGGTTCCTGGACCAGAATGAGCTCTGCATTCTCGGTTGCTAGTCGGTGGAGCAGAGCGGCTGTTTTGGAGTGTTGTAAGTTAATTTGGATGACTCTCACCATTGGCCAGAGAATCAACCGTTGTCACATCAGCGTCCTCTTCGTCTGACAACGGAGAGGTTGGGCCCGCTTCAATGTCAATGCCGTCGAAGAATTCCCCAATCAGCTCAGAATTGGACTTCTTGCGTCTAAGGAGCGTCGAGAAGAGTGACTGCACACGCTTCTACATTCGATATGCTAGTCCAGTCAGAATTCTCGCCTTGGATCGAGGGCGGTTAGGAATCTGGTCGGGAGGGACGGCAGCAAGCCTTGCTCCTGGCCAGACTTCACCAATCCTGCTGATAGCCTCCTTATAGAGCTCCATAGAACGGAGGTCAGAGCAAGCTACCAACTTGATGTGCCCTTGTGTGCCAAGCGGGGTTTTGCCGAAGTAGATACTAGGGCCTTAGTTTTAGTGGTAGGGGCAGCTGCAATTTTGACAGGTGCCTGCCTGAAGAGGATGTTGCGCCCACCGGTTACAGTGGATGCTTTGCGCTCGCCTACTTGAGTTAGCGCAGGTTTGTGTTTCGAGTTGGGGTTCGAATACATTGTAAATGGGTCCCCACTCAAAGCCGCTATCTTTGCCCGCAATGTGTAGTTACCCAGTGGTCCCGTGGTTATCTATGCAAGCAGGGAGGCCACGCGAGGGTTGGCACCAGCCCTTATGGGGATAGGTGCTCAGAGCCAGACCGGGTACCAATCGGGAGTCTTCTCAACTGAACATACACCGCCAACTCAACGGCGGCGGACAAGAAATATACTTTGAGGCCTGCCAGGGTTTTAACGGGACAGGGGCGGCTGCAGCCCTAGCCTGGAGCCGTTCACACTGCGGGTTTCACACCGGTGCTACCGTGAATACACAACTAGGTCCAGAAAGCTACAGCCACCAGCTCAAGGCAATCAAATCAGAAACAGGGGGGGATGGGGAGGAGTGGTCAGAAGAAAAGAAAAGGGTCGTGCCAAAGGGAGAGGAGTCAACCAAAGTCACCCCGGCTGAGAGGGAGGTGTTTATTGACTCCTCAGTCTAGATCCGTAGTGTTTTGTTGAAGGGCAGGGCCACCTCTAGCAGGATGTGACGATGTCACGCACTAACGGTCTTGATGGGGTAGAGGCTGGAGGCTCCGAGGGAGCTATGATCGCATATCCCTATCCTGCGGAAACCGCTTGGGCTCTATGGGAGACTTAAGCTCAATGAAATTGGCTAATCTGTTGACAGTCTTGTTGTGTTTTTTTAAGTCACAAATTCTTAAATTTTAGACGGTCTTAATTTTAACAACAGTTTAAATTAAACTTTAGGCTGTTGAATTTAAGAATACATTAAAATTGTACTCTTTTGTTCCTTCAAAAATACAGCAAATATTTGTAATTTCTTATGCCTTGAAAAAATTAAGAGTAAAATTCTATATTCCGCATAGAAAGAATTGTGCGCGTAAAATAAATTGCTGCAGCAAAAACTTTAACAGGTTTTAAAGTAAAACTAAAATATTATAATTTTGAATTCTTTATTCTGTATTTACCAACTTTTTTTCTATTTCTTTCCTGAAACTAAATTTTTCCTTTGTAGTTAAACCAAGTGGGGTTGAATGGGCTACCGTCCCAATGAACGTAGATTACTGGGGTCCTAAAAGGTCCCATTGTAAAACCTATTTCGTCCTATATGATTGACATTCCTTTACCTCTGCGAGAGTTTTATTAAGATGCGAATTGTATGCAAATATCATTTGAAAAAAACACGGTCTGTTGAAAAATTTTGAGTTCTCAAAAATTCTTCTTTGTTTCCGGTGAAAGCAACAAGGACAAAAAAGAAAAACTTTTTTCGCTATCCTTAATTAGCCTGCATATAAATTTACAATTATAGTTTGATAAATCGATTGGCATATTAATGAATAATTGGTAAACGCATCTTTATCGCTTGCTTCAGTTTCAGCTATTTTACTCTGAATTCGCTCCGTTTTATCTTCCAATATTTTAACCAAGCGATAAGGCGTTATGCGAACCGTCTTGAGGAAAAGTTAGGCAGAGGGTCCAAAAAACTTAGTCGAAAACGGAGAATGCTAAGAACCAGTCCAAATTCGAGAAAAGTCATTGCATTGGCATGCGATCTCTGCCACCGTTACCATATACAATACGAAAAAAAGATAATCAATTCCAAAAATAAACAAAATAAATCTGTAGACCAGGAGATACAGCAAACTGTCAGTCACTCAAAACGCAATCAGCATCACATCATCGACTGCAACAGTTGATGAGATGAGTAAAGAAAATCTGAATGGATCATAGTTTCGCAACACAAGTAGCCAGCTTCAGCACTTCGTGGCCAATCTGAAGCTATAGGCGATCCACTGCGCCAAGGACACAGTCGAGTACTTTTCCAATGGCGCCTAAGGCACCTGGAGAAGGGATTAACTCCGAACGAAGCTAAAATAAAGGCCAAATAGCATAAGGCCCAAGTGGGCAGTAGTGTTCCACTCCGAAATCAAGAAAACGGAATATTCTGAAGGTTAAACGAAGACTCCAGTGAGATTAGTAGTAGTGTCATGCAGTCAATTTGACAGCCTCAAAGCAAACTGAATCAGGAGACGCAATTATTTTGTAAGGTCGCGAAGAGTTAAGTCCATGCGTTGAAATTTAAGATCATGAACTTTCGTCCAGATCACATTCTAGTTGACTAGTTCGAGCAGTTGAATTGCAGAAGATGGCCACATCAAACCTTTCGCAGTGGAAGGAAGAATATATGATGGCATGCTCAGGATATGAGCTACTTACTACACACAGAGTAGTCCTTTTCCCCCCAAGGAGTGTGGCACTAGCAACGGAGTACCAAATAAGAGGCGTATCCTGCAAATCAAAGATAAGATTAAAGGAAATTAAAGGAAAGAAAGTCCGAAAGTATGGATGCGCAGCAAATAATAACAATCGAAGTAGGAGTTCTGGTGGAATAAGATTTCTGTACATACATGTATATGCCGATCATAGAGGAGGGGGAGATAACTACAGTCAATAACAAAGTGTGTTTGTTATACTTAAGTTGTACTAACGGTGATATATTTGAACAAAATTCAAACTTTTTTATAATTAAATTAAGAAGCAGTCAAAATAGCTTCTTTGGGCAATGTGATGTTAATAAATGATGTGAGTATATTCTTTCTATGTTTTTTTGTTTTTAGGTTATTAGTTTTTAAAAACATTTATTTGAATATAATCTTAATGCCATAAACTCTTATACGCATTTGGTAAATAACCCGTTTATATTTGAAATTAATTGCACCTTCTCCCATTCAATGATATTAACTGAAGCAAGCTGAGCCAACTGAATGCAACTAATTTCCTCAAATGCATAGAACCCAATTTACAAGTTTTATTCATATTTTTGTCACAGATTGAGACTTTATTTGATAAAAAAAAGATAACAGGATCTTAATGTTCATCATCGCTGTTCTGTGGTAGATGAGGATTATTTGCTTATGTTATGTTCATTTGTTACTGGCCTTTTCTTTACTATTTCTAGTGGCTTTTACTGAAGTACTTGTGGTACTTCTAAGAGATATCCAAAAGAATGTTGATTGACTATGAAAGAGCCTTTGATAGACATGACAAATTGATGAATTTGAGAACTCCGTATTGATAAAACAGGAGTCAATGAATGTATTAAAAACCTTTATTATGGGAAATTTTCCATACTCCATTGAAAAGTTGCTAATTACATGTATGTGTATGAATCTAATAATAGAGAAGTTTTCCAGGTTTCATTTTTCGTCTCTTCTTTTTAACACTTTTTCTGATATAATCCTACAATAAACACATTGGAACAATTGAAGTGAGCATTGAAGTTAATAATTTATTAACCCTAAATTGGTATATATTCAATAAAAGGACGGATACTATGCTTGAGTTTATATTTTCTTGTTTTGATTTCATTTAAGAAAAAATTTTTATTTCTATCTTGAAGATTTTTTATAAATTTTTTCTGTTTTCTGGATCTCAAATGTTAATTAATTTCTAATAAAATTAATCAACACAGTTTTATATTCGAAAAGAAAGGACAAATGTATCCAAATGCTGAAGTTTATATAAAATAATTCATACCCACATATAAAAAATGGCAATGATTTTACAAAGGAGGCCAATTGTGTATGTTTTGTGGAGCTTGTGTTTTACAATTAATTCAAACAGTTTCCGTATTATTTAAGGAGTGTAAAATATCGACCGGAAAATAACTACGACTAGAAGACGGGTTTGAAATGCCTACAAAATATGGAGTGCCAACAAAAACAGTATGTGTTGTATGCCATTCCATGCCACTTAAACCACTTTTCACAGTCCTTGAAGATTTATTACCATTTTCGCACAACTGGTTCCTCAAAATTGTTCCTTCAATTGGATTGAAATCAGGGCTTTATGCATATATAATATCAACTTATTGGTTCTCTAAATACTTTGTCCAGTAGAGTCGTATGTCATTATCTTAAAAATCTATTTTTCACAGTAGTTTTCATTTCCTTTAATAATAATAAAATTCTTTATTATTCGCACAATTATGTGTGACACTGTTCACAACTTCATGTAAAGAACAACAATTGCTTTGTTTGTTATTAATCTTTGCACTCTTTTGCATGAATAATAACAGTTACTAGTCAATTCTTCAACAGATCTTTGTAACGGAGATCTTCAAACCACGATTACTCTTTTAAAACACACCACGTCTTCATGCAAGACTGACTGAACTTTAACTAACTCACTCGCTTGCTTTGACTTGCCTTTTATATTGCAGGTTAAACTGTCTGATGAATGCTCTTGAAATCTCCATAAATATAAACATATTATTTATAAATTAATTACAATAAATTAATAGTTCATTCTTTTAATTATAATAAATTAATAATTAATTCTTCGTATACGAGTATAAATTACTCATAAACTCATACTGAAATATGTACATGTAACGTATGAGTGATATTCAACACGTATACAATATAATTCAAATCATATTTCATTGCATACTTTTCAGTATAATTATGGCAGTACTGGCAGTATGGCCGCGTAATGTATCCCATATTGAATTCAATACCAAGTATACGTATGAGTGATATTAGATTCCATTAATTCGTTATATGACAAAATTAAACTCATATATTATTGCATACTTTTCAGAGTAATTATTCCAATACTTGTGGTCAGCGTTACCGTTGGAAATTTTGAAGAAGTCGCACAAAAAGGGGATTTTTGAAAAAAAAGTCGCACATAAAGGGTATTTTGGCAATAAAAAGGGGCAACATTTTTAATAGAAAAGAAAATGAACTAATATAGATAAAAAAAATAAATTTTTATTGGACTTTGTAATGTACATTAGCAAACATATAATAAGTTAATTTTTTAATAATAATGTTCCCAATTTTTATAATAGAAACAAATTTTTAGCCAAAAATTAATAAGCCTAAACAAAAATTCTAATTTTTTTAAAATTATTTGTTCTGTTTTATTTCTCGATTGAATTTCATTCAAATTTATGAACGTTAGGACATTTAAACTTCAAAAATAAAAAATGCATTTTTAAATTTATAAAAATTCCATTAAATAAAACTTTTTTTTGCTAACCCACTAAATAATAATACAAAACACAAAACAAAACTATTATTATAACTAAAAAACAGTTCATTAAAGATAAATAAAAAATTATACAAAATTGCGTATTTTGTAACAAATTAAAAAATATAACAAAAAATATAATATATATTTTAAAATAAAAAAAAAACAATTCAAAATTATACAAAATTACTAATTACATTTCAAATAATTAATATGATAAGACTTAGAGTACATAGTATTTGGAAAATTTTTGTATTAAACAAACTGAGATCATAAAGTTAAAAATAAATACATATTTTGTTACAACGGTTCATTTTAGAAGTAAATAGAAACACTTTGTAATAAGTTAAATATGATATATAGTTGTACATTTTATATTATGTTATTTATTTATATGTCATAATATATCACAATTTTATGAAAAAATATATCATAATGGCAGGCACATTTTTTATAACTTTATTGTGCAGGCATGGAAAATAAAAATTCTGAAATTTAGATTTTTTTCAAAACAAAACAACAAAAGTAATCAAATTACACAAACTAGATTATAGATTATTCAATAGACTAATCAATAGAATAGTTTATAAGTTATTTAATACATAAATAGTCGATCGAATAAACCATTGACTAATACAGTTGATTAATTCATGGTCTATTTAAAAAACTAGTTCAAATGCTATTTAAAAGACCACAGAAGTCAATAGACTGGTCAATATATTATATCATATACTAGTATAATATATTTACTACTCTATAGACTACTATACATATATGTGGACTGGTCTATTAAATAGCTTTTGAACTAGTTTTTTAAATAGTCTATGAACTAGTTTTTCTACTAGTTTTTGAACTGGTGTATTAAATAACCTATAAGTCCACTCCATATTGACTAACAATCTACTCTATATTGCTCAACAACAATTGAACAAGTCTATAAACTAGTCTGTGTAATTTATTCGTAGTTCTATGAAATACTTAGAAATTAGGATGCAGCGATATTTCTCAATGTCAAAAAGGACTATATTACTTAATTTTCCATGATTGTTTTGGTTTATATATTTTACAAAATGAGTTTTAATATATATTTCATAGTTATATTAGTATATTTACATTCGATTAAATTATATTTTTGATAAATTACTTCTGTACTTTTTTATAAGTTCATCGTCAGGCACCCAATTTTCCAGGTCCATGTGCCCATGCTTAACCTATTCGATAACTTATTTTTCATTAATGTTAGTTACGAAAAGATTTTTTCTGCCGACGCACTACTATGTGGCAGAGTAAATACGTAAGTAACAAATTCATATAAATTAGGATACAAATAATTATTAAGCCTTTTTTTTAAATTATCAATTTTATGCCAAAATTCTTCTGGATTTGTAATTTTAAAGATATTTTCATATAATTTATCACCAATTTTGGTTTCTAATATTTTTAATTCTTGTATAAATATATCAGGTTTACTTTTTCTAAAAAAGGGGAAAAAGGGTCAAAAATCTTGAAAAGTGTCAGATTTAGTTCATTTTAGTAAGGGGGCACAAAAAGTGGCGCGGTCGCTGAAAAAGTGTCAAATTGCGACTTTAGTCGCTCAACGGTAACGCTGCTTGTGGTATGGGTGCATATGAGGAATATATTTTACATAGAATTAAGTATTAAGTATAAAAGAAATAAAAAAATACAAAATTTTTTTGTGTAATTTTTATTGTTTACATTTATTCTTGTAGAATTTGTTGTTGTATTTTTATTTACTTGTTCACATTTATTTATGCTGGTGATTATTGTTATATTACGCAGTGTGATAATTTGTAAACAATTTCATTGTTTTGTTTTTGTAGCTTTTGTTTATAATTTTAATTTTAAACGATATAATAGCAAAACATCAGTATCTTAATTATTAATTTTCGTAACTATATTTTATAAAAAATTTAATTTTTGAACTAAATCATCAATAAAACAAGAAATCCATTATATTTCTATTGCGGTTCTATTGGTACGCTTACTAATTTACAAACCTTTTGTAAGGATTACAACCAGACTGCTATGTGTGTTAAGTGTGTTAAGTTAAGTGTGTACATTAACAAATTGTTCTCTTAATTTTTACGTAAAGTTAAACAGTTTGGTAACAATTCAAGTTATACAAGCTGTGTTAAACAAAGGGTCGCTTTCATAAGATCAGCAAGCAATCGACTGCCTTGGATGCTCCTGGACACTCACATGGACAACTTCGATGTTTTTGACAGATCGTGTTGATCGTTCTTTGACAGCAAAGTTAGACTCGAATTTGTCTACCACATTGAGAATAATCCTCTTGGTAGGGCGATTATGAAGGCCGTAAAATAGATGAAGCACGCTGTACGTTGCTTGATAAAAAAAAACGCACATATTGTTGAATGCTACATTCATCCACATTTATTTGGCAATGCACGCTGAATAAACTAATTTGCGGACGTAACTTCAACAAATCGATGTAGCATAACAGGTTTATTTCTTTTATAGTTAATGAAAAAAATAAACAAATAATACTTACTGGTTACACTTACTTTACTCCACTGGTTACAAGCAGTGTCCAAATTTTTAAGCATTGAAAGATAAGTACAGTGCGGAAAATATTTGCAGAACCCGAAGATATAGCATTGAGACTTCTGTCAGAACAATGGACAAGAATTTTATTCGCAAATTCAAATTGAAAACGAATGCAGGACAACGAGTCATACATTGATGTAAAAAATAATAAGGACACTTTGAAGCTCTTCTTTTGAAAAATTTCCATTGCCATCTTACCTAAGTATTAGCAATTTGATAATGAGGTCGGGGAGTGTCCACTGCCTTATTTAAAATCTATAGTTGAGTGCATCATCATGAAAAACTTAACTGATAGTATTTTTATACGATTTCCTATACATACCTGTCAAAATAACATCAAGGTTGATGGCATTGAATGCTTTTTTAATGATTTTGAAGTAAAAGTTATGTAGAAAGGAGACTTGATTATTTACAATTTCCAATCATCCGTCAAAGGTTTTTGCTTTTGGGAAATTGTTAAACGATTTGATGGGGTCGAGAGGTTTGATAGAAATGAATTTAGCAATCACTAAACTGCCAATCGAATGAACAATAATTCTGCTTAGCTTATTCGATCCATCAGCATATTTTTTTACCATATTACACATTCTCTTTATATTATCATTTTTCTTTTTTAAAAAGCCTTAGTACAGGGCACGAAATTACTCATTTAAAACAAAATTAAATATCGGGAAAGGGGGCTTATAGTTGTGTACTTTGTTGATATTTTCTTTATTTGATTCTCATTTTCAATTCAGAATCTTTTAGACTTATTTCTTTTAAATTTAAAAAAGGAGCCTCATGCTTATCGTCATACATCTAAGCAATGCTTGTTGTGCGCTCATCGCTAAATACTTTCTATATATAAGAATTTTGTGTCTTGTACAATCTTTTTCAACATCTTCCATCGAGAAGAGTTATATCTGATATGAATAAATCCAAAATATTAGGGTCGTAAGCTTACGAATGCTGGGCAATGACATAAAAAACATTCTACCATTTTCTACCACGTCAATACGATTCAGGGGTGCATGTAAGACGCAGTGTACCGTAAGTACGTTAATTAGTGCTACCATTTCACTCTTATTCAGTTTTAAAATACTCTAGGTTTTCCCCTCCTATTGTGATATTGTTCCAAAATAATCGATGAGACGTTTCCGCCCACTTTTCCAGCTTCACACAGTGAAATGCATTGGGCTATCCAAGCTTATTGTATGCAACACTCTGGCTCATTCAATTTCTCAATTCCGATCAGTTTTTAATGATTACTTGCCTATATGCAACGTAGCGCTCCATACTTTAAATAATGTTTGACCGCCTTTTTACATTCCAGAACGATGCTTGATCCAGTATCTTACTTACTTACCTAATTCGTCATTACAGCCTTCAGTCAAAGTTAAAAATTACCTTTAATTAAAATTTTGTTTTATTTAATTGACATTGAAATTTAAAACTACAATTATGCGTAAAATACTACGTAAATTTAAACATTAATAACGTACTTTGTTTCTTTCAATAACCGGCTGATAAAAGATATCCTCCTTACAATAAAGCCAATCTAGAGCTCTGTATAACAGTAAAATAAATTTCATTCCATAAGTTCAACCAGAAATTCGATTCATTCCAATTTCTCATTGTTCGATAGTATATACTGCAGCCAATATTGACATATATTTGCTTAAATATCCACAAGGAAGATAATCTAGGTGTGTTTGAGGAAACATATTCCCGACAATTTATAACTTGGCTTTTTATCCTTTAGAAAAAGGAAAACAGATAATAACCTCTTAAAGAAGAAGAATGGAGAAAATTATTTTGTAGTGGACGAGAGCAAAGATAAGGCTGTCAATGTAAAAATGTCATGAAAGTCAAAGATTTCAATTTAACTAGATTAACCCAAGATTTTCTTTCATTTTCTTTCATTTTTTTTTCTGTTTTTTTTTAATAATTTTATAGTCTATTTATTTTGTTGGTATTGTTACGAAAATGGAAATGGTGTTATCGTTGAACATTAAAATAATAAACAAAAGCTACAAAAACAAAAGCAATGGACTTGTTTACATGATCAACGAATAAACAAAAATATAGCAACAACAACAGTAAAAAAAGGGATAAACAAGTAAACAACACTGCAAGGACAAACGTAAACAAAATACACAAACAACAATAACGTAAACAACATTTTTACATTTATAAAGATTTCGCGAAGACAAAGTCATACACCTTCAAGAGCATTCATCAGACTGTTTATAAAACTGATATAAAAGGCAAGTAAAGCAGGCAACGGGATCAGCTTTGCCGATTTTGATTATTTCTAACCAAAATTGAATATTTTTTGTTTAATGTGTAGATGTGTAGATTTTTCCGGTTTTTGCTATTAATTTTTCTTGTAAAACGAACTTTTGTTTTGTTTGTTAAAATGTAAGATTAAAATTTTATTTTGTTATTTTTTGCTTCTTTTCTTACTCTGTTATATTAATTATAATTTAAATTTGAAAAAAATAAAATAAAAAAAACTGTGGATTTAATTTTGGGTATATTTTTTCTTGAAAGTCGCCGTAGTATGGTAGTATGGCCTGGGGTCGAGCACCAGGCTAGACATCAAAAACAAAAATACAAAAAGTATTTCTTCGGCGACTTCCTCTCAGCAGATTTTTGGCAAAAACTCTGAGAGTAAATAAAATTGCCATGAATAGTTTCTCAAAAATCTGTCGTTTGGAGTCGACTTTAAAATTAAAAAAAAAAAAAATTAACACATAAAATTAACACACACAACATAAGTGGTGTGAGAAACTAAGTAAGTATATTTTTTCTTATTTGGTGATTTTTTTCACAAATATTGGTTACAATATTTTTTTTTGTGGCAACACTGAACGGGATCAATAAAAATTTAGTCAGTCTTGTGTGAAGACGCGTTGCGTGTGAAGAGAATAATCGTGGTTTGAAAATCTCCGTTGTAAAGATCTAACGAACAATTGTTAGTGTGTACGCGGAAGAGTGTAAAGAAGAATAACAAATAAAGCAAATTGTTGTTGTTTAAATCAAGTTGCGAACAGTGGCACACGGAATTGTGCGAACAATAAACAATTTATCTAAAACTAAACACAAATTTATTTTTATTTTATTTACAATATACAAACTCATATTCTAAACGTTTTTAAAGGGGTAAAAAGGAAACAGTATGTTTTTATTCCATTTTTACAGTGTTCAAATAAATTGTGTAGATCTTAAATAAAGACTCTCTAAACGTATTCTTAGAAATGAACTTCGATACGAATAATTGAAATAAGGTTCAAGGGCACACATACATTTTAACCACCTCAGGTACGGTAATGAATTATGGTGCATGCCGCTTGAATAGCACATACTCTGGTTGCTAAATAGAATCACCATATTTCTCAAAAACTAATTATATTTTCTTTCATAGTTTTATCTTTTCGTTGAGGAAAGAAAATATTCAATAGAAAAGTCTCATTGCACAAAAAATTTCCGACACTTGAATTCGAATATCAGCAAAACTTGAGCAATTTCAGATGTTGAAATGGGCAAAATCAAAGCCTTCAAGAATATATCAAATGTCGGAAGGTAATACGGTAATGCGATAAGGTAATACAAAATATGACGATAATTGCTACGACTTAATTCTAAATGCTCCAAGTGGCTTTCCTGACCCTCAGAAATCCCTTTACAATAATTAATTAATTATCAACAAGACAATGCAATTATTCACACTGCCCAGTGTATATAAAGTTATATCTAGAAAACTTTATGAGGATGAGGAAATTATTTCAGAGATTATTCCACCGAAGCCATTAAAAAACAAAAAATATTGTCGCACACTACCCCTCTTTCCTGTGTTGGTCTCCACAAAAAAAGGAAATATTCATGCTCGTCACTATTCTTTAAAAAAGATTTCACTACAGAACCTTTATAAGATTCAGGAATTATGAAGTTTGTTATACTATACATTCCGGAAATACAACTAGAGGAGCATTTATTATGAGCAAAATATCAAACATTACAAACTAGAAAAGCAAAGTACTGAAGAATTCCGAGCAACTACTAACTAATTAAGTCAGTTAAAAATTTTATAATTAAATATAATTTCAGCTTCAGCATGGTCGGAGACTTAAATGCTAAGAATGGTTACAGAACCAAAAATGATTGACGAAATTAAGCAAATCTAGTTCTGTGTGGGAATGCACCTCAGACCATCCTGATAAAAAAAAAACGTTTTTTTATACCCCTCTTATTTAAAAGAAGATTGAGAAAGATATGGCAACGCGCTAGATTTTCAGCAGACAAAACAAGTCTTATTAGAACAATAACTATTTACAAGTATTGAATAATGAAGAAACATCAGCCTATATATTGTTTAAATTAATGAAAAACTTATAGAGCTCCAGAACCGTATCTCCCATGCATATGGCAAACTGAAATTAAGCCCGAACATATAGCCAAAAGGATTAATGGGCTTTCAGCTATCTTGTAGATGTGTTTGCTCTTGATGTACATAGCATACTCCTACTAACTAAATAGCTATCAGGGTTAAGATAAGTAAAAATTAAATATATGCAGATTGACGTCATCCAATTATCTGAACAGTTTGCTTAATATTCTATTTATAAATTTTTTTTCGTTTACATCCTAGGAACGGTGTTTCAGAAAAATTTATTGTTGTTAATGCATACGTAAAAGCTGTGGTGCATATAAGTTGGTAAATTGAATGCAATGAAGAGTAACAGTTATGATCCACCAACCTGTCAACAAGCTGTATATCGAAATCTATTAACTATAATAATAAAAATAAAAGTAAAAATATTATATTTTTCACTATAAACAAGCATGAATTTTTTTGTATCAAAGTTTTGCAATTTCGCAATGTTAGTGTGCATAAATAAATTTATTTACAAACATATGCACTTACAGGCATACATACTTACACGTATACTTACATATATAAATATTCACTTACGTATGTATATGGTTTATAAAATAGCTGTGTATAAGCCAAGCATGTTGTGACATGGCAAACTACAATCATTAAACAATAGAGGCAAAAACAATTCAGGCTAGAATATTTCTGCAAGTTGAAAGATTTCCAAAGATCGCTAACACGGTGCGACAGTCTAATACACCCAGCTAATGACATACTTAGTGTAGGTTGTGAGTTTTGTTGAGTAGAACTCAAAAATATTTTTTTTTTATATTTCTCGCACCCTCCATACTTTTCTAATTTGACAAAAACTGTATTTTTAATCTTTTTACGCATTGTTTACTCAAATATTTTTTAACCTATTTTCTAAACACAATATTTTTTGGAAAGGGGACAGATGAGCCTTTAAAATGGCATACAGAAACATATGATTCAAATTATATGTTATGAGTTTTGATCGGGTAAACTTGGAAAAAAATATACTTTTTCTTATTTTTTTAAATTTAGCTATTAATAGTAGCAAACTTTTATTAAAAAATATAAAATAAGTGGCGAAATACTTAAAGTGCATTTTCTTGTGAAGAGATTGACACTGCGTTTGATAAAACCGGAGAAAAATTATCGTACTTATTATTTAAATAGTATAACAGTCGTGTTATATTTTTACATATGTCACCTTATCAAATGATCTTTCAGTTCAAAAATGTTAAATTTTTTTGATGGATCTTCATTATTTACGACAAAATATATCAATTTCACGTTTAGGCAACTACCAAACGTAAACAAACATGAAATTGACACATTTTCCAATAAACAATCAAGATCCAAATTTCTGAAAATTTTTTAACTGAAAGGTCTTTTGAAAAAATATATATGTATGTATATGAAATACATAACACTACTGTTCTGCTCTTTAAATAATAACTACGGTAATTATTGTTTATCAAACAAAAAGTCAATCTTTTCTAACATAATGCACCATAAGAATTTCCCCACTTACAGAAATTTCAAAAATTTTTTAACGAAGACCGTCTTAAAATCGAGGAAAGTTTATAAAGTTATTAAGATTTTCAACGAAAACGGATTGGTTAAAAAATTTCTGAAATTTGTTAACTGTATGTATACTTTTGTGGCTGAGTGTATTTCATATTTTTTAATTAAAGTTTGCTACTATGAATGGAAAACCTTGAAAAAATATGAAAAAAATTCGCAATTGCCAAGTTTACCTCATCAAACCTCATAGAATATTAAGTCAAATAATACATACATTTGTATAAGTATATCGTTTTAAAGGCCCATCCATCTACTTTCTCATAAAGTTTAAATTTTGGACATCGGTTCAGAAATATTTGTGTAATCAATAAATTTGTGCATAAAGTCCAATAAACCGATTATGTCCAAAAAATCAAGTTTGGAGGGTTCAAGAAATATAAAAAAAAATTTTTTGAGTTCTACTCAACAAAACTCACAACTTACAATATGTCATAAGCTGGCTGTATTTAATTTTTTATTTTGTCGCATAGTGTAATTAAAGAAAAGAAAAATATAAAATACCAATTACTCAAATATTTTAAATTATTTTCATACCAATTGACGATTGCTTGGAATTGTTCGTCTAATAGAAATAGGGGCTTGAAATAGATCAGAGGTAAAATATAATAGGTATTCATATATCAAAAAAACTTTAACAATTTACTTTTAAAAATTTGAAAAAATATTAGGAAAAAAGCGAACAACTTAAGGTCAATAAATAAGAATAAAGAAGACAAAATAAATATGTTTGTTTAATTTTACGTTACTAATTTGACGTCATTCTTAATAAATATTTCTCATTACCGCCAATAAAACTTTTTTAAGTTTGGGATCGCATAACGTATACCGCCATAAAAAGTTATTTTCCTTTATGTAACATTACGTAGGTAACATTAATAACATAACTTGTCACTACAACCCTTCAGTATGGATTACGACTTAACTTTTCACACCAATAATGTTGTGTATGTTAATTAAGTAAATCGACTCCTAACGACAGCTTTTTGAGGAACTTTTTCATTGCAATTTCATTTAATATCAGAGTTTTTGCTAGAAATCAGCTAAGAAGACGTCACCGAAGAAATAGTTTTTCATATTTCGTCTTGTTATGGATGCCTGTCCTGGGGTTTGAACCGTGACCTGGCGTCTAATAAGCCAACACACCACTAGTATTCTACGGCGACTTCATATATAAAAACTATACTAAACCAATTTAAGTATGAGGTCGTCTAGCGTTTAAATTAAAATATAGGGTCTATCAACAGAGACTTCCTTATTTGTTTTATTTAGCCAAATCACCATGGGCGGATATAGCATTCAACATTCTAGGCAGATAACAAAATTGTTTTATCGAAATGGACATTTTATTCAGACGACGAACCTAGCGCTTTTCTTCGAAAAATCATCTTCAGTTACAACACCAATTTCTGAATGAATGGTCAATTCAACATACGAAATTGGCGAGTTTGTCATGAGATCTAAAAGCGTTTAATGTATCCCATAAAAGTCACTGGTCATCGGTCCTTATATCTATGGGGACGGTGTTGGGCATTCCGTCACTCTGAACGGCGAGCACTATAGATAGATCAATACCAACTTCATTCATAATGAATTGGATGATCTAGACACCAACGACATGGGGCACACAGCGTAGTCACCTCACACGGTGTTGTTATGAACTGCCAACCGAAATCGCGAGATTTTATTTCAGTAAACTTTTACTTGTGGGGATTTCTAAGTAGCAAGTATGTGCGAAACATAAACCATAGCCTCCCTCAAAGCTAACATAACCCATGCTCTCCTTCAAATTCTAACTGATTTATGCTCCAGAGCCGTAGAAAATTTACTATTTTTGATTCGCTCCACCCAGAGAAGTTGTGACAGATTTGAAAGATATTATATTCCACACATAATACCATAAATTGGTCTTTCGACGAATAAATATAATATGAAAAAGAACTTTTATAAAATTAGAGGCAAATTGTTGACTTGTGAGAACAAATTTCAATTAAAATCTATTTCTGAAAAGAATAGAACAACTGTGTTGATTGTAAACTTTCAATAACGTTCTTTAACCATCAGAATAAATAACAGTTTCTCTGAAATACAAATTTGCGGTTTTCATTCCAGATATCAACGCCCACACTGACAAGGATGCAAATAAAATCTCGTGCTTACTTTAATAGAACGGTGCAACACCGCGTAAAGTACTTTACGTTGCAAGGCAATATTTCTTCTAACTAAAAAGCTGCATGAAAATGTTGCCAAAAAGAACAGAATACCTTTTACCACAAACGCAACATCTTAACGCAGAGTGGTTGAGTGAATGACAGGCTGTGAATAGTAAGGCAAAGACAGGTGGTAAAGGATGAAAAATGTAGTGTAGAAATTTTCAGCAACAGGTGTTTCAAAACAACATCAAATACTTCCACATAGGAAAAACAGAAAACAACGACGGATTCATTAAATAAACGATTTAAATTTTTAAAGTTGTTTTTGTTATGCAGCAGCAAATTTAGCTTGAATATCCGCATGCACAAGAATAGTATGTAACAAATATTGTTAGAAAACTTTGGTGACATAACGATATTAAAATTTGTATACGTGCCAACACTTGGATATTGTTCTACACTGCAAAAAAACGTAGCTGAATAGGTAGCGAGTATGAAATACATACAAAAACACAGTCATTTTGTATGCATTTATGCACAAAGAAATCTATTTGAAATTACTTTCGCATGCATATTGTTCCGCACTTCGGGAGGCCATGGAGATATAACCATCATATTTGAAATATTTAGAATTAGCGACAGCCTATACGATTTCTGTAACAATTTGGTAAGGTAGGGCGTGACACTGTGATTTTATAGAATTAATGTTACCACAAATTCTATTATGACCCCAATTCAATTTCTTATCATTTTTAATGAGGTTTCCTAAATTAAAATTGCCACTGTTTGACAGTAAGCGGAAGTGCTCAATATTTTGAGTACCTATAGGCATTCATTGCAACATACGTATGTAGACTGATAACAACGAATTATTCAGTTGGCCAATTCATACGACTTTGTATCGTGTATGTTGTATTGAATACACTTTTTGTTTGTGAACGCTCAATGCTGTGCTGTATTGTATATTTTGTATTCCAAACGTCAAAAAATCGATAAGAAGAAGAAGACCAGTATTCAGAATTTGATTTTCAAGCAACAAAATGAAAAATATTACGGAAAAAAGTAAATTAATTAGTCATCTGTGCGAACAATATATTTCTGAAATGTTAATTGTTGCCTCAAGTTACATAAAAATATTTTGTATTTGATTCTTCTCCTTGATAATTGGCGTTCACATAAACCGATAGCAGGAAAGCAATACAACTTTTAAAAACATATGAAAACAATTTGTTTAAGTATATCGGATTTTTATGTGAAAATTATTAACAACAATCATACACTGTTGTATATTCGTCCAACAATACACTCAATACAACGAAATTTTGTGAAAACGAAACTTTTGTGAATTGCCTAAGTGTATTATTATTATTATTTTTAGTACTGTTTACGTATCAATATGCTGTAAATGGTACGAAACATATCTGTCGCAAAATTTTAACGGTTATTGCTTCTAATATGTTCTAATATTTGGTTAGGTATTCCTTCTACCACAATCTTAGATGAGTAATTCGAATTGTGTAGTTAAATTTATAGCACTCATTTTAAAAATTTCTTTTGAATTATTTAAATCACAAAATTTGTCACAGCGTTACAATCTCCACCAACATAAGTTTTTAGCTCCTCACAGCATCACTAAATTGTCTTTATTATACTCTTTCTTTTCATAACTTCGAATAGGTTTTTTCTTTTTGCAAAACATTGACTGGTTTTAATTAAGAATTTCTTCCGAAAGGATTTTCATTTTCGCTTCCTGGGGAAAACATATTCTTGATTTACCTTTCTGTCAGAAATTTAACTGATGCTCTTGGTCTAATATTTTAAGCTTCAAAGCTTTTTAATCAACTCTTTCACGTCAATACGAATTTTTTCGTTATTTGCACTCACTTTGATGCTGATTTTTATGTTTCGTGAGAGAGAATAACTATTAATAACGTCCAATTCTTAGATTTTGGGAAATTAATCCAAACAACAATAAATCCTTATGTCAGAGTGAGGTTTGGCTTGGAATAATATCAGAAAAAGATATATTCACTAACAAATGAAATTTGAATAAGTTTAAAGAAATTAACTTTTCAACAGATCCAATTTGCATGGAGTGCTCTAGCAATTGGGGCAACAATGTGTGTTTCAATTATGTGTGCTCTGTGTCTCGATCTGAATTCTATCGAAATTTTGGTGACGATGTTTATTGGTTTTAGACAAAAGCGCGTTAAATTGTAGAACTACATTCAAATTTAAATAAGGGCAAATATAATAATATAATATTATAATTTTTTTATAACTGAATAGGCTGGCTTTATTTTACTTCACAGGATGAAATTTGATTTTAATTTAAATTTAATTAAAAATTGTAATTAAAAAATTTTATAATAGCGCTTTGGAATTTGTTTTTGTGATATATAAGTTGGGAATAAGTGCAGCTACTTCTCGGCAATTTTCACATTTTACCTGCTATCTCTATGTGTCAGATTGGTGTCCTTATTATTTTTCACACCACTGTATAAACATGTGGAGATAAAACAAAAGGCAAGATGATTGCCAAAGTGATTGCCAACTTGTTTGTTCTTCAACAAAATTGTGGAGTCACCGCTAATACCAGTTAACGAGGAAATTATAATTACCGAAAAATATTAAAATATTAAATATATTAAAATATTTCATATTTGCCTCCAGTGGTACAAAATAATTTATGCTGCCAGCCCTAGT
This sequence comes from Sarcophaga carnaria, assembly GCA_958299815.1. Lineage (NCBI taxonomy): Eukaryota > Metazoa > Arthropoda > Insecta > Diptera > Sarcophagidae > Sarcophaga > Sarcophaga carnaria. The sequence goes on along the minus strand of OY283153.1, from coordinate 68,617,842 downwards.
TATCTTTGGAGATCAGCGAGGAGATTAATAACACCCATGCATCATCTCAGTATCTTAGAGCATCATTTTCTAATAAATTTATCAGCTTCTGGAACCACTTACCTCATATCCTATAAACCTCCCGGTTTATGAATGAATTATTTTTATTTGATGAATATTTTTACTGCCTCATTTATAAATTTGAAATATTATGATCATATCATTGTCAATTTAATAATTTGTTTTTTTAATTGAACGCATCATTAATATTTAACCAAATTTTTTTTGTAATTATATTTGCAACAGTTAGTTTTAATTACATTACAAATGAATCCTATAAACCTTGCTATAAATTAATAGATGTAAATTTGTTGTTCATCTCACGTACAAAGTAAATAATTTAGCAATTAAATATGCGTTAACACTTTGCTTTAATAGTCTTTGGAAGAGTTATAACAATCTGTTATAAAACACTGAAAAAATTATTAATTACACATAAAACAGGAACTTTTATTTCGCTTTTCGCTGTCAGAGGAATATTGCCTTCCTCATTCTTTCTTATTGTGAACAAATAAATTTATTTGAGAACTATAGCTTATTATTTACCAATTGTCATCAATCCAATTCAAACAAGACAACCATGAACAAGAGTAACGAACTGTTTTAAAGGTCTGTTATTCTAGATAGGATTAATTATTAAAAGATTCTTTCAAAGTGCTTTAATTTTGTAGGAAAAACTTAGTGTGGGTAAAATCTCATACTTGCTTACTTTCTTAATTGACATTTAACAACCTGATTATATGATTGTGGCCTGCTTCAGCACATCCTCCCTCTGTTTCATGCACGTCTTGTCCATATAGTTACACCAGGACTTCCTCGTCCTTCCAAGGCAAACAATGTCGTATTCTTCGCCGACCTCCAAAAATTCCCGCATCAAATATCCGTCTCGCCGGAGCATCCTCATCCATTCGAACGACAAACGGGTCAGCGCAGCCGGCTTAATTCGCGTTTCAAATTTCTATGAAGCTTTACTTAACAGTCTTTACTTCAATCGTGCTCTTCAGCACCTTATTCTAAAGTCACTTTATAACGTCAACAATGGATTTCGTCGCACATGGCCACAATTATAGGGCATACATCCATTAATTTGGATATATATTAATAACACTATGCGACAAAATACAAAAAATTGAATACACGCGCGTGACTATCTAGTCTAAGTTGTTCAGTTAGTTAAGCAGAACTCAAAAATACCTTTTTTATTTTTCTCGAACCCTCAAAACCTGTTTTATTTGACAAAAACGGTTTTTTGGATCTTTTCACACAAAATTATTGATTATCCAAATATAGTTGAACCAATTTAAAAAATCCAAATTTTTTTAGAAAGGGGAGAGAATAGTCCTTAAAACGGTATACATATTCAAACTTATATGTTATGAGTTTTGATGGGGTAAACTTGGAAAATATTATTTTTTCTTATTTTTTCAAGTTTGGAAATAAGTGGCGACGTTCTGAAAGTGCATTATATTGTGAAGAGATTGTCACTTCGTTTGATAAAATTGTACAAAAATTACATACATAATTGGCATAATTACATACATAATTTTTGAGTTCTACTCAATCTAGCGAAAAACTTAAACTATGTAGTTACTCTGGTGTATTTTCACTGTCGCACCGTGTAATTTGTTTAAGAATTTGTATACTAAATCCGCTCACATTTATTTACACATACGCTTTCCATTTAGGTTTAGTGTCCAAGTATTTTTCAATATTACTGTATACTCCCCTCTAGAGAGTATATTTTATTTAATTTTTGTTCTTCTACTTATGCACTTTTATTGCGTAAATCGCAATAAACGCCATTATTGAGATCAATATTTCATATAAAATTTCAATTAATTATTGCTCAATAAAAATGCAAATTGTTATAATATTGAGAAAAATTTTAAATACAACACTACGTTCATTAAGCATATTACAATTTTCCGAACACTTTCTATTTATATTTGACAACTCAAAAATCAACAACGACAAAAAAAAATAAAAACAAAAAAACAACGAATAAAACAAAAACAATGTTGTTGAAACAACCAGCTGTTTTGTTTACCTTCATATGGTTAAGTATCAATTCTCGCTAAAAAGAATTGATGCTTTTTACCTGGCGATATAGGGTACATATTTTAACTAATCGATCCTAAGTGGGTTTCAACTTTTCTTAAAGCATCAAATTATTGGGGGGTTATTCTAAATTCCAGGTTTCATGGAAGGATAACATTATTGATAGGGTTAGGAGAACGACCTGCAAAAGGACTGTAGGCAAGATCTGGGACTAACCATCATATACTAGCACTATCTGGCAGGGGTCTAGCCACCTTTGCTCTACGGGGTACATGTTTGGTGAACGGTACACAGACACCATTGCCAGTGCCCTCTGTTACACTCCAACCAAGGCACTATTTTCTATATTTGACTGACTCCACTGAGACAGAGGGCTAATTTGGTGGCAGTAAGACACAATGCAAATGTTGGCCCAATCAAGACTATGGACATGTTGCTATTCTGGCAAGACATAGATACACTAGGGTCGATTACATGTACAGTCTGTTTTAGAATTCCTAATAGTGGATTTTTGCCTGAGGGACCGGAGGTTCCCAATAGGACTCTTGAAGTTTACACTGATGGCTCAAAGATGCTTGACAAGTTAGAACTGTGGTGTCTTTATTAAGGATCCTGATACCCAATTCATCCCAGCAGAAGTCAAAGCAATTTTGAAGGAGGCGCAATGCTTGTTTTTCCCTGAAAATCTCCTGATATACTCGAAGAGATAGCCGGAAATTAAGTCCCTAACGAACGTAGTTTCATCGTCCATCCTTGTCCATGAATGCCGAAAATTTCTCAGAGAAATTTCGGATCATTCAAAGGTATATAGGTTCCGGGTTCCAGGGATATCGTTGGATATTGCATTGCTTATGTGCTGGCTAGGGCCGGTACGAAACTGGAAATTGTCCACTCGTTTCAAGCGGAGGTTCAATTCAATTCATTCTTGCAATGTCGTTAGTGTCACCACTGCATGTAAATACAATACTGGATCAAAAATAAACCATAAATTTACTAAAAAATCATTATTCTCAATAATATTTACTTTTTGTTCAAGATTATTAATTATTTTTGTTTTAAATCAAAACGTTTTTTTTTCTTGTTATAACAGGATGTGATACTTTTGCATATTCAATCTCACATAGTACCGTAACTAATGAAAAGTTTTTATCGTATGTATTTATTTTAATATAAAGATTGAAAAAAAGGATATATTTGGACTAAATTTTGCTAATTCTAACGATGTGTGTAAGTCATTAGCAATATGAATATGTTATCATTGTCCAGAGTATACGAAACCAGGTTCTTTGAAACGATGAACAATTTTAAGAATGAAAATATAAAAAACAGTGGCGTCTAATGAAGAGGATCATTCATAATCATTATTTTCTATACTTTAGGCAGCGCGTAGTAGACATGAGATATTTGATTGAAAAATATCTGAATTATTGCGTGCATGTATTTATTTCATTTCATTTATTTCACAGAGTCTATCTACATTGTTCTCTTTCCGTCACTTTTGGTTTGACTTCATTTTCAAATATTTCAGGGACTAAATTTACAGGAAACGGATAGTAAACAATTGAACAAAACTTATGAAATCAATAATATTCAGAGGAGACAAATGAACTACACCTAAATCAAACAAAAAGAGAAGGAAGAGTGTTTCATTCCATTCAAAGTGATCGAAGAATTCATTTAAAATCAAGCGAAGCGCAATAAAAAGAGAAGTAAAATTATTTTTCATGCCTTCTTGTTCAAGTGGGATTAATCTTGCTGAATATCGACACATAGATGTCTTTTAATTGTGAAAATGTAGAGAAGGAAGGAATAATAGTTTAAAATTTAATATTTTGCAATATTAAATAAGCACACATAAGCAAAAAGCAATATGCCTGTTTTAGGTCCTTTTTAGGGACTTAAATTTTCAGAAAATTCTCCTCTGATAACCCTGATTTCAAAGATGCACCATGCTCTGTACATATATATAATATATAGTGCTTCCCACATTTATAAAGTCGCTTCTATTTTCCAAATATTTCTTCGAATATAACTTTAATCGATCAGGTTCCTTTTGAAGATTTATTTATCTTTTCATATACTTTTAGAAAATACTATACTCATATACTTTAATATTTTACTGTTTGATTTATGTTACATAATTTATTATTTAGTGTTTAAACTCTTTTTCGTTATAAAGAGGCAAAAATAAATATATTTTTTTTTTGCTCAACCCTTTATTTACAATCTATCCCTTTGGGATAATAAGCAAATTTGATACAATATTAATTTGACATATTTGTTGAACTCCATTGAGACCAACAACATACATACTTATGCAAATTTTATCTATAAAGTATAAGTATAAGTTAAGTATATACATATTTACATATTTATAATCAGAAAAATAGATACATATATAATTAATTTCGAAATGGCTAATCCAGTATGTGATGCCTTTTCAGTCGATTTATTTCGTTGGTGTGATCAAGAAGAGCAATAGCTAATGCATTGTCGTGGTGAATTAGCCTGTCTAAATAGTTTTCACTGAACCTTCTTATTTGGGATGGAAAGATCATTGTGGATTGAAAAATTCGATACAAACCATAGAGCGTTGACAATGAGCCTCAGAGTTTTTGACTGGTAACGTTGAAGTATTTCAATATTTGAATTGCTGGCCGTTCCCCAAAGTTGAATTCCATAGGTCCAAACTGGTTTCAGGATAGTTTTGTAAATCAGTACTTTGTTTCTTAAACTCAAACGAGATTTTGGGCCTAATAGCCAGAATAGACGAATATTTAACTGCTGCTTCTTCATTTTGATATGAGTCTTCCATGTTAACCTTCTGTCAATATGCATTCCTAAATATTTCACGCAGTCACTTTGAGGGATAGGATTATTGTTTAGACGTATCTCAGGGCAGTTACCTCGTCGTAATGAAAATGTGACATGTCTTGATTTTTCGCTGTTGACCTTGATGTTCCATTTGTTTAGCCAAGCTGCAATTGCATTCAGTTCATTTTGAAGCTGAACTGATGCGGTGTTTGGACAAACATCGGCCGTTAAAATATCAGTATCATCTGCATATGTTGCAATTAAAGCGCATTCGCTGATTGGAATATCTGAGGTGAAAATTGTGTATAGTATTGGTCCAAGTACGCTACCCTGGGGAACACCTGCTTGAATATCGCATATTTGGGAAAACGTGCTATTTATTTTCACATAGAAGTTTCTTTCAGTTAGGTACGATTTCAAGAGCAAATAAAATGGGGTTGGAAGTAATTTTTTCAGTTTGAAATATAACCCACCATGCCATACTTTATCTGAACAATATTTTTTGTTTTCCAATGTATCTCTTATAAATGCAACGATACGATGGCATTGTTCCGGTGTACCATGTTTTTTCCTAAAACCAAATTGGTGATCAGGAATGATGTTGTTTTTTTCCAAAGCTGGCAATAATCTCTTCAAAAATATTCTTTCAAATATTTTGGAGAATATAAGCAGTAAACTTATGGGTCTATAGGATGCAAGATTTCCTTCAGGCTTGTTCGGTTTATTTACCATTATTATCTCTGCGCACTTCCACTGCGAGGGAATGTAAGTCAGTCTTAACATAGAGTTATAAATAAATGTTAAATATAAGATAGCCTTTTTTGACAGTGCTTGAATTGCTTTTCCATTTATGCCGTCGTAACCAGGGGACTTTTTGCAGTTTAGTTTTTAGTTCTTCTTTTACTTCAGTTGGGGACACATGCTTTATTGGCCAATCCATAGGGCAAGAACTATCTAGAAATGCATTTATTTCATAAGTAAAATGGTTAGGATTTTCGTAAGGTTGGAAAGTATTTTGTAGATGACGAGCAAATGCTTCTGCCTTGCTTTTATCGGTTTTGCACCATACCTTGCTACTATCTTTCACAGGAGCATTTCTTTTTGTTGGTCTTTTTATATATTTGGTGACATTCCACAACGAGAACTCATTATTTTTTATATTATTGGTATTCAAATTACTAAGATAGGTACCAATCTGATAATTTTTTATATTATAAAGAGCAATTTTGAGGTCTTTAGCAGCTTTATTAAAAATGCGTTTGTCGTTAGGATTTCTGCTATTTTGCCATCTTTTTCTTTCATCATCAATTTCTGCAGCAGTTTTTAGAGATATATTAAGATTTATATTTCTCTCAATCCAAGTAGAAAAGGATTTTAAATCGGTTCTACTATTTATGATAGTTTTTGTTGTATCTGGCTCAAAAGTATTATTAAGTGTGGCTATGAGAGGTGTGTGGTCAGAGCTGAGTTCGTCAATATTCGCAATGTCAAGAAGTTGACTAGAAATTCCAGAAAAAACAGCAAAATCTAAGACGTCAGGTATTTTTGTAGTATCTGTAGGCCAATAAGTTGGATTACCGGTTGATAGGACAGAGTAATTATTATTAACTATACATCTGTAAAGCTCGCTACCCTTAGGATTAACTAGTCTTGAACCCCACCAGGGGTGTTTGGCATTAAAATCGCCTGCAACGAAAAATCTGTGTCCCAATTTATAAAAAAAGTTTTGAAAAGTAGGCAATTTCACCGAAAATCGAGGTGGAAAATAAATAGCACAGAACGAAATACTGTTTTGATCACATATGACTTTGATACAAGCAGCTTGAAGATATGGCTTTCTTACTACATCTAATAGTTCATATTTTATTGTCGATTTTATTAAAATTGCAGCCCCAGCATGTGCTCTGTCATCAGGGTGATTTGCAGTTATCAATTCATATCCTCTTATTTTAAAGAAGGATCTGGAAGTAAAATGTGTCTCTGACACTAACATTATGTCAATGCAATTTAAGAAATAATTCAACTTCATTAGTGTGGTTGGAAAGCCCATTAGCATTCCATATTGCAATATTTAAATTTAATTGCATAGTTTGGCAATCAAAACCGTTATCATATTAAGTAGTTTGTTAGTTAACTCAATTTGGTTTTGTATTAAATGTTCTAACTTTTCAAATGAATTTTTCTGATCAGTTTTAAGCATTTCAGAGTAAGATTTGTTATTCTGATTTACGTTCAAGTTTGGTTCAAATGTGTTGTTGTTTAGGTAGGGATACTCATCGTTGTTGTAGTTATAAGTAGCGCTGTGATGTTTATTACTTATTTTTTGTTGCACTTTTTTCTTTAGGAGCTGTTTATATACAATGCAGCCTTTATAGATTGCTGGATGGTTTTGTAAGCAATTAACACATCTTGGTTCACTATCATTATTCTTAGTACAATTTGCAGTTAAATGACCTAAACCACATTTAACGCAATTAACAGATTGTTTCAGTTGGTATGTGTGAAACATTATATTTTTAACTTTTAGGAATGAGATCAGCGCTCTATATTTTCCAATATCTTTTACCATAATTCTTATCTGTCCGTCTCTTAAAGTTTTGTAATTAAATAATGAGGATTGTATTAAGGTGTTAAAACTTTTTATCATAGCGCTTATATCTGATACATTAGGTATGATAATTGGATTTTTGTCTGTTTATTATCAGTTTCGGTATCATTATCTCCATCATCGTCACTTAAACTCGAAAATTTATTTTGACTTACACTGTTAATATTGTTGTTTGTATTTATTTTTGTTCATACAGAAGCAATGCTGTTGTTTTTGTTGGTGTTTTGTCTTTTGTTTAAGAATATATTTTCACATTTCTTACTTCTCACAATTCATATTCGCGAATATGTACCAAAATAAAAAAATTAATGTTTTCATTTATGAATGCTTAAAATGAAAACAATTCTTAGCTACTCATTTGTGAAAAGTGAGCATAAAACAAAAAGTTTGAAAAGTACACTCGTGTATATTTATCATAAATGTTTAAATTTATGTGTTCATACATGAATTTTTCTGAACCCTGTCTCCAACTGAACGAAATCTGAAAAAATATTTCTTCGGCTACTTAATCTCAGCAGATTTCTGGCAAAAACTGTGAGAGTAAATAAAATTGCCATGAAAAATTTCTCAAAAATCTGTCGTTCGGAGTCGACTTTAAACTGTAGGTCCATGTATAAAAACTAACGCACACAACATAAGTGGTGTGAGTAACTAGGTCGTAATCCTGACTTAATGACCAATTATGTACGTATGAAATCTACTTTGTAGGGCTCATAAAATTTTTCGATTCAAGCATTTTGTTCATCTGTTTCAAATTAAAAATAAATTAATTCAATTTATACACTGTATGATAATCATATTGTATAAACGAATCATTAAATATAAAATTGCAATTTCACGACAATTAACATAAAAATTTAAAAAAAAATTTAAAAGATAAAAAATAAAATAACGAATAACTAGAACAGTTAGGTTAGGTTAGGTTAGAGGACGTGTCTTGTCTTAATTGACAAGTACAGTACCCGGAGGTCGAATTGACCCATTGTACAACGTCCTAGTTTCTCACACCACTTATGTTGTGTGTGTTAATTTTATATCTGAGTGGTGGGACCTACAGTTTAAAGTCGACTCCGAACGACAGATTTTTATTTATTGAGAAACTTTTCATGGCAATTTTTATTTAATCTCAGAGTTTTGCCAGAAATCTACTGAGAGGAAGTCGCCGAAAAATACTTTTTGTATTTTGTCTTTGAAGCCTGGCCTGGGGCTCGAACCCAGGCTTTTGCCTCTAACAAGCCAACACACTACCTACTAGACTACGGCGACCTCAACTAGAACAGTTAGTAGAATATCTGATGATCTGTGCTTCTTTTTGTTTAAGGGATTACAACAAAAAGAAGTCAACATTTCCTTTTTGGAAGCGGGAGATATTGTGAAGATTAATTATGTAAGTAATTAGTAAATAACGCACGTCCAAATTTTAACACTGTTTATAAAAACCTAATTTCCGAATGTCCTTAGAATGCAAATAAATACTTTTTTAAGATCATTTAGGTAGTACGTTTTTATGCCAAATACACTAATACCCCGGTTTGCGGCGCCTCGTCCTGCGTCTGCTTCGAATTTGCGTCTTTTTAAAATTTCTGTGATTTCGAAGTTGCGTCGTTTTTGTTTCAGTTTGCGTCGCATGTTTCGAAGTTTCGTCGTTAGTGCTTCGATTTGCGTCGTTAATACGAAAATGCTTGTACAAAGCTAAAACAGAAAAAGGGCATTTCCCGTTTAAATCTAGTGCAAATTCGAAGTAGTGTCTTTTTAAAATTTCTGTGACTTCGAAGTTGCATCGTTCTTGTTTCAGTTTGCGTCGTTAATATGAAATTGTTTGTACAAAGCTACAACAGAAAAAGGGGATTTCCCGTTTAAATCTAATGTAAATACATACATACACACATACAGTATCGGACAAAACCTAAGCACCCCCTCAGTACATTTTTTTAAAATGATTATTTTTTTAAGAAAACAAAGTTATTAATATTTTATTTTTTTATTTATTTATATCCTTATTATTGAAAAACACAAACTTAAGGAATTCAGAAATCAATAAAAAAAATTTTGATTCAAAATACATTTTAAATCGCAAATATAAGCGGACAAAACTAAAGCACCCCCAATTTAAGGTACAGATAAAAACTATTAAAATTAATATTTCTTTGCGAATCCTTTATTCTGGATGACACACGCATATCTTTTAGGCATAGATGATGTTAAATTATTAATTATTTCATGTGATATTGCTTCCCAGGCTATTTTTGCGGCTTCAAATAAATCTTCTTTAGTTTTCTAATTTTCTCGGTTGATTTTTAAGTTAACGATCTCCCACAAGTTCTCGATTGGGTTAAGATCAATTGAGTGCAAAATATTCAATCAACAGACCAATTATTTCTAGGCTAATTAAAAAGTTTTTGCAGATTGGTCGCACATCTTCTACTTATCCTGGAGGAAGACCACGTGAAACTTCGTGACATGGAGACTCCTGAATTAAAAAGACAATCCAAAATGATCCTACAGCATCTTCTAGTTACATACGAAACCGCTTAGGTTTAAAAATTAGCGAAAGAGCGATTCGCAGAAGGATGGTAGATGCCGGATTATTCAGTCGCCAACCAGCAAAAAAAAAATTTATATCGTCATAAAATAAAAAAGCGAAACTTGAATTCGCCAAGGCCAATCTTAACTGGAGTGTCTAAATATGGAGGATTGTGCAGTTTTCTGACAAATCTAAGTTTAATTTAAACGATTCAGATGGCATAATGCGTGTGCGCAGACGATATGAAAGGTTTTTTGCTGATCGTCGACTGAAAAATCCGGCCTCTACCGTCCTTGTGAAAATTTTTGCTAGGACCAATAGGTGAAAAGTTACACACATTTTAAGAAAACCCTGTATGACCAAAATGTCCAACTTTGACCCCCTCAAACTCCGGACTGATAGAGCTGCAAATTTGTGTCTGGCCTACTATCCAATAGTACTAAACTTGGTGCAAATCGGAAGCCATCGATTTTAAAAATTGGGTCACTAGACACGAAATTGCCCTTATATATTTCAATATTTCAGAATGTATTACATCTTTATACACAAACATTTTATTATTTTATGTGCAAAATTATTTGATAAAAAATTAATGCCGTTGTTTAAAACTTCTACATATTACATTAATTTTTATGACGGAATAATATATTCACATACAAAAACTTCTATTATTAAATATATTATAAAATTATTGTTATATGTATATATTATATTTACTACATGAATGCCAGCAATTGTTTAGTATTTATTTTCTCTTTTCGTCAATTCAATTGACGATAGAAACGAATAGTTTTTCATTTTATTATTATTGTATAACTATTAAAATCAAAAATTTATTAGATTTATTGAAATACAATAAGATTCTGTTAAATGCAAAGAAATTACAAAAATAATATGTAGAGCAAATAGAGGGTAGGTAGAGCATGTACAAAATAGCACCATATGTTTTTGTATGACTTTATTGTTCTATGATTCAAACGAACATGATAACAAAAGTATATAATTTTACTTCTAGGATTTACAAAAATCACCACTGTTAGGTATTTATAGAGCAGTTCAATATATACAGTGTATAGCAAAAATCTGGGTACCCCAATGTATATAAGCAACTTTAAGCAACAATTTTCAAAAATAATTGATGTCTTTTGTATTTATTTTGTTAATTTATTTCTATTTGTTATAAAACAAAATTTTTTTTAATGTTTTTAACAAACCAATAATAAACAAAAGATAATAAGAAATCTTTCTGATTATCCCATATTTATGCACCGCAAGAAGGTAGGTACCCCCAAGAAGAACTCAGAGTGAATTTAAAATTCAAAAGCCCAATATATTAACATGTGTTTACAAAAATGTAAATCGTACATTGCGTTTACATAGTTTAACATTAAAATTATAAACAAAAGCTACACAAACAAAAACAATGAACTTGTTTACGTCATAAACAAGTAAACAACAATATACCAACAAACATCAGTATAAAAAACGGATAAACAAATAAACAAAAATGCAACAACAAACATTACAAAAATAAATGTAAACAAAATACACAAACAACAATGAAACAACGATGTTTACGTTTATAGCGATCTCGAGAAGGCGACGCTACGAACATTCGACTTCAAGAACATTCATCAGACTGTTAACGTTGCCGTATAAAAGCCAAGACAAAGCAGGCAACGAGTTAGAAAAAGTCCAGTCAGTCTTCTGTAACGACGCGGTGTGTTTAAGAGAATAATCGTCTTTTTAAGATCTCCGTTACAAAAATCTGTAGAACAATTATCTAGTGATTTGTTACTATTTATGCAGAAGAGTGCACAGAGGAATTACAAACCAGGCGATTGTTGTTGTTTACATCAAGTTGTAAACAGTAGCACACAGTATTGTGCGAACAATAAAGAATTTAATTAAAACTAAACACACATTTTTTTTGATTTTTATTTGCTATCTAAAAGCTCATATTTTAAATGTTTTTAAAAAGTAAAAGGTTATAAAAATATTTAGTAGAATATCCCTTAAGAACTTCATTTAACCCGTCTGACATTGAATGAATCAGTTTCGTTTAGCATTTTTTGTTGATATTTGCCGTCAAGCACTCATGACCAAGTTTTTCAGTTGACTTTTGTTTGAGTTTTATCGACTACAACAAAGTTCTCCCAAATGATCCCCTAAATGCCAGACGCTCCTATAGGCGTTATCGACTTATGTCACCAAAATTTTATTTCCTCTAATGGTTTTCGCAGTAGTATGGAACATCCCTAGGGGAGTGGTTCAAGTGAATTCTCTTCAGGCTTGTCTTCGGATCATACGCATACAATTGTAACGTTGTTGAACAATCTCGTCCCCGGTTAGTTACTTGCACAAACGAACATGCAGAGTGGATTAGATAAAATACACGAAGCGTAGTAGTGCGCACTGCTAAGATAATTTACATTCAAGGACCACTAATAACTCGAATCAGACTATTCATAATTTTGAAACCACTATTAAGACCCCATAGGATCTTTTCAAAAATTTTCGTTCGTCATCTAAGAGAATTTCATCCACAACCAAACTCTACATGAATTCGCAGTAATTTCTTTAACTACGTGCATAAACTTAAATTTAATTCTAACATTAATTCCATTAATATTTAAGGTCTATGTTCGAAATATTTTCATATGTTTAATTCTGTTCAAAAATTAATAAGGAGATCCCGAAACCTTATTAACTCGTAATTTTAATAATTATCCTTGAAAAACTTCAGATGGTCACATCGAGTCCGCTCTAGAATATGTCACCACTGCCATCTGATATGTCCACTGTGATCTGCTTTGCCTTACTTTCTTTCAGCAATATAATGGCGGTAAAAATTAATAATATGGATTAAGGGCGCTAAAGAACGGTGGTAAACTAAAAATTCATTCAAAGTATTGATACATTATATATGTAATTGATACATTATATATGCCTAAGATACATTATTTGCTATTTACCTTCATGGCCTTTATCAATAAAAAAATAACAATTACCGTTATTTAGAGCGTAGTGGTTATCGCAACCAGAGTCTTATTGAAAAGTCTGGCTTTTGCAAAGTGATTCACTAGTCTAAAGCTGGCGTTACCAGAAATTTTTTGGTTGTGTATTAGTAAGTAAGAGAGAGAAAATAAGTTGAGAGAATTTATTTATTTACAGCCATAGAAAGGTGTTAATAATATAAGCTATTTTGATTTTCATTTCACAAACATACATATGTAAAGCTATCTATCTTTGGCTTAATAATTTTAGATAAATAAAAATAAAATAAAAAATCCATTTTTTTTATTAAAAGAACATAAAGCTATCCATTTTTGACTTAAAAATTAGACCAATTTTTTTAGATAAATAGAAACAAAAAAAACACATTTTTTATTAATAGAAAAAAAAGCGAGCATTCCAAAGCATTTAAAAATTTATTCTATTTGCCAAAAAAAAAAAAATTAAGTACGCCATAAACATAAAATAGTTTTTGAGTGTTATTCTGAAATTCAGTAGAAGACACTGTTGTGGGACTACATATTCGTAACTCCGAATGACAGATATGAGAAGCTATTCATTGCAATTTTATTTCCACTCACAAAACTTTAATAAGCAGCTTCTAGAACAAGAGAATAATTTTTTTTCACATTTTTCCATCTTGGGAAACCAAAGAACGACACCTCGGTTAAGAAATGCAGCAATTGCGGAGGCAACCACACTGCCAACTATAGGGGTTGCCCTATTTTTGACGTTGTTAAACGTTCCACGGACTACAAAACTGTATCCACCCCTGCTCAGCCAACAAAAATACCTACTCTAAGTAATCCGCCACAAGCACAAGCAGTCACCAGCCAATTTTCGTATGCCAACATTTTGAAATCTAATGAGCTAACAGCGCAAAAAGAGACACCAACTAACGAACAATCAAATTCCAACTTCAGCCGTCTAGAAGGGATGATGGAAAAACTTTTACAAACGATGAATCACTTCATGACGAGTATGAGTAGTATGATGCAGGAAATGCAAAAAATGCAGACTTCGCTTCTGCAAGCCATACTAAGCAGGCCATGAACTCTTTAAGAATATGTTTCTGGAACGCAAACGGCATTCGCCAACATAAAAACGAATTAGAATGTTTTCTAATTAACGAAAAATTGATGTTATGTTGATTTCTGAGACCCACATGACATCTACAAGCTTTTTTCAAATACACGATTACTCTTTTTATGATACCAAGGCCCCGAGAGATAGATCATGTGCTGGCTCAGCAATACTAATCAAATCACGTATTAAACATTATTTACTGTGCGGACTTTCTGAAAATTATCTCCAAGCGACAAATATTTGTATTAAAAATTTTTATCACAAACTCGTTATTTCCTCTGTATATTTTCCGCCCAGATTTTCGATAACAGAAAATCTGTATCTTAACTACTTTAAATCATTGGGTCCTCGTTTCATAGCGGCTGGTGATTATAATGCCAAACATACATTCTGGGGCTCTCGTCTAATTAGCCCAAGAGGTCGTACTTTGTATGATACCATTTCCAAAATGTATTTGAATATCATCTCAACTGGGAAACCAACTTATTGGCCAACTGACCAGCAAAAAATACCCGATGTTATTGACTTCGGCATAGCAAAAAATATACCCGTTGAACTTATCCAAACTGAAGCTTCACTGGATCTATCTTCAGATCATTCACCCACAATCATCACCGTTAGCACCCCTCTGCAAATTGAAGCAGACGATTTATTTTTTGCCAAACGCATAAATTGGCTAAAGTACAAAAAATATTTTAGCACCCATTGTACAGAAGACCTATTGCTAAGGACACCAGGGGATATTGATACTGCTATTTGTAGCCTGAATGAACAAAATGAAAGCTTCCCATAATGCTTCTTCCTCCTATCGTCAGACTAGATGCACTAAAGTTTTTTCGACAGATATAGAACAACTTTTGTCCGAAAAAAGAAAAGCTCGAAGAGAATGGCAACTGCACAGA
This sequence comes from Sarcophaga carnaria, assembly GCA_958299815.1. Taxonomy (NCBI): domain Eukaryota; kingdom Metazoa; phylum Arthropoda; class Insecta; order Diptera; family Sarcophagidae; genus Sarcophaga; species Sarcophaga carnaria. The sequence continues at coordinate 68,602,796 of OY283153.1, read as the reverse complement.
TCGCCACAGCTTAAAGCAAGATTAAAAAATTGTACAAGCCAGCTCAGAAAATTATTACAAACGCAAAGAGAAGCATCTCTAAGAAAATTTTTGCAAAGCCTTTATGCGACAGAACAGTCAAATTATTAGTTATGGCGTGTAGCTAAAAATTTAAAAAGACCCATAATGGCAATTCCTCCACTGCGTGATCCCAGAGGTAGTTGGGCGAGAAATGATACTGAAAAAGGTAACCTTTTTGTTGGTCACCTAAAAAGTGTTTTTACTCCCAATTCAAATATTGACATGAGTGAATTACCACCTGTTGTGGCTCGACCACCTGTAAAAATAACATTTCAATTCAAAGATATTGTAAATGCTATTGACAATTTGAACGTTAAGAAAGCTCCTGGAATTGGAAACAGGATGATTATTGACTTGCCCCATATAGCAAAGAAAATCATTCTCTATATTTTTAACGCGATTTTGCGGCTTGAATACTATCCGCCAGCATGGAACGTTGCTTTACTAAAAATGATTCCTAAGCATGGAAAAGATCCTTCGAAAGTGGAATCTTATAGGCCAATTAGTCTATTACCAACTATGTCGAAATTGTTAATCAACAAGCTGACACCTATTTTGGATCAAAACAACTGTATTCCTAATCATCAATTTGGCTTTAGACGAGAACATAGTACCATTGAGCAAACACACCGATTGGTGCAGGTCATACGGAAAACGTTTGAAGAAAAGAAATATTGCTCAGCTCTTTTCATTGACGTATCTCAAGCTTACGACAAAGTGTGGCATGAAGGCCTGTTGACAAAATTGAAGCAAATCTTGCCAATAAACCACTTCAACCTATTCAAAAAATACATTATCGATCGACAGTTCATAATTAAAGAAGGTGATTATTTAAGTAGCCCACAACCAATAAAGGCTGGCGTCCCACAAGGTAGTATCCTAGGTCCTATATTGTACTTGTTATACACTGCAGATATGCCAACAATCAGTACTATACACACATTAACTTTTGCTGATGACACAGCTTTTCTTTGCACACATACAAATCCACAAGACGCCTCAAGTCAATTACAGCACCATGTAACCCAAGTCGAGATATGGGCTAATCAGTGGGGAATTAAAATCAACGAACAGAAATGCGTCCACATAACCTTTACCCTACGGAAAAAAACATGTCCGTCCATCAGTATTAATAACCAGATGGTGCCACAACACACTCATGTTAAATATCTCGGTATCCACTTGGATAGACGTCTCACATGGAAACATCACATCGATGCAAAATTGACCCAAATGAAACTGAAAGCAGCTCAAATTAATTGGCTTATCGGTAGAAACTCTGTCCTTCGGCTTGACTGCAAACTTTTAATCTACAAGTCTATATTGAAGGCAATATGTTGTTATGGTATCCAGTTATGGGGCACAGCTTCTGCCTCTAATATTGAAAAAATTCAACGCCGTCAAAATAAAATCCTACGAATGATAACTGGTGCTCCTTGGTATATAAAAAACAGCAACATCCATAAAGATCTTGATGTCCCACTTGTCAAAAACGAAATATCAAAACACGTGGTTAAGTATTTAAAGAAGCTGGAAACACATCCAAATCCTCTCGCTCGAAACATCTTACAACATCGTGGACGTACCCGCTTGAGAAGGAGGGATACCATCGCTCTCAGATGACCGACTTAGGAATACTGCGCTTTATTTTTATTTTCTATTTTTATAAGAGTTGAAAACTAGATTTTTGTCTGGCATTGGCTAGACATTAACATTTATTAACTATAGATATAAGATCTGAATACTTATTGTTAGTTCATAAATAATGAAGATACAATAAAAAAAAAGAAAATTCCAAAAAAAAAAAAAAAAAAAAAAAAAAATATAAAAATAAAGGAACATAAACATAGTGTATAAAATTAAAGCTAAAAATATAACAACTTCATCTTTAACATAAAATTAACATAAATAATTTTTTTAAAAATGTTGAATATACTAAATATATATTATATACATACATACATAATTGGTCTTTACAACCCTTCAGTCAGGATTACGACCTAGTTTCTCACACCACTTGTGTTGTGAGTGTTAATTTCATACATGAGTGGTTTAAGGTCCGAACGACAGATTTTTGAGAAACTTTTCATGGTAATTTTATTTACTCTCAAAGTTTTTGACAGAAATCTGCTGAGAGAAAGTCGCCGAAGAAATACTTTTTGTATTTTGTTTTGATGTCTGGCCTGGGGCTCGAATCCTGGCTTTACGTCTAATAAGCCAACACACTACCTACTAGACTATATCTTTTTTTGCAGACCACACATAATGCGGTTCAAACTTGCATGTAGCTTCTTTACATATCATTATGCTGTTTATTGTGCTTTTATTTAACTTATTTCTTAGTTTCGTTTCGTTTCGTTTTTATTAATTTTCGTTCTGCAGCTGCAGAACTACGTGAAAGAGAAAGCAAATTAAAAATAAAAATTACATTATTCACCATAATAAAATTCATTTAAACCATATTTAAATGTGCTTACATTGTCCCAAAATTCATTTATGATATATCCTTAGATATAACACTTAGTCGAAGTAAGTTCCATTGCATTACGATTTTATCTGTGTGACAATCCACTAAATTCTTAAATTTCAGTATCAAGGGCAATATATTTATTTTTTCTTTGGAAAGAACATTTCTGGGTGTTATTATTTGTAGTAATTTTACATATTATCTTCCAAAGTCAAATCTTATTTTAATTTGGTTTAAATATTCTATATAAAATTGTAGAATATTTGTGCAGCCTTTGCGCTGACCAACTTCTTCCATTTTCCTGATTTTGGTGGAACTTGGTTAGTACAGGGACTGCGTTCACCCGTGGCATCACAACGGGCCGCTATGCGTGCTCAAGTGAGCTTTGTGATAACAGAGCTACCACTCCGACCTAACCTAACCTAACCTGTAGAATATTTGATTTAATTTCCACTATACCTTCCTGATCTAAATTATTTTCAGTTAATATTTGGTTATCGGTTATTAGAATTAGTTGTTTCCAGTCTTGGAGTTTTTGAGATATATCTAAAAATACTACACGTTTTAACCATTAAATAAACTAAAAAAACATTAAAATTACCTGTCCTTAACTTTTTGTGGCTTTTTGCTTAAAAACTACAAGTAACAAATAGATTTTTTACGCTGACACTATTCACATTTCGTTGTTCCTTATGTAAACACAGATTTGCTAAACATTAAGGTACGTTAAAACATGGTTTCCAACTATTTTCTTACTTAAACATTTTACTTTCGTTTTTAGACCTAAAAATAAATAATACTCCCAACTTTAAATCTTACAGATATTAATTGTATTTTCCTACCAAAAAATAAATGAAATTTGAACAAACCAACCAAACTACCAATCGTAGCATTTTTAAACAAAAACTACCAATTTTGGTCCAATTGGACCAAAACGGCAACGCTGGGAACAACTGAATATTATTATTAAAATTTTTCTTTTTTCTGAATCTTATCGCACTAACAGGGCTAACCTGTCTTTTGTCGCCAATATAAATATGTATAAATTAGGCTAAGTGCCGTGTTGTCGTGAAAATAATCATTTTAGAAAGCATACATATGTATGTTCTGTTATTGACAGATTGTTATCTGTGGTGTGTAGTTATGAATGGCTTTATAGCATAAAAATTAATACTATCGAATTTCCACAAAAGACGTATGCGTCTAAAGACTTGTAAATGACATATAGGACAACAACGTAATGTCTATAAAAAAATGAACTGTGCTCCCTGTACTACAAATTTATATACAATTATTAATCACTTAATATGAAGTGAAACAATACACAAATCATGCTGTAAGTAACTAGGATACTTTGTTTTTTTTTCATTTTCAAGTGTAATTGCTAAGTACAATGCTTTGTGTTCACGACACCAGTCAAGGCTTTAAAATTTAGAATATTGTTAGTATAGTGTTAATAAATCATTAAAAAATCATTATATACATCAGAGTTTTATATTATAGTTATATATTATTGAACTACATTCTAGCAAACACTACCTCGTGCTTTAGTTTTGTCCGATACTGTATTTATAGAGACATAATTTTTGCCATAAAGGTGCAACAGCGAAACAAAAATATATGAAATTTTAATCATTATTGAAACATACCGAAAATTTGATAACAATTTAATAATACATATAAAATAAGCCACAATGAGAATACTTGTGTTCACATGTGTGTCGGGTATTATATAATTTAATTAGAAGTATTTGCTACTATATGTAAAGGGTGTTTTTTACAGAGGTATAGAACTTTAAGTTGGCATTACTTTTCAAGATGGCGACCGATTTAACAGCTGTCAAGTGATTTATTCTCAGTTTGGTTTGGTAATTCATCATGAATAGACTCACGCCTGAACAACGCTTGCAAATAGTGCAATTTTATTTCGAAAATAATGGTTCTGTGCGGAAAACGTATCGCGCACTACGTCCATTTTATCGTCGACAAAATCGTCCATCAGAGCAGTTAATTCGATTAACCATGGAACGTTTTCGCACCACGTTTACTCTTATGGATAACTCGCATCCCCAGAGACGCTGTACGGTGCGTACAGAAGAAGCTATTGCTGCTGTAGAGCGTAGCATTGAGGAAGACCCGAATGAGTCCATCCGCCATCGAGCACAGGAATCGGATCTGTGTCCATTCACTTTATGGAAGATTTTGCGGAAGGATCTTGGTTTGCGTGCTTACAAAATCCAACTCGTGCAAGATTTGAACCCAAACGATCATCAAGTAAGGCGTAGATTCGCCGAATCGGCCCAAAACGAGATTACCGTTGTTCAACAAACAAAACTGCCGCATTTGGAGTGAAAGTAATCCTCAAGTGTATGTGCAAACACCGTTACATCCAGAAAAACTGACTGTTTGGTGCGCTTTATGGGCTGGTGGAATTATTGGTCCGTACTTTTTCAAAAACGATGGTGTCCAGAACGTTACAGTCAATGGTGATCGGTATAGAGCCATGATTACAAACTTTTTCATTCCTGAATTGAATAACCATGATGTCCAGGAGATGTGGTTTCAACAAGACGGCGCAACATGTCACACAGCTCGTGCCACAATAGATTTATTGAAAGACACGTTTGGTGACCGCCTAATTTCACGTTTTGGACCTGTGAATTGGCCTCCAAGATCTTGTGATTTAACACCTCTAGACTACTTTCTGTGGGGCTATGTAAAGTCATTGGTCTATGCGGTAAAGCCACAAACGCTTGACCATTTGGAAGACAACATTCGCCGTATTATTGCCGATATACGGCCACAAATGTTGGAAAAAGTCATCGAAAATTGAACTTCCAGATTGGACTACATCCGTGCCAGCCGTGACGGTCATATGCCAGAAATCATATTTAAAATGTAATGCCACAAGATTATCTTTCGGATAAATAAAATTCATGTCAATCGAATAATCCATCGTTGTTTTATTGCAACTTAAACTTCTATACCTCTGTAAAAAACACCCTTTATTATCGCTTGTACATATATTTTTTTTTTTTGAGTTTTTATTTTATAATTGAAATTAAACGTAATTCAAAAACGAACAAATAACGCTATACGACAAAATAAAAAATGGAATACAGCCAGCTAACCACACAGTGAAAGTTGTGAGTTTTGTTAAGTAGAACTCAAAAATATTTCTTTATACTTCTTCCAAACTTGTTTTATTTGACAAAAACGGTTTTTTGGACTTTACGCACAAATTTATTGATTACACAAACATTTCTGAACCGAAATTAAACCTTATTAGAAAGGATAGGCATGGGTCTTTAAAACGGTATATATATATATATTATTTGACTTAATATTCTATGAGGTTCAGTGCCATTATTACAACTTGTCGTTAAACTTGGGGTTAGTTAAAGTTAAAGTATCTTTAGCTAAAGGGAACTGGAAAGGAAAGAGAAACACAATGATACGCTACACGTGTCGTTGGGGTATCCCAGAAAACAAATTATCACCGTTAGTGTTACCACATTTACCGGTGGAGACCATGGACGATCTCCTGCCCGCGGACTTGAAATAACTTATACCTACTGCAGGTGACTTGCATTTTTTCACGATATTTCGCGTTATACAATGAGCTTTAGCCGAAATCTATAGATTTGACACGTTTTATTGATTTAACGGACATCAATATGAGTGATAAAATCAAATAAAATTGAATCACTATGTATATTGACCAGTACGAAAAGTTTATTGATATTAGCTTACTTACTACTGATACATCATTGATTTTTTAACCGTTCTCGAAAAAAGTCTTAACTCGAATTCACAATAAAACGCACATCGATTAATAATAAAACTCACATATTACTATGTATAAAGAATTTAGGGGAATTCCCTAGGATTAGTTTTTGAATTTCTCTCAACTGAATTGTTATGACTAAAGTGGGGTTGCAAACTGTCATATTTATTTTGAAAATGGGTGAAATTTCCAAAAGTTCAGTTCGATCGAAATTTCTGGTAAGGATTCGAGGGGCCCCTGAGCTGGAGGGCCCGGGGCGCTGCCCCGCCTAGCCCCTAGGTAGCTACGCCACTGTATTTTGTACGATAAGCCTTACTAAAGCGTTCATCTCTACAAATTCCAAGGAAAATCTGTTTAACGGTAATGGATTACAATCTTGAAAATTCTATTTATGCCATCTCTTGACGTCCTGAAAGTAGCACTGTCCAATCCCTAAGGAGGTGGGAAATTCGTGAAGAAGAAAAACGACAGATTCGATATGACTTATAATCGTTTATTGTCTCGAGAAGTAAAAAAAACTTGATTTTTCCGTTATTACGAAGTCTTTTGCCCTTGTTTCAAATGTTACCACGCGAATAGTTTGACAAAAAATTTAGCCCAAGCCAGGAGTAAATAAAGTACACGTTGAGAGGTGTCTTGGATGAAACAAATTGGCACGATCTGGGAAATAAGCATTGTACAATCCAATCGAAATTCTAGTTAAAAAGGCGTTGTTGTGGTGAAGCGATTATAATTTCAAGCGTGTTCGCTTCTTCATTAATATCAGAATGTGTTCATCAATTTATTTTGAACTTCCAGAAATTATACTTATCAAACAAGAGTTTTAAAGATCACTATATTTTTAATAAGATAACATGACTATACATGTTACGGACAAGGAAAATTGTTTGCTGACAGAGTGTTGGTCTGCTTTCATGACCAGATTTCGATTATTATTAGTCAAAAAAAAAACAAGAAATTCTGGTTGGGCATAGATAATCCCTTCAACACCTCGTAAACTCCATGACATACATATATAATATTTTACCATAATATATGAGTTATCAAGATTTTTAAATTTAGGATAATAAATATGTAAATTATTTGGTCAATAAATACTTTTTCAATTTTAAGTTAAAACAAATTTATATTTAAAAGAATTTTCTGCCATAAAACGAACGTCTTTGATTGTGGAATTAGAGAATACTTAGAACAGAATCAGCTACCAAAATCTCTTATTACTTGACTAAAAAGAAATATCGTGCATTTGTGATCTTTTTTGATGATGATTTTTTTCGTGTATTACTTTTACAACAACAAGTGCCAATTGTTTAAAACAACTAAAATAAATATAACAAACAATTTGCAGTCCGTTGATAACCTTGGAAAACTGTAACACATTTTAAGTTTTTGCTATTCAACCAAAACAGTTACAGATAAAAAAAAAAAAAAAAAAACTTTGCAAAATTACTTCATAACTTTTGTGTATGAAAAAAACTTTCCAACGCGGAAAGAAACTGAAAGGAAAAAAGGATCTGGGAAATTTGGTTATTGAAAAACTTTAGTAGACAGGTGAAGCTAAACTGCCACGTTGTGAAACTGTATGAGGAAATATTTTTTATTATACATGTACGTTAGGTTTTCCCTTATTTCCGATTAATTTTTTCACTTGGATTTAGTAGGACTGTTAGAAGCTCGGTTGTAATCCTAACGAATTAAATAAGCAAGTAATAGACATATTACGGAGTACTGCATACCATAAACTTAGATAATCGAATACCGTTCATTGCTTTGAAAACCAAGCTCAAAAAGTGTATTACTCAGCCGAGATACTTGCGAGGACACTTTGGGTCGATCCCAAGCATTTGAACTGAATAAAGACGACTTTAGTGCACTCGGCGGACTGTTCCGTAACTCCACATTACTTATATAAATAAACTCAATGGTACATTTTTTATGTCACTGCCTAGCTCTAGCGAGTGTGATTTATTAATATTCTAGAGAATTTTGGTGATTCCTTAACTCAGCGTAGAACACTGGACTGGAGAAAGCGGAGATAGAGACTTCCCATAAAAAGTATTGTTGGTAACATGTAATGGTGAGTCGGATGAATATGGTGTCAGTAATGAGTCATGTTCTAACTTTTCAAAATACAAGTAAATTATATTTCAAGTGAAGCTCTCGACAGGAAGAAATCCTGGACGTTATTCAAGTGAGAAAATGGAACTAACCCACTTTATTACATAAAACACAAGAATGTTTGAAAACAAATGCGTGCTTTGTTCTGCTACATTACACCAAATAATGTGATTAAGGGCCATTATTACAACTTGCCGTTAACTAAAGAGGGGATTTTAACGGGCAGATAAATTGTTTTTCGTTATTATGAGTACCCAATAAGATAGAAGTGATCGTTAAGCTAAAGAGAGGATCATCCTGCCTTTAACACTTAAAGATCACTTAATGTTTGAACTTGCCATATTATATATTATTTTCATTATGGCAACTTCAAATTTAAACAAAATGAGCAAATACAAAAAAAAAAAAACAAACCCCGCGGTTGCTACTGCGTTAAAAAAAAACTTGTATAATTGAGCAGTTTTTTCGACATTGCACCGGCACTGCCATATTTTTGAAAAATTTCATCTGTAAGGTGTAATAACGAAAATAAGTTAAAGGTAACTTTCCAGTTCCCTTCAGCTAAAGGTAGCTTTAACTAACCCCAAGTTTAACGGCAAGTGGTAATAATGGCCCTAAGTCATAGTAATAGTTGTTGAATTATTTTATAAATAAAATAAAAGAAGTATCGAATTCAAGCATTGTTGATACACATTTAAGCAATCAACCTAACGTTTATGTTTTAAAAGTAACATACAAACGACCTAGTTTCTCACACGACTTATGTTGTGTTCGTTTATTTTTATACATGAGTGGCGGAACCTACAGTTTAAAGTCGACTCCGAACGACAGATTTTTGAGAAACTTCATGGGAATTTTATTTGCTCTCAGATTTTTTGCCAGAAATCTGCTGAGAGGAAGTCGCTGCAGAAATATTTTGTCATATTTAGTTTAGTTGCCTGACCTGAGGTTTGAACAGAGGCCTCACGTCTAATAAGACAAGACATTATCTACTAGACCACGGCGACCTTTAATCTTAGTAATTAGTAATCTGATTTATAAGTACTCATTCAAAACACATGATTTTTTGTCGTGATGGCTAAGCGCAATTTATTAGTTGAATTTCATTTAAATTCATCATTACTCTTGGTTGAAATATGAGGAAATGTTAATCTTCCGCTTTTCAATTATTTCCTTACAGAGGAAATCACAAATCAATTCAATATTCAATGACGTACTGACATTTTGAAATATCATAAAAACAAAAACAATAAAATGTGTTTTATTTCCTTAACCCTGCTGTTAGGTTTGGACCATTTTGATCAAATTTTTTTTTAATTTTTATTTAAGTTTGTAATGGCTTATCCTATCAACTTAAAACGTCAGCTCAGGTATTTTTTTATATTTTAATGGTTTTAGTGAGTTTCTAGCTATCTAGGACAAAATCGAACAGAACAATATTGAAAGTTACAAATCTTAGGTTATGGACCATTTTGGTCCATGCAATTTATTTTATTCTATATATCAGTAAAAGTAAGGAAAAATAATAATTGGCTTATTGGTATTTTCGCAGAAAGATGAACAAATTGTTTTCCCCTTCAATTTGTATACAAATTTATTGCTAATAATGCATTTGACATCACATTTGGACTTCCAGCAGTTGCAAATTCCCCGTTTTCTAGGAGCTGACTTTTGTGTATCACCGCCTGTAGATGGTACAATATTTGATGACGATGCTTGTAGTTGAGTCAATAGCTATGCCGCAAATGGATTTTTAGTTTTGACTGTCTTTTTCAACACGTATTCTTTTGAGGGGCACATAGCTCGCTGACGTAAAAACTCAGGTCTTCTGCGTTTTGAATTATTTGCAGCCCACCAAGGATCAATTTCTGAATATAAAATAAATACATTCAATGCGAATATATCAACTATATTGGAAAAAACAACATTTGGCCATCTATTTGTTTTTCTTTTAGTGCTGTAGTAGCTAATCATTTGATCAGCAGTATCAACGCCTCTAAGATAAAAGAAATTATTTTTACAGAAACGATAAATAATGATAAAATATAACAAAACTTTAGTAGAGTTATAATTAGAAATGATTGCAGGTTTCTTCTTATGATTACTGAAATCGATTTCATTTGTTTTGTGCATGGTGCTCATCAATATAGTACCTTTATTTTTATGGCCGGTATACGTGGATGTATATAAAAGAACTTTTTTGTATATAAGCAATTTCGGTGGGATCAAAGTTTTGTTTCTTCGAACTGTTCCCACATATGTCAGTTCCAATTGTAAAAGATTTTTCTCCAACTCAAAAGATCAAAATAAGCAATCAGCTGTAATATTTTGGCCTTTCAATTCTTCTTTAACCTCCAAGGCTTATCATTTTTTGGTTTCCAAAGGTACGGTTGTATTTTCCATATGTATCCTGATTTGGGGTCTACAGCTAACCAAAATTTAAGCCCAAATTTTGCTGGCTTTACAGGCATATACTGCCTATAGGAACATCGTCTTCTAAAACCCACTAGCTGCTCATCAATAGTGACATTTTCATGACAGTTATAATTATATTGAAAGAAGTGCTTCCCAATTGTCCCATCACTCACGAATAGGAGCAAACTTGTCACTACTTTTTTGTTGTCTTCTGTTGATGATGTTCATCAAAGCAGAGAACACTTGTTTTGATGTGAAAATTATCATCGCTCTTAATAGACCGGAATATTGGACGACCAAAACTTGCACCAAACAAACCATGCAAACCTTCGTTTTTGCCTCTGTAATACAAAATTATTATAATAACCACTTCACGTATACAAAAGATCAGAAATATTTTATATACCGATAAACACCAGCAAGAATTATAACACCAATATATGCCTGCAATGGTGATTTATCTAAATCTTTCCATTTGCTTTCAAATGTAATGAAATAAAATGTTTGGTCAAAAGAGTTTTATATCGAATTATTTATGAAAAATACAAAGTGGACCAAAATGGTCCCTTACCTAAGATTCGAAAGTTTTTTTAACCTAACATAAACTTACGCTTGAAAGATAGCTGCAAGCTATTACTAAATCTTGTTGCGAATAGGGGACAGTTAAGAATGAAGTTCCTTAAGTTCCATAATCCTAATTCAATTCATATTAGATTTGTCTCTCATCAAGCTTACCATAGCCTCTCATAGGTCTCCACTATCATGTACAGAGGATTAAAATCTAATAGAGCTTCCAGCGCCGCTGTAGAACATTCGCTCGCTAGTCCCTGTATTTTGTTCAAACTCAATTGAGCTGGTTTCATATTCGGTCTGTATGCCTCGACAATTGCCCCAAAGGTCAAAATTGATCAGATGCTAATGGTATACATCCAGGATTTTTTTTCAAGTTCACCGTCAAGTAACAACAATTTCAAATCTGAAGCCAATTTTGAATGATGTTTCAGAGAGTCTCTTTAAATTTGCTTATAGAGCTAACTTCTCTCTGTCAGTTTAGCCAGCACTGCAGTATAAGCCCTCAGACAACGACAAGGGTATTTCGTCTCCAAAATATGAAGAATAATCCTAAAATAATTTTAACTTTTACCGTATTTCAGGTGCATTTAAGTAATTAAAAATTTCTTGATAATTATCAACACAGAAAATTTATCTTCTATTGTATTGCGAGAATAACAAAACGATAATGAAACTTAATTTGTATAAATTGTTGTGTGATTTATTTTAGTAATTGTTCATAGAATTCAGTATTCATTTTTGAATGCTTGTGTGTGACTGTATGCACTAAATTATTATGGTCACTTCACAATTTATCCGAATAGAAGTGGAGTTATTTGCACCAACTTTTCCATTGTAGCTGAAATAATTTAAACTCGTGCTGTGTTGAAACTAAAAGAAAATTACATGTGAACGAATAACAGCAATAGCATGCGGAGTAAATTGAATGACTGCCCAACTACTTGTGTTCTTGTGACCACAACTGCAACTGCTGCGCCGATGTTAATGGTGCTCACGCCGCAATTGTCACCAGTACCGATATTTCAATTTAAATTCACAACCGAAATGACCGCAATATGGCAGCATGACATCATAAGGCGACTACCATTTTTTTTTAGCAACTGCAGTTCGGAACGCCGTTTAAATTAGAACATGTTTTATTTTTATAACATAAAAACTGGAAGTAAAAAATAAATTCAAAATAATTACAAAATTATGAAAAATAGAAACCTCGCTTATAATTTAAAAAAAAATTGGCACGAAAAATTTCTTAAATATCCGTGGTCCGGAGCCGACTTTCAACTGTAGGTCCATACAACATAGGTAGCGTGAGAAGCTCGGTCGCCATCCTTACTGCAGGGTTGTAATCACCAATTATGTATGTATATTATGTAGATAATGGGCTTTGCAGAACTGCCTTTCCTGAAGATGATGTCCTTCCTTGAATCAAGATGTCCAGCCCTAAGCAAAAAGGAGAATGATATTCGGTATCCAGTGGAAGAGACTTTTTATCGGTCATCTAGAAATCATATATTTTTTATGAACGTTGTAGTGGTATTTGTAAACGAATAACGCAGGCATTTGTGATTACTATACGGCTTTGAGCAAGTTAGCGCTGAAAATAAAAAAAAAATTAAATAACGGTGACCAATTTTAAATTATTTTACTTGTTTATTACGTATATGTACATACTCGTACATACTTAGGAAACAGTTTCTGCAAGTAAACCTGAAATACTAAAAATCTGTAAGTAAAAGTTTTCGCAATTCGGGGTTTTTTTTTGGTATTAAAAGGATTAAAGATTGAAGTTATGGTTGTTCCACTGTATTTTTTAGACTGTATTACTGTCGACTGTATCATATAAATATCTTTAAATCAAAGGATTTTATTATTGTAAAATTGAAATGAAAACTCTTCATACTCTTATACAATACATTGATATGTGATGTATCTTATATAAAACGGAAATACTTCAAGACGATGGTTGCTGTTCGTCGAATCGACGAAGCTCATTAACTCTTTATCTTGATGCTTGACCAAATTTCGTTCTTTTTACCAACAACGTTAGTTGATAACAAAAGCTTGCAGTGTGTACGTACGCAGACCACCCATTTTTTAAAGTCGATTTTCGCAGGTTTGTAGTCTTCGCAACGACGAATAGTAACTTTAGTGTGGCTCTAATCCAACCAACACTTCTCTGGGAGAACACTACTTAAAAGAGCTGATGAAAACTGTTCATGGAACAAATTACAATATTATAATAGATAACTGGTTCACATCAGTTTCCCTTGATAAATCACTGCTGCTGGACGATTGTTAGCACTTTACTTTACTTTAAGAGACAAATGCCTGAAGGAATGGGCAATATAAAAGAAGAAGGGAAGCTGGAATATCCATGTTTTGCTAATATAATGAAATAACTCTATTATCCTACAAACCAAAACCAAATAAACTAGTCTATCTTTTGTCAAGCTGCGAAGAAGAAGGAACAATAAATCAGAAAACAGGAATTTTACAATCAGACAAAATGTGGTTTCGACACTTTAGATCAAATGTGCAGCGTTGTCTCTTGTTCGCGTAAATGTGTCTAATTTTTGGAATTTCAAATATTACTTTTGTCAACAGTTAAGTTATACATACAGTGCTTGACAAAACAATGGAAACTTTTTAAAAAATGTATTTAATCGGACGAAAATTTAACATGTTTTTTAAAAATCGGCAAAACATTTGTGGAGCTTATTAATATGCACTGTTATTAACGTTTCTGTATATTAAAATTATGTATAAAAATGAATTATATAATTCAAAAATTAAAAAAGTTTCCAAAGTTTCCATTGTTTTGTCAACATCAAATATGTGAATAGAATTATTTTTTTTAATTACTGCATTATATAGTCTTTTTATATATTTTTTAAAATACAGAAATGTTAATAACAGTGCATATTAATAAAAGGCATTAATATTTTGCCGATTTCTTAAAAAGATTTTGAAATTTTCGTCCGATTGTAACACATAAATAAATTTTTTAACAAGTTTCCATTGTTTTGTCATGCACTGTATATACCCACAATATGTTTCTTAAAGGACAGATGCCAAAAAACCGAGGGCAGTACCTGAAAGATCTACATGAATCCCTTGTGACTCCCTATTTGAAGAGCATACTCGACATACCTAGTTTTCAGACTTCTATTAAAGAAAGCTGTTGAAAATGTTAATATAGGACCAAATAGTCGTAAAAATTTGTCACCTCTGTCCGTGTAGCGAGCGCAGAATGAAGAAAATATACATATGTAAGAAAAGTATCTGTGGTGAACACAAAGTTGAACTTTGTGTCTCATGCATAAAAGAAGATTAATAATCAAATATTGCTTTCCTTAGTAATATTTGACTGAACATTTTTAAAGACTGTATATGAAATAAGTCATTTTTGTTTCGAATGTTAAGAAAGAAAAGACATTTTTTATGTTAGTTTCTATTTTTTATTTTATTTTTGGAATAAAATGCTTAACTAAAAATATTTTTGTTTAATTTTAACTTTAAATAATTATTACGCTAGAATCATTTTTAAAATTGTTCATTGATTCAACGAAGAGTGACCTCAATGTATAAAAATGAAGAGTAATCATCCAGGGTTAAACGCGTATAAGAGAACATGAAGTATTTATTTCAGATATACGAGTATATTTTTACCATTATTTCGTAAATTAATTGCTGCAGTAATGTGATGTGTCAGTATTTTCCTTCTCAATTGCAAAAAATTAATAAATTAGAAGATTTAAAAATATAATGTCACTATACATATGTACATACAAGAAAGGAACAGATTGTATTCCAATATGTATGTGATATAAAAAGTGAGATAGTTGGCCACATGGGTGAACCAAAAAATCGGTCAAAAGTCACGTGAAAAATTTCTTCATGTAAATGAGTCAAAGTAATAAGCTGTGGGAAAAGATATTTTTTTATTAATCGTTACAGTGTTTTATTCCTCATTTATTATAGATTATTTAGTTGTATGTAAAAACAATTCCTGTTTATTATTTGGCATTTTACTTTATAATACTTAAGTTATTTCAATGCTATTTTGGAGAAAAATTATAACAAAAAAAAATAAAAATTACGTCAATTCTTAATTGGTGGCCTTAATGCGTGGAAAACGTAAACAAAATTTGAATGAATTTCTTCTTTATAAAAACAAACTATTTTTCTTATTTTTTAATAATATTATTCACGAGGGTACGAATATAATGTAATTCATAATCGCTCATTATAGCTCTCCTTTATTATTCTTCTTGTTTGGTTATTTTTCATATAAATAAAAATTCGTTCTCTAAGTTATAAGAATATATTTTATTTATTTATTTTATTTCATATTTTTCTTTTGATCAATAATAAGCTTTTCAAACTTATACAACGTAACCGAGATCGCTGTTCAGTTATCAGGTTTCTAAACAATTAGAGTATATATTGTATCTTAAGAAAGTACAAAATTTTTAAATTAAAATACAACATACAGTGGCGACAATTTAAATAGCCCGTTTAAGCGCCGACTAAATTTGCCCTACTTAATTGATGTTTATTGGTTTTCCAACAGTTTCATAGTCTCTTAAATCGTTGGTTTTTATTTGGGATATACAAAACTTAAAACATTAATAATTAATTTGTATAGAGTTTTTTATACATACATACATAATTGGTCATTACAACCCTTCAGTCAGGATTATGGCCCTAGTTTCTCACACCACTTATGTTGTGTGTGTTAATTTTATACATGAGTGGCGGGACCTACAGTTTAAAGTCGACTCCGAACGACAGATTTTTGAGAAACTTTTTCATGGCAAATTTTATTTACTCCCAGAGTTTCATCCAGCAATCTGCTGAGAGGAAGCCGCCGAAGAAATACTTTTTGTATTTTGCTTTTGATGTCTGGCCTGAGGTTTGAACCCTGGCTTTTCGTCTAATAAGCCAACACACTACCTACTAGACTACTTTTTTAAAGACAATTTAAATAGCACGATAATTTTTTTTAATATTTATTTAAAAGTTTAACAATTTAACATTCTTTTAAAATTTATTATTGGATTCAATACCATATTGGAAACCCTGATTGTTTATAACGACTGTTAATCTTATGATGATGATATCAGAGTGCAAAGATTTTTGTATTAAAATTGAGTCCCACGGCTTTTGAATTGCTTCCCATAGCAGATTTTAAGTATTTGCTCGATTTATTTGATAACACAGCCCTGCATGGGTTTTGCAAATAATATGGCTCCAGGTGTTTCCGTTTATTTTATTTTAGGGGTTTCAACCCCCTTTTTCTCGAAAACCTAACGTCATGGAAAGTTTTTGAAAAAAGATTCGTGTTCAGCTCGCCAAATGCCTTCAGAAACACCTAGAGCCATCTTATTTGCACAAAATGTCCAAATTTGCAGGGCTGTGTTATCAACATTGTGCCAAAACTTTTCGATGGGATTAAAATTCGGCGATTGATATTTCATTAATTTTTTTCTTCGAAAAATCTCTTTACAGACTTGGCTGCATGGATTTGAATTTAAAGATAAATTGTTAGTGTTTTCTATAAACAAGTTATTTAAATAGCCACCACTGTACATGATATTTTTCCTTAATGCAATAATAATTTATTTCTAAACTTCTACTAAACTAAAACTAACTAAAAATCATTTTTAAGATGTATTTCAACTTTAGTCATCGCTTAAAACCATAATGAAGACTTCCTAACTATTTAATACAATTTATAATGTTGTTTAGTAGGTATATAGTGTGTTGGCTTATTAGACTTGAAATCACGGTTCATGAAAATATGAAAAAAAATATTTCGTCGGCGACTACTCTCAGCAGATTTCTGGCAAAAACTCTAATAGTAAATAAAATTGCTTTGCAAAGGTTCTTCAAAAATTTGTAGTTCGAAGTCGACTTTAACCCTTATCCTGTATTAATGGGTCAAAATTGCCCAAACAGTTTTTATTGGTCATTTATTCTTTAAATACTCAGGGGATTTTTTTGAAACTTTTGTACAATTATTTTTTTAGTGAATACTATTAAAATTTAAAATATAATTTTTGTAGATCGTTTCACAAAGCGTATGTAAAAAAACTTACGCAATTGGTACTTTTGGGTCAAAATTGCCCAATGCAACAAAATTAATTTACGCATATGATATGAGCTTCGTAACAATTTCGTGGGCCTTGACAACTTCATACCTAGCAACAAAAAAATATGCGATAATAACGCACAAGTGTTTTTTGTTGTTTTTGGTTTTTATAACGGTATTACAAACTGCAACAAAACCAAAAAAAGAGAAGTAGTGTAAATGTTTCATTCGTTTGTGTTTTTGAATTGAATACAAGTGACAAAATCTTCACATATTTCGGGACAATGAAACCAGAAGAGATAAGAACTTTTCTTATGCTATCAGACTCAGGCGATGAAAGCCACAAGACACATCAAGTGAAGATGAAAACGACTTCGTTTCTGAAACTGCACCTGACTATGACCGTAACTCCTCGTCAGGCGCTAGCATGGACATTTCCGAAATTCTCGATCAAACTACGGATGAAGTTTTAATGTACCTAAACAGGACATAATAAATTTAACTCTTGGCCCAACGCGTTATTCTATTTCAAGAGGTGATGATATAAAATCTTTTCTTCTGTTATTTATGCCCAGTGGTAATAAGAAATTAGTTGTTGATATGACTAATTTACAAGGCGACTATAAGTGGTAATGTATTTATAAGAATAAAAGCTATGCAATCGGTTCATTTAGATCAATCTGTATTTGGGGGGATTTGGATTTGCTGTAGACGACAGAAAAATTGAAGCATATTTCGGACTACTTTTGTTGGCTGGTGTATTTAGATCTCATGGTGAAGTTTTAGAATTTCTATGGGACGATCGCAAAGGTCTTTTTTTTGCCAGAAAAAATTTTACAACTAAAACGCAAACCTGAAAGCTGTGCTCACTTCCTCTTAGACAATGGGAACAAAACAAAAATGGGATATGTACCTAAGAAAATCTATCATTGTTTTTGCTTAGCACGTTACATCACGACGAAAAAATAAGAGCAAGCTCTAAAAAGTCAGAAATAATTCATTTCTGTAATGAAACGGAAGCAGGGGTCGATACATTAGATCAACTTATAAGAACTTACACATGTAAAAGGAGAACTACTCGATTGCCTCAAGCATTGTTTTACAATATGTTGGATATATCCGCCTATAATGCCTATGTAGTTTTTCTAAAAATTAATCCTCATTGGAACGAAAATAAGAAATATAAGCGACGCATATTCTTGGAAGACTTAGGCATGGAGCTTATAAACGGAGAAATATCTCGTAGACCGCACATACCACAAAGTAGGCCTGCAGTCGTAAAAGTCTTCAAAAGGATTCTGCTGAAGTTTCGTAAGCAAAAAATTTAAAAAGGGGACGTTGCAACTTTTGCCCAAATCGTTCTAACTGCACCAAATGTGAAAATAAATGCTCTGAATGTCAAAAATTTATTTGCAAAAAGCATTCTGAGACCAATATTGTTTGTAATGAATGTAAAAAAATAAAAAAACGGAATAAATATTATAATTTTTTGTATTGGGCAAATTTGACCCACTAATGTCATATGTGTTTTATTTTTGAAGTACAGGATAAGGGTTAAACTGTAGGTTCCGCCACTCATGTATAAAATTAACACACGCAACATAGGTTGGTGTGAGAACTGAGGTCGTAATCTATGTATGTGTAGATTAAGAGTCCAATCCTTCTATGATTCGTAGGGAAATTAAATTATAAAACCCAACATGATTTTTAGTCCATACGAATATAATTGGTTTAACATCGAAGCATTCTTCAAGATAGTTTGTCAAGTGCTAATCAATTTTTTTAAGTACAGTACATACTTCAATTTTTACAATAATATTAAATTTACCCATTTTCAATTGAAGTATTTATACCCTTTGTTAATGTCAAATGTGTTTATATTCCAAGACGGAAATTGTTATTTTGTGAGTCGACTATACTCATTATTATTATTTCTTTATCGCACTAAAATCTAGAAAATATTTAATTTAGAAATCAACGATGGGATTTTCTTTTCAGACTTTACGATGTGAAAAACTTGATATTAAACAATAATTACACTAACTTGGTATCAGTTTTTTGTTTTGTTTTTCTATATTTAATTTATATATCGGATTTATAATAACAATAAATTATTTTCAAAAGTTTTTGTTTGTAATTTTTTTATATTAAAAACAAGTTTTTTCCTCTTTTTGAGATTCGCTCGTCTAGAAATGTTTCCAAAATAGGAAAAAAAAACAAATTAATAGTAAATGGTAAATAATATCCACTTGAACAATTTTATTTAATTATTTGTAAACAATTACAGCAACTGTATGATAGCATGGTAATTTTGTATTTAATTTTTTATTATGATAATCATGTTGTTCATGGTTCTAAGCCATAATTTAATAGCTTGACAGTTTAAAAATTATAAATAACTACTTAAAATAAAAATAAGAAAAAATTTAAAATTTTTTATTTGTACTATAAATACGTATGTAGACGGAAATGTACGATTTGGTTAGTGCCAGAAAAAGTGTATAGTACATGTACAATATACATTATTATTCAAGTTAAATTTTTAATCCAATAGTATTTTTATTTCTCCTGTCAAATTTTTTCTTTTTGTACATATCAGATCAAACAAGTGAAAAAATATGATCCTTAAATGATCCTAAAATCAGAAATTAAATAAAAAAAGAATATTAAACAATAAAACTATTCTACAGCAGACAATATTTTAAATACATACATACATATATAATTGGCAATTACAACCCTTCAGCCAGGATTACGGCTTAGCTTCTCTACACTGTTAATTTTATACATGAGTGGCGGGACCTACAGTTTAAAGTCGACTACAAACGATTGATTTTTGAGAATCTTTTTCGTGGCAATTTTATTTACTCTCAGAGTTTTTGCTAGAAACATGCTGAGTGGAAGTCGCCGAAGAAATTCTTTTTCATATTTCGTTTTCTTGGCGATGTCAGGGCTGGGGTATGAATCGTAGCCTCACGTCTAATAAGTCAACACACTACCTACTTAGATTACAGTGACGTCAAAAATCCCTTATTGGAGAATCATAAAACATTATAGATCTTGAGGCAGTACTATAAATTTTAAGGTTGTTTCTGTTAGATATTTCTCGATGACTTATATAAGTAGACCATTTCTTGTACGAAAAACTTACTATTTTTCCATACATTATTACCAAATAATCCTAAAAAAACTGAATTATAAAAATATTAAACAAATTCTACTTCCAATGACATACTTACTATCTACATATGTATGTAAATGATTACAATAAGTATTTTAAAATATTGCCTTTTGCTTTTATTCCATTATAGGTTAGAGGACGTGTACCTGTCAGTCAAGACAGGTACAGTACCCGGAGGTCGGATTGAAAAAAAATCTCTTTTTCAAATTTCAATTGTTATTATTTAACAATTATCGGCTATACCTTACAACTTAGAGGAATATTTTGTATTGTTTCAAAACTTGTTCTGTTTACTGCAGTCATGCTGAAAAGAGAGGAACGACAGCAGACATCAACAATAGCAATAGAAGTTTACGGAAAAAAACCTTAAACATTTTTTCGCAAAACTTCTTAACATGAAAGTAGCAACTCATGTGAAAAGAAAAATTTGAGGAAATTGATGATAATTCAGGTTTTTGTTGTTAGAGAAGTTTACGAATCAGGTGTGTGTAAATGGAGCTAAACTTTGTTCAGGAGGAAAATATATATCACAACGTATTTCCATTTCAATTGTTGGTTTTGTTGTGAGCATAAGTTACGGTAGTTTTTTTTTTTTATGATATTGCCGTGCGTGCTGTACACAAAAGAAATTCACAGCAATTAGTAGAGATTAATACTGACAAGGCGGAATATATTACTCCAACAGTTTTATTAAAACAATTTGGGTGCTCTTGTTAATACCATGGTTTTTGCTATATTGAAAGGTTTATAAATGAAAATAAATTAAAATTCAAAGAGCAATGTGTGAAGGGATGATGTTTGTTTCACTCTCGCTGCAAAAAGCTAATATATTGCAAAATTTCTATTAATTTTGCATCTATGTAGAGTTTCCAAGTCAGAAGTATATAATTTTTAAAATATTATTACGTTCTTTAGTATTTGGTTCAGTATTGGCTGCCCGATCATACTTGTCTTTCTTGATGTCACTGACCCTCTTAATTCAGAAGAGACACAAAGTTTTGTAAAGAGTTAAGTTTTTCCTGCTTCACAGATTAATCTCGTTCAGTTTTTACGAAATAGACTTTTACAGTCTTAAAAGTCTTAATGTTGAAACGAGTATAGCTGACCAACATGTCAAAATACCACTTCCCAAACTTTTTGTTGGAAAGTCACAACACTTCAAGCCACTGTGTCTAACCGAAATTAGAAAGTCGATAAACATTTACTAGGATAAGTAGAATGCAATAGTCCTTCTTGCTAATTTTAAGGCAGTTGTCTTTCTTCTTCGTATATGTATATCAACTGCTTCCGCAACGTCCGCAACAATCCTTGTAACGGCATGGAAATGCCTTCAGCCAACACATTTGCTATGTTTCGAATTCCTTATTTACCGCCTTAGATAACTGAGATTGAAGCTTATTTAGTAGACACTGTGTTGTGACTAAACGCATTAAATTTTTTTAATAATTTTTACATAAAATGTTACCGTAGTCTAGTAGGTAGTGTGTTGACTTATTAGACGTAAGGCCCCCGGGTGAAACCCCAGGTCAGACATCTCGAATAAAGCCAAGTGCGAAAAAACATTTCTTCGATGACTTCCTCTCAGCAGATTTCCGGCAAAAACTCTGAGAGTAAATAAAATTACCATAAAAACTTTCTCAAATATCAGTAGTTCGGGGTCGATTTTAAACTGTAGGTCCCGCCTTTCATGTATAAAATTAACAGTAGCTAGGACGTAATCCTGACTCAAGGGTTGTAATGGCTTAATTGTGTAATTTTCGTAAAAAATTGTGCTGTAATTAAAAAAATCCTTTGTTAGGAATTATTGACCTTTGTAGCGCGAACAGTTAGTTTAGTATTTATGGCAATTGTTCTGTTCATGAAATTTATTTTGCTACTTTTTTAAATATATTTTTCATTTAATTTTGTTTTTTCTCGTGCAGTTTTTAATGTGACTGAAATTTTTCTTGATTAACAGATAAATTTTAAACAAGAAATAAAAAGAAAGTCAGGGTATAAAACAAAACGGAGGCTGTCGAAACGCTTCTAAGGACATTTCCTCGAAAAGGCTGAGGTTAAATGTTCTGTCTTCACCAAATAATATCGATGGTCAGTCGCAGTCTAAGTAATCATATTAGATATTACAATATTGCTTACCTGAATCTTGAGAGTACCATTAGTAGAACGTTCCAAGTCAATTGGATCTACATTCATAACTCAGTCTCAGTTGTCCCAAATCAAAACCCAAATCCAAGGACTTGGCCATGCTCAGTATGTGATTTGAATATAACAAGAAATGTAATCTCAGTCAGATGCTCAGATTGTACTGCTCAGGAATTTGCAGCCATCATAACAGACTCTTACTCTTCCAACAATAATGTTGATCCTCTTCAAAACCAGGACGGAACCCTCAAACACTTGTACACCATCTGCCACAACATTATAATGTAAAATACTACGTCAGTAAAATGTAATGGTTGCGGCAGGCAGCGTCATATGCGAATCTGTATGTATGACATTGAGCTTCTTCTTCTCATCTCCAACATAGTTCCCACATAGACGTCGGATCATTTTGTGTTCTACAGTTTAATTAGCATTGCAAAATCAGGAACAAAATTTCTGTTATCATACTGATGATAACAATGTTGAACTCGTTAATGCTTATATTCACCAGTCAACAGAATGGGTTCCAATCAACACCGCTGCATTTTCACTACTGCAAAGGGGAAATAAAGTAATCTTTGGCGACTTAATTGTATGTCATGGGAGCCGGAAGACGCTCGTGGGTATCGGTTTGCCAAATTATTGAGTTAGACTTTGCGGCCATCAATGAAAACCAACCAACTAGAGATTGATTTACATAAATCCCCACCAGCACGGTTCGTTAGCTCAGAAACGTGAACGCATATGAGCAGAAAAACCTTCAAACGAGAGGAAACTGTTACTCCCAGCCGAGGTAAGCTATCTAGTCAACGATTACCGCCACAGTAAATGGCTTGTACAGCTCGACCACTGATTCACTAATTCTAATTTTGGTCCTATCACAGGTCTAACAGGTATCTTATTTGATAATGTTCAGCATACTCAGGTAATAAAATGTTCCACAACGTTCTGTCGGCAATTCATCGCCCATCTAAGCGTACAACCAAACGTGAAAGGGCAACCCTACGCAAAACTAAAAGACTCAGTAGGGATCTTAATACCATCGTCTTCGATACTAACGCCGTAAATCGAATAATATCACAAGCCTGCCTAAGGCCCTTCTTGCTCAACTCTACACTTTTTATTTCGAAAGTTAATGATTTACTTGACAGTTCAATAAAAATTGTTAAGAAAAATTTTAATATTTTATTAAAATGCGTACAAAATTTTAAAATTAAAGTTACATTTCAGAAGCTTCTATACAGGTAAACTATTGACTGAATAGATTTTCACAAACTTTGCTTATAGTAATAATAAATACCAACCAGGGATCACCAATGAGTATTCAAAAAGATGAGTAGAATCGAATCATACTCAAAATTTCTGATACTTTTATGCTTCTTTTAATATTGTTACGAAAATGGAAACGGTGCACCATCGTATAACATTGACCCATTAGTGCCCAGTGGCAACTTAAGAGGTTGCCTTAGTTTTTATGCTCTGATAAGAAATTGAAAGTAAAAAACAAAACGGTAACCGTAAGACATTCTTAATAACACGTGTTTTTTTATTCTTTTTATTCCTTATCGAATGCTTTTGCAGTTTGGAAGATAAAAGCTGTTAATTTTGAGGTATTTTTTTTGTCGGTTTTTAAACGAGGCCGCTGGATTCAAATGTAAGTTTATCGAATATTATAAATATTTTTGCAAAAAAGAATTATATTTTAGACAGCAATACACCTTAGCTTTTGTTTTAAACTACAATTTTATCAATCTGCATTTAATATTTTTTATAATTGAATGTTTTGTGATGGTGGCGTCTTAAGTTACCACTGGGAACTTAGGTGTACTTTTTGTGCTGTGATGTGTTGTATTGTTTTACATAGTTTTTTGAAGTGAAATTGTGAAAAATCAGTGTCTGCATTTTATTTTCGCGCATAATTAGAAATTTTTAATATACTAGGTCATCCCACAAAAAAACGCTAATACTTGAAGAAATTTTGAATGAGATGGGGCTTTCGGAAAATGAAGAATTACCAACAGATATTTTTTAGTTCCCCCTATAGAAACGGCTGAACAAGATACAGATGTGGATTCAGACAATTCGGATGCAGAAGTAGCTGGAGACCTGAATAAATTACCACCGCTGCAAAGTTTGTCCTGGCCGGACTTCATTTATGTGCAAAAAATTAAAAATTTTTCTTCATACTATTTATTGTTTTCGAGAATTTCATATAAATAAATAGAAATTTATGTTTAGTTTATTATAATTAAGTGTAGCTCGTGTAACTAATTTGGTTCCATTAAAAATAAAACATGAATAAAGTTTTATGTTACAAATTAAACTGTGTGTTGTCAATTTGATAGGTATCTGCCCAGTGGCAACTTAAGTTGCCAGGCTAAAACATCCCCTTACCCCCATTTGCTCGCAAAGTCGCTGAACAAAATGTGTTTCTTAGACCACAAGCAATACGTGTTTAAAATCTGGTGCAAAAATTAAAAAAAAATAATTCGGGCATTAATGGGTTAAAATGAGCAAAAAGCTAGAGAAACAAATACAACAAACTTGTTACAACATTATTATGAAAGAAAAGGGTAAGTAAGCTAGCAAGCGAACGCAACAACAAGCACACAAACAACAATGAAGTCGCGATAGAGTTCTCGATAAACCCCGACTTCAAGAACCTTCATCAGGCTGATTACGTGGGCATGTAAAAGGCCAAGACAAAGTAGGCAAAGGGCTGTAAGAATTCTGTCAGTCTGGTGTGTAGATGCGTTGCGTGTGAAGAAAACAGTCGTGCTTTGAAGATCTCCGCCGTAAAGATCTACGTTGTTGTTGTTTACATCAAGTTGTAAGTAGCACACAAAATTGTGCAAACAATAAAGAGTTTAATTGAAACTGAACACAAATTTATTTTTATTTTGTTTGCAAACAACGAACTCATAATTTAAACGTTTTTAAAAGGGTAAAAACGTAACAATACCATACTCATAATACTCATATTCAAAGTTTGAAGTACTCATCGTACTCATACTTAACAATACGCATGATGTTGTTGATTTCCACTCTCCTTTACTCAACATTTACAAGAATCACAAAATAAGTACGATTCGCATCCGAACACTACAATTCTCACTAGAAGGTTGTGTGTTTCCTTTGCTTGCTGTTTTTGACTTTTCCTTTCTTCTTTTTTTTGTAAATGCAACAACTAAGACTGTAAATTTTGATGAATAATTCGAATCATTTATAAGTATTTTTCTAAAGTTATGAATCTGAATGAGTAGACTATGAATCAAACATATTTCGAATGGTATGGGTATCATGTCAACGTTGTACTTACTCATCCTCATTGTACTCATACTTATAAATCCACGTTGTAGTGAGTACGAATGAATCAGAGTAGTTAAATTTCAATATTGTTGACTCACTTATATTCAAAATGTCATGAGTGCTTATGAGTAGCGAAAAAACGATTCTTTGCTAATCTCTGATACCAACCATGTGTTAACTAATTTTCTTGTAATTTCCATTATTTCTATAAATCAGTTTCGAACACGTTTTTCATTATACCAAATTATTCTTTTAAATTTTATTTAACTGGGTTTAAATCATAAGATACAGTAGAAAAAAAGCATTTTCATCTTATCCAACAAACATGCCGTAAATTCTCAATGAAACCGCAATCTTTGTCCTCGTCATTATTATCTTACCATCATCAGCATATATTGTCACAGACGAATAAAGTGAATATAAAAACCGTTACGGCTTAGCAGCTGTGGTTACCATTTGATAAACCTTATTTTAGTACACCATCGCGTGACATAAAAATCAAATTTAAGTTGCAGAAAAAGCGATAAATTGCCCTGACAAAAAAGATCCATGTATTATAAAAGCTTGCGGTGTGCATGCGTATGGAATAGACTTCGGTTGAAAATTTTATAATACCACTCAACAACAAACAAAGTCAATACATACATATTTGCATTGACATGATAATGTATTTTGTAGGTTTTACCTAACATTTTCATATTTGGTACACAATACATACACTTTGAGTAGCACATGGGCTCGAGTACTAAGCTGCAGTATGTTAAAGTATTGTTTTAAACTCTAACGAATATACACACACATACATATGTATATATGTATGTCCATATTTTAAAATAGAGTCCATGCGTAGTAGAAACAATAATTTTTATTGTACACCCGTTTTGGAATTGTGTTATTGGGTGTTAGAAAGCGTTTCTGAAATCTGCTTTATGTTGCTGGTATTGTTATCGTATTTGAAACGCATTTCTTTTTTGACATAAGTATACAGCTTGTTTAATACTGCATCCGGCATGTGAAATGTTGTCAGTTGAGCCAAACAACGCGTAGTTTGAGGGTGAGTGAATATTTTCGTTTGTGACTTTTGTGTAAATAAGTGTAAGACCTAAAAATGAAAGTAAAAGCTTATGGTCTATATATCGCACTTTAATTAAAAATAAATAATCAAGAAACATTGAAAACAAAAGCAATAAGGTGGTTTATTTTAAGTATGTAGGTTCAAAATAATACACTTGAGCAATCTTAGAAGCACTTCCCATATGTAACACTTGCTTATTTGTTGATTAACTCTAAATATCTGTTGTTTTACAGGTCGCTCTCGTACGTGGAGCATTCTGTAGGAATGAAAAAATTCCAATTTATAATTTGGAAAAACCAGCTTTGAAGAAGCCTGTAATCGTTCAGCTTATTGTGAACTTTCCGCAATACGCGTTATGTGCTGTGACCTCCACTAAAATATGACAAGCCTCCATAATACAGCAGATTAGCACTGACCCATTGCAAAATATAAATACCAACTCAGTTCATTGTTCTCCAATGCCACATACGTGAATGGGTAACAGATACCAACAAACATTCCAGCCAATTCCAGCCGTAACATGTATCGTATGCCAATGCTATGAAAAATAATACTGTTACAGCACAAAACTCGATTTCAACAAAGAAACCATCAACTGAAGACTCCGCTTATTAGTCACTTTAATGCAACAATTGAACAAATTATGGAATCAATGAACAGCAAATGTGATTAGCTTAATGTAGAAAGTGTTGGGAATCAATTCCTTTGGAAAGCAAATTGACATTAAACTACTATCGGATACTCATATGCCAACAAAAATAATCTTTAAAATATCCGGTTACAACTTATATGGTTGTAGAGGATGCGGAGGTTTAGATATTCTAATTAAATCAAGATTTAAACATCAACTATTGAGCAATTTATGTAATAATTACATATCTTGAGGACTTTAATAAAAAAACTTGTTAGATTCTTAGCTTACTCCTACATTTTTGATAACAGGAGATAAATATTATAACTTTTATAAGTCTGTAGGACCACGCTTTCTGACAGCTAGGGACTATAATGCTAAAGATAGAGGTCGTGTGATGTTTATTGTTATCTCAAGAATGGGCTTAGATGTCGTTTTCAATGGACAACCAAGTAATTGGACGACATATAGACGGAAGAATCAGGAGCAGTCTTTCATTTCCACTATTCCAAACTCTAGTGTTGATGTAGTACATGCCACAAATGTGAGAATGAGAATGTACATTAATTGGCTCATTGCTCAGAAAATAGTCGGTTAAAAACTCCAGAAGATCTAAATGTTTCTATCTCGAATTTTGGCGAAGATCTCAAGAAGACCATCCATTATGCAACTTCCAACAACTCTAATTCAGGAGTTAATAGAATTCATTCTTTAAATGTGGAAAGGTTGATTTCCGCTAAAAGAGGGGTTCTTAGAACTACTAGGACCCTAAAGATATATTATATATTAAATATACTTACAAAGCGCCACCGGTGGTTAGGAGAGAAGTAATTCTGAGAGAAGTAACTTTTTGGTTCACCACCTAAAGACCGTCTTTACTCCAAATTCATGTTACAACATGACCAATTTGATTCTTCCCGTTGCTGTACATCTTCCTGCAATTCGTTTTGAGTTCAAGGATATGAAGGAAACTATTGCAGCACTCAATCCTAAGAAAACACCTGGTATTTATAAGGACAGTAATTAGATGCGTATTGAAATGTTATGCATTGCAATTAGAATTATTGTTTTATACGACTTGAATATCACCATCAAGAGTGGTGTAAATGTTCTGTCAAACAAATATAACTTACTTGACTGTTCGATTGGAGGTATTTTCTAAAATATATATTCATACTTAAATACAATATTTAAATGAGATATAAAATTTATAATATTTTCATGTATCTTTTCTGTTTTTATAAAAGTGCATCAATCAATTAAGATTTTTCTCCTTTTAACATTCCAAAACGTTTTATTGGTTTTTTTATTTCTTTATATCTAATTTGTATTTCTATTGCAACTTTTCTATGCTTCGTAACAAATCCCAACACTGCTATTAAATTTTATTCGAAAAATTTAATTTGAAAAGTTTCTCTTGTTTAGTTTGGCAACTATGTAGGATGCTATTGCTTGCTTGACATTATTAATTTCAATTTCGAAACTTTACTGTCATCGAAATATTTGATTCACAGGAAATACATAAATAGTTACTATTCTATGTATGTATAGCGATATTGTTTATTTCTGTTTAGTAATATTGATTACTAATTTGATTGTATGTTTTAAATAAATAAAATACTTTCTTATATCATCTTGAAATTTCAAAGTTTTTGTAAAATTTATTCTTTAAAGTTTTCAAATGCAAACTAATATTATTGAAACTTAAAGTTGATGTTGTTTTTTTGGTTATAATAAATTTCTTTCCAAATTAAAATTTTTAACTCATACGTAATAATTTACAATAACGTAAGTTATTTTTAAACAAATTCTCTTTTTGAAGATTGCAAACTGAAGGTTAATAATTTAATGATAGCTTGCATATATCGTGACGCGACTAAACGATTTCGTACTATTCTTCCTATTATTTCATAAAATTACGATAAAATGAAAAGTTTATAATAATTCGGGCTGATGAAAGTTCATAATTACTATATAGCATTTTATTCTGAGAAAATATTTTACAAGTTTACTGAAGACTATGCAATATTGTGTTTTGCTTCAAAATGTACTGAAACTATTTTGACATATGCATTCCGCTTTTAAGCATTCCCCGTTTATAAACGCGAAAAATTGTGCTTCATACTTTAAATTGTTTTAAATAAATTTTGAATTGCAATGAAATTATCCAATAATCAACGGAAAGTAGTAGCCAAGAGAATTACGTGAGAAACTATTTATTAATGTTCATAAAGATTTTTAAAGGTATTTGTATAAACAACGATGATTTTAAATTTGCATTTATTTAGGAGAACACAGATTCAATTACCAACAATTTCTCTTTCTCTGTTAAAGATTAATAACAGATGCGATGTGCACTTAGTTTTATATGAGGTGTAGCGCTAGAAAATCGGTGTTGTATCGAATTATTGCTGGCGATTAAAAATGGATTTACTTTCACCATCCTAATCGGAAAAAAATCATACGTTAATCCGGAGTAACGATCAATTTCGGCTGCAAAACCTGATTGATTCTGCAGAATGACAATGCTGTACGTCTGATGGAATAATAAAGGTGTGGTGTACCACAAGCTCCTAAAACCTTTAATACGGATCACTACCGACAAATGATCAATTAGAACCTGGCATTGATCGGAAAACGGACATTATGAATCAAAAGACGCGGCAAGGAATTTTTGCAACAACACCTGCATATAAATTTAAACCCGTTTTGGATACAATCAAAGCATTAGGCTGGTAGCTACTACCTAACCCGCCATAATCATAAGATTCGGCTCATTCCAACTACTATTTGTTTACATCGATGGGACGCGCATTGGCTGAGCAGCCATTTCATTCCAACGAGGAAGGTTTAAAAGAGGAACGGTTTTATTGGAATCCACAAAATTGTCTGAAAGATGGAAAAAATATGTAGCCTGTAATGATCAATACCTTGAGAAAAACGTTTTATATTTTTTTTTATTAAAAATTAGTGCTTTATTTTCACAACGCTCATTTCATACTGGCATACCTGGTATTACGGGAATATCATTCATTAAGAGAATAACAATAGTTAAGTATAATCTAATAGTAATGGATCTAATAATAATACGAAAATAATATGATAATTAAACCATTTTCTAGTATCTAGTGTTCCGCAGATATTAACAATGGAACTGAAATTTATCATCTAATAGATTAATATTTAAATTAAATAAAAGTTTTATCTCCTTTCTTAAATATTTGCTGGTTCTGAAAAGAACTTATTGCTTGTTAAAAATATCAAATATCATTCCAATTCCAATGCGCATTGAAAAGTTTTTTTTTTTAAGAATTTCGTGCAAGTATTTGTAAAAATTGTACTTACCGCATTGGAGCCTAACGACGAGAAGCTATAAAAAATAGAATACATGTGCGAATGTGTTATTACAGGCGGTATGAGTATGAACACACCAGCATCATTACAGGCTACGTGCCACCGACTGCTCTAAACAAATTGTTAAGCGGTCAGCTATTTAATTACTTTAAAAATAGGAGGAACAAACTAAACCGATGATCTGTAATTATGTCATTCAGAAAATTCAGTTACAGTCAACTCTTCTATAACGCGGTGAGTACGTACCGCATTGTACAGAAACCGCGCTATAAGGAACTCGGAATTAGTACAAATCATATCATTCGTACCGCGTTTTATGGAGACCAAGAAATGCAAAAGACAAGATAAATTATAAATTGTTTTTATTGCATTTCTCGTCTACTTTTAATGGGTCTTCCTCACATGGTACATTTTCACATTGGTTTTCGATTGTAGCTTTTTTTCTATCTCTAAAACTTCTCTATAGGGAGCTAAGCAATTTCTTCATACTCTCTTTTAAACTTTGCGCTGAGCACCGTTGAACGATCAGTTTGAATGAAGTGAAGTTCTAATTCTTTAGCGAAATTTAGCCCATTTTTCACATCTTTAAAAGCGAGATTTGGCACCCACTCGTTTAGCAATGCATTTGTGGTGGTTGCATCAATTAATTCCATCAGCTCTCCCTCATCTAAAGCTTCTTCCCTGAGTACTAGTTCTCATACACCCTGGTGGTTTATTGCAAATTCTTCATCGCTTAAACGTGAAGCAATGTTTACTATATCTGTAACTGATAGTAAAATTGTTTTGTGTTGTTAGAACCATTTGAGGACAAAGAGGTTTCCAAACTTTTATTAGACCCTCTTACAATATCTAGTTACTAGAGTCATTCATAGGTTATGCGGAAGGAACTTATGCAATCTTGTTTAACGGATACCGCGCTGTAAGAGTACCGCGTTACAGCTCCGCTTTATATGGAAACCGAATTCTGAGAGTACCGCGTTATAGTGGGTGGATTGACTGTACTTCCATATCAGTTATTGACACCAGTAATTTTTATATTTACATTGGTTTGTGTTTTGGTGCGTAGTTTCAAAATGAAACGAGATGATTCTCTTGAAATGATTCGTATAACGAAATGTGTAGCTTCAATGGTGTTTGTTATTTGAAACATGAATGAGAGAGTGAAAGACGAATTGTCGACTTGATTACATAATAATCGATTTTGATTATGTAATAAAAAAAGGGAAATAACTAATGGTAAATCACAAAAACACTACAATGTCTTATTACTGCAGAGATCTTTTCCATTCGACGCTTCAGTACGAACTGAGATCTTGTACATTTCTTCTCTCAGTAATCGTATTTTTTATTATCATAGCTTTGTACGCATAACCCACTATATCTTCAATTTTCTCAACAGATCAGAGAAAGGTACAGTTCGTCGTGAACGCACTTCACACGTTCTTTTTCTGTGTGTAAAACGGTTGATTTTTTTATCACGCATCTTGTTAATTTGATTATTTTACCATTTTAAAAGAAAACTACAGGAGAACACATGTTTCTTAAAAAATTGCGGTGGAATAATTTCATTATCCATAATCGCTAACAAGCTATCATGTCCCCTCAAAGGGGACAACCGAGTAATATGCTAAACTTACGTTGTCCCCTCAGAGGGTCAGCCGAGTGCAAAGGGTTAAAATAGAGATTAAAAAAATTACACTCCACTACAGAAAAATTATTAAAGCTACTTAATAACAAAAACGATAACTACAATTCAATATTGTGCATATTTTTTAAATAAAATTCTGTTAGCGTAAACATTACAGTTTCTTTTTTTTTATCAATTTTATCCACATTATTTACAAAAAATGTTTTTAAATATGTAAGCATTTTTCATATTTTATTTTTTTTTTCATACTAATTCTCTTCATACTTTTTTATCACACATAAATTATTATTATTAGGTCCTTTCAATTTATTTTTTACATGTTTTAGCTTTTAGTATTTATGTTGATTATGTTCACATGTGTTAGGATTTGTTTTGTTCAAAATATTGCCATTTTTGTTTTTGTGTTTTTTTCTTTAATCAGAATCTATCAGAAATCTATTTAAAATGACATTTTGTTTCATTTATTTACCATATACTCTACATTTACATTTTTATAATATCATTATAACTTTTTTTGCCTCTATTTTACAAAATAAAATAATAAGTAAATATTTAATCTGCTTTTAAAAGGGAAAAATCAAGTGCAAATAAATGAAAACAAATAAAAAATGTTGAACGTAAAAATGGAAAGTTTCGCCTCGAACAGAATCTGAATATCAAGATCTAATTCGAAAGTGATTGATAAATTCTCAAATTCGGAAATTGCTAACAATAAAGATCGTCATAACTAGCAGATACCCACAGCGTGTAGTCCGTTCCCCACTAATGGTTGTGGATGAATTTCAAACGAAGCTATCTTTACCATGGTGGACAGACCTATGGGACAATTGTCTTGATAAATCTGTAAGCTGCTCAAGTGGAGCCGGACTGGACTCTGAAACTGGTGTGTGTTGGCGTAACAGTGGCAAAAAGAACCTGTCCTACAGCGGCGCTGGAATTTTTAAAATTAAAGCCTGTTGCACGCGATAGTGAAGACCAGAGCTTTGGGGACTATGGTAATATTGATGGGAGACAAGTCTAACATGAAATTCATTAGGAGATCTAAATGATTGATTAGCTGTCTGCTCCCTCTTTACTGTCCCCTGTACGATTAGTCTCTATGATTTTAGGAGACTTAGTAACAAAAAGGAGTAGAGTTGTTTTGAAGCTGCATGCTTTTTTAAAAGGGGAACAATTTTTGGTATACAAATCGATCAAGATCGAATCTTTGAAGAGTTTTCGTTCACAGAATTAAAAACTCCGAACCCATTGGGAAGCTTGAGGGTCCCAATAAAAAGATGTGCTCAATTCAACTTGAATAGTAGATACAAGAGACAACACATAGCAGTATTATCTGACTTTCAAGCCACCATATGCCCACTTGAGACAAGATTAAATCTAAGATAGTTTTGCAACCTCTGGTGATGCTGAATCGACTAGGAGACGAAAATGCTAGGTCCCAAGTAATGTGGCAATTCTCGGAAATAAGCAAGCAGACTAGAAGGTGAGCATTCTTCCGTTGATGGGACCGGAACCATTCTGTGGAAGGACAACGGATTTTTGGCAAGGTAAGCTAACGATAGAGAAGATAAAGAAAGGCTAAGACTATTTTCAAACCAAGTGGGTTTGACGCAATCAAAACTTTTGTTTTGAAACTACAATAAGAAGAGTTCTGAGTAATGCATTAGACTCTACAGAAATAACCTGAGGTTAGGAACGAATCTTTTGGATGAGTACACTTATTCAGAATGAAATTGTCTCGAGCCCATGTGACGATGAGAATGTATCATCGGAATGCATTCTTGAAACCTGTGTAGCATTAATGCATCCCAGGCAGGAAATTTGCGATGTTGATACCAAGCAGCATCTTGAAATTCGCCAGGGCTTGGAGGAGACAGCATAGGAATTTCCCCTTAAAACAACAATTATACCGTAAATTCTATTTTTTAAGTAAACTAAAAAGAACGCATTTTTGCAAAGTAAAGCACAAAAAAATATGTGAAAATGAAGTTATTTCAATATGTTTTGGTGCTGATTTTTTTTCTTTGAATAAAAACATATTTTAATAAAACAAATAAGCAATCGTACAATTTTGTTCATGGAGACTACTTCGAAAAATAAACCACAGTCAAGACGATCAAGATCATCAAAAACGTTAGAAGTTACAGAAAGTTTTAATTTTTAATTCATCATCATCAGAATAAATAAAAGTGGCATGTAAAGTTTCTCAAAAATCACATACAACATCAGTGGTGTGAAAACTAAGTTATAATCCTGATTAAACGATTGTAATGACCAATTATGTATGTATGTATATGTGGGAACAGTTGAATTGCTCGACAGTAAGAAAATCGAAACCTGCTATTGACGCTAAATTGATGGTATACTATCAGATAGTTAAACTATAATGACTTACGGTATGTAATTATATAAATAAACAAGAGAAAATCTTATACAATGTTTAAAAATAAGCAAGATGGTCCCTAAACGTTGCAATTTGTTTTACAATTTGAAAACATTCCGGAATTATGGAATACTAAAAGCAATCTTCATAAACATATTACAGCATTAATGTTGATGCCACAAGAAAAAGTTATAAATAAATTTGGATAAACAGTTGGCTTAAAAATCGAAGCGTTTGAAGAAAACGACCAATTTGTTTATTCACCTTGTTAAGCAACAAATCGCAGCTTGTATGGGCCGCATAACAGATCTATTTCGGTCAGTTAAGCAAGAAATGAAATATAAATTATTTCCCTTATATTAGCCATTTTAAAAATGTGCTTATAAGCGAAGAATTCTTATATCGAAACCTCGCACCTGAGATTCAAGCTGAGAGAATTCTATTTGTCAGATTTGCAACAATGGTTTCATATTCGTTGAAATGCGGGCTGGTCGGAGAGTACTTTGACCATCTTCTACACCTCGTTGTGGTGAGAAAAGCTGTAATTTGCTGAGTCACCGTATCACTCCACCATGTCACTTCACGAAGAAATAGCTGAAGGAGATGAACCCGCAATTCTATTGCCGCATTAACTGGGCAGAGATCTACAGTAGGTCAAATTAGTAGTGGAAGACCCTTTAGATTGAATCTGAGATTGCGTTGTCTCAGTTGCATTGCACTGTCCAATTTTTTTGCTACTTTTTCCAATTAATCTGCCGAATGACGTTAAATGTGAATATTGGCTTCCAATTGCTCAATAAATTCGGAAACGTTTAATCACACTAATGAGGGTCCAATCGAACAGGATCAATTTTGGAAAGAAAGCTGTCACAAACAGACTGCATATAAACGAATTTTTTAAAGTAAGTTTATAAGCGGAAAGTACTTAAAACCGGAATGCATACATCGAAATAGTTTCAGTGCCTAAGTTTCAGCGTTACTAAGAGTTAAATTATTATATCCGGGAAATACTGTTTTGTAATTTAAGAGTATCGTTTCTTTCTGACCATGTCGTTGCGAATGTACACCTAAAAGAATGAGTGCATCCGACCTTATTTGTAATTTTGATATCGCTTGACATAAATATGTAAATATACATATGGGGAATTTCGTGTCAAGTGACCCAATTTTTAAAATCGATGTCTTCCGATTTGGAAAATTTTTGCTAGGACCAATAGGTGAAAAGTTACACACATTTTAAAAAAAACCCTGTATAACCAAAATGTCCAACTTTGACCCCCTCTAACTCCGGCAGTTCTTGACTGATAGGGCTGAAAATTTGTGTCTGGCTTACTATCCAATAGTACTAACCTTGGTGCAAATCGGAAGACATCGATTTTAAAAATTGTGTCAGTTGACACGAAATTACCCATATATATCCGAATTTATGCGATTCAATTGATCCGAAACAATTAAATATTTATCACTTTACAATAAAATACTAATAAGCTGAAGTAATCAATAAATACATATTACAGCACTGGAAAAAATATGTTATTTTTTAATAACTTCATTGATGCTCACTTAATCTCAATGGTATACTTCAATGTATTTTTATCTGTAACTGTGATTTATTTCAAAATAATTACTGTAATCTTTAACAATTCGTTCACTTATTCACTTTTTATTTTGTGTTCTCTTTGATTATTAAAGTTTATCTTGGCAGAATCCTTGAATTGATTGCCTTTCTTTTAAACATTTAAAAAAAATTTCGAATGTTTTCGTTACGAAATGTATCCAGAAAACTCAGAATCTAAATACCTATTAATTAATAAAATCTTATTCAGGGAGAATCTTAAAATTTTTCACAAATTTTATAATAAGCGGTGTAACACAGTTTCTTTCTTTTTGTGGCACAATTTTATTTCGTTTAGATTTTATTTTGAATAACTCAAAAAATAAAATTTGTTTTCTCCCATTTAGTTATCGACAATACGAATTACAACTAGAACCGAGCTGAAAACATTTTTTTGTATCTTCACAGTCAAAACTGCACCACAATAGTTAAAATGTCCTGCAGAGTCATTTATTTTGTAATGATACCCCAATTAGCTTCAGAAGAGAAGCAAACATAATATTGAAAGTCGTGGAACATTTTACCATAAAGAAAGAGTTTAACATTGACAAACTTTGTTTTATAGCCATAGTGAAGTACTGCACATTAGAGATGAGCGATATTTTCAAAACTGTGATTTAATCACGGTGATTGATAATTCACTGTTAACTACAGTGATTGAAATTGTCAAATAACAGTTACTAATAATGTCGTTCTTTCAAAATTTGTACATACTCAAATTTATTTCATTTTATTTTGAGCGAGGCAGAACTACTATTAGATGATGCTGGTTATTTACTTTTGTCTTTTATACATGAACTTTCTGTGAAACTTAATTGTCAAACTTCATATAAAAAAAATTACATTAAAAATAAGAACATTGATTGTTTAGTAGTCTTTTCGTAGTATGTATCTAGTTGTCTCTTTCTTACGACTTAATAAAATACGTTGTTGTCATTATTGTTTTCTTTTGGAATACTGTTATCACAATCACTGTTTTAAAGAACAGTGATTAACAAATCATGTTCACTGAGAACAACGTTCTTCAAAAATCACTGGATCCCTCATCTCTACTGCACATGCGTCATATACAAATTATTACAAGAGAGTGAGAAAGAGAGTTGTAATACCACGTAGAGGGAATTAAATTTGCGTTTATATTTGCAACAGTGTTATCATAATTATTTTATATTTAGTATTTCGGTTGTGTACTATATTTTTGACAAACAAAAAAGTCGTTAAAAACATAATATGAACACATATTATTACATGACACGTATATGTTTACACACACACACACACACGCTTATTAACGAAATGTGTTAAAGCTTAGGTAGCAAATTAAAAATATTCTGTTTCAAATCGAAGAAAACTTGAAATTCGAATGTTGGATTTTGTATACAAAATAATATTGTAATAAATCTTAAAATACAAAATATGAATACATGTTTGTACCTACATACGTATTCTGCGGAATTAATTTTCATAAATAAAGGTTTAAATTTAAAATTCAAAGGCCCAATATGTTGTTTGTTATATTTAGTAGAATAACTCTTAAGGTCAAGCACTCCATTTATCCCATTTGGCATTTCTTGTGTTGTTTGTTGATATTTGCCGCCATTCACTCATCAGAAAGCTTTGTAAGTTGATTTTTGATTGAGGTTTAGCGACTATTTAACTGTTCTTCCAAATGATTTCCTAAGAACTCTTTTACTAATATGGAGTGACCTGACTCTTATCATTATTTTTAATTTAGTTTATGAAAAACAACACAAATTTTTTCTTTAATAGTAAAATAAAAATAAATTAATAAAATGAATACAAAAAACCATACTTATTTATACTGTATATACATAATTAGTCATTATAACATTTCAGTCAAGATTACGACGTAGCTTCTCACTCTACCTACGTAGTGCGTGTTAATTTTTATCAATAAATGGCAGGACCTAGAGTTTAAAGTCCACTCTGGTCGACAGATTTTTGTAGAATTTTTCATGGCAATTTTATTTACTCTCAGAGTTTTTGCCAGAAAATATGTAATGATAACGTTTTTTTAAGTACATATTCAAAAAACTCACTATCTTTCACAGTATCTATATTCATCCAATCGTTGATGGAGTTCCTCAAACGAGAACTAAATATATCCTTTTAAAATTAATAGTTTCCCGCTACAATGAATAGTTCTACTCTGGTGTAGCAGCAAACCTTTCCGAATAGCAATTATGCAATTTTGATTTTTGCTTCTAAATGTACTGAAACTACCTCGATATATGCATCCTGCTTTAACTTTTTAGAAAGTTATGAATCTTATGAATCAAACATATTTTGAATGGTATGCGTTTGATGTGAACGTTGTACGCATTCTCATTGCAACCTGTACTTATAAATCGACGTTGTAGTGAGTACGAATGAATCAGAGTAGCTAAATTTCAATATTGTTGATTCACTTATACTCAAGGTTTCTTAATGAGTAGCGAAGAAACGATTCATTGCTGATCTCTGACTCTTACCGAATACTTGAAAATATTATTCGCTAGTTCAGAATCATTTACGTTAATTAAATTTAACAACGTATTATAGAATCTTCTGTCTATCAGCGGACCAGTATGTTGGTACCTTACCAAGCTGGAAGACAACTAAATTTATAACCGAGGGTCTCATTTGATGGCACCTAGATTATGCGTTGGAACAGTGTAATGTTTTACAGCATCAGCTTATGATACGGGTTGCAGTTGTTTGGAATGTTTATTTGTACCTGTTACCAATGTGTGTGGATGTAAACTGTATTGGTATTAACAATTACTATGAAGGCAGTGCATGTCTTATAGTCCAAGGAGCATTTGGCGAATAAATACACTGCTGTACTTATTTTGGGGAAATTGTTTAATCTTATTTATTATTTTACTGTTTTCGTATTCTTTTTATCAGTTGCCTTAAGGCATGCCACGCCACGACAATTTTGTTTATATCTGCATATTATTTATAACACTTATTCCTCAAAAAGTGTTGAAACCAAATGTTAAAAGTCTTTAAAGAAATTTATAGTAAAATAAAAAAGGGTGTTTGTTAATTTTTCCACAAAATTAAACTGCAATACTTTAAGATTAACAGACACGAAGCAAAAAATTTATTTAAACTCGCTTGAAAAAGGAAAGTAATTAATTTTTATTGGATATATTGTTAAAAATATCGGAATTTACCGAATACCATGTAATATATATATTTTTATCATATTTAAATACTATTACTATTATCAGTTTAACAGCGTAATAATGCCACAAACAGATCATGACAAGGGGGCTTACCTCACAATAGGCCATATGGGTCACCGAATGAACTTGAAGTTACCCGCTAACCTAACCTGAATTAATTTCTATTCCGTAAAGAAAATAGAATCAAATATATTTGTCAATACAATTTTTGCTCAAGATTTATGTTATCACTCATTAAATAATTATCAGCATTTGAAGTCTAATCATTAGATCACTCCGAAAAAGATTTAAAGTTATCATTTCTAAAGCAATCAGTTCGATTCCTTTCTGAAAATTCATAACTACTGAAAACGTTCGAAAATTATACACAACTTGTGCGAAATTCTATTAAAAGGTATGTACAAATATTTGTAGGCGATTGAAAGTTTTTCCGTATTATAAACTCGCGTTGACAGAGTTTTTGTTTTTTCATATGATTTTGTTGTAAGACTGACTAAAGAAAAAGGTCGACAAAATTAATTCTTTTTTTGAAGGTTTGGCTGCATAGTCTGAAACCTAACACGTAGATGATGATTGGCGTAAACATCAGGCGAATTAATATTACGGTATAAAGAAAGTTCAGTTCAAAGTTGCTGTAGCTCAAACCCGCAATCGACCAAGAAACAACAATTATAATTTGTTTTCAGCTTATGAGGCTGTTATCATAACAAAACGTAATAGGTCCAACTGCAACCTTTAACCCTTTACACTCCCTTGTCGACCCATTTCGCCGCATGAAATAGCGATTTGGCACCGTTGGAATATTTTTTGTGGTGTGCTGTTAAAGATAACTAAGCATTTGAAGGCCAACATTCGAGACAGCCGCGGCGGCCAAATGAGTGAAGCAATATTCCATTTTTAACCCCAACAATTGTGCTTCACAATAAAAAATAAATTTGGCAAAATTTCAAAGCATTTTTTTTAATGCATTTTTAAATTTAAACTTTTAAATTACCTACCAGTTTGACTCGCATTATCTAAGTTCTTGAAAAGGGTATTGGGCAACTATATAAGAAAGCGTTGCAATTCAAGATTCGAAAGAAATTCATCATTTCTTATAATTAATAATCGATTTTGAATAAAATTCTATTGTTCTTCACAGCACATTGATCTCTGTAAGAATCCTTCATTAGAGGAAAATTTTATGACTCAATTATAATTACCTTATTGTTCAATAATGGTTAAACAGCGGGACAAAATCAATAAAAAATTACTTTAGTCATGCGGTTTGTTAAAGACTTTAAAAAATATTACTTCTAGTTGCTCATTTTCAAGTGTAATAATTTGTGTATTTGTTATTGAAATTTCTCTGAACCTTTCTGCAAAGTTCAAGGGTGAAGTGTCTGGAAAATATTTGTGGCCTTGAGCTTATTTATATATGCTGTCTGTCAAACAAATTAGAACCGCAAGTCATTAAATGTTGCC
Source organism: Sarcophaga carnaria (assembly GCA_958299815.1). Classification (NCBI taxonomy): domain Eukaryota; kingdom Metazoa; phylum Arthropoda; class Insecta; order Diptera; family Sarcophagidae; genus Sarcophaga; species Sarcophaga carnaria. The sequence goes on along the minus strand of OY283153.1, from coordinate 68,561,286 downwards.
TCGCTGTCATTTTAGCAACAAGAAAATTAAATAATTGTGCGTGGGTAGTTTTAAAAAACGGCCTTGTGAACATGAAATATTTACAATTCGTACAATAAAATTCTGCAGTATAATTTAAAATAAAAGCGTAGAAAAATAAAATTTAAAACTTATACCATAGCCACCACATACTTTGCGGTCAATCATCAGTTCCTTGTAACAGTATTTCCCGAATATAATAACTTTAAAAAATGCTTGGTTGACAGTACTTATAGGCGAGAAATTCTTATATTGAAATCCCGCATCTGAGAGCCACGTATCGTTCAAGTTGATAGAATTATATTTGTCTCATTGACAGCACTGGCTCGAAGAGGCATTTTATTGTTTTCTACAACTCGGTGTGGAGAATAAAGCTGTAATTTTTAAAGAAATTGCTGTAGGAGATACATTCGGATTAGACTTTAAAGGCATAGTAAAGCGTTGTGTTGTAGAATTAACTATATAGTCACATTGTTGACTTCCCCAAGAGCTGCACCAGGATAGGTTTGTAGAAGAAGAACTTTACAAATTACGAAAGGCGAACATAGGTGGATTTCACGCTTTCTATGAGGAATCAATTATTTGAGATAGCATTAACCCTGTCCGTTCTGCCTTCTGGATGGGACAGAGAGCCTTTGTCCATTGCCTCAAGGAAAATGAAACCATAAAAAACAGTGATAAAGAATGTGTGTACAATGATAATAAACAGCAAATTGTAATAGAGTACAATGGAATGATAAACAACACGAGTTGCAACGGACATGAAAAATATTTTTTAGATTTATTTATATATTGATTCTACAGCACAATAACAAAAGAATTTGGGGTTAATAAAAAGAAGTTTAGATTTGTATATATGCTGTGTCTAACACTTAAATTCAAAACAGTAAAAATTTCCACTTAAAAGTCTCAAAAAATTGACTTGCACATTTGAGAGACTTTTTGTTGAATTTTGATACATTGAATTAGCATTTTATAGTTAGGCCTTTCGTCTTTTGGCATGTTGACTTTTATTTAAATGTTCTTCTAAGTGGCGTGTAATCGTCTGATAGGATAGCGGCAATGTCTTCAGAAGATAAAACATTACACTGACTTACGGGTGTTGGTCGATCGTTTACTAAACCAGTGAACTTGGTAGGACGATTATGGACCCCGTAAAATAAACTAAGCATGTGCATGTACATTATCCGAACAGAATACCCATTTTGCTAAAAGCACGTCTTGTTAAGTGCTCCATCCGTCCACAGTTATTTGGCAAAACAGTCTGAATATATAACAACTAATTTGACAGAAACAGCTTCAACAAGACAGGCGTTAGCAAATGAAGATCCAATATTAAAATAATTTATTTAAGTTCACAGTATAATTGTAATGACTTTTAGGATTAAAGTTAATTTTAATCTTCGTATTCAGTTTTTGCGTTTACTTAATCTTACGTTTAATCTTAATCTTACTTAATCTTAACGTTGACTGTAATTTTTAAATACACTTTGAAATTGGTTTGAATTTAGAGTTTTTGGTCGACCAAACAAATAATGTTCTTGAAATATCAGGGAAATGTAAACTTTTTTCAGTTGAACCATACCCTTGCTCTTCAATAAAATCAAAAACTAATAACCGCTATAGCCATATTCTTATTGCCCATTTGCTGTACCAATTTTGGACTAGTCACGATGTAGTAACCGACAGATACGAAGAAAATAAAGGAGGAGAGTAAAACAATAGTAAGAGAAGTAAATCCTGCAGCCATAAAAAACCCTGCACATAATATAAAAATACTACGAGACCCCAATTAAACACAGTGTCTGCCACAGAACTAAGCTGTGCTCTTTGGAAAGAAAAGCCCCAAATGGTCTTCAGTTGTAAATTTAAGACTTCAGTCAGACCCTTGGAAAAACTATATTACATTTTCGCACACTCGCCTCTTCATACGTGTTGTCACAGTAACCATAATACCCTACGGTAATCATAGACCTTACTTAAATCGCTCCTATTCATATTCCATCTGGGAACTTACGCGTCTTCTGTTATGATGTGGACACAACGCCAGTTACGCCATCTTAATTTGTTGTAATAAGTAAAGTATGTAGTGCCATTTTGGCAGGCTCAATCGCCCATTTATTCCCTCTTGTCTTTTTCGGGACACATATGATTCGAATATTAAACTGTTCAGCCATCTCGTTAAGAGACGATCGATAGTCGTGAATAGTTTTCGTTCTCAGTAACAGGGATTCCAAAGCTTCATATTGACTTTATACATTGAGCCATTCGTTAGGTTGTTTGGAGAACTACTTCGTGGATTATTCCTTGGACTTTGGTGATTTTATCCTTTAACAATCCGAAACATACCTACAGAGCTGCAAAAAAAGTATTTAATTGAAAATGTCTGAACATTAATTAATAGAATGACAAAAATCAAATTTTAAAATTACAGTATCATGGTAGTCTAGTGGCTACTGTGCTAAACTATTAGCGTGAGGGTTGTGGGTTTGATTCCGCCAGAGGCTCTGGTTTATTACACTACACGGAGCATAAGCTCTACGTTACTCAGGTTGTAATAATTGTATACAAAATGTAATTGTATTATATAAATAAATAAATTTTGCAATTAAATAATAATAATCTTATATACATATAAAAATGAATGTGTGTCTATTTGTTTGTGGCTTTGTTTGTTTATTTGAAGTCTATATACGGCTAAACGGCTGGACCGATTTTCTTGAAATTTTCACAGTATCTTCCTATATGTTTAGAAGGAACTATAGGCTACTTTTTATTTTAAAATTTCAAGTATGCGAGGTGCCACGCCCACATACCCAATAAACATTTAATGTCGCATATCTCATAAACTGTAACAGCAAGAGTCCTCAAATTTTGTATGGACGACTTTGACGTATATATGAACAAAATGGGCGGAATGGCTATAGTGGGCGTGTCACCTCCCATAGTCTATATATCTAAAAAATAATGTTTGTTTGTATGTACCTTATAGAATCGTAAACTGTGCATTTGATCATGATATGATCTTCAGCAAAGTTGTTGCGCATGAGTCGATGAAGGTTTCTAAGTTAGAACGACCAATTTCCGACAGGTGGCGCCACTGAAAATTACTCAATATGAATTAAATCGTAAACTGTGTATTTGATCATGTTATGATCTTTAGCAAAATTGCTGCGCATGAGTCGACGAAGGTTTCTAAGCTGGTACGACCAATTTCCGAAGGTGGTGCCACTGAAAATTACTCAAAATGAATTAAATCGTAAACTGTGCATTCTTTAACAAAGTTGTTGCGCATGAATCGACGGAGGTTGGTGCGATTAATTTCCGATGGATGGCGTCACTGAAAATTATTCAAAATGAATGACAAGCAATTGGTCGACCTACACCTCAAACACGGAACAAAAGAGCATTACGAGCCTCAGAATCAGACGAGCATTGAGACTGAAAAATCTTCGAGTATATGTCGCTGAGACCCGTTCGCTTGAACAACGAGAAGTGAGATTAGAAACTGATCGAATGCGTACTACGCAGGCCCGTTCATCTGAATCAAACGGGAAACAAAATCAATAAAATGATTCAAAATTAATTGGACATTTGTGTAATGTCTTTCCATCAAATTTATTTTAGTTTGTGGCGCAGCAACACGCGCAGGGTACAGCTAGTAATATATAATAATAATTCTATATAATTTTTTTATTTTTATGGAACAGACTCGGGAAAGATTCAGTCAAGTGCACTGAAAAATTTTATCGAAGAGCAAACAAGTCACTACCTAGCCAATAAAAACTATATATGTATATACGTATATACATATATAGAAATATACTTTAAGCATTAAATTTCAAATAAATTTTAACGCATACATAAATTAAATTCAATAAATATAAAAGCTTTCATTATTATTGAAGTATCTTAATGGATGTTTTTAAAACATGCTTTTATGGCAAAATAATGGACAATAAATTTAAAAGGTTTTTATGTTTATTAGTGAAATTGGTTTCGTTTTAAAAATTTTTCTTATTATTTAATTTGGTTTTTAGTATATGTTGTATGCAAATGATTAAAATCATTGCTTTGTTATTGAGAAAATAGATTTTTTACTTTTTTTTTGTTGGGTTTTAAAAAACTAAAAGGTAAATGTACATTTCATATATAGTGGACAGCAAAAGTCTAGGTACTCCAATATACATATGTAAGAAATTTTATTAATTTTAAGTAACAATTGGTAAAAATATTTGATTTTGTTTTATACTTATTTTATTAATTTATTTCTATTTTATTAAAAAACAAAAATTTTCTGAGGTTTTTCGCAAACCACAAGAAAACTAATGGAAACTTTCTGGTAACTTTATGCTTTTACTCCACAAAAGTGTAGGAACCCCTAAAAAGAACTCAATGGAAATCTAAGAATTTAAGGCCCGATATATTAAATTATTATACATAATATTTAGTACGACATCCCTTAAATCAATCACCTCCTTTAACGCATTTGTAATTGAATGTACCAGCAGTTTTGTTTAGTGATTTCGATTAAGTGACAACTTCTGTAGAAAAGGAGTTTCACATATGGATAGTGTGGATAAATAACAAATTTTGTTTTCAAATTACCTCCAAAAACTGTGTGATCTATTGGCCAATTTAACACAAACAATTGAAATGTACGTTAGAGACATGAGCTAAGTAAAAGTATGCTTTTTTCGGAAATAAGTCCCACTATTTTCTGCGAGCACATTCCATTGAAATACTGATGAAATAGCGATTCAGGAACACTGTGATGTTTTAACTAATCAACAGAGTTGGATACCCTACAGTGATTAATAAGCATTATTGCCTCTTCTATGTACGGGAGAGAAGCTTCAAAATAAATTGTTGTATTGAATTTTCGGACGGATATAAATGAAGTGAAGTATTCACCGCTTCCTCATAAGTAATCGAGGTACTTGAAAGCAACTTCCAACATTTGAAAAATATTCTATGTTAAGATTAAAAAATATGGTCCGACAGAAAGTCAGAATTTGATTCAAACGGAATGAAATTTGAAAACAATTTGGCAAATAACATAGTCTAGAAAAACAATAGAAGTCACATTAGTCTACAAGGTAGTGTGTTGGCTTAATAGACGCGAGGCCATGGTTCAAACCCCGGGACAGACATGTCCAACATACATATATGATATATAAAAAATATTTCTTCGATGAGGATAGCCTAAATGAGGTACGGAATTAAGGAAATTTAAACTTTAAATCCTTTTACATGAGTTTCATTTATTGATTTTGAGAATTTTTAAATATCTAGGAGAACTATATTTTCTCTGTATTCTATGCTTACACTTCTGTTACATTTTGTTTATAACTAATTCAGTCCCTCGGAAATTATGGCGTCCACATTTTTTATTTTAAGTTATCCGTATTATTTTACAAAATTTTCGTATATTGTCTAGCTACCAGGCAGTTTTGTGATATATTTGTATATATTCATAAAGTATATTTTAAATAAATAAAGTGGGTGCCCTGGTAGTTTAGTGCGTAGTGCTCTATTAGCATGAGGGTCGTGGGTTCGAATCCCACCAGAGACTCTGGCCTGTTACACTACATAGAGCATATGATCGAAGTTACCTAACTCGTATATAATTAAATATAAATTGTAATTCTGTTTTAATTAATAAATAAATAAAGGAATAATAATAAATAATTTAAAAAAATAAATAAAGAAAAATAACAACACCTATGTACGTATGAGTGATATTTATAAACATAATTTAATATTATGTATACGGTCAAATGTAGTATAGAAAATTAACTTTATAATTATATCAAATATTTTAATATTTGGAAATTATTATTTTATTATTATTATTTTGAAATATATTGCTTATACGTAAAACAATATTTTCTATTGTAAAAAAATCCAAAAATATCTTTTCCACTTGGAAGAAAATTCATTACACACACAATATCTTTATTTGTTGGTTCGCTAAAAAATTCCCTGCGTCTTTCTATCTTTACCGCGGCATCATTTTCGAGATGTGTGTTTAGCCTTGCTTGTTTGTCAACAGAAATTAAAAAAATAACAATCAAACAACTATACAAAATAAAACACACAATTATAGTAGAAAAAGTGCAGCAACTATTCACAGGGACCTTTAAAGGTGTTAATTTAAGTCGGATTTGACAACAAAGTTTATAGTCTGGCTTAATTTGTAAATAAATATACAAATTATTTTTAAACAATGTAATACAAAATTTTTAAAATTGCTATTTGATTTTGGAACGCTGTATATAATAAAATTGATGTCATGCTGATTATCAAGACTCACTCGTTAACAAAAAACTCAATACAAACAATAAATTATATATAATTGTGAAGACTCAGAAACTCCAGCCTACCCTTGCTATTACATACATACATACACACTTAATTGGTCATTGCAACTCTTCAGTCACACATACAGTTTAAAGTAGACTCCAAACGACAGATATTTGAGAAACTTTTCACTGATATTTTATTTACTTTCAGAGTTTTTGTCAGCAATCTACTGAGAAAAAGTCACCGAAGTAATATTTTTTCATATTTCGCTTTGTTTGAGACGTCTGACGTGGGGTTTGAATCTTGACCACACTTCCAATCAGCCAACACTAGACTGCGCCGAATATTAAGTATTAAGTATTAATTACACGCCAATTCTATTAAGTATAGTAAAAAACGATTCATTTAACACGGTGCAGTGCTTCCAATACTTGGAGTATCGTCATTCTCGTAAGAGTATATAAATTTTATTAATTATATGATGTTTTATTTTAGTCGAAACTATTCGAAAACAAATGTAAATAAAATAATATAAACTCTTATATGTACTTTACTACTCCAGCAATGTTTAAACCACAAAATTGTATGTAAATGAAATGAAAATTAAAATTATAAAAAATAAGACATATTTTTGTACGAGTATTTAGTCAAATAATCAATATTATATTCGAATAACCATAATTAACTTATTAGTGGTAATGGCAGGTATTCCCTAAGTTTTAAAGTTCCTCACAAACGTAATTAAGCGCTTAACATTAAAGAACAGACTTTAAAGAAGGGAGAAACAAATTTAATATAACGAAAAGTCTATAAGCTGCACTATTTAACCAAAACACTCACTCTATTGCCTACTAATACACCGTCGAACGTTTCCACAGTTACTGAGGTGGAGTAAAAGAAAAAATTAATCTCGCCAAACTGTAGACTATTTATTGTTTTTTATGTAAGAAAAACTTTTGTAGACTTTTCATTGTCTTTGTTATTATGTCTTTCCTTCGTTAAAGGAGTTATGTTTATTTAGTTTGCATTTGTATGTTTGTCAGGAGTAGAAGTGATAATTAAATGTAAGGAGCTGTATATGTTATTGTTCTTTTTGTTTCTGTTCTTGCTGTAGTTATTGTGCAGTCAAACACATTCTGGCTTAATATTATTTAACAACATAAATTATTGAAATTATTTTATTCAATTTCATTTCTTTTTATTATTTTGTCTATGCACATACGTATGTTTATAAATCTCAGAGAAAACATCTGTCTACGTATGCACAAGCATAAGTGAATTATATTCACTCACGGAGATGCAACCAAACTTCTCATCCGAATATCTTTTTCTTAGGTTTTTATATACGTTGGTAAAATTAATTTAGAAATGTTGTTGTCCTTAGATATTTTTGCAACTGAATGTGAATGTACAGAGGTTGCACATCGGCGAACATGACCATATAAAGTGTGGAAATAGAGTTAAAAAACAGTGTTATGTTTCTCCTTGCGACTGGAAAATATCCCATAGATACTGTTAATAAAATACGAATCAGAAACGTGAAGAAATTGTTTAGGCACCACTGTTCTCTTCATCATTATATCAGAACTTTGGGAAATGGAGATAAAAATACATCAGCAGCACAAAATATGGAATGAGAAGAGAAGACCAGAATTCAATGCAAAGGATTGTACTATTCTTAAAAGTTTGTTGAATTTTTGTTTGTTAATTTTTTATTTAAACTGCACTAACAAAAAGATAAAACATCTTAAATTTCAAAATAACAATAATAAGACTAACTTCCAAAATGTTAGTTGCTTTGTGTTTGAACAAAGTATAGTGTATCATAAAGCCGCTGTACAAACTGTTTACAATGTATACTATTTTAAAACGTCGTCAATGTGTACTTTTAACGTAGTCCAAAAGCAATCAGGCATCGGATTTATAGTTGATGCATTGTTTGGTAACTTTGCATATGCACAAAATGTATATACCGTAGTAGAACTGTATACAAACTTTGTATTGATACAAGTTAACACGAGCAAGTGTACTTGAGGTAAACTCATGCCCACAAATTAGTGCTGACGTTGCACACGCGCCAACGAACGGAAATTAGACCTAGCTCACATTTCGTCTGGACAATTTCCCACATTGCGAAATTGTCCGTATGCAGAATCAGCACTATTAATTAATTATTATTTCTTTATATACTAAAACATTGTAAATTAGTTGGTTAGTCTTTTGGGGAATACTAGAGTGATAAGTGGTTGTGAACTAAAATAATAAATTGTGAATTGAATTAATTGAAGTGTTTTATTTGTGAAAGTGGACAGTGGTCGTCCACTATAAAATATATTTTTTTGGCAATCCTGAAGAGAGAAAGTTAAGTGGCGCCCGAGCAGGGACCGAGTAAAAATACAAGAGACTGTGAAAGAAAATACAAGGAACTGTGAATAAAAATACAAGAGACTGTGAAGAATAAAAAAACTTGTGAAAAATACAAAAGACTGTGGAGAATAAAAAAAACTTGTGAAAAACAAGAGACTGTGAAGAATAAAAAACTTGTGAAAAATACAAGGGACTGTGAAAAATAAAAACTTGTGAAGAACAAACAACTTGTGAAAAATACAAGGGACTGTGAAAAATAAAAAACTTGTGAAGAATAAAAAAACCTGTGAAAAATACAAGGGACCTTAAAAAATAAAAAAACTACCAAGAATACAAGGACTGTGACAACTTGCAAAAGAATCCTTCAACTTAATTCCTCAACATCTCGAATGCTCCTGAAACAAATAAGGTAAATATGGAAAGTTTACAAAGTAAAACAACAGAACTGACTGGGGGGCTAAATGCGGTCCTAAGCCAGCTTAGAACCCTCGATCAGAGGACACTAAGTCTGGAACGGAGGACAGATGTTTCGGTCAGGAACGAAGATTCCTCGACCTCTCACCCTCCTTTGCGCGCTCCAACAACGGAGTCTGAATTAAACGAAATCGGGAAATTACCTGATTGCGTAAAGGACTTGCAACCTTTTGAGGGTGATCCAACGCAGTATGTATCTTGGATACATAGCGTAGAGAGCATCCTGAAGGACTATGAAATCGCCCGACAAAAGCCAATTTATAGGGCTATTATTCAGGCTATACGCCGTAAATGCAGAGGAAGGGCCGATGTTGCCCTTACCTCATATAACATTTTCGATGACGATTGGGTAACTATAAAAAATTGCCTGCCTCTGCATTATGCAGACAAAAGGGATGTCCGTACCTTAGAGCACCAGTTAACCCAACTGCCTCAAAAGGGGATGAGCATTGATGAATTCTACGCTACAGTAAACCATCAGCTCTCCCTTATCATAAATAAGTTGAAAACTGAGAGTTACTCAGAAGAAACAACCACAGTACTTATCGAGACATACTGTAACGTATTTATTTATTTAATTTTATTTTGTGCACTCAAGGAGCACTATCAAATAAAAAGATCAATATTTTTAACTAAGTGCAGCTGAACCGCACTATTTGGTTAAATTTTATTGATTGAGTTCTTGAGGGAAAATGTCCCTTCTTTTATACTAAATTTTGGCTGATTTGACAATTCCAAATCAAACCCTTAATTCTAATACAATTTTGTATTGACTTAATACTATAACATATGTTTGTGTGTATATTATATGTTTAACTATATTATATTGGTTTGTGTGTGTAATAATTATGGGACAAGTGGATGTTATATGACACGCGCCTGTTATCCACAATAATTCCCACGGTGAAGTGTAAAGAGAGCCACACACGATCACCAGCAATGCCATACAACAACAACAACACACATACTACATATTATATGCAAACCAATGCAGTCGGCGGCCTGACAACAAAGTGTCAAATGATCGTCGCATGTGCGCGACGGTCAATAACATTGAGTCAAGTGGTCGCCGTTCATATGCAATTGGAGATTCTTTTGTTTATGCATATGAAATGTTGTGCTAGTATTGACAACTGTAAAATCATGCTACACCTCCACCCTTTACAAGAATGTTCATATAACTTTTGTTCTATGGACATTCTTTTACACAACACAGTACAATGATTTTACGTCTATTTCAAATTATATTTTATTAGTGAACTTAAAATGTAAAGTATTTATTTAAATGACTAAGAATGTTTTACATATTAATCTTAATTTAACGTAATGCAATCTGTGGTAAATGTTTCTGGGCTTTCTTGTAACGATAAAAAAACAGAACTTCAATTTCCTTTTGGCCCCACTTTGGTTTCGGGTGCCCCAGGTTGGTTTTTCGGGCCCCACTTTGGGCTCCATTTTTATTTGTGATAATGGTTAACTCTGCTTTTATTGTACTTCAAAAATATAGAAAGTTTTTCGTCAGTTTCCCAAACAGGAACCTGATTTTTCCAATGGACTAACTTGGAACGTTACGCACGTACTTGATAGCTAGCTAGTTCGGGAGATGTGGGAGGGGATCTTGTTCCGCGCGTCCAATTTCGTACAACGAAACCACAAAAATAAAAAAAATTACGTGCGATTCAAGTGCCTCATTTCGGTCAACAAAAAAAAAAAATAATAAAAAAAATAACAATATACACGACTCGTCATTGCATGTTTTTAAAGTAGCGTTGTTGTTGTGCTACGTCCCTGAACCCGCCCTACCATGGTTTTCGATTTAGGGGAAATTTGTTTCGAAAACCCCTAAAAGGACTAAACCTTACCTACGCCTATGAAGTTCTACATAACAAAAAAATTTACGTTTCAATCATATTCGGAACATACGGTTGCTTATATTGAAATAAATAAAAAAAAAATCTTATAATAATATAAATATCTTAAGTTATGGATACATTGAAATTACTATAAAACAAACTAATTAGCATGACATAGCACCACATGTTATCATTACAAATGATCAGTGATTACTAAATTCACTATTACAAAAGAGAAGATAAAGAAAAACCAACGCAAGTACAACAGTTAAGAATTCAAGGAGAGGATCATCTTCAACTGCTCTTTTGCAATTATATGAGAGAGTATGTAATAACTATATCAGTGATGGGACAAATGTAATAGTGCTTCATTTGGTACTTTTTTTTATTAATTATTTCTTCGCATGTAATGTTAAGCTTTTAAAAATGCCGTCACTGGTATATTTTATGAAACAAATACTTAAATAATAAATGCATATGTATTAAACAAAAGTAATAATGGTTTTTAACTTACAGTAGGGTCTCGATTCCAACGATGCGGAAGGCCTTCAGCTTCATTTGATGGAGTCGTTTTACAATCATTATGATTTTTATAGGTTTTAATATTTAAATATTTAGATAATTTATAAATAATTCATTTTTATAAGAAACAAATGGTTAGATATAGAAATAGGTTATATAAAAAAAAAATTAATACAAAAATGGAAAATTTTAACATGATAGATTGAATTATAATTTAATTGTATTTTATAGGTACAATAAGTGCATATTGTTAGAATTTTTAAATGATTTAATAGAACTTATGTATTTAGATAAATGAATTCATTGTATTTAAAATTAAAAATTTGAGTTTTAAAGGTTAGAATATTTAATTTGTGATTTAGAATTTAGTTAATAATTTTAATAATGTTATAGTGAAAGTATGGTTAGTTTTAGGTTTTTATTTGGTTTTTAGCAAAAAGAAACATATTTTATGTTAAAATTTTAGACTTTTATGACTGGATATAAGTAAGTTGAGTAAATATATATAAGTTGTTTCAGTTGGCCTTTAACAGATTTCTAAGTGAAGAGTTCAATTCGATCTTGATCTTTGCAGTTTTCATATATTTTTATTTGAAGATTTTCCCAAAATTGCCAAATTTCCCTCGAGTGAATTGACGCTGTGTCTGCTCCAAATTGGCAAATTGGTGATTCACTCGAGGTACTGGTGGTATATAAATTTAACTATATGAAAATGCAACACTTTATTAATATGATAAAAAAAAATACCTTTAAATGAATTTACCTTTTTCCCAAGAAACAAACTATATTAAACGGATTCACTAAGAATTTTTTGATTTCTTTACAAAATAATTGTTATTCTTTTTATATATTAAAACTTTTTCCACTTAATAATTTACTAACTCTCTGTTCTGTTTTTATAATAAAAATCACTTTCTTCAATATAAGTATAGCACTTTACTTTAATTTTCCTTCAAGATGTTGAAGGTTTTACAGATGAAGTTAAAAAGACCTTATGCAAATATGTAGCTTTCGATCAAACCTCAGTTGTCTTAAATAAATAACATGATGTTAATTTTTTGTTGTTGTTGTATATAATCTATCACGTGATACTATATATCACAGATATGTTCTCTTTAACTGTGTAATACTGGTTTTTTTTCTTCGTTAAGTTGAGAGTATAGAAGTATAGGAGAGGGAACATGTAAAAATAAAAAAAAATAATACATGTGATGCTAAAAAAATACTGTTGTAAGACCTTGAAAAATTAAGTATAAGGGAAGGTATGCCAACTAAAATTACTGAAACGTATATGACTAATTAAAATACTGTTTTTGGATAGGAGCTGAGTAATTATTAAAATGAAGTATTACAAAACAGCTTTTGAAGAATTATATTTATAATGAAGCAAATGCTGAAGACTTATTTTCTTTTTTTCTACTTTGACAAGCAAATATATGAATTATGAAACCTTTTTAAATGTGGTCTTATGATCGGATATCTTTAGCATGAAATGTTCCCAATGATTTACCTGACATATCTTCTAGTTCATAATAACAAGATCCATGTTTAGCTCTAACTTTAGCTTTCTCAAACTGGTTTGCGAGTTTACTATTGAAATGCTCTGTTGCTTTCGATTGAGCAAAATTTCTTCTGAATACAATTTGACCAAAATCAAAATTTGCAGGACGTGACCTGAGATAATAATATTTTACATTCCTTTCAAATGATTTACGAGTTCTTTCTCTAGCTTTTTCTCGTAACAATTCCATTCTTTCATTATTCCGCAAATCTACATCAGATGTTTCTAAAATCTTTAAATTTCGTAACAGTTTATAAGATTTACCATTTGTCAGCATATTTTGACCAAATACTAGAAAGTAAGGTGAAAATCCTGTGCTAATATGAACCGAACTTCTAAGAGCACAACTAATTGCTGAAAGTTTCTCATCCCAATCCTTTTGATTTGGTTTTACATAAGCTCTAATTGCAGCTAATACTGATCTGTTCACACGTTCACTAGCATTTGCTTGTGGTGAATAAAGAGCAGTTAAATTATGAAATACTCCATATGTTTCCAAAAAGTCTTTGAACAATTTAGACTTAAACTGTACACCATTATCAGTAGTAATTGTTTCAGGTACCCCAAATACATGGAATATACGCTTTTCAAGAAATTCAATTATGCTATTGGAAGTAAATTTTCTTATTGGTTCGAGAAAATGAAATTTGGACAAATGATCTAAAACTATAATTATTCCAATGTTTCCAGAAAAAGATCTAGGATAAGGACCTAATAAATCTAAATATAACTTTTGAAAAATACGAACGGATGGGGAAGGCTGTCCCATGGGAGGTTTTAAACATTTATTCGAAGCTTTTGTTTGTTTGCAGATCTCACAAGATGAAATATAATCAGCTGTCTGTTTTGCCATTTTGGGCCAAAAATAAAATGTTTTAAGACGATGTAATGTCTTACCAACACCACCATGAGCACATAAGGGATGATCATGAGCCCTTTTTATGAGATCTTTCCTCATCGAAGAAGGTACCCAAAGTTTCCATGATAATTGCTCCTGTAAATTATCACCAGAGGAATAATTACACTTTCTATAAATAAATCCATCAACAATTTTAAAATCAGGAAGGTAATTGATTTTAGATTCAAGTTTCTCAATTAACGAAAGATATTCTGTAGATTTGAATTGGTCAGAATCTAAATTTATTTCAACTGAATTTTCAATTTCTGATATAAAAATATTGTCTAAGTTATGACATTCAACTTCCTCATTGTTTTCCGAATACATTCGAGATAACGAATCTGGAACTATATTTTGGTTTCCTTTTCTATGCCGAATTGTGAAATTAAATCCTTGTAATTTTAAAGCCCATATTGCTAAACGTCCATGTAAATCTGTCTGATTCATTAGCCATTTCAGAGACGCATGGTCTGTAATAACTTCAAACTCGTGTCCTTCTATATACGCACGAAACTTTTTAATAGCTTTAACAGCTGCAAGACATTCTTGTTCCGAGACTGTATAATTTCTTTGAGCCGCTGTTAACTTTAGACTCATATACGCAATCGGTACTTCTTCCATTTCATCATTTTTCTGTGCAAGAACTGCGCCTATTCCATATTGACTCGCATCGCATTGGATCGAAAACGGACGTGTAAAGTCTGGATTATGAAGCACTGGTGCTGAGCACAAAGAGTTTTTAAGCTCGTTAAAGGAACATTTTGCCTCGTCAGTCCAAATAAATTTTCGATTTTTCTTTAACATGTCTGTTAGCGGTATCGTCAAAGTTGCAAAATTTCGAATAAAACGTCGGTACCATCCACACATACCTAAGAATCTTCTTAGTTGTCGTACGGAGGTCGGTAAAGGAAAATCCTGAATAGATTTCACCTTGTCAGGATCAGTTTTGATCTGTCCATAACCTATGATATGTCCTAAATATTTCACTTCCTTAAGAAGAAATTTACTCTTCTCAATATTAATTGTTAAATTTGCCTTTCTGATACAAAGTGCTATCTCATGCAATAATAAGATATGTTCATCAAAAGATTCTGTAATAAGAAGTAAGTCATCTAAATAAACAAAAACTTTTGTACGCAAATGAGCCGGTATAACTTTATCCATAAGACGCGACATTGTCTGTGGAGCATTGCACAATCCAAATGGCATTGTAACGAATTGATATAGAGGTCGTCCAGGTACAGTAAAAGCTGTCTTCTCCTTTGACTTTTCGTCCAATGGAATTTGCCAGAAGGCGTCATTTAGGTCTAGACTCGTAATGAATTTAGCCTTTGGGAGCCTACTGAGAATACCATCGATAAGAGGTAAAGGATATGCATCTTTAACAGTAACACTGTTGAGTTTTCTGGCATCTAAACAGAGCCTCACCTTTCCAGGTTTTTGTACTAGAGCCACAGGCGATGACCATGGGCTTTGAGATTCTTCAATCACCCCTAATCGCAACATGCGATCAATTTCTTCGAACATTAGCTTTTCAACCGCAGGTGAAACAGAAAAATGCCTTTGTTTAATTGGTTGGCTATCAGCTGTATCAATAACATGCGTAATGAGAGATGTTCTACCAAGACCTTCTATTGCGTATGATGGAAAAGAATTAATGGCAATATTTAGTCGTCTCCTATCATCTGCATTTATACTATGGAAATTACTATCTACAGGCAATTTAACTTCATTCAGACTATTGTTAGGTTCAGTACTTGTACTTTCTAAAAACAAATCTTTCGCTAAACCAAAAATTTTAACGAAATCTACACCTAAATATAGGTTTTGTGTTAAATGGGGAATTATTAAAAACGTGACAGGTTTCGTCTCTCCGCGAAATGTCACTAATGTTGTTACACTACCTACTGCTGAATGATCTGTTCCATCGGCTGTTTTCAGTCTGATCTTAAACTTGTTGTATTTATGTTTTCTGTTCTCCAAAAACTTTCGAGCATAATCAGCCGCAAAACAAGAAACTGTTGCACCAGTGTCAATTAGGCCTACTACGTCTTCACCAAAAATTTGCACAGTAACAAATGGTCTGATATCCAACTGGTTAACATTAGATATAATAGCTGAACAGAAATGTTTGCGGTTTTTAATTAATTTCTTCCAGTAATCTCTTAATCTCCTAGTATTTCTTTTGATTCGTTTAGTAATTCTAACTTCACTTATGTCCTTTTCGAAGATTCTTGATTTGGCCTCTTTATATTCTCTAAGTCTGACATGATATGGTTTTAAATGTTTTGGAACGTGGTCTATAGCTAAAGGTCTAATGGTGTTATTTAAATTCAAATCAGTTTGACATCCAAACGATCTTAAATTTGTGTCGCTTTGGATTGAAATAGTTTCGGTTTGCTTTTCGCTTGATAGTTTTTTGGAAACTTGTTGCAGGTGGTACAATTGGGTTTGAAAATGTTAGGTGCACCGCATCCGTAACAAAAAATATTTCTTTCCTTTAAGCAATCATCATAACGATGACCTTTTTCCAAACAATTCCAGCATGAAGTTTCTTTAACTTCTTCTACTTCCACTAAGCTTTCATCTATACTATCGTCTACAATTTCAGATACAGTTTTGCGAGAAGTAAAAGTTTTATTGGTTCGACGGAACTCAAGTTCTTCTTCTAGTATCTCATGCTTCCGAACAAATTCTCTCAAATGAGCAATGGAATTGATACTAAAGTGTAAAAGCTCTTTCCGGATTTCCGGTTTCAAATTTCGTTTAATTATTTCCAGTAATTCAAATTCACTAATTGGAGTTTGAAAACGATCGGTAATTTGCAATATTGAATCATAATATGAAACAAACTTTTCACCTATTCTTTGTCTTCTACATCTAATTTGTTCCCTTAAGTCAAAATCTGTACGACGATCACGAAACTGGTTTTTTAATTCATAACAAAGAGTTTCCCAATCAAATCGTGTACATGTTCGATGAAATCTCCAGAACCAATCTAACGCTTTACCAGTAAAAACTAAATGAATATGTCTACACAGAATTTCAAAATCACCACGCAAACTTTGAACAGTAAGAGCGTGCACTCTATAAATAAAGTTATCAATGGACAATCCAGCTTCTCCTTCACCATTGAATTTTAAATGCCATCCTGACATGATATTTATAACTTTATCAGTAGAAAGGTCTAGGTGTACTGATCTTCTAGCGTTCTGTCGGTTTGAACTGTTTTTATTTGTAGTATAATTTAGATTTCTGTTGTCGTGATTTTGTCTAAAATTGTGAGCAGCAGCTCTATTGGCATCATCACTACGGGTTTGTATATTCTGGTTTCCTTGATTACCAAGACTGGGTCTAAAAATAATATCTGGATTCAGGTTTAGTGTGGCTAACTCATTTCTAACAGCTTCATTTATCAAAATTTGCAGTGCGTTATCATTAATATTATGGGTATCTACATGTGATGGTACGTTTTGCGAATTGAATGTATTCTGCGAAATATTGAGTAAATTACTCGTGTTAGAAGGTTGGTTACTAACACGATGAAAGACAGGTGTCTGTTCTAAGTTCTCTGGTAATAAATTTCTTTTAGTTTTCCTATTTCCAGCTGGGACTTTAGGTATTGCACCAGTGGATGTGTTTCGGTTACTACTGCCAGTAATTTGAGTAGAAGCAGTTTGCTTTCCAGTATCTGCTAAAATATTATGTGATTTCAATTTCGTTTGTCTACAGGCCTTTCCACATACAGGACAACTCTGAGTCTGCCTAAGTAAATTCACTATACAATAGTTGTGGAATATGTGATTACATGGTGTGGAAACTATAATATCATCAATTTCATAATCTTTCTTACAAATTGAGCACTGTCTTGAATCATCTTGTTCTACCAGAGAAACAAGATTTTCATTGCTATGAGCAATGGACATTTTCTAATCAAAAATAAATTTGTATATATTTCTGTAAAACTTCAATTGGACTTATAGGTGTGCTTGAAAAAAACAAAAACAAGAATTTCGAGCTTTGGTGGATCTAACTAATAAGCTAATTGAAATATAAAAACCAATTAAGAATGACAAGTGGACGATTTGTGCAAATTATTATAGCTTCAAAATCGTATTTCCAAAGCTTATCTTTCATAAATTGAATTTTATATCTGCAAGTAACGCATTAGAAATTCCTAAGATATATTTTTACAAGCTATGTTCACTAACAAAAAGGAATGAATATGCATTATGTAATAAGGGATTGAACTAAACTAAGTATCAGTTTACGTCCAATAATTCCACTTATACATTAAAGAAATTACATTCTTGGCTAAACCAAATATAGGGACAAACACAATGTGAGACATTAGCAAGAAAAATAATATCCATAATGTAATATTGTATTATTTATGTGTGACTAAAAAAAAATAAATATAAGTGTAAAGCCTCAAACAATGAAGTTAATTATGACAGGTGTAATAGAAGTCAATATAGTTCTAACTCCTTTTGTTTCGTGGGCCCCACGTTGGGCGCCATTAAATTTGTGGTAAATGTTTCTGGGCTTTCTTGTAACGATAAAAAAAACAGAACTTCAATTTCCTGTTGGCCCCACTTTGGTTTCGGGTGCCCCAGGTTGGTTTTTCGGGCCCCACTTTGGGCTCCATTTTTATTTGTGATAATGGTTAACTCTGCTTTTATTGTACTTCAAAAATATAGAAAGTTTTTCGTCAGTTTCCCAAACAGGAACCTGATTTTTCCAATGGACTAACTTGGAACGTTACGCACGTACTTGATAGCTAGCTAGTTCGGGAGATGTGGGAGGGGATCTTGTTCCGCGCGTCCAATTTCGTACAACGAAACCACAAAAATAAAAAAAATTACGTGCGATTCAAGTGCCTCATTTCGGTCAACAAAAAAAAAAAATAATAAAAAAAATAACAATATACACGACTCGTCATTGCATGTTTTTAAAGTAGCGTTGTTGTTGTGCTACGTCCCTGAACCCGCCCTACCATGGTTTTCGATTTAGGGGAAATTTGTTTCGAAAACCCCTAAAAGGACTAAACCTTACCTACGCCTATGAAGTTCTACATAACAAAAAAATTTACGTTTCAATCATATTCGGAACATACGGTTGCTTATATTGAAATAAATAAAAAAAAAATCTTATAATAATATAAATATCTTAAGTTATGGATACATTGAAATTACTATAAAACAAACTAATTAGCATGACATATCACCACATGTTATCATTACAAATGATCAGTGATTACTAAATTCACTATTACAAAAGAGAAGATAAAGAAAAACCAACGCAAGTACAACAGTTAAGAATTCAAGGAGAGGATCATCTTCAACTGCTCTTTTGCAATTATATGAGAGAGTATGTAATAACTATATCAGTGATGGGACAAATGTAATAGTGCTTCATTTGGTACTTTTTTTTACTAATTATTTCTTCGCATGTAATGTTAAGCTTTTAAAAATGCCGTCACTGGTATATTTTATGAAACAAATACTTAAATAATAAATGCATATGTATTAAACAAAAGTAATAACGGTTTTTAACTTACAGTAGGGTCTCGATTCCAACGATGCGGAAGGCCTTCAGCTTCATTTGATGGAGTCGTTTTACAATCATTATGATTTTTATAGGTTTTAATATTTAAATATTTAGATAATTTATAAATAATTCATTTTTATAAGAAACAAATGGTTAGATATAGAAATAGGTTATATAAAAAAAAAATTAATACAAAAATGGAAAATTTTAACATGATAGATTGAATTATAATTTAATTGTATTTTATAGGTACAATAAGTGCATATTGTTAGAATTTTTAAATGATTTAATAGAACTTATGTATTTAGATAAATGAATTCATTGTATTTGAAATTAAAAATTTGAGTTTTAAAGGTTAGAATATTTAATTTGTGATTTAGAATTTAGTTAATAATTTTAATAATGTTATAGTGAAAGTATGGTTAGTTTTAGGTTTTTATTTGGTTTTTAGGAAAAAGAAACATATTTTATGTTAAAATTTTAGACTTCTATGACTGGATATAAGTAAGTTGAGTAGATATATATAAGTTGTTTCAGTTGGCCTTTAACAGATTTCTAAGTGAAGAGTTCAATTCGATCTTGATCTTTGCAGTTTTCATATATTTTTATTTGAAGATTTTCCCAAAATTGCCAAATTTCCCTCGAGTGAATTGACGCTGTGTCTGCTCCAAATTGGCAAATTGGTGATTCACTCGAGGTACTGGTGGTATATAAATTTAACTATATGAAAATGCAACACTTTATTAATATGATAAAAAAAAATACCTTTAAATGAATTTACCTTTTTCCCAAGAAACAAACTATATTAAACTGATTCACTAAGAATTTTTTGATTTCTTTACAAAATAATTGTTATTCTTTTTATATATTAAAACTTTTTCCACTTAATAATTTACTAACTCTCTGTTCTGTTTTTATAATAAAAATCACTTTCTTCAATATAAGTATAGCACTTTACTTTAATTTTCCTTCAAGATGTTGAAGGTTTTACAGATGAAGTTAAAAAGACCTTATGCAAATATGTAGCTTTCGATCAAACCTCAGTTGTCTTAAATAAATAACATGATGTTAATTTTTTGTTGTTGTTGTATATAATATATCACGTGATACTATATATCACAGATATGTTCTCTTTAACTGTGTAATACTGGTTTTTTTCTTCGTTAAGTTGAGAGTATAGAAGTATAGGAGAGGGAACATGTAAAAATAAAAAAAAATAATACATGTGATGCTAAAAAAATACTGTTGTAAGACCTTGAAAAATTAAGTATAAGGGAAGGTATGCCAACTAACATTACTGAAACGTATATGACTAATTAAAATACTGTTTTTGGATAGGAGCTGAGTAATTATTAAAATGAAGTATTACAAATCTTAATATTATTTCTTATTTAATTTAATATTTATTTTGTTTTTTATAAATGTTTAGTGATAAGTTTACTTATGTAGTCAAAAAAAAAGCTTATCTTAAAGATTATTATTTCACTTTTCTGGCCAGTTTAGTGTTATAATTAAAACTTATTTGTTATATAGCTTAAGTCTATTTTTATGAACTACTTGCTCTTTATTATTTTTCTTATCAACTATAGTTACATTATTTCTTAAATCTATATTTTTAATTTTGTATGGACTATGATATGATATGATATGATTCCTCTAGTTTATGTCCTGTATTATTCCTAAGTAAAACTAAATCTCCTATGTTAAAATTATAATCTAATATATCCTTATCATAGTTATTCTTCTGTTTGATTTTATTTATTTCTAATAAATGTTTTGCTCTCTTAAGTGCAAGTTCTAATCTAAATTTTGCCTCTTTGGCATAATCGTCTACATTGTATAGTGGAGTAACTGTGTCTACCTCATTTAAATCTTTGAAACTGTTTGGTACCTTGCTAAAAACCAATTCAAAAGGACAATAATTATGTACAGTTAATGGTGTTGTATTAAAACAATATGTGAAATACCTAATCCATTCATCCCAGTCATCTTTTTCTACAGATATGTAAGAACGTACGTATTCATTAAAAGTTCTATGACTTCTTTCTATTGTACCTAAGGTCTGGTGATGATGTGCTGTTGATGTTAGTTTCTCGATTTTCAACAAATGCACAATTCGTTTAATATAGAATTCTTATATTCTGTACCCATGTCCGAAATGAACGTCTTCATTGGGCCATAGGTAAGTACAAAATTTTCGAATATCGCTTTTGCGATCGTCTTAGCCGATTTATTTGGTATAGGTATTGTTACCAGGTATTTAGTTAAGTCGCATATTAATGTGATTGCGTACTCATTTCCATGTATTGATCTTGGAAATGGTCCAATTGTGTCTACATGCACTGTATCAAACGGTTTGTTAGGTGTTTCTGTTATCATCGGGCTTTTAACGTGCTTGGTAGTTTTCGTTATTTGACATTTGTGACATGCTTTTACATATTTAGCTATGTCCTTTGTCATATTTTTCCAGTAGTAGTATCTTTTTATTTTCTCTGCGGTTCTATATATGCCGCAATGACCTCCTTCGATAGGGTCATCATGATATTTCAGCATGACTTCTAGAATTTCCTTAGAATTCTTTATATCAAGTATCTTTATTTCATTTAAAAGCGCTATTTTAATTCTATTTAGTACCTTATTGCCCATATTTCTAAATTCATACTTTGAGACAAATTCGAAAATTTTCTCACTACGTGCTACTTGTAGTTCATTGATATTTAATTTACTGGCCGCTTTCTCGAGCCTAGAGAAAAATTGTCCTAAGTCAAGTTCCTCTTTAGTAAATATATCATTTATATTTATGCTAGCTAATATTGATTTTCCCTTCTTTATATAGCATTTATTGGGATAAATCTTTAATTTGTAATACTTTCTGACGTCACTATTCTTAATTGGTACATATATTTTGGGCTCATTTAATACATCTGTTTTATTTGCTCTATGCTGATTATTTATCCTACTACTGTCTTTTTGCTTAGTCACTGACCTTGTCGTGACTCTCAACACGCGCGATACCTTTCTATTCATTTCCTTAAAATCTTCTATAGTAATTCGCGATAACGCATCCGCGATATAATTGTCCTTCCTAAAGTATAATATAGCGTTTTGTTGCCCTGTTGCTTTAGTGCAACTATTTACGAATTTATTGGCTGTTTTTTTTTTTTTTAAACATGGTTCATATTTCAATTGCATATTAAAGTAATGAAAACAATTTTTACTTTAAAGCATAGAGGCTAGATTTATATATAAAAAAAGTTTGGCTTGGTGACGTTCATGTTTAATGTATGTAATTTTAGATTAATAGAACATACATACAAAAAATTAAGCCAACCTTTTAGTCAATTTTTGGCATTGGCTCCATCAAATTCTTCAATCCTATGTTTGTTCTTTATGAATATGAAAGTGGACATGCTGGAGATGTTGTATTCTATGGCAACATCCTCGCAGTCATCAATATCGACCCTGATAAAGACAATTCTGTCAGCATAGTCCCTGGAGAGTTCCTCCAACCTGGGGGCCATTACTTTGCAGGGGCCACACCAAGTGGTACAGAATTTGACCACCACCAACCTATCACCAGCATTTTCCAATTGCTGATTGAAATCGGACTTGTTCCTGATAGTATAAACCATTTTGTTGCGAGCAGACACAATTTTTTACTGTGATCATACGCTCTAACTTTTACCTCATTAATGCCCTAAATCAATTTACTAATAATTAATGCTTGATTATCTTAATATTTATCTAAAATTATTGTCTATTAAAGTCCAGTATATCCCTAATGTTTTCTTCCTATGTATTATTAAAAATTTTTCCTTATTAATAATTTAATGTAAACTAAGTTATGGATAAAAATCTAAATATATGTAAGTATTATTGACAAATCTTATATTAAAAGTCCATGTATATGATTTCTAATTGTAATATTATATTGTTTCACTTGGAAATCATAAATATTGTAGTTAAAAAAAATTTTCGTAGCAAGTTTCGACTTAAATTTTATTTTTTTTTTTTTTTTTTTTTTTTGTTATTATTTTTGCCTCGAGCGGTTAACGCTTATAGGCCCTGCCAGTGCAACCCTTGAGGAGCACGTTGGTTTAAATAAAAAATTTTTTTTTTGTTTGGTTTTATTCTGCAGCGGCGGTAGAGGTTCTGTTCGACCTTAAACCACATGCGGGTTGTCTTCTTCATGTTTTTGTTCTTTGGTCCTTGATTCTTGAGGTCCTTGGTGCCTCTTGGCCAGGCGGTACTTCCTTCAACGGATCCTTGGCTGTCCGTCAGGATAAGCAAAATTTATTTTGGGTGCTTTTGAGCACACCAGTTGTTGTTATATTTTTTTTTCGGGTCCTTGGGTGCTTTAAATTTTAGCACACCAAGGCCCAGGCAGGATTGACCTGCTTTTTGGTGCTTGATAAATTAGCACTCCAGGATTGACAGGATCACTGTTATATTCTAGGTGCTAATAACTGGAGCACTTCTAGAATAGTGGCAGGATCGCCATGTAACGTATTTATTTATTTAATTTTATTTTGTGCACTCAAGGAGCACTATCAAATAAAAAGATCAATAGTTTTAACTAAGTGCAGCTGAAACGCACTATTTGGTTAAATTTTATTGATAGAGTTCTTGAGGGAAAATGTCCCTTCTTTTATACTAAATTTTGGCTGATTTGACAATTCCAAATCAAACCCTTAATTCTAATACAATTTTGTATTGACTTAATACTATAACATATGTTTGTGTGTATATTATATGTTTAACTATATTATATTGGTTTGTGTGTGTAATAATTATGGGACAAGTGGATGTTATATGACACGCGCCTGTTATCCACAATAATTCCCACGGTGAAGTGTAAAGAGAGCCACACACGATCACCAGCAATGCCATACAACAACAACACACATACTACATATTATATGCAAACCAATGCAGTCGGCGGCCTGACAACAAAGTGTCAAATGATCGTCGCATGTGCGCGACGGTCAATAACATTGAGCCAAGTGGTCGCCGTTCATATGCAATTGGAGATTCTTTTGTTTATGCATATGAAATGTTGTGCTAGTATTGACAACTGTAAAATCATGCTACAATGCAGAAACAAAACTCTGGAAGTCTTCGTGAAGGATCTAAATGGCGAACTATCAAAAATGATAATGCTTATGAAGCCAAAGACACTCCCTGAAGTGTCTGGAGTTGCGAAATATAAATTACAGGAGCTAGGTCACCCTGCATTCGAGTGACAATCGAAACAGGTTTCAGGTTCCAATAGGTCTCAATAAATTCCCCGGTCCCCCAAATAAGACTCAAAACCAGATTTTCTCCCAAAGGTTTGTTCCGAGAAATCGATATCAACCTCAACTGAACCCCTTCATAAACCGACAGCTTGAGCCACAGCGTGCTGTACAACAGTCTGCCCCAAATTCACCCGACCCAATGGATGTGGATCGGAGCACACAGTTTAGGAAATCTGGAAACCGTCCGTGGAATAATAACTATAAAAGACGGGCCTTTTCGGAACAGATTCGCTCCGGATCAGCTCAAAGCCCGTTTAAACAGCAAAGATTATATAACATGACACAAGAAGATGGACTGAACAATGAGGAAGACTCGGCTGAGGATGAAATAAATTTTCAGACGCGGCCTTTCGGGCTTACCATACGTAAGCCGTAAGCTAAAGGATGGCTCAGAAGTTAAATTTTTAATTGGCTACAAAAAACTTCATTGAGCCAGCCTTATGCCCCTGTCCCAAGAAATTAGATAAACCATTCCTCCTTCGTACTGCATCAGGAAAGATGAAAATTAATGAAAAGGGAAAAGGGAAATTCTTTGCCCCATTTGGTAACGATACCACATTAACCTTCTATGTGTTACCAGGGCTTATGTCTTTTAATGGGATAATCGGCGACGATACTCTACGTGAGCTTCAGGCTGTGATAGACCATAAAAATAATACATTAACGATTGCCCCGGGAATCAGTATGCCTCTTGCAATACATATATATGGTGGACTTAACAAACTTTCCCCGGACACAGAAGACACTTTAAACGGACTTATAGCTGAATTCAATGATATATTTGGGCCAATTAATAACGAGTTGGCAGCAACCTCTATTAAAGCTGAGATACGATGTACCACTGACGAGCCAATATATTCAAAAAATTACCCATATCCAGCTTGTATGCGCCCTGAAGTGGACAGACAAATAGAAGAACTTCTAGAAAAAAATATAATTCGGCCTGTAACTTCCTAATGTTTTTTAGGAATTAGTTCAATTTATAATTTAAATTTTAGGGCACTTTTATTTTATATTTATTTTATATTCGCGAGACCAAAATCTTTGAGAGTTAAAATAACTTCACCGAATGACTTTTTTATTACAACTAACTTTATTTATTTCATATTTTCTTAATTCTAACATTTCTATACTGGATTTCTACAGTTAAGGATATTCAGCAACTCCGTTGCCTGCTTAACCTTGTATCCTATGTAGTTATTCAACTTAAAATTAACTTAATATTAGGGTAGTTCATTTTGTAGAATTCATTTTAGGTATTATTATTATATTATTATATTATTTTAGGTATTATTATTAAAAATAAATATATATAAAAATATTATAACAATTAAAAATGACCCAACACGGCCATCAAAAAGTCCCTATAATTCTCCCATTTGGGTTGTCCCGAAGAAACCAAAACCCAATGGAGAGAGGCAATATCGTATGATGGTAGATTTCAAAAGACTGAATACCGTTACCATACCTGACACATACCGAATTCCTGACATAAATTCAACTCTGGCAACATTGGCAAAGCGAAATTTTTTACAACCCTTGACCTCACTTCAGGGTTCCACCAGATTTCAATGAACCCAAGGGATATTCCAAAGACAGCCTTTTCTACGATGAATGGCAAATACGAGTTTTTGAGACTACCGTTCGGCCTGCGAAATACTCCTGCCATATTTCAACGCATGGTCGATGACGTCCTGCGAGGTTGTATAGGGAAGATTTGCTACGTCTACATAGACGACATAATAGTTTACGGAAGTACTACTAAGGAACACCTAGAAAACCTTAGGAAAGTATTTCAGTGCCTAAGAGAAGCTCGCCTTAGGGTCAATCCAGAAAAAACTGCATTCATGAAAACCGATGTCGAATTCCTTGGTTATGTAGTCATGTAGGATGGTATTTTACCCGATAGGGGAAAGGTAAAAGCAATCCTTGACATTGCACCACCCAAAACCCTTAAGAAACTGAAAAGCTTCCTAGGATTAACATCTTATTATAGGAGATTCATTTGAGACTTTGCCAAGGTAGCCAAGCCCTTAACCAATCTTACTCGTGGTGAGATGGCACAAGTTAAGGCTAATCAATCAAAAAAGGTTAAAATTACTCTCGGTGAAGAGGAATTGCAAGCATTTAATGATCTCAAGGAATTGCTTACCTCATCGGATGTATTAGCCTTCCCGGACTTTGACAAGCCGTTTAATCTAACAACGGACGCTTCCAACAGCGCACTAGGTGCCTTACTTTCTCAAGGGGAAATGGGAAAAGACAAACCGATAACTTTCATTTCTCGGTCCTTGAATAAGACAGAAGAGGCGTATGCCACAAACGAGAAAGAAATGCTCGCTATAGTTTGGGCATTAGACAATCTACGCTCCTATCTATATGGAGCCAAGAAAATACGCATTTTTACCGACCACCAACCCCTGACGTTTGCTCTGAGCAATAGAAACTACAATGCGAAATTAAAAAGGTGGAAGGCTAGAATTGAAGAATACAATTTTGAGCTGATATACAAACCAGGGAAATCTAACGTAGTAGCCGACGCCTTAACCCGCCTAAAGACAGACTCAGCCGACTCAGTAAAAGCTGAGCGGACTTCAAGAGCTGCATCTACAGATTTGTGTGCCTATATTGCGGATGAATCCTCCACCGACACTGCGAGTGAAGGTAGGGCAAGAAGTGAGGCCTCAGATACTGTAATAGCTAGTGAGGGTACAACAGGAAATGAGGACTCAGCTACTGTAACAGCTAGCGAGGGAACTGCACACAGCGCTGAACAGGATGGCTCAGATTTGATTCCACATGTCGAAGTTCCCATTAATGTTTTTCGCAATCAAATTATAATACGACAATTCTAATCCGATATGACTGCACACATGAATCCTCATCATGGTTATAGCCGCCATGTCATATCTTTAGAAGAAATTAACAAGGAAAACCTTACACGAATGTTAAAGGAAAAACTTAGACCTAATGTCCTAAATGGAATTAAAATTCCTTAACAATATTTGTGCTTATTACAAGAGGTTTATTAAGAACATTTTTCACACTATAAGTTAAGAATCACTCAAAGACTCGTAGAAGACGTGACTTGCCCAGACAGGTTGTGTCGTTTGATAGAAGAAGAGCACAAAAGGGCACATAGAAGTAAGGAAGAAAACAAACTACAACTCCTAGAGAAGTACTATTTCCCTAAAATGAACAGTTTAATAGGAAGATATACGAAAAATTGTGAAGTGTGCCAGGCTAACAAATATGATCGGCATCCACCAGTACCAAAACTTCAAGCGACCCCAGTTCCTTCTTATCCCTGTGAAATACTGCATATGGATATTTTTGTACTCCAAAATGAGTATTTTATTAGCGTTTTGGATAAATTTTCGAAATTTGGAAAACTCTTCCCTCTTAGGAATCGTTCAGCTTTATTTATTAGTCCAATTTATTAGTCCAATAGTAATGAATGTGATCCAAGAGTTTGGCATCAAGGTATACTTAACCCCAGTAGGCCGTAGCGAGGTGAACGGACAGGTGGCGCGGTTCCACTCAACGTTACTAGAAATTTACCGATGTTTGAAGGCTGAACATGAAGGCTTAGGTGTTAGGGAACTTATAATGATCGCCACTGATAGGTACAATAACACCGTCCATTCTATCACGAACAAGAAACCAGTGGATATTTTCTTCAATAGAGCCGAAAGGATTAATTACCAAAGGTTGCAAAACTTTAGGCGAAAATTAAATAAAGAGATAAAGAAATCAATTACAGAAAAGCAAGAAGCAACCTTGAGGAGACACAACGCTAAGCGTCGTATCATACCGAAGGATTATGGGGTAGGCGATGTCGTTTATGTTAGGAATAGGCAAATCAGGGCCTAACATAGACCACTTTGCGAAAGAGCGGTCGTTAATAAAAACAATCGGGTCACAGTGCAGACAAGCACTGGGAAAAAGATTCATAAGACCCATATTAAATCCTAGAGGCTTCCCTTAATGCGATTTCTTTTTTTTGCGACAACGATTTGTGCTAGTGATGTCCTCACTATCATGGGTCGTGATAGATCCTCGTACCATGAGTAGGTTTCCTGCAATTAAACCACCAACGCTGGAAACTAAAAGGGATAACTCGGGGTCTATGGTCCATTCAAAAAAATGAACAAATGGGCTCAAAACTGTAGTGGAAACCGCTTATTGCGGTAGGGTTCAATTCCCTGTGGGTCCAATGTAAGTGAAGAAATCGTATTGTAGGAGAGCCTAGTATAAAAAAAAGAAAAAAGACAAATACTATAATTCCATGGGAAAGGCCTTAAAATGAAATAAAAAAAACAATATAAAAAGATACAAGGCACGAGAAAATATAAAGTGAAATAAAAATTAAAATTAAAAGTTCCAATGGAATAAAAAGCTTAAAAATGGCAAATGATATGCAAAAAATTAAAACAAAATAAAAGGCCTTAAAATATAAAAACCGGTAAAAATATGAATTTAAAAGATTATAAAAGCTTAAGCGAAAAAATATTACAAATAGTCAATTTAATTCAAACAGAATTATTATAATGCAATAAAGTAAATTTATTTTGGAGCAAGGATGATCCATGCCAATGGCAGGATACAAAGGAATTCCATGGCTTAAGAGACTATCATTTGTATCCTTTGCATATGGCAGACATCATACCAGGTTCAAAACAAAAAAGAAGGGGGATGTGGCCTTCTGCCTTGAAAATAAATAATTGAAATAAATTCAATAGAATTATAAGAATTACTTTAGAATAAGAATCATGTTAACAGTAAAACACTATATATGTAAAAAACTTAAGGTAGAAATTTGATTGTACTAACTTCTTAATTTTACTAACTTCGCAATTACTAATTATACTAACACTCTAACAAACTAATCGTAGAACTAGAAAAGCAACATTTATCATTCCAGTTTTATGTGGTTCACTGCTGTGAACTGCTTACAAATCTTCGAATATCACTCGCCGTTGGTTACGTTCAAGCATGGCAAAGGTTTGCTGGTCGAAGGAAGATTTAATCTGGTACATGTCATCAACTTAGAAGAATATGAACACCTATTGGACCAGGTGGTAGCAATGCTGGGGAAAGTTGTCGTGGACGAAAGAGCAAAGATGGTAATTGACTTCCATGTTAATACAATTGCTTTCCAACTAGATACGCTTATGGGCAAATATAGAAAACAGAAGCGCTCTATCAACTGGATCGGTTCAGCCTGGAAATGGTTGGCTGGCAACCCAGATGCAGCGGATTGTGATAAAGTTTTAAAGTCTGAACAGAGCATAATTGAAAATAACAACCATCAATATGTGATCAACGATCGACTTTTTAAAGCATCACAGGAGGCCATATCCAAGTTAACGCAATGGTGGCGCGATTTCACAATGAGGTCAAGGAGACGAATGTCGAAAAATTTATCAATCAAGTCATACCGCAAATAGTGATAATCAAGGAAGAAGTAAATGAAGTCACAAGAGCCGCCCAGATGGCCAAGGGTGGTATAGTCAACACCAACGTACTCGACAGAGAGGAAATTCACCGCATAATAGACGAAATTGCAACGCTCCCATATTCCAACGAGTTGGAAGCTATCGAGTATGCTAATCCGAAGGTATGCACAAATGGCTCCATGATACTGTATGTCCTGTCACTGCCAAAACTAAGGAAGGCTGAATATAACTACCTTATTGTCAAACCATTGTACATCGTATTATATTTGTAATATTTCCGTATTTTTAATTTAGGTGAGAGAGTGGTTCTAACATTATCAGACCCTCTTCCAAAGGGATGCACAATTATATGTGTAAATTTTTTTACTACATACAATCTTGCCATTTAACTTCTTTCTCGAAATATTATATTAGTTGGCACTGTCCGTAAAAATAAAACTTTTTTGCCCTCAAAAATTCTGGATATGAAAAAAGCCTGTATTGCACTCTGATTTTTTGTTTTCAATGATATAACTATAGCATCCTATATTCCAAAAAATAAAAATTCAGCCGATGTAAGAGATGATGAAAAAAAACCTGACAACCAAACAATAGCTGGAGTTGCGGCGCTTGACCAACTAGTTGCTAATCACTTGTTGCGTTATTTTCAAATATGATAGATGTATCAGCATATAATTCCTACGTCATATGGAGTGATGAATCCTGCCTGGAATTTCAATAAAAACTTCAGATGCAGGCTTTATTTAGTAGAACTTGCAGATCAGCTAATAAACGAGCATATTTTGCGAAGAAAAGTTTTGCCACATGGACCATCAGCAAGAAATCTTTTCAAAAATATTCAAGAACAAAATCATCTCACAATAATTATTTTAGTTATCATTATTTTTTATTATACTAAATAAAAAAACAACAACAACAAATGAATTTCTTATATTAAATATGAAATTTTGTTTACATTTTAATGTTGGGTCATATTGACCCAAAGGATCATAGGAAGGGCACATATCCAAGGGATGCAGAAGGGCTAATCTATTTTTTAAGAAGCCTACTAACCCTTGCTACACCCAGATAGGTAGGATGACGGCAAAAACAAATTTTGCTGTAGTGTTAGGCAGCACCACATTATCTGTAACACTAGAATTCTTCAATAATTACCGACAAATGGATTTCTGCAGTTACCCAGATACAGGCTCAACTTATTACATTTTGGGTACCGATAGTGTCTCAAAAATAAAATAAGTTTTCACTTCAAAGTTACTATTGACTTATCTTTTTGGGACCATATCCCACAAAGAACATAGTAGTTGGTGCGGTAGCAGTTCAGTTTGGTTTAGGGAAATATCAATCTTAAATGAAAAGGAAAAGTTTGTTGCTTCAGACCACTAACACCAGCTAAAACTGTATGAAGTAAGATCTAAAAAGAAATGATATCGCCTGCCTCAAAAAATTAAGTAAGAATTGAAATGTATCAACTACAGTTGATATTACGTTATTTGGACGGTTGATCTGAAGGAAATCGCCATAATCTAGTAGGTGGTGTGTTGGTTTATTAGATGTGAGGGCAGTGTTCAAACTCCAGGTCAGACATTTCCAACAAAACGAAATATAAAAAAATATATCTTCTGTTACTTCCTCTCAGCAGATTTCTGGCATAAACTTTTAAACTACAGTTTCTACGACTCATGTATAAAATTAACACATTCAACATAAGTTGTGTAAGAAGCTAGGTCGTAATCCTGACTGAAGGGTTGTAACGACCAATGATGTATGTAAGTATGTATACGGGAAAAGCTTATAAGCGTTTGGGTACTGATATTGTAAGTTTTTGGATCTTTCGAATTTCTCTTGTCATTGCACAAATTCGGTATCAATACGATTCTTCATCAATCACGTTATTTCAGTCGCCAAAAAACGCTGCAGAAATTTATAGCTCCACGCCACAATAAATAACTTGTCATTAATTTATTTGCAAATATCGTGTAAGAGCTGTCGTTGTTTGGACATCCAATGTGTTCTTCCAGCGGTTATGTGCCATTGCCTAAGTTTGTCTTATGTTAAATGGATTTCTGCCATTCGCTTTGATGTCAGCCCTTAAACGCAAGATTTTAGCCAATTAATGCACTTATTTATGCTAATATTTCTGGTTGGTGCTACAAAGTTATACAGATTTAAGACCCCAGTGGGCGATTCAGATGTCAGCCCTTAAACGCAAGATTTTAGCCAATTAATGCACTTATTTATGCTAATATTTCTGGTTGGTGCTACAAAGTTATACAGATTTAAGACCCCAGTGTGCGAGAGATTCGAAGACAAATCTAGTGAAGCATTAACTTGTATTATTATTATTGTGATTTGATGGTTTTGGTCACATTAAGCCCATTTATTATAACAGTGTTAATCAAAGAACACTAAATTTCATATTTTGTGTTTTCTCACACTCTCTTTTGTTATAAATTTGTCATCGAATTGTTTGTATAAAACCATAGTGTGGTCTTTGTGTAATTATCAGTTTTAGTAAAGCCAAATTAAAATTTTTTTTCAGAAATTTTTTTGTTGAAATACTCTACATAAAAATATTTATCTTTTACATACACATAGACATTCATTAAGTATGTCTAAAAACATTTTTCTAAAAACACATGATTATGCTGCCTATGGTGTTTGGGGTACTAACGTTCCTGTGTGTACTTAACCTGTCTTCATAAAACTGTGGTTGTTTTAAATACAAATAAACTAACTAACATCAGAATTTCAAGCATTGAAAATATCTCAACGAAGATTTTAATGCATGCTTAAATCGAAAATTCAAAATATTTATTTATTTTTAGTATTTCAATTACCATTTTCGGTTTTTCGTTTCATGGTTTGTGTGTGATTCTCATTAAATTTAAATGTTAAATAAAAGAAATTTCGTTCAAAATGCTGAACTGCAAAGCAAGTTAAACTATTTTGAAGTTGGACACATATTTTCTATGAACTGGAAATTATTCTGTTCTCTTGCGTTTACACTACACATTTTATGGTAAGACTCTCTTATACTGCCCATGGAAACTTTTATCCACACGAGAAGCAAATACAAAGAAAAAATTGTTTATCGTTTGAAATAGCTTTGTGGTAACACAATATTTTTCTTCGTTTGTTCTTCATTGAAACACACTTAATGCTAAAACCTAAATGATTGTATGCATCTACGTATTGAGGCAAAATGTGTTTGCATATAAATTTTAAATACAAAATACCGAAGTCCTTTTCTATTGCAAGTCTATAGTCCTTTAATTTCGTTTATGTAGACAACGCAAATAAAATCCTTAAGTGGCTTCGAACACGGACTGAACAACGGAAAATATTTGGCCACTGTCGGATAGAGAGTGCTCTGTAAGTCTGATTATTTGAGTCTTTATTGGGCATTAAAATGTGGGCAGTTCTCTAGGATGTGTAGAGATGAGGAAGAGGGAGAAACATTTCCACATATGCTGGACACATTTCCGGCACTATGTTGAAGCAGAAAAAATCACCTTGGTGATTTATTTAGTCTTCTATTTTGTCCGACATTATCGATATTTTATGTTTGTTTTATACATTCGTTGTGTTCTATTGTTAGGTTGCATTTAGAGCACTTTCTTTCACTAATTTGTCTGTCTTAAGCTGCACGTCTATTGAGTAGGCAGATGTTATACAAAGCTTGAATAAAAGATACTAGTTTCCGTCTTGTACTATGAAAGAGGACCTATGTCGCTACGCTGAACAAGGTACAGAAGTTGGCATGCTTGGGAATCACGGGTGCTTGAAACCGGAGACCCACCTTCTTCGAACTTAATCATATTTGTGGACAGTCAAACAACAACCAAAGCGCTGGGATGCCATCTCGTCAAATCAGAGGGCGTCAGGAGCAGCATAGACTCTCTACACCATATACCTCGACACAATTCTCACCTATATTGTGTTCCGGATCACTGTGGCATAGAGGTAAACGAAATGGCGGATGAAGTGGCATGGAAGGGATCAGATATGTCTGAGGAAGAGACGATAGAGGGGAGAATAAAAAGAATATAAAAAAGCAGAATGGAATTCAATAAGTAGTGGGTCGTTCAACATACATGGCTGCCGAATTTAAAAACTACTGCGTGTCCAGATGTTGCCATTGGGAGAACCAGGGAACTAAGAAACGAAACTCGAAAAGAGAACAGTTCGCTTTCTAACAGACTCGGTCTGCCCTACCTGGATTTCTGCAATAGCTGCCATGATGTGGAAAAAACGGGATCGGAACAACACCTTTTATACGAGTGCCTTGTACTTCAGAACAGATATAATCGGTTTTTTGGGTAACAGAACATTTGACCATCTGGGTTAGGTGGCTAACTTGCCTCTGAAGAAACTGGTCGGTTTCATCCGGAGCTCGGGGTGGTTCAAACCAGACATCAGCAATGAGTATTCAAAGAGATGAGTAGAATCGGATCATACTCATAATTTCTGATACTTACACGCATTCATACTTATTTTAATATCATTCTCATACTACTCATATTCAAAGTGTGAAGTACTCATCATACTAATATTTAACAACACGTATGATGTTGTTTATTTGGACTCTCCATGACTCAGCATTTGCAACAATCACAAACCTAGTATGATACGCGTACGAACACTACAATACTCATAAAAAGGTTGTGTGTTTGCTTTGCTTGCTGTCTTTGTCTTTTTCTTTTCTTTTTTGTAAATGTAACAACAACTAAGACTATAAATTTTGATGAGTCAGTCGAATCATTTATAAGTATTATAAGTATTTTTCAAAAGTTATGAATCTGAATGAATAGGCTTACGTTATACTCATAGTTATAAATCAACGTTGTTGTGAGTACGAGTGAATCAGAGTACACAGTAAAAAGTTTTTGGGTAATTTTTACACCAGGCTGGTGTTTATATATCACAATCCCAAAAATGAATTAAATTTACACCAGTATAGTATAAATTTAAAGGGACTAAATAAGAGATATAGAGAGATAATTGATTTGTACGGATTTTTTCAGAGCACTATAATGTTTTATAGAATTAATAAATAGTATTGGTAAAATAATAATAAAATGTTTTTGGAAGAGGAGTTGTTGGACAGTCAGCTTCTCTTCCTATCTCTTGAACTGATGACTGATAATCAAAAAGTGAGTTCTTCAGCCAAACGAAACAAGAAATCCTTTCTTGAAATATTCTTTCCGATTGTGTTTTTACACAAAATGCAGGAATTTATTCCGATAAAATCTAAAATATTAAAAAATACTTGAAGTGGCTAGATCCTGATTTCACACCAAATTTGGTTTTATTATAAAAAGACACAGTTTCAAGACAAAAACAGTCATTTTGATTGGCGCGGTAAATCCAGTGTTAAAATAACACTAAAATGGATTACGTTTCATTATTCCTTTGGTATTCAAATTAAACTACCGTAATATATAAATAATATGTTAAAAGAATTGATATTACACCATATCGTATAATTTGTATACCCTTTAAAGTGTTATTTTGTATATAAATAAGAATTGTATTCATACCATCCGGAATGAATAGTATTCTTCTGTAGGTGCAAATTTTGATACCCCACTGAATAAATTGTATGCATGACTGGTGTTGCTTATAACCTAGACAGAATTAATATAATACCATGTTTGTAAAATTTCACAGCTTAAAATAAAACAAATTTTATTGCATTTTGTTATTTTTATTTGTTTTAATTAATCTTAAGGCTGACGAAAATCCTCTACCAAACCCTCCACGTGGGTGTCGGCTGGTAATGGTGGTTGCCCGATGGGGTGTCCACCAGCCAAGGGGGGAGTCCATACTCATTTGATCGTAGGTCGAATGAATTATGGCTCTCACCATAGGATAGAGGTATGGGCTGGACTAAGGTGTTATACGACCCGTGCCGATAGTCAGCCTGGCTGGGGGCCCATCAAAAATATCCCAGTCGTTAACGGAGTATCCTGGATACCGGGCGACCTCCAGGATTAATTAGCCTTACCTGGGCACAGCGGATCCCTGCTCAGGTGGACCTTCCCCTTATCCGCAACTCGTGGGACCAAAAATGAATAATGAAATGGAAAATAAATCAATAAAGGAAAATCAGAAAACCGCCTCCACTAGTGAGGACGAGAACGGAACTCGTAAAAATCCGCGTACGGGTGTTAAGCCGACGCCCGTCTCCACAAAAGAGGGAAAAGACTTGGTTGATGCTAAGGCAGACCAAGAACCTAGTACCTCAAAAAACATTAGAACACAACAAGCCAAAAGCGTCGGCCTTTCCAGAAGCAAGGTTGCTCCAAAAGCCGGACCTTCGTCCAGCAAGAGTGGCCTTGGTAATGTAAAGGTTGACACGGCTCAGAAAATGAAAGAATCGAAGCAGAGGTACAGGGAGCGATTGAGCGCAAAGCGGGTTCTAGATAGGATCTCCAAGATCCCAATAGATAACCGCACGCAGCGCGAAGTGCAATCACTGGCCTGGGCCAAGGAAAAGCTCGAAGAACTAGATAAGACGTCGACCATGGAGGTGGCTGTCAAAAGACAGCGATCTTCTGATGGAGACGCTCCAGGCGCTAAAAAATCACGCAGCTCGCATCGCACCAACACCTTATACAGTGAGGTGCTTAAAGACAGCATAGAAATGGCGGTTGTAGATCGCTCAGATCCATACGGCAGTATTACACCGTCGAACTGGAGACTTGTAGCAGACGCCCTTGCGGACGTCTTTCTAGAAGTAATGGAGGAGAATCCGGGACCAGTTCCAGTCTACCAAATGTGTGGCTGGCACCAAGGACACGTGAAGTTAGTAACGTGTGCCGATAAGAGAGCCCTGGATCTCTTCTCCATCGCCATAATGAGGGTAGGTGAAATCTGGAAGGGCGCCAAATTAGAAGTAGTGCCCAAGGATGCCATACTTAGCAGACCCCGAACACACTCTTGGATACCTTTAACTCCAAAGGAGCCAGAAAAAGTACTAAGGATAATAAAAATGTGCAATCCAAAGTTACCAACACACAATTGGAAAATTGCAAAGTTGGAGGAGCGCCATGGATCTCGCTATGCGACTATCATAATCAATCAGGAATCCCTGGAGCACCTGGCAAAATCCAATGGTGTGGTGGCCTTTGGATTTGAACATATTATCCTAAAAGTATATAAAAAGGATAATCGCCCCATGGAGTCGGGTGACAACGCCCCTCAGGGGGACAAGCCACAAGACGAACACATGGGCGCATCAGTTAATGAAGAAAAGGAGGAGGATAACTTTACAGCATCCTCAACGCAGATTCATACCCGGTCCAGAGTTAGCTCTCTCTCTTCCACTGGGTCGGATATAGCATCTGCCTTTGATATGCTGTTAAGGGAATCTGACCTCCTGGACGAGGCTGATCAAGGGGATTATGGCCTAGACATTACGATGGTGGAGAGGAGAGAGGATGAACCGAGTAATCCAAATAAATCTCCATCACTCTAAGGCAGCATCGGCTGCACTACTTCTCCGGCTGGCGAACAGAGGAGAAGACATAGCCCTGATCCAAGAACCATGGTTCATAGCCAATAAGGTTTGTGGATTAGGGCACA
Source organism: Sarcophaga carnaria (assembly GCA_958299815.1). NCBI lineage: Eukaryota > Metazoa > Arthropoda > Insecta > Diptera > Sarcophagidae > Sarcophaga > Sarcophaga carnaria. The sequence goes on along the minus strand of OY283153.1, from coordinate 68,523,391 downwards.
AAAATTATAGGCTGGTCCATGCCAAATGCGTAGGTAGGCCCAGATCCTGTATACTCATTAAGAACAACTTAATGGCATATTTGCTTCCTAATTTCAGCAATGAAGACCTAACCACACTAACGGCGGAGATCAATGGTAAGCAACATTGGATCTCCTCCAGTTACATGCCGCATGACCTAAGCAGTCACCCACCACCAGATCCAGTGAAGAGACTGGTTACAGAGGCAAACCGCGCAAATGTTGGCCTGCTGATTGGCTGTGATGCCAACTCTCATCACACTATATGGGGCAGCACGAACGTCAACGAACGGGGTGAGTCTCTTTTTGATTTTATTATATCTAATAACCTATTAGTTTGTAACACGGGTAATAAGCCCACATTTATAACGAAAAACAGAAGGGAGGTTTTGGACATAACCCTTACCTCCGGAAATATTTATGATAGTGTCAGAGATTGGAGAGTCTCGGAGGAGCACTCCTTTTCTTATCATAGGTTTATTGAATTTTCCCTTGGTAGGGGGAACAATACTGTAAGGGCGATTAGAAATACTAGAAACACGAATTGGGATCTTTATGATCGCCTTGTCAGGCTGGGCTTGGACCCACTCACGAGCTGTAGAATAGACAGTATTTCTGGACTTGAGGCTACAGTAGCTGAATTCACAAAGGTCATAGTAGGGGCTTTTGAAAAAGCATGTCCGAAAAGGGTCAACAGGGGTGGAAGAAAACCACCCTGGTGGGACCGGGATCTGGACATGCTCAGAAAGGAGTCACGGCGACTTTTCAATGTGGCGAGAAAGTCCGGTAATGCGGATCAGTGGAGGGACTATAAAGTGTCCCTTGGAAATCACAAGAGAGTTCTAAGACGGGCTAAGAGGGACTCGTGGAGAAATTTCTGTGGCAACATGAAAACTATCAACGAAACTTCTAGGCTAAGGAGAATTCTCTCGACAACATCCTTTATACCTAGTGTACTGCAAAGGGAGGATGGCTCATGGACCAAATCTGAGAAGGAAACTTTGGATCTTCTTGTGGACACCCACTTTCCACCGGGACATGGTTCGGATGCGCGAACAACCGTCTCGGGGAGTGAATCACAGTGGGACTACTGCTCGATCATGTCTGCGGACGCGATAAAATGGGCGATAGACGGATTTAGACCGTTTAAATCTCCGGGACCGGACGGAATATATCCGGCCCTCTTGCAACGTCTGGAAATGAAACACATCGGAATGCTTGGGGCGATGTTTGTCGCCAGTATTCGGATGGGCCATATACCGTCGGAATGGTGTAAAGTGGGGGTAGTCTTCATACCGAAGGCTGGAAGAAACTCTCATACTACACCCAAGGACTTCAGACCCATAAGTCTATCCTCCTTCTTATTGAAGACTATGGAGAGACTCGTGGATGTGAATCTGCGTCAGACCTTGGATGGAAATCTCCTTTCCGGGGGACAACACGCATACATTAAGGGGAGGTCTGTTGAGACTGCCCTACATAGCCTGGTGTGCAGGATAGAGAAATCGCTGGCACAGAAGGAATACACTCTGGCTACTTTCCTTGACATCGAAGGAGCCTTCAATAATGTGGAACTTTGCGCTATAACCAGGGCGCTGGATAGTCCGGGTGTACGATCCACTATAGTGAACTGGATAACTAAGTTACTTTGTGGGAGAACAATCTACCCCACACTTGGGAGCTCACAGACAACCAGGGCTATAGGGAGGGGAACTCCACAGGGCGGAGTACTCTCTCCTCTTTTGTGGAATCTGGTGATGAATGAGCTACTAGTGATACTAGAACAAAATGGATGTGAAGCAATTGCCTATGCGGATGACATTGTTCTTGTGATCTCCGGGAGATTTGTCGACACTATCAGAGATAGGATGCAACTGGCTCTGAGGAGGATCTGCGTGTGGGCATCTGAGCGTGGTTTGGGTGTTAACCCGGTGAAAACGGAAGTAGTACTCTTCACGAGAAGGAACAAGCCACCGACATTTCGTCCATTGAAACTTAACGGGACGGAACTGAAACTCAAACAGGAGGCACACTTTCTAGGACTTATTCTGGATAGGAAAAAGGCTTCCATTGCCCTGTATGCTTGTAACAGAGTGTTGGGGAGAAAATGGGGCCTAGGACCTAGGATGACACACTGGATCTACACAGCGGTGGTCAGACCTATCTTGACTTATGGATGCCTAGTTTGGTGGGAATCCCTTGAAATTAAAACTAATTCGAAACTAATACAGCGACTGCAGAGATCTGTCTGTATTATCATTAGTGGCGCCTTGCGCACTACACCTACGTCGGCACTGGAGATAATTTTGGGCCTCTTTCCGCTTGACCTTTTCTGTGGGGGAGTGGCTTCTAAAATAAGTAAACGTCTCTGGGCGACTGGACAGTGGCATGACTCGGGCATAGGCCACGCAAGAATCCTGAGGGAAGTTGGAGCTGTCGGGAGCAGTGACTACATGACACCGAGGTACGACTTCACGAAGAGATTCAGGACATCGGTTCCGGATAACGGGGCCTGGAAGAGTGGTGTGACCCACCTGTTTAGAGACTCCGTACAAATCTACACCGATGGCTCTAAGCTGAACGGAGCGGTTGGCAGTGGAATTTTTTCGGAATCGGTTGGAATAGCTCAGTCTATAAGACTACCAGACCACTGCAGTGTCTTTCAGGCGGAGGTGGTGGCCATACAGGCTGCGGCGAGTATTATTGGGGATGGAAGGGTCTCCAAGCGGAACGTTACCATACTTTCTGATAGCCAGGCGGCTATCAGGGCTTTGAGTTCTAACGTGATGAACTCCAAGACTGTGTACGGCTGTCGCAGATATCTCGACGAGATAGCGGAACGATATGACATCCATATCGTATGGGTACCGGGACACAGTGGTATTCCGGTAGCTGTAGAGCTGATGAACTTGCCAGGCGGGGCACGACCATCGAGCTCACCGCTGAGTTCTCGAATCTGGGCATACCAATGAGGACCTGCAAGCTCATAATTGATAATGCGATCGTCGATTCCGTCAACGACAGGTGGGCGGCCTCGGACACGGGTAGAGCGGCTCGTAAAATCTGGCCAAGGCTGGATGAGGGGCGCACAATGAGTCTACTTAAACTCTAAAGAGGCGCGCTCAGTGTAGTTGTCGGTGTCATTACGGGGCATTGCATTATGGGTATGCATGCGAGGCGCATTGGCCTTGGACACCTTGCCAACGACTTTTGTAGAAGCTGCAGAGAAGAGGAAGAAGAGAAGACTGTCTCTCACCTGCTGGGTACATGCCCGGCTCTATGCCAAAGGAGAAGGAAGTACTTGGGTACTTACTACATGGATGATCTGGAGGAACTGTCAGAGATTGACATTGGCAGCCTAAATCGCTTCATCAGGAGCTCCGAATGGTTTCGAGACTAGGGGACAACGGATGACTGTGGTAGCACAATGGGCCCAATGCGGCCTAAGTGTGTTCATCAACAAGAAAAAAATTTTTTTTTTCTTGGATGGGCAGCCACCTCTACCTACCTACCTACCTTCCTAATTAATCTTAAATTAGATAATACAATTCTACTTATTTCCACTTTAAATGCCGTGTAATGGGTTCAGCTAAAGCAATATTATCCTCGCTTTTGTATAATTGCCACTTCGTTGACGCAAAAATTTAATAGCTTCACGCACCAAACATCGTCGGGAAGAGTCACTCAGGTTTTTTTTAGCTGAATAAGCATTTAATATTGCAGAATAATCACCATTTTTAAGATCAGATTCCAATTCCTGCAATAAAAACGCTATATTAAAATTGAAATGAATGAACAAAATTTTACTTCCTTTTTTAATGTTTATACTTTTGGTTGTTGTTCCGTCTAAGCAAAACTCGACAAAAAAAACTGCTGCTGCATCTATATTGCGAAATTATTCCTGGGAGCTCTTCAAAATCAATTTCCGCACCGTCGCGATAATTAAATTACAGCTCTTTTTCCTTCTACTTCTAAATTCAGCTTGTTTATTACTAAAAAAGTAAAAAAAAATATCTGAGATTCACATGGACAATTTGGTGCATAGCGTTATCTTAAAAAATGGTAGACTTAAGATAGATTTTGTTGCTTTTAGGCCATATCAATAAATTAAACTTGTAATCAATACTTACCTGAAATTATTATTCCATTTGGAGTGAATTCCTCACTTTCTGGATTACACATTTTTACAATAAAATATTTTTTACCACTTTTAATTTTTACATACATACGCAAATTGTCTTTGAATGAATTAGCTTTTCCACACTTTTAAACCACATGATATAAAAAGCATTAATTTAATACCATTAACGGTATTAATTGTTGAGTTAATTGAAACAGAGAGGGTTTTAATTCTTTTTAGGTGTTATTTGTAAACTTTAAAGAATAATATTATTAAAATAGAGAATTTTTATTCTTTTTGGCATTATAGTAAAACTTAAAGTAATAAAATAAAGAGAGAAATATTTTTAATGCCTGTTTCGGTATTAAATATATTCAACAAGGAATATATTTTTTTCAATTAAAAAACAAAATTCAACTTTTGGTATTGTTTTTATTCAAAGTAATTATTAAAAAAGTCCCACAATTCTTTTTAGGTTTCACGTATAAACTATTTTGGAATTAATTTTGAATTTAATTAAAAAATAGTATATAATGAAAACCGCTGAGTTTTAAAATGAAACCCAGACTTTTTACTGTGTAGTTAAATTTATATATTGTTGATTCACTTATAAATATTCAAAATTTCATGAGTGCTTATGAGTACCGAAAAAACGATTCATTGCTGATCTCTCGTTCAAACCCACCATCAACGGCCATAAGGGTTACCGAGTGAACTTGAATGCGAACGGCAAGCTACCTGCTAACCTAAGCTAACCTTCTGTCGTGGACTGGTTAATATAGTGTAGATTATTAGATTATTGATTGACTTATTGTGTTGGAAGCCAGTTTCTTCTAAGGATATATGATCTTGGAGTGTATTTTATAACCTTAGTTAATAATGTTGCGCTTGTGATATTTTAAAGATGGTTCCACAAGAATGCGAACTGCTGTTAGTAAGCTTTAATAATTTAATTAAGTAAAGAACGTTATTAATTAATGTAAAGATTAAATTTATATTTGCCGATATAAATTTATTTATAGATTTAAATTTACAATTGAATAATATTTATTCAGTTTTTACAAATAATTGAAACAATTCTTTTTTTTTAACTAAATTGAACTGTTTGGCTCGGCTGCCAAATATATAAAGATTTAATTGTCTTTTTTTATTGAAAACTATTCTTTTTTTCAAACTCGATCAAGTATTTATGTTTTATCTTGTTTATGTTTTTTCAGTCCGCTTACTATATTTATTTTAGTTCAGTTTTCTTTTAACCCTACCGGATCATTCACATTAATTAACTTTTCTATCATACCAACATCTTACTCATATTATTTGCATACATACAAACATTTTAAGCATTCATATAAAAGCATACAAAAGCATTTATTGTGCTCGTACTCAATAATGCCTACGTTTCAATGATTCTAATTCTATGGAATGTAGAAGAAATAGAAAACGATATTTATTTTACTAAACTTGCAAGTGAAATTACGTTTCCAATTTGTTTTTATTTTTCTTCTTATTCAATTTTACTGAGCTCAATAAAGATGCATTTCAAATTTATAGCACAAATGAACTGAAATCAAATACCATTTGTTAAATGGAATCACATGAAAATATTTATACTCTATTCGTTAATTATACATTATTGAGTGTTTTATTTTCATCTTTAAATTATTTGATATTTCTTTTTTTGCTAATAAAAACTATTGAAAATCTTAATATTAAAAAAAAAACCATGAAATAAAATTTGTTCATACAATTTTTCAATTGGAAATTTTTGTATTTCCATGTATCTTATGCGTTGAAATTTTTTAAAAGAAAATGCCTTAGTTTCTTTAAAATATAACTTATATCATACTCATGATATTCAATTGTGTTAAACGTATTCAGAGAACTTTTAGTCGACTCTTTGCAGTTCTTGTTCCGAGGTGTGACCTTACTCAATTCGGCGAAAACATTATTTCTGTAGAAAAAAGTTACAAATATTTGGGAATTTTTTTTCAATAGTTCCAAACATGAATGAATACAATAAAAACAATTTATCACTGAACATGTCAACAGAACCCCTTTTTTATAAAGGAGGGCGGAAATCTAAAAAAGACAATTATGTGTTATACGTGTACATTTTAAACCCACCTATATCCTTCAACCACTCTGCCTCCGCAGACTTGCCACGGAAGCCATTTAAAGCCTTCTCATATCAAATTTCGATTCTGTATCTCAAATCTTTGGAATCCCAGTATAAATAACTTCAGCCATACGCTGACTGTACTGGTACCATAGAAATCTAGAATTCAACATCTCTCTCATAAGGTGATTTGGACTGAAATTTATGTTCACTGTATTTTCTAATCAAACCATGACCAATAAGAAGTGTGTCTAGTTTAAATCGCTGTTTTTGTTCACTAGCCAACGGGTATTTTAGAGATAAGGTATCTTGTTTTTAAACCGTCCTCCCACTGTGATTGCCATTTCCACATTGAAATCCGTCGTTCCTATACCTTTATAGCCCTAGTTTGTCCTGCGTTCTCGAAAATACATTCGCCTCATTTCATCGGCTAATATGTCAATCGGCATTAATTTTGCCAATATCAGTACCGCTTTATCTGATATTGTTCTTACTTATTAGTCCAATTGCGCTCATGCGATGCACTGCGTATAATTTCCTGTTTCCCTGAGTCACAGATGTCTTTTCACTGATGTATTTTACAATGTCGTGCCGTCTATAATCATCCTCAAATATTTTATGTACCTCTTTCATTTGTTTTAGCGTCCTCAACATTCGTTTCTATATTTTCCATTATTTTTCGTCTGCTTAATTGTGGTCGAAGTAATCTATCTATGTACGATAGTACATACTATTCCATAGCAGTTGCCCAAGTACTGAGGCGTGTGATATGTCCATCGATACCCCTTTAAATTTTCGCATTATACCGTCCCTTATAAACTTTATACTTTCCTTAAGTAATTTTGCGTAATATCGCTATAATTTATTTTTTGATCATTAACCCAAAATAATGCCGAATAATTAGAAAGAAAGGCATATCATCAAACGCGTTTATTACTTCGTGTCTTTCTTAATTGATTAAACCCAATGTATGGACTGTATGGGGGGTGAAGAGCACAAAAAAGCACTGTTGCTTCAAACACTAAAAAAAGGATCCAAATATTAGAAAAAATCCAACTCGATGTTTGACACAAAAAAAAACTTACCTTGTTTTCTTGCCTATTTTGTAATTAGTTCCCCTCGAGAGAGTAAAAAAAAACCTTTTTTTTTTGTTTTAATTATATTTTAATTAAAATTTATATTGTTCTTTTATTCGGAATTTCTTTTATTTTCAGACAACATTATGACAATTAAAATTATTGTACAAATCTTAACAATTGTCAAACAAAGTAGTTGCATCCCTTTGGATGTTACAAAGAAGAATAATAAAATCAATAAAACAAAACAAAAATTTAATGTCAAAAAACAACATTAATATTAAAATATAAAAAAGCTTTAGTCTAGACTGCAGAGCCCTCTGATTTGACATTTGAATTTGACATCGTTTAAACAATCCTGTCGCGAAGAATGAGAACTATTGATCGTCAGACATTAACAACCATCGAGGACGTTTAAGAGAAATTTCCAAAAAGTTGAAGTGAAGAGGCGGATTAAGCTGGATTCTCTATGTTATCAAAACAATATTTTTTCCGGACTTACTCTATTGGTCATTACAACCTTTTACGGTCTGGTTTCTCACACCATCCATGTTATGTGTGTTAATTTTATCCATGAGTGACGATTTAAGTCGATTCCGAACGACAGGTTTTTAAAAGCTTTTAATGGCAATTTTTTATTTACTCTCAGAATTTTTTCCAGAAGACTGCTGAGAGGATTTGTTTGAGATGTCTGACCAGAGGTTTGTTTAAGGTCCTCACGTCTAATAGACTACATCCTACATCTTGCTAGACTACGGCGACACAATTTTTTATCTGTAGTTTGCTTATTTTATGCATAAATATAAATATTTGTTACAAACAACTCTCAGCTCGAATTGATTAAATATTTTGTCCGAACAAGTTTGAAGGAGTTGCAAATAATTTATATTTTTCTTTGTATAAAATTGGAAAAAATTGATTTTCCGCACAAATTTTTCGAAATAAGTGAATCGTTAAATGAAGAAAACTTTGAGATATAAATAATGATATTAACACGACATCCCTGCAAACATTATGGAGGATAATATTGTTACGCAAATGGAAACGACCTAATATTATTTCACATGAAAACATCGTTTAACATTAACAATATATAATTCGTATATAAAAGGGCAAGACAAGACCAGCAGTCAGTCAGTAAGAATTCAGTCAACCTTCCGTGAAGTTGCGTGTAAACAACATAAATCGTGGTTGTAAAGATCTAGCGAATAATTGTGTAAACTAGTGAATAAAACAGATTAATATTGTTGTATCGTTAAGTTGTATACGGTGACACACAAAAGTAGTGTAAAGGATAAAGAGTTTAACTGAAATTAAACACATATTTGTTTTTACTTTGTTTGCAATTAACGAACTCAAATTCTAAATGTTTTTAAAAAGGTAAAAACGTAACAATATTAATTCATATCTTTTGGGAGTAAAACGTATAAAAATTCAACACTCATACTACATGTTGTACAATTTGTTAGAAAATACAGTGGACAGCAAATGGCTTGGTACCCCTGTATGTGCAAGCAATTTTATGAATTTAAAGTAATAATTTCTAAAAATATTTAATGTTTTTTATATTTATTCTAATAATACATTTTGATTTTATAATGAAACGAAAGAATTGTAATGTTTATCACAGGCCATTAGAAAAATAAGTGATATTTCTGGGGACTCCATACATTTGCACCGCATTAGTGTAGGTAAGTAAATCTAAAATTCAAAGGTGCAGTATATTAAAATGTTATATCTAATATTTAGGAGGATATTCCTCAAGGTCATGCGCTCCATTTAACCCATTTGGCATTGAATGAACCAGATTTATTTAGCGTTTTCTCTTGATGTTGCCTCCATGCACTCATGAGAAAATTATTCAGTTGACTTTTGCCTTAGGCTTAGCGGCGACGTAACCGTTCTTACAAAATATAGCCTAAACACTCTCGGAACTTTATGCAAGAGTATTAAAACTGGGAATTTAGTAGGCAAATCATACCAGCAGTATGATTGGGTCCATTGATTTGTTAGAAGTAATTACTATTACGAATTCTTAATTCTGCAAAGTTTTTGTGAATTTGTTCCTTAGAATGTTTAAATACTCTCCCTTATTTATTATTCCTTCAATACATTCCAAGCTGCCTACATCGGTGCCGACTCACATACCCACAATGTTGTATATTGGGGTACGCAGACTTTTGCTGACCACTGTTTTAGCGATTTTATACAGATTATCAATATTATATTCTCAGATATTATAAGTTGGCGAAAATTAATTTCTAGTCCATTTTGTTTTTTATTTTGCGTTTGTATTATAAATTTTAAAACAATGATTTTTTATTAATGCGATGTTAAATAAAAAAAATTCATCCAATGTACTAAGAGAATTTCAAGTTATATTTATCCATTCTGAGAAATAAATAGCAATTCTTAGAAAACTTAGAAACTTTCAACAGATTTTATTTATCTCACGCGTTGGCACGACTTTGGCACGTTTTGATTTAAAATTTCCGTTTTGATTTCAGTTAATATTTTTTTACTTTTGATAAAAGTAGTAAATTAGGAAAGAAAGAAACGTGACTGAATGCAAGCAGAAGCAAAGAAAAAACATAAATATAACAGTTTTTAAGTTTGAAGAATTCAGTTAAAGCTTCGTTAGTATAATCAGGTGTTTCTATATGTTTAAAGATATAAAAAGTAAAATGTTTTGTATTGTTTGGTTTCCTGCACAGCAAGACATTTAAAGTCAAAAATATTCAAAATGTTTTGATGGAACTGACTGCTTACTTGAGAATTTGGTCACGTTTGAACGACTAACAGAAGTCGTCTAATATTTGCGTTTTTCGCAAATATTATTATTTCGCTTTGTGCAAACCTTAGCCAACTTCCGGTAACACTTAAGAACAATAAAAATTTTGAATATTTTTAACTTAAACTTCACTTGATAAGACAGCATATATAAAAATATGACTCAGCTGTTATACTCCTTAAATAATAAATACTGTAAGCTTTGTCCAATTTTATAAAACAAAGTGTCAATCTTTCTCAGTCTCTCAAGAAAATGCACCTTAGGAGTGTTCCCACTTGTTTTATAGTTTTTAATTAAATTTTGCATTTAAGAAACTCAAAAAAAATTAGAAAAAAATTATATTTTCCATGTTTATCCCATCAAAACTCATAACAAATAAGTTTGAACAAAATGTTTGTGTATATCGTTTTAAAGTCTCGTCTGTCTCCTTTTCAAAAAACTTTGGATTTTTATAATAGGCTCAAACATATTAGGGTAATCAATAATTTTGCGTGAAAAGATCAAAAAAACGGTTTTTGTCAAATAAAATAATTTTGGAGGGTTCGACAAATGCAAAAAGAGTATTTTGGAGTTCTAGTCAACCTAGTGAACAACTTAGACTATGTAGTTACTCGGGTGTATTTAATTTGTTGGATTCTGTCGCATAGTGTAATTCACATAATACTTAAACTTAAGTGAATTACATTTAAATTGAAGTCGCCGTAGTGTAGTAGGTAGCGTGTTGGCTTATTGGACGTAAGGCCACGGTTCAAACCCCAGGTCAGACATCAAAACGAAAATATGAAAAAATATTTCTTCGGCGACTTCCTCCCAGCAGACTTCTAGCAAAAACTCTGAGAGTAAATAAAATTGCCATGAAAAGTTTCTCAAAAATCTGTCGTTTGGAGTCGACTTTAAACTGTAGGTCCCGCCACTCATGTATAAAATTAACACACACAACATGAGTGATGTGAGAAGCTAGGCCGTAATCTTGACTGAAGGGTTGTAATGGCCAATTATGTATGAATTACATTTAAATTAATGTAAATAAAAATTCATAAAAAACGTCTTTTAATAAGAATATTTAAATTTTAGGCGAAGGAATATAATTTTACGTAAGAAAACGAGAACACTGATTTTCAAGAAGATATTCCAAAAATTAGGCAACATGTTATAATATTTCAGACCACAAACATATGTGGGAAGATTTTAAAGTAGAATATTAAATTTTGATCGGTATGTAGTCATAAATTGCAAAAAGTTCACAATCAAATGTACGAGCCCAATCATGCCATTTTTTCGAATAGTAAAAAAATCGAAGAGCACACCAAAACACGACTAACCTTTTTATCTGTCAAAAACAAACTGACAATCCAAATTTTCTGATATTGTCAACATATATAGCAGACATGTGTACCAACATAACAGAAAAAAAATGCGAAAACCGAACATACGTAACTCATGAAATTTGAAAATAACGGTTATTTTTTGATCACACCTCGTAAGTTCCGGATACATGTAAGACTAATATAACCGAATTTAAGTACAACAAAAACAGATGAGGTTCTAGATTAGACCTCTATGGCAACCCCTTTTTAAATATCAAGCGAATGTGAATATACTCCATTAAGGAAAAATTGATTGTATGCGATTGTGTAGCACAGGTAAGTATAGTTGAATATATCAAACATCTTCGAATCCAGTAGAATGAGAAAATTCAGTTTACCAGCATAGAGTTTGCTAGTAACACTACTATGATCTGGTCGAAAGCCAGATTGTTCTTCATAACAAATATTATTTTCCTATGGGTACTATCAATATCAGAGGGTGACCACTAACCAAGGATGAATATTAGTGGCCACCCTTTCTGTAATCAGAAAAACGGTTGCGTCAAAAAACTGAAGAATATTTTTATCAATAAATAACTAACCATTTACAAAAATAATGTGATGTTTATTTGTATACAATTAGCACATTTATGAATATGAACGATTTTCTCGAAGTAATGAAAGGTTGTGAAGTCGACGTAGTCTAGTAGGTAGTGTGTTGGCTTATTAGACATAAAGCCCGTGTTCGTATCCCAGGTCAGACATCAAAACGAAATATGAAAAAAAAATATTTCGTCGGCGATTTCCTCTCAGCAGGTTTCTGGCAAAAACTCTGAGAGTAAATAAACCTGCCATGAAAAAGTTTCTCAAAAATCTGTCGTTCGGAGTCGTCTCACGTATAAAATTAACGCACACAACATGAGTGGTGTGAGAAGCTAGGCCGTAATCCTGACTGAAGGGTTGTAATGGTCAATAATGTAAAAAATTATGTAATGAAAGGTTGTAAGATAACAATATAAAATCCTGTCTTGAGAAATATGACGCAGATATTTAGTCGTAGAGAAGAGTTTTCGACATATCACAGACAAAAAAAGATACTAAGTAACATGAAGCTAGTGACTGTGGAATGAGTGGATAAAATTTTATTGATTGGCGTGAGTCAATAGTTCGTTGCATTTTTGAAACACATCTTATTCAGATGGTTAGAGTTGCAGTCGCGAGAAATTTTTTAGTTCCTATAGGGTAACGTTAGTTTTTAAGCGAGAAATGAAGCCAGGAGAATTAGTGAAACGATTGGATCTACAAGCATAACCAACAAGTAATATTTCCTCGGAGGGGAAGGAAATTTCCACTAAAACAAATTCTATTTTTACTTCATTATAAATTTTGGCGATTAGTCTGCTGGAAGTAGTATCCATCAAGATCAAAAAATTTGTTTGTTGATGGTGGAACTCAAGTTTTGGATACACATACAACGTCGACAATCGATTTTTCAAAGTAAGATCAAATTCATTATTCTTATTTGTTTATTTTTTTGAACAACTCTTTTCTGTTTAGTCAAAATTCTGGTCGTGTAAAAAGCGACATGTTTCTCCTTTACGCCGTATTTATTTCTGGCATAAAATTGTATTGACGTTTGAGCTTTTGTCTTCAACGACATTCATGCTGCTTATTGATGGTGTTCTGCTGCAAAAATTCAAAATAAATTTAATTCACTTTCTTTGAATATGTACATCGGCGTCCTTATAATTTAATTAATTTTTACTAAAGTTATGATAAGAAGACGACATTAAAGACGGTACAGGGTTTCGATATTTTATCAGTTAATAATATTATAGTTAAATTAACTAGTTTATAAATGATGAAATTTTCCATGATACTGGTTACTTTTAAAGACATTTTGGGCATTAATTTTAAATTTATTAAGTTAGGTGATCTTAGTAAATACCACTCACTGTGGACTTTCGTTTTTTCCAACACGAGTCCTTCGATATCAGCAGAATACAATCTGTTGCAGCTAATTGGCCTTGGAGTCTTAATAGCATATAATGTGGCTGGCATGAGAATTTATTCACAATTATGAATAATTTCAGTCACTAGGTGTCACTAAAGTCAAATTTTCTGAAGAGTAAGTATTGATGCACTTCTTTTATTTTAACCAATCCACTCTTGTTATTTTTTCATGCAAATAACAAGATGGGGCCGCAAAATGGCAATTGTAGGCGTATGATTCGAAGGTAAGTCTAAAGTAAGCTATCTGAAGGTATGATAATTTCTGCTTCTGTTCAGCTTTGGCTCACTCAGCTTGTTAATGACTAATTTTAATTCGTATCGACATAGCAAATGACTGCATAACGATTGTAACTCACAGTCTATATTGTGACGAGAGTCCGCGGTTCAAACCTCAGCTAAGACATCACTAAAAAAGGACGAAATACAAAAAAACGATTTTTCGCAGCAACTTTTTCTCAGCAGTCTTCTGGCAAAAACCCTGAGAATAAATGAAATTGCCATGAAAAGATTCTCTAAACTGTCGGATTCGGTACCGCCACTCATAGATATAATTACCACACACAACATGTGTGTTGTGAGAAGCTAGGTTGTTTGATTTAAATTTAAATATTGGAACTGCTAAGTACTATATAAAGGGTGTTTTTTATAGAGGTATAGAACTTTAAGTTGGCATTACTTTTCAAGATGGCGACCGATTTAACAGCTGTCAAGTGATTTCTTCTCAGTTTGGTTTGGCAATTCATCATGAATAGACTCACGCCTGAACAGCGCTTGCAAATAGTGCAATTTTATTTCGAAAATAATGGTTCTATGCGGAAAACGTATCGCGAACTACGTCCATTTTATCGTCGATAAAATCGTCCATCAGAGCAGTTAATTCGATTAACCATGGAACGTTTTCGCACCACGTTTACTCTTATTGATAATTCGCATCCCCAGAGATGCTGTACGGTGCGTACAGAAGAAGTTATTGCTGCTGTAGAGCGTAGCATTGAGGAAGACCCGAATGAGTCCATCCGAAATCGATCACAGGAATTGGATCTGTGTCCATCCACTTTATGGAAGATTTTGCGGAAGGATCTTGGTTTGCGTGCTTACAAAATCCAACTCGTGCAAGATTTGAAGCCAAACGATCATCAAGTAAGGCGTAAATTCGTCGAATGGGCCCAAAACGAGATTGCCGTTGTTCCCGATTTTCATAATCGAATTTTGTTTAGCGATGAAGCGCACTTCTGGTTGAATGGCTACGTCAACAAACAAAACTGCCGCATTTGGAGTGAAGGTAATCCTCAAGTGTTTGGTGCGCTTTATAGGCTGGTGAAATCATTGGTCCGTACTTTTTCAAAAACGATGTTGGCCAGAACGTTACAGTCAATGGTGATCGGTATAGAGCCATGATTACTTACTTTTTCATTCCTGAATTGAATAACCATGATGTCCAGGAGATGTGGTTTCAACAAGACGGCGCAACATGTCACACAGCTCGTGCCACAATAGATTTATTGAAAGACTCGTTTGGTGACCGCCTTATTTCACGTTTTGGACCTGTGAATTGGCCTCCAAGATCTTGTGATTTAACACCGCTAGACTACTTTCTGTGGGGCTATGTAAAGTCATTGGTCTATGCGGTAAAGCCACAAACGCTTGTCCATTTGGAAGACAACATTCGGCGTATTATTGCCGATATACGGCCACAAATGTTGGAAAAAGTCATCGAAAATTGGACGTCCAGATTGGACTACATACATATTTAAAATGTAATGCCACAAGATTATCTTTCGAATAAATAAAATTCATGTCAATCGAGTAATCCCTCGTTGTTTTATTGCAACTTAAAGTTATATACCTCTATAAAAAAACACCCTTTATTATTTACAAGCTTTTTTAATTATGTATAAATCTGAGACAAAATTTGTTTGAAATACTTCCATTGAAGTGAAAATCGGCATTTGAATAATCTCGCACCTAGTGTCTAATTATACGTTTGAGCCACTGTATAATTTTTAGCATCAGTATGGGGCATCAGTAATTACTTATTATGAATTGCCTTTCATTTCTCGCACTTGAACAAAATTCCAACTTAAGATCATTGATTTTCTTCTTTCTTCCAAATAATCTTCGAACGTGAAGCCGAGAAATATTATAATTGCAGTAGAGTTTTTACTTATAGAACACCAAGCACTTTCGTGACTTTGATATTTAATACAATTTTTATTTTGAATAACTACAGATACTGACTTATTGAATTGGTCAATACAACCCTTCAGTTATGATTACAATCTAGCTTCTCACACAACCCATGTTGTGTGTGTTAATTTTATCCATGAGTGGAGGAATCTACAGTTAAAAGTCGACTTCGAACGACGGATTTTTTTGAAAAACTTTACATGACAATTTCATTTTTGCCTTTTGTATTTTTGAAATCTGCTGAGAGGAAGCCGCCGAAGAAATATATTTTTTTTTATATTTCGTTATGTTGATGTCTGGGCTGAAGTTTTAACCTTGGCCCCACGTCTAATAAGTCCAAATACCACCTACTAGACTACGGCGAATTCGATTACAATTAATGTCGCTGTTATTAATCAATGAATGAAAATGAGTCTTTCACATATTAAAAACTACCCTATTTGCAAGACGCTATTCTGATCAGTAGTTGGAGCAGCGTTACCGTTTGCAAACTTTTCTCTTATTTTCCAAGTTTTTTGAAATGCGAAAAAAATTTCATTAAATTTGTTTTCTAGCAAAACAAGTTTTTTAACAATTTTAATTTTTTTCAATAAATTCAATAATAATTACAATATTTAAATTTTCATAAAAAAATGTGCATTTTATTTATCCTTTTAAAATTTTGGTACTTTTGTAGAAAACAAGTTTTCATTTGTAATAAAAAGTTTTTTTTTACCAGACAATAATAAGTTTTTATAAAAATATTACTGACAACGCTGAGTTGGTGTAATCTGCAAAATAATACATAGAATTGGAAGTCAAATAGAAATAGAGGTGGAAATAAAAAACAGAACCTTTCGGTTCCTCTGAAGTTTGCTCCAACTCATTCATTATTAAGTCATCTTTAATAACGAGCAAAGGGCGATCGAAACATTATATGCTTTGAAAATATCTTGACACACAATGGTAATACGTTAAATCATTTAATCAAGCGACAGGTGCACCTGATCAAATTATTTGAGTCTAGATTTATATTGTTACAAAAATGGAAAATTCTAGATACTGGTGTTTTGCTTTTACATCGTTTAACATTAATTAATTATGTTAAACAAAAACTACAAAAGCAATAACAATAACTTGTTTATAAATTATCGCACTGCGTAATATAACAACGAACACCAGCAAAAAAAAATTATAAACAAGTAAACAAAAATATACCAACAAAAACACACAGAATTGTGCGAATAATAGAGAATTTTAATTAAAACTAAACATAAATTTATTTTTATTTTATTTGCCATCTACGAGCTCATATTTTAAACGTTTTTAAAAGGTATAAACGTATCAATATCAATTGTATGTTTACTTAAATTTTACAAAACCTTGGAAAGAGCGGAATGTATTGAAATTGTACATCAGTTTTCATATATACTGTACTCACCGTTTTTAGAGGTTGGAGTTACATTTGCAAGTTGGAAATATATCCAATATGGAATATGGCTCTAAAAATGTTAACTAACTGTCTACAAGATGTCAACTAGTTGATCAACGTTGCAATACTATACGTTCGAGAAGAGTTTTTTGTGTTGAGATTCATTCGTAAGAACTCTCTCAATGCTACTTTTAAAGGAATATATTGGGCATATTAGTTCGAATTCGTGTAAATGTTAATTTATAGTAATAAATAATTCAAGTTAAAGGTTAGTCTTTTCACCTGACGTAGTGGAAGTCATTCTTTTTAAAAGTATAAATTAACCGGACAATGTTCGATTTTAATGACTGATTTCACACCCCTTTCATTTTGTAACCCGCTCAAAATAGCGCGTGTTATGTTTTATTACATTTTTTAATCACCAAGTTCCAAGATTCAACACAAAAATGGTGGCAACATTCAAAATGCTTCAATGTAAATATGTACGTGTTAGTGTTTAAATACAATTAAATGAAAATGAAGTTCGAAAATCATGCGGACGATGGCCATGTCCATAGTAGTAATTGACTGTAGTGAAGAAACGTCGTCAAATTAATTGCATTACCCAAACAGGATGAAAAAGGCAACAACATTTTCACATCGGTATGTAATTTGAACTACAAATGATAAACGCACAACAACGGTATGCAACAGTTACAATTATGCAAAAGTAGAAATGGCCTTGATTTAGTTGCATTCCTAGTGTCAAGAGTGAAACAGAGTCAATCTTAGTTGCCAATTAAACTTTCTAAAGATTCATTATGAAATTCTTTAAATTGCCTACAAATGTTTCTCTGGTCTTTTAACCACTATAATATTTTGTTCGATTTCCAGCTTTTCAGCAGTTTTAATTAAAATTTTGAATTGTTGAGGTCAGTAAAGTGTCAATCATCACGTTTTTTTCGATTGGAGAGTAAAATAGTACGATGTTATAAGTATATCTTGATTAATAAAAAGAAACTTATTACTGGTAGGTATTGCATACATTAAGTAGTGTTCTGTCGCTATATTAACAGTATAAATAACCTTAGAGCTAATGTTAGGAGATTACATGTGTTTAATTTATATCTTTAGAATATCTCAGTTAAAAAGTAGTATTTTTATTTAAATTGTTGTGATTTTTTGACTGAATTGCAAAACAAACAAAAAACATATTCCGGTTAAGTTTTAAATAAGCCATCTCGGCTCTGATAACAGATTACATTACTCTTTTCCCTAAATTTTCCAAACATGAGACTTTTCTCAACGATGACACGGATTTCGAATCAGGAATTGTTTCCGGATTATTCGCACAACACGAGATTTCACAAAACCCTAAAAAAAATCAAACGGCTTAAATTCCCTGATCTTGGGGCCAGATGACTTTAGAAAAGCTTGAGGTAATTTATTTTATAAATCGTTGCTACAAATAAACACATCATTTACTTACCAAACCAAATTGCTGGAAAACATACCCATGACATTTGGTGAAATGTAAAACTCATTACCCACTCATTCTACACGATTCTATCTTGTAGAAAAATGACTTTAAAACAATTTGTTGCAAGTTGTAGTTCAACTTTAAACATGTATTCGTATGTCCCCCTGGAAAACTTCAGCAGTTTGTCAACTAAAGACTAAAGACATTTGTATAAGCAAACCTTAATTTACGAAAAAGGAAAATCAATGCAAGAAAATTAAAGAGTTCTTTCATTTCTCTTACACTGTGTTTCTTTGCATAGACTTAATGTCAAACATAAGGCATGGAATGGAATAAAGAATACAGAACTATTTTGTAGAAATTCTAAATATTACACTAAGCTCTGTATGTACCTCTATTAAAACATTGAGCTATGTATTTCCATGGCCCTGGTGCTGTAAAGCGAATTACGCAAAGTTTTGATTCATCATGTGGTGTAAATACTGTCGAAATATTTGGGCAATTCACACAAGCCCTTGTATCGTTGGATTCAATATATTGTTGGACGAATCTACAACAGTGTATGCTTGTTGTTGATAATTTTGATATAAAAATCCAATACACTTTTACACATTTATATTCATATGTTTTTGGAAGTTGTATTGGTTTCGTGCTATCAGTTTATATAAATGACAGCAATCAAGAATACAAAATATCTTCTATGTAACTTGAATCAACAATGAACATTTCAAAATTATTTTTGTTCGCACAGATAAAACTATGCGACCAAATAAAAAAGTACCGTTTTAAAGGTGCATCCCTCTCCTCTCTAAGAAAGTCAAAATTTTTGACATTGGTTCAGAAATGTTTGTGTAATCAATAAATTTGTGCATAAAGTCAAAAA
Source organism: Sarcophaga carnaria (assembly GCA_958299815.1). Classification (NCBI taxonomy): domain Eukaryota; kingdom Metazoa; phylum Arthropoda; class Insecta; order Diptera; family Sarcophagidae; genus Sarcophaga; species Sarcophaga carnaria. The sequence goes on along the minus strand of OY283153.1, from coordinate 68,504,010 downwards.
AAAACTGTTTTTGTCAAATAAAACAAGTTTCGAGGGTTAAAGAAATATGAAAAAATATGTTTGATTCTACTCAATAAAACTCACAACCTTCACTATGGCAGTAGCTGGGTGTATTTTGACTGTCGCACCGTGTAATTAGTTAATTCACTTTTTTCCGTAATATTTTTCATTTTGTTGCTGGAAAATCAAATTATGAATACTGCTCTTTTTCTTCTTCTTATCGTTTTTTGATTTTTACATACATAATTGGCCATTACATCACTTCAGTCAGGATTACGACCTAGTTTCTCACACCACTTATGTTGTGTGTGTTAATTTTATACATGAACATTTTAAGAAATTTTTCACGGCAATTTTATTTACTCGCAGAGTTTTTACCAGAAATTTGCTGAGAGGAAATAACCGATGAAATATTTTTTTCTCACTTTTCGTTTTGTCTGACCCGCGGTTTGAACCGTGGGCTCGCGTCTAATAAGCCAAAACGCTACTTACTAGACTACGGCGGCTAAGTCTTCAAATATTATTTACAATATAAATTACAATCAATTTTACATCTTAAATAAATACATTGCCCTCGAATAGACTATTTTGACTAATAAGATTATGTTGTTTTAACAAACTATTTTCGAAAATAACACACTTAGATTCTCACTATATTGAAGCTCTAAAATATTAATTGGAATATCGGATTAACTGTCTATAGGGCTTAATTTCGTTAGAGCATAATTTGCTTTAAGAGAAGCCTTACATTGAAGTTGTATTATACATTTCACGTTCACTTGAAATATACAAAAATTTTAATTCTACTGTTTGTTTGTACAATACTCTGAGTTGACTTGCAAATAACCATAAAAATAAACGTTTTTTAACTTATATATTCACATATCAACAGAAAAACTAATAACATTTACAAAATGTAGAGCGTAAGTAACAGCCCTATAAAACTCTTAAGTCTTTTGTCACAGTGGTTAACTTAACTTAACTAAAAATTGTAAAAAAAACAAATTTAAATAACGACAATTTTATGGTGTCTTTTCAAGTACAAAACTATGTTGAGAGTTTGCCCAACTTACCTATCAAAATAGATGCAGATAAGTAAACTTTATTGATTATACAATGACCATATTTTCTTGTGGATAACAAGAAATATGATATATATACAGATAACTGTATGAAAAAAATTCAAGAAAAATAACTACGATATTGTTATGTTTTTACCTTTTTAAAAACGTTTAAATAAGAAATCGTGGATTGCAAACAAAATAAAAACAAATATGTGTTTAGTTTTAATTAAACTCTTTATTGTTCGCACTACTTTTGTGTGCCACCGTATAAAACTTGACGAATACAACAATAATTGCTTGCTCGCTTATTATTCTTTGCTTACAACGCAGGTCTTTTCAATGGCGGTCTTCAAACAACGACTGTTCTTTTCACACGCAACGCGTCTTCCCACAAGACTGACTGAACTCGTTGCCTGCTTGTCTTGTCTTTTATATGCTCACGTAAACTGTCTGATGAAAGTTCTTGAAGTAGAATATTCGTGTCTTCTCGAGAACTATATCGCTACTTCATTGTTGTTTGTGTATTTTGCTTACGTTGTTTGTTGTTGCTTTCTTTCTTACTTGTCTGACTCCTTTTCTTTCATACTGATGTTGTTGGTATATATGCAAGCAAGTTCGTTGTATTTATTTGTGTAGCTTTTGTTTATCGTTTAAATGTTAAACGATGGTACACCGTTTCCAATATGATATAAAAGATTAATTAAATTTAAACATATTTCATTAAAAAACTAGGCCACAAAAGTTTAAAAAAAATTGCTACAAACAGAATAGACGCAACATTTTCAGCACAGCAGTTCTCAAAAGTAAAATATATGAGTGTATATGCAAGTGATTAATTTAAAGGTTACGTGACAATAAGCGAGATGCTGATCGCATTTCTGCTAATTTCTATTTATACTAGTAGCAATATGGAATTAGTGCTTACAAAGATAGTATTTATGCTGGGAATAAGAAAATTAGTACTGTCAATACAACAAATGCAGGAAATATAGGTTTTAAAGACGCGATACATATAATATAACTTTACTACTCGAATAAAATGAAATAAATCCTTAAAGATTCGTTACAATTTTTGTTGTTTGAAACTTTTTGTAGTAAAAACAGGAGTATCTATTTCATTGTTGGCATTTAGTGAAAGTAACTGATGTTGAAATAGAATATTTAATAGATTTTTCGTAGTTTTTTTTTCTATTTTCTTTACTTTTCTTGAATTCGTTCTACTGTTTGACCACTTTTTTAGGTTCAATATGGAAATAAGTTTGGTAAACCAAAGTTTTGCTTAAGGTTTGTTTATGAAACTTTATCAATCGTTTCAAATTAATGCATTCTATTGTATTTATAACATAGACACTGCTCCGTAGGTAAAAAAAAATAATAGAATTATTTTTTGTTTTACATTTTCTTTCGCATAAATGGAAATGTTGTCAGATTTTTCTGTCATTTTAAATCCAATTTCATTGCCATGAATGTATAAGTATATGGGTATAAAGTAAATGTCAAAGCGCTTGCTTTATTTTCAATTCTTTTTTCAAGGATTTTGTTAAGTCTACTAATGCTGAATATTTTTTTGCAGGTTATTTATTTATTTATTTATTTTATTTATTTATTTATTATAATTAACATAACACAACAAGATTTTAATCTTATAAGTTATAGTTCTATGCTTAGGATCAATAAGATATAAAACATAAAAAAATAATAAAAATTATGAAATATAAGAAATTAAGTAAAAATAACAAATTAATATAAAAAAGAAATTAGTTAAAATATTAAAATATTAAAATTAAGTAGAAATATAATTTAACTTAGTTAATTATTTTAGGAAAACTAACAATACTACAGAAATAAAAAGAAAATAAAAAGTTAAAAAAGATAAAGAATTCTAAAGATATAAAAAAGAAATATTTACAAAAATTGGTATAGAAAAGTAAGGATAAATATTTAACCGATAAACTTTTCATTAAGAGAACAATTTAAATAACTCCTTTTTGAACGCGTTTGCATTGCCTAACTTTTGGATATAATTTGGTAAGGAATTCCAGAGACTAGTGGTGTGTATAAAGAACTGTCGCTGTGACAGAAGAGTCCTGTAACGTTGTTGAATAATCTTCATGCCTCGGCATGACCTAGCAAACTTAATTCGGTCTACTAAATATTCCGGCTTCCCGTATTAATAATTTTATGGAATAGAATGAGGCATTTAATTTTCAGAAAATTATCAAATTTCACACTAAATATCTGATACGCTAAATGAGAAATATGATCCCGGCGACCTTTAAGAAATACGTATATATATTGTTGTATGCCAAGTTTACTTTCCGGTTGTCATTACAATTATTATATTACAATTATATTACATTATTTCCATTTAAGTGAACCCTCTGACATCTGTCTAACAAATAGGAAAAAATTAGACTAGCGGCAGAATTAGAAAAATTAAACAGCTTCCGGAGCTTATTCAATAAAATTTTATGATTGACTGTATCGAAAGTCTTTGTGTGATCGAGAAGAACTAAAAACGCTACATTATTTACATCTAGCTCTAACCTGAGATCCTCAACTACATTTAATAGAGCGGTAGTACAACTCCTACCTTTCATGAAACCTGACTGACTGATTGTTAAATAATTATGACCTTCAGATAACCAATCATCTGTCTGGCTATAATGTTTTCCATTACCTTCGACAAAAAAGGAAGAATGGCAATTGGCCTAAACTCATTGTTTGATTTGGGAATGGGAAGGATCTTAGCTAGTTTCCATTCATTAGGAAAAGTAGACTTAGTCAGCACTGTATTGAATAAGTGGGTATAATATGGCAAAAGTCTAGGTGTCAAAACTTTCAAAAGTACAGGATCTATATCATCGGAACCAATTGCGTTCGATTTTACCGCTGAAATACATTCCAAAACTTCGAACTGATCCACGCAACGAAAACTAAAGGAGTATTGTTGAGGGACACAACAAAGGTCATCATACATATCACCAATTGCCGTTGGAACACTTGAATGTACAAACTGGTCATTAAGTTTATTCACATCTACATCAAAATCAGTTCTAGGACATTTTCCACCAATTAGTATTTCACGAATCACATTCTATTTGGATTTATTGTCCATCGCATTGCAAAACCTTCTACCATAATACAACCTTCTATCATAATACAACTTATAAATGCGTATTGAAATTTATGCTTTCTTTAGCTCAACAATACTTCTAGTGTAATTGTATGTCAATATTGTTTTATTTAAAAGATTTTAAAATGATTTTGTTTGACAAACATGTAGGGTTCCCACCTCTTTTTGAAATTAAAGTACATTGGTTATTAAAGCTTAAGACAAAAAGTACATAGCATAAAAACATAGTACAATTTATTTTTCTTTATTGTTATATTTAAAAATGTATTTTTTATTACTTCTCGCAAGTTTTATTAAATAATTATCATTCCTAGACAGTTGCACAGCATCTTTACAGTCTATATTTAAATTAAAGTAAATAATTAACTCATTTTTTTTATCAGATTCATTACAGAAAACACCCTCTCTGTAAATGCTGACGTGGCAGGAATAGAAAGTAAAAATTAAATTACTTTATACAAATTTGATAATTTGTCATCAGTCTTATTAAAGACTAGCTGTAGTATACTTGCAGTAGGTAATTCCGCAAAAACTTCGAGAACTATGTATCTGGTCATAAAGTTTGTTTAACAACGCAATTTCTGCATACAGGCCATCCATATTTATATTAAGTTTTTGCAGATTTAAATTTTCGATTATGTTAACAATATTGTCAAATTAAACATTATTTTTTAAATTTATATTTCTTATTGCAAATAACCAGTTTGTGTTTTTAAAATGAAGCCATTTATTCAGGTACTCTAAGGCTTTATCAATAAATAATGAAAAATTCGTCTGAATTTCGTTAGTCAGTTCCGGTGAAGACAACAGTTTAATTTTTTTGCTTGTTTCATATCCAAAGAAGAGATCTTGTTTTCTTTGTAATAGTCCATCTCTCAAATTTACCATTATTCCACGAATATCTAAAATTGTTATGCAATTGCCTTCAAGACGTTTTACAGCTTTATTAAATAAATTTAACATGTGATTGCAAAAATGTAAATAAATTTAAATCATATTCTCAGTGTTGTTGAGCTTGAGCATCAACAAATTTTGTAAAATTGGACAGTTATCTAAGCTAAGAAAATAACTTCTAATAGTTGAACAATTTAATAATAATAATATATCAATGCATTGCAAAAGAGAGAGCCATCTTGTTCCCACATAGCGTTTTACTTCATGGAAATCTCCATCTACTGTTGCTATAAATCTTTTCAAATCATCTCTTCTTACAGCGGAATGAGAAAAATGAGCATACATTTTTAAAATTACATTTTCTACGTCATACGGTAAAAAGCTCATGGCATGTTCACTATGTGTGCATGACAGTTTCCTTTTCTCAAACCTGGTACCAAATCTCTCATATTTGTAAATAAAGAATGGTTGACACCAAAATTAACATTTGTATTGTCTGCGCTTAGCGCAGATACATAATGAAATGATAATTGGTATTGGTCCAATTAGTTTTTAATTGCTTCAAATATACCACCAGGAGACTCATTGCTATTTTCATAAAAATCTATTAACTTATTTTTAACGTCATTTCGTGCCGTAAAATATTGTATTACTAATGGGAACAGTTTTATATTTTTTTTGTTCGAAGCATCTGTTTGTAAGCAATAATATAAATTCTTCGTTTTTATATCATGTCTGTAACTAATACTTCCATTTTTGTCCTAGCTAGATGAATTCCTCTAACTGCACTTGAATTGGCATAAATAGTTTTACTTAGTTTTATGTGCAGTCCATGCTATTGTAGGATAAATTCTGTTTCACAGTGTAATACGTTATTGCTAATTCAGCTGTAACATTTTCTTTATCACTACAGAATGAATTTTTAGTCGATGTGGGAGCAGAAGTGTTCAAAATTTTTCAAGTAGCCCAGATGTTTTCTTCATTTCTGATATTGTTTTGTGTTGTTTTGTTTGCAGGTTTTGTTTTACCTGAAAATTATAAAAAGTATCCTTTTATCTTTATAAATACAACAACAACAAACGCACCACAAACCCACTTACCTGTCCTAATCCAGCTGAAGCAATAGTAAATATTATTCCACACAATTTGCATTTTCCATTATATTCGTTTTGAGGATCATTAGTTAACCAATCACCATGTTCAATTTTATCATATAATTACATTGTATTCTGATTGCACTCAAACAAAACAAATAAGTTTAATAGCCAATCAGTGCTGCCAGATTATGTTTTTTCGAAAAATTATCATGAGTCAAATCAAGAGAAATAAATTTTCGTGTACTTTATTGTTCTCATAAAGTATAGAGTATAATTACTCGAAATAACGTACAGGTTTTATATTATTAAAAACAAAAATAAATAAAAAATATTCAGGTGTGTGAAGAATTTTAATTAATATCATATTCCAATTTTTATTTCATCCCATACTATTTTTCTGAAAATGCAAAAAGAATATCATACAATTTTGTATTGGTTTGCAACAAATATTTATTTGTGAACAAAAGTGCGGAAATTAAAACAGAAATGTTATAGCGACGTTGGTTGTAGTAGGAGCATTAGTTTTAATGGATGAAGAATACAGAGTCGAAAAAACTTTATTTGCAGGCTAACCAAAACGGTAAGAAAAAACTCGTTATTTGAAGGGAGGGCCATTAAAAGTTTAATTTTAAAAATACAATAAAACAAAAACGATTCAAAATTTTGTAAAATTTATTATTTTTTTGTGTAGAGGAATTGTTCCAGTTAGAACTGGAGTATTATTCATATGGCTGCAGCGGCTGATCTTACAGTACCTCATTCGATCGGATCAATTTTCGTACACTTTTTCGTCTGTATGAGGTCGTATCTTGGCAATGGTATCACGAATATTGGCCTGCAAATGCTCCATTGCCTCTGGTTTGTCGGTGCCCCACCTTAAATACGATGTCAAATCGCAGCTTGTTGTCGACCAATTGATATCACCACTTCGGCTAATTAAAAGGTAATCAAATGTTTAACACAAATCGATTCTGGAATGAGATGTGTGGCAAGTTGCACCACCCGGTTCAAACCAAACATCGCTCACATAAATACCATGAAAAGCGGGTGTGATATTGCATTGGCCGTAATGATTGTGCCGTCGTCATTTTCACAGAAATATGGATCAATGATGCCTCCGTTCCCTCCTAATGGGTGCATTGGTTTCTGTAAGACCATGTGTAGGTTTTCTGAGCTTCAAATACCACAATTTTGCTTATTAATGTATCCACCAAGATGAAAATGAGCTTCATCCGAAAAGATACATTTTTTTTTGCAAAACTAACCACAAACAATCAGAGTCTAGTAACCAATCATTTGACTGGGCACAGTAGACTTAAAATACTTTTGCTTAGACTAAGATAGTTTTAAGTTCAACGTATAGTTCCAGTGATGATGAGAATGAATCATCAGAACACATTCTTGAAAACTGTGAATTATCAATAGATCGTATGTTCGCAGTACTATTGCATCTTTCTACGATGATAATAATAATAATCAGATATTTATTAATTATATTATATATATTTTTCATAGATTGAAGTTTTAAGCATTTCTTAGTTCATATGGCTGTACTTCACCTACGTATTTGGCTTGATTTCAGAGATATTCCTGGGCATTACCACTTTTGATTTGTGTATACAACTTAGAGTATTAAATTAAAGTTTCTGTTTAATATTCAGACATTTAAGTGTATCGAGTATGACCCGTATTAATGTATATCTATTGCATTTTAAAATAGCACGCTTTGACTTATTCTGTAATTTTTGCAATTCGTTTCATTTACAATTCATTGTAGAATGTATATATTATATTATTGTTGATCCGTATTCAAAATGGGGCTTTATTATCGTATTGTAAATATTTATTGCCGTCATTATAGAAAGTGCTTCTGAAACAAACAATTTTTTTACAACTTTTTTACATATATGGACAGAAAGTACAGGCGACGGAAGGTGGTAGTACTATCTGACAATTTGAGCACTCAGCTCTTTGAAGTTGAATCGAGATAAAGACTCACCCTCTGTTTAATAACAGGTCATGTTATAATTCACATAAATGCGCAGGCAGATGATCTCGCAGGGCGTTGAGCTTCCATAACGCCTTTATACAACAGGGAGAGAAGTTTGGTAAGCTCTACTTTGCTAAATATAAAATATAGAAAGCCGGAGATTCTTCTCAAGTCTGACTAAGTTGAGACAAACTAAGCTTTCGTTTGGAAATTATATCTATCTAAATTATATCATCTAGGAATAGTCTAAATCCATTATCGGACATTGGAGACCCACAGAACATTGTACTGAATAGAAATCAGTTCAATTCCAATACCAACATATACCGGAAATGTATGCTGCAATAATACTTTTCAATAGAAAACACCTGGCTGCATGTCAAGTACTGGGCACGCATTTATTCTTAATGGCTCCTAATAGCATCCTCAAGTTTGTTGGACTACAGGATTTGTGGAGACATTAAAGCAATATGCAATATAGATTGAGGACAAAGCAATAACTCGTCAAGACTATAGTACCACACTGTTTGATTTAGTTCCATTTTGTTGAAAAAAAAAACAATCGATGAATAATAAACATCGATGTATTTTGTGAAAAATCGATATAACATCGATGCATCTTTGCAATGCATTGCAATTTGTTGTTTAAATGTCCATCACTATTTCGAAATTGAAATGAAATTTATTGACTGACTTTTTTTTGTAGTCAGCAGAAGTAAATAACATAAAAAAAGTAATAAGATATTTTACAAGTCAGGTGTTTCACGTTCTTTAACAAATTCAATTCGGTATGAACTTATAAAACTCTCTTAGATTTTGTTATGCAGAGCGTATAAGTGTTGAATTTCATGCAATATGGTACTTATGAATGAACATTTGATACTCATACGCAACGTGTCCCAAAATTTTTATGTCATGCGGATGAACAGGTAAACATACATTCATATATTTTAAAAACTTTAATAAAATATAAAAATTTAAAAGCACGAATTTCGTTTCCTAGAGTGTGTCTGAATTTTTATTTCATATATTTAGTTTAATAGTGCTTTAATTTTACATAAAATAAAAGGATTTAATTCTCTTTATAATTTCAATCTTTATATTTTAATATAAAAAAATGTATAGATTGTAATGTAGTGATAGATCAGGTTCCTTTTGAAGATTTATTTATCTTTTCATGCACTCTTCGGAAATACTATATATAGTGTTATAAATACTTTATTATTGTAGTTATGTGAATTACGTATGCTACAAAATCCACACTTCAGTTTTTCGTAATTATAAGACCACTTCATTCACATTCGTTCTAAAGAAGCGAAAATAAATATTATAATCAAATTTATTGTTAATTAGCTTACTTTTAGTTAAAATGAAACTAAATATGCTCGTTTTTATACTATTAATTAAGTTTTAGGGTGCCCTGGTAGTCTAAGGAGTAGAGTGCTAGGCTATTAGCGTGAGGGTCATGGGTTCGATTGCCACCAGAGACTCTGGTCTGTGACACTACACCGTGCATATGTTGAAGGTTACTCAGCTCGTATATAATTAGAATATAATTTGTAATTGTATTGTAATTAATAAATAAATATATAAATAAATAATTAAATTTTAACTAGTAATTTCATCAATTTTCCCCCAGAGGCCCAATTGCTGCGAACGGCGACGAATCGATAATTGATGCTCATCATTAACACTGGCCGTTATATCTGGGATATTTTCTTCAGTTCGCGCTCTACGTAAGCGTGTTGGTGGTGTAGTGTCCAACAATGTAAATTTGGTGCGAAATTTAGTCACAATAGCCCGAATAGCCGCTTCAGTGGGTCAATTAAACTGACCATAAAATGGAAGAAGCGCGCGATGAACTTTCTTAACAGAGCACGAATTTTGATAATAAAATTCAATGATTTGCAAGCGTTGTTCGTTTGTAAGACGATTCATGGTTAAATTATAGACCAAACGGAAGATGTTTGACAGTGAAACAAAACACGAAACGTGCGTGAGCTGTTTAAACCAGTGTTGCCAAAAAGATAATAGGTAAAAAATCGCCCGTTATAACATTCAAATATAAAATATCCCAAGTCAACTCAAAGTTGATAAATCTTGTATGAATTCGTGTAAATAAACATATATTTGGATGATCAGTTTCTTTTTGTATAATTATTTTGCGATTTCACCTTAAATTGCCATTAAATGCTGTGTTATGTGTCATTTAATGAGATTTCTCTCCATGTCATTAGCAAATTTAATTTATGTTATTATGGATGTTCTTATGAATTACACTATGCGACAAAATAAAGACAATTAAATACACTTTAAGTTTTGTTGAGTAGATCTCAAAAATATTAAATATTTCTTGAACCCTCCAAACTTGTGTTATTTGAAAAAAAAAAACAATTTTTTTTGGGTTTTACGCAAAAATTTATTGATTACACCAACATTTCTGAACCGATGTCCGAAATTTAAAATTTTTATTAGAAAGGAGGGGGATGGGCCTTTAAAACGATATACACATATATATATATATATATATATATATATATATATATATATATATATATATATATATATATATGACACATGACACATATATATATATATATATATATATATATATATATACACATATATATATATATATATATATATATATTATATGACTTAATATGCTATGCTGTAAACTTGACAAATGCGAATTTTTTTCATATTTTTTTAAATTTTTTTACAGGCTCATCTGTCCCTTTTTCTAAAAAATTTGTAATTTGAAAATAGGTTAAAAAGTATTTGGGTAATCAATAATTTTGGGAGAAAATATCAAAAATACAGTTTTTGTCAAATAAAGCAAGTTTGGAGGGTTCGAGAAATATAAAAAATATTTTTTAGTTCTACTCAACAAAACTCACAACCTACACTATGTCATTAGCTGGGTATATTTTGATATTCGCACCATGTTATTAATTGGCTATTTGGTTACACAACTTACATAAGTTTGCTTTAAATATAATATGAAAACCGATAATTTTTTGTTATATATCTCTGTGGTCAGAACAGTACATAAAATTTGGTTTTCATTTTTCAACAACGCAACAATTAACATAAATAGGGACATAACGATGTAACGAAACATATCGAACAGAATGTTGTGTAAAATATTCCAGAATAGTTCCATAAGGTTAAGCAAAACTTTAAATCTTGTGTATGATGGGCAAGATTTTTTTAGGATATATAACATTATGCAATTTAAAGCATAAAATGGATTGATAAGAATGAACGGTGTGGACGATGTAAACTTTTCAAACTCATATGTTTGGCGTAGTGTAACAGAGAATCAAATCTTCGATGTTCACACTAATCACTTCCTAACCGTTATCAGGGCTTTCAAAGTTCACCAAATATACATATGTGTTTACATAGTGATTAGTGATAGTTTTAATTTCCGAATCTTATGAGCTTTAAATGAAAGAAAAGGAAATAAAGTTCTCCAGAATAATGCTAAACAGCTTTGAAGATTATGAATTTTAAGAGAACTAGGTCATACAAAGAGACTTTAAAGCAGTAATCGGATCTGTCTGGACATTTTGGCAAATACCAATAACTAAGCAGGTGTGTACAATATACACAATTCGAACGTCAAGTCTATTATATTTTGTGATTGGGAAACATGGACAGCAATAAGTGCCATCGATGCACCTTCCAAACTCCGCGGCGAACCAAATCCATGCGGCCTCAGAGTTTCGTCACTAGAAATGGCCGTACATACAGTGAACAGCAATAGTCCAATATATTTTAGCAATTTCATGAATATTTAGCAAAAATATATAAAAGTAGTTAAGGTTTTTCATACTAATTTTATTAATATATTTCTCTTTTATGATAAAACAAAAAAATATTTAATGTTTTTCACAAACCAAATGAAAAATAAGGAAAAGTTTCAGTTAACTCCATATGTTAAACCATATGTTCAAAGAACCAATATATTAAAATGTGTATCCTTTAAGGTCAAGCATTCCATTTAAATTATTTATCCGAACTTTGTTCTTAATAAAATTTATTCTTAAATAAATTTGAAACTCCACACATCTGGTAACATCACATCCCAACAGCATTGTATTATCACGAACATGTTTAATCGTTTCTTCAGATCGAGCTCTCCATTTATTTTTCCTCCACACTAAAGTACATCCGTACGAGTTAATATTATGTATTTTGACTCGTCTGAAGAAAACACATTATTCCAAAACATGTTTGATTTTGTTACGTTTTTACCTTTTAAATACGTTTAAAATATGAGCTCGTAGATTGCAAATAAAATGAAAATTAATTTGTGTTTAGTTTTAATTAAAATTCTTTATTATTCGTACAATTCTGTGTGGCACTGTTCACGAGTTTATGTAAACAACAATAATTGCTTTTTTTTGTTATTCCTCTATTTATACCCTTTTTCATAAACAATAACAATTGCTAGACAATTATTCGACAGATCTTTGTAACAGAGATCTTCAAACCACACCGCGTCTTCACACAAGACTGACTTAACTTCACTTACTCAATGATGAATGTTCTTGAAGGCGAATGTTCATGACTTCGTTAATTAGATGTTAAATTGTTACTGAAACATAAGTTGCAAACTACTACGTGACATTGAAATTTATTCATATGTACGCATAAAATATATCTTGGATTACCTTTCCTCATTTCTTTTCATCATTGAAGTAATTGAGTTTTCCCCAAATTTTTTGCATTTTTGCAAAAGACTATTTTATTTTTGCAATCGCCTGTGTTTGAACAAAAATTTATTCTAATTTTAAAAGAATAATATTTTTACTAGAAAGTCTTCTTCACACTTATTTATGTGTACTTTGAAATAAATAATTCTTCATTTTGCTCATTTACTTCAATAATGTCATAAGTTAAAAACCACGATATTTTCGTTAACTACGAAGAAATTTACGCAATATAACAGATAACATTTATTTAAAAAAATTTGTATGTCTTATATTCACAATGTATGGCTAATTGAAGACTTAAGAAAAATATTTTTTTTGAGTTAGTACTCTATTCAAGTAAATGAGATATGTGCAATTTTATGTACCATACAATACATACAGTCTGTCAAGAAAATTTTTCTTTCATTTTAATATTTACTTGGGTGAATAAAGTAACTGCATAAAAATAAAAAAGTATCCAAAAAAGTCAAGAAAATTTGTTTACATATACAGTCATGGCAGAAACTCTATCTACCCCCAAAAATTTCTTTTAAGTCTCGATAGCTAATAATTTCTTAAAAGCTACTGCAGATTTCCTTCAAATTCATTTATATAACAGAAGACATTAAAAATAAAACCACGAGGGAGAAAATAAAAAATAAAATAAGAAACCAATATAATCCAGTGCATAAGTCTACATCCGGATTAAGAAGCTAACAAGAGGTTTATTGCTTGGTCTTGTGCAGAGAAAATTGTTTTCTTTTAATGATTTCATACTGTTCGCGGATGTCAGATATTCCTGATCTTTTGACAATGGCTTCAACTAACTTTGAGGCATCTAATCTCGGGCTACATACATAATTGATCATTACAACCCTTCAGTCAGGATCACCACCTTGCTTCTCATACCACTCATTTTGCCTGTGTTACTTTTTTAAACGAGTGGCGGGACCTAAAGTTTAAAGCCGACTCCGAACGACAGATTTTTTGGGATATTTTGCATGGCAATTTTATTTACTCTCAGAATTTTTGCCAGAAATCTGCTGAGAGATAGTTGCCGAAGAATTATTTTTTCATATTTAGTTTTGTTGGAGATAGCTGATCTGTGGTTTGAGTAATTACATTTAAGGCTATTAACGCAAATCATAAACACTTTTCTATTTTCAATTGTGACTAAGTGCTGGAGCCCAAAAATGGAGCCCAATATAAAATTTACAGTACTGACATCCAGAAGATATTCGAGAAATCTAAAAGAGTTAGAAGCAGTGGCTCAGTAGCAATGCGTTAAAATTCCAGTAAAGCATGTAAGAACGAAAATATATTCCAAAAAAATACATCAACAAACTGTTGTAACTAAACAAAATATTGATTGAATTTTTTGATACCTTTCCGGTTCTATGTTAAATGGTTTAGACCTGTCAAAGCACTTTCTTTTTAATGAATTTTTTACTTTCCACTTTTAATTTTCTTTTGAATTGTAAAGAACAACGCAAACATGATCATACCATGTTGTAAAGTTGAAACTGAAAATAGTTTTACTATGTCAAAACATTATTTTGACAGACTGTATTTATGTACATACATATACGAGTATTGTATAAAAACATTTTTTAGACGAAAAAAAATATTTTTTAATATACAAAAAATCTAAAAATTCATAAAAGCAATAACTTCCAATTGATTACATTTCACAAGCTAAAAATAATAAGAAAAAATACTTTAAACAAACACAGTTCCTTCTTCTTGTGAAGGACATTCATTCAAATATTTAACCTGAAGGCACCAGACCAAGAAAATACACACATTCATACGGTCTAATATAAAATCTTACACCCCTGTCAATAACTCCCTTTAAAAATACTTTGAAAAGATCAAAAAATGCCTTTATTTTTAGGCAAGTTTCAATAAGGAAAATATAAAAATTCAAAAGCAAAATATTGATAAAGTGGTAAAGAATTTTGTGGAAATAGAGTCGGTAAGTAGTACTATAGCAAAAAAAAGAGAAAGAATACAATAAATGTAGTGAACTAACTAAAAATGAGTTTAAAATTTAAAAGAAATATTTGATTTGAATTTTTTATAACAAGCAGAATTCTTTAACCATAATTTTTTTGTAAATCATTGTACAGCAGGCCATATGATACTAGAATATTGTATATTTCATGAATGAAACAATTGAGAATTAATAATCACAACGACTATTACAGAATAGCTGCAGTTCTCTAATATACACAATTAATGTAAAGAAGGTTTGTGCATTCTCTTTATCATTTTATAACAGATATTCTATTAAATTATTTCATTACGAAAACATTCAATAAAGAAAAACAACATCGTAAATTATTTAACGACCATCACATTTTCATCACTGTCAATGGATTTTTCATACGTTCTATATAATATTGGTTTATAGATTATCTGCCAAGAGCGAAAATTAATGAAATTATATCAACTATGTTTTGGTTTTTAGAAATAAAATTTAAAATTTGGTTTGAAGTAGTAGTAGTATTTAATTTTATAAATCAGAAAAGAAGACTAAGTTGATGAGAATTCAGTGAGCAACTCATGTTGATTTTATAATAATGAAATACTGCCAACAAACCAAAAATAGACAACAAGTTTTGAAGAATTTGTACTGTCACTCACTCTTCACATTACATTCCCATCACAGTTAAAAATTAATACAAGTGATGCTACCAACTTAACTTTTTCACAATGGATTTAGACGGTTTTCTATTAGCAAAACTGGAATAACATAGTGAAAAGTTTTGGAAAAGTTTGGGGCACCCTTAAAAATTTGCAGCCACCTTCCATCTAAAGGTAGCTATGCGATCCAAAGGAGTTTCGATCGATTGGCCTAAAATCCTTACTTAATTGCCTAATTGGTCACTTCAACCCTTTAATTGGGATTATGACCTTACACAACACCTCACAACACTTATTTTATTATATTTTTTATTATATTTTATCAAATTCCCTACAATAAATTTTTTTGAGAAACTTTTCACGGCAATTTCTTTTACTCCCAGAATTTTTGAAAGAAATCTGATGAGAGGAATTCGAAGAAGAAATATTTTTTTGTATTTCATTTTGAGTCTGAACAATGGCATCGCGTCTAGTAAGCATATACACTACCTACCAGACTATAGCGACTTCCTTTATGTTTAAAAAATTAACGAATTGTTAGTACCATTGTGCAGAGCACTGCATCTAACGGTCCCACTTTGACCCTCTTTCTTAACAAGGAGATATATTTGAGTGTTATACTGTAGAGGATATTGATATGGAGACAAAATCTGTATGATAGGACAGCAAAACCCATATATACTAATCCATACATAGAAGCTTACGTGTGGGATAATCGGGATACTGGACGAATAGTCAGTTAATGTGGAACTATGCGGCAGGATGCCTAACGCATCAATCGCGTCCAATTGCATCAGTCTGATGTTAGTACGACTTTTTCCTCAGAAGAATACAATTTGCAGATTACCATGGAGACTTAACGCAATACGTGTGTCTCTGAAATTAGAGTTATGGCGCTACTGGGCGTTTGTATGAAATATCTTGAAACCAGACTATACTTCCGACCGCCAGACCATAATCCAAACCAATTGCAACTGCCATACTTTGGAAGACTATGGTCAGAATTGTTTCAAAAAGAGGCAGCCATTTGCAGGTCCGTTAAACAATTTTTTAATATTTTCACGCGTGTTAGATAACAAGAATTGATAACACCGTAAACATCGTTGGTCTACGTTACAACGCTAACAACGTTCGTTGGTCGCTGCATTCGTAACAAATCCAAATTAAGGAACATTTGTTAAGGACAAATGTTCGTGATGATTGCTTCAAGCGTGATATCACTATGATGACACATAAACACAAATGCACATACAGAAGGGCAGATATACGACTAGAAAAAAATTTAACACACGTACATTGTTACTCATATAAAATTTTATATCATCAATGCAATGTTTTCGTCCCGTCATTCTGTTGTTGTCCTTGAGTAAACAGTAGAAAAGAAAACAGGGATAACCTAGTACAGAATTAATTGGCAGAAGGATTGTACTACACAGTAGAAAACAAGGTTTACAACAAATAAACTGATAAAAAATTAAATACAAACAAAGAGGCACAGCCATAAACATTCAAAACAACCCACATAGTGAGTCCAAGAATTTGTGTAAACAAATTATATACGTCATATGAAATAAAACAAAATTAAAGTTTTGTAAGATTGATTGTTCACGTTACGCATACAATGTGTATTCTGAATCCTATTAATACATGCGCCTCATTGCAGGCACCTCTTTTAAGCTGACACTCCCTCTGGAACGGATATTATCCCTAAGTCACAAACACTGCATTTATCCCAAAGCCTTCTAGGTTAGATTGGGTTTAATTGTCAGCCGCCTAACTGACTGTAGTCATATGAGTCCTATTGTCCATCCATTACACTACCAGTAATACGTCTTATCCGACACTATAATTTCATGAAGTGTAAATTCCATTGAAATCACCCATGGTTGCATACATTCTTCCAGAGGATTCTTCCCGTTATTCCCAAGCATTCTTCCTTTTAGGTTCCGAAGTGCTCAAGTCCAACTTCTATAGAAGTTGTCGTAAATTATTCTCAGCATTTATACCAAGAGGCGAGTGTCCCATATCCATATCCGGCTAGATTATTCTAAACTGTCTGCAATTGGGCTTATTATGACACCTTTACTTTGCAAATGAATAAAGATTGTACGAGACCTTTTGTTTGCATCTCTCTAAAGAAATACCAATCTCATGCAGGAAATCAATTGAACTGCCTGTTAAATCAGTACTTGTGAGGACGTCGGCTTTGTTATTACCTTTCATATACATGCGTCCAGAACATTTAACGTACACATTCTCAAGCTCTCTGCGCAAAGATTTGATTACCAAAGCTCACTTGAGCACTCGTAGCGGCCCGTTGGTATGCCACAGGCAAATGCAGTCCCTGTACTAACCGAATCAACCCAAATTAATGGAAGAAGTTGCAGCGTAGGGGCTGCACATTAAAGCACGACTATCCTATGCTTGAAACAAGCCCGAAAGTTTAATGGACGAAGCTATATCCTTGATGTCAATGGATGATAACTTTTTGACAAAGAATGCACCTCGTAAGAGATGGGCATTGACAAAGAAAGTGGATAACAGTTTCGATGTATTACGATAGCGAGTTCGCACAGCAACAAACTTTATAATCATTACTTCAGTTGGACTACAGTAATCACGTAGTGTAAGAGACAACTCAACTCTTCAGAATAATATTGACATGCATTTAAAATGAAAAGAAGAATCTCCATGCAATACATGGCACTTCAACAACCACCTTATTCACGATTGTATCAATTCCAGGTGCTTCTTTGAAAGAAGACCGGTAATAATATTCTGGATTTATATTCGAACGTTAGCTACATCAATAACTGTTGGCAAATTTTCTTTATAATCCCACAAATTCGGCTTTAATACGGATTATTATGTGGTTCACAAATAAGTCCCTCTATCAGCATAATTTATGCTAAATTTTGTTTAATTTTGAAAGAATTTACGTTGTTGTTATACTCTTCGAGCTTTTGCTGTTTTCAGATGCCAGCGTTTTAAATAGAGGGAAGTAAATCCACTGGTATTCTCTGCAGTATATTGCTTGCAATGCATTTACTCTTCCGGACGGGCGTTAAAATCGTAAGAATGTAAGAAAGGTTTGAATGTATATCAAATAAGGCCTTAACTTCGAACCATTCTCTACACAGATTTTTTTTTTCTCCAAAGTCGATCACATCTAAACGATTTGGTCATGTAAATGCGTAAACGACCATATATGTATTTTCTTATATTGCGACCATATTTAGTTGACGACAATAAACTTGTCACTGTGTTACCTTTCAAAAACACACAAATTTAGTGAAATTATTTTCATGTTGTGTTATGTTTTATATTTTTTGAGAGTGTGTTGTTGTTTTGTTGTTCTTATTTTTGTTTGCTTTTATATGTTCGTATAACTTTAATGCTAAAGGCAAACAATACTAACAAGTTTCACAAAACTTTTGCGAATATTAAAATCATGCAAATTTTATCAATGAAATACAATGGCGAGTTTAATAAATATTATTAAATAAAAATAAAATTATTATTGTTAAAATAATTCATATTAAATATTATTAAATTAAAAAACAATCCATATGTTAAATATTAACTTAGACTACTCCCTATTTGAAAAAAAAACTTTTAAGTAAATATAAAAGACAGCTTAAATGTTATTTAGCAGCTTTATCCAGTTTTACTTGCTTCTCATTTCTGTTTAACAGCTGAAAGGAGGCCGATTACTCCCAATTAGCGTCGTGTAGTCCATTCATTCATATTCTCGTTTATAGCTTTTGCTGTTGCTTTCTGAATTCCCCCAGGGAGTTAGTTTATAACTCGATACGAAAATTAAAATGTACGCATTCGATTAAATTGTACTCTGTAGTACGAAAGTACGGAAAATTTTCGAAAATGTGGCCAATGTTTTTTCTTTTCGTACGAACAAAAAACAAGTCAACTCTGTACTACAAAAACGAGCATAAAAAGCGTAATAAATATTCGAAAATTCTTCTTTGGCAATTGTGTAGGTAACAACTAATAATAAATGTAAGTAAATTAATACAAATACATAGCAAAATAAAAATTAAATAATATTTTTTAAACAATTTCAAAGGAGTGAGTTAAAAAGTATTTTGTGTACCAACCAAATACAATACGAAACTATTGTGGACTTTATGGCGACGCATCCGGACATCCGGGACATCTAAAAGTGCCGGATGCAAGAAACAAATCTAATAACCTGAGGCAAAAACTAAGAACCGATTTGAATTCACTTGGTCTACCACAGCGAGATGTTAAAGGTTCGAAAAAGTAAGCCTCGATAGATTAAATATTTGAGTGCAGTCTATCGCATTATTAGGTTTGCGCAGACTATAAAAATCATGTCAAGGCCAAATGCAGTAGAAATATACTAAGCACTTCTGGTGCTGGTGGAGGACCAAACAAGTATTGCTCACTAACACCTCTAGAAATACAAAAAAACACAAATTTTAACTTTTAATTTGTTTGTGACAATTTTATAATTAAAAATTTCTATTGTTGGTTTTTCCCTTTATATTTTTACTGCAACCATGAAAATGTTTTCTTCGCCACAAGAGAAAGGCGAATGGAATAACATTCGATATACAAATGAATTTCATTTTAACGTTATTTTAACTATTCGCGAATAGTATTTTGCTTCGTTGTTTTACAGTTAGTTAGTCGATAGTATGAGAAGTTATTTTATTTACAACTTTTTACTTTTTTTTCGGTATTTCTCTTGGGATCATATGGCTTCCATAAAGAATTTCTGTCCTATTTCCGTTGTTTTAATCTATTTTCCAACTAAGCAGGTGATTGGTCTGTTATACAAAGTCCTAACATAATGGAGCTGTCATCTTTCGTTGATTAGTGGTGAGGAATCTTGGTAATTATTGAGTCCTACTTCTTTTTAACACACCCTTCCTGTGATGTTTATCTTTTTTCATTTCCAGGTGGTGAGGCGGCTTCTAAGATGGATTATATTGGATGGCGTGAACCAACAAAATTTTCAAAACCATAATGAAAGAATATTTCTTTTTTATTCTAACTTATTGGATTTAAAATATTATGTACCCACTCATACTCGCCACTGTAAGTGTACACACACACAAATAAATCATATATTCCATCCCACACAGCATGTTTGGAAATTTTTCATCAAATTCGAGTCTTTTTTGATTCTTCTGCGCGATTAAAAAGCTAGAATATGCGCTTATTTTCTGATCATAAAAGATACTTTTGTCGTGAGAAAAGAGTGATTACTCGCGCCTCTTCTTAAAAAGTCATTTAAGAGTCATTTTCTATATTAGTTTAGAGTAAGTTTTGACCCTTTTTCTAGTAGTTGTATGATCATTTTCGTATCGCTTTTTCATCATTTATTAGTTTTATTTACCTTCGTTTATGATTCTTTTTCGAGTCGTCTTTCAGTCATCGTTTTTTATGAGTAAGGTTAATTTTTTACGAGTCTTTTATGAGTAATTTATCAGTATGTTTAGGAGTCCATTTATTGTCATTTATCAGTTATGTTTGTATTACTTTGGACTCCTTTTTACGTCATTTATGATTATAATTTCAGTCATTTATTAGTCGTATTTCTAATTGTACTTTACTCTCTTCAAGTGTTTTTTAGTTGGTTTTCTGAGTCCTACGTTTACGCTGCCGCGATTTCAAAAACCACGTTCGAATAACGTTAAGTAACAAAGAAAGAATATTAAGTTCGTGATGTACGTATGTGGACATCAAAGTTTATTTAAAAAATATTTTTTTTTTGTCATTAAAAAACCAAGAAAAATTTTCTATTTAAAAAAATTTTACTTTATTTCCTAGCCATCTTTTGCATAAATGAAAATTTATACAGAGATATCAAACACATTTCAAACACCTGCATGATCTGTTTTTGATTAAGCGTTTTTCAATCTTCAGTATAAGTAGAATGTAATAATAAATAACGGAAATAATAGTCACATTTTAAAACGTCTGGATGATTAATTTCCGATTGCTATACAATTTTTTATTGTATTTTAAATCGAACTCATTTTATTCATTGGCGCGAATCATTTGTGACTCCTTTTTTAATAGTGTAACTGAATAATAAGTTTTTGACCAAAAAAGTACTGTAAAAAGACTCTGCAAAGTGATTTTTTTAAAAACAATCTTCCAAATGCTAGCTGGGATGGAACATGTGTTCGATTTAAATTTAATGCTTTTATGTTCCTACACATGCCAACCCTCCCAATGAATTATATACATGCATACATGCTTACAAAGGTATGAGTGTACACAACTAAATGAAAAATATGAAAAGTTTTAATAAATAAAAAGAAATACATTCGAAAATTTCATTTAATTTATAAAAAATAAAGGAGAAAAGAAAAATATAATTTTGTATATGTATCTACGCAAACATGCTTTATTTGTAAGCACAATAAATGTTCAAAATCCTGAAAAATGGTTCAAAAATCATGTAGGGGGATACAAACTTCATGAATAAACCGAATTTTTTATAAACAAGGAAATCTTAAAAATTATCACAGTTACTTAAAGCCTCACAGGGCACATGATTATACGCCTGCAGTTGAGAAGTATAAATGCAGCAAATAACACCGAATATAATGTATGCGGAAAGGACGTCAAAACGATGGAATACTTGCAATATCTTTGGCCAGCCTTTAATAGCTTTTGATTTAATTTTTTAATGGATGATTAGATTGCAAATAATTAAGGAAATGCGTAGATGTTACGGATTACCTACGAATTTTGTTTGGTAAGATCCAACCCCTGAAAGACTTAGGAATGCGGATGAGCAGAAAAAGATGAAATACGAATTACTGGTTCCGATGAATACGGAGCAAGAAGGTGAAAAGCCAAGCAGTGGTGCAGAGGAGAATTAAGACCTTAATCTCCTAACCACCGAAAGATGCTCTCAAAGCGGACGTTTGAAGAGGAATGCTCTCAAATCATTTAGATTTGAGGCAATCAAAAGTTTAGGAAAATATAACCTGTTTGTTAGGTTTCGATTACTAAAAACTGAAACCTTTCTAGCCCTACGGTCTTTGAATCCAATATGGACAGTTAAATTATTTTTCAACTCCTCAGATGATAAAAAAAAGGAATTTACCTTGCTCTTAATTTTTTTTTCTCTTTTCGGGTTTTATTTTTTTGTAGATGTCAGGACACTGTTATAGTGTTTTTGAAAACGGCATTAAGTGGGGATAGCCGCTGAAGAATAACTTCACGAGTAGCGCCGAAAGCTGTCAAAAGTTATAAACAGCTGTTCATATTGGTGTCAAAATATACGTAAGTTTAATAGTCGCAGTAGAATAAACTGAAGTATTTAGAATTTTTGAAATTTTTCGCTCGACAAATATGAATTGTAAAAAGTGTTACCCTGCTTTTCAACACTTTCAACATTAAATACGAAAAATATAAAATTTTTTGTGCTGATATCGATTTATTATACATTTTGATATGCATTTTGTTAGAAAGTATGAATGCGTTATTCGGTAAGTTTTAGAAAATTTTGCTTGGCAACATTATAAGAGAGCTTCACTATTCTGATACGTTTACACTACAACCATTTCATTCTGTTCCAGGCCTTAATTTGGCTTTATCGCCTTTAGATGCACCATGTTCTCTAAGCAGGTGAATTCATTTTCCAGCATTTTGGGTGCTGTATTCCCATTAAAAATATTCTATTGACCTTAAAATGCATGAAAGTTGGGACCAACATACTTCTGAAAAACAGTGAAATAAAATCAAATGCTAAGTGTTATAGTACGTCATTTTGAAACTACATATTTACCAACTCTTCGATTTTAGGTAAAAAAGTTTCTTATTCACTTGTACGATTTCCAATGCGGTCTCCTCATATTGCCGTCGTACATAAAGCACTTGGTTACGGAGGTTGCAATTTATGCTTGATATGAAGTTATATTAAGAAAATAAAATAGAAAAAAGCGTAAATTACTTTATGGAATTTTCTTATTCGCTGGAAAAACCAATTAAAAACATGAGTTTTCCATTTCCTTGGCAGTGAATTTACTACTTAATATTATTTCTACGCTCCAAACGAAAAAAATAATCAATAGTCAGTTTTTTTATCATCAAAACAAAAACAAAAGTGAACTCCATAACAATTGAGCATTAACGGTTGACATATTTATGTCATCTGGTGACATAAAGAACTAATTTTTAGACGCACATAATGCGGAGGGTAACATTCATAATACCCAAGTTGCAATGTGAAAAGTTTTGGCTCAAACTTACATACGTACATCAAATCACTTCAACAGTTCCATGCATGCGGTTGCTTGTTGGTAAATTTTGTTTCTGATGGAGCCAGTCTCTGTGTGAGAGATTTAAAAAATACGATACTGACATGCACGACATTTGCAATGGTGTTGCAATGCAACCTGAGTAGTGGATACAAAAGGGTTTGCTCTGCAGTCGCTGTTACTTATTGCTTTTATTAGGAGACACAACTTTAATCCGCACAGATTTAAGGGCTTTTAAAGCAATAAAAATGTCAAAAATTGTTTAATGTTTCTTTCGTTAACAGTTGTGCACATTGTTGTTGTGTTGTCACACTTGGTTATTTGTACGTGAGCGTATTTTATTTTTGATGATTTTTGTAGTATATTTTAAAACTCTGTAGTAACTACGAAATAATCAAAATTTTCATGAAGTAGGTTCTAGTAGGTTTGTGCTAATGTTCGTTTATCTGCTAAACAATGAACGATAAGAAAACAAATTGTATGGTTAACGCATCCATTAAGTCTTGACACATCTTGTATATCTAAATAATGTATAAGGACGTTAAGATTGTGAAATACTCAAGATTTCGTATGTAACATGCGACCTTTTCCGAGTTGGGTTTCGAAAATTGAAAGGAACTTATAAAAAATCAATCAAAAATTTATTTATTGTGATAAACAGAATATTATGTGTTAACAGAATCAGAAAAGGTTTCCGTTTGCTCTGTATGCTTGTAACAGAGTCTTGGGGAGAAAATGGGGCATAGGAATTAGGATGACTCACTGGATCTACACAACAGTGGTCAGAACTATCTTGACCTATGAATGCCTAGTTTGGTGGGAATCCCTTGATAGGAAAACTAATTCGAACCTAATACGGCGACTGCAGAGATCTACCTTAGTTGCCCTGCACACTACACCCTCGTCGGCACTGGAGATAATTTTGGGCCTCTTTCCGCTTGACCTTTTCTGTAGGGAAGTGGCGGCCAAAATAAGTAAGCGTCTCTTGGCGACTAGACAGCGGCATGATTCTGATACTGGCCACGCAAAGATCCTGAGGGAAGTTGGAGTTGTCGAGAGCGGTGAGTACATGAGTCCGCGGTACGACTTCACGAGGATATTTAAGACATCAAACCCGGACAACGAGGTCTGGAAAAGTGGTGTGACCCATCGAACTCTCTGATTAATTCTCGACTCAGTGTATCCATATGAGAACCTGTATGCTCATAATTGAGAATGCGATCGTCGATTCCATCAACGACAGATGGGCGGCTTCGGACACATATAGAACGGCACGTAAAATCTGGCCAAGGCTGGATGAAGGGCGTACAAAGGGTCCGCTTAAACTCCAAACGAGCGCGCTCAGTGAGGTTGGCTAAGGCATTATGGGGCATTGATTTATGGGTACGCATGCGAGGCACCTAGCTAATGCTTTTTTCCGGAACTGCAGGGATGAAGAAGAGGAGGAGATAGTGCTTCACTTGCAGGATACATGCCCGACCCTTTGTCAGAGGAGAAAGAAGTAATTAGGTGCTTAGAATATGGATGATCTAGAGGAACTTGCATAGTTTGACATTGGCAGTTTAAATCGCTTCATCAGGAGCTCCGAGTGGCCCATATGGTAACACAATGGGCCCTATGCGGCCTAAGTGTGTCCATTTAATTCTCTTGGCCACCTCTACCTACCTACCTATGTATATCTACTATTCAATTTAAAAAAATTTAGATGTTTGCTCTATATGGTATACTTTGTTCAGCACTAAGGTCAGAATTGTAGCTGACTTGTCTCTGTACAGGAGAGGCTTCTTGTATGTCCGCAAAATTAGACTAGTGAGCCAAATTATTTGATCTTGGCGGCCAGGAGACTGCTCAAAAAAATAAGATGAATTACTCAATAAACTTGTGTTCTGTCACGCATCGTCTTATTGAAACAATTTGTCAACTAAGTCCAATTCTTGCATTTTAAATAGAAAAAGAGTAAATTGTCATCGCACTGTACCTTGTTTCATGGACTATAACTTTGAAGAACGATGAATCTTGAAGAAATACGGTTCAATTATGCTGCATCAAACAGTTCAGACTGGAGAGAGCATTACTAGCTCTTGGACTACCTTCAACAGCTTTTCGCACAAAATTCGACGACTATGGATATCAACAAACACATAAAGTCAAATTTGTCACCGCAGTCTAGTAGTGTGTTGGCTTATTAGACCTGAGGCTACGGTTCAAACCACAGGTTAGACTTCTCCAACAAAATGAAATACCGAAAAATAATTCTTCAAGACATTCTCTCAGCAAATAAAATATAAAATTGCCATGAAAAGTTTCTCAAAAATCTGTCGTTCGGAGTAGGCTTTTAACTGTAAGTTCCACTTCTCACGTATAAAATTAACACACACAACATAAGTGCTATGAGAAACTAGGTCGCGATTCTGACTGAAGAATGGCAATGTAAGTATGTATATAAATTCTAGTCTAATACATTCCTATTGTTATTTTCGAAACATTTCTTAGTGCACTTTGCAGTTATTAATGGTTATTAGCAATAAAAATATTTAAATTCCTATATGAAACATTGGTGTACTAATTATTATTCACATTAATGTACTATGTGTTCTACGACTATGACCATCAAATAAAATTTAGTACAGTATCAAATATCGAAAAATAAATGTAATAACAATTTCTGGTATTTTTTCTTTTATTTACCGACATTTTTTGGCTTCATTTGATTGTGCCGAGTCTCATGATGACAGAGAACTTGTTCGTTTTCTTTCCGCACACGTGAATGCTATTAAGGGATTTATGCATGCATATATGAATGTATGTATAATATACATTAATATACATATAATATATATATAATATCTCGTTTGTAATAAATTTCTCAAAAATCATCTTCTTTCTTCCCTTACATTACAAAAACTCCCCTACACCACAACAGTTATCGGAAATCATTTGGTTGGAAGGACATTACATGTAAAATTATATCTTATTCTTGTTTATTTTAATTAAAACATTTTCAGTTTTCCATAATAAATAAGTGGGCAAATTGTGAAAATTAAGAATAAAAAATTTTTCTTTTTCTGCTAGCAGTTGTTCAATAGAACAACAAAAATTTTCATTTTAATGGTTTTGCCTGTGGACATAGCTAAGAAAAAAATGGCAATAACGAATGAAAACTGAAAAGTAAACTCTCGAATATATTCGCACTTATTTATAATTGCAACTTAAAGTGATTCCAATAACAGAATTTAATACATTCATACCAACTGTGGAAATAAAAGCAACTCCAAGACCGTTTCTTTGCATGTTTCTTTCGATATTTTTTTTTATGTTGCTAATTATACTTTGTCTATAGGTTTGTTTATTATTCCTTTTCATTCATTCATTTGTTGATTCAGTTGGTTATTTCAGTTTTATTCTTTATATAAATACTTTTAGGGTTTTTTCGTTCATTGATTAAATTGGGTTTTTTTGCGATACATTACACAATAAATATTTTAATTAAATTTTTCAAAAAAAAAAAAAACTTAAAAATGTTTTTGAGAGCATTAAACTGAAAGAATATTTTCTTAAAAAAATACAAACAAAATTAATCATTTTATAATAATACTAGCTGTACCCTGCGCGCATTGCTGCGCCACTAACTAAAATAAATTTGAAGGAAAGACATTACACAAATATCCAATTAATTTTGAATCATTTTATTGATTTTGTTTCCGAACGGGCCTGAGTAGTACGCATTCGATTAGTTTATAATCTCACTCCTTAAAATGATTTTATTTGACAAACATGTAGGGTTCCCACCTCTTTTTGAAATTAAAGTACATTGGTTATTAAAGCTTAAGACAAAAAGTACATAGCATAAAAACATAGTACAATTTATTTTTCTTTATTGTTATATTTAAAAATGTATTTTTTATTACTTCTCGCAAGTTTTATTAAATAATTATCATTCCTAGACAGTTGCACAGCATCTTTACAGTCTATATTTAAATTAAAGTAAATAATTAACTCATTTTTTTATCAGATTCATTACAGAAAACACCCTCTCTGTAAATGCTGACGTGGCAGGAATAGAAAGTAAAAATTAAATTACTTTATACAAATTTGATAATTTGTCATCAGTCTTATTAAAGACTAGCTGTAGTATACTTGCAGTAGGTAATTCCGCAAAAACTTCAGAACTATGTATCTGGTCATAAAGTTTGTTTAACAACGCAATTTCTGCATACAGGCCATCCATATTTATATTAAGTTTTTGCAGATTTAAATTTTCGATTATGTTAACAATATTGTCAAATTAAACATTATTTTTTAAATTTATATTTCTTATTGCAAATAACCAGTTTGTGTTTTTAAAATGAAGCCATTTATTCAGGTACTCTAAGGCTTTATCAATAAATAATGAAAAATTCGTCTGAATTTCGTTAGTCAGTTCCGGTGAAGACAACAGTTTAATTTTTTTGCTTGTTTCATATCCAAAGAAGAGATCTTGTTTTCTTTGTAATAGTCCATCTCTCAAATTTACCATTATTCCACGAATATCTAAAATTGTTATGCAATTGCCTTCAAGACGTTTTACAGCTTTATTAAATAAATTTAACATGTGATTGCAAAAATGTAAATAAATTTAAATCATATTCTCAGTGTTGTTGAGCTTGAGCATTAACAAATTTTGTAAAATTGGACAGTTATCTAAGCTAAGAAAATAACTTCTAATAGTTGAACAATTTAATAATAATAATATATCAATGCATTGCAAAAGAGAGAGCCATCTTGTTCCCACATAGCGTTTTACTTCATGTTGCTATGTTGCTATAAATCTTTTCAAATCATCTCTTCTTACAGCGGAATGAGAAAAATGAGCATACATTTTTAAAATTACATTTTCTACGTCATACGGTAAAAAGCTCATGGCATGTTCACTATGTGTGCATGACAGTTTCCTTTTCTCAAACCTGGTACCAAATCTCTCATATTTGTAAATAAAGAATGGTTGACACCAAAATTAACATTTGTATTGTCTGCGCTTAGCGCAGATACATAATGAAATGATAATTGGTATTGGTCCAATTAGTTTTTAATTGCTTCAAATATACCACCAGGAGACTCATTGCTATTTTCATAAAAATCTATTAACTTATTTTTAACGTCATTTCGTGCCGTAAAATATTGTATTACTAATGGGAACAGTTTTATATTTTTTTTGTTCGAAGCATCTGTTTGTAAGCAATAATATAAATTCTTCGTTTTTATATCATGTCTGTAACTAATGCTTCCATTTTTGTCCTAGCTAGATGAATTCCTCTAACTGCACTTGAATTGGCATAAATAGTTTTACTTAGTTTTATGTGCAGTCCATGCTATTGTAGGATAAATTCTGTTTCACAGTGTAATACGTTATTGCTAATTCAGCTGTAACATTTTCTTTATCACTACAGAATGAATTTTTAGTCGATGTGGGAGCAGAAGTGTTCAAAATTTTTCAAGTAGCCCAGATGTTTTCTTCATTTCTGATATTGTTTTGTGTTGTTTTGTTTGCAGGTTTTGTTTTACCTGAAAATTATAAAAAGTATCCTTTTATCTTTATAAATACAACAACAACAAACGCACCACAAACCCACTTACCTGTCCTAATCCAGCTGAAGCAATAGTAAATATTATTCCACACAATTTGCATTTTCCATTATATTCGTTTTGAGGATCATTAGTTAACCAATCACCATGTTCAATTTTATCATATAATTACATTGTATTCTGATTGCACTCAAACAAAACAAATAAGTTTAATAGCCAATCAGTGCTGCCAGATTATGTTTTTTCGAAAAATTATCATGAGTCAAATCAAGAGAAATAAATTTTCGTGTACTTTATTGTTCTCATAAAGTATAGAGTATAATTACTCGAAATAACGTACAGGTTTTATATTATTAAAAACAAAAATAAATAAAAAATATTCAGGTGTGTGAAGAATTTTAATTAATATCATATTCCAATTTTTATTTCATCCCATACTATTTTTCTGAAAATGCAAAAAGAATATCATACAATTTTGTATTGGTTTGCAACAAATATTTATTTGTGAACAAAAGTGCGGAAATTAAAACAGAAATGTTATAGCGACGTTGGTTGTAGTAGGAGCATTAGTTTTAATGGATGAAGAATACAGAGTCGAAAAAGCTTTATTTGCAGGCTAACCAAAACGGTAAGAAAAAACTCGTTATTTGAAGGGAGGGCCATTAAAAGTTTAATTTTAAAAATACAATAAAACAAAAACGATTCAAAATTTTGTAAAATTTATTATTTTTTTGTGTAGAGGAATTGTTCCAGTTAGAACTGGAGTATTATTCATATGGCTGCAGCGGCTGATCTTACAGTACCTCATTCGATCGGATCAATTTTCGTACACTTTTTCGTCTGTATGAGGTCGTATCTTGGCAATGGTATCACGAATATTGGCCTGCAAATGCTCCATTGCCTCTGGTTTGTCGGTGCCCCACCTTAAATACGATGTCAAATCGCAGCTTGTTGGCGACCAATTGATATCACCACTTCGGCTAATTAAAAGGTAATCAAATGTTTAACACAAATCGATTCTGGAATGAGATGTGTGGCAAGTTGCACCACCCGGTTCAAACCAAACATCGCTCACATAAATACCATGAAAAGCGGGTGTGATATTGCATTGGCCGTAATGATTGTGCCGTCGTCATTTTCACAGAAATATGGATCAATGATGCCTCCGTTCCCTCCTAATGGGTGCATTGGTTTCTGTAAGACCATGTGTAGGTTTTCTGAGCTTCAAATACCACAATTTTGCTTATTAATGTATCCACCAAGATGAAAATGAGCTTCATCCGAAAAGATACATTTTTTTTTTGCAAAACTAACCACAAACAATCAGAGTCTAGTAACCAATCATTTGACTGGGCACAGTAGACTTAAAATACTTTTGCTTAGACTAAGATAGTTTTAAGTTCAACGTATAGTTCCAGTGATGATGAGAATGAATCATCAGAACACATTCTTGAAAACTGTGAATTATCAATAGATCGTATGTTCGCAGTACTATTGCATCTTTCTACGATGATAATAATAATAATCAGATATTTATTAATTATATTATATATATTTTTCATAGATTGAAGTTTTAAGCATTTCTTAGTTCATATGGCTGTACTTCACCTACGTATTTGGCTTGATTTCAGAGATATTCCTGGGCATTACCACTTTTGATTTGTGTATACAACTTAGAGTATTAAATTAAAGTTTCTGTTTAATATTCAGACATTTAAGTGTATCGAGTATGACCCGTATTAATGTATATCTATTGCATTTTAAAATAGCACGCTTTGACTTATTCTGTAATTTTTGCAATTCGTTTCATTTACAATTCATTGTAGAATGTATATATTATATTATTGTTGATCCGTATTCAAAATGGGGCTTTATTATCGTATTGTAAATATTTATTGCCGTCATTATAGAAAGTGCTTCTGAAACAAACAATTTTTTTACAACTTTTTTACATATATGGACAGAAAGTACAGGCGACGGAAGGTGGTAGTACTATCTGACAATTTGAGCACTCAGCTCTTTGAAGTTGAATCGAGATAAAGACTCACCCTCTGTTTGATAACAGGTCATGTTATAATTCACATAAATGCGCAGGCAGATGATCTCGCAGGGCGTTGAGCTTCCATAACGCCTTTATACAACAGGGAGAGAAGTTTGGTAAGCTCTACTTTGCTAAATATAAAATATAGAAAGCCGGAGATTCTTCTCAAGTCTGACTAAGTTGAGACAAACTAAGCTTTCGTTTGGAAATTATATCTATCTAAATTATATCATCTAGGAATAGTCTAAATCCATTATCGGACATTGGAGACCCACAGAACATTGTACTGAATAGAAATCAGTTCAATTCTAATACCAACATATACCGGAAATGTATGCTGCAATAATACTTTTCAATAGAAAACACCTGGCTGCATGTCAAGTACTGGGCACGCATTTATTCTTAATGGCTCCTAATAGCATCCTCAAGTTTGTTGGACTACAGGATTTGTGGAGACATTAAAGCAATATGCAATATAGATTGAGGACAAAGCAATAACTCGTCAAGACTATAGTACCACACTGTTTGATTTAGTTCCATTTTGTTGAAAAAAAAAAACAATCGATGAATAATAAACATCGATGTATTTTGTGAAAAATCGATATAACATCGATGCATCTTTGCAATGCATTGCAATTTGTTGTTTAAATGTCCATCACTATTTCGAAATTGAAATGAAATTTATTGACTGACTTTTTTTTGTAGTCAGCAGAAGTAAATAACATAAAAAAAATAATAAGATATTTTACAAGTCAGGTGTTTCACGTTCTTTAACAAATTCAATTCGGTATGAACTTATAAAACTCTCTTAGATTTTGTTATGCAGAGCGTATAAGTGTTGAATTTCATGCAATATGGTACTTATGAATGAACATTTGATACTCATACGCAACGTGTCCCAAAATTTTTATGTCATGCGGATGAACAGGTAAACATACATTCATATATTTTAAAAACTTTAATAAAATATAAAAATTTAAAAGCACGAATTTCGTTTCCTAGAGTGTGTCTGAATTTTTATTTCATATATTTAGTTTAATAGTGCTTTAATTTTACATAAAATAAAAGGATTTAATTCTCTTTATAATTTCAATCTTTATATTTTAATATAAAAAAATGTATAGATTGTAATGTAGTGATAGATCAGGTTCCTTTTGAAGATTTATTTATCTTTTCATGCACTCTTCGGAAATACTATATATAGTGTTATAAATACTTTATTATTGTAGTTATGTGAATTACGTATGCTACAAAATCCACACTTCAGTTTTTCGTAATTATAAGACCACTTCATTCACATTCGTTCTAAAGAAGCGAAAATAAATATTATAATCAAATTTATTGTTAATTAGCTTACTTTTAGTTAAAATGAAACTAAATATGCTCGTTTTTATACTATTAATTAAGTTTTAGGGTGCCCTGGTAGTCTAAGGAGTAGAGTGCTAGGCTATTAGCGTGAGGGTCATGGGTTCGATTGCCACCAGAGACTCTGGTCTGTGACACTACACCGTGCATATGTTGAAGGTTACTCAGCTCGTATATAATTAGAATATAATTTGTAATTGTATTGTAATTAATAAATAAATATATAAATAAATAATTAAATTTTAACTAGTAATTTCATCAATTTTCCCCCAGAGGCCCAATTGCTGCGAACGGCGACGAATCGATAATTGATGCTCATCATTAACACTGGCCGTTATATCTGGGATATTTTCTTCAGTTCGCGCTCTACGTAAGCGTGTTGGTGGTGTAGTGTCCAACAATGTAAATTTGGTGCGAAATTTAGTCACAATAGCCCGAATAGCCGCTTCAGTGGGTCAATTAAACTGACCATAAAATGGAAGAAGCGCGCGATGAACTTTCTTAACAGAGCACGAATTTTGATAATAAAATTCAATGATTTGCAAGCGTTGTTCGTTTGTAAGACGATTCATGGTTAAATTATAGACCAAACGGAAGATGTTTGACAGTGAAACAAAACACGAAACGTGCGTGAGCTGTTTAAACCAGTGTTGCCAAAAAGATAATAGGTAAAAAATCGCCCGTTATAACATTCAAATATAAAATATCCCAAGTCAACTCAAAGTTGATAAATCTTGTATGAATTCGTGTAAATAAACATATATTTGGATGATCAGTTTCTTTTTGTATAATTATTTTGCGATTTCACCTTAAATTGCCATTAAATGCTGTGTTATGTGTCATTTAATGAGATTTCTCTCCATGTCATTAGCAAATTTAATTTATGTTATTATGGATGTTCTTATGAATTACACTATGCGACAAAATAAAGACAATTAAATACACTTTAAGTTTTGTTGAGTAGATCTCAAAAATATTAAATATTTCTTGAACCCTCCAAACTTGTGTTATTTGAAAAAAAAAAACAATTTTTTTTGGGTTTTACGCAAAAAATTATTGATTACACCAACATTTCTGAACCGATGTCCGAAATTTAAAATTTTTATTAGAAAGGAGGGGGATGGGCCTTTAAAACGATATACACATATATATATATATATATATATATATATATATATATATATATATATATATATGTGTATATATATATATATATATATATATATATATATATATGTGTATACATCATAGCATATTAAGTCATATAATATATATATATAGTCATATATATATATATATATATATATTATATGACTTAATATGCTATGATGTAAACTTGACAAATGCGAATTTTTTTCATATTTTTTTAAATTTTTTTACAGGCTCATCTGTCCCTTTTTCTAAAAAATTTGTAATTTGAAAATAGGTTAAAAAGTATTTGGGTAATCAATAATTTTGGGAGAAAATATCAAAAATACAGTTTTTGTCAAATAAAGCAAGTTTGGAGGGTTCGAGAAATATAAAAAATATTTTTTAGTTCTACTCAACAAAACTCACAACCTACACTATGTCATTAGCTGGGTATATTTTGATATTCGCACCATGTTATTAATTGGCTATTTGGTTACACAACTTACATAAGTTTGCTTTAAATATAATATAAAAACCGATAATTTTTTGTTATATATCTCTGTGGTCAGAACAGTACATAAAATTTGGTTTTCATTTTTCAACAACGCAACAATTAACATAAATAGGGACACAACGATGTAACGAAACATATCGAACAGAATGTTGTGTAAAATATTCCAGAATAGTTCCATAAGGTTAAGCAAAACTTTAAATCTTGTGTATGATGGGCAAGATTTTTTTAGGATATATAACATTATGCAATTTAAAGCATAAAATGGATTGATAAGAATGAACGGTGTGGACGATGTAAACTTTTCAAACTCATATGTTTGGCGTAGTGTAACAGAGAATCAAATCTTCGATGTTCACACTAATCACTTCCTAACCGTTATCAGGGCTTTCAAAGTTCACCAAATATACATATGTGTTTACATAGTGATTAGTGATAGTTTTAATTTCCGAATCTTATGAGCTTTAAATGAAAGAAAAGGAAATAAAGTTCTCCAGAATAATGCTAAACAGCTTTGAAGATTATGAATTTTAAGAGAACTAGGTCATACAAAGAGACTTTAAAGCAGTAATCGGATCTGTCTGGACATTTTGGCAAATACCAATAACTAAGCAGGTGTGTACAATATACACAATTCGAACGTCAAGTCTATTATATTTTGTGATTGGGAAACATGGACAGCAATAAGTGCCATCGATGCACCTTCCAAACTCCGCGGCGAACCAAATCCATGCGGCCTCAGAGTTTCGTCACTAGAAATGGCCGTACATACAGTGAACAGCAATAGTCCAATATATTTTAGCAATTTCATGAATATTTAGCAAAAATATATAAAAGTAGTTAAGGTTTTTCATACTAATTTTATTAATATATTTCTCTTTTATGATAAAACAAAAAAATATTTAATGTTTTTCACAAACCAAATGAAAAATAAGGAAAAGTTTCAGTTAACTCCATATGTTAAACCATATGTTCAAAGAACCAATATATTAAAATGTGTATCCTTTAAGGTCAAGCATTCCATTTAAATTATTTATCCGAACTTTGTTCTTAATAAAATTTATTCTTAAATAAATTTGAAACTCCACACATCTGGTAACATCACATCCCAACAGCATTGTATTATCACGAACATGTTTAATCGTTTCTTCAGATCGAGCTCTCCATTTATTTTTCCTCCACACTAAAGTACATCCGTACGAGTTAATATTATGTATTTTGACTCGTC
The DNA here is from genome assembly GCA_958299815.1 of Sarcophaga carnaria. NCBI lineage: Eukaryota > Metazoa > Arthropoda > Insecta > Diptera > Sarcophagidae > Sarcophaga > Sarcophaga carnaria. The sequence goes on along the minus strand of OY283153.1, from coordinate 68,468,378 downwards.
TGAAGAAAACACATTATTCCAAAACACGTTTGATTTTGTTACGTTTTTACCTTTTAAATACGTTTAAAATATGATCTCGTAGATTGCAAATAAAATGAAAATTAATTTGTGTTTAGTTTTAATTAAAATTCTTTATTATTCGTACAATTCTGTGTGGCACTGTTCACGAGTTTATGTAAACAACAATAATTGCTTTTTTTTGTTATTCCTCTATTTATACCCTTTTTCATAAACAATAACAATTGCTAGACAATTATTCGACAGATCTTTGTAACAGAGATCTTCAAACCACACCGCGTCTTCACACAAGACTGACTTAACTTCACTTACTCAATGATGAATGTTCTTGAAGGCGAATGTTCATGACTTCGTTAATTAGATGTTAAATTGTTACTGAAACATAAGTTGCAAACTACTACGTGACATTGAAATTTATTCATATGTACGCATAAAATATATTTTGGATTACCTTTCCTCATTTCTTTTCATCATTGAAGTAATTGAGTTTTCCCCAAATTTTTTGCATTTTTGCAAAAGACTATTTTATTTTTGCAATCGCCTGTGTTTGAACAAAAATTTATTCTAATTTTAAAAGAATAATATTTTTACTAGAAAGTCTTCTTCACACTTATTTATGTGTACTTTGAAATAAATAATTCTTCATTTTGCTCATTTACTTCAATAATGTCATAAGTTAAAAACCACGATATTTTCGTTAACTACGAAGAAATTTACGCAATATAACAGATAACATTTATTTAAAAAAATTTGTATGTCTTATATTCACAATGTATGGCTAATTGAAGACTTAAGAAAAATATTTTTTTTGAGTTAGTACTCTATTCAAGTAAATGAGATATGTGCAATTTTATGTACCATACAATACATACAGTCTGTCAAGAAAATTTTTCTTTCATTTTAATATTTACTTGGGTGAATAAAGTAACTGCATAAAAATAAAAAAGTATCCAAAAAAGTCAAGAAAATTTGTTTACATATACAGTCATGGCAGAAACTCTATCTACCCCCAAAAATTTCTTTTAAGTCTCGATAGCTAATAATTTCTTAAAAGCTACTGCAGATTTCCTTCAAATTCATTTATATAACAGAAGACATTAAAAATAAAACCACGAGGGAGAAAATAAAAAATAAAATAAGAAACCAATATAATCCAGTGCATAAGTCTACATCCGGATTAAGAAGCTAACAAGAGGTTTATTGCTTGGTCTTGTGCAGAGAAAATTGTTTTCTTTTAATGATTTCATACTGTTCGCGGATGTCAGATATTCCTGATCTTTTGACAATGGCTTCAACTAACTTTGAGGCATCTAATCTCGGGCTACATACATAATTGATCATTACAACCCTTCAGTCAGGATCACCACCTTGCTTCTCATACCACTCATTTTGCCTGTGTTACTTTTTTAAACGAGTGGCGGGACCTAAAGTTTAAAGCCGACTCCGAACGACAGATTTTTTGGGATATTTTGCATGGCAATTTTATTTACTCTCAGAATTTTTGCCAGAAATCTGCTGAGAGATAGTTGCCGAAGAATTATTTTTTCATATTTAGTTTTGTTGGAGATAGCTGATCTGTGGTTTGAGTAATTACATTTAAGGCTATTAACGCAAATCATAAACACTTTTCTATTTTCAATTGTGACTAAGTGCTGGAGCCCAAAAATGGAGCCCAATATAAAATTTACAGTACTGACATCCAGAAGATATTCGAGAAATCTAAAAGAGTTAGAAGCAGTGGCTCAGTAGCAATGCGTTAAAATTCCAGTAAAGCATGTAAGAACGAAAATATATTCCAAAAAAATACATCAACAAACTGTTGTAAGTAAACAAAATATTGATTGAATTTTTTGATACCTTTCCGGTTCTATGTTAAATGGTTTAGACCTGTCAAAGCACTTTCTTTTTAATGAATTTTTTACTTTCCACTTTTAATTTTCTTTTGAATTGTAAAGAACAACGCAAACATGATCATACCATGTTGTAAAGTTGAAACTGAAACGAGTTTTACTATGTCAAAACATTATTTTGACAGACTGTATTTATGTACATACATATACGAGTATTGTATAAAAACATTTTTTAGACGAAAAAAAATATTTTTTAATATACAAAAAATCTAAAAATTCATAAAAGCAATAACTTCCAATTGATTACATTTCACAAGCTAAAAATAATAAGAAAAAATACTTTAAACAAACACAGTTCCTTCTTCTTGTGAAGGACATTCATTCAAATATTTAACCTGAAGGCACCAGACCAAGAAAATACACACATTCATACGGTCTAATATAAAATCTTACACCCCTGTCAATAACTCCCTTTAAAAATACTTTGAAAAGATCAAAAAATGCCTTTATTTTTAGGCAAGTTTCAATAAGGAAAATATAAAAATTCAAAAGCAAAATATTGATAAAGTGGTAAAGAATTTTGTGGAAATAGAGTCGGTAAGTAGTACTATAGCAAAAAAAAGAGAAAGAATACAATAAATGTAGTGAACTAACTAAAAATGAGTTTAAAATTTAAAAGAAATATTTGATTTGAATTTTTTATAACAAGCAGAATTCTTTAACCATAATTTTTTTGTAAATCATTGTACAGCAGGCCATATGATACTAGAATATTGTATATTTCATGAATGAAACAATTGAGAATTAATAATCACAACGACTATTACAGAATAGCTGCAGTTCTCTAATATACACAATTAATGTAAAGAAGGTTTGTGCATTCTCTTTATCATTTTATAACAGATATTCTATTAAATTATTTCATTACGAAAACATTCAATAAAGAAAAACAACATCGTAAATTATTTAACGACCATCACATTTTCATCACTGTCAATGGATTTTTCATACGTTCTATATAATATTGGTTTATAGATTATCTGCCAAGAGCGAAAATTAATGAAATTATATCAACTATGTTTTGGTTTTTAGAAATAAAATTTGAAATTTGGTTTGAAGTAGTAGTAGTATTTAATTTTATAAATCAGAAAAGAAGACTAAGTTGATGAGAATTCAGTGAGCAACTCATGTTGATTTTATAATAATGAAATACTGCCAACAAACCAAAAATAGACAACAAGTTTTGAAGAATTTGTACTGTCACTCACTCTTCACATTACATTCCCATCACAGTTAAAAATTAATACAAGTGATGCTACCAACTTAACTTTTTCACAATGGATTTAGACGGTTTTCTATTAGCAAAACTGGAATAACATAGTGAAAAGTTTTGGAAAAGTTTGGGGCACCCTTAAAAATTTGCAGCCACCTTCCATCTAAAGGTAGCTATGCGATCCAAAGGAGTTTCGATCGATTGGCCTAAAATCCTTACTTAATTGCCTAATTGGTCACTTCAACCCTTTAATTGGGATTATGACCTTACACAACACCTCACAACACTTATTTTATTATATTTTTTATTATATTTTATCAAATTCCCTACAATAAATTTTTTTGAGAAACTTTTCACGGCAATTTCTTTTACTCCCAGAATTTTTGAAAGAAATCTGATGAGAGGAATTCGAAGAAGAAATATTTTTTTGTATTTCATTTTGAGTCTGAACAATGGCATCGCGTCTAGTAAGCATATACACTACCTACCAGACTATAGCGACTTCCTTTATGTTTAAAAAATTAACGAATTGTTAGTACCATTGTGCAGAGCACTGCATCTAACGGTCCCATTTTGACCCTCTTTCTTAACAAGGAGATATATTTGAGTGTTATACTGTAGAGGATATTGATATGGAGACAAAATCTGTATGATAGGACAGCAAAACCCATATATACTAATCCATACATAGAAGCTTACGTGTGGGATAATCGGGATACTGGACGAATAGTCAGTTAATGTGGAACTATGCGGCAGGATGCCTAACGCATCAATCGCGTCCAATTGCATCAGTCTGATGTTAGTACGACTTTTTCCTCAGAAGAATACAATTTGCAGATTACCATGGAGACTTAACGCAATACGTGTGTCTCTCAAATTAGAGTTATGGCGCTACTGGGCGTTTGTATGAAATATCTTGAAACCAGACTATACTTCCGACCGCCAGACCATAATCCAAACCAATTGCAACTGCCATACTTTGGAAGACTATGGTCAGAATTGTTTCAAAAAGAGGCAGCCATTTGCCGGTCCGTTAAACAATTTTTTAATATTTTCACGCGTGTTAGATAACAAGAATTGATAACACCGTAAACATCGTTGGTCTACGTTACAACGCTAACAACGTTCGTTGGTCGCTGCATTCGTAACAAATCCAAATTAAGGAACATTTGTTAAGGACAAGAAGGATTGTACTACACAGTAGAAAACAAGGTTTACAACAAATAAACTGATAAAAAATTAAATACAAACAAAGAGGCACAGCCGTAAACATTCAAAACAACCTACATAGTGAGTCCAAGAATTTGTGTAAACAAATTATATACGTCATATGAAATAAAACAAAATTAAAGTTTTGTAAGATTGATTGTTCACGTTACGCATACAATGTGTATTCTGAATCCTATTAATACATGCGCCTCATTGCAGGCACCTCTTTTAAGCTGACACTCCCTCTGGAACGGATATTATCCCTAAGTCACAAACACTGCATTTATCCCAAAGCCTTCTAGGTTAGATTGGGTTTAATTGTCAGCCGCCTAACTGACTGTAGTCATATGAGTCCTATTGTCCATCCATTACACTACCAGTAATACGTCTTATCCGACACTATAATTTCATGAAGTGTAAATTCCATTGAAATCACCCATGGTTGCATACATTCTTCCAGAGGATTCTTCCCGTTATTCCCAAGCATTCTTCCTTTTAGGTTCCGAAGTGCTCAAGTCCAACTTCTATAGAAGTTGTCGTAAATTATTCTCAGCATTTATACCAAGAGGCGAGTGTCCCATATCCATATCCGGCTAGATTATTCTAAACTGTCTGCAATTGGGCTTATTATGACACCTTTACTTTGCAAATGAATAAAGATTGTACGAGACCTTTTGTTTGCATCTCTCTAAAGAAATACCAATCTCATGCAGGAAATCAATTGAACTGCCTGTTAAATCAGTACTTGTGAGGACGTCGGCTTTGTTATTACCTTTCATATACATGCGTCCAGAACATTTAACGTACACATTCTCAAGCTCTCTGCGCAAAGATTTGATTACCAAAGCTCACTTGAGCACTCGTAGCGGCCCGTTGGTATGCCACAGGCAAATGCAGTCCCTGTACTAACCGAATCAACCCAAATTAATGGAAGAAGTTGCAGCGTAGGGGCTGCACATTAAAGCACGACTATCCTATGCTTGAAACAAGCCCGAAAGTTTAATGGACGAAGCTATATCCTTGATGTCAATGGATGATAACTTTTTGACAAAGAATGCACCTCGTAAGAGATGGGCATTGACAAAGAAAGTGGATAACAGTTTCGATGTATTACGATAGCGAGTTCGCACAGCAACAAACTTTATAATCATTACTTCAGTTGGACTACAGTAATCACGTAGTGTAAGAGACAACTCAACTCTTCAGAATAATATTGACATGCATTTAAAATGAAAAGAAGAATCTCCATGCAATACATGGCACTTCAACAACCACCTTATTCACGATTGTATCAATTCCAGGTGCTTCTTTGAAAGAAGACCGGTAATAATATTCTGGATTTATATTCGAACGTTAGCTACATCAATAACTGTTGGCAAATTTTCTTTATAATCCCACAAATTCGGCTTTAATACGGATTATTATGTGGTTCACAAATGAGTCCCTCTATCAGCATAATTTATGCTAAAGTTTGTTTAATTTTGAAAGAATTTACGTTGTTGTTATACTCTTCGAGCTTTTGCTGTTTTCAGATGCCAGCGTTTTAAATAGAGGGAAGTAAATCCACTGGTATTCTCTGCAGTATATTGCTTGCAATGCATTTACTCTTCCGGACGGGCGTTGAAATCGTAAGAATGTAAGAAAGGTTTGAATGTATATCAAATAAGGCCTTAACTTCGAACCATTCTCTACACAGATTTTTTTTTTCTCCAAAGTCGATCACATCTAAACGATTTGGTCATGTAAATGCGTAAACGACCATATATGTATTTTCTTATATTGCGACCATATTTAGTTGACGACAATAAACTTGTCACTGTGTTACCTTTCAAAAACACACAAATTTAGTGAAATTATTTTCATGTTGTGTTATGTTTTATATTTTTTGAGAGTGTGTTGTTGTTTTGTTGTTCTTATTTTTGTTTGCTTTTATATGTTCGTATAACTTTAATGCTAAAGGCAAACAATACTAACAAGTTTCACAAAACTTTTGCGAATATTAAAATCATGCAAATTTTATCAATGAAATACAATGGCGAGTTTAATAAATATTATTAAATAAAAATAAAATTATTATTGTTAAAATAATTCATATTAAATATTATTAAATTAAAAAACAATCCATATGTTAAATATTAACTTAGACTACTCCCTATTTGAAAAAAAAACTTTTAAGTAAATATAAAAGACAGCTTAAATGTTATTTAGCAGCTTTATCCAGTTTTACTTGCTTCTCATTTCTGTTTAACAGCTGAAAGGAGGCCGATTACTCCCAATTAGCGTCGTGTAGTCCATTCATTCATATTCTCGTTTATAGCTTTTGCTGTTGCTTTCTGAATTCCCCCAGGGAGTTAGTTTATAACTCGATACGAAAATTAAAATGTACGCATTCGATTAAATTGTACTCTGTAGTACGAAAGTACGGAAAATTTTCGAAAATGTGGCCAATGTTTTTTCTTTTCGTACGAACAAAAAACAAGTCAACTCTGTACTACAAAAACGAGCATAAAAAGCGTAATAAATATTCGAAAATTCTTCTTTGGCAATTGTGTAGGTAACAACTAATAATAAATGTAAGTAAATTAATACAAATACATAGCAAAATAAAAATTAAATAATATTTTTTAAACAATTTCAAAGGAGTGAGTTAAAAAGTATTTTGTGTACCAACCAAATACAATACGAAACTATTGTGGACTTTATGGCGACGCATCCGGACATCCGGGACATCTAAAAGTGCCGGATGCAAGAAACAAATCTAATAACCTGAGGCAAAAACTAAGAACCGATTTGAATTCACTTGGTCTACCACAGCGAGATGTTAAAGGTTCGAAAAAGTAAGCCTGGATAGATTAAATATTTGAGTGCGGTCTATCGCATTATTAGGTTTGCGCAGACTATAAAAATCATGTCAAGGCCAAATGCAGTAGAAATATACTAAGCACTTCTGGTGCTGGTGGAGGACCAAACAAGTATTGCTCACTAACACCTCTAGAAATACAAAAAAACACAAATTTTAACTTTTAATTTGTTTGTGACAATTTTATAATTAAAAATTTCTATTGTTGGTTTTTCCCTTTATATTTTTACTGCAACCATGAAAATGTTTTCTTCGCCACAAGAGAAAGGCGAGTGGAATAACATTCGATATACAAATGAATTTCATTTTAACGTTATTTTAACTATTCGCGAATAGTATTTTGCTTCGTTGTTTTACAGTTAGTTAGTCGATAGTATGAGAAGTTATTTTATTTACAACTTTTTACTTTTTTTTCGGTATTTCTCTTGGGATCATATGGCTTCCATAAAGAATTTCTGTCCTATTTCCGTTGTTTTAATCTATTTTCCAACTAAGCAGGTGATTGGTCTGTTATACAAAGTCCTAACATAATGGAGATGTCATCTTTCGTTGATTAGAAACAACGCCATCCGAGTGTTCGATGTAGTGGTGAGGAATCTTGGTAATTATTGAGTCCTACTTCTTTTTAACACATCCTTCCTGTGATGTTTATCTTTTTTCATTTCCAGGTGGTGAGGCGGCTTCTAAGATGGATTATATTGGATGGCGTGAACCAACAAAATTTTCAAAACCATAATGAAAGAATATTTCTTTTTTATTCTAACTTATTGGATTTAAAATATTATGTACCCACTCATACTCGCCACTGTAAGTGTACACACACACAAATAAATCATATATTCCATCCCACACAGCATGTTTGGAAATTTTTCATCAAATTCGAGTCTTTTTTGATTCTTCTGCGCGATTAAAAAGCTAGAATATGCGCTTATTTTCTGATCATAAAAGATACTTTTGTCGTGAGAAAAGAGTGATTACTCGCGCCTCTTCTTAAAAAGTCATTTAAGAGTCATTTTCTATATTAGTTTAGAGTAAGTTTTGACCCTTTTTCTAGTAGTTGTATGATCATTTTCGTATCGCTTTTTCATCATTTATTAGTTTTATTTACCTTCGTTTATGATTCTTTTTCGAATCGTCTTTCAGTCATCGTTTTTTATGAGTAAGGTTAATTTTTTACGAGTCTTTTATGAGTAATTTATCAGTATGTTTAGGAGTCCATTTATTGTCATTTATCAGTTATGTTTGTATTACTTTGGACTCCTTTTTACGTCATTTATGATTATAATTTCAGTCATTTATTAGTCGTATTTCTAATTGTACTTTACTCTCTTCAAGTGTTTTTTAGTTGGTTTTCTGAGTCCTACGTTTACGCTGCCGCGATTTCAAAAACCACGTTCGAATAACGTTAAGTAACAAAGAAAGAATATTAAGTTCGTGATGTACGTATGTGGACATCAAAGTTTATTTAAAAAATATTTTTTTTTGTCGTTAAAAAACCAAGAAAAATTTTCTATTTAAAAAAATTTTACTTTATTTCCTAGCCATCTTTTGCATAAATGAAAATTTATACAGAGATATCAAACACATTTCAAACACCTGCATGATCTGTTTTTGATTAAGCGTTTTTCAATCTTCAGTATAAGTAGAATGTAATAATAAATAACGGAAATAATAGTCACATTTTAAAACGTCTGGATGATTAATTTCCGATTGCTATACAATTTTTTATTGTATTTTAAATCGAACTCATTTTATTCATTGGCGCGAATCATTTGTGACTCCTTTTTTAATAGTGTAACTGAATAATAAGTTTTTGACCAAAAAAGTACTGTAAAAAGACTCTGCAAAGTCATTTTTTTAAAAACAATCTTCCAAATGCTAGCTGGGATGGAACATGTGCTCGATGTAAATTTAATGCTTTTATGTTCCTACACATGCCAACCCTCCCAATGAATTATATACATGCATACATGCTTACAAAGGTATGAGTGTACACAACTAAATGAAAAATATGAAAAGTTTTAATAAATAAAAAGAAATACATTCGAAAATTTCATTTAATTTATAAAAAATAAAGGAGAAAAGAAAAATATAATTTTGTATATGTATCTACGCAAACATGCTTTATTTGGAAGCACAATAAATGTTCAAAATCCTGAAAAATGGTTCAAAAATCATGTAGGGGGATACAAACTTCATGAATAAACCGAATTTTTTATAAACAAGGAAATCTTAAAAATTATCACAGTTACTTAAAGCCTCACAGGGCACATGATTATACGCCTGCAGTTGAGAAGTATAAATGCAGCAAATAACACCGAATATAATGTATGCGGAAAGGACGTCAAAACGATGGAATACTTGCAATATCTTTGGCCAGCCTTTAATAGCTTTTGATTTAATTTTTTAATGGATGATTAGATTGCAAATAATTAAGGAAATGCGTAGATGTTACGGATTACCTACGAATTTTGTTTGGTAAGATCCAACCCCTGAAAGACTTAGGAATGCGGATGAGCAGAAAAAGATGAAATACGAATTACTGGTTCCGATGAATACGGAGCAAGAAGGTGAAAAGCCAAGCAGTGGTGCAGAGGAGAATTAAGACCTTAATCTCCTAACCACCGAAAGATGCTCTCAAAGCGGACGTTTGAAGAGGAATGCTCTCAAATCATTTAGATTTGAGGCAATCAAAAGTTTAGGAAAATATAACCTGTTTGTTAGGTTTCGATTACTAAAAACTGAAACCTTCTAGCCCTACGGTCTTTGAATCCAATATGGACAGTTAAATTATTTTTCAACTCCTCAGATGATAAAAAAAAGGAATTTACCTTGCTCTTAATTTTTTTTTCTCTTTTCGGGTTTTATTTTTTTGTAGATGTCAGGACACTGTTATAGTGTTTTTGAAAACGGCATTAAGTGGGGATAGCCGCTGAAGAATAACTTCACGAGTAGCGCCGAAAGCTGTCAAAAGTTATAAACAGCTGTTCATATTGGTATCAAAATATACGTAAGTTTAATAGTCGCAGTAGAATAAACTGAAGTATTTAGAATTTTTGAAATTTTTCGCTCGACAAATATGAATTGTAAAAAGTGTTACCCTGCTTTTCAACACTTTCAACATTAAATACGAAAAATATAAAATTTATTGTGCTGATATCGATTTATTATACATTTTGATATGCATTTTGTTAGAAAGTTAATATGAATGCGTTATTCGGTAAGTTTTAGAAAATTTTGCTTGGCAACATTATAAGAGAGCTTCACTATTCTGATACGTTTACACTACAACCATTTCATTCTGTTCCAGGCCTTAATTTGGCTTTATCGCCTTTAGATGCACCATGTTCTCTAAGCAGGTGAATTCATTTTCCAGCATTTTGGGTGCTGTATTCCCATTAAAAATATTCTATTGACCTTAAAATGCATGAAAGTTGGGACCAACATACTTCTGAAAAACAGTGAAATAAAATCAAATGCTAAGTGTTATAGTACGTCATTTTGAAACTACATATTTACCAACTCTTCGATTTTAGGTAAAAAAGTTTCTTATTCACTTGTACGATTTCCAATGCGGTCTCCTCATATTGCCGTCGTACATAAAGCACTTGGTTACGGAGGTTGCAATTTATGCTTGATATGAAGTTATATTAAGAAAATAAAATAGAAAAAAGCGTAAATTACTTTATGGAATTTTCTTATTCGCTGGAAAAACCAATTATTTGGAATAAGAAAAGGAAAACATGAGTTTTCCATTTCCTTGGCAGTGAATTTACTACTTAATATTATTTCTACGCTCCAAACGAAAAAAATAATCAATAGTCAGTTTTTTATCATCAAAACAAAAACAAAAGTGAACTCCATAACAATTGAGCATTAGCGGTTGACATATTTATGTCATCTGGTGACACAAAGAACTAATTTTTAGACGCACATAATGCGGAGGGTAACATTCATAATACCCAAGTTGCAATGTGAAAAGTTTTGGCTCAAACTTACATACGTACATCAAATCACTTCAACAGTTCCATGCATGCGGTTGCTTGTTGGTAAATTTTGTTTCTGATGGAGCCAGTCTCTGTGTGAGAGATTTAAAAAATACGATACTGACATGCACGACATTTGCAATGGTGTTGCAATGCAACCTGAGTAGTGGATACAAAAGGGTTTGCTCTGCAGTCGCTGTTACTTATTGCTTTTATTAGGAGACACAACTTTAATCCGCACAGATTTAAGGGCTTTTAAAGCAATAAAAATGTCAAAAATTGTTTAATGTTTCTTTCGTTAACTGTTGTGCACATTGTTGTTGTGTTGTCACACTTGGTTATTTGTACGTGAGCGTATTTTATTTTTGATGATTTTTGTAGTATATTTTAAAACTCTGTAGTAACTACGAAATAATCAAAATTTTCATGAAGTAGGTTCTAGTAGGTTTGTGCTAATGTTCGTTTATCTGCTAAACAATGAACGATAAGAAAACAAATTGTATGGTTAACGCATCCATTAAGTCTTGACACATCTTGTATATCTAAATAATGTATAAGGACGTTAAGATTGTGAAATACTCAAGATTTCGTATGTAACATGCGACCTTTTCCGAGTTGGGTTTCGAAAATTGAAAGGAACTTATAAAAAATCAATCAAAAATTTATTTATTGTGATAAACAGAATATTATGTGTTAACAGAATCAGAAAAGGTTTCCGTTTGCTCTGTATGCTTGTAACAGAGTCTTGGGGAGAAAATGGGGCATAGGAATTAGGATGACTCACTGGATCTACACAACAGTGGTCAGAACTATCTTGACCTATGAATGCCTAGTTTGGTGGGAATCCCTTGATAGGAAAACTAATTCGAACCTAATACGGCGACTGCAGAGATCTACCTTAGTTGCCCTGCACACTACACCCTCGTCGGCACTGGAGATAATTTTGGGCCTCTTTCCGCTTGACCTTTTCTGTAGGGAAGTGGCGGCCAAAATAAGTAAGCGTCTCTTGGCGACTAGACAGCGGCATGATTCTGATACTGGCCACGCAAAGATCCTGAGGGAAGTTGGAGTTGTCGAGAGCAGTGAGTACATGAGTCCGCGGTACGACTTCACGAGGATATTTAAGACATCAAACCCGGACAACGAGGTCTGGAAAAGTGGTGTGACCCACCTAGTAAAGGACGATTCGAAACTGAACGGAGCCGCTGGCTCATATGGGTACAGGGGTATTCTGAGTAACTGCAGGCGGGGTACGATCATCGAACTCTCTGATTAATTCTCGACTCAGTGTATCCATATGAGAACCTGTATGCTCATAATTGAGAATGCGATCGTCGATTCCATCAACGACAGATGGGCGGCTTCGGACACATATAGAACGGCACGTAAAATCTGGCCAAGGCTGGATGAAGGGCGTACAAAGGGTCCGCTTAAACTCCAAACGAGCGCACTCAGTGAGGTTGGCTAAGGCATTATGGGGCATTGATTTATGGGTACGCATGCGAGGCACCTAGCTAATGCTTTTTTCCGGAACTGCAGGGATGAAGAAGAGGAGGAGATAGTGCTTCACTTGCAGGATACATGCCCGACCCTTTGTCAGAGGAGAAAGAAGTAATTAGGTGCTTAGAATATGGATGATCTAGAGGAACTTGCATAGTTTGACATTGGCAGTTTAAATCGCTTCATCAGGAGCTCCGAGTGGCCCATATGGTAACACAATGGGCCCTATGCGGCCTAAGTGTGTCCATTTAATTCTCTTGGCCACCTCTACCTACCTACCTATGTATATCTACTATTCAATTTAAAAAAATTTAGATGTTTGCTCTATATGGTATACTTTGTTCAGCACTAAGGTCAGAATTGTAGCTGACTTGTCTCTGTACAGGAGAGGCTTCTTGTATGTCCGCAAAATTAGACTAGTGAGCCAAATTATTTGATCTTGGCGGCCAGGAGACTGCTCAAAAAAATAAGATGAATTACTCAATAAACTTGTGTTCTGTCACGCATCGTCTTATTGAAACAATTTGTCAACTAAGTCCAATTCTTGCATTTTAAATAGAAAAAGAGTAAATTGTCATCGCACTGTACCTTGTTTCATGGACTATAACTTTGAAGAACGATGAATCTTGAAGAAATACGGTTCAATTATGCTGCATCAAACAGTTCAGACTGGAGAGAGCATTACTAGCTCTTGGACTACCTTCAACAGCTTTTCGCACAAAATTCGACGACTATGGATATCAACAAACACATAAAGTCAAATTTGTCACCGCAGTCTAGTAGTGTGTTGGCTTATTAGACCTGAGGCTACGGTTCAAACCACAGGTTAGACTTCTCCAACAAAATGAAATACCGAAAAATAATTCTTCAAGACATTCTCTCAGCAAATAAAATATAAAATTGCCATGAAAAGTTTCTCAAAAATCTGTCGTTCGGAGTAGGCTTTTAACTGTAAGTTCCACTTCTCACGTATAAAATTAACACACACAACATAAGTGCTATGAGAAACTAGGTCGCGATTCTGACTGAAGAATGGCAATGTAAGTATGTATATAAATTCTAGTCTAATACATTCCTATTGTTATTTTCGAAACATTTCTTAGTGCACTTTGCAGTTATTAATGGTTATTAGCAATAAAAATATTTAAATTCCTATATGAAACATTGGTGTACTAATTATTATTCACATTAATGTACTATGTGTTCTACGACTATGACCATCAAATAAAATTTAGTACAGTATCAAATATTGAAAAATAAATGTAATAACAATTTCTGGTATTTTTTCTTTTATTTACCGACATTTTTTGGCTTCATTTGATTGTGCCGAGTCTCATGATGACAGAGAACTTGTTCGTTTTCTTTCCGCACACGTGAATGCTATTAAGGGATTTATGCATGCATATATGAATGTATGTATAATATACATTAATATACATATAATATATATATAATATCTCGTTTGTAATAAATTTCTCAAAAATCATCTTCTTTCTTCCCTTACATTACAAAAACTCCCCTACACCACAACAGTTATCGGAAATCATTTGGTTGGAAGGACATTACATGTAAAATTATATCTTATTCTTGTTTATTTTAATTAAAACATTTTCAGTTTTCCATAATAAATAAGTGGGCAAATTGTGAAAATTAAGAATAAAAAATTTTTCTTTTTCTGCTAGCAGTTGTTCAATAGAACAACAATAATTTTCATTTTAATGGTTTTGCCTGTGGACATAGCTAAGAAAAAAATGGCAATAACGAATGAAAACTGAAAAGTAAACTCTCGAATATATTCGCACTTATTTATAATTGCAACTTAAAGTGATTCCAATAACAGAATTTAATACATTCATACCAACTGTGGAAATAAAAGCAACTGCAAGACCGTTTCTTTGCATGTTTCTTTCGATATTTTTTTTTATGTTGCTAATTATACTTTGTCTATAGGTTTGTTTATTATTCCTTTTCATTCATTCATTTGTTGATTCAGTTGGTTATTTCAGTTTTATTCTTTATATAAATACTTTTAGGGTTTTTTCGTTCATTGATTAAATTGGGTTTTTTTGCGATACATTACACAATAAATATTTTAATTAAATTTTTCAAAAAAAAAAAAACTTAAAAATGTTTTTGAGAGCATTAAACTGAAAGAATATTTTCTTAAAAAAATACAAACAAAATTAATCATTTTATAATAATACTAGCTGTACCCTGCGCGCATTGCTGCGCCACTAACTAAAATAAATTTGAAGGAAAGACATTACACAAATATCCAATTAATTTTGAATCATTTTATTGATTTTGTTTCCGAACGGGCCTGAGTAGTACGCATTCGATTAGTTTATAATCTCACTCCTTGTTCTTCAAGTGATTAATGCGAACGGCTCTCAGCGGCATGTACTCGAAGATTTTTCAGTCTCAATGCTCGTCTGATTCTGAGGCTCGTAATGCTTTTTTCTTCCGTGCTTGAGGTGTAGGTCGAACAATTGCTTGTCGCTTTGGAGCCATGATCGCACGAGAACGACGTGAAAAATGCGTTTAAATTTATTAGAATCTCACAATGTACCCAATCCAAATAAACCGGATGTTCAGACATGGGTAGAAATGTTAATATTGACGGTGATGACCAATCCGTTGAGGGATTTAAGAAGTGGCAAAAAGTAGCATTCCAAAATTGTTAAAATGGATGTTAAAAATTTTGTAGAAGAAATTTAAGCATATATTTTTGTGGTATCTATTTACATTATATCTCTTCCATACAACGTAAATTTATATCTATGTATCTAAAGGGTCCGCCAAATAACTTTTTTTTGAAAATGCTTTAAAAAAAACTACTGAATATTTTCTCAAATTTATTTTTTTTATTTGAAAGTACAATCCTTCCGGTTAATAATGGAAAATAATTTCCTTTAAATGGCTGCCTCTGCTGGCCATGTAGTAGCCTACACGATCGGTCCAATTTTTAAGCACATTATCGATTGCTTATTTGGCGGACCCTTTATATTAAAAAAGGAAAATCAAAATGATGCCCTGTCTTTTGAAATATTTTGATTTAATTTAAGACCGTAAATATTTACAGCGAAAACTCTACTAACGGACACCTCACGTAGGCGATCACCTCTTTTAAATGGACAATTTTCCTAATCCCTTTGTTTTACAAGAATTTTAGAACATATTGCTCTCTTCTATACGGACACTCCACTGGCCGGACACGGTCACTTTTTTCCATAAAATACCTCCAGTAGACGGACAAAATTCAAAAATGTTAACCTAAAAAATATACATACCCCAGAGCAACACATTTATGTACATACAAATATATATAATATTGTGTGATTCCAATTTTTAGTATCATTGGCAGATTGTTGTGTAGTTTTTTTATATTTTTTGAATGTGTTCATTTGGGACAGTGCGTCGATTGCGTGAAGTGTTAGTTATTGAAGAATTTTTATTGTAGGATGGCTGGATGTAATTATCTTACATTAAAATAAAAAATTAAAATAGTAAATGTGCATGAACAAGAAAAACTTTCAGTGCGTTAAATTACAAAAAGGTAACAACACAAAAAATTTTGAAAAATAGGTGCTATTGGGAATTTTTTTTTTCAATATTTAATATTGGGAAAACTCAGGCTGCAAGCATTTTAAAAAATAAGGAAGATCTTAAGGCCGTATGGCAATCTGGAGTTAACATATATTTAAGTTGTGTTTAAATTTGTCTACTCATTAGCCATAATAGCATACTTAATAGCACAAAATCCTGCCATTTTTATATTGAACTATCCCGTGAACGGACATCTCCCGTTAACGGTCAAATCTGCTGTAACGACCGGTGTCCTCCTACGGGAGATTTGACTGTATATTGTTACGTTTTTATCTTTTTAAAAACGTATAGAATATGAGTTCGTTGATTGCAAACAAAGTAAAAACAAATATCCGCGCAAACTCTAACAGATCTTCACAACAGCGATCTTCAAACCACGACTGTCTACTTAGCACGCAACGCGTCTTCACACAAGACTGACTGAATTCTTACTGACTCGTTGTCTACTTTGTCTTGCCTTTTTATACGTCCACAAAATCAGTCTGATGAACTTTTTTGAAGCAGAAGGTTTTTGTTTTCTCCTTCTCGAGAATTCTATCGGGACTGCATTGTTGTTTGTGTATTTTGTTCACGTTGCTTGCGTTCTTTCTTACTTGTCTGTCTCCTTTTCTTTCACACTGTTGTTGTTAGATTATTCAACCAAAATCGTAGTATTTGTTAGTGTAGCTTTTGCTTATCGTTAATATTCAACGATGTTTTCATTTTCGTAACAATATTATATATTTTTCAAAATTAAATGTCTTTAAATATCTGAGATAAAAACAATAGCATTTTTAAAAATTTTCTAGAGTTAAAAGGTTTCAAATTTGTGATTGACATTTTACGCGAATGAGTTATACTAAATGTTATTAAAATCATAAATGCTGAAATGATGAATACCAGACATATTGTATTTGAACGATCAACACATGATCAAATGCATAGTTTACGATTCAATTCATTTTGAATAATTTTCAGTGGAGCCATCTATCCAAAATTAATCGCACCAACTTAGACAACTCCGTCGACTTATGCGCAACAACTTTGGTAAAGATCATAACATGATCAAATGCTTACGATTCTATAAAGGACATGCAGACAAACATTCATTTTTATATACTACATATAGAATCTATATTATAGATAGATGTTGATATAGGGTTTATAAATAGTTTTAAATTTAACAATTTTTTTTATTTATTTACCAATAATGCATGCAAATGAAAAAGTAAAATGCTTACGGGCAAACAGCAACACTGGCAAGTTTAAATAAAATAAATTAAAAATAATGTATATATGTGTGTATGTACATATGCATGTATGTATGCGCATACAATATCCATACAGGTATCTAAACTACATTTATAATATCTTTTGATCGCTGTAAGATAATATATATAAATAAATAAATATTTTCACGACGTAGAACACACTTACTCTATGAGAAGAATTATATACACTGTATTATATAGTACATATTAGAGTTGGCTTCGTTAGCTCTTTTGAGTGTTCGCTCTTTCTAGTTCAGCTCTCTGTAATGAACTAGTTCGTTCTTTTAGTTCAATAGTTCAGTTCTTTTAAACAACTCCGTTCTCTTCCTCAATTTGTGTAACTTCTTTATGGCAACGTTTGCTCATTTATATTTAAACTGTGTAAACAATACCAATAAAGGAATTAATGTATTCCATGTAAATTTATCGTATTTGTAATATGATTTTTCATTTTAAATAAATTTTGGTATTTAACGTTTTTTCATTCTTATTAATTCATTTATGTGCTTGAAGCACTGTAAAAGCATGTGATTTATTTTTAAATATTCAATGAGAATTTATGTTCGTATTTCTCTTCAAAACCACAATTCCAATAGGAATGTCACACATAAGAACGATAAACAAATTAATAGAACAAATAAGAATGAAATGAACGAATAAGAAACGAGAACTAAAAGAACTACGGAGCTAAAAGAACTACTGAGCTAAAAGAACTACTGAACTAAAAGAACTACTGAGCTAAAAGAACTACTGAACTAAAAGAACTACTGACCGAATAAGAATGAAATGAACGAATAAGAAACGAGAACTAAAAGAACTACTGAGCTAAAAGAACTACTGAGCCAATAAGAATGAAATGAAGGAATAAGAAAGGAGGACTAAAAGAACTACTGAACTAAAGGAACTACTAATCTAATAAGAATGAAATGAACGAATAAGAAACGAGAACGAAAATAACTACGGAGCTAAAAGAATTACTGAGCTAAAAGAACTACTGAACTAAAAGAACTACTGAGCTAAAAGAACTACTGAACTAAAAGAACTACTGACCGAAAAAGAATGAAATGAGCGAATAAGAAACGAGAACTAAAAGAACTACTGAGCTAAAAGAACTACTGAGCCAATAAGAATGAAATGAACGAATAAGAAACGAGAACTAAAAGAACTACTGAACTAAAGGAACTACTGATCTAATAAGAATGAAATGAACGAATAAGAAACTGAGCTAAAAGAACTACTGAACTAAAAGAACTACTGAGCTAAAAGAACTACTGAACTAAAAGAACTACTGACCGAATAAGAATGAAATGAACGAATAAGAAACGAGAACTAAAAGAACTACTCAGCTAAAAGAACTACTGAGCTAATAAGAATGAAATGAACGAATAAGAAACGCGAACTAAAAGAACTACGGAGCTAAAACAACTCATTATAATGACCGGCTCTTTTAGTTCAATTGTGTGAATAATTCAATTGAAATAGTTCGTTCGTGAACTACACAACTCTAGTACATACATATGTATATATGAGTAAGAAATGCCGCCTGCAAAGTATCATACCATACTGGGAATTTAATTTTATATATCAATGGGCCGTCATGCACAGTGCGTACGCTGCAAGTCATCAAAACTGTCGGAAAAAGCATTCACAGGAATCCGATACGCAAACAAAAAATTATAGCCTGGGAGACGTGTTATTCAAAAAGTGCAATTGCCTGCAAAAAAAGCAAAAAGAAAACGGTTATCTAATTTAAATTCATATTTTTTATCATCAATTTTAGTTATTGTTTAGTGGGGATGGCAAGTGGTGAAAAGCTTAGCAAGAAACAATTTTGGAAGGTGTTATAAAACCATTTATTCATTCTATGTTCCAGAACCAGCCGTTAACTTACCTTTAAAATATTGGACCGGATCATAAAGCTAAACACCTAAATCTATCTCCAAAATAATTTTCAAGCATTCATATCCTCTAAAAAGTGGCCACCTAGCAGTCCTGATTTAAACCCGCTTAACAAGAAATTTTGGACAGTTTTAGAGAACAAGATTTGATACAAAAGTATACCCAACTTGTGGTCTTAAGACTGCCTGGATTCGGGTTATTGCCAATTTTTTTTAATTGACGAGGTGTGTACGGCTATTGATTATTTTCCAGTCCGACTTAAAGCACAGGTGAAGGCCAAAAGGGATCTTTCGAATTGGTTCGAAAACATCTATTATAATTAACTTTATAGCAGAAAATTTATTTAACAATATTTTACAATTCGTTTAAGTACAATTTGAGTGTCTGCAGTTTTGGCGATACTGCCAAACCTCTACATTGTCTACATCACAATCAGGACATATTGCTATAGTATTCGACTAGCCAGTAATTTTTCATGTAAACACACATATATATTTACACAATCTTTAAGTTAGGCAAAGATAATTTACAAGCGATATCTCATGATCACTTAGTTCCAATTCTTTCTAATAAAATAATACTGTGCTTTCTTTTAGCCCCACTTGACGCAATTATTCCTCAACGTTACAACAATATCAACATAATATATAATATATATATATAATCTCACATGGCGGTATTCAGTTGTTAAATACATTTCTTTATGATATATGGTGATTACCATGATTACAGATTTTAGTTTTTATTTAAAATTACAATACATACATACATAATTGGTCATTACAACCCTTCAGTCAGGATTACGACCTAGTTTCTCACACCACTTATGTTGTGTGTGTTAATTTTATACATGAGTGGCGGGACCTACAGTTTAAAGTCGACTCCGAACGACAGATTTTTGAGAAACTTTTCATGGCAATTTTATTTACTCTCAAAGTTTTTGCCAGAAATATGCTGAGAGGAAGTCGCCGAAAAAATACTTTTTGTATTTTATTTTGATGTCTGGCCTGGGGCTCGAACCCTGGCTTTTCGTCTAATAGGCCAACACACTACCTACTAGACCACGGCGACTTCAATTACTATACTTTAGTCAAAATTATGGCCTGGCTTCGCATCCCACTCATAAGTTTTGTGTTCATTTTATGCATTCCTACCTATTTTAACATTTATAAGTGTATGTGAATTGCAAATAAAAAATATATGATAATAAATATTTTCAACGAAAACGGATTGGTTAAAAAATTCCTGAAATTTTTTAACTTTTGTGGGCCTGCACAGGTCTTAAAATCGAGAAAGTTGTCAGACAATTACAAGGATTTTCAACAAAAACGGATTAGTTAAAAAATTTCTGAAATTTGTTATCCGTATACGTATACTTTTGTGGCTGAGCGTATATACGTAAGTAATAAGTATGTACGAGGCAATCGTTTTGTATTGCATGTAATACATACAGTCAATCACAGTGAAGTTGGTACACTTGCCATTAAATGTACAAAATTGAAATGTACAAAGAACGAAATAAGCTGTATTAAATTTATAAGTTTAAGACTTCGCCGTGGTCTAGTAGGTAGTGTGTTGGCTTATTAGACAAAAAGCCAGGGTTCGAGTCTGGAAAACAATTTTCAACCAAAGATGAACTTATTGAGGCCATCCAACGGGCATGGAATTCAATTTCTCCCGACTATTTGAAAAATTTGTACGAGTCAATGCCAATTAGGTTATACGAGGTTATTCTGAACAAGGGGACTCAACTCACTACTAGAAACCTATATTTAAGTTTTAGTTTTTATAAAAAAATACAAAAAAATAATAAAAATATTAAAAACCTTAATAAAAATTAATTTTTCCACATTTATTAAAAAATGTGCTATTATAGTGAAACGGAATTTGATTGTTATATTTTGAGTATTTTTCTTTTTTATGTTGTGTTTTAAAAACAATTTAATAAATCGAAATATTTTCTATTTTATAATAAAAGCTATAAATAGCACTACAAATGCAATCCAAAATCAATCCGCTATCTTTATTTCTTACAAAGATATAGGGGGGAGAATTTTAATGTGTACGGTGTGCTATTCAAGTGAAACGCAGTGTACTTATAATTGTTCTGCTAATGGACGAAGCATTGGAGGTGTTTAATTTTAATTTAAGGAAAAATATTAAAAAAATAATACAGAATAAATATTTACAGAATAATCAACAGCTGATTGTCAAAGCACGCAAAAAGATAAAAGATGCCCAACTTTTCGTTTTGCGTTGCGTTAAAAGCACTTTATGTGACAAGTGGCATATATACATGTACATTTTATCTTAAATGTCAAAGCGAATTTGTAACGCAACACGAAGCAAAAGTTTTATCTGACAGGCCTTTATTCTTGTAGCGTTTGTTGGTATATTTTTGTTTACTTGTTTACCATTTTTAATGCTGGTGTTTGTTGGTATATTTTTGTTTACTTGTTTACCATTTTTTTATGCTGGTGTTTCTTGTTATATTACACAGTGTGATAATTTATAAATAAGTTCATTGTTTTTGTTTATAATTTTAATGTTAAACGATGTAAAAGCAAAAAACCAGTATCTAGATTTTTTCATTATGGTAATAATATATTTGCTTTCGTCTGTGAACAAGATAACCTTCCCTAAGGAAAAATTCTAAGCTCCCATCTCCCAAAAAAAAAATTGTTGCGGTGGCTTCCTCTCAGCAGTCCTATAGCATAAATTCTAAGAGTATATAAAATCGCCATGAAAAGTTACACAAAATTCTGTTGTTCGGAATTGACTCTAAACTGCAGGCGCCACCACTTATGAATAAACGTTATCACACACAACATAAGTGGTGTGAGAAACTCGGTCATAATCCTTACTGAAGGGTTCCAAAGACCAATTAAGTAAGTAAATAATTGAAACCCAATCGACAATATTGATTGTGACCTGAATTTTTAACCGTACTTATACAAAATATCAAAAACCTTTTTACTGTTAAACTAAAGTTACATGTTTTTGTTTATTATTTATTATTTATATTTAATTTTTTATTAATCTTTAGAGATTAAAATCGTTTTTTTTTTGTTTTTGGACATTTAAAGTCTTACTTGCAAGCGGACTAATTTCTCTGTGAACCATTTGCATATAGAGAATTAATACAATTAGGCTTGGGGAATTTCAAAATGATATGTGCACAAGTATATGTACATATGTATGTTCAAATCTTTTAAATGATAACTTAATTAATTTTCTATGTCAACAGTCAACGTGACAAGCCTACAAATGAGTGATAAAAAATACTGGAAACAGAAACAACAGAACAGCAACTTTGCAAAAGATCATAACATAATCAAATGCACAGTTTACGATTTAATTGATTTTAAGTAATTTTCAGTGGCGCCAACTGCCGAAAATTAGTCATTCCAACTTAGAAACCTTCCCCGGCTCATGCGCAACAACTTTGCTAAAGATTATAACATGATCAAATGCATAGTTTACGATTCTATAAGGTACATACAAACAAACATTCATTTTATATGGGTATGTGAGCGTGGCACCTCGCCTACTTGAAATTTTAAAATAGAAAGTAGCCTATAACTAATTCCAGACATACAGGAAGATACTGTGAAAATTTCAAGCAAATCGGTCCAGCCGTTTAGCCGTCAATAAACTTCAAACAAACCCACAAACAAATAAACACACATTCATTTTTATATACATATGCATAAGAAGATTACATGGAGCTGACGGGTGATGTATACGTAATATTTTGTTAGACAATAACACTCATACTTTCTTTTATATATTTTATTTTATTTTATTTGCCTATTTCAACATACAGGAAGATACTGTGAAAATTTCAAGAAAATTGGTTCAGCCGTTTAGCCGTCTTCAAAACAAACCCACAAACAAATAAACACACATTCATTTTTATATATAAGAAGAAGATAAATTATTAATACATTCTTAATTCTTAAGAACGATTAATTAAGCTACTATTTTAGGAAAAAAATATCATTTTAATTTTGAGACATAATTATGTTGAGTTTAACGAATTTCTAAATATTTTTCACAATGGTTTCTTCAATGTTTCTATCCATCCGCAGAGAAATATGATATCTCGCAGTCAGCAATAATTCGGTTTTATGTGCAGCAAAGCATTTAAGCAAGATAACTTTCTTATTATAATTCTCGTTGCGTTTCATCGGTGTTGCTCTAATTGGTAACTGTTGCGATGTAGTTTCGTAAAAAGGGACAAAGCTTTATATCTTTCCTAATATTATCTGCACTATTTTTGGTTTCCGACTTATATGATATGTCCAAAGAATGTTATGCACTGAAAAGTTATTCCCCAAATCATGCAATACATTCCGCCATCTAAAACTATTGAAGGCGTCAATTCCAGCGTCAAGCGTAAGTTTACAGCTAAAGTGACTAAAATTCATAAATCCCCGATTGTGAATTTGTCAGATTTGACTTAAGTGTCATAAAGGCCTACATAGGGATAGGGTCTTTCCTTAAACTTTTTTCACTCTTTTCTTAAATGCATGCGTCGGAATCATCAGCCATACTCATTACTTATCTGAAAAAACTTTAAACTAAAATAAGCAATTAAAACAACCGGCCAATTTATCTCTGCCAAAATAACTTATGCGTACATCTGTATTAAGATGTATTCTTATTCAACGATAATTGAACAAAATTGAAAAAAAATAGTTTAAATTCTATGTATATATATGTTCCTCTTACTCCTCTAGGAAGCATAGGGCCGAAACAAGTCGGTGCCAATGAACTCGATCGTCAGCGCGGCGTTTCACTTCGTTCCACTGTAGATGTAGTTTGGATAATTCGATTGTGATTTGGCGTTTCCAGGTGGGTGATGGTCGTCCGATGCGCCTGCTTCCCTGGGGGTTCCAATCAATGGCTTTCCTTGTGTTGTCATGTAATGGCTTGCGAAGAGTGTGCCCAAGCCAGCCCCACTTGCGTCTTCTTATTTCCATCTCTATTGGTTGTTGGTTTGTATCTGACCAGAGTTGGGCATTGGATATTATAGAGGGCCAGTAGACACACATGATTCTACGCAGGCATTTGTTCACAAATACTTGAATAGGATGGGAATCTCGGGGTGCCATATTCCACGTTTCGCAACAGTAAAGTAATGTGGATTTGACGCTGGAGTTGAAAATTTTAATTTTGGGGCGTCTCGATATATTAGATGATTTCCAAAAGGGGATTAAGTTGGGCAAAAGCTTTGCGTGCCTTATTAATGCGGCTGGCAATATCTGCTGTTGAACCGCCGGATTTATCGATTATACTGCCTAGATAGCAGAAGGACTCCACTTCATCAATTTCCTTGCCGTATATTAGGAATTTCCCCGTTGCGTTAGCATTCATTCTGAGTGATTTAGTTTTGTGGATACTCATCTTTAATCAATCCAATTCTTCCTGTCGGTCAAATCGCCTTTTTTGGGAAGATTTATAATTGAGCCGGCGGTGAATCCGTCTGGTATAGATTCGTTATTCCAGAATGCCCTTATGACGGGTTCCAATAAGCGAGCACTAGTAGCACGGTCGGTTGTAAGGAGTTCTGGGCAAATATTGTCCAAGCCTGGAGATTTGTTGTTTTTAATTGACCCAATTGCTCCGCTGATCTCATTCACCACTCAGTAGATATGTTCTGATTCAACATGTGCGAGGTGCAAGTGCAGATTGAATCTTGTGGAGCAGACGTTGTATTCAGCATATTGGCGTAAAATTTTTCCCACAAGTTGAGTTGCTGTGTTTTTGATGTTATAAGTTCGCCAACGTCATTTTTCAGGGGTCTGCCAGTCCAGAATGTTCTGTTAGTGAGCTTGTTCACAGCAAGATATAGGTCTCTTGTGCGATGCGTTGCTGCTGCCGCTTGTAACTCGTTTGCGATATTGCTGACCCAATTCCGCTTATCTCGCCTCGCATTACTCTTAACAGCTCGTTTAAATCGGTTGTACATTTCCTGGTGTTTGATTTTATTCGAACGAGTTTTGCTCGAGTTTAGGGCAGCTTTAACTCCCTTTCTTTCCTGAATTAAATTCCACGTAGTATCGCTAATCCATTAGTTTCGGTTGTTGTTTTTGAAACCAAGGTGTTTTTCCGCAGCTTTGAGAAATATGTCTTTGATTTCCGACCAAGTGCGTTCAGAGTTGTTGTTTGTATAAGTTTTTAATTCGTTAGTGAAAGCGTTAGAGATAGCCTCATTTTTTAGCTTCGCCACGTTAAATTTTCTTTGTGACACGAGGGAATTATTTTTGATGGCAGCGATTTTAACGCGGATATGAGCGATTAGAAGGTGGTGGTCACTTCCCATATCCGCACCACGTTTGTTTCGCACATCTAGTAGCGAGGCTCTCCACTTCTTGCTGATCATGATGTGGTCTATCTGGCTTTCGGTCACGCTATCAGGAGATATCCAGGTAACTTTGTGAATCCTCGGATGAGTAAATAGAGTGCCGCCAATAACAAGATTGTTAGTTCTGCATGCGTCTAGGAGCAGCTTGCCATTTTCCGTCATACGTCCTAATCCATGTTTTCCCATGGTGCTCTCTGCTGTTGAGTTATCAGGTCCCATTTGTGCATTGAAATCGTCCATCATTATTATAATATCACCCTTGGGTAGGGTTGCGAGTACGCTGTCGGGATGGTTATAGAACGTTTCCTTCACTGACTTTTCGGATGTGTCTGTAGGGGCGTAACATTGTACAAATGTGATATTTCGGGCATGGCCGCGTAACCTGGCGGTGATAATTCTATCTGAGTGCGGCTTCCAGTCCATAAGCCCACATTTGGCCTGCTTAGAAAGAACTATTCCAACTCCACTGGATCGGGGAAACTCCTTTGATGGTTTACCAGAGAAGAGAATGGTGAGTCCATTTGCTGTTGTGAATTCTCCAGACTCACTCCGTCTGATTTCACAGATCCCAAGTAAGGTGAGCTGTGCAAGCCGTGATGGCTCCAAGAGGGTACGTATATTCCATGTTCCAATTCTAGTCCTTTTTTTCATGCCAAATTCCGTCAACTTTATATCGGGTTCATTATTTTTCCTTCTTGTATTGGTTTCGTAATAAGAGTTATTTAAGACGTACAGCTTATTAGGCTATAGTGTCCGATCCTGGTGTTGGGGCTGCCAACATCGCCTCCAGGCATGCAAACTGCCGGGATTTAACCGTGCAAGTATTTAGGTTATACCGCCCAAGGTCGGTCGTCAGAGCCTCGTCAGCGTGACAGGGGACACCAAGCCCTTGAGGTTGACATTTGGAAAGGAGTGGCTGTAAAAAAGAACGTGTCTTTTGAACGCTTCACTTTCCCATAGGCCCCCAAATTCTATGACTCTATTATAATTTGGAAATGAATGATAATCAACAATAGATGTGTTTTTAGATGAATATGTCACTGATAATGAAACATTAGCCATAGCGTATTTTTTAGGAGAATGTATTTAATTAACAGCATTAAATTCACGAAAAAAAATATTTCTTATTGTTTCATTTCACTGCATACCATGAGCATAGAATTTTTTTAAGTAAGACAATGAAATAGAAATATAAAATATTAAAGTTTTCTTTTACACAACATTTTTTCGCATTTAAATGTTTAATTTTCTTTTGTTTTTCCTCTTTTTTATTTAAAACTAACTGTACCCTGCACGTGTTGCTGCGCAAGCAACTAAAATAAATTTGAATGGAAGACATTACACAAATGTTCAATTAATTTTGAATCATTTTATTAATTTTGTTTCCCATTGTCCTGCTGATTCAGATGAACAGGCCTGAGTAGTACGTATTCGATCGAAATTAATCGCACCAACATTCGTCGACTCATGCGCAACAACTTTGTTAAAGAATGCTCAGTTTACGATTTAATTCATTTTGAGTAATTTTCAGTGGCGCCACCTGCCGAAAATTAGTCATTCCAACTTAGAAACCTTCCCCGGCTCATGCGCAACAACTTTGCTAAAGATTATAACATGATCAAATGCATAGTTTACGATTCTATAAGGTACATACAAACAAACATTCATTTTTATATATATGGACTATGGGAGGTGACACGCCCAATATAGCCAATCCGCCCATTTTGTTCATATATACGTCAAAGTCGTCCATACAAAATTTGAGGACTCTAGCTGTTGCAGTTTATGAGATATGCGACATTAAATACTTATTGGGTATGTGGGCGTGGCACCTCGTCTACTCAAAATTTTAAAATAAAAAGTAGCGTATAACTGCTTCGAGACATACAGGAAGGTACTGTTAAAATTTCAAGAAAATCGGTCCAGCCGTTTAGCCATCTATAGACTTGAAATAAACAAATCCACAAACCAACCCACAAACAAATAAACTCACATTCATTTTTATATATAAGATATAGACGTATTTCAATTACATAGTAGAAGAAAAGAAGGTAGATTTATTCTCTCTTTATTTTTTAAAATTCGCTATCTCACAGGCTTAAGGATTTTAATGTTTTCGTTAAAATAATGCTACCATATTAATTTTAAATTTCCCACATTTTCTTTGAAGTCAAATGAAAATAATAAATGCAATTCAATTGAAAAATATTTTAAAAAAATTGTATATTAAAATAATTGTGTTTAAATTGGAATCAAAGGTAAGACAAAGGTACTTACGAAGCTAATTACAAAATATTATTTCAAGATTTAAAAAGCATGAGTTGTGTTTTCCATCAACGCGAAAATACGACGCTCCGTAGATGGCCTACAAAACTGTGCGTTGAGCCAGGCATACAAAAGCAAACCTTGTCTCATTTGGCTTCATTTTAATTAGATGTAGAACAAAAGTTAAACTTGTTGGACTCAACTAATACAAATTTAGATATAAAAATTGTTAAAAAGTTTTATCTTGGACGAACATTTTTTCGAAATCGCTTTCTAAATCGTCGTATAAAAGAAACTAAATATTTGTATACTAATAAAAAAATGAAAAAAAATATTACTTAATTAACCTTAAAAACTAGTCAATGTGTGTTTAATTATGACCGGCTATTAGTTATTCAATCGACCACTTTTAACACAACATAATACAGTAAATATCATACTTAAAGATACTAAATTATAAATTACACATTTGTCATAAATAATTTATTCAGAATATACAACAAAATTATAAATATGGCAACGCTACATATATAGTTTATGAGAAAATGAAACTCCAAAAAAAACTCAATGATTGAAACTACCTTCTCTATTTCTTATACCATGTTTCAATTACTGTCGTGTATACGTAATATTTTGTTAGACTATAACACTCATACTTTTTTATTTATTTTATTTTATTTCATTTTATTTTATTTTATTTGCCTATTTCAACAAAAAAGTAGCCTATTACACCTTCCAGACATACAGGAAGATACTGTGAAAATTTCAAGCAAATCGGTTCAGCCGTTTAGCCGTCTACTGACTTCAAACAAACCCACAAACAAATAAACACACATTCATTTTTATATAACGGGTTATTCATTTCGTGGTTTCAAAAGTAAATGTAAGTAAAACACATATAAAATATTTTTTTCATGATATTTCTTTTTTATTGTAAAGTTTGAACTTTGATATTATGTGTGAAACACTACATCATTTAAATGATGTAAAGTGTTGCAAGCATTGATTCTTTTGACGTAATTTTCGACCAACATTTGACACATATTGGGCGGTATCTCAGCCATAACTTGACGAATGTTGGTTTTTAAGTGCTCAAGAGTTGAAGGTTTATCTGCATAAACACGGTCTTTCGCGTGGCCCCACAAAAAAGATCACACGATCTTGGTGGCCAGTTGATATCACCACGACGAGAAATTAAGCGAATATAATAAATAATATAATAAAGCCTTATTTGCTCGAGTTGTGTGGCATGTGGCACCGTTTTGTTGAAACCACATATTCTCCAAGTCGTATTCTTCAATAGCAGGGAAAAAAAACTCGGTTATCATATGACCATATCGCTCCGAATTGACGGTGGCAGTCGTTCCATCGTCGTTTTCGAAGAAGTAAGGTCCAATCACACATTCGGACCAAAGAGCGCACCAAACAGTGACATTTATTCTGGATGTAATGGCCTCTCTTCAATTACTTGAGGACTCTCAGAACCCCAAATACGACAATTTTGTTTATTAACATACCCACCGAGTGTGAAATGTGCTTCATTGCTGAAGAAAATTTTGTTCGAAAAGTTGCCGTCCTCCGCCTGTTGTTCAAGCACCCATTCCACGTATCTACGACGTTGTGAATGGTCAGTTGGCTTCAGTTGTTGCATGAGCTGGACTTTATATGGATGTAGGTGTAGATCTAAATGCAAAATACGCCTTAATGTGCCGTAAGACAGTCCTAATTCCTGAGAAAGACGAGGAATCGACACATTCGGGTCTTCGGCAACACTTTCACTTACAATATTAATATTTGCAGCGGTACGAGCGAAAAGATGATGCACAGGCCTTTCAATATTTGTAACCAATCCAGTCTGTTTAAATTTCTTCACAATTTGCCAATTGCTTGCGTAGTTGGACGATTATGTAAACCATAATCTTCTCTTAAAGCACGATACGTGGCTGTGGCAGAATCACCATTTTTGTAGTAGGTTTTGATAATTTGTATGCGTTGTGTGATAGTTAAACGATCCATTTTCGTGAATGTCAGACTTTCAACTGAAAAGAAAAAAATGGTTTCACGACTTAGTTTGGCAGATGTCGAATGCCAGTCCCATACTATTGAAACCACGAAATTTATAATGAAACCACTTCATTATAAAATAAACAAATTTTTAAGGTCTTTCACAAACCATAAGAATAATGAACGGGCTCAGTTAGCGTAACGTACTGTGCAACTAATTTAAGGTCACAATATTGCAGTTGTTTTCATAAATTTTTTGAGAAAACCAATATTTTCTTCAATTAAAATTGTACCGTTTGCATTGTTTACATTTGAATGTATTGCGATTGCGTTCTATTTATTCCTTTAGAAACTTTTAAGATTTTTTCACAAATATAGTAATTAACTGCAATACTTCCCAAATAGTTGGGAATAGAAGGTCCGAATTCAGTTCTTAAAATATCCCTTTAACATTCGCATGACTTTAAATTGCGGTATCGATTCATAATACGTATGCATCTACAATGCAGGCCATCAGCATTGCAAGTAAAATGCGTTATTTTAGAGCAAAATACCTTTACGGCTGTGACAGCTTTAACAATATATGTACGTCACAGAGTCTGTCGTAAAAAGCAGAACTATGTGTTTATTAGAATTTACCTCAAATATTTTTACTGAACCGTCAAACAGTTGAGCAATCGTGGAGTGGTTAGTTTTATCCAAAATAATTGTGTATATTTAAAACTTTTGACCTAAATTAACATTTGCGACATATTTCACCCAGTGGTATCAGTTGTTTCATCTACCAAAGTTCATAGGTATTTGCTTTTTATGCATTTGTATATACTATCCAAGCATTTTTCATAAATGTTGATACGTTTTTACCTTTTCAAAACGTTTAAAATATGAGCTCGTAGATAGCAAATAAAATAAAAATAAATTTGTGTTTAGTTTTAATTAAAATTCTTTATTATTCGCACAATTCTATGTACCACTCAGCGTTGCCAGTAATTGAAAAAAAATGTATTTCTGGGGAAAAATAACTTTTTTTACAAAAAAAAATTGTTTTCTACAAATCTCTAATATTTTCAAAGGAAATACGGAGTCCGGTACCCTCTCATGGTATTTCCTTGCTTCTTTTGCCCGTAACTAATAAAATATACAATATTTTATTTAAAAATGTAAATATTTCGTGTTTTTATTATTGAATTTATTGAAATAAATTTTAAATTGAATTTTGCCGAAAAACTTTTGCCTTGTGTGTTGTTCCTCTGTTTATATCCTTTGCATAAACAATAAAAATTACTAGACAATTATTCGACAGATCTTTGTAACGGAGATGTTCAAACCACGATTACTCTCTTCAAACACACCGCGTCTTCACAGAAGGCTGACTGAACTTCACTAACTCAGTCGCCTGCTTTGTCTTGCCTTTAATATGGCAGAGTAAACTGTCTGATGAATGTTCTTGAATGCGAAGGTTCATGACTTCGCCTTCTCGAAATCTCTATAAATGTAAACATCGTTGTTTACTTTTTTATTGTAGTAATGGTTGTATATTATTGTTTACTTGTTTACCATTTTTTATGCTGGTGTTTGTTGTTTTATTAAGCAGTGCGATAATTTGTAAACAGGTTTGTTTACTGCATTGTTTTGTTTTTGTAACTTTTGTTAATAATTTTAATGGTAAGCTATGCAAAAGCACCAGTATCTAGATTTTTCATTTTCGTAACAATATTTTTGGTCATATTTTGATTGATATTGGGAACCGACAATATAATTGAGTATTACAGTAACTGGATTCGACATGTTATTCAATTGATTGCAACGTTTATTGGCCACATTTTACTTAAAACTAAGTGTACAAAACGAAGATATATAATTTTACACTTTTCTTTTAAAAGCTTAATTTAGAAAATAAAAAAAATTTTAATATGCTCTATAAGAAACATAAAATGCCGAATATGTGGTCTTAAACCGAAATATACAAAAAAGTGCGTTTAATATGTACCAAAATAAGTATATATTGTCGTCTGGTGGTTTGAATTTGTTCATATTTTATTTGCTAAGACAGAGCCACAGACCAAATTGAATTATACGAATAAGTTTAAGAGGAGTTTAAAATGGTTAGGGGTTCAGTCCGCTCTTTTATTTAGAAGATTCTGAACACGTTTACACATTTATAAGATTCAGAAATTTTTAATTAGAATCTTTCTTAACTGCTGTAATTCACCGAAGATGTCTGAAATAGTGATGGGCTGTCGTAGTAGTCTAGAATTAGTGTGTTGGCTTATTAGACGTTAGGTCACGGTTCAAACGAGAAAAAACATTTCTTCGGCGGCTACGTTTCAGTAGATTTCTGGCAAAAACTAAGAAAAAAAATCTGTCGATCGGGTCAACTTTAAACTGTAGATCCTACCACTCATGTATAAAATTAACATACACAACATAAGTGTTGCGAGAAGCTAGGTCGTAATCCCGACTAAAAGGTTGTAGTGACCAATTATGTGTGTTATGTACATGTACCAAATCGTTGTCAAAATTCATATGAAACGGATAAATAACATAATGTTCATGAGAAAAAACACACAATTGTAAATTTTTGTATTCCCTGCTCGTAACATATTAATCTGTTTATATTCGCCTAAAAAAGAGAGTTAAATTTCAACAACTACAAGTGGGTATAAACAATTTATTTTTCCAAGATGCTATAAGATATGACAGCTCATTTTCAATTCATTATAAAAAATTTTAATTTAAAATTTAGACGTGGGGCCTCGGTTCAAACTCCAGATCAGCCATTTCCTACTAAACGAAATATAACAAAATATTTCGTTGGCGACATCCTCTCAGCAGATTTCTGGCAAAAACTCCGAGAGTGAATAACATTGCCATGAAAAGTTTCTCAAAAATTTGTCGTTCGGAGTATAAAATTAACACATACAACATGAGTGGTGTGAGAAGCTAGGTCGTAATCCTGACTGAAGGGTTGTAGTGGCCAATTGTGTATGTGTGTATGAAAAAAAATTTTAAATGTATTAAATAAATAAAAGCAAAAAAAATAATATTATTATGATTGCGTTGTATGAATACGTTCTAATGGATTAATTAAACCGAAAGTGTAAATAAAAGTTATTGTTATTGCCAACAAAATATATTTAATGATAAATTCTATTAGATTTTTAATTAGCAGTTATAAATAAATGTTACAACATACATTTTATAATAATTCGAATCAAAATTAATTCAATTAAATCAAGTTAAAGTATCAAGTTCTGTTCGTTTTCTTCATATTCTGCTCGTATGTTAATCTGTTTAAAATATAAATAAGTCACAATTTATTGCTTTAATAATATTTCTTTCAATCATTAAATTTTTTCTTTTCAATTTTTTTTTAATTTAATTTAATTTTATTCAATTCTCTGTTCAGCAAGAAATGTTATGTCCAGTGCTGACTCTTGCATGCAAACTAACATTGCAAATTTCAAAACCATTATGAAATTTTATTCTTGTTCTCTTTATCCTTCCGCCATCCAGTAATGAGATAATTGTGAAAAAGATTCACAAAAGCAAAGCAACAATGAATATCTCGGACAGATGGTTAGACTGCCAGATACTTGGATTGGCATGCAAATGACCAACGAATTCATAAAGAGATCTTCTTGCTATACCAAAAAGGAAAAAGTCGGTATTTCCTGAAATCTAAATACTGTTGTTACTACAGATACTGTAACTTGCTTTACTAATTGCTGCTGAATTCTCGTTTTTCCTTCGTCTTCAACCTCTTCTTGTATCATGGACGTTAAATTCTGTTTTTTTCTGCTGAAGCTTCTAACGAATAACTAACGTATAAAAATGGTAAACTTTGTATATCAAGACATTTTAATAAACTTTTAAATCCATTTAATTGTGGCCTTTGGGTATTTCCTATATTTGTATCACATTTTACATACAAATAAACCGTCATCATAAATTGAGTAGTTTTATTAAATACATATTAAGATATTTACACGCTTGCAAACTTAATTTGGAAATAAGCATGTACAACTAATTATTTTTTACTTAATTCGTCATTAGCCAGAATTAAAATCTACCTCCACACACAACCCATGTTGTGTGTATTAATTTTATACATGAGTAGCGGGACCTACAGTTTAAAGTCGACTCCGAAAGACAGATTTTTGAGAAACTTTTTCATGGCAATCTTTATTTACTCTCAGAGTTTTTGCCAGAAATCTGCTGAGAGGAAGTCGCCGAAGAAATATTTTTCATATTTTCGTTTTGATGCCTGTCCTGGCGTTTGAACCGGGGCCTCACGTCTAATAATCCGACACACTCCCCACTAGACTACGGAGACTTCAATTCTAAATTCTACATTGTATGCTATCTAAACTCTGATCCTACCTACTGTACTATATATAAATATACATACAACAGCGTTATAAATAAAAAAATTAAAGTGTACTCTTTAAGTCTTCAGTGCCCAGTTCAAGTCCACAGTTTACAAATTTCTTCCTATTGTAATTGTCTAACAGTAGTTTTAATTGCCTTAAATCCATGTGGTTTGCGGAGTATTTTGCTCTGTTTATCTTTCCTTTCGTTGAGTATACCTTTTTAAATATTCGTTCTCACTCCACAGTAAAGTTCTGGCCTCACCAGTAGGTTGGACACTACCCTCCTCACATGGGCCTGATCATTGCCCATAATTCCTATGTAAGTCGGGACACACCAGAGGATAATCCTGTTTACCCTACCTAATCGATTCAGCTTCAACAAACAGTCCCATACGATTTTCATAAGTTGCCTTACTTCAGCATGTTGGAGAAAGCTTTTTTTCATGGGAAGTATACTAACGCCTTGTCTTATCTGCTGCCTACGATGATCATGTATTGTTCATAAATTCTTTGAGAATAAAAAGTTAATATCTTGATATGTGCCTTGTGTCACTATTACCTTTCCGCAGTTGGAGCTTAGTTGCATCTTTAAAATTAATTCAGGTTAAATTGAATTGGTGTCATTGTAATCAATGTCGAGGTACGTTTTGCTTGTTGAACATTAACTTGTACAGGATTGACATTTTTTTATTGTGGGTGAGGGATTCCTTCTCAATTGGAAAATAGAGTCCGCATTCTCCTCTTCAACACTGATCAATTTTTCAGCATCTATGGGAACCAGTGCATTTGCGAACTTGTACGGGAGTCTCCCCAAAGCAACGGCTGATGATATTTCACGATTTCTACTATCATTAGCATGCTGAACACGCTGTAAGATCTCCTCCCTTCTGCTTAAGTATTGTTTTCGTAATCATTTGTATTCAATGGGTTGTTTGTGCGTACTTGCATTCAACAAGAATGTGACCCGTACGGAAGTGGATCCCATTAAATTTTAACGCGTAGGATCATCCCTTCGCCATCTCACAGACGATGGCCACTTCTAATTCAGTTTGCTCTCAGGGTGTCAAACTATTCCTTGCTTATTACTGAATTTTTTGTAGTTCTACAGTCAGTGAACCGACTACTGCTCTAGACTGACTAGAAGACGGTATCTTCGCTATGCAACTCGTCGGATTAATTATTACGTTAATTATAGAAGCACATTCGGCGGTAACTATCTTCATGCTTACCTTCTGGTGTATTGAAGTAAAGCTAGATGTGGATGGTCCATCAACTGTTGATAACATTTCCAGTGGAGCCGATGCTCTAAATGTCTTTTTGGATAACTTTCCCATTGGTGCTATTGCGCTTATCTTCATTTTGTTTTTAACACTGCTGAGTTAGTTCGAATTTCAGATGCTGTATCTCTCGGAAATTGCCGTAGTCTAGTAGGTAGTGTATTGGATTATTAGACGTAAGGCCACGTTTCAAACTCCAGGTCAGATATCGTCAACAAAACGAAATATGAAAAAGAATTTTTCCTCTCAGCAGATTTTACTCAAAAAATTTGAGGGTAAATAAGGATGCCATGAAAAGTTCCTCAAAAATCTATCGTTCTATAAAATTAAGAATCTAAGTCGTAATTCTGACTGAAGCACTGTAATGACCAATTATGGTTGTACGTATCTTTCAGACTTTCGTCATGCTCTATTCGACCTACGAGTTTCGTTGCGCCTGTAAATTTAATTGATTTATTTTCATTTTTACTTACAGATTTTTTCTATTAATTTTTAATTAAATTCACTAGTCGTACGCCTCACTTTAGGAAAAAGACTTGTTAAATGAACGAAGTGAGCGGTATGTCGCCGATACAGAACAACCATTCGAACAGAAACAATTTTATTATTTGTACGTGTTGTCGAATGCTATATCCTTCCATGGTGACTTACCAAAACTGATTGAATAAATTACAACTAATTTACATCTAGCTTTAACAAGATGGCTGTTATCAATTGTGCAAGTTAAAAGACAGGATATTAATCTATTGGTGGATCCTTGTCGTTAAAATAAATTAATCTCTATATTGTGTTAAAATAATGTAAAAAATTAACGAGTTTTACAATTTTATTTCATATAAAGAGTAAAATTTGCTTATATCTGAACTTTGAACACGATACCCACAGAATACGTTGAAATTAGAAGAACTCAACTCTTAGCACTGTTGTCACAATATCCCGACTAGCAAATTTTAGAACGTCAACTATTTAAAATAATTATAAAAAGTAGCAGGTGGAAAAACAGTGATACGTATCTGTGATACGGTTCCAGGCTCTGATATATTTCAGTAAAATTCATTTTGAAGAAGGTATGTGTTATACTTACAAAATGTTATGTACGAACCGGTGAATAAAATTCTTAAGTCTTCATACATAAATAATGCTATATATATATTATATTTAATAAAAATGCTGAAATACTGGAAAACGAAAAAATCCAAATAAAATCTGAGGTTTATTTGGCCATTATTTCATACTTGAACTTCATTATAAGTTAATAATCATTTGAATTTGTGTTGGCAAGTATGAAAAGTTTTAATGTCAATGAAGACCGTCATAGGCATATTTATACTATCAACGTTCACATTATCAACAACTTTCACTAATGGTTGCCCGTTATGGATATTCCTACTACAAAGATTCGTTCTCCCTTAAACAAAAAAAAAAAAAAAAAAATTAAGGTAAGCTGAAGCAAACCACACA
This sequence comes from Sarcophaga carnaria, assembly GCA_958299815.1. Classification (NCBI taxonomy): domain Eukaryota; kingdom Metazoa; phylum Arthropoda; class Insecta; order Diptera; family Sarcophagidae; genus Sarcophaga; species Sarcophaga carnaria. Next base: position 68,431,177 of record OY283153.1, on the reverse strand, counting down.
AAGTTTATTTATTAAAATTTAACTTGTTTACCTCTACATCAGACCTATATGGAAAAAGAATGAGAATTAAAGAGACTCATAAAAAGTGTAAAAACTGTTTCTAAAAACGATAACGTTTTTATTGGAAAAAAAAATAAACTGGAAAGCCTGTCATCGGACATAATGTTGTGCTTAAGTAGCCTGTACGGTTTTCGGCTGGAGTTATAACATATAGCAATACATTAGCACACTCACTTTCTAACACAGAGACATAAAGTGAAAAATAATTTGTGGCCACCATAATCATGACCATTATCATAATCGTCGACATTCTATCATAACACAGCATTCAACCTCATTATATTCACAACATCTATGATTTCAGCACCCTGAAGTGTTTGTGTTCCTGGGCTTCGACGAGTACAAGATAATGTCACATTGCTTTTTGTCATTTTGTGTGAATTACAAATCCGTTTAGACGCTAAATCCAAGTTTTGACATTACATTACAACCTAACGTAACGTGTTGCAACTACAATAACGAAAAACATTATGCAAAAATACTTTGTATGATAAAGAAGATATGCAAAATATGAAAAAAAATATTTAGAAATAACAGCAACATCAGCAGAGTAAAAAGCAAAAACTTGAAAAATATGGCTCTGGGGACATGATTGAGATATGACTACGTTTAAAGAATAACGAATAAGCATTAAATGAATAACGAGTGAACTAACATGAAAAGAATTTTAATGTTTATTTACATCTTTTTTCTTTTGCTTATACTCTTCAATTTCTCTGAATAGCAATTGGAAAAAATCATTTTTGAAATAAATTTAAGCCTCAAATATTTTTTAATAATTTTATTATTTTTAAACTTAACTTTTGACTTAAATTTACATTTTTTTGGTAAATAATGGTACACTTTTATTATAAAATTTTTTATATTCCGCTTTTAACTGAAGGCGAAAAACAACAAGCTGTTGTCGCTTGGCCCGTGTCGACATTCAACCAACTGCGTCATTTGGCGGTTGTAGGCGTTAATCATATTATATGGGGTTAGATGATGGCTGAAGAAGTTTAAATAGTCTAAATAACAGTCGGTACAGAGTGCTCAATCTTATGCAAACATTTTAATCACTTACCTACTTCCAACTTGCATTAAAATCTGGTTATTAAACGGTGGTTATCGTTTTCCAACATGATAATGACGATGAAGTTGACTCCAAACGACATATTTTAGAAACATTTCAAGATAATTTCATTGACTCCTAGCCTTTTTGCCAAAAGGCTGCTGAGAGACCAAATACTGCAATAAATTTCTTCTTTTTTGACTTTAAAAAATATATACTTTTCAGAAAAATATCAACTCTTTATAGAGTTAGTACAGCACGTGAACAGGATTTCTCCTCAGTTCCTAACTATTATACTGAGAATGAATCTTATTTTTTAACGTTTTTTTCAATATGTCGCTAACATCTCTTCAAATATTTTTGGTTGAATAAAAGTTTTTCTACCGTAAAGACATAAAATGTCTGACAGTTTTTGTCATGTCACGTTTTCGTAGCTTTAGCGCAAATTTAACTTATTTATTCTCTGCTGTAAAGTTTGACACAACCATGTCACATTGCACAAGAATTTGAAAAAGTTTTTACATTTTTACTGATGCTGTTGCAGTTGTCTAAGGAAGGGCACCAGTAAGTTACTCTTGTTTTTATATTTTCTCTTAATACTTTTTGATTATTTTCTTTACTTTTTTTCTTAGAAAAGGTTAGTTATTATATTGTATAAAAAATTACAAATGGTAGATAAAAGGTGCTAACATCTTCTAAAAAATTATTAAAAAACAACACAGTGATAAAAAACAAAACCTAAAACCCAAATAAAAAATAAGTGACGATTGTTTGAATTGATCGTTTAACTTAAACATGAACAGAAAAGAAGAAACTCTTCGAATCACTTTATACATCCATACATAATTGGTCAATAACAACCCTTCAGTCAGGGTTACGACCTAACTTCTCACACCACTTATGTTGTGTTTGTTAATTTCATATATGAGTGGCCTGATTTACAGTTGATAGTCCATTCCGAAGGACAGGTTTTTTGAGAAACTCTTCATGGCAATTTTTACAACTCTAAGAGTTTTTGTCAGAAATATGCTAAGAAAAAGTCGCCGAAAAAATATTTTTTCAGATTTCGTGTTTCTTGAGATGTCTGGCCTGGGATGATTTTATACCTTTAAAAAAAACTGAATTCTAAATTAAGTTAATTAAATTCGATTTAAGAAACATTATAGTGAAGACTAAAGATTTAGAGACTATGGTTAGGCTGAATGGAAACATCTTACACTCCCAACTTAACTGTTTCTTGAACGGAGCCGGTAAACTATATGATTATTATTATTCGAAGTAGAAATGATTAGAAAAGCATCTTATATATCCAAGTTTTAAGCTATCGGTTATATGTAAGACAAATGTATTCATTTTAAATTTAAAAAAATCTTGGTTAACAAATTGAAAAATAGAATAGAAGTAGAAAAATACGACAGAATATATATGACATACTGTGTACAAAACAAATTTTTGTTCGAATGAGAATAGATAGATAGAAACAACAAAAAATGGAATTTCCATTTTAAGTAGAAAATTTATTGAATGACTGCGCAGTGGTCAATTCCGGTCAAGAATCCATAAATTCTTTAACGCTTGAATATTGTTACGAAGAGAAAAAAATCTAGATACTGGTGTTTTGCTTTTACATCGTCTAACATTAAAATTATTAAAAAAGCTACATTTTCTGGGAAAATCCCGCCACTCAACAAGCACTACGCAGATTTAAAAATTGTCATGATCTCTGCTTGAAAAATACTGCAGGATCCAGGCAGCCTATGCGAAAGTTGGATATCAGGACCTTTAATAAAGATACCGCAGCCCAGCTTTTCACTCATCTTCGTACCATCAGTGTAAACCTTAAGGGTTCCATTGGGGCTTTCAATTCATCAGACCAACTGCCTGGTTGGAATTCCATAATCGAATGCTCCATTCAGAAAATTGTAAGGAATTGAAGCTGTGGTGTTTATGTTTTCCCAGAATAACAGCATGTCCGCAGTCAGATTGGGCCAGAATTTGACTGCATTGAGTCTTACTCCCACCAACTAAGCTGTCTGTCTCAATAGGATGTTGGAGGGGAGCCAGTATTAATAACAAAACCGAAATTAAATTTTTGCAAATTGGATTAATTTAGTGAGCAATTGGAATTTATTTTGAGCAGTGTCTTTAATAAAACATCAAAATGAAAACAGTTAATTACGCCTTTTTACCTCGGATATTCACTGTAGTAAAATATATATTATTATTATTATTATATTATATATTATATATATAAAATATTCATGTGTAAAACATTTTTACCCTTAAGCCAAATTGGTAAATAACGATAGTGTTATAGTGAATTAAAGCGGTAATAATATTTCAATTTTTTTTCATTATTTTAAACTACTTGTAGTAGCAAACAGAGTTTGTAAAACGCGTTAGCCACTAAAAAAAGTATAATAAATTTTTTTTTAAACAGGTTCATTTATAAATCATTAACACAATTAAATACATACATATTTTGTGTATAACATTCCAAATAACTGTGTATGAAAATGTTTTATAAATGTTATATATATACGAGTATGTAGTAAATTCAATTTAAAACTGAAGCAGCTAATGCGACAGGTAAATTTAAGTATCCAAATCACATACGTATAAAACACATGAAACACATGCAATAATAACGAGAATCATATATTTTAGGTGTTTTATAATATCAGACCGTAAGGCATTTATATTTTCACACAAACTCAAAAAAAAAAAACAAAAAAAATGCTATTAAAATATTTTTATTTAAATGCATATATGGTAATATATTCAAATATGCCATCATAATTAAATTGTAACTCTATCTTGGTATAAAAAATACTACTAGTAAATATGTATCCGCATATGTAGTCATACACACATAGTATTTATAAAACAAATGGTATAGTTATATATCTGTATGTATGTATATAATATCACATAGATAGCTATAGATAAGACCTGGACTAAAATTATTCCACAGCCAAGGAACGAAATTAAAAAATGTACCAATATTTTAACATTTTTTAACGGCGGAAAATTTTCTCTATATAACAATCCTTACTTAACCCTTACATACTCACCACAGATCAACTATAAGTATTCAAAAAGATGAGTAGAATCGAATCATACTCATAATTTCTGAGACGTATACGCATTCATACTTATTTTAATATCATGGAACCTTTACTCATATTCAAAGTTTGAAGTACTCATCATATTCATATTTAACAACACGTATGATGTTGTTGATTTCGATTCTCCATAACTCAACATTTACAAGAATCACAAAATGATTCGCGTACAACACTAAAATACTCACTAAATGGTTGTGTGTTTGCTCTACTTGCTGCTCTGTATTTTTGCTTATTCGTCTTTTTCTTTTTTGTAAATGCAACAACAACTAAGACTGTAAATTTTGATAAATGATTCGAGTCACTCGAATTACTTATAAGTTTTTTCTAAAGTTATGAATCTGAATGAGTAAGCTGATTAATCAAACATATTTCGAATGGTATGAGTTTGATGTCAACGTTGTACTCATACTCATTGCAACCTGTACTTATAAATCAACGTTGTAGTGAGTACGAATGAATCAGAGTAGTTAGATTTCAATATTGTTGACTTACGTACAAAATTTCATGAGTGCTTATGAGTAGCGAAAAAGCGATTCATTGCTGATCTCTCATCTCATCTAGGTATCCAGAAATTAAGTATGGACAATAGTAACCTTAAATAGTTAGTTAATAGTGCTTAAAAAATTAACCCTCCGTCACAGTCATGGGTTTGGCCAGATCTTTTCCAATAAATTTTGCATTTTAAACGTGTTTGGTATATATTGACAGAGTATCTTAAAAACCGATAATTTTATCTGCAACATTTATATTAAAAGAAAATGCTATTCAAGGTATTATCCATAGAAAGCTTAGACTTTTTCGCATATTTTTGATAATTTATGGATTCCGATTATACAACATTTCATACACATATATATTTGGTCATAGTAACCCATCAGTCAGGGCTAAGACCCTGCTTCTCACACCACCTATATTGTAAGTGTTAATTTTACCGATGAGTTCAAAGTCGACTCCTAACGACACATTTTTGGAGATCTTTTTATGCTATTATTTATGGGTAACTGAATCACAATAACATATTAAAAAATATGGTGCAACATAATCATTTTTCTATGTTTATGTTTCATTTGTGTCGTTGTGAAAGTATTTTGGTTGTTACTGAAGCTTTTTATTTTTTAACTCTTAAAAATGTGTTAAAATAACACTATGCTACAAAATAAAAAAATAAAATGCAGCCAGCTAATGATATAGTGTAGGTTGAGAGTTTTGTCGAGTAGAACTCAAAAATATTTTTTTATATTTCTTGAACAAACTTGTTTTATTTGACAAAACCTGTTTTTTGGACTTTACGCACAAATATATTGATTACACAAACATCTCTAACCAATATCACATATTTAAATTTTCTTAGAAAGGGTAGAGCCTGTAGAATGGTATACGTATATATATATATTATTCAACTTATATTCTATGAGGTTTGATGAGATAATAAGTGCTAACATTCTTAAATAGCATTATTTTGTGAAGGGATTGGCACCTCGTTTAATAAAATCGAGCAAAAATTACAGTAGTTATTGTTTAAGGAGTAAAATCGTGTTATATTTTTCATATATGTACATATATTTTTTCTTTCAGTTCAAAAATTTTCGGAATTTTTGATGGATTTTGATTTTTTATTGAGAAAAAAATTTGACTTTTGGTCGACCACCAGAAGTTGACCAATGTTTGCGCAAAGCGAAATAATAATATTTGTTAAAAACACAATTATTAGCCGACTGCTGGTGAAAATTGACACATTTAAGATGCATCAAAAATTTTGAATATTCATGAAAAATTTTTGAACTGAAAGTTCATTTGATAAGGTTACAAATATATAAAATAAAACATAACTGTTATATTATTTAAATAATAACTAAAATAAATTGTGTCCAATTTTATCAAACAAAGTGTCAACATTTTCACAAGATAATGCGCTTTCAAAATTTCGCCACTTATTTCATATTTTTCATTAAATTTTGCAATTAGGAATGGCTAATCTTGGAAAAATATGAAACAATCCGCGTTTGCCAAGTTTACCCGATCAAAACTCATAACATGTAAATTTGACCGATATCATTGTCAAAGCTCATTTCTAAATTTTTCAAAAAACTTTGGATTTTGAAAATAGGTTAAAAAATATTTGGCTAATCAATAAATTTGTGTGAAAAGATTCAAAATACCGTTTTTGTCAAATAAAACAGAACTCACAACCTACACTATGTCATTAGTCGCACCGTGTAATTTTTCTCGGTGATAAAAAGTGAAAAAATACAAAAAACTGAACTTGAAATAAAAACAGTTACAAACCAAACAACATGTTAAAAACATTGTTCAACTATTAGGAAATGAAAAGCGGAAAAGAGAGAAATAAGTTTTCATGTTTTATAATGTTGTTTACTTTTGATGAAGCGCAAAGCTATTTATTGTATTTATAATAGCATATAAAAAACAAAAGAAATAAACAAACATCCATTTTCCCATAAACAAATTATTAATACATATGCGTTAGAAGACAAAAAAACAGTACGTAGTACGATTGTTAAAATAAATAAGTGATGTGAGAAGAAAAATAATTTCACGTAGTTAACTTGCTAAGTTTAAAAATAAGAAAACGTATGTCGTAAGTTATAGTTTAAAAAATCTTACCCTTATTGCTTTGGAATTCGACGACCAATCTTCAGTATATGTAAACCGTGTGGAAGCTAATAGAGTTCAGACAATGTACAGAAATAATTTAAAAATAATAAAAAAAAAACAAAAAGATTTATCTTACCTCAGATCGTATGTCTAATAGTCTACAGATCGCAGAGATAACTTGCTGAGGGAATAAACAATATTTGATGAGTGAGCTTTTAGAAGATTATGTTTAAATAACACATAACAGCATTGAAGGCTGCTAGTTTCATTTTAAAAAAATATATGAATTATTCATCTCTTTCTTGACATCAAGTTCTTTTTAAGAAACTTAAAAATTGATCAACAAATTTTCGGATTAGGTTAGGTCAGAGGTTTAGGCTCATTGTGATACCACAATTCATTCTACCCGTGTGTCAATCATTCCCTAGAGAAAACCATCCGGAGTCCAATATAAATTTATTGAATGCTATTGCAGGCATCTTTATATTAGTGGGCTCGGTCACTGATGTTAGAAAATGAGATGTTAGAAAACTCTGTCTCTTTATGACAAGTATGCCTATCAAAACGACATCGGTCCGCAAGAATCGCTATTGTGCGTTGCGCAGTAAAACGAGTGGACAATATTCAAATTAACCGAATCAATAAGAGTACATACGCCCTGTAACATATCGGAGACTATCAGTTCCATACCGGCCCTGGCGAGCTAATCAGCAATACAATTTCCAACGATATCTCTGTGCCCCAGAACTCATATAAGAGCTACCTTTGAATGATTCCCCAAGAAGTCCTCGGTATTCATCTACAAAAACGGACGTTGAAACTACGTTCGTTAGGGACGTAATCACCGCCTGACTATCCGAGTAAACCAAGAAATTTTCAACGAAATTCATGCAACTCAGCAAGCATTGCGCTGCTTTCAAAATTGCCTGCGAGATCTGCTTGGGAAACACCGCAGTGATCACGCTGCCAATAAAAAAGTTTATCAGGACGGTTAATAAAGATACCAAAGCCTATATCAACTATACGTTGAGTACGGAATAAAACATATTATTGATTTTTAGTGGTAAATATAAATATAAAGTTGTTATATTTCCCTCTCGATAACGTAATATAAGCCAACAAGACAAAACAGACAACAAACACATGATAGGGTTTTACGATAAATCGATTGTTAAGCGCACTGTAAGGCCAGTTTATACGTCTTATTGGGACCAAAGGCCGTTTATTCTATGGTAAGTTGATTAATTTTTGTAAAAAAGGTAGAAGGGCCCTCAAAAGAAATAAGAACCGAAGATATCGCCAGCGCACTAAATAGGTAATAGTGGATGTAATAGTGATTCGTTAGAGTCTTAAGGACTGTTTGCCCACCAAATACGGCCTTTTTGCTTACTGAGGTAGTCATTTAGTTACTTGTAAGCTTCATCACTAAACAAATGAAAAATGCGACGCTACATATGGCTTTAATTCGCATACAGGCTGTATTTTATAAGTACGACATTTCGGCGTTTATTCAATATTTCGCACTTCAGTAGCAATATTTTTTCAGTACCAATAGATCTCTTGTTGATAGTTTTGATAGCACTTCTTGACCTGTCAGTTGGTCCTGTTTTTTTACGAAGCAAAAGCTTTAAAACTGCGGGAAAATCCAATACTTGCAGGGAAATTTCGTTTGCTAAGAAAAATGCACGCGAAGGTCATCGTTTGTCTGTTGTATTGTACGGCGAGCACTTTCTATATGCATTTAAGATTTCCTGGATAGTCAACAAGGTTTGAACGTCATAAATTGGAAATATTACTTGATCAAAATTTGTGTCAAACGCCAGAAGAGCATTTAAGATTTCCTGGATAGTCAACAAGGTTTGAACGTCATAAATTGGAAATATTACTTGATCAAAATTTGTGTCAAACGCCAGAAGAGTTTGTACAATCGTTAGATGCAACTCAAGTAGTAATTTTAAATCGATTAACAGCAGTAGATTTCATTTAAAAGCTATTTTGGGCCAAATGAACTGAAAACGAGCAATTTTAAAGACGATTTTGCACGTTGAAACGCTGTTTTGATCGCTTAAAGAGAAGTCATTTTTGCTTCGAACTATCGCTAGCAAGGGCAAAAAATCATATGTGCACCGTAAACAATGAGCAAAATCTCCATCCATGCAAAATATTAATTTCGTCAAGGTATTTGGTAGCATCAGAAGTGTGTGATACATTATGAGCAACTAACACCGAGCCAAAGTATCATGGCAGACCTGTACAGATAATATTTAATTTGCCCTAACCTCGAATTGGTGGAAAACGTCTTTAATACGGAATCAGACACGAGGACGTACTTTTCTATCCGGAGAAGGCTTTGCCAAAAATATTCAGTCATGATTACGACTTAGAATTTCGTTTAATTGAAGATATCTGACCTGGGGTTTGAGCCGTGGCCAACGCACTAGCTACTAGATCCAGATTATTCCCCATTGAATAGCTCAGATCTTCCTCCTGCTGACAACAATTTGTTTCGATCGATATACAACGCTCCTCTCAATGGAATACGATTCACAGCAAGTAGGGTATCCAAAATTAGCTCGATTCTTTTTTTGCCTCAAAAAAACGAACGGGCTTTTTGTGAAGAAATTCATATTTTACCAAAAAGATGACGAAATGTTGCACCTTCTGGTAAACATTACTTTTAACGACATGTTTCCAATAAATATGACCGACTTTCAAATTATACTACCAATAATAATAACAATAATTGTTTCACTGTTTTTAATCATTGGCTGAGTTTATAATTATGTTTTTAATAAACTCTCTCAGTTAGAAGTAAGGCTTATTATAATTTATTGATAACTAATTATTATTTACGTAAATACTGAAAACAAAAAATATTTTTATTAGTTTGCTTTAAACACGTTCAAAAGAAATTCAGATTCAATTTGTGGCAGTTAAAAACACAGCTCTAGGTTACTATTTCTCTAAGATTTAAAATTTATGGATGTCGATGTACATGCTTTTTGTATGATTTATGTTGCCTATACATCTGGAAAATAATGTTAAAATGTTATTGTGTGAGTTTAAATAAAATTTGTTTTTTTTTATTTTATTATGCTCTTAAACCGGCAGCATTCGCAGAGAACATTAAATATTTTCCCTTCAAGTGTTTATATTTTTATCACTGTATAGATCTAATGGTCTATTAAGCAAATGTTCTATTTTATTTCAACTCATTTTATACGCATTTAAATTTTAAATTAAATTAAACTAACATGTACAGGTACACGAAACAGAGAAGGAGAGAGAATATGTATTCCAGTAGCTTAGGACGTAGTTGGACAAGCAGACATCTTGCAAAGTATACACACAGTTACTAAAGTATACATACGGTTAACAAATTTTAAAAATTTTTTAACCAATCCGTTTTTGTTGAAAATCTTTATAGTTTCCTCGATTTTAAGACGGTCTTTTGTATTGGTTAAAAAAATTTCTGAAATTGAACTGAATGAATTGTGGCCCTGCACAGGCCCACAAAAGTAGACCGTCTTAAAATCGAGGAAAGTTGTCAGATAATTATAAAGATTTTCAACGAAAACGGATTGGTTAAAAAATTTCTGAAATTTGTTAACCATATGTATACTTTTGTGGCTGAGTGTATCTGTGAAAGAAACAAATAAACTATATATGCAAATATTTATGTTTATCGTGTCTTTTAAAATTAAGCAAAACGTGTTTAGAAATAAATTTCTTATTAATTTTTAATTTCCATTTTTTTTACTACACATTTTTTATCTGACATTTTGTTTTGTTCTGCTTTTTTAACATTTTAGGTGGTTTATTTGCCAAAATGAGTGACTTCACTTCAAAACAAAACTCTCTAACAATAATAGGCCATTTACACTACACCGAAGTCTAGTACTTATGAGATTTCGAGCCAAATCTAGTTGATTTTAACTAGATTTCCCATACAAAACAAAATCTACTTATTTAGTAGATTTCGGCAAAATCTACTCAAAATCTAGTAAAAATAGAAATGCAACTATGTGTTTTGCCAAATAGTACTTAAGAATACAATGCAGAGCAGGAAAAAAATGACATTTCAATTTAACCCTAATCAAGTCAACATGTGACTCTCCGACACATATTTCACTTGGTCATGTTGTAACTTCCTTAAATATAGGTTCTAGCTCTTACTGCTAATTGAATTCCTACTTTCAATTGTTTTATTTAGAATTTACAAATTTCAAGTAATAAATTAATTTCTTTTTATTTTGTTTCAATCAAAAATGTTCTTAATCATGTCCAAATGTGTCTATGAGGCACATATGGGAACGCTAACTATTACTTCTATTGTTGGTGAACAACAAAATAAAATATACTAATGAGTTATAATGAGGTATAATAGTTAGTTACGAAGAGTTCTGGCACCCATTATTTGCCGTATCTTCTAAAATTAAATAAAAATAATTTGTCCAATGTTCGGTCCATACAACACGAGGATGAATTCTCAAACCAGCCAAGGCAGACAGATATGCGACGTAGATTTTATATGTGCCCACCGAAGATATGCAGTATGTGTAAGAAGTCTTGCAGTATTTACCACAAAAATACTTGCAACGAGCATTGTTCAAAAGATCTAGTTTGCTTAAAATGCGAAAATAAATAAATAATATTTCATTTATGTAACCGAGAAGAAAAAACTTAATAAAATAAAAATGAGTTAACAAAATTAATACGTAAATTCTTTGTATGTGCCTCTGAGACACATTTTGACTGGATTTGTAAAATTTTTTCCTGACTTGATTAGGGTTAAACTAAAATATTATTATTTTATTTTAAAATTTAGTCAGCTGTTTTGTTATTAAAATGAAATCTTGCTACTGTCAAATAAATCCAGTGTAAACGATCTAGATTTTGAGCAAGATTTGAAATCTAATCTACTAGATTTCGCTGTAGTGTAAATGGCCTATAAGTATGTATTAATAAATGGCAATCTGGGGTGTCATAGAATCCAAGTCGTTTTTGCCTTTTGTCGTTTTTGAAAACCAATATTAAATTCATTTGGTGTCACAAATCCAAGTCGGTCTTATTATTTTCGAATTGAAATAAAACTGATGTTCGAAACAGCTGTTATTTATATTTGTGTATTTATTTACAATTTTTAGTAAAATTATAAAAAAAAATCTTTTTAAAAAATTAGTACTGCTGTTATCGGATTTTTGTTGTTAGGGGAAGAGCGTTCAGAAAAGTTGAAAAGACGAATATTTCGATATTGCAGCAACCCACTTGAGTTGCCGGAGGCATATATTTGTTATACTGTACATTTATATATAAAGCTTTGCAGATTTATAGAATATTACCGGTTAAACAAAGACGCTTTTTGTATGGTCCTAGACACAGTAAAAGAACAACTTTCCCGTTCTAAGATCCCACCTTTGCAACAACTTGCAGCTTCGTTGCAATTTTTAGCTGAATTGTCAAAGATCTGGTGAAAATTACTCTAGCATATCCCTGGGTAGAAGCACAGTTTCTACAATTTTAGATGATGTGCTCAAAGTTATAGAGCGGTTCATTTGCAGTCAATGGGTGCAACTAGTAATGAGCTCCAACGATAAGCAAAGATCAACATAAGAAAACGTAATTGCACCGTTTAATCAAACGTTGTTGGAACGTTATGTAACATATGTTCGTTTTTAGCATATGAAGAGCAATGCAAATTACCGGTTCTGCAAGAGTTTTCATTGCTTTTCGTATTCTAAAATTCTAAAAATTTCGTGTTCCGTGAATATTTGGGTAACCGGGGCTAAAGCCTGATTATATCTTTAGCATTACTTTAAACCTATTGCTAATGTATATATATATATATAACGTATAAATAGTAGAAAACCGCAAGACATAAAATATATAATAATAAAAAGATACTGAAGCATCGCGGGTGTACTGCGGTGTTATTGAAATGAAAAAGTACTGAAAAAAGCACAAAAGTACTGAATTTTTCAACACTGGTGAAGAGAACAGTCGTGGTTTGAAGATCGCCGTTGAAAAGATCTGCGTTCTAAGCAAAGAATAATAGCGAACAAGCAATTACTATTGTATTTATGTATTTGTCAAGTTGTATACAGTGCAACACAAAATTAGTGCGAACAATAGAGAGCTTAATTGAAACTAAACACATATTTGTTTTTATTTTGTTTGCAATCAACGAACTCATATTTTAAACGTTTTTAAAAAGGTAAAAACGTAACAATATTTTTAGGTGTGTATGAGTTTACGCGGCACCCGTTTAAAACAAATCTTCCGCATATCAAATTATTAATCACGATATGTCCAACACATTATTTCTTTTAACGCCTCCTATTTTAAAATTTTAATAAAATAAAGTGTGTGCGAAATGTTTTTATTCATTTCAAAGAATTGATGTCGCTTTGTGCGAAATATCCGCCACGGTCTCTCTGACTGGATCGCATCAGAAATGTTCAATTTTTCATGACTCTGGGACATATATCAGGTTGAATTTAATCGATAAAATGGATTTTTATTGGTATCGAGGGCCGCTGTGGTAAGCTTTCTATAATTGATTATTCGACCGGTCCTCCGTTCATGGATATGATGCTCTCGATATGACAAAATTGTCGGATATCGCCCATTTCGTTTTTGTCAATTGTCTATCCTTTTGAGAATGTGATATTAGTAAAGAGAGATATTGTTTCTCCCAATTTAACACTTAGATCAGCTGCTTACACAGCTATAATTAATATTAATTAATCTCTTTATCGACATAATAATTCCTTTGAGTTTCATAGATAACTCATAACTTAACAATTCATCAAGTATGCCGCAAATTTCTAAAAATAAAACATATTAAAAAGGAACAATACCAGCAACTTTCTTTGGTGGAATACAGTAGCTGAGAAAGATATTGTTAATCTTTTTCTTGGTGCTTATCAGATTTTTATTTTAATGCGAACATTCTAACCTAGTAGCAAACGGCCAGGAATTACTGTTTCTGTTCCACTTTATAGTGAAACTAAATGCTAATTGTTGGAATTTCTATCGCAATGTCTATAAACAAAGCAAGTTTTTTTTTGTTACTTTATTTTGTTATAGCCCTTTAGCAGTGAAATCGGGACATTTTCCCCTCTATACTTTAGGTTTCATTAGTGATACTGCCATTATTATATGAAATCATTAAAAAAAATTCTCTAATTATGTTTGCAAGCTCACTCTATTTAATGCCATCATAACAATGGAATTTTTTTTTATTATTTTTTGCATTTATTTGCTTTTATTTCTTCCTAAACATCCCCATACACCAACCAACGCTTTCCCTTTCAGCCTGTAATGAAATTCCAACGTTGATTAGGCGTAACAAACCTCATACTCAACGACACTGTTCATAATAACTTTGGCGTTTGAGTGTATGGTAGTTTACACTTATACAACAACAACCACTGTCACTATCACTCATGCAACTACTTCAGCATTTTAGCTGTAATAAATGGTTGAGGACCTCCTTTACAATGAAAGCTTTTGGCGTAAAGGGTTGAGTTTCTTTCCACCATTATTATTGTTATTCTCCTTCGTTTATATACTTGTGCTATTTTGTTGCTGGATTCGTTGGCAATTTGTAACCGTTTTATGCTCGGCTCTACTATACTTTTCTAAACTGTTGTTTGTGTTTACTTAATGAGCTCGCAAACAAAGACTCTTCTACACATTCAAGAATATTTTATTCAAACGTAATGTATGTATGTATGTATGTATGTATGCTATTAAGTAGTTTTGCTTATTTTATTAATCTACATCTCTGTGATTTTTTATATGTCTGTATAAATGCTTAAGAAAAGCGTTCAATAGGAAGTTAAAGTATGTATGTACATACATATATATGTATTGAGGTATAATAGCCATGTAGTGTGTAAAAGTATAATAGAAAGTAAAAAATAGTAATAAAACAACATCAAATTATAACAGTAGCATTGTTATTGTAATTATAACTGTAGCAGCTTTGCATAAATGACGCAGTTGCCATTTTATTGATGACATTGTTGCCAATTCACTCACTTCCTTTCATTCTCATTTTTTCCATACATACTCGTTTATATTTCTAATTGTTCATCTTATTATGTTTACGATTAAAAATATATTTAACACAGGTTTTTTTTATATTTCTATGTGACACCTTTTATTTGTCAACATTAGAATTGTTGGTTTTTTGTTGTTGTTGCTATTTATTTTGCAACATTGGTAATATTGCTCTGATGCCGATGATGTGGACGTTGAATAAGCTTAGGAAACAAATCATTGGGAATATTACACGTGTTACCTATATTTATTTATTTATTATTAGTCATAGCACAACAAGATAATAATCTTTTAAATGAAAGTGCTATGGGAGTACATCAAAGAAAGAAAATAAAAGCAAATCATTGATTATATATGTAATGAAATGTTTGAAATATGGTAGAAATAAAAATGAATAAGAACGTGTTAAAATCACGGGAAATAGCAATTGATACAAAAAAAGACAAAAAAAATTAATATGTGTTAAAAATAAATTAGGAAAACTACAAAGAACAGTATATACAAATATAAAGAAATATACAAACAAAGTAAAAATATATACATATACTAAGATACAATGAAATTTAAAGATTAATTAAAAATGAGAAATTAAAAATAATAATCATTAATAGAAATAGAGAGAAAAAAATTTCCAAAAAAAAAATCAAGATATGCTAAAAACTACTTGAACAGATTGTATAACTCCTTTTTGAACTAAACTGCATTGCCCATATTCTGAATATAATTAGGTAAAGTATTCCAAAGACTGATGGTGCATATAAAAAACTTGAGTTGTGACAAAAGAGTCATATGTCTGTGTTGGATAATTTTCACACCGCGACTGGATCTAGCAAATGTAATCATACTAAATAAGTATATTGGCTGTTTTAGAGTAATAATCTTATGGAGGAGAATAAGGCATTTTATATTTAATAGATTATCAAAATTAATCTCGACGGCCCCTAATAAAAACATATCTGGCTATATTATTATAAGCCAGGTTGAGTTTCCGCTTATCATCAGTATCACAGTTTGTGAAAATTTCAGATCCGTATAAAAGGACAGGAATCAAATACGTTTTAGCCAGTTGCATACGTATGGCATACCATAAACTTTACCAACGATGACGTTAATGTGGTTGGACCACGTTAGCCGACCATTAAAGATAATACCCAGATTGGATGGTGATTCAACAAAGTCAATTTTATTCCTCCTGATAATAATATCCGGCACAACAAATGCTCTCTTAGTTCTGGAGAGCAATAAACATTTAGATTTAGAGGGATTTATACAAAGTCTATTGGCCCTAGCCCAGTTGTCAATTTTTCGTAAATCACAGTTGATGGTGTCTATACATAGTTGGATATCCTCTATACACATGTTTCTATAGAGCTGAACGTCATAAGCGTACATATGTACGCTACAATTATCCAAAACTTCAGGGAGGTCGTTAATGTATATAGAGAATAAGAGAAGCCATAATATTGATCCATGAGCATACCTCTTCCAACGTCTAGCGAATTCGAGATCTTGCCGTTTAGATAAACTCGTTCTGATCTGTTCACAAGATAAGAACGTATCAGACTACAAGCTGAGTTAGAAAAATGAAAGAGGGTCTGTAGCTTCTTCAATAATATTTTGTGGTCAACCGTATCAAAAGCCTTGGTGTGATCCAAAAGAACTAAAAACGCTATGTAATTCTCATCTAGTTCCAACCTAAAGTCATCAACTACATTGACTAAAGCAGTAGTTTACGTTTAGTAATGTTTACGTTTAGTAATGTTTACGTTTAGTAATGTTAAACATGTCACAACATGAGTGGTGTGAGAAGATAGGTTGTAATGATCAATTATGTATATATGTAAATTGATATTTTAGAGAGATCGTATGTAATTAAGGTTTTTAGCTTTAAGTAACAATAGAAAACATATTGAAATTGGTGTAGTCAGTTGAATATTTACTTAAGTACTTTAAAAAGAAGTTACTTTAAAGTTAAAAACTGCATTCACCAGATCTTTGACAATTCCATCTTAATAAGAATCACAACAGCAATCACATTTCGTATTGGTACCCATACTATTTAGTTTAATAACAATTTCATTCACATCAAACTAGAGTCAATAGTTCGATATTTTCTAGACAACAAGTCACCTAGGGAATTAACAATAATAAATATTGCCTTAAATTCTGATGCGAACAATGTAATGTAGGACTGTTTCCACAGAACCACTATGCCTTACAGAAGTTGTTGAGGATGAGTAGATGCTTGTCAATTGTGCTTTGAGTAAAAACGATGACAGACTAATGGAGCTTTAAGCAATATTGCTGATATTTCCCGCCTTACGAATAAATCGCCCTTTCCTATATTACGTAAGAACATGCTCGACTTACAGGCTATACCTTAAGATCCAAATGAGCTTTGGCGTGTTAATCGATACAGATCATTTGATACTGTCGACTTACTTATAGAGATTAAGATCCTCGTGAAATGGAATAAAATAGTTATTTTATGTGGATCCCAGAGACTACTATTTATCGATTCACGATTGTCCTACTTAAAATTTTATTTACCTGCTTGTAAAAACAAGCCTGTTCATTGTATCGCATTTTTACAGATTGGATTAATTTGAAATTGGTCGTAGACTACTAGCATTTTTGTTTACATTTTATGTTTAACTATGAAATAGTTAAATAGTTACGTTATCAAGCAAAATTGAAAAATTGCTGCCAAACTTAAACTATGCATCACCATTCTATTCAATTTAATCATCGTGAAAAATTACCTTACTGCGCACTGTGTAATCGATATTATAATTCTACTTTGTTTTGTTATTGTTTGTTTATATTGTTCTTCATTTAAAATAAGTTAATGTAACAATATTTCTACTACTTTAGTAAATTATTTACGCTAGAGTATGATTTCAAATTTTTAATGTAAAATAAATTTCTATTACAATCTTTTATATATTAGTTCCTCTTTACTGTTTTATATAAGGAGCAGAGGATACTATATACATACAGTGAATCATAATGAAATTGGTCCACTAGCCATTAACATACAAAAAAACAATTTTTAACTATTAAACTGACGTTACATATTGTTACGAAAATGAAAAACCTACATAGTGGTGTTTTGCTTTTACATAGCATAACATTAAAATTATAAACAAAAGCTACAAAAACAATACAATGCAAACCTGTTTACAAATTATCGTACTGCTTGATATAAATAACAACAAACACCAGCATAACAAAAAATGGTAAACAAGTAAACAAAAATACTCCAACAACACTACAAGGGTAAATGTCAACAAAATACACAAACAGCACTACAATAATAAATGTAAGCAACGATTTTTACATTTATTGATATTGGATAATTTGAAGTCATGAACATTCGCCTTTAAGAACATTCATCGGACTGTTTACTCGGCCATATAAAAGCAGGCGACTGAGTTTGTGAAGTTCTGTCAGTCTTGTGTAAAGACGTAAAAACGTAACAATATTTTTGTTTATTTAAGGATTAAACATAACAATCTAACCGATTAATTTTTAGAATTTGATATTGAAATCTGAGTTTTCTTTCGTACATTTAGGCTGTTACTTGCAAGCGTACAATTTTCAATGTTGAATTTTAAAAAATAAACTCTAAACTTTTCTACTTCAATGTGAAGATGTCACACTTGAATTTATTAGAATTTTCTACTTATCATTATTAAATCCTATAACGGTACTTCACTTATTAGTGCGTTTTACCTAGTGCTTGAATAAGTAAATAATCTATTAATCTAATCTACTAATCTACACTTGGACTTCTTATTGCATGAGTCATAATTTTCATTTATTAACTGTCACAATTTGTTTCATTTCATAAGAGGTCTAAACTATAAATGGTGTTTGTTTAATAAGGTTCACGGTGTAAGAGTAATAATGATAATCTGCTAATAAGTGATAATTAAATCTTATTCCGAGAAAAACTGAAAAACTCTAAAAACCAGGAAAACTAATGCTTACTATGAAATTGTAAACATTTCTTTTATTTATAGAAATAAAAAGACTGTTTAAAAAATTTTTAAATATTTACACAATAAATTTGCATATGTATGTATGTATGTACATTTACACAAGTTCAAAGAGGGTAGTGAAAATATGATAAAAATAAGAAAATAAGAAATGTAAATATGCAGTAATGGATAAAAAAAAATCTTTTACTAATCAGGGCAACAACACACAATGGGAACGTCAGATTATTCATTTTGGGATTTCAAAAGTATCGACTGCTGCAGTCTGCTGCATACTTTTAAGGTAGTTTTTGACCCGTTTTTTCCAACATTGATTAAGTTATCATCATTGTAGGTTTTTAAATACTCTAACTCTAGGAGTAGGATTATTCGCTCAGTTTTTCACGTAGTCGTACGTATAAACTTGCCAACTTTAATGATCTTCGATATCAATTGAGGTCGCCAAAACATAAAATTACTTTTTCTGAAAACTTATCACGTAATAAAAATAAAACTGGTTAGCTTGTTATTCTATAAACACAATGAGCGCAACGCAACAAAAGCAGTATTCCCTCAAAAATACAATACATAAATCACTTTATGTCGTTTCGTTTTCATATCTTCGAAGTTGCGTCGCTGCTGAATTAATATTAATCACAGATCAGCAATGAATCGTTTTTTCGTTACTTATAAGAACTAATGAAATTTTGAATATAAGTGAGTCAAGAATATTGGAATTTAACTACTCTGATCCATTCTTACTCACTACAACGTTGATTTATAAGTACAGTATAAGTAATGAGTATGGGTACAACGTTGACATCAACTCATACCATTCGAAATATGGAATAAGCATACTACGAGTGACTCGAATCATTCATCAAAATTTACAATCTTAGTTGTTGTTGCATTTACAAAAAAAGAAAAAAGACACATAAGCAAAAAAGACAGAGCAGCAAGCAGAGCAGAAACACAACCTATTAGTAAGTACTATATTGTTCATACGCGAATCATACATTTTGTAAACGTTGAGTTATGGAGAGTCGAAATTAAGAACATAATCATTAAAATAAGTATGAATGGGTATAAGTATCAGAAATTATGAGTATGATTCGATTTTACCCATCTTTTTGAATACTCATTGCTGATCTCTGGTACTAATTTACACTGTGCGTCATTAGATTTTCTAAGTTGCGTTGTTTTGGGTTCGAGTTTTTAATTTTTTTGTTTCTAAATGGGCCATGCTATTATTCCCTTTCTAAGTGAAAATAATACAGTTTTATTTTCCCCTTGTTTTTCTAATTTTAGAATTCAGTTTCAATTAGTGTGTTGTAAATTAAGTGAATTTTTTATTTTATTTTAATTGAATTTACTTTTTTTGTTTTTTGTATGTATGTAATAAAATTTTACATTACTTCTGTTTTTTTAAATATTTAATTGTTCAATCTTCTCTTTAAGCTTGCGTCGTTTCAATTTGCGTCCTGTTTTAGGGAAGGTCCACCATTCCAAGATCTTCAAACATTCTGTCACCCAAAAAAAAGACCGATGACGTGTGTTGTGAAGTGCATGGCATTCATATAAAAGGTTTTGTACCGATTGAATTTTTTTACATCCTGGCAGCTTGTGTAGTAATCCTGCTGGCCCATATCGAGCTTCTCAGGGAAACTGTCAAGCGCAGTGTCCCGTTATAAGCCTTGTTATATGGCGAACCATTCTCTTGTCCAACTCAGGTAGTTCCCAGGTTTTTCTGTTGTCCACTGCTGCACAGAGCAGTTTTGAAATTCGGCAACCAGATATGGTGAACCACCTATGGTTTGTTGAATTCCATGGTGCTTTTCCCAATATAAAGTATTCTTGTAGGGGAGCATTATTCTCTTTAATTATTTTTTAAATATCTCCGATCATTTCCATGCCAGTTCATTCGCCTCTTTTCGCGGCCCGAAACCCGGTAGAGGCAGGAGTTGTGTCGACTAGAGATGCCAAACGAAAGAGATTTTGAAAAATTTCGGGGATTTCGGAATTTTCTCTTAATAACAAAAAATTAATAACAACTGTTTTATTAAATATTTCATTTATTTTTAATCTTTATCACAATTAAATGTGTATAAAATAAAAAAGCAAAACAAAAAGTAGCGAAAAAGCATGTTTACGTGCATATCTACTATTTAGGGTCCAAAATATATATATACTATATATTACTTGTACTTATTACTTAAACATCTTTGGGCAATTAACAAAACCCCTTCTATAATTTTATTGCGTGTATTGTTGCACGAAAATACAATAGTGTATGCTTGTTGTTGATAATTTTTTATATAAAAATCCGGTATACTTATACAAATTTTTTTCATGTTTTAAAAGGTCATATGGTTTTGTGTTACCAGATTATGTAAGCTGCATTAATTAAGAAAAAGAATAAAAATGCCAAATAATTTCTATGTGACTTGAGACAACCATTAACATCTCAAAATTATATTGTTCGAACAGATAACACGGTGCCACAGTGAAAATACACCCGAGTAACGACATAGTCTAAGTTATTCAATAGGTTGAGTAAAACTCAAAAGTACTTTTTTTATTTTTCTCGAACCCTCCAAACTTGTTTTATTTGACAAAAATAGTTTTTTGATCTTTTCAGACAAAATTATTGATTACTCAAATATGTTTCAACCTATTTTAAAAATCCAAAGCTTTTTAAGATAGGGGAGAGGTTAGTCTTTAAAATGGTATACATAAACGTTTTGTTCAAACTTATATGTTTTGAGTTTTGATGGGGTAAACTTGGAAAATATTATTGTTTTCTTATTCTTTCAAGTTTAGCCCTTCTTAATTGCAAAATTTAATTAAAAAATATAAAATAAGTGATGTCATACAGAAAGTGCATTATCTTGTGAAGAAATTGATGAAATCGGACAAAAATTACCGTAGTTATAATTTAAATAGTATAACAGTCGTCTGATATTTTTTATATATGTCGTCTTATCAAATGAACCCTCAGTTCAAAAATTTTCGAAAGTTTTGATGGATCTTGATTGTTTATCGAAAAATGTGTCTATTTCATATTTTTACGACTACCAGGATTAGGCTAATGATTGTGTTTTTTGCAAATATTATTATTTCGCTTTGCACAAACATTGTTCAACAACTGGTGAGTAGTATGTTTATGCCGCTTCTAGATTATGCATATCTGGAAAAGAGTAAAAACATTGCAGAATTGTGAAACGAATTGTGTGCGATCGGTCTTTAGGTTTGTAACATGTATTAAGAAAGGGTAATACTTTTTAATGTGTTTGTGTGTGTTAAAATTTGAGAACATGCATATCTGGAAAAGAATTAAATCATTTTCATTTTAAATTTTTCCATTCAAATTTGGGATCATGCCTGCTTCTTCTTGTTCCTTTTATTTGTATTGCTTTTCAAACGAATGATTGGACGGACAGAATAAGTGTGTGCACGCGCACAAGATCAATAAGAATATTTCTTAATGTAAACAAATAAACAATTTTGGATGTGGTTTCGCTTAATTAATTTTTTTTTGTTATTGTGATATATTTCCGTTATGTGTGTGTGTGTGTGTTTTTTTCTTGTGAACAAATGTGGGATAACGACACATAAACAATAGCAGCGCTTTGTTATAAATAATAACAGCGTGACTCCTTATCATTTCTTACTCTTCAGCATAAGATCAATAATAATATTATATTTTTAATGTAAACAAATTTTAAAACGCTGACTCAAGAATTATGCAGCTGTGTGCACGTTTACATCGTATACCTAAATATAAACATGATTGTGCATATTCATTTTATTTGTGTTAATATGAGTATATATGAGTATATGTACTTAGAACAGCTCTTGTCTTTACAAGATCTTCTAACATTTTAGTATGGTAATTTTTAGACATTGTGCTAATTTTTCATATTAATTTTGATCTGCTTCGTATCTGCTCACGATCTACTTGGTATCTGGTCACGATCTGCTTCGTATCTGCTCACGATCTGCTCACGATCTGCTTTGTATCTGCTCACGATCTGATTTACACCTGATCATGATCTGCTTGATGTCTTATGTCTATATCTTTTGAATTTGGGTACGCTGTATCGTGCTTTCTACAAGCAGCATCCCATAAATTTATTCCTTTGTCTCCTCTTGCTAATCGTTTTTGAACTTTTGTATCAGGTCTACAAAACTGATAACCAGGTAGATGTAATTCAACAAGTAATTTGTTTAAGTTGTTTACAAAACCTCTTACAATCTTACACTAATTAGGTTTATTTTTTTTTTTTTTTGTTTTGACTGTAGTTTATAACAATTGTTTTCGTTACTTTCATACCTCTTCGTATGAAACACTATTCTAGCAAGCTATACAATCTGTACTAGCTATACTAGCAAGCTGTACTAGCTATACTAGTAAGCTATACAATTTATACTAGCTATACTAGCAAGCTGTACTAGCTATATTAGCTATACTAGCAAGCTGTACTAGCTATACTAGCAAGCTATACAATTTATACTAGCTATACTAGCAAGCTGTACTAGCTGTACTAGCAAGGTCTACTAGCTATACTAGCAATCTGTACTAGCTATACTAGCAAGCTGTACTAGCTATACTAGCAAGCTATACAATCTATACTAGCTATACTAGCAAGCTACACTAGCGAGCTTTTCTAGCAAGCTATACTAGCAAGCTGTACTAGCTATACTAGCAAGCTGTACTAGCTATACTAGCAAGCTGTACTAGCTATACTAGCAAGCTATACAATCTATACTAGCTATACTAGCAAGCTGTACTAGCTGTACTAGCAAGCTGTACTAGCTATACTAGCAAGCTGTACTAGCAAGCTATACTAGCAAGCTATACAATCTATACTAGCTATACTAGCAAGCTGTACTAGCTATACTAGCAAGCTGTACTAGCTATACTAGCAAGCTGTACTAGCTATACTAGCAAGCTGTACTAGCTGTACTATCAAGCTGTACTAGCTATACTAGCAATATGTACTAGCTATACTAGCAAGCTACACAATCTATACTAGCAAGCTGTACTAGCTATACTAGCAAGCTGTACTAGCTATACTAGCAAGCTACACAATCTATACTAGCAAGCTGTACTAGCTGTACTAGCAAGCTGTACTAGCTATACTAGCAATCTGTACTAGCTATACTAGCAAGCTACACAATCTATACTAGCAAGCTGTACTAGCTATACTAGCTATACTAGCAAGCTGTACTAGCTATACTAGCAAGCTACACAATCTATACTAGCAAGCTGTACTAGCTGTACTAGCAAGCTATACTAGCTATACTAGCAAGCTGTACTAGCTATACTAACAAGCTACACAATCTATACTAGCAAGCTGTACTAGCTGTACTAGCAAGCTGTACTAGCTATACTAGCAATCTGTACTAGCTATACTAGCAAGCTACACAATCTATACTAGCAAGCTGTACTAGCTATACTAGCTATACTAGCAAGCTGTACTAGCTATACTAGCAAGCTACACAATCTATACTAGCAAGCTGTACTAGCTATACTAGCTATACTAGCAAGCTGTACTAGCTATACTAGCAAGCTACACAATCTATACTAGCAAGCTGTACTAGCTGTACTAGCAAGCTATACTAGCTATACTAGCAATCTGTACTAGCTATACTAGCAAGCTATATAATCTATACTAGCACGCTGTACTAGCTATACTAGCAAGCTGTACTAGCTATACTAGCAAGCTGTACTAGCTATACTAGCAAGCTGTACTAGCTATACTAGCTATTTTAGTAAGCTGTACTAGCTATACTAGCAAACTGTACTAGCTATACTAGCAAGCTGTACTAGCTATACTAGCAAGCTATACAATCTATACTAGCTATACTAGCAAGCTATATTGGCAAGCTATACAATCTATACTAGCTATACTAGCAAGCTATACTAACAAGCTATACAATCTATACTAGCTATACTAGCAAGCTGTACTAGCTATACTAGCTAGACTAGCAAGCTGTACTAGCTGTACTAGCAAGCTGTACTAGCAAGCTGTACTAGCTATACTAGCTATACTAGCAAGCTGTACTAGCTATAATAGCTATACTAGCAAGCTGTACTAGCTTTACTAGCAAGCTACACAATCTATACTAACAAGCTGTACTAGCTATACTAGCAAGCTGTACTAGCTATACTAGCAAGCTGTACTAGCTATACTAGCAAGCTGTACTAGCTATACTAGCTATTTTAGCTAGCTGTACTAGCAAGCTGTACTAGCTATACTAGCAATCTGTACTAGCTATACTAGCAAGCTATATAATCTATACTAGCACGCTGTACTAGCTATACTAGCAAGCTGTACTAGCTATACTAGCTATTTTAGTAAGCTGTACTAGCTATACTAGCAAGCTATACTAGCAAGCTATACAATCTATACTAGCTATACTAGCAAGCTATACTAGCAAGCTATACAATCTATACTAGCTATACTAGCAAGCTGTACTAGCTATACTAGCTAGACTAGCAAGCTGTACTAGCTGTACTAGCAAGCTGTACTAGCTATACTAGCTATACTAGCAAGCTGTACTAGCTATACTAGCTATACTAGCAAGCTGTACTAGCTATACTAGCTATACTAGCAAGCTGTACTAGCTATACTAGCAAGCTACACAATCTATACTAACAAGCTGTACTAGCTATACTAGCAAGCTGTACTAGCTATACTAGCAAGCTGTACTAGCTATACTAGCTATTTTAGCTAGCTGTACTAGCAAGCTGTACTAGCTATACTAGCAATCTGTACTAGCTATACTAGCAAGCTATATAATCTATACTAGCACGCTGTACTAGCTATACTAGCAAGCTGTACTAGCTATACTAGCTATTTTAGTAAGCTGTACTAGCTGTACTAGCAAGCTGTACTAGCTATACTAGCAATCTGTACTAGCTATACTAGCAAGCTATATAATCTATACTAGCACGCTGTACTAGCTATACTAGCAAGCTGTACTAGCTATACTAGCTATTTTAGTAAGCTGTACTAGCTGTACTAGCAAGCTGTACTAGCTATACTAGCAAGCTGTACTAGCTATACTAGCAAGCTGTACTAGCTATACTAGCAAACTGTACTAGCTATACTAGCAAGCTGTACTAGCTGTACTAGCAAGCTGTACTAGGTATACTAGCAAGCTGTAGTAGCTATACTAGCAAGCTGTACTATGTATACTAGCAAGGTATAATAGCTATACTAGCTATACTAGCAAGCTGTACTAGCTATACTAGCAAGCTGTAATAGCTATACTAGCAAGCTGTATTAGCTGTACTAGCGAGCTGTACTAGCTATACTAGCAAGCTATACTAGCTATACTAGCGAGCTGTACTAGCTGTACTAGCAAGCTGTACTAGCTATACTAGCAAACTGTACTAGCTGTACTAGCAAGCTGTACTAGCTATACTAGCAAGCTATACAATCTATACTAGCTATACTAGCAAGCTATACTAGCAAGCTATACACTCTATACTAGCTATACTAGCAAGCTATACAATCTATACTAGCTATACTAGCAAGCTGTACTAGCTATACTAGCAATCTGTACTAGCTATACTAGCAAGCTATACAATCTATACTAGCAAGCTGTACTAGCTATACTAGCAAGCTGTACTAGCTATACAAGCTATACTAGCAAGCTGTACTAGCTATACTAGCTATAATATCAAGCTGTACTAGCTATACTAGCAAGCTATACTAGCTATACTAGCAAGCTGTACAATCTATACTAGCTATACTAGCAAGCTATACTAGCAAGCTATACACTCTATACTAGCTATACTAGCAAGCTATACTAGCAAGCTATACAATCTATACTAGCTATACTAGCAAGCTGTACTAGGTATACTAGCAAGCTGTACTAGCTATACTAGCAAGCTGTACTAGCTATACTAGCAAGCTGTACTAGCTATACTAGCTATTTTAGTAAGCTGTACTAGCAAGCTGTACCAGCTATACTAGCTATACTAGCAAGCTATACAATCTATACTAGCAAGCTGTACTAGCTATACTAGCAAGCTGTAGTAGCTATACTAGCAAGCTGTACTAGCTATACTAGCTATTTTAGTAAGCTGTACTAGCTGTACTAGCAAGCTGTACCAGCCATACTAGCTATACTAGCAAGCTGTACTAGCTATACTTGCTATACTAGCAAGCTGTACTAGCTATACTAGCAAGCTATACAATCTATACTAGCTATACTAGCAAGCTGTACTAGGTATACTAGCAACCTGTACTAGCTATACTAGCAAGCTGTACTAGCAGCTATACCAGCTTTACTAGCTATACCAGCCATAACAGCTATACCAGCTATACCAGCTATAACATCTATACCAGCTATATCAGCTATACCTGCTGTACCAGCTATACCACCCTGGTATACACCTGATACATACCATACCAGGTATATATCAGGTACATACCAGCTATACCAGGTATATACCAGATACATACAAGGTATATACCAGATACATACCAGGTATATACCAGGTTGGTACAGCTGGTACAGCAGGTATATCTAGTCTAATTGGTATAGCTAGTAGTCTAGCGGGTGTAGTAGTCTAGCTGGTATAGCTGTTATGGCTGGTATAGCTGTTATAGCTGATATAGCTAGTACAGCTTGCTAGTATAGCTAGTATAGCTTGCTAGTATACCTAGTACAGCTTGCTAGTATAGATTATATAGCTTGCTAGTATAGCTAGTACAGCTTGCTAGTATAGCTAGTACAGCTTGCTAGTATAGCTAGTACAGCTTGCTAGTATAGCTAGTACAGCTTGCTAGTATAGATTATATAGCTTGCTAGTATAGCTAGTACAGCTTGCTAGTATAGCTAGTATAGCTAGTATAGCTAGTACAGCTTGCTAGTAAAACTAGTATAGCTAGTACAGCTTGCTAGTACAGCTAGTACAGCTTGCTAGTATAGATTGTGTAGCTTGCTAGTATAGCTAGTACAGCTTGCTAGTATAGCTTGCTAGTACAGCTAGTACAGCTTGCTAGTATAGATTGTGTAGCTTGCTAGTATAGCTAGTACAGCTTGCTAGTATAGCTAGTATAGCTAGTATAGATTGTGTAGCTTGCTAGTATAGCTAGTACAGATTGCTAGTATAGCTAGTACAGCTTGCTAGTACAGCTAGTACAGCTTGCTAGTATAGATTGTGTAGCTTGCTAGTATAGCTAGTACAGATTGCTAGTATAGCTAGTACAGCTTGATAGTAAAGCTAGTACAGCTTGCTAGTATAGATTGTGTAGCTTGCTAGTATAGCTAGTACAGATTACTAGTATAGCTAGTACAGATTGCTAGTATAGCTAGTACAGATTGCTAGTACAGCTAGTACAGCTTGCTAGTATAGCTAGTACAGCTTGCTAGTATAGCTAGTACAGCTTGCTAGTATAGCTAGTACAGCTTGCTAGTACAGCTAGTACAGCTTGCTAGTATAGATTGTGTAGCTTGTTAGTATAGCTAGTACAGCTTGCTAGTATAGCTAGTATAGCTTGCTAGTACAGCTAGTACAGCTTGCTAGTATAGATTGTGTAGCTTGCTAGTATAGCTAGTACAGCTTGCTAGTATAGCTAGTATAGCTAGTACAGCTTGCTAGTATAGATTGTGTAGCTTGCTAGTATAGCTAGTACAGATTGCTAGTATAGCTACTACAGCTTGCTAGTATAGCTAGTATAGATTGTATAGCTTGCTAGTATAGATTGTGTAGCTTGCTAGTATAGCTAGTACAGATTGCTAGTATAGCTAGTACAGCTTGCTAGTATAGCTAGTACAGCTTGCTAGTATAGATTGTGTAGCTTGTTAGTATAGCTAGTACAGTTTGCTAGTATAGCTAGTATAGCTTGCTAGTACAGCTAGTACAGCTTGCTAGTATAGCTAGTATAGCTAGTACAGCTTGCTAGTATAGATTGTGTAGCTTGCTAGTATAGCTAGTACAGATTGCTAGTATAGCTAGTACAGCTTGCTAGTATAGCTAGTACAGCTTGCTAGTATAGATTGTGTAGCTTGTTAGTATAGCTAGTACAGCTTGCTAGTATAGCTAGTATAGCTTGCTAGTACAGCTAGTACAGCTTGCTAGTATAGATTGTGTAGCTTGCTAGTATAGCTAGTACAGCTTACTAGTATAGCTAGTATAGCTAGTACAGCTTGCTAGTATAGATTGTGTAGCTTGCTAGTATAGCTAGTACAGATTGCTAGTATAGCTAGTACAGCTTACTAGTATAGCTAGTACAGCTAGTACAACTTGCTAGTATAGATTGTGTAGCTTGTTAGTATAGCTAGTACAGCTTGCTAGTATAGCTAGTATAGCTTGCTAGTACAGCTAGTACAGCTTGCTAGTATAGATTGTGTAGCTTGCTAGTATAGCTAGTACAGCTTGCTAGTATAGCTAGTATAGCTAGTACAGCTTGCTAGTATAGATTGTGTAGCTTGCTAGTATAGCTAGTACAGATTGCTAGTATAGCTAGTACAGCTTGCTAGTATAGCTAGTACAGCTTGCTAGTACAGCTAGTACAGCTTGCTAGTATAGATTGTGTAGCTTGCTAGTATAGCTAGTACAGCTTGCTAGTATAGCTAGTACAGCTTGCTAGTATAGATTGTGTAGCTTGCTAGTATAGCTAGTACAGATTGCTAGTATAGCTAGTACAGCTTGATAGTACAGCTAGTACAGCTTGCTAGTATAGCTAGTACAGCTTGCTAGTATAGATTGTGTAGCTTGCTAGTATAGCTAGTACAGATTGCTAGTATAGCTAGTACAGCTTGCTAGTATAGCTAGTACAGCTTGCTAGTATAGCTAGTACAGCTTGCTAGTATAGCTAGTACAGCTTGCTAGTATAGCTAGTACAGCTTGCTAGTATAGCAGGTACAGTTTGCTAGTATAGCTAGTACAGCTTGCTAGTATAGCTAGTACAGCTTGCTAGTATAGCTAGTACAGCTTGCTAGTATAGCTAGTATAGATTGTATAGCTTGCTAGTATAGCTTGCTAGTACAGCTTGCTAGTATAGCTAGTACAGCTTGCTAGTATAGCTAGTACAGCTTGCTAGTATAGCTAGTACAGCTTGCTAGTATAGCTAGTACAGCTTGCTAGTATAGCTAGTACAGCTTGCTAGTATAGCTAGTATAGATTGTATAGCTTGCTAGTATAGCTTTCTAGTACAGCTTGCTAGTATAGCTAGTACAGCTTGCTAGTACAGCTAGTACAGCTTGCTAGTATAGCTAGTATAGATTGTATAGCTTGCTAGTATAGCTAGTACAGCTTGCTAGTATAGCTAGTACAGCTTGCTAGTATAGCTTGCTAGTAAAGCTCGCTAGTGTAGCTTGCTAGTATAGCTAGTATAGATTGTATAGCTTGCTAGTATAGCTAGTACAGCTTGCTAGTATAGCTAGTACAGATTGCTAGTATAGCTAGTACAGCTTGCTAGTACAGCTAGTACAGCTTGCTAGTATAGCTAGTACAGCTTGCTAGTATAGCTAATATAGCTAGTACAGCTTGCTAGTATAGCTAGTATAAATTGTATAGCTTACTAGTATAGCTAGTACAGCTTGCTAGTATAGCTA
Source organism: Sarcophaga carnaria (assembly GCA_958299815.1). NCBI lineage: Eukaryota > Metazoa > Arthropoda > Insecta > Diptera > Sarcophagidae > Sarcophaga > Sarcophaga carnaria. The sequence goes on along the minus strand of OY283153.1, from coordinate 68,400,695 downwards.
GTACAGATTGTATAGCTTGCTAGAATAGTGTTTCATACGAAGAGGTATGAAAGTAACGAAAACAATGGTTATAAACTACAGTTAAAACAAAAAAAAAAAAAAAAAAAAAAATAAACCTAATTAGTGTAAGATTGTAATAGGTTTTGTAAACAACTTAAACAAATTACTTGTTGAATTACATCTACCTGGTTATCAGTTTTGTGGACCTGATACAAAAGTTCAAAAACGATTAGCAAGAGGAGACAAAGGAATAAATTTATGGGATGCTGCTTGTAGAAAGCACGATACAGCGTACCCAAATTCAAAAGATATAGACATAAGACATCAAGCAGATCATGATCAGGTGTAAATCAGATCGTGAGCAGATACAAAGCAGATCGTGAGCAGATCGTGAGCAGATACGAAGCAGATCGTGACCAGATACCAAGTAGATCGTGAGCAGATACGAAGCAGATCGTGACCAGATACCAAGTAGATCGTGAGCAGATACGAAGCAGATCAAAATTAATATGAAAAAATTAGCACAATGTCTAAAAATTACCATACTAAAATGTTAGAAGATCTTGTAAAGACAAGAGCTGTTCTAAATACATATACTCATATATACTCATATTAACACAAATAAAATGAATATGCACAATCATGTTTATATTTAGGTATACGATGTAAACGTGCACACAGCTGCATAATTCTTGAGTCAGCGTTTTAAAATTTGTTTACATTAAAAATATAATATTATTATTGATCTTATGCTGAAGAGTAAGAAATGATAAGGAGTCACGCTGTTATTATTTATAACAAAGCGCTGCTATTGTTTATGTGTCGTTATGCCACATTTGTTCACAAGAAAAACACACACACACACACACATAACGGAAATATATCACAATAACAAAAAAAAATTAATTAAGCGAAACCACATCCAAAATTGTTTATTTGTTTACATTAAGAAATATTCTTATTGATCTTGTGCGCGTGCACACACTTATTCTGTCCGTCCAATCATTCGTTTGAAAAGCAATACAAATAAAAGGAACAAGAAGAAGCAGGCATGATCCCAAATTTGAATGGAAAAATTTAAAATGAAAATGATTTAATTCTTTTCCAAATTTTAACACACACAAACACATTAAAAAGTATTACCCTTTCTTAATACATGTTACAAACCTAAAGACCGATCGCACACAATTCGTTTCACAATTCTGCAATGTTTTTACTCTTTTCCAGATATGCATAATCCCAAATTCGTATGAAATAATTGAGCTAGAAGCGGCATAAACATACTACTCTGGTGGTCGCTCAAATGTAATATTGACACAGTTTACGATGAACAATCAAGATCCGTCAAAAAATCTGAAAATTTTTGAACTAAAACTTCATTTGAAAAAATATATAAAAATATAACAAACGAAGTGTCAATCTCTCCACAAGATAATGCACTTTCAGAATGTTATCACTTATTACATATTTTTTAATTAAAGTTTGCTACTCTGAACTGACAAACTTGAAAAAATATGAAAACATTCCCATTTGTGAAGTTTACCTCATCAAACCTTTTAGCATATTAAGTCAAATAATATACATCGCTTTAATGGCACATCTCTTTCCTTTCTAATAAGGTTTACATTTTGGACATGGGTTAGAAATGTTTGCGTAATCAATATATTTGTTCGTAAAGTCCAAAAAAACAGCTTTTGTCAAATACAACAAGTTTGGAGGGTTCGAGAAAAATAAAAAAAATATTTTTGAGTTCCACTCAACCTAGTGAACAACTTAGACTAGGCAGTTACTCGGGTGTATTTAATTTTTTGTATTATGTCGCATATTGTAATTAATTAATTTACTTTTTTCCGTAGTTTTTTTCATTTTGTTGCTTGAAAATCGAATTATGAATATTGATATTCTGCTCCTTATTGCTTTTTGACTTTTAAAATACGATATACATTATATGGTATAACACTGGGTGTTCACAAACAAAAAGTATATTCAACTCACGATAAAAATTCGTGTGAATTGGCCAATTATTTTAAGTAATTTTTTAAAAGGGTCAAAGCTTCTAATATTTCTTTGGACATCTTTGAACGGATTTTGTTGAGAACAAACGCAGCTCCTTCAAATAGCTTCATGCAGGATTTAAATATTCACCTTTACCATATCGTGATGCAAACAAATCAATGTCTTTAGAAAGTTAAGTATCTAAATCATCAGCACTATTAACAGATTTTGTTGGACTCTTATATTCTTCGATGGCAGGTGATATAGGATATTTATTTAATTATTGCAAGATACACTTGAAAAACAACATGAGTGTTATTTAACGTTATAATAAATGAAAAAACAATGCTGTAAACTAATTTGTTTCTTACTTTATAAAGTATGTGTATGAATTTACAATCACGAAATTCCTGGGATTTGTGGTTTCCAATTGACATCCTTACGTCGACGTACGAATATACAGTGTAGAGAGTTTATGCAACTTCTAACAGATTTTGTTTTGACGAGGTGGGATCACAGCGCTTTGATTGCTGCTTGACTGTCCACACATACGAACATGTTCCTGGTTTCAATCATACATGCGGATTCTTCAATAATAAAAATCTCCGCTTTAAATGCGCTGGCGCGGTTAGGTAATCTGTATGTATGCTGTTCAGTGCATTCCATTCAATATTCCACTTTTGAGCCATCGGTGATGATTCCATTCTTCCCGTGTGGGAGTGTGAGTTCTATATGCTCGTCCGAAAACAGTCTTTTGCACCATGCAGTCACATCTAACAACTATATGATTCGGTTCCATCAAAAAATATAATTAAAATACAGTATTCCCTCGATTTACGTCGTCTCGATTTACGTCGTTTCGATTTACGTCGCCTTTTTCCGGAACATTCTACGACGTAAATCGTGGGATTACTGTAAATACTTATCATTATCATTAATCGGTTTAAAATTAATTTCCTTTCAAAACATTAATATATCGAATAAGAGAGCTCCGTTAAAAAAATGTTAAAATGTTAGCAATGGTATTATTAAAATGGTAAACAAAAGCTCCAAAAACAAAATAATGGACTTGTTTACGTGATCAAAGAATAAAAAAAGATATAAAAATAATGGACTCGTCTACATGATCAACAAATAAGCAAAAATATAGCAATCACAACCACATGAAGTCGCCGTAGTCTAGTAGGTAGTGTGTTGGCTTATTAGATGTAAAGCCAGGGTTCGAGCCCCAGGCCAGACATCAAAACAAAATACAAAAAGTATTTCTTCGGCGACTTCCTCTCAGCAGATTTATGGCAAGAACTCTGAGAGTAAATAAAATTGCCATTAAAGTTTCTCAAAACTCTGTCGTTCGGAGTCGACTTTAAACTGTAGGTACCACCACTCATGTATAAAAATTAACACACTCAACATAAGTGGTGTGAAAAACTAGGTCGTAATCCTGACTGAAGTGTTGTAGTGGCCAATTATGTAGGTATGTATAGCAACCACATCAGTGTATAAAAAAGGGGATAAACAAAATTTCAACAACAACACTGCAAGGACACATGTAAACAAAATACACAAACAACAATAACTTGTTTACATTTATAGATATTTCGCGAAGGCAATCATTCTCCATCAAAAGCATTCATCAGGCTGTTTATCCAGCGATATAAAAGGCAAAGCAGGCAACGAGATGAGAAAGAATTTAGTAAGTTTTGTGTGAAGACACGTTGCGTGTGAAGAGAATAATTGTGGTTCGAAGATCTCTGTTATAAAGATCTATTGAACAATTGTTATTGTGTACGGAACAGTGAACCAAGTCGTGAAAGGTGGCACACGGAATTGTGCGAACAATAAAGAATTGATTTAAAACTAAACACAAATTTATTTTTATTTTATTTGCAATCTCCGAAATCATACTTTTAACGTTTTTAAAAGGGTGAAAACATAACAATATTTATAAATAGCATTGGGAATGAAGGGAACCTAGAGAAATAAACACTGTCATGTATGCCACATAGATAATGTTGTAAAAATCTTAAGCGATGGAATATTTTTGAACAAATATCACCCAGAGCAATACCAATACCAAATGTAAGGCAATGACAACAAGTCAAAATAGAAAACATAATGGATAATGTATACTGATGTTTCTTTAACTTGTCATCTTTTCAATATTTTTTACTGGTAATGCTTTAAGACGGCTTTGATTTATATCAACAAGTAAGTCTGGTGCTTACATTTCAGATTTGTTTTTGTTTTTAAAAGCTTTACGGCAAAGACAAATAATGAAACTCAAGATGCTGTCACAATAACAAACGAAGAAATGCTCTTAATATATGACGTAAAATTTATAGTGAAATCTACAAAAACTTTTTCCTCAAAATAAATTCAATTGAGGTCAAGGAAACTAAAAGCCTGTTTGTTTTAGTAGGGTTTGAAAATTGTCTCATCTCCCAACTTTAGAAAATTATGTGCGCTTTGACATTCTCTTCAGTTAGAATTATATTTCTTTTTCCCTTATACGATTGAAGTACATTCTGCACCTAGATCTGTTATTAAACTAAAAATGAAAGAATAAATAAAAGTATCATTAAATTTTCAAAGGTGAAATGCTGCGTTTGCATTTTGGACATGCTGGGTATCTGCAATTAAAATAAACGTCCTTGGTAATGTTACCATATCAAATGGAAAGTTTTGGATCTTTAAGCCAAGACTATGAGCACGGAATGAAATGACATCACCTAATAACCAATCTAATAATTAGAAATCAATAGATCAATCAACGGTTAAAGAAAAAAAATGATTGCCGAGTATAGACTATCTTTGGTTTTAGTAGTTGGTAGTATGTTGGCTTATTAGACGTAAGGCCACGGTTCAAACCCCATTTCAGACATCTTCAGCACAACGAAATATGAAAAAAACATTTCTCCGGCGACTTCCTCTCAGCAGATTACTGGTAAAAACTCTGAGAGTAATAAAAATTGCCATGAAAAGTTTCTCAAAAATCTGTCGTTCGGACTCGATTTTAAGTCCCGCCACACATGTAAATATATAATTAACACCGATTTTTTGTGAGGTGCTACATCGTAATCTAGACTGATAACTTAAAAAAAAGATATAGTGTTGACTACAATTAGTTTTTAGTCATGTACACGACTGCAAAAACGAATACCACAATATGTTCAGTACTAACAACGACTCAATAAACATTCAAGAAATTCTTGAAATTTCCCTTATTTATGCAATTAATGCCTTGCATTAAAGCCAGTTCTGATAGATGCATATTTTTCTATTCCTACAGTGTTGGTTTATAACTTTTTGAGCAATTACCGAAATTAGAACAAAAAAACGATTCTCTACTGTTTTAAATTAATGACAATTTGGAATATTGAGTGTTCAAAAGCTTTTAGCAATAACAAGGGATAAAAAACGTGATGAGACTGAGAAAATTCCCTACATTCAACGATTTTTGTTTTTTAATTACTAAGAAAGTACAAAACGTCCCAAAGAGTTTAAAATCATCTTCAAATAAAATTGTATTCAGTTGCCTTTGTATTTGTGCCTGTATGGATGTGTCTGATTTTCCCTACCAGAAAAAACAGTGAAACAATCAATTTCATTAGCAAATGAAGCCAACAATTAGATATTAAGAAACTTACTTTACGTATGTATACTATAATCAAAGCAAGGAAGTAAACAATATCCTAAGGAGTTGGAAATTTTTCTTGAATAGAATTGCATTCAGTTGTATTCAGTTGTATACTCGTGTCTCTTCCGATTTTCTGATTTTTTCTACAGAAAGAAACTGTAAAACAAGCATTTTCAAAATTAGCTACTTAAAGCCAACAGTTGGACGTAAACTAAATGACTACGTAAACTATTATCAAGGCAACTGGCTTTAGGCTGTATTGCGGTAAACACTTAATCCATCAGTACGATTGGATTTATTTTTTGACATTCTACCGATTTTCACCTAAATACATATTGACTTAGTTACATCCTTTAATACGTGGAAATATACGCAATTGACGTTCACGAAAAGAAATCGAAACATACGACGTATCGACTAAGAAAGTATTATGAAAGATAGGAATAACATTTTAACAGCTCATCGTCATATAAGAAGCTCCGATATTGATATGATCTAGACATTAATACAACTGCGGAGGAAATTTATACTAAGATAGTGACTTATATGCGATAATTTAGTCACCATCAAAATGAGGAAAATACTACCATTCTCAAATCCACAGCTTTATTTAGACCCATATAAAGATACAAATCTCAAAGCCTCTACAGACACTATAGCCAGTACAATATGACGAAAGAATTTTATAAAAAATTTAAAATGAAAGTGTAAGTAAGTCTACACTAGCTAGTGTTAGTATTCATTGAAAAATTGCATTCTTATTCATTTTATACTATGTTTTTATTTTAAAGACGAGCTGAGGTTTCATAACATCAGTGCATTAGTAGTATTATGGTACAAGACATACATTTTGATGAAAAAAATGTAAAATTGTGTCACCAATTACTTCACTAAAATACTAAAATAGGTTAAAATAGAAAATATATGAAGCAATACCACATAATAAAAAATAAATTTTTGTATTTGTAGTATTGTGCTGTGTTATTTTTTTACATTTTCAAGTTCTTATCGGAACACAAAAAAGAAATGAAAAAATAATGGAGGCTTATATTTAAAAGCATACATAACAGCAACAGTAGGTCAAAATATAAAAAAGAATAATGTTACTAAATCATTCCATCCATATGCACGATTCAAACTTTATTACTCTTTTACACCAAAAACCACAAGCGTGTAAAGTATGGACGTAAGCGTATGCACTTGTATTCAGGTAAATATACAAAAACGCTCATAACATGTATTATACACGGAGACTGTCCAAAGTAAGTCATACCGTTTTTCTGTTTTTTACTTCTTCTCACAAAAACACAAAACGTTGCAAAATACAGGAAAAAGCATTCATGAAAGGGTTTCTTTTTGGCCACATACATCTAAAAATCTTTGTTTGCCTATTGTGAAACATGTGTGGAACATATATGCAGTGTAAAATTTTTAAAAAATTTTCTGTGTAAAACACGCACACAGTAACAGCTACGCTGCAACCAATGTAACTTACTTCAAGACAAATATTTACTGCATCAATGGAAATAGGTGTATTAACAATTTTTTCTTTCTTCAATGCTCAAATACAAGTATTAAATTCTCTATTGACTGCTAATGCTAAAAACCAAGAGTAATTTTATATAATTTAATAATTCAATTTAATCATGCTAGATTAAGCAAAGGTATTAACAAACCATGAAGTCCCCATAGTCTAATAGGTAATGTGTTAGCTTATTAGACGTAAGGTCACGGTTCAAACCCCAGGTCAGAGATCAAAACGAAAAAAATATTCTTCGGCGACTTCCTTTCAGCAGATTTTTGTCAAATAAAATTGTTGTTCACACGAGTGAACAAATCCACAACCCTAACTGTTACCGCCGCCACTGTATTTTGTATTTTATTGAAATTTATTTACATACAAACAAAATATATGAACACAAATTCCTTAGGTTACATATTTTCTCATTCCACCGTTGTCCTTATTTACTTTATTAAAATATTTATTTAAATTGTACTAAATTTGTTACTGTTCTGCTTAATAACGGTAGTCTCTTGTATTATAAAATATTTAAAATCGAAAGATCATTTTTAAAAGGAGGAAAGTAGTTCTTATTGTGACACGGTGGAAACAAATTGTTTTAAAGCGCGACATACGCAAATTAATATTAAATAAACAGAACGTGCATATTTAAGCAAAAGAAAAGTGTTTTAATATTATTGTGTAGCTCCTAAAAGTTTGTATTACGCCGTGCGAACTCAACATTCTTTAAAACAATTTGAACATAAAAACAATTTAATAAAAAAAAACAATCTAAATAAATCTCGTGTCTATTTCAAAATTAATATATCGCATTTTTATTAAAAAAAAAATAAAAATTAAATCGTGTTTCATAAAAGACTAAATAAATAAAATGTCTCAAACCGATTTTAATTGTAATAAATGCGAATTAAAAGACACCGATCGTATGGTGCAGTGTGATTCCTGCGACAAATGGTATCATTTTGAGTGTGTAGGGGTAGACTCAAATATTGCTAATGAAAGCTGGAGTTGTTCAAAGTGCGACCAAAAATCAGTGGTCCAAATGAACATGCCCAAAACTACTCAACAATTGCCGCCGGTTGATACAATCGCCGAATTTTCTGCCGGAACGCAGGGAACATCCTCACCTACAAATTACGAGTGCACTAGAAAACCAGATGATGTGCCAACGACCATTGCACAAAATACAAGAGAAACGTTGAAATCATCTCAGTCAACCGTCGTGCAAGATAATGATTACAGTAAACGCCACCTTGAAATGCCCTGTGCTTCGAACTTGTCCGCTCAAACACAGCTTCGGCTGCAAATGTTGGAGGAAGAAAAAGAGATTCAACGCCAGTATTTGGAAAAGAAATACAGAATACTTTCTCAAGGTGACTCAATGCAGCCGTCGTGTTCCTTTTCACATGCATTTTCGTCTTCCCAACCAACAGCTACGCAGATTGCAGCAAGACAGGTAATACCTAAAGAGCTCCCAAATTTTGACGGTAACCCAGAAGATTGGCCGCTTTTTATCAGCAATTATAGGAATAGCACAGAATTAGCCGGTTACAGTGATGGTGAAAATTTAATGCGCCTTCAGTCGTGTCTCCGTGGCCGTGCTAAAGAACTGGTAAAAAGTAAATTACTAATTCCATCTATGGTGAGCGAAATAATTCAAACTCTTGAAATGTGTTTCGGCCGTCCGGAGCATATACTTGACTCTATGATAGAGAAGGCAACAAAAATTCCTCCATTAAAAGACAAATTAGATAGTATTATTGAATTCGCTCTTACTATTCGAAACATTTGCTCAACGATGGAAGCTTGCAATATGACGGCTCATTTAAATAACCCAATGCTTGTTAAAACTTTAGTCGAAAAATTGCCAAACAATCATAAGCTCAGTTGGGCTATGCACCCAAAAGACGATAAGGTTCCCATAGTGAAATTGTATAGCGATTGGATATACACTATAGCTGCTGCAGCTAGCCAAGTAGTATCCCCAGCAATGTATAAGAAAAGTGGTTCAGTGAACACGCATCAAAGTAGCACAAGTAAGCCAATTTGTTTTTCATGCAAAAGCGAGGCTCATAAAATTCAGACTTGTGGTGAGTTCGCGTTATTAAATTTAGATGCTAAATGGAATTTAGTGAAGGAAAATAAATTGTGCCGTCAGTGTCTAAATTTTCATCGTCGTAGGTGTTTTTCAAACAAACAATGTGGTATTAATGGCTGTACGGCAAAGCATCACCCATTGTTGCACAAGCATGCTAATGTGCCCGAACGGAGAGAAATAGTAAATGCACATAGTGATGAAGAGAGATCGTGTTTCAGAATACTACCAGTCCGTGTTTACTTTAATGGTGGCTTTGAAGACACATACGCGTTTTTGGATGAAGGTTCATCAGTGACTCTAATGGAGCAAACATTTTTTAACAAACTGGGACTAAAAGGTAAGAGTGAACCTCTAGAGCTACGATGGACAGGCAATACTACACGCTCTGAAGATGATTCAATGAAAATTAACCTGGAAGTTTCTAGCGTACAAGCTGAATCCAAATTCTCTTTATATGACGTCCGTACAGTTAAAAACCTTGATTTGCCCATTCAGTCTCTAAATTTTGCTGAAATATTAAAAGCTAACCCGTATCTCAAAGGCTTACCAGTAAAATCATATACAAATGCCAAACCAATGATTTTGATTGGGCTCAACAATTGGAGAGTGGCAGTCCCGATGAAAATAAGAGAAGGTGACCGCGGGCAACTAATAGCAACGAAAACACGCTTGGGCTGGACGTTGCAGGGTGGTGGAAAAATTTCCGAAAAATCAGCCTCACTGAACATTCATACATGTGAGTGCATGGACCGTTATAAGGAGCTTCACGAAGAAGTAAGAGGGTATTTTGCCCTAGAAGTCTCTCAGGAGAAAAATATTTTATCAGCCGAAGATGAAAAGGCCTTGCAGATTCTTCAGAGTACAGCTGTAAAGAAAGAACAACAATTTGAGGTAAATTTGCTTTGGAGAAATAAACAGGTATCGTTGCCCGATAGTTACGAGGTCGCATGTCATCGATTAAAGTGTCTTCAGAAAAAGTTTAAAAAGGATCCACAACTAGAGCAAACCATGCAAGCTCAAATTGATAAACTTCTGCTTAAAGGCTACGCAAGAAAGGTGTTGGGCTCAGAAGTATATTCACATCCCGGTCGTACGTGGTATCTCCCAATTTTTGTAGCACTAAATCCTAACAAACCAGGTAAAATACGTCTAGTGTGGGATGCTGCAGCAAAGTCGAACGGTGAATCCCTAAACGATTTTTTATTAAGTGGTCCAGACATGCTCACATCGCTCTTTAATATTTTAATTGAATTCCGAGTTGGTCAAATCGCGATTTGTGGCGACATAGCTGAAATGTTTCATCGCATTAAAGTAAAGGATGAAGATATGCACACACAACGATTTCTATGGCCCGCAAGCAGTAATCAAAGTGAAGGTCATACTATATACGTGATGAAGGCATTAACTTTCGGCCTTAACTGCGCGCCATGCATTGCCCATTTTGTTCGAAACAAAAATGCAGAAGAATTTCGCGATAAGTATCCCCGAGCATTTAAAGCAATTACGAGCTACCACTACATGGACGACTTTATCGACAGCGTCGACTCAGAAGAAGAGGCCCTTGAACTGGCGACAAACGTTAAGACGATCCACGCTTCTGGAGGTTTCCACATGAGAAATTGGGCTACAAACTCTTCTCTAGTTAGGCAACATTTATGCGATGATGAATCAACCGCAAGAAATTTGTTTGGAGCAGTGGAGAAAATTCTCGGTATGTACTGGGAATCCAATAATGATGTTTTTCAGTATAATTCCAAATTCTCGAGGCTTAAAAGAGATGTGTTTCAAGCGAATGTGGTTCCCACTAAAAGAGAAGTCCTTCAAGTTCTGATGTCTATATTTGATCCACTTGGCCTTGTCTCACATTTTACAATTGGCTTGAAAATTTTACTGCAAGATGTTTGGCGCTCAGGCACAAAGTGGGACGAGGAACTTAATAAGGAGCTGTGCATAAAATGGCATTTGTGGCTCTCGAATTTGTGCAAAATATCATCTATAGTTATCCCTAGATGTTACTCTAAACTTCTCAGAATGACTATTGACGTACAACTGCATACGTTTGCTGATGCAGGCGAAAATGCATATGCAGCCGTAAGCTACTTTCGAGTTCAATGTAATGATGACGTCGACGTGTCCATTGTTGCAGCTAAGTCCAAGGTTGCCCCTCTAAAGCCCTTATCAATACCCCGATTAGAATTACAAGCAGCTTTATTAGGCGCCCGTTTGGCCACGAAAATCCAAAACGCTACAAGGCTTCGTTGTTCAGAACGCTTCTTTTGGTCCGATTCTAAAACGGTTTTAAAATGGTTGTCTATGGATCCGAAAAATTTCAAGGCATTTGTAATGTATAGAGTCGGTGAAATTTTAGAATCAACTGACGTTAACCAGTGGAATTGGGTCCCAACAGATTTAAATCCTGCTGATTTTGCTACAAAAGTAGGCCCAACAGACAACAATATGTGGACTACGGGGCCCGATTTTCTGAAGCTCTATAAAAGTGAATGGCCAAAATCTGCAGATTTAGGTAACCCCAATAAGGAAGAGGTACGTAATCGTTTTTTGTATATCGGTTTGCCTAAAAGTTTCTCTATAAATTTCGAATATTTCTCATGTTGGAGACGACTCTATAGAGCCTTAGCCCTGTTTCTGTTTTATATAGAAAAATTAAAGTCTGTAGTCCACGGCTACAAAATACAAGATGACAATCTATTTGAATGTATCAGAAAATCCAAAAATATTTTATTTAAATGCGCGCAACTGAGCGAATTTTCTGATGAGATATGGAGTCTGCAAAACTGCAAAGAGATCGAGAGAAGCAGTCAATTGAAGCAATTCAACGTATTTCTGGACAAAGACGGTGTAATTCGGACTTGCGGCAGAGCAAACATGTTAAGCTGCAATCAAGCGATAGTTTTACCTCATGGCCACTATATAACTTTTCTCGTAGTCCGATATTATCATGAAAATTACCATCATCGCATGCACGAGGCAGTGATATGTGGAATAAAGTCATATTTCTATATCCCTAAATTAAGAGCGCTCTATAAAGTTGTTCGACGGAAGTGTCAATTTTGTAAAAACGAAGCAGCTGTGCCCCAACTACCACAAATGGCCTGTTTGCCGCCAGCTAGACTAGCAAGTTTTGAACGTCCATTTACTTACGTTGGTATCGACTTTTTTGGCCCTTTATATGTAACCGTTGGCAGACGTAAGGAAAAAAGATGGGGTGTACTGTTTACTTGCCTGACACTGCGAGCACTACATATTGAAGTGGCACATAGTCTCGACACAAGTTCGTGTATTATGTGTATACAAAATTTCATAAGTCGGCGTGGCACTCCAAGAGAAATATATACAGACAATGGCACTAATTTCAAAGCTGTGGAAAAAAATCATTCGAGAAGAAAATTTAAGTCTTCGACAAGTCTCCTCGAAATACGATGAAATTAAATGGTGGTTCAACCCTCCAGCGGCTCCACATATGGGCGGTGCATGGGAGCGATTGGTGAGGACGGTTAAATCAAATCTTCACGCCATGTGCCCTGCATTTAAATTCAACGACGAATCTCTAAGATGTGCCCTATGGGAAGTTGAGTTCATCATAAATTCTCGCCCATTGACATTTGTAGCCCTGGATTCATGTGAAGACGACCCCTTGACTCCAAATCATCTTCTGCTTGGGTCTGCTGCCGGCAACAAGCCTTTATTAGAACACGATCATGATCTCCGACACCGGTGGCACCAGACGCAAAAGTTTGCTAATCATTTCTGGCGAAGGTGGGTGCGAGAATATGGTCCAAGTTTAGTGCGACGCAGCAAGTGGTTCGAAAAAATAAAACCCCCTTCAGTAGGAGATGTAGTCGTCATCGTCGATGATACGCTTCCCCGAAATAGTTGGCCAAAGGGCATTATAACAAAGGTTTTTCCCGCAAAAGACGGTCAAGTTCGGTGTGCCACGATCAAAACAAATTCCGGCACATATGAGAGGCCCGTAGCAAAAATAGCAGTGTTAGACGTCAGTAAGAAAGATGGCAAGCTCATGGACACCTAATTCGCTTACGATGGGGGGAATGTTACCGCCGCCACTGTATTTTGTATTTTATTGAAATTTATTTACATACAAACAAAATATATGAACACAAATTCCTTAGGTTACATATTTTCTCATTCCACCGTTGTCCTTATTTACTTTATTAAAATATTTATTTAAATTGTACTAAATTTGTTACTGTTCTGCTTAATAACGGTAGTCTCTTGTATTATAAAATATTTAAAATCGAAAGATCATTTTTAAAAGGAGGAAAGTAGTTCTTATTGTGACACGGTGGAAACAAATTGTTTTAAAGCGCGACATACGCAAATTAATATTAAATAAACAGAACGTGCATATTTAAGCAAAAGAAAAGTGTTTTAATATTATTGTGTAGCTCCTAAAAGTTTGTATTACGCCGTGCGAACTCAACACTAACCCTGACTTCCAATAGTACAACACAAACATCTTTAACAAACAATAATAATAATAACACCAACACACATCAACAAACATCATATTCACAATAAACACATATACATACACACATTCATCAACATTTCATCAACACCTTCAACATAATTATTAGGATCCTTGTTGGTCAGTTGATTATCGATCATCAAACCACATAAAACGAAATATCCAACAAACCCTATGCGAGTTTAAAATTTGAATTTTGAACAAATAATAAAATAAACTTTGTGAACATAAACAAACTTAAAACAAACTGTGAACGATAGTGAACAAATTATATATATTGTAAAACAATTACATAGAAATACATTTTATAACGTTTTTAAAATATATACACAAAACATTAACAAACACTTATCATTTGCATATATACATAATTTATATACAGAAAAGGTTTGTGTATTTATATACCCTACCCCCTCTTACACCACATACTAACACCACCCCATAACCCGTTCGTTCATGGTCCTTCAAGGAAAAAGAAGAGACAGCGACACGTATATATACAGTCCACAAAACACCCCCTATTTGTGCAAATTCTACCCCACCCTAAAAAATAACCCCACAAAACCCTAATTTAAAAATTTGTACTAAAATATAAAATAAATTTAAAACAAATATATGCAATATTGCTGTGCATTAAATAAATCAGTGCAAAAGTGATGTAAATAAACAAAATAAAATATACACAAGCATATACACTAACAAAATCAGTGTAAAACATAAATCAGACAGTACACAAAACATAAAAACATTCTAAAAACAACAAAGTGCACAAAATACTTAAATATAAATCAAAAAACACAAATTAACAATTAACACAAACAATATTTACAGAAGATCACATTAAAAGAAAGAGTGCATTAACAAAAACAACATATATAAAACAGTAAAAAATTAGACATTGCAAAATCAAAAATAATAATACATCACATATTTAAAATCAGAATACATATTAAAATTACAAAAATAAAATCAAATTACATAGAACAGCAAAATAAAAGTTAAAAACAAATTTAAATTCAAAAGGCAAGCACAAAAGTTTACTAAAGTTCACAAAAAATACAAACAAAACACATATTACATTAAAGAAACAAAAATTATACATTTTCAAAACAATATATAAATATAATATATATATAAATTAAAAAGGAAACATAAAAGTTCACAAAGGTTCAAAAAAAATAGAAACAAAATACACATAAGGAGAAACACATCTTGCACAGTTTTTAAAAATAAAACATAAACAAAATCAAAAGTGAGAAAAGACAAATAAAAAATTGAACAAAATTCAAGACAAAACAATACCCTACCCCCTCTTACACCACATACTAACACCACCCCATAACCCGTTCGTTCAATTGTCATGAAAAAGTTTCTCAAAAAATATGTCGTTCGGAATAGGCTTTTAACTACAGGTTCCGTTACTCATGTATAAAATTAACGCACACAACATAAGTGGTGTAAGAAGCTAGGTCGTAATCCTGACTGAAAGGTTGTAATAAAAAATTACGTATGTTTGTATTAGCAAACCATGGCACTCATAGAATAAATTGCGTGTTTATAGGTGTCTCTGTAAATACATAAATACATTCCCAATAACTTCCGAAATTTGACAGTTGACAACAGCCATCTCCATTATTCAGTCTGTTTTGCAATTTCACCACGGATGGACACAGTATATACCATGACATACATAATTGGTTATTACAACCTTTCGTTAATGTTGTGTGTGTTACTTTTATACATAAGTGACGGAATCTACAGTTTAAAGTCGACTCCGAAAGACAAATATTTTGAGAAATTTTTCATGGTAATTTTATTTACTCTCAGAGTTTTTGCCAGAAATCTGCTGAGAGAAAGTCGTCTAATAAATAATTTTTTATATTTCATTTTGTTGGAGATGTCGGACCTGAAGTTTGAACCGTGGCCTCATTTCTAATAAGCCAACACACCACCTACTAGACTACGGCGATTTCTAAGGACATAATTTTTTTTAGTTCGGTTGTAATAAGAAGAGTCCCATTGAGGTATTACCTTTTAGTTGGCAGTATTTGACCTACAACTTCGACTATATTATAAACATGCATAAAAGTATATTGGAGGAGAGGATGTTTATTGGAGAAATCAACGCTCAAAACGGCTCGGGCGAAAGTGTTTTGGAACTTCTCAGTAATTATTTATGAATTTGTAACGGTCAATTTAAAAATGGATGGGGTAGTGGGTGTGTGGTATATTGGACTGAGGTGTACCACTATTTTTGTTGTGTTGAGAGTGAGTTGTTGATTTACAAAGATTTCTCTGAAAACTTGAAAAAACAATTTCTTCAGTCTTCTTGCAAAAGATCTTAATGAATGCTAATTGTCATGAGACAGTCAAACCTGTCTTTCGAAGTCGACGTTAAAATGCTTGTCTCGGCTCAGTTGCAGATGAAGTTAACGCGTGTAACACGGACACTATGAAAAGCTCTCAGGGGCTTAAAATAAGCTGTAGGATACACTCGATAAATTTTATGAGGAGCTCATACAACCTTTATTCGAGGTAACCAATGAAATACCACTATTCGATTGCACTACGTTGAGTGTACTAAGCACGACAAATGAAAGTGTATAGTACCAACTAATCAATTTACATTTTAATTTGAAATATATGTGAAAGGGCGTACCAGGGTTAAGGATTATGATCGCCTGATATTTTTAATTAGTCCAATTCTTTTATGCTAGCAATGCTGTCTTAATTATTTACAACGAGTTCTTCTTTTTCTAGATTATTCAAGAAGTAGCCGTCAAGTTGAAAAGTTGTAAAAAGTAAAAAAGAAATCTTAAAGTTGTACTCATCTTAAAGCGCTGATCATTTTTTACATTAACACTATACTATTTCTTTGATTTATTGAAAATAATTACTTTAATATTATTAGTTTTTGTCAAAAAGTTATAGAAATATATATTAATTTTACACAAATTATAACATCGGATAATAATAATTAGACTGTTTTAATGATGCTTCTTTACATTGTTTTCAACAATAAAGATGACCTACACACGAAAATATACAGTGACATGACATTTGAAGTACGATAGTCACAATATTGTAAACAATAATAAATAAAAACAACGATAATGCATCCCTAAATGCAGTTGACCTCGAAGTTGTTA
Organism: Sarcophaga carnaria; assembly: GCA_958299815.1. NCBI lineage: Eukaryota > Metazoa > Arthropoda > Insecta > Diptera > Sarcophagidae > Sarcophaga > Sarcophaga carnaria. The sequence continues at coordinate 68,383,784 of OY283153.1, read as the reverse complement.
TGATACTCACTAGACCAAAAAGAAAATTACTGAAACATGATATAGAAGCATAAGTTCAATGTTATTATAACAATCTATACGAAAAAACTATGATGATTGTTGTACGAATTGTTTTTAAATAGAATTTAATCAAAGACACTGTTCATAACATTTTAAGGTTTATCCCACAAGGAGCGTGTATGATTCAAAATGTTTAAATAATTCCGGCCTTAAATATGATTATTTTAAAGCTGAAATTAGTATGTTCTATAGGCAATTATCGTTGTTGTTAAATGCAAGTAATACTACCCATACAGAATACAAAGGTGTACCCACACATACCGCCCAAACCAATATAAGCAAACAGCAGTAGTGACATCGAGTGGTGTGGCTACATGCCACAATAATTCATATTTTTGAAATCCGCTCTTAAATATCTTGTGTTGGTCTATAGTATAGAATGGCGCCAATCCAGCTTGTAAGGTTTGGTAAAATTAAAGTCTGGTTGTTTGGTCGGTTGTATGTTTGGTTTGTTAATAAAGGAGGTAACAAGAAAGTATTGCTTTTTAGGTCTGTAGTCTTCACTCGGACTACAGCCGGCTGTCGGCCTATTTGTCTTTAATTCTTAAGCTTTTATGTTGTCTGTGCAACCGTTCGCCATTCAATTCTTGTGTATCTGTTCTGCAAAAACTATTTTAAAGGTGGATGTTAGTGTAAACAGATAAAATACTCAGGAAGTATATGTATGTGTATATAATTTATATAAACTTCCGGCTTTGAAATTTTACTCTTAACTTTCTCTCCTGTATCGTACATACACACAATCTACATAATTTTTATTTGGCCTTCGCCATTAGTATACTTTCTAATTTTAATATTCAGGGTTTATTTTGTATGCAAGTATGTTTACATATTTTATTTTCTGTTGCATTTCCTTTGGCTATAAATAACACACCTAACACTGGTTTTAGGGCGGCACAATTTAGACTCAGGAATTGAAAGTAAACAGCAAACAGGATATTAATATCGGAGTTTACATATGTCAAGGTGCCAAAGAGGGACTTTAATGCAGTATGTATGAATCCATATACCACATGTACTGTGATTGGAAACAAAATCATTAAATATTATTTAATATTTATCGATGGTTTTATGTTGTCGTTAAGTGTAGCATTTGCGAAGTTGGATTGATGGTTCTAAGCTGAACTCACGTTAATGTCTTACCAATATATAATCGAACCAAATGTGTCTATGTCTTCCCAAGATAGCTGCATGTTCATAGTCCAGGGGGTTACTCCATAACTCGATTCGAAAAGTAAAAGTATTCGAAAGCTGTTTTCGATAAGTAAATAAAAGCGTACTCTGTAAATTGTTCGAAAATTTTCATAGAAAAACCAAACCAACTTGGCAGCACTTGGTGATTACAAGTTTTAATTATAAAAAATTTTTAATTTTAATTATAAAATTGTCACAAACAAACTAAAAGTTAAAATTTCAAAAATGTATAAAAAAGTATTATTTTGACTACCATTAATGTGGGAACAGGACGTACCACCAGGAGTGGCAACACTTACTGACTTAAATACGGTAGAATGAAACACTAATACTGTAGAATGCGACTCTACGGTTACATACGCTACTTTAAGATCAACGAATAGTTTTAAGTTAGATAGTTCACTTGTAGTTTGATCGCCAAGAGAGCAGCATCTCTCATTATATTTTAAATAAACATGAATTACATTAATAATTAAAAAGTGTTTCATTTAAAAAAAAAAGGCAAAAACTACATTTTGGGGGCTCGTCCGGGATGATTTCCACCTTTGTTGCATTTAAAGAGTATGTGCTGTGTGCCATAATTATTAGAGTTCTAAGGGAAATAAGTAAAATTGGTAAAAAAAAGCGAAAATATTAACTGTTGAGTGTTGTAAAATTGTTATAATACTAAAATCTAAACTGTGAGACTGAGTGTAAAATTTAAAAAAAAGTTTAAAGAAAAATCTAGAACTTATGGCAATAAAAAAAAACGAGAATTTAATTCGTTATTTCAAAATTTAAGAACAAAGAATGTATGTGAAGAAACAAAAGCAAAGTGAAAAGCAATGAGTCCTTATAAGTGAATGTCTTTTAGAAAACGACAATAGTCTGGAAAACATAAAATATAAATTGCACTTTCATTATTTAAAAATTTACAAAAAGAAAAGACTAACGAATAAAAAATAAAAGAGACAATTGAATGTATGCAAGACAGTAAAAGAAAGCAATAAAACTAATATTAGAAAGAGAAACTAAATAATCATAAACTGCGCAAATTATTAAAAAAAAAGAGAGTAACTGAACTATAAAAACGAGTGAATCGCCCTTTGATTGTATTGACAATACATTATTCCAACCAAATTTCAAAAAAGGGGAATAACACGAACAAATAAAGATCGTCTCATTTTTAAAATGCTACAGCGAGTACGATGTGAAACAGCAACATCTTAATAGCGAGTACATAAAGCAACGAAAAGAAACGTTAATTTTAAAATTTTGATAACGAGTGCGAATAAATTCTATTGAAAATAAGGAGATGCATGGTTGAGAAATTAATTTACTGCCACAGCAGCAATTCTAAGGAGAGAGTGAAAGAAAAACAAAATCAACTAACAGCAAAAGAAACTCGTCGTGGGATCAGCCTATGTTAAGTTGTTTTTTATCTATTTCATTTTTATTCTTTTTAGATATTAATTAGTGAAGTTCGATAAATTCTAATTGGATGTTTATTTTATTGTTTTTGTAGAAAGAATTCAAATAGGAATTGATTTTTTTTGTAGTTATACTTTCTATTTTTGTTTTAATAAGAATTCGAATAAGAATTACCTTTTGTAGTGTTATATGTACTTTTATTTTTATTTTTTATATCTATAATTACTTTTAACATAATATTCACAATCTCTATAATTACTTTTAATAATTTGAATTTAAAGTAAAATTTTGAAGATACTTTTTCAATTAAATAAAATTGCATTCAAATTTATTTAATTTAAATTTATATTCCTCTATTCATAATAAGGTGGATGAAAATAATTTTTATCTATAAGCGAATTAAACTGAATTATTATTATTGTTAATTATTTTTATTATTATTATTAATTATTGAGTTTATATTCTTTCCAAATTGATATATGTATATGACTTAAGCAATAATTTGAATTTAATTTCTTTCCTTACCTTACATTTTATTTTATTTTTAATTGATATTTATATTTCGACTTATTTTTTTTTGTAATTGGACAAGATGGAAATACAGGAAATTTTACAATTGAGCGTTGAGGGTTTAAAGAATAAACTGACAGAGTTAGATTTAGCGACTAAGGGACGAAAACAGGAGTTACAGGATCGACTTAGGGATCACTTCGGCCTTGACAATGATGAATCGGAATCCGTTTGCGATGATGTTTCCTCTCGACATGATGATATCCCGGTGAGTAGAGGCGGCATGTTCACTTTAAGGGAAATAGAAGACTCGCTTACTTCGTTTTGCGGCACTCATGGTACTGATATTAGAAATTAGGTGGAATATTTTGAAGATAACGCTGAAGCCGTTGGATGGAACCAGCTCCAAAAATTTATTTACGCTAAGCAGTTGTTAAAGGGTGCAGCTCGTTTGTTTATACGCAGCCAAAGTGGTGTAAAGAGTTGGAGCAGGCTTAAAGAAGTATTAATAAAATAATTTGGAGCCAAGTTAGCAGCGATAGGTGTGCATCGGATGCTTAGAAATTGGAAGAAGAGGAGCAACGAAACATACTTCAGACGCTTCATATAGCAAAACCACTATCGGATTTACTAAAAAAAGGATGCTGTATTCGAAATCAATGACGAACAAATAATAGCAATTGATCAATTGAAGGCAAGCCTAATAAATGCACCGGTTTTAAATTTATTCAATCCGAATGCACCAATTGAAGTTCATACCGACGCAAGTGCGCACGGTTATGGAGCTGTTTTGTTACAGAAAAATTCAGATGACCAACAGTGGCACCCAGTTGAGTACATGAGTCGGAAAACTACTGATGCTCAAAGGAAATATCATTCGTATGAGCTGGAGGTACTGGCCATAACTGAGGCACTTAAAAAGTGGAGAGTTTACCTAATGGGCTCTAAAATAAAAATAATCACTGACTGTAACTCATTTGCGATGACAATCAAGAAGAAGGATGTACCATTGAGAGTCTCTAGGTAGGCTATGTTCCTTCAGGAATTCGACTATGTAGTAGAACATAGATCTGGCAGCAAAATGCGGCATGTAGATGCTCTTAGCAGGGTTTCTTGTCTTCTGGTAGAGGATTCAATTAAACATCGACTTAACGAAGCACAACTGCAAGATGAATGGGTAAAAGCTATAAGGAAAATTATCGAAAAACACAGCTATGGAGATTTTTATTTAAAACATGACTTACTTTATAAACATCCTAACAAAGAACTTTTAGTAATCCCGGCGAGTATGGAAGAAGAAATTTTTTCAAATTGCTCACCGTGAAGGACATTTCGGAATTAAGAAAACTCGAGATTTGGTTGAAAGGGAGTTTTACATACCTAATGTGTTACAGAAGATTACTAAAGTCGTACGTAATTGTATGGAGTGTTTTGTTAGTGAGGCCAAGATGGGAAGAAGTGAGGGTCTCTTAAGTCCCATTGATAAGTCTGACAGACCTTTAAAGACGTATCATATAGACCATATTGGCCCAATGGAGAACACTCAGAAACATTATAATCATATACTCGTAGTCGTGGATGCATTTTCCAAGTTTGTGTGGCTATATACGACTAGAGAAACAGGTGCGGAGGAGGTCATTGACAGATTGAAAAATCAATCGGCAGTTTTTGGAAATCCTGAAGGAATTATTTCTGACCGAGGAACCGCCTTTACCTCCAATGCATTTATGGAATATTGCGAGGAACAAAGTATTCAGCATCTATTAATAGGAACAGGTGTCCCTAGAGGTAACGGGCAAGTAGAAAGAATTAATAAGATCGTAATTTCATTTTTATCAAAACTGTGTGTCAACAATCCCAATAAATGGTATAAACAAGTCGACAAGGTTCAACGGTGCATTAATAACACTCCTCCGAGAAGCACGAAAGTATCTCCATTTAGAATTCTTACGGGTTGTCATATACGTACCGAGACACAAACAGACATTAAAAAATTAGTTGAAGAATTTGCTATTTCCGAATTAGATGACGAGCGGGATGAAAATCGCACAATTGCCAAGGAAAATATTGCCAAACTGCAGACTGAAAATCGGAAGACATTTAATAGGAAAAGAGTGCAGGCACCTGTATATAAATTAAATGAGCTAGTGGCGATTAAGAGAACCCAATTTGGAGTTGGTCTAAAATTGAAGCCTAAATACTTCGGACCCTATAAAGTCGTAAAAATATTGGTACATGATCGCTATTCAGTAGAAAAGGTAGGCGAGGTGGAAGGTCCGCGAAAAACTACTACAGTGGCAGAATATATGAAGAGATGGAGTTCATCATTCAGGGCGAATGATCATTCAGGACGGCCGAATGTGGGAACAGGACGTACCACCAGGAGTGGCAACACTTACTGACTTAAATACGGTAGAATGCAACACTAATACTGTAGAATGCGACTCTACGGTTACAGACGCTACTTTAAGATCAACGAATGGTTTTCAGTTAGATAGTTCACTTGTAGTTTGATCGCCAAGAGAGCAACATCTCTCATTATATTTTAAATAAACATGAATTACATTAATAATTAAAAAGTGTTTTATTTAAAAAAGGCAAAAACTACATTAATTGCTTCATCCATTGTCAGTAAATCAGCCGTTTGTCTTTCTAGAGGAGCAATACTATAATTCCAGTACCACCACCAGTACTATAAATGCTAAGTTTATTTCTACTGCATTTTGCCTTGATATGATTTTTGTAGTCGACCCAAACTTAAAAAAAGTTAAAATGTTTAATAACCCCGCGATACACCGCATTCAAATATTTAAATCTATCTAAGCTTACTTTTTTCCAACCTTTAACACTTCGCTGCGGTGGACCAAATGAATCCATATCGGTTCTTAGTTTTTGCCACAGGTTATTAGATTTCTTTCTTGCATCCGGCACTTTTTTGGAATTTAGTCCACAATAGTTTCGTATTGTTTTTGGTTGGTATATAAAATTCTTTTTCACTCCTTTGAGATTGTTTAAAAAATATTATTTTATTTTTATTTTGCAATATATTTTTATTAATTTACTTACATTTTAAATTTATTATTAGTTGTCACCAACACAATTGCTAACGAAGAATTTTCGAATATTTACTACGCCTTTTATGCTTGTTTTCGTAATACAGAGTTGAGTTGTTTTTTGTTCGTACGAAATAAAAAAAAATGATAACACTTTCGAAAATTACAATTACAATTTGTTCGAATACCTACATTTTAATTTTCGTATCGAGTTACAGAGTAACCCCCTAGATTGGGCCAGGATTTGACAGCATTGAGTCAAATTGTCGCCAACTCAACCCTCTGTCTTAATAGGAGGTTGTAGGGAAGCCAGTTGAGTATAGCAAATATGCCTTGGTTGGAGTGGAATAGAGCACGCTGGTAATCAGAACAGCTGACTACTGGCGTACTTGTCTGCGGTATTGGTGTCTGTGTACTGTCCACCAAATATGTACCCGTAGAACAAGGTTGTCTCTACCACGGCCCGATATACCAGTATGTGATGGTTCGTCTGAGACCTTAGATTTTGTCTACGGCCCTTTTGTAGGTAAAAAGCTCTATTATCGCCTTGTTAACCCTGTCAATGATGTTAGCTTTCGATGAGAGCTTGGAGTTAAGAACGACCTCCAGAAATTTAACTATCTTAGATAAGGAAGTTGAACCTTATTTGGAATCGTTAAATTAAAAATAAGTACCCTATATCGTCTGTTAAACAGCGTTAATTCCGTTTTGCGGAAATGAGCATCATTCAGTTATATGTTATAGAGCCTGGTTACATCTCAGAGCGAGAGTGTGTGGATCGAAAACTGATACCATAATGGTCAGATAGCCCGCATAACCGTTCTAATTAATAAATATATAAACGTTTCAATTTAATTTATCAAATGATGATTAACTGTTTGAATTTGATACTGGTACAGGGGTTCATTCAGTATTTATTGAGCAAGACGCTTCTTACACCACACCTTAAGTAGTTCTACCACACCTTACATAGTTCAGAAGCACCGAAACGAGTTATTGCTAAGACGTTGGGCCGCTATGTTGTTGTTCGAGTTGGTGGAGCCAAGATGTAGCATTGTGGGATTTCATTATTTAATATATTAAGGGTGCTCCTCAACCGCAACGTATGACCCACTCACCGGCTTGCAACAAGGACAGATGAGAAAGGAGAGATATAAATAAACATATGATCACCACTAATAAAAGACCAATTGAGAAACATGAGGCTAGTTCCAAAAGAGCCACAAACTATTCAACATTTACCACAACATGGGATTTGTAGACAATGCTAGCCATAGAGTTCTTTCTCTCTCTTTACACACTATTTTGTAAGGCCGTATTGCGGTCGGGCGATTATTATATTTTCCTTAAGCATTCTGGCATAAATTGCTTTTTGTAACTTTACATTGTGTGTTGTATTTGTTTTTGATATATTTTGCCTTTTATTTTGTTTATCTAAAATTTATATTTCTGATCAGATTTAAACACATTAAACTTATCTTCTTAATTTTATGGTCAAAAGTCAATGGTTGAATCATTGCATAAGGTATGTGTGTGTACTAAAGGACATACTTATAACAAATTCTATAGTTTTAGGGCAGAAAGTGATTGTGTATTCTTGGCTATTGGTTTTGGCTGGCGTTCGAAAAAATTTGTGAAGAAATTTCACACATTCAATGATACCATCCGGCTAACATGATATTTTCCAAACTTTTTTATTTCAATTTTGAAGCTGTAGGTTTTTGTTCTTTATTCAACATAAAGATAGAGAAATTTTTGTTGATGGATTTTTTCGTTGTTTTAAGAGACTAAAAATTGCAAACAGTTTGGCATTTTGTTAAACTTGCTATTTGCGACATGTCCAAAGTCTTAAAGTTGAAAAAAACACTTTATTTTGGTGTATAAAAAATTATGTGAAAAAGAATGCATTTAAATCCTGTAATGTGATATAAAGTCTTCAATATGCACATACCGTACAGTAAAAACTATCACAACAAACAACTACATTAACCAACAAACAACCACCTTGAACGGTTCTCAAAAGGACCCAGTAATACTTTGTAAGAAAACATGTGATTTTCATTCAAGTCTAATATCATCGATTGAAAACTGATTAGTTTTAGGTTAGAGGACGTGCACTTGTCAATTGAGATAAGTACAGTACCCAGAGGTCAAGTTTACCCATTGTACAATTGTCCTACAGGAGAGAGGATAATAAGAGAGGTAGGAAAAAAGGAGAGGAAATAAGAAAGGGAGCATAAGGAAGCGGAGGAATAACACGATTAACAAACACACAAGAGAGTTGCAAGTAAATAAATTTGAATTTGGTGGATAATTTAAGATACCATTTTTCTTTTAACAATTCTAAACTGTTTACATAAACCAGGACTGATTTGCGTTCGACAGTTAGGAATATCAGGTACCATTTCCAGTAGAGTTTGAACCAAAAGTTGAGGAATTTAGATTGAGATATAAGATTTCAAAAAAGTTGTACTTTAGTGGTTAGAATTACAAAAATTTTGCAATTCTATCCTAGTAGATGACAATTTATTTATTTAAAGATCGCCTTAGGAATTCCAAAATATAATTATGAAATTCAATGAATTTTCAAGACGAAACAATGAAAATTTATTAAAAAAAGATGCGTGATATACGGTAATTTTAGAAATGCTCAGTAATTTTTTCAACATGAATAGACGAACAAAGGATCAACGTTGCATAGCATAGAATTTTAATATTAAAATTTATTTGGCGTGGAATATGTGTTGGGAACACAAGACTTTTGTTATCTTCTTATATATAAAAATGAATGTGTGTTCAGGCCAGACATCGAACAAAATACAAAAAGTATTTCTTCGGCGACTTCCTTTCAGCAGATTTCTGACAAAAATTCTGAGAGTAAATAAAATTGCCATGAAAAGTTTCTCAAAAATCCGTCGTTCATAGTCGACTTTAAACATGTATAAAATTAGCACACACAAACATAAGTGGTGTGAGAAACTAGGTCGTAATCCTGACTGAAGGGTTGTAATGATCAACTATGTATGTATGTATGTATATGTTTATTTGTTTGTGGGTTTGTTTGAAGTCTATAGACGGCTAAACGGCTGGACTAATTTTCTTGAAATTTTCACAGTATCTTCCTGTATATCTGGAAGGAGTTATAGGCTAATTTTTATTTTAAAATTTCAAGAAGGTGAGGTGCCACGCCCACATACCCAATAAGTATTTAATGTCGCATATCTCATAAACTGCAACAGCTAGAACCCTCAAATTTTCTATGGGCGACTTTGGCGTATATATGAAAAAAATGGGCGAATTGTCTATATTGGGCGTGTCATCTCCCATGCTCTATATATATAAAAATGGATGTTGGTTTGTAAGTACCTTAAAGAATCGTAAACTGAGCATTTGATCATGTTATGATCTTTAGCAAAGTTGTTGCGCATGAGCTGACGAAGGTTTCTAAGTTAGTATGACCAATTTCCGACAGGTGGCGCCACTGAAAATTACTCCAAGTGAATTAAATCGTAAACTGTGCATTTGATCATGATATGATCTTTAGCAAAGTTGTTACGCATGAGCCGACGAAGGTTTCTAAGTTGGTATGACCAATTTCCGACAGATGATGGCACTGAAAATTACTCAAAATGAATTAAATCGTAAACTGTGCATTCTTTAACAAAGTTGTTGTGCATGAGTCGACGGAGGTTGATGCGATTAATTTCCGATGGATGGCGTCACTGAAAATTATTCAAAATGAATGACAAGCAATTGGTCGACCTTCATCTCAAGCACGGAAGAAAAGAGCATTACGAGCCTCAGAATCAGACGAGCATTGATACTGGAAAATCTTCGAATATATGCCGGTGAGACCCTTTCGCTTGAACCACGTGAACAACGTGAGATTAAAACTGATCCATGATAAACAATCAAGATTTATCAAAAATTCTGAAAATTTTTGAAAATGTGATAAAATTCGCATTTGTCAAGTTTACCTCATCAAACCTCATAACATATTAAGTCAATAATATATATATATATATATATGTACATCGTCTTAAAGGCCCATCCTTCTTATTTCTAATAGGGTTTCAATTTTGGACATCATTTCAGAAATGTTTGCGTAATCAATAAATTTGTGTGTAAAGTCCAAAAAGACAAATTTTGTGGAATAAAGCAAAATTAGTGAATTCAAGAAATATTAAAAAAATATTTTTTTGAGTTCTACTCAGCAAGACCCACAACTTACACTACGTCATTAGCTGGGTGTATTTAATTTTTTTTAGTTTGTTGTAAGTTGTTGTTGTTTTAGCGTTGCAATATAATCATTTAAAAAACAATCTGATATGTATAAGATCCTCTGCGAAACTACTGGAAAATTTTTCTCTTGATTGAAAATTCTCTTACAAATGACCCCAAACAGAAAGGAATTTAGACCCATATCAAATATCAGATTTTATTTTCAGTAAAGGATGACTCAATAACAGTTTGTTTATTAAATTTTGTGCAAGCTATAAGCGAGAGTGTCTCCGAATACCAGAAAAAATTATTTCAACATCGTATATATTTCACGAAGCACCACTCAGCGAATTTTGTAAAAGACCTCCTCTCCACCTTTCTGTGTGCAAAAATTCAGCTAATTCAGTCGGTTAAGGCAGCAGACCATGACAATTCTTTCAATGGGTAATAGGAAAGTGAAGTAAATGTTAAATGAAAAAGAAAATCATCAGCTGATGAAACTAATTTCCATCTGAATAAACTAGTGAATACACAAAGTTGTAGAATTTTGGTCTCAAACAATCCTAAATCCATAAGAAACAAATGCATCTACAACGTGCATCTTTCTGGTTCGGCTTTTGGATATGCGACGACATTGGGCTTTACTTTTTTGAAAATGGCATTCGATAAAGGAACATGAATTCTTGTTACAAATGGACGGTATGGATCTGGAGGACGTGTGGTTGCAAGATTGCTTCGCGTTCAGTTATCGATTAATGGCAGCAACGGTTTCTAGAACAAATTATTTTAGGAACTTCTGATCACAAGTCATGCCAATTCAAGAAAAGGTATGCCATTTAACGCTGGGCGATTGTTTCCTCTGGGATTTTGTGGAATTTCTGATTTATGTGGTTAAATAGGAAGCCATTCCTAAATCAAAATCCCATATACAATGCATCAGCGGTGTGGTACAGCCACGTCCATGAGAAAAAGTTAAGAAAAATTCCATGAAAAGAAAAATGGCCTGTCATGAGATCTGTAGCGGGAATTTGAAGGATATTTTATTACAAACTTAATTGGAAAATTTCTTCTTTACAATGCTGTTGAAATATCACAATTTCCTTTAAAAATACGTTCCTTTATTTTTAGAAGAAAAGTGCATTCTTAGTAAAAATTTTTTTTTCAGTTTCGGTTAGTTTGTTTATTGAAAGCAATCAAAGTTTTTGTTTAAAATTTTGGTACGTTCTTATCTTTTAAAAACGTTTATAATATGAGCTCCTAGCTTACAAATAAAATAAAAATTAATAGGTGTTTAGTTTTAATTCAAATTCTTTATTAATCGCACAATTCTGTGTGCCACTGTTTACAACTTGGACAACAATTGCTTTTCTTTGTTATTCCTCTGTTTACACCCTTTGTATAAATATTAACAATTACTGAACAATTATTCGACAGATCTTTGTAATGGAGACCTTCAAACCAAGATTACTCTCTTCAAATGCACCGCGTCGTCACACAATACTGACTGAACTTCACTAACTAACTCGCCTCCTTTGCCTTGCCTTTTTTATGGCAGAGTAAACAATCTGATGAATGTTCTTGTTCGACTTCGGCTACTCGAAATCTCTACAAATGTAAACATCGTTGTTTACATATATTCTTGTAGTGTTTTTTGTGTTTCTTTGCTTACTTGTTTACCACTTGTTTTATGCTGGTAATTTTATTTTATTTTAAACAGTACGATAATTTGTAAACAGGTTTGTTTACTGCATTGTTTTGTTTTTGTAGCTTTTGTTTATAATTTTAATGTTAAGCGATGTAAGAGCATAACACCAGTATTAAATTTTTCATTTTCGTAACAATATTAATAAAAAAGTTGTAAGTATGTCAGACACTGTATAATCCTTTTTAATATAACATTCAAAAAACTTACTTTACACATTTCAGTTAAACATTTCATGTTCGAACAAGTGTGATTTCATTGTATATATCCACTAACAAAATATCTTGCAAGTTCAAAAAGATGTTCATGACAAATGTAAAGAATGGACTTACATAAGTTTGGACAAGTTCAACATTAATCATGAAAGGTCTTAAGTGCCTAAATTGACTAAACATAAACAGTTTTTAAACTTTAGAAATTAAAATATTTTTATTTCTTTAATTTTCATTACATTTTCGTAATTTTTAATTCAAAGTATGATTCAAAATTGAATTTAATTCTGTTTATAGTTGAATTGATGTTGAGTTATTTAATTTTTCATCACTTTCCTTATTCATTGCACTACAACTGAGTTTAAACAACAAGCTCAACACTTTTTGAAAAAGGAATTCTAGCTCACTGGTCAATGTGTAAATAAAATATGAATTTCTCGAAACAAACAAACCCTTATTAAAATGATAAATGGGAACGAGTTGGAACGACTGGTTTTACTTCAACGAATGTAAGCATAATGTTTTCAGTTTTATATTTACTACACTTTCATTTTGAATAAAGTCTATAAACAAATGTCTAGAAACACTTTTTTGGATATTTTCTTCTTTAATAATTTTGATGAATGCTGTATGAAAAACAGGGTGATAGAAAGCATTTACAAAAAAATTAACAATATTTCAAACTTTGTCGTATATATTGAGCATGTTTAGATACATGTTCACATTAAAGACTAAATTTAAGTAATGGGATGTATGGTAAGTTAGAAATTTTGAAAAGACAAACTTTTTTGCGGCCATGGGTTGACCTATTAAAGTCTATATCCAACTAGGTAATACAAAAGTACTAAATTAAGAATTTAGTATGATCACATACTAATTTACTGAATTGATCATTACAACTCTTTAGTCAGGATTACAACCTATCTTTGCACACCACCCATGTTCTGTATGTGAATTGAATCCATGAGTAGTGTAACCTATAATATCGACTTCGAACTACTGATTTGAGAAAATTCTCGAAGCTATTTTATTTTACTCTCTGAGTTTTTAGCCGAAGACTATTGAGAGGACGTCGCTATTTCCGAATTAGATGACGAGCGGGATGAAATTCGCACAATTGCCAAGGAAAATATTGCCAAACTGCAGACTGAAAATCGGAAGACATTTAATAGGAAAAGAGTGCAGGCACCTGTATATAAATTAAATGAGCTAGTGGCGATTAAGAGAACCCAATTTGGAGTTGGTCTAAAATTGAAGCCTAAATACTTCGGACCCTATAAAGTCGTAAAAATATTGGTACATGGTCGCTATTCAGTAGAAAAGGTAGGCGAAGGTCCGCGAAAAACTACTACAGTGGCAGAATATACGAAGAGATGGAGTTCATCATTCAGGGCGAATGATCATTCAGGACGGCCGAATGTGGGAACAGGACGTACCACCAGGAGTGGCAACACTTACTGACTTAAATACGGTAGAATGCAACACTAATACTGTAGAATGCGACTCTACGGTTACAGACGCTACTTTAAGATCAACGAATGGTTTTCAGTTAGATAGTTCACTTGTAGTTTGATCGCCAAGAGAGCAACATCTCTCATTATATTTTAAATAAACATGAATTACATTAATAATTAAAAAGTGTTTTATTTAAAAAAGGCAAAAACTACATTAATTGCTTCATCCATTGTCAGTAAATCAGCCGTTTGTCTTTCTAGAGGAGCAATACTATAATTCCAGTACCACCACCAGTACTATAAATGCTAAGTTTATTTCTACTGCATTTTGCCTTGATATGATTTTTGTAGTCGACCCAAACTTAAAAAAAAGTTAAAATGTTTAATAACCCCGCGATACACCGCACTCAAATATTTAAATCTATCTAAGCTTACTTTTTTCCAACCTTTAACACTTCGCTGCGGTGGACCAAATGAATCCATATCGGTTCTTAGTTTTTGCCACAGGTTATTAGATTTCTTTCTTGCATCCGGCACTTTTTTGGAATTTAGTCCACAATAGTTTCGTATTGTTCTTGGTTGGTATATAAAATTCTTTTTCACTCCTTTGAGATTGTTTAAAAAATATTATTTTATTTTTATTTTGCAATATATTTTTATTAATTTACTTACATTTTAAATTTATTATTAGTTGTCACCAACACAATTGCTAACGAAGAATTTTCGAATATTTACTACGCCTTTTATGCTTGTTTTCGTAATACAGAGTTGAGTTGTTTTTTGTTCGTACGAAATAAAAAAAAATGATAACACTTTCGAAAATTACAATTACAATTTGTTCGAATACCTACATTTTAATTTTCGTATCGAGTTACAGAGTAACACCCTAGATTGGGCCAGGATTTGACAGCATTGAGTCAAATTGTCGCCAACTCAACCCTCTGTCTTAATAGGAGGTTGTAGGGAAGCCAGTTGAGTATAGCAAATATGCCTTGGTTGGAGTGGAATAGAGCACGCTGGTAATCAGAACAGCTGACTACTGGCGTACTTGTCTGCGGTATTGGTGTCTGTGTACTGTCCACCAAATATGTACCCGTAGAACAAGGTTGTCTCTACCACGGCCCGATATACCAGTATGTGATGGTTCGTCTGAGACCTTAGATTTTGTCTACGGCCCTTTTGTAGGTAAAAAGCTCTATTATCGCCTTGTTAACCCTGTCAATGATGTTAGCTTTCGATGAGAGCTTGGAGTTAAGAACGACCTCCAGAAATTTAGCTATCTTGGATAAGGAAGTTGAACCTTATTTGGAATCGTTAAATTAAAAATAAGTACCCTATATCGTCTGTTAAACAGCGTTAATTCCGTTTTGCGGAAATGAGCATCATTCAGTTATATGTTATAGAGCCTGGTTACATCTCAGAGCGAGAGTGTGTGGATCGAAAACTGATACCATAATGGTCAGATAGCCCGCATAACCGTTCTAATTAATAAATATATAAACGTTTCAATTTCATTTATCAAATGATGATTAACTGTTTGAATTTGATACTGGTACAGGGGTTCATTCAGTATTTATTGAGCAAGACGCTTCTTACACCACACCTTAAGTAGTTCTACCACACCTTACATAGTTCAGAAGCACCGAAACGAGTTATTGCTAAGACGTTGGGCCGCTATGTTGTTGTTCGACTTGGTGGAGCCAAGATGTAGCATTGTGGGATTTCATTATTTAATATATTAAGGGTGCTCCTCAACTGCAACGTATGACCCACTCACCGGCTTGCAACAAGGACAGATGAGAAAGGAGAGATATAAATAAACATATGATCACCACTAATAAAAGACCAATTGAGAAACATGAGGCTAGTTCCAAAAGAGCCACAAACTATTCAACATTTATCACAACATGGGATTTGTAGACAATGCTAGCCATAGAGTTCTTTCTCTCTCTTTACACACTATTTTGTAAGGCCGTATTGCGGTCGGGCGATTATTATATTTTCCTTAAGCATTCTGGCATAAATTGCTTTTTGTAACTTTACATTGTGTGTTGTATTTGTTTTTGTTATATTTTGCCTTTTATTTTGTTTCTCTAAAATTTATATTTCTGATCAGATTTAAACACATTAAACTTATCTTCTTAATTTTATGGTCAAAAGTCAATGGTTGAATCATTGCATAAGGTATGTGTGTGTACTAAAGGACATACTTATAACAAATTCTATAGTTTTAGGGCAGAAAGTGATTGTGTATTCTTGGCTATTGATTTTGGCTGGCGTTCGAAAAAATTTGTGAAGAAATTTCACACATTCAATGATACCATCCGGCTAACATGATATTTTCCAAACTTTTTTATTTCAATTTTGAAGCTGTAAGTTTTTGTTCTTTATTCAACATAAAGATAGAGAAATTTTTGTTGATGGATTTTTTCGTTGTTTTAAGAGACTAAAAATTGCAAACAGTTTGGCATTTTGTTAAACTTGCTATTTGCGACATGTCCAAAGTCTTAAAGTTGAAAAAAACACTTTATTTTGGTGTATAAAAAATTATGTGAAAAAGAATGCATTTAAATCCTGTAATGTGATATAAAGTCTTCAATATGCACATACCGTACAGTAAAAACTATCACAACAAACAACTACATTAACCAACAAACAACCACCTTGAACGGTTCTCAAAAGGACCCAGTAATACTTTGTAAGAAAACATGTGATTTTCATTCAAGTCTAACATCATCGATTGAAAACTGATTAGTTTTAGGTTAGAGGACGTGCACTTGTCAATTGAGATAAGTACAGTACCCAGAGGTCAAGTTTACCCATTGTACAATTGTCCTAAAGGAGAGAGGATAATAAGAGAGGTAGGAAAAAAGGAGAGGAAATAAGAAAGGGAGCATAAGGAAGCGGAGGAATAACACGACTAACAAACACACAAGAGAGTTGCAAGTAAATAAATTTGAATTTGGTGGATAATTTAAGATACCATTTTTCTTTTAACAATTCTAAACTGTTTACATAAACCAGGACTGATTTGCGTTCGACAGTTAGGAATATCAGGTACCATTTCCAGTAGAGTTTGAACCAAAAGTTGAGGAAATTAGATTGAGATATAAGATTTCAAATAAATTGTACTTTAGTGGTTAGAATTACAAAAATTTTGCAATTCTATCCTAGTAGATGACAATTTATTTATTTAAAGATCGCCTTAGGAATTCCAAAATATAATTATGAAATTCAATGAATTTTCAAGACGAAACAATGAAAATTTATTAAAAAAAGATGCGTGATATACGGTAATTTTAGAAATGCTCAGTAATTTTTTCAACATGAATAGACGAACAAAGGATCAACGTTGCATAGCATAGAATTTTAATATTAAAATTTATTTGGCGTGGAATATGTGTTGGGAACACAAGACTTTTGTTATCTTCTTATATATAAAAATGAATGTGTGTTCAGGCCAGACATCGAACAAAATACAAAAAGTATTTCTTCGGCGACTTCCTTTCAGCAGATTTCTGACAAAAATTCTGAGAGTAAATAAAATTGCCATGAAAAGTTTCTCAAAAATCCGTCGTTCATAGTCGACTTTAAACATGTATAAAATTAGCACACACAAACATAAGTGGTGTGAGAAACTAGGTCGTAATCCTGACTGAAGGGTTGTAATGATCAACTATGTATGTATGTATGTATATGTTTATTTGTTTGTGGGTTTGTTTGAAGTCTATAGACGGCTAAACGGCTGGACTAATTTTCTTGAAATTTTCACAGTATCTTCCTGTATATCTGGAAGGAGTTATAGGCTAATTTTTATTTTAAAATTTCAAGAAGGTGAGGTGCCACGCCCACATACCCAATAAGTATTTAATGTCGCATATCTCATAAACTACAACAGCTAGAACCCTCAAATTTTCTATGGGCGACTTTGGCGTATATATGAACAAAATGGGCGAATTGGCTATATTGGGCGTGTCATCTCCCATGCTCTATATATATAAAAATGGATGTTGGTTTGTAAGTACCTTAAAGAATCGTAAACTGAGCATTTGATCATGTTATGATCTTTAGCAAAGTTGTTGCGCATGAGCTGACGAAGGTTTCTAAGTTAGTATGACCAATTTCCGACAGGTGGCGCCACTGAAAATTACTCCAAGTGAATTAAATCGTAAACTGTGCATTTGATCATGATATGATCTTTAGCAAAGTTGTTACGCATGAGCCGACGAAGGTTTCTAAGTTGGTATGACCAATTTCCGGCAGATGATGGCACTGAAAATTACTCAAAATGAATTAAATCGTAAACTGTGCATTCTTTAACAAAGTTGTTGTGCATGAGTCGACGGAGGTTGATGCGATTAATTTCCGATGGATGGCGTCACTGAAAATTATTCAAAATGAATGACAAGCAATTGGTCGACCTTCACCTCAAGCACGGAAGAAAAGAGCATTACGAGCCTCAGAATCAGACGAGCATTGATACTGGAAAATCTTCGAATATATGCCGGTGAGACCCTTTCGCTTGAACCACGTGAACAACGTGAGATTAAAACTGATCCATGATAAACAATCAAGATTTATCAAAAATTCTGAAAATTTTTGAAAATGTGATAAAATTCGCATTTGTCAAGTTTACCTCATCAAACCTCATAACATATTAAGTCAATAATATATATATATATATATATATGTACATCGTCTTAAAGGCCCATCCTTCTTATTTCTAATAGGATTTCAATTTTGGACATCATTTCAGAAATGTTTGCGTAATCAATAAATTTGTGTGTAAAGTCCAAAAAGACAAATTTTGTGGAATAAAGCAAAATTAGTGAATTCAAGAAATATTAAAAAAATATTTTTTTGAGTTCTACTCAGCAAGACCCACAACTTACACTACGTCATTAGCTGGGTGTATTTAATTTTTTTTTAGTTTGTTGTAAGTTGTTGTTGTTTTAGCGTTGCAATAAAATCATTTAAAAAACAATCTGATATGTATAAGATCCTCTGCGAAACTACTGGAAAATTTTTCACTTGATTGAAAATTCTCTTACAAATGACCCCAAACAGAAAGGAATTTAGACCCATATCAAATATCAAATTTTATTTTCAGTAAAGGATGACTCAATAAAAGTTTGTTTATTAAATTTTGTGCAAGCTATAAGCGAGAGTGTCTCCGAATACCAGAAAAAATTATTTCAACATCGTATATATTTCACGAAGCACCACTCAGCGAATTTTGTAAAAGACCTCCTCTCCACCTTTCTGTGTGCAAAAATTCAGCTAATTCAGTCGGTTAAGGCAGCAGACCATGACAATTCTTTCAATGGGTAATAGGAAAGTGAAGTAAATGTTAAATGAAAAAGAAAATCATCAGCTGATGAAACTAATTTCCATCTGAATAAACTAGTGAATACACAAAGTTGTAGAATTTTGGTCTCAAACAATCCTAAATCCATAAGAAACAAATGCATCTACAACGTGCATCTTTCTGGTTCGGCTTTTGGATATGCGACGACATTGGGCTTTACTTTTTTGAAAATGGCATTCGATAAAGGAACATGAATTCTTGTTACAAATGGACGGTATGGATCTGGAGGACGTGTGGTTGCAAGATTGCTTCGCGTTCAGTTATCGATTAATGGCAGCAACGGTTTCTAGAACAAATTATTTTAGGAACTTCTGATCACAAGTCATGCCAATTCAAGAAAAGGTATGCCATTTAACGCTGGGCGATTGTTTCCTCTGGGATTTTGTGGAATTTCTGATTTATGTGGTTAAATAGGAAGCCATTCCTAAATCAAAATCCCATATACAATGCATCAGTGGTGTGGTACAGCCACGTCCATGAGAAAAAGTTAAGAAAAATTCCATG
The DNA here is from genome assembly GCA_958299815.1 of Sarcophaga carnaria. Lineage (NCBI taxonomy): Eukaryota > Metazoa > Arthropoda > Insecta > Diptera > Sarcophagidae > Sarcophaga > Sarcophaga carnaria. The sequence goes on along the minus strand of OY283153.1, from coordinate 68,364,096 downwards.
AAAAGAAAAATGGCCTGTCATGAGATCTGTAGCGGGAATTTGAAGGATATTTTATTACAAACTTAATTGGAAAATTTCTTCTTTACAATGCTGTTGAAATATCACAATTTCCTTTAAAAATACGTTCCTTTATTTTTAGAAGAAAAGTGCATTCTTAGTAAAAATTTTTTTTTCAGTTTCGGTTAGTTTGTTTATTGAAAGCAATCAAAGTTTTTGTTTAAAATTTTGGTACGTTCTTATCTTTTAAAAACGTTTATAATATGAGCTCCTAGCTTACAAATAAAATAAAAATTAATAGGTGTTTAGTTTTAATTCAAATTCTTTATTAATCGCACAATTCTGTGTGCCACTGTTTACAACTTGGACAACAATTGCTTTTCTTTGTTATTCCTCTGTTTACACCCTTTGTATAAATATTAACAATTACTGAACAATTATTCGACAGATCTTTGTAATGGAGACCTTCAAACCAAGATTACTCTCTTCAAATGCACCGCGTCGTCACACAATACTGACTGAACTTCACTAACTAACTCGCCTCCTTTGCCTTGCCTTTTTTATGGCAGAGTAAACAATCTGATGAATGTTCTTGTTCGACTTCGGCTACTCGAAATCTCTACAAATGTAAACATCGTTGTTTACATATATTCTTGTAGTGTTTTTTGTGTTTCTTTGCTTACTTGTTTACCACTTGTTTTATGCTGGTAATTTTATTTTATTTTAAACAGTACGATAATTTGTAAACAGGTTTGTTTACTGCATTGTTTTGTTTTTGTAGCTTTTGTTTATAATTTTAATGTTAAGCGATGTAAGAGCATAACACCAGTATTAAATTTTTCATTTTCGTAACAATATTAATAAAAAAGTTGTAAGTATGTCAGACACTGTATAATCCTTTTTAATATAACATTCAAAAAACTTACTTTACACATTTCAGTTAAACATTTCATGTTCGAACAAGTGTGATTTCATTGTATATATCCACTAACAAAATATCTTGCAAGTTCAAAAAGATGTTCATGACAAATGTAAAGAATGGACTTACATAAGTTTGGACAAGTTCAACATTAATCATGAAAGGTCTTAAGTGCCTAAATTGACTAAACATAAACAGTTTTTAAACTTTAGAAATTAAAATATTTTTATTTCTTTAATTTTCATTACATTTTCGTAATTTTTAATTCAAAGTATGATTCAAAATTGAATTTAATTCTGATTATAGTTGAATTGATGTTGAGTTATTTAATTTTTCATCACTTTTCTTATTCATTGCACTACAACTGAGTTTAAACAACAAGCTCAACACTTTTTGAAAAAGGAATTCTAGCTCACTGGTCAATGTGTAAATAAAATATGAATTTCTCGAAACAAACAAACCCTTATTAAAATGATAAATGGGAACGAGTTGGAACGACTGGTTTTACTTCAACGAATGTAAGCATAATGTTTTCAGTTTTATATTTACTACACTTTCATTTTGAATAAAGTCTATAAACAAATGTCTAGAAACACTTTTTTGGATATTTTCTTCTTTAATAATTTTGATGAATGCTGTATGAAAAACAGGGTGATAGAAAGCATTTACAAAAAAATTAACAATATTTCAAACTTTGTCGTATATATTGAGCATGTTTAGATACATGTTCACATTAAAGACTAAATTTAAGTAATGTGATGTATGGTAAGTTAGAAATTTTGAAAAGATAAACTTTTTTGCGGCCATGGGTTGACCTATTAAAGTCTATATCCAACTAGGTAATACAAAAGTACTAAATTAAGAATTTAGTATGATCACTTACTAATTTACTGAATTGATCATTACAACTCTTTAGTCAGGATTACAACCTAACTTTGCACACCACCCATGTTCTGTATGTGAATTGAATCCATGAGTAGTGTAACCTATAATATCGACTTCGAACTACTGATTTGAGAAAATTCTCGAAGCAATTTTATTTTACTCTCTGAGTTTTTAGCCGAAGACTATTGAGAGGAAGTCGCCGAAAGAAATATTTTTTTATATTTCGTTTTGTTTGAGATGTTGAGTCAGGGGTTTGAACCATGGTCTCTCGCCTAATAAGCCAACACACTACCTACTAGACTAACAGGCAAACAAAACTCAGAGCGTTAAGCGTTGCACGTCTGTCATAAATACTAATTATATAAAACGAACTAAAATAGCACGGTTTCAACGCTTTACAACGATTTTGATATCGAAACTGTTTATTGTTCAAAAGTAATGGTATTTTAGCGGTTTTCTCGTCAACCGACCAATTTATTTCATTTCTATTTGTATTTTTAGTTGAAAAGTGTAGTTAGCATTACTCTTAATGACACAACTTCAACACTCTGGTTTTGGATTGTCACGTCAGAGTCATTACTGGACGCTAGTAAGTTAAACATCAAGTAATTTGCCTATTCACTAGGCTAAAATATGAAATAATTAGTATATTCTATACTGATAATAATTCATAAAAAACAATACAAAATACTAGAACACATTCCTTTGCACGCACTTATATTTAATAAAACAAAAAAAAGATACATCTTGTTACCCCGAAATATTATATTCGTCAAAAGTATTTGTAAGGTTTGAATTTGAACATCTAACCAGAATTGCCATATTTTGTTGTTTAGATTGTATACATTGAAATTCAATGGAATTAAAGTTGGGATTAAGTACAGTCCATGACAGTACATCAGGATTATTGGAATTATTTACACGTTACATATACAGCCCCGTTATCTTGTTAAAAACAAACATTTCACTCGGATTGAACTTTTTTGATTGAAAGATAATGTTAGTTAGTCGACGCTTGTTTTCGTTTAATCGACGGGCTAGCAAGTATGTATACAACAAGGGCGATCCATCATGTGGCTGTATGATCAAGTACTTTCTTTCTTTCGATACACTAGAAACGAATCTAAGTGACATAATATCGGGGGTGCACCCTCAGTTTATTTTTTTGGAATCTTTTTTCGATAAAACTTTAATGGCACAGTTTTGGCCTAGTTTTAGAAACAAAAATTAACCTTTCCACGGAGTAAATTTTGTTAAGTTGGCTGTTGTATGGATCACTACAGTTTTTCGAAAATATTTGATCCTTGTCAAGCATCGTTATGAATTATACAATTGTAATCTTCCTTTCCTGAGTGTAATATTGAAGGCGAGTCATAACAATGCACTAACATTGTCCATACAATAAGCCTTCTGACTCCGAGAAGAAATGTTACAATTTTATACACAAACACAAATATTTCAATACAAAAATTAAAAGAGGGTGACATATTTTTTGTCACAATTTTCTGCCTCGCTATAATTATACAAATTAGGAAGTATAATTTGCTTAAAGTGAAATTAAAAAATTCAATTCCGTTAAGTGAAAATTCGTAAAAAAATATATTAAATGTATATCGTTGTATTAATTTTTTTATTCATTTTGTTAACCTCTGTTACGCAAGGGTAAAAGCAAGGTTTATATAGACTTAAAAACATGTAGAGTAACCTTTCATAAACAACAGCTTAAAACTATAACAATGAAAAGAAAACAAATAAATGTGGAAAAAAAAGATAAAATTCGTTAAGGCATAAACTTAAAAGCATAAAAACCAATGACATTCAAAAAATCGAAAGGCAGTCATGAAAAACCACTCGTAAAAGTATTTGATTGGAAAGTTCATTGAAGTGAAAGGCAAAGTTAGACACGAATAAATTGAAAAAGTCGATTGCAGTTGAATCTAAAATCGTCCTTGTGTGTGAATTCGTAACACCAACAAAATTTGGAAAAGTGTTGACTTTGGCACTCTATCAACAGACTATTGGCGTTAAAATTTTGTTTTTATTTTCAAACAATTTTATGGTGTTTTATCTCTCACCCAATACACTTTTGGTTAAACTTTGTATTTCAGACGTCTGTCATTGAATATACAATATAAAGGGAAAAACATTTAAGGCGAAGGTAGTGTGAAATTGAATGTCAAAAAAATAAAAATGAATAGACTTATTTGGATGCCCGTTACCTTTAAACTTTACGGATTAAACAGTTCAAATAATTATCTTGCGGAATACTGGAGGTATATAATTCACCTCCGGTGTTACGTTATTTAGTTCTGTTCACAAAAAAAAAATTCAAAAACACCAAAACTACATATTTCGCATAATGCGAATCCCATTATGTTAGCAGAAACAGAGTTAGAAAATATTAAGACAAAGCTCTTTTCCACCTTTCCTTTCCAAAAATCTGGGGTTCTGACATGCAAAAATTCTCTTCTTAGCCCTTCAAGTTGGTGCCACCTGAGAACGATGACTGTCTGTGGCCCTGATCCAGGGATCAGACATCTTCAACAAAATGAACTATGTATGATGCGACATTCTCTCAGCAGATTTCTGTTAAAAAAACTCTGAGAGTAAATAAAATGACACGAAAAAGTTTCTGAAGTCTTACTTTCTGAATCTATTTTAAACGGTATGTCTCGCTCCTCATATATAAGTAGAAGTTAGATCGTAATCCTGATTGACCTGGTTATGACCAATTATGCATAGTTTTAGCGATTAAACGAACAAAAATTTTTTAATCTACAAATATTTATTTTATTGAAAGTCATTCTTTAAAATATAAGCTCATAGATTGCAAATAATATGAAAAATAAATTTGTATTTAGTTTTAATTAAATGCTTTATTGTTCGCACAATTCTGTGTCCCACTTTTCACAACTTGATGTAAAAAATAACAATTGCTTTGTTCAATTATTCGACAGATTTTTGTAACGGAAAAATTCAAATCACAATTCTCCTCTTCTAAAACACCATGTCTTCACGCAAGACTGACTGAACTTTTACTCACCCGTTGCCTGCATTGTCTTGCCTTTTATATAGCAGCGTAAACAGTTTAACGAATATTCTTGAAGTCGAATGTTCGTGGCTTCGCCTTCTCGAGATCTCTATAAATGTAACCGTCGTTGCTTGTATATTTTGGTTACCGTTGTTCTTATTATGTATGTAAAATATGTTTTTGGTTGTAAAAGAAAATAACATAAACTTTGAACAGCTTCAGTTGAATGATTTAAATAAATGAGTAAATTGTACTTTTAAGATTTTATTATTATCTTTTATTTATTGTATTATTAGAAGTAATAGTAATAATAGTTTTATTTCGATATATTTTAATTGTTAACTTTCCTAGTCATTTAGTTTCATTTATTTATTTAATTTAAACCTTTTAAATACTTTAAACTATTAATTTAATTAAATATGAATTCAGTTCAATTTGATTTAAAAAAAAAACAAATTAATTAATTAGAAATTATTTCACTTCAATTAAAGTCTTTTCTTTTTTCTTCTTACAACTTTTTTAATCGACTTCTTTCTTCTTGCAACTTTTTTAAAAAATCAACTTATTCTTTCTCTTACATCTTTTTAAAATCAACCTTTTTTTGCAACTTTTAAAATCAACCTTTTTTACAACTTTTAAAATGAACTTCTTTCTATGCACTCTCTCACTTGACTTCTACCTTTTCTCAACTTATGCTTTAGCTTGCCTGTTTTAGCTTCCCTACTTTAGCCTCCCTGCTTTATATGGTAAATTGGCGTTGCCATGTTACATTCGGCCATCTTGACTTTCATCTGTCCCAGAGGATAGGTAATCAGGTTCCACCTGCTTCCAAGGTTTCATCATATCGCTGCTTGTGGATGTCCCATGTGGACCTTCAACATTGGCTATTTTAACAACCTCATAACGATTATTGGACCCTATTTTATCGACTTTATACGGACCAAGATATTCTTGAGCTAATTTCCTTCCAGCAACGATCTGAGTTCTTTTTATCGCCACCAAGTCTACAATCCGGTAACCGTCTGTCTTTTTCCTTTTTTTATCAAAATTTTCTTTATAACGTTTTTGCGCATCTTGAATTTGTATCTTTGCTTCATTACAAATTTGTTGACGTACTTCGTCAAATCGCTGTATTAGCTCGTCTTCCAGCATTTGTATTATATTATCATAAACTCCTGTCTTCATTTTAACGCCAACCAACAATTGGAAAGGTGTAACTTTAGTGGAACTGTGTACATGACTGTTAATGGCCTTTTGTCCAACGTACTTGTACCACTTAGTTGAGTCATTGCTTGACAATTTTGAAATGATTGATATTATGCATCTATTAACACGCTCAATTTGTCCATTTCCACGCGGCACTCCAGTCGTCGTTACTACATGTTCAATATTACTTTCGTCGCAGAATTTTTTGAACCTTTCTGAAGTAAAGGCCGGACCCTTATCGCTCACGATTCTGGTCGGAAACCCAAAGATATCAGACCACGTAGTGAAATGTCTGACCACTTCGTCTGCATTTGTTGTCTTTGTAGGAAACAACCACACAAATTTCGTGAAACCATCTACAATTGAAAAAATATGTTTATATTGCTTAGTTGTGGCATCCATTGGGCCCAAGTGGTCAACATGCAATGTGTGTAAAGGGACTTCACCTTTGTCAATGACGCTCAACAGACCTTCTTTTCTTCCCAGTTTTTTTTTATGTATGATACATTTAATGCAGTTACCAATGATTCGACGTATTTTGCTCTCTAAATGCGGTATATAAAACTGTTGCTGAATTTCGTGCATTGTCTTCTCTACTCCATAAAGACTTTTCTCATGTACACTTCTAATTATCTCTGTCTCCATCAACTTTGGAACCACAAGTAGATCATTGCCTTTTTCCGTCTTGTACATTAATTCACCTTTTTCCTTAAAGTTTTCGTATGGACCCAAAGATAGCGCATACTTTACCGCCTTTATATAATCATCCTCGCCCTGCTGTTTTGCCAGTCTTGCCGTTAACTCTGTTGATATTATCATTACTTCTACCGGATACCGACTCAGCGAGTCAACATGTTTCATTCTATTTCCGCCTCTATGTTCTACTGTGAAGTCAAATTCTTGCAAAAAGACGATCCATTGTGCTACACTTCTGGGAACGTCCTTTTTCGCGATGGTTTGTTTGAATGCTGCACAATCTGTTACCAATTTAAATTTTATACCCAGAATGTATTGTCGGAACTTTTTCATAGCCAAGAATGCTGCTTTCACTTCAAGGACATAACTGTGCAATTGGCTTTCTTGTACCGTAGCTTTCTTGCCCCAAAAATATATTGGGTGCATTTTATCCTCACTCTTCTGCATCAACGTAGCTCCAAAACCCAGCTTCGACGCGTCTGTATGCAGTTCGGTTTCCGCCTCCCTATTGAAAATACGCAATACTGGTTCGTATGTCTGCTTCAAATGATTGATCGCTTTTAACTGTTCCGTCCCCATTTTGAACTTCACATCTTTCTTCAGTAATTCTGTTAAAGGCTTCGCAATGGAGAATACCCCTGCACAAACTTTCTAAAATAACCTGTGAGTCCTAAAAAGGAATGCACGTCCTTAACATTCTTCGGGATAGGGAACTTCTGAACCGCCTTTGTCTTCTCTTTTCCTGGCCATATTTTCCCATATTCAATAGCATGTCCAAGGAAGTTAATTCTTGTTTTCAGAAAGACGCATTTTACCCATTTGAACTTCAAATCAAATCTAGCTGCCTGTTCAAAAACTAACTGTAATTTCTGCTGACATTCCTCCGGAGTTTTGCCGCAAATAATAATGTCATCGACATACAATTCTAAAATACCTTTATTTATCATATCCTGAAATATATAATTGACAAGTCGAATAAAATTTGCCGGAGAATTACAGAAGCCGAAAGGTGCTTATTAAACTTAAAAAATCCCCGCTTGGTTACAAAAGCAGTATACTTTCTACTTGTCTCTTCAAGGGGTACATGGAAAAATCCATTCTCCAAATCAAGCGTTATAAAATATTTAGCACCACTGAGTTTTGCCAGCACATCCTCAACTACTGGCACCGGAAAACAATCTTTTAAAACCATTGAGTTTAACTGGCGAAAATCAACGCACACCCTATACGCACCACATTTTTTCCTTACGATGTAATTCCTTGTAATTCCATTTTTTAACCACTCTTGTATTTGTTCGTTGACTGCATTTTCCTCATTACACGACAATCTTGCAGGCGTATGACGAAACGGCTTAATCTCATTGTTCGGCACTATCTTCATTATAACTGGTGATTCTTCAATTTGACTTACCGGCTTATAATTTTTAATCATATCTTCGATTTGTCCTCTATATCGTTCATCTACATCGACTTGACATGCATTAATATTATAGAGTTGCAGTTGGTTATCGTCCATATCTTTTTGTTTATATTCAAATACCCGTTATTATATGTTAGAATAAAATCTCTTGTAAAGTCAAAGAACAAAATTGCATCTACTTTTAATAAATTGTCCTTTACTACTAAAAAGCAATGCTCCTTTTCAACTTCATCGACGTATAATTTACCCGTTACCGACCCGATTGGATTTGTTTTATTACTGCAAAATCCAAATAACACAGCATTACTATTTTGCAACGAAATCAACGGCAAGTTTTTCTTGCAGACACTTTCTTTCATTACAGAAACATCTGTCCCCGTATCAACCAGACAATTTATATGTTTCCCATAAAATATTACCATTTTAAACCGTTCATTTGTCATTATTATGTTTAAACTTTTTCCTGACACATTATTTTTAACACAGTCTTTTGATATATGACCGAGAGCATTACATTTGAAACACTTAAGTCCATTTTTACAATCTTTAAGTTTATGATCCTTTGCCCCACAGTTAAAACAGTGATACTGTTCGATCTTCGGTTTCATTTCACTCGATTTTTGCCATGGTCTAAAATGCTCTCCATTTTTTTTATACAAACTTTCATAAATTTCTTAATTTTCGCGTAGTTCTTTATAGTCTTTTGACGCATATAACTGCTGCTTAAAAATAATTTTACCACTTTTTCCGTCCACGATATACCGGATAATCGCACGATCTTCAATAACCCCGAGCGCGGCTAGTTTTCGCATTGCTATCATATATTCATGAAACGATTCCGAATTCCTTTTTGTTCTTTCGCGTAGCATTTTGTGAATTTCACCACTGTCATTTTCCTTATCGAATTCTTTTATCAGTGCACTTTTCAACATTTCATAATTAAATACATTCACTGTATCTAAAAACATTTTCGCTAAACCACTAATTTTGTTCCTTGCCTGTACATATTTTTGCTTCTCATTTAGTCCGTATGCTTCGGCATTATCTTCAAAATTTTGTAACCATTTTTTCACAGGCATATTTTCACATAATATTTTCGCAAAAGAGTCAACTGTTATGTTAGCACTATTATCCCTTTCTTCGTCTTTCACTGCTTTCAGTTTTAATATTGCTATTAATTCATTTAATTGTTCGTTCGACATGTTTTTAACGGTATTTGTTTTGTCTTTCACTTTTCCAATATTCTCTGTATCGGTCACTTTTTCAGCGTCTTCACTTGTACTACTGCTTTTTAAATTGTGTTTGGATCTTAAGTTGTATTGTCTTAGCTTTTCTTCGCTGTCACTCATTTACACTTTACTATTTTCTTTGACTAAGTCTTCAACATGAAAAAATTCGTTTTTACATATTACGCGCAAAATACCGTTACAATTGTTTGTTTATATATTTTTATTATTTATTCATTATTATCTTTTTATATTTGTTCTTTTTCTCATTTACCTCTTCTTCTTATTTACTTCTCTTTTTCACTTCAAGACACCAATATACTACGTTTGTCAACTTCTCCTTATATACACTTTTCCATATATGTATATTCTGGTGCGATCGTACGGTCCTTTTTTTGTTATTGTATTGTGACGTTTTAAGGAATTTTCTAGTACAGTTAATACAATTTTTTTTTGAACACAAAAAAATTCTTTTGGTTGAGCCCCCAAATGTAAAATATATTTTTGGTTGTAAAAGAAAATAACATAAACTTTGAACAGCTTAGTTGAATGATTTAAATAAATGAGTAAATTGTACTTTTAAGATTTTATTATTATCTTTTATTTATTGTATTATTAGAAGTAATAGTAATAATAGTTTTATTTCAATATATTTTAATTGTTAACTTTCCTAGTCATTTAGTTTCATTTATTTATTTAATTTAAAATTTTTAAATACTCTAAACTATTAATTTAATTAAATTTGAATTCAGTTCAATTTGATTTAAAAAAAAAACAAAAAAAAAATAGCAATTGTAATTTGAAATTATTTCACTTCAATTAAAGTCTTTTCTTTTTTCTTCTTACTTTTTTAATCGACTTCTTTCTTCTTACAACTTTTTTAAAAAATCAACTTATTCTTTCTCTTACAACTTTTTAAAATCAACCTTTTTTTACAACTTTTAAAATCAACCTTTTTTACAACTTTTAAAATGAACTTCTTTCTATGCACTCTTTCACTTGACTTCTACCTTTTCTCAACTTATGCTTTAGCTTCCCTACTTTAGCCTCCCTGCTTTATAAGGTAAATTGGCGTTGCCATGTTACATGTATGTCGTTGCATTTTTGTTTACTGTTTATCCTTTTTATTATACTGTTGTTTGTTGGTATATTTTTGTTTACTTGTTTATCATGTATACAAGTTCATTGTTTTTGTTTTCGTAGCTTTTGTTTATAATTTTAATGTTAAACGATGTAAAAGCATAACGCTGGTGGTTTAAACTCGAGATTAACTATGAAAAGTAGTTGACAAATTTTATTTAAAAAAAAATTTATATAAAAAGGTGAGGGGAAGCCGAATAAGACAATTATTTAAGTGACTATGAATTATATAAAACACAAATTCAAAATAGACAGTCTTAATTTATTTATTATTTTAAGAAAATAATTTTTTTACATAAAGATCAATAGTATTCAGCTTTTGTTTGTTTTTGTTTGTTTGTTTTTCTTCTATACAAAAGCAAATTGTTGTGAAACACTTTGAAATTTTTGCTTATAAGAGTGGCAGCTCTACAAGATCAATCTCCAGTTAAATTCCCATTCAAAAAATGAAAACTCAGTTAAGTGAAGATTAAATTTAACTGGAGATTAACTTAATCTCGATTTTAAACTTGCATTCAAAAAGTGGGCCTTAATCTGTCTCGCTATGCTAGTTAAGAAAAATTGCGTAGAGTCGCTTTTGATTAACAAAAAATGAAGAATGAATTAAAAGCACGAAAAGAAAAAGAAGAAATAAATAAATGAAAAAGAGAACATTACGTTCAATACCCCACATTTTGTTATGCGTCTAGTTACAATAACACTTCTTCTTCTGATTCTCCTTGCAACACAGTAACAGTTATAACAGAAAGAAATTGAAAAGAAATTTATATACTTTCCGGGTATACAAATTTCATACAAACACATAAATAGAATATAAACATAGAAACTAATGAAACAGCGCCTGAATACATTTAAAACTTGTTCCGTTAGTGTGCTTGTGTATTCAACAGGAAACGCTACACAAAGACATAAACATACACATTTGCATTCATGTCTAGTGGAAGTTAATTTTCCTTCAGACATTTGAATTTAAAGTTCAGTTCTCACTTTAACACACGAAATTTGAAGGATTTTCATTAAATTTAAATGAAAATCTGAACATTTTTTTGTGTTGGATTCTCATTCAAAATTAGTTTATTCGAGCGTTGGTTGTTTGCCTTATTTAACGTATTTGGATCTTGGTTAGGTTAGGTTGAAGTGGTAGCCTGGATAACCAAAACACACTTGAGCACGCATTACTGCTCATTGCCACGATACAGGTAAGCGCAATCCATGTACAGGTCGAACTTCACCAATCCCATTCAAGAGGTTGGTCAGCCCCTGCACTATTTAGATGCAAGCTAATAGAATTTAATTTTTATTTATTTAACTAAATTTAATTTATTTAACTAATTTATTTAACTAAAATCGTTTTTGAATAATTTTATTAGAATAATTTAAACCAGGGTGCCCTGGTAGTCTAGTGGGCAGTGTGCTAGACTATTAGCGTGTGAGTCGTGGGTTCAATTCCCACTAGAGACTTAAAGAATGTTGCTAATAATATCACTCCGTGATATTCCAACTCATGCTACAAGCACAATAGACGCAGCACAGCTAGTGCAAAAATTTTGGAATTGCAGCCTAAGGTAAACTGCATGTGTATTAATCAGAATAAAGATATCAGCAGCAAAGCATAAACAAAATAAAAAATAAAAAGTTCACTAATTCTTTATCAATGGTGACACTGAAACATTTTTTCACGTTATATCTCATACATCACGTTTTAAAATCATACGTCTTTATTATATTACTATATTTCCAGAATTAATCCTCTCATTGCCAGCACAACTCCTCTCTCTGTGAGCTCTAATTCTCTCCATGCTGCGAATAAAATAGAAATTAAACTGAATGCAAAACAGCAGAATCGTTACTAGTTGCCGCTCAGCTTTAAAATGATCACTTCCATATGTATCCGTATATTCTATTTTTGAGATATTGTTGTGTTTTCGGCATTGCGGTTATTGTGCATAGCATTACTATTGAAACGAAAGAAGAGAGACGATAAAAATTTTTTAATACTACCTTCTTTGCTGTTGGATGTATGAAAAGTTTTAATCAAATAATCGGTTCCGAAATGTTAAAAAAAAAATATAGAAGTGTTAAAACATAAGTAAATGGTACTTGTAGCGAAACAACTCCAGTGTTAGGAATTTTGTTGCGCTGGAGTTTTCATTTCATTCATCCTTCAAAATTGCACAGAAAAAAAAGATATTATTTTATTTAATATAAATGTATCTATTTTATATAAGAAGATATGAGGTCGGTAGCAGTTGCTGTTCGAAGAGGAGTTCCACATGCTAGAGTCTAATGCGTCTCATGGTGAAGAGAAAATTAATAGCCAGCTTATCCCTGTAGTTCTTTTTCGCCAGAGCTGTCAAACCAATCCCTAAAGGCGGTTCAACAAAAACTCCCGACTTTAATTGTAAATTAAACAAAAAGTTTTCAGAGAAACGGTAGTCTATTAAAATGGGTCTGGCAGTAAATGAAGCCAAGTGGAAGTATATGTTGCCGACAAGTAGGGACATGCAGCTATAACTACAGTTTCGATATAGTTAACGAATTTATTTATCTTGTCAGTCTGGAGATCAAGCACAGGATTAATCTGGCCAACTGGTGCTACTATGGTCTCAAAAGGCAATTGAGTAGCAGAGATCTCTTGTACGACAAAACTAATACTCCGCAACACGCTCATCCTGCCCGTGCTTCTTTACGGCGCAGAGGCATGGACTCTATTAAGTAAGTAAGATGATTTCCGTATCCGATCCAACGGTAAGCTGTATGAGGTCCTCAATGACATAGACGTTGAACAGCGTATTAATATCCAGCGGCTGCGCTGGCTCGGCCATGTCGCTCGAATGGAGGAGGCGAGACGGGTATTTGATGCGGAGATTTACTGAAGTCGGCAAAGAGGACGACCTTCTTTGCTTTGGAAGGAAGCCTTGTCACCGATTGGTGTGGCCAACTGGCGAAAGCGCGCAAGTAGCAGAGGTACCCGGAAGGATGTGTTAAGGCAGCCGGAAACCCGTGAATCGGGTTGTTAATGGCCAATTAAGTATATAAGTGATAGAATACACGACAATATTGTGTGAAATCAAATATCGGCAAAATGCTTACAACGTTTTCGGTGGCATATATTTATCCAGTGGTCCAGATTTTTAATGACTCTGAGACGTAATTGTAGTTTATTGAGTTAATATGACAAATGATACCATCCATCAGCTCTTATATTGTTGTTTGTATTGTTGTTTGATGATTGACGTACACTTTTACTTTCAAAAATTCCCAAAGAAAGAAGTCCTTGACACCATTGGATCACTTGATCATTGCTTCTCATGTTCCCAAATGCGGTAATTCTGTTTGTTAACGGATCTACTCCACTTAAATTGGGCATCTGAAGAGTGATTTTGCTTGTAAAGGCACAATTCAATTCTGTCTGCTCAACCAACCATTCGGCGCATAGTCAAGACTTGAGATGGTCAGTACAATTCAAGGCTCAATTGAACCTTGTAAGTGCGTAAATTCAAATCTTTGTTCAATATTAGTGTCAGTAGTGTTCCTGAGATATTTAAATGCTGGGAAGAACGACGAATAGAGGTTGACGGTCACTCTGCCGCAGTATCATGAACAGCAGCAATGGTTTCCGCAGAATGAACTGACTGGGCATGGAGAGGTGTTTTAACATTTCCTATACAACTGTTTTGCTAAAGTATGCTCACAGTGGATCCAAACGCAGAAAATTTCGATTCGAATCAGAATACGAGTGAATAACTTATTTTCGCTTAGAAGTCGCCGTAGTCTAGTAGGTAGTGTGTTGGCTTATTAGACGCAAAAGCCTGGGTTCGAGCCCCAGGCCAGGCATCAAAAACAAAATACAAAAATTATTTTTTCGCCGACTTCCTCTCAGTAGATTTCTGGCAAAAACTCTGAGAGTAAATTAAAATTGCCATGAAAAGTTTCTCAATAAATAAAAATCTGTCGTTCGGAGTCGACTTTAAACTGTAGGTCCCACCACTCATGTATAAAATTAACACACACAACATAAGTGGTGTGGGAAACTAGGACGTTGTACAATGGGTCAATTCGACCTCCGGGTACTGTACTTGTCTTAATTGACAAGTACACGTCCTCTAACCTAACCTAACCTAACTTATTTTCGCTTATTATGCCCAAACTGGAGCCACATAAAACATTGTTGAATTATATCTATTTATAAGACCAGCACTGTATATGCCTTTGACTTTAGGTAGGTTTAGGTTAGAGATTGAGACAAATACAATGCCCGGAGGTCAAGTTGACCCATTGTACAAACCTCCTAAAGGAGAGAGGATAATAGAGGAGACAGGGAAAAAGGGGAAGTAGAAAATGTAGAATAAGGAAGCGGAATAAGGAAGTTGTCAATGTAATTCTATTTTAGAAAAACACGTACAACGTGCACGTAGGAATAGTTTTCAATTCTCATGGCAACTTATCTATTGGAAAGAGTGAATGAATATGTGAATATATAACAACGAAATCAAAAAATCTAAAAATAAAAAAACAAGAAAGTTTAATGTTTCCTCTGCAAACGTGCAGACGATGTAGATAATTTCATTTAGCGTTCTCCATTGACAACTAAATCTTCATATTCGAATAACTTTAATATAGGCTACACTCTTTTTTGAGTTATACCCTCTTGATTCCTGTATGAAACAAATTGGGGTTGTTAATTTGTTTTTAAATCTCATTTCAAGCTCTTTTAAAGAAATAGATCTTTAGATGTGGATTGTAATTACTCGTGAGTAATTATGTACGTCTAAAGAGTACTTCTAAGAAGAACTGAATTTGTATTAGCATTTTATTTTTTGATGAAAATAATTACAATAATATTTGTCTACCTCTGTGATCAAACTAATGCGCTCAAATATAGGTTTATGTAAGTAACTTTTTAATTAAAAAATTTCTAAATTGAAATTTTAGAAATTTAAATTTTTATAGGGGGCTCTTATAATTTAAAAAATCTTTTTCCTAAAATAATTGCGATTTTGTTAGTAAATAAATTTAATCTTAAGATAATTAAAAAAACATTTCATTGACCTCTTCTAACTGACCAGCGGGCAATATTTCCTTTTTGACGCTAATGTCCCTAAAAAGAAATAAAATAAAAGAATAATAAAAGGGATAAAAAAATATATTTTATTCATACCATATCATTCGGGAGGTAATGATGTTATTTGAAATGTAACAGTTTGCTATTACCCATACTGTCAGCACTACTAAAGCAACGGCTGCTGCCAATTATGTTATATTTTGCTAGATGTCTGTGAAGATAGACTTTTCAAGGAAGCTGCACACATCCCTTTCTCGTTGTATTCTGTGAATTTCTTCTTCTCATTTCTTCTGCCTGTCATTTTGCCTTTAAGATTTTCCCTTTTCTTTTAATTTTCTCGTTTAGTTTTGTTTGTTATTTTCTTTATTATGATTATTGTTGATTACTTTAAATATTTTGTTGTTGCCGATTTGTTCAACTTTTTTGTATAAACTTTAAGCCGCATATATACCATATATTTTTATTTTTGTCACTGTTTACTGCGTGTTACCGTTCGCACACTTTTTGTCTACAACTCTTATTCTTAAAATCAAATCTTTAAATTTTGGTTTTGTTGGCCTCTTTTTCTATCTTTTTATATTTATTTATTTATTATTTGCGTTGCATAATTTTCTGTTTTGAACTTTAAAAATAACTTAAAACATAATTTCTGATCGGAATTGTTTTTCCACAATAATGACCGCTTCATCGACATTTCAAACTTGATCTTGTGTGTATTTTCTGCAGGAACAGTTTCAAAATACTGTGCCAAACAACTCTCTACCATTAGGTGGGATTTCCAGACAATCTTAACTCACTCAAAACTGATTTTCAATCATATTTTATAGGCGCACACACGAGTACATAATTAGTCATTACAACCCTTCAATCAGTACTACGATCTAGTTTCTCACACTGTTTATGTTATGTGTGTTAATTATATTCGATTCCGAAGGACAGATTTTTGAGATACTTTTAATGATAAATTTTATTTATTCTCCAATTTTTTGCCAGAGGAAGTCGCCGAAGAAATATATTTTTTTATATTTCGTTTTGTTGGAGATGTCTGGACTGCGGTTTGAACAGTGACCTGACGTCTAATAATTGAACATACAACCTGCAACACTACGACGACTTCGACTATTTTATTTTCACAGTTATTCCGAACATCTAGCAATGATCCTCAGTTTTTGCCTATGGTATTGAGACCCGGGCCACTTTGCCTTTAAGTTACATATTTCATGCTTATAATTGTTGACGTGTGATCCGTTTCAGATCCGTTTATTTCAGACCTGGTATTCCTCTAGCCAGCACTTGGGAAACGTCAGAAAAAAACATATCGAAGATATTTCACATAACGATTATCCCTACCAATGTTATACCCTTTTGTGAGTATATAAATTTTATTGGTAGCTGCTACAATCACTTATGTCTAAAACTATTCCTAAAAGTGTACCTTTGGTTTGGGTATTTTTATCCGAACCAACCAAATGTAGACTGATTACGTAAATAAAATGTATGAAAATGTTATTTTAATAACATATTTAGCCCATTAGAATGAAAAGGATCTTAATTTTGTTTCAATATAAGGAGAGACACAAAGAAGGGATATAAATATAAAGGATATGTATGTATAAGCATATGTTACTATATATATAGCACTTTTGGTTTGGGTTTCTTTAAAATACTGCGTAACACTTACTCTGCTATACAAGGGTAGTGTTAAGCTAATGGAAAAAAGTGAGTAAATAGATTAGAAATACTACAGTAGGATTTAAAAGTCTGCGTACATCAACTTAGTTAAATAACTCGTTAACAAAAAGTACTAAAAACATATATTTTTTAATTCGTATAATTATTATACACGAGTATTGTACATCCATTAATCTCTTGAAATAACACAAAGCGTAAATTAAAATAATTTCCTGATAATAAAAACAAAATAAAAAACCTCTGCCAATGTTTTTGACATGCTATGAACTAGTTTTTTAGTGTTTTCTTGGATTATTCTATTCCATTTCTGTTTCAACACTTCTTTTAGTAAATATTTTGAGGTTATTTCATGGTTCATAATTTTCTTTTCTAATAAATCCCACAGATACTCAATGAAATTGTTGTCAAGTGGTCGGAGAGGGGTGTACAGTTTTTATGGATATTATATAAAACCCATTGTTTTACTATCTGTGCGGTTTGTTTAGCGTTATTATATTATATTTTAAAATGAATAGGTTTTTTAAATATGTAAATTTCCAATTTCATCTATCCTATTGAAGTAAACCCCCTAATCCATTAATGTAACAAAAAAATGCTCATTATACGGAGTAGTACCAAACTTTCCTCTGGTGCCAAAAATATAATATTTACTACCATCTGAAAAATATAATATTTCCAGAGCTCTGAAGATTTGTTTATATGCTGTTTGCAAACGATATGCTCTTTTGTTTTTTTAAAGAAAGAATGGATTTTTTTTCGAGCTACACAGCAATGACAACCAAAATGTTTTTTCAAAAGCTGATTTCAAGATGCGTTGTTTTGTTGGAAGTAGATAATTTCAGACTTTTTGAACAGTTTGAATAACAAACCTCTTTACTCGTTTAAAAGTTTAAGTTTAAAAGAAAGAACTTGAGACAAATTCTTTTCCTTTCTAGTAATTAATTATAAGGTGCGACAGTTAAAATACACCTACATAGTGTAGGTTAATAAATGTAATAAGTTTTGTTATTGCGTGTGTAAGTTTCCCTATAGTATTCTTATTTATTAAAGAGCCTTGGAATAGAAGATGGCTCTATATTATGGCAAAGTTAATTGCCGAAGTTCTCTGAGAAATAAAGCAACTCTAGATTTGGAGTCAGAAGTATTTCTAATTTTATTTACAAATTTCTTCAGCTTATATACTATTCTTATTCTATGTTTCTGACAATAATATTAAACTATTTCTCCTACTTATTCTCATTCTATGTTTTCTGTTTTCTTTTCCCCTTAATCCATTATATGTTTATAGTTTATATTATTGTATAATAAATTTTAATACTCCTTTAAGAGAAAAGGCAAAAGAAAAGGACAATAATAAATGAATAAAAAATATAAAAATATAAATATAATAAATGAATAAAAAATATTACATTTACGATTGTTTATGTAAGAAAGTAAGTATATATGCACAGCAATTTTTCTGTTACAAGTTATTGTATTAAGAGTAACCTACTATGACGAGCAAAGTGACAAATTTTAAGTTTTTTTATCAGAATTTTATTTGGATTTACTATTTATATTAAAAAATACAGCGAATGTTTTTTCAAGATTTACACGTCTCTTGTAAATTTTAATACCAAGGAATATATCTAATCTGCCATAACTACCGCAAGGATTCATTTGACCCTTGTAGAGATTGTGTATCTTGATTTGATACAAAACCGCTTTATTGGACATTTAACTACCGATAAAAAGCTTTTCCAAGCCAAAGTTTACACAATATGTGCCGAAGAAACCGGGTCTGTTTGGTATCAAATTCTGACTAGAATCTGGTGTCAGCATCAAATACATCATAAATGAATTTACAGAGGAGCTCCAACTCCGCTTGGGGAATTCATCCTCACACCACTTTAACCGTTCACAGAGTGCGGAAGAAGCGTCACTCTAGATAATTTCTTTATATAGAGTGCATCGCTAGCTACTACTATAAGATATAACCATTAATGGTGGAAGGATCCTTTGGATCCTCCTTACAAAAGTAAGGCAAACGAAAACGTCCTTCTATTAAGCTCAAAGCATAACTCTATATGTTAGGTTAGAGGATGTGTATTTGTACCGGAGGTCGAATTGACCCATTGTACAATCTATAAGGATTGAAACATATGACATATGAATTGATCGGATTCACGGATTAATGGTCTAATTAGTATATTTCCCGCTTTGATAGGAATGGGAATACATAAAGTATCAGTAGGTTTTAGTATTAAAAGATTCGTGGTTTTATATATAAGAGCCATTGCTTCGTTGGCTGTTGAAACCACATATCGTCCAGCTTCATATCCTCAGTTTCTGGCCACAAAATACCCGCTATCATAGTGAACACCATTCACGGTCGACCACATTTTCGAAGAAGTATGTCGCGAAGACGCCGCTAGCCCATAGACCGCACCAGTCACTCTTTGTGATTGTATCAGCTTTTCAACAAACCCTCGTGAATTCTTATTTGCCCAAATGCAGCAATTCTGCTTGTAAAGAAATTCACGGAAGTTAAAGTGTGCCTCGTCACTAAAGATGATTTTCTTTGTAAGGTTACTATTCACGACGATTCTATTTTACTGCTGTTTCATGTACTAATATGATTGGGATATAACCTAAAGCACATATATAGTATATATCGAATGAAAAATGATAAATTACTTTACACTGCCAATTGAAATTTAAATGTTCGCCTTGTCGTATATACCATAAATTCAACTAAATTATGGCTACTATACTACATACATACATACGCATTCATAAAATTTGTTAATTTGAAAACTTTTTTGTTGAATGATATACGCCAACTACCTTAGCTACAATTACGTATTCTGCGTTTAGTCTAAATGTTTCTTATCATGACCTACTAAATTTTTTCAATGGTTAAAAATAATAACATTTAAAATGAATAAACATTCATGCTTTTATTTTTGTTTATATGACTAAAAAACATAAAAACATTGTCGTTATTCAATTTTATTTTCATTTTTTATTGTGTTTATCTGTGTTTAATTTTTATTTTTCATTATTGACTTCAGGGGGTTACTCCGTACGAAAATTTAAATGTACCTATTCGAACAAATTGTACTCTGTAGTACGATAGTATGGAAAATTTTCGAAAGTGATACCAATGTTTTCTTTTTTTCGTACGAAAAAAAAATTCTGTTACTCTGTTATATGAAAACGAGCATAAAAAGCTTAGTAAACATTCGAAAATTCTTCGTTAGCAATTGTGTTGGTGACAACTAATAATAAATTTTAAATGTAAGTAAATTAATACAAATACATTGCAAAACAAACATAAAATAATATATTTTAAACAATCTCAATGGATTGAGTCAAAGAGAATTGTATATATCAACTAAAGACAATACGAAACTGTTGTGGATTTTATGATGACGCATCTGGATTTGGCCAAGGGACATCTAAAAGATGCAAGAAACAAACCTAATAATCTGTGGCAGAAACTAAGAACAGATTTGGTTTCACTTGGCCCACCGCAGATAGATAGATAGATCTAAATATTTGAGGGCACTTTACAGAGTACGCTTTTCTTTACTTATCGAAAACACCTTCCGAATATTTTTACTTTTGGAATCGAATTACGGAGTAACCCCCCAGGCTTAAATTTTCTTTTACTGCCAAGGGAATTATTTCAGTTTGTTGCTGTTGACGCTTAAAACAACGCATTTGTCGTCAAAAAAATTCATTTCATTTCTTATCTTTTCTATATGTATTGATTTTCTTGTATTCAACATACATACATAATTGGTCATTACAACCCTTCAGTCAGGATTACGACCTAGTTTCTCACACAATATTCAAAAAATATTTTTAAAATTCTGCAATGTTATTATTATTGTACAAACCCTTGTATAAAAAAACATGGACACCTATTCTGCGGCTGTCTTATTCGAAATTGCAATGAGAAAGAGAAGCTAAAATAAGAGAAACAGATACGAATGTATTAGGAAACGTATTAATATTCAATTGACAACTATAACCTCTTTTTATAATTAAGCTGTTACCCAGCGTTAACCCTAACGAAAATATCAACAGGCCAGAAACACACAGCTAAATATGGGAAAGAACGGTTTGTGAGTAATAAGCCCATTGTAATAAAGTGGTCAATCCCATAGAAAGTCCATGGGATATTGAAGATCGTCAAATATTACGCGATTCCTGCAAAAATAAAGAGGACCATTTCCAACAGGTAGAAACCGCATGTAAAGGCAAATCTAAGGACGTTTTTCTAACTTAATTGAGTCAATGCCTTTCAGATATGCTGTAGTTTTGAAATATAAGGGATACACAACTAAATATTAAATATTTTAGAATTTTAATTAATTTACTCAATATGTGCTTTACTTTTGTCGCGCAAGGAATTGTTACTTTTAAATAAATATTTGTGTGTAATGAAGAATAATATTAATTTTTTTTTTAATTTTAGTGAGCAAAGAGTATAATCTTAATAAATTAATATCAAAAACTTAAATCAATCAGAGTTTTAAATTTTTATTGAACTACTTTCTGTCAAGCATAAATTCGTGCCTTAGTTTTGTTCGATACTGTTCTCGTATATGGTTATGTATGATAGCCGGCGATGTGCTTGAGGTGAAATATATAGTTTCACAACATTATCAAATAAGATGATATTTTAAATTTTTAATCAATTCATTGAGGGTAGAAATAAAACGACATTTGGACAACGAAGAAATAATTTTCGAACAGGAAAATGCAATTGTGACACACATTTGTAGTTTCCGTGACGAAAATTCATGAATTAGACTATAATTTGTACCCTCTACCTAGGCTTATTCTAAGCAATTAGTGTCTATTAGCATCTAAATTAAAAACTATCGAATTTTTTCAAAGGAATGGCAAAATTAAAAAAAAAACTTTCAATTAAGTATGCAACATTGAAAAATAATTCTGTTAAAGAATAAAGTAATTTTTAACCACAAATCTGTGTATCATTTAAATAGGTTTAAAGTTATTGATCCGCTCTCGAAATAGTATTATTATTAAAAAAGTTTTTCTATTTACCTTGATTTACTACAATTCACAATTGCAAGAAAAGTAACGTATGACTTTTGCTGAAAAGTAAAATAAATCTTATTTTCAATTTAACTGCTTCCCACTGTCTTTTAAAAAACTTATTTTCAGTTGTCTTCATTTAGAACTTCAACTAAAATGAAAAAAAAACTACATTGAAAGAAAGTGGTAATAGAATAGGGAATAGACCTGGTAATAGAAAAGACAATAAGAAAAAGGCCAAAAAAAACTCTGGTCTTAGGAAAGTTTTTTCAAATCTGAATAAATATGAATTTAAAGCATGATTTTGCGGAAGCATTCAAAACAACAATCATGTCTAGAAAACTTTTAAAACTTGGTCACAGTAACTACCTTACTATTCGTAAGTTATATAAAACGAAAAAAATAAAACAAGTTTTTGTCCTTTTCAAAACCAATTTCATTTCATTTCTTATTTCGTTTAACTAACAATCCCAACCGTACATAAATGAATAGATTTTATTAATGGTATGTTAACCGTTATGTTTTGTTGAAAGATAATAATTTTTGAAAGAAGAAAAAATATCGCATAAGCTTCTATAAATCATTATTCACCTGATCAGAGTGCACAATCTCCTTTCTCCTACTTTCCAAATGTTTCCTCCTCTCCATATCCACTACTATTCGAAGCGGTATTATGCCCGCAATTACCAAGGCTGCTTCCGTAGAGACTGTGCGGAAGGCAGAAATTACTCGGAGGGCAAATCTCTTGTCCACGCATCCATTCCTATCCTATATGTCCTCTTATCAATGGCCCATATAAGGGCTGTATATAGAGCAGTCGATCGAACCACTTTCATTAGCAATTGCCTCTTCTCCTGTCTCGGACCCCCAACTTAGGCATTACCCGCGCGAGTGCGCCCGTAGTCGCCGCATACTACCTACTAATATGCCACAGGTGTTCCTTGGATCTGAGTCTGTTGTCAATCATAACTACCAAGTATTTGACTGCCTGCTGCGATGTTATCCTTTGTTCGACGCCAGTTATGGTGATGAATTCTATCTTCTTCCTACTGTTGTCTAATACGACATCCTTTTTATGATCAGCAAGTTTCAGACCTATACTTGCGATCCAGCTTTTAACTCTACAACAGCTTCATTCCTTACAATTCAGCAATATGTCTCCCCTTTACCATGAGGGCAATATTGTCCGAAAAATCTAAATATTTGTGTGCCCGTAGGAAGCCTAAGCCTCAGTACACCATTATACATGGTGTTCTATAGTATTGAGCCCAGCACCGGATTCTGTGGTACGCCTGATTTTACGGTGTATGACTTTCTGCTTTCATCCGTGTTATATTAACACGTTGACTGCCGACTACGAGATAACCCGTAGTTTGGCGCCCTAGAAGCGAACGCAATCTACGAGATATCTCGTAGTTTGGCGCCCTAGAAGGGAACGCAATCTACGAGTTATCTCGTACTCACTAATGTGAAAAAATCAAATTGTCGTTTTTTGGCAAGTTTTCTGAAAATTGCCGCGGCAGTCAATGTGTTAAAGCACTCTATCTTTAAAGTCCATTATGAATTCCATCAAATATCCAGGTACGTCCCTCTCATCGAGTGCAGCCAGGACGGCGTCCCAATCTGCCGATGTGAAGGCGTTTTTGACATCCAGAGTGATGATGGCGCAATACTCCTTATCACCCTTAAACCAGCGGTCACCGCTGATGGCTTCTTTTGCCACGGTTATAAACGTCTCCATTGCACCCACCGTGGAGCGACCTTTTCGGAAGCATATTGACGGTCCGACAATTCATCTCTCTCCAATACCATTTCCAGTCTTCTACGGATTATCTTCTCCAGGAGTTTACCGACGGTGTCAATCATACAAAGAGGCCGTTAACCTGTTGCATCCTGTGCGCCGTTGCCTTTCGGGATGAGAACCAACCTCTGTCTTTTCCATATTCTAGGGAACGTCCTTTCCTTGATACATGTATCAAAAACCACCTTAACCACCACTATAGCCACCTTAAGTGCGATGTTTGTGATCTCATCAATACCCGGCGCTTTCCTGAGTTTCATCTCCTTCCATACTGCATCGAATTCCTGACCGCTGATCTCAGGAATTTCTTCGTGAGACCCACCGCGCCGCACGGCACACGTGATCTCGGCCCTCTGTGGAAAGAGACCTTTAACAAGTGACTGCAGCTTTTCCGCACATTCTATGGCCGGTGGTCGAAAGCGGTTCAGCTTCTTCATCACCACCTTATACCCCGTGCCTCAGGGACTTTCGTCCACATCGGTACACATCTCCCTATAGTACCTTCTCTTGCACCTCTCAATAGCCCAGTTAAGGTTGGCTCTGAGCACTCTGTATCTCTATCGAAGTTCTATGAAGTCATTGCGACCCCTTGCCCTCTGGAATATTCTCCGTGCTCCGTTACATTTACGCCTTAGATCAGCTATTTCCACATTCCACCAATAAACGTGTTTCCTGTCCGGCAGGAGAAATTGCATCGACATAGACGCGTTGCAGGCCTCCGTTATGCAGCGCATAAGTTCCATCGCCCTGTCGTTCGCTCTCCAAGTCAACCGAATAGCCCCCATCGCGAGAACAAAGATTTCCCTATCAAAAGTAGAGTCAATCCATAAAGGATTAGGAGCGGCGGCAGTAATGATGTTCCCGGAGGGCGTTCAAGAATGAGCGTCCGATGGTTGCTATGAGTGTAGACATCGGATACAGTCCAATTAGATTTCGCCGGTGTGCATGGCTGATGAATGTTCATATAAAGGGTGTTTTTTATAGAGGTATAGAACTCTAAGTTGCAATAAAACAACGATGGATTATTCGATTGACATGAATTTGATTTATGCGAAAGATAATCTTGTGGCATTACATTTTAAATATGATTTCTGGCATATGACCGCCACGGCTGGCGCGGATGTAGTCCAATCTGGACGTCCAATTTTCGATGACTTTTTCCAACATTTGTGGCCGTATATCGGCAATAATACGGCGAATGTTGTCTTCCAAATGGTCAAGCGTTTGTGGCTTTACCGCATAGACCAATGACTTTACATAGCCCCACAGAGTAGTCTAGCGGTGTTAAATCACAAGATCTTGGAGGCCAATTCACAGGTCCAAAACGTGAAATTAGGCGGTCACCAAACGTGTCTTCCAATAAATCACGAGCTGTGTGACATGTTCCGCCGTCTTGTTGAGACCACATCTCCTGGACATCATGGTTATTCAATTGAGGAATGAAAAAGTTAGTAATCATGGCTCTATACCGATCACCATTGACTGTAACGTTCTGGCCACCATCGTTTTTGAAAAAGTACGGACCAATGATTCCACCAGCCCATAAAGCGCACCAAACAGTCAGTTTTTCTGGATGTAACGGTGTTTCCACATACACTTGAGGATTACCTTCACTCCAAATGCGGCAGTTTTGTTTGTTGACGTAGCCATTCAACCAGAAGTGCGCTTCATCGCTAAACAAAATTCGCTTATGAAAATCGGGAACAACGGTAATCTCGTTTTGGGCCCATTCGACGAATCTACGCCTCACTTGATGATCGTTTGGCTTCAAATCTTGCACGAGTTTTGTAAGCACGCAAACCAAGATCCTTTCGCAAAATCTTCCATAAAGTGGATGGACACAGATCCAATTCCTGTGCTCGATGGCGGATGGACTCATTCGGGTCATCCTCAATGCTACGCTCTACAGCAGCAATAGCTTCTTCTGTACGCACCGTACAGCGTCTCTGGGGATGCGAGTTATCAATAAGAGTAAACGTGGTGCGAAAACGTTCCATGGTTAATCGAATTAACTGCTCTGATGGACGATTTTGTCGACGATAAAATGGACGTAGTGCGCGATACGTTTTCCGCACAGAACCATTATTTTCGAAATAAAATTGCACTATTTGCAAGCGTTGTTCAGGCGTGAGTCTATTCATGATGAATTGCCAAACCAAACTGAGAATAAATCACTTGACAACTGTTAAATCGGTCGCTATCTTGAAAAGTAATGCCAACTTAAAGTTCTATACCTCTATGGAAAACACCCTTTACTTTAGATGTTTATTTATTGCCTCATAGAAGTGCCAATTAACTTCAACAACTAAATTTAATGTAAATTGTATTTACAAAATTTTGTGAAATCTTGAAATTAACCACCCACTCGTGTAAAATTAGTTACACTTGGAAACGAATGTGCAAAATGCGGAACAAATTTGTTGTACGTGTAGCTTGTATATACGCGAGCAAGCACTTAAAAACTTCTTCAATTCCTTCTTTCTCTTCTATTTTTAAAAACAAAATTTAGATTTAGTAGTGCTTTTTTAAGTGCTTTCAACCTTATGAAAATAAAAAACTTCAATGGCATATTTATTAAATCGTTTAAAATAATGCAAAATGTAAATAAACACTTTAAATGAAAAAGTAAAAAAATAATTTGATTCAAAAAAATGTTTTGTATTGTTTTGGAAAATAAAATACACGAAAGAGACGTACTACCACGAGCTAGTGCGCTGTAAGAAAGCTTCAAATAATAAATGCATGCCAAATAGTGTTTACCTTTAAAGTGATCTCGAGAACCAACAACATTCATCTTCAAGAACATTCATCAGACTGCTGACGTTGCCATATAAAAGGCAAGGCAAAGCAGTCAACGGAGTCAGTAAAAGTTCAGTCAGTCTTGTGTGAAGACGAGGTGTGTTTGAAGACTGTAATCGTGGTTTGAAGATCTCCGTTACAAAGATCTGTCTAACAATTATCTAGTGATTTGTTATTGTTTATGCGAAAGAGTGTAAAGAGGAATAACAAACAAAGCAATTGTTGTTGTTTACATCAAATTGTGCTAAACAAAAATTTATTTTTATTTTATTTGCAACCTACGAGCTCATATTTTAAACGTTTTTAAATTGTAAAAACGTAACAATATTTTAACCTATTGTTTTGAGTTCTCCACTGGTGGTTTTCATTGTCAGTAGCGAAAAACATTTTCGTATTAGTAATGGACATTAAAAAATCGATGTTATACCAATTCATCACAAATTACTTCGAAGTTTTTTGTAACAAAATATAATGTACTTATTGTTGCGTGAACAAAGTAGAGTACTGGGACATCACGATTTTTTTTACTGCCCCCAACCTATACAGAGTGTCCTGATAATGTTATTGGTACTCCTATTGTCTTGGCAAACTTCAAGATGCTGTACGGCGTTAGTAAGCACAATTGCCTTCCGACATTTTGTTACATAACTCAAATTACTTCTCATTGCAATTACCAATAAAAGTTTAAATTGTTTTAAATCCGTTTGCCTTCAGAAGTTTATACCCTTCCAAGCCTTTCTTTCTGCTCCAAATTTCCACCAGCAGCATGGAAGCTATTCTCCTTGCAACCTGATCTACCTGCTCATTACCAAGAATTCTAATATTATTTGTAATCCACATGTGCCTAGTTGATTCAATCAGCTTTTTATTCCAACTTCGAGTTAATCTCTTAGGAGTTGAGTGCTGAATGGCGGTCCTCTGTGCTTTCGGTTCAAGTTTAATTGTTCACATCTTTCGTTGGTGCAATCTAATGCTTCCTTTCAGTTTTGCAAGATATTTTTGTCGCAAAGAATTTCCCAAATTCCTAAAGTTTACTGGTATTGTTAAGGTATAGTTAACGATAAAACTATCAGCCATTCGATTTGTTGGGACACGATGCTGCCTTATGAATTCCGCGTTAGACTTGTCTCACATTAAACTAAGAACCAAGGCTCTGGTTCTCACTATGTTCAATATAACCGAATCTACAGTCCCGTTATGGGACAGATTTTCATTGCGGCGGTTGCGTAGACCGTCGTCGCTATATATTATTCAACTAACCTGTTATGCACACAGCTTACTTAAAACGTATGAATTAGACATTTCTTCTGAGAGACGCATAGAGAATTTCTGAGCGTTAAATACGCCATGACGCGCTGATTTTCTAAGTTTATTTCTTAACAAACTGCACCAAACTCTACCTGCCGTTTACAGGTATTCCGTCGTGACACTTCTGTTTCGCACGGAATATTTAATTTCTACCTTCTGTGAAAAGAAAGCTGTTCAATTTTTCATCACAACCTTATATCCTGTGCCCCAGCGCATTGTCTAGTTTATAAACCTCTTCCCACTATCCATCAACAGAATAAGTTCCGTATTTTAATCAAATAGTTTGGTGAACTCGTCAGGTTCTAAGTCCAGAGCTTTGCTCCATTGTAGCTCGGGCATAAGAGGGATATTTTGCTATTGCGCTTGTACAAGTGTGTGTTAATGTCAATTTTATTTGCTTTTTGTGTCAACCTGAAGTCTTTGTCTTCGAAAAATTGGTTAATAACAGTGTCTTCTAATTTCTTATACTAAAGGCATTCTTAATTTATGCAATTTCTAATATAATATCTCCCTCAGTTGAATTTGACTTTCTAAAGCCGAACTAATTCTTCTTTTGAACAGTTTTTGCTGCAAAACATGTCTCCAAAATTTTAAAAATTAATTTTTTGAAAAATGTGCCAATTAAATGTATAATCTAGGGGAACTTATATTTCTTTTTAATTGAATGCACTTTAACTTGGACATATGGTAATGGTTATATTGGTACAAAATTTGTTTTGCAATATTGGCCTGTCCCTAAATTTGTTCCAAGCATACCTGTTAAGTAATGATTAGTAATCGTAATGATTAGTAATTTGATTACTTTTTTTTTAATGGTGAAATAATGATTACAATTACGATTATTTTTGGTCAAAATAGTTAATAATTGATTGCGATTACAAAATAATCAAGAAATAATCAGGATTACTGGCGATTAGTCTAATAATCAAAAAGAATCAAAAGTAATCCAAAAGTAATCAATTTATTTTCAATAATTACTTTGAACTCTTTTTGAATATTTGAAAATAATCAAAAAGAATTATTGAAAACAATTTGATTACTTTTGGATTACTCTTGTATATTTGAAAATAATCAAAAAGAATTATTTAAAACAATTTGATTCTTTTTTAAACTTCTTTTGATTCTTTTTGATTATTAGACTAATCGCCATCAATCCTGATTATTTTTTGATTCTTTGGTAATCGTAATCAATTAGTAATTCGAAAAAATTGTTCATAGAATTATATAATCATTACGATTCTTTTTAAAAAGTAATGTAATTGATTACTAATCGTAATCGAAATTTAACAGGTATGGTTCCAAGGCCTATTATGCAATTCATCACTAATATCAAGAAAGCAAATACATTTTCTTCCGCAGATTTCCTGTCGAAAATTGGTTATACTAACTTACAAACCTTCGTCGGCTCATGCTCAACAACTTTGTTAAAGATCATAGCATGATCAAACGCATAGTTTACGATTTAATTGATTTTAAGTAATTTTCAGTGGCGCCACCTGCCGGAAATTAGTCATACCAACTTAGAAACCTTTCCCGGCTCATGTGCAACAACTTTGCTAAAGAACATAATATGATCAAATGCACAGATTACGATTTAATTCATTTTGAGTAATTTTCAATAGCACTACCTGTCGGAAGTTGGTCATACTAACTTAGAAACCTTACCCGGCTCATGCGCAACAACTTTGGTAAAGATCATAACATGATCAAATCCATAGTTTACGATTCTATAAGCTACATACAAACAAACATTCATTTTTATATATGTAGACTATGGAAGGTAACACGCGCACTATAGCCAATCGGCCCATTTTGTTCATATATACGTCAAAGTCGTCCATACAAAATTTGAGGACTCTAGCTGTTGCAGTTTATGAAATATGCTTAAATACTTATTGGATATGTGGGCGTGGCACCTCTCCTACTTCAAATTTTAAAATAAAAAGTAGCCTATAGTTTCTTCCAGATATACAGGAAGGTACTGTTAAAATTTCAAGAAAATCGGTCCAGCCGTTTAGCTGTCTCTAGACTTCAAACAAACCCACAAACAAATAAACACACATTAATGTTTATATATAAGAAGATAGATTCATATGGGAGGTGCCACGCGCCCTATTGTTAGTCAGTCCATTTTTGTCTAAAATATTCATATTGATATTAAAGTGGCTTCGACAAAATTTTAGGAGTCTAACTGTTATATATTCTTAGATATGCTAATTTAATATTTTTTATATGGGAGGTGACACGCCGACTATAGCCAATCCGCCAGTTTATGTGCTTTGCGACATTAAATACTTATTGGGTATGTGGGCGTGGCACCCCGCCTACTTGAAATTTTAAAATAAAAAGTAGCCTATAGTTCCTTCCAGACATACAGGAAGGTACTTTTAAAATTTCAAGAAAATCGGTATAGCCGTTTAGCCGTTTATAGACTTCAAACGAACAAACCCACAAACAAATAAACACACATTCATATTTATACATACATATTTATAGATAGACGTATTTCAATTACAGTCGTGTATAAAATTTTACATAGAGCTGACGGGTGACGTATACGTAATATTTTGTTAGACAATAACACTCATACTTTTTTATTTATTTTATTTTATTTTATTTTATTTGCCTATTTCAACATAAAAAGTAGCCCATAACTCCTTCCAGACATGCACGAAGATACTGTAAAAATTTCAAGAAAATCGGTTCAGGCGTTTAGGCGTCTATAGACTTCAAATAAACCCACAAACAAATAAACACACATTCATTTTTAAATATAAGAAGATGTATGTACAGTGATGCGAAAAGAATAAGGACACCGATGAGAAAGTGATTCAAACTAGAAAATAGTTTATAAGAAACTGCACTAGTTCTTGGCTTTTACTTTATAAAATCAAATCACCAGGGATTTATTAGATAATAGTTTTTATTTGAACAATTCTTCAAATTGATATTAAATTGAAACACGCACTGTGAAAAAGATGGGGACACCTTTTTCACCCTTTTCTTTTCAAAACAGCTATAAAATAATAATATAACTTAAGTTCTAATATTGGAAGGCTGTTTTAATACCCAGTCAGGAGTTATTTAAATCAGTTTAATTTTAATTAAATACTCGCCATTTCCGAATTTAATTTTGTTGTTAACGTTAACTTTATTCGTTGGAATTTATTCAATTATTTGTTTCTGTCGCGAAGTAAAAATGTCTTTTGATATCTGCCTAAATATTAATACAAATATATACAAATATTAATAAAGTGTCCTTTTAAATTATATTTTAACGACTTTATGGTGTCTTGTAAGGACCAATTTGTACAACGACAGCAGGAGTACGCATGACTAGCATCTCTTGTAATAGTTCTTTAGCTGTAAAAGCAACCACAAAGACAAATGATCAAATGATCAAATGATGGTTTATAACAATCGTAATCATAACAACGCCAACGCTAAAGAAAAAACAATAAATTTTGAGGACAAAAAAATTTACTGCTGCATTAAGAGCTACAGCAGGAAACATGGCAAAGACATACACAATGATTAGGACAACAAAATAATAACAAAGGCAATGCTTCAAACTTTACGTAAAAGTCTCTATTGAGGATATCGTTTCTACTAAAATGCAGGACATGTACACACACTCATTGTCATTTCCCAGCACATCTCTGCAGAAATCAGTACAGCGACGTTGTATACTATGTATCTTTTTCAACGCCCTTTTGTTAGTCTGTCCAGAATAAAGATTCCAACTGTATTTTCGAAGTCGCAATCACCTCGTTTAACGCTGGAATTTTTTTGGAACGTATCCCCCGCGTTAAGCGGGGTCTTACTGTATTTGTTCACGTTAAAATTACTGTAAATACCTACGTACTTAAATGTTCACATATATTTTCGAACGGGTTAAAAGCTGGAAAGGCATATTACGTTATTGTAACCCTAAATATTAGGAAAGCTTCTGACATGACAATTCACATACATACATACATACATAATTGGCCATTACAACCCTTCAGTCATGATTACGACATAGGTTCTCACAGACATGACAATTCACTAATCCGTAATCACTTGGCCCACTATTGTGGAGCATATGTACAATAAAGTATTGAGACGAGACCTATCTGAAAGGGTTAAGGTAGTTGGTGTTGCAGGTGATACTGCATTGGCGTATTACAAAGGTGTTACCAGAAGGAGAAATCATCACTAACGCCATTATACATATCGTTTTAGCCAGGCTCGGATTAATGAGTTTATACCTGGCTGATGTAAGCCTTAGACGATTCTACGTGTGTAAGTAGTAGGAAAGCGAGGGAAACAGCGAATATTCATCTTATATGGACATCAAAGTGTACATGATAATATATTGACCTCGAGGGGCATGTAAGGAAAATTTGCAGTATATGGGTGCTAAGGTATCAGATAGGCGATACCCCATATTACGCCCAATACGATAGACCCACAATTCGTAATATTCCCAGAATATAGACTGACTGCCTTGCAAACAATATTCGGTATTCCGGGCTGTTTCGAACTGGAGAGCATTCGAATAATAGCTACTGATAATCGGTTGTCCACAACTGAAGTTATTGATATTTCGGTGGTTCAGCAAAGGCTTGTTATACTATGTTCGGACATGTACTTTTATTGAATCAATATTCGGTTTATTGATTACCAATATTTTAAGTGTTTACACACAACAATATACGCAGTTCGGCTGCTTATTCAATATTCATTTGACAGCTGGTAAACAAAACAGCTGGTTGTTTCAACAACATTGTTTTTGTTTTGTTCGTTATTTTTTGTTTTGTTTTGTTTTTTTTTTTTTTTTGTTTGTCGTTGTTGATACTTGAGTTGTCAAATATTAATAGAAAGTGTTCGGAAAATTGTAATATGCTCACGAACGTACTTATGACAGTGCTGCATTTCAAGTTTTAATCAATATTATAACAATTTTGGTAATAATTGACATTTTATATGAAATATTGAGATCAATAATGCCGTTTATTGTGATTTACTCAATATTAGTGCATGTCTGAACATAATATTAGTCAGAGACTGGAAAACGAAAGTGGGCGTACTCGCTTATATCCCACCTACACCTTTTTGATTAGAAATTATTGGGCCGACACCGTTTCAGGAATGGCAGTGTTTTATTTTGCAAGAATTGTGGAAATAATAATGCTGTCATGAGTTCTATATAGATATGTTTTGTTTTTGTATTGTTTTTGTACAAAAAAATAAGTTTAATCGTTTAATTCAATTTAAAGAGAGTACGTTTTAAATTTACTAAACTTTTACAGAAAGCAAATGTTTTTTAATAGTGGTAATTCTACTCGAAATATGAATGTGGTTTAAGTCCATTTTTTCTTATATTGCGATATTTAAGGGTTTGCGTTTGAATTGTTTTAAAAATATTGTTAACTGGTATTAAGTTGTTTTTATGGCTATGAGACCTTAATCATGTTAGAATATATAACGAAATACGTTTTGTAAACTTTACTAGAAAAATACGCTGTGTTTCAGAACCTCAAATGGACTTAAACCACTTTCAAAATGAATAAAATGACTTTTTGTTTGTGAAAATGAATAAGTCCACTTTGTGTTCTTTGTTTAATATTATTATTAGTTAATTTTTTCACTTAAAGTTACTCCACTAGTGATAGTGATTCCTCTAAATATTTATCCTTATAGTTGGAATGGGACGTACATTTTCGTATAATGGTGTTAATTTTATTTTGCTGAAGTTCCTTGGTCTTCCCCGACAAGGTAATAAATCAAATATTTTGAACTCTGTATCCACTTCCAAAGATTCTTTATAAATCATTTTATAGTGTTCACTTTTTATAAATCGCATCCAACATATTCTTAGCCACTTAGCCATTTTACAGGCCATTTAATCTTTTATGAATTGCTTCTTCCAGAGGTTCTGTAGAAAAAAGTCTTCACGTTACATTTTGGTTAATATAAATTTGTTACTCTTTCGACATCTCATAGTAACCATGGGGGACATACATTAAATTATTTTTCCTCAAAGCCATTTCCATCACTCCAAAATCACTATCATTTGCCAAAAATGAATGTCCTGATAGTAAAAACTTATGGTCAATAATATCTGCATTATTTTCTGCCGATTGCACAATTTTCAACCATGTTACTGCCAAATTTATGGATTTCAATGGACTTAAACCAGTTTCAAAATAAATTTTTATGCATTTCGTTAACTAGCTAATTTTCAAGTGTCCCAAACCATAGCGATTTTAATGATGCTAGATTTAAATTGTTTATAAAAAAAAAGATTGTATAGAATTGTGATTATTGTTATCATTAGCTAAATTTTTTTAAAAATGGATTTAAACCACTTTCAAAATAAACGACTCATATTATAATATTATTACTAATAATAGTAAACTGTCGAAAAGTTTTCTAATTACGAACTCAATACTTGCAGCATTCGGAAAATTGCACTTAAATACTTACAACAATAGTTTCACTAGGGTTTCTTAGCTTCTTAGCGTATCATGTGTACCGGTTCTTATGAAAATAAAACACTGATTTTTAATGGGAAAATAAAAAACATTTTAATCAAAGTATTATCCATTTGAAGCATACCAGTTAGTTATCCAATTTTCAAATTCGACTGACTTAGCAATGGAAGTACTCCTCAGCCATATAGCAGTCGAAAGGAGCCAAGTCTGGTATATACGGTGGATAGGGTAAGTCTATTTATGTTTTATGTGCAGGTGCATCATCATTCTGCAATATCACCTTGCGGTATCTTGTGGGCCATTCTGGAAGTTTTTCGATCAATTCATCGTTGAAACTGTTCATTTGTTTTCGCTAGCGATCTCTATTAACAGTTTTATCAAGTTTTAGTCGCTCATAGTACACCACAGTTTTCTTCCCACCAGACACACAGCACTTTCTTACTACCAAAACGGTCTGGTTTTGCGGAACCAAGCCATCTTTGAAGCAAGATTTCACGAATGGTTTTTCGTTTTCCTCCTTGTCTGTTCGTCAAGTCATGTGGCACCAATGTTTCACATTTTTAATCTTTACTATAGCTTTTAAGTTTTCATTTAACATTTCTGCCATTCATGTTCGACCACAGTGTCATCTTCATATAATATTGTTTGCAATACGGCGTCTTCAAACTTTTGCGGTGATTTTCCAACTTATCCATTTTTCACATCAATATCGTTATATCCGCAAAATGAAAGAAAAGCTGACCCATAAGTTCACGAGTTGGAGAATAATGATTCTCCATTAAATAGCACCATTTTAACAGGCTTCCCAGGCAGTTGGTGATGAGTTGCTGATAGGTGATGTCGATTTTATTAATTTATTTAATAACATTAACACAGGGAAAATAAACTAAATCATTAGTGGTGTGGTTGTCCCCACTAGTGTAAGTTTTATTATCAGCAAAACATTGGCAACTGACTGGGAAGCCTGTACAGCAATTGTTCTGTGCGTATGCCGTGCAATTGTTGTTCTGGGATATCTTCCTGAGGACGGACACCTGGAGGCCTAGGGACCACAATCATCCTGTGCGTATGCCGTTTGATTGTCGTTCTGATATAATCTTTTGGTAGATTTGACGACTGTGCCGGGGAAATATCATCGGGCCAGTAAGAATCGCAGTCATCCTAAGCGTATGCCGTTTGATTGTTGTTCTGACCCCCCTTGACGCTTTCGGCACTGTTACTTGACGGGCCGTTGTCTGGCCGGCTTAGGGTTTTTAATTAATTTCAAATTTAATATTTTTTTCTTTAGTTTTAACTTATCTTAGTACGTAAGCTATTTCAGTTATTGTTAATAAATAGCTTCAAAACTTCAACGAAGTGTTTTTATGTAACCTCTGGACACCGCTGATCTACCCCAGCACCCAAGCGGAAACGTGTCGTTACATTGGTCATTTTCGGCCATGGACAAACTATTAATTCCCATACACAATATCCTTTTTAGTTAGCATTCGGAATTATTATATACTGCTTTTGTGCCAAATTTTGTGGATGACAGTTTATCTCCTCTTCCAAACTT
This sequence comes from Sarcophaga carnaria, assembly GCA_958299815.1. Classification (NCBI taxonomy): domain Eukaryota; kingdom Metazoa; phylum Arthropoda; class Insecta; order Diptera; family Sarcophagidae; genus Sarcophaga; species Sarcophaga carnaria. The sequence goes on along the minus strand of OY283153.1, from coordinate 68,327,825 downwards.
TTATGCGCCTCCAATCTTTAAATGCAAAATCGATCGGTACACGTTCGAACTGAACATAAAGCTAACACTTAAAGTTGTCGTAGTATAGCAGGTAGTGTCTTGTTTTATTAGACGCGAGCCCATTGCTCAAACAAAAAAGTTTTTCATATCTCTCGTTCGGAGTCGACTTTAAATCGTATGTCTCTTCTGTTATGTAAAATTAAACATGGTTGGATTGAGAAGAAAGTCTGACTAAAGGGTTGTAGTGACTAATTAATTAATTAAGGAAAAAGCCAACTCTATAGTGATAATATTCCTCCAGACTGTTGAGTTCAGAGTTGGGAAGTTGGAAGTTTGCGTTCCCATGCATACATAATTGGTCATTACAACCCTTCAGTCAGGATTACGACCTAGTTCCTCACACCACTTATGTTGTGTGTGTTAATTTTATACATGAGTGGTGGGACCTATAGTTTAAAGTCACTCCGAACGACAGATTTTTGGAAAACTTCTCATGGAAATATTATTTACTCTCAGAGTTTTTGCCAGAAATCTATGTATGTATGTTATCTACTTAAGCTACTAGTTTGGAGATAAATGCTTTAAAGGCCACATCTACTTCTGTCGTCAGTTCAGTACATAATACTGCGACCGACTGATTTGTCCGAGACTGATTTTCAAGGTAATAATTGCTGCGTTCCATTCTTTATAAAAATCACATTTTATTTACTACACTAGTTTTTACTTTCATTTATTATTTCTTTCTTTTCTTTTTATTTCATTTTATTTACATTCATTCATTTTTTCATTGTTTTAATTTCTTTCATGTCATTTTATAAAAGCAATTTGAACAAGAATTTCAATTTTTCGTTTTGTGACCTTTTCCTCTCCTTCCTTTAAAAATTTAATTTAAATAATAAGAATTTAAATTGTTTTTAAAATTTCTTGAATAAAATATCCAAAAGTTTTTCTAAATATCATTGATTGTTACAAGCAGAAAATGTGTGAAATTTTAATTATGATTTTAGCACACGTCGCTGTATAAACTTCCATAAGAACTGTTATACATGTATGTGTGTAGGTATGTTTATTTTTATAACAAAGCTATAGTGATAGTTTTTGGTCTGTGTAAGCACAAAGAATATGTCAAATAAAATTACGTTTTTAATATCCTTTCCATGATAACAGGACTGTCTTGTCATAGTTGATGTACGACAGATGCTCATTAAAATTCAATGTGAGGTTTACTCAACGAATTTACTGAATGTTATTTTGATTCTACCAAAACTCTAAACTTTGTGGTTACTTCTCTCCTAATGAGAGAGAGTTGATTTAATGCACATTTATCTACACACATTTATTATACAGTGAATGATTTTGCAGGATTTGAATTTAAAGTTTTATGTCACAAAAATGCCTTTAGTTTGGTTTCAGTTTTGAAGCGAAATTGATGAAGGCGAAGTGGGTGCAAAAATATCCACTAATTGTCTAGCTAATTATGATTTTACTTCATTTATTTTAATACAAAATGATTATTAAATTAAAAATAATAATTCTTTAATATTTTAGAGGTATGCGTTAATAGGTGTTTATTTAATATTTAGTTCCGTAACCCCTTATTAAAAACGACTTGCTAATATTAAATTATTTTTAGTATTCAACAAAATCGTTCTGATAAATTCTTAAACATTTTTAAATTTAAGAGTTTTTACTTTTCTCCAAATAACACATTCAGGAGCCGCCTGACCCTGAATCCAGATAGTGTTACATTTTCTCTTGAGAAAAAATAGAACTCAAAATTTGTCACCATTAGATTTTGTTACAAAAGTAACATTAAGAATTCCAACTTTTTAGTAGTACCATTCAAAGGAGCTATGCACAGTTAACTTTAGAATTAATGATTAGTTTTAGCGGTAACATATTACCGTTGAAGTCGTCTTGTAGGTAGTTTGTTGGCTTATTAGACGTGAGGCCTCGGTTCAAACACCACGTCAGGCATCTACAACAACGAAATATGAAAAAAAATATTTCTTCGGCGACTTTCTCTGAGCAGTTTTCTGGCATCCTTCTCAATTGTGTACCTCAACTTGGTTGAATTTGTCATACAATGAAACAAAGAAATGTTAAATTAAGTTATGTAAAAAAGGTTATTAAAGTGTGTCCTACAATTAACATCGTGATTTATGGTTGGACCATCCTTAAGAAAAACAAAAGGTAATTCACATGGAAAAGTCTACAAAGAAAGTTGAAAGTTGTTACCTCAACCACGTAACGTAATCAACGAGCAATTAAAAACGATTTCCTGACGAAAATATATTTATTGATTGAAAATGTTTTTTTCTTTTGGTTAATGTGATATCAATTTACATTGAGTTAAATACAATTAAATTTTGTATCATTAATTAAGTTTCAAGAAATCGGGTTCGATTTATTTTAATTTAAATAAACTGTAGTAATAAATTAACGTGTTTGTATTTTGTTTATTATCATTACATTAATCAATCTAATCAAATATCGTTAAGTCTTTTTTAAGTGAATTGTGAAGATACTTTCTTACTAAGTGACCTGATCTACACTAGTCTAAATAAAAAAAAGAAATATACAGAAAAAGAGAAAGTGGGATTTATTGATTTGAAGATATAAACAAAATACTTAATCTTATCAAAGATGATTTAAGTATGTTGTATTTAACACGTAAAATATTCTTAAATTACACTACCAAGTCGAGTGATTTTTTTCATCTTAAATTACGTTTCCACCTGTGTATACCTCTGTAAATTGAAGTTTCGTGATATTCAAAGAAATAATTTTAACATGTAGAGCTAAATAAAAAGAACGACTATTTATTTTTTCATTCATTCGAAGTCATTCTTTATCTATATACAGTGTACAAAAAAAATACTTGTACACTTAACACCTACAAATAAATTTTATTTATAAAAGAAAGTTACTGACATCAAATAAAATCTTAAAATCTTTACTTTTATTATAAATTGAACGATATTTCTTTAGGGTTATATATAAAGAAAAAATTTGCAAAACTAACGGATACCTATACTCGTGGAAAAAAATCGCTTAGAAATGAAATTGTAAATTCACCTTTATAAAAAACTAGCTGTACCCTGCGCGTGTTGCTGCGCCTCCAACTAAAATAAATTTGATGGAAAGACATTTCACAAATGACTAATTAATTTTGAATCATTTTATTGATTTTGTTTCCCGTTGTCCTGATGATTCAGATGAACGGCCTGAGTAGTACGCATTCGATCAGCTTCTAATCTCACTTCTCGTTGTTCAAGTGGTTCAACCGAACGAGTCTCAACGGCATATACTCGAAGATTTCCCAGTCTCAATGCTAGTCTGATTCTGAGGCTCGTAATGCACTTTTCTTCCGTGCTTGAGGTGTAGGTCGACCAATTGCTTGTTATTCATTTTGAATAATTTTCAGTGACGCCATCCATCGGAAATTAATCGCACCAACTTCCGTCGACAAATGCTCAACAACTTTGTCAGAGAATGCACAGTTTACGATTTAATTCATTTTGAGTAATTTTCATTGTCACCACCTGTCGGAAATTGGTTATACCAACTTAGAGCCCATCGTCGGCTCATGCGCCGCAACTTTGCTAAAGATTATATCATGATCAAATGCACAGTTTACGATTTAATTGATTTTAAGTGATTTTCAGTGGCACCACCTGTCGGAAATTAGTCATACCAACTTAGAAACCATCCCCGGCTCATGAGCAACAACTTTCCTAAAGACCATAACATGATCAAATGCATAGTTTACGATTCTATAAGGTACGTATAAACAAACATTAATTTTTATAAAAAGTATCCTATAGTTCCTTCCAGACATACAGGAAGGTACTTTTAAAACTTCAAGAAAATCGGTGCAGCCGTTTAGCCGTCTATAGACTTCAAACAAACAAACCCACAAACAAACCCACAAACAAATAAACACACATTCATTTTTTTATATTTAGACGTATTTCAATTACTGTCGTGTATACAATATTACATAGAGGGTGACGTATACGTAATATTTTGTTAGACAATAACATTCATACTTTTTTTTATTTATTTTCTTATATTTTATTTATTTATATTTTATTTTATTTTCTTTTATTTGCCTATTTCAGCATAAAAAGTAGCCTATAACTCGATCCAGACATACAGGAAGATACTGTGAAAATTTCAATAAAATCGGTTCAGCCTTTTAGCCGTCTATAGACTTCAAACAAACCCACAAACAAATAAACACACATTAATTTTTATATAAGATACAGATATCAATCTTTAATTTGTTACTAATAACAATAACATTTCTTCTATAGATAATTTTTTATTCAAAAGTTTATTTTGAGTTGATAAGTATACTACTTTTTTTTGCTCACTGTATGTGTACGTTTGCTTTCAAACATCCGGTAAAATTGATTTATAAGTTGTGCCATTAAATTATCTTCAGCTGTGCCAGTGTTGTTATTTTCTAAACGTTTCCTTTGCCATTTATCAGTTTAGGATTTGATTTTGTACTTTATCGTTGCTATTGTTATGGTTTTTCAATTTAAGGACCATCAATAGCTTTCCTATGTATCAATTCTTCACGTGGGTTTTTAAATGTGGCAAAAAATGAAAAAAACTAAATAATATCATTTACCGTTAAATTTGGATGTCGTTTTACTTTAAAATTTCTTGCGGAACCTTATGTTTCAATAATAAGAGCATAACATCGGTACATTTAAAGATAATACATATGATACTTATAATTGCAACTATTTATTATGTGACAGTGTATGCATACAAGTTTATAATTTTCTTGAAACCTCATACATAACGAAGTATGCATGCCAATTTTACCACAGCATTCTTAGCAATTTATTGTTTCTTATACCAACCTTTAGTCTTTTTATGTATAGTTCTATATGTGGAGCGAGTATAAGTGTGAAATGAAATTTATATTCGTTCCCTAACATTTGTAATCACTGTTGGTTTTATTTAGATGTTATTGAACTTGGTAATAAATATCCTAATTTCCTCAATTTGTTTCCAATAAATTTCATTATTGCAGCAAAAAACTCAAATACCATGTGGTTTGCTCATGAAAGTTCTTTAACAATGAAGAACATTATGTGAGAGGAATTTTCTGCAAACAGTATTTCTGCACTCAAAAAAGTATTCGAAGAGTGTGTTTTTTTATTGTAAAAACATTAATTTAACATTTGATGGGACATACTGGACAGAAAGTCGGTTTGTGTTACATTGATTAAATTATTCTTGGGTAAAATATAACCAGGCGATACCTATTCTCTCAGGTACAAATTGCTTTTTGAAAACATATGTTAAAGTCCTTTGATACTCTAAAACTGTTCTTTATCCTTAGGTCAGAGCTATGGAGATATGCTTAAAACTTGAAAATAGAATAACAACCTGACAAACCATTCTCGTTAAAACAAATAAAGCTGTAAGAGAGAATGCTGTATGATTTTGTTTAATGACCCAGAGTCACTCATGAAAGCCAAAACGGAAAAGAATTATCGGTAATTTTTAACAAAATCCTAATAATTCGAAATCACAAAAAAGGAACAACCCCTGTCAGACAAAGGTATATCGATCATAAACTGTATTTGTAAAATTGTGATAGGCATGATCGATGCTATCACAATCACGCATTAGCGAGCGGATAAATACAAAATATGAATTAAGCAGGCATCCGTAAAAATTCTCAACCGTGAACAATATTTACTGCTGTTCATACAATCTATAAAAAAGGAAGCTTTATGCCATTTGGTTGATTTTAAAGCTGTGTTTGATAGGGTGGTAAGGGGGATTGTCAACAAAAATTTATAGAAGCAATTTATAAAAATACGCTATTTGCGGTATGAACTGGTTTGGAACTATCCGAATATTTCAAAACCCCTTCCATAAATGACTACGAGGAAACTTACAAAACAAATTATGCAGAAATATATCTACTGCTATAAAGACATACAGTGGACGGCAAAAGTCTTAGTGCGGCCATATATTTTGACAAAAAAGTTTCCACAAGTTTAATACCCTTGCGCAAAGTCTCGATATGACTTCAAGAGAGTATTTAGGAGATCATTTGAATGAACGGTTATTTAATCGCCAAACCTCAAACAAAAGTCAACCGAAAAACTTGTTTATAGTGCAGCCAGAAAACACTAAACAAAACTTGTACATTCAATTCCAAATGGGTTAAATGGAGTGCTTAAGAGATATTCTACTAAACACAAGGGATAACATTTTCATATATTCGGCCTTCGAATTTGAAATTTACTAAGGGTACTCCTTGGGAGTACCTATAGAGTCATCTGAAACTTTTCCTTATTTTTCTTTTGTTTTATGAAAAACATAAAAAATTGTTTGTTTTATAATAAAACAGAAATAAATTAATAAAATAAATATATAAACTACAAATTTTTATACAAACTTTTGGCTAAAGTTCATGAAATTGTTAAAATATATTGCCGTACTAAGACTTTTGCTGTCCACTGTATATTAAGAAATATTGCTACAACATAATAGCGGAAGGAAACTTGTTCTAAATTTGTGAAACAAATGAATCCAAACAAATGAATGATCCTTTAGTAAGCGCAAACATGAGTAGACGAAGAATTAAAAAATATTTTCAAAATTTTAAACATAAAGCGAGAACAGTGTCCAAAAATTTCATAATAGACAGAAAAGACAGATGCTAAACTGTAGGCATAAGTATTAAATAATAAAATACAATCTTACGTATGTATGTGAATACATTCATATATAGACGTTTCTTGCGGTTAGCTGTAAAAAAATATTTTCCTACGACTTGATCGATTTTATTGCTACTTTTTATTTTCATTTTTGCCTAGAATGAAAATCTTATAAAACAAACAATTTAATTTTGCACATTTTACATATTTTACTGTTAATTGAATTTAAAATGATCCATTAAAATATATTAAAAAAGGATTGTTTGCCAAGAAAGCGAAAACACGTAATAGCGAAGGCAGACAAAAAATAAAAAATTTAAGTGCTTAATCTATCGTGTGACTTTTACAAGAAGATAATTCGTTAGTATTGTCATAACCATTATTTTCAACATAATTAAAATAGAAAATTTCAAACAGGGGTTACAAAATTCAAAAACTTCACAATTCTGGCTTATGTATCATTTTTGATACATACGACTTTCTTAGGGATTCTTTGGTTTGCGTATGTAATTTTTTTAAGATTTAAAAGATTTTGTGTAGTTTTATCGTAAATAATGAAAGTTAAGTGTGGGACGAAAGTGAAAAGATCGAATTTTCTATTCTTGATATGTTCTTGATATTGATTGAAGTAGTCATAGTCTAGTATGTATCATGTTACATTACTAGATGTCAAACCTCAAGTCAGACATTTCCAATTTATAACGAACGGTTGCAACGACCGATTATATATTAATTATACATGTAATATTCCTGCTTTGAAGAAGAAGAAAATGGAAGCTCGTCTTATGAACTAAAGATAGTATTGACATCAACAAACATGACAACAGGATGTTTATAGCCAAAAATAGTACTATTTGGAACAGAACAAACTGCCTTTAGTAGTTTGGGATGAAAAAATATTACCAATTTTCACGCAGATTGCTTTCTTACTGCTCTTCTCATATTTATCTCACGTGACAAACAAAAATTAGAAAAATGTGTTTCGTCCCATGTTTTATTATCGATGATAATATTTCGGTCAACTAAGTACGTATGAGGTAACAGAATCATTCACTTTGATATTGATATACATATTTATACCTATTACGCCTTTTCGAAAAATGAGCTAAAAGTCTTGCAGCCTTTAATAATCATGCTTAAAGCCTTTTTTTGAAATTCTAACGAAAAGGATTTTTTTTTTCTAAAAAAATATAGGTATTTATCTTAATTTTTTGTTAGAAAATTTTAACCATTTTCATAAAGCTTTTATCACACAACTTGTAGTTTTATGTAAGAACTTGTAGTTTTATGTAGATTATAAATTTCGTGGTCCACCGAAGTCGAATTGGCAGTTTTAGATTCAAGTACATGCTACGTGCGTAGCAACTACTTACAGCAGTATTTGCGGAAACCCGTATCCGGGAAACCAGAGAGGTTTCAAAGAGAGCAAATTATTATTGACATAATCGATGTTCTATTGCAAATGGAAACTTTGTTACCTCACATGACGTTGACAACAAATATTTCTAACGGATCACAAGAATGGTTTGTACCATCAGGTTTCAGCCAGCCCTCAACTGAGAGTGTTACTAATGCGAGTGACAATAAGCTGCCCTATCTAAGCAATTGGAAACTTATAAATCGCCACAAATCAGGGTGCTAGACGTCAAATTATTACCATTTAGAAAGAAATAAAACCAAGCTGACATGAAGTGTTTTTTTTTTACTTAAAAAACCATGCTGCAATGCACATCATGTCCAAAATATGCAGCAAAAAGTGATAATAAAATGTAATAATAGTAAATAAATAGTTTTATTAAAATAAATTAATATATTAAAATTTTTAACAAAATCTATCAATAATCGTGACAATTCTATGTTACTGCAAGTGTGTATCAAAAGTGATACATAAGCTAGAATTATGAATTTTTTAAGGCTCGATCTACGGTTAAGCCTTTAACACTAAATGCATATATCTTTTAAGCTACAATCTAGGTTTACTAAATTTATATTTATTTAGACGAGAGTGATGAATTATCCAAAAAAAAAAAAAGATTGTTCTCTCCAACTAAGTGCCTAAACTATGACAAATAAGAAATAACGTTTGCAGCTGCCATTTTTCTCGATGACCATATAAAAACATGTTCTTTACATAAAGTGGAAATGTTATTGACTGCATGAAATAATTTTTTTTTAATTTGTAGGTGCTGCTATATTGTGTAAATTAGCATGACATAAAAATAATAAGAATTTTCAATATTTAAAATTTATGTAGTTTTTTTTTAATTGCTTTAATTAATTTCCTATGGAGGTTTGATAATAAATTTTTTTGACAGGAGGATTAACCTTCAACAAAAACAAAATGCCTGTTGTTTTTGTATTGTATTTATTGAAGAAACACGGTCAACTGATAGAATAAATTCGCCTTCTGTTCGTGTTTTTTAAATAATTTTGGATGAAATATATATTTTTATTTATACACAAAATTAATGCTTTAAAGCCCTGAAACCACGGTTCAAACCCCAAATCAGAGATATCCAACAAAACGAAATGTCAAAAAAATTCTTCTTCGGCGTTTTCCTCTCAATAGATTTCTGGGAAAAACTCTGAGAGTATATAAAATTGCCTTGAAAAGTTTCTCAAAAATGTATCGTACGAAGTCGACTTTAAACTGTAGGTCCCGCCACTAATGTATAAAATTAAGGCACACCACATAAGTGGTGTGAAAAACTAGATCGTAATCCGGACTGACTAGTTGTAATGACCAATTATGTATGTATAGTTACGAAAATGAAAAAATGTAGATACTGGTGTTTTGTTTTTACATTGTTTAACATTAAAATTATAAACAGAAGTTACAAAAACGAAACACTGAACTTGTTTACAAATTATCGCACCGCTTAATATATCTACAAGCACCAGCATAAAAAAATCTAAATAAGAAAACAAAAATATACCAACAAACACCAGCATAAAAAATGGTGAACAAGTAAACTAAAAATACAGCAACAAACCCTACAAGAATATATGTAAACGAAATACACAATCAACAATAATGAATGAAAACAAAAATGTTTACATTTATAAACATTTCGAGAAGGCAAAGTCATGAACATTCGCCTTCAAGAACATTCATCAGACTGTTTACTTTGCCATATAAAAGGCAAGTCAAAGCAGGCGACGAAGTCAGTAAAAGTTCAGTCAGTCTTGTGTGAAGATGCGGTGTGTTTGAAGAGAGTAATAATGGTTTCAAGATCTCCTCTACAAAGATCAGTCGAACAATCGTCTATGTTTATACCGAGGGTGTAAACAGAGGAATAACAAACAAAACAATTGTTGTATACATAAAGTTGTGAACAGTGGCACCCATAATTGTGCGAATAATAAAGAATTTTAATTGAAACTAAACACAGATTTATTTTTATTTTATTTGCAATGTATGAGCTCATATTTTAAACGTTTTTAAAAGGTAAAAACGTAACAGTATGTGTTCAACGTTAACATCACTCTTTAGAACACCCTTTTAGATATATTAACGGTTCTTTTCCTTACATATGTATTCTCATCACTTTTTTATTCTTGATCTTTCTCATATTCATTGCTCTAACATAAAACTTTTTTTGCCTAAAAATCACTCTAGTTTCGACAATCAAAACGTGAACATCAAACATTGTGAACAAAGACAAAAGAAAAAGATAAACATAAATTGAAATTAAATACAATCAAAACAAAAACAACAATTAAAACAAAATTTTGTAAAACAACATAAAACCACATAAACATTAAACAGTGAATTCAATAAATAATACAAATTAAAAATACAAAAATAAATAAATGAATTTTATTTAAAACAAAATTAAAAGGAACAACAAAAAACGAACCAGCACAACACATCATCATTAAACATCTTTTTTGGTCCTTCGAACCGGATGCAGTGTAATTTACAAAAACAAAAACTTGCAAAAAAAACTGGAAAAAATATTAAGACACAAAAAATAAGCAACGGTTAAAAACAGTTAAATTTTTTTTGAGAAAAAATAGAATCCACAGGCAAAGTGGAAAAACAAAAAAGAACAAAAATAACAGCAAAAGACACAAGCAAGAAGAGACCCAAATTAGAGAGCATCAGCTTTAACAAAGACACAACAACGATAAGTAAGTACTAAAAATAATAAAAATAAGACAATAAAGAGAAACACAAACTCTTTATTACAAGTATACGCTCTTATAAAATTTTTTGTCGCGGTTGAATAAAAGAAGAAAACGAAATAGAAAAACGAAAAGGGTTACCACCCATACTTCTTTTAGTAATTTACTGGGGAAACAAAATATACCCAAATTAATAACCAATCGGGAAATTAATTATTATTTTTGGTAATTCTTGCTGTGAAATCGCTAGCAGGGACTTTTTTGTTTTAAATTTGATTCTTAATTTGATCGTTTTAAAATTTAATTCATCGGTAAATAATGGCATTCAATAAATTTGTAAATTGTACAAATGACCTTTTGGACTTTGAAACAGAATACACACAAAGTGCGGCCGAAAACAACATTCACTCTCTTGAGGTACTTCGGGTCGAACTCGATTCTATATGGGCACAGGTCAAAAGGACATATGAAGAGTGTAGGGACACAAAAGAGGATTCAAAAGAAAAACCTATTGATAAAAATAAGCTTCGTGATCGTTACAAAAAAGTTCTTTCTGCCTACAAAACGTGTTTAGGGTCAATTAATGCGGAAATTCAAGCCCTATCGAATCCAAAGAAGGAAGAACGGATTTCTGATGTTGAAAGTCAACCAAGGGAAAATCATGACATCTCATTTGTACGGTTACCACCTTGCGACACGGACACATTTTATGGAGATTTTGTGACATGGCCTACTTTCCGCGATCTATTTACAGCATTATACATAAATAATTCTAGACTTAGTAAAATTGAAAAACTATTTCATCTGATACAAAAGACTGGAGGAGATGCTAGGAAAATAGTTTCAAATGCCCCATTGACAAATCAAGGCTTCGACATAGCCTGGAAAAACCTTGTAGCCCAATACGAAAATAATCGGATCCAAGTAAATGAACAATTAAAAATTTTATTTGACCTTCCGAACGTAGCTGAAGACTCAGGCTCATCGATTCAAAAACTTCAGCGAACAGTTAATGGATGCATTCAAGCGTTAAATGCTTTAGGTATAGAAACCGCCACATGGGACCCATTCCTGGTATACATTTGCTCAACAAAGCTCCCTCGGACTCTTTTAAAAGAATTTGAAAATTCACTTAAGGAAATTACAAAAGTTCCGACTTGGGAAGAATTCAATAATTTCTTGACGCACAATTCTAAGACTCTAGAATCCATAGCGGCCATCACACAATCTCAAAATTAGAACAATCCAGAAGGGATAATTTAAAGTTTACGTCAAAACGAGTTCACACTTTTCATATAAACACAACCCAAAATGAAACTGGGTCGAAAAATATAAAACCTGTAAACACAAATAGGGCACAGAAAAATGACTCAAATTACAAATGCCAACATTGTAAGGAGTCTCACCAATTGTGGTCTTGCCCCAAGTTCTTAGAGAAGAACGTTAACGACAGAATTCACATTGTAAAGGTCACAAATTCATGTTACAATTGCCTCTCTATTGACCACAGTGTTAAGGACTGTAAAAGTAAATTCAGTTGTAGATTATGTAGACAAAGACATAACACTTTGTTACATAAGGGATCAGAATCCCATACTTTAGTTCCGAATTGTGACGCGACCCAATCTAGTAGGAGCATCGCAGCACAAAACAATAATATACAGTCCACATCAGCATCAAACTTTTCGATACCAAATATCACTTCCTTGATACTGCAAGAGAGCAAACATGTCCATCAATCTCCCAATGAGAAAGAGACCTTGTTATTTACTGCAATTGTACTGATCGAAACTAGAGGCGAAAAGTACCAGGCAAGAGCAATCATCGACCCTGGCTCACAATCAACTTTTATGTCAGAAAAGTTGAAAAATCGACTAAATTTGCCCACCAAACGAAATTTAGTTCATGTTACAGGCTTGAGTCAAACAGTTTCAGAGACTTCAACCAAAGCATGCTTATTCAATCTTTGCTCCAAGGTTGATTCACAATTTAAATTAGAAGTCTGGGCGCCAGTCCTGAAGACTCTTCCATCTAATTTACCACCACAGACTTTAGATTTGCAACATTTCAATGAGACTGCTAAATTAGAACTTGCAGATCCTCAATTCAATCAAAGCAGACCCATCGACTTGCTTATAGGCCTCGACTTGGGCCACTCAATATATTGCGGTCTATTGGATCCCTTTTGGCACAAAAAACAGTATTTGGCTGGATTGTGGGGGGACCAATTTCAACAACGACACAACCTAGTACAACAGTGTCATTACTCAACACTACGTCCCTTGACCGAATCCTCACACGCTTTTGGGAGGTGGAGGAAACCCCAAAACGGGTTTTGAGGTCAGATGAGGACACATTTTGCGAGAACAATTTCATGTCGACAACACGAAGAAACGACACAGGAAGGTATATCGTTACCCTACCCTTTAAAAATAGCGAAGAAATAGGAACTTCGAGAAACATAGCAATGGCACAGTTCTTGAGAATGGAACGCATACTTAGCCAGAAACCCGAACTCAAAAAACAATACGACCAAGTAATTGTTGAGTACCTCGAGTTAGGACATATGAGGAAAATTTCTCCCCTGGAAATCAACACAAAACCAAATTATTACCTGCCACATCATGCAGTAATAAAACCCGAAAGGCTGACAACGAAACTTAGAGTAGTTTTCAACGCTTCGAGCCCGTCTTCAAACAAGAAGAGTTTGAATGACATATTGCATCCAGGACCCATACTTCAACAGGACTTGGTGCTTCTGATATTGAAGTGGAGATTCTTCCGTTTTGTGTACAACGCAGATATCACAAAAATGTATCGACAGATACTCATTGATCCGAATCAAACCAAATATCAAAGGATATTATTTCGGCAATCAGAAAAGGACCCAATTGAGGATTACGAACTCCTGACAGTGACTTTTGGAGTCAATTGCGCACCGTTCCTGGCCATTAGAACCCTTCTTCAACTAGCTGAAGATGTAACATCAACTCACCCTCTCGCATCAAAAACTCTACAACAAAACATGTATGTGGATGATGTTTTAGCAGGTGGTCACACATTAAACGACGCCATCAAATCAAGAAAAGAACTTACAACAGTTCTAAAATCTGCTGGATTTGACCTGATGAAATGGACATCAAATGACCCACGAGTCATACAAGACTTACCAAATGAGACACTACTACCTCTCGATTGGTTAAATCTGTCAGATAGCGCTGGAACAAAAACTCTTGGGATCAAATGGAACATTTCGTCAGACGCATTTACATTTACAGCTCCAGATGTCAAATTAAAAGAAAACTACACGAAAAGAGAAGTTTTATCGACAATTGCCAAATTCTTTGACCCTTGTGGATGGATAGCTCCAATAATAGTTGAAGCAAAACTAATTATGCAACAGATTTGGTTGGATAAAGTCGACTGGGATGACATATTAAAACCCTTAACTTGTCTACAGTGGCAAAAATTCATAAAAAACTGCCCGACAATAAACATATTGAAAATTCCCCGTTGGATCCAATTTAGCCCGAATTGTAATGTGGAAATTCACGGTTTCAGTGATGCTTCAGAAAAAGCCTATTCTGCGACTCTTTATGTTCGAATACAAGCAGAAAACTCAGTATTCACATTTCTTCTGGCTTCAAAGACCCGTGTAGCTCCCATTAAGCAAATATCTTTGCCCCGCTTAGAACTATGTGGATCCGTATTATTGGCAAATCTTGCATGTGGACTTATACCAAATCTTCAAATTCAAAATATCAAGGCATATTATTGGACCGACTCAACAATCGTACTGTCCTGGTTAAAGAAACCCCCTTGCTCATGGAACACTTTCGTTGGAAATCGTGTTTCTGAAATCCTGGATAAGGTTGGAAATCAAAATTGGCAACATATCGACTCAAAGGATAACCCAGCAGATGTAGCCAGCCGAGGATGTACTCCACAAGAACTGGAAAACCACAACTTATGGTGGTTTGGACCCTCCTGGTTAAAATTGCCTAAAAATCAATGGCCGATACCAACACAAACAGGTGATACAAATCTAGAAGCAAAAACTGTAAAAGCATTTACAACCACAACACGCGAAGACCCATTAAATCGATTTTCAGACCTATCACGAGCTTATCGAGTACTCGCTTATGTCATACGATTATGGAGAAATACTGGAAACAACCGAACCCATCTTCGCGTATCTTCAGCAGAAATCACCCGAGAAGAAATAGATTTCGTCAAACATCGACTCATCATATGGACGCAACAAAATCATTTTCCAGATGAGTACAAACATTTAAAACTCAAGCAGAAAATATCCCCAACCAGCAGTCTTTTGACCTTAAATCCTTTCATGGATCACCATGGCATTATTAGAGCCAATGGGCGACTAGCGCAATCACCTGCATTAACGTACAATGAACGCTACCCAATATTGCTACCTCATACCTCGAAGCTATCACAGCTACTAGTGGAATTTACACATAAAATTACCCTTCATGGAGAAAACCAACTAATGGTTCGAGTCCTACGCACAGAATATTGGATATTCAGATTGAAACCCTTGGTCAAAAGCGTAATTTACAACTGTAAAACGTGTGTTTTGTACAAAAAACAGACGCAAAATCAAATCATGGCTTCATTACCACCAGAACGTACAACATTATCAAGACCCTTTGCTACAACTGGATTAGACTACGCAGGACCTTTTGACATTAAAAATTTTACAGGCCGAGCTTGTCTTATTACAAAAGGGTATATTTGCATATTTGTATGCTTCGCCACAAAAGCTGTACATCTTGAAGCAGCAAGTGATTTATCGACCCAATCGTTCTTAGCAGCATTTTCCCGCTTCCTAGGAAGACGTGGATGTCCCGCACTCATTTACTCAGACAATGGAGGAAATTTCGTCGGAGCAGCAGAACTACTAAGAAAAGACCGTCTAGAATTCATAAAAACTCTTCAAAATCAAGTGATCCATCATTTTAGTCATCAAAATATTAATTGGAGGTTTATCCCCCCAGGAGCCCCACACATGGGCGGCCTTTGGGAAGCCGGTGTAAAATCATTCAAAACGCACCTCAAAAAGATTATACCGAACATGAAATTCACATTTGAAGAGCTATCTACAATTCTAGCTCGTATAGAATCGTGCCTAAATTCTAGACCCTTAAGTCCTGCTAGCGATGACCCAAATGACCTTAATCCATTGACCCCTGGACACTTCCTTATTGGTAGTGCATTATTGACCCCAGCTGAACCAGATGTAAGCAAAGAAAATCTGAATCTCATCAACCGCTGGAAACGCCTAAGGGTCATTTACCACTCATTTTGCCAAAGATGGAAGTCCGAATACTTGATTGAACTTCAACGCAGATATAAACGGAAGATTCAGAGGGACAA
The DNA here is from genome assembly GCA_958299815.1 of Sarcophaga carnaria. Lineage (NCBI taxonomy): Eukaryota > Metazoa > Arthropoda > Insecta > Diptera > Sarcophagidae > Sarcophaga > Sarcophaga carnaria. The sequence continues at coordinate 68,311,602 of OY283153.1, read as the reverse complement.
CGTTAAAGTCAACGAACTGGTAGTCATTAAAAACAACAACTTGCCACCCAATGAATGGCAAATGGGTCGAATCATCAAAACCCATCTTGGACCTGACCAAAACTGTAGAGTTGTAGACATCAAAACAAAAAATGGAGTCATCACCAGACCAATTACAAAAATTGTGGTTTTGTTTGCAAATTAGTATAACCCCTAATCATTTACATTCACTAATATTGCTCTAATTTTATACTTACAGGTATGGCATTCCAAAAATCTCAACACACCAAAACATTGGCAATTTTCTTGCAGTATACGTTAACGTACATCATGATGCCATATCTGTCAACAACTTCATGAGGCTTTGCAACTTACCGACCCACAACCCACAAATAGGACCTGTTCAAAACCTGTGGTAAACTTCACCAAGTCATGGGGGCCGGAATGTTCAACGTTAACATCACTCTTTAGAACACCCTTTTAGATATATTAACGGTTCTTTTCCTTACATATGTATTCTCATCACTTTTTTATTCTTGATCTTTCTCATATTCATTGCTCTAACATAAAACTTTTTTTGCCTAAAAATCACTCTAGTTTCGACAATCAAAACGTGAACATCAAACATTGTGAACAAAGACAAAAGAAAAAGATAAACATATATTGAAATTAAATACAATCAAAACAAAAACAACAATTAAAACAAAATTTTGTAAAACAACATAAAACCACATAAACATTAAACAGTGAATTCAATAAATAATACAAATTAAAAATACAAAAATAAATAAATGAATTTTATTTAAAACAAAATTAAAAGGAACAACAAAAAACGAACCAGCACAACACATCATCATTAAACATCTTTTTTGGTCCTTCGAACCGGATGCAGTGTAATTTACAAAAACAAAAACTTGCAAAAAAAACTGGAAAAAATATTAAGACACAAAAAATAAGCAACGGTTAAAAACAGTTAAATTTTTTTTGAGAAAAAATAGAATCCACAGGCAAAGTGGAAAAACAAAAAAGAACAAAAATAACAGCAAAAGACACAAGCAAGAAGAGACCCAAATTAGAGAGCATCAGCTTTAACAAAGACACAACAACGATAAGTAAGTACTAAAAATAATAAAAATAAGACAATAAAGAGAAACACAAACTCTTTATTACAAGTATACGCTCTTATAAAATTTTTTGTCGCGGTTGAATAAAAGAAGAAAACGAAATAGAAAAACGAAAAGGGTTACCACCCATACTTCTTTTAGTAATTTACTGGGGAAACAAAATATACCCAAATTAATAACCAATCGGGAAATTAATTATTATTTTTGGTAATTCTTGCTGTGAAATCGCTAGCAGGGACTTTTTTGTTTTAAATTTGATTCTTAATTTGATCGTTTTAAAATTTAATTCATCGGTAAATAATGGCATTCAATAAATTTGTAAATTGTACAAATGACCTTTTGGACTTTGAAACAGAATACACACAAAGTGCGGCCGAAAACAACATTCACTCTCTTGAGGTACTTCGGGTCGAACTCGATTCTATATGGACACAGGTCAAAAGGACATATGAAGAGTGTAGGGACACAAAAGAGGATTCAAAAGAAAAACCTATTGATAAAAATAAGCTTCGTGATCGTTACAAAAAAGTTCTTTCTGCCTACAAAACGTGTTTAGGGTCAATTAATGCGGAAATTCAAGCCCTATCGAATCCAAAGAAGGAAGAACGGATTTCTGATGTTGAAAGTCAACCAAGGGAAAATCATGACATCTCATTTGTACGGTTACCACCTTGCGACACGGACACATTTTATGGAGATTTTGTGACATGGCCTACTTTCCGCGATCTATTTACAGCATTATACATAAATAATTCTAGACTTAGTAAAATTGAAAAACTATTTCATCTGATACAAAAGACTGGAGGAGATGCTAGGAAAATAGTTTCAAATGCCCCATTGACAAATCAAGGCTTCGACATAGCCTGGAAAAACCTTGTAGCCCAATACGAAAATAATCGGATCCAAGTAAATGAACAATTAAAAATTTTATTTGACCTTCCGAACGTAGCTGAAGACTCAGGCTCATCGATTCAAAAACTTCAGCGAACAGTTAATGGATGCATTCAAGCGTTAAATGCTTTAGGTATAGAAACCGCCACATGGGACCCATTCCTGGTATACATTTGCTCAACAAAGCTCCCTCGGACTCTTTTAAAAGAATTTGAAAATTCACTTAAGGAAATTACAAAAGTTCCGACTTGGGAAGAATTCAATAATTTCTTGACGCACAATTCTAAGACTCTAGAATCCATAGCGGCCATCACACAATCTCAAAATTAGAACAATCCAGAAGGGATAATTTAAAGTTTACGTCAAAACGAGTTCACACTTTTCATATAAACACAACCCAAAATGAAACTGGGTCGAAAAATATAAAACCTGTAAACACAAATAGGGCACAGAAAAATGACTCAAATTACAAATGCCAACATTGTAAGGAGTCTCACCAATTGTGGTCTTGCCCCAAGTTCTTAGAGAAGAACGTTAACGACAGAATTCACATTGTAAAGGTCACAAATTCATGTTACAATTGCCTCTCTATTGACCACAGTGTTAAGGACTGTAAAAGTAAATTCAGTTGTAGATTATGTAGACAAAGACATAACACTTTGTTACATAAGGGATCAGAATCCCATACTTTAGTTCCGAATTGTGACGCGACCCAATCTAGTAGGAGCATCGCAGCACAAAACAATAATATACAGTCCACATCAGCATCAAACTTTTCGATACCAAATATCACTTCCTTGATACTGCAAGAGAGCAAACATGTCCATCAATCTCCCAATGAGAAAGAGACCTTGTTATTTACTGCAATTGTACTGATCGAAACTAGAGGCGAAAAGTACCAGGCAAGAGCAATCATCGACCCTGGCTCACAATCAACTTTTATGTCAGAAAAGTTGAAAAATCGACTAAATTTGCCCACCAAACGAAATTTAGTTCATGTTACAGGCTTGAGTCAAACAGTTTCAGAGACTTCAACCAAAGCATGCTTATTCAATCTTTGCTCCAAGGTGGATTCACAATTTAAATTAGAAGTCTGGGCGCCAGTCCTGAAGACTCTTCCATCTAATTTACCACCACAGACTTTAGATTTGCAACATTTCAATGAGACTGCTAAATTAGAACTTGCAGATCCTCAATTCAATCAAAGCAGACCCATCGACTTGCTTATAGGCCTCGACTTGGGCCACTCAATATATTGCATGGACACACCGATGCGGTCTATTGGATCCCTTTTGGCACAAAAAACAGTATTTGGCTGGATTGTGGGGGGACCAATTTCAACAACGACACAACCTAGTACAACAGTGTCATTACTCAACACTACGTCCCTTGACCGAATCCTCACACGCTTTTGGGAGGTGGAGGAAACCCCAAAACGGGTTTTGAGGTCAGATGAGGACACATTTTGCGAGAACAATTTCATGTCGACAACACGAAGAAACGACACAGGAAGGTATATCGTTACCCTACCCTTTAAAAATAGCGAAGAAATAGGAACTTCGAGAAACATAGCAATGGCACAGTTCTTGAGAATGGAACGCATACTTAGCCAGAAACCCGAACTCAAAAAACAATACGACCAAGTAATTGTTGAGTACCTCGAGTTAGGACATATGAGGAAAATTTCTCCCCTGGAAATCAACACAAAACCAAATTATTACCTGCCACATCATGCAGTAATAAAACCCGAAAGGCTGACAACGAAACTTAGAGTAGTTTTCAACGCTTCGAGCCCGTCTTCAAACAAGAAGAGTTTGAATGACATATTGCATCCAGGACCCATACTTCAACAGGACTTGGTGCTTCTGATATTGAAGTGGAGATTCTTCCGTTTTGTGTACAACGCAGATATCACAAAAATGTATCGACAGATACTCATTGATCCGAATCAAACCAAATATCAAAGGATATTATTTCGGCAATCAGAAAAGGACCCAATTGAGGATTACGAACTCCTGACAGTGACTTTTGGAGTCAATTGCGCACCGTTCCTGGCCATTAGAACCCTTCTTCAACTAGCTGAAGATGTAACATCAACTCACCCTCTCGCATCAAAAACTCTACAACAAAACATGTATGTGGATGATGTTTTAGCAGGTGGTCACACATTAAACGACGCCATCAAATCAAGAAAAGAACTTACAACAGTTCTAAAATCTGCTGGATTTGACCTGATGAAATGGACATCAAATGACCCACGAGTCATACAAGACTTACCAAATGAGACACTACTACCTCTCGATTGGTTAAATCTGTCAGATAGCGCTGGAACAAAAACTCTTGGGATCAAATGGAACATTTCGTCAGACGCATTTACATTTACAGCTCCAGATGTCAAATTAAAAGAAAACTACACGAAAAGAGAAGTTTTATCGACAATTGCCAAATTCTTTGACCCTTGTGGATGGATAGCTCCAATAATAGTTGAAGCAAAACTAATTATGCAACAGATTTGGTTGGATAAAGTCGACTGGGATGACATATTAAAACCCTTAACTTGTCTACAGTGGCAAAAATTCATAAAAAACTGCCCGACAATAAACATATTGAAAATTCCCCGTTGGATCCAATTTAGCCCGAATTGTAATGTGGAAATTCACGGTTTCAGTGATGCTTCAGAAAAAGCCTATTCTGCGACTCTTTATGTTCGAATACAAGCAGAAAACTCAGTATTCACATTTCTTCTGGCTTCAAAGACCCGTGTAGCTCCCATTAAGCAAATATCTTTGCCCCGCTTAGAACTATGTGGATCCGTATTATTGGCAAATCTTGCATGTGGACTTATACCAAATCTTCAAATTCAAAATATCAAGGCATATTATTGGACCGACTCAACAATCGTACTGTCCTGGTTAAAGAAACCCCCTTGCTCATGGAACACTTTCGTTGGAAATCGTGTTTCTGAAATCCTGGATAAGGTTGGAAATCAAAATTGGCAACATATCGACTCAAAGGATAACCCAGCAGATGTAGCCAGCCGAGGATGTACTCCACAAGAACTGGAAAACCACAACTTATGGTGGTTTGGACCCTCCTGGTTAAAATTGCCTAAAAATCAATGGCCGATACCAACACAAACAGGTGATACAAATCTAGAAGCAAAAACTGTAAAAGCATTTACAACCACAACACGCGAAGACCCATTAAATCGATTTTCAGACCTATCACGAGCTTATCGAGTACTCGCTTATGTCATACGATTATGGAGAAATACTGGAAACAACCGAACCCATCTTCGCGTATCTTCAGCAGAAATCACCCGAGAAGAAATAGATTTCGTCAAACATCGACTCATCATATGGACGCAACAAAATCATTTTCCAGATGAGTACAAACATTTAAAACTCAAGCAGAAAATATCCCCAACCAGCAGTCTTTTGACCTTAAATCCTTTCATGGATCACCATGGCATTATTAGAGCCAATGGGCGACTAGCGCAATCACCTGCATTAACGTACAATGAACGCTACCCAATATTGCTACCTCATACCTCGAAGCTATCACAGCTACTAGTGGAATTTACACATAAAATTACCCTTCATGGAGAAAACCAACTAATGGTTCGAGTCCTACGCACAGAATATTGGATATTCAGATTGAAACCCTTGGTCAAAAGCGTAATTTACAACTGTAAAACGTGTGTTTTGTACAAAAAACAGACGCAAAATCAAATCATGGCTTCATTACCACCAGAACGTACAACATTATCAAGACCCTTTGCTACAACTGGATTAGACTACGCAGGACCTTTTGACATTAAAAATTTTACAGGCCGAGCTTGTCTTATTACAAAAGGGTATATTTGCATATTTGTATGCTTCGCCACAAAAGCTGTACATCTTGAAGCAGCAAGTGATTTATCGACCCAATCGTTCTTAGCAGCATTTTCCCGCTTCCTAGGAAGACGTGGATGTCCCGCACTCATTTACTCAGACAATGGAGGAAATTTCGTCGGAGCAGCAGAACTACTAAGAAAAGACCGTCTAGAATTCATAAAAACTCTTCAAAATCAAGTGATCCATCATTTTAGTCATCAAAATATTAATTGGAGGTTTATCCCCCCAGGAGCCCCACACATGGGCGGCCTTTGGGAAGCCGGTGTAAAATCATTCAAAACGCACCTCAAAAAGATGATACCGAACATGAAATTCACATTTGAAGAGCTATCTACAATTCTAGCTCGTATAGAATCGTGCCTAAATTCTAGACCCTTAAGTCCTGCTAGCGATGACCCAAATGACCTTAATCCATTGACCCCTGGACACTTCCTTATTGGTAGTGCATTATTGACCCCAGCTGAACCAGATGTAAGCAAAGAAAATCTGAATCTCATCAACCGCTGGAAACGCCTAAGGGTCATTTACCACTCATTTTGCCAAAGATGGAAGTCCGAATACTTGATTGAACTTCAACGCAGATATAAACGGAAGATTCAGAGGGACAACGTTAAAGTCAACGAACTGGTAGTCATTAAAAACAACAACTTGCCACCCAATGAATGGCAAATGGGTCGAATCATCAAAACCCATCTTGGACCTGACCAAAACTGTAGAGTTGTAGACATCAAAACAAAAAATGGAGTCATCACCAGACCAATTACAAAAATTGTGGTTTTGTTTGCAAATTAGTATAACCCCTAATCATTTACATTCACTAATATTGCTCTAATTTTATACTTACAGGTATGGCATTCCAAAAATCTCAACACACCAAAACATTGGCAATTTTCTTGCAGTATACGTTAACGTACATCATGATGCCATATCTGTCAACAACTTCATGAGGCTTTGCAACTTACCGACCCACAAATAGGACCTGTTCAAAACCTGTGGTAAACTTCACCAAGTCATGGGGGCCGGAATGTTCAACGTTAACATCACTCTTTAGAACACCCTTTTAGATATATTAACGGTTCTTTTCCTTACATATGTATTCTCATCACTTTTTTATTCTTGATCTTTCTCATATTCATTGCTCTAACATAAAACTTTTTTTGCCTAAAAATCACTCTAGTTTCGACAATCAAAACGTGAACATCAAACATTGTGAACAAAGACAAAAGAAAAAGATAAACATAAATTGAAATTAAATACAATCAAAACAAAAACAACAATTAAAACAAAATTTTGTAAAACAACATAAAAACACATAAACATTAAACAGTGAATTCAATAAATAATACAAATTAAAAATACAAAAATAAATAAATGAATTTTATTTAAAACAAAATTAAAAGGAACAACAAAAAACGAACCAGCACAACACATCATCATTAAACAGTATGTATGGTTTTATTATTCCTTTCTTATTTTCTAGTTCATTTAACATTTATATTTTAAAAGCAATCAATATAGCAATAATTAGGAAGCGGAAGGATACATATACCAAACTACTACTAAATTTGTCGCTGCCTATATTATGGAGTATATTGATTAATTTTATTTTCCAGTGTCTTCTGTTTCTTTATTTTTATGAGCTTTATATATGTATGTATATGAGGTGTTAAAAAATAAATTTTTGTAAAATGTATTACATGTTCTTTCATAGTTTACAATTACTAAAAAATACAGCAAAACTAAAAATTTGTTAAAATTGTATACTATTTAAAGGTCGTTTTTGTAGCCCTACATTGAATGTAGTATAAAAATGTGTAAAGGATGTGTTTCATATATTCATATATATTTCGCACTGTATTATTAGCTATTTACCAACCCTCCCCCTCTTACTATTTAATTATAATTCATACCACAGTACCTTTTTTATATCTTCAGCATTTTATTTAATTATCTTTTATTATTGTGAAGAATTGGATTGGGGAAAAAGCAAAACATCCTATAATTATACTTATTATTGAGAGTAAATTTTATTTATAAATTGCTTTATATCGGACTTAATTACATATCAACAAGTTTATTGAATTTTTCTTTCGTTTCGTTCTTGTTAATTAGAAACCAGAAATTTGATTTAGATTTGATTTGATTTCAATTTCTAGAGAATTTGGAACGGGATCCTTTGATAAAATTGATACACAATTTAAAACTGGAAAAAGGACGTAATTTAATGAGATTTACAAGTAAATGAGGACAGTGTGAAAAGAATGTTCCTTGTCAAACCACCACTTTCTTAAATCGACCGTTTTTTAAATAAACATTACAAACTTTAAAATATTTTCTGTTTTTGAAGAACTTTTAAATTAGTAGGAGAATATATTAAAAATAATCATTATCATGTTATTACATTAGCTTCATTTTTAAAAGCTAACACCCAATAACTCCGCCTGATAAAAATTCTTATAGACAGTTGCTCGCTGTGAATGTATTGGTTTCTCATTGGAATGCTAGAGGATTTTGTGAACCATAAATTCGACAATTTCATGTACACACTAACCCATCCAGATGGACACTCACTTAATCGAAGTAAAAATTCGTACACATGAAAAATTATTTTTCTCAAAATTAGCGCAGTGGTCCTTCGTACAATTTGATGTGTTAAATCATGCCAAATTGGTGTTTTCGGCAGCACAATGTAACAGCAGGAATGTTTTCAAGAGACTTATCGATACCTTAACACACAGGACCCCTAAACTTACCTAATTTCTTTAAATTTTTTGATCACTTTTTTGTTGCAGCATATTGCTTTATTCATTTTAAAACGCTAAATTATTAACTTTTACATCCATTTTACTTAATTATGGTTGTAATTATTAATTTAAACATTATTGTTGCACATTAATCTGTAACTCATATCTTCTAAAATAATCATAAAAAAACAGATTTTGTGCAATTCGTATATGAAAGTGAATATTAAAAAAACTTTAGTCATTTATGCTTCATTTTTACAAATTCCTGAAAATGAAAAAGTGATGAATAATACTATGGGGGTCATGCTCACGAAAACATCCGGTAAAACTGGAATATCGTAATAATTATGGCAACTCCGCATTAGAAAATTCTGGAACATTCGTTCAGCTATGAAAATACATTAAATAAAAACTATAGGTTAGAGGACGTGTACTTGTCAATTAAGACCAGTACAGTACCCGGAGGTCGAATTGACCCATTGTACATAAAAAAGAAAAAACTATATTTTAAAGAAAAATATTGTCTTTTTAATTTTTTATTGGTTGCTTTCGAAAACAAGCAAAATACATTTTTTGCAAGGTTCTGTAAAATTTTTATGACACAATCGTAAATAATAATAAGAGCTAAACAATAAAACACGTAAATATGAAAAAAATGAAACGACATTAATGGTGCCAATTTATTGTGTGCTTTTCATTAACCCTTATGGTATATGTTTGTGACTAATTTGATACGGAACATAAAGTCTCTTTCTAGCTGACAACAAAGCAGACTATTTCAGGTGTATTCAAGCATAATTTCATGATACGATACCACTAAGTAGCATAATATGGTGTCCTAGTAGTCCAGAGCAGTGTTGCTAAACTGAAATTTTGAAATGGCACTGAATTATAACTGAAAAAGTACTTTTTTGCATCAAATAGTACTTTGTAATACATAATTGGTCATTATAACCCTTTTATCAGGATTAGGACCCAACTTCTCACACCACTTATTTTGAGTGTGTTAATTTTATACATGAGTGGCGGGACCTACTGTTTAAAGTCGGCTCCGAACGACAGATTTTTGAGAAATTTTATCGTGGCAATTTTATTTCCTTTCGGAGTTTTTGCCAGAAGAGATTGTCTGCCATTGGGTTTGAATGGTGGGTTCACGTCTAGTAAGCCAGCACGTACCTACAAAACAAAAGCATCTGATTCGGAACGTTAAAGCTGCGTTTAGTCACGTCGATGGAACGTAATGTAATATACGTTTGCAATCCAGGGTTCGAGCCCCACGCCAGACATCAAAACAAAATACAAAAAGTATTTCTTCGGCGTCATCCTCTCAGCAGATTCCTGGCAAAAACTCTGAGAGTAAATAAAAATTGCCATGAAATGTTTCTCGAAAATCTGTCGTTCGGAGTCGACTTTAAACTGTAGGTCCCACTACTCATGTATAAAATTAACACACATAAGAAAAGTGGTGTGAGAAACTAGGTTGTAATCCTGACTGAAGGATTGTAATGACCAATTATGTAGGTATTCTATTTTCAATTCGCCAATATATTTGGTCACACAATTGTATCTGTTTGAAATAATTTATGCTTAAATCAATACACAAAGATAAACTTTTACCAAATTGCAGAATATTTATAGCTTCAATTTTTATTTCCTGAAAAGAACGAAATCAGACATGAAACAATTCACTTTCAGTGAAATCAAATCACTTTCAGTGAAATCAAATCACTTTCAGTGAAATCAAATGGGGAACTCAAATTTCTGATTCAAATTGAAAAGAAAAGGAGAAAAGACGACAAAAAATTAAATGTAAAAAAATTGTACAAAACTCAAACTATTCCATGTAACTGTTAGTAAATAATTGTCGTTTTTCGACTTTTTTTTGAGTCATCTTATAAGAGATTTTGAGATAATAATAAGGAGAACAATATGTATTTTAAGCGGTTTTGGTTCTCCTTTGAAAAGTAATGATATCTGTGTCGATTCGTTACTATGAAACAGCCACTCCTTTCCAGCTGATTCAATAGTATAGTAAACAGTGGAATGGATAGAACCGTGTCCAAGGAAAGTAAAAACAGTTTCATTTACAGGAAACGAGGTTTATTTTAGGAATTTTATTGCTTCACAGATTCTTAAAAATAAAAAAACCGTTAATGATCATTTTACTGAAATTATTACAGTAAAGGGTAAAAACGCTGTTCAAGCCAGAAAGAAATTATGCGATGTGTATAGAGAAGGTGTGCTGACAGTACGCCAGTGCCAAACTGGTTCGCTAAATTTCGATCCGGCAATTTTAATGCCGAAGATGCATCATGTTCGCGAAGGCCGGTTGAAGCTGATAAAGACGCGATAAAGGCATTAGTTGATGCGAACCAGGGAATAAAAACACGTGAGATCGGATTGAGGTTAAATTATCAAATTCAACAGTTTATGACCATTTGAAAGGCCTGAGGTTATTCTTGAAGCTCGATGTATGGATTCCCCATTTTATCACAGAGAGAAAAAACGAAATTACTTTCCGGACAACCCAATAAAATAAATAACTGTATAAAAAATTTTAAATAATACAAAATTTAAAATGGAACTAAACTAATTTTATTTATAATAATTAAACTTGGGACACAGATGATGCACTTAATTGGAGCGGATTTCGAGTAACACATCTCCACGAAATGCCACCCATGCCATTAAAAGTCATCCATCAATCCACAACAAATTTTCAATATCTCCGTCTGAAATTTTCGTTTTCTCTAAAACAAATTCTGGATTTTAAGCTCTAACGCTATAAAGAGAGAAATTCTAGATTTCGCTACAACAAATTCTAGTCTTGACTCTCATGTGGAATGGAGATGTGAATAGCTAACTTCTTTATGATGAAGGAGAATATTTTGTGTGCACAGATTGCTTCCAATTCAATTTGTTTCATGTCGAAAGAAATGCTTCGACCAATACTCAACTCACGTGCCACTTTTATTATAAGTCTCCACAGAAAAAGTAATATTTCAATAGAACAACGTTGCAATTCCCAAGAATTCTTACTCAAAGATTCGATTTATATCAAAATTTATTGGTATAATGAATTGGCCAGCTTGTTCTCCAGACTTTAATCAATTGACTAATATACATATGTGAGATCCTATTTGAGTGGCATTTTATCGTAAACCACCGATTTGATGACTAGCATTTACAAAAACTAAAATTTCAGAAGTGATGGTGGAAAATAGACGTGAGTACTACCAAAAATTTAGAAGTAGTATGAAAACAGCATATTTAGTTTAATTTCACCTAAACGTAAACAAATTAACAAAAAATTATTAGAATGTTTATTATCGCTACGTTTTAAGTGAAACAAATGAAGTGAAGTGAAACACTCAAATTTTGATTATGTAGCATAAATCACACAACATTAATAATAATATTGTTACGTTTTTACCTTTTAAAAACGTTTAAGATATGACATCGTAGATTGAAAATAAAATAAAAATAATGTTGTATTTTGTTTTAATTAAATTCTTCACTGTTCGCACAATTCTGTGTGCCACTGTTCACAACTAGATATAAGCAACAACAATTGCTTTGTTTTTTAATCCTCTTCGCACTCTTTTGCATAAACAATAACAATCAACAGATCTGTGTAACGGAAATCCAGCGTTGCCATTTGCCACGTTTTTCCTTTTTTCCAATTTTTTTTTAGATGCGAAAAAGTTTTATTTAAAATTGCTTTCTAACAAAACAAGTTTTTTTCAAAAAGTTCAAAATTTCAATAAATTCAACAATAACACGAAATATTTACATTTTTAAATAAAATATTGTGTGTTTTATTAGTCCCTGGCAAAAGTGTAAATGGATGTGACCTTATAAATATGAGACTTACTGAATTTTTGTATATTAAAATATATAGAAATTGAAATTGTAAAGAGAATTAAATATCTTTATTTTATGTGTTCTTTTACATAAAGTTACATAAGCTGCATACTTAGTACCTCAGTTTAAACAAAATAAATGAAATAAGAATAAAGAAATGAAAACACAGACACGCACTATGAAACGAAATTTGTGCTTTTAAATTTTATTAAAGTTTTTAAAATGAAGAGGTAAACATTTATCTGTACGAAAAAAACATAAAATCTCTGGAACACGTTGCGTATGAGTATCAAATGCTCACTCATACTAAATTGCATGCAATTCAACACGTATACTCTCTGCATAACAAAATCTCAGAGTGTTTTAAAACTTCATATCAAAATTAATTTGTTAAATAACGTGAAACACCTGGCTTTTAAAACATTTTTTATTCTTTATTGCGTGACTTACTTCTGTTGAATAAAAAAACTTGTTAATATGGCACAGACAATAAATTTCATTTAAATTTCGAAATAGTGATGGACATATAAACATAAATTGCAATGCAACGAAAATATGTATCGATGTTATATCAATTACTGTTCATCGATTGATTTTTGTAACAAAATCAAAATAAAGAAAATGTTACATTGAGGTACTGGAGTGCTACGCCCCTTCACACCATAGTACTTTGAAACATTTAATTCTCTATAATTTTATCTTTTTTTAAAGTTTATTATACTTTTAAACACCGTTCTGTGCCATTATGAGTATTCCGAAAAAAGTAAAATAATAATAATGAACTAAAGGAAAAACATTTTACATAAAATTTTTAAAAAGCCATACTTAGCCATTTTTGTACTCAGCATTGTGTGCGAAAGTATATGGCAAATTGTTATTGCGAAAGAGTAGTTATGTTCAGCCAACAATAACAATAATTCTTAAAAAAATTTTTTTGCTTATATGACTGGACCCATTTTATGCCAAAGTAATTAATAATTATATAAACCTTTCCGAGTATGTTTAAAAATATAGTGTTTGTGTATATACATTCAATTTCAATTTTTACATCTACCTATACGTATGCATACATATGCATACACATGCACGCAGAGGTTGTGGCAAACGGTTTTATACAAATTGACATTTTATTTACAAAATTTTATAAAAGTTGTCCATGTTTTCACACACCCGTACACCAATTATTTCTATATTTAAGGGCTGTTGAAAATTTTATAAAATTTAGAAATCCACAAACATGACGGCATTCATATTTGTTGATTTAAAATGTTCAAAACTGTAAATAAGCATGCGAAGAGACGTTATGTTGACAAATGTACTTTAGTATGAGTTCAAATTGAACTCACTATTTAAGTGCGTGGAATCGTAAATATTTCATCCCACAATAACAGAAACGCGAAAGCATAAACAAGCCACTTACTAACAATCATCCGGCAAGCAAATCAATCCATCAACCATAAAACCAGTTTGACAGCCACAGAATTAACCATTATAAACCAACTGTTACTACTAACAAGCTAAAACTTTGTTCGTGTTAACATGCACTCTCATGTCCTCTAACAGACATTTGCACACCGATATTCACGTTGCAGTTGCTACTTCACGCCACATTGCTATTTATTTCCCTTTTGACTGTTATGGTGTTTTCATAATGCTTTCCAGCTAGTTGAAATTGCTGTTGTATGCTCCTGTTTACGTAGATAATTTGTAAGAAAAAAACAAAAACAATAACAAACCAAACCAGGGTTTAAAATTCTATTTCACTTTTCGTTATTTTGGTAGACTTTGTATATAAACTAGAGATGAGCGATCCAGTGATTTTTGAAGAACGTTGTTCTCAGTGAATGTGATTTGTTAATCACTGTTCCTTAAAACAGTGATTCCAAAAGAAAACAATAATGACAATAAAGTATTTTATTAAGTCGTAAGAAAGAGACAACTAGATACATACTTCTAAAAGACTACTAAACAAAATCAAAGTGGTGTCATCAATGTTATTATTTTTAATGTAATTTTTTTTTATATGAAGTTTGACAATTAAGTTTCACAGAAAGTTCATGTATAAAAGACAAAAGTAAATAATCAGCATCATCTAATAGTAATTCTGCCTCGCTCAAAATAAAATTAAATAAATTTGAGTATGTAACAATTTTGAAAGAACGACATTATTAGTAACTGTTATTTGGCAATTTCAATCACTGTAGTTACCAGTGAATTATCAATCACCGTGATTAAATCACTGTTTTGAAAATATCGCTCATCTCTAATATAAACAGTGTTTGTTTTACGTGTACATAGAGTCTTTTCGAATTAAGCTCTGTGGAAGAACACTCCTAATAACACAATAATATTCATCCTATATTGAATAGAATGTTTCAAATCTTACTCTTAACAAAAAATTATACACTTTCTGTCAACAGCAGAAATAATTTCAGCTTTTGTACGTACAAAGATCCCACTGTCCTTTTTCAGACAATTAGGAATGAGCGTGGAAAGAATAGGAGCTGCATATTTTTTAATCGATGCTTTAATCGATTCGAATAAAATAAGGATTTGATATTAAAATATTATTCGTCATTTAAGAAAGACCAAACGCTATTGTCAACAAAATGTATAGACAAGTATGTCTCAGTAGAAAATTTTCATTAAAAAAAAATCTTATCTTCTTATCTTAAGATGGAATAAAATATCCATAGAGTGGCGTCCAAAACTCTTTTTATTTAGTTCTTGTATCTCATCACAGGTTTTGTTTCTAAATTATTCGCATAAAACCAAGATTTTACAAAACTCCAAAGAAAAAAAAAATTGTTGATATCAGTATTTCTGGAGATAATTTATTCTAAAAATCTTTCCTGCAATTTCTCGCTTACGGTGTGGCGTTTGCTCCGTCTTACTAAAACTACATTGATGTCATCCAATTGAGTTCCACTCTTGGAATTAGAAGCGTTTACAATCACTACAATTTCTGAAAAAAAGTAAGGCACTATCAGGCCGTCTGATGAATATGTTCATCTGAAGTTGATCGTTATAGATGAATTTGCTTTTCATTTAGTGTATTCATTCAGATGGAAATATACATCGTGGTCATTGAACGAATTGCCGGCGCTTTCCATGATCGGCTTGCTTGATTTCTAAGATGAAATTTGTACGCTTGAAGGTGGATATTTTTGCCTAAATTCACTGCGTAGTTTTTCGTGAAATTTGAAAATGTTGAGAGCGATGCCGAATAGATGTTTTTGGCGACACTGTCATTTACAGCGTTTATAGCATTAATTTTTTTAGGAGACCGAGAGAATTCTTACCGTTGCACGCAATTAAAATTTTTTAACCACTTTCATTGTTGACACATTAGGTGAACTTTTTGACTGCAAATTTTTAGAATTTTGTAAACTGTTTCAGAATAACTTTCCAAATTTTTGTAATAAGTTTTCTAAGCAATAAAGTACTGTTCTGTCATAAAGTGCTGCAAATTTCAGAGTAGCCATGCGTAAATAAATTTGCACTAAATTTAAAAAGCGCATTCTTACAGTGACACCCTTTTTTTCATATTTATAGAAAGTTTTTTGCACGATTCTAAGCTCAAATAATTAAAGACATTAAACTCATCCTTTTAATATATTTTAGAAGTTTTTTATTTTTTTAAAAATCTTTCGGCAAGACTAGTCATACTTGATCTCTTGATGTATTTTTAGAAAATATCTTCTTAGAGATCTTGTGCTTGTAATTGCATTATTATAAACTTATATAAAAAAAACACAAAAATAATATACAAAGAATTCTGCATAGTAATAAGTTGTGTATTAATGATACAATTTTTGAACTCTCTTATCAAAAGTAACAAAAATAAAAGAAATTATTTTGTTTGTGCTATAATTTTGATAAACATTGAGAAGGCATTAATAGTATTTAATTGCCTATAGACAATAAGAAATCCAGTGTGAAATTTGAAAATGAAAACATTTCTTAACTAAATTGCATAATCCAACTTTATATGTCCACATTATTAAGATGAGTAAGAAACTGAAAATAATAGCTTATGAACCCTCAGTCTCTGATTTATAAATTGTACAAACAATGAATATGTATGTATATATTGATAAATAAATTTTGTTAATAATTTATAATTAGTAATTACACACAAATCCACTTAGAATATAATCTATTTATTAAGATGAGCTCTTAACGTTAGTATAAATATAAAATAAATTCTTGAATGAAAACATAAGCCTCTGGGAAAATTCATGTGTTTAAATATAATGTTTATTACTAAGATCGCGTATTTGAAATTAAATTAATTTATTTAAATCATCATCTTATTTATACATTCAAATAACTGTTTGTATACTTCAAATATTAAGTAAATATTTAAAAATATACAAAATAATTCAAATTGTATGTAGTACAGTGCAGTGCCGTATATTGTGTAAAAATTACTAATTAAGTAAAATATAGATACGTTTTTCCTTTATAAAAACGTTTAAATTATGAGCTCGTAGATTGCAAATAAAATAAAAATAAATTTGTGTTTTGTTTTAATTAAAATTTTTTATTATTCGCACAATTCTGTGTGTCACTGTTCACAACTTTATGTAAACAACAGCAAATACTTTATTTGTTATTCCTCTGTTTACACCATTTGTACAAGCAATAACAATTACTAGACAATTGTTCGACATATCTTTGTAACGGAGTTCTTCAAACTATGATTACTTTCTTCAAACACACCGCGTCTTCACACAAGACTGTCTGAACTTTACTAAATCACTCGCCTGCTTTGCCTTGATTTTTATATGGCAGAGTAAACAGTCTGATGAATGTTCTTGAAGCCGAATGTTCTTTGCTTCGCCTTCTTGAAATGTCTATAAGCGTAAACATTTTTGTTTTCATTCATTATTGTTGTTTGTACATTTTGTTTACATTTATTCTTGTTGTTTGTTGTTGTATTTTTGTTTACTTGTTAACCATTCCTTTTATGCTGGTGTTTATTGTATTTTTGTTTATAATTTTAATGCTAAGCGATGTAAAAGCAAAACACCAGTATCTAGATTCTTCATTTTCGTAACAATGCCATATCTGCATATTAGTATACCGTACAATTGTTTGTACCTTAATATTCAGTTTGTTTTTTAAAATAGTGCCACCACTTTTCTTTGAACCTTTTCTGTACAAAGTAATTAATGAATTTTAAAGTTCCAAAATGGAGCAGTGAAAGGATTTAAGTTTAGTTCTCTCATTAGTTATTGATAAATATAAGAAATGGAAGGAGCTCCCGCGTATTAGTAATTTAGTTAATTAACGCTATTCTACAGTACAATACGAGTATATCGTAAGTTTAAAAACCATAGTCCTGTTAAGAATGCGTCTATCGCGCTTCTTATCTTTCAATTTCAATTAAACGAAGTGTATGCGACATATAATCCAAATTTTGTTATTCGTTTGAAAAACGTATTCATGTCATTATGTGTGGTTACAATATCGTCTGCAATAACTGCCATGTCTTCTTTTGGTGGACGCATTCCAAATTTTCAATTTTCTGTGATCTGGCGCATAAATCAGGCACCTACGCCTGCGATTTGAGAAAACCACACAAGAAAGCTTCTAAGGTCAGTGTCACTTCGAACGGTCACGATGCCTGGAAAATTAGAAAAGTTTTATATTTCGTTAATTCAAGCTCTCTATTCCGATTAGTAACTATTGTTTTCGTGGTTTTTACACTTACGAAAGATTCTACTGTAGAGTAAGCTTAATTTCGTGCACATGATTGTAGACGTCTTTTGTTAAAATTCACTGCGTATTGTTTTATGAAATTTGAAGTTATCCAGAACGATGTTTGGGTTTTCAAAGACAGTTTACAGCTGCAATGTTTTCAAAATACCGATCGATGAAATCTTGGGTTTATGTGAGAAACACCAGAGACAATTTCTGTCATGAAGTCTGTGGAGAGCAGTATCACACTCAGCAGTAGCACTCAAAAATAATTTATGAAATTATCGTAGCATTCGTTTAGTATATTGTCAACATATATATATCGTAGTATTCTTCGAGTATATTGTCAACATATGTATATGTTATACAAATATATATCGTAGCATTCTGGTAGTATATTGTTTACACTGAGAGAGTGAAGTTGCGTTTTTAATAAAAACCCGAACGAATTATTATAAAATATAAAATATACTTTTGATTTGGAGAATACCAAAATAGGTAGGTTGTCACAAAGTCCAAAATCCACTGCCTCATAGGTAGGATGAGGTAGGAACTGATTTTCATCAAAAAATCATCCCCATGGGTATGATTGTTTTGGAAAATAAAAATCCACTTGAGATCCAGAGCATCCAATGCATTCCGAAAAAGACACTATCTGGTGTGAATTTTGGGCTGGCGACGTCATTGATCTATATTTCGGTCAGCACGTTGTTTGCTAGGACATCACTCTTAACGGCGAACACTATAGTTCGGTGATTACTAACTTCTAAGTTCGACAACAAGACGACGATCCGTGGCTCATGCCACATTGGATATTTGAGGGTTTACTGATTTCACGTGGAAGTGATGTGAACTGGCCACCGAGATCGTGCAAGGATTTTTCATAAGTTTTAAAATAAACCACAAACCACAATGGTCGATAAAGCAAACATAAGGCATGCCGTTGGTCAAACTCAGCATGGTTTAGGCGCCAGAGTCATGGAAAATTGGACGCTTCCGATACGTTCTTTCCAGGGCCATGCAAGACATTTGTAAGATGTTATTTTTTTACACGTTTTTACGTTATACATTAAATAAGTCGCCGTAGTAGGTAGTGTGTTGGCTGATTATTATCTCAATAATACGAAATGAAAAAAAAAAGTTTCTGCGGCGACTTCTTCTCAGCAGATTTTGAAGAGATTGAAGAGCTTTTCAAAAATCTATCTTTCGGAGGTGACTTTAAACTGTAGGTCTCGCCACTCATGTATAAAAATAACGCACACAACATAAGTGGTGTGAGACGTTAGATCGTAATCCTGACTAAGGGGTTGCAATTACCAATTATGTTATGATTTGTTATTTTATATATCACACACTCTTTAAATTTAAAGATTCAAAGCATATATCGTTCCAGGTTCTAAAAGACACACGGATTGTCCGCTTTTTGTCCATATTGATTTTGTCGTCATCGCGGCACTGTCCTTGAATCTTTTGTAGTTTCGTGATGTTGCATTACCTATTCAACAATGTACACCACGCTATTAAGGCGTATGTAATTAGGAATCTAATTACATTGTTATTGAGCTAGTGAATCTTCCGTGAATGGTGGAAATGGTTTGCGTTTTTGTTGTATTGAACTTATTTCCAATAGAGCTTGAACCTGATATTATTTATCGATAACTTGATATCTTTTAACACCTGGTTACATGTTTATACTTTCATTGCGAACTAAATTCATTGAACTTACCCTAAGTCTGAAACCCACTTAAAGGCAGGCAGTCGTCGAAATAATTATTAGACCACGCCGTAATGTATCTTCGTCAATTTATTGACAGTCATATAGAGATGAAAATTTTATGCCGGAAAGTACGTCATTGGAACTGTGTGTAAAAGACACACGGATATAAGTTTTTCTTATGATATTTTCAAACACCACGACATTCAGATAGGACAAACTTTCACTTCAAGAGTTGAAACATTTTTATTTAAAAACGTTCGGTTCTTTTGTAAGTGTTCTAAAGTTTCACTACGACTTTGTTTAGTGGTATTATTCGCTTACAATTTTAAAAAGTTATTGAAGCCGTTTATAGGTTTTCCAAACCTACGATACTATATGCTTACATGTTTTTAATTACAAAAATTGTGTGAGTAAGAAGGCTCTTTTCATTACAAAATAAAAACAGGAATTTTGAGGAATTCTGAAGTTGCTGTAGTTTAGTAGGAAGCTAACACACTTCCTATTAGACGTGAAGCCACGATTCAAATCCCAGGCAGACGATAACATCATCTACCAACAACTTTTAAGAAATTTAAACTGGGAGTCTTCTCTCCAAACCTACATAAGGAGAAAAGAGCACACAAGGAGCAACAGTATGATGGAAAATATTGGCACGAAAGGTGTGTACAAAAGGAGTACTGCCCTCTATGGATGGCATTTCTCTTTCGCTGTGAACTACGGCAGTAATGATGTGATAGTTAGGGGTGATTTCCAATTTATTGCAGGAATGATGGCTATAAGATGAAATTAAAAAAAAAAACAATTCACCACAAAGTAGCATAAAATTGGACAATTTATCTTTCAGCACTAGCAATTGATCTGACATATTTAGCTTGCAGAGTTTACCTAGCTTTTGCCAACACTCCTTGGCATCCGACCATAGACAAATGAATTTGGTTTCACTTCATTAAATAACCTTCTTGTTGTCATCTGCCGCCCAGAAAGCATATTTTTGTTCTCAGTCTAAACGAAAAACCTCTGCCATCAAAATATTTCGTGTCCACTTTAAACTTTGGCAGAGGATCCGGAATGGTATGGAGTTAAATGACGGCGTACGAAGTTGAAATAGTGTACGGAATGGAATGGAACCTTAAATATACCGGTGAACTTACCAAAAAAGGAGTCTATGATAATAGCTAGAAAGTTCTAAATCAGTCTAATGTAAGCTTAGAAATTTGAAAGAATTATGTACCCTTGTGCAAGTAATATGGAATGATATACAACCAAGAAGTGTAAAAATTTAGTCAATAGTATGCCGCGCCATATAAAAGCTGTTGTTACTGACAAAGGAGCCTATAAAAAATACTGAGCCTAAAGAGAGTCATAAAATTGCTAGATATGTATGCTTAAGATGCTTGATATTTAACCTTGAAGGAAATATAAATACTAGCCTTCCTCGAAATTCATGGCAACATTATTCGTTGAATGAAATCGGAGTATGAACGGATCACAATTACTAAGTTCAAGGAACTATAGTAGCATCATATCCCAGATGGCAAAACCTTATTTTGCCCACTTGTAATGATGATATTCATTAAGGTGCGGTAGGTTGAAGATTGCTACATAAAATTTGATAGATTAGTCTATCGTCGCCTAAAATACAAACGGGCGTAACAAATATTTGTATTACTTTATAGCAGAATTAAAGATATTTTAAATTTAAAGGTCATTTGAATTTCGTTCATAAAATTTTTTTAGTTAATGTATAAGTTGAAAATTTTATAGGGACATGTAATTTAGTCCAGTGCATCAGAATCAATCAACATTTCGATTTTTAATTTTTTGGTTGTTACACTATTTTGCATTTTAGGTGACCTTATAAATGATTACGTAAGTTTGTATAAATATGATATCTAGTAATCCGTATTTGTGAATTGTAATCATTTGTTGAATGATTTATTATATTGAAATTATTAAATTTCGGTTAAAGTGAGGAAGTAGTAAAAATACCATCGTTTAAACTCATAAACAACGACAACGTGCAAAACAAACATAGAATTTCAATAAGATACTACCCTCAAGAGCTTCATATGTCAAATATGTTTTTGCAACAACATTATTTTAACTCTTGCTGACTAACCAATTTGTGTAACAGCAGTTGGGCCAATACCAGCCGCAGGAATTATGTCCGCTCTATTACCTACTTATTTATTGCTAACCAGAAACAGCAGTAAAACCATGTGGCATCAAATATTATATTATATGTGTCATAATAATAAGGATAACACTGAGTTACTATAGCGAAAGTAATTTTATCAGAGCTAAGATTACTTTAGAATAAAGTAACCAATAACAAAAGAAAAAAACAGCGCTGAAGAAGACTGACTAGTCGGTGAATAGTAGGAGTATATAACTTGGCAAATACAACTAAACCAACGAAAAATCATCAAATTCAGTAAAACTAAAACTTTCCTAAGATATTCACATCATCTAAGAGATTCTATCATTTTTTACAAAGGCTGCAATATTTACACCAGCAAAGGCATACTTGTAAATGAAACATAAAATATATTCAATAAATATGTTGTAAATAATGGCATTAACAGGGAATTGTTGATAACAAAATGAGGTCATTTTAAATTCAAAAAGCTTAAGAGTATATCTTTTTTCAATTTTCTTTATTTGCTGCATTTTCAATATCATATATATTCAAATCTAAAAATTTTAAGATTTTAAGAGGAGAATTTTGAGCGTCTCTAAACTGGACACAGTCCAGCAGCTGTCAGGCCGTTGGATGCAGTCCAGAGATTTATGTATGGAACGCAGAATTTTGCGAAGATGGCTAGTTTCAGCAGAGGATTCCACGCTCGCGCAATATTTCCTCCACGAAGCCCTCTTCGCCCGCCTTACAGAGTATTTAAGTTCTCTCTTTTTGGCCTTCTAGATTAACCATTCACCTGTGGATTTTGCCCTAATAAAGAGCCTGCCACTGCATCGATGGATGTCAACAATCTCTTGGTTCCACCAGGGTGGTTTCGGATTGCCCCTGTGGGTAGAGAATTTGACGGAAGATGTGGCTGCCACTCGACCAATAGGTTATTGAGAGGGAGAGAGCCATAGTCATGCGCCAGGTACGATGACGCGATCCAAAGGGTCTTCTAGTTTATCTCGATGACCATGGTCATCGTAATAGCCTTAACCATTACACAAGCTCTAGGCTTATCTGTATTTTGGATATCGCAATGAGATATATGGGTTTGTGTTGAATCCACAAACCCTGCCGTCTACGACCCAGGGTTCCTGGACCAGAATGAGCTCCATGCCCTAAACTGCTAGGCGGAGGAGTAGAGCGGCGGAAGCAGGTTTGGAGTGTTGAATGTTAATTTGGATGACTCTCAGCATCAGCGTGAGAATCAACCATTGTCACATCAGCAACCTCTTGGTCCTATAACGGAGTGGTTACGCCCAATTTATTTTTATTTTATTTACAATCTACGAGCTCATATTTTTAACATTTTTAAAAGGTAAAAACGTAACAATATGATGCAATTAGATGCTCTACTTGTTTTAAATTTTTGTAGGATTTATAATTTTTTTATTGTCATAACCTTTTCTTTTTGAACCAAATAAGTTTTTATTGATCTTAATTATATGGAGAGAAATTTTTTAAAAAAAGCTGAATTTAATTGTATGCCAAAAGTTTGCAACTTTTCACCCCATTTAACGAATGATGGTTACAACAGTTGAAACATGAATCCAATTTAATGCATTAAAATAGACAGAAGACCACGAAATAGAAAAATGATAATGCACAGAGAAAACTGAACCTAATAAATACATAGTAAATTAGAACAAAGTTTATAAGATTTCTCTATGGTTTTTTTTCAAGAAGATATTCTTATTATTTTTATAAGGAAAACCTTTTTGAAAAAATCAAGAAGAAATCTTAGGGATTTTACTAGACAGTCTTCTTGATTTTTTTAAAAAGGTTTTCTCCTTAATTTTATTAGGCTTTCTTTTTGTTTTTTTCAAAAAGGCTTTCTTCTTGATTTTATGAGACCCTCTTTTTTTTTTAAAAGATTTTCTTCTTAATTTTAGAAGACTATCCCTTTATTTTTTAAAATGATACTCTTGATTTTGGTTGATATTATTATAGATTTTTTATTGAAAAATATTCGTCAGAGATTTGGCATTTTGTATCTCATCAATTCTATTTTTCTTTGTTTTCCTCCAGAAAGAAAGCACCTGTTCCCATGGACTGCAATTGTGCTGCAAATGACGAGGTTTTGCTCGAAATATTTATCGTTGAAAGAGAAAGATAGACGTATAAAGATGTACATATATTAGTTTAAGGAGTTTTAAATATTCATACCATTATTCAAATCTTTGAAAGATTCGTCCGCAGTGGCAGAATAATCATCGAATTTTTCCTTTTCAACATTAGTCCAACGAGAAAATAACTTTCCTGTTGGATTTTTCTTCCCGTCTTTCCGTTTCAAAAAGCATGTTTCCTAGAATAACAAAAACTGTTAATAAAAAGATACGTACATTAAATAAAATTTGGTTTAGATTTTTTTTACCGGTTTTTCGTTAGGGAATACTTCGCAGATAGCATAAGACCATTGAACCATTTTTGGTCCACCTTCTTGAATAAATTTTCAACGTCTTCCATTTTCATTTTTTTAATATGTTTGTTGATTTCATCACCGAGCTCCGAGGATTTAAAAATTGGGACAATATCTACATTTTCTGTTAAAATTCTTTGATCGGTCATTACTTAAAATTTTATTTGTTTTTTATAACACTTTTTTTGAAATTAAAACAATTCAATTTTTTTATTTAAGTTTACTTTGATTTTTTTTTAAGAACTATTTTTATTACTTTTTTCCACTTCTTTACTTGCCACTTATTCACTTTCAAGTGTAGCCTAATGAAATCTATAAGAAAAACCTTTTTGAAAAAATTTATTAGGTAGCCCAATGAAATTAATAAGAAATTCTTGTTTTATACAATTTAGAAGAAATCACAATAGAATCAATAAGTTTTTCTCTATGGATTGTATTTTTTGTGGCAAAAATGACGGAATTTGAGTAAAAAAATTGTAAATAACAAGTTTTCTTCTTAAATGTAAGAGTTTTACGTCTTGAAAAAATTAAAAAGATTTATAACATAAAAATAATAAGAAATCTCTACGAAAAAATCTTCGTTTCTTTCTGCTGTAATACCCCTCACTCCAAAAACGTTTCGTAGAGAAAATCTTCCTGATTTTATTAGGCAGTTTTCGCTCTGTGTGCAAATGCAGTAAAGAGTAAAACAACATATGTACATATGCATATGCATATGTACTTCAAACTTTGTAAATAACTTTAACGCACGTATTATATCACGAAGTGAAAAGGAGGAGGAACTTTACTAATTGCACTGCATAATCTAAAGCCATTGAATGATTAAAACAATATCTATAATGGATAATATTTTTTGATGATGAAGTGTTTTTGAAATAAAAACGATTAATAACTGAAGAAATATGCAAAACGAGTATCAATTTTAATTGCAATTAACACTTTTGAAAATATGAAATACAAAAATATGGAGCAGATCGCAATCGTGTGTAAAAAGTAAAAGTTTCTTAATTAAAATAAAAAAAATTGGTTCTTCAAAGAACTTTTAATTCAGAACATTATTAAAACTGGATGGAAGTGGCACTAGTCTAGTAGGTAGTGCATTGGCTTATTAGACGTGAGGCCACGGTTCAAACTCCAGATCAGACATCTGACCTAAAAAATATTTCTTAGGAGTTTTTGCCAGAAAACTGCTAAAAATTGCTATGAAAAAAGCAGAAGAAATGTGTTTCGCAGTAGACTTTAAACAGTAAGTCTTATTGATAAGATTAATACACACAACATAAGTGACACAAAAAGTTGTGTCGTAATCCTGACTGAAGAGTTGTAGTGACTGACCAATTATGTGAATTTATGAACTGTTTTACTCGGAATTTAGTTAAACTTTTTAAATACAATTTATTTATTTTACTTTTAAATTTAAAATAATATTAATACAGTTTAGTAGGCATTTAAATTCAATTCAATGTTTTCCCCTGTAACATTTATTTTTTATTCTGTATATACTTTTTGATCAACAATCGTTTCTTGCTGCAATGAACTTTTGAAGGGACTCAATGTCATTAGTGATGCCACTTGTGTAGCGATAAAACATGAAACGGAAACAGAATTGTTTGCTTAATGAAGTTTTCTTCATTCCTCTATAAAAAGGTCGTAAATTTATTTAAGAATTGGAAAATGTTTGCACACATTTCAACGAAATATTCTGCTTATAATTGTTTGTCGTTTCTTTATAATGTCAATTTTCACCAGTAGTTAAAAGCTGTTGCCTACTTACTTTTCTTGTTTTTTTTTTTTTTTTTGGGCATTGGTAGCCAATAAATATTCTGTCATCATTTCAGTTATTGTTTTTTCTTTTTTTTCGTAAAGTTTTACTACTACTGAAGTGGCAGTGAAATACGTTTTTATAAACATTTTATACCATAGATAAAACGCTAATGAACTGGTTTTGTGTGTCATTGCAACCCCATATTTCCTTTTTGGTCGTCAAGTCGTTTCAATAACAGCTATTAGTAAAATTATAATGTTGATTTTATTCCATTTCTGGCATCTCGTTATATCGGCCAACAATGCAAGTGTTCTATTTGTCTTCAAAATAAAATAAAAATTTAATAATATTAAGCTGTTAGCTTCTAAGAATAAAATGTATAGAACTGCTCAAATTGACAGAATATAATTCAACGTCAAACCATAACAACGTATAAAAAATTTTTTAGCATGTGGGATATATTCCCATAAAGGAAACAGAAAACACTAAGGAAAATTTCATATTAAACAATTTAAATTTCATCATATTTCGTTTTGTTTTTTTTTTTTTATTAAAATACACATCTATAATATAATATAAAAAACTTTATTATTGCGCTGAAGACGTGCCTTAGTTCTGCGACCCATACTTTGTACGGTATCCCTATAATGTGTCCTAAGCCACCTGGCCTGACAAATTTCAGGTTGCTGCTCGGTGGCAATAAGAACAATTCCTTATAGATTTCGAGCATACCTGTTAAGCAATGATTAGAAGATATATTCTTAGTGTATATATATATTAATTTAATTTTTATAATATATATATAATTGTAATAATTGTAATGCTTAGTAATTAGATTACTTTTTTCGAATGGTGAAATAATGATTACAATTATGATTATTTTTGGTTTTAAGAATGATTACAATTACAAATAATCAAAAAATAATCAGGATTACTGAAAAAGAAAAAATTTTTAAATAACTACTTAAAATCCATCAAAAATTTTGAAAATGTTTAACTTAAAGTTCATTTGATAACAGAACATATATAAAATATATGACTCAGCTGTTATACTCTTTAAATAATAACTACTGTAAGTTTTGTCCGATTTTATAAAATAAAGTATCAATCTCTTCTCAAGAAAATGCACTTTAAAAATATCACCATTTATTTTATAATTTTTAATAAAATTTTCCAATTAGGAATTGGCAAACTTGGAAAAATAAGAAAAATATAATATTATAACATATAAGTCTGAACAAAATGTTTATGTATACCGTTTGAAAGGCTAATCTCTCCCCTTTCTAAAAAATTTTGGAGATTTAAAGTAGGTTCAAACATATTTGGGTAATCAATAATTTTGTGAGAAAAGATCATAAAAACCGTTTTTGTCAAATAAAACAAGTTTGGAGCTGAACAACTTACGCTATGCTATGTTATGCTGGAGTTGTATATCGTCAGCATACATTAGAATTTTACCGTTAATAGCAATATCAGGTAGACCATTAATGTGCAGAAAGACAAAAAGAGACTCGAGTATTGAACCACGCAAAATTTTTCTGTTGACGTTAAGTGTATTTGATCTGTTACCATTACAAGTAAACGGTTGAGCTCTATATATATCAGAATTGTATGATCAAGAGCATGCATATTCAACAAGATGTCACCATCCAGGACATTTAGTCAAACAACAGCTAACCGTTGTCATTTTGCCAACACTATAACTGATCGGAATTCTGAGATTCTACAGTGTTACCGTAACAAAGAGAAGTTTCTTCAATTAAACAGCATAACACTTATAGCGTATTGTGAATTTAATTTTTAATTTGTTCAAATGAGCAAAAGAACAATCGATCAAATTTTTATTTATAAAATTGATAAATTGTTCGAAATATTTTCACAGTAATTTAACTCTGCATAGCTAATTTATGTTGTATTTATTTTAGTTACGAAACAATATACATAAAACTATCCTCGTATATGTACAAATCATTGGAACCTTCTTGCTTCTATGTTTTTATTTATGAAATAAAAAGAAAATATTGCCATGCCTAGTAAATTTATACCAAGATGACAAAAAATTGTTTATACCGACTTACATGAATAACAAATAGTTTTTAAAGTTAACCTTAATGAGTTAATTTATAAATACATATGTCACTTTGTTAAGCAGTGATATTTATTATTTAATAAAATTATTCATATTTGATAGTAAATCGTTTGGAAATAATTTGATTATTGCTTGATGTGAAATCACAATCAGTAGCTTCGGCTTTTGATTAAGTCATTATGCATGGATATACATGCCTATAAATATTTTAGCCTCATACATGAAAGTCTGTTCTCACAATATATAAAAATATACTGACGTATAGTTTGAAAGTGTGTTTAACGAAACCATAAATATACTGGTTTAAAAACATCCCCTCACGAGTTTAATATATTAAAATCCTTTTTACTAAAACATATACTTGACATCATACAATCTTCTCTATTTTTCGGTCAAAGTAAATCTTCAGACCTTCACAATGAATTTCTTTCATATGTCCGCATGTACGTTTGTATAAATGAATTAACATACTTGCGTACATATGCTTGCACGAAATTAGGTGAACAACCTTATTTTGCTGACTTCTTATTTGTTTTTCATTTTGCTGGATTTATGCATTTTCCCTTATTTTTGATTTTAACAGCTAATTATGATAAAGAAAAACTTTGAACTTCTGATTAAGGTTTAAGTTTGGCTTTTGTTTATTTGTATTGCATTTGTCTGGGATCTCATGTTTCCTGGAATGTTTTATACGTGTAGGAAAATGCATGAGTCCAAAGCACTTTTTTAATAAATACTTTAAGGATAATTTGTTACAATTCAGCAACAAAATAGAAATTAAATATAATATAAGGATAAATATAAATATATATATATAGAGTATTGATATTTATACGCCACCCTAATACTACGAATATGAAGAATAACTTCATATAAGAAATCAATGCTACATTGATTCGTTAATTCTTTAACTTGAATAATTATACTTTTGAAATTTACAAATAAAGTTTACTCAGTAGGCATTTGCAGCTGCTCGTGTTTGTTTCATTTTTATATTACGACACTACATATTGGCGACGAGGAACAAAAAAATAAAAAAAAAAATTTTCTTAATAAAAAAAATCTATTTCAAAAAATTTTGTATATACAAATAAAAAATAATGCCTCCAAAAATAGAGACAGAACAAAATGTTGCTCCAATGGCCGTGCTTCAAACTTCCAACATACAAGAATTTAATTCTAATGTGGATTCGTGGAATGTATGGAAAGAAAGATTGGACATTCATTTTTGTGAGATCAACTGCACCGATGAAAAAGTAAAAAAATCCATTTTGTTGAAATCAATTGGAGCTGTTCCCTACAAGGTTTTACATAGTTTGTGCAGTCCATCTTCTCCTGTGTCAAAGTCATTTGAAGAATTGTGCGAAATTCTAGACTCCCACTTTACTCCACCAACTATTGTGTTCAGTGAACGGAAGAAATTTCATCATTCAACAAAACAAGAAAGTGAATCTGTTGC
Organism: Sarcophaga carnaria; assembly: GCA_958299815.1. NCBI lineage: Eukaryota > Metazoa > Arthropoda > Insecta > Diptera > Sarcophagidae > Sarcophaga > Sarcophaga carnaria. The sequence continues at coordinate 68,281,764 of OY283153.1, read as the reverse complement.
AGAATGGTATGCCAGAGTTAAGACACTAGCACTGAATTGTAAATTTGGAATTAGCTTGGAAGCATTTGTTTTAAATCAGTTTGTGATGGGCTTGCCAAATTTCATTTTTGAAAGAATTTGTGAAGAAGATGAAAAACTCACACTTCAAAGTGCATTGAAAAAGGCAATGATTATGGAGACGAAGAGTATGTCCAAAGAGGTGAAGGAGGAAACGACAGTTAATTTTGTCAAAAACCAAAAAAAATTTCAAAAAAACAAAGAATCAAAAAGAAGTAATGGTGATAACGTTGACAGAGGTGGTAGCAGAGGCAGTTGGGGCAGTGGCAGCAGAAGTAACGGAAGATTTGACAGTGGTACAAACAGTGGTGAAAAAGGTTCTTCATGCTCTCATTGTGGTTGGAGAAATCATAACTCTCAATCTTGTAAATACAAGAACAGCAAGTGCCATTCGTGTGGTAGAATTGGTCATCTGGCCTCAGTGTGTCGTGATAAGAAAAGCGTAAATTATGTATCTAACGATAATTATGTACCTAATGATGTTCATGATAATGAACATAATAAAAATTTATTTAATTATTCTGTTTTCAGTGTGTCTGAGGGAAATTCTAGTGACGTGTATTCTCTGCCAGTCATCATTGATGGAATTAAACTTAATGCTGTTTGTGATACAGGTGCTCCATGTACGTTGTTCCCAATTTCGTTTTATGAAGAAAATAACATTAAGAAGAAACTTCGATCTTGTACTATTCCATATGTTGATTACAATGGTGATAAATTGAAGCTGGTTGGTGAATATGATGCTGCTGTAACTTTTGAAGGTAGTACAAAATCTGTTGTTGTTGTCGTTGCTGACACTACAAATCCACCTTTACTTGGTCGATCGTTATTACGTTCATTTAATTTTGAGCTTTTGCAAGTAAACAATATAAATCAAATCAATTCGTATGCTGCGATTGTAAATCAATTAAAAACCGAATTTAGCGAAGTTTTTGAGGATAAGTTGGGTGAGTTTAAAATTAGTAAAGTTTCTTTGAAATTCAGTGAAGGCGTTACACCCATATTTTGCAAACCAAGGCCCTTACCATTTGCATGGAAGGACAAAATCGAAAGACAATTACGCGATTTAATCGAAAAAGGTGTGTTGGAACCTGTTGATAATTCAGATTGGGATACTCCACTAGTGCCAGTTTTAAAGCAAAATGGTGACATACGAATTTGTGGCGATTTTAAGGTCACTATAAATAAATTTTTGATAGATTTTAAATACCCTTTACCAAGAATTGACGAGATATTTGCGTCATTGGGAGGAGGAGAACTTTTTACCAAACTAGACTTATCCAATGCATACAATCAACTTGTCCTTGATGAAGAATCGCAACTTCTTTGTGCCTTAAGTACCCACATTGGAATATTAAAAGTAAAACGCTTACCGTTTGGGGTCAAAACAGCTGCTTCTATATTTCAGAAAACCATGGAAACTGTCTTAAGGGGAATTCCGAATGTGGTTGTATATCAGGATGACATCACTGTCACAGGTAAAAACATGGCGGAACATATTGAAACATTAAGACTCGTGCTCAATAAGTTGCAATCCTCCGGATTAAAATTAAACATAAAGAAATCGGTTTTCTTTCAACCGAAAGTTTCGTATCTTGGTTTTGACGTCGACAAAAATGGATTAAGCAAAAATAACGAAAGAATTTCTTCTATAATTTCTGCACCAATTCCAAAAGATATATCGGAATTAAGAGCTTTTGTTGGTATGGCAAATTATTACTCAAAATTTATAAACAACTTTTCAAATATCATGACCCCACTTTACCGTTTATTGGGCAAAAATGTACCTTTTATTTGGTCAAAATCTTGCCAAGAATCCTACGATACTATAAAAGAAGCAGTGACATCTGACCAAGTTTTGGTTCACTTCAATTCGAAATTACCATTGGTGTTAACTACTGATGCTTCTAACAACGCCGTTGGAGGAATTTTATCAAATAAATTTTCTTATTGCGAAAGGCCAATAGCATTTGTGTCTAGGGCGTTATCAACATCCGAGAAGAACTACAGTACACTTGAAAAAGAAGCATTAGCGATTGTGTTTTGCGTTACCAAACTTAAACAATATTTACTTGGAAACACTTTTCTTTTGAAAACTGATCATCGCCCGTTGCTCACTATATTCGGTAGCAACAAAGGCTTGCCAAGCATGGCTTCAGCTCGTATGCAAATCATATTATCCGGATTTGAATATTCCATTGAATTTATAAAGGGAAGCCTAAATGAAGCTGATAGTATTTCTAGAATGCCTCAACGTAAATTTTATAATGAGATTAGAGAAAATTCATACATAAATTTTATTGAAAATGAAAATCAATTCAATTTAAATTTCAGGGATATCGCATGTGAAACTAGACGAGATCCAATTTTATCTAAAGTTGCAGAATGTATTTTAAACGGAACTTTATACAATTTAAAAGATGAACGTTTTGCACCATATAGAGAAAAGTATACCCAACTCACTGTTGAATATGGTTGCATATTATGGGGTTTTAGAACAGTTATACCTGAAAAATTCAAAACCAAAATATTGAAAGAATTGCATTCTTCACATTTAGGCATAGTAAAAACTAAAGCACTTGCCAGATCGTATATATGGTGGCATGGACTTGATAAAGACATTGAAAATTTAGTCAAAAACTGTATGTCATGTCAAAAATTACAGTCTAGCCCTGAAAGAAGCAGTTTAATACCATGGACACCAAGTGGATCAGTTTGGAGCAGAATTCATATCGATTTTGCTGGTCCAATCAATAACTTTTATTTCTTAATTGTCATCGATTCATTTTCAAAGTTCGTTGAAATTTTCAAAACTAAAGAGATGACAACAGCCTTTGTAATTGGCAGATTAAGAGAAATGTTTTCGCGTTATGGATTGGTAGATACATTGGTGAGCGACAACGGTCGTCAATTCACTTCAAGTGAATTCCAAAATTTTTTATCCATGAATGGAATCAACCACATTTTAACAGCGCCTGGCCATCCTTCTACCAACGGTCAAGCAGAAAATTTTGTAAAGACTTTCAAAAAGTCTATCTTAGCAAACTTAGATCAAAACAATGATGCCAGTTTAGATCAAATTTTATGCAGATTTTTGATGGATTATCGCAATATGACCCACTGTAGTACAGGCGAATCTCCAGCAAAGACATTCTTTAGAAGACAACTTAAAACTCGTTTCAGTAACCTCAAACCACCAACAACACAAGAGAGAATTGTTCGTTCTCAATACAAAAACGTTATTAACCACAAAGGAAATCGGAATGAAACTTTCAAGCAAGGTCAAAACGTTATGGTTCGTGACTATCGTAATCCAAACAAGCCTGCTTGGACTCATGCAATTGTTAAAGAAAAACTTGGACCTCAGTCGTATTCCTGTATTTTATCACATAATAATTACGTTATCAAACGTCATCTTGATCAGATCAGGAATCAAACGACTTCACAACAACCTGTTGAAGCAGATTTACAAACGTTACAAAAGAGCAACACCACCTTAACATTAGAGCAAGACAAGCAGTCTCAGGCAGATGTTTCACGCACTAGAAGAGAACTCAGGCCACGAGAAGGAGGAAGAGTAGTACAAAATCAAACTAAAATTTTAAGTTATCACATTTATAAATTAATCAATTTCTTTTGTAACTTAAACCTATTTTTAAACTAAAATATTGTAATTAAATAATGTATCTTATATTGTAGCAACAGCTTTAGGAGGAGCATATAGAGTATTGATATTTATACGCCACCCTAATACTACGAATATGAAGAATAACTTCATATAAGAAATCAATGCTACATTGATTCGTTAATTCTTTAACTTGAATAATTATACTTTTGAAATTTACAAATAAAGTTTACTCAGTAGGCATTTGCAGCTGCTCGTGTTTGTTTCATTTTTATATTACGACACTACAATATATATATATATATATAAATATAAATATTTAAACAAAATAAATTAAATATAAATATTGCAATTTGGGTATAAAATATTATTTAAGACCATGATTGACAAAAATAAATTGATAGAAACAATTGATTAACAAAAGACAACGGTTGTTTTTATTCTAAAACCCTCCGCAATAACCAAGTTCAAGTGCTTGTGTCATTCAAATCTACTATAACCAAGTTCAAGTGCTTGTGTTGTATATATACTTGTCCCGGTGATTCCGCCAGGACAAATCAAAACCGACCAGCAAATAAGCTGAGTCTCCGACTTGATTGACGTCGAAGTATGGTTTTGAGAGAAAATCTATTTGGAAGATTTTTATTCTATACGTTTGTTAAGTAGTTAATTCGAACTACTTTTAAATACTCATAAACTAAATTATCATTAGTTTAAAGTGATTAACTTCAAGGAATCATCAGCTCCTCTTCCCAGGAATAAATTCCTCGAACAGGCCACTTCATGGCTGCACGGACCCCACGGCAACCAATATGAAGCTGAAAGAAAAACTGTGGGGAGAGATCCAAGAGCTACATTTTAAAATATGGAAATCAATCGATGATCCACTGAAGGAAGGATACTACATGAAGTCCTACCAAAACCTGGAGAAGCGTGTCATTGAAAATTTCAAGGTAGGCTCCCGCAAACCAGAGCAAGGTTTCGAACCAATGCAAAACAACGTGCTACCGTTGCCAAAAATCACAATCCAAAAATTTAAGGGAGATTAATTGAAATGGAGATCCCTTCACGATTTATTTACACAACTAGTGGACAACCAGCATATTCTTGCTGTACAAAAGATGTGGTACCTGAAATCAAACTTGGGGGGCGAAGCTGGAAAACTAATAAGTCATCTTTCAGCCACAGCCGAAAACTACGCAACCGCATGGAGTTTATTGCAAAAACGTTACAATAATCGACGCGTTATTGTAACAACACTAATGCAACAACTTTTGGATCAACCAAGCGCCGGACCATCAGCTGCTGCTATCAAACAATTACATGATACAACGCAAGAATGCCTACATGCGCTAAACAACATCGGGATCGATACCACCTCTTGGGATCCCATGCTGTTTCACATACTTGTGAAAAAATTGGATCGAGACGCTCTTATTCTATATGAGAGGACCATTAGCAATCTAAAAGAAGTACAAAAAATCAAAGACCTATTAACCTAGAAGCCATAAACCAAAAATGAAAAATCATCAAGGGCCTATTTTTCCACTACTTCAGCTAAACAAACAGAAGCCACGTGCTCACTCTGCAAAAATAACTTTCACCAACTGTATCGGTGTCAGAAATTTCAACAACTGTCGTCAGCAGACCGTCTCATTTTTATTCAGAAGAAAAACCTGTGTGAACTGTCTAAAATCAGGACACACGGCCAAAACTTGCATATCAGGATCATACATGACAAGCAAGAAAAAACACAACTCGCCACTTCATCTGAAGAGCAATACTCAGGCATCAAACCAAAGGTCAACAAATGAAAGGATATCCAAGAAGACATCATCATGCACGACCTATCAACCTAAAATAATTGAACCTGATTTCAATGAAGCGACACCTTGCTCTCCAGAAGCATTCTCATTAGCGGCAGCAAATGGTCAGGTGTCTAAATCATACGTTCTTCTCAGCACAGCTCTAATAAAAATCAAAACTGATACAATGGAGATTGAATGTTGCGCTTTATTTGACTCTGGCTCACAAGTCAATTTGATTACGGATCGTTTGGTAAGACGACTTAATATTGCAAAACAGACTTCATTAGTAAACATCAATGGAATCGGGGACTCTAACACAAAAACACAACACCGAGTCAATGTAGCTCTGCATTTTCGAATTAATGGATTCTCAACACGCCTGGAGGCACTTGTCCTGCCTCGAATTATTGCGCCTCAACCATCACAATTTATCGACATGAGTATTATATGAGTGGCCACTACCGAAAAATATTATATTAGCTGACCCAACATTCAATCGATCTAATAAAATCGATATATTGCTGGGTGCCGAACATTATCACCAACTGCTCGCAATTGGGCAAATAAAATTATCTCCACAACTTCCGATTTTGCAGAACACGGTTCTTGGCTGGGTTGTAGCAGAAAAAATAAATAGTGAACACCCTACAGACCCATCCTGTGGAATATGTACTGAAGATGAGGGGCTGGAAGCTTCCATCGCTCGACTTTGGGAACTGGATGAAGTTAAAGCAACCAAAAAACTACTATCAATAACCGGCAAACAATGTGAAGAGCATTTTGTACAAAATACAACTAAAAACGATGAAGACCGCTTCATTGTCAGAATACCATTTCACCAAACCTCTAATACCCTAGGCGACTCACACGCAATGGCTCTCAACCGATTTCTTGCTCTCGAACGGCGTTTGCAAAAGAATACGGAATTGAAAACTAAATACACTGAATTTATGGATGAGTATGAATCAATGGGACACATGACAAAATTGGAAACAGACTCCATCATGTCTCCAAATTACTACATCCCACATCATTGCGTATTAAGGCCAGAAAGTTCAACCACTAAGCTCAGGGTGGTATTCGATGCCTCAACCAAAACTTCCTCAGGCTACTCTTTAAACGATCTGATGTTCACGGGACCAACACTACAAAGCGAACTATTCTCTATACTGTTAAGGTTTCGAATGCCAAGGTTCGTTTTCACCACTGACGTTGAAAAGATGTATATACAGATATTGGTTGCTCCTGAAGGTCGTCAGTTTCAGTTAATGATTTGGGGAAAGGATTCCACAATGCCCATTTCATACTATCACTCAACAAAATGTCTTGATCAACTGGCTGAAGAAAATGATATACGCTTTCCTCTTGCTTCACAATTTATTAAAGAAAATTTCTATGTAGACGATGGCTTGGGCGGGTCAAATAGCTTATCAACAGCGATGCATTTGCAAGAGCAACTTGTGCAGATTATGAAAAAGGCCGGCTTCGTGTTATACAAATGGTGTGCGAACCATCCACAATTACTCCACAATATTCCACAAGACAACTTGGAGGTAAACTTAGATTTTGAGAGCACATAAGTCGACACCATCAAAACTTTAGGACTTGTTTGGCTGCCGAAAACTGATAAATTAAGTATTAAGGTCAACACTGGCAACATTAAGAGAGTAACTAAGCGAACAGTCACGTTGGACCTTGCAAGATTGTTCGACCCATTGGGGATTCTATCTCTCATTATAGTAATGGCAAAAATGTTTATTCAAGAACTGTGGGAGTTAAAACTGGATTGGGATACTTCTTTACCTGAAACCCTGCATACTAAATGGATCACGTTTCGCACAGACTTAAATATCTTGAAAAATCTTCAAATATCAAGACATATTTTTAAAGGAAGAATTCCAGAATCCCTACAACTCCATATTTTTACAGACGCATCCGAAAAGGCTTATGGAGCTTCAGCTTACATCCGATCAGTTTTGAAAGACGGCACCATCATGGTACACTTACTCTGTGCTAAATCCCGCATAGCTCCACTCAAACGGCAAACAATACCACGATTGGAACTATGTGCAGCCACGCTTGGAGCCCAACTAGCCACAAGAGTCAGGTCTGACCTTCGACTTACATGTCCAGTATGGTTATGGACTGATTCAGAAATTGTGCTCTCGTGGATGAATTCATCATCAGCTTCATTCAACACGTTTGTAGCAAATCGAATCTCAGCAATTCAAGAAAAAACCCTAGCAGAACAAGTCACGTAAGTTCAAAGTGCAACCCCGCAGATATTATCTCGTGGGATGTCTCCATCGTCTCTTAAAGAATGTACTCTCTGGTTTTATGGGCCAATGTTTCTCCATGGGGTAGAGAAGGTGTGGCCACCTAAGTTCAATTCAAGTTCCAACATACCAACAAATCTTGAACGAAAGGCAAAGCTGCTTGAATCACGAGCAATGACAACAACGGAACCCACTTAACAAATCAACCATAAAAACTCATTCCATCGTCTGCAGCGAATTGTTGGATATGCTCTACGCTTCATTGCCCACACTAGATGTCAAAAGCAGATGTGAAAACCATCAAAATTATTAACAACGGAACTCAGCCAAGCACTGATTCATATTATTTCACAAATGCAACTCTTAGAATTTAAGGAAGAAATAACACAACTGAGAAAATACAAACAAGTACAAGGAACAAGCACTATTCAGAATCTAACACCCTTTTTGGATGAGAATGGATTAATACGTGTCGATGGTCGGCTCGAAGCTTATTTGTTGGAATATGATTCAAAACATCAACTTCTTATTCCATACAACGATCCCATTTCCAAATTAATATTCCAAATGATTCATGAAGATTACAAGCATTGTGGGTCGCATATATTATTAGGAATTGTTCAAGAACGTTTCTGGCCGATAAAGGGAAAAATTATGGCAAGAGCCACTGTTCATCGATGCACGACATGCAGCAAAGCCAAACCAGAACTATTTCACCAAATAATGGGAAACCTACCCCCGACACGCGTCACACCAGCCCGTGCATTCATCAATACCGAAATCGATTAATGTGGCCCAATTACAGTACATTATAAACTAAGGGGAAAACGACCGCACAAGGCCTACATTGCCGTATTTTGTTGCTTTGCCACAAAGGCCACTTGGAACTCGTGAGTGATCTCACAACTGAAGCTTTTATAGGTGCTCTTAAACGTTTCGTATCCCGGCGTGGACACTGCCAAAATTTATACTGCGACAATACGACAAACTTCGCAAAGCTAAGAATAAATTACCTGAACTTTCCACAATCATACATGCATCAGATGCAAAGGAAGCTATTACGAATGCTTGTAGCAAAAAGGGTATACAATTTAATTTCATTCCACCAAGGGCTCCACATTTTGGTGGTTTATGGGAGGCAGCTGTTAAGTCAGCAAAATACCTTTTGATAAGGACATTGGGGAATGCATCTCTAACCTACCAAGAACTTGAAACCATAGTTGTCGAAATTGAAGCAATATTGAATTCCAGACCTATTTCATCCATGTCAAATGACGCAAACGACATAGGCGCATTGACTACGGAACATTTTCTAATAGGTGAACCACTAAAAGCCCAAATTCATGCTCAAGCAAAGCCCACAAACCTTAAATTGGAAACACGATGGAAATTAGTGTCTCGTCTTAAGCACGAATTTTGGAAGAGGTGGTCACGAGACTACCTTAATGAGCTACAATATCGAAACAAATGGCGAGAACAATCAAAAAATCTGAAACCAGGGGCGATAGCTATTTTAAAAGAAGATAACATTCCAGTCATGAAATGGCCTCTGGGGCGCGTAATAAAAACATACAAAGGACATGACGAGATTGTAAGAGTAGCGGATGTCCAGACAGCTTCAGGCATCTTTAAACGAGCAATTCAATATTTAGCTCCACTCCCTAGCTCAATGACGAACTCGAAGAAGAGGAACAACATTCGTGTCCACAATTCACAGAACCTAATAATAATCATGAGATGTTAGAAGAAAACCAATCACCAAACCAGTCATTGGATGGAAGGCCACTTGCTAAAAAACAGCGAACCTAGACAAAATTGAAGTAACACAGTTTGAACCCAATATCGGCTTGCACTTTGAGGGTATTGGTACTACACGAGTATCGCGGTCAGAATGGAACATCATTTCTTACTATAATTTAAAACCATACTGTCAAGAAATAAGTTCCTTCGTGAACGAAACAACGGCATTACAGCGCATTTGCAACCTTCTAATTCAAAGGACGACTTGTTCGAGCGTTCTCCAGGCAGTCGACTTAAGTCTAGCAGGCTTTAAAGACAAAAACCTCTTACTAAAGAGGAGAGCTAAGCGTGGTGCTATTAACATTGTTGGCAACGTCGCTAATTCATTGTTTGGTATTCTGGATTCGGAGTATGCTGAACAAATGTCAAACACCATCAACGCAGTAAACGACAATGAAAACCATCTCAAACAGCTCCTCATGAATCAAACATCAATTGTTGATGCAACTCTAAACGTCCTTAAACAAGATGAAGAAAATGTGAAACTAAAGTTCAACAACGTAGATAAACAATTATCAGAAATCGCATCTAGATTACAAGAAAATGCAAAAGAACAAAATCAAGCAAGGCTTTTTCGAATATTCATGTTACAATCAGTTTAACTTTCTCTAACATCAGCAAGGTTATACTGAATTCAAGCAGAAATTAACGGATTCACATCGTGGAAAAATCAGCCCAATGCTTTTGTCACCATCTCAACTTCAAGCCGAACTAATACAAGTAAGAAATCTTCTTCCAAGATCTCCAGAACTACCAGTAAGCAAAGATAATATACTACAACTCTACAAAATTATGAATGTAAAGGGAGGTGTCACAAAAGACCACGTCATCTTTCACATATATATTCCGTTATGTGATCCTGAGACATTCGAACTTCTGAAACCACACCCAATTCCTGTTCAAATAAATGGCACAATGCTCGCTATAAGACCATGCAGTGACTTCCTGGCCATAAATGCTCATAAAGATCAGTATTTCGTGTTGACAGAAAAACAGTGGACCACATGTGCAACAATAAGAGAGAATGCATTTCTATGCCCACAAATGCAATCAAAATTCACTGCAAACGCTGACAAATGCTTATGCGAGCTATCACTTCGTAATTTTAACAATCAAACGAGTTGTAACATTATTCCTGTTGCTGATAGAACGTCGCTTACACAGTTATAATACAGCAATCAATGGCTTTACACTATACAGCAGCCGTCCCGAATAAAAGCTGTATGTGGGCAAGAAAAATCACAGCTAACCCTGAAAGGATCTGGCCTCTTAAAAATCTCGCCGGATTGTACAATTAAATCCATCAAACCATCAATCAAAGGCCATCAAACTGTATCCACATCTCTTCAAACATCATACACCGCAATGAGCAATATAAGTGACATCAGTTATCCAGCCGAGGTTCGAACTGCAAGAATTCACAACAAGATCTATTCCGACCAAATTAAAAATATCTCCGAAATTCAAAATAAATTACACCAAAGGGTATCTGCTGAACTTCCATCACAAATTGAAAACATCAGATATCATCACGGGACCGTTGCCTATGCTGCTCTCGTTCTCGTAATCATAATGTGCTTGAGGATCACCTGGAAAAGGGCACATTGCAAGGGAATTAAAATAAATCAACAAACTCCACGTCCAGCTGTACGTCAACATATTCCAACGTCAGAATTTGAACTATCAGTAGTTTAAGCCTTTAATTCTAAGATATGTGAAGGGCAATATAAGGTTGTCACATTTTTAATTTTGTTGAGCATGACTCAACGGCGGGGTACGTGTTCAGACCTTCACAATGAATTTCTTTCATATGTCCGCATGTACGTTTGTATAAATGAACAAACATACTTGCGTATATATGCTTGCACGAAATTAGGTGAACAACCTTATTTTGCTGACTTCTTATTTGTTTTTCTTTTTGCTTTTCCCTTATTTTTGATTTTAACAGCTAGTTCAAATTATGATAAAGAAAAATCTTGAACTTCTGATTAAGGTTCAAGTTTGGCTTTTGTTTATTTGTATTGCATTTGTCTGGGATTTCATGTTTCTTGGAATGTTTTATACGTGTAGGAAAATGCATGAGTCCAAAGCACTTTTTTAATAAATACTTTAAGAATAATTTGTTGCAATTCAGCAACAAAATATAAATTAAATATGGGTGCCCTGGTAGTCTAGTGGGTAGTGTGCTAGACTATTAGCGTGAGGGTCGTGGGTTCGATTCCCACCAGAGACTCTGGTCTGTGACACTACACCGAGCAAATAGTCAAGTTACTTCACTCGTATATAATTAGGATATAATTTGTAATTGTATTGTAATAAATAAATAAATAAATAAATAAATTAAATATAATTAAATATAATATATCTAAGACCGAGGTAAGTGCGTTTTGTAACTTGTGTTTCGCCTTATTTTCAGTTCTGACAACAGACAAAATAGCCGTGTCATCGGCAACTTCTGGTATATCACTGGTGTATAAAACATACAAAAGTGGACCCAAACTGCTTCATTGTGGTACTCCTGCTTGTATTTCCCTTCATATTTAATGTCCTTATATTTAACGCGAAACAACCTATTCTTCAGGTACGATTTAAATACAGAAGAGTTCGCACTTAAGTCCGCAATTAAGTGCATAGTTTCGTGAGTAAACCAGTATGACTGACTTTGTCGAATGCTTGTGAAACTCCAAGAATATAGCGGTACAAACATTTCTTTCCTCTAAAGCTCTTTCTATTACATTAGTAACGCGATGAACTTGGTCGATTGCTGAATGCGCAATAAAAAAAAATGCGAAATAGGTCTATATGATTTAACTTCAGTTGGAGGTTTTCCAGGCTTTGGTATTATTACTACTTCGGCGACTTTCCAAAATGATAGTACATGAAGCAGTCTAAATGAATCATTGAAAATTTGTGTTAGTTTTAGAATTGTGTTATTTGGAGGATGTTTAAGAACTTCAGTTGTTACTAAGTCGAATCCAGGGCAATTCTTTAATTTTAGATTGAGATGGATTTGTTTAAAAACTTCAATTGGTGTTGCCGCGTTTATTGTGTAATAATCTCGACCATTAAGACTTCTGGCTTCCTGCGTCATATGATTTTAAAAAAGTCCTAACAAGAAATTTAAAACCTCCTTCTTCCTGTACTATTTAACACTCTCGTGATCACAAAAGACGACTTTATGATCAAAATGCAGATTGATTTTTTATGAGAAACCATTGCTGTTCTATAACATATTTTTAGTGTAATTAAACTTTTATGGATTCATATAACGAAAAATACTACAAAAATTTTATTCAAAATAAATACTAAGGTTTTTACCAAAAATTATTAAATATACATATACACATAACGTATATAGAAAATTGTTCATTTAAACGGTGTCTACGAATTCTTTGATAGTAACACTGTCAATAATGACTAATGTAAAGTAAACAACTCAAATAAAAACAAGCCCTAAATCACAGAAGCATGCGTTTTATGATAAACCATTTATAAGTTTCTCAATTCGAACACCGATGTACCGTCCATCAAACGCCGATGCATCGCCGATATATCCTCCATCAAAACATCGATGTTTTCGTTTGCATCTCTAATTATAATTCGATTGTGTGTTTGCCAATCTAATAAAACTAAGGGATGGATATGCTCTCATATAAAAGCCGTTTAAAAAAAATTTTTTTATGAAACTTTTTTAACGCAGCAATTACCTTTTATTCTCATGGGTGTACGTCGAAGTTACAGCCCGTTGAGCTGGAAAATTAAGTGCAGTCGAGAAAAATAATTTTGATTCAGTAACTATGTAACGGGATTAAACATCGGAAAATGATAACTACTATAAAATAATGTAATAAAGACAACAAAAATAAGTTATAATAAATATATATTTTTTACCATTCAAACTCATACTGTGCAGGTAAACCGTACACGCCTACTATAAGAGTACGTATGTATTTAAGTTTGTGTGTGGATTAGCTCTGGTTGAGTAAAATAAAAACACAAAATTGTACAAAACTTTCTTTAAATTATAAAAATATAAACGAATAACTATTTCTATATTATGAATGATATTTTAGTGATATTTTTTTAAATAGAATAATTCTATTCAAATATATATTTATTCTATTCAAATAAATTCCAACAAAAGGTATATTTTGTAGACAATTATTTCACGGTTAAACATCAAAGTGAAAGAAAATCTTGTAGAATAATGATTTCTACAAAATGTTAAAAAAGTAAATATCTCACTACCCAGACCAAATATTAAATCATTTTGGAAATAATAATGTATGAGCCAGATATCATTATTGGAAATTAGTACAGCATTGGGACAGTAATCACATAAAAATTGAAATTTTTATAAAAAAAAACACGTTAGAAGTTTTTGTCACCAAAGCATGTCGACACTGTTATTAGAAATAACCAATCGAATCAATTTAAATTCTCTTCGAATAGACAATTTTTTGTGTTAGAATTTGGAATTGTCTTCTAATTTTTTTTTATCAAAAAATAAATGAAACATTTTAACAAATTGTTTGCATCTAATTACACTATGCGACAAAATAAAAAAAATGAAATACACTAAGCTAATGACATAGTGAAAGTTGTGAGTTTTGTTGAGTAGAACTCAAAAATATTTTTTTATATTTCTTGAATTCTCCAAACTGGTTTTATTTGACAAAAACTGTTTTTTGGACTTTTCGCACAAATTAATTGATTACACAAACATTTCCAAATCGATGTCCAAAATTTAAACCTTATTAGAAAGGAGAGGGATGGGCCTTTAAAACAATATACATAGTGTATGTATTATTTAACTTAATCTACTATGAGGATTGATGAGGTAAACTTGACAAATGCGAATTTTTTTCATATTTTTCAAATTTGTCCGTTCATAGTAGCAAACTTTAATTAAAAAATATGAAATAAGTGATGACATTCTGAAAACGCATTATCTTGTGAGGAGATTGATCAAATCGGACAAAAATTTCCGTAGTTATTACATAAAGAGTACAACTATCGAGTTATATGTTTCATATATATATTTTTCAAATGAAGTTTTAGTTCAAAAATGTTCAGAATTTTTGATGGATCTTGATTATTTATCGGAAAATGTGTAAATTTTACGTTTTAGCAACCACCAGAAGTTATTTAATGTTTGCGCAAAGAGAAATAATAGTATTTACAAAAAACACAAATATTAGCCGACTTCTGATAGTGGCACAAACGTAAAATTGACACATTTTGCGATAAACAATCACGATCCATCAAAACTTTTGAAAATTTTTGAACTGAAAGTTCATTTGATAAGATGACATATGGGCAATTTCGTGTCATGTGACCCAATTTTTAAAATCGATGTCTTCCGATTTGGATGAAATTTGCACCAAGGTTAGTACTATTGGATAGTAGGCCAGACACAAACAGCCCTCTATGGAGCTTTTCTGTCAAAAAGTTTTGGTTAGCTATATACGTGACTTAAACTAGCGTATCTGAATTCGTAGTACTAATATTTTCCATTGAAAACAATAACACTAGCCTCTGATAAGATCGTTTAAAAATACATGCTATATCTACTATAGCTGTTTTGCAGAAAGACACGAATTCGTATGTGGGTTTGTTGTTATTAAGTGACGTTCCTACCAGAGATCAGTAATGAATCGTTTTTTCGCTACTCAAAAGTACTCATGAAATTTTGAGTATGAGTGAGTCAACAGTATTGAAATTCAACTACGTTAATTTTTAAGTACAGGTTGCAATGAATATGAGTACAACGTTGACATCAAACTCATAACCTTCGAAATTCATACGCCTACTCATTCAGATTCATAAATTTATAATAATACTTATAATACTTATAAATGATTCGAGTGATACGAATCATTCATCAAAATTTACAGTCTTAGTTATTGTTGCATTTACAAAAAAATGAAGAAAGAAAAATCAAAGACAGCAAGCAAAGCAAACACACAAACTTCTAGTGAATATTGTAGTGTTCGTACGCGAATCATACTTATTTTGTGATTCTTGTAAATGTTGAGTAAAGGAGAGTCGAAATCAACAACATCATGCGTATTGTTAAGTATGAGTACGATGAGTACTTCAAACTTTGAATATGAGTAGTATGAGTATGATATTAAAATAAGTATGAATGCGTACAAGTATCAGAAATTATGAGTATGATTCGAATCTACTCATCTTTTTGAATACTCATTGCTGATCTCTGGTTCCTACCTCGCCTCTGGGGTCATCCCTATGAACGAAAATATTAGGCACAAAATTTTATAATATAAGCTTAATTTGCACTAATGCTACGAAGGAGGAAAAGGATAATACATTTAAAGATGCCTTTTATACGAATCCCATGACCATAACAAGAAGGTCATCCCTGAACATCAGACAAGTAGTTATCTATATCTATATTGATTTTATACATGAGTAGCATGACCTACGACTTATTGTCTACCCCGAACGACAGATTTGCGAAAATTTTCATGTCAATTTTATTTTACTCTAAAAGATTTGCCAAAAGAGTTCTGAGAGAAAGCAATCTAAAGAAATGTTTTTTTTTATAGTTTGTGTTGTTCGAGATGATCGAGCCACGCGTTGAATCACGGGCTCTCTTCTAATACTTGACTTCGATTTTATACTAGAAGGTAATCTACCCGCTGCAGTATTTCTGTTCTTATCATTTAGCAGAAACGTTTGAATATTCTAGGATTGTTCCATTTAAACTCTTTGATTTCAAAATATTGATTTTGCATCGAAGGAACTGTGTCTATTTGGCGTTATAACAAAAATAATCTTATATATTATAGGATTGTTCTTTTCTAGGTTTGCACTTTTTTTAGTTATAATTATTCCTGTTTCGTCTATTTACCTGTATGAGAGGTTAAAAAAAGTTTCTAATAAATTTTGAAGTTAGTTGCTTATGTATAATGCTCACATCAAATACAAATCTGGTAAGCTGCTCATTGTTTCAAATAAATCCACAATCTGCCCAACAAGCATACATTGACCATAATTATGGGTTCATTTTCTCTGAATTTTAATAAACTTAATTGAGATTAGAAAGCTTCGGGTGATTGTGACACATGAAAGTAGATTTTGTACATATAAAATCTTAGTTATATAAGGATAATGTTGTTATAAACACTAAAGTGTTTGCTTTAAAAAAGTGAATAACAATCAATAAAAAGCATCATAAATTCAAAAATTTTCAACAGTAACTAGAAAAAGTTGTCAGACAGGCAATAAATTATGTCGAAACATAATATATCGCGTGCTCACATTCATAAGGTCAATTCAGTTTTAATTAATTATTACTTTAATCGATAACTTTTGTGTATCTTTTCATGTACTTTTAGGAAATACTATATATACATATTTACACATTTGGGGCGGACAGCGGAAGATAATGCAATGCAGATTAAAGAATGAAATAAATTGAAGTCACCTTCATTGGATTGAAAGAAATGGAACTGTTAGGCACTTATGGTAGTCATTGGAGCAAGAGAAGTTTGTAGTCTTTGTAGCAAAAAGACCAGGGGGCTAATTCTGGCAGTCGTATACGAACGAATTTTTACTCGAACGTGCCAGTTTTTCTTAGTTTTGGGATTCTCTTATTCGTTATCGAGTAAAGTTCGATAACGTGTGATCATTCGAATGCAACCTTGCGAGGTTTTACTCGTAAGCAGTAAAGCTTTCGAATTAACGTTATTCTGCTGTACAGAACAATATGAAGAAATGTAAGTAACAAATTTATAATAATTTACGAATAAAAAATTAATTGCAGTATTTGTAGGTCAAAACTTTTAAAAATTAATTACACCCAGAAGGAAATTCTTTGAAATTTCATGGTTAAGCATTCAGAATTGGCAAAGAGTATTATACCAAATATTTCTCAGGGAAAGGCAAAAGCTAATCAGCTATGGAAACAGCTCACAGCTAAGCTCAATGCCTCCGGCCCACCAATCAAAGATGCAAAAATGTGGCGCAAGGTAGTTTAACAAACTCTTGTTCAGTTTAAAAGTCTGTTTTGAGTCTAAAAAATTTCCAACTTTTGGGTTTTCAAAAACATCAGAAGTCAGCCCAAAATAGAATTACGACAAAGAAAATATTACCCCAATAACTTCAACAAAAAATAGTATTCCTGACTTATCTCCCTGCTGTTTAGCGGATTATGAAGAAGACAAAATGGAACCTACCATGTCTTCTTTTATAGAATTTGAAGATGATACTGCACAAGAAACTTCAGCCCCAGCTAATAAAAAAAAAAAAAAATATGTTATCCATACGAAATATTACAATTTTAATAAACTTTTCTTTCTTGGATTAATTAAATTTTTTTTATTTTTGTAAGAAAACATATGTTTTTGTTTACAATTTTTGCATTTTAGTCAGTGCTGTAAATCGAAATAATTAACTCGTTTCACAACACCTAAGCTACAAATCGATTCGTTTCGTATCGAGTAACATCATCAGAAAATTTCTCGCATCGAAATTATTTTTTATTCGAACACAATTTTGATCACGACTGCGAGAATTAAACCCCTGGTGAAAATTTAAATTTTGCAATTTAACTTTCTTTAAATTAGTTTTGATTTATGACAGTTTGCAACATCTTGCATGCTTTATCAGTTTTTAACCTCCATACACTGGTTTATAAAATATTTAATGTTGGTAATTTATTGTTTTTTAAGCTCATTCTCATAAAAGGTAGTTTCTGTTTCATCCCTTAAAATTTATACAGAGTACACAAAAAAAAAAATAAAAGTAATTTTTCCAACATTAAATTTTATTGTCGGCATAAATATACATATTTTTTATTATTATTTTATATGAACACATCGAAAATTTTCGTGACTGTGTTAGAAATATGTAGGGTTTGGTTTAAACGATATATTTGTCGCTTTAAAGTTTAAACAATGTTGTCTGTATTTATAACTTGCAATTGTTTTTCTACGTTTCAGTTTTGCTTATTGTTGGATAAATTCCTAAGACCGTGCAGTGGTAAAAGCTCAAAGATTAAATAAAGATGATGGATATTCGAAATTATAATTTCATTTATTAAATTATTAAAATTTATTCTTTATTGAATGAAAGTTAAAATTGGAATGAAAAAATACATTTTGGAAAAACGATTTTAAAGTCAAAAATTTTCTTTTACAGAAAAACTACTTCTAACACTTATTATCATAACTGCAGATAGTGGCAATGATAACAAACCTATGATATATGTTCATATATAAACAGTTATGGCAACACACAAAATGATACTTACAATCATGAAACATATTTACAAAAGTTATTCCTAAATCCACAAGTAAATTTAGTGTTTGGCTAATAAAGTGTGACTAGTTTCTTTGATTTATTTTTCAATCATAGAATATTCCATAGCATTGCATTTGAGAATATTTTTGTAAATATATTATTGCATATATAAATATGTTTTTCGCAGATAAAATATAACAATTCAAATGGTTTAACTTTAAAAACCAAATAAAAAAGATTAATTACGTGAAATAAAGGAAATTTTAAAAAAATATACATTCGTTGCCTACACAAACATAAAAGAATTGATCAAAACTTCTTACACGTTATTAGTTTCGACCTTTCATCACCAATATCATTGTAGCTATTTGTTTTAGGATTGTTATTGATTTTTGAACCAACTACAAAATTAAATGACATTCACGCTTTTTTTTTACAAGATTAAATGAGTTCCAGTTTTTTTTTATGTCACCAGCAACCACAATTTCACACCGTGCATTGTATTGGAATTTCTAAAACAGGGGAGGTGTGTGCATAGCAGCCATATAAATAAAGCGTAAAGTCGTCAAATATTAGAAAAAAATCGTCAAAATCGTCAATGACGTTCATTGAAATTGTAAAAAAATAAAAAAATAAATAAATTGAAAGTTTTTAAAAAAATTATTTTATTGTCGTTAAACATATAAAGTTAATTCATTATACGTATTTTAGTTCAAAAATAAAACATTAAAACACCTTTAACAAATAAATTTAACAAGTCTTTTTTAACGCTTTAAGTATAAAAATAAACTTAATAATCGAGTGTTTTATCTAATATATTTGTAGGTTAAGAAGATATACATAGGTACTTAGTTTATATACATTCATTAGAATTAAATATTTTACTCAAATCAAGTACAATATTAATTAATTAATCGATATCGGTTACAATTTCCAAGTTTTAAATAGCCTATTTATACAATATTACTTATAAGGAATTTAGTTTCAGTTTTAAGGAATTCTGTTTTAAGAAATTTTGTATAATTTCAATTAACTTGGCGTACATTATCTGAAGAATATGATAATGCTAATATTTCTTAATAAATTTAGTCATGGCTGAATATTAAAAGTTACCATCTTTTATTTTCATTTCTGATATTTTTTTCAAAAAATCAAGAAGTTTCATATTATTTTCAGGAAAAAATCGTTTAAAGTGTAAACAATCTATCGCTGTGTTGTCAAAAGCTCTTAACCTTCTGGATATGAAAATTTAGTGTGGTGTTCGCTAGAACCGACAGATTTTTTAGCGCCGAAATATTTCACTTCATCTGATCGTCTTATTCACAAAATTTTTATCCGACCGAGAATGGAATACAACTCTCATGTATATTATGCAGTGCGATAATTTGTATACAAGTTCATTGTTTTTGTTTTTTGTAGCTTTTATTTATAATTTTAATCTTAAACGATGTAAAAGCAAAACACCAGTATCTAGATTTTTCGATTTTCGTAACAGTATATTTACGTAATCCCTAAGAAATTTTTAGTATTCTTTCACTGTTTCTTTTTCGCATAGAAAAATAAAATCATATCCAAAAGCAATATTTGGTTATCAAAATTTTAAGAGTTATTTTGTGTTTCACGGCATATTTCAATATTTATTTGCTTCTCTGAAATATTCAATAAATATAAAAATATTTACAAATATAAAAATTATTTTATTACAAAAGGCAACGCATGTTGGGCATGCCCTGAAACACAATAAACCTTAGTTCCAGCCGTTTAGGTGGTTTTATGATATACTACATATTCATATTTATACAAATTACAAAATGCGTTGATAGCTATTGTAAATCTAAATTTCAATACATTCAATATGAAATATGAGTACAATAAATAGTACATAAATATTCTTTTGATATGTAGGCAGCACCTAGTAGGTTTACCGGTCTGACAAAACTGACAGGTATTAAATATCTTTTATTTAGTAAAAGATAGGCCTTTTACGAATTTTTATGTCGTTTAAAACCCGAAGATAGCGTGAAAACTTATAAAACTTACAATAACTGTGTGAAAAAAAACGGTTCGATTGTAATACCCAAGAGCGCAAAGAATTGACACCAATTTTGTGTTTCCACTTCATTCATGTGCAGTCTACCTCACCCATCACTTAAAGTCGGCTGACATTTCACAAAGCCATAGAGATTCTGGCTGATTGGTGGTAAAATTGTCTTCAACAAATAAAATCACTTTTATACTCGATGCAAAAATGTCAAATATGGGGCTCGAGGAACCCTGAAGTGACTGCCTCGTGGAAAATATTTTCCACAGATGCCATTCGGCTTTATTTCTTCGAAAATTACCGTGTAAGAGTTATTAACGTCAATTCAGAATGTTGCTGTAGATAGCCAATTTTCGATCAATTACGAGTTTGACGGTATGTACTTTCAATACGACAAATTCATGATCCACACAATACGACCGATTTTGGTTTTATAGCAGTAAGAATATTTTCACGTTTTGGTGACGTCACTTATCAGAGATAGTGTCCATGCTGATAACACCCCAAAGTTGGAGTATTTGAAAACCAACATTCTGCAAGTTATCGTCGAGATATCGTTTGAAATGTTCGAAATAGTCATCGAAAATTAATTAAAAGGGCTGCTGCAACTTATTTATAAGCGGTAATTCAAATGTCATTGTATTTCATCCAAGCTTTATAATACAATTAAATTTTCATAGATAAAGTGGGCAGTTTGGAATTTATTGAAAAAATAATGAATAAACATTTAAACCTTCTACAGAAGAAATTATTAACCCTAGAAACCTCCCCATATTTTATATTGACTTTTCCTACCCTGGGTACTCGAGCACCCAGTTTTCACATGAGTTATAAATTTAGGAAAACAAGTTGCAAAATTAATTTTTTTATATACTTGTATTTATTGTCTATTTATGTTAGAACTTTAAAGAAAAAAAAAGAACTAAATTAGTTTTATATACATTTGGGGCATATTTTAATTTGATGCTCTCCACAGATAGGCGTTTGGCACTTGTTGAAAAAAGTCTTACTTTTTCTATCTTTTCTTTACTACCCTGGGTGCTCCAGTACCCAGTATCAACTATTTAAACGACTTACCGCTTAAGAAGCTCTCTGAAAACTAATGAAATGTGAACAGCATGGAAATCTAGGAAAAGTAACAGAATTAAAGTACCGTGTTGCCAAATTTTAATGTATGACAACACTTTAAATATTAAGCTGAGTTTCTAGGGTTAATAAACATTTAAACATTCCGAACCTAAAGATCATAAGAATTAAGAATTCGTAATGATTATTACTTCCAACCATAGCTGGAGAATTTCGATTAGAATTAGAAATCATTACGATTAGAGAAATGAAATAATCTAATCATTAGAATTGAATTTTGATAAACATTTCAGATTAAAAATTGATTAGATTAGAAATAATCAAAAATATATAGGTGGCGTGACATAAGGTCCAGTGTCATAATGTCCATGGACATTGTGACATTTCTTTCGTGGACTTTTTGACACTTATAAGTGTGTCATAATGTCCTTATTAAAAATAAGTTAAAATTAAGAAAAAAACAAGCTTTGTTTAATTTATTGGTATATGTACATATATTCAAGGATTTTAGATTTTAATCAAACAATTCAACAACTTCAGAAATAATCATTAAATATTTTATATAATTAAAAAATAAATAATAAAAAAATAAAAATAAATAATAAAAAAACAAAAATAAATAAAATTAATACAAATAAAAATTTATCCATCAAGAAATAGCATTTTTGGTTTTTATTTATTGTTTTTCAAATTTTATCGACAATTTTGAATTAAATCCTTCCAATGCACTCGTAGTTCTAATAAATTCAAAGTGAACCGAAAATACTGATGGTGTGATCTAAAAATATCAACAGAAAAAGTATGAAAAAATCGGCGACGACTTCACTTTTGGATAGTTATTCAATTTCTTTTTTTTCGGTATATCACCTAAGAAAATCAAAAATAAAATTATATTTCATATAATTTGTAATCCTTAATGTATTTCGCAACGAGAAAAATGGAGTTTGAAGAAAGTTCATCAAAAAATCGGCGCCGATTTTTATACTTTTTCTTTTTTATTTCATATAATTTGTAATCCTTAATGCATTTCGCAAAGAGAAAAATGGAGTTTGAAGAAAGTTCAACAGAAAAAGTATAAAAAATCGGCGCCTCATTTCTTTTAATATTCGAAAGTCCATGGACATTATGACATTTTCAAAAAGTGACATAATGTCCATGGACATTAAGACACTTTGACGATGGACATTACGACACTTTATAGAGTGTCATAACGTCCATGGACGTTATGTCACTTTTTTGTGTGTCGCAATGTCCATGGACATTATGTCACTGGACCTTATGTCACGCCACCAAATATATATACCTATTTTCTTTTTTTTTACAGAACTTATTGAATATGCATTTTTGTTTTTTTTTGACTTTCTGTAAAATACGTTCTTTATATTTATTTTATGTATAGTATGTATAAATGTAAATAGTATGTAAATATATATGTATGTGGCAATATATAATGCAATTTTATGCAATATTCAAAAACTGTTACATTATCTAAATATAGCAACAAATGTGATAAATAAATATTTTCTTTTCACAAAAATAGTTAAAATTAGTTGATCTAATCAAATAATCAAGAAATCTAATCAATTATTTTTTATTAGTTTTGATTAGATTTGATTAGAAATGCTAATCGTCACTAATTGTCATTAGATTTTTGATTATTTCTAATCTAATCAATTAGTAATCGTCTAAAATGGCTAACTAATCATAATTAATCAATTTTCCAGCACAATTAAAATTTCTAATCCAATTGCTAATCATTAGGATTTCTAATCATTATTCCCAAGGTACCAACAAGTCAATGAACCTGATCATACTGCTGCTAATGTGATTTGTCTACTAAAGTCCCCACAGCTTTAATACACGATATGACTCCAAGAGAGTATTTAGGAGATCATTTGAAACAACGATTAGTTAGCCGGTAAATCTCTAACAATAGTCAAATGAAAAACTTGCTCATGAGTAAATATCAACAGGAAATACAAGAAAAAACTGGTACATTCAACGTCAAATAGGCTAAATGGAGTGCTTGGCCTAAAGGGATATGCTACTAAATACAAGGGAAAATGTTTTAGTATATTGGGCTTTTGAATTTTTAATGTACTCTGAGTTCTTCTTAATGGTATCTACACATTTGCGGTGAATAGTATGGAGTTAATAGGAACTTTTCCTTATTTTTCTTTTGGCTTGTGAAAAAAATTATAATTCTTTTGTTTTATAACAAATATATTAATTAAGAAATATGAAAAACATCATATTATCGCTTAAAACTCATGATATTAATAAAACATATTGAGGTATTAAAACGTTTGCTTTGGATTCGTATACATCATGTTCTCTAGCATATCGAATTACTTAGGATTATTGTTGCAATGTTCTTAGTTGCAATTTTCTAGGCATATTCCGTTAGCCGACTGTTGTGGTTCTGTAATGTGTAATAATTATTATTATAATAATTATTATTAATTTTTATACATTGTATTTTGATAAATTACCACTAATGTTTGATATTCCCATTAATTTCACTACTATTCAAATAACTTACTTAATTGTCAATCTGATTAACGGATTTCGGCCTGCCGCAACACATTCTTCCAGGCGCCTCTGCGTCTTGCGCGCCTTCGCCAGTCCTAGATTTGGTCCTTACAACGCAAACAAAGTCGTCCTCTTCGGCGAAATCCGCAGATCCCCGCATCAAATACCCGTCTCGCCGGAACATCTTTCTTCATTTGAACGACATGGCCGAACCAGTGCAGCCGCTGGAGATTAATACGCTGCACAATGTCGCACGATAAGGGATTGACCTGTCAAAAACCTCGCACGGTATTAAAAGATTCGGAGAGGTCCATTCCTACCTTGACGTAGCTACTGAAATTGCTCAACGTCATTCTGCATAGCCTTATCAGCTTCGCAGGTTTACCGAGCTCAAACATTGCGGCAAAAACACGATCCCTTATGGGGATATCGCGGGCTGTTTTATATGTAGTCGGCAAAATGATAGTGTGTGTCGACTTGTTTTTCGTCGGTCTTTTGCAGGATTTAGATTAGGTTAGTTTAGGTTAGGTTAGAGGACGTGTATTTGCAATTAAGACATGTATAGTACCCGGAAGTCGAATTGACCCATTGTACAATGTCCTTAATTTTCAGGATTTGACGTAGTGTGAATATCTCGTCGATGGCGGGACTTGCCAGATCTGAAGCCGCACTCTTTTTGTAAATAAGCTGATATATGCGCCCTACTAACTCCTTACTTCCGGTGTTAAACAATTCAGCGGTGAGGCCTTCAGGACCGTACATCATCTCTAAATGCGGTATTGTTGTCGTCATCGCCTTGTAGCAGAGTAGAGAAGTATTTCCTCCACAACCTCAGCACCTCCTGCGAATTCAAGCTGTACTACTCAAGCAGATTTCAAATATTGTTTCTAAGCTCTATTTACATACTGTTAATGTATGTATGTATATTATAATATATATCTGCATATACATATATATTATGTATGTACACACACATGTAAGTTTTGTATAAACATTTTTTTTAAACGCGTTGGTGTGGTGCTAAGAGATTCGAAGAGTAAAACAAATATCTCCTAGCAGCTGCTTGTTATGTTTATTTTTATTCCCACAATCATAAAAGTCTTTGCATTTTAATGTTATTTGTAAGGCTAAGGTCCTCTTTCATTTTCTCTTCATAGTTAAAAAACAAAAATGTCCTTAGGCCGCACGCTCATAAAAAATATCCTTTAAAATTGATGATACCATCTTGAATATTTTCCATATTTTCCAATAATTTTAACATTTATTCATTCATATTTGCTCTTTTGTGAATTCAACAACACACATACACATACACTTTTGAAAACCCGCTGTTCAACTACTGGCTTACACAACTCGAACAAAATGAAATAAACCCTTAAAGATGCATTACAATTTTTGTTGTTTGAAACTTTTTGTAGTAAAATTTCTATATTTCAACGATTCTTTTTAATGCTTTTTTAGTATGTGTCTAATATTAAATTTTCTATTCGAATTCTTCGATGGATTCTATATTTTTCAATCGTTGTTATTGATATTAAGCAATATTTTTTATTATAGTCCTTAATTTTGTATATGTTCCGGTATATTTTATTGATTCCAGTCAATCAACGTTCAATTGTTGATATAAATGACCCGCGGATTAAAGTTTTAATAGAAGAGTCCAGTTTAAGACTAAATCAAAAAATTTCTGTTGATCATCCAGCGCCGACCAAAAAATGTTATGGGTTTTTGTGAATCAATGTTAGTTACATTTTATTATATTTTTAATAAAAAATTTAAATAATAATTAAATGAAAAATTCTTTTATTAACATTCCTGCGATATATGTATGTTGTGTTCGGTAACCTCCAGATCAGCAGTGAATCGTTTTTCGCACTCATAAGCACTCGAAAGAATTTTTGAATATAGGTAAGTCAACAATATTAAAATTTTACTACTCTGATTCATTCGTACTCACCACAACGTTGATTTATAAGTACAGGTTGCAATGAGTAGGAGTACAACGTTGATATAAAACTCATACCATTCGAAAAGTGTTTGATTCATGAGCATACTCATTCAGATTCATAAGTTTAGAAAAATACTTATAACACTGTTACGTTTTTGCCTTTCTTAAAAACGTTTAAAATATGAAATCGTTGATTGCAAACAAAATAAAAATAAATTGGTGTTTAGTTTCAATTAAATTCTTTATTGTTCTCACTACTTTTGTCCGCCATTATTTACAACTTGACGAATACAACAATAATTGCTTGTTCGCTATTATTCTTTGCTTACAACGCAGATCTTTTCAACGGAGATTTTAAAACCACGACTCTTTCCCTCACACGCAACGCGTCTTCACACAAAACTGACTGAATTCTTACTGCTCGTTGCCTGCTTTGTCTTGCCTTTTTGTATGCCCACGTAATCAGTCTGATGAAGGTTCTTGAAGTCGAACATTCAGGGTTTCGCTCTATCGCGACTTCATTGTTATTTGTGAATTTTTTTTACGTTGCCTGTTGTCGCTTACTTGTCTATCCCCTTTTTTATACTGATGTTGTTGGTTTACTTCTAACAAGTTCATTGTATTTCTTTGTGTAGCTTTTGCTCATGTTGATGTTAAACGATGTACACCGTTTCCATTTTCGTAACAATACTGATGAATGATATAAAATAAGTATGAATGCGCATAAGTATCAGAAATTATGAGTATGATTCGATTCTACTTAACTTTTGGAATACTCATTGCTGATCTCTGCGACAAACCTAAAAGCAACACATTTCTGAACTATCGTATACTGATGCTGTAAAGAATTCTGTACTTCTGAAGCTGTAACTGATAAAATGATTACAGTCTGACAAACTGGTTTTATTGGCGACAAATTTAATTACAAGAAGTTCAAGACTACACATTTACAGAGACGATCAGTTATTCTAATAAAGTCAAGACTTAAACAGTGTTCACTATGCGATGTATGTTAAAATTATTTATAAGCGAAGAACATTCTCATTTAAAGTTTTCATAAAAAATTGTATATATATTTGCTTTACCCGTCTCCAAGACTTTCTATTAAACTCCAGGTCAATGTTTTATGGAAGTTATCTTATATTAACAGAGTAGCCATCTTGCTGGCCTTCTGATAGACACAATATTCCAACTGTTATTGATTATAGATTCCTAAATGACGCACCGCTGCATCTGTTTCTAAACTAATATCCTCATATTATTGCGTAACCCACCAGAAATATATGATAATTGACTGATATTCAAATAAAATATACGTTAGTGCTTATTGTACAGAACTGAAGACTTCAAACATACGATCGTTTTCTAACCAAGTGGACTCAAAGTAAAATCGTAAAATAAGCTAAGCGAGCGATACGTTACCCGAACAGGACATTGTGATAAAACAATTTTGTTATTTGTACTTATAGCTTCAACATTTATGAATTAAATTAATTAAAAATATTAAATTTTTTTAACAAAATCTACCACTAATCCGAGATAATTCTATGTACTCGTACTACAAGTATGTATCAAAAGTGACACATAAGCTAGAATTATGAAGTTTTTTAAGGCTCGATCTACGGTTAAAAATGAAAAGTTAAGTATTTGGAAAAGTGAAACACCCTTCAGATATTGTGTGAAATTCTCAATTCTTCTCAATCTATGTTTGCTTAAATTTATGGCTTTATCTGGCCGTTTGCACCAGAAAGGAGCCTGTGTGTCAATAGATACTATCACGCAGTTGCCTTTTAAGCAACTATAAATACCGTCGTACTCTCCGAACACACTGTGCATGCATTGAAGTTTTTAAACCTTAATGTTGTGGTTATTTTGACTGGAATTGTAAACGAAAACTTTGTTGGTGGTGCCAACTGCCACTACAGCTGAAACACTAACGCTGACGTATTAAATCCATTTCTGGTAAATAATACACAAGTGATTTCGACAGGCATTTAATCAGTTTGCTTTTGGCATTGCTGTCCTTGATATCACTCTTTTTAGTTTCCATTTCAACTGTAATTTGATTTGATTTCTCTTTAAATCATTCATTTCATAACATTTTTTATACATCGTATGTTAAATTAAATTATTTTGAAATAATTAGTTTCTTCGACGTAGTTGCCTATAGTTTGAAAAACGATGTAAAAAGAAAAAATTTTAATGAAATTAAAAAAGAACATTTTACAGTGAGTTAAAGTCACAACCACTTCGAATTCGTAATTCTTCCGAGCTTTTGATGAATCTGTTTTTTAATATGTTTAAATATTCTTTCTTGTTTATTATTTCCTCAACAAGTTCCGAAGTGCCTTTATATCCCTTATTTTGCTCATGATTTTTGAAAAGCCTTCAAATTTTTCTGTTGTCTTATAAAATAGGAATACATGCATAATTGGCCATTAAAACCCTTCAGTCAGGATTACGTCGCAGCTTCTCATACCACTCATGTTGTATGTGTTAATTTTATACATGAGTCGCATCCGAATGCCAAATTTTTGAGAAACTTTTTGTAGAAATTTTGTTTACTCTCAGAGCTTTTGAAAGAAATCTGCTGAGTGGAAGTCGCCGAAAAAATATTTTTTCATATTTCTTTTTGATGTCTGAAATAATATATTAATAAAATACATATATTGGGATCCCTACACTTTTGCTGTCCACTGTAAATAATTATTAACATGTATGGGCACATAGCACATAACGTCGCACTGTTTATTAAAACTCAGTATTTACTGACCATCTCCCAACTAAATGATAACATAGACCTGGGTCTATGCCCCTTAGCAAAAGCAAACTTCTTTTGGAAAAGAACGCTGATAACCTACATAGAAAAATTTCTGTGCATGGTTATATAAGCATGTTTCTGAACTGATTCCATGGGTCGGAATTGTGATCGCCCAGGTTCAGTTATGGTTTGATAATTTGACTTTAAAAGATTTAAAAATATCGACCAAGATTACCAAGAGGCGGGTTAGGAACCTTGCAATAATCCCAAACCAGCCGTACACTTTCCAGAGAGCTAAATCGATCAAAACTTGCCTATGAAACAATTTATCAGTATTCAGGAGATCTGAAGAATGGCCCCTAAACCGCTGAAATACAAATTATAGAAAGTTGTAGATTACATTGTTTTGCCACAAAAGATACCTCAATACTGGTTGTGTTATGCAAGTCTTGATTCGTGCGGCTATTAATGATTGGCAAAGCCGACTAAAGGCGCCGAATAAATATTTGCTTATTGTATTCAATATATTTTAATAAATATGTAAATTCAAACACATATATTGTATCTAATTTTATAGTAAGGAATCTTAAGCCATAACACAATTATACAGAGAGTAATTCCATGTACTTTTTCATTTTGTCGTCATTAATTCAGGGATGAATTCATATGCATAGTGGGTGCATTTTTAAGTTTTCAGATGCAATAAAAGAAATGAGATATATATATGAGAAAAACTCTTTTAATTTTAAAATAAAGTAGTCCAGTTTTGTTTCAATGCGAACATTTATTATTCATATATTTTTTATATATATTTTATATAATATGCATACCTCTATATTTTTTAGATATTGTAAATGAAGAATAAAAGATAACTTTTGATTTAATCAACATATAATACAGCACATTTATTGTTCTATCACCAACACAAGCACATTTTTATATTTTGACAGTTCCTAGTTTATAGAATCATTTCGCGAACAATAGTACAGACATCTTTTACATTTTAAATCTTTGAAGAAAATAAGGAAAAAGAAAACGGCAAAGTAAAACGGACGAAATTAAATTTAATGTGCATTTAAAGCAAAAAGTAAGAAACTGTAACATCTAAGGTCATTAGATAATTCTTCG
Organism: Sarcophaga carnaria; assembly: GCA_958299815.1. NCBI lineage: Eukaryota > Metazoa > Arthropoda > Insecta > Diptera > Sarcophagidae > Sarcophaga > Sarcophaga carnaria. The sequence goes on along the minus strand of OY283153.1, from coordinate 68,251,432 downwards.
TTAAAGTTAGAAACAGATGGAAACAAATAAACTGACATGGGTAAGTTGAGCCATATATCATATATACATATATACAACATATACGATATATTTATATATCCATTATTTTTTCCAGATAGATTGCCAATAAAAAAATAAATTTGTGTTTAGTTTTATATAAATTATTTATTGTTCGCACAATTCTGTGTGCCACTGTTCACAACGTGATGTAAAGAACAACTATTTACTTTGTTTGTTATTTTTCTTTACTTTCTTCACACGAAACGCATCTTCACACAAGACTGACTGAATTTTTACTGTCTCTGTTGCCTGCTTTATCTTGCCTTTTATATGCCAACGTAAACAGTCTGATGAATGATCTTAAAGTTGAATGATTGTGGCTTCGCCTTCTCGAGATCTCCATAAATGTAAACATAGTTGTTTCATTGTTGTTTGTATTTTGTTTACATTGTTTGTTGTTGCAATTTTTGTTGACTTGTTTATCCCCTTTTTATACTGATATTGTTGGTACACCTTGCTTACTTGTTTATCATGTAAACAAGTTCATTGTTTTTGGCTTTTGTAGCTTCTGTTTGTCATTTTAATGTTAAACGATGTAACACCATTTCCATTTTCGTAACAATACATTCTTTTTAAATGGGATTCCATAGTGTCAAGTACATATGTATATACATACATAATTGGTAATTACAACACTTTAGTCAGGATTACGACCTAGCTCCTCGCACCACTTATGTTGTGTGGGTTAATTTATTATATGAGTGGCGGAACCTACACTTTAAAGTCGACTCCGAACAATAGTTTTTGGAGAAACTTTTCATGGCAATTTTATTTATTTTCAGAATTTTTGCCATAAATCTACTGAGCTGATGGCGCCGAAGAAATATTTTTTTCATATTTTGTTTTGCTAGAGATGTCCAACCTAGGGTTTGAACCTTGGCCTTCCGTCTAATAAGCCAAGCCAACACACTATCTACTAGTGTCAAGTAATCAATTAATTGATAAAAGGTTTTAATGCAGTTTTAACGGAAACCAAAACCGTATGGTAGTAGTGAAAAAAATCTGAAACCAGTAACACAATTTTTCCTAATTATTTTTAAGATTTATAGAAATTTTCGGATTTTCGAAAATCAATTTGTGAGTGAGCCACTACCAAAGAGGGGCGTAGACTGCCCCTTTTTAATCAGATCTAATATTTTAACGATACCAAATTTGGTGAGGCTAGCTTTTCGGGAAGTATTTTATACTACTACTTTGTGTTTTTCGGTCACAGTGCATAATTTACAATATTTTTTTAAGTTTACTTTGCGATCAACCATGTCGGATTTTTTACCCTTTGCACTCGGCATTCTTTTGGACGTTACCTACCAGCAACTCGACCTGATTATACAACAATCAGTTTTGATTATATAATAAAAGAAAGGGTAAAAAATACTTTGGAAATAGTACTTTGTTAAATTACGAAAACACAACACTGTCGTATTACTGCAGAGATCTTTTCTATTCGACGCTTCAGTATGAACTGAGGTCTTGTACATTTCTTCTCTCGGTTATCGGATTTCTTTATTATCGTATCAAGTTTTCCACTTTATTGAGCTATATCCTTGTAGCTTTGTACGCCTAATCCACTATATCTACAATTTATTTAACGGATCAGAGAAGTGTATAGTCCGTCGTGACCGCACTTCGCACGTGATTTTTCGACACGTGAAACGGTTGATTTATTTATCATGCATCTTGTTAATTTTATCGTATTTCGATTAATTTTTTTGTGCCAATTTAACAGAAAACTACAGGATAACACCTGTTTCTTAAAAAATTGCGTTGTAATAATTTCATTGTTCGTAATCGCTAACAAACTAACATGTCCCCTCAGAAGAGACAGCCGAGTGGAAAGGGTTAAGAAATGTATGCCCAATATTTTTTTCTCTTTAAAAACCTTAACAAGAAAAGAGAAAATATATATTTTTCTCAACTATTTCTATAGTGTGGCCGGGTTTTATGTGACGAATGCTTTATTTTATGTATAAATGAGGTATGATAAGTCGTCTAGCAGTACAGAACTTTACTTAGTTCCTTTCACATAAATGTGTAGACCTGCTCTAAATGGGTATGTGTGTATGCTAAATGTTTTTACTTATGAACATTTTCTTCTATGTTGTGAAAATAACACCCTTTTTAAGCTTTGTCCTACAAATACAATTAAGGTGTTTTAGTTTGTAATTTTGTATAACCACTTACGTTAGCATTAAAAGCACACATCATTTAATCATAAAAATAGTCAATTTAGAAGCAAAAAAAAACAAACTGAACGTGAACAATTGTTGTCACAAAACTTATCTGTTGCCGAGAAATATTTATTTTGAAGCAAGGAACGAAAAGTAAGTATTTTAATGACTCATAAACATACTGGTATGTTTTCTAAAGACACTTTGAAAAATATTTAGAACAAAGTAGTGTGGTTTACCTATCATTAAAGTTGATGTTTCATAGCACCTAGAATCAAGGATACTTAAACAATAAAAAAAATTTAATTAATCGTAACACCTCAAAGCTCGTTACGTTAAAAGAAATGTTCAAACTCTTTAGTATCTTAGCCGAAAATGAATTTATAGTTTGTAAACCACCTTTAAGTGGGTGATAAATTAAACATAAAATTTTTGCATATAAAAAAGGTCCCACCTGAAATTCGCTATTCAAAAACTAAATCAAAAGATGAAATTTTCAAGGAAATTCGAATTAAAAAATATGACGAGTTTAGTACAACAAAACTGTGGAAAGTGAACAATTTTTTTATGTCCGTTGGGATACAGGAAAGATAGTTTATAGGAGAAAGAAAAGAGGGGGTATTATGTGACAATCATTTTAAATGACCTTCGTCAATTTTGTTCCGAGAATTGCTTTTTAGTCACGAAAATTAAAATTTAAGGAAAATCTTGCTCAGAATACCAAAATGTCTCAGTGCAATAAGCGAGGTTTTCGTTCAATGCATCAAGTTTGTAGGCCAAATTGCAAACGTTAATTAGTAAGGACAATAAATAAAAGCGCCTTGATTTCCTGGAACGATTTAACATTCGAAACATAAACAGTGAGACAAACCCTTTTAAGGTATATGTTTACTTTCTACTAACTGTCAAACATAGTAATAGATTAATTCCGTATACCACCAATATCCTCAAAGAACTTCACAGCACGATATACAAAATTGCCAGTGACTCCATCGCAACTTCCTCAGTTATCGCCTCTTTTCGTGTTGCATTTTACTAAAACTATTTTCCACAAGAAAACTATTTTCGATGTCGCCTCATTCCACGATTGTAAGCAATTAATGTCAACAACTTTTTACATCACAATGAAGCATAAATGTCAACTGTCAAATCGCAATCGGTACGAAATGAATGCTCCCAGTTGTACATTTTAAGTGAGTGCGTTTAGTTGTATACCAGTATTTATGACTTGACCAAGTGTATCATAAAAACAAATTCCATTGAGGTTTTATTTAATTCTTTTATTACAATAAATTTTTATTAAATTAAAATAGATATTCGTCATGAGAAAAAATAATAAGAAAGGATCGGCGTTGTAAGCAAAGAAGAGTAGCGAACAGCAATTATTGTTGTATTCGTTAAGTTGTAAGCGGTGGCACACTAAAGTAGAGCGAAAAATAAAGTGTTTAGTTGAAACTAAACACAAATTTATTTTTATTTCGTTTGCAATCGGCGAACGTTAAACGTTTTTAAAAAGGTAAAAACGTAACAATATTATCACCACCATGCTTTACAGTGTTAAATAAATCAAAGTGCATTTCATGATTTTTTGGGTCAGCATAATCGACCAAAGAAAGTATCCACAATCGGGTATGTAGGAAATGTAAAAACAGCTGTGCATTCTCGCCCAGTTCTTTCTGTGGAAAACATTGCTATTGTTCCTGACAGTGTGGCAGGAGAAACTTGTAGTCATGCTCAAAAATTGAACACCTCACGGATATCACTGAAGCACCGAATTTTGAACAATTTGAATTTACATGTTTATTATACTGATCATTTTAAGCGTTGGCAATGTCCCGTATGTTTTGTTGAACAGACAAAAGTGAATTGCGACTTACAAAAAAGTCGTCTTGAGCGAGGCACACTTTGACTTCATTGGATGTTTTAACAAACGAAATAATCACACTTGGGAAATTAAAACCTAGGACTTTGGTGCGCTTTATGGATTGGCAGCGTAATCGGGGCGTACTTCTTCGCCCTTGGCCAAAAATTGGGGATATGGACCTGGACAATATGTAGTTTCAGCAGCAGTGTCCCACTGACTATCATGATCATTCTATTTGACACCGTTGGACTTCTTTATTTAATAGATAGCTTAATAAGGATTAATTTAAAAATTAATTGAATGATTGTTTTAATTTAGTTATTGACAACGGAGAAAAGCTAAAATTATTAGACTACAACGGTAACGTTGTTTTTCTACACAAAAGGGAAAACCTTCCCGCTTATGGCAATGGATGACAATAAATTGTTAAACATTTCTTTTGCAAAAAGGGAAAGGGAGACGACTATTATATTTTCGATATATGGAAAAGAAATATGTTTTGTGGGCTAAAACTGATTAAAAACTTTTTTCGCAAACAGAAAAACATCCTTTGAATTTCTTTGTGTTGTTCATATTGATCTGTAATTGTATTATGTAAAAAACATACAGAACACATAGATTCTCACATGAATATGTTTTTTTATGCATGACTTGAAAAGAATTCAATTTGTTAAATTTTTGTTTATCAGTGAAGGCTTTCTTTCCAACCATTCGTTCCTTCTTCAACCAAGTATAAAAAAGTAGTTTCTTAAAACTTAAATTTTTTGAACTCTACATATGTATTCAGCTAGCTGAAGTGTTTTTAAATCTGACCAATTTAGCGTGAATTTGTTCATATCCTTTAGTGGTAAAAAGTGTCCAACTTCCTTGCTAAGTTTTGCTGTCCATTATTTGACAAACTTTCCGTCTTTATTACAAATTTTTCCCTCAATTGTAATCATATACGATATGCTCATGTGATGTCTTCAATTTTACTAAGATTTTATTGTTGGAAATGAATGGAAAAGATTTTACCAAGCGGCAGTTAAAAATATAAAAAACAAAACAAAAATTTTGTGTGACTCTTTTTGAATTACACGGTGCTACAGTCAAAATACACCCAGCTAATGACATATTGTAGGTTGTGAGTTTTATTGAGTAGAACCAAAGAAAATAAAGTATATAGAATGTGCATTTTAACATATTTTGGAATATTTTTCAAAAATATTTCATGACGCGGGGGGAAAGATAGAAGGGAAGGTTACAGAAACCAAGAGCGTAACAATGCGTTGTACTCATCATGCGTTGTTCTCATCGTGCGTTTTTGTTGTTTGACCACTTTTTTATTTATTTTTCTGGTGTTAAAAACAGACGTCGGCACCAATGTCCCTCAGGGTAAGAACATCTTCGGCTTTTTGCACACATAGGACATGAACATCAAGAATGTTCGTTAAAAAGAGCGTAAAAATCTTCTCAGCTTTTAAAGAAGAAGGTTCATGTCGCTTTTTTCAGACTTCAATTTACACCCAAGGAAATATCACAGTAGTATTCACTAATATCAATGAGAAATGATTTCGATTTTTGGAAGAATACTTGCCCAGTTAAATACTGTGTCTTTAGGGATTTAGTGCAGTACAATTTTTCTACATTTTCCGATCACATATACATATCATTGGGTTAATAAGTAGACTTGAAATTAATACTAACAATTTTCCTCTAGGTTAACACATGCCTATGGTTATGGATTAGTGAGTGAGAGAGAGAAAATAAGTTGAAAGAATTTATTTATTTACAGCCATATAAAAGTGTTAGTAATATACTCTATTTTTATTTTCATTTCATCAACATACATATGTAAAGCTGTCTATTTTTGGCTTAATAATTTTAGATAAATAAAGATAAAATAAAAAGTCCATTTTATTATTAAAAGAACATAAAGCTTAAAAGCTTTGGCTTAAAAGTTAGGTCATGTTTTTAGAAAAATAAAAAGAATAAAAAACCATTTGTTACTAAAAGAAAAAAACGAGCATTCCAAAGCATTTAAAAAAAATTATACTATGAGACAAAATAAAATAATGAAATACGCCGAGCTAATGACATTTTTAACACAAAATATTCTTCGAGTGTTTTTCTGAAATAAAATGATAAAGCATTCACTAAACATGTGTTCTTGTCGCAGTCTGATCGACGACTAAATCAAAAAACACAAGAATACATAGACATGTACATACGTACGATGAGAGCAACACATTGTTACGCTCCTTGTTTGTGTTCATTTTCCTTCTGTCTTCCTCTCCCCTCACCCAGAAATGATTTTAAAAAAAAATTTGGTGAGAGCGGGTCGTAATGTTACGACCCGCCATAAGAAATTTTACTTCTACATGATGCGCATTCTTTATATCCATTTTCCTTGGTAGAACTCAAAAATAGTTTTTTTATATTTCTCGAAATCTCCAAACTTCTTTTATTGGACTAAAATGGTAATTTTAATTTTTTCACATAAAATTATTAATTATCCAAATATTTTTTAACTTATTTTCAAAATCAAAAGTTTTTTGAAAAGAGGAGAATGAGCCTTTAAAACGATATACGTAAACATATGGTTGAACCTTAAATGTTATAAGTTTTGATTAGGTTAACTTGGAAAAAATTATTTTTTCTTAATTTTTCAAGTTTAGGAATTTTTTAATTGCAAAATTAATTAAAAAATATAAAATAAGTCGTGATACTCTGAAAGTACATTATTTGCGAAGATATTGACACTTCGTTCGATAAAATCGAACTAAACTTACCGTAGTTATCTTATCAAATGAACTTTCAGTTCAAACATTTTCAGAATTTTTGATGGATCTTGATTGTTTATTTAAAAATGTGTCAACTTCACGTTTGGGGACATCCAGAAGTCGGCTAATATTTGTGTTTTTTGCAAATATTATTATTTTGTTTTGCGCAAACATTGGCCAACTTCTGGTGGTTAAATAATAACTACGCTAATTTTTGTTCGATTTTATCAAACGAAGTATCAATCTCTTTTTATTTTATATATTTTAATTAAAGTTTGCTACTATGAATGGACAAAAATACAATAAAAATTCGCGTTTGCCAAGTTTACATCATCAAACCCAATAGAACAGAACATAGAAGTCGAATAATATATATATGTATAGCGTTTTAAAGGGCCATCCCTCATCTTTCTAAGAAAGTTGAAATTTGTGACATTGGTTCAGAAGTATTTCTGTAAACAATAAATTTGTGCGTAAGGTTCAAAAAAACAGTTTTTGTCAAATAAAACAAGTTTGGAGAGTTCAAGATTAATAAAAAAATATTTTTAAGTTCTATTCAACAAAACTCACCACCTACACTATGACATTTAATTTAATTATTTTGTCGCATATTGTTATTGTAAAATTGAAATTATATCAAATATTTTTGGGAGAGGTTATTAAAAACTGTGAAACTGTTGTGTAAACTTTATAATGATAATTGTTGAATAAGCGAATTAAATTACATTCGTACAACCGTATATTGTTTTGACCGTTGATTGCCTGGGACGGGAAATACTTGAGAGTCCCTAAATTCCTGGAAACATTGCCGTAATTCCTGGACATTTTTTTGTTACAATTCATGCAATATTAGTAGGCTTTTATTTTTTCTTTTTTTCTTGAGACCAATATTCAGGAGGTGTATTGTGTTGGACATATAGTTTATAGATACTTTTTTTAAGACCTTCGTCACTTGTTTTTCGAGAATTGTTGGTTATTCTCACTCTCAGGCCGAGCCCTTTGTCCCTAAACCCTTGTCTAACCCTAAAGTGGAGCAACTCCCAACTAATAAGAACCCCAACCTTGAAGAAGGCCTCTCCTGGAAGGGTAAAATTGCTACCCTTTCCATCAAAGCCTCAACTTCACTGAGTGGTGGAGTTGCCAAAGGAAATCCAGGCAATAAAAGAAGAGTTGAAGCGCACATTAGTAATATTAGGGAATTTAATTGTACTGATTCACTATAAAACTATCGCAATGTGACAGGTTACAATAATGTAATTTTTTCAAACAAAGAAAAACTCGTTTTCTCAGTTGTTTAAAACAGGTAAGAATGTGTAAAGAAGAAGCAACAAAACTGAAACATTTGAATTTTTTACAATGATATATTTTTGTTGTCATTTGTCTTTTAAGAAATGCAAGGAAAAGCTGTTTACTAAGTTTGCCGTGAAAAATCCGCCATATGTATATCGGAATAAAAAGTAGGGAATGTAGAGTGGTTTGTGTAATCGACCGTTATAAGTTACCTCGATTTTGTAATAACGGAAATGTATTGTGGTAGGTGTTCAAAAACAGCAGAAGCTCTTCGGCATTATACTAATTTTTTAATTTTTCGCAATTTGAAATGTTTGCAACTTGCTTTCAATTTTTGTTACTCCATGTATTTAAAAAAATTTTTTGTTTAAAAATTGCATTAGAAATCAGACTTTCTTAATTTTTTTTTCGTTTTTGTTCATCGCCATAAAATTGCAGTTTTAAGTTTATTATAAATACTTGTACGTATGATAGTATGTCTGTTTGAAAAAAGAATTGGCAAAAGGAGATTAAATTCCTTGGCATAGGAAAAAAATAATTTATGGCAAGCTAATGATAAAAGTGAAAAATGATAATCTAGCCACAACAACGAGGTCAGCAATGAATGGACGGAGAACACACCACCGAATATATCAGTAACATACAAACAAAATACTATATACATTTTTCTAACTGCAAGTTATCGGATGTTATTTAATCCTCTTCATCTTTTTAAGATTTCCAAAATTACTTGAATTTATTTAAACATTTGCACCCTGATGTACTTACAAATAAATTTTTTGTGTTGTGTTATTAATAGTTCGAAGCGAATGTATCGTAATCCCTCCATTGCAATTATTCAGGATTACTACTGAGCTTCTCACACCACATATGTTGTGTGGGTTAATTTTATCCATAAGTGGCGGGACCAACACTTTAAAGTCGGCTCCGAGCGATAGATTTGTGATTTGCAGAGTTTTCGGAAAAAATCTGCTGAGAGGAAGTCACCGAAATAATATTTTTTCATATTTCGTTTTGTTAAATGTCTGAGCGAGGGGCTGAACCGTGATCCTACGTTTAATAGGACAACACACTACCTACTAAGCTACGAAGACTTCAAAGCTACATAGGTTCCTCTTAATACTGAGCTGCTTCGTACGAGTCCTTGTGTGAGAATACCCCAGTCCTCTCCAGAAATAAATACAGATTGGCAATAACGCAATTATAACTGCGCAGTCATCACACTTATAAAAAATACGATAATAATAATTGAGGTATGTGACTTAAGTCATTTAAATGACAAAATAATAAATATAGTATAGGGTTTTTTGTTATTCGTGTCAACGACGTATTAATTCCATTATAAAATCGTTCCAATTTCAGCCACGAATTCTCTGGATGGAGCGCATCTAAAATGTCTAATATTCCCTTGGTGTCCAGATCATCCCATTCTGGCCAAAAGGTAATCATTGATATATAGTGTTCACCGTGGACAGTGAATGACTGGCCGATAACGCCTTCCGCCCAAAATCCACAATATACAGTGCCTTTTTGCGATGCTCTAAACTCTCTAGGATCTCATGTGGATTGGTACCGTTCCATATTCGACAACTTTGGTTGTCCATTCATGCACAAATACCTCAATACCGTAAATGATATTTTTTCGATGAATACTGCTGCAGAGCCCATTTAGGGAACACACGTTGTTTTCTGTGTTCATCGACGATGATATGGCAAAACACATTGAATAAATGACAACTAGTTTGACGGGTTTTTCTTCAACAAGATGGCTATTATCAACTTTCGATGTTCAGTTGGTTAAGTTATGTGGTTTTCCAACATAAAAATTATGTACGTATTTTTCAAATTCGTGTAAATAGGATTGCACCGAACACAATGTTCAGGGCGAAATTGAATTAGCCATATCGGGTCTCTGGACACATACCAAATCCCAAAGGATCGAGCTAAGCAAGAAGCGAAATAATTGCAAATTTCAAAAAGAAAGTATAACTTCAATAGAGGTTTAAGAAGAAATTTTATTAAATTTATGCGACTTTATGTGAATTCTGGCAAAAGCAGGTATTTCCTCCGTTTTCTGTTATTTTTTGCTTTTAACTTAAAAACTAATGTATGTAGTATAACCAATTTTTTTTGTAATTCTCTAATTTAAAGATTCGCTAATTTATACACTGCGTTTCACTTGAATAGCACACCGTACAAATTGAAATTCTCCCCCCTATATCTTTGTAAAAAATAAAGATAGCGGATTGATTTTGGATTGCAATTGTAGTGTTATTTAAAGCTTTTATTATAAAATAAAAAAACATTTCGATATATCAAGTTGTTTTCAAAATACAACATAAAAAAGAAAAATACTCAAAAAATAACAATCAAATTCCGTTTCACTAGAATAGCACATATTTTAATAAATGTAGGAAAATTACTTTTTATAAAGGTTTTTAATTTTTTTCTTATTTTTTATTTATTTTTATATAAAAACTATGATTTAACTATGGATTTCTAGTAGTGTGTTGGGCCTCCCTTGTTCAGAATAACCTCGTATATCCTATTAGGCATTGACTCGTACAAATTTTTCAAATAGTCGAGAGAAATTGAAGTCCATGCCCGTTGAATGGCCTCAATCAGTTCTGCTTTGGTTGAAAATTGTTTTTTAGACCCGTAAACTTTTCTGGCCAGCCATCCCCAAACATATAAGAGAGTTTTTTAAGAGAAGCTTCAAATTCGCACGATTCTGTTGACAAAATTAAGGCTAAAGTAGGTGTCCATGCTAGCAAGACCACTGTGTGGCGTATTATTTCAGGAGCAAATCAACTCATACGACTGAAATTAAAGAAAAAACTACCACTTAACTCTGCACGAAAAGAAATGCGGTTGAAATTTTGTCGAGATAATATGGTATAGAGCAACGAGTGGAAGCGCGTTGTTTTTTCTGCCGAGAAGAAGTATAATTTGGAGGGCCCTGATGGCAACAATTATTATTTTCACGATTTGAGGAAGGTAACTCACCAGTTGGATCGATTACACAGTCGATTCGGCGGAGTTATGGTGTGGGGTGCGATTTCCTATTATGGCACCTGTGAGCTCCAGCTTCTAAGTTCAAATATGAACGCTAAAACATGTCAGGGTGTTTTAGAAAAGGCCTTTCCACAGTTTAAAAATTCTTTTTGGCCCATTGCCGTCGACTTTTCAGCAAGACTACGCCCTAATACATAATGCCCGTGTGGTCAAATCGCGCATAGAGTCCAAAAATGGCAAGTTTTTGAATTGGCCACCATACTCGCCGGACCTAAACATAATAGAGAATGTTTGGGGATGGCTGGCCAGAAAAGTTTACGGGTCTAAAAAACAATTTTCAACCAAAGCAGAACTGATTGAGGCCATTCAACGGGCATGGACTTCAATTTCTCTCGACTATTTGAAAAATTTGTACGAGTCAATGCCTAATAGGATATACGAGGTTATTCTGAACAAGGGAGGCCCAACACACTACTAGAAATCCATAGTTAAATCTTGGTTTTTATACAAAAATAAATAAAAAATAAGAAAAAAATTAAAAACCTTTATAAAAAGTAATTTTCCTACATTTATTAAAATATGTGCTATTCTAGTGAAACGGAATTTGATTGTTATTTTTTGAGTATTTTTCTTTTTTATGTTGAATTTTGAAAACAACTTGATATATCGAAATGTTTTTTATTTTATAATAAAAGCTATAAATAACACTACAATTGCAATCCAAAATCAATCCGCTATCTTTATTTTTTACAAAGATATAGGGGAAAGAATTTCAATTTGTACGGTGTGCTATTCAAGTGAAATTTGTATATTTTTCTATACTTTTTTAGATAATTTTTTTCCAGTTAAGCAGGCTAACATTTCAAAGAAAATCGAAAGAAAGAAATATTTTGTTCGTGTTTGTTATTTAAAACTCACTACTGCTTATAACGGGTGACTTTTTTGGCAACACTGGTTTAAACAGCTCACGCAGGTTTCGTGTTTTGTTTCACTGTCAAACATCTTCAGTTTGGTCTATAATTTAACCATGAATCGTCTTACAAATGAATAACGCTTGCAAATCATTGAATTTAATTTATCAAAAATTTAATTAGTTAAGAAAGTTCATCGCGCGTTTCTTCCATTTTATGGTCAGTTTAATCGACCCACTGAAGCGGCTATATATGGATACGTAAATAAGCAGAATTGTCGATTTTGGAATGAAGATCAGCCAGGAGCATTGCAAAAGCTACCAATGCATTCACAAAAAGTCACAGTTTGGTGCGGTTTATGGGCTGGTGGCATCATTGGACCGTAATTCTTCAAAGATGCTGCAAATCGTAACGTAACTGTGAATGGTGAGCGCTACCGTGAAATGATATCCAACTTTTTTTGTCCAAAATGCAAGAGCTTGACTTGCATGACATGTGGTCTCAACAAGACGGTGCCACATGCCACACAGCACGCGTAACAATGGACTTATTGAGAGGCGAGTTCGGTGAACATTTTATTTCACGTTCGGGACCGCTCAATTGGCCGCCTAAATCGTGAGATTTAACGCCTTTAGACTATTTTTTGTGGGGCTATGTTAAAGCTCATGTCTACACAGACAAGCCCGCTTCAATTGACGCATTGGAAGACAACATTGAAGCATTTATTCGTGAGATACCGGCCGAAATGTTGGAAAGAGTGTGCCAAAATTGGACTAAGCGGATGGACCATTTGAGGCGCAGTCGCGGTCAACATTTGCATGAAATAACCTTCAAACATTAAATTATATGGACCGTACTATCGATTCAAATAAAGATTTCATGCATTTTTCTGAATTTTATGTGTTTTTTTTTTGAATAATTTTCCTATAGCTCTTAAAAAAATCACCCATTATTAATTTTGAGCAATTTTTTAAACTTTATTCTGACAAAGGAAAAATGTGCGTTAAAAAATTACACAAAATAAACAAAAATGCATACGTATGTGTAAGTTAAACATGAAACATTAAAAGTCTTATGGAATCAAAGATAAATAAATGTTCTGCAGTAAGCTTCATAGTATAGAACTATGTAACGATAGTTACTATATTGCTTCGCCTTACATTCTTATTGACAGTATCTGACAAAATAGCTTTCAGCACTTGATCTCCATCAACATGTACTCGAATTTCAATTCATATTAATTTTATTTCCATATCTTCTCAGATATTTATTTAATATCTTTCTTTCCTGCTTACCCTTAACATCAGTGTACTGAGGAATTTCATTATCGTCGCACCTTCTACGTTTGAATATACAGTATAAGAGAAATGTGAAAAAAAAGGAGAAAGAGGTGTAAATTCTATACAATCAATCTTATCCAAAATTCAATATCACAAATACATACATGTATATTGTATCACGTTTTTGTATATTCTATACATTCAGAATTCAAAACTACATAAATGTGGATATTGTACACACGTACATACACACATTAATGTCCTCTACTTACTCTCTGTCAGCATATTCAAAAGTAAAATTTGTTATGTTAATGTGAAAATAATTTGAGAGGTATAAAGAATTCATAAAGGACTTTTGAAAGGCTTGATATGGATGGATATATTTTAAATTTTGGATCGAAATGGGTGTACGTTTGGTAAAACGACATCTAAATGAAACTTCATATTGTTGTCTCGTTAAAAATAATTTATTTACAATTCTAATTATTTCATAATAATTAAAATATTCTTTAATTTATGGGCCGACATGGATACGTAGAACAGAATTTGCATTGAAGCTATCAATATTCCCTCTATTTCCCTCGGAGTCGATTTTAAACTGTAGGTCCCGCCACTCATGTATAAAAATTTACAAACACAACTATAGTGGTGTGAGAAGCTAGGTAGTAATCCTGACCGAAGTATTGTAATGACCAATTATGTATGTTTGTGCATGTAAATAATATGCTTTAACTAACCAGTTTTAACTTCTTAAACAATAAATATATTCCGTAAACAAACAAAATTCCCCACTCAAAATTTCAACAAAAAAAAAAAAAAGTTGACGATTAATTTTTTAATTGTTGATTATTTTTTTCTAAATTTTTTGCGAGAACACAAAGAAAAAATCAATAAAAATATTTGAATTAAATTTTAATATTTTTTTTGGTATTTATTTGCAATTATTAAAAATTGAATAAGCTGCTAAGTTGCCTTAAAAAATTTGTATTTAATAAATATATGTAAACTATGTTTGTTTTCTTTGCTGGTATAGCATTGTAAATTTATTATTTTTTAATATTTGAAAATGTGTATCGAAAAATGGCTACCCTTTTCTGTTCTGGGTTTGGAAAAGAACACATTTTATTTATTTTCTTATTCTCTTCGTAATGTTTCGAAATGTTTTTAATTTATGAGCTTTTTTGTTTATCACCCTTTAGAAGAAGAAGATCCATCACATATTTTTGATGTATGGTAGGAGGGTATATTGGGGTAAAATTCTTTGTTTTCTGGTATTGTGGTATTACATACAAAACAAAAAACCAAAAATGTAAACAGAAAAAACCCTTTTTTCGGGTCATTGCCATTTTGTTCTTAAAAAAAATTTAAGAAAATATTTCAGCATTTTATATGCCAAACTTATTTAAGTGCTTGAAGGTTTTCTAAAGTGAACAAAAAGGTAAGGAAACATTGAGTTCAGTACGTTTGCAAATTAACATTTTAAAAAAACTTTTCGTGTAGTTCCCCGATATTTTAGTGGGTCGTGTTGTAGTCTGTTGGTGTAAGAGTCACGGATTCGATTCCCAAGCGTTGCAGATTAAGATAAAATATTGCTTCTTTTAGTGAAAGGGTGACGCATAATTTTAATTTGTCGATTCCACTGCGTTATCGGCATTCAGCCTACTTTACGACTAATTATAGCAAATTTTTGCGCCATCATCCACACAAAGTCCAACTTAAGCAACAATTAAAATTTGGAATGTAGCTAATACACTGATTGGGTGCTAAACCAACAAGCTTTCAATGTTGATTTTTCGAACAATATTTTCTTCAGCGAACAGCCCATTTCTCATTCGGTGTATATGTCAAAAAAAAATTGTCATATATGGGGCACAGAGTTTCCAGAAGTAATTGTGGAAAGCCATTCCATTAGGGTTTGGATTTCTTTTTTTAATAGAGGACTATTACCGTATTATAAAAAATATGTTTTGGTTCAAAATTGAATGTTATGAACTAGACAGTATGTGGTTTCAACAAAACGGTACCACGAGTCAGACAACAACATCGTTTTTGGATTTACTTCATGAAAAATATTCACGTTTTGGCTTCTTGAATTGTTCACAAATTTTGTTTTATGTAATTAACACTCAAGAGGCGACTCTACAGAGCATAAGTAGTGTATTGTGTTAAAATACATGAAGGTGAGCAAGAGAAGGGAAGAAACAAAAACAAAAAAAAAATTTTATTGTTTACATCACGCTATGAATTTTATTGTATGAACCTTTTAAAAAAGGAATTAACTTCATAGTGTATAATAAATGCAATAATGTTTATTCATGGTGAATTTTACTATTTATTGCTACCACAATTAACTCTTCATATTTCTGTGCCAAGCCCAAACGTATATGGCCTGAAATTTGAAACGAGGCCGCACGTCTAATAAGCCGACATACTACTACAATTTGAAATGGGGACTACCCTAAAAAATAAAATCCTGCAGTTACATAAGACAACAGATTCGCTTTACCTGTTTGCTAAAGTTTTTTTAATAACAAAATCCGATCATCATACACAAAATTTCTGCAGAAATTTTGCAATGTTTTTAGTTTTTTTTTTTTGTTTGTTGTATGCAATTTGTAAAAGCTTTAGAGTTAGCTTGTAGAGTTACGAACTGACTACAAATTGTTTGTTATATTTGTTTTTATTGTTTAAAACAATTGACACTTGTTATTGTAGTAAAAGTAAAACAAGAAATAAAATCATCTTGTCTGGGACAAAAAAGAGCACAAATACCTTATTTTTCTTTTTAGGCGAGTAAACAGCATTTTTGAGAGCTGATTCTGTTTTAATCATACTGAAATTACATTAATTAATTTATATTATTTAAAATTAAAAAAAAATTGTTAATTAAATATTTTGTTTATTTACTAGCCTATTTTTATGACTCGCGATAACTCACATTTACTAGTTTAGGAGCTTCTTACTGCTAACAAAAAATATTATATTTGTCATGGAAATTGCGAGGTATTGAAGGTCTTTTTCAATACCAACCAGAATTCATTAATTTTAATTTTTAGATTATTCATGTTCGAAGGAGACCAACAATTTATGAGAAAACTACTTGTTATTCTTGTCGCATAGTGTAATTAAATGAAATATTATTTACATAGAATATTTACCCATTAAAATGGATTTTTTGCATATAAAACATAATTCATAAACATAAAAAATACTCATAAACCCGTAGTGAAATAAGCTTAAAAAATAATGCCAAAAACGTAAATAAATTAAAAAAATCATAGATCGTGTATAGAAATTATAGCAAAATATAAACATTTCACCTAATCGCAGAAATTTTCCAGAAGAAAAGTGTATAACATATACCAATTAAAGGGTTTACAATTTTTATTCAGACTAAATGGAATGAAAAATAAATTATGGATTCTGGCTGTAAGTTACAAATTAATATTGTTGGTGGCATACCTGTAAAGCGAAGATTAATAATCGCAATGATTAGCAATTTGATTACTTTTTCTTGAATGGTGAAATAATTATTACAATTAAGATTAGTTTTGGTTTCAATAATTAATAATTGATTACGATTACAAATAATAATCAGTATTATGGCAATTATTAAAAAATAATTAAAAAGAATCAAAAATAATCAAAAAGTAATCAATTTGTTTAATTATTTTAAACTATTGAGAATTCATGCGTTCTACATTGATTGAAAGCAGTAAAATTTAATGTTTAATGAGGGTTAAAGTTACTTCACAGCTTCCTTTTATCACGCAATGGCAAGAAACACACTTAACACATGATGTCTTATCTGTAATCGCAAAATAAATTTTATATATATATCCTTAACTCGAATTGAGCAGTTAAAAATCTCACTTTTCCTGCTTCTATATAAAATTTAGAAGTCGCCGAAGTGGAGCAGGTAGTGTGTTGGCTTATTAGACGTAATGCCAGGGTTCGAGCACCAGACCAGACATCAAAACAAAATACTAAAAGTATTTCTTCGGCGACTTCTTCTCAGCAGATATGTGGCAAAAACTCTGAGAGAAAATAAAAATTGCCATGAAAGGTTTCTCAAAAATATGTCGTTCGGAGTCGACTTTAAACTGTAGGTCCCGCCACTCATGTATAAAATTTAACACACACGACATAAGTGGTGTGATAAGCTAGATCGTAATCATGGCTGAAGGTTTGTAATGACCAATTATGTATGTATATAAAATTCGTTTTTGAAAATTGTTATTGACCGAGGGACAGACAGATGTTTTAAACACATTCCTTGTTCCGATTCCGATTCAACTAAGGTTTTTTCCTTTCGCTTGAAGAACCATGGAAGCCTAGATCCGTAAAATTATCATTAAGGTTTGAAGAATTTTTAAAATATTTAAAAAAATATTTTTGTTTTTGGAAAGAATGACAATTATTGGAAATACTCAAAAAGAATTCAAAATAATCAATGAAAATTATGAATGAATTTGATTAATTTTGATTAAATAATTTGATTATATTTGGATTACTTTTGATTCTTTTTAATTATTTTGTACTAATCGCCAGTAATACTGTTTATTTTTAGATTACTTATAGTCGCAATCAATTAGTAATTAGAAAAAATTTTTCATGGAATCAAATAATCATTACGATTATTTTTTAAAATATTGTAATTAGTAATCGTAGTCGCAATTTAACAGGTATGGTTGATAGCAACACTGGTTCTAAAAAAAATTCGTCCACCTTTGTTTACATATGACCATTAAAATCTGAATAAGTATACAAGATTCTGATATTGATTTCAAAAAAGTGTTTGAATAAGTAGGTAGTGTGTTGGCTTATTAGACGAAAAGCCAGGGTTCTAGTGCCAGGCCAGACATCAAAACGCAATACAAAAAGTATTTTTCGGCGACTTCCTCTCAGCAGATTTCTGGCAAAATCTCTGAGAGTAAATAAAATTGCCATGAAAAGTTTCTCAAAAATCGGTCGTTCGGAGTCGACTTTAAACTGTAGGTCCCGCCACTTATGTATAAAATTAACACACACAACATAAGTGGTGTGAGAAGCTAGGTCGTAATCCGGACTGAAGGGTTGTAATGGCCAATTATGTATGTTAGTAAATTATTTTGTTTCCGATTACCCGCTTATCAACGATTATTTTTTTAGTTTAAAAATAGTTTTATTCTATTAGAAATTTGATAATTTGTAAATAATTTTCTTTATCCAACAAAATTAAGAACTTAATTTACCTGCAGTGAAAACTTATTACAAAAACTTGGAAATTTATGCTGAAACCGCTCGCAAACTACGAATACATTTTAGTCAAAGAAATTCACCCAATTCGTCAACCATTCGGAGAGTGGTCAAATAATTTTCAGAAACTGGTTCGGTTAAAAATACTCCCTTGCGTCAACGTACCGGTTGATCTCCTGAAATCATTGCTGCTGTAAATGAAATCTCAAAACACCCAATCGGCGTCATTCTCAATAACTCTAAATTTTACCATATTTGACGACGCGTAATTTCATCTGAACAGCTCAGTAAAAACACAAAATTATCTAGTTTATTTTCTTAGACTTGCACTATATTAAAAATTATATTTTACAGAAAAAAGTTATAAAAAAATAAAATTATTCAGAAATTTTTTGTTTTGCGAACCATTTTGCGTAACTTTGTAAGTTGTGCCTGGGGCAATGATGCCGATATTGCCATATTAATCGTTGGAGATCCTGAAGTATAATGTGAAGTAAATTATTATTAAACGGCTTGAGAACAAAGCAACAGGATAGCAGAAGAAAACCAATTTATATATTGTTACGAAAATGAAAAATACTAGATACATCGTTTATCAATAAAATTATAAACAAAAGCTATAAAAACAGAACAATGAACAAATTATCGCACTACGTAATATAACAACAAACACCAGCGTAACAAATATGTTTTTGGAAACAAGTAAACAAAAATACAACAATAAACACTACAAGAATAAATGTAAATAAAATACATAAACAACCATGTTTCCATTTATAGAGATCAAGAACGTTCATCAGACTGTTTACTCTGCCATATAAAAGGCAAGGCAAAACAAGCGAGTGAGTTAGTAATAGTTCAGTCAGTCTTGTGTGAAGACGCGGTGCGTTTGAAGAGATTAATCGTTGTTTGAAGATCTCCGCTACAAGAATCATCCGAACAATTCTCTAGTAATTGTTATTGTTTATGCAAAGGGTGTAAACAGAGGAATAACAAACAAAGCAATTGTTGTTATTCACATAAAGTTGTGAACAGCGGCACACAGAATTGTGCGAATAATAAGGAATTTTAATTAAAACTAAACACAGAATTATTTTTATTTTATTTGTAATCTATGAGTTCATGTTTTAAAAGTTTGTAAAAGGTTTGTAAGAAGTCGCCGTAGTCTAGTAGGTCGACTTATTAGATGTAAGGCCACGGTTCAAACCCCAGGTCAGACATCAAAACAAAATACAAAAAGTATTTATTCGGCGACTTTCTCTCAGCAGGTTTTTGGCAACAACTCTGAGGGTATTAAAGTTGCCATGAAAAGTTTCTCAAAAATCTGTCGTTCCGAGTCGACTTTAAACTGTAGGCCGCGCCACTCATGTATAAAATTAACGCACAAAACATAACTGAAGAAGAGAAGCTAGGTCGTAACCCTGACGAAAGGGTTGTAATGACCAGTTATGTATGTATGTATGTATGTATGTAAAAACGTAACAGTATATTATATTCTCTATATCTTTGTATGTATTTAATAAAATCTAATGTATTTTAATAAATCTAATAAATTTTTATTTATAATAATTATAGAAAAATAAAAGAGTGAAAAACTGTATACGTTTCTATTTGAACAATTGAAAGATAGAAAATAAATACAAAACAGTTAGTGGCATTCGTGTTATGACCGAATGATTTTATAATAGTTTTATTTATATATGAATTTTTTTGTATGTAAATATATTATATTGTATGTAATTATATAGTTATTTTACACGTCAAATAATAAAAACTTTATAAATACAAAATATTAAAATAAATTAAATTTAAAATTTACTTGTTAATATTCTCTAATGAAAATATATTTTTTACAATAATACCATACTTTTTAATGTGTATGCTGACAATAAAATGCAATTGTAAATACGTACTTATGTTTAATTCATATTCTACTAACAGTTCTAGTTATTGGTTATTTATTTTTTTTGGCATTTTTTAAGTTTTTACGTTAATTGTCGTGCAATTGCAATTTCATATTTAATAATTCGCTTATATTGCAATTATTTAAATTGATTTCATTTTTTATTTTATTCTTTATGTAAAACAGTTTAACAGAAATGCTTGAATCGAAAAATGTATGAGAATTTTTTCCAAATTGTTTTCATTGTTGTCCTCCACTTCTATTACTCGAATATAAAATTGATGAATCCACTGCAAAACCACATCTATTGCTCTAACAAAAAAAATTGTGCCTTCGGGAAAACTCATTTAATGTCACTGCAATAAAACGTTAATATTACCGAAAATTTCATCGAAGTAAATGTTTAGGGAATAGCGGAAGATCGTTACTAAAAATAAGATTAGCATATACTTATCAATTGAAAAGTGAGAAGGGCGTACAAATAGTCGCTAAAGTTAACCTAGAAAATATGAAATCTTGTCTTATAAAAGATAAGTGTTTGGTTCCTCGATGGCTTATTTGGTAGTGTGAGAAACTTCAAGTGCCGAGGCAGATGGTTGATTTACACCAGAGGCCCAGAATGTTTTGTAATTGTCTGATCGTTTACTTTTTGATATTAATCACGTATGATTAACTGAGCTAGAAAAAGAAAGTGAAAAGAAATTCTCGAGAAAAAATAGTGACGAAGGTTGATATTGGTCATTAAAAAAGTGATTAAGAAAACATTAAAAAAACTAATGTTTCAAGAATGAAAAATTGTCGCACACTAACCAACACAATGTACTGCATGAGTATTAGTCAACTCCCCGGTGTTGGTTTTAAAATAAAAAAAAAATTAAGTAAAAATGTTGACAATACAAAAAAAAATAAAAAATTCACACTCGCTAAAAAAAGTTGGGGCTATGTTGTTATACATACATACATAATTGGTAATTACAATTCTTTAGTCAGGATGACGACCTAGTTTCGCACACCACTATCTACAGTTTAAAGTCGACTCCGCATAAGAAATTTTTGGGAAACTTTTCATGGTAATTTGATTTATTCTCAGAGCTTTTGCCAGAAAACTGCTGCAAGGAAGTATTTTTTGAACCACGCAACCTACTATATTGAATGTTTTCAAAATTTTTGACATTATTATTGCTCATAGCAACCTTGTATACTAATGAATAAAATATAGTTTTATTCCAATTGTTCTTTGATACCATTGTCTATAATATAATACATATGTGTAAGTATAAATAATTATAATATATATTATAATGTTTTTACTTTTGAACCATACAGATGTATTTTATTTATGCTGTGCATATTTTCGTATTTAACATTACATTACCTACTACCGGTGTTTCCTAATCACAATTTCAAGAAATTGTATGTCATATAATACTTGTTGTTATACTTCCCTTAATTTCTGTTACAAATTTCTGTAAAACAAAAACTTGAATCCAAAGTGTAAATCTTATTATTAAACAATTTATTATTTATCATAAATATGTAATCGCTCACTGAGGGAGAAAAATCTGATTACATATGAGCAATTTAGTTGCAATTATTTTCTAATACGCATCAATAAAAACTTAACAAATATAAAAAATCGAGGATAGGATATGCAACTAAATCATTTGTTGAATGTGCAAAATCATTTCTGAAGTTTAGTAAATATTTTTTACAGTAGTTTTGTTATATGTACTGATGGATGAGTAATTTTAAGTTTAATACGTTTCCAACTTAACGTTATTTAATTTTGTTGTTTTTTTAAGTATAAAACTGAAATAAATTTGGTAATTCTAGTAAAAAATATTTAACAAAATCAAAGTTAAATGTAATTAAAATGATTTAAAGTTCATATTAAGCTCCCTAGTTCTATTTGTACAGAGGTTCGTATAATTCGTTGAGGTTCGTTTTAATTCGTTGGTATTAATTTATTATTATTTTTAACCATTATTTTAAACCATATTAAAAAAGAAAATTTTAAACAGGACTTAAAAAATTCGAAAACTTTATAATTCTGGCTTATGTATCATTTTTGATGCATACGACTTTCCTAAGGATTCTTTGGAGTTGTGTATGTATTTTTTTCATAAATTTTATGACATTTTATCGTAGATAATACATTATTTATTATTTGATTAGTATTTGAGAAGGAATTGATAGTTAAGCGTTGGACGAAAGTGAAAAGGTTGAATTTTCTGTTCTGGATATATGTACATATTCTTGAGATTGATTGAAGTAGTCGTAGTCTAGTATGAAGCGTATTAGATTATTAGACGTCAGACCAAGGTTCAGACTTCAGGTCAGACATTTCCAATTTACAACGGAGGTTGTAATGGTCGCTGAAGATTCTGAAAAAGAAGAAAACAGAAGCTCGTCCCATGAACTGCATTGGCAGCAATATATAGATATAACAGATGTTAATATTTCGGTCAACTACGTAAGTATGATATAATAGAATCATTTGCTTTGATAATGTGCTACTCGGAAATGAAGATAAATTTATACCTATTACGCTTTTTTACCTCACATGAAGTTGACAAGTTGCCGTAGTCTAGTAGGTAGTGTGTTGGCTTATTAGACGTATAGCCAGGGTTCGAGCGCCAGGCCAGAATAAAAACAAAATACAAAAAGTATTTCTTCTGCAACTTTCTCTCAGCAGATTTCTGGCAAAAACTCTGAGAGTAAATCAAATTGCCATGAAAAGTTTCTCAAAAATCTGTCGTTCGGAGTCGACTTCAAACTGTAGATCCCACCACTCATGTATAAAATTAACGCATAACGCAATAAGTGGTGAGAGCGTTATTGATGCGAGTGTAAATAAGCTGTCCCATCTAAACAATTGGAAACTTATAAGACGCCAGAATGCAAGGGCGATAGATGTCAAATTATTACCATTTAGAAAAGAATAAAATTAAGCTGACATGGTGTTTGATTTTTATGTAAAAAGCCATACTGTAATGCACATAATGTCAAAAATGTTAGTGTAAATTTCATAAAAGTGATAATAAAATGTATAAAATAGTTTTATTAAAATGAATTAAAGTAAATCAAAATAATAAAAAATTTTAACAAAATCTATCAATAATTGCGAAAATTCTATGTTACTACAAGTATGTACCAAAAGTGATACATAAGCTAGAATTATGAAGTTTTTAAAGATCGATCTGCGGTTATTTGTATGTAATGTTTTTGTATTATTTGCCTGGCTGTGTCTTTAAAATTATATTTATTGTTACATTTTTTTACAAAATATTTCATAAGTTTTATGAAAAATAACAATAGAATTAAAATAGTTGAGAAATTTTAGTAAAAACTTAGATTTCACAATCTTAGAAACAGAAATTAATATTATTTTTAATTGTTTTGAGTATCGTTTTACATTTTAAGATCTAAAAAATTAATAAATAAATAAATTGCTTACAATGTAGCCAAAGACTTTTGTTGTTTGAAATCTAAAAAACAAATGCTTTAGATCTTTGAGCAAAAGCTTTTTTACTAACAGCTAAACAACAGTTACTTATTAAATATTTTATTTTTATTTTTTATTTTTTTTAGTTTAATTTTTATAGCTTTTAAAAAAGTACTATTCTAACGATTACTAAAACTTTTTTCTGTTACCAACCGATTTAATGTTTGGTATTGGTTATACAGAAATTTTTGCACGAACGTCATGCAGCCGAAATCTTCACCTGTGATAATTAAGATACAACAAATTTGGAATTACTTAAATAAAAAAGTTATTATAACAAATAATACACATAATTGGTCATTACAACCCTTTAGTCAGGTAGTTTCTCATACCACTTATGCTGCGCGTGTTACTATTATACATGAGCGGCGAAACCTACATTTTAAAGTCGACCCCGAATGATAGATTTTTGTGAAACTTTTCATGACAATTTTATTTACTCTCAGAGTTTTTTCCAGAAATCTGCTGAGAGGTAGTCGCCGAAGAAATATTTTTTTATATTCCGTTTTGTTGGAGTTTGGTTTGAACCAAGCCAACATACTTCCTAATTGACTGCGGCGACTACTAATAACAAAAGGTGTTAGATTTAACTAATTTTAAAAGTATTTTAACACTATAACTACATAATATTCATCGAATTGGTTTAATGTTAAGTTTTCATCGGACTTATTTTCACATTGTGTTCACAAAATTGTAATTATATCCCCAAATTAGTTGCAATTGTGTAATTTATTACTGTACTTGGAGCAGTGAAAATATATGTTACCTTTGAGCCTGCTATTTTTGAACCTAATTGCAATTATTTGTACCGAAGTTAATTTCTTAGAATAAGTTTGGAATGTCTTCATGCAAGATGTTTACAATTTGTATGAAAAAAAATTAAATAAAAATATTATAAAAAATAAAATATAAAATAATTCCAAAAAAATAAAAAAACGAAGAAAATTCTTGGAATAATTTAGTTAAATTGAGATGTTTGCCTTTCATGGAATTTTTACATTGACTGCCTTATCTTTTCCTTCATCCATTCCATACTTTTTCTTTAAGAGATTATTTTCCCTTTTCATTGTGGGCATTTAAGTAAATATACTTATGTATGTACATCAATATTGGTTGCGGCCTATTTCATTGAACAATGGGGAATTGAATTAAATTGAATTTCTGCTTGAACTTATGGGATAAAATTAAATTTACTATTTCACAGGATTCACTCTAGGTTGGCTCGTTATTGTAAAGAGGATATCTCTTATCAGTCGGATACAGAGAGACACCAAGTACGTTGTTACTGTTTAAATTTAAGTATTTTAAGCAAAATTTATTTTTAAATTTCAATGTCAATTATACTTTTTATGTCTTGGCCCAGCAATCGTAAGCTTGAGCCACCAATATGTTGGGAATCATACTATACCACAAATAACTCGCCTCGGAGGATTGGACTGGAAGAAGTTAAAGAAGTTTGTAAAATATAAAGAATTCTTATAGACAGTAGGGTGATGAAAGCACCAAAGATTTATTTAATAGCTTAGATGGATGTAGATGATTTGTTTATGCCTATACCAACAAAACACCAGCATAAAAAAGTTGATATACAAGTAAACAGAAATTCGACAACTAAACGACATTGAAAAATGGTAAACAAATATAGAACAACAAATGCTACAAGAATAAACGTAAAAAACGATGTTTACATTTATAGAGATTTCAAGAAGGCGAAGTCATGAACGTTCACCTTCAAGAACATTCATCAGACTGTTTACCCTGTCATATAAAGGCAAGGAAAAGCAGGAGAGTGAAATAGTGAATTTTACGGACTCTTGTGGTAAGACGCTGTGCGTTTGAAGAGAATAATCGTGGTTTGAAAATCTCCGTTATAAATATCTGTCGAACAATTATGTAGTGATTTGTTATTGTTTACGCAAGAGTCCAAAAAGGAATAACAAATAAAGCAATTGTTGTTGTTTACATCAAGTTGTGAACAGTGACACACACCATTGTGAGAAGAATTAAGAATTTAATTAAAACTAAACACAATTTTATATTTATTTTTATTTGCAATCTACGAGCTCATATTCTAAACGTTTTTAAAAAGCAAAAATGTAACAAAATATATCAAGAACGCGCACACACTATAAATTTAGATTCCCGATTTTTAATTTATTTAAAATGACAAATCTCATTTCATGTTTACAAAAGGTTTTTAAAAACGAAATATGTTAATATAACGTGAATATGTTGATATAATAAAAAAAGTTGAGAAAGTGAATAACTGTTCTTCACCTATAAAGAGTGAAAATGAGGATGAGCGTAAGGGTCAAGATGAATTACAGGAGCATATATGTACATGCTACTTCAATAAAAATCTAAGCAGAATTATTGTATGATTTGATTGTCAGCTAAGTGATCAGTAAATTCATTTTCATGAAATATGTCGATCACATCAATTCGTTAAATACATACATACATACATATATAATTGGTAATTACAAACCTTCAGTCAGGATTACGACCTAGTTTCTCACACCACTTATATTGTGTGCGTTAATTTTACACATAAGTGGAGGAACCTACAGTTTAAAGTCGACTCCGAACGACAGATTTTTGAGAAACTCTTCATGGCAATTTTTATTTACTCTCAGATTTTTTGCCAGAAATCTGCTGAAAGGAAGTCTCCGAAGATATACTTTTTGTATTTTTTTATGTCTGGCCTAGGGGTCGAACCCTGGGTTTACGTCTAATAAGCCAACACACTACCGACTAGACCACTGTGACTTTAACTTCGTTAAATAGTTTCCCGAAATCAAGTCTTCTTGAGAAAAGCAAACAAATTTGATGCTTGAGGTTGAAATGTAATCTAATCTATAGATCATTCCTTAAACCATACGTTATTATGAAAGCCATTTATGTAAAAAAAAAATTCCAACACAACGTAGTCTAGTGGGTAGTGTGCTAGACTACTAATATTTTTTCTATTAATATCTTTTAATAGAAAAAAGTCCATTTAATTTCAAATCGGAACGAGATATTTACCAAATGGTTTTAAAACTTTATAGCATTAACCATGTCCAAATTAATATTTTTAAATATTTATGAGCTTTACTTAGAACGCTACATATATCCTCTACAACACATTACACCTCTTAATATTCGTGTGCTTCTTGCGAAAACGTACTTAATGCCCCAATTGTTACATGGCTGCGAAATTTTTGCTTATTGCGATTCAACAAGTAAAACTGGTTAACTGTAGTGTATAACGCGATTCTTAGATATGTCTACGGCACAATAAGATATGATGGTATTCCTCAGTATTCCAAATAATTATATGGTGTTGAATTAATGGATTTACTTGAAATCAAAGCATAAATTTTACCACACGAAGCTATCTACACTCAATAACCATTTATTTATTTAATCGTATTCAATTTCCAGGATCAAACATAGGAAAACAACTCATTCAGTTAATATATCAAACTTTAATATTCGAGTGGCAGTTCTTTACGAATACAATACGGCTGTGGAAATCGTTATCAAACCCACTACAAATCAATGGCCACGCATTGCAATTTAAAAAATGTTATTTTCAAAATTTTAATGTTAAATTATTACATATTAGAGATAAGCGATCCAGTGATTTTTGAAGAACGTTGTTCTCAGTGAACGTGATTTGTTACTCACTGTTCTTTAAAACAGTGATTGTGATCACAGTATTCCAAAAGAAAACAATAATGACAATAACGTATTTTATTTAGTCGTAAGAAAGAGACAACTAGATACATACTACGAAAAGACTACTAAACAAAATCAAAGTGGTTCATCAATGTTATTATTTTTAATGTATTTTTTTTATATTATTTTGACAATTAAGTTTCGCAGAAAGTTCATGTATAAAAGACAAAAGTAAATAATCAGCAGCATCTAATAGTCATTCTGCCTCGCTCAAAATAAAATGAAATAAATTTGAGTATATAACAATTTTGAAAGAACGACATTATTAGTAACTGTTATTTGACAATTTCAATCACTGTAGTTACCAGTGAATTATCAATCACCGTGATTAAATCACAGTTTTGAAAATATCGCTCATCTCTATTACATATGTATGTACATGCATATATTTTTATTTTTGTTTGTACTTATTAATATTTTGATATTGTTTTTTTACTTTTATTTTTCTTTCTTTCTTTCTCCCTCTGTTTGGCATTGCCATGGAACAAATTTCGCCAAATCTGTAGCTGATAACATTTCCAGATGTTTTAATTACATTAAACGATCCCTCATATATATACCGGCAGTCCGTATCGTTTCCTTTATCCTCGATTTTCAGGATGCGTTGTCAAGACTGGTGGGTTGGATTGGCTGTCTCTAACACACAACTCTTTTCGGTTATCTCTCTAGGGTCTTTGTTTAACCTTCTTTTTCAAACAAATACAAAGAAATTTCAGAGCTCATTACCGTGTGAAGACTTTGGTAGAGTAATCACTTCTTCATATTGGCAGCAGTATGATGGGGTTAATTGACTTGTAATAATAAGAAGAAGTAATAACCATTACGAATTCTTAATTCTTCCGAAATTTTTGGTGAATTTTTATTACCCTAAAAATTTTATTTCCTTAGCATTTTGCAAACTACCCACAACTCTAGAGTAGCTGGAAATTTTTAGATTGTTCGATATTTTAGTAGCAGGACAGCAGTCAGGACACTTAATTTTACTTTTTACTCTATATGTATGGAACCAAAGCCTTGTCCTGATATGTGATTCATTTGTCGCTATTCATTGTTATATTAATTCAAAATACAATAGAAAACTGTTCTTCTATTTTATCGGTAGTCGCTGAATCGTGGTAATGTGTGGTACATACCATACTTGTTAAATTTCGATTACGATTAGTAATCTATTACATTACTTTTTAAAAACAACAAAAACTATGGTCGATATTTAGTAAGACTAGAATTTAAATTTTTACTTCCATTCACATTCAATACGAAATATACATAATGACAAAAATGTGTCGTATGAGTGATATATAATTCTGTAAGTTTCATATACGACAAAATTCAATTTCTTTTATTGCCTATTTTTCAGAGTAATTATTCCAGTACAAGTAATATGGTGCGTATACGTAATATATTTCAAATTGAATTACATATAAAGTATACTGTTAAATTGGAATTTAAAGGTATCCCTAAACTACACAATGTTATTGAGTACAATGGGACCTTTATTTTCCGTGATGGTCGGGACCGGAAGCATTCTGTATAATCGATTTTCCCGGTTAATTGAGTACCAATTTTGGCTACTTTTTTAATAGATATTTTTATTAATTAATAAATGAGTATGTACATATTTATATAAAAACTAAATAATTCAAGGATTTTATATACACACATGTTTTAAAAATATAAAAAACCGCACTTCTCAAATTTCTAAATTAAACTAAACAGGTATACATGTAAACCTGTGCTTCTGATTCTTTAATATATACTATGTGGGTTAGTAAAGACCAAAATATTCTACAAAATAATTCAATTTCTGAGGAGTAACAGCTTTCGTTAACATATCGGCAACCATTTCGTCTGTGCACAAGAATTTCAAAACGATTTCCTTCTTATCAATTTTCTGTCTGATGAACTTGGTCTTTATGTCCACATGTTTTGTTTTTGTTGAATAGTTATTTTTAAGAGCGACTTGTATGGCGCCCTTGTTGTCACAATATAGCAACATACTTTTGCTACAGTTAGGGTTGAGTTCAGCTTCAAGGCGTTTCAGCCATACTGATTATTGAATAGCAGCAGTCACTGACATGAACTCGACTTCCGTCGAAGATAATGCCACTGTCTTTTGCTTTGGTGTACCTAGGCTTTTGGTATTGTATGTATAATATTGTAGTTTTTGAAAACCCGTAGGAAAGAACAATAAAACTATTCGATATTTGAATGTACTTTCGCCAATCTCTGCAAAACTTGTTGTGAAGTAGTGAATATTGAGACTTATGTCAAATACGCAAACAAAGCAAAAAAGTAAATATGTATATTAAATATGCATATATATGAATATAAATATTTACCTTAAAAAATAGGTATTTATATTGTATTATGTATATATTCAATTTAAATCGGTATATATGTATATATATAATACAAAATAATATTTGAATGTACAAATACATATCGTCAGTTGAAATGCAAAAGACCTAATGGCCAAAAAATAAAATGCAAGCTTTTCATTTATTGAAATATTAAAGAAATTTAAAAGCGCGTATTAGATCATAGCATTCAAAGGCTAGAATTGCATCTGAGGCCACACAAATCCAGGTACATACGTCCATACATGCATAATCGGTCATTACAACTCTTTAGTCAGGACTACGAACTAGCTTCCAGTTTATTAGTTTTATATATGTGGCGGGACCTACAGCATGAAGTCGATTCCGAACAACAGATTTTTGAGAAATTTGAAATCGCAATTTTGTTTATTCTCATAGTTTTTTCCAGAAATCTGCTGAGAGGAAGTCGCCGAAGAAATGTACATACATATTTTCATATTTCGGTTTGTTGGAGAAATCTGACCAGGGGTTTGAACCGAGGCCTGACGTCTTATGAGCCAACACACCACCTACTAGACTACGGCGACTTATTACAATTCCAGTTATTATTGAATAAATTGTAAAATTGAGCATATCAGTGAACTGTTGATATACACATCTCTAGTCTTCTAATTTTCAATGTTGACTCTAAATATGAAGTTTTCAAAATACGTAACGTATTATGTTATCTAGTTTTATTTATGTTATCTAGTATTGTTCCCAGTGCCTTGCAGGATAAAAAGATAATAGAAGAATGTTCGCCTATTTACTAAGATGGCCATACCTCTGATCGTGGGTATGGCATATCGTAGAATATTATGTGCTTCAGGCAGTGCACGTCTTTAATTTCTTACAAAAAACGTCAAGAGGTTTTCCTCAAACAGGTATTTCGATCGGAGCTTGGCTAATGCATATCTGGGACCTTTCTTTTGGTGCTTTATATATCTTAAGTCTTTGCTATATAATACACTTTAGTATATCAGTATAACCACAAAACTCATACAGTTCATGTACACATTGTAATGCCACCAAAACGGAACGCTCATCCAATAACATTGAAGAACGCCTTCCGTAGGCGACAATATGGTCGTTTTAGTTTCTAATCGTTTGATCTGTGGATAGCCATGTATTTACCAACAATAGGCCAAATAAAGTTCTCAAAGGAAATTAATGGCTGTCAAGTGATACCACAAGGATGAAAGTTTTCACAATTGAAAAGATGCTAGGATAGATCTGACAACTTCATGTGAAGTCTATTAACACAATGATTTTGCAAATATTTCCGATGTAGTACTTCTTCCCAATCGGTTCAAAGTTGTCCGTTTATTTCAGGTTTTTTAGATCTTGAAAATCGAGTATCCAAAAGCACTCACAAAACAAGTAATTTTGTGTTAAAAAGAAAATGCGTAACTATGCTCGGATATTATGTGTTAAGTTTCGAATATTTTAAGAGACTGTTTATTTTATAGTCAAATAAAAATTATTACAATTCAAATGACAGTTAATTCATCGAATGCTAAGTATATTATATTAAAGTAATATAAAGTTGTTAATAATATAAAGTAGTAAAGTAAAAGTATGAATATTAAAGAATGCAGTGAATTCTCATTTATAACATTATCCCCCCTTCTTTTTCCAAAAGTCATCCGGATTGAAACGAGCCACAGCAGTACGAGTTCTCTGACTTCTTCTTAGTTCTGGTTCTAGCGCTAGCGGTGGAGTAGAGTTTCTATCAGGCGACTCCCGTTGATCTGCCCTTTCTTGGATGCTGGTTCCGTCATCTATACGATATTTTACTGGATATAAAAAAGGACTCATTGTTTCGTTTGTAATAATTCTAGGCTTTAATTGGTTTTGATGTCTTTTATAACTATGAAAATATGTTTTTACGATGTACACCATTTTTCCGATGACCTTTTCAATTCTTCCTTTAATCCACTTTTCTCCTCTCGAAAAATTTCGAATAAAAACAGGATCATTAACTTTGTATTTGGTACTCTCTTCTTCAGTGTTAAGCTCTTGTTTTGGAGGTTTTCTCTGCATTTGAGTTAACAGTGTTCGTATTTTACGGCCGTGAAGTAATTCAGATGGGGTTTTTCCTTCCGAGTTTGGTATATTGCGATAAGTAGATAAATATCAGATGTAAGTTGAGGACCGTTATCACTTACTAAGGTTTCTGGCAAACCTTCAATAGAAAATATTGTGGATAACAACGATATAGTAGCTGAAGATGTTGTCGATGACATCTGGCAAATAAAAGGAAACTGCGAAAATGCATCAACACAAATTAGCCACACGCTACCGAAAATGGGACCAGCAAAATTAATATGAACTCTTTGCCACGGACGTATCGCGGAGGGCCAGTTACTGCACTCTTGCTTTGGACTAGCACTATGTAAACTACAAATTTCACATGCTGATGCCATTCTTTCTATCTCTTTATCCATGCCTACCCACCAACAATGTTGTCTAGCCAATCTTTTCATTTTTATGATTCCCCAATGACCTTCGTGCAATAAATTTAATACTTCTTTTTGAATTGTTGGTACTACAACGCGAGAACAATTTGATGACTCCCAAAATATGACGTCATTTTTTACTGTTAGACTGAATTTTTTGTTAAAATAGGGGATTAAACATTTTTCTTCGGCCCCGATGAACGTAGGCCATCCGTTTTTCACATATAGTTTTACTTTGCTTAGTATGGGAACTTTAATAGTATGTTTTTTAAGAATATCAATATTTATTGGTGTTTTGACTTCTATTATCGAATTGCAATACTCGTTGTTATCGAACTCAGGGTCAGGTCCAATCGGTAGACGCGACAATGCATCCGCATTAGCATTTTCTGTGCTGCTTCTGTAGTTAATTTCGAACTGGTATGCCATTAATATGATGGCCCAACATTGAATTCTATGTGCTGTTATTGTAGGCAATTGTTTATTAGGGCCAAAGATCGTTACCAAAGGCTTATGATCTGTTAGGAGTATAAACCTTCGTCCATACAAATAAATATGAAAACGTTGCACTCCAAAAATAATGGCCAATGCCTCTTTTTCAATTTGACTGTATTTCTGCTGGTGTACGTCAAAAGTTTTCGAGGCAAATGCTATTGGCTGGTCTGTTCCATCGGGAAGCAAATGAGAAATAACGGCACCCAGACCATGGGAAGAGGCGTCAGTTGCCAGGACAATAGGCAAATGTTCTTGAAAATGGGCTAACTCTGTAGCATGTACGATATGGTTCTTTAGAGTCTCAAAAGCTGACTGTTGTTTTCCCCAAATAAATTTGGCATTCTTTTTACGAAGTTGATTTATGGGTGCTGAAATTTGCGAGAAATTTGGTATAAAGTTGTTGTAGTAATTAACCTTACCAATAAAAGCTTCCACTTCTTTGATATTACGAGGAGATCGAAGCTCCTTTACTGCACGAAGCCCTGCTTCATCTGGCAGGATCCCTTTTGCACTAACTTGTCGTCCAAGATATTCTATTTTGGTTTTTAAGAACTCGCATTTAGACTTTTTACATTTAATACCATGGTTGGATAAAATGGCAAGAACTTTTTCTAACCGCCTCATATGTTCTTCTATATTAGGTGCAGATATAATTATGTCATCTAAGTAATTGCCGCATCCTTCAATTCCTTGTAACAATTGCTCTAGGTATTTCTGAAATATAGCGGGTGCACTTGCTATACCATAGCGCATGCGCTGATACTGAAACAACCCAGCTGGTGTATTCACAACTAAAATCCTTTTGGATGATTCGTCAACTTCCATTTGAAGATATGCTTCTCTTAAATCAATTTTAGAAAATATTTTGCCATATTTTGTGAAATAAAGATTCACGAGTGGGCAATGGAATTGTTCTATATCAATTTGATCATTTACCGCCACCTTAAAATCGCCACAGGCTCTAAGGGAACCATCTGGTTTTGTAATAAGCACTATTGGTGAAACCCAATCGCTAAAATGGATTGATTTCCAAATACCAGCTGTAACCATTCGTTCAGCTTCCTTTTGAAATGTTTGCAGTTGAGCGAAAGGAACTGGCCTGCTTTTATAAAATTTTGGTACACGGCAAACTATACGTGCTTTAAACGATTTTATAGTGCCATACCCTCTTCAAATACATGTTTATATTTCTCACAGAGTTGATTACATTTTTCATCGGCATAATCCATCTCTAAGTTTGCGATTTGAACAATTGTAAAACCAAATTTTTCAAAAAGGTCTGCTCCAAACAGATTGTCGCCAACTTCGACATCGATAACAACTAATGGTACTAGTTTCTCCTTATCACCACATTTAATTTTTGTTATTATTTGACCAAGAATGTTTAAACGAGTGTGGCCGTAAGCAAAAAGCGATTTTTTGTACGTTTCCAATTTAGGTTTTTCCAACATTTCATATGTTTTCTTGGTAATTACTGACGTTGAAGCACCAGAATCTAACTGAAATTTAATAATTTTGTTTGATATTTGAACATCAATAAACATTTTATTATTTTCATTTTTTATTAAGTCCGTTATACTTAAGATTTTATCGGTTGATTTTTCAGTTTCAATGTTATTGTTTGCATAGTTTTTCATTTTCTTTTTATTTTCAATTGACAAACATACAGCAGCTATGTGCCCTTTTCTATTACACTGATGACAAACAACAAAACGAAATCGGCAGTTCTCCCTTTCATGATATATCCCGCAACCAGTACATGACTTATATTCTTTTCTTTTATTATTCCTTGGTATTCCTTGTTTATGAACAATATTTTTATGAAATATATTTTCCTTAATCAATTGTACGCTTTTCGCTGTCGCTTCGTATGATTCTGCAATCAGTAAAACTTCTTCTAGCGTCGGCTGCAGTTTTTGCATAGCAGAGATACGTACCGGATCGTGTGGAGTATGCAGAATGATTATGTCACGTATCATCTCGTCGGTATACTCCTTCGCGCAGCTGCTTAAACTACAAGTAAAATTGCAGTTCCGCGCAATTCCACGCAGATCAGTTACCCACTCTCTATATGTTTGATTTGGTTTCATGACTAACTTGTGGAATTCGTATCGTGCAGCAACAGTATGTACTTTTGACAAAAAATATTCCGTTAACTTTTCTGTTAACGCATCATAAGTTTTATTTCGCAAATTTTGTCCACCAAATAATTTTTTTAACAGGTCAAATATTGCTTCACCACTCCAAGCTAAAAAATCATTTTTTTCTTTTCTTCACTTTGTACAGAATAAGCTGCAAAATGTTGTTCCAGTTGTTCTACATATGAATCCCATGGTTGAATCTCTTTATTAAAGGAATGAAAAGTTGGCACACTAACACTTTGTACATTTGAAGGTCCAACTTGCGAAGCACCTAAAATAACCTCCATTGCTTCTGTTCCTTAAGCATCTTAGTCGTCCAAGCCTGTTGTTGGATCAACATCTCCTTTAATACCTCATTTTCATTACCCATTTCTTATACACACGTTTATTGAAATTTTTTTTTTGCTCGTCGCCAATCTGTTAAGTTTCGAATATTTTAAGAGACTGTTTATTTTATAGTCAAATAAAAATTATTACAATTCAAATGACAGTTAATTCATCGAATGCTAAGTATATTATATAATATAAAGTAGTAAAGTAAAAGTATGAATATTAAAGAATGCAGTGAATTCTCATTTATAACATTATGTATTTATCAATTTGAGTCAGTTTTTATCACAATAGCACATCTACAAAAAGTGATATATATATAAGTTCCTGTTGTTCCTATAAGGAGCATAGGGCCTTAACGATTTCGTTCCATTTATTTTTATCTTCTGCTACGATCTTTAGCTCGTTCCACGTTTTGTTGACTTTAGCTGCTTCGATATCTAATTGTCGACGCCAGGTGTGACTCGGCCGACCTTTCCTGCGACTGCCTTGTGGATTCCAGTCTATTGCGTTTCTGGTGGTGTCGGTTTGAGGTCTTCGCAAGGCATGCGCAATCCACTTCCATTTCCGTTTCCGGATTTCTACTTCAACTCGTGTTTGTCCGCACTCAGCCCATAAGTGTTCGTTTGTGATGGTGTTTGGCGAGAAAATTTTTAGTATGCAACCTAAACAATGGTTGATGAATACTTGTATGGCATTAATATCGTATTGGTTTGAGTTCCAGGATTCGCATCCGTAAACCGCGACTGATTTTACGCAACTGTTGAAGATGTTGATTTTTGTGCGCTTTGAAATATGGGGGGGACTTCCATATGTGTTTTAATTGACCGTAAGCTTGCCTGGCCTTGTTAATGCGATTTCCAACGTCTTCTCTATAGCATCCGCTTGTTGTTATTATGCTGCCTAGGTAACAGAATGATTGGACGTCTTCGATCAGTTGTTGTTGTAACATGAATTGACGGGTATTTGTGTTGTGTTGATTCTCATGGTTTTTGTTTTTGGGATATTAATTTTGAAACCACAATTTGCTGATTCGGCTTCGATGTTATTAAGCTTTGATTGCATATCGTCGAATCTGTGTGAGAGCAAACAAATGTCGTCTGCGTAATCTAAATCTTCGAGGCGGCCGTTTATTCGCCAGGTGATGCCTCTTGTTGTTGCTGTGACCTTTTTCATGATGCTGTCGATTACTACATTGAAGAGCAGGGGGGATAGTGGGCATCCTTGCCGTGCACCTACTTTGACATCTATTGGACAGCTGATTGTGTCCTCGTGTAGGATGCGGCACTTAGTATTTTCGTACAAAAGTGATAATTGAACTTTTTACCCCAGGTGACTGTATGAAAGTTTTGAAAGTCTGTCTCTGTTTTGTTTGTTGGCTTCATTATGACTTTTTGATCTTTGAATTTATATGACTAATAGACGCATTAAAAACCTTTAAACAATTTACTTTTATATTTAAATTAATTTATGTATTTCACACAATCCATATCAGGTATTTAGAATAGTTTATTACGTCTCTGACATATGTTTTTTTTAATTTTAATTTTTGGTAGCGTACTAAGGCAGTGCAATTTTAGTTAGTAATTGGTTGGCAGGAAGGACAATTTTTGTATCCTACTTTCAAGTGAATTTCATTTTGCTTATATTTATTTTAACAATAATAACACTATGCTACAAAATAAAAAAAAAGTTGAATACACCCACCCAATGACATAGTGCAAGTTGTGAGTTTCGTTTAGTAGAACTCAAAAATATCTTTTTTTTTATTTCTTGAACCCTTTAAACTTGTTTTATTTGACAAAAACCGTTTTTTTTTTGGACTTTATGCACAAATTTATTGATTATACAAACATTTCTGAACCGATGTCCAAAATTAAAACCTTATTAGAAACGATATACTTATATACTTTATTTGACTTAATGTACTATGGGATTTGATGAGGTAAACTTGACAAATGCTGATTTTTTTCATATTTTTTCAAGGTTGGCAGTTCATAGTAGCAATCTTTATTAAAAAATATGAAATAAGTGATGACATTCTGAAAACACATTATAATACATAAGAGATTGACACTTCGTTTGATCAAATCGGACAAAAATTACCATATTTATTATTTAAAGCGTTTAACAGTCTAGTTACTTTTTTTCAAACGAACTTTTAATTCAAAAATTTTCAGAATTTTTGAAAGATCCTGATTGTTTATATATTTATTTATTTATTATTAATCATAGCACAACAATATAATACTCTTATAAATGAAAGTGCTATGGGAGTACATCAGAGGGAAAAAAGTAATAACAAATCATTGATTATATGAGTAATGAATTGTTTGAAGTACAGTAGAAATAAAAATGAATAAGGACATGTTTTAATTTCAGGAAATAGTAATCGATACAAAAAAACTAGGATGAGAAAATGAGTTTATGTAAAAAAATAAATTAGGAAAAATACAAATATAAAGAAAAATACAAACAAAGAAAAATATATACATATAATGAGATACAATGGAACTTAAATAATAATTTAGAAAAATGAAAATTATTAATCACTAATAAAAATAAAGAGTAAAAATGTATAAAACAATCAAAATATGTTGTAGAACGTATAGCTCCTTTTTGAACTTAGTTCCATTGCCTATGTTCTGAATATAATTAGGTAGTGCATTCCAAAGACTGATGGTGTGTATAAAGAACTGTCGTTTTCTACCGCTGTTGGATCTAGCAAATCTAATCCTGCTAAATAAGTATATTGGCTATTTCAAAGTAATAATCTTATGGAGGAGAGTTAGGCATTTAATATTCAATAGATTATCAAAATTAATACCATATATCTGGTAAGAAAATTGAGATATATGGTCTCGATGTCCCTTAATAAATACATATCTGGCTATGTTATTATAAGCCAAGTTGAGTTTCCGCCTATCATCAGAATCACAATTTGCGAAAATTTCAGATCCAGGAATCAAAAACGTTTTAGCCAGTTGCAGGCGTATGGCAAAAGGAGTCGAATCTATAAGTTCCTAAGCATACCGTAAACTTTACTAACGATGACATTAATGTGGTTAGACCACGTTAGCCGGCCATTAAAGATAACACCCAGATTAGATACCGATTCAACAAAATCAATTTTACTACATACATACATAATTGGCCATTACAACTCTTCAGTCAGGATTACGGCCTAGCTTCTCACACCATTCATGTTGTGCGCGTTAATTTTATACGTGAGTGGCGAGACCTACAGTTTAAAGTCGACTCCGAACGACAGAATTTTGAGAAACTTTTTCATGGCAGGTTTATTTTACTCTCAGAGTTTTTGCCAGAAATCTGCTGAGAGGAAATCGCCGAAGATATATTTTTTTTCATATTTCATTTTTGATGTCTGACATGGGATTCGAACTCGGGCTTTACGAATAGTAAGCCAACACACTACCTACTACACCACGGCGACTTCAATTTTATTCCCCTTGATAATAATTTCTGGCACATCAAATTATCTCTTAGTCCTGGAGAGCAATAAACATTTAGATTTCGAGGGATTTATACAAAGTCCATTAGCATTAGCCCATTTGTCAATTTTCCGTAAATTATCGTTAATCGTGTCTATACATATTCCGATATTATCAATATAAGTGCTCCTATAAAGCTGAACGTCATCAGCGTACATATGTACGCTACAATTATCCAAAACATCAGGTAGGTCGTTAATGCATATACAGAACAAAAGGGGACCCTAATATTGATCCCTGAGGAATACCTCTTACAACGTGTATCGAATTCGAGATGTTGCCGTTAAGGTAAATTCGTTGTGATCTGTTCATGAGATAGGAAAGTATAAGACTACAAGCTGAATTAGAAAAATGAAAGAGGGTATGTAGCACCCTCAATAATATTTTGTGGTCAACCGTATCAAAAGCCTTTCTGTGATCCAAAAGAACTAAAAACGCTATGTAATTTTCATCCAGTTAACCTAAGGTCTTCGACTCCATTGACTAAAGCAGTAGTGCAGCTCCTAGCTTTCATAAATGCCGACTGGTTATCAGATAAGAAATTATTACTTATAAGATAATTGTTCAATTGTCATTTATCGCAAAATGTGTCAATTTCGCGTTCAAAGCTTAAGAAAACTTTAATACAATGCTAACGCTTGTTGCTAATTGAGTGTTAATTTTATTATAATCAATTATTTATTTTATCAACGGTTAAGGTAACTCCCTTAATACTACAACAAACAGTTGTTTTTTGACTGATTTCATTGAGGGATAAAAAGTGTATACTACTGACGTTAAATGTCCCAGAAGTATAGCATTCATGAAACGGGGAAATATAAAGCACGTCGCTGATTAACAACAAACAATAGACTATTATTATATACATACATAATTGATCATTGCAACCCTTCTGTCACTATTAGGACCTAGCTTCTCACACCACCTATGTTGAGTGTGTTAATTTCGTATGTGTGTGGCGGCAATTGACAAATTTTTAAAACCTTTCATGGGTATTTTATTTACTCTCAGAGGTTTTTCCAAAAATCTGGAAGTCACTGAAGAAATATTTTTTTTGTTGGGGATATCTGACCTAGATTTTGTACTGTGGCCACACGTCTAATAAGTCAACAGACTACGGCGACTTCTAAAATTATATTGCAATTAGTTTGCACTCCACAAATCTAAAATATTTTCGTTTGTTTTATTATCAAAACTAATGTATCGATGAATTTTAAAATAAAATTGTATAATTATTTAATATAAATGTAGTGCGTTTTAATATGAATTTGATAAGCCAACGCAATTTTTAGAAGGAAAACTTAGGGAATGTTTTAAGCAAAATTAAATTAAGTATTTTTCTCCAATCGGGAATATATATTGTTAATAATGTTTTTCTACAAAAGAAAGAACTATTAACAGAATTTTTCAAAATTAGTCAAATTGTTCACCTATTTCGCTAATATCAGTATTTTTGTCATTGTTGAGATAATCTGAAGATGACTTAAATTTTATTATGCTTAAAATTTATAGCATTATCAATTATTAGTAAAGTATTCACTAAAAATTGTATTTTAATTTTGTACACTCTCGGTATTTGTAATGATGTATGTCTATCATAGATTATTGTTCGAAACCTAAGCAACTTTTTCCCACTAAGTAATAATAGACTCAAATCTTTTCTCTAAATAAATTTATAGAAAATATTTATTTTATTTACTATTACACAATGTGGCTATAACCTAAAAATAACAACATAAAATAAGTTATATTTCTTTGGAAGTTATAATAAAATAAAAACAAAATTAACTTAAAAATTCGCTGTTCAAAACCTAAGCAACTTTTAATATTTGGTATGATATCCTTTGTTTCTTACGACCTCAGTCCATCTTTTTGGCATAGATTTAATAAGATTTGATGGAATAGATGTTGGTTTAGCTTCCCACTCTGATTTTAGACAATTCATCAACTCCTGTTTATTTTTAAAGCGTCGAGTTCCAACTCTCCGTTTTAAAATGTCGAAGAGGTTCTCTATGGGATTCAAGCCTGGCGATTGAGGTGGCCAATCCAAGACTTGAAACCCATTAGCTGATAACCACTCCTTGACCAACTTCGATGAGCGTTTTGGGTCATTGTCATGTTGAAACACCCATCGAAGTGGCGTTTCCCACTCAGCATAGTTAAGCATGTGACTGGCTAAAATGTCTCTGTAAACAAAACGGTCCATTTTTGTTTGAATTTCTACAAAGGGACCAACACCACATTGAAAAACAAGTCCAAACCATCACATTGCCATCCCCATGCTTTACTTTTGGAAGCTTCATGCCATCTAAGAAGCCTATGCTGGCTAAGAAGCATTTAAAAAAGAGGTTTGTCTGATTGCTTGCAACGTAGTCTCTGATTTTCTCAACTTTTTGTTTGTTTTAGGTTGGATTTTGGTAGAGCACATATGGATTGGACTATATCCAATTGGAGAACTGTATTGTTTAGTGATGAATGTAAATTTAACGTACTAAATTCAGTTGGAGTTTGCCAAAAGAGAAGACCAAAAGGAAAGCGGCTACATCCTCGGTACTCAAAAGCCACAATAAAGCATCCAAATTTAGTAGTAACTCCAAGAAAGGATTGGCAAAAAAGCAGAAAATGAAGGCAATAAATAAGAAGGACGAAAGATTGGCAATTTCAAAATTTATATATTAATTTTGTTAAATTTTTTATTATTATTGTTATTTCGTATTATAAGTAATAAATAAAATAGTGAAATAATATTAAAAAATCTTATTCTTGAGTTAAAAAATAATTTTTTTTTTTGATAGATATCCCACTCGCATCCCATTAAGCAATTATAAAGGCCTTAAAGGAAATTTTATAAGCTTTCTTCTGAGCAAAAAAAAGGGAACAGTTTGAAAAAAAATTAAAAAAAAAATTAATTAAAAAAAAAATAAAAAAAATATTTTTTAAAAATTAAAAAAATTATTTTTGGAAAGATTGAAGAAATAGCTATCTAATATCCTTTGGAAAATTTTTGCTAGGACCAATAGCTGAAAAGTTACACACATTTAAAAAAAAACCCTGTATAACCAAAACGTCCAACTTTGACCCCCTCTAACTCCGGCAGTTCTTGACTGATATAGCTGAAAATTTGTGTCTGGCCTACTATCCAATAGTACTAACCTTGGTGCAAATTTCAAATTCATTTCCAAATCGGAAGACATCGATTTTAAAATTTGAGTCACTTGGCACGAAATTGCCCATATGTTATTTGACAATAACAATTCACAAAACAATACTGCAAAATTAAATTTTTCCATCTAGCAATGTAAAGTAAATTTATTAATTCCATGTTTCATTTATTCTTAAATTTTATTAAATTAAAAAAGAACCCAAAATTTAAAACTGGGATATATTGCGATTACGGACAAATAAATTTAAATATTTAAATAAAAACAAAACATAAATACACAAAATCATGGAGTGTTGGTTTTAATACTTTTATGTTGATGTGTGCATTTGCTGTAGTATTTTTTTTGACTTATCTTAACGTAAAACCTAATTAAATTATTAAAAAAATTCTTCATTATACTTCATTTCATTCCATTTTGCAAATACTTATAACTGAATTTTTTATTAAAAATTATATTGGAGTTACTATTAATTGAGCAAATAAATAAATGAATACGCGAAACAGAGTGTAAGTAAAAGCATAAAATGAAATCAATTCGTCTGATTTACATATTCGGCTTTAATTGCAGTTTAATTTACTCTTCTGATATGCAGCATTTTTGCTGGAAAACTTTTAACATTCAATTTACAGATGATTATATATAAAAAAAGAAGTCGACGTAGCCTAGTAGGTAGAGTGTTGGCTTATAGCACGTGGGGACATGAAAATGTACATAATATACCTAAATCAAACTAAATATAATTTATATCAAACATTTGCAATAGTTCGTCTTCATTGTGCGACATGATTGTGCTAGTAGGAGAAAGCAAAAAAATTCACAAGATTTAATTCAATTTTGTGTAAGAAAAGAGACCATGACGGAAAACTAAATGAAGGCTAGGTATTGTGCACATAGCTGCCAGATAAATGAGGCACCAAATCGTCAAATATTTGAGAAAAAATCGTTAAAATCGTCAAAGACGTTTATTAAAATCGTCAAAAATCCGTCAGAAAAAAATAAATAAATAAATTAAAAGTTTTTAAAAAGTCAATATATGTACATATCTGAGTTCAAAAATAAAAAATTTAAAAAAAATTTTTAGAAATTAAAAACTAGCGTCCCTCATCTTCATTTATTAATTTTTTTCCAAAACCGGAGAAATTTTATATCATTTTCAGGAAAAAATTGTTTAAGGATTAAACAATCTATCCCAGTGTTATTTATTGACACATAAGCGCAGTAATAATACTGCATCATCTTAATCTACATAAAATAAATATTAAGTAATCAGAAGTTCTTGACATTCTGAGCATAAAAATTCAGTGTAATGTTGGCTTTAACCGACACATTTTTCAGTTCCTTCAGTTTCTCCGGCCGACACTGGTATATAACTCACATGTATGGGTCGTCACTTTGATGTTTCTCGATTGTGTACAGGAGAGGCCGTAGTAGCTCGTTAATGACGGTAGTGTATCCAACTCCACTGAATCATTGAACATCGTTGCAATGTGGTTTGTGTTTCACTGTTCTTTCGCTTCAACAAAAGGATTTTCCACAAACGAATAAAGGGAACGTTTCCGAAAATCATATATTCCTACGTAACGCTCGTCTTTGTCACCCCCACTTCCGTATGTGGTCGATTGCAGTGGATTGCAGTGGATCGCACACTGCATTACAGTAAAAATACATTTTTTAGTCGGACTATTCGTATGTGGAACTCAATTCCTTTTCTGTTACTTATGGTATAAATACATATGTATATACAAGCCTAGTGTCCATAAACACTGTTCTCTCTTTCCTTCTTCACATAACATATTTTCATAGTTCCAAAAACAATGCCATCCATCCCCTGAGTGTTGGTCGTACGAAACAAAAATAACGGCACTTGCCTTTGTTTTTCCGATGGTAATATTAGAAGCTATTCCCGAATTTTTAAAATTATCTTCAACGACAAGTGATAAATTATTCTCAACTGCGAGGTTATTTAGGAGTTGTAATTTTTTGGCTTTTAAGGTGTTAGTAAGAAATAAAATACAGAAAAATCATCACATGTATTCGAAAGTATTTTCAAAATATAATACTTTACTCCCTGTTTTTACTAACATAAATTTCCAATAGTAATAATTGCAAAGGCAAGTACAAACCTTAAAGTGGCTTTTAATGTACTAAAGTAAAGAATATGATGTAAATTTTTAATTTCCAAAAATCGTCAAAATAAGGACATAAATCATCAAATCGTCAATATGATATTTTTGGAGCTCAAAATCGTCAAAATGACGATAAATCGTCAAATCTGGCAGCTATGATTGCGCATTTTAATCATTAAATTAAAAAAGACTGTATAATTTCTTCTTGCGTTTTCTTTTCCATTTCGTTAATACCTAACATCTTGAATTAAAAGACTTTAAGATTGAAACTTCAAAAAATTTAGTTAATTGTGCGATACAATCGAAAGCCGTCATTTACAATGAAAATTAAATAAATCTATGCTGATAAAAAATAAAAAGCTAAAGAAAGTATGTCAATTCAGATTTAAAAAAAGAGAAAACCTTCTACAATTTATAAAATTCTTGGTGCAATGATATAATTGCGCTCGGAAGCTTGAAAAGAAGGAA
The DNA here is from genome assembly GCA_958299815.1 of Sarcophaga carnaria. Lineage (NCBI taxonomy): Eukaryota > Metazoa > Arthropoda > Insecta > Diptera > Sarcophagidae > Sarcophaga > Sarcophaga carnaria. The sequence goes on along the minus strand of OY283153.1, from coordinate 68,206,661 downwards.
AAACCAAAAATTAAATAATTTCAGAAAGCAAATGGGTATTGGGTTCTATATTGCATCCTTCCATTTAATTAAAACAAAGCAGAATAACTTCAGAATACAATTAATAGAGTTTTTATTATGTATAATATGCCAAAAACTTGAAAAATATTGTGAAATAGAAAATTTCTTGAATTTCTTGTAGTATCATTACTTAATGGTAAAAACAAAGGGAGCAATATCAAAATATTACTGCAATAGACTGCATGAACTGATACGAAAACTATGAAATTTGTTTTAAAATTGTACTTTTATCACAATCACACCTACATTAAATACATTAAATAGACTTGCGTACTTTATATAATAGGCTGGAAAGCAAACCGAACAAAGCGATTAAATACAATATGGGTTCTCGAGGAAGTTCGACTATAATTTTAATCAATAATTAACACCTTTCTCTTAAAAAGATAACATTAAAACTTTACTTCTTAGACATAATTTTTTAATGCATACTTTTTCTTTCTTCTTTGAATTTTTTTTTTATTGTTTTTCTTTTCTTTTAAAATAATCCGTTAAAACGGAATACCTTTAAAAGGAAGGTGGCTTACTTAGGGTTTGTGTCTCTGTCTTTTGAAAGTTAAAAGGAGATTAAAAGGCTTTCATTTAGTTCGATGGCAGATTCACTAAACAAACACGGCGAAACAAAATTACAATTGCAGCAATGACAGCAATGCTTGGAATTGGAAACCTTTAAGCCCTTCAAACCGAAATAGAGAAATAAAAGAAATTTTATGAGAGCTTGTGCACGTACTTAAGAAAGTTTTACTAAGATTTTCTATTTATTTTATGCGATTCATTTCTTCCTTCGAAATTGAAAAATTTTCTGTTCAGTTTACTTTCTTGATTGACTTTATTTGTTTTAGATACATAACTTTCAAAAAAATAATAAAATACTTTTTAAGACAGGTGGAAAAATAGCAGAAACAGCAAAAAAAAAATACTGAAAAGAAATAAATAAGTATGTATGTAAACCGAGTATCAGGTGTAAAGATGTCGAGTTGCCAAAATAGCTGTTATATGTAATATCCAGTGAGAGTCAGTCAGTAATGCAGCAGCAGTTGTCAGTTGAGTTTTCAGTCGATCAGTCGCTAAGCTGTAGTCGCTAATTGTGTGTTAATCGAATCTTAATTTCTATTTTCTATTTCTCTTTTTAAAATGTATTAAACCTTTTAAAATTTATTAATACTTTCGGCGTTATTTACAAAAATTATTCAAACAAATGAATTGTTAAAATAAACTATTTAAATTAATAAAACTGGATAAAAATTCTTACATTTGGGGGCTCAACCTTCGAGAAAAAAAAACCCGTTAACTGTAACAACAAATTTTATTTAAAGTTCAGTGCATTTATTTTATGGACGAAAAACAAAATTTTAAACATTTTTGATCAGTTGTTAAATGAGAGCAAATGCAAAGAAACAAAAATTAGTGACGTCACGAACACATAACACAAGAGCGTATGCAAAATATATAAGGCAAAAAGTAATAGACGATAGAAATAATATAGTTGAAGCAAAAAATAACGTTGAATTAGTAAAAATGTCAAAAAAAGAAGAAATTATGAGTTGTGAAAAAGGCGAGTTAAATGAACTAATAAGACTTTTTATGTTAAAAATGCAAAAGGAAGAAGATGAGAAAAACAAAACAAATGTTTCGATTGAATATTTTAGTAAAGTTGTTCCTGATTTTGATGGTGTAACGATGAGTGTCGAAAAGTGGTTTGAAAATTTCGACAAAAATGCTGAGGCATATGAACTAAATGATAAACAAAAATATGTTCATGCTAGGAACAAAATGACTGGAGCTGCTAAATTGTTTTTAGAAGCCGTGAGTGTTTGTGATTACGCCACTTTAAAGAGAATTTTAACACAAGAATTTCGTAAAACGTACAGTAACGCGGAAATTCATAAACAATTGTCAAATCGGAAGAAGTTTGAAAGTGAAACGTTTCATGAATATATTTTACATATGCGAAAAATAGCGGCAGCCGGTGACGTAGAAGACATTTCGGTAATACGGTATATTGTTGATATACGTAAATGAAAATGTTAGTATAGTAATAGATAAAAAACGTTTAAAGACAATACATTTTGAAAATAAAGAAATAGACTGTTTAATTGATACAGGGTCAGATGTAACCCTAATGAAAGAAAATATATATAGGCAAAAGTTCGGGCATATTAAGTTAAAACAAAGTACACCTTTATTGTTTGGTCTTGGAAATTTTTCCACGGAGCCGCTTGGTTGCATAAACGGGGCAGTGTGTGCCGATTCTGTTAAAACAAATCACAATTTCCTTGTAGTACCAGACAATGCATTAAAATTTAACGCGCTTCTTGGTTATGATTTTATTAAAAAGTTTAAATTTTGTTCGGACGAAAGCGGTTATAAATTCGAATATCAACGTAATATACAACATGGTGACGATATATCGGTCTACAATATAACAGCTGCTGAATTAGACGTTCCGCCGAAGTACAGAGAGGTGGTCTATGAATTAGTTTCCAGCTATAAGCCGTCAACAGTTTTAGAAAGCTCGCCGGTAGTGATGAAAATTATACCAGATGAAGAATTAAAGCCGTTTCGTCATTCACCATCAAGGTTGCCGATTAACGAACAGGAAGCTGTAAGAAATCAGGTAGAAGAATGGTTAGCGAATGGTACTGTTAGAAAATCAACTTCGCCGGTGGCAAGTAGAGTTGTGGTAGTTAAGAAGAAGACTGGTAAATACAGCGTCGACTTCCGTCAATTAAATAGTATGGTGTTGAAGGACTGCTTTCCAGTGCCCCTGATTGACGAAGTATTAGAGAAGCTACAAAACGCAAAATTTTTCACAGTAATGGATTTGGAAAATGGCTTTTTCCACGTACCTATTGAGGAATCGTGTAAACATTTTACTGCATTCGTACCAAAAGAAGGTTTGTTTGAATTCAATAAAGCACCCTTTGGTTTTTGTAACTCGCCTGCTAACTTTATAAGGTACGTCACTCATATTTTTCAACCACTTGTAAATAATAATGTCATTGAGCTATATATGGACGACATCGTTATCTTTGCCGAAACTGCTGAAAGTTGCCTTTCTAAAATGAAAATGGTTTTAGATCAGTCTGCACGTTTTAATTTAAAAATAAAATGGTCAAAATGTTCATTTCTTCTGTCTAAAATAGATTTTTTAGGACATACATACAGTTCAAGGTGGAATGATTTGGCCAGGCAAAGATAAAACAAAAGCAATTGAAAAGTTTCCCCTGCTGAAAACCGTCAGAGATGTGCAATCGTTTTTGGGAGTAACAGGGTACTTTCGACGGTTTATTCAAGGTTATGCTCATATTGCTCGACCATTGACGAATTTGTTCAGAAAAGATCAAAAATTTTCAATAGGTCCAGATAAATTGAAGGCGTTTCAAGAGTTGAAGATGGCTCTAGTAAAGGAACCAGTGCTTAAAATATATGACAGGTCAGCAGCAACTGAGTTGCACACAGATGCTTCCAAATATGGTTTTGGTGCAGCACTTCTACAGAATCACAACAGTCAATTACATCCAGTCTACTTTTGGAGTAAGAAAACTTCTCCGCAAGAAGAAAAACAACATAGTTATATATTAGAAGTTAAGGCTGCGTATCTTGCTCTAAAAAAGTTTCGTCACTATCTTCTTGGCATACAATTTAAATTGATTACTGATTGCTCAGCGTTCAAGCAAACAATATCGAAAAAGGACATTCCCAGAGATGTAGCGCAGTGGGTGATGTATATTCAGGATTTTACATATACCGTTGAACACCGATCAGGAAGTAGATTACAACATGTAGACGCGCTTAGTCATTACCCTGTTGATATTTTTGTTATATCAGACATCTCTGCAAGAATTGGAAAACTTCAGCAGGAAGATGAAGGTATAAAGGCTATTTCTATAATACTTAATTCCGGTCCATACAATGATTATAGAAGAAAAGGTAGCTTAATATATAAAAGTATTGATGGAAATGACCTACTTCTAGTACCCAAGCAGTTGGAGTTTGAAATTATTAAAAGCGCGCATGAGCAAGGTCACTTTTCAGTCCAGAAGACTATGCATCGCGTTCAACAACAGTTTTTTATACCACATTTGGAGAAAAAAGTTAACCAGGTAATAGCCAACTGTATTAAGTGTATAATACACAACAAGAAGCTTGGAAAGCGCGAAGGCTTCTTAAATTGTATCGATAAAGGGGAAGTACCATTACATACACTTCATGTGGATCATTTAGGTCCAATTGATGCAACAACGAAACTTTATAAATATATCTTTGCTGCAGTTGATGGATTTTCGAAATTTGTATGGCTGTTTCCAACTAAGTCTACAGGTGTTGAAGAGGTGGTAAAGAATCTTAAAATCTGGTCGGACGTCTTTGGTTTTCCATGTCGGATAATTAGTGATAAAGGTCCAGCATTTACGTCAAATATTTTTGCAGAGTTTTGTAAGGAAAATAATATAGGACATGTGTTAATTACTACTGGTGTTGCTCGTGCAAACGGTCAAATAGAAAGAGTCAACCGTTCCATAATTTCAATTATTGCTAAGCTGTCGTCGGAAGATACTTCAAAATGGTACAAATACGTTGGTCAAGTACAAAAAGCCATAAATTCCTGTGTTCACAGTACGACAAAATCATCTCCTTTTGAAGTAATGTTTGGTGTTAAGATGAATTCGGACGTTAACGACAACGTGCTCAAACTTTTGGAAGAAGAGCTTATAACTGGTTTTCAAAAAGAGAGAGAAGCCTTGCGAGCAGATGTTAAGCAACAAATAGCCAACGCCCAGCAGCAGTATAAGAAATATTACGATAAAAAATGTAAACAGCAAAACGACTATAAAATTAATGACTTAGTTGCTGTTAAACGTACGCAGTTTATTGCCGGGAAAAAGCTTGCCAGTGAATTTTTAGGACCAGATAAGGGCACCAAGGTCAAAAGAAATAATCGCTATCATTTGGAGAAAGTAGGAGATGTTGAGGGGCCTAAGAAAACTTCTTCAAGCTGCGACAACATGAAATTGTGGAAATTCGCCGAAAACAATAATGATTTGTTATCATCTGGGTCAGATGAAGAGCAGGATGGCCGGGTGTAAACCGAGTATCAGGTGTAAAGATGTCGAGTTGCCAAAATAGCTGTTATATGTAATATCCAGTGCGAGTCAGTCAGTAATGCAGCAGCAGTTGTCAGTTGAGTTTTCAGTCGATCAGTCGCTAAGCTGTAGTCGCTAATTGTGTGTTAATCGAATCTTAATTTCTATTTTCTATTTCTCTTTTTAAAATTTATTAAACCTTTTAAAATTTATTAATACTTTCGGCGTTATTTACAAAAATTATTCAAACAAATGAATTGTTAAAATAAACTATTTAAATTAATAAAACTGGATAAAAATTCTTACATGTATATGTGTTCAAAACCAAATCAGCCTTAAAATTTTAAATTTTAAGATTTAATTTCCAAATAACTTTTGTTATTTTGTGTTTCATAGTGTTTCATAAAAACTTCTTTTTATAAATCATTTTAGACCCTTTTATTTTCGTAGTTTGTATAGAAGAGTTCTTTTATATAGAGAGAGGGTAAGTTTTTCGTAAAGTTAAGGACATTTCTTGAAAATAAATGTATCTGGTCTATCATTAAGAGCTCCCTATTTTTAAAGTTGAAGCCGACGTAGTATAGTAGGTAGGGTGTTGGCTTACTAGACGTGACGCCAAGGTTCAAACGCCAGGTAAGACATGACCAACAAAGCGAAATATTAAAAAATATTTCTTCACCGGCTTCCACTCAGCAAGTTTCTGGCAAAACGCCCACTCATGTATAAAATTAACATACACAACATAAGCATAAAATGTTGTAATGACCAGTTATGTATGTATATTTAAAATTAAATAAAACGAAGTATATGTGAAGTATGAGTGAAGTGCATCAAATTCCGGCCAAAAGAAGTTGGTAATGGTCGACCTACACTGCTTTCCTTTAATAGCAGTAGTAAATGTCAGTTCCAGAGCTCATTCAACGAAAACACGTGTCTATGGTCGTTAAAGGGTAAATAAAATTTTGTACAGGCGCATGCCTATGTCCAGTGGAGTCGAATAGTCTTCACGTCAGGAGTAGCAATATTATTAATACTTTTTAAATTTATTACACTAAATAAATTACAACTATATTCAACAAAATAGGCATCAACTATAAAAGATCGGAAAATCCAATTCATTCAAATTTTCTCACTACGTACTCAGAACTTCAAACATTCGAAAACATCTTTATCTCAATATTTTCAAGATATGTTTCGTTTCAGTACTGTGACATACTTAGCTATTCATTTTAAGTCATACTGTAGGTTTTTGGCACTCCCTTTTGTTAAAGTCTGTAATGTTATTGTCTAGGCTGTAGCCCTGCCCTTTGTGTTTGTTGTAGAATCAAAAGTTGTTGACATCTTTTCTACATAAAAAATTCTTTATTCAGCAGATTAGCCACACTTGTTTTAATTGTTGGATCCCGACTTTGATAATTGCTATTAACTTTTTTTTATATTTATTTATTTATTTATTTTATTTATTTATTATAATTAACATAACACAACAAGATTTTAATCTTATAAGTTATAATGCTATGCTTAGGATCAATAAGATATAAAACATAAAAAAAATTGTGAAATATAAGAAATTAAGTAAAAATAACAAATTAATATAAAAAAACAAATTAATTAAAATATTAAATTTAAGTAGAAATATAATTGAAAGCAATTTAGGAAAACCAACAATACTACAGAAATAAAAAGAAAATAAAAAAGTTAAAAAATAAAGAATTCTAAAGGTATAAAAAAGAAATATTTACAAAAATCGGTATAAGAAAGTAAGGATAAATATTTAACCGATATAATAAACAAGCTAAGAACGTAACAAACTTTTCATTAAGAGAACAATCTAAATAACTACTTTTTGAACGCGTTTGCATTGCCTAACTTTTGCATGTAATTTGGTAGGGAATTCCAGAGACTAGTGGTGTGTATAAAGAACTGTCGCTGTGACAGAAGAGTCCTGTAACGTTGTTGAATAATCTTCATGCCCCAGCGTGACCTAGCAAACTTAATTCGACCAATAAATATTCCGGCTGTACCGTATTAATAATTTTATGGAATAGAATGAGGCATTTAATTTTCAGAAGATTATCAAATTTCACACTAAATATCTGATACGCTAAATGAGAAATATGATCCCGGCGACCCTTAAGAAAGACGCTATATTGCTATATTGTTGTATGCCAAGTTTAGTTTCCGGTTGTCATTACTATCGCAGTTTGCAAAAATTTCGCACCCATACAATAGCACAGGAATCAAATAAGTTTTAGCAAGTTGCATACGAATTGCAAAAGGAGTTGAATCAATGAAAAGCTATTCTGCCAACAACGACACTTATATGGCCAGACCACGATATCCTGTTATTAAATACAATACCCAGATTGGTAGCAGACTTGACATAGTCAATTTTATTTCCCCTGATACTCAATCCAGGTATGGCAAATGAAACATTGGTCTTCGAAAGCATTAAAAGTAGTATGTTTATGGGGTTTCTGGCTCAATTATTTCATACAAATTTGGGAGCATGCCTACGCTACAGTCGGTAGTGTTAGGTTAGTTGATAGGTTTGTAACATGTAGATTGGACGGACAGAATGTATGTGTGTGTGTGTGTGGTTAGCCATCATTTGATTGAAAGTGAGTAGGTTCGTCTCGAGTCTGAGTTCATGTGTGCGTGATGTAGGATTTGTGGACATGTGCAATGTTATGCTTTTGTTTATTTTTTTATATTTGCTGATGGTCAAAAGTGGGACAACGACACACTGTTACAAACAATAGCTGTGCTTTGTTCTAAACAAAACAACAACAAACAGCGAGACTCTTTATGATTTCTTATTCTTACGCATAAGATCACTAAGAATATTTTTTAATGTAAACAAATTTAAAAACACTTGTCTCATATTACAGTTTATAATGTTAAGTATAAAGAATTTTGGATGTGATTTTGTTTAATTAATTTTTTTGTATGATTTAATGCGATATAATTCCGTTATGTGTGTTTTTTTTCTTGTGGACACATCAAACAATAACAGCGCGTCTCCTTATCATTTTTTTTCAGTTTTTTTCAGGTTTTAAATATATAAAATTATATAATAAAGAGATTAATTAAAACAAATCAGTTTTTTTTCTTAGATATGTATATTTTATCTTCAGATTTTGTTGTTTTGTTATTTTGTACAATACAATACATATATCTATGGAATATAATAATGGTTAAACATTCGTTTACACATATTAAATAGATTTTGAGTTAACAAATATTTTTCATAAAATGTTTGGCATCTGCAAATGTCAAAAGATTCTGAGTAAATTTTATCACAATAATACAAATGTTTATTATTAATACATTATTAATACATAAAAATGGATTACTTATTTTATTAATGTTGCATATTCTTAGTTCATTGACTTAAAAATAAATCTATATGCTCTTCATCAATCTGATTACTATGTTTTGTTAATAGTTCTTCCAATTCAGCTGATGTCATCATTTTTTCCCTTCTTTAAAAAGTTAATAGTAGGTTGTGTTAGTGCGGGACGATGTACTCTGAATTATTTCATTTCCATTTATATTTATTGAATAAAAATTTTAAACACAAGTGCCCACAATTAAATGTATTAAATTTTTGTTTTCGTTCATAATTATATTCAATAGGAAATTTTATGTAGTTGACAATCTCAAGTGGTGGTTGTAAGTTTCCAAAGCTATCAAAGTATTCTTTATAGTTGTGGTTTTTATAATATGCTACCCAATGTGTTCCCATACCATCTGAATCATCCAAATTAACAATGCCGCATTCTTGTTTGAATGGTTTTTTAGGTAAAGAATCACGCATGAAAACACCCCTAAAATGTTTGAGATGTCTTCCATATTTATTCAAATCCAAATCTGTTAATGGGCGCTTAGGTAGGTTATCTAATAGTTTTTTGGACCTGGACTATAGTAGAGACAATATCCAGTTTTATATGGTTTGAGATATAACCCATTACCCATTGCAATTGATTCCATATATCTATTATGACGGTTAGCTTCCGCCAATTGTTCTTTTCCATTTTTGATAGCATTTACTGCTTTGACAATAGCGGATCCTCCACTTGCTAAACCACCAAGCGCTGACAATGCTGTTAGTACGGGAATAAGTGGAAGAAATCCTCCAATTTTCGGTACAGGTATAACTCTCGGTATTATAATGTCTGCTTGCTTTTTCCCTTTAAAAGTTTAATGAATAGCCTTTTGAGCTATTTTAACAGCATCATTTATATCAAGGGGTTTCTGTTCTTTCAATTGTTTTAAAGTTTTTCTCACAGTAGCTGTGAATAATTTCTTATTACATTTATTCATTTTTTCTGTTCTCATTCTTTTTGAGTTCTTTCTTTTCTTATTTCTCTGCTCCTTCAAACCTAATCCAAATTTCACTTTAGCTTTCATAGCGTTTGTCACAAACCATGCGTTAGCACGTTCTTTGAGATCACTATCTTTAGATTTTACTCTTTGCCAGGCCTTTTCAGCTAATATTTATTCTGCTTGATGTCTTGTGTTTGTTTCTTTTGATTGTGAGTATGCAATATCGTGCTCTTTACAAGCTGCGTCTAATAAATCGATACCCTTATCTCCTCTTGCTAAACGCTTTTCAAGTTTTGCACCAGGTCCACAAAACTGATAACCAGGTAGATGTAATTCAACAGGTAATTTATTTATTAAGTTGTTTACAAATCCTCTTCCCATCTTACAGTGACTGGTTTTATTTTTTTTTTTTTGGCTATAGTTTATAACAATTTTTTCATTACTGTTATACCTCTTCTCAAAAATAACTTAATACGCATACACAATTCAAACTTACGAAGCTGAAAACCTATAGTATATTAAAAATAAAAAATGCGAATTATGTTTATATATACACAAAAGTTAAAAAAAATTAGATATGTACATACTTCAAACTTAACTACAGTTGTTGGTTCTACGAAGAATATTGCCATTGTCTCCGTGACTAAAACATTACAGGATATGGAAGTGACGACGAACACAGCTATTTGAATAGTTTGAGTATGGCTTCGCATGGCTGTATTGATATTTGCTGCTGTATTGAAAAACAGACACAAGATAGCTAGAAAAGTGAATATAACTGTTGCAGAACTAAAGTCGCTAGAGACGAGAAGCGCTCTCCGAGAAGACAACATGAAAGAAATTGTCTTTCAAAGCAATATCTAATAACGCGGCATCGGTATAAGTAAGAGCAATTCCGATAGATATGAAATGAGACGAATCTATTTCAGCTGTTCAGTTAAAGGACAAACTGCAGCATAGCAAAAGTGCATAAATGAAAGTGAAAATTGGTAATATAATCGGTTGGATTCATAAGTAACATTGCGAATCTGTTTTAAATTTGAATTACTGAGATATAAAAGAATCAAATGTATACGGACATTAAGAAGAAAGAGTGAACTTCTTAAAGCGAATTTTATATTTTTTATCTCAGGACATGCCTTACCGTTATTAGGTTTTAAAAATTTAATTTTTTATAAAAAAAGTATTTCTCCAAGTGTAATTTAAGCATTGTATACGAAGCTATTAACCAGGATTTGGTGAGGTTACAGAAAACTTTATTTTATTTTAACGTCTGGCTGTACCATAATGTTTATGTCTGATTGTGGCGATGGTAGACCGAGAGATTTTGTTCATGGTTATTACAACTGTGCAAATGTCTGTATTGTTTATTTCGTTTGTTCAACTATTTACCATTTTGTTGTCGCAAGATTATTATTTTTCACTTTTGTCATCGTCCACACATAAACATTTTTTTTATTATGCAGAGGAATTTAATCATCTTCTGATTATACGAGTATTATATGTATGTATATGCATTTGCGTTGCCTCATTCTCCATTAAAATTATTTAAAATGCAGATGATAAAAAAATGATGTTTGAGTAAGAAATAAATCAGAATGATAAGAATGTGGAAGCAAACGTGCAGAAGACAGAATGCTCTTGATGTAACTGCTGTAACAGCTGTTACTCTGCGACAAAAACAACAGTTTCTTAGTCAACGTTAGCAGCGAAAACATTGTGAGTAGTGTACATAAAGTTCACAGAGTTCTTTCTTGTATTCTACTGTGCTTTCTGTAAGATTATAAGCTTATTATAATTTTGCACATACTTATGGCCTTTTGTTTGAAGCTAAGCGCTTTAAAGTCGGTAGCAACAACCTTACAAAGACCACGACATTTCATAAACTACTGAAACATCTTTAATTACACAACCGCTAATACTCCGGATTTCAATAATATTGAGAACTTTTGGAATGATGTGGAGCAGCACGTAATGAGAGCAAAACCTAAAAATTTGGTCGATTTATGGGCCAAAAGAAAAAGCTCGGTATGCTATTTCAGTGGAAAGCTGTATGTGGCTTGTGGAATGTATGCCAAGGAGATTGGCAGCTGTAATAAAAAATAATGGATACCCAACTAATTACTAAGTTTATAGTGAAATAAGTTTTTTGGTTTGTTACTTTTTTAAATGTGAATAAATTTTTTTTTATTTTATTCTATTCTGAACAGAAAAACAGCAAAGATATATGTAGGAATGACAATGAATATATTGTGAAGTAAATATGAAAAAAAAAATAAAGAAATACAGGAAATATTTGCTTATAAAGATAGGCAGTAGCAAGTGTGCTAACCTCATGTCCACCACTGTATATCTTTTATATTTTTCAAATATAAAGAAAATGCTTACACATAGAGAAACTATTCTTGTTGGCCCAAAACTAACTTTAAATTTGTTTGAGACGAACTCTTAGGAGTTGACCCCTATGCAGTGCATTGTGTTATAGAACAGGAAATATAGTTTACTAGCTGTACCCTGCGCGTGTTGCTGCGCCATCCACTAAAATAAATTTGAAGGAAAGACATTACACAAATATCCAATTAATTTTGAATCATTTCATTGATTTTGTTTCACTTTGTCCTGATGATTCAGATGAACGGGCCTGAGTAGTACGCATTCGATCAAGCGAACTGGTCTCAGCGGCATATACTCGAAGATTATCCAGTCTCAATGCTCGTCTGAATCTGAGGCTTGTAATGCTATTATCTTCCGTGCTTGAGGTGTAGGTCGACCAATTGCTTCTCATTCATTTTGAATAATTTTCAGTGACACCATCCATCGGAAATTAATCGCACCAGCCTTCGTTGACTCATGCGCAACAACTTTTAATTCATTTTGAGTAATTTTCAATTGCACCACCTGTCGGAAATTGGTCATACCAACTTAGAAACCTTCCCCGGCTCATGCGCAACAACTTTGCTAAAGATCATATCAAGAACAAATGCACAATTTACGATTTAATTCACTTTAAGTAATTTTCAGTGGCGCCACCTATCGGATATTGGTCATACCAACTTAGAAACCTTCGTCGGCACATGCGCAGCAACTTTGCTAAAGATCATAACATGATCAAATGCACAATTTACGATTTAATTGATTTTAAGTGATTTTCAGTAGCGCCACCTGTCGGATGACCCACTGGCCCACCTGGCGGATCGGCCACTATAACCAATCCACCCATTTTGTTCATATATACGTCAAAGTCGTCCATACAAAATTTGAGGACTCTAGCTGTTGCAGTTTATGAGATGTGCGACGTTAAACACTTATTGGGTATATTGGCGTGGCACCTCGCCTACTTGAAATTTTAAACTAAAAAGTAGCCTATAGTTCCTTCCATACATACAGGAAGATACTGCTAAAATTTGAAGACAATCGGTCCAGCCGTTTAGCCATCTATAGACTTCAAACAAACAAACCCACAAACAAATAAACACACATTCATTTTTATATATATAGACGTATTTCAATTACGGTCGTGGATAAAATATTACATAGAGCTGATGGGCGACGTAAACGTAATATTTTGTTAGACAATAACACTCATACTTTTTTTATTTATTTTATTTTATTTTATTTGCCTATTTCAACATAAAAAGTAGCCCATAACTCCTTCCAGATATACAGGAAGATACTGTGAAAATTTCAAGAAAATCGGTTGAGCCGTTTATAAATAATGTATATAAAAACATTAAGCAGTTCTTTCCAAAGTAAAAGAGCTCAGTAAATAAGTACAGCAAAAGCACAAGAGACACCACACGAGCTGAAACGCTGCCAGAAGAAGTTATCGTTTGAAATTAATCGCTGTGACTGACTGCGTTAGCAGAAAACATTTCACTTTAACACTACAGCTAATGAGTTTGTTTCTGTTTCTTCGGCTTTGGTTTTTGCTTTTGCTTGGGGTACAATTGCTGTAATACTTTAAGAATAGCTGAAATTTAGGTGCTTTTGCTAATTTCAAGCAAGTAATACAAACCCTGATTATAAGCTTATCATTATTTTGCACATATTTTTTTGGCTTTTTGTTTGAATCTAAACTCTTTAAAATCGGTAGCAACAACCTTACAATGACTACACCATTTAATAAATTACCGAAACATCTTTAACTACACAACCGCTAATACTTTGTAAAATATGGAATTGTAGACACGTCCTTTTTACCTGCTCTTTTTAAGCCCTTAAGTAAATTGAATACTACCGTTGATTGTTATATGGTAACTCGGTAACATCAGCCATTCCACTTGACAATTATTGGCCTTTAAACCTAAAAATGTGAAAACAGGGAAACTTAAAATTCCCTGCGGCATTTCCTGCTGATATTTTCTTTTAAATTTATATTACCATATATTAAGGGAATCAAAGAATATAACATACATATATATATATATTTTTTATATTTTTAAAATATAAAGAAAATGCTGACACATAGCGAAACTATTTTTGTCTGCCCCTAACTAATTTTAAATTTGTTTGAGACCAACTCGTAGTAGTTGACCCCTATTCAGTACATTGTGCTGGAAATATATGGCCGATTCACACAACCCATTGTGTCATTGTATTAAGTGTATTGTTGGACGAATATACAATAGTGTCCGATATACTCATACACATTTTTTTCATATGTTTTTGCAAGTTATATTGGTTTCGTGCTATCAGTTTATGTAAATGCCAACAATCAAGAAGAATAATAAAAATACAAAATATTTTCTATGTGACTTCAACCAACAATAAACATTTCAAAATTATATTGTTAGCACAGGTAATTAATTTACTTTTTCCGTAATATTTTTTATTTTGTTGCTTGAAAATCAAAGTATAAATATTGGTCTTCTTATCGCTTTTTGATGTTTGGAATACGAAATACAGCATAACACTGAGCGTTCAGAAACAAAAAGTGTATTCAATACAACATACACGATACAAAGTCGTGTGAATTAGCCAATAGTTTATAGGAGAAAGGAAAGGGGGTTGTGTGAGAGAATTATTGACCTGTGTATAAGTATACCTGCTCACTTTTTTTAGAGAATTGCTTTTTTGTAAAACTTCTCACTTTCTTTTTTCTTCTGTGAGTAATCATATATAACGTCACACAATCACAAACATCTAGAGTCTCTCATGGAAATCGAACCCACGACCTCGGTACTTGTAGTTTAGCCCTCTACCTATTAGGCCATCGGCGCACCCATTAATATTTTTAAAGTAATAAAAGTCAACCATCTTTGCTTAAGGGAGGCGTCATGTTTATAAATATGGTCTATTAAATTAAACAGTGGATACCATTAGATAAGCTGGGGATGGTTGTGATAAGATTAAATAAAGATGCCTACAGATGTCTGCGCAGAGGTGACTCATATTATACCCAAAATGAATGGGTCTTACTAAGTCAAATTGTTTATAAAAAATAAATAAATGAATTCGAAAAGTTGCGTTATTTGGTATAACAGTTAAACAATTTATATAATAATTATGAAACTTATTCAACATCATATAAATTTTTATTTATTTAATAACTAGCTGTGCTTTGCGCGTGTTGCAGCGCCACCAACTAAAATAAAATTTTAAAGAAAGACATTACACAAATTTCCAATTAATTTTGAATCATTTTATTGATTTGTTTCCCGTTGTCCAGAAGATTCAGACGAACACGCCTGAGTAGTACGCATTCGATTATTTTCTAATCTCACTTCTCGATGTTCAAGTGGTTCATGCCGACGGGTCTCAGCGGCATGTCCTCGAAGATTTTCCAGTCTCAATGCTTGCTGTCTGTCTGATTCTGAGGCTCGTAATGGTCTTTTCTTCCGTGCTCGAGTTGTAGGTCGACCTTGCCTCTTTGGAGGCATGGTGACACGGGAACGATGTGAAAAATGTGTTAAATTTATTAGAATCTCACAATGTACCCAATCCAATTGAACCCAACATCATTTCTAAAAATTTGCCAAAATTAAAATGTTTAAAATTTTACGGGAATGTGTTATACTAATTTTTATTAAAATCATAAATGATAAATGCTAAAATGTCTGGTATTTGGCCGATCAACACATGATCAAATGCATAGTTTACGATTCAATTCATTTTAAATAATTCTTAGTGGCGCCATCTATCGAAAATTAATCGCACCAACTTAGAAACCTTCGTCGGCTCATACGCAACAACTTTGCTAAAGATCATAACATGATCAAATACACAGTTTACGATTTAATTCATTTTTAGTAATTTTCAGTGGCGCCACCTGTCGCAAATTGGTCATACCAAATTATAAACCTTCGTCGGCTCATACGCAACAACTTTGCTAAAGATCATAGCATGATCAAATGCACATTTTACGATTCTATTAATTACATACAAACAAACATTCATTTTTACATATATAGATTAAAGATAGATTAATTACAATACAATTTCAAATTAGTGTAGTGTAGCGCAACAGATCATACTCTGGTGGAAGTCGAAGCCAGGACCCACTCGATAATAGTCTAGCACACTACCCACTGGGCTTCCAGAGTACAGGACATTTAATGTAATAAATCATACTTTGAAGTAATATTTTTAAAGTGTAATTATTGGAGAAAATATCTTTGAAAATGGCTCTTTATTGACAAGAAATGATTTCAAAAATATTTGGTTAGAAATATACATACATATGTAGCTAATATGGTAGTCGATGTTTTTCAAACACGAAAGCAATTGAAATGCAAAACATATTACTTTTAAATATTTTGGTTGTTTGCAAAGGAATTGTTGTTAATTTTGTTAATATACATACATACATAATTGGTCATTACAACCCTTCAGTCAGGATTACGACCTAGTTTCTCACACCACTTATGTTGTGTGTGTTAATTTTATACATGAGTGGCGGGACCTACAGTTTAAAGTCGACTCCGAACGACAGATTTTTGAGAAACTTTTCATGGTAATTTTATTTACTCTCAGATTTTTGCCAGAAATCTGTCGCCGAAGAAATACTTTTTGTATTTTATTTTGATGTCTGGCCTGGGGCTCGAACCCTGGCTTTTCGTCTAATAAGCCAACACTACCTACTAGACCACGGCGACTTAATTTTGTTAATATAAAACAGTTTAAAGTTATGTAGGTATGTTGTTGAGGAGGACACTAATCAATGACGGCAATATCTGTGGCCTATTGGAATATACAAGTTAAGAGGTACAAACTATATGTCTAAAATGGTTTATACCTAGTATGGCATGTATTATTAATTTTTGGGATCTCGAAATTACGAATTTTGAGCAATGATACAAAAATGTTTCCTTCATTTTGATGTTCTTTCCGCACACCCCGCATTCATTAATATTTATTACTCCTATGCGATTGCAACGTATATGTAAGACTGCTTTCAACAGTGTATCTTCACCTTTATTTATTCATAATATTCTGATTTTTCTCCCTATGGGATCTCTACGCCAGAAGGCTAACTTCCAAAATATTCGATGTGACGTTTGTGCTATAACTCTCAATCTGTATTAGCTAGATTATTTCCCTTTTTATTTCCAATCACTCTTTGATGACTAGCAACTCATATTACGCGTATTGTGTTGTGCCTGGAAAAATTGCTAATCGCATTTTTACAGTACAAGACTGTCTGGCCAATCAATGCTAATGGTCTTATTGTTATTTAACAATCAATTAAGATATTCAAAAATGTTTATGTCAAATAGATATTAATTTGACAAATTGGTTCCCATATTATTGACGGATGTTAAAGTAAAATATCGATGTGGTTTTTTCGATGTAGTGTTTCTGAAGAGATGCATCTACATTATATCGATTTATCGCAAAAAAATTTTATTTTATCTGTGTATCTATTGATTTCCCTTAGAAAATGAAAGAAAATAAACCGAATGTAATAGAATTGATGCCTAGAGGTATTTGGAATTGTCTGCGACCTGATATTTTATTGTACTGCTCTCAACCTATATAGGGTATCCCTGTAATGTCTCCCACAATCCTGTTGTCTTGGCACATTTCAAGCAGCTGTTCTTCTCAATAATCATGTGCATAACTCAAATCAGTTCTCAAATTACTCAATCGAAGTCTTTTGATTTCAGAAGGATCCCCGCCTCTATTCATCTTTTCTTTCCCCGGACATACTCTTCAGCTCCACTTCTGGCTTCATCAGCGGAGTAAATGCAACCCCCTGCAAACTGTTTTACCTGCTCATGCCGCGACGTCTACTCTAATCTCCTTTTAGGAATATTATTCCTGTTCAATTTTGAATTGAACACATATTTTGATGATTATTCATTTCACTCTTATTACTCATTCTCGTTGTGAAGCATTTCTCAAAATCATCGAGTTTCCTGGGGCGTTCCACCTGGCAATTAATGAGGGAACTGTCAACCAATTGATTTGCCAGGTCACAATGCTTAGTGAGGAATCTCGTGCTAGACTAGTCTCTCATTAACCGAATCCCAGTCTCAATGAATCTTTTTCTCTCAACGCCTTTATAGAATTGTTTCTCATTGCGATTTTGACCAATAAAAAAAACATAGAATTGACTGGATGTATCGATAAGTTACATTGAGTGTTTTAAGATATCGATGTATATCGTCCACCATTATCCAATATTATTGAAAAATATTCCAAAATTGGTAAATAATGGAAATAAGCCTACGTACAAAATTATACCTTAAGGAGTTTCAGTAATTTTTAAATTTTATTATTCTTTTTTGATATCACAATTTTTTAAAACCAAAAAAAGATCAAAAGTCTTACCATAAAATTTCCACGCTCTTACTCAACCATTAAGAGAATATAGTCTGCATAAGTCGCAATATACATACATAATTGGCCGTTATAACCCTTCAGTCAGTATTACAGCCTTGCTTCTCGCAATATACAGAAAGCGAAAAAAAACTTGAGCACTCACTCAATTTAAGTCTGAAATTATCTAAAAGCTAAAGAAAAACTATTTTGTATTACAAAGTCGCCATTCTTTGACTACAACACCATTTTAGGTTGTAAGTGTACAAGTTTTATATTTTTTGCTCTGTGTGTTTAAATTTGTATATAAAATATGAAACACAATTATTTTCTTATACATGCTATATAAACAGTTTTGAAATCTTTTTTATTTCGTTCCATAGCTTGTGGTGTAATCTTCTAAAAGATACAAAATTCTATATTCTTTCTATGTTCTCAAACAAGTTGTTTCCCAAAACGAAAAAAATTAAAAAAGATATTGTTTTACTCTCACGTGCCTTCAGCTGAAATAAATAAATGAAATCTGTTGCGCCGTAATTGCTTCATTTATTTGTTGTATATATGTCTATGTCTGTTTTATTTATACTTTATATATACTTTGTAATTAACTGAATTAATGAAACAATAATAATAATGAATTTGCTAAAAATTAGTACCGCCCTAATATTAAGTAGATGTAAGGTCAATAAACACATAGCAATAAGTAATTAGAATAAGCAACGGAGTTGCTGAATTGAAGTAAACTGTTAGAATTAAGTAAACACATATTACGATTAAGGAAATATTCTTGAAAATAAAATTAGTTGATAATCATAATTAGAGACGATCGGTCTTTTTATTTCGTATACGGTTTGGTCTTCGCGGTCAGTATTCAAGTGTCCCATTTTAAGATTAAATTATAATTTGATTAATTATAGATAATAGATTAAATTAATCAAATTATAATATAATTGTATTTATATAATATATAATTATAATATAATTATATTAATTATAATATAATTATATATAATTTGATTAATTAATTATAATTATATTTTTAATTATTTATTATAATTATATTTTTAAATTATAATTTGATTAATTATAGATTATAGATTAAATTAATCAAATTATAATACAATTATATTATATAATTATATATATTATAATATAATTTAATCTATAATCTATAATTAATCAAATTATAATTTAATCTACTCCTTAAAAAATATTAAGGAAAAACCTTTTGGCGCCCGAGCAGGGACATAAATATTGATCGCAATCGAAAAGAAGACTAAAAAACCAAACTTGCGAAAGTTTTATAAGTTGTTTAAAATTTAAATTTGCGAGTGTTAAAAAATTTTATAAATTACTTAAAATTTAAAAAAGTAAGGTGGTAAAATCTTATAAGCTACTTAAGATTTAAAAAACTACCACAAATTAAAGTCAAATACAAAACAACATAAAGAAAACAACCAATAGTACAAAATAAATAAAAAACAACAATATACATATTGGTTAGTGTTGTGTGAAACATACAGAAAACAAAATAAAATACAAAATAACAAATACAATAGAAACAAAAAATAAAAAGAAAAATACAAGAATACAGTGCTGTGAAATAAATAGAACAGAAAAATTATAACAAATAAACATACAAAAATATAAAAATATAAAAATAAAAATATACAAAACAAAGATACAGTGCAACAAGGATACAATAAGTGCTGATAGTGTAAAAGTGAAACGTAAATATCATAAAGAAACACTACACCGAACACTTCAACACACTACACGAACAACAAATAATCACATCGTTGGACGACTTCACTCCAGGATATCTGCCCATATGCCCCGTTGCATCTGCGTTCTGTATCAATCGGAAGGAACTAAGGGGAGTATATCTGACTCTTAGGAGGTAAAAAGTGTGAAATATATTTGTGTTGTTTCCTTAAATTTGTGATTTAATAAAATTTAAGAGATTTTTTGTAAGTTAATCAGAAAATTCATAATCGCTTAAAGAGCAGAACACAAAAAATATATTTCACATTTTTAAAATTATTGAAACAATATATTGATTTATAATTTTATATAAATTTATTCATAATTTTTTATATCTACGATTCTTGTATACATATATAAATATTTTCCTTTACGAAATTATAAAAAATCCACCTTAAAAGTGCACAGAACCGCGAGTATTGATATCGTTAAGTTAATACGTATTCACACTAACAATTTGTTCTCTTTGTTAGTGAGAAAGGCTGACTTCATAAATGCAACACTGCAAATAAATTCATTTACAAGACAAAGCAATGTTTTATTGCAACACTTCTTTATCAAATAATGAGATGATATTTTAATACGTTTATGAACGCGAAAACTTTTGATCCTTTGTATAATTTAAAACGAATATTCAGAAAAATGTAGTCTTCTTTTAAAAACGCTTTCAATTTGGATGATAATAAAAATTCAAGCAGTGCCTTGATCATTAACATTTAATAAATATAAAAATAAATATTTAAATAAAAATATTTTTGGTAAATGGGAAAATGCTTTAAATTTCCTTAATATCCCGCATTTTTTGTTCTAAAATTGAGTTTCTTTTCTTTTTTTCGCTATGAAGACTGGCTCATGCCTCAAACGCGGTTCTATGAATAGCTTTTTTCTTTCATGAATCCATTTTTATTTTCAGTATACATATATAAAAAATTAAATATTGAATCACATTTGTACTTATATAAAAAAAATTTAAATTACTACAAATCTGCCATTTCTACCACAAAATTTTTCTCGTCAATAAATGTTTACAAAGAATCACAAATAAAAACCATGCACGAAATTGACAAATAATGCGTACTGAAAAGCATTTCCATGCAATTATGAACATGTGGCATTGCCAAAACAAATTTTACTGCTTTTATGAACACATGCATTGTAAGGTTACATTGCAAACTGCGTTTATGAAGTCGACCAAAACATTCAGCATACAATTTGTGTTGCTTTTGTTTGTTTTCTTTTCATTTATTTTTCGTAATTTCGTTTCGATCAGTGTTCCGTTCCACGCATTCCTATACTGCTAGTACTTACTACTTACTTAATTGGCCATAACAACCCGATTAACGGATTTCGGCCTGCCGCAACACATCCTTCCAGGCGCCTCTGCTTCTTGCGCGCCTACGCCAGTTGGTGACACCAATCGATGACAGGGCTCCCTCGATTTGGTCCTTCCAACGGATACAAGGTCGTCCTCTTCGCCGACTTCCGCAGATCCCCGCATCAAACACCCGTCTCGCTGGAGCATCCTCCTCCATTCGAACGACATGGCCGAGCCAGCGCAGCCGCTGGATATTAATACGCTGTACAACGTCCATGTCGTTGAGGAGCTCATACAGCTCACTATTGTATCGAATGCGGAAATCATCGCCAACACGTACTGGACCGAAGATCTTACGCAGTACTTTTCTCTCGAACACTCTCAAGGCTGCTGCATCAGTACTTAATAGGGTCCATGCCTCTGCGCCATAAAGAAGCACGGGTAGGATGAGCGTCTTGTAGAGTGTTAGCTTCGTCGTACAAGAGAGGTCTCTACTACTCAATTGCCTATTGAGACCATAGTAGCACCTGTTGGCAAGAGTGATCCTGCGCTTGATCTCCAGACTGACATCATTTGTGGTGGTAACGGCGGAGCCAAGATAAATAAATTCCTTGACTGATTCAAAAGTATAGTTATCGGCCGTAATCTGAGAATAAATATGCAGCACGTCTCTACTTGTCGATAACATATACTTTGTTTTGCCCTCATTTACTGCCAAACCCATCTTAGTAGACTCGCGTTCAATAGCACTAAAGGCAGCAGTAACATCTCGCTTCGTACGCCCTATGATGTCAATATCGTCAGCGTACGCAAGCAACTGGACACTTTTTTGAAAAATAGTGCCACTGCGATGCACTCCTGCCTTTCGCAGAACACTCTCCATGACGAAGTTGAAGAGGTCGCATGATAAGGGGTCGCCTTGTCTGAAACCTCGCACGGTATCAAAAGGCTCGGAGAGGTCCATTCCTACCTTGACGGAGCTACAGGAATTGCTCAACGTCATTCTGCATAGCCTTATCAGCTTCGCAGGTATACCGAGCTCAGACATTGCGGCAAAAACACGATCCCTTATGGGGCTATCAAAGGCAGCCTTATAGTCGACAAAAAGATGGTGTGTGTCGACTTGTTTCTCGTGGGTCTTTTCCAGGATTTGGCGTAGTGTGAAGATCTGGTCGATGGTGGACTTACCAGGTCTGAAGCCGCACTGATAAGGTCCAATCAGTGTTTTGACGATTGGCTTCAGTCGTTCACACAATACGCCTGTAAGAACCTTATATGCGATAGGGAGAGGCTTATACCCCTATAGTTGGCGCATATAGTAGGGTCTCCCTTTTTCAGGACAGGACAGAGGACACTGAGGTTCCAATCGTTGGGCATACTATCCTCTAGCCATATTTTGTAAATAAGCTGGTGCATGCGCCCTACCAACTCATTACATCCGGTCTTAAACAATTCAGCGGGGAGGCCATCAGGACCTGCCGCTTTATTGTTTTTAAGTCACGTAATCGCGACTTTGAACTCTTCATGGCTAGGCGGCGGAATCTCACGCCGTCATCATCGATCGGGTTCGGAACATCATCTCTAAAGGCGGTATTGGTGTCATCATCGCCTTGTAGCAGAGTAGAGAAGTGTTTCCTCCATAACCTCAGTACTCCCTGCGGATCTGTTACTAAGTTTCCATTTTCGTCCTTGCAGGAAGACGCTCCGGGTTTATAACCCTCGGTTACACGCTTAACCTTTTGATAGAATTTTCGAGCCTCATTACTACATCTATACATCTCGACTTCCTCACGCTCACACCTTTCCTGCTCCCTCTTCTTGCGTCTGAAAAGGCGTCTCTCATCCCTTCTCTTCTCTCTATAGTTATCGACAATGGCTCGCGTAGCGGCTGACTGCAACGTTTTCTTGTATGCGGCGTTTTTCGCTGTAGTTTCCTCGCGACACTCCTCATCGTACCATTGATTTCGTTGGGGTGGGCGTTCGAAACCAAGGACTGTTTCCGCAGTAGTGCGCAAGGAGTGGGAGATGTTGGCCCACAGTCCGCCAATGTCGTTGAGATTAGATGGGGAACGACGGAGCTTATCCGAGAGTTGAGCGGAGAACGCCTCAGCTGTCCTTTGTGATCGCAGCTTCTTAACGTCCAGCTTTCGCAATGCACTAGAGTGCGCAGACCTCGAAGCGCTAATGCGCAATCGAAACTTGGCTGCGACAAGGTAGTTGTCCGAGTCGATGTTTGGACCTCTGAATGTGCGCACATCTAGTACACTGGATACGTGCCTTCCGTCTATCACAATAAGATCGATCTGGTTGGATGTTGATCGATCAGGGGACATCCATGTGGCCTTGTGAATGTCGAGATGTTGAAACTTAGTGCTACATACTACCATGTTACGCGCCGTGGCGAAATCGATCAGGCTCATACCATTGGAGGTAGTGTTCGAGTGGAGGCTGAACTGTCCGACAGTGGGGCCAAAGATACCTTCCCGCCCGACCTTCGCATTGAAATCTCCGAGGACGATTTTGGCGTCATGGGTCGGGCACTTATCATATACGTCCTCGAGTTTAGCGTAGAAGGCATCCTTAACCACATCGTCCTTTTCTTCCGTCGGGGCGTGAGCACAAATTAGGCTGATGTTGTAGTATTTTGCCCTGATGCGGATTGTGGCTATTCTTTCGTTCACAGGCGTGAACCCAGAGACAAGGTGTCGAAGTCTCTTATTAACCACAAAACCGCATCCGAATTCGTGCTTATCAACATGGCAGCTGTAATACACATCGAAAGATGCCAGCCTTTTGCATCCTTGCCCTATCCATCGCATTTCCTGTATGGCAGTGATGTCCGTCTTACATTTCTTGAGGGCATCCGCCAGCTGGGCGGAAGCGCCTACCCTATAAAGGGTGCGGACGTTCCAAGTGGCTATTCTTATATCGTTGTCCTTTGAACGTTTGCCGTGGTCGTCAACTTTTGAGGGGATCTTTTTTAGGTCTGTTGTTCCGGTTTTCATTGGAGCAAATTTTTGGAACCCACCACGTTCCAAGCCCTACGCACAACCCAAATTTAACGTCCAGGGGATTAGACTTCGCTGCACGCATTAGTTAACATCTAGCGGGTGCTAGAATGCCATCCAGGAGGGGCCACGAGGAGGCTGCGTGTCAACTTGAATACAGCAAGACAAGAATCGTCCTGGTGGTCTCCAAGTTGACAGAAACTTTACCTTATTTGCATGCATTCCATCCCTCCCACCTCCTACTGCTAGTATATAAGTTATATATTACAGCTGCATACAGTGTGACCGTTCACACTAGTAATAAAATTAAAATTTCAATAGAAATTGTTCACAAAAATTTTGAATTATTTCTAATAACACAGTGTGTTCAAATTGCAATTTAATTTTTATTTTTTCTTTTAACAACTCTTTTATCAAGTGATTTTACTCGGTACATTGAATATTTTATACCGAAGGCTGTGCGTAAAGCGTTTTCATTGTTATTTTCTGAGATCAAGTAAGTTAATCTTCACTCAATTAACGTCACTTAAATTTTGGAATCGGAACTTTTGGGTATTGTGTGTCCGAATAATATCGGTTTAATTCTATTGTCCAAAACAACTGAATACTAATAGATTCAAATATAACTCGACCAATAATTTACTTTGGTCAATTTTAACTTCTTGTTTTGAGGAATTTTTGAATAAACAAATTTAGAGAGT
This sequence comes from Sarcophaga carnaria, assembly GCA_958299815.1. Taxonomy (NCBI): domain Eukaryota; kingdom Metazoa; phylum Arthropoda; class Insecta; order Diptera; family Sarcophagidae; genus Sarcophaga; species Sarcophaga carnaria. The sequence continues at coordinate 68,181,640 of OY283153.1, read as the reverse complement.
AGAGGCTCTAAACGCCAAGATTCTCCTTCCAGAGCGGAAAACTTGGAGGAATTACTCGCGGAAAAAGCGAAGGTCATTAAAAATATCGACAGAATTCGACAAAGCATTGTATGTCTTTTAATCCTAAAGAGCCCGAATGTCGTTTCGATATTGCAAAAACATATGTTGACCAAGCAATGAAGCTCCAGTCAGAATTCGATTATTTGGATCTTGATAATGCCGATGGAGACGAGCTTGAAGATCTCTGTGTGACGACGAAAAGTTTGTTCATGAGTCTGTGATGACCAAGTTTCGTGGCGCCACGTACCTACTAAAGAGAATCCAGCTGACATTGTGTCAAGAGAATCCGATGTAAGGGATTTGAAAGGACAATCGTTTGAAGGACAATCGTTTCTAGTAAACGACAGTTCCAAATGGCCTGTTAATGAACATTTTGAATTAACAGAGAACCAAAAGTTATTGGAAACAGAAGAAAAGAGAACATTTTCATGTTTAAGGGTAGGTGGGAGATTGCTTAATGCATGTTTGCCATACGATGAAAAGTTCCCACTTTTATTACCGAAGCAAAATGACTTCGTGTGTTTCACATCTAAGGCGGTGCATTTAGAGTTAGAGTCTGATTTATCCACTGATTTCTTTCTTTTATCGTTTAAAAGGTTTGCTGCAAGAAGATGTCTTCCCAGAGAGGTGTATTGCGACAACGCGACAAACTACGTCGGAGCCAGCCGAGTCCTCAAGGAGCTTCAACAAACATTCGACAGGAGTCGACAGGCCGTCGAGTCAAACGCAGCTTCGTCTGGGGTGAGGTTCAGCTTCATACCAACTCAGGCGCCGCACTTCGGAGGGCTGTGGGAAGCCGCTGTGAAGCAAGCGAAGTTCCTACCTCTGCGAGCTGCGGGCAACTTGGTGCTCCCTTAAGAAGAAATGGAAACAATGCTTGCAGAAGTAGAGGCAGTGCTCAACACTCGGCCCATCGCACAGCTGCCTCCAGACCCCAACGACGGAGAAGCTCTAACTCCAACGCGTCTGTTAATAGGAGGGGATCAGAGTTCGCGGCCGCCAGAATCCGTAGGCGTCAAAATAATCAGAGAGCAGAAGTTATGGAAACGTTGGCGACTGCTTTGTGGTCTCAAGTACACCAGCAAAACGCCCAACCTGAAGCTAGATTAGGTCGTAATCGTCCACGATTACAATTGCCCGCCACCACATTGGTTGACCCGGAGAGTCGTGGCCGTAACCAGGGGCAAAGATGGCAAGCTCAGAGTGGCGGAGGTCGCAACGCACAATGGCGTTTATGGGCGCAAAATCCACAAACTGGCTCCACTTCAATTGATTGAAGAAGCCGGATGGGGCGGGAATGTTGCGCCATAATTGCTTCATTAATTTGTTGTATATAATATATAAATAAGTAATTAGAATAAGCAACGGAGTTGCTGAATTGAAGTAAACTGTTAGAATTAAGTAAACACATATTAGGATTAAGGAAATATTCTTGAAAATAAAATTAGTTGATAATCATAATTAGAGACGATCGGTCTTTTTATTTCGTATACGGTTTGGTCTTCGCGGTCAGTATTCAAGTGTCCCATTTTAAGATTAAATTATAATTTGATTAATTATAGATTATAGATTAAATTAATCAAATTATAATATAATTGTATTTATATAATATATAATTATAATATAATTATATTAATTATAATATAATTATATATAATTTGATTAATTTAAACTACTCCTTAAAAAATATTAAGGAAAAACAAAATCATTTGTATAGGTTGTGCCAAAAACTATTTTCTATTTCAAGGGGCTGAGAAATAATAATAAACTTTAGGAATTAAAACAATTTGTACAAAAATAAAATTATATTAAATAAAGAATAGTTTTATTTTGTCTACTTTTTTAAATAATTTTGTTGTTGTTTCATTTTGACTGCGCTACTCCAACATACAAACATCTTATTAAACATACGGCATATAAGATTGCATTTACAACTACTTGGACAATTAGGTACTGAGTATTAATTGAGCTTTTTTAGAACTTAAATTACCATAAACTTATAAAACAAAACTTTAATTCAAAGTGAACGTGACACTTTACAATTCTACCTGAGACAGGTAACCTAACAGAGATCATAAGAAAAACTTTCTGCTACTTGGTAGTGATGTGAGTATACACGCATTGGCACCAAGGATCGAACGTACGTTCAGTACTGTTTAATCGATTATCACATGATAGGTTAGGTTAGAGGGCGTGTACTTGTCATTTAAGACAAGTACAGTACCCGGAGGTCGAATTGACCCATTGTACAACGTCCTAGTTTCTCACATGATCAATCAAATTACTTTTATATTGCTCCAGAGATTATTAGATTGTTTTGTGTTGTTTGTCGTATGCTAGAATATCGAGCTACTGACTGCATTTTACTTTCTGAAACACGAATTTTCATAAGAACATATATCAGAATATTTTTATTTATACGGAATATGGCAGACCTATAGCTTTTTGAGTTGTCTTCAAATGAAATTTGATTTTTTTTCATTTACGTAAACGCACTACAATTCGTACGTCTCTGCAAATTAGTACATCTTGTTTTTATAAATTTATTCTCTTACATTTCCAATCAACGACATTAATTAATTGTACAGAGAAACTTGGTCTATATAACCTTCTTTCTTAATGTCAGAATATAAACAATGGCATTCGCTATGGTACTCATGCGATTGTACACCGTATTGCGGTTATTTCGATTGTACATGATGCAATACAATACAATCGATACTGGTGGCATAGATTAGCAGAAATAAAATAGGTGACTGGGACAGTTGTTTATTTTACACTTTTCACTCCTTGCTTTAAATAAAACGTTTCAAATATGATGTCGCCGTAGTCTAGTAGGTAGTGTGTTGGTTTATTAGACGTAAGGGCACGGTTCAAACCCCAGGTCAGACATCCAAACGAAATATGAAAAAGTATTTCTTCGGCGACTTCATCTCAGCAGATTTCTGGCAAAAACTGTGAGAATAAATATTTTTGCTATGAAAAGTTTCGCAAAAAACTGTCGTTCGGAGTCGATTTTAAACTGTATGTTCCACCACTCATGTATACAAAAATTAACGCACACAACATAAGTGGTGTGAGAAACTAGGTCGTAATCCTGACTATCCATAATGACCAATTATGTATGTATGTCACTTTAAGTTTTTTTGAATGTTTTGACTATTTTGTTTAGAATATTGAAAGATTTCATGATCAAGAAACCTGATAGTTTAATTGGTTGCAGTATGCATAGATTTAATATATTTTTGATAGATTGTAGCCAATAGTAGCTTTGAGTGTGTTAATAGCATAAATCATGATATTCTCTAAGAAAAATTATGTTGCTAGTATATTTTTTGAAGGTGTAACTAAGGTTAAGAATATTGCGATACTTGTACTCGTTGTACAGTAGTACAGTTCATGAATTTTAAGCAAAAATATTAAAAATAATTTAAGTTTTTTATATACATATTTTACTATTTGATTATAAAACAAAAAATGTTTTTTACAAACTATAAGAAAAATATGGGAAACATTCTGGTGACTCCATTTTAAAAGTGCAAGTGGTATTCCTAAGAAGAACCCAGAGTAAATTTAAAATATATACATACATATAAAACAGTACACCGAACAGAGCATTTTTAGGATACATTGATTGCTCTTGTACTACTATTGCCTGGTATTATTATAAATCCACACAACTATAACTTCAATAATCCACAACTAAAGGCAGACAGTCTTCTGGAATTCCAAAAGCACGATAAATATTAAGTGTTCATATCATAAAATTAAATTAAATTTCAAAAATTCCATACGCGTATTTAAAATTACAAAAAAATTGTTTTAAAAAAGAATACAATAGCCCAATTCACAGTCTCGTGCATTTTTGCAATTGTATATATGCAATTGTAAATATTTCCTATTAATTGTGAACAAATTTTACTGGTTGCATTTGCAACACTAATTGTAAAACACAAATACACAGCTGATTGTCAAAAATAAAAAATAAATATTTGATTTTAATTTTTGATATTTGTTAACAATTTATAAAAATGTCTAATGGAAGTTTGAAGGAACAAATATTGGACTCTTTAGTAGACCGAAGAGATTATGTTCATCGAGGGAATGAACAATTCAATCAATTTTACTTTTTTCTATAAGCTTCTTATAGAAAATTTGGGCCATTGGTGCCTATAAAATTTAAAATATAGCCAATAAAATCTATAACTGAGGCTCTTTTCAGCAATGCCGTTCACAACAAGAACATTTGTTGTAGGCTCTTTGATGATTAAAAATTGCTTGCATCTACCTCCGGGGCTTCTCGAAATTATTGATTTATTTTATTAGCATCCTTTCGGACCATTTTTTGTTGGGTTTATCCCTTTTTATTCTTTTTTTATATTATGGGTCTCCATTCGCCAACGAAATTTATTATTTTTAATAAATAAATTGTCAGCTGTAAGTTTTCATAAGTGTAAAATGCTGAGCAAATATAAACTATGGTTTCGAGTATTATTTATTTTATAAACTGTAGCAAGAGTATTTCTGTCTATTTTGTTATAGTAGCGTAAAAATATACTAAACCATTTTGCAAATGCAATGATGCAAGACCATTTCCACTAGATCGTGAATTGGGCTAATGATTTTTAAATACTTACAATATAATTGTTATTAGGTTTTATTCAGAAGAAATATTTGAGTTACATCCCTGTAATCTGAGTCAAGAAGCAGCAAATTAGCAGCAAAATATATGGATTAATAGTATTTTCATATTTCCTAAAATTTGCAAGGGAATTCATAAAATAAATCCTTTATTTAATAAAACGAAAAAACAAATACAAGTACCTACAGAATCAAAATTATTATTGCGTACAATACATAGAATGTATATGGGTTATTTACAGTTGTATTTACTACCTGTATTCTAACACAACTGAAGGGAAATGAATCATTCGCTAATATCCTCGCAATTCTTTTCAGATATTTTCATAATTAAACAGGTACCGATGTGTTAATAAGGTAACTTTTATGTTTTCCCAATTTTTTAGCAAACCTCGATTTCAAGTCCTATAAATAGTTAACAATATCGGTAACATGCACTCAGTTGTTACTGAACAATCATACCAGTAAATTGAGATTTAATTTAGCGCGTAAATATTATAATCGAAAATAGTTAATAATTCATATACGATATTCTGGAGAAAAATGAGTCAGTATCCCAAACTATACAAAGTGTTTAAATGTACTTGCAAATGTGAAAGACCGAAAAAATGTGTGAGTTGTTACATGTGTGATGAGAGCGGACATAACAAACCACGCTGTAATTATTGCCTCCATCGAAATAGACTTACGTGCTTTATATGCAAAGTTCGCGGTCACTCCTCGTATTATTGTCCCGAAATGTGGAGTAGTATTCATTCAATGGTAGGTTTTGTTTTCCGAGTGTATTCTGTATACATATTCATAAAATATATAAAATAAAAACCATCTCTTTTGTTTTTAGACTGAACCTGATCCTGACAATATTATTAGTTGTAATGCTTGTAAATAGTGTTTCATTTGTGGTGCTTGTAGCCAGTTATCAGATGACTGTCGAATGGTGGTACATTGTTAGCACTATTAAATCTGATCAAAGATCTAATGGTGATCTACTAGTTAAGATACCAAACAACGACATTAATTCTAATATTGTGTACTGACAGAAAAATTAAAACAAAATAAAAAAAAACAATATTTCTTACAATCAAATAACATATTTGGAAATTATTTATTTTTCATTACCTGTGGGTATTTAAAGAAAATATATATATTCTATTAAAAATTTAATCTTTTGATAAAAATATACTTTTGATTACTTATTAATTTAAACTTTAATTAAATATTGAACTAACAATAAATGCCAAACACATAATGTGAAAAACAACCTATTAACACCTGGAATAAATGTTATTCTTAGCATGATTTCTGATAGGTGATTAGAAGAATATATCAGAGTAATTGATTTGCATTTAATAAATAATTGTATTAAAACGCATTACACTTCTAAACTAGTACTTTAATAAATTTATGTTTTGTTGACAATCCTAATCTAATGCTTTTATTTGACCAAGTTTCTATCTCCGCCTTTTCAAAACACGATCTTCTTTTCTATATGGTTTTGGGATAGTAACTCAGGAACAAGCGATTAAGTATAGGAATTTAAAAAACATTGAGTATGCTTTATTCCATACAGAATTAGTAACTATATCTTGGGATCAAATGCTTACAGTGGACGATTAGGTTACTTTCTTACAGGGTAATATAAAATATCTTTTAAAATAAAATATTTTTTAATATAAAATATCTTTTAATATAAAATATTTTTTAATATAAAATATCTTTTGAAAAAAATTGTTCCCTAATCTAAAACCGTAATTTACCAATGGGTTTAAGATCACAATTAATGAAAAGAATAATGCATATTATTGGTGGAAAAGGTTTAGGATGACCGAATTCTACACCAATCTTAAGGCATTTATGAAGTCGCCGTAGTCTAGTAGGTAGTGTGTTGGCTTATTAGACGCAAAAGCCTGGGTTCGAGCCCCAGGCCAGCCATCAAAGACAAAATACAAAAAGTATTTTTTCGGCGACTTCTCTCAGCAGATTTCTGGCAAAAACTCTGAGAGTAAATAAAAATTGCCATGAAAAGTTTCTCAATAAATAAAAATCTGTCGTTCGGAGTCGACTTTAAACAGTAGGTCCCACCACTCATGTATAAAATTAACACACACAACATAAGTGGTGTGAGAAACTAGGACGTTGTACAATGGGTCAATTCGACCTCCGGGTACTGTACTTGTCTTAATTGACAGGTACACGTCGTCTAACCTAACCTAAGCTAACCTAACCTAAGGCATGTAGGAAAGATACGAACCGTAAAGTCAGAGCCGCTTAATCAAATTTCTACACACGTCCAGTCAGTTATTTGTAACAAAAGAAGACGGAAATATTCGATCTTATAATGTGAGAAATGCTAGCGCTGGTGTTAATACGCGGATGAAAATGGTACCAAAGCTGCTTACGAGAAAAACATCATACAACAGCTTAAGCCAGTGTGGACAGATAACCAGCGTCGCTGGTATGCTCGCGTTATGCCGGGCTGTGGGTCGCCGGATGGGGTGGTTCTTGCCAGTTGTCCGAACCGGACGCGCACTCACAAGTATAAAAAACATACTAGGGGACCCGATAGCGAAACAACTAATAACGAAAACTACAACTAACGGATACTGACTGTGGTTAAACCATTTCAATGAGGAGAGACTGCAGATGTTTTCGCAGCCCTATAGCCCACCCACAGGAACCCAAAGGATCCCACCTTGATAGCTCTGGACTTTTCGGAGCCATCCCTAATATCAACTTATCTTACTTCTACCCTGCCACCATCCTATGAACTTACCTGCTTCTCCTAACTAATCACTCATTACGTAAACATCACAAAAATTCATTTTTACCTAATCATCCTCCTCTTCTTATTATTACGATAAATATCTATCTATCTATATCAATTATATAATATACATATATATATATAGATATATATAAATAAAAATGAAATTAATAATGATCTTAAAATTACAGTCAAAGTGAGTATCAGTCATAGAGTCGGAGTCGTAGAATACCTGTATTACCTCGTTCATGAGTGGACCAGACAGTCGTAATTACCGTTATTGTAGGTTATTAAAGATGATATATTTTTAAAAAATTGATGATTATAGATGACATATAGGTGATAATATAGTACATAATATAGCCGAGGCGTTGAGGATTGAAGATTAAAGATGATATCTTATGAAGAGATGATGGAGATTTCCACGTGGTGGTTAGAGATGATATAGGCTGAAGAGATGGTGGATATTTCCACGTGGTGGTAATCGAGGAGGTCAGATGAATAGATGGCAGATATTTCGACGTGGTGGTTAGAGATGATATAGGCCGAAGAGATGGTGGATATTTCCACGTGGTGGTTATAGAGGATATAGGCTGAAGAGATGATGGATATTTCCACGTGGTGGTTATAGATGATTGAAGATGAAGAGACCATATAAAAAAGAAAAAAATTTTATTTTTCACCGCGTACAATGCTTCACCACCTTAAGGTGTCTCTTCTTCCGATCCTCCAAAAGGTTCTTTCTTTTCATTAACACACCACGCGCACTTTTAATTAAATTTCTTTTTTTTTATCACGAATTTTTTTCTTTATAAAAATTTCACACCTACGCCTTTAATCACCGCACACAACCTTGCTCTCTTGTTGTCACCACCAAAAAGGGAAGAAAGACTCGCTTTAGTTGCGTGCTTTATATACCCACGCTTTCTTGTTTTTCCAGAATGTTCTGCCCGTTATTTTCCATTTATGTAAGTATCTTTGTATCTTTCCTTATCCTTGTATCTTTCATCCAGACCGCGTTGCCAACTGTCGAAATTCCCAATTTAGAGCTGCCACGCTTTCACTTCTTTTCTCTGCTAATTCGCATGTGTAACGAACATGACAATCTATAACGTAGAACAGTAGTAATACAAATCATCCGATGTATTTTCCACCTCTATACATATAACTCAATCTAATTTTTAATTTCGAAAGCATTACTCAAAAAGAAAGTATTCTTAGCATTAAAACCAACGCCATTAGCAATGATGAAATTAATCCTAAATTTAATAAATTGATTTTGCAATACGTTCTTTCAGACATGACGCATTTATTAAATGTAGAAATACGCTAAGATAATACCTATATTTAAACAGGATAAAACCTACCGCCCAATAGCAACATTATCATATATATCGAAAATTTTCGAAATATTAATTTATATCTGTGACAATAAATGATAATGGATTAAGTTAGCATAAGTGTTTTTTTTCATTTTATTACATATTCTTATTCTCTTCTTCAAGATCTATCACTCAGCTAAATTTCATGTATAAAATGTCATTATTAATAAAACTATACGCATTTACATATATGTTACAAACACAATCAGAGGTCGCCGTAGTCTAGTAGGTAGTATGTTGGCTTATTAGACGCAAAAGGCAGGTTTACTTGTCACAATTTCGTTGTATTTTTTTGTGTAGCTTTTGCTGATTTTATTGTTAAACGATGTACACCGTTTCAATTTCCGTAACAATATTGTTGTTTGCAGATCGTATATAAGACACTTAGAAAATAACGGATTATATTGTAACACTTTAAGATTTTATGGAACATTATGTTGAATAAAAATATAGAGGCCATTTTTACAACTTGCCGTTAACTAAAGGGAGGATTATAACAGGCAGATAAATTGTTTTTCGTTATTATGAGTACCCAATAAGATAGAAGTGATCGTTAAGCTAAAGGGAGGATCAACCTACCTTTAACATTTAACCCTTTCGGTACGGGAGACGATTAGTTCGTTTACAAATACTATAAGAGGTCAGTTTAGCATAGATATGCTTATTAAACATATACATAGCTCTTTTGGTAGTGCCCCTACCCTAGGAAGGGATTTAGGGCACGGGATCCCATCAGGAGTTTGGCATGGGACATATAAGTTCCATTAGGCCTAAACCTATAAAAACGCATACAGTAAATCAATATCAGCCTGAAATAATATTTTTAATTCTGTTACACTACAGTCCTATTCGGATATATATGTCCCACTACAAAAGCCGAATGGGAAGTATATGTCCCGTAAAAAGAAAATCTTTTTCTTACCTGGTAATATTACAATAACAAGAAAGATTTACACTTTAACAATATTAATTACACACCTTTTTCACTATTTAATAACGATTTTAACTTTTTTAACTTTTTAGTAGAAAAAAGCAGAGCAAAAACTTGATACCACTGCAGTCTTCTTATGACTAAACAGCCTGTGTTATGAAAATACGCAATTTTTCTGTGTTATGAAAATATGTAACTGTTCTTTAGCCTCTAAATAACTAAATGGGACAACTTTGAATCATTTTACAGTAACAATTTAAAAATAGGAGTCTGCGATCGTTCAGTGGGACACATATGTCCCAATAGATGCGAAAGGATTAAAGGTCACTTTAAGTTTGAACTTGCCATATTATATATTATTTTCATTACGGCAACTTCAAATTTAAACAAAATGAGCATATACAACAAAAAAACGAAGCCCGCGGTTGCCTCTGCGTTAAAAAAAACTTGTATAATTGAGCAGTCTTATCGACATTGCTCCGGCACTGCCATATTTTTGAAATTTTTTATCTGTAAGTTGTAATAACGAAAATTAGTTAAAGGTAACTTTACAGTTCCCTTTAGCTAAAGGTACCTTTAACTAACCCCAAATTTAGAAATCGCCGTAGTCTAGTAGGTAGTGTGTTGGCTTATTAGACGCAAAAGCCTGGGTTCGAGCCCCAGGCCAGGCATCAAAGACAAAATACAAAGAGTATTTTTTTGACGACTTCTTCTCAGTAGATTTCTGGCAAAAAAACTCTGAGAGTAAATAAAAATTGCCATGAAAAGTTTCTCAATAAATAAAATTCTCCGTTCGGAGTCGACTTTAAACAGTAGGTCCCACCACTCATGTATAAAATTAACACACAAAACATAAGTGGTGTGAGAAACTAGGACGTTGTACAATGGGTCAATTCGACCTCCGGGTACTGTAATTGTCCTAATTGACAAGTACACGTCCTCTAACCTAACCTAACCTAACCTACAAACACAATTATCAGACACTATTTATTTTAGACAAACCACTCAATATCTCTAACCACGAAATTCCGACTTAAGCTATTATTATTTAATGCCACAGATATGCAAGTGAACAAATATCTGTATTACAATGATCGACAATCTGGGCTAGGACCAGAGATCTGCAATTAATCGCTTTTTCGCTTCTCAATAGTACTCATGAAATTTTGAGTATGAGTGAGCCAACAGTATTGAAATTCAACTACGTTGATTTTTAAGTACAAGTTGCAATGAGTATGAGTACAACTTTTACATCAAACTTATAACATTCGAACTATGTTTGATTCATACGCCTACTCATTCAGATTCATAAATTTAGAAAAATACTTATAATACTTATAAATCATTCGAGTGATTCAAATCATTCGTCAAAATTTACAGTCTTAGTTGTTGTTGCATTTACAAAGAAAGAAGAAAGACACATAAACAAAAATAACAAAGACAGCAAGCAGAGCAGACACACAACCTTCTTGGGAGTATTGTAGTGTTCGTACGCGAATCATATTTATTTTGTGATTCGTGTATACGATGAGTCATGGAGAGTCGAAATCAATAGCATCATGCGTATTATTAAGTATGAGTAGCATGAGTATTTCAAACTTGGAATATGAGTAGTATGAGTATGGCATTAAAATAAGTATGAATGCGTATAAGTATCAGAAATTATAAATATGATTTGAATCTACTCATCGTTTTGAATACTCATTGCTGACCTCTGGTGAGGACCTAACTGACATAACTAAAGTTTTGCGCTTCTTGGTGTAACAGAGGATTTTCGATCAAGGTCTGATAATACTATGATACCCTTTTATTCTTAATTGATCATGCCAAAGCATTTCACATCGTTGTCCATACGGTCCTTTGCCAAAAACTGCGCTGTTCAGCATATTTCTTTATATATACAATACAGAAATTAGAAAAATTAGAAAATGGTAACAAATCGAATAGTCTGTCAATATTTAGAGGTGTGCCACGAGGTTCCATACTCGGTTCATTATTATACACAATTTACTCTAATAGTCTGCCATCAAAATTGAAGTACAGTAATGTACAAATGCATGCAGATGACGTTCAACTATACATTAGTTGTTTGCCTTCTGAAATTATAAATAGTGCTAGCAGAGTGAACTGTGATCTATGTAAGTAGTATGTTTATGCCGCTTCTCGAGCACTATTTTCATACGAATTTGGGAGCATGCCTACGCTACAGTCGGTAGTTTAAGTTAGTTGATAGGTTTGTAACATATAGATTGGACGGACAGAATGTGTGTGTGTGTGTGTGTGTGTGTGTGTCATTTTTAAAGTGTGTAGGTTCGTCTCGAGTCTGAGTTCATGATTCCGATGATCCGCGAGTGCGTGATGTAGGGTACCGTAAACTCATGTTGTTGACTTGTGTAATGTTATGCTTTTGTTTATTTTATTTTTTAATGTAAACAAATTTTAAAACGCTTGACTCATATTACAGTTTTTAATGTAAACAAATTTTAAAACGCTGACTCAAGAAATATGCAGCTGTGTGCACGTCTACATCGTATACCCAAATAGAAACATGATTATGCATGTTCATTCTATTTGTGTTAATATGAGTATATATGAGTGTGTGCACGTACATAAGATCAAAAAGAACATTTTTTAAAGTAAATAAATACAAAATTTTGGGATGTGGTTATGTTTAATTAATTTTTTTTATGATTCAATGCGATATATTTCCGTTATGTGTGGTCCTTTTCTTGTGGACAAATGTGGGATAACGACATATTGTAGCTGTAAACAATAGCAGCACTTTGTTATAAATAAAGGAGGGTGACTCCTTATCATTTCTTACTCTTAAGGATAAGATCAATAAGAATATTTATTAAGGTAAACAAATTTTAAAACGCTTGTCTCATATTACGGTTTTTAATGTAAACAAATACAAAATTTTGGGATGTGGTTGTGTTTAATTAATTTTTTTTTGTATGATTCAATGCGATATATTTCCGTTATGTGTGGTCCTTTTCTTGTGGACAAATGTGGGATAACGACACATTGTTGCCGTAAATAATAGCCGCGCGACTCCTTATCATTTCTTACTCTTAAGCATAAGATCAATAAGAATATATATATTTTTTTTTTATGTAAACAAATTTTAAAACGCTGACTCAAGAATTATGCAGCTGTGTGCATGTTTACATCGTATACCTAAATAGAAACATGATTGTGCATGTTCATTTTATTTGTATTAATGTGAGTGTATATGAGTGTGTGCATGTTTCCTCATTTACATCCCAGAGTATAAATTGAGTTGTTATCAGAATTTAGATGTCATTCTTGTGCTAGAAATTGATAGCAAGTTATATTTTCAAGTGTAAAATTTAAAAAGAAAAAATGTCTGGATTTATTTGTGAAGTTTGTAAAAAAGTATTCACTGTGAACAGGAATTTAAGAAGACATCATAGATTGTATCATGATGGACCATCCACATCATTTAAATGTACACCTTGCAATAAGTATTTCTCAAACCAACTGAATTATCAACAACATATTTTACAACATTCTAAAATTCGAGATGGAGGAGAAACTATTAAGACTGTTAATTGTACGGACTGCAATCAACATATTTCAAAGACAAATTGGCATCAACATATTAGAACAAATGCTCACAAACTTAATTGTGCTAACAAAATCCTGAATGATGTTAATGGTGTTGATATTGATGACGATGAAATAAAATGCGTTAGATCAGTGCTTAATCATCGCATCATTACATATTTGATTGAAAATAATGTGGAAACGAATTTAATACCTGAGAACTTTTTATCGGGAATTAAATTCAAAGTGGTTAAGCTGTTAAGTGATGTGATTCAGAAACATGACAATATAAAATTCAATCTGGAGATTTTTTGTGAATACATGCTGGTAAAAGAAGAGGAGGATTCATGTTATATTGAAGTAAAATCGCATCAAACTAAAATGGTAATAATTAATCTCTCATCATCAACTGCAGACGATCTCCTCAATATTTACAAAACACAATGTGATATCATTGTTAAAAAAATGAGTGAATTCCAGGAACGTGATAGCGGATGGACATTAATACAAATATTACGGATAGAAATTAATATAAATAAATATCAGTGTCTAAAAGGTTCGCAGTATATCCCTCTACCAACCCCAATACAGAGAAAGTTTGCATGCATCAATGTTCAAAATAACGATGAGTATTGTTTCAAGTGGGCTGTTATATCAGCATTGTATCCTGTTAATAACAATTCTAATAGAAGCATCTCATATAAAATTAATAACATTAGCGATGATATTATCATGTTGGAAAATGGTATTGTTTTAAATTTTCAATATTTGACTTTTCCACTACCAACGAATAAAATTAAAGATTTTGAAATGAAAAATCCCGATATTAGCGTGAACGTGTTTGGGTTGAATGATAACAATGATATAGTCGGACCCTACTATTCCAGTATAATTTTATGTTAAAAAATGATATTAATATAAAATTGTTTTACTTTCCATTTAATTACAGATTAATAAAAACTCAACAAACAAAACATAAATGTAAGATACATGTATGTAATACATGTTTAATACATTTTCATAGGGAAACGGCGCTGATCAAACACAAACATGAGTGCAACAAAATTGTAACCAGACTACCCTCTACAGACAATAATATCGTAAGTTTTAAAAATTTCAAAAAGCAAATGGATGTACCTTTTGTAGTCTACGCTGATTTTGAATGTATTCTAGAGACAATTAATGTTCAAAATTCAGCTAATGTTAATTCAATACAAAAAAAATTCCATTTGCTTATAGCTATTACATCAAATGTTCATTTAACAGTAGTTTAGATAAATTTAACATATACAGTGGTGATGATGCACCAAAACATTTCTTCGTAAATTTAGTTAAAGATTGTAAAGATTTATATGTGAATTATTTAAGTATCGTAAAACCAATGAATACCTTAACACCTTCTCAGCAGATTAGACAGAAGGAGGATACAATTTGCCGCATTTGTAAAAAAAATTTATCTCCTGTAGATCGAGTAGCCGATCATTGTCACTTAACAGGTGAATATAGAGGACCGGCCCATAACAAATGTAATTTAGAGTATCAAATAGCAAATTTTATTCCTATATTCTTTCATAATCTTTCATCATATGATTGTCATTTGTTCATAAGAGAACTTTCTTCTATTGAAGGTGATATAAATGTAATTCCCTTAAACAAAGAACTATATGTATCTATATCGAAAAAGATTAATGTAGATGAAAAAAATACTATAGAACTACGTTTTCTAGATTCTTGTCGGTTTATGCCATCAAGTTTGGAAAAACTAGCGGGATATTTATCAGATAATGATCTGTTGACAGTAAACTCAAGTTATCAAACTCCCAATGAATTTAGTTTAATGAAACGTAAAGGTGTCTTTCCATATGACTATCTAGATTCAGTCAACCGTCTTGAAGAAACAGGACTACCACCCCGATCATGTTTCTTTAATAAACTTACTAATGAGTCGTGTAGCGTAGATGATTATGAACACGCTGAAAAAGTTTGGAATACATTCAAATGTAAGAAACTTTTAGATTATCTTCTATTATATTTAAAAGTTGATGTCCTATTGCTTTGTGATGTATTTGAAAATTTCCGCAAGGTTTGCAAAAACATTTACAATTTAGACCCCTGTCAATATTATACTACACCAGGTTTATCCTGGGATGCAATGTTGAAAACAACTGAAATTGAGTTGGAATTATTGACAGATATCAATATGTACAATTTCGTTATGAAGGGTATTAGGGGAGGTATTGTTCAATGCAGTAAGCGACATGTGACCGCTAATAATAAATACGTTAGTGACTATGATTCAACAAAAGAATCAAATTATCTAATGTATTTAGATGTAAATAATTTATATGGTTATGCAATGTCTCAATATCTCCCCTATAAAAATTTTAAATGGCTTGACAACTGTAACGACTTCAATGTAACTACTATAGAAGAAGATTCAGAATTTGGTTATATTTTAGAAGTAGATTTGCAATATCCAACTGTGTTGCACGATCACCATAGTGATTTTCCATTCTGTGCTGAAAATAAGAAAATTGAGAATATGAAACATAGAAAATTAATAACAGACTTAAATGACAAAAATAATTACATAATACATTACCGCAATCTTCAGCAATGCATTCAACATGGTTTAGTTTTGAAGAAAATTCATAGAATTCTACAATTTAATCAATCGAATTGGTTAAAAAAATATATTGATGTAAATAACCATCATAGAACATTGGCTAAAAACACATTTGAACAAAACTTTTTCAAATTACTCAATAATGCGGTCTATGGTAAGACTATGGAAAATGTGGATAAGAGAAAAGACATCAAAATAGTAATTGGATGGGAAAATAGAAGAAAACGATTAGGAGCCAGATCACTAATTGCGAAACCAAATTTTCATAGTTGTATTGAAATTACTGAAGAAATGGTTGCCGTTGAAATGAGTAGAGTGCGAACGGAATATAATAAACCTATTTATATTGGTTTTTCAGTTCTAGAATTATCAAAATGGAAAATGTATAATTTTCATTACGATTATATGAAGACAAAATATCTTGATAATATTAATCTCTGTTATATGGATACCGATTCATTTATATATGATGTGAAAACAAATGATATGTATGATGATATTAGAAATGATATTCCAACACATTTCGATACATCTGCTTATTCAAATGAAAATGTTTATAATTTCCCCTTGATGAATAAAAAAGTATTGGGTATGATGAAAGATGAATGTAATGGAAAAGTTATTAGGGAATTCATTGGTTTGCGAGCTAAAATGTATTCCGTCAAAATAGATAGAGTAGACAAAGAAATTAAAAAAATTAAAGGCGTTAAAAATAGTGTAACATCTAGGCTAAGTATTAATGATTTTAGAAAATGTCTACTAGAGAAAAAGCTGTATCATGATTCTATGTATGTGTTTAGATCTAAGATTCATCAAGTATACACAAAATATATAAGTAAATTAACTTTAAGTTATTTAGACGATAAGAGATTTATATGTTAAAATAATGTTGACACATACGCCTGGGGACATTACAAAATAAATTCTCCATCAACATCATCATCATCAAATTTAAATTCATATAGAGAATGTATGCAAGACGATAATGATCAAATGTTTTTAAATTTAAATTCATATGGAGAATTTATGCAAGACGATGATGATGAAATGTTTTTAAATGCAAATATATAGATTAAGTAGTTCATAAGAAATGTAATGTATAAATAATATGAATTAATAAATAAAGAATATATTATATGTATATAAATTAAACAATTTTTTTTATTTCATTTCAATTTATATTTATTGAATAAAAATTTTAAACACAAGTGCCCACAATTAAATGTATTAAATTTTTGTTTTCGTTCATAATTATATTCAATAGGAAATTTTAAGTAGTTGACAATCTGGTGGTGGTTGTAAGTCTCCAAAGCTATCAAAATATTCTTTATAGTTGTGGTTTTTATAATATGCTACCCAATGTGTTCCCATACCATATGAATCATCTAAATTAACAATGCCGCATTCTTGTTTGAGTGGTTTTTTAGGTAAAGAATCACGCATGAAAACACCCCTAAAGTATTTAAGATGATTTCCATATTTATTCAAATCCAAATCTGTTAGCGAACGATTGGGTAGGTTATCTAGTAGTTTTTTGGAGCTGGACTATAGTAGAGACCATATCCAGTTTTATATGGTTTGAGATATACCCCTTTGCCCATTGCAATTGATTCCATATATCTATGTGACGGTTAGCTTCCGCCAATTGTTCTTTTCCATTTTTGATAACATTTACTGCTTTGACAATAGCGGATCCTCCACTTGCTAAACCACCAAGCGCCGACAATGCCGCTAGTACGGGAATAAGTGGAAGAAATCCTCCAATTTTCGGTACAGGTATAACTCTCGGTATTATAATGTCTGCTCGCTTTTTCCCTTTAAAATTGGAATGAATAGTCTTTTGTGCTATTTTAACAGCATCATTTATATCAAGTGGTTTCTGTTCTTTCAATTGTTTCAAAGTTTTTCTCACAGTAGCAGTGAATAATTTCTTATTACATTTATTCATTTTTCCTTTTCTCGTTCTTTTTGAATTCTTTCTTTTCTAATGCCTCTGCTCCTTCATACCTAATCCAAATTTCACTTTAGCTTTCATAGCGTTAGTCACAAACCACGCGTCAGCACGTTCTTTAATATTACTATCTTTAGATTTAACTCGTTGCCAGGCTTTTTCAGCTAAAATTATATCTGCTTGATGTCTTGTGTCTATATCTTTTGATTGTGAATATGCAATATCGTGCTCTCTACAAGCTGCGTCTAACAAATTTATACCCTTATCTCCTCTTGCTAAACGTTTTTCAAGTTTTGTACCAGGTCCACAAAACTGATAACCAGGCAAATGTAATTCAACAGGTAATTTATTTATTAAGTTGTTTACAAGTCCTCTTCTCATCTTACACTGACTGGGTTTTTTGTTTTGACTGTAGATTATAACCCTTTTTTCGTTAGTTTTATACCTCTCGCAAAAATATCTGAAATCAAGACGATTTCCTATATATACACCAATTTATACGATCACTGTTTCAGTATGTCAGTCAACATGAAGCTAGTTAAACAAGCAAAGCAAATTATTATAAGAAATATTGATGAATCATCTCAATCAAGAGATAAAACAGTTGTTCACAATACATTATTACCGAATTCGATTCGTGCATTGATAGTGGGACCATCGAATTGTGGTAAAACTAATGTAATGATAAGTCTAATTGAAAGTCCTAACGGATTGAGATTTAAAAACATCTATGTATACTCGAAATCATTATATCAACCAAAATATTACTATCTAAGAAAATTAATTAAACCGATAAAAGAAATTAATCTATTTACGTTTTCGGAAAATGAAGAAGGTCTAAGTCCAGCAAAAGCTTATCCACATTCTATAATAATATTCGATGATGTTATTTGTGAGAAGCAAAATAGTATAAGAGACTACTTCTGTATGGGAAGACATAAATTTATTGATTGCTTTTATCTGTGTCAAACATATACTAAAATTCCAAAACATCTAATACGTGATAATGCAAATATGATTATAATATTTAAACAGGATGAAATGAATTTAAAACATATATATAATGATCATGTTATTGGTGATATGACTTTTAAACAATTTGTTGACCTTTGCAGTGAGTGTTGGAAAGATAAATATGGATTTCTTGTTGTAAGCAAGGATGATTTAATAAATAAAGGACGTTATCGAAAAGGATTTGATAGTTTCATACAACTATGATATGTTATTTGATATTAGATAGCAAGCAGATCGTAACCAGATATAAAGCAGATCGTAACCAGATATAAAGCAGTTCGTGAGCAGTTAGCAAGCAGATCAGAACCAGATAGCAAGCAGATCGCAACCAGATATAAAGCAGATCGTGAGCAAATAGCAAGCAGATCATAACCAGATAAAAAGCAGATCATAACCAGATATAAAACAGTTCGGGAGCAGATACAAAGCAGATCATAACCAGATAGCAAGCAGATCATAACCAGATTAAATCAAATAAAAAAATTATTATAATGTCTAAAAATGACCATAATAAAATGTTAGAAGATCTTGTGAAGACAAGAGCTGTTCTAAAGGAAAAGTTAAAAAATATTAAACTGAATCAAATAGATAGAGTTAATTTATTAGAAGATACCTTTCAACCAATAACAAAACCACTTAAAAAAATCATCGGAAAACTTGAAGATAAACATAAGGATATGTATATAGACAACACTTTTGGTGGCGAGGATGATAATGATGATGTAAATGGTGATAATAAAATCATCGCAAAACTAAGCATAAGGATGTAGACAACACTATTGATGATGATGATGATTATTATAATGTAAAGGGTGATAGTGACGATTTTCAATATGGAAATAGGTCAACTGATGATAATGATGATGAACAAAACTATAACCATAATAGACCTGTGTCAAGTACATGTATCAAAAAATTGAAAAGAAACCAAAGTTTAAAGCTAACGAAAGACTCTGCATTATTTGAAAATATTCAATTCCTTATTAATAATAAGCAATTGGATAAAATTTATGGTCTTAATCAAGATGAATACGGAAGTTGGAGATATGGCAAGGAAAAATTAATATTTAATAGAGATAATACTATGCGGATAGGAAATATGAAATTGAAAATGACACCTGGATTATTTGAATTAGTATTTCATACAAAACCTCTCCATTATACTAAAAATGATTTAAAGAAATATAAAGAGATTTTAATTCATACCAATGCACATAGACGTCGTTATGAATCTAAGGAACAAGTGAAAGGAACACGAGCCTTCAAATATAGACGAATAATTAAACATTTATTCAAAACAACAACAAAAATTTCAACAAAAGGTAGTGGATTATTACTAAAATCACTAGATAATCGGAAATCAAACTATATACATTGGGATGATCCTAATGAATTAGTTGACAGACTACGTTTACTTCTCTCATCGGAAGGTGCTGGTCACAACAATCATCAAAACGAAATAATCTCTATTATCGAAGAACTTAAAGAATCTAACATAATTTATTAGAAGAGTGAAAGAGATGTCTTATATTAATAAATTTGGAGAAAGTTTTAATAAATATAATTATAAAAACAAAAATATTGTAATCAAAAAATATATAACACAAATATATGATGATCTAGTTGATCAAATAAACAATTTAAAAAGTGAGATTGAAAATGTTTATCTAAAGCATGACAATGAAATGAAAGTATTCGAAGATAATGTTAATACTTCAATTATACACAATCAAGAAATAATGAGTAATGATGTTAAAAATAAAATTAGCGAACAATCTGTAAAAATTGAGAAAATAAAAGACTATATGGAGAAACTTGAAAAAGCTCTTGATAACTATGTTGAGAAGGCAATAATAGATTCTAAGCAGGAAAACTATAATGGAAATATTGAATACAGAAATAAAATTACAGAGAAATTCAATAAAATTGAAAGTGAAATGAAAGTGTTTAACGAAGCTTTCAAGAAAATTGAAATTGAAGTTTTAAAGAGAATTAATATCTATAATCAAAGGTTAAATCATATTGAAGAATATCTATTCAAAACATTCACTCAAAGGAAAAACTAAAAATCGAATAAAATATACTTACACACACACACACATACATACATACACATATAAATAATATGGATTTGAATGCAGACAAAAGACAAATAGTAGAAGAATTACACAAACAAGCTAGAAAAAATTTCAAAAGAAGACGAGTTGTAGTGAAGGGAATTGATGATTTATGGCAAGTTGATCTAGTAGAAATGGGAAGCTATGAAACATATAATAATGGATATCGTTATCTTCTAACAGTTATAGACACTTTTTCAAAAAAAGCCTGGGCTGTTGCCGTTAAAAATAAAGGTGCACAGAACGTAACGGCTGCTATGAAAAGTGTATTCGATACATCAAAGCGAAAACCGAAAAACCTGCAAACCGATGATGGTAGAGAGTTCTTTAATAATCAATTCCAACATTTAATGCAATCTCATAAAATTAATCACTATTCAACATATAGTTCTTTGAAAGCATCAATAGTTGAACGATTTAATAGAACATTGAAAGGGATGATGTGGAAAGAGTTTAGCTTTCAAGGAACTTACAAATGGATAAACATATATCAAGAACTAATAGATAAATATAATAATACACTTCATAGAACAATTAAAATGACACCAAATGAAGTGAACTCTTTCAATGAAAAAACTCTTTTGGATACCGTATACAATAACTTAAAGGTTTTTAGGAGACCTAAGTTTAAAATTGGTGATCATGTTCGTATAAGCAAATATAAACATGTATTTGAAAAAGGATATACACCAAATTGGACTACAGAAATCTTCAAAATCAAAAATATAAGGAATACAAATCCCAATACTTACATTTTAGAAGACTATCGTGGTAGTGAAATTAAAGGTGGATTTTATGAATATGAACTTTTGAAAACAAAATACACTCAAACATATTTAGTTGAAAAAGTATTAAAGAGGAGAGGAAATATGTTGTATGTTAAATGGTTGGGATTTTCATCAAATCACAATTCTTGGATAAATTCAAATAATACTTCAGCAGCGTCATCAATATCATTATAAAAACACTGTAATATTTGAAAATTATTCATTCTCAAGGTATACGTTAAGATGTCCATAACATTAACTCTGAACGGAAATACATCAAAACTAGTTGCTGACTATTTTCCACCCATTGTGCTTGAATCAAATTATGTTTGCGGTCTAATAAGTTTTGATACATATCACTCAATTCCGAATATTGATTATAAGAACAATTTGTTTCATATTGGTAACCATATTATAGAAATTCCTGTGGGATCACATGAATTTTCAGACTTAGCTGATTTTCTATTTAGAAAATATAAAAAGTTGAATGTAAAAGGAAAACTTAATGTTCAATCAAATTATAACACACTACAAACCTACATAGAGAGCTCAATTGATACGATATTTTTCGATAAAGAGAGATCAATTGGAACAATACTTGGATTTAGTAAGAGAGTTCTAAAGCCTGGTGAAGAGCATAAATCAGACAAAACAATATATATTACAAAAATAAACACTATTTTAATTGAGTGTAATATTGTCAGCGGATCCTATATAAATAACGTTTCTGCTCACACTCTACATCAATTTTCGCTTAACGTGAGTCCTGGCTATAAAATAACAGAAGCACCAGCAAACGTCATTTATTTACCAGTTAATGCTAGATCAATCAACACCATTGTTCTAAAAGTAGCCGATCAGGACGGAAACCTTATTAATTTTCGCGGAGAAAAAATATCTATTAGATTACATTTGAAACCTCTGAAGGAATGATTATATTTAATAGTAAAAACAATTCCTACAACAACAACAACAATTTATTATCAGTATCGCAATCAAAAACGTTACACCCAGCTCCAGCAATAAAAACAGCAACAAGATCTGAAGATTTTAAAAAATTATCACAAATAAAAAAAAATACATAAAAACAGAGGACACAGAATCTCAGTAGACATAATCGTGAATTTCTAAAACAACTTGGTTTCAAACTAAAACAAAAATGAGTATAATTAACATACTACAACAACCAAATTTTGATAATTCAATCATCAAGAAAGAATATCATAGTTATACATCATACCTACAATCATTTAAGAATAACGATGAAATTCGTATATCAATTCAAAACCAAGATTTGTTAGTTCTACCAAGTGAAAGTTTTCTATACATAGAAGGATTTGCAACAAAAGACGATTCTACAGTCTCTCCATCATTAAAACTCTTAAACAACTGTATGTCCTTGTGGTGAACGATTCTATTTCACGTTACCATTTGTGTTTTTTTATTTTTATTAAAATTTGTAATACCCACCCCATCGTTTCATGTAATTATTTTGGTCACCTTTTGCGTGGATATCAGCTGTTTTGTAGAACATTCCTGCTTAGATATTTCTGACATAAATTTTTCGTTAAGTTCGTATTGCCACATTGTCTTTTACTATGTATGGAATTGCCAACGTTATTAACAATGTTGCCAACGGCTAATTTACATGAAAGGAATGTTTCGAGTGACGGAAAAATTAACTAATTCACTGTTTGTATTTTGAATGTTGCTTAGAACGAAACAGAAAAAAAAACAAAAAAACAAAGAGAAAGAGAAAAAAATCGATTTTGAGTATAGATGATTAATATCTCGAATATACTCGAGCAATGCAGTGTCATACATATTGTTTTTTTATTGTGTTTGTATTCGGGCGGTCAGTTCGCAATGTTGCCACTGACTGATCGAAAATTTATTAAGCAGCCCTGATCAACGGTAAAATTCCAAACGCTTTCGTTCTATTTTAACGAAATTCTTCTCAAAAAAGGTATTTATGCTTCAGCAGAGCGAGAAACACTCTCTTTTTTCATGTGATCGTCAGAGATAGGTGGTCTATCAGAAAAAAAAAAAAAAAAAAAAGTAAATCAAATAAATTTTAGTGGAAAAACAATATCCACTGACTACAGTGAATAGAAAATTTTTTTTGGTGACAATTAACCTTCATCAAAGTAGTATCAACGGGAGTGGATATATTCTAATTTTGTGCACACTGCGGATTGTTATCTTAACGGTACCCTAAACGAGGGGAAGTTTACCGTTAAGGTAACGGGGGATGCTTCCAAATAAAAATGGTCGCTTCCCAATCGAAAACGTGTACAAAATAGAATCATCTATATTCAACTATACCATAACCTTCAATCCATCTTTAAATTCATCTTTAAATTCATCCTAATGTCACCATAAGCATCAATTCATCTTTAAATTCATCGTTTAATTCATCTTTAAATCCATCCTAATGTCACCATAACCATCAATTCATCTTTCAATCCATCTTTAAATTCATCCTAATGTCACCATAACCATCAATTCATCTTCAATCCATCTTTAAATTCATGCTAATGTCACCATAACCATCAATTCATCTTCAATCCATCTTTCAATCCATCTTTAAATTCATCCTAATGTCACCATAACCATCAATTCATCTTTAAATTCATCTTTAAATCCATCTTTAAATTCATCCTAATGTCACCATAACCATCAATTCATCTTTAAATTCATCTTTAAATCCATCTTTAAATTCATCCTAATGTCACCATAACCATCAGCGCTATACAAAGTCATCTCTATACCAATTCATCTCTATACAAAGACATCTCTATACGAAGTCATCTGTAATCCATCCCATAATTTGCATATACCACTATACTATCACCATAACCTTACATTTATATCTTTATTCATCGGTGTCGTAATCTTTAGGAAGTATTGATATATTTACATATGCAAGCCTTAATGTATATCCTCCCCTCAATTTTAGTTACCAGCATCGACACGAAGAGGCCTCATCGTCATCGCTGCTGAAAGCAAAGGGGTAAGTCTAATGCACTAATTTAATTTTCTGTTATATCACTTTAAATCTTGCATAGCTTTAGGAATATAGATTATTTCTGTTTCCTTGACAACCTATTGTATTTTATTAACGTCACCAAGTTCCTAATGAACAAAGTCCACAAATAATTCGACGGGTGTGGATTGTAATTCCTTTCGGTAGTAGTTTAAAATTTATATAAGTAATAATATTCTAAAATTTATGAATTATAAACCAAATTTTATTAGTAGTTTTTTTTCTAAGATACCGTATACTTCATTTATGAATCTTAATATATAGATATATATATAGGTCACTTAGGTTAGAGTAAATTCTATTCTTAGTGTATATACCCAATATTTTGGTTCACATTTTTTTGTCTAAATGATTTTGTTTGTATGTGCAAATGAATTCTATCCTAGCTTTTATTGTTAATAAATCGGTACAAATTCAGAATGATTAATTGAAAAGTGGTGTAAGTTCTCTTATATGAGTGGCCGGGATGAGGTTGTTTTTGAATAAAGGGATCCTATAGACCAATTTCGCTTGCAGGATACTGGATTAGGGAGGGTTATGAAGCGGTGTTTCTTAACGTCATCAGAGAAACCAAATTCGTGAGCCAGATAATTAACGTATATTTTTTTTCTTTCGTATCCCAAATTAATAGTATAGGAGGGGCTTTATTTGACCTATACTATTCCGGACCATGTAGAGTAGAGAGCATGAAAATGCAAACCCTAGGGAGTCTTTATAAACTTACTGTGTAACGAAACAGAGGCGGCTAAGTTAGGTCACGAACCCCCCCACCCGACTGCTAGCTAGCAAATTATAGGCTCCCACCGACTTACCTTAGTCCGATCCTTTATGAACTGCTACATAACTTGGTTATGTAGCTAAGTAAAACTGTTGACATTTTATATGTGTACATTACATATTGAATAATATGACAGGATACACTGTACATTACATAATAAATAAAATATGGCGCTCTTTTGGTAGACTAACATTACATAATTAATGAATATAGCGCCCTGTGTACCTGGTACCTTACATATAAAATAATATGACCCGGTCGACGTGTACATTACATAATATATTAAAAATGGCGCCCAACGTGGGGCGAGAATCTCAAATTTTGTTTGAGATTTTAGTCCCAATAAAATTTGTTTTTTTTTTATTTCGATTTAGAGTTCAATTTTTCCGTGAGATTTTTAACGGTGATGTAGTATAAGAACTATTTCTGCAAATAATTTATGTATATATTCAGGAATTTTAGGTATTTGAGGAATGTAGGTTCGAGTATCCTAACCGAATATCAATGCATAATCTTTTTGTTGATAGAGGGAAGTATTACATTTCTGTTACCTATTTCATTAAAATTTGCAGTGTGATATTGTTTAGTGGGAGTTTAAGCAACTTTGATACTAACAAACTAGTGACTGTTGAGATTTATATATTAATTTGAAACGATCGAATTAATATCCATTCGCGTGTGGGTGTTTAAAGCCTTCGGACGTGTTATTAAAAACGACCGGTTTATCACGTGCATATTCAATAAAACCAACCTTACTTATTTTAATTTTCTAAAATGAACAACAAACGCAAAATATTTTGGGGAAACCATCCAAAATATAAACTTACCAAAACAGGTGAAACAACTTCAAGAAATAAGTTCCAGCCATTATCGGATTTGGAAGATTTTGATTCAATTAGCCTCGAAAGCGAGGTGCAATCAGCTCCAATCACTAAAATTCCACCGATTGTCGTTGACGGAGACCACAGCTTTAACAAAATAATTGATTTACTTGGACAAAAATGTAAGTACAAAAGGATGTCAATTGGTACAAAAATAATTCCTAACACGCTTGAGGACTACAATGAAATTGTCAATACACTGAAATCTAAGAACTTGACTTTCTTTACTCATCCAGTAAAAGATAACCAAAAATTTAAGCTTGTTCTGTATGGTCTGCCCCAAATCAGTACAAAAAAGATCAATGAGGAATTCAAGACAATGTTTAATATTGAACCTCTTTCGACAAAAGAAATTCATACTTCTCGCTCTAATGCGAATGATGCATTATATATGCTTGAATTTAACAAAAATGAAATTTCAAAACGGGAAATAAGGAAAATAAAATATTTATGTGGGATTGTTGTGCAATGGAGAAATCCCCTACGTAGCAAGAAAGGACCCACGCAGTGCTCTAAGTGTACAATGTACGGTCATGGAGCCGCAAATTGTTTTAGGAAGGAAGCATGTTTAGGTTGTGGGGGTTCACATGACTATTCAATTTGCCCCTTGGACAAAGTGCCTTCAAATGGGCCAGTTATTTACAAATGCTTCAACTGCATTAAAAAGAACCGCAAGCATGTGAACCATCGAGCTGATGATCCACGCTGCCCCCTCCGTAAAGAGTACATCGATATTAGACACAGAATTACCAATAAGAATCCGCCAAATCGTTACTTACAAGAAACATCTCAGGACATTGATTTTTCCGAGAAAGAGTTCCCAGTATTTAATAATATTAAGACAACACAGAACCAAACAGGCAATTCTAACAAAGCCTCATACGCATCTATGATAAAATCTAGAACTGAAGTAGATGATAATGACATTTCTAACGAGAGAATTCTAGAAATCTATTTTGAAGCACTTGATGCTTTACAAAAGTGCAAAAACAAGTTTGACAAAATGAGAGTTCTTGGTATGATGCTAAAAAATGTCTTGTAATCAAAATTCACAAAATGATTTTCAGATTATGCACTGGAACGCCCAAGGCATAACAAGTCCGTCAGCAATGTTAGAACTAGAACACGTTCTTAATGAAAAGCATATTGATATTGTACTGATAAATGAGACTTTTCTTAAACCACACCATAAGTTTAAATTAAAAAACTATAATATTCATAGACAAGACCGCCTAACTCATGGTGGAGGTGTTCTAATTGGCGTTAAGAAAAATATTCCTCACAAACGTCTTCCAAAATTTCCTACTACCACAATAGAGAATGTATCAATATTAATTTCTGTCAACAATGGCCCAATAAGAATTACTTCTGCATACTGTCCGCAATATTCATCACATTTTACTGACGATCTAGATAAAATAACAGCAACAAGAAACGATTTCTTTATTTTTGGAGACTTTAACGCTAAGCACACTAGCTGGAACTGTCACCATAACAATAGAGCTGGTAGTAAACTTTACAATCATCAAATTACATCACATTATTACGTTCACTATCCCGGATGCTTTACAAGATATGGTCAGCAAGTAGCACCAACTTTGCCCTCTGTAGTGGATCTTCTTCTAACAAATAGCAGCTTGTTGATATCTCCAATAGAAACCCACAAAGATATATTAAACTCCGATCACGTACCAATGACATGCACAATTTACGGATCTATTATTGTTAAATCGATGCTTGTCCCCCAGTATAATAAAGCAAACTGGATCGCTATACAAAAATGGGTAGATGATGAGATTATAAACTTAAACTTGCATACTGTGGATATAACACAAACCAATGTTGAAGATGTTTTAGCAAAGATCACACAGACTATACAAGGATCCTCAAATCTAGTGCCCGTAACCGAAATTGAACCTTGGCAGAAAAAACTAAGTCAAATTAGTATATACTTAATTGGCCAAAGAAGGAAATATCGGCGAAAATTACAAAGAAGCATTGATATACTAGAAAGAAGAACACTGACAAGCATATTAAAACAGCTGAATTTGTTGATCAAATATCACGTGCTAAATGACAGGAATAACAGCTGGTCAAAATTTATACATAGGTTGCCAATCGGAAAGAAAAAATTTTGGCTATTAAGTAAAGCCATAAAAGGTAAAAGAGCACCAGTTGGTACTTTACATGTAGATGGCGCTGATATTTACGACAGTGAAATCAAAGCAAATACTATTGCTCAAACATTTGAAAATTTTCACGGGACTACTCACAGCATAATATCACCAAATGAAAGAAAAGTAATAAAATTTTGCGAATGGTTGGATAATACTTGCCTTCAAGAAAATATAGATGACGTGTTAACGAGTGTAGAGGAAGTAAGGTTTTATGTAAACCAGCTAAAGAATTCTAAGGCTCCAGGAATTGATGGTATTAAGCCAATTGTTCTCAAAAATATGCCAAACTCTATTTTCATTATTATATCTAAGGTTTTTAATTGGTGCTTGACAACCGGATATTTCCCCGAAATTTTCAAAAATGCAAAAGTGATTCCCATTTTAAAGCAGGGTAAAGATCCAAAATCACCAACGAGCTACCGACCCATTAGTATGTTGAATTGCTTAGGCAAGGTTTTCGAAAAGATAATTTTAAGCAGATTAAGCGAGTTTACAGAGTCCAACTCAATATTAAGAGAAGAACAATTTGGCTTCCGAAAGGAGTTTTCTACGACACATCAAATTAAAAGAATTGTTAACCTTATAAGATTAAATAAATCGCAGCGTAAAAGTACAGGCATTATATTTCTGGATGTAGAAAAAGCATTCGACACAATATGGCATAAGGGTCTCGTGTATAAGCTGAAAAACTTCGGTTATCCGATGTATATTCTAAAAATTGTTAAAAGCTTTTTAGAGAATAGAAAATTTGTGGTAGAAATTGATGCAACACACTCTTCCCCTCGAAATATTTTAGCTGGCGTTCCTCAGGGCTCAGTTTTGTCACCGATTCTATATTCCATATATACATCGGACTACAAACTACCAAGAAACTCAACTTTGGCCTTATACGCTGATGACACTGCTTTAGTTTCATGCGGAAAAGTTTCAAATGCTATCATCAAAAATATGAAAAAGAATTTTTTGCATACTGAAAAGTACTTAAAAAATTGGAAAATACAAATCAATCAGGGAAAAACACAGGCAATAATTTTTCCCTTTAACAAGTCACCAAAGAGAATTCCCTCAATTCCGCTAAATATTCAAGGTCACCAAATTCCAATACAAACATCCGTCAAATACCTTGGTATTATTCTGGATAAGCGTTTGTCATTCAAGGAACATGTTTTACATGCTTGTGATAGAGCTATAAAGTGTGGAAGAGCACTCTATCCTCTGCTAAATCGAAAATCTAAGCTGAACACTAAGAATAAACTTTTACTCTACAAAATGTGCATCCGTCCAATCATGACTTATGGATGCCAAATATGGGCAGAAATTTGCGCCAAAACTTATCTGAAAAAATTGCAAATTATTCAGAATAAGAATCTTAAAATTATACATAACCTACCCAGACTATACCCTACTTCCCTTCTTCACAGGAGATTTAAGGAAAATATGTTCAATACCATTACCGTTAATCTCTCTCGGCGATTCGAAGATCGAAACAGATCTTCACAACATAATGTTATAAGAAACTTGAATCAATAAACTCTTCTATTATTTCAGCAGTGAAATTTTATAGAAGTGATTACATTATCAAATTTTTCTAATTATATGAAAATGGGGTTTTTGCTCTATCTTTTCCCCTAAATTGAGTTATTAATAATAAGATGACAATATTTAATAAATAAGTTCCTGATTGCTGCAATATTTTATTTTAAGTTAGATCTCAAGCATTGTAAATACTAAAAAAAAAATTTTATATATTTTTTTTTAAATTGTAAGAATGATAGAGAGAATTAATATCCACTGTTACTAAGTCAACATAAAATACGCAGAAATCAAATGTTAGAGTGGTGTCGATAATTCCAGCTGAATAATATTGTACTCAAATATTTCATAGACCAGTCTTGTATCCCAGTGTTAATTATTTGTGCTCGTTTAATTCAGCCTCATCTAGGTCAACCATACAAGAGAATTTTTCCTAATGAATTCCTATCTATACTTTATATCGTATATAAAATTTATTTTTTTTACGGCTACAACGAATTTTTTTTATTAGTGATTTTTTTTTTTTGAATTGTTGAAAACTTTCGTTAAACATGTCGTTGCCAAGAACTCCACCTCGTTCGTCGGCATCTGTGGCGGTCTCGTCGCCTAGTCAATTTTCAACTGCAGCTAGTGGATCCGATCTAAAATGTCCTATTTGCATGGATAAAATGGATGAAACAGTTTCATGTATGATTTTGAATCGGTGTAATCACATATTTCATAGAATTTGTATAGAGAGTAATGTTATGTTATGTTGTTAATGAAAAAGAATGTCCAGTTTGTAAACAAACTTGTGAATTGGAGGATCTCCGGAAAATAACTTTTCCTTTTAAGCTAAATGTACAAAAATCTAAGAGTAAGCTTCGTGGTGCCCATAGTAAATCATATCACACCAGAAGCTCCAACAAAAATCTCTTTCAAGAACCCAGTACTCCTATAGTCGATATTAGCTCTAATGAAACGAGTGAGCACAGATTATCACAAGATGAGAATCTTCCTCAGGTAGCGAATAATAGTTCAGAATCGAGTCGAAATGTAGTGGTTAATTATGACCAAGTTAATAAGATGATCGAATCAAATTTGTACAGAGTGTTACAAAATTTCACTTTGTCGCAACCACCATCCATTGATGAGCAGTATGTTAACCAAATGGTTGAATCTAATGTTCGTAGGGCTTTGGATAATTTAAACCTTGTGCCTAATCGTGAACGTCATAGGCAAGATCAGATAGCTTTTAATAGTCAAACGGCTCATAGGTATACTAATAATCAAAATAATGTTTCTCATAATTATCATATTCCCGGAAATACTCAGTCACAGAGTAGACAATCAAATTTTGTTAGCAATAGTAATCATACCCATTCGAACCAACAGTCCCCAAATAATTTCAATAGTGGCAATTCAAATTCATTAAACTCTCAGGATTCGACTTACTACAATGATAAAATCACTTCGATAATTCAGAATTGGAGTTTAAAATTTGATGGGTCACCTGCAGGATTAAGTGTAGAAGAATTTTTTTACAGATTAAAGTCTTTAACCAAAGATAACTTTAACGGAGATTTTGGTATTATTTGTAAAAATGTACATATTCTCTTGGCTGGTAAAGCACGTGATTGGTTTTGGCGCTATCATAAACAAGAAAATGGTCACATCAACTGGAGTGAATTTTGTGAGTCTATTCGTTCACAAAATAAAGATTTCAAATCTACGTTTGATATTCGAGAAGAAATAAGAAATCGCAAACAAAAGCCTGGAGAGTCATTTGATATGTTTTTCGAAGCTGTTTCCTCAATTATGGATAGATTGCCATTAACGTTATCGGATATGGAATTAATAGAAATAATTACCCGGAACTTACGTCCAGACATTCGGAAAGAACTGCTGTACATACCTATTCACTCAATCTCTCACCTTAGGAAATTAGTGCAAATGCGTGAAACATTTTATGATGACGAAAATGTACGACGAAATTTTAATCATCGAAACATTAATCATCCGATGGTACGACGACACATCGCTGAAGTCGATATGGAAGTTAGTGAACCTGAATGTAGTTCATCGGATGTAGTCGTAGCTGCAATTCAGAAAACAGATTCCTTACGATGTTGGAATTGTGATCGAATTGGTCACGTATGGGAAGATTGTTTATTTGAAAGAACAATATTTTGTTATGGCTGTGGGGCTAAAAATACCTACAAACCACAATGTCTTAAATGTAAAGAAAGAAAATATTCAAAAAACTACCAAACTCAGACTCCAATAAAACCCAACACTTAGCTAACCAGACTTGTGTCGACGTAGACGCATTACCAGATCCTCGTCTATTACAAAATGATACTGATTGTAACTATTCCGATAAAGATATAAAAACACTTAAACGAGACTTATCCATTGAAAGCCGTAAAATTGAAGAGAACCTTGATAGACTTAGTTTTCCTAGATTACCATACCACCAGAAATGGGAACGATACCTTGAAAAAAGAAATACGATTTTCAGTGATTTTCAAATAGATCAAATCAATTTATGTAAGAAACCAAAGAGATCAACGCTACGGTTAAGGAAGTTTTATAAATCTCGAAAATTAAGTGCTAAATTTTTAATTTCCGCTGTTATTGGCCACACCAAAGATAAACGATTTTACGCAAACGTTTCGTTTTTAGATTTTACCGAGTATGGATTGTTAGATACCGGAGCTAGTATTAGTTGCGTTGGATCAGATTTAGCGCTGAAAGATTTTTCTAAATACCCTAATTTTTCAAAATGTAAGACCTATGTGAAAACTGCAGATGGAGTGGCTCAAAAAGTCATAGGTTGGATAAATGTAAAGGTCACTTACAGGAACCTTACAAAACCACTAAATTTGTTCATAATACCCTCCATATCCCAGAGACTTATATTAGGAATAGATTTCTGGAAAGAGTTTGGTTTAATACCCAATATAATTGAGTCGGCTGATATAATAGATAAGTCTGTATTCAATATAAATTCACCTGGTTTTATCACTCAGAGGCCTGATAACCCTTTGGGATCAATGGAAGGAAAGGATTCAACCTTCTCAAGTGAATATTGTGATTTAACTGCAAGCCAACAACATCAGGTCGACATCGTAATTTCTCTATTTCCAAATTTTGCTACACAAGGACTAGGCAGAACAAGTTTAATAAGTCATTCAATTGATGTAGGAGATTCCAAACCAATCAAACAAAGATTCTATCCTGTTTCACCGGCGGTGGAGAAGTTAATGTTTAAGGAAATTGATAGAATGTTGGCTCTAGGTGTTATTGAAACGTCAAATTCACCTTGGAGTTCACCAATGAGACTTGTAATAAAACCAAATAAAGTTCGGCTTTGTCTAGATGCAAGGAAAGTTAATAGTGTTACCAAGAAAGATGCTTATCCGTTACCATCTATTGAAGGAATTTTTGCTAGACTTCCGAAAGTTAATATTATTTCCAAATTAGACTTGAAAGATGCTTATTGGCAAATACCATTAGATGATCAATCTAAACCTCTGACTGCTTTTACTGTGCCCGGAAGGCCGCTTTATCAGTTTACAGTGATGCCATTTGGACTCTGTAATGCACCTCAAACTATGTGCCGACTTATGGATGATCTTATTCCGGCGGATTTAAAGAATCGTGTATTTGGATACCTTGATGACCTGATAATTTTATCTGAAAGTTTTGAAGAGCATCTTAGTATATTAGTGCGCATATCCGAACAATTTCGCAAAGCAAATTTAACGCTGAATATTGAAAAAAGTAAATTTTGTGTGAGGAAGGTCAAGTATTTGGGTTATATTATAGGTGATGGCGGTATCATTACTGATCCAGAAAAGGTTAGTGCCATTCGGGATTGGCCTGTTCCCAAAAATATAAAACAGGTACGTGGGTTTTTAGGTTTAGCCGGATGGTACCGACGATTTATTAAGAATTTTTCCAGCATTGTTTGCCCGATTTCCGAAACCTTGTCCTCTAAAAAGAAATTCATTTGGACTCCAGAAGCGCAAATAGCTTTCGAGCACATTAAAAATGTATTATCATCAGCCCCCGTATTAAGTAATCCCAACTTCGATAAGAAATTTTATGTCCATTGTGATGCTAGCGATGTAGGCATAGGAGCCGTACTTGTCCAATTAGACGAAAATAACGAGGAAAAACCAATTGCATATATGAGCAAAAAGTTGAATTCCGCCCAAAGAAATTACAGCGTTACGGAACGTGAGTGCTTAGCAGCAATTGAGACAATACAAAGATTTAGATGTTATTTAGAGCTTCAAGAATTCGAAGTAATAACGGACCATTCGAGTCTTGTATGACTAATGAGACAGCCTAATTTAAGTGGCAGATTAGCTCGATGGGTTTTAAAACTACAGGCGTATAAATTTACAATTAGTCATCGAAAAGGCAAGGAAAACGTTATACCTGATGCACTCTCTAGAATACCAAGTGAGGAAATTTCTTCTATAAATAATTCAGAACCAGCAATTGATTTAAATTCTCCGTATTTCGATAGTGGAGAATATAAGCAATTAAAGGAAAAAGTAGAGAATACTAAACAAAATTATCCGGATATTAAAATAGTTGATAAATATATTTATATTCGAGACGAACATTATGATGGTACTGAATACAATGAAAATTTAGCATGGAAACTTTGGATCCTAAATGAATTACGACACTCGGTAATCAGTCGCTTTCATGATTCAACCATTGCTTCACATGGAGGAATGCATAAGACTTTAGAATTAATAAAACGTACTTTCTTTTGGCCAGGAATGGTAAAGGATGTTCGAACGTTTGTTAGGAGCTGTGAAACTTGTAAAACCACAAAACATCCGAACTTCATCATGAAACCTGCAATGGGTAAACAGATTGTAACTCTTCGGCCCTTTCAAAGATTATATGTTGACCTAATAGGACCTTATCCGCGGAGTAGATTAGGACATATCGGAATTCTAATCGTGCTTGATCATTTAACGAAGTTCCAATGGCTACATCCCTTGAAAAAGTTTACATCCGTTCCTATTAAAGAGTATTTGGAAAAACAAATATTTCATGTTTATGGTGTGCCAGAAGTAATCGTAAGTGATAATGGATCCCAGTTTAAAGCGAACGACCTAAATGCTTTTTTCACCTCATTAGGAATACAGCATACGTATACGGCTGTATATTCGCCTCAATCTAATGCATCGGAAAGAGTAAATCGATCCATTATCGCTGCTATAAGAGCTTATCTCAAAAAAGACCATTCCAAGTGGGACGAAAACTTAAGCGCAATTAGTTGTTCTCTTAGAAACGCATATCATCAATCAATAAAAATGTCACCTTATCACGCTTTATTTGGACTCAATATGATAACACATGGATCTAATTACGGAATACTGAGGAACTTAAAACTGCTAGACGAACCAAATGTTAATGTATCGCGAGAGAGTAATCTGCAATTAATAAGAACTGACATACAGAAACATTTAAGACGTGCTTATGAACAAAATCAACGAACATATAATTTAAGAACCAGACCCGAAACCTTCCACATCGGTCAAGAGGTATTAAGAAGGAATTTTGTACAAAGTAGTATGGAGAAACATTTTAATAGCAAATTAGCACCAGTTTTCGTAAAGGCCAGAGTTAAAGAGAAATTAGGGAGACATTATTATGCGTTAGAGGATTTGGAAGGAAAGGTAGTTGGTACCTATCACGCTAAGGATATTCGTTCATAAAGTTGCACAAGCACAATAATAATATCTTAATGATGTCGTTCTTTTTCTTCCTAACATGATGGGCAATTGCCTCATGTTATGCAGTTTGTGGTGAACGATTCTATTTCACGTTACCATTTGTGTTTTTTTATTTTTATTAAAATTTGTAATACCCACCCCATCGTTTCATGTAATTATTTTGGTCACCTTTTGCGTGGATATCAGCTGTTTTGTTGAACATTCCTGCTTAGATATTTCTGACATAAATTTTTCGTTAAGTTCGTATTGCCACATTGTCTTTTACTATGTATGGAATTGCCAACGTTATTAACAATGTTGCCAACGGCTAATTTACATGAAAGGAATGTTTCGAGTGACGGAAAAATTAACTAATTCACTGTTTGTATTTTGAATGTTGCTTAGAACGAAACAGAAAAAAAAAAACAAAAAAACAAAGAGAAAGAGAAAACAATCGATTTTGAGTATAGATGATTAATATCTCGAATATACTCGAGCAATGCAGTGTCATACATATTGTTTTTTTATTGTGTTTGTATTCGGGCGGTCAGTTCGCAATGTTGCCACTGACTGATCGAAAATTTATTAAGCAGCCCTGATCAACGGTAAAATTCCAAACGCTTTCGTTCTATTTTAACGAAATTCTTCTCAAAAAAGGTATTTAGGCTTCAGCAGAGCGAGAAACGCTCTCTTTTTTCATTTGATCGTCAGAGATAGGTGGTCTATCAGAAAAAAAAAAAAAAAGTAAATCAAATAAATTTTAGTGGAAAAACAATATCCACTGACTACAGTGAATAGAAAATTTTTTTTGGTGACAATTAACCTTCATCAAAGTAGTATCAACGGGAGTGGATATATTCTAATTTTGTGCACACTGCGGATTGTTATCTTAACGGTACCATAAACGAGGGGAAGTTTACCGTTAAGGTAACGGGGGATGCTTCCAAATAAAAATGGTCGCTTCCCAATCGAAAACGTGTACAAAATAGAATCATCTATATTCAACTATACCATAACCTTCAATCCATCTTTAAATTCATCTTTAAATTCATCCTAATGTCACCATAACCATCAATTCATCTTTAAATTCATCGTTTAATTCATCTTTAAATCCATCCTAATGTCACCATAACCATCAATTCATCTTTAAATTCATCTTTCAATCCATCTTTAAATTCATCCTAATGTCACCATAACCATCAATTCATCTTCAATCCATCTTTAAATCATAGTTTACCATTTCATAGCACAGTTGTGCAAAGAGAACTCACACGCATTCTTGTGTTTTTTCATTTAGTTGTCGATCAGACTGCGACAAGAACACATGTGCGGGCGGATGCTCTATCATTTTATTTCAGAATGACACTCAAAAAATATTTTATGTTAAAAATGGGCTATAGCATTAGCTGGGCGTTTTTAATTTTTTTTTATTTTGTCGCATAGTATAATTTTTTTTAAATGCTTTGGAATGCTCGCTTTTTTCTTTTAATAAAAAAATGGGTTTTTTATCCATTTTATTTTTATTTATCTAAAAAACATGGCCTAATTTTTAAGCCAAAGATGGATAGCTTTATGTTATTTTAATAAAAAATGGATTTGTTATTTTATTTTTATTTATCTAAAATTATTAAGCCAAAGTTATATAGCTTTACATATGTATGCTGATGGAATGAAAATAAAAATAGCGTATTTACTAACACTTTTCTATGGCTGTAAATAAATAAATTCTCTCAACTTATTTTCTCTCTCTTACTCACTAACACATAACCAAAAATTTTTTGACGAACCCTGCTTTAAATTCATCTTTAAATTCATCCTAATGTCACCATAACCATCAATTCATCTTCAATCCATCTTTCAATCCATCTTTAAATTCATCCTAATGTCACCATAACCATCAATTCATCTTTAAATTCATCTTTAAATCCATCTTTAAATTCATCCTAATGTCACCATAACCATCAATTCATCTTTAAATTCATCTTTAAATCCATCTTTAAATTCATCCTAATGTCACCATAACCATCAGCGCTATACAAAGTCATCTCTATACCAATTCATCTCTATACAAAGACATCTCTATACGAAGTCATCTGTAATCCATCCCATAATTTGCATATACCACTATACTATCACCATACATTATATCTTTATTACATTTATATCTTTATTCATCGGTGTCGTAATCTTTAGGAAGTATTGATATATTTACATATGCAAGCCTTAATGTATATCCTTCCCTCAATTTTAGTTACCAGCATCGACACGAAGAGGCCTCATCGTCATCGCTGCTGAAAGCAAAGGGGTAAGTCTAATGCACTAATTTAATTTTCTGTTATATCACTTTAAATCTTGCATATCTTTAGGCATATAGATTATTTCTGTTTCCTTGACAACCTATTGTATTTTATTAACGTAACCAAGTTCCTAATGAACAAAGTCCACAAATAATTCGACGGGTGTGGATTGTAATTCCTTTCGGTAGTAGTTTAAAATTTATATAAGTAATAATATTCTAAAATTTATGAATTATAAACCAAATTTTATTAGTAGTTTTTTTCTAAGATACCGTATACTTCATTTATGAATCTTAATATATAGATATATATATAGGTCACTTAGGTTAGAGTAAATTCTATTCTTAGTGTATATACCCAATATTTTGGTTCACATTTTTTTGTCTAAATGATTTTGTTTGTATGTGCAAATGAATTCTATCCTAGCTTTTATTGTTAATAAATCGGTACAAATTCAGAATGATTAATTGAAAAGTGGTGTAAGTTCTCTTATATGAGTGGCCGGGATGAGGTTGTTTTTGAATAAAGGGATCCTATAGACCAATTTCGCTTGCAGGATACTGGATTAGGGAGGGTTATGAAGCGGTGTTTCTTAACGTCATCAGAGAAACCAAATTCGTGAGCCAGATAATTAACATATATTTTTTTTCTTTCGTATCCCAAATTAATAGTATAGGAGGGGCTTTATTTGACCTATACTATTCCGGACCATGTAGAGTAGAGAGCATGAAAATGCAAACCCTAGGGAGTCTTTATAAACTTACTGTGTAACGAAACAGAGGCGGCTAAGTTAGGTCACGAACCCCCCCACCCGACTGCTAGCTAGCAAATTATAGGCTCCCACCGACTTACCTTAGTCCGATCCTTTATGAACTGCTACATAACTTGGTTATGTAGCTAAGTAAAACTGTTGACATTTTATATGTGTACATTATATGTGTACAATAATATGACACAGGATATCTGTACATTACATAATAAATAAAATATGGCGCTCTTTTGGTAGACTAACATTACATAATTAATGAATATAGCGCCCTGTGTACCTGGTACCTTACATATAAAATAATATGACCCGGTCGACGTGTACATTACATCCTATCTGTTCGATGAAATTCGTTATGAGATAAATGGTGTAGAAATTGATCGTACACGTCATCTGGGTATAACAACGGATATTAAGAACTATATTTCATTAAATCAATTCGAAAGTGATGCATTAGTAAATGCAGGATGGTCACCAATCAATGAATCTGATCTTTCGCTCATTACTGGAGGTTTTAATTTTTGTGTTCCATTAAAAATGTTACTCGGATTTGCAGAAGATTACAATAAGATAATAGTTAATTCCAAACACGAATTAATTCTTCTACGATCTAAAGATGATTCTCAAGTCTTTAAATCAAATATATCAAGTGAAAAATGTAAACTATCGATTTTAAATATAACATGGAAAGTACCACATGTTCAACTTTCTGATGCCTATAAACTGGAAATGTATAAAACTATCAACAGTCGTCGACCTTTGAACATATCGTTTAGAAGTTGGGATGTGTATTATTACCCCTCTCTTCCCGAAAGCAATACAATATTATGGAATGTTAAACTTGCTCATGAAAATGAAAGACCTCGATTTCTGTTAATAGCATTTCGAAATAGCTCTAACAAATTTATACATTGTGATCTAACCGACGTTAAAGTTCATCTCAACTCAGAGTCGTATCCCTACGATGATTTAAATCTTAAATTTGATAGAAATCGGTTCGCTCTACTATATCATATGTATTCAAGATTTCAAGAAAGTTATTATTCACGCCCCTCGCAACCCTTACTAAAACGAGATAGTTTTAAGACAATTGCACCAATAATTGTTCTAGATGTAACACATCAAAATGAAGCCGTAAAAACTGGACCTATTGATATACGAATCGAATTAAAGACACAACAAAACATACCACTTAACACGTCTGCATATTGTTTAATTATACATGATAGAATGTTTGAATATGTACCTCTTACAAATGAAGTAAAGAAAATATTGTAAATGTATATGTAACTCTGAATATTTTATATGTTATATAAATAAAAAAGAAATAAAAAAATAAAAAATATTCTTTTAATTTCACAATATTATGAAATTTTAAAATTTGCGTAGGTATATAAAGAGTAAATTTGGTTTATTGTCTAACATTACTGTGTGTCCATCTTATCGTACAGAAGAGATTAAAATATAAATATCAACCTTAACATCTACTGTTTTCAGTACGATCCCGAACACGAGAGGGATATAGACACCGGTGCTAAAATAAATAACCCTAAAGACGAGAGGAGTTATCTTTTACGAGCGATTTTAAATCATATAAATATTAAAACCATCAACATAAAATGATTTTAAAGGATATATACAACTTTTTAAAATTATTCTCACACATAATTTCTGATGCAGATAAAACTAAACTGATCAACATACAAACACAACTGGAGTATGTAGACAACCTGAAAAG
The DNA here is from genome assembly GCA_958299815.1 of Sarcophaga carnaria. NCBI lineage: Eukaryota > Metazoa > Arthropoda > Insecta > Diptera > Sarcophagidae > Sarcophaga > Sarcophaga carnaria. The sequence continues at coordinate 68,140,875 of OY283153.1, read as the reverse complement.
AATAAAAAATAGGCATGGTGAACATTTCGAGGATTGCGAATGGTCGAATGAAAACAGCACATGTGGTCCTGACACATGCCCCTGTACTTTTTATAAACATAGACTATATCAAGCTGAAAATGAAGTTAAAAATATGATTAATTTTTATAATCTTACTAAATGTAAAAATTGTGTTTTCAATAAATTGTAATTTTCAATAAATTCAAACGAAGAAATTATATAATAAATGAAGAAAAAACTTAACCACATCTGAATTCTTATTTTTAAAAATAATCACCCCATCGCTATAATAAAGAGATTAATTAAAACAAAATAGTTTTTTTTCTTATGTGTATTTTATTTCAGTTTTTTTTTCTTTGTTATTTTGTACAATACAATACATATATCTATGGAACATAATAATAGTTAAATATTCGTTTATACAGATTGAAAAGTTTTTGCGTTATCATATATTTTTCATAAAATGTTTGACATCGACAAATGTCGAAAGATTCTGAGTAAATTTTTTCACAATAATACAAATGTATGACATTATTAATAGATAAAAATGGACAACTTATTTTACTAATATTGTATAGCCTTAGTTCATTGATAATACTTAAAAATAAATCAACATGTTGTTTATCAATTTGATTACTATGTCTATATAATATATCCTCTAACTCAGCTGATGTCACCATTTTTTTCCCCTTCTTTAAAAAGTCAATAGCAGGTCGTGTTAGTGCGGGACGATGTACTCTGAACAGAGAGTAATGGTTAACTAAACGATATTAACATATTTTTAAAATGGTTTGTAGTTAATATTTTCAAATGTTTGGATAGAGTTTTCTTTATTAAGAATTAACTTTACAAAATTTCTAAATAAAATGGTATTTTTTCCAGCACAAATTCGATCACAATTATAGTGATTTTCACAAGTATTTAGATTAGTATTAGATTTATATAAAGTTCTTATATTAGGACAGTTCAGTTCATTTAAATTAACTACACATATTTCTATTTCTTCTTTAAGAAGATCTATTAACCACTTAATTTTTTCATTTCCTTTTACATATATGACAGAGTATAGTTGTTCCCTTTTTTTCAAAGTAGTTGTTAAGTAATCTATCACATCTTGTAGTGTAGAGTAACCTTTATTCCAATGTATGCCATGAAAATTGTTAAATAGCCAATTATTGACCTTAATATCCTTATTAGTTAGTTCTGAATGTTTTTCCAACGTTGAAATGAGAAACGTTCGGATTTCAAAATCTGATATTGAAACGCAGACTTCTTTTGCATGAAATTTATCCCCAATGAAAATTCCTTGCACATCAACAATTATAAATCTATTTTGCTGTTGCGGTTCTTGTTTTATAGATGTTGTCATACCCCTAATAAAACTGGAATAATAACAAATATTGCTTTAGAGTTTTATTTTTCTATTTGTATTCTTTATTTAAATTTCATACATTCCAAATTGTAAAGTATAATTAGTAATTCCTTGTTTAATTTTTTTTAAATAAAAATTGCCTTTACAGAGGTTTTCAATTTGATCTCCTGTCATCCTTAAATATTTTTGAGGGAGAAAGACCACATTTTTTTCTAACTCGAGCATTATCCTTTCCCCGAATTTAGTATTCACTCTATTACATTTAATGATTGGATTGATGTCATCTATAGGTATATCCTTTAAACATATTGCTTCCTTCTCGTACTGCTTCAAACTGAGTTTATTAAGACCAGACACTGTGTTCATTTTTTAGTTTTTTTCCTTTTTCACGTTTCTAGAGGAACTGCTTTGTATGTTTTCACTATTATTTTCAAAATACGACTATTGAAAAGTTCCATTTAGAATCCCTATTTATATTAAATATACAGTTGTATAATAATTAAAAATCATAAAAAATGCTCACAATTTATACTGTGGTATGTAAATGAGGAAACATGCACACACTCATATATACTCATATAAACACAAATAAAATGAACATGCACAATCATGTTTCTCTTTAGGTATATGATGTAAACGTACACACAGCTGCATAATTCTTGAGTCAGCGTTTTAAAATTTGTTTACAGTAAAAAAAAAAAAAAAATATTCTTATTGATCGTATGCTTAAGAATAAGACATCATAAGGAGTCGCGCGGTTATTATTTACAGCAACAATATGTCGTTATCCGACATTTGTCTACAAGAAAAGGACCACACATAACGGAAATATATCGCATTGAATCATACAAAAAAAATTAATTAAACACAACCACATCCCAAAATTTTGTATTTGTTTACATTAAAAACTGTAATATGAGACAAGCGTTTTAAAATTTGTTTACATTAATAAATATTCTTATTGATCTTATCCTTAAGAGTAAGAAATGATAAGGAGTCACGCTGCTTTTATTTATAACAAAGTGCTGCTATTGTTTACAGCTACAATATGTCGTTATCCCACATTTGTCCACAAGAAAAGGACCACACATAACGGAAATATATCGCATTGAATCATAAAAAAAAAATTAATTAAACATAACCACATCCCAAAATTTTGTATTTATTTACTTTAAAAAATGTTCTTTTTGATCTTATGTACGTGCACACACTCATATATACTCATATTAACACAAATAGAATGAACATGCATAATCATGTTTCTATTTGGGTATACGATGTAGACGTGCACACAGCTGCATATTTCTTGAGTCAGCGTTTTAAAATTTGTTTACATTAAAAACTGTAATATGAGTCAAGCGTTTTCAAATTTGTTTACATTAAAAAATAAAATAAACAAAAGCATAACATTACACAAGTCAACAACATGAGTTTACGGTACCCTACATCACGCACTCGCGGATCATCGGAATCATGAACTCACACTCGAGACGAACCTACACACTTTAAAAATGACACACACACACACACACACACACTCATTCTGTCCGTCCAATCTATATGTTACAAACCTATCAACTAACTTAAACTACCGACTGTAGCGTAGGCATGCTCCCAAATTCGTATGAAAATAGTGCTCGAGAAGCGGCATAAACATACTACTTATGTAATGCAGTTAAATGTAGTTAGTAGCCATTATAACATTGCTAAACTTAACTTATTGTTCGCATTAAAATTTAGTATTATCGAACGTTTATTAGTGATTGTTGCCATGTTGCGGGTGCTCTAATATTCCAGTAGTGTGCTAGACTTTTAGCGTGAGGACTTTTGGCGTTAATCCATCCTACGACGATCTCACCTGAGGCTTTGATCTGTTACACTATACCGAACATATGCTAGAAGTTACTCCGCTTTTAATTGTATTGCAAGTAATAAATAAATAAATAATAGTAATGGCTGTGGTAATGCATTTTAATATTTCAAATTTCTGTTGCTTGTGCAATTTTTGTAACTGCTTTGCAAGTAGACCGTCTTTAAAATTTCTGCAATTCCAATTTTTATTTTTATTTAGTTTTCCTGGATTTCATAATTGATTGTTATACCTACTCATCCAAGCAGCCTTTTCTACCCATCTACCTTCCTGTAAATATTGATTTTATAAAAGATAATAATGACATAAAGTTGACTAAATAGAATTCATAGAAAATTGGGTAAAATTAACATCAATTGCATGAACAATTGAATCACTTATCGTGCCGACAGAACAATTGAAGTTTCTGAGCCGCCTGACGACACAATAAAAAGAATAAAAAAGATTGAAGGAAAAAAACAAATTGTATTTACAACAGAATAACTAACTGTATTGTTAACTTATGTTTTAAAAATTGTACCATAAATTAAAGCTGCTGCAAAGAAAACGAGTTCAAGGCTTATGAACATGTGGACATATCATTTTCGTTTCATTGCTTTTTATGAGGAAAAAATAATGATAAAAACGTTTCTTCTATTGCCATTTATACGACATTAGAAATTCTCTTTTTGTCTCTCAAAAACGAAATGAAACATTTAAATACATAGTGAGTGAAACGAGTAATATTTGAATGCAGAATCCCCTTTTCAACAAACAGAGAAGTGTTTTTTAAGTGGTTACATTTTGAAAGGGAATATGCTGTTAGGTAATCGTCTTTTAAAGATTTATTCATGGCAGCTATAATGAGTATTATTAACTCTGTGCACGAGAGTCAGATGACGACCTAGCTTCTCACACCACTTATGTTGCGTGTGTTAATTTTATTAATGAGCAGCGGGACCTACAGTTTAAATTCGACTCCGAACGACAGATTTTTGAGAAACTTTTAATGTCAATTGTATTTTACTCTCATAGTTTTTGTCAGAGGACTGCTGGTGATGCCTGAGCTGAAGATTGAACCTTGTCCTCACGTCTAATACGTCAACATACTACCTTTGTTTAAGATTGAGGATTTAATTCACTTTATTTTTACTTTATTTTATTATTTTAATTTTATTTATTAATTAATTTGATTAAAATTTAAACTTATTATCTAAAAATTTATTATTATTATTATTGAACAAATTTAACTTTAATTTAAACTTATTATTGCATAAAAATTAGCAGCAAGGCAGTATGATTATAGCTTCAATGATCTAGCTATATGATACAAGTAGCAGCAAGGCAGTGATGTTACAGCTTTAACGATAACAACAAAATTTAGGCAAAGTAAAATAATTCTGTTTTCTTACAAAATTGTAACAAATAATAAAAAAGGATTCTTTATACTACCAAGGACATGTATAAAAACCGATTACCGAAGTAGCAGGTAGAATATCACGTGATAAAGATTGGACATGTATGTGTATATGTATATGTAAAATAGAAAATAGCAAACAAAGAAGATAGATAATAAAGGTCTGCACAAATGTATTTGATATCAAAAAGTACATAAGATCTAGTATACACGCACTCTCATCCGAAGTATCCGAAGAAGAAAAGTACTTTTTTTTGAGAACAACAAAATTATCGAATAACTTCTTGTTGTTATTTGACTGCGTTCGATTCATACAAATACATGTTCAACTTTTTTTCTTACTCGAAAATACCGGCACAAAACATGTCGAGTACAATGAGTACCACCAAACTTCACGTAGTACTCCAAATACCAATGAGTACTGCAAATACCACAAAGAAGTTTGGCAAAGAAAAAATCTACAACCAACAATTCCATATAGTGTTTTGGCAGATTTTGAACCAAACAGACCTATGTCGCTTTGCTTTTTTAAATGTGTTCTTTTGTTTACAAATAAAAAATAGAAAAACGTAGAATATGGAGGTAAGTTTACTTACTTGAAAATTAATTAAAATTGGTTTTCTCATAGAATTATATAATTTTTTCTTTAATTATTAGGACACCAAGTGCAAATCTTAAGGCCAAAATTTTAAGTGGAAAATTTAAAACTTTTAATAAAAGTGGAAAAAGTAAGGTGTGGGAGATATTCGTTGGAATTTATGATGACAACGGTGTAGAAATACAAAAGATTATAACTTGTAAAAAATGCAAAAATATATTTAAACTTAATAGAAGTACTTCAAATTTCCTTAAGCATAAATGCTATACTCTCTTTGCTTAAAAAAAAAACTTGCTACCCACCGGCAGAATTAGACCAAGAAACGAAAAAGAGAAGTACTTGTATCATTACGGAATGGGCTGTTGAAAACTTTCGCTACTTTAAAATAGTGGAGGACTCAGGTTTAAAAAATGTATATCTTTTCTGATATATTACTATAGAGTCTTTCCTACTACAATATCGATTAATGTGGGTACATTATATGAAAGACACTTTATTGAAATAAAATTGGAAATAAAAGGCGTTAAACATAATGGAAATATTTTATTTAACGATTAAAGTTTTTATGTTTTGTTTTTCTTTTTAAATCAATTCACAAATATTCACAAAGTTTTTAAAGTTCCTTCTATTCTATATACATACTTAACTTTATTTGTTATACTTATTACTTCTTACATACTTTTATCATTTTAAATGATCTCTGAAAATATGAAATATAAACTATGTTCTTTTACGTTTTAGTAATTTTAAGTGATTTTTTTTGTTATTTTAATTGTTTTTAGTTCATTGAAAATAAAGACTTTTTTAAATCAAAAAGCAAAAAAAATATATTTTCCAAAAAAATTTGACTATTTTTAATTTCTGTTTTTTTATTTCAATGATTAATAAATAAATGCCTAACAAGTCGTTTATAAGTTTGTTCATACACATAAGCATTTATATATAAAAAAACATCAGTTATGTGGTGTTTTATGCTGCGAGTATTTGAAGTCGACTCCGAACGACAAATTTTTGAGAAACTTTTTCATGGCAATTTTATTTACTCTCAGAGTTTTTGCCAGAAATCTGCTGAGAGGAAGTCGCCGAGAAAATACTTTTGGTATTTTGTCTTTGATGTCTTGCCTGGGGCTCGAACCCGGGCTTTGCGTCTAATAAGCCAACACACTACCTATTAGACTACGGTATTTAAACTCATGTATAAAATTAACACACATAACATAGGTGGTGTGAGAAACTAGGACGGTGTACAATGGGTAAATTCGACCTACGGGTGCTGTACTTGTCTTAATTGACAAGTACACGTCCTCTAACATGACCTAACCTACCCCTGGAATTTGAGTCAAGGAGCAGCAAATCTATAGCTTAATAGCATTTTCATACTTCCTAAATGTGCAAGAAATAGCAGAAAGTGTTGAACTTGTGAACCAACAAAAACGTTGTCAAAATTCAAAAAATTCGTTGTCAAAATTTTTAATAAAAAAAAAAAATTTGGGTACATACAAAAACAAAATTATTATTGTGGACAAGACAAAGAATGTATTTGGGTAGTTATTTACAACTATATATACAACCTGTACTCCCAACTACCTGTACTCTAACTAAATGGTTGTATAATGGTTGTTGTTGTTGTAACAGTTCTGCTGTTGTGTCCGGAAGCTTCTCCCTGTATATAAGATATAATATTGTTAGTTTGTGTATATGCCTGTGTTATTCGGTGGAGATGGAATGGGTTAGAGATGAAAATTATTTGTTGCTAGTTGTGTGTTTATGTCGTCTAACGTTATGTGGTTAGTAGTCCTAGGAAGTGCGCTGTTGTTGTTGGGTTCAGCTACAGGTCAATGGGTCGCAGGGCTATCGGCTTTGCTGGACAGCTAAAGATGTGCACCGTGTCGTGTGGTGCCTGATTGCATGAAGCACAGCTATCCGTGGTTCCGGGATTATGCTTGCCCTATAATTATTCAGGATGTTCGATCATCCTGAACTTAGCTGGGCTAGAATGGTTCTGGTAACCCTTGTCAGTTGCCCTTCAATATTGGTATTGGTTGAGAATGCCGATTTATGACCCTGTTGTGGCTAAGTTCGTCTCTGGTTGTCGTAACTGTCGTCTGATGTAAGGAGTTTTATGCCTCCCTCGCAGATTGTAGGTCAAGGTATGAGGTGGGTGATGTCCGGTTTGTAAGTTGAGAAGTCCTGTCTTATGCGGCGAGGAGAAGGATTGTTCATGGTTGGGATGTGTAGGCAGGCAGCAGGCTATGAGATATTGCTTAGGCAGTAGCTCATTATGTTTTCTCACCGTCTGCATTTTGGACTCTTCATGGAGGTGGTCAATACTGGTCATCTTCACGCATCATGTGGCTATTCTTAAGGCGTTATTCTGCGTCGTTTGTAATGCCAGCCATTGTGCATCGCTCAGAAATGATGTCAAAATTGGAGCAGCATAATTGAGGAGTGACCGTCCAATAACCTTGTAGGTGGTGATGATGGTTTTTTTCCATTCCCCATGTAGCCTGCTAATGCCTTTAGGAGCTTCCTCACTTTGGCGTTGATGTTAGTCGCATATGCGGCCAAGTGAAGTAAGTTGTCTTTGGATATCGAACAGTGGGAATGAATGTTGCTTTCCACTGCGACATTTAGAGTTCATCTTACTTCCTTCGTCCATGTCGTGAAGGGTGAAACCGATGACTTGGGAGCAGACAGGAGTAGTTTCCTATTCCGGAAGAATTCCACCAAGGACGTAATGTAATTTGTTATGTTGGTACTGATGATATCTATATTTACGCTCGAAGCAAAGACGGTAAGTCGGATTTTTACCACTGGTGATAGTAAGGATATTGGGCGGTATGATTCTCCTTTGGTCGCTGGTTTGTTGGGTTTTAGTATAGGTATGATCCTCGCGCCGTGAAGTAGCCGTCGTCTAATAGGTAGTGTGTTGGTTTATTAGACGAAAAGCCAGGGTTCGAGCCCCAGACCAGACATCAAAGTCAACATACAAAAAGTATTTCTTCTGCGACTTCCTCTCATCAGATTTCTGGCAAAAACTCTGAGAGTAAATAAAATTGCCATGAAAAGTTTCTCAAAAATCTGTCGTTCGGAGTCGACTTTAAACTGTAGGTCCCGCCATTCATGTATAAAATTAACACACACAACATAAGTGGTGTGAGAAACTAGGTTGTAATCCTGACTGAAGGGTTGTAATAACCAAATTATGCATGTAATTAAAAAATGTTTATTTGTATCGTAAACAGTATATGCGGATATTGCTAGCATGTCGAACGAGACAGTCAGACACATCTATGGAAAAGAATCCAAATACAACAGATTTCTATTTTGATAATCTACCAAACTCGTAGCTCTTAAGTAGAGCCATAAGTCGAATTGAGATTCATTTTGAACAAATTTTCATTAAAAAAAAAGTACAAAAAATATTCACAACGAGCAAAAGACAAGGAATGAGTTGTTTTTGACAACAACAATTAAGATGCAAGATTTCAATAAATCTCTGAAAAATTAAACTTGGTTGTACCCAATAACTTTTTGTTTTTTATTAATTTTATGCCACGCGGGACCAATCTCTCGCGACACTTTTTAAATGCAGATATATACTCCCAATATAACAATGCTCTGTTAACTGAATGCGTATACCTCTAGATAGAATCTATTTTCACACAAATGTTATTTGCATATTTAGAAATTAGGAAAGAGAGAAGAAGGAAGCGGTATTTCAGTTTATTCAATAAAATTTCATTCGTCCACTGAAGTGACCAATTATGTATGTATGTATCATCCTCGCGACCTTTCAGATGTCTGGTATCACCAGGCTGTGTATTGATAAATTTATCAGTCTGGAAAGGAACCTCAAAGCTTTTTCACATAGTTTCTTCAGCATAAGCATAGGCAGTCCGTCGGGTTCTAAGGCCTTTGCTGGTTTGACCTTGATGATGGTGTTTGCTACCGCGGTCTGTTCGAAAAATTGTTTCTGTTGGTCTCTGCGTAGGTTACTTAGTATCCGTAATGTTGCTCTCATGCCTTTGTTCTGCTCAGTAGGGTGTTCGACAAATTGTTTGTAGAATTCTTTGGCACATTTTTTACGCTCTATCTGTTGTCTGTCGTCAAATTCGATAGCTGTAAGATTATTGTTGGTTTTAGAGCCAGATAAATTTTTGATAGTCCAACAGAGTTTCTTGGGAGATAAGGAGCAGCGTTCCAGGTGCTCTAGCCATTTGGTACGTCTGTGCTCGTTCACCAAGTGGTTTATTCTGGAGGTCATTGACTCAATTCTTTCATCCGCAGGGTTTTCAACTCTTATATTATCCTGCTGCTGAGACAGGCTTGCAGTCTCTGAAGGGGAGTTTGGTCTTATGTTGTTAATTCTACCGGCAGGGATAAAACGCTTCGCCGCTGTCTGAACGATTGTTCGGAATTGCCTTTCACCACTTCTGACGCACGAGGGGGAGGGTAGTAGTTCGATGCTCTCTTCTCTCTTCCCAGTTGGCCTTATTGTAATTAACGTACGTGTGTCGTTCAGGTTCTCGAAAGTCGCCGTGTTTTTCAATATTGACCACAATGGGTATATAGCCTGAGCTTAGGGCTGTATGTGTCTGCCAGGTGGTATAGGCTAGGAGTGACCGACTGACAATGGTTAGGTCTGGGGAGCTTGAGCATCTTGCTGTGACCCTGGTCGGATGTGACTCCATCGAAAATATGTGGGCCATCCTTAAACGAAAACTAGGGGTCTTGAATAAATTATATGAAATGTAGGCTGAAATTGATTTAAAATATGTACTGCGAAAATCTTGTGGAGAGTATGCCACTTAGCATCAAGGAAGTTATTTGCAAATTATTGTACTGACATGTGATACATGCTGTTTTCCAAATGTATTCTGTACATGTGCATAAAGTATTTTTAGACTGAACCATATGTTGACCTTGACAATATTATTAATAGTAATACACGTAAATATTGTTGCATATGCGGTGCTTGTGGTCATTTATCAGATGACTGTCGCTGGGGCATGCATTGTTAGCACTATATTAAAGCTTATAGAGGCCTACTAGTTGAAATACCAAAGACCGACATTAATCCTAATATTATGTATTAACAGAAAAATTAAAACAAAACAAAAATAAAACAAAAAATAATTTTTTTTAATAAAAATAACAATGTTTCTTACAATAAGATACAACAAATGAAAATAATATATTTTGCATAGGAAAGAGAGTTGTGGGTATTTAAAGAAAATAGTAATATTGTGTTAAAAAGAAGTCTAATCTTTTGATATAATTTTGATTACTCAGTAATTGAATTCTTAATTAAATATTCAACTACCTACAAATGATAAACACATAAATGTGAAAAATAATTGACTAGCACATGGAATAAATTTCAATGACAGCATTCTCTTTAATAGGGGATTGGCAAAAGATATGAATGTCATTGGTTTACAGTACATAAATACTTGTATTCCTACGAATTACACTTAACCACTAGTACTCTAATTAATTTATGTTTTATTGGCAATCCTAATCGAATGCTTTGCTTTGACCACCTTTCTACCTCCGCTTTTTCACGGTCAGCTTTTGCTATCACATGATTTTGGGACAGTAAATTAGGAAAGTTTAAAAACATTGATTATGTTTCATTGCAAACAGAATTAATAACTATATTTTGGAGTCAATTGCCTACAGCGGACGAGCAGGTTATTTTTTACTTACTAATGAAATTAAAATAAAATAATGCATTTATTAAATACCATAATTATAACGTCTATCTTCCCTGCAAAATAGAAATGTGCTAAGGCATCTAACTTTGATATATGTAATTGTCAATAATATAAGATGTGTACCAGGGCGAACTCAATAAGGTGATGGCAATAGTACAACAACTCTATTCGCAGTGTTTTCTAACAAAAACAACATGTATTTTCTGTTGCTTTTTGGTGATGATTATTGTCAAATATAATTCGCCGTAAGCCAAAAATGACAAAGGCGAATCTATATAAAGAACATAAAGTTGTGATTTTGTGTCAGTGTTGAAAAATTCAGTACTTTGGTACTTTTTCCAGTACCTTTTAATTTCAAAAATACCGCAGTACCACCGCGGGGCTTTCAGTACTTTTTTATTATTACACATTTTATGTCTTGCGCTTTTGATCTATTAATACATTAACAACATGTATGTTCAACGTAATGCTAAAGGTAGAATTAGACTTTAGCCGAGGATATCCAAACATCCACGGATATCCAAACATCCACGGATATCCAAACATCCACGCTTTCATATGCTAAAAATGAACGTAGGTGACATTGCTACGTTTCATCGATATTTAACTAAACGGGGCTTTTACGTTTTATTACGTTCTGATTCAGCTGTTCTTGTCCTGTATGTGAGGAACACGAATAAGTCGTTACTTTTTCTGTTCGACTTCCTTCTGGCAAAAACTCTGAGAGTAAATAAAATTGGCATGTAAAGTTTTTCAAAAAATCTGTCGTTCTGAGTCGACTTTAAACTGTATAAGCTAAGGCCAGAGATGTTAATAGTGAAATGATGCTAAATGTTGAATGTTTTTAAAGTTCATAGGCCATGTGAAAGCCATTATTTGTAAATAACTAAAAATATTTAACTCCCCTAAAAGAAGAAATATGAAAAAAATAAAATACATACATATACAAATAAAAAACAAATAAATAAATTAAAAATAAATGCGTAATTCCTGAAACTGTTTCCCCATATCGATATATTTCCGAGAAATTGTTAGATTTAACGGCAGAGCAGGTCTTCCAAAAATCCATTAGAAAGCCTACAAAAATGTTTACTACTTATTTACTAACATTTTTAAAATATGAAACGAAATTCATAAAAATTTTGGCTTTAATTTTACGTACATAGAATATTATAGTCTAACAAAACTCTTTGCCTAAGTCTAAATCCTTTATTACTCTATTCAGAATCCAATTTCTCACTTTAAAATGGTATAACATGCCATAAATTGAACTCTTAAAACCAACTCCCATCTGTGGTACATTTTAAGGTCACCAAAAAACAAAAATATTGTATTGATAACAGTTACTACGCACAATAACAAAGTACAACACAAAAAATTTTGCATAATGCAGTTGTTGTTGTTGTTCTTGCTTTTCATAAAATTGGAGAAACACTTGTTCATCATGCTCTTTTAAAGATGTATGCAATTATAATTACATTGTTGTTGTTTATTTTTATGATTTACTCACGGCTCTCTATTATCAAATTGCAATGTCTATTGAGTGTGTAAACAGTGTTACCGATTTACCCTACTTACTAAGATGCTCAGCAATTTTCGTACATTTTTTAATGTTGGGTAGTGGATATATGTCAATTACATATGTAAACCGTTATTGTACTTTTAAATTAAATATTCCCTTTTTGTACTATATGAGTATCAGCTAAACAAATCCGAAGATGATGGCAATTCTAAAGTTTACTTGGTTTGTTTGTTTGTCATTAACCGTTTACTTAGAGAGTGTAACTCGCTTCAGTTGTTCGAGTGGCGTTCAAAGAAATTAGTTGTCGCGAAAGAATTAAAATTCATTTAAATTTTTATCAAATAATTGAAATAAAATACATAAATGGAAAGTGTGAAATGTGTGTAAGTGTAAGTGTAAATGTAAAATTATATAAAAAAGTTAATTATTTTCAATATTTATTTAATAAAAAATAATTAAATACATAAGGGCAGTTTAAATTTAAGTGCGTATGTTTGTTTGTGCCCTAAAAGTGTTATAAAATGTCTGCTAAAGAAGAAAATTGTTCATCAAAGAAGAAGGAGAAGAAGCAGAAAGCAGGTAAAACAATAACAAAACTTTAACGCCAATATAGTTATAAAGTTTTTAATAGCTATTGAGGCACCCAAAATATGTGAGTTTTTTATAACAACAACAATTAGATTATTTTTCCCCCCTGTTTGCTTTAAACATGATTGTTCATGCTTTTGTTAGGCTCTCTATTTTTAAATAACTTCTGCTTCCGATTTCTCTTATTCATAAAATTCTCTTTTTCTCTTTCTCTCTCTCACTATTGCCATTTGCAAATGTACTCTGTTTTATTTGTACTCTAGGTTTATTGATCTCTGTTTTGTTTTACGCATCTTCATTAGCGTCGTAAGGGTTTTCTCTATCATAATCATGTTGTAAGATCGTAATAATGATGTTTATCTGTTGCTGAGGGTGGTTTATTATATTTTTCTTTTCTTTTTCAAAACAATGCCTATTTGTTGCTTGTGCTGAATGAGTATGCCTATATTACTTAACAGCATTTTCTATGACTCAGGAATTTAGTCGAACAAATTAAAAATATTTTTATTTTTTTAAATTTAAATTAAAATTATTTTTAATTAATTAAATATACAATAATACAAACGTAAATAAACTTACAATGTGTTTGAAAGTGTGTTTTAAAAGGCTTATAAAACCGGTTGTAATGAGAAAACAAATTTTTTTAATATTTCAAACATTTTCCAGCTCCTAAAAATTTCTTCTTTCTTTCTTTAGTCGAACAAATTAAAAATATTTTTATTTTTTTAAATTTAAATTAAAATTATTTTTAATTAATTAAATATACAATAATACAAACGTAAATAAACTTGCAATGTGTTTGAAAGTGTGTTTTAAAAGGCTTATAAAACCGGTTGTAATGAGAAAGCAAATTTTTTTTAATATTTCAATTTCTTCTTTCTTTCCTTTTACGTCGTAGAAATTTCAATGGGACATTCACAGACGGGTACACTCGTTTTTAGAACACGAAAAGCAATAAAAACACTTGCGGAACCGTAATGTAATTTCGTTTGGATTGCTTTTCATATACTAAAAGCGAACGTATGTTACATTGAGTTCCATCTACTTTTGACTAAACGGAGCTTTTACGTTTTATTACGTTCCGAATCAGCTGTTCTTGTCATGTATGTGAAGAACATGAATAAGTCGTTAGATTTTCTGTTGGCCCTCCTTCTGGCGAAAACCCTGAGTAAATAAAATTGCCTTGATAAAGTTTTTTTTTGGAAAAGTACCGCCACTCATGTATAAAATTAACACACACAAAATAAGTGGTGTGAGGAGTTAGTTCATAGTCCTGATTGAAGGGTTATAATGACCAATATGTACGAGTATGCACGTCTTTGCTTACAAAAGTACTATTTGGTGTAAAAAAGTACTGTTTCAGTTATAGTTCAGTACCACTTAAAAATTTCAGTTTTGCAACACTGATTCATATATAAGTTAACCCTCTCATTCCAGCTGATGAGGGTTTTGTATTTCCAGAGTTTGTTCTTTTTTAGTATTCTGTTTCTATAAATTTCTTATTTTCTTACTACGTGTTTTAGATGTCAAAAGTATGTTTAAAATTGATTTTAAAATAATTTCCAAGCCTTCTAACTGCCATGAAAGTTTTGAATTTTCAATATTTTTAAAAATTTAGTTAAAAAAATTATAATTATACTTTAAGCAATTTAAAAGTGCAAAAATGCAGTTTAAGCAATTTAAAAGTGTTTTTATATTATATTTAACAATTTCAAAGTCCTTTAATATTATATTATTTTATATAAAAGTGTTTATAGATAGTGCTATAGGAAGTACAAAATGAGGAATTGTGCAATTTGTGCGAAAATGCTGGCAAAAATGGAGTGCCATATGTGAAATGGCTTTTACACTGAACTCCCGCCTGTGTATTAACCATTTTTCCCGGTGGCAGTCTATAACTGCTGGTCGACGCTTCATATTAATGCCAATTAATTCCTGTCGTTCAGAATGAACGTATAAATAATTTTAACATATAATATCTAATTATATATAA
Organism: Sarcophaga carnaria; assembly: GCA_958299815.1. Classification (NCBI taxonomy): domain Eukaryota; kingdom Metazoa; phylum Arthropoda; class Insecta; order Diptera; family Sarcophagidae; genus Sarcophaga; species Sarcophaga carnaria. Next base: position 68,125,816 of record OY283153.1, on the reverse strand, counting down.
CACAGATTACCTGAGTCATGTATGAGTCATTAATAAATAGTGCAACTAAGCCCCTTCTTGGCCAGCCTTCCAAGGAATAACCAGAAGCTGCAGAGTAAGTTTATATGAAATTATATATTCTCTCAATAGATTAATAAATATAAATTTTACAAACAGGCTTCCTATGGAAATGGAAAAACAGACTCAACTCGAGTAAGTAGTATATTTATTAACATCATAAATTTTCTATTGTTATTGTTGTTATTTAAGTTAAATTTGTGTATTATTCTATGTAATGAAGGCAATGGAAGCCTACGAATATGACTCCCATGCTGATGTCAGAAAGTCAGCTATTTATGTCCATATAGTTATGGCTCGAGGATTAAAAAGTCACGCAAGCTGCCTGTGTATTATGATTTTGACTGCAAAATGTCAAAAGAAACAGTATACGGTTTAATTTCAAAGCTGAGGACTGCAGGTTTTCCGGTTGTTGCAATGGTGTGTGATATGAGTCCACTAATCGCAAGTTGTTGAGAGAGCTTGGTGCAACCCAGGTAAGTTAAATATTTACACCATACCAATTACACCACACCAACTACACCACCACAACCATTATTGCGTTATTGAGGGTCTTCTTGACATCGCTGAGGACATCGGAATATGTTTTCCCACAACATAAAATAATTATAATCTCCTTCAGATCGGTAAATCATAATTTATTTATCAGAATTAGTTTTTAAGTTCCGTGTATAAGAGTCGTTGTTTGCGTTTACTTTCATTAATTTAATTTGCATGAACTTAGTTCCTTTACAATATTTAACACATTCATTCATTAATTTTTTTGTATTATATTATTACTAACCAGTAAAATAAAATTTAAAAAATTAATATAAAATTTCATTAATTTGTTATATATTTACTATTTTTTGGAAGATAAACCATGGTTTTCGAGCCCAACTAACCTGGACAAAAACATTTTTTGACGCGCCCCATTTGTTGAAGTTAATCCGTAACCATTATTTGCGGATAGCGGATTAATCTTCAACAACACCATCTTTGTACCTAAAATTTGCGATTTTCTTGAATATGTCCATTACCTTCTCGGATATGTCCATTACCTTTAAATTAAATGAAGAACATATTTCCTTTAAAGGGGCAGATATATCTGAAGATTTTTTGTTTGATAAAAATATTTGAAGGCCTTAAAAACTTTTAGGAAGGAAAAAATAAAATTAGCTGCCCAGCTATTTTCCAATACTACAGCCAATGCTATTAGAAGGTGCAATTGCAATACTTTCAGAGCGGAATAATAATGACAAACACAGTACGTCGAAAAGTCTTACTTAGTTAACAACCGCCTGAACCAGGATGCTCTTGAGAATTTTGTTTGTGCATTCGAAGTGAAGGTGGATTGAATGATCACCCTTTTCCTCAAAACTTCAAATACAGACTTCGGTATATATCCTTGGTATGTTTGTCAGTATATAATGTTTAAAATTTTTTATAATTCGAATTATGTACATATATTTTTAAAATTTCAGCACTAAATACTGAATACCTTAGTGACAAGGGACATGTGGAAGACGAGCCCACAGATTTTCTTTCCATTGGCAATGAAGGCATGGTAGAAATAAGTTCTTTGCCAGACAGCGGAGTCGTTCCTGAAGACGACGAAATCAATATAAAGCTAGAACCAATGGAAAATGACATAAACCTAGACCTAGACGAATCGGATATAGATGACATTGGTATTGTACAAGAGGATGCTTAAGAATGTATAGCTGGCTTTATCATTCGAAAGCTAAATCGTGTAGAATATGAATGTCATCAATATATATACTTGGCTTGATCAGGTGTCAAAATGTTACTTAAAAAGCCGACTAACAAATTTGTTTCAAAATTAAAGAAATTGGAATGTATATTTCATAATATTAATGGTAATAACATTTCGCATTGTCGTAACCTTCGAGACTAGCGAGTTCATTAAGTTGGCTGTAAATATAAAGTTATAAAAATAATAATCATAATTAATAGTTAAAGCTAATAACTAATAGTTAAAGTTATAAAAAAAATGAATTCGTAAAATATATATTAACGTAATTTTTCCCTTCTAGCAATATATACATCAACAGGCGTCTCACTTTTTAATCAGTTCTTTTAAGAAACACCGAAAATTTAAAAAAAACCTATACATTTTTAATTTAACAGTAATATTTCAGGAGCAGAAGTATGGTTGAGTCTAAAAATTCTTTTAGTTCAATAATAATGTTTTCTGCGTGAAAATAAAATGATGTTTATGTTTATTTTGTGAGAAATGTGCTGGTTCCTAAACCATTAAGATCTTCTAACTCTTCACTATTTACGTTACTTATATTGTTGTGCCATTACAAAAGAATATTTTAGGATTTATCTTTATTCTTCACAGCATACAGTAGTTAAATAATAAATGAATCAATATTTGAAGAGTCTCGGAGAATCAAATAGACTAATTTGAAAATTAGTTCAATTGCTTCAGAAACCTTTCAGAGAATAGACTTCGTTATCTATTTTCGTTCAAGGTGATTTGTCAAAACACACTGAGTTCTCTATACTCTTATGCTATAAACACATAAAAGTTATTAAATGTTGTACACAAATTTTGAAATTGATACCTCAGCCAATTGAGGCAAAGCATAAGTAAAACAAATAGAATAAACAGTATATTATTATTATTCCTTACCAACGGTACCACAAAAATATTTTTTAGTGTTTTTTGTTTTGCTTTCGTTTTTAAGATTTATGTTGCATGTACCACCTTTTAAAAATCTCTATTTGTTGTTTACCAAATAATTTTAATTTAAAGACATTGAAGCGCTATGAGTTAGGTTTGTTAAAAATATTATAACAAATAGAAAAGTCAACAAAGATTAAACACAATAAAATTACAATAGCCAAAACTGCAATGTGTTGTTGAAAATAAATATTAATTATACAAAAACTGACAGCAAATAAACTGAAAAACAATTACAAACTTGCCAAATTAAATGTAACGGAATCATAGCCAAAGTTAACAAAAGCAAAGCTAATGACTTTGAAAAGTATGGAAATAAGAAGCAATAAATGAGAAAAACAAACTAGACATATTGAACAAAACAAAACATACTTGACGCATACTTACAACACACACATACGTACTTTTAATTGCTCAATGCCCCAAGTCTATGAAAGTACACTTAACTAGAAGAATTAGAAAATTTATTTCATTTACACTAAAATGCTGCAAGCGAACAACTGAATTGTGCACATACTTACATGTACTAACGCAAATTAATTTTTTTTGCTTTTTACTAGCTCCGTCATCGCTCATTCATTTGCTTATTCCGTCTATAGATATTTTTCCTTTTCTTGCACACAAAAGCAATAACATCAAGAGCCCACACAATAAAGTTGAGCTCTACAAGGCCAACGCTGTTGTAATGAATATAATGTTTGAGTTTGTATTTTAACTGTCGCACTATGTGGTATTTACCCTGAAAACCTGGCCAAAAAGGCAAAAATGAATTTAAATTCTGCATTATATAATGAATTTTCACGACTTTAAGTTGAGATTTGTAGATTTGAGACGATGTCAAAGTCAGAAAAGTGAAGGAAATTAAATGCGTTTTTGGTGTTTTTTTTTTAAATTTAAATAGGTTTATATGATATTTATTTTGTGGCTAAACGAATTGAGGTTTTATATTGGTTTTTTTTTGAAAGGTATGAGCAACTGCTACTTTCAGTTTTAGATATATATAAATATCTCATATATTAATGTTAAAATTATTCGTTCAAATTTTAAAAATAATAAAAATTTAAAATTTTTTACCCTTCCTAAAAAAAAAAGATAAGAACTTTAAAGGTGAAGTAGTTTTTAGCGGTTTAATGTTATATACCACAAGAAAATATGAACTCTCTACATTCAGGAACAAAAAAAAAAAAAAAGTTTGCGCAAATTTGCGCAATTATTTTTGGTGATTTTTTGCAATTTTACAATTGTCAGAAGCGGTTTCCGAGGCCAGAAATAAGCACTTCAGATTATATCGTACGAATTATGCGAGGAAATTTAGTAGAAGCGATACCAATCGAGATGTACTGAACAGGTTACTTTTAAGCAGTGATCCTTTTATAAGCTGCAGTACACAAAAATTAAATTATTAAATTAGTCCTTCCTGACATTGATGATGAAATTGATAACGATTTTAACGATTGCAGTTAGTTTCACTTTTTAGTATTTTTAAGTTAAGTATTAAATAATATAAAATATATATTATGAATAAATATTAATTATCATAGAAGTTTAAAAACTTAATTACATATGTATATCGACTATTATAACAATATGAGATGTATGCTTGATTTTCTTAATGGACCGTATGTGGTACCTAGGGGCACGTATGATCCTATCATAAATGATTCACATTCATATTAAACATGTTCATGTAGAATTTCGTCGAGGTAATAAAATTTTTAAGCCAATTATAATTGCTAAACATATTTTCTTAAGGGGCCCTATTTAGGACCTAGGGGCAATTATGGACCGACCATAAAAAATTTGGTAATATGATTTAGATTTACAAAATACACGGTCATACCGAATTTCATCACGATACCAAAGTTTTTAAGCCATTCATATGCGTAAACGTGAATTTCTAAAAGGGACTTTATATGGGGACTAGGGTCAAATGTGATCCGATTTTCACCAAACTTTACACCATGATTTCTTACTACACAGAACTGATCCATTTTATCATGATTGTTGCATAATTACCATAGTTATGTGCAAATAAGTGCAATTTCGAGGAGAATTTGTATGTGGGCTAGGCGACTTCATGGACCGATTTAAACCAAAAACATTTCTATTAATTTTGACCAGGTTTTCAGGCAAAATGCCCCTCTGTGTGTCTGTCCCGGTTTGCTTATTATTAAGGCGAGCACGCCACTTGGTTATGGCTAATAAGTCGCAGTTAGTGTGAGAAATAAAAATATAAATCTTTTCAGCTAAAGAGCCGTTTTGATTATCATTTGTATTCTAATTTTATTAATCAGCTATTTATATTAATTTCTTTAGTCTAATTTCTTTACATATTATTATTTATGACCTAATTTAGTTTTTACTCAACTTAGAGTGTGCGTGGTCAGCATTTTGTTACTTTGCAATTATTACGTACTAAAATTTGTATAATGCAATTTGATACCTCGTGCCGTTGGTCATTGACAGTTTTTTTTTTATTATTGGAGAATGTATCAAAATGCATTTTTAGGTAGCACAAACGTAACCAACACACAACAGTGGATAAGTGTGACCAACAGACTACACTGTTATGAAATTACTTATTTTATTTGAAATATTGTTTATATTTTTATTTCTATTTTATTTCTATTGTAAGTTATTTTGTTGTGCTGGAAGTACCTTCAAACTTTATTAAAGATTAAATTTTATTAAATGCATGAATTCTCAATTATTGAAAATACTTTGATTACTTTTGAATTACTTTTGGTTCTTTTTAATTATTTTGCACTAATTGTCAGTAATCCTGATTATTTTTAGATTATTTGTAATCGTAATCAATTAGTAATTCGAAAAAATTGTTCATAGAATTATATAATCATTACGATTTTTTTTAAAAAGTAATGTAATTGATTACTAATCGTAATCGAGAGGAAAATATTCTTGTATGATCCGCGTAAATATGTAGTGTACAATTTGTGGATTACAGAACTGGAGAGAAAAATTGTGTCCCTTTTGTTTACAGTGGGAGGACCTCCAATATCCGAAACATCACTAAAACCGCAGGATAGAGTAGACAGTTTCAAGTAAATTACAATTGTGGCCAATATTAAATACAAAACTTTTTGGGTTTTTTGCTACGAAAAATTCTATCAGTTTTACGAATATTATTTTATTATTGTTCTACAATTCATGGTGAGCCTGACTGTCGCATATTATTAACTTCCTGTTGTTGAATTGACTACATCTGTCGAATTTCTCTTGGGAAATACCGGAGAGTTTCCAGATAGATTTCAATTTTTTTTACTCTCAGACCAAACATTAATGTTCCCACTCCACTGACTCATGCATATCCAACAGAATTGCTTCTCTTTTTAAGAAGGTGTATGTATAGCTTCGAAATTATTCCATTGCCATTTTGAATTTAAAAATTTTTTCCTCAGATTCGGAATCCACAACCACAAAAATCTTTGTATACCGATTTTTATGTCAATCTGAAGACATTTTAAAATTTAGGTCGTCATATTTGATCCGCCACTTTGAATTTGAAAAATTTAACCACAGATTCAAAATAAATAACCTCAAATACCCCCGTTCACTGATTTTAATGTAAACCTAAAGAAAAAATGTTTGAAGCAATATTGGAGCCACCACTTTGAATTTGAAAAAATGTACATCAGTAGGAACGTCAAAAACCTCCGTATAGGGATTTTCATCCTTTTTCAATGACTCCTTATAAAAAATATGGTAAAATATGGTTATTTTACTATAACGCATTGAGAAGAGGTTCGGTTTTAATAGTAGAAAGATGGCTATTCCACGAAACTAAGATTTCTTTATACATACGTTTTCAAATCAGTCATCATATAATACTGCTAATAAACAAAACTGAATTTAATGAGTATATAATATATAATTTCATATATTACAATTACATACATACATACATACATGGTCATAACAACCGTTCAGTTTGAGAAACTTTTCATGTCAGTTTCATTTACTCTCAGAGTTTTTGTCAGAAATCTGCTGAGAGAAAATTGCTGAAGAAATATTTTTTTCAAATTTCGTTTCGATGTCTGACCTGGGGTTTGAACCGTGGCTTTACGTCTAATAAGCCAACACACTACGCTGTTTATTGTAAATTAATGCATCATCAATTTCTTACAAAGCTCCATTTGTCAATTCACACAAGCCGTTTAATCCTTGTATTCATTGTATTGTTGGACGACTATACAACAGTGTTTGCGTGTTGTTGATAATTTTCATGTAAAAATACGATACACTTATACACATTTTTATATGTTTTTAAAAGTTGTATTGGTTTGGTGCTTCAAATTGTTTGACTGCCATAAATTATGAAGAAGAATACGACATACACAATACAGCGTAGCATTGAGCGTTCACAAACAGCCAAATGTATTCAATACAACATACACGATACAAAGTCGTGTGAATTGGCCAAATATAATTCAATTGTTATAGTTTTCTTTCCACATCCGAAAATATTAGGAAATCAATAGCAGCGCAAACAAAAGTGAGTAAACATTTTAAAGAAAAGCGAAACATGCTCATAATTATAATTTATTATATGTGTCCTTGTGTAATAACATATACTGAGTGTTGCCAATTTAGCATGCGACATAAATTTTCTTTATATTATATCACCATACACATCGTCTAAAATTTCCCATGAAATTCTATCCCTTATAGTTGCTGTTTAGGAATGCATTTAAATACACATTGTCATGATATGTTTTTGTGTGATTTTTTAATGTAGTTAACGGAACAGGTTTTAACGGCAACACGTTTTTATTGCCAATTGTAGTATACAGTGAGTCACTAAAGTTCGAATGCCAACAGCAAGACTCAATTAAATTTTTCGCAAATCCTTTATCATAAGGCGAAATTATTTCTTCGATTTTGTTGTTTACAATGCTTGCATAAAATAACTACGATTCATTCCAATATTATTAGATGCGTAGGCAACTTAGTTCTGATTAAATGATTTACAATTATGTAGATACATAATAATAGTAATAGAAATAGTAATAAATTATCATTTATAATGCAATATAAAAGTATAATAGTGACTTCATTTATTTTATAAAGACTACACTGAACGTTTGTACTTTTGTAGAAGTTAGCCAAAAACACAATTAAAGCGGTAATAGCAGTGCGATCTGTCTATTCTTTAAAACCTATCTGTATACTTACAAATTACGAGTCCTGTGAACGACTAGACAAGTAATACACCATAAGCACACATGTGTTTTAGTTTGTTCTGGATATATTTATTGGTTTTAATTAAGAATGCATTTTGAGTTTCAAACATATTTGAAGGTTGACAATTAATTTGGGTAGCAGTAGCTCTAGTCTAGTGGATAGTGCGTTGTCTTATTAGACGTGAGGCCACGGTTCAGAATCCAGGTCAAACATTGCCAACGAAACGGAATTTAAAAATATATACATATCTTCGGCGACTGCCTCTCAGCTAATTTCTGGCAGAAAATTTGAGAGTAAATAAAATTGTCATGAAAACATTGTCAAGAATCTATCGTTCGGAGTAGACTCCACTACTCATGGATAAAATTAACACACACGACATAAGTTGTATGAAAAGCTAGATTCTAATCCTGTCTGAAGGTTTATATATGTATATATTGATTTAAGCTTTTTGTTTATAATATTTTTTTCTTTATTTTTATTATTTTATTAAAACAAGCACAGAATGTTAATAAAAAGAACCAACTTATTTATTTACATATTAGCTTATAATAAAAATTATAAGATAATATAAGACTAGAGCTTTAGCAACATAGGCCTTTAGCTCATCACTTAAAATTAACTTAATACTAATTAGATAAATATATAAAGATAATGAATAAAATATAAGAGGTAAACTTTAAATTAAAACTATGAATAATAAATTAAAAATATTCTTAAAAGTACTATTTATACATTTGTACAATGTTCAGTCAGTTAAATTAAATTATAAATATTTGTAAATTTGAGGAATTGAAAAATGGCACTTAGGTTATCTATTGTTATCGACATGTGTGCTCCATTTATAACGATTATTAAAGTATAATCCTAAAATCCTGAGGTTATTAACCTCTATTAGTTGAAAATTATTTAGTTGCAATAATGGTCTACACTCAAATTTTCTGCAAAAATTGATGTATTTGCATTTGGAGGCCTACAGAACCGCCCCGGAATATTGGCACCAATCAATAATATCTTGGAAAATACAGTTTACGTCAATTACAGGATTTCTTTTCCTATTTGATCTTATAATAACGTTAAAGTCATCAGCAAAGGCAGTGAAATCGATTTCTTTGTGTAATGATAATATAGTACAGAGTTTATTATATGCGATTAAAAACAGAATTACAGAGAGGGGAGATCCTTGAGGTATGCCATTATGTAATGGAAAAGAATTAGAATGCTGTTTGCCAATCCTTACTACAATCTTTCTATTCGTAATAAAATGTATAATATACTGAATTATATTCGGTCCAATTTTCCATGATCTTAGTTGATCAACAACGGTGTGGATACCTATTTTATCATAAGCGTTTTCAAAATCTAAAGAAATGAGCGTAAGGTGTTTTCTAAATGAAATACTGTGAGCAATCTGATGGTCTATATAAAGTAGAGCATCAGTTGTTGAATTTCCTTTTTTAAAACCATATTGATGACTATTCAATAGTTTGTGTTTTAGTACAAACCACCATAGTCTGTTTGAAATAATCTTGTCAAGAACTTTTTCCAAACATGGATTAAGAGATATAGGTCTGTATGATGAGGGTATAGTTTTATTAGATTTAGGTTTTAGGATGGGTATAAAAAATTAAAATTTCTAAAAATTTGGTTAAATAATGACAACACTCTTAGTTTTACTGTGTATGGTAATTGTTTGATCATGGCATATGGAATCCTATCCAAACCCGGAGATTTGCCTCTAAGCTTGGAAAGAGATGATTCAAATTCTACATAACTAATATTTCGTTCTATTACCTTTGCCTCCGTACTTGGAATAATTTCAGATGTATTGGAGATTACTGCTTTCTTCTTTTCATTAAAATCAAATGAAAAATTCTCATCTTTGGAATTTTGAGACCAAAATTTACACAAAATTTCAGCAATTTCTGTTCTATTATCAGTAAATATGCTATGCAATTTATTTGATGTGTGCTTTTATAACCAGTGAATGATCTGATGTTTGACCAAATATTTTCTGTGCTAGATGACGGATTTATTGATGATGTTAATTTCTGTATTGATGCATTTTTAGCACAATTAATTTCTCTTTTAAGTAAAGCGTTTGCCCTTTTATAATTTATAAGGTTATATTTAGACATATTTCTATTAAAAGTTTTCCACTCTCGTTTTTTAATTTCCTTAAGATTCTGAAGGTTTTTATTCCACCAAGGGACTGATTTTAGATTATTTATTTTACTGGACGTATTTGGTATAGAATCATTTGCTACCTGGTTAATTATTCTACATATATTTCCTGTCTCCTTGTTAATATTGGAAGATACGGGTCTTTCCGAACTGTATTTCCTACTGTTCAAAATGTATTTCATCCAATTAGCTTTCCCAATATTATATCTAGGTTTATAGTAATCAATTGTATTTCTGTGTAAAAATAAGGAAATTGTAATCGGGAAGTGATCACTACTGAATGGTGTTTTCTCTATGTCCCATTCTGCTGCAGTGGCAATGTCAGGGGAGCAAAAGGTTAAATCTGCGTGTGTGAGCGAATTGTGAGTACTAATATGAGTCGGAGACCCATCATTCAATATTAAATAATGAGAATTATTTATGAAATTTGCAATCAAGGTATCTCTATTGTTATTAATAAATGAACCTCAATTTGAATGCCAACCATTTACGTCTCCAGCTATTAAACATGGGTGTGAAATGTTGCCTAGTATATTTACAAGCTGATTGTAGGTTAGTTTATGATTTGGATGTATATATAATGATATTATCTTGAATTTTTTCCTAGAAATTACTTCTAGGCAGATTGCATCAAAATCGTCTGAAAGGATCATTTGTCTATGTTCCACTGATTTGTGGACTAAAATGCATACACCGCCGTACCTTGTAGGTGATGTGTTTTTAGAAAAGAGGGTGTAATTAATTGGGACGGGAATGTTACTGATAGAGTGTAAATGCTTCTCTTGAAGAGAGATCACTTTATGTGCTTTTTTCTGATTAAAAGAAGAATATCGTTATAATTATTAATGTAACCATTGATATTCCATTGTACAATATTAAATGAAGACATTATAAGTTAATAATTTACAATTAATTATTAAGATTAGTTTTAAATAAAGATGAGTACGTACAATAACGATTTTCAACATAACAGAAATAATAACTAGAGTTTTAACAAAAAGAGTTGAAGTGTTAAGTGAAAGCAAAAGTAATAAAAAAGTGAAATTATGTGAGACGAAAGAGTTTTTAAGTGAAAGTAAAAATAACGAAAAAAAGAAATTATGTTTAACGAGAGAGTTTTTATAAATTATGAGAGAGAATCATAATAACTAATGAGTTAATTAAAATTTATATTTTTGCTCTTTAAAGCGTTTACCAGATAATGTTTTCTGTTTTACTTTCTGTTTGTTCCTGTTAGCTGTGGTCCTGTGTAGAATAATTACACTTTTGGCGTTGTTCGTTTGTTGTGTTGAACCTGTTTCATTTTCTGATATTTCGATGTCAGATGTTGTTTTAGAGAGAGTACTGTTGTCGTCTGATATTTTCTCTGATTGAAATGCATTGTTTATTTGTTCCATTTCATGTTCCGAAATTTCAATATCATATATGTTGTTGTAATTAACAATTTTTCGTAATGATGATGTTGAATGGTGAGAGCAGCTATGTTGATGCTCTCTATTGTTTGAGTTATTGAGATTTGATGAGCACTGTGATGCAATAGACTCTTTTTGTTCCAATGCAATGTTTACTGATTGTTTATTGTTATTGGATGCTGATTGCTTGGCAACTGAAGAATATGATACTGATAGGGTGACGTTGTTTATAAATAGAAATTGCTCTTTTTCTGTTTACTTTTTCTAGTGTTATTATTGTTTGTATTTCGCGTTCTTTTAAGAATATTGGACACTTTTTATCATACGCAGAATGATTATGGTCTAAAGAATTAAATTCTCTGCAGTTTGAACATTGTTTTGTTTCCATGCAGAGCTCGTTCTCACTTGTATGGAAATGTTGAGAGCAATTCGGGCATGTTTTTGGGTTTTTACATATTTTTGCTATATGACCATATCTTAAGCATTGTTTACATCTGAGAGGTAAGGGGATATATGTTCGTATTTTTACACGTTCTTATCCACTGTTAAGCTCGGTGGGAAGAATAGTAGAACCGAAAGTAATTATAATAAGACCAGTTTCTTCAATGACATTATTAAACTTTCTTTTGATTTTCTCAATTTTTATAACATTTTGATTTTTAAGTTCATGTAAAATTTCTTCGTCTGGGAATAAATCACTCCTTTCACACAATTTAGTGAATTATGCCATGAAACTAAAACATTTATATTTTCACTTAATTTTTTTAATTTATTCAATTTATTTGCCTGATTGAGATTTTTGGTACGGACTAATATAGCCCGGACCTAAGTTTTTTACATTCTGCAACTTCACCGCAAGTACAGTCTATAATTTTTTTAATTAAAAAAGGTGATACATTGGTAAGGTTTTTGCCTTCATCTGTTCTGGTTAGTATAAGGTATTTTGGACCAGGTGTTGTCATGTTTAGTGACCCAGAATTACCATTCACATTTTCCCACCATTGTCCGGTGGCTCCTTCATATTTAACGTTGAATACATATATACATATAATATATGTCGAAAATTTGTAATTATTATATATTTTTATTTTTTTTAATATTACTAAATTTACACTAAATGTTTAATTAAAGGTTATTCGAAGGTTATTTGAAGGTTATTTATTTACAAACACTTATTCACTTAATCACTTCAAAAACACTAGCTTAACGACACGTTTGCTCACGAGAGAATCGCTTGATCGAATGAGAAACAACTTAATAAATTATATTTCATTAATATTTTTCTATATTTTAAAAGAAATTTAAAATCGTCATGGCAAAGATTGGCAGCATCAGCATAAGTAGTGTATGTAATGATGATATTAATAGAGTTCGTCCCAAATATTTTCGAATTTATTTTGCATCATTACAGCAAAGTTTCATTGATTGATTTTCATATTTTTTGGTTTTTTAGTATAACCGCCAATTTTTCACCAATTTTATTTCAACAACTCATTTGTAGCTGGGACTATTATTATTGCATACGGAAGAAAACCGTGCAGTATATTTTATTTATTTTTATTGAGGATTTTTTGTTTAAGTGCCAATGATATATGAAAAAGAAAGAGAAAAAATTATATGTTAAAAGGAACATAAATTGTATGTAAGTAAGTGCAGGAAAGAACAACATTGAAAAAATTTTGGAGAAAAATAATAATAAAACGCTAAGAAGAAAAAACTCGAAAAAAGAATGTTAAATGGATTAAATTTAATTGTGTGGCATAAAAGGATTGTTTATCGTTCCGTTTGTTCTGTTTTATTAATTTTAAACCCCTGTTGCATATTTCACTACATTTTATTTCACTATGTTAAATTTAATAAGTTGCTATTAAAGAAAGTAGAACAAAAAAGTCAATGTGGTAGGAAAGTGTTGACCAGTTTGGTAAGTTAAAGCACACGCAACTACTACTGATGGGTTAGCTTGCAGGCTGGCTGGTTTTATATTTTAATATGATTAAATGTGATGGGAAAATATAAAAATATTAACATATACATATATGTATGTGTTTGCGTACTCAACTACTGGATACGAGTATGGTGTTCTGATCATATAGTACGTCTCTTTATAGCATGTAGAGTTATACAAGAATAAAAGAATATTTCTTTATATTATGTTGTAGCCTATATATGAAAAGTTCACCTATGAAATATGCAAATATATACGTACAGAATGTATACACAATAATACCTTAATAATAATACAATTAATACAATTTCTATAAAATATATTATACTTACATATGTACATACATATATTGTATATAAATATGCTTCAATTTATATCTTTAAGGGACAACCTATTTCATAGTTTACACAATTAATATTTGTCCGGGTCTTCCAATAGGGACTTTTTAAATTTCCGTGTTGAAACTACATCTGTCAAGTTACTTGTAATTTATTCAGGCTCTTTTCAAAATCGCCAAGGACGACCATAGATATGGACATATGTATGTTCGCTGAGTGGGCTCCAGAACAGTTGGCAACTAATTTGTATCAAATGAGGCCCATTGCTTCATTGATGACGCCCATAGCTGGGTGAATGGGTATGTGAACAAAAAAAAAAATGGTTGAATTTGAGATGATATCCACCCACATGAGATCAATTTAATGTTAAGAGGGGTTTTAGGGCTGGCTGCATCATCGGTTTAAATTTCTTTGACATCACTGTCAACGGCAAGCTCAGCAGGTCGATGATTACCAACTTCTTGTGCTCTGAATTGGAAGATTTGAACAACAACGATATGTGGTTTTCACAGCACAATGCTACATTATACATTTGCACGTGAGGGTGATGTAGACTGGCAACCGAGATTTGGCGATTGGGCTCTTTTAGGCTTTTTCTTGTGCGGTTTTCTTAAGTCGCAGCTGTATACGAATAAGCCACAAACGATAACATAACCCATAGCATTTGTTAAATTCAGCCTGATTTAAGAGTCATAGAGAATTGGACATTTCGGATGTGCTACGCCAAGAGTACAGTGGTATCAATATAACTGTCAACTCAACTTCCATTAATGAAATTATGGGAAGGGTTTTTACTGTGTTTCTGTGTGTTTTTAATTGTATGGCAATAGAGACCATACCAATATCACTATAAACAATTTTTAATATAATATGACTTTAACTTAACAGAATGGAAGATCCATTTAATTATTCATTATTGTTACAATTAAAAAACATTAATTGAGAAATTCTAATTTATTCCCTTCACTATATACACCTACTCGAGATGATAACAGCATCGTAGTCGCATAGGAACAATAATACAAACCTAACTCTTTGATAACAATCAGAAAACTACATTATTTTTTTTATTTATTAGAGCAAGCGTTTCATCATTGTTTCACTAGTATTGTTTGTTTCAAAATAAATTTTGTTGTAAGTTATCCTCTTCCAAGTAGTTACATCTATATACCTATGATACTTTTTAGACAGTATCGATAGATGCCTTACTTCATTAATCTAGGCAGAAATGATGTACACTTCGGCTTTTCTGATAGTTAGTTTCTTACTATGTCTGACAGGTATTACAGCACAAGGGGATGTTTATAGACCCAAGGGGGAATGGTTTTGTATTTGTATTCCTTCCTATCTGTCGTAACTCATCTAATTTACATAGAGTGGTAGTTTGAAGGCACCCCACTTATGTGATTCAATTCACTAGAGAGGGTAGTGAGTGTGAATGAACTTGAAAACTGATAGACCAGTTGTCATCGAAATTAAGAAATATAGTGTTAAGATATATAGCGTGAACAAATTTTAAACTATGACTTGATACGTTGGCCACCTAAGCAATTCTGAAATCCAGGATCACGTTCATTTTCTTAACTTAGCCTAATGCTGATTTTCATTTTCTACCTTTTAAAAGACAAAATATCAATTTAAAAGTATGGTAATATGGAACACAATATCATCATGCCACGTTAATATTTATTTTATTTATTTATTTAATATAGATCATAGTACACCAAGATATGAATGAAAGTGCTATGGGAGTTCAGCAAAGAAAAAAAATTATAAACAATCATTGAAAAATAAGTAAAAAAATGTAAGCAATAATATAGAAATAGAAATGAATTAGAAAATGTTATAATCTTAGAAAATATATCGATGCAAAAAATTAAGATAAAGAAGAAATGAATATATGTAAAAACTAAAGTAGGAAATAGAAATAACAGTGTATAAAGGAACACAAACAAACAAAAATCAATCAAATTTTAAATTAGAAAAATGAAAAAATCACTAATAAAAATAAAAAGTAAAAATTTATAAATAACCAAAAAATGCTAAAGATAATTTAAAAAAATTGCATAACTTTTCTTTCGGCAATTGCATTGCCAATCTTCTGTATGTAATTGGGTAAAGTATTCCAAAGACTGATGGTATGTATAAAACACTGACGATGAGACAAAGGAGTCTTATATATTATATATTTTCTCCTTTAATCCTTCTAAATAAGTATATTGGCTGTTTTAAAGTAAAAACCTTATGGAGGAGAATATGGCATTTAATATTTAATAGATTGTCAAAATTAAATCCAAAATCTGGTAAGAAAATTGTAATATATGATCTCGACGTCCCTTAATTATACTGTACATATCTATCATCACCATCACAGTTAGTGAAAATTTAAGACCGGTATAAAAGAACAGGAATCACATACGTTTCAGCAAGTTGCATACGACAAAGGGAGTCAAATCTATAACAGCCCATAAGTTTCTAAGCATACCGTAAACTTCGCCAACGATGACATTAATGTGGTTAGACCACGTTAGCCGACCATTAAAGATAATAGCCAGATTGGCGCTGTTTCAACAAAATCAATTTTATTGCCCCTGATAATTATATCTGGCACAACAAATGTTTTCTTTGTTCTAGAAAGCAAACATTTAGATTTGGAGGTCCATTAGCCTTGTCAATTTTTCGCAAATCAGAGTTTATCAGGTGTATACAAATATTAATGTTCTCAATACTAGGGCTCCTATTAAGTTGAACGTCATCAACGTACATGTGTATGCTTCAATTTTCCAAGACATCAGATGGGTCGTTAATGTATATATAGAATAAAAGAGGCCCTAATATTTATCCCTGAGGAATACCTCTTCCAACTTCTAGCAAATTTGAGATGTTTCCATTTAGGTACACTCGTTGTGATCTGTTCACAAGATAAGAACGTATAAGACTACAAGCTTTGTTAGAAAAATGAAAGATGGTCTGTAACTTCATCAATAATTTACTGTAATCAACCGTATCAAAAGCCTTAATGTGATTCAAATGAACTAAAAACGCTATTCAATTTTCATGTAGTTTCAACATAAGGTCATCAACTATATTGACTAAGGCAGTAGTGCAGATCCTGGCTTTCAAAAATCCCGACTACTTACTTACTTAATTGGTCATTACACACCTTTAGTCAGTATTACGAGTTTCTCAGAAATACCGACTGTCTCTCAGAAATTAAATTATTACTTACGAGATAATTAATTAATAATTAATACTGTGTGAAATCTTTAAGTATTTGTTTTCGTCCACGTTGTGTAAAACAAAATTTAATTTTATTAAAATTAATAAAAAACAGCTCTATATTTGCATCTACCATGAGCTTAATTTTATCTCTCATTGTATAATACTACATCTATTATGGATTTATTTTACTGAAACTTGGTTGCTGATAATTTTTATTGCCCCTATTGCCGTTCTCAAATCAACTCAAATATTTATAACAAGTGATTTTTTATAGATTTATTAGCTATTTTCGACTGAAAAAAGACGCATTTTGTTCTGTGCTGGATGAAATTAAGTCCTTTGTCAACATTTTCGAGTGGAATTCCAAGCCGATGAAATATTTATCGAAAATGAAATTATGACATCACAATCACTAAATTCAAATATTGAGGATACGGAAATTGGAATGAGTATTCAAAAAAATATAATGCGTTCTTTTCAGTTATAACAAAACTATTTTATTTATTTCATTATTTTGTAATTCAATTGAATTCAGTCTATGTTTTTTTATATATTTAATGTACTTTTAGGTATTGTTCTATTGATTTATTTTTTCTTAGCTGGAGTGTTTAATATCTCAGATGCATTTGTAATGACTTGTTCCATGTCGGGATTTTGAGGAGACGCAGAAGCGCGACAGGTTGTCTGAGCAATATTTTCAACGCCAATGTCCAGATGGAGCTACTTAGTCATTTAGTGATAACAGCTCGGATACCCAATCCTCAAGGATGTCAATGGGAATTTCTTGTGGAGGACCACCTCATGTTGATTGATTATTTTTTTATTATTAGCAAGTTTTTTTTTAATACTTGCTTTGTAGTGAATCCAAACCAATACGGAGTAAAAATTCTAATAAAATGTCTATTTACAATATTTTAGATGCTGTATACTTACAGGTTGCCATTCGAAAGAGATCCTTGTAGGTGGACCTTAGCTATTCAATTCTGTAGGAAATCCTTCCTTGCACTGATTTTTGGTCATCCCAAATTTTTACTTTTCTTTAGAAATTTCTGGATTATTTTCCATCAACTTCACAAGTCGCTCAAATTGGGATTTGGTTGTTATTTTCAATTTCCTGCGTATTAAATCGGATTTATAGTTGATGCATTGTTTGGTAACTTTGCATATCTACATAATTTATATGGCGTAGTCTAGTAGGTAGTGTGTTGGCTTATTAGACGTATAGCCAGGGTTCGAGCCCCAGGCCAGGCATCAAATCACAATACAAAAAGTGTTTCTTCGGTGACTTCCTCTCAGCAGATTTCCGGCAAAAACTCTGAGAGTACATAAAAATTGCCGTGAAAAGTTTCTCGAAAAATATGTCGTTCGGAGTCGACTTTAAACTGTAGGTCCCACCACTCATGTATAAAATTAACACACACAACATAACTGGTGTGAGAAACTAGGTCGTAATCCTGACTGAAGGGTTGTAATGACCAATTATATGTGTAGTAGAACTGCATATAAACTTTGTACTAATACATTTTGAAAGTCAGCCAAACAGTTGTCTATATTTAACGTTTTTGTAAAACAAACTCATACAAAGTGGTGAATCGCAATGCCATGAAACACAACTAAAAAATCAACCGCAAAACCAAAAAGTCTACCGCATATTTAAGTTGACAATTGCAATACCAATTTCTGAAAGACGACCAAACTACTAAAAAAGTTGTCAACCGCAATGGTGGCATATATCTTAAAGCGAAAT
Organism: Sarcophaga carnaria; assembly: GCA_958299815.1. Classification (NCBI taxonomy): domain Eukaryota; kingdom Metazoa; phylum Arthropoda; class Insecta; order Diptera; family Sarcophagidae; genus Sarcophaga; species Sarcophaga carnaria. The sequence continues at coordinate 68,107,017 of OY283153.1, read as the reverse complement.
ATGACTGTCGCAATGCAAATCTTCTATATCTTTATCACGCTGTTTCACAGTCTTACAAATCAAGATTTTATTAACGAAGCAGGTAAAAACCTATCTACTGCAGTGATAAAGTTGCCGTCTATCGTAGAAAATGTTACGAATTTTTGTATTAGCGTAATAAAGGATTCGTTCTAATCGCTTTTAAGTTTCCTAAAAACTACGATCACCTCCGAGCGATTCGGATGCATTAAGAAAGGATTATTTGAAAGTTAATTCTCTTAATCGTTTTTTATCGGATGACTCGAGTTTGTGACATGCTACCACCCATGGAATACAACGAAAATTGTTTTACCTTTTAATTTTCTTTTTTTATATAAAAGATAATAGATGGAATACGTATGGGCGAAGATAATAAAGAAAATTTCCATGTGAGGCAGAAACGTAAAAAAATAATAACATGAAAAAAGAACAATTATTTTATTTGATTATTTGCATTAATATTTGTTTTTTATTACCGTACCCAAGATGGCGTTGTAAATAATTTTCGTTTGTTTTTAATAGGGAATTGGATACTACTCGGTATTACTTTCGATTTTAATGTGCAGTTCAGCGCTCCAGACGCTTATGTATAACAGTATACACAGAGGTTACAGAGAACAGTTTCTAATAAATGTTTGGATTTTCGTATCACTTTAAAATGATTTAAATGTGCAATTTAGGGTTCCAGGCGCTGTTTAAAGTTTGTAACAGTATACACAGAGGTTATGAGAACAGTTTTTATTAAATGTTTGCATTTTCTTATCACTTACTTAATTGTACACATTTATGTCTTGCACTGGGAATATGAAAACATTTTTGTCCGTAATGAAATTATATGTGTAAGTGTTACATAATATCCAGTTATCGATAAATTATGTCGGGCTAAACAGCACTTTGTTTAAAAAAGTTTTCATGACAATTTTATTTAGAGCTTTTGCAACAGGATTGCTGAGAGGAAGTCGCCGGACGATTTTTTTTATATTTCTTTATGTTCGAGATGTTTGAACCAGGAGCTTTCGGGTAATAAGCCAACACATTACCTACTACATTTACGGCGACTTCTTATCATAGATGGTCAAATATTGTTAGTTTGTTTAAATATTTTTTTTTATTAAATTTGAGCTAAAAATACTAAAAACACAATAATACGAATGAACAAAACCATTTTCTAGTAAAAGTAAAAACAAAAGTTGTTGACTATTGTAGTTCGAAAATGAGAGGCTATAAAGTATGGGTTTGTTTATTTTGAACTTCTATTTAACTTTCATTCTTGTATGACATTGGAATAATAGAGTATCGAATTCTCATTGTAAAATAGTTCAAATACTATGATGTCGTATGTCTTTAATTACTCGGAGATAAAATCAAAAAAGAAGGCAAATGGCAACAATGTGATATATAGTTCGTTGCTTTATATGTTTGCCTCTCAGGCTGTATATTTCTTTTTGCAATAGTTGTCCAAACAGTTTATTGTCCTCGCTACCAATATAAACAGCAACAACAATAACTAACAATGCTTAACAGAAATACAGTATGGTACTCAAGGACGTTTACACAAAGCTTTAAAAAAAAACACACGCACATGCTTGCGAAAAGAAAAATATGCTTGCAGGCAGTGTTGCCACGATAAAAGAAAAATTGAACCAGCATTTGTGAAAGAAAACACGTAACACTATGCGACAATAAAGAATAAATTAAACACACTTGAGTAACTATGTACATAGTCTAAGTTGTACACTAGGTTGAGTAGAACTCAAATATACATACTATGTAACTATATAAATAATATAATATTTCTCAAACCCTTCAAACTTATTTTGTTTGCTAAAAACCGTTTTTTCTTGATTGTTTTTACACAAAATTATTGATTACCAAAATATTTGTGAACCGATTTTGAAAAATAAAATGTTAAAAGAAAAGGGGAGTGATAACACTTTAATGGTATACATAAACATATATGTTATGAATTTTAATTGGGTAAGCTTGGATAAAATGATTTTTTTTTTGTTTTTTTTCAAGTTTGACAATCCTTAATTACATACATAATACATAATTGGCCATTACAACACTTCAGTCAGGATTACAACCTAGCATCTCACACCACTCCTGTTGTGTGTGTTAATTTTATACATGACAAATGACATGACAATTCTTAATTGCAAAATTTAATTAATAAATGTAAAATAAATGCTGACTACCAAAGGCTAATGTTTGCGCAAAAATATATATAATAATATAAGTGAAAAACGCAAATATTAGCTGCCTTCTGGTAGTCCTTAAATGCGAAAATGTCATATTTTTCGGGAAACAACCAAGATCAACCATCGAGGAGATTGAATCATTCATTAAAATTTACAGTCTCAGTTGTGAGGCATTTAAAAAAAAAGAAAAAAGACACTAAGCAAAAAAGACAGAGCAGCAGTAGAGCAGGCACGCACCCTTCTAGTAAGTATTTTAGTGTTCGTACGCGATTCATACTTATTTTGGGATTCGTGTATATGTTGAGTTATGGAGAGTCGAAATCAACAACATCATATTCATAATGCGTACTTCAAACTTTGAATATGAGTAGAGGTTCCATGATATTAAAATAAGTATCAGCAATTATTCGATTCTACTGATCTTTTTGAATACTCATTGCTGATCTCTAGTATGGCGGGAGCCCTTATAGACTGAGGACAATAAATAAAAGTAAACGAAATATGTATGTATGTTAAACCATACAGTGACAAATAACAGTGTATGGAATTAGCTTATATATGTTTAGTACATGCCTTAACACATTTCAGAGGATATGGCTTCTGTCGTTGTATCGCACTATTCTCACAAGCCACTGTTTCTTTTAAAGGTACGTGAATTTATTTTCCTTGTAGCTTAACTCTTTTGTATGAAATGGGATCAATTTTGCTTTTAATGTGTACCCGAAGTTTTTCAATTGTCGCAAAATGTTAACATTTCGTCCCAAAAATTTATTGTGCTCATTTTTGTCTTGCACTGTATAAAGACTTTGAATGTGGCTTCGAAGTTTAAAGAATATGAAATCAATTTTGTTTGTAAAGAAAGCATATGTAAAAGTGTTAAAGGATATCAAGTTATCAATACATAATATCGAGTTGAACATGTGAACTACTTATAGACGATATGTTGATACATGCTTAGTTTAACGTTGGGTAGCCAAGAATATTTGGTCTCTAAGTTGTATTTAGAAATGTATGTAGAAATTTTTTATATTGTATAATAGATTAATATTTAATTACATTATACATCGTATCCAACAAGTATTTTGGTGTTAATACCAGTGATGCCTGCTAGAGACAAGGAGGAAGATAATTTGTTGCATATGTCATAATACTTCAAGTAAAACCAAGTATGTTCTGATTAGGTTATATAGATTGATTAGGTCAATAATGAAAATCACTCATGGCTTTTAGCAGTTTTCCTAATGCAAACACAAATATCAAATATTTATACACTTAGGGCTTTTACTTACTTGCCCTTATTACAACTTGCCCTTAAACTTGGGTTTAGTTAAAGGTACCTTTAGCTAAAGCCTAAAGATAAAATAAAGTTAACTTTTTCAAAAATATGGCAGTGTCGGAGCAATGTCGATAAAACTGCTCAATTAAACAAGTTTTTTTTTAAACGCAGTGGCAAGGAAGTGGCTCTTTTGTGGTTGTTGTGTTTCCTCATTTTGTTTATATTTGAAGTTGCCATATTGAAATAATATATAATATGGCAAGTTCAAACATAAACTTGACTTTGAAAGTTATCGGTAGGATGATCTTCCCTTTAGCTTAACGCTTACTTCTACTTTATCGTCCATTTATAATAATGAAAAACAATTTATCGACCAGTTAAAATCCTCCCTTTAGTTAACGGCAAGTTGTAATAATGGCCCTTATTCTAATAAAAAAAGAAAAAAAAACACATTAACACTTAAAAAGTGATAATATTTTTATACTTAAGAATACTTCTTATTTTTATTATATTCAAATGCTAATTTATGTTTTACTGATTAATAGGTCTTAAGGCTAAAAGTGCGAATAAGATTATTAAAATATTTTATTTCTAGAGAGACATACACATACAGTTACACACCAATAAACCAATCAAATGAAAACAAATGAAATTTCAATTATTCTCAAGTGATTTATGAATAAACAGATTGTAAACGAACAAGAAGTCAGACAGTAAATTCGATTAACTGCCTGAGGGAAATGTTAAGAATATTGAAAAAAAAGGAAAACGAAAGTATAACAATAGAAACATTCCCTAGATAGAATTAAAAAGCTGGAAACAATCAGCCACCTTATCCAGACATTCCATTCAATTTTCATTTCAATCGATTAACGTTCAGCATTGAACGTTTTCTTTTTCAGTTGCCATTTTTTATTGTTGTAGCTCTTGACATTTTTAAAATTTAGTACCTTTACGGTAAAGTAACAGCCAAGCAGTGCTTACTTGAAGTGAGCGTAAAAGTTGTTGTTAAATTCCACGTTTACAATGTGCAAAGTTAGAATATGTACACTGTCTCAAACAAATGTTCGCACACCATGCAGGCGGAGAACATTTTCAAAATATTTCCAAAACTACTGACCAAATCTGTACAAAGTAAACTTGTTTTAAAATTTCAATTTGTGCTTATAATTACAATATGCGACAAAAACAAAAAAAAAAAAAAAATAAAAACACGCGAGTAACTACATAATACGGTGCAATGCAACAGTAAAGAAACATACCCATCTAAAAATATAATGTAGGTTGTGAGTTATGTTGAGCAGAACTCAATTATTTTTTATATTTTTCAGATAAAACATGATTAAAAAATGTGAAATAAATGGCGACATACTGAAAGCGCTTTATTTTGTGAAGAGATTGTCACTTTGTTTAATAAAATCGAACAAAAATGACCGCAGTTATTATTTAAATAAATAAATAAATAAATTTCGTGTTATATTTTTTATATACAGTGGTGGCCACGAATTTAAGACACGACATATGACGAACTTAGTTGTGATAATATTTACAATCCTGTAATATCAAAATTGATATTCTTTATTCTTCTATGTACTCTGTAATATTAAGAAAAAGTACAATTATTTTATTTTGTTTCTTTTTACATTTTGTTGCTTTTTGATTATATTATTGTAAACACGTTTATTTGAAATTGGCCACGAATTTAAGACATTTCAGAAATATCTGGTTTTTAAGTGATTTTTTGGTGTTTTTTGAAGCTAAACGTTGAGCAACGAATGTTTTATTTTATTTTATGTTGGAATACATAGAAATATTTAATTATAAATGGTCAGAGGTACCTGGAATACCGATGCCGAGCGAAAACTGATCCAACAACTAAAATTTGATGGAAAAATAATAATGGAGATATCCAAGCTGCTTAAATGTTCTAGATGCAAGATTTACAACGCGCTGGAACAAATCAAGCAACATGGTCCCACCAAAAATGTCAAAAAGCAACCTAGAGCCCGAAAAGCCACACCCTAAAGTAGCTGCTAATAATCCTTTCACGAGCTCAAGTAAAATAAAAAATAATATTGTATTGGATTTTGGTATCGATATTTCGTCTAGGGCAATAAGAAGATGTTTAAATGAAAAAAACTTGCGTGGGTGTATTGCACAACGTAAACTACTTGTGTCAAAAAAATATCAAATCCCGACTAGCATTTTGTCTTGATCTATATAATATGTAAATAAAAATTCTTAACCAAATATACATAGGTATCAAAATATTATTAATTTTTCTTCCTAATATTACTAAAATCTTAAGAAAAATATCATGGACCTAAAATATTTTTGATAAGATGTAAAAATTATCACAAATTTATAAGTAAAATGTCGTGTCTTAAATTCGTGACCATGTATGTCATCTTGTCAAATGAAACTTTCAATTTAAAAATTTTAAAAATTTTTGATGGATCTCGATTGTTTACCGCAAAATGATGTTAATTTCACGTTTGGGCGACTACCAGATGACGGCTAATATTTGTGTTTTTTGCAAATATTATTATTTCACTTTGCGCATACATCAGCCAAATTCTAGTGGACGCTCAAATTTAAAATTGACACATTTTCCAAAAAACAATCAAGATGCAACAAAAACTCTGAAAATTTTTGAACTGAAAGCTCATTTGAAAAAATTTTATATGAAAAATATAACATGACTGTTATACTCTCTAAATAATAACTACGGCAATCATACGAAGTGTCAATCTCTTTACAAGAGAAATGCACTTTAAGGATTCCATCATTTATTTTATATTTTTTGATTAAAGTTTGCTATTATGAATGGACAAAATTGAAAAAATGCACATTTGTCAAGTTTACCTTGACAAACCTAATAGATTATTAAGACAAATAATATGATTACCATTTTAAAGGCCCTTCGCTCCCATTTTTAAGAAAGTTTAAATTTTGCACTTCGGTTCAGAAATGTTTGTGTAATCAATAATTTTGTGTGATAAGATCAAAAAACCGTTTTTGTCAAATAAAACAGGTTTGTTTGGAGGGTTCGAGATATATAAAAAAATATTTTTGAGTTCTATTCAAGAATACTCACAAACTACACCATGTCATTAGCTGGGTGTATTTATTTATTTTTTTGTCGCATAGTGTAATCTCGCAAAAAATCGTAAAATCGCATTTAGTTAGGTAGAACTTAGTAATACCTGCTTTATATTTCTCGAACCCTCCAAACTTGTTTTATATGACACCCTTTTTCGCCCTTTTTAAAAATGGTCATATTATATGTAAAAAACAAAAACCATAAAAAGTTCAAAATGGTTCTTCAAAAATTTTTCGTACACCAAAGAAAATGCTTTTATTCGAAAATTATATCAATAATGGGTATAATGCCTTTCTCCCCAAAAGATTTCTTTTAAACAATTATTCATAGAAAATTTCAGTTTTTTTGTGTTTCATGTACAAATATTCCACTGTACCACAATACTCAAGAAAATTTTTAAAGAACTGTACTTAAATCTTAAATCGAGCTGTTATTTTTTGAAATGCAATCTCATATATTTTCAATGTAAGGCTGTACGAACAATTGTTTAAGTCAATGTACTTAATAGGAGAAATCTACGAAAGAGAATCATTCAAATACGACATAAAAGCCAAAAAATCAAATTAAATATGAAAGCATGTGCGTCGAAAAATTTTCTCTTATGTGGCCATATTTTTGATGAAAAGTTTTAATTTTTCCTTTAACTTATACAAAAAAACGTTCAAGCATACATACTTAGTTTCTGTTATTCTCATATTTTAAAGAAATCACATGAAATATGAATCTTGAAAGAAAATATAAAAACAGAATACATATAAAAGAAAACAATTCTTAATAAATTAATGAATAGATGAATTTATATTTAATAGGCATATGAATATTGTTACAGTACTGAAAGCTCTCAATCTAATAGAAGAATTGAACATATTAATGTTGTTACCGATGGATAACGATAAGATATATGTCGTAGTCTAGTGGGTAATATGTTGGCTTATTAGGCAAGAGGCCACGGTTCAAATCCCAGGTCAGACATCTCCAACATAACGAAATATAAAAAAAATATTTCTTCGGTGACTTCCTCTCAGCAGATTTGTATGTAATGTAATGATCAATTATGTGTATGTATGTGCTAAGAGAAAAGGTGATATTTTCAAAACAGTCCGCCAGCTTGTTATTAGTCTCCCATTCGTCTTTAGTCTCCTTCGCATGTCACGGTTCGTCTCCAAGAACGCTGCAAGTCATCAAAACTGTCCAAGAGGGATCTGCGAAATCTGCTCATTAAACAAAAATTATAGTTTAAATTAATATCTCATAAAGTCCATAAGTCGAATTATTAAAAACTTTGGCTTACAGAATATTTGTTAACTGCTGATTTGGAAAAAGAAAATCATGAAAATCAAGAAAAGGCAACCATCTCTAGATGAAGCACATTGATAACTTGCACAGATAAGATAATGTATACTGATGATAAATTTTTTACCGTGCAGGAGGTAGGATTACGAGGTATTTGCACGGTAGTCGAAGAATCACTCTGAAGTGATTCAAAACATTGTTAGGTGGGGTGTGTCATACAATGAGTCGCCGTAGTGTAGTAAGTAGTGTGTTGGCTTATTAGACATAAGGCCAGGGTTCAAACACAAGGTCAGACATCAAAACGAAATATGAATAAATATTTCTTCGGCGACTTCCTCTTAGCAGATTTCTGACAAAAACCCTGAGAGTAAATAAAATTGCAATGAAAGGTTTCTCAAAAATATGTCGTTCGGAGTCGACCTTAAACTGTAGGTCCCGCCACTCATGTACAAAAATTAACAAACACAACATGAGTGGTGTGAGAAGATAGGCTGTAATCCTGACTGAAGGTTTGTAATGGTCAATTATGAATGTATGTATGTATGTAATCAACTTGTCATATGCGAGATAAAACAAATGTTAGAATAAACTTTAAATCTTTTAATTTATTTAAAATAATGTTATTATTTTGAAGACACATTCTTTTATTAAGATTTTCCCAGAGGCTTAGTTTTCTATTCAACAATTTATTTAACACTTATACAATATGTGCCATATAATATTTATAAAAACCTAGCCATTTGTAATATATTTTCATAAACATATTTCCTCGCATGTCTACCTATAAGTGAATCCAAATACCACATATTTTGTGTCGTAAAATAATGAAAAATATTTATACATCATATAAGTATGTATACATGTATGTATATAAGTATGTATGAATACATAGTATGTATCGAAGTATTCATATGTTATACTGATCAATCCTTAATATGGCTAATTTAGACGCCTGAATTGGGATTGTCCAATTTATTTTAAATTTGTTTTCATTTTTAAATTTCACACCATTCATCTAGGATTTGCTGTATTTCAAAGGTAATTACGTAGTTACATATTTAAGCCTTAACAGTAAATGCCAAAATAATAGCACGATTGAAACGACTTTTATTTAATAAATTGTAATTGTAATTTTTAGTAGCCGTAGTCTAGTAGGTAGTGTGTTGGCTTATTAGACATAAAACCAGGTTTCGCGGCCCAGGCCAGACATCAAATCAATACAAAAAGTATTTCTTCGGCAACTTCCTCTCAGCAGATTTCTGGCAAAAACTCTGAGAGTAAATAAAAATTTCCATGAAAAGTTTATCAAAAATCTGTCTTTCGGAGTCGACTTTGACTATTAGGAGGGGGACGTGGGTTCGGTTCCCATCACAGACTCTGGTCCGCTACACTACATCGGACATATGGTCTAATTTACTCAAATCGCAATAATTAAATATAATTTGTAATTGTATTGTAATTAATAAGTAAATACTTGTAATTTTTGCAATTATGAATAGTATTCTAATATTGTGTGAATGTTATGTTAACAGAAACTGTAATGCAAAGGTAAATGACACATTGAAAAAAATTTAAAAAAGTAAGAAAGGAATTCTACAAAGCCAGTCATTTACTGTGGCAAAAGTATATTACGCTCCGGGGATTTAGAAGACGGTTTCATATTCTCTGGAGACCCAACCATTATAGTGTCGGTACTAGACTATATTCAGTTATATTTCCTTTGAAACCTCGGTTGGTGGAGTGGTGGCACCAGAACTCCCAACGGGTATGCTACTAGAGCGGCAAAACCAACAATGGTCAAGCCGGTGTTCGACCAAAATTCAATCCTAGTGCTTGGTTCGCTGAAACTAGGCATACCAAAGGCTCATAAAAGCCATATAAGATGCAAAAGCTTCAGATCCCATTGTTCGGGTGCTGGTAAGCTGATTTTCTCAGATTTCGACAGAAAGATTTGAAGATATCCAGAACAGCTTCCTTGATCGATGTATTAACTCAAAAGGGACTTCATGGATGGTTTTACCATCAAAATAATAAAACGTCCGGTGACCTTATAGATTCCCCTAACCAAGAGGGAAGTCATGTCCAAATACATGGTTTCGATTTGGTACTTACGTATGGTGATGCAATTAATGATATACTTTTGAATATCACGTTGTTGCATAATTGTGCCTGGGGGTGGTGGTAGACGCATTATTTCCACCCGTGCTTAGAGCACAGTGGGGTGTGCCATTGTGGCGTTATTCACGTAAAACACTGGACTAATGTCCCAATCTACCTCATACTGGTATAGTGGTCTAAAACTATTATTGCACATCTTATACTGTACAATGTCTAAACGATACTCTTCCAGGCACGAAATGATTCAGAAAACCGCCACCAAAACCCCATACAAGCCTATACACGGGCAAACAAAATATGATCTTCTTTTTTTGTCACCTCTACTTTAATCGGGGTGTTGACAATTGAAACAATTCAGAATCAAGATAACAGCTCGAACTGATTAGCATTAAGGACTGCAGTAAAGTTGCTCGAAGAAATTTGACATGGCATGAAAGCGAATCAATTCCTCTTATCCATGATACACAAAGGTCAATTGTTAACAGATCTAAATTTATCCCGTGTCGCCAAATATCTTGGTATCATAACGCACGAAAAATCAAAATGGAATATGAACATTATTATGGGAAATAGTTTACTAGTATCACTGGTTTGATTACGTAAATATCGAATACATTATATTACCGATAATGTTTTACACCCCCCAGGAAAAGTCAGTTCACATGATACAGTTGAATGTAAAATATTTTTTGGGAAAAAATTTAATCTTCATAATTACTGTAGAACGGGCCAGTCTAAAATAAGGACTGTAAGGAGCATGCGAATTCATTATCAGAGTGCATCGATTTTATACACCAAATTAAATGGCTGTAAAGCGACCATTAGATCTCAAGAGAGCGTGTAGAAAACAGTGTCCACGAATACCAAGTTTCTTTGGCGGAAAAAGCGAGACAATAGACAATTACCATCAAGGGGAATAGACAAAGCATACGCAATTCAAAATGCTTGTACAAAAGAAAATTCAAGTGAATTCGTACGTTAAATTGGAATTACTCTGCAGAGAGGAAAACCAATGATTTCACACAAACTTTACTTGTTTGCAACCGAAAAATGAGATATACACCAGAGGTCAGCAATGAATCGCTACTCATAAGTACTCAAGAAATTTTGAGTATGAGTGAGTCAACAGTATTGAAATCCAACTACTGTGATTCATTCGTACTCAGTAGAACATTGATTTATAAGTACAAGTTACAATCATAGCTGCCAGATATATGAGGCACCAAATCGTCAAATATTTGAGAACAAATCGTCAAAATCGCCAAAGACGTTTGTTAAAACCGTAAAAAAATCGTCAGAAAATATAAATAAATGAATTAAAATTATTCAAAAACCAAAATTATTTCTATTGTAGTAAAACATATGAAGTCAATGTATCTACATTTATGAGTTCAAAAATAAAACATTTAACAAAGAATTTATAAGAAATTAAAAGCTAGCGTCCCTCATCTTCATTTAATACTTTTTTTTTTCCAAAAATGGAGAAATTGGGAACATTTTCAGGAAAAAAATTGTTGAAGATTTAAAAAATCTATCCCAAGGTTGTTTATTGACACATAAGCGCAGCAAAAATATTACGTCATCTATATCTATGGGCGGTGTAGATATTAGGGAGTCAGAAGCTTTTGATGTTCTGAGCATGAAAATTCAATGTAATGCTGAATCATTTTTCAGTTCCTTCTTAAGTTCTTATTATCCGATCTTACTATTTACACCATTTATAACTGACAGAGAATGGAATACAACTCTCATGTATGGGTTGGTGTCTCAACGTCTATTTTGCGGTTTCTCGACCGTATACAGGCCATAGTATCTCGTTAATGACGGTAGTGCATCCAACTCCATTGGATCATTGGAGCATCGTTGCAATGTGGTTTGTGTTTCACTGTTCTGTCGCTACTATAAAATGGTTTTGCTTGAACGAAATAAGGGGAGTTTTTCCCGAAAATCATATATTCCTACATAACTCTCGTCTTTTTCGGCCAGCACATCCGTATGTGGTCGATTGGCCAGTGGATCGCACACTACATTACAGTAAAAATGCGGTTTTTGGTCGGACTGTGTCGGTATGTGGAACTCAATTCCTACAAAGGTCTATCCTGTTATAAAATACAAAAAAATCATCACAGGTATTCGAAAGTAACTTAAAAATATAATACTTTACTCCATGTTTTTTACTATCATAAATTTCCAATAGTAACAATTGCAAAGTAAATGCAAAGCTTAAAGTGGTTTTTAATGTACTAAAGTAAAGAATATGACGTAAATTTTTAATTTCCAAAACTCGTCAAAATAAAGGCATAAATCCGCGGCAGCCATATAAATGAAATAAAAATCCATTTCCAACCGGAGCAGTTGTATTTCACAGCAAAACAATAAATTTATCAAAATTTCAAACTATTTTTGTTTTATTACATTTTTAAATCTAAACTTTTAGATCGCCAACCCATTACATTTACTCACATTATGCTCATATCTAATATGTGAAATTCATAATGCAGAGAACATATGTGACGTATGAGTTATATTTAATTCCCTTAGTTTCATACATGACAAAATCGAAGTTTTTAATTGTATACTTTTCAGGGTAACTATTCCAGTACATGTAATATGATGCGTATGAGTAATATAGTTCAAATGCAATTAAAAAGAAAGTATAGCCCATAAATTTGGAATTAAGCTACATGAATTTTCGATTCTATGCAATTCTAGGCTATATTCTAGTAGGTAATACATCATGACCTGTATCTTCATAGTCTGTATCTTGAACATCTTCACAACAAAAAAATTAATTTGGCAAAATTTCAAACCGTTTTTATTTTATTGCATTTTTAAATATAAACTTTTAAATGGCCCAGCGGGTCTAATGGTCTCATGTCAGAAGTGAATATGCTGCCGGCGACTATCCATCTTTCAATCTAATGAATATTCTTTCACAAAGCTATAAAGACTCATTTCCAAACACTTCCTATTTAGTTTAAATAAAGGAAAGTGTGTGTTGGATATCACTGATATTTTTTATTCATATGAAATAGAAATTATGTGAGGAATATAACATCGTTTAAAAGTCCATGACGTACTTTTGTCTAAAAAACGTCTAATTTTCCATGATATCAGGACAAGTTTTATTGATGGCATGGGTTATGTTAGGTTTTAGAATAGCTGTAGTTTGCGGCTTATTCGCATACAACTGCTACTCAAGAAAACGGCTCAATCTAGCTAAGGTCACCTCCACGTGAGATTAACATGCCTTCAAATCGCTTGTGCATGATATCAAACGTGGCATGAGCTGTGTAACACATAGCGTCGTTCTGTTGAAACCATTTGCCGCTGGTGGCCAGATCATCTAATTCAGGCCAAAATAATTTTGTAATCATTGGCTTATAGTGCTCACCGCTTTTTCATAGAAATATGGACCGATGTTGCCGACAGTCCAAAATACAAACCAAACTGTAAGTTTTTCGAAATTTTTTGGATATATTTACGGTCATAAATGCATTTTTCAATGAATACGTGAACTATTCTTGAATGTTCCAGAATTGCACACATATAGCAATAATTTGATAATAATGTGTTTGCTGTTTTTGTTGCTATTTTTTAAATAGTCCCTGAGATAAAGTAGAAATTATACATACTAAAATATTTATGTTTGACGTTAAATCATGCGTCCTTTACAGATTCCAGGAATATTACAGGGTAAACAAAGAATGATTGAAATACCTGCTGAATGTGTTGATGGAAAATTAGATTAGTAACAATTGCAAAGTAAATGCAAAGCTTAAAGTGGCTTTTAATGTACTAAAGTAAAGAATATGGCGTAAATTTTTAATTTCTAAATATAAATCGTCAAATCGTCAATATGATATTTTTGGAGCTCAAAATCGTCAAATCTGGCAGCTATGGTTGCAATGAGTGTGGGAACACCTTGACATCAAACTCATAACATTCGAACTATGTTTGACTCATACGCCTACTCATTCAGGTTCATAAATTTAGAAAAATACTTATAATACTTATAAATGATTCGAGTGATTCGAATCGTTCGTCAAAATTTACAGTCTTAGTTGTTGTTGCATTTACAAAGAATGAAGAAAGACACATAACCAAAAAATAAAAAGACAGCAAGCAGAGCAAACACACAACTTTCTTGTGAGTATTGTAGTGTTCGTGCGCGAATCATACTTATTTTGTGATTCGTGTATACGATGAGCCATGGAGAGTCGAAATTAATAACATCATGCGTATTGTTAAGTACGAGTACCATGAGTATTTCAAACTTTGAATATGAGTAGAATGAGTATAACATTAAAATAAGTATGAATGCGTATATGTATCAGAAATTGTAAGTATGATTCGAATTAACTCATCCTTTTGAATACTTATTGCTGACCTCTGATATACACCATACTTGAAGAAAAGCTAGACAAACCTGGCCAACTATAACTATAAGCAAACTAAGATCTGCTTTAAACCGAACCAGGATACAACTTAGAAACCGTCCAGCTGCTATAACGAGAAACTGTCCCCTGTGTATACACGCCCGGAGACTTGTAATATTTCATTGATAAGAACGAATTATTTTTGGGCATGCTTTTGATTAAATCCATAACTTCATAAATGATTGGATGGTTAAGAAATACCACCCAGGAGTCATAGATAAATGGCGGAGTGGTTTAGGTTAAAGAACGTGTACTTGCCAATTGAGACAAGTACAGTACCCGGAGGTCCAGTTGACCCATTGAATAACGACCTAAAATGGAGTAGGTTTAAGTAAAGAGACCTTTGAACTTAACCTAAAATAGGTCCTTATTAACGTAATACAAATTATTATGAACATTTGTACTATTATTTCGTTTCTGATTTTTATAGTAAATACTGTGTTGGTGAAATTTATGTGTTATTTGTTTTGTATTGAAACGTATTAGGGTAACGTAGAAGAATGACTTAAAGTTTTAATCAGACCTTTAATTCAATACAGCGGAAGTTATAAAAAATCAAGTTATGTTCAATATAAACTAACGACTGCAAATATTCGTAAATTGCTTTTTTATATTTTTATCAATTTTTATCTCTTCGATCAATTTGACCTCTTGTTACATTCCTGTACCTTTTTGGCAGCAAATCGAAATCAAAGTTACATATGTTTTTTATGCTTCCCAAGTAATGATAACTTTACAGTGACATTATATAAAATCGTATTGTTGCTACTTTAATGACAATAACTGAATGCAAATACATATTTTGCTGTTCAAACCTGACATGCTGCAGAAATAACATTTTTTTAATTGATGCTGTTATTGCTTTATACATGAACATTGTTTATAAATAAAATATAATTCAATGAAAACTGTAATTAAAAAATGAATATTAAATTTGTAAAATATTTTCTTGATATTATTCTGCTACTGCCTGTGGCAAACGTCTGCAGTTTAAATGATTTATTAGAAATCAGATGAAAAAAACCTTAAATTTATTTTTTACAATCAATGCTTCAATTTTTAGTAGTAAATTTTAATTTATTTATTAAATCCTTATTAAATTCTTTTAAATTACATTATAACTTTGATTACAATATACATATTCAATTTAAATTTGCAACATTAAATAAAAATTCCGATCATAATTGATATGATTTCTAAAATTTTATAGTTATGCCAACAAAACTGTAAAGGACGATGACTCTACAAAACTCTCTATAAATAAATTAAGTCAATAACGTGTATAGAAAACAAACCCCCAAAACATATTAAAAGTTCTTTAATTTTTCTATTTTTTATTTTATAATCATTGGTATTCAAACAAATTATAATTTTACTGAATAATGCAGAATAGAAATGTGATTTCTTTCTGATTCTTAGTTTATGGAATAATGCAAATATAAAGTCCGAATAAATTTCCTTCTGCGAATTGCTGTTGGATCTACTACGATTTGCTCATCTATAGCACAACTCCGCATTTGAACTGTTCAAATGAGGTACTCCGCAACAAGTGAACAGATATAGCACGTAGAAGATGTGTGTTACATAACATAAATATTGAAAGACCAGCTGTTTAATTAGAAGGTTCTTCAACGTCCACTCTATGATACATGTTGTTTGACAATAAAATCGAGACAAAATGGAATTGCCTTCAAAATGGTAACATGTTCTAAAACGACACATTTTATAAACAAAAGTGTAATACACCAATATGTGTAAGCAATTCTATGAATTTTAAGGAATAATTTGTAAAATAATTGAGGTTTTTTTATATTTGTTTGTTTAATATTCTATTCTATTTTGGAATAAAACCAAAAAAAATCAATATTTTTCGCACACAATGAAAAACAGACTGAAACTTTCTGGTAACTCCACACTTTTACACTGCAAAACTATAGGTGCCCCCAGAAGATCTCGGAGTATATTTAAAATTCTGGAGTGCAATATACTAAATTGTTGATTCCCCGGAAAGTATATCCCTTAAAGTGAAGCATTCCATTTAACACCTTTGGCATTGAATTCACCAGTTTTGTTTAGCGTTTTTTGTTGTTATTTGCTGCTATGTACTCACGAGCAAGTTTTTCGGTTGACTTTAATTTGATGTTTAGCTAAAACGTTACCGTTCTTCCATATTATCTCCTAAATACTCTCTTAGAGTCATATAGAGACTTTGTGCAAGAGTATTAGTTTAGTAGCGACTTTAGTTGGCAAATCACAACCTCACATTAGCAACAGTATGATTGTTTTCATTTACTTTTTGGAAGTAATAACCATTACGAGTTCTCAGTTCTTCCGACATTTAGGTGATTATGTTCTTTAGAATGTTTAAATACTCCCGTGTTCATTATTTCCTCAATAAATTCTAAACTACTCACACCTAACATGAAAATATGGAGTCACCAGAAATTTTTCCTTTGTTTTTCTTATAGTGTATGAAAAATATTACAAATTCTTTGTTTTATAATAAAATAGAAATAAATTAATAAAATCAATTACATTTATTATTTTTATGCAATATTGCTTAAAATTCATACATACAAAATTGGTCATTACAACACTTCCGTCAGGATTACGACCTAGCTTCTCACACCACTTATGTTGTGACAGTTAATTTTATAAATGAGTGGCGGCACATATAGTTTAAAGTCGACAGATTTTTTGAGAAACTTTTTATGGCAATTTTATTTACTCTCAGATTTTTTGGCAGAAATCTGCTGAGAGTAAGTCGCAAATGAAATATTGTCATATTTTCTTTTTGATGTATGACCTGGGGTTTGACTCGTGACCTTACGTCCAATAAACCAACACACTGCCAACTAGACTACGGCTTAAAATTCATGCAGTTACTAAAATATATTGGGGTACCTAGACTTTTGCTGTCAACTGTACATCCCGAGTGTGAAATATTTTTATAAATTTTCATTTCGTTAAAAAAGCTATTATTTTTATTTAATTAAAATTTATTTTCTCTCAAATTAATACGTGCAAATAAAAGAGCATGTATTTAATATTAATTAATGAATTTAATATTATATTTGGTTTTGGCTTGTATTATTAACTCTCTTAGAAATAAAATTGTTTTACTATACCAAACTGTATCAGCGACTTTAGTTAATTTTATTTTAACTCAAAGTATAAGCAACACAAATAAAATAAATGCTGTTGTATGTTAATTATTTTCATATTTTAACCTTGTACTCGTCCAAATTGATTAGCTTTAACTCATTATAAACAAAACGAGTGATTTTAATCTCATAAAATTATGAAATGTACTTCGTAGGTGGACGAATGAAATTTTATTGAATAAACTGAAATACCGCTTCCTTCTTCTCTCTTTCCTAATTTCTAAATATGCAAATAACATTTGTGTGAAAATATATTGTATCTAGAGGTATACGCATTCAGTTAACAGAGCATTGTTATATTGGGAGTATATATCTTCATTTAAAAAGTGTCGCGAGAGATTGGTCCCGCGTGGCATAAAATTAATAAAAACAAAAAGTTGTTGTACCCAAGTTTAATTTTTCAGAGATTTATTGAAATCTTGCATCTTAATTGTTGTTGTCAAAAACAACTCATTCCTTGTCTTTTGCTCGTTGTGAATATTTTTTGTACTTTTTTTTTAATGAAAATTTGTTCAAAATGAATCTCAATTCGACTTATGGCTCTACTTAAGAGCTACGAGTTTGGTAGATTATCAAAATAGAAATCTGTTGTATTTGGATTCTTTTCCATAGATGTGTCTGACTGTCTCGTTCGACATGCTAGCAATATCCGCATATACTGTTTACGATACAAATAAACATTTTTTAATTACATGCATAATTTGGTTATTACAACCCTTCAGTCAGGATTACAACCTAGCTTCTCACACCACTTATGTTGTGTGCGTTAATTTTATATAAGTGTGGCGGGACCTACAGTTTAACGTCGACTCCGAACGACAGTTTTTTGAGAAGCTTTTCATGGCAATTTTATTACCGAAGAAATATTTTTTCATATTTTCTTTTTGATGTCTGACCTGGGATTTGAACCCTGGCCTTAGGTTCTAATAAGTCGACACAGTACCTACTAGACTACGGCGACTTTTAATTACTCTGATAAAATATTGAAATCGATATTTAATAAATATGTTTTAAATGACGTATTAAGCAATCGTTCATTGTTTTGCGATCTTCACAATCCAAATTTATTTGAGATATAACACTAATCAGGCTTTTTATTTAATTTTCCGTTGATGGTCAAAATAAATAAGCAGATGGTCACATTAATAACCATGTGCATCTATCTAAACACTGCCTAAATAGGAAAGATTTAATACATAAAGCGCACATACACACATTTCTACCCATATTTACAAATGGAATATTCATTCGCAAACTCAAAAAGTACCAAAAATATCGAAAAATAAAACAATACTCCCAAACCCTGTATAAAAGTATCATTATTGGATTGCAAACTAAAAGCTAACGCAACTACTATCAATAGAAGCAGAGATACACCACTTTAATTGTAGCAAACATAGAAACAGAGACAGAAAGTAGCAGGAAAATTCAAAATTCTGGCGACTAAAGGGATATGCAATGTGGTCTTAAGTAACAACTTTAATATGAATATCAGCGTGTAAACTATATATATACAATGAAAGTACGTGTGTATGTTCGCGAGTATAGTTATCATACAATGTATTCGGATTGGTAGTTAGTGAGTATGTTGGTTAATTAGTTGATTGTCTTTCGGGTTGTATGGTTGATGGGCTGATTTGCACGCTGGATAGGTAGTTTTAAATGGCCTGTTGATATATTGTGCTATTGTGGTTTGAATACTTTTCGACACTTGCTTTTGTAAGAGGATCTGCAATTTGAACCAATCGATATAAAGCACGTATAGTTGTATAACCGTTATACTGCGAGATAAAAGGTTTTTAATATTTATGTTTAGTTTGGCTTCAGTTTTGTATATTTAAAACAAAAAAATTTCCAAGCCGTCATGTTTGAGATTTACAAACTAACTTTGTAAAATTTATAACAAATATTTATCGTGAAAATAGCATAATTGGTGTGAAAGGGTTTTCGTCATGTGTTATCACAACCATTCATGTGGTTAAACTTTTGAAAAGTTTTTTAAATTAAATAAGCACTTCTCGTTGAATAAAAATAACTAGTCTTTGGAGTAATTATTTGCCATATACGAACATATTTTGTATATTGTAATAAACTTCATGAAGGGCATTTTAGTTTCAAATATATTAAATGACACTTAGAAAGACTGAAAAAAGCAGCCATAAAAAATGTTCGTCAAGAATGCAATGGACAATAATGAATTGAAATAATGAATAGATTTTCTTTTTTTAGAAAACTAATACACTATTTAAACTTCTTCTATTTTGTATTTATATTTTTTTAAATTTATTTGCATATGAAATCTGTTAATTTTGACCTTTTAACCACTGTCAAAAACTAGCGGATATGATGCTCCCAAGGTAACAAAATTAACCGACATCCTCTAATTGGTTGTTAATCCGTTTCTTTGCCGTTTTATCATTTTGTCATATTAATCTTAACAGCTTCCGCCGACAGTGAAAATAAGTTGTGGGCAACAAGGCAGATATTGCTTGTGTAGACTAGATCATCAAGAAGTTTTTTTAAAGGACCGTGTTTTCAAAACTATATTAAATAGCAGTAGTGGCAAGACACAACCTTGTCGAACTATAGTTCTAAATTCAACCACAACTTATTTACTTACTTAGTTGGCCATAACAACCTGATTAACGGATTTCGGCCTGCCGCAACACATCCTTCCAAGCGCCAATGGCTTCCTCGATTTGGTCCTTCCAACGGATACAAAGTCGTCCTCTTCACCGACTTCCGCAGATCCCCGCATCAAATACCCGTCTCGCCGGAGCATCCTCCTCCATTCGGACGACATGGCCGAGCCAGCGCAGCCGGCTCCACTCCATGAAAAATTCGATGTAACTTTTTCTTAAATATACAAACTCTCAAGAAGGCAAATGATTTTATGAGTTAATTTTCCATACGACAGAGCATTCTCCTCCTCGCAAGCTGATCTGCATGCTAATTGCCGAGAATTTCATATGCCCTGAGACCCAGTTGATTGTAGCTTTATTTTACATCCGTAGCTAATTCAACTTTTTCAGACAGCTTCATACTGTATTGGATTTAGAGCTCGAATAGCAGCCTGACTGTCACGTAATATTGCTTCGCTCCTCTTATTCGAGTTAAATTAAGCACATCTAGGATATTTAGAGTTTTCCCATGGGCTTGAAATATTTCATTCTAGGACCAAAACCTTTCATCCTGACATAAGATCCGTTCTGGACCCATCTGTATACCACAACAGAGTATGCCATTTCCAGATTATACCATTCCTTTTTGGTGAGGAAACCTGGAAGCGATTCCCCATATCATAGAAGAGCCTACTGGTTCTGTCCAGAGGACAGTTCAGGAAAAGCCGTCAATCCTTAGGTCACGAAATCCCCTAACAAAAGTTAGACTTATCTTCCGTCAGTCGAAGCATAACCTCCAAAGCTTCGGTCTTCACTTTGTCACATTGCTCCTGGTATAGCAACACACGTTACTCTGTGTCTGTATTCCCAACTCCAATTGCACTGTTTTCAGATTAGTCCTATCAGCCCAGACAATTGTTCCACAAGTCACTATTGGTCTGTCAATTCCCAGAATTTTCTAGCAAGCTTGCTAAAACCATTATAGCATTTCTGACCTTTCCTCAGAAGCTCTCTTTATGAGCCCTCAATTTATTCCTATGTGATATTCATAGATACTTTCATTCCATTTTCTGTGCTGTTATCGTACCAGGTAAACGAATTATTCTACCATTTAGCAAATTCTCTTTTCCTTGTAAATCGTACTACTGTGGTCTTGCCTTGGCCTAATTGCGGTCTCACAGCCTCAAGAACTCTTTGAATTATATCGCTATCTTACTCTGTAAACTGAATATGATATTCCTTCTTATGTCTGTTACATTTAGCTTTGTCTTTAAGCTTGTTCAGCCAGACAGCGTTTTTCTTTTTCTTCCTTCGTATCTCAGAAGTTGAGGCATCTAATATAGGCACTTTTAACAGTATCACACCATCTTCGAGCGCATACTGATTCCCCATACGTTTGCTCGTTGGAATACTTTGAGGATTATAATCATAGCTTTCCCTATTTTCCAATTAGATTTCTGTGGGTCCCTAGATCACCCAGCGAGTGTTATATTATTTTGTGATAAAAAAAAAGATTCCCCGCTTGATAGTTTATAGACATGATATCCAACAGCATCGTAATAAAAAAAGTATATCTGTTCCTTTCATTTAAGATTTCCAGGCCAGAAACTACTAAAAGCTCTAAAAGGGTGTATTCATTGTTACTATGAATATGTTGTTACGTTTTTACCTTTTAAAAATGTTAAAAATATGAGCTCGTAGATTGCAAATAAAAATAAAAATAAATTTGTGTTTAGTTTTAATTCAATACTTTATTGTTCGCATAATTCTGTTCATAACTTGATGTAAACAACAACAATTGTTTTGATATTCTTCTTTGCTCTCTTTTGTGTAAACAATAACAATTGTTCGATAGATCTTTGTAACGGATATTTTCAAACCACGATTATTCTCTTCAAACACCCGCGTCTTCACACAAGACTGACTGAACTTTTACTACCTCGTTGCCTGCTTTGTCTTGCCTTTTATATGACAACGTAAACATTCAGATAAATGTTCTTGAAGTCGAATGTTCGTAGCTTCACCTTATCGAGATCTCTATAAATGTAAACATCGTTGTTTCATTATTGTTGTTTGTGCATTTTGTTTACATTTATTCTTGTCGTGTTTGTTGTTGCATTTTTGTTTACGTGTTTGACATTTTTTTATACCGGTGTTTGTTGGTAAAAAAGTCGCCGTGGTCTAGTAGGTAGTGGGTTGGCTTATTAGACGAAAAACCAGGGTTCGAGCCCCGGGCCAGACATCAAAATAAAATACAAAAAGTATTTCTTCGGCGACTTCCTCTCAGCAGATTTCTGGCAAAAACTCTGAGAGTAAATAAAATTGCCATGAAAAGTTTCTCAAAAATCTGTCATTCGGAAGCGACTTTAAACTGTAGGTCCCGCCACTCATGTATAAAATTAACACACACAACATAAGTGGTGTGGGAAAATAGGTCGTAATCCTGACTGAAGGGTTGTAATGAGCAATTATGTATGTATGTTTGTTGGTATATTTTTGTGTACTTGTTTATCATGTAAACAAGTTCATTGTTTTTGTTTTTGTAGCTTTTTTTTATAATTTTAATGTTAAACGATGTAAAAGCAAAACACCATTTCCCTTTTCGTAGCAATATTTTTAGTGGTTACGGTGGTTTATCATAGATGTGTAGTAATGAATACCCACCCGTTGCTCTAAATTTTATAAAAAATATCGGATATTGTCCTAAAAGTACGTTATTTAATAAAAGGTTAAATAGGATATATTGTTCCTTCTAGAATAAAAGGATTTTATGAAAATTCGCGATATACAAGTTTAAGATTTTAAGCAAATATAAATATCGAGCCATATTCGCCAAATTGATGTAACGCTCACCATAATCGATTTTCGTTTTTTTTTTACCGAAATCGATAGTTATCGATAATTTGTATCATCTGTAAAAATTTCATGACTGTAGATTTAACCGTTATGATTTTATACCAAAACAATTTTAATGGTGAGTTTGTTTATATTTTTTGTGAGCGAGTGTGTGGGTTACTTTAAAATTCTTTTTTTAAAATAATCGAAATAAAGTGAAACAGTAAGCAAAAAAAAAACACAATAATTGAGAAATATATTAAAAATTCGTATTTTGGAAGATTTTAATCAATATGTATTCAAACTTATATACAAGTTACGTACTTGTTGCTTGGACACACCATAATGCCTGTTTACTCTATACATATATGTATGTACATTGTACAATTGAATCCTTTATTCGGACTAAAACCATTCGAGCACCAAGTAAGTGGTGCACTATAATCTCAAACGCAAGAACCCAAAAACCCGAAAAAAATATAATTGTGTTGAGTTAAGTAACAGCGATTTAAAAGAATGGAAGAAATTTTCACAAGCAATGTTTCCCAATTCAATGAAAGTTCAATTAACAAAATTGCGTTTTGCAATATTCAGAAAAAATACTTCAAATATAACTCTTAAATATGGGTACATTTGATGAATCTGAAACCATAAGTTATGACCCAAACGAAACTCTGAAATCATTTTTAAGGGACCTACTAAATTATATTTTTTTTCTCATTAAATTCTCATTTATTAATTATTACAACTAGTTATTATAACTAATAAGTAATTTACTTTAAATAAACATAAACTTTAATTTAATGTATATTTATGATGATATTATGATGATCATCAAGCTAAAAGAGAGCTTCTAATTAGGTCGGATGGCTTCCTTCTTTTAAGTCTGCGTTCCAAACCAATGGGATCAGCAAGAGATGATGCTTCTGAATTTACGTGGTCTCTGAGTCGGATGTTATGTTTTGTTGCAATGTTTTCAATCTCTTTTTTAACAGTATTTACACCAAGGTCACGATGTAAATCACTTGTGCGTATATACCATAGTGCGTTTACGAGTCATCTGAGTACTTTGTTCTGAAAACGTTGAATAATAGTTATATTTTGCTCGCTTGTGCATCCCCACAATTGTGCTCTATAAGTCCAAATAGGTCTTAATATTTGATTATATATTAACAATTTATTTTCAATAGACAGTTTGGATTTCGTCCCGATTAGCCAGTTTAGCTTCTTCCATTTTAGTTGTAGTTCCATAATTTTAATTTGAACATGCTCATTCCAACGTAACTTCGCATCCAGTGTCATACCAAGATATTTTGCCGTATTTGAATACGGTATTTGTATACCGTCCATGAATATAGGGGTACCTAAAGTTGATTTATTTGTAAAGTCAACATGTGTTGACTTAGAACTATTTAATTTTGTGCACAATTTTCTAGTCCATTATAAGACCGAGGTAAGTGCGTTTGGTAACTTGTGTCTCGCCTCATTTTCAGTTCTGTCAACTGACAAAATAGCCGTGTCATTGGCAAATGTAGCCATAGTCGTTCCAGCAACTTCTGGTATATCACTGGTGTATAAAACATACAAAAGTGGACCCAGAATGCTTCCTTGAGGTACTCCTGCTTGTATTTCCCTTAATTGGGAATATTCGTCCTCATATTTAACGCGAAACAACCTATCCTTCAGGTACGATTTAAATAAAGTACAGTACGCCCTTGGCAATTGCGTGTTTAGTTTCCTGAGTAAACCCTTATGACTGACTTTGTCGGATGCTTGTGAAACGTCCAAGAATACAGCAGTACAAACATATTTTTCCTCTAAAGCTCTTTCTATTACATCAGTAATGTGGTGAACTTGGTCAATTGTTGAATGCGCATTTCTAAAACCAAATTGATGTTTAGGAACTAAGTTTCTTTGTTCAATTATCTGTTTAATGCGAACTTGTAATATTTTCTCATATAATTTCAATAATATGGGCAGAAGCGAAATAGGCCTATATGATTTAACTTCAGTTGGAGGTTTTCCAGGTTTTGGTATCATTAGCACTTCGGCGACTTTCCAAAACGATGGTACATGAAGTAGTCTAAATGAAACATTGAAAATTTGTGATAGTTTAACAATTATGTTATTTGGAAGATGCCTAAGAACTTCAGCTGTTATTAAGTCGAATCCAGGACATTTCTTTAATTTCAAATTAAGATGGATTTGTTTAAAAACTTCAATTGGTGTTACTTCAGGTATTGTGTAATCATCTCGACCATCATCATCAAGACTACTGACTTCCTGCGTAATAGATGGTGGATCAGTATCAAGAAAGAACACACCAGCAAGATGGTTAGAAAACAATTCTGCCTTTTGGCTATTTGTTTTCGCCCAATTTCCGTCTGCCATATGAATGGGAGGTATTTGTGCTGTGGGTCTATTTAAGTTTTTTGTTGATTTCCACAATGAGTAGTCTGATGTTTTTTCATTACTCAACCCTTGTAAATAGTTATTGAAACGTGAGTTCTTATACTCTTTGATTTCTAAGCTAAGTTCGTGTGTCATTCTCTTAAGCCTTGCCTTGTCAGCTGGAAATCTAGATCGTTGCCATATCTTTCTCAACCTTCTTTTATTTTATCATCTCCCTTATATAAGCAGGGTATGAAACAACGTGTTGTTTATCAGACGGGTTCGGAGTGCTTTCCCAAGCAGTACTTTGAATTAGGTTTGTAAGAAACTCAACATCTTCCTCAATTTCGTCAATTGTTTCTGGTTCAAAATGTTTCTGGCTGCAAAATTCAAACATACCCCCTAAATGTTTGAATTTTGCAGCACAGTCTGAAAATGTTGCCAATCGGTTAATTTATTCGCCAAAAAAGGAGATTTTGTCCTATGGACAGCTTTTTCATAAATAGTCATATATATATAGATCAAATCCATTTTCCAACTTGATACACGACTTGGATATCTTATTTATTATAAAGAAATCTATAAGATCAGGTATTTTACTACTGCCTGTTGGCCAATACTTTGGGTTACCTGTTGACACAACTTCACATCCGGTTTCCAAAATTGCCTTATATAGTTCCTTTCCCGTGGGAGTGTTCAAACGTGATCCCCAGTAAGTATCCTTAGCATTAAAGTCTCCGCCCATGATGAACCTCGAATCATGTTTTGCTATAAGGCTTTTATAATCAATTGACTTTATTGAGTGACGCGGAGGGCTGTATACTGACGTTATCAGCAATATCTGTGAGTTTGTTGCTAATCGAACTGTGGTTGCTTGAAATTCTTCAGCAAATTATATGATATCTTAAAGATTCCTTCCCTCAAATGCAAGGATTTGAAAACGCTTTGCAATAAAAAAAAACTATACCTGTAAAGATTCAACACGAATTTTTGAATTTAAAATGGGATAAACCGATCAAAGATTCGCTGCCTGAGACCGATCAGGAGGATAATATTTAGAATTAGTAGATACTTTATTCCTGATAAACATATAAATATTTGTATCGAACGCTATTTACAAAGTTTGAATATGAAGTACGATATTTTAGTTTTATTTTATGTTATATATTCCAAAATGTGCCTGCATATTTTTATTTAAAGAGTGAAATTTAATTTAATTAAATTAATTAAAAAGTTAAGCAAATTTAATAAAACAAGAACAGAAAGCTACTTCCTTAAAATAAAATTTTGTGTTAACCCACATATTTTTTACTGGTAGGTAAACAAAACAAAACAAAACTTATCTTCTAAATTTCAAAGGAATACCTTTATTAAAACTAAATTTATTAAAAAAAAAACCTTCTCCTGTAAAACACATTATAAACACATATAAACACAGTATCATGTACCATACATATAAACATACTATTCACAGGCATACAAGCAGACAATGTTTCCAATATGACTTTTTTTAAATATGATTTTCCAACCACTTAAGCAATATCACTCACATAAATTAAAAATCAATATTAACTGCTGACACTAGTTAAGTTCTTACACAGTTTTATCACTTTTAATACAAATTGTATGCATAGCTGTACTCCATAAAAATTTAAACACTCACTCATGCTAGCTGACACTAGGGCTTTGTAAAAGAGTGTACAAAATGATGAAAAAAAACTAAAAGACAATATGTATCATATGTAAGTACGTGTGCATGCTTATTGAGGCGAAAAAGCAAACAAATTTTGTAAAATGCTGTTTTTATTTTTTTTGTTAACTGTGGATATTTAAGCCTGTTGACTGGATGTTGGATCAGAATTTTTTCTCTTCGTTTCACTTAATTTTCGAGTTCATATCTAATTCAGGTTTATTTATACGAATTTGACATGCACACGTACATAGGAATATAAACGATAAACGTCACCAACGTTAGCTCCACTAAAACTTTTTCAAAAATTTACTAATCCTTTGAAGGGATTCCATATTAGCGTGTGGGTCGTGTGATCATCACCGTTGCTGAATGTTAGCAAATGAAATAAATGGAAAAGAGATCATACCGGGTATTCGTGAAATTCATCCTTTTTTGATAGAAAATAGTTCAATCGACAAAAATGTCAATGACAGATTTTAATAAATCTTGCAGCCGATTTTTATCACAAAAATAAAAAT
Organism: Sarcophaga carnaria; assembly: GCA_958299815.1. Taxonomy (NCBI): domain Eukaryota; kingdom Metazoa; phylum Arthropoda; class Insecta; order Diptera; family Sarcophagidae; genus Sarcophaga; species Sarcophaga carnaria. Next base: position 68,079,347 of record OY283153.1, on the reverse strand, counting down.
CTGTTGTGTATTGATGTCGTCAACCTGTGTCAAGTGTAACAATTGCACTTATAGCTCAACACTCTAGTGCCCAAATTTTTTTTCTGGATTTAAAAATTATTTCTGGATTTGATTTGTCTTAAAATAAATGATATTTAAAAAATAATAATTTTTTTGGTCAAATCGAGTTTTATAGCGCCAAAATCTTAAACCGCCTCTAGGCTGCTTTGGGATAAGAATCCAAAAAAAATTACCGCAATTTTTTTTCATATAAGTAGAGTGAAATATTTTATTTAAAAGAACAGATTATAAAAGAGATGTATAAAAAATAAAGATAAATTTCAGATTTCATTTCATTTTAAGGTAATACAAAAATATTTTGAAAAGAAAATCAATTTTTATGGGAAAAACAGTTTGTCCAAGTTATTTATGGTGAAAGTCGTAGAAGTAGTCCGTGTGATTAGAAAGATACAAGTTTATATTACACTTGCGACATACAATTTGAGTTTATTTACAAGTTTTTTTTCCAGCGCACGATAAGAACTACGGAAAATATCGGACTCTTTCGTAACGCACGTCTGTAGGTGGTAGAAAAGATTATTTTTGATTTTGAAGTGTACGCCCTGGAGTTTCTGGCAACGAAGGACTCTGCATGCAAAGTACGGACGCAATCTCTGCTCGGAAGTTTGGCAGCTGGTATCTCGTATCATTAGCATTAGGCTTGTTGATACTGTTAAACAAAATGTCGGCGTTTACCATGGCTAAGTCAATCAAATGTAAGAAGAGTTTATTTGTATACTTGTTGCTCTTTACTGGAATTTTATATCGACCAATAAGACCATCCATGAGATCGACCCATTTGGCTATTTGATTCATGGGTTATATTACTGCAACAAACGAAGTCAAGAAACTTTTTATCAGAGCGAACAAAACGTGATACCTGTGTTTTTGTGCCAATATATTGACAAATTTCCGAACTGTTTGTAAAGAAGGAATTTCTTATATCTTTTTAAGTGGCATATAAATTCGATTGTTCAACAATGTGCTCAATAATATTCTCGCCCAAAAAGTACTCAAAGCATTTGAAAGGCGTATCAAGCTTTGTGAGATTCTCTCCTAATTCGTGATCTGAAAATGCAATCGCAGAGTTTTCTAGTACTAAGTTCTTTTGTCGCCACAAGATTTTCTCGAAATTGTGGGATTTGGGGTTTATATATGAAACAGATCCAATAATCTCCCTTGTTTTACATTTAATAGTATCCTCAGGCTGAAGGTTATTCTGCTCTGCAGGCACATTACGTTTGCGTTTCTGGCATAAAATTTTATAAAAAATATCGGATATTGTCCTAAAAGTACGTTATTTAATAAAATGTTAAATAGGATATATTGTTCCTTCTAGAATAAAAGGATTTTATGAAAATTCGCGATATACAAGTTTAAGATTTTAAGCAAATATAAATATCGAGCCATATTCGCCAAATTGATGTAACGCTCACCATAATCGATTTTCGTTTTTTTTTACCGAAATCGATAGTTATCGATAATTTGTATCATCTGTAAAAATTTCATGACTGTAGATTTAACCGTTATGATTTTATACCAAAACAATTTTAATGTAACCCCATATGGTGAGTTTGTTTATATTTTTTGTGAGCGAGTGTGTGGGTTACTTTAAAATTATTTTTTAAAATAATCGAAATAAAGTGAAACAGTAAGCAAAAAAAAAACACAATAATTGAGAAATATATTAAAAATTCGTATTTTGGAAGATTTTAATCAATATGTATTCAAACTTATATACAAGTTACGTACTTGTTGCTTGGACACACCATAATGCCTGTTTACTCTATACATATATGTATGTACATTGTACAATTGAATCCTTTATTCGGACTAAAACCATTCGAGCACCAAGTAAGTGGTGCACTATAATCTCAAACGCAAGAACCCAAAAACCCGAAAAAAATATAATTGTGTTGAGTTAAGTAACAGCGATTTAAAAGAATGGAAGAAATTTTCACAAGCAATGTTTCCCAATTCAATGAAAGTTCAATTAACAAAATTGCGTTTTGCAATATTCAGAAAAAATACTTCAAATATAACTCTTAAATATGGGTACATTTGATGAATCTGAAACCATAAGTTATGACCCAAACGAAACTCTGAAATCATTTTTAAGGGACCTACTAAATTATATTTTTTTTCTCATTAAATTCTCATTTATTAATTATTACAACTAGTTATTATAACTAATAAGTAATTTACTTTAAATAAACATAAACTTTAATTTAATGTATATTTATGATGATATTATGATGATCATCAAGCCAAAAGAGAGCTTCTAATTAGGTCGGATGGCTTCCTTCTTTTAAGTCTGCGTTCCAAACCAATGGGATCAGCAAGAGATGATGCTTCTGAATTTACGTGGTCTCTGAGTCGGATGTTATGTTTTGTTGCAATGTTTTCAATCTCTTTTTTAACAGTATTTACACCAAGGTCAGTAGTGTGTTTATGTACCTTCTCGACCACTTACTCCATACAAATTTTGGAGCATGCATAGCTGTAAAAGAGTAAGAACATTACAGAATTGTGAAATGAATTGTGTGCGATCGGTCTTTAGGTTTGTAACATGTATTATGAAAAGGTAATGCTTTTTAATGTGTATATGTGTGTTTGTGTGTGTTAAAATTTGGGAGAATGCATATCTGGAAAAGAATTAAATCATTATAATTTTCAATTTTTCCCTACAAATTTGGGATCATACCTGCTTTTTGTTGGTCCTTTCATTTGTATTGCTTTGCAAACGAATGGTTGGACGGACAGAATGAGTGCGTGCACGTTTCCTCATATACATCCCAGAGTATAGAAAGACTGTAATGTGAAAATGTATATACGTATGTACGAATGTTTGGACGAACAGAATGAGTGTGTGCGTAACATGTAATGTGGATCTACACCTATATAGTTGTTGTGTGTTTTTTATTTTTTTTTGTATATTTAATTAGAAGGATCTTTAATTTTAAATGTGATAAGAAAGAGTAGGTTGGTTGTGCGGTTATTTTTTTATTTTTATGTGATTTAATTTGAAGGATCTGTAATTTTAAGATGATAACAAATTCTTGGCACGTATTATCATACTCAATGTTGAAAAATAGAAAAGGGATCTACACCAATATAGTTGTTGTGTGTTTTTTTTTTTTTTTTTTTTTTTTTTTTTTCATTAGGAATTTAAAAAATAAAATTTAGTATAAATAGAGTGTGTTAGAGAAGTATTCTTTCATTACATTGTAATTACATTGAATAAGCCAATACACCTTATTCACCTCAAAAATAAAATATATTAATAGCAGCAAAAAAAAAAATGTCATCAAACATCATTAACATTGACGAGGAGGAAACCCAATGGTTTCCTGAAGGGCAACGATGGACACCTTCTACATCGCCAAATTTGTTGAATGTAGATAGATATCCTATCCAGGAAGGACAGGGTGATATCACCACATCACCACCACCACCATGGGGATTATTATGGACAATCCCCACAGCAAGGTGTCAACAGCCGACAACGAACCAAATAGAGGCTTATGGTGGAATGAGGAGGAGGTCGGAATCCCCCATTCCTCCTCCACCAGCGATAAGGAGGAGGATGACCCCACAACAAACCTATATGGGGTCATCTGAAAGTTTCATACAAACCGTACCGGAACCGACACCACAACCGTCCTCTACATCTCCGGCAACATCAATTCAATACATATCAGAGGAGATTAAAAGGGTAAGTGAGGAAATGGGGGCGATGCGGAGGTTGTTTCATTCGCTGAGTAGAAATATTCAGCAAATAAAATGCTCCATCCGCATCACTCAGCCCCTTAAAGTTTTGTATAAAACAAAATATCATTGTGCTGTATATCTAAACAACAGATTTGGAAAGAATATGTTGTTCACGACATGCAGTCATGAGTTTTGTTCTAATTGCATTAGGGCATTTCGGTCATCTCTTTGTCCGATATGCAGGCGTCCTATACATACATTTTTTTATTTTTTGAAAATTTTATTAGATATTTCTTCTTTCAGGTTTTAAATAAATAAAATGTATTTAAATAAATAAAATATATTTAAAGAAAAGAAATGTAAAAAATGTGTTTTTATTTATTGAGGAAGAATTTCTTTTTTCAGGTTTCATTTTTTTTTTTTTTTCAGGTTTTATTAAAAACAAATTAGTTTTTTTTCCTTAGGTATGTATATTTTTATTAGATATTTCCTTTTTGAGATTTTTACAGATTCGAATTTAAAAATACGTTTATAAAGATTAAATAGCTTAAATGTTAACAAAATTTTTTTTTCGTTACTTTTATACCTCTTCGCAAAAATAGCTGAAATCAAGACGATCTCCTCTATATATACAACAATTTATATGATTTCAGTATGTTAATTTTTTGATATTGAATTTGATCTGCTTTGTATCTGATCACGATCTACTTTACATCTGATCACGATCTGCTTTGTATCTGCTCACGATCTACTTTATATCTGATAACGATCTACTTTTTTGGTTTTGTCTATTTTATTTTAATTTTTTTTTTATTTTTTTTTTTTGACATTACCATGTTTTAGGTATACATGTTCTACCTCAATGTTTAAATTGTTTATTTGATCAGCTAGATCATCATGTATTTGTGTTATATGTTTTTCGATTACGATATTTTTGTTTTTATGGTTATATTTATTAAAACCTTCTCCAAATTTATTAATATAAGACATTTCTTTCACTCTTCTAATAAATTATGTTAGCTTCTTTAAGTTCTTCGATAATAGAGATTATTTCGTTTTGATGATTGTTGTGACCAGAACCTTCCGATGAAAGAAGTAAACGTAGTCTGTCAACTAGTTCATTAGGATCATCCCAATGTATGTAATTTGATCTCAGATTATTTTGTAATTTTAGCATTAAACCACTGCCTTTTGTTAAAATGTTTGTTGTTGTTTCGAATAAACGTTTAATTATTCGTATATATTTGAAGGCTCGTGTTCCTTTCACTTGTTCATTAGGTTCATAGCGACGTTTATGTGCATTGGTATTAATTAAAATCTCTTTATATTTTTTCAAATCATTTTTAGAATAATGGAGAGGTTTTTTATGAAATACTAGTTCAAATAATCCAGGCGTCATTTTCAATTTCATATTCCCTATCTGCATAGTATTATCTCTATTAAATATTAATTTTTCCTTGCCATATCTCCAACTACCGTCTACATCTTGATTAAAACCATAAATTTTATCCAATTGCTTATTATTAATAAGTGTTTGTATATTTTCAAATAATGGAGAGCTTTTCGTCAGCTTTAAACATTGTTTTCTTTCCAAGTTCTTGATACATGTACTTGATACAGGTCTATTATGGTCATAGTTTTTTTCACCATCATTATCATCAGTTGAAATATTTTCATACTGAAAATCGTTATTATCACCGTTTACATCATCATAATCATCGTCATCATCAATAGTGTTGTCTATATCTTTATGCTTATCTTCAAGTTTTCCGATGATTTCATTATCACCATTTACGTCATAATAATCTTCCTCATCATCAATAGTGTTGTCTGTATTCGTATGCTTATCTTCGAGTTTTCCAATGATTTCATTATCACCATTTACGTCATAATAATCTTCGTCATCATCTATAGGGTTGTCTACATCCTTATGCTTATATTCAAGTTTTGGGATGTTTTCATTATCATCATTTACATCATCATGATCATCGTCATCATTAATAGTGTTGTCTATATCCTTATATTTATATTTAAGTTTTCCAATGATTTTTTTAAGTGGTTTTGTTATTGGTTGAAAGGTATCTTCTAATAAATTAACTCTATCTATTTGATTCAGTTTAATATTTTTTAACTTTTTCTTTAGAACAGCCCTTGTCTTTACAAGATCTTCCAACACTTTATTATGGTAATTTTTAGACATTATAATAATTTTTTTTTTTTATTGAATTTGATCTGGTTATGATCTGCTCGCTATCTGATTATGATCTGCTTTGTATCTGATTACGATCTGCTTTATATCTGATCACGAACTGCTTGCTATCTGGTCACGATCTGATTTATACCTGATCACGATCTGCTTGATGACTTGTGTCTATATCCATTGATTTTGAGTACGCTATATCGTGCTTTCTACAATCTGCATCCAATAAATTATTCCTTTATTTTCTTTATTCTTGCTATTCGTTTTGAAGTTTTGTATCAGGTCCACAAAACTGATAAACAGGTGGATGTAATTCAACATATAATTTGTTTATTAAGTTGTCTACAAATCTTCTTCCAATCTTACACTGATTAGGTGTTTTTCTTTTGACTGTAGTTTATAACCATTTTTTTTTCATTACTTTCATACCTCTTCGCATGAAACACTACACTAGCTATACTAGCAAGCTGTACAATCTGTACTAGCTATACTAGCAAGCTGTACAATCTGTACTAGCTATACTAGCAAGCTGTACAATCTGTACTAGCTATCATCAGCTATACCAGCTATATCAGCTATTCCAGCTATACCTGCTATACCAGCTATACCTGCTATACCAGCTATATCAGCTATACCTGCTGTACCAGCTATACCAGCTATATCAGCTATTCCAGCTATACCAGCTATATCAGCTATACCAGCTATACCAGCTATAGCTATATATAGCTATCAGTCATCATATAATACTGCTAATAAAAAAAACTGAATTTAATGAGTATATAATATATAATTTCATATATTACAATTACATACATACATACATACATGGTCATAACAACCGTTCAGTTTGAGAAACTTTTCATGTCAGTTTCATTTACTCTCAGAGTTTTTGTCAGAAATCTGCTGAGAGAAAATTGCCGAAGATATATTTTTTTCAAATTATAATTTTATTTTTTATTATTTTTTTTTCAAATTATAATTTATTATATGTGTCCTTGTGTAATAACATATACTGAGTGTTGCCAATTTAGCATGCGACATAAATTTTCTTTATATTATATCACCATACACATCGTCTAAAATTTCCCATGAAATTCTATCCCTTATAGTTGCTGTTTAGGAATGCATTTAAATACACATTGTCATGATATGTTTTTGTGTGATTTTTTAATGTAGTTAACGGAACAGGTTTTAACGGCAACACGTTTTTATTGCCAATTGTAGTATACAGTGAGTCACTAAAGTTCGAATGCCAACAGCAAGACTCAATTAAATTTTTCGCAAATCCTTTATCATAAGGCGAAATTATTTCTTCGATTTTGTTGTTTACAATGCTTGCATAAAATAACTACGATTCATTCCAATATTATTAGATGCGTAGGCAACTTAGTTGTGATTAAATGATTTACAATTATGTAGATACATAATATTAGTAATAGAAATAGTAATAAATTATCATTTATAATGCAATATAAAAGTATAATAGTGACTTCATTTATTTTATAAAGACTACACTGAACGTTTGTACTTTTGTAGAAGTTAGCCAAAAACACAATTAAAGCGGTAATAGCAGTGCGATCTGTCTATTCTTTAAAACCTATCTGTATACTTACAAATTACGAGTCCTGTGAACGACTAGACAAGTAATACACCATAAGCACACATGTGTTTTAGTTTGTTCTGGATATATTTATTGGTTTTAATTAAGAATGCATTTTGAGTTTCAAACATATTTGAAGGTTGACAATTAATTTGGGTAGCAGTAGCTCTAGTCTAGTGGATAGTGCGTTGTCTTATTAGACGTGAGGCCACGGTTCAGAATCCAGGTCAAACATTGCCAACGAAACGGAATTTAAAAATATATACATATCTTCGGCGACTGCCTCTCAGCTAATTTCTGGCAGAAAATTTGAGAGTAAATAAAATTGTCATGAAAATATTGTCAAGAATCTATCGTTCGGAGTAGGCTCCACTACTCATGGATAAAATTAACACACACGACATAAGTTGTATGAGAAGCTAGATTCTAATCCTGTCTGAAGGTTTATATATGTATATATTGATTTAAGCTTTTTGTTTATAATATTTTTTTCTTTATTTTTATTATTTTATTAAAACAAGCACAGAATGTTAATAAAAAGAACCAACTTATTTATTTTTATTTATTTACATATTAGCTTATAATAAAAATTATAAGATAATATAAGACTAGAGCTTTAGCAACATAGGCCTTTAGCTCATCACTTAAAATTAACTTAATACTAATTAGATAAATATATAAAGATAATGAATAAAATATAAGAGGTAAACTTTAAATTAAAACTATGAATAATAAATTAAAAATATTCTTAAAAGTACTATTTATACATTTGTACAATGTTCAGTCAGTTAAATTAAATTATAAATATTTGTAAATTTGAGGAATTGAAAAATGGCACTTTTTTTTACTCTCAGACCAAACATTAATGTTCCCACTCCACTGACTCATGCATATCCAACAGAATTGCTTCTCTTTTTAAGAAGGTGTATGTATAGCTTCGAAATTATTCCATTGCCATTTTGAATTTAAAAATTTTTTCCTCAGATTCGGAATCCACAACCACAAAAATCTTTGTATACCGATTTTTATGTCAATCTGAAGACATTTTAAAATTTAGGTCGTCATATTTGATCCGCCACTTTGAATTTGAAAAATTTAACCACAGATTCAAAATAAATAACCTCAAATACCCCCGTTCACTGATTTTAATGTAAACCTAAAGAAAAAATGTTTGAAGCAATATTGGAGCCACCACTTTGAATTTGAAAAAATGTACATCAGTAGGAACGTCAAAAACCTCCGTATAGGGATTTTCATCCTTTTTCAATGACTCCTTATAAAAAATATGGTAAAATATGGTTATTTTACTATAACGCATTGAGAAGAGGTTCGGTTTTAATAGTAGAAAGATGGCTATTCCACGAAACTAAGATTTCTTTATACATACGTTTTCAAATCAGTCATCATATAATACTGCTAATAAACAAAACTGAATTTAATGAGTATATAATATATAATTTCATATATTACAATTACATACATACATACATACATGGTCATAACAACCGTTCAGTTTGAGAAACTTTTCATGTCAGTTTCATTTACTCTCAGAGTTTTTGTCAGAAATCTGCTGAGAGAAAATTGCCGAAGAAATATTTTTTTCAAATTTCGTTTCGATGTCTGACCTGGGGTTTGAACCGTAGCTTTACGTCTAATAAGCCAACACACTACGCTGTTTATTGTAAATTAATGCATCATCAATTACTTACAAAGCTCCATTTGTCAATTCACACAAGCCGTTTAATCCTTGTATTCATTGTATTGTTGGACGACTATACAACAGTGTTTGCGTGTTGTTGATAATTTTCATGTAAAAATACGATACACTTATACACATTTTTATATGTTTTTAAAAGTTGTATTGGTTTGGTGCTTCAAATTGTTTGACTGCCATAAATTATGAAGAAGAATACGACATACACAATACAGCGTAGCATTGAGCGTTCACAAACAACCAAATGTATTCAATACAACATACACGATACAAAGTCGTGTGAATTGGCCAAATATAATTCAATTGTTATAGTTTTCTTTTTCCGACATCCGAAAATATTAGGAAATCAATAGCAGCGCAAACAAAAGTGAGTAAACATTTTAAAAAAAAGCGAAACATGCTCATAATTATAATTTATTATATGTGTCCTTGTGTAATAACATATACTGAGTGTTGCCAATTTAGCATGCGACATAAATTTTCTTTATATTATATCACCATACACATCGTCTAAAATTTCCCATGAAATTCTATCCCTTATAGTTGCTGTTTAGGAATGCATTTAAATACACATTGTCATGATATGTTTTTGTGTGATTTTTTAATGTAGTTAACGGAACAGGTTTTAACGGCAACACGTTTTTATTGCCAATTGTAGTATACAGTGAGTCACTAAAGTTCGAATGCCAACAGCAAGACTCAATTAAATTTTTCGCAAATCCTTTATCATAAGGCGAAATTATTTCTTCGATTTTGTTGTTTACAATGCTTGCATAAAATAACTACGATTCATTCCAATATTATTAGATGCGTAGGCAACTTAGTTGTGATTAAATGATTTACAATTATGTAGATACATAATAATAGTAATAGAAATAGTAATAAATTATCATTTATAATGCAATATAAAAGTATAATAGTGACTTCATTTATTTTATAAAGACTACACTGAACGTTTGTACTTTTGTAGAAGTTAGCCAAAAACACAATTAAAGCGGTAATAGCAGTGCGATCTGTCTATTCTTTAAAACCTATCTGTATACTTACAAATTACGAGTCCTGTGAACGACTAGACAAGTAATACACCATAAGCACACATGTGTTTTAGTTTGTTCTGGATATATTTATTGGTTTTAATTAAGAATGCATTTTGAGTTTCAAACATATTTGAAGGTTGACAATTAATTTGGGTAGCAGTAGCTCTAGTCTAGTGGATAGTGCGTTGTCTTATTAGACGTGAGGCCACGGTTCAGAATCCAGGTCAAACATTGCCAACGAAACGGAATTTAAAAATATATACATATCTTCGGCGACTGCCTCTCAGCTAATTTCTGGCAGAAAATTTGAGAGTAAATAAAATTGTCATGAAAATATTGTCAAGAATCTATCGTTCGGAGTAGGCTCCACTACTCATGGATAAAATTAACACACACGACATAAGTTGTATGAGAAGCTAGATTCTAATCCTGTCTGAAGGTTTATATATGTATATATTGATTTAAGCTTTTTGTTTATAATATTTTTTTCTTTATTTTTATTATTTTATTAAAACAAGCACAGAATGTTAATAAAAAGAACCAACTTATTTATTTTTATTTATTTACATATTAGCTTATAATAAAAATTATAAGATAATATAAGACTAGAGCTTTAGCAACATAGGCCTTTAGCTCATCACTTAAAATTAACTTAATACTAATTAGATAAATATATAAAGATAATGAATAAAATATAAGAGGTAAACTTTAAATTAAAACTATGAATAATAAATTAAAAATATTCTTAAAAGTACTATTTATACATTTGTACAATGTTCAGTCAGTTAAATTAAATTATAAATATTTGTAAATTTGAGGAATTGAAAAATGGTACTTAAGTTATCTATTGTTATCGACATGTGTGCTCCATTTATAACGATTATTAAAGTATAATCCTAAAATCCTGAGGTTATTAACCTCTATTAGTTGAAAATTATTTAGTTGCAATAATGGTCTACACTCAAATTTTCTGCAAAAATTGATGTATTTGCATTTGGAGGCCTACAGAACCGCCCCGGAATATTGGCACCAATCAATAATATCTTGGAAAATACAGTTTACGTCAATTACAGGATTTCTTTTCCTATTTGATCTTATAATAACGTTAAAGTCATCAGCAAAGGCAGTGAAATCGATTTCTTTGTGTAATGATAATATAGTACAGAGTTTATTATATGCGATTAAAAACAGAATTACAGAGAGGGGAGATCCTTGAGGTATGCCATTATGTAATGGAAAAGAATTAGAATGCTGTTTGCCAATCCTTACTACAATCTTTCTATTCGTAATAAAATGTATAATATACTGAATTATATTCGGTCCAATTTTCCATGATCTTAGTTGATCAACAACGGTGTGGATACCTATTTTATCATAAGCGTTTTCAAAATCTAAAGAAATGAGCGTAAGGTGTTTTCTAAATGAAATACTGTGAGCAATCTGATGGTCTATATAAAGTAGAGCATCAGTTGTTGAATTTCCTTTTTTAAAACCATATTGATGACTATTCAATAGTTTGTGTTTTAGTACAAACCACCATAGTCTGTTTGAAATAATCTTGTCAAGAACTTTTTCCAAACATGGATTAAGAGATATAGGTCTGTATGATGAGGGTATAGTTTTATTAGATTTAGGTTTTAGGATGGGTATAAAAAATTAAAATTTCTAAAAATTTGGTTAAATAATGACAACACTCTTAGTTTTACTGTGTATGGTAATTGTTTGATCATGGCATATGGAATCCTATCCAAACCCGGAGATTTGCCTCTAAGCTTGGAAAGAGATGATTCAAATTCTACATAACTAATATTTCGTTCTATTACCTTTGCCTCCGTACTTGGAATAATTTCAGATGTATTGGAGATTACTGCTTTCTTCTTTTCATTAAAATCAAATGAAAAATTCTCATCTTTGGAATTTTGAGACCAAAATTTACACAAAATTTCAGCAATTTCTGTTCTATTATCAGTAAATATGCTATGCAATTTATTTGATGTGTGCTTTTATAACCAGTGAATGATCTGATGTTTGACCAAATATTTTCTGTGCTAGATGACGGATTTATTGATGATGTTAATTTCTGTATTGATGCATTTTTAGCACAATTAATTTCTCTTTTAAGTAAAGCGTTTGCCCTTTTATAATTTATAAGGTTATATTTAGACATATTTCTATTAAAAGTTTTCCACTCTCGTTTTTTAATTTCCTTAAGATTCTGAAGGTTTTTATTCCACCAAGGGACTGATTTTAGATTATTTATTTTACTGGACGTATTTGGTATAGAATCATTTGCTACCTGGTTAATTATTCTACATATATTTCCTGTCTCCTTGTTAATATTGGAAGATACGGGTCTTTCCGAACTGTATTTCCTACTGTTCAAAATGTATTTCATCCAATTAGCTTTCCCAATATTATATCTAGGTTTATAGTAATCAATTGTATTTCTGTGTAAAAATAAGGAAATTGTAATCGGGAAGTGATCACTACTGAATGGTGTTTTCTCTATGTCCCATTCTGCTGCAGTGGCAATGTCAGGGGAGCAAAAGGTTAAATCTGCGTGTGTGAGCGAATTGTGAGTACTAATATGAGTCGGAGACCCATCATTCAATATTAAATAATGAGAATTATTTATGAAATTTGCAATCAAGGTATCTCTATTGTTATTAATAAATGAACCTCAATTTGAATGCCAACCATTTACGTCTCCAGCTATTAAACATGGGTGTGAAATGTTGCCTAGTATATTTACAAGCTGATTGTAGGTTAGTTTATGATTTGGATGTATATATAATGATATTATCTTGAATTTTTTCCTAGAAATTACTTCTAGGCAGATTGCATCAAAATCGTCTGAAAGGATCATTTGTCTATGTTCCACTGATTTGTGGACTAAAATGCATACACCGCCGTACCTTGTAGGTGATGTGTTTTTAGAAAAGAGGGTGTAATTAATTGGGACGGGAATGTTACTGATAGAGTGTAAATGCTTCTCTTGAAGAGAGATCACTTTATGTGCTTTTTTCTGATTAAAAGAAGAATATCGTTATAATTATTAATGTAACCATTGATATTCCATTGTACAATATTAAATGAAGACATGATAAGTTAATAATTTACAATTAATTATTAAGATTAGTTTTAAATAAAGATGAGTACGTACAATAACGATTTTCAACATAACAGAAATAATAACTAGAGTTTTAACAAAAAGAGTTGAAGTGTTAAGTGAAAGCAAAAGTAATAAAAAAGTGAAATTATGTGAGACGAAAGAGTTTTTAAGTGAAAGTAAAAATAACGAAAAAAAGAAATTATGTTTAACGAGAGAGTTTTTATAAATTATGAGAGAGAATCATAATAACTAATGAGTTAATTAAAATTTATATTTTTGCTCTTTAAAGCGTTTACCAGATAATGTTTTCTGTTTTCCTTTCTGTTTGTTCCTGTTAGCTGTGGTCCTGTGTAGAATAATTACACTTTTGGCGTTGTTCGTTTGTTGTGTTGAACCTGTTTCATTTTCTGATATTTCGATGTCAGATGTTGTTTTAGAGAGAGTACTGTTGTCGTCTGATATTTTCTCTGATTGAAATGCATTGTTTATTTGTTCCATTTCATGTTCCGAAATTTCAATATCATATATGTTGTTGTAATTAACAATTTTTCGTAATGATGATGTTGAATGGTGAGAGCAGCTATGTTGATGCTCTCTATTGTTTGAGTTATTGAGATTTGATGAGCACTGTGATGCAATAGACTCTTTTTGTTCCAATGCAATGTTTACTGATTGTTTATTGTTATTGGATGCTGATTGCTTGGCAACTGAAGAATATGATACTGATAGGGTGACGTTGTTTATAAATAGAAATTGCTCTTTTTCTGTTTACTTTTTCTAGTGTTATTATTGTTTGTATTTCGCGTTCTTTTAAGAATATTGGACACTTTTTATCATACGCAGAATGATTATGGTCTAAAGAATTAAATTCTCTGCAGTTTGAACATTGTTTTGTTTCCATGCAGAGCTCGTTCTCACTTGTATGGAAATGTTGAGAGCAATTCGGGCATGTTTTTGGGTTTTTACATATTTTTGCTATATGACCATATCTTAAGCATTGTTTACATCTGAGAGGTAAGGGGATATATGTTCGTATTTTTACACGTTCTTATCCACTGTTAAGCTCGGTGGGAAGAATAGTAGAACCGAAAGTAATTATAATAAGACCAGTTTCTTCAATGACATTATTAAACTTTCTTTTGATTTTCTCAATTTTTATAACATTTTGATTTTTAAGTTCATGTAAAATTTCTTCGTCTGGGAATAAATCACTCCTTTCACACAATTTAGTGAATTATGCCATGAAACTAAAACATTTATATTTTCACTTAATTTTTTTAATTTATTCAATTTATTTGCCTGATTGAGATTTTTGGTACGGACTAATATAGCCCGGACCTAAGTTTTTTACATTCTGCAACTTCACCGCAAGTACAGTCTATAATTTTTTTAATTAAAAAAGGTGATACATTGGTAAGGTTTTTGCCTTCATCTGTTCTGGTTAGTATAAGGTATTTTGGACCAGGTGTTGTCATGTTTAGTGACCCAGAATTACCATTCACATTTTCCCACCATTGTCCGGTGGCTCCTTCATATTTAACGTTGAATACATATATACATATAATATATGTCGAAAATTTGTAATTATTATATATTTTTATTTTTTTTAATATTACTAAATTTACACTAAATGTTTAATTAAAGGTTATTCGAAGGTTATTTGAAGGTTATTTATTTACAAACACTTATTCACTTAATCACTTCAAAAACACTAGCTTAACGACACGTTTGCTCACGAGAGAATCGCTTGATCGAATGAGAAACAACTTAATAAATTATATTTCATTAATATTTTTCTATATTTTAAAAGAAATTTAAAATCGTCATGGCAAAGATTGGCAGCATCAGCATAAGTAGTGTATGTAATGATGATATTAATAGAGTTCGTCCCAAATATTTTCGAATTTATTTTGCATCATTACAGCAAAGTTTCATTGATTGATTTTCATATTTTTTGGTTTTTTAGTATAACCGCCAATTTTTCACCAATTTTATTTCAACAATTCATTTGTAGTTGGGACTATTATTATTGCATACGGAAGAAAACCGTGCAGTACATTTTATTTATTTTTATTGAGGATTTTTTGTTTAAGTGCCAATGATATATGAAAAAGAAAGAGAAAAAATTATATGTTAAAAGGAACATAAATTGTATGTAAGTAAGTGCAGGAAAGAACAACATTGAAAAAATTTTGGAGAAAAATAATAATAAAACGCTAAGAAGAAAAAACTCGAAAAAAGAATGTTAAATGGATTAAATTTAATTGTGTGGCATAAAAGGATTGTTTATCGTTCCGTTTGTTCTGTTTTATTAATTTTAAACCCCTGTTGCATATTTCACTACATTTTATTTCACTATGTTAACTTTAATAAGTTGCTATTAAAGAAAGTAGAACAAAAAAGTCAATGTGGTAGGAAAGTGTTGACCAGTTTGGTAAGTTAAAGCACACGCAACTACTACTGATGGGTTAGCTTGCAGGCTGGCTGGTTTTATATTTTAATATGATTAAATGTGATGGGAAAATATAAAAATATTAACATATACATATATGTATGTGTTTGCGTACTCAACTACTGGATACGAGTATGGTGTTCTGATCATATAGTACGTCTCTTTATAGCATGTAGAGTTATACAAGAATAAAAGAATATTTCTTTATATTATGTTGTAGCCTATATATGAAAAGTTCACCTATGAAATATGCAAATATATACGTACAGAATGTATACACAATAATACCTTAATAATAATACAATTAATACAATTTATTATAAAAATAAAATATATTATACTTACATATGTACATACATATATTGTATATAAATATGCTTCAATTTATATCTTTAAGGGACAACCTATTTCATAGTTTACACAATTAATATTTGTCCGGGTCTTCCAATAGGGACTTTTTAAATTTCCGTGTTGAAACTACATCTGTCAAGTTACTTGTAATTTATTCAGGCTCTTTTCAAAATCGCCAAGGACGACCATAGATATGGACATATGTATGTTCGCTGAGTGGGCTCCAGAACAGTTGGCAACTAATTTGTATCAAATGAGGCCCATTGCTTCATTGATGACGCCCATAGCTGGGTGAATGGGTATGTGAACAAAAAAAAAATGGTTGAATTTGAGATGATATCCACCCACATGAGATCAATTTAATGTTAAGAGGGGTTTTAGGGCTGGCTGCATCATCGGTTTAAATTTCTTTGACATCACTGTCAACGGCAAGCTCAGCAGGTCGATGATTACCAACTTCTTGTGCTCTGAATTGGAAGATTTGAACAACAACGATATGTGGTTTTCACAGCACAATGCTACATTATACATTTGCACGTGAGGGTGATGTAGACTGGCAACCGAGATTTGGCGATTGGGCTCTTTTAGGCTTTTTCTTGTGCGGTTTTCTTAAGTCGCAGCTGTATACGAATAAGCCACAAACGATAACATAACCCATAGCATTTGTTAAATTCAGCCTGATTTAAGAGTCATAGAGAATTGGACATTTCGGATGTGCTACGCCAAGAGTACAGTGGTATCAATATAACTGTCAACTCAACTTCCATTAATGAAATTATGGGAAGGGTTTTTACTGTGTTTCTGTGTGTTTTTAATTGTATGGCAATAGAGACCATACCAATATCACTATAAACAATTTTTAATATAATATGACTTTAACTTAACAGAATGGAAGATCCATTTAATTATTCATTATTGTTACAATTAAAAAACATTAATTGAGAAATTCTAATTTATTCCCTTCACTATATACACCTACTCGAGATGATAACAGCATCGTAGTCGCATAGGAACAATAATACAAACCTAACTCTTTGATAACAATCAGAAAACTACATTATTTTTTTTATTTATTAGAGCAAGCGTTTCATCATTGTTTCACTAGTATTGTTTGTTTCAAAATAAATTTTGTTGTAAGTTATCCTCTTCCAAGTAGTTACATCTATATACCTATGATACTTTTTAGACAGTATCGATAGATGCCTTACTTCATTAATCTAGGCAGAAATGATGTACACTTCGGCTTTTCTGATAGTTAGTTTCTTACTATGTCTGACAGGTATTACAGCACAAGGGGATGTTTATAGACCCAAGGGGGAATGGTTTTGTATTTGTATTCCTTCCTATCTGTCGTAACTCATCTAATTTACATAGAGTGGTAGTTTGAAGGCACCCCACTTATGTGATTCAATTCACTAGAGAGGGTAGTGAGTGTGAATGAACTTGTAAACTGATAGACCAGTTGTCATCGAAATTAAGAAATATAGTGTTAAGATATATAGCGTGAACAAATTTTAAACTATGACTTGATACGTTGGCCACCTAAGCAATTCTGAAATCCAGGATCACGTTCATTTTCTTAACTTAGCCTAATGCTGATTTTCATTTTCTACCTTTTAAAAGACAAAATATCAATTTAAAAGTATGGTAATATGGAACACAATATCATCATGCCACGTTAATATTTATTTTATTTATTTATTTAATATAGATCATAGTACACCAAGATATGAATGAAAGTGCTATGGGAGTTCAGCAAAGAAAAAAAATTATAAACAATCATTGAAAAATAAGTAAAAAAATGTAAGCAATAATATAGAAATAGAAATGAATTAGAAAATGTTATAATCTTAGAAAATATATCGATGCAAAAAATTAAGATAAAGAAGAAATGAATATATGTAAAAACTAAAGTAGGAAATAGAAATAACAGTGTATAAAGGAACACAAACAAACAAAAATCAATCAAATTTTAAATTAGAAAAATGAAAAAATCACTAATAAAAATAAAAAGTAAAAATTTATAAATAACCAAAAAATGCTAAAGATAATTTAAAAAAATTGCATAACTTTTCTTTCGGCAATTGCATTGCCAATCTTCTGTATGTAATTGGGTAAAGTATTCCAAAGACTGATGGTATGTATAAAACACTGACGATGAGACAAAGGAGTCTTATATATTATATATTTTCTCCTTTAATCCTTCTAAATAAGTATATTGGCTGTTTTAAAGTAAAAACCTTATGGAGGAGAATATGGCATTTAATATTTAATAGATTGTCAAAATTAAATCCAAAATCTGGTAAGAAAATTGTAATATATGATCTCGACGTCCCTTAATTATACTGTACATATCTATCATCACCATCACAGTTAGTGAAAATTTAAGACCGGTATAAAAGAACAGGAATCACATACGTTTCAGCAAGTTGCATACGTATGGCAAAGGGAGTCAAATCTATAACAGCCCATAAGTTTCTAAGCATACCGTAAACTTCGCCAACGATGACATTAATGTGGTTAGACCACGTTAGCCGACCATTAAAGATAATAGCCAGATTGGCGCTGTTTCAACAAAATCAATTTTATTGCCCCTGATAATTATATCTGGCACAACAAATGTTTTCTTTGTTCTAGAAAGCAAACATTTAGATTTGGAGGTCCATTAGCCTTGTCAATTTTTCGCAAATCAGAGTTTATCAGGTGTATACAAATATTAATGTTCTCAATACTAGGGCTCCTATTAAGTTGAACGTCATCAACGTACATGTGTATGCTTCAATTTTCCAAGACATCAGATGGGTCGTTAATGTATATATAGAATAAAAGAGGCCCTAATATTTATCCCTGAGGAATACCTCTTCCAACTTCTAGCAAATTTGAGATGTTTCCATTTAGGTACACTCGTTGTGATCTGTTCACAAGATAAGAACGTATAAGACTACAAGCTTTGTTAGAAAAATGAAAGATGGTCTGTAACTTCATCAATAATTTACTGTGATCAACCGTATCAAAAGCCTTAATGTGATTCAAATGAACTAAAAACGCTATTCAATTTTCATGTAGTTTCAACATAAGGTCATCAACTACATTGACTAAGGCAGTAGTGCAGATCCTGGCTTTCAAAAATCCCGACTACTTACTTACTTAATTGGTCATTACACACCTTTAGTCAGTATTACGAGTTTCTCAAAAATACCGACTGTCTCTCAGAAATTAAATTATTACTTACGAGATAATTAATTAATAATTAATACTGTGTGAAATCTTTAAGTATTTGTTTTCGTCCACGTTGTGTAAAACAAAATTTAATTTTATTAAAATTAATAAAAAACAGCTCTATATTTGCATCTACCATGAGCTTAATTTTATCTCTCATTGTATAATACTACATCTATTATGGATTTATTTTACTGAAACTTGGTTGCTGATAATTTTTATTGCCCCTATTGCCGTTCTCAAATCAACTCAAATATTTATAATAAGTGATTTTTTATAGATTTATTAGCTATTTTCGACTGAAAAAAGACGCATTTTGTTCTGTGCTGGATGAAATTAAGTCCTTTGTCAACATTTTCGAGTGGAATTCCAAGCCGATGAAATATTTATCGAAAATGAAATTATGACATCACAATCACTAAATTCAAATATTGAGGATACGGAAATTGGAATGAGTATTCAAAAAAATATAATGCGTTCTTTTCAGTTATAACAAAACTATTTTATTTATTTCATTATTTTGTAATTCAATTGAATTCAGTCTATGTTTTTTTATATATTTAATGTACTTTTAGGTATTGTTCTATTGATTTATTTTTTCTTAGCTGGAGTGTTTAATATCTCAGATGCATTTGTAATGACTTGTTCCATGTCGGGATTTTGAGGAGACGCAGAAGCGCGACAGGTTGTCTGAGCAATATTTTCAACGCCAATGTCCAGATGGAGCTACTTAGTCATTTAGTGATAACAGCTCGGATACCCAATCCTCAAGGATGTCAATGGGAATTTCTTGTGGAGGACCACCTCATGTTGCTTGATTATTTTTTTATTACTAGCAAGTTTTTTTTTAATACTTGCTTTGTAGTGAATCCAAACCAATACGGAGTAAAAATTCTAATAAAATGTCTATTTACAATATTTTAGATGCTGTATACTTACAGGTTGCCATTCGAAAGAGATCCTTGTAGGTGGACCTTAGCTATTCAATTCTGTAGGAAATCCTTCCTTGCACTGATTTTTGGTCATCCCAAATTTTTACTTTTCTTTAGAAATTTCCGGATTATTTTCCATCAACTTCACAAGTCGCTCAAATTGGGATTTGGTTGTTATTTTCAATTTCCTGCGTATTAAATCGGATTTATAGTTGATGCATTGTTTGGTAACTTTGCATATCTACATAATTTATATGGCGTAGTCTAGTAGGTAGTGTGTTGGCTTATTAGACGTATAGCCAGGGTTCGAGCCCCAGGCCAGGCATCAAATCACAATACAAAAAGTATTTCTTCGGTGACTTCCTCTCAGCAGATTTCCGGCAAAAACTCTGAGAGTACATAAAAATTGCCGTGAAAAGTTTCTCGAAAAATATGTCGTTCGGAGTCGACTTTAAACTGTAGGTCCCACCACTCATGTATAAAATTAACACACACAACATAACTGGTGTGAGAAACTAGGTCGTAATCCTGACTGAAGGGTTGTAATGACCAATTATATGTGTAGTAGAACTGCATATAAACTTTGTACTAATACATTTTGAAAGTCAGCCAAACAGTTGTCTATATTTAACGTTTTTGTAAAACAAACTCATACAAAGTGGTGAATCGCAATGCCATGAAACACAACTAAAAAATCAACCGCAAAACCAAAAAGTCTACCGCATATTTAAGTTAACAATTGCAATACCAATTTCTGAAAGACGACCAAACTACTAAAAAAGTTGTCAACCGCAATGGTGGCATATATCTTAAAGCGAAATATGACTGTCGCAATGCAAATCTTCTATATCTTTATCACGCTGTTTCACAGTCTTACAAATCAAGATTTTATTAACGAAGCAGGTAAAAATCTATCTACTGCAGTGATAAAGTTGCCGTCTATCGTAGAAAATGTTACGAATTTTTGTATTAGCGTAATAAAGGATTTGTTCTAATCGCTTTCAAGTTTCCTAAAAACTACGATCACCTCCGAGCGATTCGGATGCATTAAGAAAGGATTATTTGAAAGTTAATTCTCTTAATCGTTTTTTATCGGATGACTCGAGTTTGTGACATGCTACCACCCATGGAATACAACGAAAATTGTTTTACCTTTTAATTTTCTTTTTTTATATAAAAGATAATAGATGGAATACGTATGGGCGAAGATAATAAAGAAAATTTCCATGTGAGGCAGAAACGTAAAAAAATAATAACATGAAAAAAGAACAATTATTTTATTTGATTATTTGCATTAATATTTGTTTTTTATTACCGTACCCAAGATGGCGTTGTAAATAATTTTCGTTTGTTTTTAATAGGGAATTGGATACTACTCGGTATTACTTTCGATTTTAATGTGCAGTTCAGCGCTCCAGACGCTTATGTATAACAGTATACACAGAGGTTACAGAGAACAGTTTCTAATAAATGTTTGGATTTTCGTATCACTTTAAAATGATTTAAATGTGCAATTTAGGGTTCCAGGCGCTGTTTAAAGTTTGTAACAGTATACACAGAGGTTATGAGAACAGTTTTTATTAAATGTTTGCATTTTCTTATCACTTACTTAATTGTACACATTTATGTCTTGCACTGGGAATATGAAAACATGTTTGTCCGTAATGAAATTATATGTGTAAGTGTTACATAATATCCAGTTATCGATAAATTATGTCGGGCTAAACAGCACTTTGTTTAAAAAAGTTTTCATGACAATTTTATTTAGAGCTTTTGCAACAGGATTGCTGAGAGGAAGTCGCCGGACGATTTTTTTTATATTTCTTTATGTTCGAGATGTTTGAACCAGGAGCTTTCGGGTAATAAGCCAACACATTACCTACTACATTTACGGCGACTTCTTATCATAGATGGTCAAATATTGTTAGTTTGTTTAAATATTTTTTTTTATTAAATTTGAGCTAAAAATACTAAAAACACAATAATACGAATGAACAAAACCATTTTCTAGTAAAAGTAAAAACAAAAGTTGTTGACTATTGTAGTTCGAAAATGAGAGGCTATAAAGTATGGGTTTGTTTATTTTGAACTTCTATTTAACTTTCATTCTTTTATGACATTGGAATAATAGAGTATCGAATTCTCATTGTAAAATAGTTCAAATACTATGATGTCGTATGTCTTTAATTACTCGGAGATAAAATCAAAAAAGAAGGCAAATGGCAACAATGTGATATATAGTTCGTTGCTTTATATGTTTGCCTCTCAGCCTGTATATTTCTTTTTGCAATAGTTGTTCAAACAGTTTATTGTCCTCGCTACCAATATAAACAGCAACAACAATAACTAACAATGCTTAACAGAAATACAGTATGGTACTCAAGGACGTTTACACAAAGCTTTAAAAAAAAACACACGCACATGCTTGCGAAAAGAAAAATATGCTTGCAGGCAGTGTTGCCACGATAAAAGAAAAATTGAACCAGCATTTGTGAAAGAAAACACGTAACACTATGCGACAATAAAGAATAAATTAAACACACTTGAGTAACTATGTACATAGTCTAAGTTGTACACTAGGTTGAGTAGAACTCAAATATACATACTATGTAACTATATAAATAATATAATATTTCTCAAACCCTTCAAACTTATTTTGTTTGCTAAAAACCGTTTTTTCTTGATTGTTTTTACACAAAATTATTGATTACCAAAATATTTGTGAACCGATTTTGAAAAATAAAATGTTAAAAGAAAAGGGGAGTGATAACACTTTAATGGTATACATAAACATATATGTTATGAATTTTAATTGGGTAAGCTTGGATAAAATGATTTTTTTTTTGTTTTTTTTCAAGTTTGACAATCCTTAATTACATACATAATACATAATTGGCCATTACAACACTTCAGTCAGGATTACAACCTAGCATCTCACACCACTCCTGTTGTGTGTGTTAATTTTATACATGACAAATGACATGACAATTCTTAATTGCAAAATTTAATTAATAAATGTAAAATAAATGCTGACTACCAAAGGCTAATGTTTGCGCAAAAATATATATAATAATATAAGTGAAAAACGCAAATATTAGCTGCCTTCTGGTAGTCCTTAAATGCGAAAATGTCATATTTTTCGGGAAACAACCAAGATCAACCATCGAGGAGATTGAATCATTCATTAAAATTTACAGTCTCAGTTGTGAGGCATTTAAAAAAAAAGAAAAAAGACACTAAGCAAAAAAGACAGAGCAGCAGTAGAGCAGGCACGCACCCTTCTAGTAAGTATTTTAGTGTTCGTACGCGATTCATACTTATTTTGGGATTCGTGTATATGTTGAGTTATGGAGAGTCGAAATCAACAACATCATATTCATAATGCGTACTTCAAACTTTGAATATGAGTAGAGGTTCCATGATATTAAAATAAGTATCAGCAATTATTCGATTCTACTGATCTTTTTGAATACTCATTGCTGATCTCTAGTATGGCGGGAGCCCTTATAGACTGAGGACAATAAATAAAAGTAAACGAAATATGTATGTATGTTAAACCATACAGTGACAAATAACAGTGTATGGAATTAGCTTATATATGTTTAGTACATGCCTTAACACATTTCAGAGGATATGGCTTCTGTCGTTGTATCGCACTATTCTCACAAGCCACTGTTTCTTTTAAAGGTACGTGAATTTATTTTCCTTGTAGCTTAACTCTTTTGTATGAAATGCGATCAATTTTGCTTTTAATGTGTACCCGAAGTTTTTCAATTGTCGCAAAATGTTAACATTTCGTCCCAAAAATTTATTGTGCTCATTTTTGTCTTGCACTGTATAAAGACTTTGAATGTGGCTTCGAAGTTTAAAGAATATGAAATCAATTTTGTTTGTAAAGAAAGCATATGTAAAAGTGTTAAAGGATATCAAGTTATCAATACATAATATCGAGTTGAACATGTGAACTACTTATAGACGATATGTTGATACATGCTTAGTTTAACGTTGGGTAGCCAAGAATATTTGGTCTCTAAGTTGTATTTAGAAATGTATGTAGAAATTTTTTATATTGTATAATAGATTAATATTTAATTACATTATACATCGTATCCAACAAGTATTTTGGTGTTAATACCAGTGATGCCTGCTAGAGACAAGGAGGAAGATAATTTGTTGCATATGTCATAATACTTCAAGTAAAACCAAGTATGTTCTGATTAGGTTATATAGATTGATTAGGTCAATAATGAAAATCACTCATGGCTTTTAGCAGTTTTCCTAATGCAAACACAAATATCAAATATTTATACACTTAGGGCTTTTACTTACTTGCCCTTATTACAACTTGCCCTTAAACTTGGGTTTAGTTAAAGGTACCTTTAGCTAAAGCCTAAAGATAAAATAAAGTTAACTTTTTCAAAAATATGGCAGTGTCGGAGCAATGTCGATAAAACTGCTCAATTAAACAAGTTTTTTTTTAAACGCAGTGGCAAGGAAGTGGCTCTTTTGTGGTTGTTGTGTTTCCTCATTTTGTTTATATTTGAAGTTGCCATATTGAAATAATATATAATATGGCAAGTTCAAACATAAACTTGACTTTGAAAGTTATCGGTAGGATGATCTTCCCTTTAGCTTAACGCTTACTTCTACTTTATCGTCCATTTATAATAATGAAAAACAATTTATCGACCAGTTAAAATCCTCCCTTTAGTTAACGGCAAGTTGTAATAATGGCCCTTATTCTAATAAAAAAAGAAAAAAAAACACATTAACACTTAAAAAGTGATAATATTTTTATACTTAAGAATACTTCTTATTTTTATTATATTCAAATGCTAATTTATGTTTTACTGATTAATAGGTCTTAAGGCTAAAAGTGCGAATAAGATTATTAAAATATTTTATTTCTAGAGAGACATACACATACAGTTACACACCAATAAACCAATCAAATGAAAACAAATGAAATTTCAATTATTCTCAAGTGATTTATGAATAAACAGATTGTAAACGAACAAGAAGTCAGACAGTAAATTCGATTAACTGCCTGAGGGAAATGTTAAGAATATTGAAAAAAAAGGAAAACGAAAGTATAACAATAGAAACATTCCCTAGATAGAATTAAAAAGCTGGAAACAATCAGCCACCTTATCCAGACATTCCATTCAATTTTCATTTCAATCGATTAACGTTCAGCATTGAACGTTTTCTTTTTCAGTTGCCATTTTTTATTGTTGTAGCTCTTGACATTTTTAAAATTTAGTACCTTTACGGTAAAGTAACAGCCAAGCAGTGCTTACTTGAAGTGAGCGTAAAAGTTGTTGTTAAATTCCACGTTTACAATGTGCAAAGTTAGAATATGTACACTGTCTCAAACAAATGTTCGCACACCATGCAGGCGGAGAACATTTTCAAAATATTTCCAAAACTACTGACCAAATCTGTACAAAGTAAACTTGTTTTAAAATTTCAATTTGTGCTTATAATTACAATATGCGACAAAAACAAAAAAAAAAAAAAATAAAAACACGCGAGTAACTACATAATACGGTGCAATGCAACAGTAAAGAAACATACCCATCTAAAAATATAATGTAGGTTGTGAGTTATGTTGAGCAGAACTCAATTTTTTTTTATATTTTTCAGATAAAACATGATTAAAAAATGTGAAATAAATGGCGACATACTGAAAGCGCTTTATTTTGTGAAGAGATTGTCACTTTGTTTAATAAAATCGAACAAAAATGACCGCAGTTATTATTTAAATAAATAAATAAATAAATTTCGTGTTATATTTTTTATATACAGTGGTGGCCACGAATTTAAGACACGACATATGACGAACTTAGTTGTAATAATATTTACAATCCTGTAATATCAAAATTGATATTCTTTATTCTTCTATGTACTCTGTAATATTAAGAAAAAGTACAATTATTTTATTTTGTTTCTTTTTACATTTTGTTGCTTTTTGATTATATTATTGTAAACACGTTTATTTGAAATTGGCCACGAATTTAAGACATTTCAGAAATATCTGGTTTTTAAGTGATTTTTTGGTGTTTTTTGAAGCTAAACGTTGAGCAACGAATGTTTTATTTTATTTTATGTTGGAATACATAGAAATATTTAATTATAAATGGTCAGAGGTACCTGGAATACCGATGCCGAGCGAAAACTGATCCAACAACTAAAATTTGATGGAAAAATAATAATGGAGATATCCAAGCTGCTTAAATGTTCTAGATGCAAGATTTACAACGCGCTGGAACAAATCAAGCAACATGGTCCCACCAAAAATGTCAAAAAGCAACCTAGAGCCCGAAAAGCCACACCCTAAAGTAGCTGCTAATAATCCTTTCACGAGCTCAAGTAAAATAAAAAATAATATTGTATTGGATTTTGGTATCGATATTTCGTCTAGGGCAATAAGAAGATGTTTAAATGAAAAAAACTTGCGTGGGTGTATTGCACAACGTAAACTACTTGTGTCAAAAAAATATCAAATCCCGACTAGCATTTTGTCTTGATCTATATAATATGTAAATAAAAATTCTTAACCAAATATACATAGGTATCAAAATATTATTAATTTTTCTTCCTAATATTACTAAAATCTTAAGAAAAATATCATGGACCTAAAATATTTTTGATAAGATGTAAAAATTATCACAAATTTATAAGTAAAATGTCGTGTCTTAAATTCGTGACCATGTATGTCATCTTGTCAAATGAAACTTTCAATTTAAAAATTTTAAAAATTTTTGATGGATCTCGATTGTTTACCGCAAAATGATGTTAATTTCACGTTTGGGCGACTACCAGATGACGGCTAATATTTGTGTTTTTTGCAAATATTATTATTTCACTTTGCGCATACATCAGCCAAATTCTAGTGGACGCTCAAATTTAAAATTGACACATTTTCCAAAAAACAATCAAGATGCAACAAAAACTCTGAAAATTTTTGAACTGAAAGCTCATTTGAAAAAATTTTATATGAAAAATATAACATGACTGTTATACTCTCTAAATAATAACTACGGTAATCATACGAAGTGTCAATCTCTTTACAAGAGAAATGCACTTTAAGGATTCCATCATTTATTTTATATTTTTTGATTAAAGTTTGCTATTATGAATGGACAAAATTGAAAAAATGCACATTTGTCAAGTTTACCTTGACAAACCTAATAGATTATTAAGACAAATAATATGATTACCATTTTAAAGGCCCTTCGCTCCCATTTTTAAGAAAGTTTAAATTTTGCACTTCGGTTCAGAAATGTTTGTGTAATCAATAATTTTGTGTGATAAGATCAAAAAACCGTTTTTGTCAAATAAAACAGGTTTGTTTGGAGGGTTCGAGATATATAAAAAAATATTTTTGAGTTCTATTCAAGAATACTCACAAACTACACCATGTCATTAGCTGGGTGTATTTATTTATTTTTTTGTCGCATAGTGTAATCTCGCAAAAAATCGTAAAATCGCATTTAGTTAGGTAGAACTTAGTAATACCTGCTTTATATTTCTCGAACCCTCCAAACTTGTTTTATATGACACCCTTTTTCGCCCTTTTTAAAAATGGTCATATTATATGTAAAAAACAAAAACCATAAAAAGTTCAAAATGGTTCTTCAAAAATTTTTCGTACACCAAAGAAAATGCTTTTATTCGAAAATTATATCAATAATGGGTATAATGCCTTTCTCCCCAAAAGATTTCTTTTAAACAATTATTCATAGAAAATTTCAGTTTTTTTGTGTTTCATGTACAAATATTCCACTGTACCACAATACTCAAGAAAATTTTTAAAGAACTGTACTTAAATCTTAAATCGAGCTGGTATTTTTTGAAATGCAATCTCATATATTTTCAATGTAAGGCTGTACGAACAATTGTTTAAGTCAATGTACTTAATAGGAGAAATCTACGAAAGAGAATCATTCAAATACGACATAAAAGCCAAAAAATCAAATTAAATATGAAAGCATGTGCGTCGAAAAATTTTCTCTTATGTGGCCATATTTTTGATGAAAAGTTTTAATTTTTCCTTTAACTTATACAAAAAAACGTTCAAGCATACATACTTAGTTTCTGTTATTCTCATATTTTAAAGAAATCACATGAAATATGAATCTTGAAAGAAAATATAAAAACAGAATACATATAAAAGAAAACAATTCTTAATAAATTAATGAATAGATGAATTTATATTTAATAGGCATATGAATATTGTTACAGTACTGAAAGCTCTCAATCTAATAGAAGAATTGAACATATTAATGTTGTTACCGATGGATAACGATAAGATATATGTCGTAGTCTAGTGGGTAATATGTTGGCTTATTAGGCAAGAGGCCACGGTTCAAATCCCAGGTCAGACATCTCCAACATAACGAAATATAAAAAAAATATTTCTTCGGTGACTTCCTCTCAGCAGATTTGTATGTAATGTAATGATCAATTATGTGTATGTATGTGCTAAGAGAAAAGGTGATATTTTCAAAACAGTCCGCCAGCTTGTTATTAGTCTCCCATTCGTCTTTAGTCTCCTTCGCATGTCACGGTTCGTCTCCAAGAACGCTGCAAGTCATCAAAACTGTCCAAGAGGGATCTGCGAAATCTGCTCATTAAACAAAAATTATAGTTTAAATTAATATCTCATAAAGTCCATAAGTCGAATTATTAAAAACTTTGGCTTACAGAATATTTGTTAACTGCTGATTTGGAAAAAGAAAATCATGAAAATCAAGAAAAGGCAACCATCTCTAGATGAAGCACATTGATAACTTGCACAGATAAGATAATGTATACTGATGATAAATTTTTTACCGTGCAGGAGGTAGGATTACGAGGTATTTGCACGGTAGTCGAAGAATCACTCTGAAGTGATTCAAAACATTGTTAGGTGGGGTGTGTCATACAATGAGTCGCCGTAGTGTAGTAAGTAGTGTGTTGGCTTATTAGACATAAGGCCAGGGTTCAAACACAAGGTCAGACATCAAAACGAAATATGAATAAATATTTCTTCGGCGACTTCCTCTTAGCAGATTTCTGACAAAAACCCTGAGAGTAAATAAAATTGCAATGAAAGGTTTCTCAAAAATATGTCGTTCGGAGTCGACCTTAAACTGTAGGTCCCGCCACTCATGTACAAAAATTAACAAACACAACATGAGTGGTGTGAGAAGATAGGCTGTAATCCTGACTGAAGGTTTGTAATGGTCAATTATGAATGTATGTATGTATGTAATCAACTTGTCATATGCGAGATAAAACAAATGTTAGAATAAACTTTAAATCTTTTAATTTATTTAAAATAATGTTATTATTTTGAAGACACATTCTTTTATTAAGATTTTCCCAGAGGCTTAGTTTTCTATTCAACAATTTATTTAACACTTATACAATATGTGCCATATAATATTTATAAAAACCTAGCCATTTGTAATATATTTTCATAAACATATTTCCTCGCATGTCTACCTATAAGTGAATCCAAATACCACATATTTTGTGTCGTAAAATAATGAAAAATATTTATACATCATATAAGTATGTATACATGTATGTATATAAGTATGTATGAATACATAGTATGTATCGAAGTATTCATATGTTATACTGATCAATCCTTAATATGGCTAATTTAGACGCCTGAATTGGGATTGTCCAATTTATTTTAAATTTGTTTTCATTTTTAAATTTCACACCATTCATCTAGGATTTGCTGTATTTCAAAGGTAATTACGTAGTTACATATTTAAGCCTTAACAGTAAATGCCAAAATAATAGCACGATTGAAACGACTTTTATTTAATAAATTGTAATTGTAATTTTTAGTAGCCGTAGTCTAGTAGGTAGTGTGTTGGCTTATTAGACATAAAACCAGGGTTCGAGCCCCAGGCCAGACATCAAATCAATACAAAAAGTATTTCTTCGGCAACTTCCTCTCAGCAGATTTCTGGCAAAAACTCTGAGAGTAAATAAAAATTTCCATGAAAAGTTTATCAAAAATCTGTCTTTCGGAGTCGACTTTGACTATTAGGAGGGGGACGTGGGTTCGGTTCCCATCACAGACTCTGGTCCGCATCGGACATATGCTCTAATTTACTCAAATCGCAATAATTAAATATAATTTGTAATTGTATTGTAATTAATAAGTAAATACTTGTAATTTTTGCAATTATGAATAGTATTCTAATATTGTGTGAATGTTATGTTAACAGAAACTGTAATGCAAAGGTAAATGACACATTGAAAAAAATTTAAAAAAGTAAGAAAGGAATTCTACAAAGCCAGTCATTTACTGTGGCAAAAGTATATTACGCTCCGGGGATTTAGAAGACGGTTTCATATTCTCTGGAGACCCAACCATTATAGTGTCGGTACTAGACTATATTCAGTTATATTTCCTTTGAAACCTCGGTTGGTGGAGTGGTGGCACCAGAACTCCCAACGGGTATGCTACTAGAGCTGCAAAACCAACAATGGTCAAGCCGGTGTTCGACCAAAATTCAATCCTAGTGCTTGGTTCGCTGAAACTAGGCATACCAAAGGCTCATAAAAGCCATATAAGATGCAAAAGCTTCAGATCCCATTGTTCGGGTGCTGGTAAGCTGATTTTCTCAGATTTCGACAGAAAGATTTGAAGATATCCAGAACAGCTTCCTTCATCGATGTATTAACTCAAAAGGGACTTCATGGATGGTTTTACCATCAAAATAATAAAACGTCCGGTGACCTTATAGATTCCCCTAACCAAGAGGGAAGTCATGTCCAAATACATGGTTTCGATTTGGTACTTACGTATGGTGATGCAATTAATGATATACTTTTGAATATCACGTTGTTGCATAATTGTGCCTGGGGGTGGTGGTAGACGCATTATTTCCACCCGTGCTTAGAGCACAGTGGGGTGTGCCATTGTGGCGTTATTCACGTAAAACACTGGACTAATGTCCCAATCTACCTCATACTGGTATAGTGGTCTAAAACTATTATTGCACATCTTATACTGTACAATGTCTAAACGATACTCTTCCAGGCACGAAATGATTCAGAAAACCGCCACCAAAACCCCATACAAGCCTATACACGGGCAAACAAAATATGATCTTCTTTTTTTGTCACCTCTACTTTAATCGGGGTGTTGACAATTGAAACAATTCAGAATCAAGATAACAGCTCGAACTGATTAGCAT
Source organism: Sarcophaga carnaria (assembly GCA_958299815.1). NCBI lineage: Eukaryota > Metazoa > Arthropoda > Insecta > Diptera > Sarcophagidae > Sarcophaga > Sarcophaga carnaria. The sequence continues at coordinate 68,047,770 of OY283153.1, read as the reverse complement.
TAAGGACTGCAGTAAAGTTGCTCGAAGAAATTTGACATGGCATGAAAGCGAATCAATTCCTCTTATCCATGATACACAAAGGTCAATTGTTAACAGATCTAAATTTATCCCGTGTCGCCAAATATCTTGGTATCATAACGCACGAAAAATCAAAATGGAATATGAACATTATTATGGGAAATAGTTTACTAGTATCACTGGTTTGATTACGTAAATATCGAATACATTATATTACCGATAATGTTTTACACCCCCCAGGAAAAGTCAGTTCACATGATACAGTTGAATGTAAAATATTTTTTGGGAAAAAATTTAATCTTCATAATTACTGTAGAACGGGCCAGTCTAAAATAAGGACTGTAAGGAGCATGCGAATTCATTATCAGAGTGCATCGATTTTATACACCAAATTAAATGGCTGTAAAGCGACCATTAGATCTCAAGAGAGCGTGTAGAAAACAGTGTCCACGAATACCAAGTTTCTTTGGCGGAAAAAGCGAGACAATAGACAATTACCATCAAGGGGAATAGACAAAGCATACGCAATTCAAAATGCTTGTACAAAAGAAAATTCAAGTGAATTCGTACGTTAAATTGGAATTACTCTGCAGAGAGGAAAACCAATGATTTCACACAAACTTTACTTGTTTGCAACCGAAAAATGAGATATACACCAGAGATCAGCAATGAATCGCTACTCATAAGTACTCAAGAAATTTTGAGTATGAGTGAGTCAACAGTATTGAAATCCAACTACTGTGATTCATTCGTACTCAGTAGAACATTGATTTATAAGTACAAGTTACAATCATAGCTGCCAGATATATGAGGCACCAAATCGTCAAATATTTGAGAACAAATCGTCAAAATCGCCAAAGACGTTTGTTAAAACCGTAAAAAAATCGTCAGAAAATATAAATAAATGAATTAAAATTATTCAAAAACCAAAATTATTTCTATTGTAGTAAAACATATGAAATCAATGTATCTACATTTATGAGTTCAAAAATAAAACATTTAACAAAGAATTTATAAGAAATTAAAAGCTAGCGTCCCTCATCTTCATTTAATACTTTTTTTTTTAAAAATGGAGAAATTGGGAACATTTTCAGGAAAACAATTGTTGAAGATTTAAAAAATCTATCCCAAGGTTGTTTATTGACACATAAGCGCAGCAAAAATATTACGTCATCTATATCTATGGGCGGTGTAGATATTAGGGAGTCAGAAGCTTTTGATGTTCTGAGCATGAAAATTCAATGTAATGCTGAATCATTTTTCAGTTCCTTCTTAAGTTCTTATTATCCGATCTTACTATTTACACCATTTATAACTGACAGAGAATGGAATACAAATCTCATGTATGGGTTGGTGTCTCAACGTCTATTTTGCGGTTTCTCGACCGTATACAGGCCATAGTATCTCGTTAATGACGGTAGTGCATCCAACTCCACTGAATCATTGAACATCGTTGCAATGTGGTTTGTGTTTCACTGTTCTTTCGCTTCAACAAAAGGATTTTCCACAAACGAATAAAGGGAACGTTTCCGAAAATCATATATTCCTACGTAACGCTCGTCTTTGTCACCCCCACTTCCGTATGTGGTCGATTGCAGTGGATTGCAGTCGATCGCACACTGCATTACAGTAAAAATACGTTTTTTAGTCGGACTATTCGTATGTGGAACTCAATTCCTTTTCTGTTACTTATGCTATAAATACATATGTATATACAAGCCTAGTGTCCATAAACACTGTTCTCTCTTTCCTTCTTCACATAACATATTTTCATAGTTCCAAAAACAATGCCATCCATCCCCTGAGTGTTGGTCGTACGAAACAAAAATAACGGCACTTGCCTTTGTTTTTCCGATGGTAATATTAGAAGCTATTCCCGAATTTTTAAAATTATCTTCAACGACAAGTGATACATTATTCTCAACTGCGAGGTTATTTAGGAGTTGTAATTTTTTGGCTTTTAAGGTGTTAATAAGAAATAAAATACAGAAAAATCATCACATGTATTCGAAAGTATTTTCAAAATATAATACTTTACTCCCTGTTTTTACTAACATAAATTTCCAATAGTAATACTTGCAAAGGCAAGTACAAACCTTAAAGTGGCTTTTAATGTACTAAAGTAAAGAATATGATGTAAATTTTTAATTTCCAAAAATCGTCAAAATAAGGACATAAATCATCAAATCGTCAATATGATATTTTTGGAGCTCAAAATCGTCAAAATGACGATAAATCGTCAAATCTGGCAGCTATGATTGCGCATTTTAATCATTAAATTAAAAAAGACTGTATAATTTCTTCTTGCGTTTTCTTTTCCATTTCGTTAATACCTAACATCTTGAATTAAAAGACTTTAAGATTGAAACTTCAAAAAATTTAGTTAATTGTGCGATACAATCGAAAGCCGTCATTTACAATGAAAATTAAATAAATCTATGCTGATAAAGAATAAAAAGCTAAAGAAAGTATGTCAATTCAGATTTAAAAAAAGAGAAAACCTTCTACAATTTATAAAATTCTTGGTGCAATGATATAATTGCGCTCGGAAGCTTGAAAAGAAGGAAAAACCAAAAATTAAATAATTTCAGAAAGCAAATGGGTATTGGGTTCTATATTGCATCCTTCCATTTAATTAAAACAAAGCAGAATAACTTCAGAATACAATTAATAGAGTTTTTATTATGTATAATATGCCAAAAACTTGAAAAATATTGTGAAATAGAAAATTTCTTGAATTTCTTGTAGTATCATTACTTAATGGTAAAAACAAAGGGAGCAATATCAAAATATTACTGCAATAGACTGCATGAACTGATACGAAAACTATGAAATTTGTTTTAAAATTGTTCTTTTATCACAATCACACCTACATTAAATACATTAAATAGACTTGCGTACTTTATATAATAGGCTGGAAAGCAAACCGAACAAAGCGATTAAATACAATATGGGTTCTCGAGGAAGTTCGACTATAATTTTAATCAATAATTAACACCTTTCTCTTAAAAAGATAACATTAAAACTTTACTTCTTAGACATAATTTTTTAATGCATACTTTTTCTTTCTTCTTTGAATTTTTTTTATTGTTTTTCTTTTCTTTTAAAATAATCCGTTAAAACGGAATACCTTTAAAAGGAAGGTGGCTTACTTAGGGTTTGTGTCTCTGTCTTTTGAAAGTTAAAAGGAGATTAAAAGGCTTTCATTTAGTTCGATGGCAGATTCACTAAACAAACACGGCGAAACAAAATTACAATTGCAGCAATGACAGCAATGCTTGGAATTGGAAACCTTTAAGCCCTTCAAACCGAAATAGAGAAATAAAAGAAATTTTATGAGAGCTTGTGCACGTACTTAAGAAAGTTTTACTAAGATTTTCTATTTATTTTATGCGATTCATTTCTTCCTTCGAAATTGAAAAATTTTCTGTTCAGTTTACTTTCTTGATTGACTTTATTTGTTTTAGATACATAACTTTCAAAAAAATAATAAAATACTTTTTAAGACAGGTGGAAAAATAGCAGAAACAGCAAAAAAAAATACTGAAAAGAAATAAATAAGTATGTATGTAAACCGAGTATCAGGTGTAAAGATGTCGAGTTGCCAAAATAGCTGTTATATGTAATATCCAGTGAGAGTCAGTCAGTAATGCAGCAGCAGTTGTCAGTTGAGTTTTCAGTCGATCAGTCGCTAAGCTGTAGTCGCTAATTGTGTGTTAATCGAATCTTAATTTCTATTTTCTATTTCTCTTTTTAAAATGTATTAAACCTTTTAAAATTTATTAATACTTTCGGCGTTATTTACAAAAATTATTCAAACAAATGAATTGTTAAAATAAACTATTTAAATTAATAAAACTGGATAAAAATTCTTACATTTGGGGGCTCAACCTTCGAGAAAAAAAAACCCGTTAACTGTAACAACAAATTTTATTTAAAGTTCAGTGCATTTATTTTATGGACGAAAAACAAAATTTTAAACATTTTTGATCAGTTGTTAAATGAGAGCAAATGCAAAGAAACAAAAATTAGTGACGTCACGAACACATAACACAAGAGCGTATGCAAAATATATAAGGCAAAAAGTAATAGACGATAGAAATAATATAGTTGAAGCAAAAAATAACGTTGAATTAGTAAAAATGTCAAAAAAAGAAGAAAATATGAGTTGTGAAAAAGGCGAGTTAAATGAACTAATAAGACTTTTTATGTTAAAAATGCAAAAGGAAGAAGATGAGAAAAACAAAACAAATGTTTCGATTGAATATTTTAGTAAAGTTGTTCCTGATTTTGATGGTGTAACGATGAGTGTCGAAAAGTGGTTTGAAAATTTCGACAAAAATGCTGAGGCATATGAACTAAATGATAAACAAAAATATGTTCATGCTAGGAACAAAATGACTGGAGCTGCTAAATTGTTTTTAGAAGCCGTGAGTGTTTGTGATTACGCCACTTTAAAGAGAATTTTAACACAAGAATTTCGTAAAACGTACAGTAACGCGGAAATTCATAAACAATTGTCAAATCGGAAGAAGTTTGAAAGTGAAACGTTTCATGAATATATTTTACATATGCGAAAAATAGCGGCAGCCGGTGACGTAGAAGACATTTCGGTAATACGGTATATTGTTGATATACGCAAATGAAAATGTTAGTATAGTAATAGATAAAAAACGTTTAAAGACAATACATTCTGAAAATAAAGAAATAGACTGTTTAATTGATACAGGGTCAGATGTAACCCTAATGAAAGAAAATATATATAGGCAAAAGTTCGGGCATATTAAGTTAAAACAAAGTACACCTTTATTGTTTGGTCTTGGAAATTTTTCCACGGAGCCGCTTGGTTGCATAAACGGGGCAGTGTGTGCCGATTCTGTTAAAACAAATCACAATTTCCTTGTAGTACCAGACAATGCATTAAAATTTAACGCGCTTCTTGGTTATGATTTTATTAAAAAGTTTAAATTTTGTTCGGACGAAAGCGGTTATAAATTCGAATATCAACGTAATATACAACATGGTGACGATATATCGGTCTACAATATAACAGCTGCTGAATTAGACGTTCCGCCGAAGTACAGAGAGGTGGTCTATGAATTAGTTTCCAGCTATAAGCCGTCAACAGTTTTAGAAAGCTCGCCGGTAGTGATGAAAATTATACCAGATGAAGAATTAAAGCCGTTTCGTCATTCACCATCAAGGTTGCCGATTAACGAACAGGAAGCTGTAAGAAATCAGGTAGAAGAATGGTTAGCGAATGGTACTGTTAGAAAATCAACTTCGCCGGTGGCAAGTAGAGTTGTGGTAGTTAAGAAGAAGACTGGTAAATACAGCGTCGACTTCCGTCAATTAAATAGTATGGTGTTGAAGGACTGCTTTCCAGTGCCCCTGATTGACGAAGTATTAGAGAAGCTACAAAACGCAAAATTTTTCACAGTAATGGATTTGGAAAATGGCTTTTTCCACGTACCTATTGAGGAATCGTGTAAACATTTTACTGCATTCGTACCAAAAGAAGGTTTGTTTGAATTCAATAAAGCACCCTTTGGTTTTTGTAACTCGCCTGCTAACTTTATAAGGTACGTCACTCATATTTTTCAACCACTTGTAAATAATAATGTCATTGAGCTATATATGGACGACATCGTTATCTTTGCCGAAACTGCTGAAAGTTGCCTTTCTAAAATGAAAATGGTTTTAGATCAGTCTGCACGTTTTAATTTAAAAATAAAATGGTCAAAATGTTCATTTCTTCTGTCTAAAATAGATTTTTTAGGACATACATACAGTTCAAGGTGGAATGATTTGGCCAGGCAAAGATAAAACAAAAGCAATTGAAAAGTTTCCCCTGCTGAAAACCGTCAGAGATGTGCAATCGTTTTTGGGAGTAACAGGGTACTTTCGACGGTTTATTCAAGGTTATGCTCATATTGCTCGACCATTGACGAATTTGTTCAGAAAAGATCAAAAATTTTCAATAGGTCCAGATAAATTGAAGGCGTTTCAAGAGTTGAAGATGGCTCTAGTAAAGGAACCAGTGCTTAAAATATATGACAGGTCAGCAGCAACTGAGTTGCACACAGATGCTTCCAAATATGGTTTTGGTGCAGCACTTCTACAGAATCACAACAGTCAATTACATCCAGTCTACTTTTGGAGTAAGAAAACTTCTCCGCAAGAAGAAAAACAACATAGTTATATATTAGAAGTTAAGGCTGCGTATCTTGCTCTAAAAAAGTTTCGTCACTATCTTCTTGGCATACAATTTAAATTGATTACTGATTGCTCAGCGTTCAAGCAAACAATATCGAAAAAGGACATTCCCAGAGATGTAGCGCAGTGGGTGATGTATATTCAGGATTTTACATATACCGTTGAACACCGATCAGGAAGTAGATTACAACATGTAGACGCGCTTAGTCATTACCCTGTTGATATTTTTGTTATATCAGACATCTCTGCAAGAATTGGAAAACTTCAGCAGGAAGATGAAGGTATAAAGGCTATTTCTATAATACTTAATTCCGGTCCATACAATGATTATAGAAGAAAAGGTAGCTTAATATATAAAAGTATTGATGGAAATGACCTACTTCTAGTACCCAAGCAGTTGGAGTTTGAAATTATTAAAAGCGCGCATGAGCAAGGTCACTTTTCAGTCCAGAAGACTATGCATCGCGTTCAACAACAGTTTTTTATACCACATTTGGAGAAAAAAGTTAACCAGGTAATAGCCAACTGTATTAAGTGTATAATACACAACAAGAAGCTTGGAAAGCGCGAAGGCTTCTTAAATTGTATCGATAAAGGGGAAGTACCATTACATACACTTCATGTGGATCATTTAGGTCCAATGGATGCAACAACGAAACTTTATAAATATATCTTTGCTGCAGTTGATGGATTTTCGAAATTTGTATGGCTGTTTCCAACTAAGTCTACAGGTGTTGAAGAGGTGGTAAAGAATCTTAAAATCTGGTCGGACGTCTTTGGTTTTCCATGTCGGATAATTAGTGACAAAGGTCCAGCATTTACGTCAAATATTTTTGCAGAGTTTTGTAAGGAAAATAATATAGGACATGTGTTAATTACTACTGGTGTTGCTCGTGCAAACGGTCAAATAGAAAGAGTCAACCGTTCCATAATTTCAATTATTGCTAAGCTGTCGTCGGAAGATACTTCAAAATGGTACAAATACGTTGGTCAAGTACAAAAAGCCATAAATTCCTGTGTTCACAGTACGACAAAATCATCTCCTTTTGAAGTAATGTTTGGTGTTAAGATGAATTCGGACGTTAACGACAACGTGCTCAAACTTTTGGAAGAAGAGCTTATAACTGGTTTTCAAAAAGTGAGAGAAGCCTTGCGAGCAGATGTTAAGCAACAAATAGCCAACGCCCAGCAGCAGTATAAGAAATATTACGATAAAAAATGTAAACAGCAAAACGACTATAAAATTAATGACTTAGTTGCTGTTAAACGCACGCAGTTTATTGCCGGGAAAAAGCTTGCCAGTGAATTTTTAGGACCATATAAGGGCACCAAGGTCAAAAGAAATAATCGCTATGATTTGGAGAAAGTAGGAGATGTTGAGGGGCCTAAGAAAACTTCTTCAAGCTGCGACAACATGAAATTGTGGAAATTCGCCGAAAACAATAATGATTTGTTATCATCTGGGTCAGATGAAGAGTAGGATGGCCGGGTGTAAACCGAGTATCAGGTGTAAAGATGTCGAGTTGCCAAAATAGCTGTTATATGTAATATCCAGTGCGAGTCAGTCAGTAATGCAGCAGCAGTTGTCAGTTGAGTTTTCAGTCGATCAGTCGCTAAGCTGTAGTCGCTAATTGTGTGTTAATCGAATCTTAATTTCTATTTTCTATTTCTCTTTTTAAAATTTATTAAACCTTTTAAAATTTATTAATACTTTCGGCGTTATTTACAAAAATTATTCAAACAAATGAATTGTTAAAATAAACTATTTAAATTAATAAAACTGGATAAAAATTCTTACATGTATATGTGTTCAAAACCAAATCAGCCTTAAAATTTTAAATTTTAAGATTTAATTTCCAAATAACTTTTGTTATTTTGTGTTTCATAGTGTTTCATAAAAACTTCTTTTTATAAATCATTTTAGACCCTTTTATTTTCGTAGTTTGTATAGAAGAGTTCTTTTATATAGAGAGAGGGTAAGTTTTTCGTAAAGTTAAGGACATTTCTTGAAAATAAATGTATCTGGTCTATCATTAAGAGCTCCCTATTTTTAAAGTTGAAGCCGACGTAGTATAGTAGGTAGGGTGTTGGCTTACTAGACGTGACGCCAAGGTTCAAACGCCAGGTAAGACATGACCAACAAAGCGAAATATTAAAAAATATTTCTTCACCGGCTTCCACTCAGCAAGTTTCTGGCAAAACGCCCACTCATGTATAAAATTAACATACACAACATAAGCATAAAATGTTGTAATGACCAGTTATGTATGTATATTTAAAATTAAATAAAACGAAGTATATGTGAAGTATGAGTGAAGTGCATCAAATTCCGGCCAAAAGAAGTTGGTAATGGTCGACCTACACTGCTTTCCTTTAATAGCAGTAGTAAATGTCAGTTCCAGAGCTCATTCAACGAAAACACGTGTCTATGGTCGTTAAAGGGTAAATAAAATTTTGTACAGGCGCATGCCTATGTCCAGTGGAGTCGAATAGTCTTCACGTCAGGAGTAGCAATATTATTAATACTTTTTAAATTTATTACACTAAATAAATTACAACTATATTCAACAAAATAGGCATCAACTATAAAAGATCATAAAATCCAATTCATTCAAATTTTCTCACTACGTACTCAGAACTTCAAACATTCGAAAACATCTTTATCTCAATATTTTCAAGATATGTTTCGTTTCAGTACTGTGACATACTTAGCTATTCATTTTAAGTCATACTGTAGGTTTTTGGCACTCCCTTTTGTTAAAGTCTGTAATGTTATTGTCTAGGCTGTAGCCCTGCCCTTTGTGTTTGTTGTAGAATCAAAAGTTGTTGACATCTTTTCTACATAAAAAATTCTTTATTCAGCAGATTAGCCACACTTGTTTTAATTGTTGGATCCCGACTTTGATAATTGCTATTAACTTTTTTTTATATTTATTTATTTATTTATTTTATTTATTTATTATAATTAACATAACACAACAAGATTTTAATCTTATAAGTTATAATGCTATGCTTAGGATCAATAAGATATAAAACATAAAAAAAATTGTGAAATATAAGAAATTAAGTAAAAATAACGAATTAATATAAAAAAACAAATTAATTAAAATATTAAATTTAAGTAGAAATATAATTGAAAGCAATTTAGGAAAACCAACAATACTACAGAAATAAAAAGAAAATAAAAAAGTTAAAAAATAAAGAATTCTAAAGGTATAAAAAAGAAATATTTACAAAAATCGGTATAAGAAAGTAAGGATAAATATTTAACCGATATAATAAACAAGCTAAGAACGTAACAAACTTTTCATTAAGAGAACAATCTAAATAACTACTTTTTGAACGCGTTTGCATTGCCTAACTTTTGGATGTAATTTGGTAGGGAATTCCAGAGACTAGTGGTGTGTATAAAGAACTGTCGCTGTGACAGAAGAGTCCTGTAACGTTGTTGAATAATCTTCATGCCCCAGCGTGACCTAGCAAACTTAATTCGACCAATAAATATTCCGGCTGTACCGTATTAATAATTTTATGGAATAGAATGAGGCATTTAATTTTCAGAAGATTATCAAATTTCACACTAAATATCTGATACGCTAAATGAGAAATATGATCCCGGCGACCCTTAAGAAAGACGCTATATTGCTATATTGTTGTATGCCAAGTTTAGTTTCCGGTTGTCATTACTATCGCAGTTTGCAAAAATTTCGCACCCATACAATAGCACAGGAATCAAATAAGTTTTAGCAAGTTGCATACGAATTGCAAAAGGAGTTGAATCAATGAAAAGCTATTCTGCCAACAACGACACTTATATGGCCAGACCACGATATCCTGTTATTAAATACAATACCCAGATTGGTAGCAGACTTGACATAGTCAATTTTATTTCCCCTGATACTCAATCCAGGTATGGCAAATGAAACATTGGTCTTCGAAAGCATTAAAAGTAGTATGTTTATGGGGTTTCTGGCTCAATTATTTCATACAAATTTGGGAGCATGCCTACGCTACAGTCGGTAGTGTTAGGTTAGTTGATAGGTTTGTAACATGTAGATTGGACGGACAGAATGTATGTGTGTGTGTGTGTGGTTAGCCATCATTTGATTGAAAGTGAGTAGGTTCGTCTCGAGTCTGAGTTCATGTGTGCGTGATGTAGGATTTGTGGACATGTGCAATGTTATGCTTTTGTTTATTTTTTTATATTTGCTGATGGTCAAAAGTGGGACAACGACACACTGTTACAAACAATAGCTGTGCTTTGTTCTAAACAAAACAACAACAAACAGCGAGACTCTTTATGATTTCTTATTCTTACGCATAAGATCACTAAGAATATTTTTTAATGTAAACAAATTTAAAAACACTTGTCTCATATTACAGTTTATAATGTTAAGTATAAAGAATTTTGGATGTGATTTTGTTTAATTAATTTTTTTGTATGATTTAATGCGATATAATTCCGTTATGTGTTTTTTTTCTTGTGGACACATCAAACAATAACAGCGCGTCTCCTTATCATTTTTTTTCAGTTTTTTTCAGGTTTTAAATATATAAAATTATATAATAAAGAGATTAATTAAAACAAATCAGTTTTTTTTCTTAGATATGTATATTTTATCTTCAGATTTTGTTGTTTTGTTATTTTGTACAATACAATACATATATCTATGGAATATAATAATGGTTAAACATTCGTTTACACATATTAAATAGATTTTGAGTTAACAAATATTTTTCATAAAATGTTTGGCATCTGCAAATGTCAAAAGATTCTGAGTAAATTTTATCACAATAATACAAATGTTTATTATTAATACATTATTAATACATAAAAATGGATTACTTATTTTATTAATGTTGCATATTCTTAGTTCATTGACTTAAAAATAAATCTATATGCTCTTCATCAATCTGATTACTATGTTTTGTTAATAGTTCTTCCAATTCAGCTGATGTCATCATTTTTTCCCTTCTTTAAAAAGTTAATAGTAGGTTGTGTTAGTGCGGGACGATGTACTCTGAATTATTTCATTTCCATTTATATTTATTGAATAAAAATTTTAAACACAAGTGCCCACAATTAAATGTATTAAATTTTTGTTTTCGTTCATAATTATATTCAATAGGAAATTTTATGTAGTTGACAATCTCAAGTGGTGGTTGTAAGTTTCCAAAGCTATCAAAGTATTCTTTATAGTTGTGGTTTTTATAATATGCTACCCAATGTGTTCCCATACCATCTGAATCATCTAAATTAACAATGCCGCATTCTTGTTTGAATGGTTTTTTAGGTAAAGAATCGCGCATGAAAACACCCCTAAAATGTTTGAGATGTCTTCCATATTTATTCAAATCCAAATCTGTTAATGGGCGCTTAGGTAGGTTATCTAATAGTTTTTTGAACCTGGACTATAGTAGAGACCATATCCAGTTTTATATGGTTTGAGATATAACCCATTACCCATTGCAATTGATTCCATATATCTATTATGACGGTTAGCTTCCGCCAATTGTTATTTTCCATTTTTGATAGCATTTACTGCTTTGACAATAGCGGATCCTCCACTTGCTAAACCACCAAGCGCTGACAATGCTGTTAGTACGGGAATAAGTGGAAGAAATCCTCCAATTTTCGGTACAGGTATAACTCTCGGTATTATAATGTCTGCTTGCTTTTTCCCTTTAAAAGTTTAATGAATAGCCTTTTGAGCTATTTTAACAGCATCATTTATATCAAGGGGTTTCTGTTCTTTCAATTGTTTTAAAGTTTTTCTCACAGTAGCTGTGAATAATTTCTTATTACATTTATTCATTTTTTCTGTTCTCATTCTTTTTGAGTTCTTTCTTTTCTTATTTCTCTGCTCCTTCAAACCTAATCCAAATTTCACTTTAGCTTTCATAGCGTTTGTCACAAACCATGCGTTAGCACGTTCTTTGAGATCACTATCTTTAGATTTTACTCTTTGCCAGGCCTTTTCAGCTAATATTTATTCTGCTTGATGTCTTGTGTTTATTTCTTTTGATTGTGAGTATGCAATATCGTGCTCTTTACAAGCTGCGTCTAATAAATCGATACCCTTATCTCCTCTTGCTAAACGTTTTTCAAGTTTTGTACCAGGTCCACAAAACTGATAACCAGGTAGATGTAATTCAACAGGTAATTTATTTATTAAGTTGTTTACAAATCCTCTTCCCATCTTACAGTGACTGGTTTTATTTTTTTTTTTTTTGGCTATAGTTTATAACAATTTTTTCATTACTGTTATACCTCTTCTCAAAAATAACTTAATACGCATACACAATTCAAACTTACGAAGCTGAAAACCTATAGTATATTAAAAATAAAAAATGCGAATTATGTTTATATATACACAAAAGTTAAAAAAAATTAGATATGTACATACTTGAAACTTAACTACAGTTGTTGGTTCTACGAAGAATATTGCCATTGTCTCCGTGACTAAAACATTACAGGATATGGAAGTGACGACGAACACAGCTATTTGAATAGTTTGAGTATGGCTTCGCATGGCTGTATTGACATTTGCTGCTGTATTGAAAAACAGACACAAGATAGCTAGAAAAGTGAATATAACTGTTGCAGGACTAAAGTCGCTAGAGACGAGAAGCGCTCTCCGAGAAGACAACATGAAAGAAATTGTCTTTCAAAGCAATATCTGATAACGCGGCATCGGTATAAGTAAGAGCAATTCCGATAGATATGAAATGAGACGAATCTATTTCAGCTGTTCAGTTAAAGGACAAACTGCAGCATAGCAAAAGTGCATAAATGAAAGTGAAAATTGGTAATATAATCGGTTGGATTCATAAGTAACATTGCGAATCTGTTTTAAATTTGAATTACTGAGATATAAAAGAATCAAATGTATACGGACATTAAGAAGAAAGAGTGAACTTCTTAAAGCGAATTTTATATTTTTTATCTCAGGACATGCCTTACCGTTATTAGGTTTTAAAAATTTAATTTTTTATAAAAAAAGTATTTCTCCAAGTGTAATTTAAGCATTGTATACGAAGCTATTAACCAGGATTTGGTGAGGTTACAGAAAATTTTATTTTATTTTAACGTCTGGCTGTACCATAATGTTTATGTCTGATTGTGGCGATGGTAAACCGAGAGATTTTGTTCATGGTTATTACAACTGTACAAATGTCTGTATTGTTTGTTTCGTTTGTTCAACTATTTACCATTTTGTTGTCGCAAGATTATTATTTTTCACTTTTGTCATCGTCCACACATAAACATTTTTTTTATTATGCAGAGGAATTTAATCATCTTCTGATTATACGAGTATTATATGTATGTATATGCATTTGCGTTGCCTCATTCTCCATTAAAATTATTTAAAATGCAGATGATAAAAAAATGATGTTTGAGTAAGAAATAAATCAGAATGATAAGAATGTGGAAGCAAACGTGCAGAAGACAGAATGCTCTTGATGTAACTGCTGTAACAGCTGTTACTCTGCGACAAAAACAACAGTTTCTTAGTCAACGTTAGCAGCGAAAACATTGTGAGTAGTGTACATAAAGTTCACAGAGTTCTTTCTTGTATTCTACTGTGCTTTCTGTAAGATTATAAGCTTATTATAATTTTGCACATACTTATGGCCTTTTGTTTGAAGCTAAGCGCTTTAAAGTCGGTAGCAACAACCTTACAAAGACCACGACATTTCATAAACTACTGAAACATCTTTAATTACACAACCGCTAATACTCCGGATTTCAATAATATTGAGAACTTTTGGAATGATGTGGAGCAGCACGTAATGAGAGCAAAACCTAAAAATTTGGTCGATTTATGGGCCAAAAGAAAAAGCTCGGTATGCTATTTCAGTGGAAAGCTGTATGTGGCTTGTGGAATGTATGCCAAGGAGATTGGCAGCTGTAATAAAAAATAATGGATACCCAACTAATTACTAAGTTTATAGTGAAATAAGTTTTTTGGTTTGTTACTTTTTAAATGTGAATAATTTTTTTTTTATTTTATTCTATTCTGAACAGAAAAACAGCAAAGATATATGTAGGAATGACAATGAATATATTGTGAAGTAAATATGAAAAAAAAATAAAGAAATACAGGAAATATTTGCTTATAAAGATAGGCAGTAGCAAGTGTGCTAACCTCATGTCCACCACTGTATATCTTTTATATTTTTCAAATATAAAGAAAATGCTTACACATAGAGAAACTATTCTTGTTGGCCCAAAACTAACTTTAAATTTGTTTGAGACGAACTCTTAGGAGTTGACCCCTATGCAGTGCATTGTGTTATAGAACAGGAAATATAGTTTACTAGCTGTACCCTGCGCGTGTTGCTGCGCCATCCACTAAAATAAATTTGAAGGAAAGACATTACACAAATATCCAATTAATTTTGAATCATTTCATTGATTTTGTTTCACTTTGTCCTGATGATTCAGATGAACGGGCCTGAGTAGTCCGCATTCGATCAAGCGAACTGGTCTCAGCGGCATATACTCGAAGATTATCCAGTCTCAATGCTCGTCTGAATCTGAGGCTTGTAATGCTCTTATCTTCCGTGCTTGAGGTGTAGGTCGACCAATTGCTTCTCATTCATTTTGAATAATTTTCAGTGACACCATCCATCGGAAATTAATCGCACCAGCCTTCGTTGACTCATGCGCAACAACTTTTAATTCATTTTGAGTAATTTTCAATTGCACCACCTGTCGGAAATTGGTCATACCAACTTAGAAACCTTCCCCGGCTCATGCGCAACAACTTTGCTAAAGATCATATCAAGAACAAATGCACAATTTACGATTTAATTCACTTTAAGTAATTTTCAGTGGCGCCACCTATCGGATATTGGTCATACCAACTTAGAAACCTTCGTCGGCACATGCGCAGCAACTTTGCTAAAGATCATAACATGATCAAATGCACAATTTACGATTTAATTGATTTTAAGTGATTTTCAGTAGCGCCACCTGTCGGATGACCCACTGGCCCACCTGGCGGATCGGCCACTATAACCAATCCACCCATTTTGTTCATATATACGTCAAAGTCGTCCATACAAAATTTGAGGACTCTAGCTGTTGCAGTTTATGAGATGTGCGACGTTAAACACTTATTGGGTATATTGGCGTGGCACCTCGCCTACTTGAAATTTTAAACTAAAAAGTAGCCTATAGTTCCTTCCATACATACAGGAAGATACTGCTAAAATTTGAAGACAATCGGTCCAGCCGTTTAGCCATCTATAGACTTCAAACAAACAACCCCACAAACAAATAAACACACATTCATTTTTATATATATAGACGTATTTCAATTACGGTCGTGGATAAAATATTACATAGAGCTGATGGGCGACGTAAACGTAATATTTTGTTAGACAATAACACTCATACTTTTTTTATTTATTTTATTTTATTTTATTTGCCTATTTCAACATAAAAAGTAGCCCATAACTCCTTCCAGATATACAGGAAGATACTGTGAAAATTTCAAGAAAATCGGTTGAGCCGTTTATAAATAATGTATATAAAAACATTAAGCAGTTCTTTCCAAAGTAAAAGAGCTCAGCAAATAAGTACAGCAAAAGCACAAGAGACACCACACGAGCTGAAACGCTGCCAGAAGAAGTTATCGTTTGAAATTAATCGCTGTGACTGACTGCGTTAGCAGAAAACATTTCACTTTAACACTAAAGCTAATGAGTTTGTTTCTGTTTCTTCGGCTTTGGTTTTTGCTTTTGCTTAGGGTACAATTGCTGTAATACTTTAAGAATAGCTGAAATTTAGGTGCTTTTGCTAATTTCAAGCAAGTAATACAAACCCTGATTATAAGCTTATCATTATTTTGCACATATTTTTTTGGCTTTTTGTTTGAATCTAAACTCTTTAAAATCGGTAGCAACAACCTTACAATGACTACACCATTTAATAAGTTACCGAATCATCTTTAACTACACAACCGCTAATACTTTGTAAAATATGGAATTGTAAGACACGTCCTTTTTACCTGCTCTTTTTAAGCCCTTAAGTAAATTGAATACTACCGTTGATTGTTATATGGTAACTCGGTAACATCAGCCATTCCACTTGACAATTATTGGCCTTTAAACCTAAAAATGTGAAAACAGGGAAACTTAAAATTCCCTGCGGCATTTCCTGCTGATATTTTCTTTTAAATTTATATTACCATATATTAAGGGAATCAAAGAATATAACATACATATGTATATATATTTTTTATATTTTTAAAATATAAAGAAAATGCTGACACAGCGAAACTATTTTTGTCTGCCCCTAACTAATTTTAAATTTGTTTGAGACCAACTCGTAGTAGTTGACCCCTATTCAGTACATTGTGCTGTACAACAGGAAATATATGGCCGATTCACACAACCCATTGTGTCATTGTATTAAGTGTATTGTTGGACGAATATACAATAGTGTCCGATATACTCATACACATTTTTTTCATATGTTTTTGCAAGTTATATTGGTTTCGTGCTATCAGTTTATGTAAATGCCAACAATCAAGAAGAATAATAAAAATACAAAATATTTTCTATGTGACTTGAACCAACAATAAACATTTCAAAATTATATTGTTAGCACAGGTAATTAATTTACTTTTTCCGTAATATTTTTTATTTTGTTGCTTGAAAATCAAAGTATAAATATTGGTCTTCTTATCGCTTTTTGATGTTTGGAATACGAAATACAGCATAACACTGAGCGTTCAGAAACAAAAAGTGTATTCAATACAACATACACGATACAAAGTCGTGTGAATTGGCCAATAGTTTATAGGAGAAAGGAAAGGGGGTTGTGTGAGAGAATTATTGACCTGTGTATAAGTATACCTGCTCACTTTTTTTAGAGAATTGCTTTTTTGTAAAACTTCTCACTTTCTTTTTTCTTCTGTGAGTAATCATATATAATGTCACACAATCACAAACATCTAGAGTCTCTCATGGAAATCGAACCCACGACCTCGGTACTTGTAGTTTAGCCCTCTACCTGTCAGGCCATCGGCGCACCCATTAATATTTTTAAAGTAATAAAAGTCAACCATCTTTGCTTAAGGGAGGCGTCATGTTTATAAATATGGTCTATTAAATTAAACAGTGGATACCATTAGATAAGCTGGGGATGGTTGTGATAAGATTAAATAAAGATGCCTACAGATGTCTGCGCAGAGGTGACTCATATTATACCCAAAATGAATGGGTCTTACTAAGTCAAATTGTTTATAAAAAATAAATAAATGAATTCGAAAAGTTGCGTTATTTGGTATAACAGTTGAACAATTTATATAATAATTATGAAACTTATTCAACATCATATAAATTTTTATTTATTTAATAACTAGCTGTGCTTTGCGCGTGTTGCAGCGCCACCAACTAAAATAAAATTTTAAAGAAAGACATTACACAAATTTCCAATTAATTTTGAATCATTTTATTGATTTGTTTCCCGTTGTCCAGAAGATTCAGACGAACACGCCTGAGTAGTACGCATTCGATTATTTTCTAATCTCACTTCTCGATGTTCAAGTGGTTCATGCCGACGGGTCTCAGCGGCATGTCCTCGAAGATTTTCCAGTCTCAATGCTTGCTGTCTGTCTGATTCTGAGGCTCGTAATGGTCTTTTCTTCCGTGCTCGAGTTGTAGGTCGACCTTGCCTCTTTGGAGGCATGGTGACACGGGAACGATGTGAAAAATGTGTTAAATTTATTAGAATCTCACAATGTACCCAATCCAATTGAACCCAACATCATTTCTAAAAATTTGCCAAAATTAAAATGTTTAAAATTTTACGGGAATGTGTTATACTAATTTTTATTAAAATCATAAATGATAAATGCTAAAATGTCTGGTATTTGGCCGATCAACACATGATCAAATGCATAGTTTACGATTCAATTCATTTTAAATAATTCTTAGTGGCGCCATCTATCGAAAATTAATCGCACCAACTTAGAAACCTTCGTCGGCTCATACGCAACAACTTTGCTAAAGATCATAACATGATCAAATACACAGTTTACGATTTAATTCATTTTTAGTAATTTTCAGTGGCGCCACCTGTCGCAAATTGGTCATACCAAATTATAAACCTTCGTCGGCTCATACGCAACAACTTTGCTAAAGATCATAGCATGATCAAATGCACATTTTACGATTCTATTAATTACATACAAACAAACATTCATTTTTACATATATAGATTAAAGATAGATTAATTACAATACAATTTCAAATTAGTGTAGTGTAGCGCAACAGATCATACTCTGGTGGAAGTCGAAGCCAGGACCCACTCGATAATAGTCTAGCACACTACCCACTGGGCTTCCAGAGTACAGGACATTTAATGTAATAAATCATACTTTGAAGTAATATTTTTAAAGTGTAATTATTGGAGAAAATATCTTTGAAAATGGCTCTTTATTGACAAGAAATGATTTCAAAAATATTTGGTTAGAAATATACATACATATGTAGCTAATATGGTAGTCGATGTTTTTCAAACACGAAAGCAATTGAAATGCAAAACATATTACTTTTAAATATTTTGGTTGTTTGCAAAGGAATTGTTGTTAATTTTGTTAATATACATACATACATAATTGGTCATTACAACCCTTCAGTCAGGATTACGACCTAGTTTCTCACACCACTTATGTTGTGTGTGTTAATTTTATACATGAGTGGCGGGACCTACAGTTTAAAGTCGACTCCGAACGACAGATTTTTGAGAATCTTTTCATGGTAATTTTATTTACTCTCAGATTTTTGCCAGAAATCTGTCGCCGAAGAAATACTTTTTGTATTTTATTTTGATGTCTGGCCTGGGGCTCGAACCCTGGCTTTTCGTCTAATAAGCCAACACTACCTACTAGACCACGGCGACTTAATTTTGTTAATATAAAACAGTTTAAAGTTATGTAGGTATGTTGTTGAGGAGGACACTAATCAATGACGGCAATATCTGTGGCCTATTGGAATATACAAGTTAAGAGGTACAAACTATATGTCTAAAATGGTTTATACCTAGTATGGCATGTATTATTAATTTTTGGGATCTCGAAATTACGAATTTTGAGCAATGATACAAAAATGTTTCCTTCATTTTGATGTTCTTTCCGCACACCCCGCATTCATTAATATTTATTACTCCTATGCGATTGCAACGTATATGTAAGACTGCTTTCAACAGTGTATCTTCACCTTTATTTATTCATAATATTCTGATTTTTCTCCCTATGGGATCTCTACGCCAGAAGGCTAACTTCCAAAATATTCGATGTGACGTTTGTGCTATAACTCTCAATCTGTATTAGCTAGATTATTTCCCTTTTTATTTCCAATCACTCTTTGATGACTAGCAACTCATATTACGCGTATTGTGTTGTGCCTGGAAAAATTGCTAATCGCATTTTTACAGTACAAGACTGTCTGGCCAATCAATGCTAATGGTCTTATTGTTATTTAACAATCAATTAAGATATTCAAAAATGTTTATGTCAAATAGATATTAATTTGACAAATTGGTTCCCATATTATTGACGGATGTTAAAGTAAAATATCGATGTGGTTTTTTCGATGTAGTGTTTCTGAAGAGATGCATCTACATTATATCGATTTATCGCAAAAAAATTTTATTTTATCTGTGTATCTATTGATTTCCCTTAGAAAATGAAAGAAAATAAACCGAATGTAATAGAATTGATGCCTAGAGGTATTTGGAATTGTCTGCGACCTGATATTTTATTGTACTGCTCTCAACCTATATAGGGTATCCCTGTAATGTCTCCCACAATCCTGTTGTCTTGGCACATTTCAAGCAGCTGTTCTTCTCAATAATCATGTGCATAACTCAAATCAGTTCTCAAATTACTCAATCGAAGTCTTTTGATTTCAGAAGGATCCCCGCCTCTATTCATCTTTTCTTTCCCCGGACATACTCTTCAGCTCCACTTCTGGCTTCATCAGCGGAGTAAATGCAACCCCCTGCAAACTGTTTTACCTGCTCATGCCGCGACGTCTACTCTAATCTCCTTTTAGGAATATTATTCCTGTTCAATTTTGAATTGAACACATATTTTGATGATTATTCATTTCACTCTTATTACTCATTCTCGTTGTGAAGCATTTCTCAAAATCATCGAGTTTCCTGGGGCGTTCCACCTGGCAATTAATGAGGGAACTGTCAACCAATTGATTTGCCAGGTCACAATGCTTAGTGAGGAATCTCGTGCTAGACTAGTCTCTCATTAACCGAATCCCAGTCTCAATGAATCTTTTTCTCTCAACGCCTTTATAGAATTGTTTCTCATTGCGATTTTGACCAATAAAAAAAACATCGAATTGACTGGATGTATCGATAAGTTACATTGAGTGTTTTAAGATATCGATGTATATCGTCCACCATTATCCAATATTATTGAAAAATATTCCAAAATTGGTAAATAATGGAAATAAGCCTACGTACAAAATTATACCTTAAGGAGTTTCAGTAATTTTTAAATTTTATTATTCTTTTTTGATATCACAATTTTTTAAAACCAAAAAAAGATCAAAAGTCTTACCATAAAATTTCCACGCTCTTACTCAACCATTAAGAGAATATAGTCTGCATAAGTCGCAATATACATACATAATTGGCCGTTATAACCCTTCAGTCAGTATTACAGCCTTGCTTCTCGCAATATACAGAAAGCGAAAAAAAACTTGAGCACTCACTCAATTTAAGTCTGAAATTATCTAAAAGCTAAAGCAAAACTATTTTGTATTACAAAGTCGCCATTCTTTGACTACAACACCATTTTAGGTTGTAAGTGTACAAGTTTTATATTTTTTGCTCTGTGTGTTTAAATTTGTATATAAAATATGAAACACAATTATTTTCTTATACATGCTATATAAAGAGTTTTGAAATCTTTTTTATTTCGTTCCATAGCTTGTGGTGTAATCTTCTAAAAGATACAAAATTCTATATTCTTTCTATGTTCTCAAACAAGTTGTTTCCCAAAACGAAAAAAATTAAAAAAGAAATTGTTTTACTCTCACGTGCCTTCAGCTGAAATAAATAAATGAAATCTGTTGCGCCGTAATTGCTTCATTTATTTGTTATATATATGTATATGTCTGTTTTATTTATACTTTATATATACTTTGTAATTAACTGAATTAATGAAACAATAATAATAATGAATTTGCTAAAAATTAGTACCGCCCTAATATTAAGTAGATGTAAGGTCAATAAACACATAGCAATAAGTAATTAGAATAAGCAACGGAGTTGCTGAATTGAAGTAAACTGTTAGAATTAAGTAAACACATATTACGATTAAGGAAATATTCTTGAAAATAAAATTAGTTGATAATCATAATTAGAGACGATCGGTCTTTTTATTTCGTATACGGTTTGGTCTTCGCGGTCAGTATTCAAGTGTCCCATTTTAATATTAAATTATAATTTGATTAATTATAGATAATAGATTAAATTAATCAAATTATAATATAATTGTATTTATATAATATATAATTATAATATAATTATATTAATTATAATATAATTATATATAATTTGATTAATTAATTATAATTATATTTTTAATTATTTATTATAATTATATTTTTAAATTATAATTTGATTAATTATAGATTATAGATTAAATTAATCAAATTATAATACAATTATATTATATAATTATATATATTATAATATAATTTAATCTATAATCTATAATTAATCAAATTATAATTTAATCTACTCCTTAAAAAATATTAAGGAAAAACCTTTTGGCGCCCGAGCAGGGACATAAATATTGATCGCAATCGAAAAGAAGACTAAAAAACCAAACTTGCTAAAGTTTTATAAGTTGTTTAAAATTTAAATTTGCGAGTGTTAAAAAATTTTATAAATTACTTAAAATTTAAAAAAGTAAGGTGGTAAAATCTTATAAGCTACTTAAGATTTAAAAAACTACCACAAATTAAAGTCAAATACAAAACAACATAAAGAAAACAACCAATAGTACAAAATAAATAAAAAACAACAATATACATATTGGTTAGTGTTGTGTGAAACATACAGAAAACAAAATAAAATACAAAATAACAAATACAATAGAAACAAAAAATAAAAAGAAAAATACAAGAATACAGTACTGTGAAATAAATAGAACAGAAAAATTATAACAAATAAACATACAAAAATATAAAAATATAAAAATAAAAATATACAAAACAAAGATACAGTGCAACAAGGATACAATAAGTGCTGATAGTGTAAAAGTGAAACGTAAATATCATAAAGAAACACTACACCGAACACTTCAACACACTACACGAACAACAAATAATCACATCGTTGGACGACTTCACTCCAGGATATCTGCCCATATGCCCCGTTGCATCTGCGTTCTGTATCAATCGGAAGGAACTAAGGGGAGTATATCTGACTCTTAGGAGGTAAAAAGTGTGAAATATATTTGTGTTGTTTCCTTAAATTTGTGATTTAATCAAATTTAAGAGATTTTTTGTAAGTTAATCAGAAAATTCATAATCGCTTAAAGAGCAGAAAACAAAAAATATATTTCACATTTTTAAAATTATTGAAACAATATATTGATTTATAATTTTATATAAATTTATTCATAATTTTTTATATCTACGATTCTTGTATACATATATAAATATTTTCCTTTACGAAATTATAAAAAATCCACCTTAAAAGTGCACAGAACCGCGAGTATTGATATCGTTAAGTTAATACGTATTCACACTAACAATTTGTTCTCTTTGTTAGTGAGAAAGGCTGACTTCATAAATGCAACACTGCAAATAAATTCATTTACAAGACAAAGCAATGTTTTATTGCAACACTTCTTTGTCAAATAATGAGATGATATTTTAATACGTTTATGAACGCGAAAACTTTTGATCCTTTGTATAATTTAAAACGAATATTCAGAAAAATGTAGTCTTCTTTTAAAAACGCTTTCAATTTGGATGATAATAAAAATTCAAGCAGTGCCTTGATCATTAACATTTAATAAATATAAAAATAAATATTTAAATAAAAATATTTTTGGTAAATGGGAAAATGCTTTCAATTTCCTTAATATCCCGCATTTTTTGTTCTAAAATTGAGTTTCTTTTCTTTTTTTCGCTATGAAGACTGGCTCATGCCTCAAACGCGGTTCTATGAATAGCTTTTTTCTTTCATGAATCCATTTTTATTTTCAGTATACATATATAAAAAATTAAATATTGAATCACATTTGTACTTATATAAAAAAAATTTAAATTACTACAAATCTGCCATTTCTACCACAAAATTTTTCTCGTCAATAAATGTTTACAAAGAATCACAAATAAAAACCATGCACGAAATTGACAAATAATGCGTACTGAAAAGCATTTCCATGCAATTATGAACATGTGGCATTGCCAAAACAAATTTTACTGCTTTTATGAACACATGCATTGTAAGGTTACATTGCAAACTGCGTTTATGAAGTCGACCAAAACATTCAGCATACAATTTGTGTTGCTTTTGTTTGTTTTCTTTTCATTTATTTTTCGTAATTTCGTTTCGATCAGTGTTCCGTTCCACGCATTCCTATACTGCTAGTACTTACTACTTACTTAATTGGCCATAACAACCCGATTAACGGATTTCGGCCTGCCGCAACACATCCTTCCAGGCGCCTCTGCTTCTTGCGCGCCTACGCCAGTTGGTGACACCAATCGATGACAGGGCTCCCTCGATTTGGTCCTTCCAACGGATACAAGGTCGTCCTCTTCGCCGACTTCCGCAGATCCCCGCATCAAACACCCGTCTCGCTGGAGCATCCTCCTCCATTCGAACGACATGGCCGAGCCAGCGCAGCCGCTGGATATTAATACGCTGTACAACGTCCATGTCGTTGAGGAGCTCATACAGCTCACTATTGTATCGAATGCGGAAATCATCGCCAACACGTACTGGACCGAAGATCTTACGCAGTACTTTTCTCTCGAACACTCTCAAGGCTGCTGCATCAGTACTTAATAGGGTCCATGCCTCTGCGCCATAAAGAAGCACGGGTAGGATGAGCGTCTTGTAGAGTGTTAGCTTCGTCGTACAAGAGAGGTCTCTACTACTCAATTGCCTATTGAGACCATAGTAGCACCTGTTGGCAAGAGTGATCCTGCGCTTGATCTCCAGACTGACATCATTTGTGGTGGTAACGGCGGAGCCAAGATAAATAAATTCCTTGACTGATTCAAAAGTATAGTTATCGGCCGTAATCTGAGAATAAATATGCAGCACGTCTCTACTTGTCGATAACATATACTTTGTTTTGCCCTCATTTACTGCCAAACCCATCTTAGTAGACTCGCGTTCAATAGCACTAAAGGCAGCAGTAACATCTCGCTTCGTACGCCCTATGATGTCAATATCGTCAGCGTACGCAAGCAACTGGACACTTTTTTGAAAAATAGTGCCACTGCGATGCACTCCTGCCTTTCGCAGAACACTCTCCATGACGAAGTTGAAGAGGTCGCATGATAAGGGGTCGCCTTGTCTGAAACCTCGCACGGTATCAAAAGGCTCGGAGAGGTCCATTCCTACCTTGACGGAGCTACAGGAATTGCTCAACGTCATTCTGCATAGCCTTATCAGCTTCGCAGGTATACCGAGCTCAGACATTGCGGCAAAAACACGATCCCTTATGGGGCTATCAAAGGCAGCCTTATAGTCGACAAAAAGATGGTGTGTGTCGACTTGTTTCTCGTGGGTCTTTTCCAGGATTTGGCGTAGTGTGAAGATCTGGTCGATGGTGGACTTACCAGGTCTGAAGCCGCACTGATAAGGTCCAATCAGTGTTTTGACGAGTGGCTTCAGTCGTTCACACAATACGCCTGTAAGAACCTTATATGCGATAGGGAGAGGCTTATACCCCTATAGTTGGCGCATATAGTAGGGTCTCCCTTTTTCAAGACAGGACAGAGGACACTGAGGTTCCAATCGTTGGGCATACTATCCTCTAGCCATATTTTGTAAATAAGCTGGTGCATGCGCCCTACCAACTCATTACATCCGGTCTTAAACAATTCAGCGGGGAGGCCATCAGGACCTGCCGCTTTATTGTTTTTAAGTCACGTAATCGCGACTTTGAACTCTTCATGGCTAGGCGGCGGAATCTCACGCCGTCATCATCGATCGGGTTCGGAACATCATCTCTAAAGGCGGTATTGGTGTCATCATCGCCTTGTAGCAGAGTAGAGAAGTGTTTCCTCCATAACCTCAGTACTCCCTGCGGATCTGTTACTAAGTTTCCATTTTCGTCCTTGCAGGAAGACGCTCCGGGTTTATAACCCTCGGTTACACGCTTAACCTTTTGATAGAATTTTCGAGCGTCATTCCTACATCTATACATCTCGACTTCCTCACGCTCACACCTTTCCTGCTCCCTCTTCTTGCGTCTGAAAAGGCGTCTCTCATCCCTTCTCTTCTCTCTATAGTTATCGACAATGGCTCGCGTAGCGGCTGACTGCAACGTTTTCTTGTATGCGGCGTTTTTCGCTGTAGTTTCCTCGCGACACTCCTCATCGTACCATTGATTTCGTTGGGGTGGGCGTTCGAAACCAAGGACTGTTTCCGCAGTAGTGCGCAAGGAGTGGGAGATGTTGGCCCACAGTCCGCCAATGTCGTTGAGATTAGATGGGGAACGACGGAGCTTATCCGAGAGTTGAGCGGAGAACGCCTCAGCTGTCCTTTGTGATCGCAGCTTCTTAACGTCCAGCTTTCGCAATGCACTAGAGTGCGCAGACCTCGAAGCGCTAATGCGCAATCGAAACTTGGCTGCGACAAGGTAGTTGTCCGAGTCGATGTTTGGACCTCTGAATGTGCGCACATCTAGTACACTGGATACGTGCCTTCCGTCTATCACAATAAGATCGATCTGGTTGGATGTTGATCGATCAGGGGACATCCATGTGGCCTTGTGAATGTCGAGATGTTGAAACTTAGTGCTACATACTACCATGTTACGCGCCGTGGCGAAATCGATCAGGCTCATACCATTGGAGGTAGTGTTCGAGTGGAGGCTGAACTGTCCGACAGTGGGGCCAAAGATACCTTCCCGCCCGACCTTCGCATTGAAATCTCCGAGGACGATTTTGGCGTCAAGGGTCGGGCACTTATCATATACGTCCTCGAGTTTAGCGTAGAAGGCATCCTTAACCACATCGTCCTTTTCTTCCGTCGGGGCGTGAGCACAAATTAGGCTGATGTTGTAGTATTTTGCCCTGATGCGGATTGTGGCTATTCTTTCGTTCACAGGCGTGAACCCAGAGACAAAGTGTCGAAGTCTCTTATTAACCACAAAACCGCATCCGAATTCGTGCTTATCAACATGGCAGCTGTAATACACATCGAAAGATGCCAGCCTTTTGCATCCTTGCCCTATCCATCGCATTTCCTGTATGGCAGTGATGTCCGTCTTACATTTCTTGAGGGCATCCGCCAGCTGGGCGGAAGCGCCTACCCTATAAAGGGTGCGGACGTTCCAAGTGGCTATTCTTAAATCGTTGTCCTTTGAACGTTTGCCGTGGTCGTCAACTTTTGAGGGGATCTTTTTTAGGTCTGTTGTTCCGGTTTTCATTGGAGCAAATTTTTGGAACCCACCACGTTCCAAGCCCTACGCACAACCCAAATTTAACGTCCAGGGGATTAGACTTCGCTGCACGCATTAGTTAACATCTAGCGGGTGCTAGAATGCCATCCAGGAGGGGCCACGAGGAGGCTGCGTGTCAACTTGAATACAGCAAGACAAGAATCGTCCTGGTGGTCTCCAAGTTGACCACAATCAGAAACTTTACCTTATTTGCATGCATTCCATCCCTCCCACCTCCTACTGCTAGTATATAAGTTATATATTACAGCTGCATACAGTGTGACCGTTCACACTAGTAATAAAATTAAAATTTCAATAGAAATTGTTCACAAAAATTTTGAATTATTTCTAATAACACAGTGTGTTCAAATTGCAATTTAATTTTTATTTTTTCTTTTAACAACTCTTTTATCAAGTGATTTTACTCGGTACATTGAATATTTTATACCGAAGGCTGTGCGTAAAGCGTTTTCATTGTTATTTTCTGAGATCAAGTAAGTTAATCTTCACTCAATTAACGTCACTTAAATTTTGGAATCGGAACTTTTGGGTATTGTGTGTCCGAATAATATCGGTTTAATTCTATTGTCCAAAACAACTGAATACTAATAGATTCAAATATAACTCGACCAATAATTTACTTTGGTCAATTTTAACTTCTTGTTTTGAGGAATTTTTGAATAAACAAATTTAGAGAGTAGAGGCTCTAAACGCCAAGATTCTCCTTCCAGAGCGGAAAACTTGGAGGAATTACTCGCGGAAAAAGCGAAGGTCATTAAAAATATCGACAGAATTCGACAAAGCATTGTATGTCTTTTAATCCTAAAGAGCCCGAATGTCGTTTCGATATTGCAAAAACATATGTTGACCAAGCAATGAAGCTCCAGTCAGAATTCGATTATTTGGATCTTGATAATGCCGATGGAGACGAGCTTGAAGATCTCTGTGTGACGACGAAAAGTTTGTTCATGAGTCTGTGATGACCAAGTTTCGTGGCGCCACGTACCTACTAAAGAGAATCCAGCTGACATTGTGTCAAGAGAATCCGATGTAAGGGATTTGAAAGGACAATCGTTTGAAGGACAATCGTTTCTAGTAAACGACAGTTCCAAATGGCCTGTTAATGAACATTTTGAATTAACAGAGAACCAAAAGTTATTGGAAACAGAAGAAAAGAGAACATTTTCATGTTTAAGGGTAGGTAGGAGATTGCTTAATGCATGTTTGCCATACGATGAAAAGTTCCCACTTTTATTACCGAAGCAAAATGACTTCGTGTGTTTCACATCTAAGGCGGTGCATTTAGAGTTAGAGTCTGATTTATCCACTGATTTCTTTCTTTTATCGTTTAAAAGGTTTGCTGCAAGAAGATGTCTTCCCAGAGAGGTGTATTGCGACAACGCGACAAACTACGTCGAAGCCAGCCGAGTCCTCAAGGAGCTTCAACAAACATTCGACAGGAGTCGACAGGCCGTCGAGTCAAACGCAGCTTCGTCTGGGGTGAGGTTCAGCTTCATACCAACTCAGGCGCCGCACTTCGGAGGGCTGTGGGAAGCCGCTGTGAAGCAAGCGAAGTTCCTACCTCTGCGAGCTGCGGGCAACTTGGTGCTCCCTTAAGAAGAAATGGAAACAATGCTTGCAGAAGTAGAGGCAGTGCTCAACACTCGGCCCATCGCACAGCTGCCTCCAGACCCCAACGACGGAGAAGCTCTAACTCCATCGCGTCTGTTAATAGGAGGGGATCAGAGTTCGCGGCCGCCAGAATCCGTAGGCGTCAAAATAATCAGAGAGCAGAAGTTATGGAAACGTTGGCGACTGCTTTGTGGTCTCAAGTACACCAGCAAAACGCCCAACCTGAAGCTAGATTAGGTCGTAATCGTCCACGATTACAATTGCCCGCCACCACATTGGTTGACCCGGAGAGTCGTGGCCGTAACCAGGGGCAAAGATGGCAAGCTCAGAGTGGCGGAGGTCGCAACGCACAATGGCGTTTATGGGCGCAAAATCCACAAACTGGCTCCACTTCAATTGATTGAAGAAGCCGGATGGGGCGAGAATGTTGCGCCATAATTGCTTCATTAATTTGTTGTATATATTATATAAATAAGTAATTAGAATAAGCAACGGAGTTGCTGAATTGAAGTAAACTGTTAGAATTAAGTAAACACATATTAGGATTAAGGAAATATTCTTGAAAATAAAATTAGTTGATAATCATAATTAGAGACGATCGGTCTTTTTATTTCGTATACGGTTTGGTCTTCGCGGTCAGTATTCAAGTGTCCCATTTTAAGATTAAATTATAATTTGATTAATTATAGATTATAGATTAAATTAATCAAATTATAATATAATTGTATTTATATAATATATAATTATAATATAATTATATTAATTATAATATAATTATATATAATTTGATTAATTTAAACTACTCCTTAAAAAATATTAAGGAAAAACAAAATCATTTGTATAGGTTGTGCCAAAAACTATTTTCTATTTCAAGGGGCTGAGAAATAATAATAAACTTTAGGAATTAAAACAATTTGTACAAAAATAAAATTATATTAAATAAAGAATAGTTTTATTTTGTCTACTTTTTTAAATAATTTTGTTGTTGTTTCATTTTGACTGCGCTACTCCAACATACAAACATCTTATTAAACATACGGCATATAAGATTGCATTTACAACTACTTGGACAATTAGGTACTGAGTATTAATTGAGCTTTTTTAGAACTTAAATTACCATAAACTTATAAAACAAAACTTTAATTCAAAGTGAACGTGACACTTTACAATTCTACCTGAGACAGGTAACCTAACAGAGATCATAAGAAAAACTTTCTGCTACTTGGTAGTGATGTGAGTATACACGCATTGGCACCAAGGATCGAACGTACGTTCAGTACTGTTTAATCGATTATCACATGATAGGTTAGGTTAGAGGGCGTGTACTTGTCATTTAAGACAAGTACAGTACCCGGAGGTCGAATTGACCCATTGTACAACGTCCTAGTTTCTCACATGATCAATCAAATTACTTTTATATTGCTCCAGAGATTATTAGATTGTTTTGTGTTGTTTGTCGTATGCTAGAATATCGAGCTACTGACTGCATTTTACTTTCTGAAACACGAATTTTCATAAGAACATATATCAGAATATTTTTATTTATACGGAATATGGCAGACCTATAGCTTTTTGAGTTGTCTTCAAATGAAATTTGATTTTTTTTCATTTACGTAAACGCACTACAATTCGTACGTCTCTGCAAATTAGTACATCTTGTTTTTATAAATTTATTCTCTTACATTTCCAATCAACGACATTAATTAATTGTACAGAGAAACTTGGTCTATATAACCTTCTTTCTTAATGTCAGAATATAAACAATGGCATTCGCTATGGTACTCATGCGATTGTACACCGTATTGCGGTTATTTCGATTGTACATGATGCAATACAATACAATCGATAATGGTGGCATAGATTAGCAGAAATAAAATAGGTGACTGGGACAGTTGTTTATTTTACACTTTTCACTCCTTGCTTTAAATAAAACGTTTCAAATATGATGTCGCCGTAGTCTAGTAGGTAGTGTGTTGGTTTATTAGACGTAAGGGCACGGTTCAAACCCCAGGTCAGACATCCAAACGAAATATGAAAAAGTATTTCTTCGGCGACTTCATCTCAGCAGATTTCTGGCAAAAACTGTGAGAATAAATATTTTTGCTATGAAAAGTTTCGCAAAAAACTGTCGTTCGGAGTCGATTTTAAACTGTATGTTCCACCACTCATGTATACAAAAATTAACGCACACAACATAAGTGGTGTGAGAAACTAGGTCGTAATCCTGACTATCCATAATGACCAATTATGTATGTATGTCACTTTAAGTTTTTTTGAATGTTTTGACTATTTTGTTTAGAATATTGAAAGATTTCATGATCAAGAAACCTGATAGTTTAATTGGTTGCAGTATGCATAGATTTAATATATTTTTGATAGATTGTAGCCAATAGTAGCTTTGAGTGTGTTAATAGCATAAATCATGATATTCTCTAAGAAAAATTATGTTGCTAGTATATTTTTTGAAGGTGTAACTAAGGTTAAGAATATTGCGATACTTGTACTCGTTGTACAGTAGTACAGTTCATGAATTTTAAGCAAAAATATTAAAAATAATTTAAGTTTTTATATACATATTTTACTATTTGATTATAAAACAAAAATGTTTTTTACAAACTATAAGAAAAATATGGGAAACATTCTGGTGACTCCATTTTAAAAGTGCAAGTGGTATTCCTAAGAAGAACCCAGAGTAAATTTAAAATATATACATACATATAAAACAGTACACCGAACAGAGCATTTTTAGGATACATTGATTGCTCTTGTACTACTATTGCCTGGTATTATTATAAATCCACACAACTATAACTTCAATAATCCACAACTAAAGGCAGACAGTCTTCTGGAATTCCAAAAGCACGATAAATATTAAGTGTTCATATCATAAAATTAAATTAAATTTCAAAAATTCCATACGCGTATTTAAAATTACAAAAAAATTGTTTTAAAAAAGAATACAATAGCCCAATTCACAGTCTCGTGCATTTTTGCAATTGTATATATGCAATTGTAAATATTTCCTATTAATTGTGAACAAATTTTACTGGTTGCATTTGCAACACTAATTGTAAAACACAAATACACAGCTGATTGTCAAAAATAAAAAATAAATATTTGATTTTAATTTTTGATATTTGTTAACAATTTATAAAAATGTCTAATGTAAGTTTGAAGGAACAAATATTGGACTCTTTAGTAGACCGAAGAGATTATGTTCATCGAGGGAATGAACAATTCAATCAATTTTACTTTTTTCTATAAGCTTCTTATAGAAAATTTGGGCCATTGGTGCCTATAAAATTTAAAATATAGCCAATAAAATCTATAACTGAGGCTCTTTTCAGCAATGCCGTTCACAACAAGAACATTTGTTGTAGGGTCTTTGATGATTAAAAATTGCTTGCATCTACCTCCGGAGCTTCTCGAAATTATTGATTTATTTTATTAGCATCCTTTCGGACCATTTTTTGTTGGGTTGATCCCTTTTTATTCTTTTTTTATATTATGGGTCTCCATTCGCCAACGAAATTTATTATTTTTAATAAATAAATTGTCAGCTGTAAGTTTTCATAAGTGTAAAATGCTGAGCAAATATAAACTATGGTTTCGAGTATTGTTTATTTTATAAACTGTAGCAAGAGTATTTCTGTCTATTTTGTTATAGTAGCGTAAAAATATACTAAACCATTTTGCAAATGCAATGATGCAAGACCATTTCCACTAGATCGTGAATTGGGCTAATGATTTTTGAATACTTACAATATAATTGTTATTAGGTTTTATTCACAAGAAATATTTGAGTTACATCCCTGTAATCTGAGTCAAGAAGCAGCAAATTAGCAGCAAAATATATGGATTAATAGTATTTTCATATTTCCTAAAATTTGCAAGGGAATTCATAAAATAAATCCTTTATTTAATAAAACGAAAAAACAAATACAAGTACCTACAGAATCAAAATTATTATTGCGTACAATACATAGAATGTATATGGGTTATTTACAGTTGTATTTACTACCTGTATTCTAACACAACTGAAGGGAAATGAATCATTCGCTAATATCCTCGCAATTCTTTTCAGATATTTTCATAATTAAACAGGTACCGATGTGTTAATAAGGTAACTTTTATGTTTTCCCAATTTTTTAGCAAACCTCGATTTCAAGTCCTATAAATAGTTAACAATATCGGTAACATGCACTCAGTCGTTACTGAACAATCATACCAGTAAATTGAGATTTAATTTAGCGCGTAAATATTAAAACCGAAAATAGTTAATAATTCATATACGATATTCTGGTGAAAAATGAGTCAGTATCCCAAACTATACAAAGTGTTTAAATGTACTTGCAAATGTGAAAGACCGAAAAAATGTGTGAGTTGTTACATGTGTGATGAGAGCGGACATAACAAACCACGCTGTAATTATTGCCTCCATCGAAATAGACTTACGTGCTTTATATGCAAAGTTCGCGGTCACTCCTCGTATTATTGTCCCGAAATGTGGAGTAGTATTCATTCAATGGTAGGTTTTGTTTTCCGAGTGTATTCTGTATACATATTCATAAAATATATAAAATAAAAACCATCTCTTTTGTTTTTAGACTGAACCTGATCCTGACAATATTATTAGTTGTAATGCTTGTAAATAGTGTTTCATTTGTGGTGCTTGTAGCCAGTTATCAGATGACTGTCGAATGGTGGTACATTGTTAGCACTATTAAATCTGATCAAAGATCTAATGGTGATCTACTAGTTAAGATACCAAACAACGACATTAATTCTAATATTGTGTACTGACAGAAAAATTAAAACAAAATAAAAAAAAACAATATTTCTTACAATCAAATAACATATTTGGAAATTATTTATTTTTCATTACCTGTGGGTATTTAAAGAAAATATATATATTCTATTAAAAATTTAATCTTTTGATAAAAATATACTTTTGATTACTTATTAATTTAAACTTTAATTAAATATTGAACTAACAATAAATGCCAAACACATAATGTGAAAAACAACCTATTAACACCTGGAATAAATGTTATTCTTAGCATGATTTCTGATAGGTGATTAGAAGAATATATCAGAGTAATTGATTTGCATTTAATAAATAATTGTATTAAAACGCATTACACTTCTAAACTAGTACTTTAATAAATTTATGTTTTGTTGACAATCCTAATCTAATGCTTTTATTTGACCAAGTTTCTATCTCCGCCTTTTCAAAACACGATCTTCTTTTCTATATGGTTTTGGGATAGTAACTCAGGAACAAGCGATTAAGTATAGGAATTTAAAAAACATTGAGTATGCTTTATTCCATACAGAATTAGTAACTATATCTTGGGATCAAATGCTTACAGTGGACGATTAGGTTACTTTCTTACAGGGTAATATAAAATATCTTTTAAAATAAAATATTTTTTAATATAAAATATCTTTTAATATAAAATATTTTTTAATATAAAATATCTTTTGAAAAAAATTGTTCCCTAATCTAAAACCGTAATTTACCAATGGGTTTAAGATCACAATTAATGAAAAGAATAATGCATATTATTGGTGGAAAAGGTTTAGGATGACCGAATTCTACACCAATCTTAAGGCATTTATGAAGTCGCCGTAGTCTAGTAGGTAGTGTGTTGGCTTATTAGACGCAAAAGCCTGGGTTCGAGCCCCAGGCCAGCCATCAAAGACAAAATACAAAAAGTATTTTTTCGGCGACTTCTCTCAGCAGATTTCTGGCAAAAACTCTGAGAGTAAATAAAAATTGCCATGAAAAGTTTCTCAATAAATAAAAATCTGTCGTTCGGAGTCGACTTTAAACAGTAGGTCCCACCACTCATGTATAAAATTAACACACACAACATAAGTGGTGTGAGAAACTAGGACGTTGTACAATGGGTCAATTCGACCTCCGGGTACTGTACTTGTCTTAATTGACAGGTACACGTCGTCTAACCTAACCTAAGCTAACCTAACCTAAGGCATGTAGGAAAGATACGAACCGTAAAGTCAGAGCCGCTTAATCAAATTTCTACACACGTCCAGTCAGTTATTTGTAACAAAAGAAGACGGAAATATTCGATCTTATAATGTGAGAAATGCTAGCGCTGGTGTTAATACGCGGATGAAAATGGTACCAAAGCTGCTTACGAGAAAAACATCATACAACAGCTTAAGCCAGTGTGGACAGATAACCAGCGTCGCTGGTATGCTCGCGTTATGCCGGGCTGTGGGTCGCCGGATGGGGTGGTTCTTGCCAGTTGTCCGAACCGGACGCGCACTCACAAGTATAAAAAACATACTAGGGGACCCGATAGCGAAACAACTAATAACGAAAACTACAACTAACGGATACTGACTGTGGTTAAACCATTTCAATGAGGAGAGACTGCAGATGTTTTCGCAGCCCTATAGCCCACCCACAGGAACCCAAAGGATCCCACCTTGATAGCTCTGGACTTTTCGGAGCCATCCCTAATATCAACTTATCTTACTTCTACCCTGCCACCATCCTATGAACTTACCTGCTTCTCCTAACTAATCACTCATTACGTAAACATCACAAAAATTCATTTTTACCTAATCATCCTCCTCTTCTTATTATTACGATAAATATCTATCTATCTATATCAATTATATAATATACATATATATATATAGATATATATAAATAAAAATGAAATTAATAATGATCTTAAAATTACAGTCAAAGTGAGTATCAGTCATAGAGTCGGAGTCGTAGAATACCTGTATTACCTCGTTCATGAGTGGACCAGACAGTCGTAATTACCGTTATTGTAGGTTATTAAAGATGATATATTTTTAAAAAATTGATGATTATAGATGACATATAGGTGATAATATAGTACATAATATAGCCGAGGCGTTGAGGATTGAAGATTAAAGATGATATCTTATGAAGAGATGATGGAGATTTCCACGTGGTGGTTAGAGATGATATAGGCTGAAGAGATGGTGGATATTTCCACGTGGTGGTAATCGAGGAGGTCAGATGAATAGATGGCAGATATTTCGACGTGGTGGTTAGAGATGATATAGGCCGAAGAGATGGTGGATATTTCCACGTGGTGGTTATAGAGGATATAGGCTGAAGAGATGATGGATATTTCCACGTGGTGGTTATAGATGATTGAAGATGAAGAGACCATATAAAAAAGAAAAAAATTTTATTTTTCACCGCGTACAATGCTTCACCACCTTAAGGTGTCTCTTCTTCCGATCCTCCAAAAGGTTCTTTCTTTTCATTAACACACCACGCGCACTTTTAATTAAATTTCTTTTTTTTTTATCAAGAATTTTTTTCTTTATAAAAATTTCACACCTACGCCTTTAATCACCGCACACAAACTTGCTCTCTTGTTGTCACCACCAAAAAGGGAAGAAAGACTCGCTTTAGTTGCGTGCTTTATATACCCACGCTTTCTTGTTTTTCCAGAATGTTCTGCCCGTTATTTTCCATTTATGTAAGTATCTTTGTATCTTTCCTTATCCTTGTATCTTTCATCCAGACCGCGTTGCCAACTGTCGAAATTCCCAATTTAGAGCTGCCACGCTGTCACTTCTTTTCTCTGCTAATTCGCATGTGTAACGAACATGACAATCTATAACGTAGAACAGTAGTAATACAAATCATCCGATGTATTTTCCACCTCTATACATATGACTCAATCTAATTTTTAATTTCGAAAGCATTACTCAAAAAGAAAGTATTCTTAGCATTAAAACCAACGCCATTAGCAATGATGAAATTAATCCTAAATTTAATAAATTGATTTTGCAATACGTTCTTTCAGACATGACGCATTTATTAAATGTAGAAATACGCTAAGATAATACCTATATTTAAACAGGATAAAACCTACCGCCCAATAGCAACATTATCATATATATCGAAAATTTTCGAAATATTAATTTATATCTGTGGCAATAAATGATAATGGATTAAGTTAGCATAAGTGTTTTTTTTTTTTCATTTTATTACATATTCTTATTCTCTTCTTCAAGATCTATCACTCAGCTAAATTTCATGTATAAAATGTCATTATTAATAAAACTATACGCATTTACATATATGTTACAAACACAATCAGAGGTCGCCGTAGTCTAGTAGGTAGTATGTTGGCTTATTAGACGCAAAAGGCAGGTTTACTTGTCACAATTTCGTTGTATTTTTTTGTGTAGCTTTTGCTGATTTTATTGTTAAACGATGTACACCGTTTCAATTTCCGTAACAATATTGTTGTTTGCAGATCGTATATAAGACACTTAGAAAATAACGTATTATATTGTAACACTTTAAGATTTTATGGAACATTATGTTGAATAAAAATATAAAGGCCATTTTTACAACTTGCCGTTAACTAAAGGGAGGATTATAACAGGCAGATAAATTGTTTTTCGTTATTATGAGTACAAACACAATCAGAGGTCCAATAAGATAGAAGTGATCGTTAAGCTAAAGGGAGGATCAACCTACCTTTAACATTTAACCCTTTCGGTACGGGAGACGATTAGTTCGTTTGCAAATACTATAAGAGGTCAGTTTAGCATAGATATGCTTATTAAACATATACATAGCTCTTTTGGTAGTGCCCCTACCCTAGGAAGGGATTTAGGGCACGGGATATATATGTCCCATCAGGAGTTTGGCATGGGACATATAAGTTCCATTAGGCCTAAACCTATAAAAACGCATACAGTAAATCAATATCAGCCTGAAATAATATTTTTAATTTTGTTACACCACAGTCCTATTCGGATATATATGTCCCACTACAAAAGCCGAATGGGAAGTATATGTCCCGTAAAAAGAAAATCTTTTTCTTACCTGGTAATATTACAATAACAAGAAAGATTTACACTTTAACAATATTAATTACACACCTTTTTCACTATTTAATAACGATTTTAACTTTTTTAACTTTTTAGTAGAAAAAAGCAGAGCAAAAACTTGATACCACTGCAGTCTTCTTATGACTAAACAGCCTGTGTTATGAAAATACGCAATTTTTCTGTGTTATGAAAATATGTAACTGTTCTTTAGCCTCTAAATAACTAAATGGGACAACTTTGAATCATTTTACAGTAACAATTTAAAAATAGGAGTCTGCGATCGTTCAGTGGGACACATATGTCCCAATAGATGCGAAAGGATTAAAGGTCACTTTAAGTTTGAACTTGCCATATTATATATTATTTTCATTACGGCAACTTCAAATTTAAACAAAATGAGCATATACAACAAAAAAACGAAGTCCGCGGTTGCCTCTGCGTTAAAAAAACTTGTATAATTGAGCAGTCTTATCGACATTGCTCCGGCACTGCCATATTTTTGAAATTTTTTATCTGTAAGTTGTAATAACGAAAATTAGTTAAAGGTAACTTTACAGTTCCCTTTAGCTAAAGGTACCTTTAACTAACCCCAAATTTAGAAATCGCCGTAGTCTAGTAGGTAGTGTGTTGGCTTATTAGACGCAAAAGCCTGGGTTCGAGCCCCAGGCCAGGCATCAAAGACAAAATACAAAGAGTATTTTTTTGACGACTTCTTCTCAGTAGATTTCTGGCAAAAAAACTCTGAGAGTAAATAAAAATTGCCATGAAAAGTTTCTCAATAAATAAAATTCTCCGTTCGGAGTCGACTTTAAACAGTAGGTCCCACCACTCATGTATAAAATTAACACACAAAACATAAGTGGTGTGAGAAACTAGGACGTTGTACAATGGGTCAATTCGACCTCCGGGTACTGTAATTGTCCTAATTGACAAGTACACGTCCTCTAACCTAACATAACCTAACCTACAAACACAATTATCAGACACTATTTATTTTAGACAAACCACTCAATATCTCTAACCACGAAATTCCGACTTAAGCTATTATTATTTAATGCCACAGATATGCAAGTGAACAAATATCTGTATTACAATGATCGACAATCTGGGCTAGGACCAGAGATCTGCAATTAATCGCTTTTTCGCTTCTCAATAGTACTCATGAAATTTTGAGTATGAGTGAGCCAACAGTATTGAAATTCAACTACGTTGATTTTTAAGTACAAGTTGCAATGAGTATGAGTACAACTTTTACATCAAACTTATAACATTCGAACTATGTTTGATTCATACGCCTACTCATTCAGATTCATAAATTTAGAAAAATACTTATAATACTTATAAATCATTCGAGTGATTCAAATCATTCGTCAAAATTTACAGTCTTAGTTGTTGTTGCATTTACAAAGAAAGAAGAAAGACACATAAACAAAAATAACAAAGACAGCAAGCAGAGCAGACACACAACCTTCTTGGGAGTATTGTAGTGTTCGTACGCGAATCATATTTATTTTGTGATTCGTGTATACGATGAGTCATGGAGAGTCGAAATCAATAGCATCATGCGTATTATTAAGTATGAGTAGCATGAGTATTTCAAACTTGGAATATGAGTAGTATGAGTATGGCATTAAAATAAGTATGAATGCGTATAAGTATCAGAAATTATAAATATGATTTGAATCTACTCATCGTTTTGAATACTCATTGCTGACCTCTGGTGAGGACCTAACTGACATAACTAAAGTTTTGCGCTTCTTGGTGTAACAGAGGATTTTCGATCAAGGTCTGATAATACTATGATACCCTTTTATTCTTAATTGATCATGCCAAAGCATTTCACATCGTTGTCCATACGGTCCTTTGCCAAAAACTGCGCTGTTCAGCATATTTCTTTATATATACAATACAGAAATTAGAAAAATTAGAAAATGGTAACAAATCGAATAGTCTGTCAATATTTAGAGGTGTGCCACGAGGTTCCATACTCGGTTCATTATTATACACAATTTACTCTAATAGTCTGCCATCAAAATTGAAGTACAGTAATGTACAAATGCATGCAGATGACGTTCAACTATACATTAGTTGTTTGCCTTCTGAAATTATAAATAGTGCTAGCAGAGTGAACTGTGATCTATGTAAGTAGTATGTTTATGCCGCTTCTCGAGCACTATTTTCATACGAATTTGGGAGCATGCCTACGCTACAGTCGGTAGTTTAAGTTAGTTGATAGGTTTGTAACATATAGATTGGACGGACAGAATGAGTGTGTGTGTGTGTGTGTGTGTGTGTCATTTTTAAAGTGTGTAGGTTTGTCTCGAGTCTGACTTCATGATTCCGATGATCCGCGAGTGCGTGATGTAG
This sequence comes from Sarcophaga carnaria, assembly GCA_958299815.1. NCBI lineage: Eukaryota > Metazoa > Arthropoda > Insecta > Diptera > Sarcophagidae > Sarcophaga > Sarcophaga carnaria. The sequence goes on along the minus strand of OY283153.1, from coordinate 68,007,988 downwards.
GGTACCGTAAACTCATGTTGTTGACTTGTGTAATGTTATGCTTTTGTTTATTTTATTTTTTAATGTAAACAAATTTTAAAACGCTTGACTCATATTACAGTTTTTAATGTAAACAAATTTTAAAACGCTGACTCAAGAAATATGCAGCTGTGTGCACGTCTACATCGTATACCCAAATAGAAACATGATTATGCATGTTCATTCTATTTGTGTTAATATGAGTATATATGAGTGTGTGCACGTACATAAGATCAAAAAGAACATTTTTTAAAGTAAATAAATACAAAATTTTGGGATGTGGTTATGTTTAATTAATTTTTTTTTATGATTCAATGCGATATATTTCCGTTATGTGTGGTCCTTTTCTTGTGGACAAATGTGGGATAACGACATATTGTAGCTGTAAACAATAGCAGCACTTTGTTATAAGTAAAAGCAGCGTGACTCCTTATCATTTCTTACTCTTAAGGATAAGATCAATAAGAATATTTATTAAGGTAAACAAATTTTAAAACGCTTGTCTCATATTACGGTTTTTAATGTAAACAAATACAAAATTTTGGGATGTGGTTGTGTTTAATTAATTTTTTTTTTGTATGATTCAATGCGATATATTTCCGTTATGTGTGGTCCTTTTCTTGTGGACAAATGTGGGATAACGACACATTGTTGCTGTAAATAATAGCCGCGCGACTCCTTATCATTTCTTACTCTTAAGCATAAGATCAATAAGAATATATATTTTTTTTTTATGTAAACAAATTTTAAAACGCTGACTCAAGAATTATGCAGCTGTGTGCATGTTTACATCGTATACCTAAATAGAAACATGATTGTGCATGTTCATTTTATTTGTATTAATGTGAGTGTATATGAGTGTGTGCATGTTTCCTCATTTACATCCCAGAGTATAAATTGAGTTGTTATCAGAATTTAGATGTCATTCTTGTGCTAGAAATTGATAGCAAGTTATATTTTCAAGTGTAAAATTTAAAAAGAAAAAATGTCTGGATATATTTGTGAAGTTTGTAAAAAAGTATTCACTGTGAACAGGAATTTAAGAAGACATCATAGATTGTATCATGATGGACCATCCACATCATTTAAATGTACACCTTGCAATAAGTATTTCTCAAACCAACTGAATTATCAACAACATATTTTACAACATTCTAAAATTCGAGATGGAGGAGAAACTATTAAGACTGTTAATTGTACGGACTGCAATCAACATATTTCAAAGACAAATTGGCATCAACATATTAGAACAAATGCTCACAAACTTAATTGTGCTAACAAAATCCTGAATGATGTTAGTGGTGTTGATATTGATGACGATGAAATAAAATGCGTTAGATCAGTGTTTAATAATCGCATCATTACATATTTGATTGAAAATAATGTGGAAACGAATTTAATACATGAGAACTTTTTATCGGGAATTAAATTCAAAGTGGTTAAGCTGTTAAGTGATGTGATTCAGAAACATGACAATATAAAATTCAATCTGGAGATTTTTTGTGAATACATGCTGGTAAAAGAAGAGGAGGATTCATGTTATATTGAAGTAAAATCGCATCAAACTAAAATGGTAATAATTAATCTCTCATCATCAACTGCAGACGATCTCCTCAATATTTACAAAACACAATGTGATAACATTGTTAAAAAAATGAGTGAATTCCAGGAACGTGATAGCGGATGGACATTAATACAAATATTACGGATAGAAATTAATATAAATAAATATCAGTGTGTAAAAGGTTCGCAGTATATCCCTCTACCAACCCCAATACAGAGAAAGTTTGCATGCATCAATGTTCAAAATAACGATGAGTATTGTTTCAAGTGGGCTGTTATATCAGCATTGTATCCTGTTAATAACAATTCTAATAGAAGCATCTCATATAAAATTAATAACATTAGTGATGATATTATCATGTTGGAAAATGGTATTGTTTTAAATTTTGAATATTTGACTTTTCCACTACCAACGAATAAAATTAAAGATTTTGAAATGAAAAATCCCGATATTAGCGTGAACGTGTTTGGGTTGAATGATAACAATGATATAGTCGGACCCTACTATTCCAGTATAAATGAAAAGGCTAAGCACGTTAATTTGTTATTACTAGAAGATGGTGAGAGGTTCCATTACGTATGGATTAAAAATATTTCAAGGTAAATCAATAATAATTTTATGTTAAAAAAATGATATTAATATAAAATTGTTTTACTTTCCATTTAATTACAGATTAATAAAAACTCAACAAACAAAACATAAATGTAAGATACATGTATGTAATACATGTTTAATACATTTTCATAGGGAAACGGCGCTGATCAAACACAAACATGAGTGCAACAAAATTGTAACCAGACTACCCTCTACAGACAATAATATCGTAAGTTTTAAAAATTTCAAAAAGCAAATGGATGTACCTTTTGTAGTCTACGCTGATTTTGAATGTATTCTAGAGACAATTAATGTTCAAAATTCAGCTAATGTTAATTCAATACAAAAAAAATTCCATTTGCTTATAGCTATTACATCAAATGTTCATTTAACAGTAGTTTAGATAAATTTAACATATACAATGGTGATGATGCACCAAAACATTTCTTCGTAAATTTAGTTAAAGATTGTAAAGATTTATATGTGAATTATTTAAGTATCGTAAAACCAATGAATACCTTAACACCTTCTCAGCAGATTAGACAGAAGGAGGATACAATTTGCCACATTTGTAAAAAAATTTTATCTCCTGTAGATCGAGTAGCCGATCATTGTCACTTAACAGGTGAATATAGAGGACCGGCCCATAACAAATGTAATTTAGAGTATCAAATAGCAAATTGTATTCCTATATTCTTTCATAATCTTTCATCATATGATTGTCATTTGTTCATAAGAGAACTTTCTTCTATTGAAGGTGATATAAATGTAATTCCCTTAAACAAAGAACTATATGTATCTATATCGAAAAAGATTAATGTAGATGAAAAAAATACTATAGAACTACGTTTTCTAGATTCTTGTCGGTTTATGCCATCAAGTTTGGAAAAACTAGCGGGATATTTATCAGATAATGATCTGTTGACAGTAAACTCAAGTTATCAAACTCCCAATGAATTTAGTTTAATGAAACGTAAAGGTGTCTTTCCATATGACTATCTAGATTCAGTCAACCGTCTTGAAGAAACAGGACTACCACCCCGATCATGTTTCTTTAATAAACTTACTAATGAGTCGTGTAGCGTAGATGATTATGAACACGCTGAAAAAGTTTGGAATACATTCAAATGTAAGAAACTTTTAGATTATCTTCTATTATATTTAAAAGTTGATGTCCTATTGCTTTGTGATGTATTTGAAAATTTCTGCAAGGTTTGCAAAAACATTTACAATTTAGACCCCTGTCAATATTATACTACACCAGGTTTATCCTGGGATGCAATGTTGAAAACAACTGAAATTGAGTGGAATTATTGACAGATATCAATATGTACAATTTCGTTATGAAGGGTATTAGGGGAGGTATTGTTCAATGGAGTAAGCGACATGTGACCGCTAATAATAAATACGTTAGTGACTATGATTCAACAAAAGAATCAAATTATCTAATGTATTTAGATGTAAATAATTTATATGGTTATGCAATGTCTCAATATCTCCCCTATAAAAATTTTAAATGGCTTGACAACTGTAACGACTTCAATGTAACTACTATAGAAGAAGATTCAGAATTTGGTTATATTTTAGAAGTAGATTTGCAATATCCAACTGTGTTGCACGATCACCATAGTGATTTTCCGTTCTGTGCTGAAAATAAGAAAATTGAGAATATGAAACATAGAAAATTAATAACAGACTTAAATGACAAAAAGAATTACATAATACATTACCGCAATCTTCAGCAATGCATTCAACATGGTTTAATTTTGAAGAAAATTCATAGAATTCTACAATTTAATCAATCGAATTGGTTAAAAAAATATATTGATGTAAATAACCATCATAGAACATTGGCTAAAAACACATTTGAACAAAACTTTTTCAAATTACTCAATAATGCGGTCTATGGTAAGACTATGGAAAATGTGGATAAGAGAAAAGACATCAAAATAGTAATTGGATGGGAAAATAGAAGAAAACGATTAGGAGCCAGATCACTAATTGCGAAACCAAATTTTCATAGTTGTATTGAAATTACTGAAGAAATGGTTGCCGTTGAAATGAGTAGAGTGCGAACGAAATATATAATAAACCTATTTATATTGGTTTTTCAGTTCTAGAATTATCAAAATGGAAAATGTATAATTTTCATTACGATTATATGAAGACAAAATATCTTGATAATATTAATCTCTGTTATATGGATACCGATTCATTTATATATGATGTGAAAACAAATGATATGTATGATGATATTAGAAATGATATTCCAACACATTTCGATACATCTGCTTATTCAAATGAAAATGTTTATAATTTCCCCTTGATGAATAAAAAAGTATTGGGTATGATGAAAGATGAATGTAATGGAAAAGTTATTAGGGAATTCATTGGTTTGCGAGCTAAAATGTATTCCGTCAAAATAGATAGAGTAGACAAAGAAATTAAAAAAATTAAAGGCGTTAAAAATAGTGTAACATCTAGGCTAAGTATTAATGATTTTAGAAAATGTCTACTAGAGAAAAAGCTGTATCATGATTCTATGTATGTGTTTAGATCTAAGATTCATCAAGTATACACAAAATATATAAGTAAATTAACTTTAAGTTATTTAGACGATAAGAGATTTATATGTGAAAATAATGTTGACACATACGCCTGGGGACATTACAAAATAAATTCTCCATCAACATCATCATCATCAAATTTAAATTCATATAGAGAATGTATGCAAGACGATAATGATCAAATGTTTTTAAATTTAAATTCATATGGAGAATTTATGCAAGACGATGATGATGAAATGTTTTTAAATGCAAATATATAGATTAAGTAGTTCATAAGAAATGTAATGTATAAATAATATGAATTAATAAATAAAGAATATATTATATGTATATAAATTAAACAATTTTTTTTATTTCATTTCAATTTATATTTATTGAATAAAAATTTTAAACACAAGTGCCCACAATTAAATGTATTAAATTTTTGTTTTCGTTCATAATTATATTCAATAGGAAATTTTAAGTAGTTGACAATCTGGTGGTGGTTTTAAGTCTCCAAAGCTATCAAAATATTCTTTATAGTTGTGGTTTTTATAATATGCTACCCAATGTGTTCCCATACCATATGAATCATCTAAATTAACAATGCCGCATTCTTGTTTGAGTGGTTTTTTAGGTAAAGAATCACGCATGAAAACACCCCTAAAGTATTTAAGATGATTTCCATATTTATTCAAATCCAAATCTGTTAGCGAACGATTGGGTAGGTTATCTAGTAGTTTTTTGGAGCTGGACTATAGTAGAGACCATATCCAGTTTTATATGGTTTGAGATATACCCCTTTGCCCATTGCAATTGATTCCATATATCTATGTGACGGTTAGCTTCCGCCAATTGTTCTTTTCCATTTTTGATAACATTTACTGTTTTGACAATAGCGGATCCTCCACTTGCTAAACCACCAAGCGCCGACAATGCCGCTAGTACGGGAATAAGTGGAAGAAATCCTCCAATTTTCGGTACAGGTATAACTCTCGGTATTATAATGTCTGCTCGCTTTTTCCCTTTAAAATTTGAATGAATAGTCTTTTGTGCTATTTTAACAGCATCATTTATATCAAGTGGTTTCTGTTCTTTCAATTGTTTCAAAGTTTTTCTCACAGTAGCAGTGAATAATTTCTTATTACATTTATTCATTTTTCCTTTTCTCGTTCTTTTTGAATTCTTTCTTTTCTAATGCCTCTGCTCCTTCATACCTAATCCAAATTTCACTTTAGCTTTCATAGCGTTAGTCACAAACCACGCGTCAGCACGTTCTTTAATATTACTATCTTTAGATTTAACTCGTTGCCAGGCTTTTTCAGCTAAAATTATATCTGCTTGATGTCTTGTGTCTATATCTTTTGATTGTGAATATGCAATATCGTGCTCTCTACAAGCTGCGTCTAACAAATTTATACCCTTATCTCCTCTTGCTAAACGTTTTTCAAGTTTTGTACCAGGTCCACAAAACTGATAACCAGGCAAATGTAATTCAACAGGTAATTTATTTATTAAGTTGTTTACAAGTCCTCTTCTCATCTTACACTGACTGGGTTTTTTGTTTTGACTGTAGATTATAACCCTTTTTTCGTTAGTTTTATACCTCTCGCAAAAATATCTGAAATCAAGACGATTTCCTATATATACACCAATTTATACGATCACTGTTTCAGTATGTCAGTCAACATGAAGCTAGTTAAACAAGCAAAGCAAATTATTATAAGAAATATTGATGAATCATCTCAATCAAGAGATAAAACAGTTGTACACAATACATTATTACCGAATTCGATTCGTGCATTGATAGTGGGACCATCGAATTGTGGTAAAACTAATGTAATGATAAGTCTAATTGAAAGTCCTAACGGATTGAGATTTAAAAACATCTATGTATACTCGAAATCATTATATCAACCAAAATATTACTATCTAAGAAAATTAATTAAACCGATAAAAGAAATTAATCTATTTACGTTTTCGGAAAATGAAGAAGGTCTAAGTCCAGCAAAAGCTTATCCACATTCTATAATAATATTCGATGATGTTATTTGTGAGAAGCAAAATAGTATAAGAGACTACTTCTGTATGGGAAGACATAAATTTATTGATTGCTTTTATCTGTGTCAAACATATACTAAAATTCCAAAACATCTAATACGTGATAATGCAAATATGATTATAATATTTAAACAGGATGAAATGAATTTAAAACATATATATAATGATCATGTTATTGGTGATATGACTTTTAAACAATTTGTTGACCTTTGCAGTGAGTGTTGGAAAGATAAATATGGATTTCTTGTTGTAAGCAAGGATGATTTAATAAATAAAGGACGTTATCGAAAAGGATTTGATAGTTTCATACAACTATGATATGTTATTTGATATTAGATAGCAAGCAGATCGTAACCAGATATAAAGCAGATCGTAACCAGATATAAAGCAGTTCGTGAGCAGTTAGCAAGCAGATCAGAACCAGATAGCAAGCAGATCGCAACCAGATATAAAGCAGATCGTGAGCAAATAGCAAGCAGATCATAACCAGATAAAAAGCAGATCATAACCAGATATAAAACAGTTCGGGAGCAGATACAAAGCAGATCATAACCAGATAGCAAGCAGATCATAACCAGATTAAATCAAATAAAAAAATTATTATAATGTCTAAAAATGACCATAATAAAATGTTAGAAGATCTTGTGAAGACAAGAGCTGTTCTAAAGGAAAAGTTAAAAAATATTAAACTGAATCAAATAGATAGAGTTAATTTATTAGAAGATACCTTTCAACCAATAACAAAACCACTTAAAAAAATCATCGGAAAACTTGAAGATAAACATAAGGATATGTATATAGACAACACTTTTGGTGGCGAGGATGATAATGATGATGTAAATGGTGATAATAAAATCATCGCAAAACTTGAACATAAGCATAAGGATGTAGACAACACTATTGATGATGATGATGATTATTATAACGTAAATGGTGATAGTGACGATTTTCAATATGGAAATAGGTCAACTGATGATAATGATGATGAACAAAACTATAACCATAATAGACCTGTGTCAAGTACATGTATCAAAAAATTGAAAAGAAACCAAAGTTTAAAGCTAACGAAAGACTCTGCATTATTTGAAAATATTCAATTCCTTATTAATAATAAGCAATTGGATAAAATTTATGGTCTTAATCAAGATGAATACGGAAGTTGGAGATATGGCAAGGAAAAATTAATATTTAATAGAGATAATACTATGCGGATAGGAAATATGAAATTGAAAATGACACCTGGATTATTTGAATTAGTATTTCATACAAAACCTCTCCATTATACTAAAAATGATTTAAAGAAATATAAAGAGATTTTAATTCATACCAATGCACATAGACGTCGTTATGAATCTAAGGAACAAGTGAAAGGAACACGAGCCTTCAAATATAGACGAATAATTAAACATTTATTCAAAACAACAACAAAAATTTCAACAAAAGGTAGTGGATTATTGCTAAAATCACTAGATAATCGGAAATCAAACTATATACATTGGGATGATCCTAATGAATTAGTTGACAGACTACGTTTACTTCTCTCATCGGAAGGTGCTGGTCACAACAATCATCAAAACGAAATAATCTCTATTATCGAAGAACTTAAAGAATCTAACATAATTTATTAGAAGAGTGAAAGAGATGTCTTATATTAATAAATTTGGAGAAAGTTTTAATAAATATAATTATAAAAACAAAAATATTGTAATCAAAAAATATATAACACAAATATATGATGATCTAGTTGATCAAATAAACAATTTAAAAAGTGAGATTGAAAATGTTTATCTAAAGCATGACAATGAAATGAAAGTATTCGAAGATAATGTTAATACTTCAATTATACACAATCAAGAAATAATGAGTAATGATGTTAAAAATAAAATTAGCGAACAATCTGTAAAAATTGAGAAAATAAAAGACTATATGGAGAAACTTGAAAAAGCTCTTGATAACTATGTTGAGAAGGCAATAATAGATTCTAAGCAGGAAAACTATAATGGAAATATTGAATACAGAAATAAAATTACAGAGAAATTCAATAAAATTGAAAGTGAAATGAAAGTGTTTAACGAAGCTTTCAAGAAAATTGAAATTGAAGTTTTAAAGAGAATTAATATCTATAATCAAAGGTTAAATCATATTGAAGAATATCTATTCAAAACATTCACTCAAAGGAAAAACTAAAAATCGAATAAAATATACTTACACACACACACACACACATACATACACATATAAATAATATGGAAGGAAAGGACGATCCATTATTGACGCGATAAGAAGAGTGGTCGACATTGCAAGAGATGCAATAGAGGGCGAAAGGTGGAGATTTGGCACCAAGGAATACTGCGCGGTTGTCACACTTGACGTTAGAAACGCGTTCAACTCAGCGAATTGGGGGCGGATTATGAGAGCCCTCTTTAACATGGCTACGCCGCCATACTTAATGGAGATACTGAACAATTACTTTCAGGACAGGAAGGTAATATACCTAACGGATGAAGGAGAGCAGGAATACGTAGTGACGGCGGGTGTCCCGCAGGGCTCTGTACTTGGGCCACTACTATGGAACATTATGTACGATGGAGTACTTCGATTGCGATTGCCGAACGGGACTACAATTGTGGGCTTTGCAGATGACATAGCCATAGTCTCGGTAGCTAAGACGGTAAGGGAAATAGAGGAGAAAACGAACACAGCGATTCGAAAGGTTGGAGCATGGCTGGATGAAGCAGGTTTGAAACTTGCTGCGCATAAAACAGAGGCCGTCTTGATAAGCGGCCGGAAGATAGTGGAGAAGATGGAAGTGACCGTTGGAGGCAAAAGGATCGAATCGAAGAGGGCGATAAAATACCTGGGAGTGATTATCGACGACAGGTTGAACTTTAAGGAGCACGTGAAATACATCGGCGAAAAAGCATCTGTAACACAGGGAGCACTGGCGAGGATGATGCCATTCAAAAGGAGGATAATTTCGGCGGTAATAACGTCGATAATGCTGTATGCTTGCCCAATATGGTCGGAGGCACTCTCCGTGGGGACGACAAGGAGGATACTGTCCTCGGTGTATCGTCTAAGCGCGATTAGACGGATAAGTGGCTTCAGGACAGTGTCTGATGAAGCGGTATTGGTGTTGGCAAAGACAATACCAATAGATATATTGGCGGATGAGATGAGGAGGATATACCTTCGCCGTCTCGAGCACCCGGGACGAATAGCAGCTATAAAAGCGGAGGAACGAAGGACTTCCATGCACAAGTGGCAGTCACGATGGGAAAGCAGTTTAAAGGGAAGATGGACATTTCGCCTTATCCCTGATGTAACCCTTTGGATGAATAACAAACATTGCGAGCTGAACTACTACGTGACTCAGTTCCTAACTGGTCATGGGTGCTTCAGGAAGTACCTGCACAGATTTGGTCATGACACTTCCCCTATATGCCCAAACTGTGTAGATGAGGAGGAAGATGCGGAGCATATACTAATATGCTGTCCCAGATTTAGATGGCCCGGGGAAACGAGTTTAGGACCAAACCGGCTAATGGAAGAGCTGTTGAATCGTAGGATTCTATGGAGTCAATATAGCCAGAGAATGGCTGAAGTTTTTATAGTACTCCGAAGACTGGAGGAACGGAGGCGAAATTTGAATTAACGTGATAAAGCTTTCAAGCTAACCAGCTCTCCGCGAAGTAATACCTTACGGCAGTCCCGCGGAGGGAGAGTGGTTGAAGTGTGTAGGGGGTGGGTTTAGTACGTAGGCACCAGTGATGGTGAATCGTGCACTCTTTTGTTGGAACAAAAGTGTCTTTCGAAGATTCCCACCTCCGGCTCAAGACAAAAAAAAAAAAAAAAAAAAAAAAAATATAAATAATATGGATTTGAATGCAGACAAAAGACAAATAGTAGAAGAATTACACAAACAAGCTAGAAAAAATTTCAAAAGAAGACGAGTTGTAGTGAAGGGAATTGATGATTTATGGCAAGTTGATCTAGTAGAAATGGGAAGCTATGAAACATATAATAATGGATATCGTTATCTTCTAACAGTTATAGATACTTTTTCAAAAAAAGGGCTGTTGCCGTTAAAAATAAAGGTGCACAGAACGTAACGGCTGCTATGAAAAGTGTATTCGATACATCAAAGCGAAAACTGAAAAACCTGCAAACCGATGATGGTAGAGAGTTCTTTAATAATCAATTCCAACATTTAATGCAATCTCATAAAATTAATCACTATTCAACATATAGTTCTTTGAAAGCATCAATAGTTGAACGATTTAATAGAACATTGAAAGGGATGATGTGGAAAGAGTTTAGCTTTCAAGGAACTTACAAATGGATAAACATATATCAAGAACTAATAGATAAATATAATAATACACTTCATAGAACAATTAAAATGACACCAAATGAAGTGAACTCTTTCAATGAAAAAACTCTTTTGGATACCGTATACAATAACTTAAAGGTTTTTAGGAGACCTAAGTTTAAAATTGGTGATCATGTTCGTATAAGCAAATATAAACATGTATTTGAAAAAGGATATACACCAAATTGGACTACAGAAATCTTCAAAATCAAAAATATAAGGAATACAAATCCCAATACTTACATTTTAGAAGACTATCGTGGTAGTGAAATTAAAGGTGGATTTTATGAATATGAACTTTTGAAAACAAAATACACTCAAACATATTTAGTTGAAAAGTATTAAAGAGGAGAGGAAATATGTTGTATGTTAAATGGTTGGGATTTTCATCAAATCACAATTCTTGGATAAATTCAAATAATACTTCAGCAGCGTCATCAATATCATTATAAAAACACTGTAATATTTGAAAATTATTCATTCTCAAGGTATACGTTAAGATGTCCATAACATTAACTCTGAACGGAAATACATCAAAACTAGTTGCTGACTATTTTCCACCCATTGTGCTTGAATCAAATTATGTTTGCGGTCTAATAAGTTTTGATACATATCACTCAATTCCGAATATTGATTATGAGAACAATTTGTTTCATATTGGTAACTATATTATAGAAATTCCTGTGGGATCACATGAATTTTCAGACTTAGCTGATTTTCTATTTAGAAAATATAAAAAGTTGAATGTAAAAGGAAAACTTAATGTTCAATCAAATTATAACACACTACAAACCTACATAGAGAGCTCAATTGATACGATATTTTTCGATAAAGAGAGATCAATTGGAACAATACTTGGATTTAGTAAGAGAGTTCTAAAGCCTGGTGAAGAGCATAAATCAGACAAAACAATAGATATTACAAAAATAAACACTATTTTAATTGAGTGTAATATTGTCAGCGGATCCTATATAAATAACGTTTCTGCTCACACTCTACATCAATTTTCGCTTAACGTGAGTCCTGGCTATAAAATAACAGAAGCACCAGCAAACGTCATTTATTTACCAGTTAATGCTAGATCAATCAACACCATTGTTCTAAAAGTAGCCGATCAGGACGGAAACCTTATTAATTTTCGCGGAGAAAAAATATCTATTAGATTACATTTGAAACCTCTGAAGGAATGATTATATTTAATAGTAAAAACAATTCCTACAACAACAACAACAATTTATTATCAGTATCGCAATCAAATAAAAAAAAAATACATAAAAACAGAGGACACAGAATCTCAGTAGACATAATCGTGAATTTCTAAAACAACTTGGTTTCAAACTAAAACAAAAATGAGTATAATTAACATACTACAACAACCAAATTTTGATAATTCAATCATCAAGAAAGAATATCATAGTTATACATCATATCTACAATCATTTAAGAATAACGATGAAATTCGTATATCAATTCAAAACCAAGATTTGTTAGTTCTACCAAGTGAAAGTTTTCTATACATAGAAGGATTTGCAACAAAAGACGATTCTACAGTCTCTCCATCATTAAAACTCTTAAACAACTGTATGTCCTTGTGGTGAACGATTCTATTTCACGTTACCATTTGTGTTTTTTTATTTTTATTAAAATTTGTAATACCCACCCCATCGTTTCATGTAATTATTTTGGTCACCTTTTGCGTGGATATCAGCTGTTTTGTAGAACATTCCTGCTTAGATATTTCTGACATAAATTTTTCGTTAAGTTCGTATTGCCACATTGTCTTTTACTATGTATGGAATTGCCAACGTTATTAACAATGTTGCCAACGGCTAATTTACATGAAAGGAATGTTTCGAGTGACGGAAAAATTAACTAATTCACTGTTTGTATTTTGAATGTTGCTTAGAACGAAACAGAAAAAAAAAAACAAAAAAACAAAGAGAAAGAGAAAACAATCGATTTTGAGTATAGATGATTAATATCTCGAATATACTCCAGCAATGCAGTGTCATACATATTGTTTTTTTATTGTGTTTGTATTCGGGCGGTCAGTTCGCAATGTTGCCACTGACTGATCGAAAATTTATTAAGCAGCCCTGATCAACGGTAAAATTCCAAACGCTTTCGTTCTATTTTAACGAAATTCTTCTCAAAAAAGGTATTTAGGCTTCAGCAGAGCGAGAAACGCTCTCTTTTTTCATTTGATCGTCAGAGATAGGTGGTCTATCAGAAAAAAAAAAAAAAAAAGTAAATCAAATAAATTTTAGTGGAAAAACAATATCCACTGACTACAGTGAATAGAAAATTTTTTTTGGTGACAATTAACCTTCATCAAAGTAGTATCAACGGGAGTGGATATATTCTAATTTTGTGCACACTGCGGATTGTTATCTTAACGGTACCCTAAACGAGGGGAAGTTTACCGTTAAGGTAACGGGGGATGCTTCCAAATAAAAATGGTCGCTTCCCAATCGAAAACGTGTACAAAATAGAATCATCTATATTCAACTATACCATAACCTTCAATCCATCTTTAAATTCATCTTTAAATTCATCCTAATGTCACCATAACCATCAATTCATCTTTAAATTCATCGTTTAATTCATCTTTAAATCCATCCTAATGTCACCATAACCATCAATTCATCTTTAAATTCATCTTTCAATCCATCTTTAAATTCATCCTAATGTCACCATAACCATCAATTCATCTTCAATCCATCTTTCAATCCATCTTTAAATTCATCCTAATGTCACCATAACCATCAATTCATCTTCAATCCATCTTTCAATCCATCTTTAAATTCATCCTAATGTCACCATAACCATCAATTCATCTTTAAATTCATCTTTAAATCCATCTTTAAATTCATCCTAATGTCACCATAACCATCAATTCATCTTTAAATTCATCTTTAAATCCATCTTTAAATTCATCCTAATGTCACCATAACCATCAGCGCTATACAAAGTCATCTCTATACCAATTCATCTCTATACAAAGACATCTCTATACGAAGTCATCTGTAATCCATCCCATAATTTGCATATACCACTATACTATCACCATAACCTTACATTTATATCTTTATCCATCGGTGTCGTAATCTTTAGGAAGTATTGATATATTTACATATGCAAGCCTTAATGTATATCCTCCCCTCAATTTTAGTTACCAGCATCGACACGAAGAGGCCTCATCGTCATCGCTGCTGAAAGCAAAGGGGTAAGTCTAATGCACTAATTTAATTTTCTGTTATATCACTTTAAATCTTGCATAGCTTTAGGAATATAGATTATTTCTGTTTCCTTGACAACCTATTGTATTTTATTAACGTCACCAAGTTCCTAATGAACAAAGTCCACAAATAATTCGACGGGTGTGGATTGTAATTCCTTTCGGTAGTAGTTTAAAATTTATATAAGTAATAATATTCTAAAATTTATGAATTATAAACCAAATTTTATTAGTAGTTTTTTTTCTAAGATACCGTATACTTCAGAATCTTAATATATAGATATATATATAGGTCACTTAGGTTAGAGTAAATTCTATTCTTAGTGTATATACCCAATATTTTGGTTCACATTTTTTTGTCTAAATGATTTTGTTTGTATGTGCAAATGAATTCTATCCTAGCTTTTATTGTTAATAAATCGGTACAAATTCAGAATGATTAATTGAAAAGTGGTGTAAGTTCTCTTATATGAGTGGCCGGGATGAGGTTGTTTTTGAATAAAGGGATCCTATAGACCAATTTCACTTGCAGGATACTGGATTAGGGAGGGTTATGAAGCGGTGTTTCTTAACGTCATCAGAGAAACCAAATTCGTGAGCCAGATAATTAACGTATATTTTTTTTCTTTCGTATCCCAAATTAATAGTATAGGAGGGGCTTTATTTGACCTATACTATTCCGGACCATGTAGAGTAGAGAGCATGAAAATGCAAACCCTAGGGAGTCTTTATAAACTTACTGTGTAACGAAACAGAGGCGGCTAAGTTAGGTCACGAACCCCCCCACCCGACTGCTAGCTAGCAAATTATAGGCTCCCACCGACTTACCTTAGTCCGATCCTTTATGAACTGCTACATAACTTGGTTATGTAGCTAAGTAAAACTGTTGACATTTTATATTGAATAATATGACACAGGATACACTGTACATTAAATAATAAATAAAATATGGCGCTCTTTTGGTAGACTAACATTACATAATTAATGAATATAGCGCCCTGTGTACCTGGTACCTTACATATAAAATAATATGACCAGGTCGACGTGTACATTACATAATATATTAAAAATGGTGCCCAACGTGGGGCGAGAATCTCAAATTTTGTTTGAGATTTTAGTCCCAATAAAATTTGTTTTTTTTTATTTCGATTTAGAGTTCAATTTTTCCGTGAGATTTTTAACGGTGATGTAGTATAAGAACTATTTCTGCAAATAATTTATGTATATATTCAGGAATTTTAGGTATTTGAGGAATGTAGGTTCGAGTATCCTAACCGAATATCAATGCATAATCTTTTTGTTGATAGAGGGAAGTATTATATTTCTGTTACTTATTTCATTAAAATTTGCAGTGTGATATTGTTTAGTGGGAGTTTAAGCAACTTTGATACTAACAAACTAGTGACTGTTGAGATTTATATATTAATTTGAAACGATCGAATTAATATCCACTGTTACTAAGTCAACATAAAATACGCAGAAATCAAATGTTAGAGTGGTGTCGATAATTCCAGCTGAATAATATTGTACTCAAATATTTCATAGACCAGTCTTGTATCCCAGTGTTAATTATTTGTGCTCGTTTAATTCAGCCTCATCTAGGTCAACCATATAAGAGAATTTTTCCTAATGAATTCCTATCTATACTTTATATCGTATATAAAATTTATTTTTTTTACGGCTACAACGAATTTTTTTTATTAGTGATTTTTTTTTTTTGAATTGTTGAAAACTTTCGTTAAACATGTCGTTGCCAAGAACTCCACCTCGTTCGTCGGCATCTGTGGCGGTCTCGTCGCCTAGTCAATTTTCAACTGCAGCTAGTGGATCCGATCTAAAATGTCCTATTTGCATGGATAAAATGGATGAAACAGTTTCATGTATGATTTTGAATCGGTGTAATCACATATTTCATAGAATTTGTATAGAGAGTAGCCTTGTTAATGAAAAAGAATGTCCAGTTTGTAAACAAACTTGTGAATTGGAGGATCTCCGGAAAATAACTTTTCCTTTTAAGCTAAATGTACAAAAACCTAAGAGTAAGCTTCGCGGTGCCCATAGTAAATCATATCACACCAGAAGCTCCAACAAAAATCTCTTTCAAGAACCCAGTACTCCTATAGTCGATATTAGCTCTAATGAAACGAGTGAGCACAGATTATCCCAAGATGAGAATCTTCCTCAGGTAGCGAATAATAGTTCAGAATCGAGTCGAAATGTAGTGGTTAATTATGACCAAGTTAATAAGATGATCGAATCAAATTTGTACAGAGTGTTACAAAATTTCACTTTGTCGCAACCACCATCCATTGATGAGCAGTATGTTAAATGGTTGAATCTAATGTTCGTAGGGCTTTGGATAATTTAAACCTTGTGCCTAATCGTGAACGTCATAGGCAAGATCAGATAGCTTTTAATAGTCAAACGGCTCATAGGTATACTAATAATCAAAATAATGTTTCTCATAATTATCATATTCCCGGAAATACTCAGTCACAGAGTAGACAATCAAATTTTGTTAGCAATAGTAATCATACCCATTCGAACCAACAGTCCCCAAATAATTTCAATAGTGGCAATTCAAATTCATTAAACTCTCAGGATTCGACTTACTACAATGATAAAATCACTTCGATAATTCAGAATTGGAGTTTAAAATTTGATGGGTCACCTGCAGGATTAAGTGTAGAAGAATTTTTTTACAGATTAAAGTCTTTAACCAAAGATAACTTTAACGGAGATTTTGGTATTATTTGTAAAAATGTACATATTCTCTTGGCTGGTAAAGCACGTGATTGGTTTTGGCGCTATCATAAACAAGAAAATGGTCACATCAACTGGAGTGAATTTTGTGAGTCTATTCGTTCACAAAATAAAGATTTCAAATCTACGTTTGATATTCGAGAAGAAATAAGAAATCGCAAACAAAAGCCTGGAGAGTCATTTGATATGTTTTTCGAAGCTGTTTCCTCAATTATGGATAGATTGCCATTAACGTTATCGGATATGGAATTAATAGAAATAATTACCCGGAACTTACGTCCAGACATTCGGAAAGAACTGCTGTACATACCTATTCACTCAATCTCTCACCTTAGGAAATTAGTGCAAATGCGTGAAACATTTTATGATGACGAAAATGTACGACGAAATTTTAATCATCCGATGGTACGACGACACATCGCTGAAGTCGATATGGAAGTTAGTGAACCTGAATGTAGTTCATCGGATGTAGTCGTAGCTGCAATTCAGAAAACAGATTCCTTACGATGTTGGAATTGTGATCGAATTGGTCACGTATGGGAAGATTGTTTATTTGAAAGAACAATATTTTGTTATGGCTGTGGGGCTAAAAATACCTACAAACCACAATGTCTTAAATGTAAAGAAAGAAAATATTCAAAAAACTACCAAACTCAGACTCCAATAAAACCCAACACTTAGCTAACCAGACTTGTGTCGACGTAGACGCATTACCAGATCCTCGTCTATTACAAAATGATACTGATTGTAACTATTCCGATAAAGATATAAAAACACTTAAACGAGACTTATCCATTGAAAGCCGTAAAATTGAAGAGAACCTTGATAGACTTATTTTTCCTAGATTACCATACCACCAGAAATGGGAACGATACCTTGAAAAAAGAAATACGATTTTCAGTGATTTTCAAATAGATCAAATCAATTTATGTAAGAAACCAAAGAGATCAACGCTACGGTTAAGGAAGTTTTATAAATCTCGAAAATTAAGTGCTAAATTTTTAATTTCCGCTGTTATTGGCCACACCAAAGATAAACGATTTTACGCAAACGTTTCGTTTTTAGATTTTACCGAGTATGGATTGTTAGATACCGGAGCTAGTATTAGTTGCGTTGGATCAGATTTAGCGCTGAAAGATTTTTCTAAATACCCTAATTTTTCAAAATGTAAGACCTATGTGAAAACTGCAGATGGAGTGGCTCAAAAAGTCATAGGTTGGATAAATGTAAAGGTCACTTACAGGAACCTTTCAAAACCACTAAATTTGTTCATAATACCCTCCATATCCCAGAGACTTATATTAGGAATAGATTTCTGGAAAGAGTTTGGTTTAATACCCAATATAATTGAGTCGGCTGATATAATAGATAAGTCTGTATTCAATATAAATTCACCTGGTTTTATCACTCAGAGGCCTGATAACCCTTTGGGATCAATGGAAGGAAAGGATTCAACCTTCTCAAGTGAATATTGTGATTTAACTGCAAGCCAACAACATCAGGTCGACATCGTAATTTCTCTATTTCCAAATTTTGCTACACAAGGACTAGGCAGAACAAGTTTAATATGTCATTCAATTGATGTAGGAGATTCCAAACCAATCAAACAAAGATTCTATCCTGTTTCACCGGCGGTGGAGAAGTTAATGTTTAAGGAAATTGATAGAATGTTGGCTCTAGGTGTTATTGAAACGTCAAATTCACCTTGGAGTTCACCAATGAGACTTGTAATAAAACCAAATAAAGTTCGGCTTTGTCTAGATGCAAGGAAAGTTAATAGTGTTACCAAGAAAGATGCTTATCCGTTACCATCTATTGAAGGAATTTTTGCTAGACTTCCGAAAGTTAATATTATTTCCAAATTAGACTTGAAAGATGCTTATTGGCAAATACCATTAGATGATCAATCTAAACCTCTGACTGCTTTTACTGTGCCCGGAAGGCCGCTTTATCAGTTTACAGTGATGCCATTTGGACTCTGTAATGCACCTCAAACTATGTGCCGACTTATGGATGATCTTATTCCGGCGGATTTAAAGAATCGTGTATTTGGATACCTTGATGACCTGATAATTTTATCTGAAAGTTTTGAAGAGCATCTTAGTATATTAGTGCGCATATCCGAACAATTTCGCAAAGCAAATTTAACGCTGAATATTGAAAAAAGTAAATTTTGTGTGAGGAAGGTCAAGTATTTGGGTTATATTATAGGTGATGGCGGTATCATTACTGATCCAGAAAAGGTTAGTGCCATTCGGGATTGGCCTGTTCCCAAAAATATAAAACAGGTACGTGGGTTTTTAGGTTTAGCCGGATGGTACCGACGATTTATTAAGAATTTTTCCAGCATTGTTTGCCCGATTTCCGAAACCTTGTCCTCTAAAAAGAAATTCATTTGGACTCCAGAAGCGCAAATAGCTTTCGAGCACATTAAAAATGTATTATCATCAGCCCCCGTATTAAGTAATCCCAACTTCGATAAGAAATTTTATGTCCATTGTGATGCTAGCGATGTAAGCATAGGAGCCGTACTTGTCCAATTAGACGAAAATAACGAGGAAAAACCAATTGCATATATGAGCAAAAAGTTGAATTCCGCCCAAAGAAATTACAGCGTTACGGAACGTGAGTGCTTAGCAGCAATTGAGGCAATACAAAGATTTAGATGTTATTTAGAGCTTCAAGAATTCGAAGTAATAACGGACCATTCGAGTCTTTTATGGCTAATGAGACAGCCTAATTTAAGTGGCAGATTAGCTCGATGGGTTTTAAAACTACAGGCGTATAAATTTACAATTAGTCATCGAAAAGGCAAGGAAAACGTTATACCTGATGCACTCTCTAGAATACCAAGTGAGGAAATTTCTTCTATAAATAATTCAGAACCAGCAATTGATTTAAATTCTCCGTATTTCGATAGTGGAGAATATAAGCAATTAAAGGAAAAAGTAGAGAATACTAAACAAAATTATCCGGATATTAAAATAGTTGATAAATATATTTATATTCGAGACGAACATTATGATGGTACTGAATACAATGAAAATTTAGCATGGAAACTTTGGATCCCAAATGAATTACGACACTCGGTAATCAGTCGCTTTCATGATTCAACCATTGCTTCACATGGAGGAATGCATAAGACTTTAGAATTAATAAAACGTACTTTCTTTTGGCCAGGAATGGTAAAGGATGTTCGAACGTTTGTTAGGAGCTGTGAAACTTGTAAAACCACAAAACATCCGAACTTCATCATGAAACCTGAAATGGGTAAACAGATTGTAACTCTTCGGCCCTTTCAAAGATTATATGTTGACCTAATAGGACCTTATCCGCGGAGTAGATTAGGACATATCGGAATTCTAATCGTGCTTGATCATTTAACGAAGTTCCAATGGCTACATCCCTTGAAAAAGTTTACATCCGTTCCTATTAAAGAGTATTTGGAAAAACAAATATTTCATGTTTATGGTGTGCCAGAAGTAATCGTAAGTGATAATGGATCCCAGTTTAAAGCGAACGACCTAAATGCTTTTTTCACCTCATTAGGAATACAGCATACGTATACGGCTGTATATTCGCCTCAATCTAATGCATCGGAAAGAGTAAATCGATCCATTATCGCTGCTATAAGAGCTTATCTCAAAAAAGACCATTCCAAGTGGGACGAAAACTTAAGCGCAATTAGTTGTTCTCTTAGAAACGCATATCATCAATCAATAAAAATGTCACCTTATCACGCTTTATTTGGACTCAATATGATAACACATGGATCTAATTACGGAATACTGAGGAACTTAAAACTGCTAGACGAACCAAATGTTAATGTATCGCGAGAGAGTAATCTGCAATTAATAAGAACTGACATACAGAAACATTTAAGACGTGCTTATGAACAAAATCAACGAACATATAATTTAAGAACCAGACCCGAAACCTTCCACATCGGTCAAGAGGTATTAAGAAGGAATTTTGTACAAAGTAGTATGGAGAAACATTTTAATAGCAAATTAGCACCAGTTTTCGTAAAGGCCAGAGTTAAAGAGAAATTAGGGAGACATTATTATGCGTTAGAGGATTTGGAAGTAAAGGTAGTTGGTACCTATCACGCTAAGGATATTCGTTCATAAAGTTGCACAAGCACAATAATAATATCTTAATGATGTCGTTCTTTTTCTTCCTAACATGATGGGCAATTGCCTCATGTTATGCAGTTTGTGGTGAACGATTCTATTTCACGTTACCATTTGTGTTTTTTTATTTTTATTAAAATTTGTAATACCCACACCATCGTTTCATGTAATTATTTTGGTCACCTTTTGCGTGGATATCAGCTGTTTTGTTGAACATTCCTGCTTAGATATTTCTGACATACATTTTTCGTTAAGTTCGTATTGCCACATTGTCTTTTACTATGTATGGAATTGCCAACGTTATTAACAATGTTGCCAACGGCTAATTTACATGAAAGGAATGTTTCGAGTGACGGAAAAATTAACTAATTCACTGTTTGTATTTTAAATGTTGCTTAGAACGAAACAGAAAAAAAAAAAAACAAAAAAAACAAAGAGAAAGAGAAAACAATCGATTTTGAGTATAGATGATTAATATCTCGAATATACTCGAGCAATGCAGTGTCATACATATTGTTTTTTTATTGTGTTTGTATTCGGGCGGTCAGTTCGCAATGTTGCCACGGACTGATCGAAAATTTATTAAGCAGCCCTGATCAACGGTAAAATTCCAAACGCTTTCGTTCTATTTTAACGAAATTCTTCTCAAAAAAGGTATTTAGGCTTCAGCAGAGCGAGAAACGCTCTCTTTTTTCATTTGATCGTCAGAGATAGGTGGTCTATCAGAAAAAAAAAAAAAAAAAAAAAGTAAATCAAATAAATTTTAGTGGAAAAACAATATCCACTGACTACAGTGAATAGAAAATTTTTTTTGGTGACAATTAACCTTCATCAAAGTAGTATCAACGGGAGTGGATATATTCTAATTTTGTGCACACTGCGTATTGTTATCTTAACGGTACCCTAAACGAGGGGAAGTTTACCGTTAAGGTAACGGGGGATGCTTCCAAATAAAAATGGTCGCTTCCCAATCGAAAACGTGTACAAAATAGAATCATCTATATTCAACTATACCATAACCTTCAATCCATCTTTAAATTCATCTTTAAATTCATCCTAATGTCACCATAACCATCAATTCATCTTTAAATTCATCGTTTAATTCATCTTTAAATCCATCCTAATGTCACCATAACCATCAATTCATCTTTAAATTCATCTTTCAATCCATCTGTTAACTCCGTGGACTGTATGTAAAAGTGTGAAATAAAGAAAAGTACCGGCTGTGTCTTTATACAATTGGAAAAATAGGCCACTAAAAAGAAAGCAAAATTAGCAAGATTCCAATGCACAAAAAAAAAAACCAAACCAATAGCACTTTCCTTTTTTATATAAAATTATTATACAATTTCTTTTATTTATTTGGTTTTCTTACAAACGATTTTAAAATTCACTGCCACTATTTAATTATTACTTTTAATTTATTAGTTTACAATGAAAAAAGCTGAATGCCGTCAATGCAAAATTAATTATTAAAACTTCTGGAGCTCTAAATTTCTCCAGGCGATCAAAAGCGAATAACTTAATTTAAAAAAAAAACAAAACAAAGATTTTAGGCCAAAAACAACAATAATATTAAAATATAAAAAAAGCTTAATTATACACTGCAGCGCCCTCTGTTGCTAATTTGCCATCATTTAAACAATCCTGTTTATGTCACCAAGGATGGGAAGTTTGGACCGTCAGACAAACATGCCGGCGCCCTTGCAGTACTGCAACCAAGAAAGATGTCCTCCATCTAATGACTAACTAAAGAAAGTAAAAAAATCAAAAGAAAAACTCTCATGTTAGTTTCTTATTTCAAAACAATAGAAAACCAAACACCAAAAACTTGACAGCTTGCAGCAGTTCCAAGTCTGATACTCCAGAAAGAAAAACGTTGCAATCGAAAAATATATTCAGAAATAAGTATCATAGTCTAAAATTAGGTATTGAATTCTTAAGGCTTATTGTTCCTCTGCTAAATCGGAACTAGAGCTTCCGACGAACTAGGTCTTCCGCTCTCACGATCATTGAACGAACTAGGTCCACTGGTGGATTATCAGGACGAACGAGGTCCGATATTTTTCTTGGCTAGTGGGCGGATAGTCCTCTTCGGTGCTTCAGTTTTTTAACCTAACCTTCCTAGGGACAGACGGACTAGGTCTATTGCCCGGTAAATGGAAGGTTTAACTTCAGCTGCGCACACGTCCACCAGGTATGATCGTGGCTCAAGCGACCTTACAATTCATCGCCTTCGACATCTTCACCACTGAGGGATTTCCTCGTTGTACCATGATACTATAGGCTAGAGTTGCGTATTAAAATATTCAGTTAGTTGGAAGAATTACAAGATTCCCAATCGGCCTTGTAATTATTCCACAGTCAGTTTCTAAATTCACAGCTTTTACAGTACCGTTGTTACCCAAACGTAAATTTCGAATACGACCTAAACACCATTTAGTGGTAGGCCCTATACCTTCTCTTATTGCTGCTGTGTCACCAACCTTAGCATACTTCCATGAATATTGGCAGTAGGCCATTGTACGAAAAGATCTATTTATCTCAGTGTAGAGGGACTTGGACCCATTTCGCAACATTTTATGCCCTCGATTATTCGGCCTCAAAGTTCTCTGAGATTCTCTGCCGACCTCTATTTTCGTGTAATCTGACACATAATTTGAGAGCTCTTTCGAATTCAGCTCTGGTAAAGGACCGGTTACAATCCAGCCAAATATACTTTCCTGCGCCATTAGTTTTCCCATAATATTCTTCCTGACACCTTCCAATAAGATGTCAGGGTATACGTCACCACCAATAAGAATGTCAACGTGACCGCTTTTATCGAATTTGGGATCAGCCAAAGTAATCCCCGATAAGGCTGCAGATCGCGATATGTTAACAGTTGAACTAGGTAACATTCCTGTCAACTTCGGCAATACCAAACCGATTGCCTCCACACGAGGTTGATCGCCCGACAGAGAAGTTAAGACAAACGAACATTGTCTTTGGACTGCACCAGCACATGCTCCATTCAAACCAGAGACCTTAGCATGTATATTCACCGTTGGCAATCCTAATCTTCTCTGTAATCCTTCCGAAATGAAGGTTGCTTGAGACCCTGAATCTATAAGGGCCCTAGCTCGGAACGTCTCTCCCCGGTGGTAGATACCAACTACCGCAGTCCCCAAAAGTATCTGCCTCGACGTAGCAGCAAAGCAGTTTTGGACCCTACCATTCGACCTGACTGCACCGCTAGAACTCGGCGCATCCAAAGCGCCCGAAGAGGATCCAGACACCTCTCGATGCAGTAGAGTGTGGTGCTTCAACTTGCACACCGTACAACCAAAAGTACTCTTACACTCATTGAGTCTATGACCACCTGTGAGGCAATTGATACAAAGACTGTACCTTTTCACCACCGAAAACCGTCTCCCAGGAGATAAATCGAAAAATTTCGGACAAATATTCATCAAATGGTTCCCCGAACAATATGTACAAACTCTCCTATTCAGCATAGTGGAAAAGGATCGAACTCCCTTTTTCGGGTTAGAGAAAGTTTCAGGGGCAGGCCTAGAACTACTACCAACTGGTTCAAAATTCCGTATTTCAGACACAGTTTCCAGAGATTGAAACCGTGATGTCAAAAAATTATCTAAATCCTTCCATTTGGGAATCTCCACCTTGTTTTGGATTGTCTGTTCCCAGAGAGACAAAGTTAGTACGGGCAATTTTGTGGAGCAGAGATATACGAAAATCGAATCCCAATTAGAAATATCAATATCATGCATTCGAAGTGCTGATATCGCATTATTAATATCTCTTTGGATTCCCTTAATCTTATGAGCCGATTCTAATTTTATAGGTTCCAGTGTAAAAAGAATCTTTAATTGAGAATTCACCAGTATTCTCTGGTTCTCAAACCTATCTCTAAGATTGTTCCAGGCCGCCTGGAATCCATTGGTCGTTAAAGGTGATTTTTTGACAATTTCCAATGCCTCACCTCGCGTAAACTGCCGCAAATAAAATAATTTCTCGACAGGTGAAATAGTGGCGCCATTCACATACACCGCCGTGAACATATCCCGGAAAGATGGCCAGGATTTGTAGTCACCATGAAATACCTCCATGGTACATGGTGGTAACTGTATGTGGTTCCGAAAGTGATTCTTGCTACTTTGACCATTTTGGCACTGGGTCGAGGACATCTCACATCGATTGACCAAAGTCTGAGAGAGCTCACTCATTAGGGCAGCTACCGAAATGTATTCCAAACGACAATGGCCGAAAAGTTCGCGTGATGCTTCTCGATCACCTTCTAAGTCCTCCTCATCTCCTGTGGCAAAGGCTTCATAAGCGTCCTTAACCTTTGTCCATAGCAACTTAAATTCTTCGCTCTGAATTTCTATAGAGAAGGCCGTATTACCTTCCTGAGTGGCATTAAAATCTTTCTCAAAATCCAGAAACATTTGTGCAAATGTTTCAAAAGTCAATAATTTCCTTGACTTTGGCATATTGAATTCAAATCCCGAAAAACGATTAAATTTATCAATTTGGTATTTAAAACCTCGCGGTCAAGTGTACTGAAAAACTTAAGTCAGGAAAAAATATAAGGACGAAAATTATATTTTTAAACTATTCAAATTTTTCCAACGAAAAAAAGCAAATTTTCACCGCGGCCTGCTTGGTTATATAATCGAATTGATACCAATACCACCTTTACGGTTAACAACGAAATTGATATCGAAAAAATCGCTAATAGACGGACATAAATATCTACAATGTTACGCGCAATGCGAAATTGAGGCAAAAGGACGAGATTCCAATGACCAAAGCTCTGCTAATCAAAAATCAAAAGGTACAAAATGTGCAAAAACATCCAATAAATCGCGATTTGTTTATTGAATTCAGTTTCGCATAACTATTTATTCTCACTTTGTTAAAAAAATTATATTTATCCTTTTTTATCCAATAAATTCAATAGATTTTGATTTAATAGAAAATTAAAAGTAATATTAAAAGTATAAAAGACCAAAACGTCAAAAAAATACGAAACGAAACTCACAAATAAATTTGGTTATTTAATTCAAAAATTTAATAAACAAAATTTTAAATTTTTGTTCAATCAAACATCTGTCCAAAAATTTAGATCCACCAATAATAAAAAAATAAATAACATTTATTTACGAGTACCCCTATCATGTAAAAGGTGGATTTCAAGGATCGTCATTAATGGTAATAGACTTTGCTACTACCCAACGCACAATTACCAATTATCACACAACTGTGGACAAAAAATCAAATTGGGTTGTTGAACTCGACTTTCAACTATTTATTCCCACCCCAATTTGATCTTTTTATTCAAAAATTTATCCCCTTATAACCCAAGACAAAAGGGATTAACAGTGTATATTAAAACCCGTTTGGTTTTAATATCCGATAAATTCCCAGAGTATGGCTGTGCTATTGAAATCATAACACCAATACCTTTTGAAAATATACACTGTTATATTATATACAAGTAAAGTTCTGTTAGACTAGGCAACAAAACTTTACAAGTGTATGAATCACCACCAAATAACAATAAAAAAATAAAGCACAAACAACTTTACCTTATTAAAATTAATAGATGCAAATTAAAAAATGATTCCAAATCCGGGTCGTCTGGACCAAATGTTAACTCCGTGGACTGTATGTAAAAGTGTGAAATAAAGAAAAGTACCGGCTGTGTCTTTATACAATTGGAAAAATAGGCCACTAAAAAGAAAGCAAAATTAGCAAGATTCCAATGCACAAAAAAAAAAACCAAACCAATAGCACTTTCCTTTTTTATATAAAATTATTATACAATTTCTTTTATTTATTTGGTTTTCTTACAAACGATTTTAAAATTCACTGCCACTATTTAATTATTACTTTTAATTTATTAGTTTACAATGAAAAAAGCTGAATGCCGTCAATGCAAAATTAATTATTAAAACTTCTGGAGCTCTAAATTTCTCCAGGCGATCAAAAGCGAATAACTTAATTAAAAAAAAAACAAAACAAAGATTTTAGGCCAAAAACAACAATAATATTAAAATATAAAAAAAGCTTAATTATACACTGCAGCGCCCTCTGTTGCTAATTTGCCATCATTTAAACAATCCTGTTTATGTCACCAAGGATGGGAAGTTTGGACCGTCAGACATAAACACCATCTTTAAATTCATCCTAATGTCACCATAACCATCAATTCATCTTCAATCCATCTTTCAATCCATCTTTAAATTCATCCTAATGTCACCATAACCATCAATTCATCTTCAATCCATCTTTAAATTCATCTTTAAATTCATCCTAATGTCACCATAACCATCAATTCATCTTCAATCCATTTTTCAATCCATCTTTAAATTCATCCTAATGTCACCATAACCATCAATTCATCTTTAAATTCATCTTTAAATCCATCTTTAAATTCATCCTAATGTCACCATAACCATCAATTCATCTTTAAATTCATCTTTAAATCCATCTTTAAATTCATCCTAATGTCACCATAACCATCAGCGCTATACAAAGTCATCTCTATACCAATTCATCTCTATACAAAGACATCTCTATACGAAGTCATCTGTAATCCATCCCATAATTTGCATATACCACTATACTATCACCATAACCTTACATTTATATCTTTATTCATCGGTGTCGTAATCTTTAGGAAGTATTGATATATTTACATATGCAAGCCTTAATGTATATCCTCCCCTCAATTTTAGTTACCAGCATCGACACGAAGAGGCCTCATCGTCATCGCTGCTGAAAGCAAAGGGGTAAGTCTAATGCACTAATTTAATTTTCTGTTATATCACTTTAAATCTTGCATATCTTTAGGCATATAGATTATTTCTGTTTCCTTGACAACCTATTGTATTTTATTAACGTAACCAACTTCCTAATGAACAAAGTCCACAAATAATTCGACGGGTGTGGATTGTAATTCCTTTCGGTAGTAGTTTAAAATTTATATAAGTAATAATATTCTAAAATTTATGAATTATAAACCAAATTTTATTAGTAGTTTTTTTTCTAAGATACCGTATACTTCATTTATGAATCTTAATATATGGATATATATATAGGTCACTTAGGTTAGAGTAAATTCTATTCTTAGTGTATATACCCAATATTTTGGTTCACATTTTTTTGTCTAAATGATTTTGTTTGTATGTGCAAATGAATTCTATCCTAGCTTTTATTGTTAATAAATCGGTACAAATTCAGAATGATTAATTGAAAAGTGGTGTAAGTTCTCTTATATGAGTGGCCGGGATGAGGTTGTTTTTGAATAAAGGGATCCTATAGACCAATTTCGCTTGCAGGATACTGGATTAGGGAGGGTTATGAAGCGGTGTTTCTTAACGTCATCAGAGAAACCAAATTCGTGAGCCAGATAATTAACGTATATTTTTTTTCTTTCGTATCCCAAATTAATAGTATAGGAGGGGCTTTATTTGACCTATACTATTCCGGACCATGTAGAGTAGAGAGCATGAAAATGCAAACCCTAGGGAGTCTTTATAAACTTACTGTGTAACGAAACAGAGGCGGCTAAGTTAGGTCACGAACCCCCCCACCCGACTGCAGCTAGCAAATTATAGGCTCCCACCGACTTAACTTAGTCCGATCCTTTATGAACTGCTACATAACTTGGTTATGTAGCTAAGTAAAACTGTTGACATTTTATATGTGTACATTATATGTGTACAATAATATGACACAGGATACACTGTACATTACATAATAAATAAAATATGGCGCTCTTTTGGTAGATTAACATTACATAATTAATGAATATAGCGCCCTGTGTACCTGGTACCTTACATATAAAATAATATGACCCGGTCGACGTGTACATTACATCCTATCTGTTCGATGAAATTCGTTATGAGATAAATGGTGTAGAAATTGATCGTACACGTCATCTGGGTATAACAACGGATATTAAGAACTATATTTCATTAAATCAATTCGAAAGTGATGCATTAGTAAATGCAGGATGGTCACCAATCAATGAATCTGATCTTTCGCTCATTACTGGAGGTTTTAATTTTTGTGTTCCATTAAAAATGTTACTCGGATTTGCAGAAGATTACAATAAGATAATAGTTAATTCCAAACACGAATTAATTCTTCTACGATCTAAAGATGATTCTCAAGTCTTTAAATCAAATATATCAAGTGAAAAATGTAAACTATCGATTTTAAATATAACATGGAAAGTACCACATGTTCAACTTTCTGATGCCTATAAACTGGAAATGTATAAAACTATCAACAGTCGTCGACCTTTGAACATATCGTTTAGAAGTTGGGATGTGTATTATTACCCCTCTCTTCCCGAAAGCAATACAATATTATGGAATGTTAAACTTGGTCATGAAAATGAAAGACCTCGATTTCTGTTAATAGCATTTCGAAATAGCTCTAACAAATTTATACATTGTGATTTAACCGACGTTAAAGTTCATCTCAACTCAGAGTCGTATCCCTACGATGATTTAAATCTTAAATTTGATAGAAATCGGTTCGCTCTACTATATCATATGTATTCAAGATTTCAAGAAAGTTATTATTCACGCCCCTCGCAACCTTTACTAAAACGAGATAGTTTTAAGACAATTGCACCAATAATTGTTTTAGATGTAACACATCAAAATGAAGCCGTAAAAACTGGACCTATTGATATACGAATCGAATTGAAGACACAACAAAACATACCACTTAACACGTATTCATATTGTTTAATTATACATGATAGAATGTTTGAATATGTACCTCTTACAAATGAAGTAAAGAAAATATTGTAAATGTATATGTAACTCTGAATATTTTATATGTTATATAAATAAAAAAGAAATAAAAAAATAAAAAATATTCTTTTAATTTCACAATATTATGAAATTTTAAAATTTGCGTAGGTATATAAAGAGTAAATTTGGTTTATTGTCTAACATTACTGTGTGTCCATCTTATCGTACAGAAGAGATTAAAATATAAATATCAACCTTAACATCTACTGTTTTCAGTACGATCCCGAACACGAGAGGGATATAGACACCGGTGCTAAAATAAATAACCCTAAAGACGAGAGGAGTTATCTTTTACGAGCGATTTTAAATCATATAAATATTAAAACCATCAACATAAAATGATTTTAAAGGATATATACAACTTTTTAAAATCATTCTCACACATAATTTCTAATGCAGATAAAACTAAACTGATCAACATACAAACACAACTGGAGTATGTAGACAACCTGAAAAGAATAAAAAATAGGCATGGTGAACATTTCGAGGATTGCGAATGGTCGAATGAAAACAGCACATGTGGTCCTGACACATGCCCCTGTACTTTTTATAAACATAGACTATATCAAGCTGAAAATGAAGTTAAAAATATAATTAATTTTTATAATCTTACTAAATGTAAAAATTGTGTTTTCAATAAATTGTAATTTTCAATAAATTCAAACGAAGAAATTATATAATAAATGAAGAAAAAACTTAACCACATCTGAATTCTTATTTTTAAAAATAATCACCCCATCGCTATAATAAAGAGATTAATTAAAACAAAATAGTTTTTTTTCTTATGTGTATTTTATTTCAGTTTTTTTTTCTTTGTTATTTTGTACAATACAATACATATATCTATGGAACATAATAATAGTTAAATATTCGTTTATACAGATTGAAAAGTTTTTGCGTTATCATATATTTTTCATAAAATGTTTGACATCGACAAATGTCGAAAGATTCTGAGTAAATTTTTTCACAATAATACAAATGTATGACATTATTAATAGATAAAAATGGACAACTTATTTTACTAATATTGTATAGCCTTAGTTCATTGATAATACTTAAAAATAAATCAACATGTTGTTTATCAATTTGATTACTATGTCTATATAATATATCCTCTAACTCAGCTGATGTCACCATTTTTTTCCCCTTCTTTAAAAAGTCAATAGCAGGTCGTGTTAGTGCGGGACGATGTACTCTGAACAGAGAGTAATGATTAACTAAACGATATTAACATATTTTTAAAATGGTTTGTAGTTAATATTTTCAAATGTTTGGATAGAGTTTTCTTTATTAAGAATTAACTTTACAAAATTTCTAAATAAAATGGTATTTTTTCCAGCACAAATTCGATCACAATTATAGTGATTTTCACAAGTATTTAGATTAGTATTAGATTTATATAAAGTTCTTATATTAGGACAGTTCAGTTCATTTAAATTAACTACACATATTTCTATTTCTTCTTTAAGAAGATCTATTAACCACTTAATTTTTTCATTTCCTTTTACATATATGACAGAGTATAGTTGTTCCCTTTTTTTCAAAGTAGTTGTTAAGTAATCTATCACATCTTGTAGTGTAGAGTAACCTTTATTCCAATGTATGCCATGAAAATTGTTAAATAGCCAATTATTGACCTTAATATCCTTATTAGTTAGTTCTGAATGTTTTTCCAACGTTGAAATGAGAAACGTTCGGATTTCAAAATCTGATATTGAAACGCAGACTTATTTTGCATGAAATTTATCCCCAATGAAAATTCCTTGCACATCAACAATTATAAATCTATTTTGCTGTTGCGGTTCTTGTTTTATAGATGTTGTCATACCCCTAATAAAACTGGAATAATAACAAATATTGCTTTAGAGTTTTATTTTTCTATTTGTATTCTTTATTTAAATTTCATACATTCCAAATTGTAAAGTATAATTAGTAATTCCTTGTTTAATTTTTTTTAAATAAAAATTGCCTTTACAGAGGTTTTCAATTTGATCTCCTGTCATCCTTAAATATTTTTGAGGGAGAAAGACCACATTTTTTTCTAACTCGAGCATTATCCTTTCCCCGAATTTAGTATTCACTCTATTACATTTAATGATTGGATTGATGTCATCTATAGGTATATCCTTTAAACATATTGCTTCCTTCTCGTACTGCTTCAAACTGAGTTTATTAAGACCAGACACTGTGTTCATTTTTTAGTTTTTTTCCTTTTTCACGTTTCTAGAGGAACTGCTTTGTATGTTTTCACTATTATTTTCAAAATACGACTATTGAAAAGTTCCATTTAGAATACCTATTTATATTAAATATACAGTTGTATAATAATTAAAAATCATAAAAAATGCTCACAATTTATACTGTGGTATGTAAATGAGGAAACATGCACACACTCATATATACTCATATAAACACAAATAAAATGAACATGCACAATCATGTTTCTATTTAGGTATATGATGTAAACGTACACACAGCTGCATAATTCTTGAGTCAGCGTTTTAAAATTTGTTTACAGTAAAAAAAAAAAAAAATATTCTTATTGATCGTATGCTTAAGAATAAGACATCATAAGGAGTCGCGCGGTTATTATTTACAGCAACAATATGTCGTTATCCGACATTTGTCTACAAGAAAAGGACCACACATAACGGAAATATATCGCATTGAATCATACAAAAAAAATTAATTAAACACAACCACATCCCAAAATTTTGTATTTGTTTACATTAAAAACTGTAATATGAGACAAGCGTTTTAAAATTTGTTTACATTAATAAATATTCTTATTGATCTTATCCTTAAGAGTAAGAAATGATAAGGAGTCACGCTGCTTTTATTTATAACAAAGTGCTGCTATTGTTTACAGCTACAATATGTCGTTATCCCACATTTGTCCACAAGAAAAGGACCACACATAACGGAAATATATCGCATTGAATCATAAAAAAAAAAATTAATTAAACATAACCACATCCCAAAATTTTGTATTTATTTACTTTAAAAAATGTTCTTTTTGATCTTATGTACGTGCACACACTCATATATACTCATATTAACACAAATAGAATGAACATGCATAATCATGTTTCTATTTGGGTATACGATGTAGACGTGCACACAGCTGCATATTTCTTGAGTCAGCGTTTTAAAATTTGTTTACATTAAAAACTGTAATATGAGTCAAGCGTTTTCAAATTTGTTTACATTAAAAAATAAAATAAACAAAAGCATAACATTACACAAGTCAACAACATGAGTTTACGGTACCCTACATCACGCACTCGCGGATCATCGGAATCATGAACTCAGACTCGAGACGAACCTACACACTTTAAAAATGACACACACACACACACACACACACACTCATTCTGTCCGTCCAATCTATATGTTACAAACCTATCAACTAACTTAAACTACCGACTGTAGCGTAGGCATGCTCCCAAATTCGTATGAAAATAGTGCTCGAGAAGCGGCATAAACATACTACTTATGTAATGCAGTTAAATGTAGTTAGTAGCCATTATAACATTGCTAAACTTAACTTATTGTTCGCATTAAAATTTAGTATTATCGAACGTTTATTAGTGATTGTTGCCATGTTGCGGGTGCTCTAATATTCCAGTAGTGTGCTAGACTTTTAGCGTGAGGACTTTTGGCGTTAATCCATCCTACGACGATCTCACCTGAGGCTTTGATCTGTTACACTATACCGAACATATGCTAGAAGTTACTCCGCTTTTAATTGTATTGCAAGTAATAAATAAATAAATAATAGTAATGGCTGTGGTAATGCATTTTAATATTTCAAATTTCTGTTGCTTGTGCAATTTTTGTAACTGCTTTGCAAGTAGACCGTCTTTAAAATTTCTGCAATTCCAATTTTTATTTTTATTTAGTTTTCCTGGATTTCATAATTGATTGTTATACCTACTCATCCAAGCAGCCTTTTCTACCCATCTACCTTCCTGTAAATATTGATTTTATAAAAGATAATAATGACATAAAGTTGACTAAATAGAATTCATAGAAAATTGGGTAAAATTAACAGCAATTGCATGAACAATTGAATCACTTATCGTGCCGACAGAACAATTGAAGTTTCTGAGCCGCCTGACGACACAATAAAAAGAATAAAAAAGATTGAAGGAAAAAAACAAATTGTATTTACAACAGAATAACTAACTGTATTGTTAACTTATGTTTTAAAAATTGTACCATAAATTAAAGCTGCTGCAAAGAAAACGAGTTCAAGGCTTATGAACATGTGGACATATCATTTTCGTTTCATTGCTTTTTATGAGGAAAAAATAATGATAAAAACGTTTCTTCTATTGCCATTTATACGACATTAGAAATTCTCTTTTTGTCTCTCAAAAACGAAATGAAACATTTAAATACATAGTGCAGCATGTATTTGACAATGGCACAATGTACTTCACTGCTTTCAATGTAACGTTTCCTGTTATTCCCATTCTTGTTATCATTGTCGTTGCAATTGTGAGCTGTTTTTCTAATTTTTTAAGATTTTTCCTCAAATAACAACATTTTATGAGTACGTATAGAAACAAGAAAACATTTCCAAATGACATAAAAATTTAAAGTTTCAAAAATTTATTTCACTGAAAATCTTTGGATTATTTTGATGTAAAGAATAATTTTAAAATTGAGAATTACTCTAGAGTTCTCAGAGGATAAATCCAAAGTTTTTGAAAAAAATTTTTGTTGCAAAGGAGATTCTGCATTTAAATATAAATATTTTCAATTTGAAACGAGTAATATTTGAATGCAGAATCCCCTTTTCAACAAACAGAGAAGTGTTTTTTAAGTGGTTACATTTTGAAAGGGAATATGCTGTTAGGTAATCGTCTTTTAAAGATTTATTCATGGCAGCTATAATGAGTATTATTAACTCTGTGCACGAGAGTCAGATGACGACCTAGCTTCTCACACCACTTATGTTGCGTGTGTTAATTTTATTAATGAGCAGCGGGACCTACAGTTTAAATTCGACTCCGAACGACAGATTTTTGAGAAACTTTTAATGTCAATTGTATTTTACTCTCATAGTTTTTGTCAGAGGACTGCTGGTGATGCCTGAGCTGAAGATTGAACCTTGTCCTCACGTCTAATACGTCAACATACTACCTTTGTTTAAGATTGAGGATTTAATTCACTTTATTTTTACTTTATTTTATTATTTTAATTTTATTTATTAATTAATTTGATTAAAATTTAAACTTATTATCTAAAAATTTATTATTATTATTATTGAACAAATTTAACTTTAATTTAAACTTATTATTGCATAAAAATTAGCAGCAAGGCAGTATGATTATAGCTTCAATGATCTAGCTATATGATACAAGTAGCAGCAAGGCGGTGATGTTACAGCTTTAACGATAACAACAAAATTTAGGCAAAGTAAAATAATTCTGTTTTCTTAGAAAATTGTAACAAATAATAAAAAAGGGTTCTTCATACTACCAAGGACATGTATAAAAACCGATTACCGAAGTAGCAGGTAGAATATCACGTGATAAAGATTGGACATGTATGTGTATATGTATATGTAAAATAGAAAATAGCAAACAAAGAAGATAGATAATAAAGGTCTGCACAAATGTATTTGATATCAAAAAGTACATAAGATCTAGTATACACGCACTCTCATCCGAAGTATCCGAAGAAGAAAAGTACTTTTTTTTGAGAACAACAAAATTATCGAATAACTTCTTGTTGTTATTTGACTGCGTTCGATTCATACAAATACATGTTCAACTTTTTTTCTTACTCGAAAATACCGGCACAAAACATGTCGAGTACAATGAGTACCACCAAACTTCACGTAGTACTCCAAATACCAATGAGTACTGCAAATACCACAAAGAAGTTTGGCAAAGAAAAAATCTACAACCAACAATTCCATATAGTGTTTTGGCAGATTTTGAACCAAACAGACCTATGTCGCTTTGCTTTTTTAAATGTGTTCTTTTGGTTGCAAATAAAAAATAGAAAAACGTAGAATATGGAGGTAAGTTTACTTACTTGAAA
Source organism: Sarcophaga carnaria (assembly GCA_958299815.1). NCBI lineage: Eukaryota > Metazoa > Arthropoda > Insecta > Diptera > Sarcophagidae > Sarcophaga > Sarcophaga carnaria. The sequence continues at coordinate 67,971,805 of OY283153.1, read as the reverse complement.
ATTAATTGAAATTGGTTTTCTCATAGAATTATATAATTTTTTCTTTAATTATTAGGACACCAAGTGCAAATCTTAAGGCCAAAATTTTAAGTGGAAAATTTAAAACTTTTAATAAAAGTGGAAAAAGTAAGGTGTGGGAGATATTTGTTGGAATTTATGATGACAACGGTGTAGAAATACAAAACATTATAACTTGTAAAAAATGCAAAAATATATTTAAACTTAATAGAAGTACTTCAAATTTCCTTAAGCATAAATGCTATACTCTCTTTGCTTCAAAAAAAAACTTGCTACCCACCGGCAGAATTAGACCAAGAAACGAAAAAGAGAAGTACTTGTATCATTACGGAATGGGCTGTTGAAAACTTTCGCTACTTTAAAATAGTGGAGGACTCAGGTTTAAAAAATGTATATCTTTTCTGATATATTACTATAGAGTCTTTCCTACTACAATATCGATTAATGTGGGTACATTATATGAAAGACACTTTATTGAAATAAAATTGGAAATAAAAGGCGTTAAACATAATGGAAATATTTTATTTAACGATTAAAGTTTTTATGTTTTGTTTTTCTTTTTAAATCAATTCATAAATATTCACAAAGTTTTTAAAGTTCCTTCTATTCTATATACATACTTAACTTTATTTGTTATACTTATTACTTCTTACATACTTTTATCATTTTAAATGATCTCTGAAAATATGAAATATAAACTATGTTCTTTTACGTTTTAGTAATTTTAAGTGATTTTTTTTGTTATTTTAATTGTTTTTAGTTCATTGAAAATAAAGACTTTTTCAAATCAAAAAGCAAAAAAAATATATTTTCCAAAAAAATTTGACTATTTTTAATTTCTGTTTTTTTATTTCAATGATTAATAAATAAATGCCTAACAAGTCGTTTATAAGTTTGTTCATACACATAAGCATTTATATATAAAAAACATCAGTTATGTGGTGTTTTATGCTGCGAGTATTTGAAGTCGACTCCGAACGACAAATTTTTGAGAAACTTTTTCATGGCAATTTTATTTACTCTCAGAGTTTTTGCCAGAAATCTGCTGAGAGGAAGTCGCCGAGAAAATACTTTTGGTATTTTGTCTTTGATGTCTTGCCTGGGGCTCGAACCCGGGCTTTGCGTCTAATAAGCCAACACACTACCTATTAGACTACGGTATTTAAACTCATGTATAAAATTAACACACATAACATAGGTGGTGTGAGAAACTAGGACGGTGTACAATGGGTAAATTCGACCTACGGGTGCTGTACTGTCTTAATTGACAAGTACAAGTCCTCTAACATGACCTAACCTACCCCTGGAATTTGAGTCAAGGAGCAGCAAATCTATAGCTTAATAGCATTTTCATACTTCCTAAATGTGCAAGAAATAGCAGAAAGTGTTGAACTTTTGAACCAACAAAAACGTTGTCAAAATTCAAAAAATTCGTTGTCAAAATTTTTAATAAAAAAAAAAAATTTGGGTACATACAAAAACAAAATTATTATTGTGGACAAGACAAAGAATGTATTTGGGTAGTTATTTACAACTATATATACAACCTGTACTCCCAACTACCTGTACTCTAACTAAATGGTTGTATAATGGTTGTTGTTGTTGTAACAGTTCTGCTGTTGTCTCCGGAAGCTTCTCCCTGTATATAAGATATAATATTGTTAGTTTGTGTATATGGCTGTATGCCTGTGTTATTCGGTGGAGATGGAATGGGTTAGAGATGAAAATTATTTGTTGCTAGTTGTGTGTTTATGTCGTCTAACGTTATGTGGTTAGTAGTCCTAGGAAGTGCGCTGTTGTTGTTGGGTTCAGCTACAGGTCAATGGGTCGCAGGGCTATCGGCTTTGCTGGACAGCTAAAGATGTGCACCGTGTCGTGTGGTGCCTGATAGCATGAAGCACAGCTATCCGTGATTCCGGGATTATGCTTGCCCTATAATTATTCAGGATGTTCGATCATCCTGAACTTAGCTGGGCTAGAATGGTTCTGGTAACCCTTGTCAGTTGCCCTTCAATATTGGTATTGGTTGAGAATGCCGATTTATGACCCTGTTGTGGCTAAGTTCGTCTCTGGTTGTCGTAACTGTCGTCTGATGTAAGGAGTTTTATGCCTCCCTCGCAGATTGTAGGTCAAGGTATGAAGTGGGTGATGTCCGGTTTGTAAGTTGAGAAGTCCTGTCTTATGCGGCGAGGAGAAGGATTGTTCATGGTTGGGATGTGTAGGCAGGCAGCCGGCTATGAGATATTGCTTAGGCAGTAGCTCATTATGTTTTCTCACCGTCTGCATTTTGCACTCTTCATGGAGGTGGTCAATACTGGTCATCTTCACGCATCATGTGGCTATTCTTAAGGCGTTATTCTGCGTCGTTTGTAATGCCAGCCATTGTGCATCGCTCAGAAATGATGTCAAAATTGGAGCAGCATAATTGAGGAGTGACCGTCCAATAACCTTGTAGGTGGTGATGATGGTTTTTTTTCCATTCCCCATGTAGCCTGCTAATGCCTTTAGGAGCTTCCTCACTTTGGCGTTGATGTTAGTCGCATATGCGGCCAAGTGAAGTAAGTTGTCTTTGGATATCGAACAGTGGGAATGAATGTTGCTTTCCACTGCGACATTTAGAGTTCTTCTTACTTCCTTCGTCCATGTCGTGAAGGGTGAAACCGATGACTTGGGAGCAGACAGGAGTAGTTTCCTATTCCGTAAGAATTCCACCAAGGACGTAATGTAATTTGTTATGTTGGTACTGATGATATCTATATTTACGCTCGAAGCAAAGACGGTAAGTCGGATTTTTACCACTGGTGATAGTAAGGATATTGGGCGGTATGATTCTCCTTTGGTCGCTGGTTTGTTGGGTTTTAGTATAGGGATGATCCTCGCGCCGTGAAGTAGCCGTCGTCTAATAGGTAGTGTGTTGGTTTATTAGACGAAAAGCCAGGGTTCGAGCCCCAGACCAGACATCAAAGTCAACATACAAAAAGTATTTCTTCTGCGACTTCCTCTCATCAGATTTCTGGCAAAAACTCTGAGAGTAAATAAAATTGCCATGAAAAGTTTCTCAAAAATCTGTCGTTCGGAGTCGACTTTAAACTATAGGTCCCGCCATTCATGTATAAAATTAACACACACAACATAAGTGGTGTGAGAAACTAGGTTGTAATCCTGACTGAAGGGTTGTAATAACCAAATTATGCATGTAATTAAAAAATGTTTATTTGTATCGTAAACAGTATATGCGGATATTGCTAGCATGTCGAACGAGACAGTCAGACACATCTATGGAAAAGAATCCAAATACAACAGATTTCTATTTTGATAATCTACCAAACTCGTAGCTCTTAAGTAGAGCCATAAGTCGAATTGAGATTCATTTTGAACAAATTTTCATTAAAAAAAAGTACAAAAAATATTCACAACGAGCAAAAGACAAGGAATGAGTTGTTTTTGACAACAACAATTAAGATGCAAGATTTCAATAAATCTCTGAAAAATTAAACTTGGTTGTACCCAATAACTTTTTGTTTTTTATTAATTTTATGCCACGCGGGACCAATCTCTCGCGACACTTTTTAAATGCAGATATATACTCCCAATATAACAATGCTCTGTTAACTGAATGCGTATACCTCTAGATACAATCTATTTTCACACAAATGTTATTTGCATATTTAGAAATTAGGAAAGAGAGAAGAAGGAAGCGGTATTTCAGTTTATTCAATAAAATTTCATTCGTCCACTGAAGTGACCAATTATGTATGTATGTATCATCCTCGCGACCTTTCAGATGTCTGGTATTACCAGGCTGTGTATTGATAAATTTATCAGTCTGGAAAGGAACCTCAAAGCTTTTTCACATAGTTTCTTCAGCATAAGCATAGGCAGTCCGTCGGGTTCTAAGGCCTTTGATGGTTTGACCTTGATGATGGTGTTTGCTACCGCGGTCTGTTCGAAAAATTGTTTCTGTTGGTCTCTGCGTAGGTTACTTAGTATCCGTAATGTTGCTCTCATGCCTTTGTTCTGCTCAGTAGGGTGTTCGACAAATTGTTTGTAGAATTCTTTGGCACATTTTTTACGCTCTATCTGTTGTCTGTCGTCAAATTCGATAGCTGTAAGATTATTGTTGGTTTTAGAGCCAGATAAATTTTTGATAGTCCAACAGAGTTTCTTGGGAGATAAGGAGCAGCGTTCCAGGTGCTCTAGCCATTTGGTACGTCTGTGCTCGTTCACCAAGTGGTTTATTCTGGAGGTCATTGACTCAATTCTTTCATCCGCAGGGTTTTCAACTCTTATATTATCCTGCTGCTGAGACAGGCTTGCAGTCTCTGAAGGGGAGTTTGGTCTTATGTTGTTAATTCTACCGGCAGGGATAAAACGCTTCGCCGCTGTCTGAACGATTGTTCGGAATTGCCTTTCACCACTTCTGACGCACGAGGGGGAGGGTAGTAGTTCGATGCTCTCTTCTCTCTTCCCAGTTGGCCTTATTGTAATTAACGTACGTGTGTCGTTCAGGTTCTCGAAAGTCGCCGTGTTTATCAATATTGACCACAATGGGTATATAGCCTGAGCTTAGGGCTGTATGTGTCTGCCAGGTGGACCGACTGACAATGGTTAGGTCTGGGGAGCTTGAGCATCTTGCTGTGACCCTGGTCGGATGTGACTCCATCGAAAATATGTGGGCCATCCTTAAACGAAAACTAGGGGTCTTGAATAAATTATATGAAATGTAGGCTGAAATTGATTTAAAATATGTACTGCGAAAATCTTGTGGAGAGTATGCCACTTAGCATCAAGGAAGTTATTTGCAAATTATTGTACTGACATGTGATACATGCTGTTTTCCAAATGTATTCTGTACATGTGCATAAAGTATTTTTAGACTGAACCATATGTTGACCTTGACAATATTATTAATAGTAATACACGTAAATATTGTTGCATATGCGGTGCTTGTGGTCATTTATCAGATGACTGTCGCTGGGGCATGCATTGTTAGCACTATATTAAAGCTTATAGAGGCCTACTAGTTGAAATACCAAAGACCGACATTAATCCTAATATTATGTATTAACAGAAAAATTAAAACAAAACAAAAATAAAACAAAAAATAATTTTTTTTAATAAAAATAACAATGTTTCTTACAATAAGATACAACAAATGAAAATAATATATTTTGCATAGGAAAGAGAGTTGTGGGTATTTAAAGAAAATAGTAATATTGTGTTAAAAAGAAGTCTAATCTTTTGATATAATTTTGATTACTCAGTAATTGAATTCTTAATTAAATATTCAACTACCTACAAATGATAAACACATAAATGTGTAAAATAATTGACTAGCACATGGAATAAATTTCAATGACAGCATTCTCTTTAATAGGGGATTGGCAAAAGATATGAATGTCATTGGTTTACAGTACATAAATACTTGTATTCCTACGAATTACACTTAACCACTAGTACTCTAATTAATTTATGTTTTATTGGCAATCCTAATCGAATGCTTTGCTTTGACCACCTTTCTACCTCCGCTTTTTCACGGTCAGCTTTTGCTATCACATGATTTTGGGACAGTAAATTAGGAAAGTTTAAAAACATTGATTATGTTTCATTGCAAACAGAATTAATAACTATATTTTGGAGTCAATTGCCTACAGCGGACGAGCAGGTTATTTTTTACTTACTAATGAAATTAAAATAAAATAATGCATTTATTAAATACCATAATTATAACGTCTATCTTCCCTGCAAAATAGAAATGTGCTAAGGCATCTAACTTTGATATATGTAATTGTCAATAATATAAGATGTGTACCAGGGCGAACTCAATAAGGTGATGGCAATAGTACAACAACTCAATTCGCAGTGTTTTCTAACAAAAACAACATGTATTTTCTGTTGCTTTTGGGTGATGATTATTGTCAAATATAATTCGCCGTAAGCCAAAAATGACAAAGGCGAATCCATATAAAGAACATAAAGTTGTGATTTTGTGTCAGTGTTGAAAAATTCAGTACTTTGGTACTTTTTCCAGTACCTTTTAATTTCAAAAATACCGCAGTACCACCGCGGGGCTTTCAGTACTTTTTTATTATTACACATTTTATGTCTTGCGCTTTTGATCTATTAATACATTAACAACATGTATGTTCAACGTAATGCTAAAGGTAGAATTAGACTTTAGCCGAGGATATCCAAACATCCACGGATATCCAAACATCCACGGATATCCAAACATCCACGCTTTCATATGCTAAAAATGAACGTAGGTGACATTGCTACGTTTCATCGATATTTAACTAAACGGGGCTTTTACGTTTTATTACGTTCTGATTCAGCTGTTCTTGTCCTGTATGTGAGGAACACGAATAAGTCGTTACTTTTTCTGTTCGACTTCCTTCTGGCAAAAACTCTGAGAGTAAATAAAATTGGCATGTAAAGTTTTTCAAAAAATCTGTCGTTCTGAGTCGACTTTAAACTGTATAAGCTAAGGCCAGAGATGTTAATAGTGAAATGATGCTAAATGTTGAATGTTTTTAAAGTTCATAGGCCATGTGAAAGCCATTATTTGTAAATAACTAAAAATATTTAACTCCCCTAAAAGAAGAAATATGAAAAAAATAAAATACATACATATACAAATAAAAAACAAATAAATAAATTAAAAATAAATGCGTAATTCCTGAAACTGTTTCCCCATATCGATATATTTCCGAGAAATTGTTAGATTTAACGGCAGAGCAGGTCTTCAAAAAATCCATTAGAAAGCCTACAAAAATGTTTACTACTTATTTACTAACATTTTTAAAATATGAAACGAAATTCATAAAAATTTTGGCTTTAATTTTACGTACATAGAATATTATAGTCTAACAAAACTCTTTGCCTAAGTCTAAATCCTTTATTACTCTATTCAGAATCCAATTTCTCACTTTAAAATGGTATAACATGCCATAAATTGAACTCTTAAAACCAACTCCCATCTGTGGTACACTTTAAGGTCACCAAAAAACAAAAATATTGTATTGATAACAGTTACTACGCACAATAACAAAGTACAACACAAAAAATTTTGCATAATGCAGTTGTTGTTGTTGTTCTTGCTTTTCATAAAATTGGAGAAACACTTGTTCATCATGCTCTTTTAAAGATGTATGCAATTATAATTACATTGTTGTTGTTTATTTTTATGATTTACTCACGGCTCTCTATTATCAAATTGCAATGTCTATTGAGTGTGTAAACAGTGTTACCGATTTACCCTACTTACTAAGATGCTCAGCAATTTTCGTACATTTTTTAATGTTGGGTAGTGGATATATGTCAATTACATATGTAAACCGTTATTGTACTTTTAAATTAAATATTCCCTTTTTGTACTATATGAGTATCAGCTAAACAAATCCGAAGATGATGGCAATTCTAAAGTTTACTTGGTTTGTTTGTTTGTCATTAACCGTTTACTTAGAGAGTGTAACTCGCTTCAGTTGTTCGAGTGGCGTTCAAAGAAATTAGTTGTCGCGAAAGAATTAAAATTCGTTTAAATTTTTATCAAATAATTGAAATAAAATACATAAATGGAAAGTGTGAAATGTGTGTAAGTGTAAGTGTAAATGTAAAATTATATAAAAAAGTTAATTATTTTCAATATTTATTTAATAAAAAATAATTAAATACATAAGGGCAGTTTAAATTTAAGTGCGTATGTTTGTTTGTGCCCTAAAAGTGTTATAAAATGTCTGCTAAAGAAGAAAATTGTTCATCAAAGAAGAAGGAGAAGAAGCAGAAAGCAGGTAAAACAATAACAAAACTTTAACGCCAATATAGTTATAAAGTTTTTAATAGCTATTGAGGCACCCAAAATGTGTGAGTTTTTTATAACAACAACAATTAGATTATTTTTCCCCCCTGTTTGCTATAAACATGATTGTTCATGCTTTTGTTAGGCTCTCTATTTTTAAATAACTTTTGCTTCCGATTTCTCTTATTCATAAAATTCTCTTTTTCTCTTTCTCTCTCTCACTATTGCCATTTGCAAATGTACTCTGTTTTATTTGTACTCTAGGTTTATTGATCTCTGTTTTGTTTTACGCATCTTCATTAGCGTCGTAAGGGGTTTCTCTATCATAATCATGTTGTAAGATCGTAATAATGATGTTTATCTGTTGCTGAGGGTGGTTTTTTATATTTTTCTTTTCTTTTTCAAAACAATGCCTATTTGTTGCTTGTGCTGAATGAGTATGCCTATATTACTTAACAGCATTTTCTATGACTCAGGAATTTAGTCGAACAAATTAAAAATATTTTTATTTTTTTAAATTTAAATTAAAATTATTTTTAATTAATTAAATATACAATAATACAAACGTAAATAAACTTGAAAGTGTGTTTTAAAAGGCTTATAAAACCGGTTGTAATGAGAAAACAAATTTTTTTTAATATTTCAAACATTTTCCAGCTCCTAAAAATTTCTTCTTTCTTTCTTTAGTCGAACAAATTAAAAATATTTTTATTTTTTTAAATTTAAATTAAAATTATTTTTAATTAATTAAATATACAATAATACAAACGTAAATAAACTTGCAATGTGTTTGAAAGTGTGTTTTAAAAGGCTTATAAAACCGGTTGTAATGAGAAAACAAATTTTTTTTAATATTTCAATTTCTTCTTTCTTTCCTTTTACGTCGTAGAAATTTCAATGGGACATTCACAGACGGGTACACTCGTTTTTAGAACACGAAAAGCAATAAAAACACTTGCGGAACCGTAATGTAATTTCGTTTGGATTGCTTTTCATATACTAAAAGCGAACGTATGTTACATTGAGTTCCATCTACTTTTGACTAAACGGAGCTTTTACGTTTTATTACGTTCCGAATCAGCTGTTCTTGTCATGTATGTGAAGAACATGAATAAGTCGTTAGATTTTCTGTTGGCCCTCCTTCTGGCGAAAACCCTGAGTAAATAAAATTGCCTTGATAAAGTTTTTTTTGGAAAGTACCGCCACTCATGTATAAAATTAACACACACAAAATAAGTGGTGTGAGGAGTTAGTTCATAGTCCTGATTGAAGGGTTATAACGACCAATATGTACGAGTATGCACGTCTTTGCTTACAAAAGTACTATTTGGTGTAAAAAAGTACTGTTTCAGTTATAGTTCAGTACCACTTAAAAATTTCAGTTTTGCAACACTGATTCATATATAAGTTAACCCTCTCATTCCAGCTGATGAGGGTTTTGTATTTCCAGAGTTTGTTCTTTTTTAGTATTCTGTTTCTATAAATTTCTTATTTTCTTACTACGTGTTTTAGATGTCAAAAGTATGTTTAAAATTGATTTTAAAATAATTTCCAAGCCTTCTAACTGCCATGAAAGTTTTGAATTTTCAATATTTTTAAAAATTTAGTTAAATAAATTATAATTATACATTAAGCAATTTAAAAGTGCAAAAATGCAGTTTAAGCAATTTAAAAGTGTTTTTATATTATATTTAACAATTTCAAAGTCCTTTAATATTATATTATTTTATATAAAAGTGTTTATAGATAGTGCTATAGGAAGTACAAAATGAGGAATTGTGCAATTTGTGCGAAAATGCTGGCAAAAATGGAGTGCCATATGTGAAATGGCTTTTACACTGAACTCCCGCCTGTGTATTAACCATTTTTCCCGGTGGCAGTCTATAACTGCTGGTCGACGCTTCATATTAATGCCAATTAATTCCTGTCGTTCAGAATGAACGTATAAATAATTTTAACATATAATATCTAATTATATTAACACAGATTACCTGAGTCATGTATGAGTCATTAATAAATAGTGCAACTAAGCCCCTTCTTGGCCAGCCTTCCAAGGAATAACCAGAAGCTGCAGAGTAAGTTTATATGAAATTATATATTCTCTCAATAGATTAATAAATATAAATTTTACAAACAGGCTTCCTATGGAAATGGAAAAACAGACTCAACTCGAGTAAGTAGTATATTTATTAACATCATAAATTTTCTATTGTTATTGTTGTTATTTAAGTTAAATTTGTGTATTGGCCTTCTATGTAATGAAGGCAATGGAAGCCTACGAATATGACTCCCATGCTGATGTCAGAAAGTCAGCTATTTATGTCCATATAGTTATGGCTCGAGGATTAAAAAGTCACGCAAGCTGCCTGTGTATTATGATTTTGACTGCAAAATGTCAAAAGAAACAGTATACGGTTTAATTTCAAAGCTGAGGACTGCAGGTTTTCCGGTTGTTGCAATGGTGTGTGATATGAGTCCACTAATCGCAAGTTGTTGAGAGAGCTTGGTGCAACCCAGGTAAGTTGAATATTTACACCATACCAATTACACCACACCAACTACACCACCACAACCATTATTGCGTTATTGAGGGTCTTCTTGACATCGCTGAGGACATCGGAATATGTTTTCCCACAACATAAAATAATTATAATCTCCTTCAGATCGGTAAATCATAATTTATTTATCAGAATTAGTTTTTAAGTTCCGTGTATAAGAGTCGTTGTTTGCGTTTACTTTCATTAATTTAATTTGCATGAACTTAGTTCCTTTACAATATTTAACACATTCATTCATTAATTTTTTTGTATTATATTATTACTAACCAGTAAAATAAAATTTAAAAAATTAATATAAAATTTCATTAATTTGTTATATATTTACTATTTTTTGGAAGATAAACCATGGTTTTCGAGCCCAACTAACCTGGACAAAAACATTTTTTGACGCGCCCCATTTGTTGAAGTTAATCCGTAACCATTATTTGGATAGCGGATTAATCTTCAACAACACCATCTTTGTACCTAAAATTTGCGATTTTCTTGAATATGTCCATTACCTTCTCGGATATGTCCATTACCTTTAAATTAAATGAAGAACATATTTCCTTTAAAGGGGCAGATATATCTGAAGATTTTTTGTTTGATAAAAATATTTGAAGGCCTTAAAAACTTTTAGGAAGGAAAAAATAAAATTAGCTGCCCAGCTATTTTCCAATACTACAGCCAATGCTATTAGAAGGTGCAATTGCAATACTTTCAGAGCGGAATAATAATGACAAACACAGTACGTCGAAAAGTCTTACTTAGTTAACAACCGCCTGAACCAGGATGCTCTTGAGAATTTTGTTTGTGCATTCGAAGTGAAGGTGGATTGAATGATCACCCTTTTCCTCAAAACTTCAAATACAGACTTCGGTATATATCCTTGGTATGTTTGTCAGTATATAATGTTTAAAATTTTTTATAATTCGAATTATGTACATATATTTTTAAAATTTCAGCACTAAATACTGAATACCTTAGTGACAAGGGACATGTGGAAGACGAGCCCACAGATTTTCTTTCCATTGGCAATGAAGGCATGGTAGAAATAAGTTCTTTGCCAGACAGCGGAGTCGTTCCTGAAGACGACGAAATCAATATAAAGCTAGAACCAATGGAAAATGACATAAACCTAGACCTAGACGAATCGGATATAGATGACATTGGTATTGTACAAGAGGATGCTTAAGAATGTATAGCTGGCTTTATCATTCGAAAGCTAAATCGTGTAGAATATGAATGTCATCAATATATATACTTGGCTTGATCAGGTGTCAAAATGTTACTTAAAAAGCCGACTAACGAATTTGTTTCAAAATTAAAGAAATTGGAATGTATATTTCATAATATTAATGGTAATAACATTTCGCATTGTCGTAACCTTCGAGACTAGCGAGTTCATTAAGTTGGCTGTAAATATAAAGTTATAAAAATAATAATCATAATTAATAGTTAAAGCTAATAACTAATAGTTAAAGTTATAAAAAAAAATGAATTCGTAAAATATATATTAACGTAATTTTTCCCTTCTAGCAATATATACATCAACAGGCGTCTCACTTTTTAATCAGTTCTTTTAAGAAACACCGAAAATTTAAAAAAAACCTATACATTTTTAATTTAACAGTAATATTTCAGGAGCAGAAGTATGGTTGAGTCTAAAAATTCTTTTAGTTTAATAATAATGTTTTCTGCGTGAAAATAAAATGATGTTTATGTTTATTTTGTGAGAAATGTGCTGGTTCCTAAACCATTAAGATCTTCTAACTCTTCACTATTTACGTTACTTATATTGTTGTGCCATTACAAAAGAATATTTTAGGATTTATCTTTATTCTTCACAGCATACAGTAGTTAAATAATAAATGAATCAATATTTGAAGAGTCTCGGAGAATCAAATAGACTAATTTGAAAATTAGTTCAATTGCTTCAGAAACCTTTCAGAGGATAGACTTCGTTATCTATTTTCGTTCAAGGTGATTTGTCAAAACACACTGAGTTCTCTATACTCTTATGCTATAAACACATAAAAGTTATTAAATGTTGTACACAAATTTTGAAATTGATACCTCAGCCAATTGAGGCAAAGCATAAGTAAAACAAATAGAATAAACAGTATATTATTATTATTCCTTACCAATGGTGCCACAAAAATATTTTTTAGTGTTTTTTGTTTTGCTTTCGTTTTTAAGATTTATGTTGCATGTACCACCTTTTAAAAATCTCTATTTGTTGTTTACCAAATAATTTTAATTTAAAGACATTGAAGCGCTATGAGTTAGGTTTGTTAAAAATATTATAACAAATAGAAAAGTCAACAAAGATTAAACACAATAAAATTACAATAGCCAAAACTGCAATGTGTTGTTGAAAATAAATATTAATTATACAAAAACTGACAGCAAATAAACTGAAAAACAATTACAAACTTGCCAAATTAAATGTAACGGAATCATAGCCAAAGTTAACAAAAGCAAAGCTAATGACTTTGAAAAGTATGGAAATAAGAAGCAATAAATGAGAAAAACAAACTAGACATATTGAACAAAACAAAACATACTTGACGCATACTTACAACACACACATACGTACTTTTAATTGCTCAATGCCCCAAGTCTATGAAAGTACACTTAACTAGAAGAATTAGAAAATTTATTTCATTTACACTAAAATGCTGCAAGCGAACAACTGAATTGTGCACATACTTACATGTACTAACGCAAATTAATTTTTTTTGCTTTTTACTAGCTCCGTCATCGCTCATTCATTTGCTTATTCCGTCTATAGATATTTTTCCTTTTCTTGCACACAAAAGCAATAACATCAAGAGCCCACACAATAAAGTTGAGCTCTACAAGGCCAACGCTGTTGTAATGAATATAATGTTTGAGTTTGTATTTTAACTGTCGCACTATGTGGTATTTACCCTGAAAACCTGGCCAAAAAGGCAAAAATGAATTTAAATTCTGCATTATATAATGAATTTTCACGACTTTAAGTTGAGATTTGTAGATTTGAGACGATGTCAAAGTCAGAAAAGTGAAGGAAATTAAATGCGTTTTTGGTGTTTTTTTTTAAATTTAAATAGGTTTATATGATATTTATTTTGTGGCTAAACGAATTGAGGTTTTATATTGGTTTTTTTTTTGAAAGGTATGAGCAACTGCTACTTTCAGTTTTAGATATATATAAATATCTCATATATTAATGTTAAAATTATTCGTTCAAATTTTAAAAATAATAAAAATTTAAAATTTTTTACCCTTCCTAAAAAAAAAGATAAGAACTTTAAAGGTGAAGTAGTTTTTAGCGGTTTAATGTTATATACCACAAGAAAATATGAACTCTCTACATTCAGGAACAAAAAAAAAAAAAAGTTTGCGCAAATTTGCGCAATTATTTTTGGTGATTTTTTGCAATTTTACAATTGTCAGAAGCGGTTTCCGAGGCCAGAAATAAGCACTTCAGATTATATCGTACGAATTATGCGAGGAAATTTAGTAGAAGCGATACCAATCGAGATGTACTGAACAGGTTACTTTTAAGCAGTGATCCTTTTATAAGCTGCAGTACACAAAAATTAAATTATTAAATTAGTCCTTCCTGACATTGATGATGAAAATGATAACGATTTTAACGATTGCAGTTAGTTTCACTTTTTAGTATTTTTAAGTTAAGTATTAAATAATATAAAATATATATTATGAATAAATATTAATTATCATAGAAGTTTAAAAACTTAATTACATATGTATATCGACTATTATAACAATATGATATGTATGCTTGATTTTCTTAATGGACCGTATGTGGTACCTAGGGGCACGTATGATCCTATCATAAATGATTCACATTCATATTAAACATGTTCATGTAGAATTTCGTCGAGGTAATAAAATTTTTAAGCCAATTATAATTGCTAAACATATTTTCTTAAGGGGCCCTATTTAGGACCTAGGGGCAATTATGGACCGACCATAAAAAATTTGGTAATATGATTTAGATTTACAAAATACACGGTCATACCGAATTTCATCACGATACCAAAGTTTTTAAGCCATTCATATGCGTAAACGTGAATTTCTAAAAGGGACTTTATATGGGGACTAGGGTCAAATGTGATCCGATTTTCACCAAACTTTACACCATGATTTCTTACTACACAGAACTGATCCATTTTATCATGATTGTTGCATAATTACAATAGTTATGTGCAAATAAGTGCAATTTCGAGGAGAATTTGTATGTGGGCTAGGCGACTTCATGGACCGATTTAAACCAAAAACATTTCTATTAATTTTGACCAGGTTTTCAGGCAAAATGCCCCTCTGTGTGTCTGTCCTGGTTTGCTTATTATTAAGGCGAGCACGCCACTTGGTTATGGCTAATAAGCCGCAGTTAGTGTGAGAAATAAAAATATAAATCTTTTCAGCTAAAGAGCCGTTTTGATTATCATTTGTATTCTAATTTTATTAATCAGCTATTTATATTAATTTCTTTAGTCTAATTTCTTTACATATTATTATTTATGACCTAATTTAGTTTTTACTCAACTTAGAGTGTGCGTGGTCAGCATTTTGTTACTTTGCAATTATTACGTACTAAAATTTGTATAATGCAATTTGATACCTCGTGCCGTTGGTCATTGACAGTTTTTTTTTTTATTATTGGAGAATGTATCAAAATGCATTTTTAGGTAGCACAAACGTAACCAACACACAACAGTGGATAAGTGTGACCAACAGACTACACTGTTATGAAATTACTTATTTTATTTGAAATATTGTTTATATTTTTATTTCTATTTTATTTCTATTGTAAGTTATTTTGTTGTGCTGGAAGTACCTTCAAACTTTATTAAAGATTAAATTTTATTAAATGCATATATATTTTGCACTAATTGTCAGTAATCCTGATTATTTTTAGATTATTTGTAATCGTAATCAATTAGTAATTCGAAAAAATTGTTCATAGAATTATATAATCATTACGATTTTTTTTAAAAAGTAATGTAATTGATTACTAATCGTAATCGAAATTTAACAGGTATGATCTAATATTGTCAGCAATTTCCCGCAAACTTTTGCTATCATTATGTTTGTCATTTTTGTTATTTGCTTTCTGATGTTAGTTTGTTTGTTTCATCAAGTCAGATAACTATTTAAAATGTAGAATTTTTCGATTTTACAAAACCAATTCAAATTCCAAATAATCGTTATGGTAGAGAGGGGCACAATATTGTTAATTCCCAGCGCGAAGACTGAAGTTTAGGATTGAGTGCTTGTGGTTCTGTAATGTTATAAACTAGAATCGTCAAATTAAAATAACCTTACTCAAGAATATACCTTTTTTGGATTTTTAGATTTATACTGTCTTTATAATTAAAACCACAATTCCTTAAATTTTACACAAGTTTAATTTCAACAACAGCAATTATAGATTAATTTTGTTTCTTTTTGATGTTTTTACCATCCTTTCATTCACTCGTAAAGATTGTCTCCTTCGTACAAAGACCAAAATTTATACGCAGTATCTTTTATTTTATATGTGTGCTTAGTAAACTTAGAAACAGTAAGTTAAACTATAAGATGAAGAAGAAGAAGAGAGGAAAATATTCTTGTATGATCCGCGTAAATATGTAGTGTACAATTTGTGGATTACAGAACTGGAGAGAAAAATTGTGTCCCTTTTGTATACAGTGGGAGGACCTCCAATATCCGAAACATCACTAAAACCGCAGGATAGAGTAGACAGTTTCAAGTAAATTACAATTGTGGCCAATATTAAATACAAAACTTTTTGGGTTTTTTGCTACGAAAAATTCTATCAGTTTTACGAATATTATTTTATTATTGTTCTACAATTCATGGTGAGCCTGACTGTCGCATATTATTAACTTCCTGTTGTTGAATTGACTACATCTATCGAATTTCTCTTGGGAAATACCGGAGAGTTTCCAGATAGATTTCAATTTTTTTTTACTCTCAGACCAAACATTAATGTTCCCACTCCACTGACTCATGCATATCCAACAGAATTGCTTCTCTTTTTAAGAAGGTGTATGTATAGCTTCGAAATTATTCCATTGCCATTTTGAATTTAAAAATTTTTTCCTCAGATTCGGAATCCACAACCACAAAAATCTTTGTATACCGATTTTTATGTCAATCTGAAGACATTTTAAAATTTAGGTCGTCATATTTGATCCGCCACTTTGAATTTGAAAAATTTAACCACAGATTCAAAATAAATAACCTCAAATACCCCCGTTCACTGATTTTAATGTAAACCTAAAGAAAAAATGTTTGAAGCAATATTGGAGCCACCACTTTGAATTTGAAAAAATGTACATCAGTAGGAACGTCAAAAACCTCCGTATAGGGATTTTCATCCTTTTTCAATGACTCCTTATAAAAAATATGGTAAAATATGGTTATTTTACTATAACGCATTGAGAAGAGGTTCGGTTTTAATAGTAGAAAGATGGCTATTCCACGAAACTAAGATTTCTTTATACATACGTTTTCAAATCAGTCATCATATAATACTGCTAATAAACAAAACTGAATTTAATGAGTATATAATATATAATTTCATATATTACAATTACATACATACATACATACATGGTCATAACAACCGTTCAGTTTGAGAAACTTTTCATGTCAGTTTCATTTACTCTCAGAGTTTTTGTCAGAAATCTGCTGAGAGAAAATTGCCGAAGAAATATTTTTTTCAAATTTCGTTTCGATGTCTGACCTGGGGTTTGAACCGTGGCTTTACGTCTAATAAGCCAACACACTACGCTGTTTATTGTAAATTAATGCATCATCAATTTCTTACAAAGCTCCATTTGTCAATTCACACAAGCCGTTTAATCCTTGTATTCATTGTATTGTTGGACGACTATACAACAGTGTTTGCGTGTTGTTGATAATTTTCATGTAAAAATACGATACACTTATACACATTTTTATATGTTTTTAAAAGTTGTATTGGTTTGGTGCTTCAAATTGTTTGACTGCCATAAATTATGAAGAAGAATACGACATACACAATACAGCGTAGCATTGAGCGTTCACAAACAACCAAATGTATTCAATACAACATACACGATACAAAGTCGTGTGAATTGGCCAAATATAATTCAATTGTTATAGTTTTCTTTCCACATCCGAAAATATTAGGAAATCAATAGCAGCGCAAACAAAAGTGAGTAAACATTTTAAAGAAAAGCGAAACGTGCTCATAATTATAATTTATTATATGTGTCCTTGTGTAATAACATATACTGAGTGTTGCCAATTTAGCATGCGACATAAATTTTCTTTATATTATATCACCATACACATCGTCTAAAATTTCCCATTAAATTCTATCCCTTATAGTTGCTGTTTAGGAATGCATTTAAATACACATTGTCATGATATGTTTTTGTGTGATTTTTTAATGTAGTTAACGGAACAGGTTTTAACGGCAACACGTTTTTATTGCCAATTGTAGTATACAGTGAGTCACTAAAGTTCGAATGCCAACAGCAAGACTCAATTAAATTTTTCGCAAATCCTTTATCATAAGGCGAAATTATTTCTTCGATTTTGTTGTTTACAATGCTTGCATAAAATAACTACGATTCATTCCAATATTATTAGATGCGTAGGCAACTTAGTTGTGATTAAATGATTTACAATTATGTAGATACATAATAATAGTAATAGAAATAGTAATAAATTATCATTTATAATGCAATATAAAAGTATAATAGTGACTTCATTTATTTTATAAAGACTACACTGAACGTTTGTACTTTTGTAGAAGTTAGCCAAAAACACAATTAAAGCGGTAATAGCAGTGCGATCTGTCTATTCTTTAAAACCTATCTGTATACTTACAAATTACGAGTCCTGTGAACGACTAGACAAGTAATACACCATAAGCACACATGTGTTTTAGTTTGTTCTGGATATATTTATTGGTTTTAATTAAGAATGCATTTTGAGTTTCAAACATATTTGAAGGTTGACAATTAATTTGGGTAGCAGTAGCTCTAGTCTAGTGGATAGTGCGTTGTCTTATTAGACGTGAGGCCACGGTTCAGAATCCATGTCAAACATTGCCAACGAAACGGAATTTAAAAATATATACATATCTTCGGCGACTGCCTCTCAGCTAATTTCTGGCAGAAAATTTGAGAGTAAATAAAATTGTCATGAAAATATTGTCAAGAATCTATCGTTCGGAGTAGGCTCCATTACTCATGGATAAAATTAACACACACGACATAAGTTGTATGAGATGCTAGATTCTAATCCTGTCTGAAGGTTTATATATGTATATATTGATTTAAGCTTTTTGCTTATAATATTTTTTTCTTTATTTTTATTATTTTATTAAAACAAGCACAGAATGTTAATAAAAAGAACCAACTTATTTATTTTTATTTATTTACATATTAGCTTATAATAAAAATTATAAGATAATATAAGACTAGAGCTTTAGCAACATAGGCCTTTAGCTTTAGTAGCTTTAGCTTTAGTAAACTTTAAATTAAAACTATGAATAATAAATTAAAAATATTCTTAAAAGTACTATTTATACATTTGTACAATGTTCAGTCAGTTAAATTAAATTATAAATATTTGTAAATTTGAGGAATTGAAAAATGGCACTTTTTTTTACTCTCAGACCAAACATTAATGTTCCCACTCCACTGACTCATGCATATCCAACAGAATTGCTTCTCTTTTTAAGAAGGTGTATGTATAGCTTCGAAATTATTCCATTGCCATTTTGAATTTAAAAATTTTTTCCTCAGATTCGGAATCCACAACCACAAAAATCTTTGTATACCGATTTTTATGTCAATCTGAAGACATTTTAAAATTTAGGTCGTCATATTTGATCCGCCACTTTGAATTTGAAAAATTTAACCACAGATTCAAAATAAATAACCTCAAATACCCCCGTTCACTGATTTTAATGTAAACCTAAAGAAAAAATGTTTGAAGCAATATTGGAGCCACCACTTTGAATTTGAAAAAATGTACATCAGTAGGAACGTCAAAAACCTCCGTATAGGGATTTTCATCCTTTTTCAATGACTCCTTATAAAAAATATGGTAAAATATGGTTATTTTACTATAACGCATTGAGAAGAGGTTCGGTTTTAATAGTAGAAAGATGGCTATTCCACGAAACTAAGATTTCTTTATACATACGTTTTCAAATCAGTCATCATATAATACTGCTAATAAACAAAACTGAATTTAATGAGTATATAATATATAATTTCATATATTACAATTACATACATACATACATACATGGTCATAACAACCGTTCAGTTTGAGAAACTTTTCATGTCAGTTTCATTTACTCTCAGAGTTTTTGTCAGAAATCTGCTGAGAGAAAATTGCCGAAGAAATATTTTTTTCAAATTTCGTTTCGATGTCTGACCTGGGGTTTGAACCGTGGCTTTACGTCTAATAAGCCAACACACTACGCTGTTTATTGTAAATTAATGCATCATCAATTTCTTACAAAGCTCCATTTGTCAATTCACACAAGCCGTTTAATCCTTGTATTCATTGTATTGTTGGACGACTATACAACAGTGTTTGCGTGTTGTTGATAATTTTCATGTAAAAATACGATACACTTATACACATTTTTATATGTTTTTAAAAGTTGTATTGGTTTGGTGCTTCAAATTGTTTGACTGCCATAAATTATGAAGAAGAATACGACATACACAATACAGCGTAGCATTGAGCGTTCACAAACAACCAAATGTATTCAATACAACATACACGATACAAAGTCGTGTGAATTGGCCAAATATAATTCAATTGTTATAGTTTTCTTTCCACATCCGAAAATATTAGGAAATCAATAGCAGCGCAAACAAAAGTGAGTAAACATTTTAAAGAAAAGCGAAACGTGCTCATAATTATAATTTATTATATGTGTCCTTGTGTAATAACATATACTGAGTGTTGCCAATTTAGCATGCGACATAAATTTTCTTTATATTATATCACCATACACATCGTCTAAAATTTCCCATTAAATTCTATCCCTTATAGTTGCTGTTTAGGAATGCATTTAAATACACATTGTCATGATATGTTTTTGTGTGATTTTTTAATGTAGTTAACGGAACAGGTTTTAACGGCAACACGTTTTTATTGCCAATTGTAGTATACAGTGAGTCACTAAAGTTCGAATGCCAACAGCAAGACTCAATTAAATTTTTCGCAAATCCTTTATCATAAGGCGAAATTATTTCTTCGATTTTGTTGTTTACAATGCTTGCATAAAATAACTACGATTCATTCCAATATTATTAGATGCGTAGGCAACTTAGTTGTGATTAAATGATTTACAATTATGTAGATACATAATAATAGTAATAGAAATAGTAATAAATTATCATTTATAATGCAATATAAAAGTATAATAGTGACTTCATTTATTTTATAAAGACTACACTGAACGTTTGTACTTTTGTAGAAGTTAGCCAAAAACACAATTAAAGCGGTAATAGCAGTGCGATCTGTCTATTCTTTAAAACCTATCTGTATACTTACAAATTACGAGTCCTGTGAACGACTAGACAAGTAATACACCATAAGCACACATGTGTTTTAGTTTGTTCTGGATATATTTATTGGTTTTAATTAAGAATGCATTTTGAGTTTCAAACATATTTGAAGGTTGACAATTAATTTGGGTAGCAGTAGCTCTAGTCTAGTGGATAGTGCGTTGTCTTATTAGACGTGAGGCCACGGTTCAGAATCCAGGTCAAACATTGCCAACGAAACGGAATTTAAAAATATATACATATCTTCGGCGACTGCCTCTCAGCTAATTTCTGGCAGAAAATTTGAGAGTAAATAAAATTGTCATGAAAATATTGTCAAGAATCTATCGTTCGGAGTAGGCTCCATTACTCATGGATAAAATTAACACACACGACATAAGTTGTATGAGATGCTAGATTCTAATCCTGTCTGAAGGTTTATATATGTATATATTGATTTAAGCTTTTTGCTTATAATATTTTTTTCTTTATTTTTATT
Source organism: Sarcophaga carnaria (assembly GCA_958299815.1). Taxonomy (NCBI): domain Eukaryota; kingdom Metazoa; phylum Arthropoda; class Insecta; order Diptera; family Sarcophagidae; genus Sarcophaga; species Sarcophaga carnaria. Next base: position 67,950,364 of record OY283153.1, on the reverse strand, counting down.
ATTTTATTAAAACAAGCACAGAATGTTAATAAAAAGAACCAACTTATTTATTTTTATTTATTTACATATTAGCTTATAATAAAAATTATAAGATAATATAAGACTAGAGCTTTAGCAACATAGGCCTTTAGCTTTAGTAGCTTTAGCTTTAGTAAACTTTAAATTAAAACTATGAATAATAAATTAAAAATATTCTTAAAAGTACTATTTATACATTTGTACAATGTTCAGTCAGTTAAATTAAATTATAAATATTTGTAAATTTGAGGAATTGAAAAATGGCACTTTTTTTTACTCTCAGACCAAACATTAATGTTCCCACTCCACTGACTCATGCATATCCAACAGAATTGCTTCTCTTTTTAAGAAGGTGTATGTATAGCTTCGAAATTATTCCATTGCCATTTTGAATTTAAAAATTTTTTCCTCAGATTCGGAATCCACAACCACAAAAATCTTTGTATACCGATTTTTATGTCAATCTGAAGACATTTTAAAATTTAGGTCGTCATATTTGATCCGCCACTTTGAATTTGAAAAATTTAACCACAGATTCAAAATAAATAACCTCAAATACCCCCGTTCACTGATTTTAATGTAAACCTAAAGAAAAAATGTTTGAAGCAATATTGGAGCCACCACTTTGAATTTGAAAAAATGTACATCAGTAGGAACGTCAAAAACCTCCGTATAGGGATTTTCATCCTTTTTCAATGACTCCTTATAAAAAATATGGTAAAATATGGTTATTTTACTATAACGCATTGAGAAGAGGTTCGGTTTTAATAGTAGAAAGATGGCTATTCCACGAAACTAAGATTTCTTTATACATACGTTTTCAAATCAGTCATCATATAATACTGCTAATAAACAAAACTGAATTTAATGAGTATATAATATATAATTTCATATATTACAATTACATACATACATACATACATGGTCATAACAACCGTTCAGTTTGAGAAACTTTTCATGTCAGTTTCATTTACTCTCAGAGTTTTTGTCAGAAATCTGCTGAGAGAAAATTGCCGAAGAAATATTTTTTTCAAATTTCGTTTCGATGTCTGACCTGGGGTTTGAACCGTGGCTTTACGTCTAATAAGCCAACACACTACGCTGTTTATTGTAAATTAATGCATCATCAATTTCTTACAAAGCTCCATGTGTCAATTCACACAAGCCGTTTAATCCTTGTATTCATTGTATTGTTGGACGACTATACAACAGTGTTTGCGTGTTGTTGATAATTTTCATGTAAAAATACGATACACTTATACACATTTTTATATGTTTTTAAAAGTTGTATTGGTTTGGTGCTTCAAATTGTTTGACTGCCATAAATTATGAAGAAGAATACGACATACACAATACAGCGTAGCATTGAGCGTTCACAAACAACCAAATGTATTCAATACAACATACACGATACAAAGTCGTGTGAATTGGCCAAATATAATTCAATTGTTATAGTTTTCTTTCCACATCCGAAAATATTAGGAAATCAATAGCAGCGCAAACAAAAGTGAGTAAACATTTTAAAGAAAAGCGAAACATGCTCATAATTATAATTTATTATATGTGTCCTTGTGTAATAACATATACTGAGTGTTGCCAATTTAGCATGCGACATAAATTTTCTTTATATTATATCACCATACACATCGTCTAAAATTTCCCATGAAATTCTATCCCTTATAGTTGCTGTTTAGGAATGCATTTAAATACACATTGTCATGATATGTTTTTGTGTGATTTTTTAATGTAGTTAACGGAACAGGTTTTAACGGCAACACGTTTTTATTGCCAATTGTAGTATACAGTGAGTCACTAAAGTTCGAATGCCAACAGCAAGACTCAATTAAATTTTTCGCAAATCCTTTATCATAAGGCGAAATTATTTCTTCGATTTTGTTGTTTACAATGCTTGCATAAAATAACTACGATTCATTCCAATATTATTAGATGCGTAGGCAACTTAGTTGTGATTAAATGATTTACAATTATGTAGATACATAATAATAGTAATAGAAATAGTAATAAATTATCATTTATAATGCAATATAAAAGTATAATAGTGACTTCATTTATTTTATAAAGACTACACTGAACGTTTGTACTTTTGTAGAAGTTAGCCAAAAACACAATTAAAGCGGTAATAGCAGTGCGATCTGTCTATTCTTTAAAACCTATCTGTATACTTACAAATTACGAGTCCTGTGAACGACTAGACAAGTAATACACCATAAGCACACATGTGTTTTAGTTTGTTCTGGATATATTTATTGGTTTTAATTAAGAATGCATTTTGAGTTTCAAACATATTTGAAAGTTGACAATTAATTTGGGTAGCAGTAGCTCTAGTCTAGTGGATAGTGCGTTGTCTTATTAGACGTGAGGCCACGGTTCAGAATCCAGGTCAAACATTGCCAACGAAACGAAATTTAAAAATATATACATATCTTCGGCGACTGCCTCTCAGCTAATTTCTGGCAGAAAATTTGAGAGTAAATAAAATTGTCATGAAAATATTGTCAAGAATCTATCGTTCGGAGTAGACTCCACTACTCATGGATAAAATTAACACACACGACATAAGTTGTATGAGATGCTAGATTCTAATCCTGTCTGAAGGTTTATATATGTATATATTGATTTAAGCTTTTTGTTTATAATATTTTTTTCTTTATTTTTATTATTTTATTAAAACAAGCACAGAATGTTAATAAAAAGAACCAACTTATTTATTTTTATTTATTTACATATTAGCTTATAATAAAAATTATAAGATAATATAAGACTAGAGCTTTAGCAACATAGGCCTTTAGCTCATCACTTAAAATTAACTTAATACTAATTAGATAAATATATAAAGATAATGAATAAAATATAAGAGGTAAACTTTAAATTAAAACTATGAATAATAAATTAAAAATATTCTTAAAAGTACTATTTATACATTTGTACAATGTTCAGTCAGTTAAATTAAATTATAAATATTTGTAAATTTGAGGAATTGAAAAATGGCACTTAAGTTATCTATTGTTATCGACATGTGTGCTCCATTTATAACGATTATTAAAGTATAATCCTAAAATCCTGAGGTTATTAACCTCTATTAGTTGAAAATTATTTAGTTGCAATAATGGTCTACACTCAAATTTTCTGCAAAAATTGATGTATTTGCATTTGGAGGCCTACAGAACCGCCCCGGAATATTGGCACCAATCAATAATATCTTGGAAAATACAGTTTACGTCAATTACAGGATTTCTTTTCCTATTTGATCTTATAATAACGTTAAAGTCATCAGCAAAGGCAGTGAAATCGATTTCTTTGTGTAATGATAATATAGTACAGAGTTTATTATATGCGATTAAAAACAGAATTACAGAGAGGGGAGATCCTTGAGGTAGGCCATTATGTAATGGAAAAGAATTAGAATGCTGTTTGCCAATTCTTACTACAATCTTTCTATTCGTAATAAAATGTATAATATACTGAATTATATTCGGTCCAATTTTCCATGATCTTAGTTGATCAACAACGGTGTGGATACCTATTTTATCATAAGCGTTTTCAAAATCTAAAGAAATGAGCGTAAGGTGTTTTCTAAATGAAATACTGTGAGCAATCTGATGGTCTATATAAAGTAGAGCATCAGTTGTTGAATTTCCTTTTTTAAAACCATATTGATGACTATTCAATAGTTTGTGTTTTAGTACAAACCACCATAGTCTGTTTGAAATAATCTTGTCAAGAACTTTTTCCAAACATGGATTAAGAGATATAGGTCTGTATGATGAGGGTATAGTTTTATTAGATTTAGGTTTTAGGATGGGTATAAAAAATTAAAATTTCTAAAAATTTGGTTAAATAATGACAACACTCTTAGTTTTACTGTGTATGGTAATTGTTTGATCATGGCATATGGAATCCTATCCAAACCCGGAGATTTGCCTCTAAGCTTGGAAAGAGATGATTCAAATTCTACATAACTAATATTTCGTTCTATTACCTTTGCCTCCGTACTTGGAATAATTTCAGATGTATTGGAGATTACTGCTTTCTTCTTTTCATTAAAATCAAATGAAAAATTCTCATCTTTGGAATTTTGAGACCAAAATTTACACAAAATTTTAGCAATTTCTGTTCTATTATCAGTAAATATGCTATGCAATTTATTTGATGTGTGCTTTTATAACCAGTGAATGATCTGATGTTTGACCAAATATTTTCTGTGCTAGATGACGGATTTATTGATGATGTTAATTTCTGTATTGATGCATTTTTAGCACATTTAATTTCTCTTTTAAGTAAAGCGTTTGCCCTTTTATAATTTATAAGGTTATATTTAGACATATTTCTATTAAAAGTTTTCCACTCTCGTTTTTTAATTTCCTTAAGATTCTGAAGGTTTTTATTCCACCAAGGGACTGATTTTGGATTATTTATTTTACTGGACGTATTTGGTATAGAATCATTTGCTACCTGGTTAATTATTCTACATATATTTCCTGTCTCCTTGTTAATATTGGAAGATACGGGTCTTTCCGAACTGTATTTCCTACTGTTCAAAATGTATTTCATCCGATTAGCTTTCCCAATATTATATCTAGGTTTATAGTAATCAATTGTATTTCTGTGTAAAAATAAGGAAATTGTAATCGGGAAGTGATCACTACTGAATGGTGTTTTCTCTATGTCCCATTCTGCTGCAGTGGCAATGTCAGGGGAGCAAAAGGTTAAATCTGCGTGTGTGAGCGAATTGTGAGTACTAATATGAGTCGGAGACCCATCATTCAATATTAAATAATGAGAATTATTTATGAAATTTGCAATCAAGGTATCTCTATTGTTATTAATAAATGAACCTCAATTTGAATGCCAACCATTTACGTCTCCAGCTATTAAACATGGGTGTGAAATGTTGCCTAGTATATTTACAAGCTGATTGTAGGTTAGTTTATGATTTGGATGTATATATAATGATATTATCTTGAATTTTTTCCTAGAAATTACTTCTAGGCAGATTGCATCAAAATCGTCTGAAAGGATCATTTGTCTATGTTCCACTGATTTGTGGACTAAAATGCATACACCGCCGTACCTTGTAGGTGATGTGTTTTTAGAAAAGAGGGTGTAATTAATTGGGACGGGAATGTTACTGATAGAGTGTAAATGCTTCTCTTGAAGAGAGATCACTTTATGTGCTTTTTTCTGATTAAAAGAAGAATATCGTTATAATTATTAATGTAACCATTGATATTCCATTGTACAATATTAAATGAAGACATGATAAGTTAATAATTTACAATTAATTATTAAGATTAGTTTTAAATAAAGATGAGTACGTACAATAACGATTTTCAACATAACAGAAATAATAACTAGAGTTTTAACAAAAAGAGTTGAAGTGTTAAGTGAAAGCAAAAGTAATAAAAAAGTGAAATTATGTGAGACGAAAGAGTTTTTAAGTGAAAGTAAAAATAACGAAAAAGAGAAATTATGTTTAACGAGAGAGTTTTTATAAATTATGAGAGAGAATCATAATAACTAATGAGTTAATTAAAATTTATATTTTTGCTCTTTAAAGCGTTTACCAGATAATGTTTTCTGTTTTACTTTCTGTTTGTTCCTGTTAGCTGTGGTCCTGTGTAGAATAATTACACTTTTGGCGTTGTTCGTTTGTTGTGTTGAACCTGTTTCATTTTCTGATATTTCGATGTCAGATGTTGTTTTAGAGAGAGTACTGTTGTCGTCTGATATTTTCTCTGATTGAAATGCATTGTTTATTTGTTCCATTTCATGTTCCGAAATTTCAATATTATATATGTTGTTGTAATTAACAATTTTTCGTAATGATGATGTTGAATGGTGAGAGCAGCTATGTTGATGCTCTCTATTGTTTGAGTTATTGAGATTTGATGAGCACTGTGATGCAATAGACTCTTTTTGTTCCAATGCAATGTTTACTGATTGTTTATTGTTATTGGATGCTGATTGCTTGGCAACTGAAGAATATGATACTGATAGGGTGACGTTGTTTATAAATAGAAATTGCTCTTTTTCTGTTTACTTTTTCTAGTGTTATTATTGTTTGTATTTCGCGTTCTTTTAAGAATATTGGACACTTTTTATCATACGCAGAATGATTATGGTCCAAAGAATTAAATTCTCTGCAGTTTGAACATTGTTTTGTTTCCATGCAGAGCTCGTTCTCACTTGTATGGAAATGTTGAGAGCAATTCGGGCATGTTTTTGGGTTTTTACATATTTTTGCTATATGACCATATCTTAAGCATTGTTTACATCTGAGAGGTAAGGGGATATATGTTCGTATTTTTACACGTTCTTATCCACTGTTAAGCTCGGTGGGAAGAATAGTAGAACCGAAAGTAATTATAATAAGACCAGTTTCTTCAATGACATTATTAAACTTTCTTTTGATTTTCTCAATTTTTATAACATTTTGATTTTTAAGTTCATGTAAAATTTCTTCGTCTGGGAATAAATCACTCCTTTCACACAATTTAGTGAATTATGCCATGAAACTAAAACATTTATATTTTCACTTAATTTTTTTAATTTTATCAATTTATTTGCCTGATTGAGATTTTTGGTACGGACTAATATAGCCCGGACCTAAGTTTTTTACATTCTGCAACTTCACCGCAAGTACAGTCTATAATTTTTTTAATTAAAAAAGGTGATACATTGGTAAGGTTTTTGCCTTCATCTGTTCTGGTTAGTATAAGGTATTTTGGACCAGGTGTTGTCATGTTTAGTGACCCAGAATTACCATTCACATTTTCCCACCATTGTCCGGTGGCTCCTTCATATTTAACGTTGAATACATATATACATATAATATATGTCGAAAATTTGTAATTATTATATATTTTTATTTTTTTTAATATTACTAAATTTACACTAAATGTTTAATTAAAGGTTATTCGAAGGTTATTTGAAGGTTATTTATTTACAAACACTTATTCACTTAATCACTTCAAAAACACTAGCTTAACGACACGTTTGCTCACGAGAGAATCGCTTGATCGAATGAGAACCAACTTAATAAATTATATTTCATTAATATTTTTCTATATTTTAAAAGAAATTTAAAATCGTCATGGCAAAGATTGGCAGCATCAGCATAAGTAGTGTATGTAATGATGATATTAATAGAGTTCGTCCCAAATAGTTTCGAATTTATTTTGCATCATTACAGCAAAGTTTCATTGATTGATTTTCATATTTTTTGGTTTTTTAGTATAACCGCCAATTTTTCACCAATTTTATTTCAACAATTCATTTGTAGTTGGGACTATTATTATTGCATACGGAAGAAAACCGTGCAGTACATTTTATTTATTTTTATTGAGGATTTTTTGTTTAAGTGCCAATGATATATGAAAAAGAAAGAGAAAAAATTATATGTTAAAAGGAACATAAATTGTATGTAAGTAAGTGCAGGAAAGAACAACATTGAAAAAATTTTGGAGAAAAATAATAATAAAACGCTAAGAAGAAAAAACTCGAAAAAAGAATGTTAAATGGATTAAATTTAATTGTGTGGCATAAAAGGATTGTTTATCGTTCCGTTTGTTCTGTTTTATTAATTTTAAACCCCTGTTGCATATTTCACTACATTTTATTTCACTATGTTAACTTTAATAAGTTGCTATTAAAGAAAGTAGAACAAAAAAGTCAATGTGGTAGGAAAGTGTTGACCAGTTTGGTAAGTTAAAGCACACGCAACTACTACTGATGGGTTAGCTTGCAGGCTGGCTGGTTTTATATTTTAATATGATTAAATGTGATGGGAAAATATAAAAATATTAACATATACATATATGTATGTGTTTGCGTACTCAACTACTGGATACGAGTATGGTGTTCTGATCATATAGTACGTCTCTTTATAGCATGTAGAGTTATACAAGAATAAAAGAATATTTCTTTATATTATGTTGTAGCCTATATATGAAAAGTTCACCTATGAAATATGCAAATATATACGTACAGAATGTATACACAATAATACCTTAATAATAATACAATTAATACAATTTCTATAAAATATATTATACTTACATATGTACATACATATATTGTATATAAATATGCTTCAATTTATATCTTTAAGGGACAACCTATTTCATAGTTTACACAATTAATATTTGTCCGGGTCTTCCAATAGGGACTTTTTAAATTTCCGTGTTGAAACTACATCTGTCAAGTTACTTGTAATTTATTCAGGCTCTTTTCAAAATCGCCAAGGACGACCATAGATATGGACATATGTATGTTCGCTGAGTGGGCTCCAGAACAGTTGGCAACTAATTTGTATCAAATGAGGCCCATTGCTTCATTGATGACGCCCATAGCTGGGTGAATGGGTATGTGAACAAAAAAAAAATGGTTGAATTTGAGATGATATCCACCCACATGAGATCAATTTAATGTTAAGAGGGGTTTTAGGGCTGGCTGCATCATCGGTTTAAATTTCTTTGACATCACTGTCAACGGCAAGCTCAGCAGGTCGATGATTACCAACTTCTTGTGCTCTGAATTGGAAGATTTGAACAACAACGATATGTGGTTTTCACAGCACAATGCTACATTATACATTTGCACGTGAGGGTGATGTGGACTGGCAACCGAGATGGGGCGATTGGGCTCTTTTAGGCTTTTTCTTGTGCGGTTTTCTTAAGTCGCAGCTGTATACGAATAAGCCACAAACGATAACATAACCCATAGCATTTGTTAAATTCAGCCTGATTTAAGAGTCATAGAGAATTGGACATTTCGGATGTGCTACGCCAAGAGTACAGTGGTATCAATATAACTGTCAACTCAACTTCCATTAATGAAATTATGGGAAGGGTTTTTACTGTGTTTCTGTGTGTTTTTAATTGTATGGCAATAGAGACCATACCAATATCACTATAAACAATTTTTAATATAATATGACTTTAACTTAACAGAATGGAAGATCCATTTAATTATTCATTATTGTTACAATTAAAAAACATTAATTGAGAAATTCTAATTTATTCCCTTCACTATATACACCTACTCGAGATGATAACAGCATCGTAGTCGCATAGGAACAATAATACAAACCTAACTCTTTGATAACAATCAGAAAACTACATTATTTTTTTTATTTATTAGAGCAAGCGTTTCATCATTGTTTCACTAGTATTGTTTGTTTCAAAATAAATTTTGTTGTAAGTTATCCTCTTCCAAGTAGTTACATCTATATACCTATGATACTTTTTAGACAGTATCGATAGATGCCTTACTTCATTAATCTAGGCAGAAATGATGTACACTTCGGCTTTTCTGATAGTTAGTTTCTTACTATGTCTGACAGGTATTACAGCACAAGGGGATGTTTATGGACCCAAGGGGGAATGGTTTTGTATTTGTATTCCTTCCTATCTGTCGTAACTCATCTAATTTACATAGAGTGGTAGTTTGAAGGCACCCCACTTATGTGATTCAATTCACTAGAGAGGGTAGTGAGTGTGAATGAACTTGTAAACTGATAGACCAGTTGTCATCGAAATTAAGAAATATAGTGTTAAGATATATAGCGTGAACAAATTTTAAACTATGACTTGATACGTTGGCCACCTAAGCAATTCTGAAATCCAGGATCACGTTCATTTTCTTAACTTAGCCTAATGCTGATTTTCATTTTCTACCTTTTAAAAGACAAAATATCAATTTAAAAGTATGGTAATATGGAACACAATATCATCATGCCACGTTAATATTTATTTTATTTATTTATTTAATATAGATCATAGTACACCAAGATATGAATGAAAGTGCTATGGGAGTTCAGCAAAGAAAAAAAATTATAAACAATCATTGAAAAATAAGTAAAAAAATGGAAGCAATAATATAGAAATAGAAATGAATTAGAAAATGTTATAATCTTAGAAAATATATCGATGCAAAAAATTAAGATAAAGAAGAAATGAATATATGTAAAAACTAAAGTAGGAAATAGAAATAACAGTGTATAAAGGAACACAAACAAACAAAAATCAATCAAATTTTAAATTAGAAAAATGAAAAAATCACTAATAAAAATAAAAAGTAAAAATTTATAAATAACCAAAAAATGCTAAAGATAATTTAAAAAAATTGCATAACTTTTCTTTCGGCAATTGCATTGCCAATCTTCTGTATGTAATTGGGTAAAGTATTCCAAAGACTGATGGTATGTATAAAACACTGACGATGAGACAAAGGAGTCTTATATATTATATATTTTCTCCTTTAATCCTTCTAAATAAGTATATTGGCTGTTTTAAAGTAAAAACCTTATGGAGGAGAATATGGCATTTAATATTTAATAGATTGTCAAAATTAAATCCAAAATCTGGTAAGAAAATTGTAATATATGATCTCGACGTCCCTTAATTATACTGTACATATCTATCATCACCATCACAGTTAGTGAAAATTTAAGACCGGTATAAAAGAACAGGAATCACATACGTTTCAGCAAGTTGCATACGTATGGCAAAGGGAGTCAAATCTATAACAGCCCATAAGTTTCTAAGCATACCGTAAACTTCGCCAACGATGACATTAATGTGGTTAGACCACGTTAGCCGACCATTAAAGATAATAGCCAGATTGGCGCTGTTTCAACAAAATCAATTTTATTGCCCCTGATAATTATATCTGGCACAACAAATGTTTTCTTTGTTCTAGAAAGCAAACATTTAGATTTGGAGGTCCATTAGCCTTGTCAATTTTTCGTCAATCAGAGTTTATCAGGTGTATACAAATATTAATGTTCTCAATACTAGGGCTCCTATTAAGTTGAACGTCATCAACGTACATGTGTATGCTTCAATTTTCCAAGACATCAGATGGGTCGTTAATGTATATATAGAATAAAAGAGGCCCTAATATTTATCCCTGAGGAATACCTCTTCCAACTTCTAGCAAATTTGAGATGTTTCCATTTAGGTACACTCGTTGTGATCTGTTCACAAGATAAGAACGTATAAGACTACAAGCTTTGTTAGAAAAATGAAAGATGGTCTGTAACTTCATCAATAATTTACTGTGATCAACCGTATCAAAAGCCTTAATGTGATTCAAATGAACTAAAAACGCTATTCAATTTTCATGTAGTTTCAACATAAGGTCATCAACTACATTGACTAAGGCAGTAGTGCAGATCCTGGCTTTCAAAAATCCCGACTACTTACTTACTTAATTGGTCATTACACACCTTTAGTCAGTATTACGAGTTTCTCAGAAATACCGACTGTCTCTCAGAAATTAAATTATTACTTACGAGATAATTAATTAATAATTAATACTGTGTGAAATCTTTAAGTATTTGTTTTCGTCCACGTTGTGTAAAACAAAATTTAATTTTATTAAAATTAATAAAAAACAGCTCTATATTTGCATCTACCATGAGCTTAATTTTATCTCTCATTGTATAATACTACATCTATTATGGATTTATTTTACTGAAACTTGGTTGCTGATAATTTTTATTGCCCCTATTGCCGTTCTCAAATCAACTCAAATATTTATAACAAGTGATTTTTTATAGATTTATTAGCTATTTTCGACTGAAAAAAGACGCATTTTGTTCTGTGCTGGATGAAATTAAGTCCTTTGTCAACATTTTCGAGTGGAATTCCAAGCCGATGAAATATTTATCGAAAATGAAATTATGACATCACAATCACTAAATTCAAATATTGAGGATACGGAAATTGGAATGAGTATTCAAAAAAATATAATGCGTTCTTTTCAGTTATAACAAAACTATTTTATTTATTTCATTATTTTGTAATTCAATTGAATTCAGTCTATGTTTTTTTATATATTTAATGTACTTTTAGGTATTGTTCTATTGATTTATTTTTTCTTAGCTGGAGTGTTTAATATCTCAGATGCATTTGTAATGACTTGTTCCATGTCGGGATTTTGAGGAGACGCAGAAGCGCGACAGGTTGTCTGAGCAATATTTTCAACGCCAATGTCCAGATGGAGCTACTTAGTCATTTAGTGATAACAGCACGGATACCCAATCCTCAAGGATGTCAATGGGAATTTCTTGTGGAGGACCACCTCATGTTGCTTGATTATTTTTTTATTATTAGTAAGTTTTTTTTTAATACTTGCTTTGTAGTGAATCCAAACCAATACGGAGTAAAAATTCTAATAAAATGTCTATTTACAATATTTTAGATGCTGTATACTTACAGGTTGCCATTCGAAAGAGATCCTTGTAGGTGGACCTTAGCTATTCAATTCTGTAGGAAATCCTTCCTTGCACTGATTTTTGGTCATCCCAAATTTTTACTTTTCTTTAGAAATTTCTGGATTATTTTCCATCATATTCACAAGTCGCTCAAATTGGGATTTGGTTGTTATTTTCAATTTCCTGCGTATTAAATCGGATTTATAGTTGATGCATTGTTTGGTAACTTTGCATATCTACATAATTTATATGGCGTAGTCTAGTAGGTAGTGTGTTGGCTTATTAGACGTATAGCCAGGGTTCGAGCCCCAGGCCAGGCATCAAATCACAATACAAAAAGTATTTCTTCGGTGACTTCCTCTCAGCAGATTTCCGGCAAAAACTCTGAGAGTACATAAAAATTGCCGTGAAAAGTTTCTCGAAAAATATGTCGTTCGGAGTCGACTTTAAACTGTAGGTCCCACCACTCATGTATAAAATTAACACACACAACATAACTGGTGTGAGAAACTAGGTCGTAATTCTGACTGAAGGGTTGTAATGACCAATTATATGTGTAGTAGAACTGCATATAAACTTTGTACTAATACATTTTGAAAGTCAGCCAAACAGTTGTCTATATTTAACGTTTTTGTAAAACAAACTCATACAAAGTGGTGAATCGCAATGCCATGAAACACAACTAAAAATTCAACCGCAAAACCAAAAAGTCTACCGCATATTTAAGTTGACAATTGCAATACCAATTTCTGAAAGACGACCAAACTACTAAAAAAGTTGTCAACCGCAATGGTGGCATATATCTTAAAGCGAAATATGACTGTCGCAATGCAAATCTTCTATATCTTTATCACGCTGTTTCACAGTCTTACAAATCAAGATTTTATTAACGAAGCAGGTAAAAATCTATCTACTGCAGTGATAAAGTTGCCGTCTATCGTAGAAAATGTTACGAATTTTTGTATTAGCGTAATAAAGGATTCGTTCTAATCGCTTTCAAGTTTCCTAAAAACTACGATCACCTCCGAGCGATTCGGATGCATTAAGAAAGGATTATTTGAAAGTTAATTCTCTTAATCGTTTTTTATCGGATGACTCGAGTTTATGACATGCTACCACCCATGGAATACAACGAAAATTGTTTTACCTTTTAATTTTCTTTTTTTATATAAAAGATAATAGATGGAATACGTATGGGCGAAGATAATAAAGAAAATTTCCATGTGAGGCAGAAACGTAAAAAAATAATAACATGAAAAAAGAACAATTATTTTATTTGATTATTTGCATTAATATTTGTTTTTTATTACCGTACCCAAGATGGCGTTGTAAATAATTTTCGTTTGTTTTTAATAGGGAATTGGATACTACTCGGTATTACTTTCGATTTTAATGTGCAGTTCAGCGCTCCAGACGCTTATGTATAACAGTATACACAGAGGTTACAGAGAACAGTTTCTAATAAATGTTTGGATTTTCGTATCACTTTAAAATGATTTAAATGTGCAATTTAGGGTTCCAGGCGCTGTTTAAAGTTTGTAACAGTATACACAGAGGTTATGAGAACAGTTTTTATTAAATGTTTGCATTTTCTTATCACTTACTTAATTGTACACATTTATGTCTTGCACTGGGAATATGAAAACATTTTTGTCCGTAATGAAATTATATGTGTAAGTGTTACATAATATCCAGTTATCGATAAATTATGTCGGGCTAAACAGCACTTTGTTTAAAAAAGTTTTCATGACAATTTTATTTAGAGCTTTTGCAACAGGATTGCTGAGAGGAAGTCGCCGGACGATTTTTTTTATATTTCTTTATGTTCGAGATGTTTGAACCAGGAGCTTTCGGGTAATAAGCCAACACATTACCTACTACATTTACGGCGACTTCTTATCATAGATGGTCAAATATTGTTAGTTTGTTTAAATATTTTTTTTTATTAAATTTGAGCTAAAAATACTAAAAACACAATAATACGAATGAACAAAACCATTTTCTAGTAAAAGTAAAAACAAAAGTTGTTGACTATTGTAGTTCGAAAATGAGAGGCTATAAAGTATGGGTTTGTTTATTTTGAACTTCTATTTAACTTTCATTCTTTTATGACATTGGAATAATAGAGTATCGAATTCTCATTGTAAAATAGTTCAAATACTATGATGTCGTATGTCTTTAATTACTCGGAGATAAAATCAAAAAAGAAGGCAAATGGCAACAATGTGATATATAGTTCGTTGCTTTATATGTTTGCCTCTCAGCCTGTATATTTCTTTTTGCAATAGTTGTCCAAACAGTTTATTGTCCTCGCTACCAATATAAACAGCAACAACAATAACTAACAATGCTTAACAGAAATACAGTATGGTACTCAAGGACGTTTACACAAAGCTTTAAAAAAAAACCCACGCACATGCTTGCGAAAAGAAAAATATGCTTGCAGGCAGTGTTGCCACGATAAAAGAAAAATTGAACCAGCATTTGTGAAAGAAAACACGTAACACTATGCGACAATAAAGAATAAATTAAACACACTTGAGTAACTATGTACATAGTCTAAGTTGTACACTAGGTTGAGTAGAACTCAAATATACATACTATGTAACTATATAAATAATATAATATTTCTCAAACCCTTCAAACTTATTTTGTTTGCTAAAAACCGTTTTTTCTTGATTGTTTTTACACAAAATTATTGATTACCAAAATATTTGTGAACCGATTTTGAAAAATAAAATGTTAAAAGAAAAGGGGAGTGATAACACTTTAATGGTATACATAAACATATATGTTATGAATTTTAATTGGGTAAGCTTGGATAAAATGATTTTTTTTTTGTTTTTTTTCAAGTTTGACAATCCTTAATTACATACATAATACATAATTGGCCAATTCAACACTTCAGTCAGGATTACAACCTAGCATCTCACACCACTCCTGTTGTGTGTGTTAATTTTATACATGACAAATGACATGACAATTCTTAATTGCAAAATTTAATTAATAAATGTAAAATAAATGCTGACTACCAAAGGCTAATGTTTGCGCAAAAATATATATAATAATATAAGTGAAAAACGCAAATATTAGCTGCCTTCTGGTAGTCCTTAAATGCGAAAATGTCATATTTTTCGGGAAACAACCAAGATCAACCATCGAGGAGATTGAATCATTCATTAAAATTTACAGTCTCAGTTGTGAGGCATTTAAAAAAAGAAAAAAGACACTAAGCAAAAAAGACAGAGCAGCAGTAGAGCAGGCACGCACCCTTCTAGTAAGTATTTTAGTGTTCGTACGCGATTCATACTTATTTTGGGATTCGTGTATATGTTGAGTTATGGAAAGTCGAAATCAACAACATCATATTCATAATGCGTACTTCAAACTTTGAATATGAGTAGAGGTTCCATGATATTAAAATAAGTATCAGCAATTATTCGATTCTACTGATCTTTTTGAATACTCATTGCTGATCTCTAGTATGGCGGGAGCCCTTATAGACTGAGGACAATAAATAAAAGTAAACGAAATATGTATGTATGTTAAACCATACAGTGACAAATAACAGTGTATGGAATTAGCTTATATATGTTTAGTACATGCCTTAACACATTTCAGAGGATATGGCTTCTGTCGTTGTATCGCACTATTCTCACAAGCCACTGTTTCTTTTAAAGGTACGTGAATTTATTTTCCTTGTAGCTTAACTCTTTTGTATGAAATGGGATCAATTTTGCTTTTAATGTGTACCCGAAGTTTTTCAATTGTCGCAAAATGTTAACATTTCGTCCCAAAAATTTATTGTGCTCATTTTTGTCTTGCACTGTATAAAGACTTTGAATGTGGCTTCGAAGTTTAAAGAATATGAAATCAATTTTGTTTGTAAAGAAAGCATATGTAAAAGTGTTAAAGGATATCAAGTTATCAATACATAATATCGAGTTGAACATGTGAACTACTTATAGACGATATGTTGATACATGCTTAGTTTAACGTTGGGTAGCCAAGAATATTTGGTCTCTAAGTTGTATTTAGAAATGTATGTAGAAATTTTTTATATTGTATAATAGATTAATATTTAATTACATTATACATCGTATCCAACAAGTATTTTGGTGTTAATACCAGTGATGCCTGCTAGAGACAAGGAGGAAGATAATTTGTTGCATATGTCATAATACTTCAAGTAAAACCAAGTATGTTCTGATTAGGTTATATAGATTGATTAGGTCAATAATGAAAATCACTCATGGCTTTTAGCAGTTTTCCTAATGCAAACACAAATATCAAATATTTATACACTTAGGGCTTTTATTTACTTGCCCTTATTACAACTTGCCCTTAAACTTGGGTTTAGTTAAAGGTACCTTTAGCTAAAGCCTAAAGATAAAATAAAGTTAACTTTTTCAAAAATATGGCAGTGTCGGAGCAATGTCGATAAAACTGCTCAATTAAACAAGTTTTTTTTAAACGCAGTGGCAAGGAAGTGGCTCTTTTGTGGTTGTTGTGTTTCCTCATTTTGTTTATATTTGAAGTTGCCATATTGAAATAATATATAATATGGCAAGTTCAAACATAAACTTGACTTTGAAAGTTATCGGTAGGATGATCTTCCCTTTAGCTTAACGCTTACTTCTACTTTATCGTCCATTTATAATAATGAAAAACAATTTATCGACCAGTTAAAATCCTCCCTTTAGTTAACGGCAAGTTGTAATAATGGCCCTTATTCTAATAAAAAAAGAAAAAAAAAACACATTAACACTTAAAAAGTGATAATATTTTTATACTTAAGAATACTTCTTATTTTTATTATATTCAAATGCTAATTTATGTTTTACTGATTAATAGGTCTTAAGGCTAAAAGTGCGAATAAGATTATTAAAATATTTTATTTCTAGAGAGACATACACATACAGTTACACACCAATAAACCAATCAAATGAAAACAAATGAAATTTCAATTATTCTCAAGTGATTTATGAATAAACAGATTGTAAACGAACAAGAAGTCAGACAGTAAATTCGATTAACTGCCTGAGGGAAATGTTAAGAATATTGAAAAAAAAGGAAAACGAAAGTATAACAATAGAAACATTCCCTAGATAGAATTAAAAAGCTGGAAACAATCAGCCACCTTATCCAGACATTCCATTCAATTTTCATTTCAATCGATTAACGTTCAGCATTGAACGTTTTCTTTTTCAGTTGCCATTTTTTATTGTTGTAGCTCTTGACATTTTTAAAATTTAGTACCTTTACGGTAAAGTAACAGCCAAGCAGTGCTTATTTGAAGTGAGCGTAAAAGTTGTTGTTAAATTCCACGTTTACAATGTGCAAAGTTAGAATATGTACACTGTCTCAAACAAATGTTCGCACACCATGCAGGCGGAGAACATTTTCAAAATATTTCCAAAACTACTGACCAAATCTGTACAAAGTAAACTTGTTTTAAAATTTCAATTTGTGCTTATAATTACAATATGCGACAAAAACAAAAAAAAAAAAAAAAATAAAAACACGCGAGTAACTACATAATACGGTGCAATGCAACAGTAAAGAAACATACCCATCTAAAAATATAATGTAGGTTGTGAGTTATGTTGAGCAGAACTCAATTTTTTTTATATTTTTCAGATAAAACATGATTAAAAAATGTGAAATAAATGGCGACATACTGAAAGCGCTTTATTTTGTGAAGAGATTGTCACTTTGTTTAATAAAATCGAACAAAAATGACAGCAGTTATTATTTAAATAAATAAATAAATAAATTTCGTGTTATATTTTTTATATACAGTGGTGGCCACGAATTTAAGACACGACATATGACGAACTTAGTTGTGATAATATTTACAATCCTGTAATATCAAAATTGATATTCTTTATTCTTCTATGTACTCTGTAATATTAAGAAAAAGTACAATTATTTTATTTTGTTTCTTTTTACATTTTGTTGCTTTTTGATTATATTATTGTAAACACGTTTATTTGAAATTGGCCACGAATTTAAGACATTTCAGAAATATCTGGTTTTTAAGTGATTTTTTGGTGTTTTTTGAAGCTAAACGTTGAGCAACGAATGTTTTATTTTATTTTATGTTGGAATACATAGAAATATTTAATTATAAATGGTCAGAGGTACCTGGAATACCGATGCCGAGCGAAAACTGATCCAACAACTAAAATTTGATGGAAAAATAATAATGGAGATATCCAAGCTGCTTAAATGTTCTAGATGCAAGATTAACAACGCGCTGGAACAAATCAAGCAACATGGTCCCACCAAAAATGTCAAAAAGCAACCTAGAGCCCGAAAAGCCACACCCTAAAGTAGCTGCTAATAATCCTTTCACGAGCTCAAGTAAAATAAAAAATAATATTGTATTGGATTTTGGTATCGATATTTCGTCTAGGGCAATAAGAAGATGTTTAAATGAAAAAAACTTGCGTGGGTGTATTGCACAACGTAAACTACTTGTGTCAAAAAAATATCAAATCCCGACTAGCATTTTGTCTTGATCTATATAATATGTAAATAAAAATTCTTAACCAAATATACATAGGTATCAAAATATTATTAATTTTTCTTCCTAATATTACTAAAATCTTAAGAAAAATATCATGGACCTAAAATATTTTTGATAAGATGTAAAAATTATCACAAATTTATAAGTAAAATGTCGTGTCTTAAATTCGTGGCCATGTATGTCATCTTGTCAAATGAAACTTTCAATTTAAAAATTTTAAAAATTTTTGATGGATCTCGATTGTTTACCGCAAAATGATGTTAATTTCACGTTTGGGCGACTACCAGATGACGGCTAATATTTGTGTTTTTTGCAAATATTATTATTTCACTTTGAGCATACATCAGCCAAATTCTAGTGGACGCTCAAATTTAAAATTGACACATTTTCCAAAAAACAATCAAGATGCAACAAAAACTCTGAAAATTTTTGAACTGAAAGCTCATTTGAAAAAATTTTATATGAAAAATATAACATGACTGTTATACTCTCTAAATAATAACTACGGTAATCATACGAAGTGTCAATCTCCTCACAAGAGAAATGCACTTTAAGGATTCCATCATTTATTTTATATTTTTTGATTAAAGTTTGCTATTATGAATGGACAAAATTGAAAAAAATGCACATTTGTCAAGTTTACCTTGACAAACCTAATAGATTATTAAGACAAATAATATGATTACCATTTTAAAGGCCCTTCGCTCCCATTTTTAAGAAAGTTTAAATTATGCACTTCGGTTCAGAAATGTTTGTGTAATCAATAATTTTGTGTGATAAGATCAAAAAACCGTTTTTGTCAAATAAAACAGGTTTGTTTGGAGGGTTCGAGATATATAAAAAAATATTTTTGAGTTCTATTCAAGAATACTCACAAACTACACCATGTCATTAGCTGGGTGTATTTATTTATTTTTTTGTCGCATAGTGTAATCTCGCAAAAAATCGTAAAATCGCATTTAGTTAGGTAGAACTTAGTAATACCTGCTTTATATTTCTCGAACCCTCCAAACTTGTTTTATATGACACCCTTTTTCGCCCTTTTTAAAAATGGTCATATTATATGTAAAAAACAAAAACCATAAAAAGTTCAAAATGGTTCTTCAAAAATTTTTCGTACACCAAAGAAAATGCTTTTATTCGAAAATTATATCAATAATGGGTATAATGCCTTTCTCCCCAAAAGACTTCTTTTAAACAATTATTCATAGAAAATTTCAGTTTATTTGTGTTTCATGTACAAATATTCCACTGTACCACAATACTCAAGAAAATTTTTAAAGAACTGTACTTAAATCTTAAATCGAGCTGGTATTTTTTGAAATGCAATCTCATATATTTTCAATGTAAGGCTGTACGAACAATTGTTTAAGTCAATGTACTTAATAGGAGAAATCTACGAAAGAGAATCATTCAAATACGACATAAAAGCCAAAAAATCAAATTAAATATGAAAGCATGTGCGTCGAAAAATTTTCTCTTATGTGGCCATATTTTTGATGAAAAGTTTTAATTTTTCCTTTAACTTATACAAAAAAACGTTCAAGCATACATACTTAGTTTCTGTTATTCTCATATTTTAAAGAAATCACATGAAATATGAATCTTGAAAGAAAATATAAAAACAGAATACATATAAAAGAAAACAATTCTTAATAAATTAATGAATAGATGAATTTATATTTAATAGGCATATGAATATTGTTACAGTACTGAAAGCTCTCAATCTAATAGAAGAATTGAACATATTAATGTTGTTACCGATGGATAACGATAAGATATATGTCGTAGTCTAGTGGGTAATATGTTGGCTTATTAGGCAAGAGGCCACGGTTCAAATCCCAGGTCAGACATCTCCAACATAACGAAATATAAAAAAAATATTTCTTCGGTGACTTCCTCTCAGCAGATTTGTATGTAATGTAATGATCAATTATGTGTATGTATGTGCTAAGAGAAAAGGTGATATTTTCAAAACAGTCCGCCAGCTTGTTATTAGTCTCCCATTCGTCTTTAGTCTCCTTCGCATGTCACGGTTCGTCTCCAAGAACGCTGCAAGTCATCAAAACTGTCCAAGAGGGATCTGCGAAATCTGCTCATTAAACAAAAATTATAGTTTAAATTAATATCTCATAAAGTCCATAAGTCGAATTATTAAAAACTTTGGCTTACAGAATATTTGTTAACTGCTGATTTGGAAAAAGAAAATCATGAAAATCAAGAAAAGGCAACCATCTCTAGATGAAGCACATTGATAACTTGCACAGATAAGATAATGTATACTGATGATAAATTTTTTACCGTGCAGGAGGTAGGATTACGAGGTATTTGCACGGTAGTCGAAGAATCACTCTGAAGTGATTCAAAACATTGTTAGGTGGGGTGTGTCATACAATGAGTCGCCGTAGTGTAGTAAGTAGTGTGTTGGCTTATTAGACATAAGGCCAGGGTTCAAACACAAGGTCAGACATCAAAACGAAATATGAATAAATATTTCTTCGGCGACTTCCTCTTAGCAGATTTCTGACAAAAACCCTGAGAGTAAATAAAATTGCAATGAAAGGTTTCTCAAAAATATGTCGTTCGGAGTCGACCTTAAACTGTAGGTCCCGCCACTCATGTACAAAAATTAACAAACACAACATGAGTGGTGTGAGAAGACAGGCTGTAATCCTGACTGAAGGTTTGTAATGGTCAATTATGAATGTATGTATGTATGTAATCAACTTGTCATATGCGAGATAAAACAAATGTTAGAATAAACTTTAAATCTTTTAATTTATTTAAAATAATGTTATTATTTTGAAGACACATTCTTTTATTAAGATTTTCCCAGAGGCTTAGTTTTCTATTCAACAATTTATTTAACACTTATACAATATGTGCCATATAATATTTATAAAAACCTAGCCATTTGTAATATATTTTCATAAACATATTTCCTCGCATGTCTACCTATAAGTGAATCCAAATACCACATATTTTGTGTCGTAAAATAATGAAAAATATTTATACATCATATAAGTATGTATACATGTATGTATATAAGTATGTATGAATACATAGTATGTATCGAAGTATTCATATGTTATACTGATCAATCCTTAATATGGCTAATTTAGACGCCTGAATTGGGATTGTCCAATTTATTTTAAATTTGTTTTCATTTTTAAATTTCACACCATTCATCTAGGATTTGCTGTATTTCAAAGGTAATTACGTAGTTACATATTTAAGCCTTAACAGTAAATGCCAAAATAATAGCACGATTGAAACGACTTTTATTTAATAAATTGTAATTGTAATTTTTAGTAGCCGTAGTCTAGTAGGTAGTGTGTTGGCTTATTAGACATAAAACCAGGGTTCGAGCCCCAGGCCAGACATCAAATCAATACAAAAAGTATTTCTTCGGCAACTTCCTCTCAGCAGATTTCTGGCAAAAACTCTGAGAGTAAATAAAAATTTCCATGAAAAGTTTATCAAAAATCTGTCTTTCGGAGTCGACTTTGACTATTAGGAGGGGGACGTGGGTTCGGTTCCCATCACAGACTCTGGTCCGCTACACTACATCGGACATATGGTCTAATTTACTCAAATCGCAATAATTAAATATAATTTGTAATTGTATTGTAATTAATAAGTAAATACTTGTAATTTTTGCAATTATGAATAGTATTCTAATATTGTGTGAATGTTATGTTAACAGAAACTGTAATGCAAAGGTAAATGACACATTGAAAAAAATTTAAAAAAGTAAGAAAGGAATTCTACAAAGCCAGTCATTTACTTTTTTTTTTTTTTTTTTTTGATTTAATAAGTAGTATTTTATTAATACTTTTGAAAATTACAAATAATTTTAGAAAAAACTTTACAGAGTTTAGCTCGGATATACATTAACATTTTTTATAAAAGATACTAATTTTTTTCTAAATATATTGTTATTAGTTTCATTTTTAACATCACTTGGCATATTGTTGTAAAAGCTTAGTCCTTTATAAAATAACGATCGTTGCATTGCACTCGTGTCTGCTCGCTGAAGCCTGAAATCTAAAGCATTCCTCAGGTTGTATGGTTGAAACTCCCCAACATATCTTATTTGCTCGATCAAATATTCAGGTGCATCTCCACATTTTATTTTTTGGATGAAGTTTATTGTATTAAGTTCTAGTCTTTGTTGTATCTTAAGCCATTTTAAAGTATCCAGCATACCTCTTACTGACGCATACCTGTTAAGTTTTAATATTGTACGCATTGCCTTATTTTGTAATTTCTGTAGTCTGTTTATTTGTGTATCTGTACAGCATGTGTATAAAACCGTTGACCCATATTCGAAATGTGGTTTAATAATAGTATTATATATGTTTATTGATGTTATTATTGATAAGCTGTTTCTTATTCGTTTAAAAAACCCGATTTTTTTCCCGATTTTTTTACATATGTATTCAATGTGTTCTTTAAATTTTAAATCATTGTCAATTATAAAACCCAGATATTTAATAGAATTAACTTTTTCTATTGTTATATTGTTTATTTTTAATGTTATATTAGAATTCATATTTATCTCCATTAGTTTAGTTTTATTTTCATTTAATTTTAACTTGTTAATTTTTAGCCATTTATTAATATTGTTCATATCACTTGAAAGATTTTCGTGGCAAATATTTTCTGTTTCTCCTTCCGTAAAAATTAAGGTGTCATCTGCATATAAAATAATTTCACACTTCTCCAGTACTTTTTCCATATCATTTATGTATATAATAAATAAAAGTGCTCCTAAAATTGAGCCTTGAGGAACTCCATAGTCATTTACTATTGCACTTGATTCCACGTTATTAACTCTAGTAATTTGCATTCTATTGGTTAAATATGATTGAAACCATTTTAATTCTTTGTCCTTAATTCCATAACTATGTAATTTCTTTATTAAAATTTTTCTATCTATAGTCTCAAAAGCCCTTTTGAAGTCAAGAAAAATCGCCAATATTTTATTATTCCGCTTCATATTTTTCCATCTGTTTATTATGTAGTTTAATGCTGTTTCACACGAGTATTTTTTTCTGAAACCTGACTGGTATTTTGATAATAATTTATTATGTTCTAAATAGTGTTCAAGTTGATTTTTAACTACTTGTTCCAAAATTTTTTCAAGTGTTTTTAGAATATTTATTGGGCGGTATTCCTCGCAAATATTAGTATTCTTTACTTTTTCAATTGGGGTAATTAATGATTCCTTCCAATTTTCTGGGAACTCTCCTATTTCAAGTGATTTATTTATAATGTTCAGTATAATATTGCCAGTTATATCCCAATTATCTAGTAATATATTGCTTGATATTTTCTTATAGTCAGGTTTTTTCTTAATATTTCTACATATAATTTTTAGTTCTAATAAAGATATTGCACGAAATTCAAATTTAATGTTTATCACAGGAATTTTATTTTCATATTGCACGCTTTCAATGGAGTTTCTTATATCAGTAATGCTATTAACGAAATAATTATTAAAATTATTGGCTATATCTAAGTTGTCCTTATATTCTATTTGGTTAAATATCACAGTTTTAATCACATTTCTGGGTTTTTTTATCACTAATTCTTTTATTTTATTCCACATTTCTTTTTGATTGCTTGTGTTAGTTATTTTATTATTTATGTATTTATGTTTTTCGTTTTCAATATTAACTTTATAAGTGTTTCTTATCGATTTATAGCTGTTCCATGCTTCAGTAGTGTTTTCAATAATCGCTTTTTGGTACTTATTTATTTTTTCTTGTTTAAGAAGTCTGAGTTCATTATTAAACCATTTATTTTTACTTTTCTCATTAATTGTCTTTTTTATTGTAAATTTTTTTATTGTATTTTCAAAACATCTATCAATATCGCGGACATATTCGTTTAGATCATTAATTTCATTACATTGTAATATTACACTGATTTCATTTTTAAAACTATTTTTATTGTATTTAAAAATTTCTATATCTTTATTTTGTCTTTCAGTATCATTTATTTCAAACTCAATAAAAATGTCTATGCATTCATGATCTGCGATTTTGTTGTTTATATTATTTTTTGCCGTAATTATTTCATTGTTCGTTATTATGTAGTCTATTAAGGTTTTCGAGTTTTGTGTTATTCTGGTGTATTCATTTATAATTTGTTTAAGACCATTGTCATCTAATATATTTTCAAATTTATTTTTATAAAAATCTTTATACCAGTCGATATTAAAATCTCCTGCTATTAAAATATCACAGCTTTTTTCACATATTTCATCTAAAAACTCTTGAAAAATATCACAAAATTCGGCTTTGGAACTGCTTGGTGATCTATAAACAATTACTATTATAAACGAGATATGTTCTCGTGTAGCCATATACGCACTGATCCAGTGTTTGGAGTCTGCTATATGTTCCTTTATTTTAATTATGCACCATTGCTTTTTAATATATAATATTACCCCTCCAGTTTTCGAGGAATTTGAAATTGTGGGATAGTTATCATATTCTTTTATTTCATATTCTTTTTCATCAATTTTATTACTGATATGAGTTTCAGAAAGCAATATGAACTCTGGTTTAACAGTTTCGACTATGTTTTCCAACTGGGCAAAGTTATTTAAAAGTCCTTGAATGTTTGTATATATTCCATATAATTTCTGTGGTTGTTAAACTGTCAAGCCTATTCTTTTCATTTTCAATGTTAATTTATTTTGATATACTGGACATTCTCTGTTGTTAGTGCAATGGTTGTCGTCAAGACCTAAGTTCAGCCTTCTATTTTCTTTTATACAATTTATACATTTGTTTACTATTTCCTTTTTGCATTCTTTACTTTTGTGGTTACCGTGACATTTGTAGCATGTATCCTGATTTTTGCATTCTGATGATTTGTGGTTGTATCCTTGGCATTTAAAACATTGCGTTACATTTGTACCGTCGAACACTCTACACCTATCCCATCCTACATTAAGCTTCTGGCCTGATAATACTTTTGGGTACGAATCATTGTCTATTTTTATTTTTGCATTAAATATTGTTCTGTTAAATCTTTTTGTTTCAAAAATTTTTATTATTTCAATTTCACTATTTTCAAGTATTTCATTTTGTTTTCTTAATTTTTCTAATAAGTCCTTTTCTTCCAATTTAAAATTCATGTCAGTTATTAACAATTGCATTTCAGTTTGTTTCGGAACTTTAACTTCATACTTTTCACTTATTTCCTTTTCTATAGCTTCTTTTATTTTCTCTCTTTCTTCATTGTCAATGCTTTGAATAACAACAGTACCATTTCTTCTATTTTCGACATTAGTTATCTTAAAGTTTATTGGGTCCACTTTTTCATTTAAATCTGCCTTTGTTTTTTCATTACTTTGTTTCTCCTTAGGTTTTATTACTAAGGGGACATTTTTTGCTAAGTCTGGCATCACCAATTTATTTGTCACTGTTTGGGCATATGTCATTTTCGGTTTGACATTTGTTTCTTTTACAATTTTCTTAATTTCATTACACATGTTTACATTATTCTTTTCAATTGAACTAAACATATCTTTGTTTTTGTTTTCTATTTCATTTACATTTCCATAAAGTTTACTAACTTCTTGGACATTTTTCTCACATAGTTTTTGAATATTATCAATTTTTTTAAATCTTTCATCGTATCGCTTTTCTATAGCTTCAAGTAATTCTTTAATTCCTATTTCGTTTTGTTTTAGTGAGCTTTCAAATTCATGTTTATATTCCTTTAATGTTACTTTGTTTTTGTCAACACCATCTTGTATTTCTTTTAAAACTAGATCTACATTATGGATATATTGTAAACAATCGTCACATATAAAACGGACGAAATTATCTTCATCAATTATTTTTGCCGAATATTGATCAATCCCGGCACATTTTTTCGTAAAATGGTAAACTTTATCACATACGCCATTACAGCGAATACCACTTTCACCTCTAATTGCTGATCTGCATTTACTGCATTCAGCCATAATTAGATTTTTTTATATTAATTCGTTAATATTTTTCTTTATTCAGTTGGTATTTATTATTTTATGTTTTTTAATAGTCACTATCTATTTTTTTAAACACTTAATTATTATTTTAAAATTTTTTTTTAGGAGCTTTGGTAATTTGCTTGTTATCTCTTATGTTATATACCGTACCGTATCCACTGTGGCAAAAGTATATTTCGCTCCGGGGATTTAGAAGACGGTTTCATATTCTCTGGAGACCCAACCATTATAGTGTCGGTACTAGACTATATTCAGTTATATTTCCTTTGAAACCTCGGTTGGTGGAGTGGTGGCACCAGAACTCCCAACGGGTATGCTACTAGAGCGGCAAAACCAACAATGGTCAAGCCGGTGTTCGACCAAAATTCAATCCTAGTGCTTGGTTCGCTGAAACTAGGCATACCAAAGGCTCATAAAAGCCATATAAGATGCAAAAGCTTCAGATCCCATTGTTCGGGTGCTGGTAAGCTGATTTTCTCAGATTTCGACAGAAAGATTTGAAGATATCCAGAACAGCTTCCTTCATCGATGTATTAACTCAAAAGGGACTTCATGGATGGTTTTACCATCAAAATAATAAAACGTCCGGTGACCTTATAGATTCCCCTAACCAAGAGGGAAGTCATGTCCAAATACATGGTTTCAATTTGGTACTTACGTATGGTGATGCAATTAATGATATACTTTTGAATATCACGTTGTTGCATAATTGTGCCTGGGGGTGGTGGTAGACGCATTATTTCCACCCGTGCTTAGAGCACAGTGGGGTGTGCCATTGTGGCGTTATTCACGTAAAACACTGGACTAATGTCCCAATCTACCTCATACTGGTATAGTGGTCTAAAACTATTATTGCACATCTTATACTGTACAATGTCTAAACGATACTCTTCCAGGCACGAAATGATTCAGAAAACCGCCACCAAAACCCCATACAAGCCTATACACGGGCAAACAAAATATGATCTTCTTTTTTTGTCACCTCTACTTTAATCGGGGTGTTGACAATTGAAACAATTCAGAATCAAGATAACAGCTCGAACTGATTAGCATTAAGGACTGCAGTAAAGTTGCTCGAAGAAATTTGACATGGCATGAAAGCGAATCAATTCCTCTTATCCATGATACACAAAGGTCAATTGTTAACAGATCTAAATTTATCCCGTGTCGCCAAATATCTTGGTATCATAACGCACGAAAAATCAAAATGGAATATGAACATTATTATGGGAAATAGTTTACTAGTATCACTGGTTTGATTACGTAAATATCGAATACATTATATTACCGATAATGTTTTACACCCCCCAGGAAAAGTCAGTTCACATGATACAGTTGAATGTAAAATATTTTTTGGGAAAAAATTTAATCTTCATAATTACTGTAGAACGGGCCAGTCTAAAATAAGGACTGTAAGGAGCATGCGAATTCATTATCAGAGTGCATCGATTTTATACACCAAATTAAATGGCTGTAAAGCGACCATTAGATCTCAAGAGAGCGTGTAGAAAACAGTGTCCACGAATACCAAGTTTCTTTGGCGGAAAAAGCGAGACAATAGACAATTACCATCAAGGGGAATAGACAAAGCATACGCAATTCAAAATGCTTGTACAAAAGAAAATTCAAGTGAATTCGTACGTTAAATTGGAATTACTCTGCAGAGAGGAAAACCAATGATTTCACACAAACTTTACTTGTTTGCAACCGAAAAATGAGATATACACCAGAGATCAGCAATGAATCGCTACTCATAAGTACTCAAGAAATTTTGAGTATGAGTGAGTCAACAGTATTGAAATCCAACTACTGTGATTCATTCGTACTCAGTAGAACATTGATTTATAAGTACAAGTTACAATCATAGCTGCCAGATATATGAGGCACCAAATCGTCAAATATTTGAGAACAAATCGTCAAAATCGCCAAAGACGTTTGTTAAAACCGTAAAAAAATCGTCAGAAAATATAAATAAATGAATTAAAATTATTCAAAAACCAAAATTATTTCTATTGTAGTAAAACATATGAAATCAATGTATCTACATTTATGAGTTCAAAAATAAAACATTTAACAAAGAATTTATAAGAAATTAAAAGCTAGCGTCCCTCATCTTCATTTAATACTTTTTTTTTCCAAAAATGGAGAAATTGGGAACATTTTCAGGAAAAAAATTGTTGAAGATTTAAAAAATCTATCCCAAGGTTGTTTATTGACACATAAGCGCAGCAAAAATATTACGTCATCTATATCTATGGGCGGTGTAGATATTAGGGAGTCAGAAGCTTTTGATGTTCTGAGCATGAAAATTCAATGTAATGCTGAATCATTTTTCAGTTCCTTCTTAAGTTCTTATTATTCGATCTTACTATTTACACCATTTATAACTGACAGAGAATGGAATACAACTCTCATGTATGGGTTGGTGTCTCAACGTCTATTTTGCGGTTTCTCGACCGTATACAGGCCATAGTATCTCGTTAATGACGGTAGTGCATCCAACTCCATTGGATCATTGGAGCATCGTTGCAATGTGGTTTGTGTTTCACTGTTCTGTCGCTACTATAAAATGGTTTTGCTTGAACGAAATAAGGGGAGTTTTTCCCGAAAATCATATATTCCTACATAACTCTCGTCTTTTTCGGCCAGCACATCCGTATGTGGTCGATTGGCCAGTGGATCGCAAACTACATTACAGTAAAAATGCGGTTTTTGGTCGGACTGTGTCGGTATGTGGAACTCAATTCCTACAAAGGTCTATCCTGTTATAAAATACAGAAAAATCATCACAGGTATTCGAAAGTAACTTAAAAATATAATACTTTACTCCATGTTTTTTACTATCATAAATTTCCAATAGTAACAATTGCAAAGTAAATGCAAAGCTTAAAGTGGTTTTTAATGTACTAAAGTAAAGAATATGACGTAAATTTTTAATTTCCAAAACTCGTCAAAATAAAGGCATAAATCCGCGGCAGCCATATAAATGAAATAAAAATCCATTTCCAACCGGAGCAGTTGTATTTCACAGCAAAACAATAAATTTATCAAAATTTCAAACTATTTTTGTTTTATTACATTTTTAAATCTAAACTTTTAGATCGCCAACCCATTACATTTACTCACATTATGCTCATATCTAATATGTGAAATTCATAATGCAGAGAACATATGTGACGTATGAGTTATATTTAATTCCCTTAGTTTCATACATGACAAAATCGAAGTTTTTAATTGCATACTTTTCAGGGTAACTATTCCAGTACATGTAATATGATGCGTATGAGTAATATAGTTCAAATGCAATTAAAAAGAAAGTATAGCCCATAAATTTGGAATTAAGCTACATGAATTTTCGATTCTATGCAATTCTAGGCTATATTCTAGTAGGTAATACATCATGACCTGTATCTTCATAGTCTGTATCTTGAACATCTTCACAACAAAAAAATTAATTTGGCAAAATTTCAAACCGTTTTTATTTTATTGCATTTTTAAATATAAACTTTTAAATGGCCCAGCGGGTCTAATGGTCTCATGTCAGAAGTGAATATGCTGCCGGCGACTATCCATCTTTCAATCTAATGAATATTCTTTCACAAAGCTATAAAGACTCATTTCCAAACACGTCCTATTTAGTTTAAATAAAGGAAAGTGTGTGTTGGATATCACTGATATTTTTTATTCATATGAAATAGAAATTATGTGAGGAATATAACATCGTTTAAAAGTCCATGACGTACTTTTGTCTAAAAAACGTCTAATTTTCCATGATATCAGGACAAGTTTTATTGATGGCATGGGTTATGTTAGGTTTTAGAATAGCTGTAGTTTGCGGCTTATTCGCATACAACTGCTACTCAAGAAAACGGCTCAATCTAGCTAAGGTCACCTCCACGTGAGATTAACATGCCTTCAAATCGCTTGTGCATGATATCAAACGTGGCATGAGCTGTGTAACACATAGCGTCGTTCTGTTGAAACCATTTGCCGCTGGTGGCCAGATCATCTAATTCAGGCCAAAATAATTTTGTAATCATTGGCTTATAGTGCTCACCGCTTTTTCATAGAAATATGGACCGATGTTGCCGCCAGTCCAAAATACAAACCAAACTGTAAGTTTTTCGAAATTTTTTGGATATATTTACGGTCATAAATGCATTTTTCAATGAATACGTGAACTATTCTTGAATGTTCCAGAATTGCACACATATAGCAATAATTTGATAATAATGTGTTTGCTGTTTTTGTTGCTATTTTTTAAATAGAACGATTTGATGTTTGTTTTCATACGTTTGTTTTCACTAGCATAGAAATAATGTGCTGCCAGAACAACTTTATATTTGACAGTATTACAGTCACTAGTTACTTAATATCTATCCTTGTTAAGTCACACTTTAAATCAGTTAAATTATTATATGAAATCGTTGATAATATCATAATATTAGGTTCAACTTAATCATCCCTATCGTGAATGTTATAGGAATAAGTTATTTGGGAGTAAACTTTTTTTCCCATAACAAAAAATTCGGTATTACGAATATATTGGGAGTAAAAGTTTTTATTGTGAATTAGTTATAAATGCTGTATAAACAAAAATTTTTTATTGTGAATTACCTCTCAACAATTTTTCGAAGAAATATACAAATATTAAAAAACGATTAGCGTATATCTTCGTTTTTTGGTGCTAGAAGAGGAGAAAC
The DNA here is from genome assembly GCA_958299815.1 of Sarcophaga carnaria. Taxonomy (NCBI): domain Eukaryota; kingdom Metazoa; phylum Arthropoda; class Insecta; order Diptera; family Sarcophagidae; genus Sarcophaga; species Sarcophaga carnaria. The sequence continues at coordinate 67,918,859 of OY283153.1, read as the reverse complement.
TATCCATGGAAAGGTTGCAGCGAAGATCTATTCGACATGAATCGAATCCACTATCAGTCCCTGAGATAAAGTAGAAATTATACATACTAAAATATTTATGTTTGACGTTAAATCATGCGTCCTTTACAGATTCCAGGAATATTACAGGGTAAACAAAGAATGATTGAAATACCTGCTGAATGTGTTGATGGAAAATTAGATTAGTAACAATTGCAAAGTAAATGCAAAGCTTAAAGTGGCTTTTAATGTACTAAAGTAAAGAATATGGCGTAAATTTTTAATTTCTAAATATAGATCGTCAAATCGTCAATATGATATTTTTGGAGCTCAAAATCGTCAAATCTGGCAGCTATGGTTGCAATGAGTGTGGGAACACCTTGACATCAAACTCATAACATTCGAACTATGTTTGACTCATACGCCTACTCATTCAGGTTCATAAATTTAGAAAAATACTTATAATACTTATAAATGATTCGAGTGATTCGAATCGTTCGTCAAAATTTACAGTCTTAGTTGTTGTTGCATTTACAAAGAATGAAGAAAGACACATAACCAAAAAATAAAAAGACAGCAAGCAGAGCAAACACACAACTTTCTTGTGAGTATTGTAGTGTTCGTGCGCGAATCATACTTATTTTGTGATTCGTGTATACGATGAGTCATGGAGAGTCGAAATTAATAACATCATGCGTATTATTAAGTACGAGTACCATGAGTATTTCAAACTTTGAATATGAGTAGAATGAGTATAACATTAAAATAAGTATGAATGCGTATATGTATCAGAAATTATAAGTATGATTCGAATTAACTCATCCTTTTGAATACTTATTGCTGACCTCTGATATACACCATACTTGAAGAAAAGCTAGACAAACCTGGCCAACTATAACTATAAGCAAACTAAGATCTGCTTTAAACCGAACCAGGATACAACTTAGAAACCGTCCAGCTGCTATAACGAGAAACTGTCCCCTGTGTATACACGCCCGGAGACTTGTAATATTTCATTGATAAGAATGAATTATTTTTGGGCATGCTTTTGATTAAATCCATAACTTCATAAATGATTGGATGGTTAAGAAATACCACCCAGGAGTCATAGATAAATTGCGGAGTGGTTTAGGTTAAAGAACGTGTACTTGCCAATTGAGACAAGTACAGTACCCGGAGGTCCAGTTGACCCATTGAATAACGACCTAAAATGGAGTAGGTTTAAGTAAAGAGACCTTTGAACTTAACCTAAAATAGGTCCTTATTAACGTAATACAAATTATTATGAACATTTGTACTATTATTTCGTTTCTGATTTTTATAGTAAACACTGTGTTGGTGAAATTTATGTGTTATTTGTTTTGTATTGAAACGTATTAGGGTAACGTAGAAGAATGACTTAAAGTTTTAATCAGACCTTTAATTCAATACAGCGGAAGTTATAAAAAATCAAGTTATGTTCAATATAAACTAACGACTGCAAATATTCGTAAATTGCTTTTTTATATTTTTATCAATTTTTATCTCTTCGATCAATTTGACCTCTTGTTACATTCCTGTACCTTTTTGGCAGCAAATCGAAATCAAAGTTACATATGTTTTTTATGCTTCCCAAGTAATGATAACTTTACAGTGACATTATATAAAATCGTATTGTTGCTACTTTAATGACAATAACTGAATGCAAATACATATTATGCTGTTCAAACCTGACATGCTGCAGAAATAACATTTTTTTAATTGATGCTGTTATTGCTTTATCCATGAACATTGTTTATAAATAAAATATAATTCAATGAAAACTGTAATTAAATAATGAATATTAAATTTGTAAAATATTTTCTTGATATTATTCTGCTACTGCCTGTGGCAAACGTCTGCAGTTTAAATGATTTATTAGAAATCAGATGAAAAAAACCTTAAATTTATTTTTTACAATTAATGCTTCAATTTTTAGTAGTAAATTTTAATTTATTTATTAAATCCTTATTAAATTCTTTTAAATTACATTATAACTTTGATTACAATATACATATTCAATTTCAATTTGCAACATTAAATAAAAATTCCGATCATAATTGATATGATTTCTAAAATTTTATAGTTATGCCAACAAAACTGTAAAGGACGATGACTCTGCAAAACTCTCTATAAATAAATTAAGTCAATAACGTGTATAGAAAACAAACCCCCAAAACATATTAAAAGTTCTTTAATTTTTCTATTTTTTATTTTATAATCATTGATATTCAAACAAATTATAATTTTACTGAATAATGCAGAATAGAAATGTGATTTCTTTCTGATTCTTAGTTTATGGAATAATGCAAATATAAAGTCCGAATAAATTTCCTTCTGCGAATTGCTGTTGGATCTACTACGATTTGCTCATCTATAGCACAACTCCGCATTTGAACTGTTCAAATGAGGTACTCCGCAACAAGTAGAAGATGTGTGTTACATAACATAAATATTGAAAGACCAGCTGTTTAATTAGAAGGTTCTTCAACGTCCACTCTATGATACATGTTGTTTGACAATAAAATCGAGACAAAATGGAATTGCCTTCAAAATGGTAACATGTTCTAAAACGACACATTTTATAAACAAAAGTGTAATACACCAATATGTGTAAGCAATTCTATGAATTTTAAGGAATAATTTGTAAAATAATTGAGGTTTTTTTATATTTGTTTGTTTAATATTCTATTCTATTTCGGAATAAAACCAAAAAAAATCAATATTTTTCGCACACAATGAAAAACAGACTGAAACTTTCTGGTAACTCCACACTTTTACACTGCAAAACTATAGGTGCCCCCAGAAGATCTCGGAGTATATTTAAAATTCTGGAGTGCAATATACTAAATTGTTGATTCCCCGGAAAGGATATCCCTTAAAGTGAAGCATTCCATTTAACACCTTTGGCATTGAATTCACCAGTTTTGTTTAGCGTTTTTTGTTGTTATTTGCTGCTATGTACTCACGAGCAAGTTTTTCGGTTGACTTTAATTTGATGTTTAGCTAAAACGTTACCGTTCTTCCATATTATCTCCCAAATACTCTCTTAGAGTCATATAGAGACTTTGTGCAAGAGTATTAGTTTAGTAGCGACTTTAGTTGGCAAATCACAACCTCACATTAGCAACAGTATGATTGTTTTCATTTACTTTTTGGAAGTAATAACCATTACGAGTTCTCAGTTCTTCCGACATTTAGGTGATTATGTTCTTTAGAATGTTTAAATACTCCCGTGTTCATTATTTCCTCAATAAATTCTAAGCTATTCACACCTAACATGAAAATATGGAGTCACCAGAAATTTTTCCTTTGTTTTTCTTATAGTGTATGAAAAATATTACAAATTCTTTGTTTTATAATAAAATAGAAATAAATTAATAAAATCAATTACATTTATTATTTTTATGCAATATTGCTTAAAATTCATACATACAAAATTGGTCATTACAACACTTCAGTCAGGATTACGACCTAGCTTCTCACACCACTTATGTTGTGACAGTTAATTTTATAAATGAGTGGCGGCACATACAGTTTAAAGTCGACAGATTTTTTGAGAAACTTTTTATGGCAATTTTATTTACTCTCAGATTTTTTGGCAGAAATCTGCTGAGAGTAAGTCGCAAATGAAATATTGTCATATTTTCTTTTTGATGTATGACCTGGGGTTTGACTCGTGACCTTACGTCCAATAAACCAACACACTGCCAACTAGACTACGGCTTAAAATTCATGCAGTTACTAAAATATATTGGGGTACCTAGACTTTTGCTGTCAACTGTACATCCCGAGTGTGAAATATTTTTATAAATTTTCATTTCGTTAAAAAAGCTATTATTTTTATTTAATTAAAATTTATATTCTCTCAAATTAATACGTGCAAATAAAAGAGCATGTATTTAATATTAATTAATGAATTTAATATTATATTTGGTTTTGGCTTGTATTATTAACTCTCTTAGAAATAAAATTGTTTTACTATACCAAACTGTATCAGCGACTTTAGTTAATTTTATTTTAACTCAAAGTATAAGCAACACAAATAAAATAAATGCTGTTGTATGTTAATTATTTTCATATTTTAACCTTGTACTCGTCCAAATTGATTAGCTTTAACTCATTATAAGCAAAACGAGTGATTTTAATCGCATAAAATTATGAAATGTACTTCGTAGGTGGACGAATGAAATTTTATTGAATAAACTGAAATACCGCTTCCTTCTTCTCTCTTTCCTAATTTCTAAATATGCAAATAACATTTGTGTGAAAATAGATTGTATCTAGAGGTATACGCATTCAGTTAACAGAGCATTGTTATATTGGGAGTATATATCTTCATTCAAAAAGTGTCGCGAGAGATTGGTCCCGCGTGGCATAAAATTAATAAAAACAAAAAGTTGTTGTACCCAAGTTTAATTTTTCAGAGATTTATTGAAATCTTGCATCTTAATTGTTGTTGTCAAAAACAACTCATTCCTTGTCTTTTGCTCGTTGTGAATATTTTTTGTACTTTTTTTTTAATGAAAATTTGTTCAAAATGAATCTCAATTCGACTTATGGCTCTACTTAAGAGCTACGAGTTTGGTAGATTATCAAAGTAGAAATCTCTTGTATTTGGATTCTTTTCCATAGATGTGTCTGACTGTCTCGTTCGACATGCTAGCAATATCCGCATATACTGTTTACGATACAAATAAACATTTTTTAATTACATGCATAATTTGGTTATTACAACCCTTCAGTCAGGATTACAACCTAGCTTCTCACACCACTTATGTTGTGTGCGTTAATTTTATATAAGTGTGGCGGGACCTACAGTTTAACGTCGACTCCGAACGACAGTTTTTTGAGAAGCTTTTCATGGCAATTTTATTACCGAAGAAATATTTTTTCATATTTTCTTTTTGATGTCTGACCTGGGATTTGAACCCTGGCCTTAGGTTCTAATAAGTCGACACAGTACCTACTAGACTACGGCGACTTTTAATTACTCTGATAAAATATTGAAATCGATATTTAATAAATATGTTTTAAATGACGTATTAAGCAATCGTTCATTGTTTTGCGATCTTCACAATCCAAATTTATTTGAGATATAACACTAATCAGGCTTTTTATTTAATTTTCCGTTGATGGTCAAAATAAATAAGCAGATGGTCACATTAATAACCATATGCATCTATCTAAACACTGCCTAAATAGGAAAGATTTAATACATAAAGCGCACATACACACATTTCTACCCATATTTACAAATGGAATATTCATTCGCAAACTCAAAAAGTACCAAAAATATCGAAAAATAAAACAATACTCCCAAACCCTGTATAAAAGTATCATTATTGGATTGCAAACTAAAAGCTAACGCAACTACTATCAATAGAAGCAGAGATACACCACTTTAATTGTAGCAAACATAGAAACAGAGACAGAAAGTAGCAGGAAAATTCAAAATTCTGGCGACTAAAGGGATATGCAATGTGGTCTTAAGTAACAACTTTAATATGAATATCAGCGTGTAAACTATGTATATACAATGAAAGTACGTGTGTATGTTCGCGAGTATAGTTATCATACAATGTATTCGGATTGGTAGTTAGTGAGTATGTTGGTTAATTAGTTGATTGTCTTTCGGGTTGTATGGTTGATGGGCTGATTTGCACGCTGGATAGGTAGTTTTAAATGGCCTGTTGATATATTGTGCTATTGTGGTTTGAATACTTTTCGACACTTGCTTTTGTAAGAGGATCTGCAATTTGAACCAATCGATATAAAGTACGTATAGTTGTATAACCGTTATACTGCGAGATAAAAGGTTTTTAATATTTATGTTTAGTTTGGCTTCAGTTTTGTATATTTAAAACAAAAAAATTTCCAAGCCGTCATGTTTGAGATTTACAAACTAACTTTGTAAAATTTATAACAAATATTTATCGTGAAAATAGCATAATTGGTGTGAAAGGGTTTTCGTCATGTGTTATCACAACCATTCATGTGGTTAAACTTTTGAAAAGTTTTTTAAATTAAATAAGCACTTCTCGTTGAATAAAAATAACTAGTCTTTGGAGTAATTATTTGCCATATACGAACATATTTTGTATATTGTAATAAACTTCATGAAGGGCATTTTAGTTTCAAATATATTAAATGACACTTAGAAAGACTGAAAAAAGCAGCCACAAAAAATGTTCGTCAAGAATGCAATGGACAATAATGAATTGAAATAATGAATAGATTTTCTTTTTTTAGAAAACTAATACACTATTTAAACTTCTTCTATTTTGTATTTATATTTTTTTAAATTTATTTGCATATGAAATCTGTTAATTTTGACCTTTTAACCACTGTCAAAAACTAGCGAATTATCGACATATTTTATATAATTATGCTAGCTCTGTTTACAAATATGTTTTATATTCTCTCTCTGCGGATATGATGCTCCCAAGGTAACAAAATTAACCGACATCCTCTAATTGGTTGTTAATCCGTTTCTTTGCCGTTTTATCATTTTGTCATATTAATCTTAACAGCTTCCGCCGACAGTGAAAATAAGTTGTGGGCAACAAGGCAGATATTGCTTGTGTAGACTAGATCATCAAGAAGTTTTTTTAAAGGACCGTGTTTTCAAAACTATATTAAATAGCAGTAGTGGCAAGACACAACCTTGTCGAACTATAGTTCTAAATTCAACCACAACTTATTTACTTACTTAGTTGGCCATAACAACCTGATTAACGGATTTCGGCCTGCCGCAACACATCCTTCCAAGCGCCAATGGCTTCCTCGATTTGGTCCTTCCAACGGATACAAAGTCGTCCTCTTCACCGACTTCCGCAGATCCCCGCATCAAATACCCGTCTCGCCGGAGCATCCTCCTCCATTCGGACGACATGGCCGAGCCAGCGCAGCCGGCTCCACTCCATGAAAAATTCGATGTAACTTTTTCTTAAATATACAAACTCTCAAGAAGGCAAATGATTTTATGAGTTAATTTTCCATACGACAGAGCATTCTCCTCCTCGCAAGCTGATCTGCATGCTAATTGCCGAGAATTTCATATGCCCTGGGACCCAGTTGATTGTAGCTTTATTTTACATCCGTAGCTAATTCAACTTTTTCAGACAGCTTCATACTGTATTGGATTTAGAGCTCGAATAGCAGCCTGACTGTCACGTAATATTGCTTCGCTCCTCTTATTCGACTTAAATTTAGCACATCTAGGGTATTTAGAGTTTTCCCATGGGCTTGAAATATTTCATTCTAGGACCAAAACCTTTCATCCTGACATAAGATCCGTTCTGGACCCATCTGTATACCACAACAGAGTATGCCATTTCCAGATTATACCATTCCTTTTTGGTGAGGAAACCTGGAAGCGATTCCCCATATCATAGAAGAGCCTACTGGTTCTGTCCAGAGGACAGTTCAGTAAAAGCCGTCAATCCTTAGGTCACGAAATCCCCTAACAAAAGTTAGACTTATCTTCCGTCAGTCGAAGCATAACCTCCAAAGCTTCGGTCTTCACTTTCACATTGCTCCTGGTATAGCAACACACGTTACTCTGTGTCTGTATTCCCAACTCCAATTGCACTGTTTTCAGATTAGTCCTATCAGCCCAGACAATTGTTCCACAAGTCACTATTGGTCTGTCAATTCCCAGAATTTTCTAGCAAGCTTGCTAAAACCATTGTAGCATTTCTGACCTTTCCTCAGAAGCTCTCTTTATGAGCCCTCAATTTATTCCTATGTGATATTCATAGATACTTTCATTCCATTTTCTGTGCTGTTATCGTGCCAGGTAAACGAATTATTCTACCATTTAGCAAATTCTCTTTTCCTTGTAAATCGTACTACTGTGGTCTTGCCTTGGCCTAATTGCGGTCTCACAGCCTCAAGAACTCTTTGAATTATATCGCTATCTTACTCTGTAAACTGAATATGATATTCCTTCTTATGTCTGTTACATTTAGCTTTGTCTTTAAGCTTGTTCAGCCAGACAGCGTTTTTCTTTTTCTTCCTTCGTATCTCAGAAGTTAAGGCATCTAATATAGGCACTTTTAACAGTATCACACCATCTTCGAGCGCATACTGATTCCCCATACGTTTGCTCGTTGGAATACTTTGAGGATTATAATCATAGCTTTCCCTATTTTCCAATTAGATTTCTGTGGGTTCCTAGATCACCCAGCGAGTGTTATATTATTTTGTGATAAAAAAAAAGATTCCCCGCTTGATAGTTTATAGACATGATATCCAACAGCATCGTAATAAAAAAGTATATCTGCTCCTTTCATTTAAGATTTCCAGGCCAGAAACTACTAAAAGCTCTAAAAGGGTGTATTCATTGTTACTATGAATATGTTGTTACGTTTTTACCTTTTAAAAATGTTAAAAATATGAGCTCGTAGATTGCAAATAAAAATAAAAATAAATTTGTGTTTAGTTTTAATTCAATACTTTATTGTTCGCATAATTCTGTTCATAACTTGATGTAAACAACAACAATTGTTTTGATATTCTTCTTTGCTCTCTTTTGTGTAAACAATAACAATTGTTCGATAGATCTTTGTAACGGATATTTTCAAACCACGATTATTCTCTTCAAACACCCGCGTCTTCACACAAGACTGACTGAACTTTTACTACCTCCGTTGCCTGCTTTGTCTTGCCTTTTATATGACAACGTAAACATTCAGATAAATGTTCTTGAAGTCGAATGTTCGTAGCTTCACCTTATTGAGATCTCTATAAATGTAAACATCGTTGTTTCATTATTGTTGTTTGTGCATTTTGTTTACATTTATTCTTGTCGTGTTTGTTGTTGCATTTTTGTTTACGTGTTTGACATTTTTTTATACCGGTGTTTGTTGGTAAAAAAGTCGCCGTGGTCTAGTAGGTAGTGGGTTGGCTTATTAGACGAAAAACCAGGGTTCGAGCCCCGGGCCAGACATCAAAATAAAATACAAAAAGTATTTCTTCGGCGACTTCCTCTCAGCAGATTTCTGGCAAAAACTCTGAGAGTAAATAAAATTGCCATGAAAAGTTTCTCAAAAATCTGTCATTCGGAAGCGACTTTAAACTGTAGGTCCCGCCACTCATGTATAAAATTAACACACACAACATAAGTGGTGTGGGAAAATAGGTCGTAATCCTGACTGAAGGGTTGTAATGAGCAATTATGTATGTATGTTTGTTGGTATATTTTTGTGTACTTGTTTATCATGTAAACAAGTTCATTGTTTTTGTTTTTGTAGCTTTTTTTTATAATTTTAATGTTAAACGATGTAAAAGCAAAACACCATTTCCCTTTTCGTAGCAATATTTTTAGTGGTTACGGTGGTTTATCATAGATGTGTAGTAATGAATACCCACCCGTTGCTCTAAATTTTATAAAAAATATCGGATATTGTCCTAAAAGTACGTTATTTAATAAAAGGTTAAATAGGATATATTGTTCCTTCTAGAATAAAAGGATTTTATGAAAATTCGCGATATATAAGTTTAAGATTTTAAGCAAATATAAATATCGAGCCATATTCGCCAAATTGATGTAACGCTCACCATAATCGATTTTCGTTTTTTTTTACCGAAATCGATAGTTATCGATAATTTGTATCATCTGTAAAAATTTCATGACTGTAGATTTAACCGTTATGATTTTATACCAAAACAATTTTAATGGAACCCCATATGGTGAGTTTGTTTATATTTTTTGTGAGCGAGTGTGTGGGTTACTTTAAAATTCTTTTTTAAAATAATCGAAATAAAGTGAAACAGTAAGCAAAAAAAAAACACAATAATTGAGAAATATATTAAAAATTCGTATTTTGGAAGATTTTAATCAATATGTATTCAAACTTATATACAAGTTACGTACTTGTTGCTTGGACACACCATAATGCCTGTTTACTCTATACATATATGTATGTACATTGTACAATTGAATCCTTTATTCGGACTAAAACCATTCGAGCACCAAGTAAGTGGTGCACTATAATCTCAAACGCAAGAACCCAAAAACCCGAAAAAAATATAATTGTGTTGAGTTAAGTAACAGCGATTTAAAAGAATGGAAGAAATTTTCACAAGCAATGTTTCCCAATTCAATGAAAGTTCAATTAACAAAATTGCGTTCTGCAATATTCAGAAAAAATACTTCAAATATAACTCTTAAATATGGGTACATTTGATGAATCTGAAACCATAAGTTATGACCCAGACGAAACTCTGAAATCATTTTTAAGGGACCTACTAAATTATATTTTTTTTCTCATTAAATTCTCATTTATTAATTATTACAACTAGTTATTATAACTAATAAGTAATTTACTTATTTCATCAAGCCAAAAGAGAGCTTCTAATTAGGTCGGATGGCTTCCTTCTTTTAAGTCTGCGTTCCAAACCAATGGGATCAGCAATAGATGATGCTTCTGAATTTACGTGGTCTCTGAGTCGGATGTTATGTTTTGTTGCAATGTTTTCAATCTCTATTTTAACAGTATTTACACCAAGGTCACGATGTAAATCACTTGTGCGTTTACGAGTCATCTGAGTACTTTGTTCTGAAAACGTTAAATAATAGTTATATTTTGCTCGCTTGTGCATCCCCACAATTGTGCTCTATAAGTCCAAATAGGTCTTAATATTTGATTATATATTAACAATTTATTTTCAATAGACAGTTTTGATTTCGTCCCGATTAGCCAGTTTAGCTTCTTCCATTTTAGTTGTAGTTCCATAATTTTAATTTGAAAATGCTCATTCCAACGTAACTTCGCATCCAGTGTCATACCAAGATATTTTGCCGTATTTGAATACGGTATTTGTATACCGTCCATGAATATAGGGGTACCTAAAGTTGATTTATTTGTAAAGTCAACATGTGTTGACTTAGAACTATTTAATTTTGTGCACCATTTTCTAGTCCATTCTAAGACCGAGGTAAGTGCGTTTTGTAACTTGTGTCTCGCCTCATTTTCAGTTCTGTCAACTGACAAAATAGCCGTGTCATCGGCAAATGTAGCCATAGTCGTTCCAGCAACTTCTGGTATATCACTGGTGTATAAAACATACAAAAGTGGACCCAGAATGCTTCCTTGAGGTACTCCTGCTTGTATTTCCCTTAATTGGGAATATTCGTCCTCATATTTAACGCGAAACAACCTATCCTTCAGGTACGATTTAAATAAAGTACAGTACGCCCTTGGCAATTGCGTGTTTAGTTTCCTGAGTAAACCCTTATGACTGACTTTGTCGGATGCTTGTGAAACGTCCAAGACTACAGCAGTACAAACATATTTTTCCTCTAAAGCTCTTTCTATTACATCAGTAATGTGGTGAACTTGGTCAATTGTTGAATGCTCATTTCTAAAACCAAATTGATGTTTAGGAACTAAGTTTCTTTGTTCAATTATCTGTTTAATGCGAACTTGTAATATTTTCTCATATAATTTCAATAATATGGGCAGAAGCGAAATAGGCCTATATGATTTAACTTCAGTTGGAGGTTTTCCAGGTTTTGGTATCATTAGCACTTCGGCGACTTTCCAAAACGATGGTACATGAAGTAGTCTAAATGAAACATTGAAAATTTGTGATAGTTTAACAATTATGTTATTTGGAAGATGCCTAAGAACTTCAGCTGTTATTAAGTCGAATCCAGGACATTTCTTTAATTTCAAATTAAGATGGATTTGTTTAAAAACTTCAATTGGTGTTACTTCAGGTATTGTGTAATCATCTCGACCATCATCATCAAGACTACTGACTTCCTGCGTAATAGATGGTGGATCAGTATCAAGAAAGAACACACCAGCAAGATGGTTAGAAAACAATTCTGCCTTTTGGCTATTTGTTTTCGCCCAATTTCCGTCTGCCATATGAATGGGAGGTATTTGTGCTATGGGTCTATTTAAGTTTTTTGTTGATTTCCACAAAGAGTCTGATGTTTTTTCATTACTCAACCCTTGTAAATAGTTATTGAAACGTGAGTTCTTATACTCTTTGATTTCTAAGCTAAGTTCGTGTGTCATTCTCTTAAGCCTTGCCTTGTCAGCTGGAAATCTAGATCGTTGCCATATCTTTCTCAACCTTCTTTTATTTTATCATCTCCCTTATATAAGCAGGGTATGAAACAACGTGTTGTTTATCAGACGGGCTCGGAGTGCTTTCCCAAGCAGTACTTTGAATTAGGTTTGTAACAAACTCAACATCTTCCTCAATTTCGTCAATTGTTTCTGTTTCAAAATGTTTCTGGCTGCAAAATTCAAACATATCCCCTAAATGTTTGAATTTTGCAGCACAGTCTGAAAATGTTGCCAATCGGTTAATTTATTCGCCAAAAAAGGAGATTTTGTCCTATGGACAGCTTTTTCATAAACAGTCATATATATATAGATCAAATCCATTTTCCAACTTGATACACGACTTGGATATCTTATTTATTATAAAGAAATCTATAAGATCAGGTATTTTACTACTGCCTGTTGGCCAATACTTTGGGTTACCTGTTGACACAACTTCACATCCGGTTTCCAAAATTGCCTTATATAATTCCTTTCCCGTGGGAGTGTTCAAACGTGATCCCCAGTAAGTATCCTTAGCATTAAAGTCTCCGCCCATGATGAACCTCGAATCATGTTTTGCTATAAGGCTTTTATAATCAATTGACTTTATTGAGTGACGCGGAGGGCTGTATACTGACGTTATCAGCAATATCTGTGAGTTTGTTGCTAATCGAACTGTGGTTGCTTGAAATTCTTCAGCAAATTATATGATGATATCTTAAAGATTCCTTCCCTCAAATGCAAGGATTTGAAAACGCTTTGCAATAAAAAAAAACTATACCTGTAAAGATTCAACACGAATTTTTGAATTTAAAATGGGATAAACCGATCAAAGATTCGCTGCCTGAGACCGATCAGGAGGATAATATTTAGAATTAGTAGATACTTTATTCCTGATAAACATATAAATATTTGTATCGAACGCTATTTACAAAGTTTGAATATGAAGTACGATATTTTAGTTTTATTTTATGTTATATATTCCAAAATGTGCCTGCATATTTTTATTTAAAGAGTGAAATTTAATTTAATTAAATTAATTAAAAAGTTAAGCAAATTTAATAAAACAAGAACAGAAAGCTACTTCCTTAAAATAAAATTTTGTGTTAACCCACATATTTTTTACTGGTAGGTAAACAAAACAAAACAAAACTTATCTTCTAAATTTCAAAGGAATACCTTTATTAAAACTAAATTTATTAAAAAAAAACCTTCTCTTGTAAAAAACATTATAAACACATATAAACACAGTATCATGTACCATACATATAAACATACTATTCACAGGCATACAAGCAGACAACGTTTCCAATATGACTTTTTTTAAATATGATTTTCCAACCACTTAAGCAATATCACTCACATAAATTAAAAATCAATATTAACTGCTGACACTAGTTAAGTTCTTACACAGTTTTATCACTTTTAATACAAATTGTATGCATAGCTGTACTCCATAAAAATTTAAACACTCACTCATGCTAGCTGACACTAGGGCTTTGTAAAAGCGTGTACAAAATGATGAAAAAAAACTAAAAGACAATATGTATCATATGTAAGTACGTGTGCATGCTTATTGAGGCGAAAAAGCAAACAAATTTTGTAAAATGCTGTTTTTATTTTTTTTGTTAACTGTGGATATTTAAGCCTGTTGACTGGATGTTGGATCAGAATTTTTTCTCTTCGTTTCACTTAATTTTCGAGTTCATATGTAATTCAGGTTTATTTATACGAATTTGACATGCACACGTACATAGGAATATAAACGATAAACGTCACCAACGTTAGCTCCACTAAAACTTTTTCAAAAATTTACTAAGCCTTTGAAGGGATTCCATATTAGCGTGTGGGTCGTGTGATCATCACCGTTGCTGAATGTTAGCAAATGAAATAAATGGAAAAGAGATCATACCGGGTATTCGTGAAATTCATCCTTTTTTGATAGAAAATAGTTCAATCGACAAAAATGTCAATGACAGATTTTAATAAATCTTGCAGCCGATTTTTATCACAAAAATAAAAATCTGTTGTGTATTGATGTCGTCAACCTGTGTCAAGTGTAACAATTGCACTTATAGCTCAACACTCTAGTGCCCAAATTTTTTTTCTGGATTTAAAAATTATTTCTGGATTTGATTTGTCTTAAAATAAATGATATTTAAAAAATAATAATTTTTTTGGTCAAATCGAGTTTTATAGCGCCAAAATCTTAAACCGCCTCTAGGCTGCTTTGGGATAAGAATCCAAAAAAAATTACCGCAATTTTTTTTTCATATAAGTAGAGTGAAATATTTTATTTAAAAGAACAGATTATAAAAGAGATGTATAAAAAATAAAGATAAATTTCAGATTTCATTTCATTTTAAGGTAATACAAAAATATTTTGAAAAGAAAATCAATTTTTATGGGAAAAACAGTTTGTCCAAGTTATTTATGGTGAAAGTCGTAGAAGTAGTCCGTGTGATTAGAAAGATACAAGTTTATATTACACTTGCGACATACAATTTGAGTTTATTTACAAGTTTTTTTTTCCAGCGCACGATAAGAACTACGGAAAATATCGGACTCTTTCGTAACGCACGTCTGTAGGTGGTAGAAAAGATTATTTTTGATTTTGAAGTGTGCGCCCTGGAGTTTCTGGCAACGAAGGACTCTGCATGCAAAGTACGGACGCAATCTCTGCTCGGAAGTTTGGCAGCTGGTATCTCGTATCATTAGCATTAGGCTTGTTGATACTGTTAAACAAAATGTCGGCGTTTACCATGGCTAAGTCAATCAAATGTAAGAAGAGTTTATTTGTATACTTGTTGCTCTTTACTGGAATTTTATATCGACCAATAAGACCATCCATGAGATCGACCCATTTGGCTATTTGATTCATGGGTTATATTACTGCAACAAACGAAGTCAAGAAACTTTTTATCAGAGCGAACAAAACGTGATACCTGTGTTTTTGTGCCAATATATTGACAAATTTCCGAACTGTTTGTAAAGAAGGAATTTCTTACATCTTTTTAAGTGGCATATAAATTCGATTGTTCAACAATGTGCTCAATAATATTCTCGCCCAAAAAGTACTCAAAGCATTTGAAAGGCGTATCAAGCTTTGTGAGATTCTCTCCTAATTCGTGATCAGAAAATGCAATCGCAGAGTTTTCTAGTACTAAGTTCTTTTGTCGCCACAAGATTTTCTCGAAATTGTGGGATTTGGGGTTTATATATGAAACAGATCCAATAATCTCCCTTGTTTTACATTTAATAGTATCCTCAGGCTGAAGGTTATTCTGCTCTGCAGGCACATTACGTTTGCGTTTCTGGCATAAAATTTTATAAAAAATATCGGATATTGTCCTAAAAGTACGTTATTTAATAAAAGGTTAAATAGGATATATTGTTCCTTCTAGAATAAAAGGATTTTATGAAAATTCGCGATATACAAGTTTAAGATTTTAAGCAAATATAAATATCGAGCCATATTCGCCAAATTGATGTAACGCTCACCATAATCGATTTTCGTTTTTTTTACCGAAATCGATAGTTATCGATAATTTGTATCATCTGTACAAATTTCATGACTGTAGATTTAACCGTTATGATTTTATACCAAAACAATTTTAATGTAACCCCATATGGTGAGTTTGTTTATATTTTTTGTGAGCGAGTGTGTGGGTTACTTTAAAATTCTTTTTTAAAATAATCGAAATAAAGTGAAACAGTAAGCAAAAAAAAAAAACACAATAATTGAGAAATATATTAAAAATTCGTATTTTGGAAGATTTTAATCAATATGTATTCAAACTTATATACAAGTTACGTACTTGTTGCTTGGACACACCATAATGCCTGTTTACTCTATACATATATTGTACAATTGAATCCTTTATTCGGACTAAAACCATTCGAGCACCAAGTAAGTGGTGCACTATAATCTCAAACGCAAGAACCCAAAAACCCGAAAAAAATATAATTGTGTTGAGTTAAGTAACAGCGATTTAAAAGAATGGAAGAAATTTTCACAAGCAATGTTTCCCAATTCAATGAAAGTTCAATTAACAAAATTGCGTTCTGCAATATTCAGAAAAAATACTTCAAATATAACTCTTAAATATGGGTACATTTGATGAATCTGAAACCATAAGTTATGACCCAAACGAAACTCTGAAATCATTTTTAAGGGACCTACTAAATTATATTTTTTTTCTCATTAAATTCTCATTTATTAATTATTACAACTAGTTATTATAACTAATAAGTAATTTACTTTAAATAAACATAAACTTTAATTTAATGTATATTTATGATGATATTATGATGATCATCAAGCCAAAAGAGAGCTTCTAATTAGGTCGGATGGCTTCCTTCTTTTAAGTCTGCGTTCCAAACCAATGGGATCAGCAAGAGATGATGCTTCTGAATTTACGTGGTCTCTGAGTCGGATGTTATGTTTTGTTGCAATGTTTTCTATCTCTTTTTTAACAGTATTTACACCAAGGTCAGTAGTGTGTTTATGTACCTTCTCGACCACTTACTCCATACAAATTTTGGAGCATGCATAGCTGTAAAAGAGTAAGAACATTACAGAATTGTGAAATGAATTGTGTGCGATCGGTCTTTAGGTTTGTAACATGTATTATGAAAAGGTAATGCTTTTTAATGTGTATATGTGTGTTTGTGTGTGTTAAGATTTGGGAGAATGCATATCTGGAAAAGAATTAAATCATTATAATTTTCAATTTTTCCCTACAAATTTGGGATCATACCTGCTTTTTGTTGGTCCTTTCATTTGTATTGCTTTGCAAACGAATGGTTGGACGGACAGAATGAATGCGTGCACGTTTCCTCATATACATCCCAGAGTATAGAAAGACTGTAATGTGAAAATGTATATACGTATGTACGAATGTTTGGACGAACAGAATGAGTGTGTGCGTAACATGTAATGTGGATCTACACCTATATAGTTGTTGTGTGTTTTTTATTTTTTTTTGTATATTTAATTAGAAGGATCTTTAATTTTAAATGTGATAAGAAAGAGTAGGTTGGTTGTGCGGTTATTTTTTTATTTTTATGTGATTTAATTTGAAGGATCTGTAATTTTAAGATGATAACAAATTCTTGGCACGTATTATCATACTCAATGTTGAAAAATAGAAAAGGGATCTACACCAATATAGTTGTTGTGTGTTTTTTTTTTTTTTTTTTTTTTTTTTTTTTCATTAGGAATTTCAAAAATAAAATTTAGTATAAATAGAGTGTGTTAGAGAAGTATTCTTTCATTACATTGTAATTACATTGAATAAGCCAATACACCTTATTCACCTCAAAAATAAAATATTTTAATAAAAAGCAAAAAAAAAATGTCATCAAACATCATTAACATTGACGAGGAGGAAACCCAATGGTTTCCTGAAGGGCAACGATGGACACCTTCTACATCGCCAAATTTGTTGAATGTAGATAGATATCCTATCCAGGAAGGACACCGTACCGGAACCGACACCACAACCGTCCTCTACATCTCCGGCAACATCAATTCAATACATATCAGAGGAGATTAAAAGGGTAAGTGAGGTAATGGGGGCGATGCGGAGGTTGTTTCATTCGCTGAGTAGAAATATTCAGCAAATAAAATGCTCCATCCGCATCACTCAGCCCCTTAAAGTTTTGTATAAAACAAAATATCATTGTGCTGTATGTCTAAACAACAGATTTGGAAAGAATATGTTGTTCACGACATGCAGTCATGAGTTTTGTTCTAATTGCATTAGGGCATTTCGGTCATCTCTTTGTCCGATATGCAGGCGTCCTATACATAAATTTTTTTATTTTTTGAAAATTTTATTAGATATTTCTTCTTTCAGGTTTTAAATAAATAAAATGTATTTAAATAAATAAAATATATTTAAAGAAAAGAAATGTAAAAAATGTGTTTTTATTTATTGAGGAAGAATTTCTTTTTTCAGGTTTCATTTTTTTTTTTTTCAGGTTTTATTAAAAAAAAATTAGTTTTTTTTCCTTAGGTATGTATATTTTTATTAGATATTTCCTTTTTGAGATTTTTACAGATTCGAATTTAAAAATACGTTTATAAAGATTAAATAGCTTAAATGTTAACAAAATTTTTTTTTCGTTACTTTTATACCTCTTCGCAAAAATAGCTGAAATCAAGACGATCTCCTCTATATATACAACAATTTATATGATTTCAGTATGTTACTTTTTTGATATTGAATTTGATCTGCTTTGTATCTGATCACGATCTACTTTACATCTGATCACGATCTGCTTTGTATCTGCTCACGATCTACTTTATATCTGATAACGATCTACTTTTTTGGTTTTGTCTATTTTATTTTAATTTTTTTTTTATTTTTTTTTTTTGACATTACCATGTTTTAGGTATACATGTTCTACCTCAATGTTTAAATTGTTTATTTGATCAGCTAGATCATCATGTATTTGTGTTATATGTTTTTCGATTACGATATTTTTGTTTTTATGGTTATATTTATTAAAACCTTCTCCAAATTTATTAATATAAGACATTTCTTTCACTCTTCTAATAAATTATGTTAGCTTCTTTAAGTTCTTCGATAATAGAGATTATTTCGTTTTGATGATTGTTGTGACCAGAACCTTCCGATGAAAGAAGTAAACGTAGTCTGTCAACTAGTTCATTAGGATCATCCCAATGTATGTAATTTGATCTCAGATTATTTTGTAATTTTAGCATTAAACCACTGCCTTTTGTTAAAATGTTTGTTGTTGTTTCGAATAAACGTTTAATTATTCGTATATATTTGAAGGCTCGTGTTCCTTTCACTTGTTCATTAGGTTCATAGCGACGTTTATGTGCATTGGTATTAATTAAAATCTCTTTATATTTTTTCAAATCATTTTTAGAATAATGGAGAGGTTTTTTATGAAATACTAGTTCAAATAATCCAGGCGTCATTTTCAATTTCATATTCCCTATCTGCATAGTATTATCTCTATTAAATATTAATTTTTCCTTGCCATATCTCCAACTACCGTCTACATCTTGATTAAAACCATAAATTTTATCCAATTGCTTATTATTAATAAGTGTTTGTATATTTTCAAATAATGGAGAGCTTTTCGTCAGCTTTAAACATTGTTTTCTTTCCAAGTTCTTGATACATGTACTTGATACAGGTCTATTATGGTCATAGTTTTTTTCACCATCATTATCATCAGTTGAAATATTTTCATACTGAAAATCGTTATTATCACCGTTTACATCATCATAATCATCGTTATCATCAATAGTGTTGTCTATATCTTTATGCTTATCTTCAAGTTTTCCGATGATTTCATTATCACCATTTACGTCATAATAATCATCATCATCATCAATAGTGTTGTCTGTATCCGTATGCTTATCTTCGAGTTTTCCAATGATTTCATTATCACCATTTACGTCATAATAATCATCGTCATCATTAATAGTGTTGTCTATATCCTTATATTTATCTTTAAGTTTTCCAATGATTTTTTTAAGTGGTTTTGTTATTGGTTGAAAGGTATCTTCTAATAAATTAACTCTATCTATTTGATTCAGTTTAATATTTTTTAACTTTTTCTTTAGAACAGCCCTTGTCTTTACAAGATCTTCCAACACTTTATTATGGTAATTTTTAGACATTATAATAATTTTTTTTTTTTTTATTGAATTTGATCTGGTTATGATCTGCTCGCTATCTGATTATGATCTGCTTTGTATCTGATTACGATCTGCTTTATATCTGATCACGAACTGCTTGCTATCTGGTCACGATCTGATTTATACCTGATCACGATCTGCTTGATGACTTGTGTCTATATCCATTGATTTTGAGTACGCTATATCGTGCTTTCTACAATCTGCATCCAATAAATTATTCCTTTATTTCCTTTATTCTTGCTATTCGTTTTGAAGTTTTGTATCAGGTCCACAAAACTGATAAACAGGTGGATGTAATTCAACATATAATTTGTTTATTAAGTTGTCTACAAATCTTCTTCCAATCTTACACTGATTAGGTGTTTTTCTTTTGACTGTAGTTTATAACCATTTTTTTTTCATTACTTTCATACCTCTTCGCATGAAACACTACACCAGCTATACCTGCTATACTAGCTATACTAGCAAGCTGTACAATCTGTACTAGCTATACTAGCAAGCTGTACAATCTGTACTAGCTATACTAGCAAGCTGTACAATCTGTACTAGCTATACTAGCAAGCTGTACTAGCTATACTAGCAAGCTGTACAATCTGTACTAGCTATACTAGCAAGCTGTACAATCTGTACTAGCTATACTAGCAAGCTGTACAATCTGTACTAGCTATACTAGCAAGCTGTACTAGCTATACTAGCAAGCTATACAATCTGTACTAGCTATACTAGCAAGCTGTACAATCTGTACTAGCTATACTAGCAAGCTGTACTAGCTATATTAGCAAGCTATACAATCTGTACAAGCTATACTAGCAAGCTGTACAATCTGTACTAGCTATACTAGCAAGCTGTACAATCTGTACTAGCTATACTAGCAAGCTGTACAATCTGTACTAGCTATACTAGCAAGCTGTACTAGCTATACTAGCAAGCTGTACAATCTGTACTAGCTATACTAGCAAGCTGTAGTAGCTATATCAGCTATACCTGCTATACCAGCTATACCTGCTATACCTGCTATACCTGCTAGTACAGATTGTATAGCTTGCTAGTATAGCTAGTACAGCTTGCTAGTATAGCTAGTACAGATTGTACAGCTTGCTAGTATAGCTAGTACAGATTGTACAGCTTGCTAGTATAGCTAGTACAGATTGTATAGCTTGCTAGTATAGCTTGTACAGATTGTATAGCTTGCTAATATAGCTAGTACAGCTTGCTAGTATAGCTAGTACAGATTGTACAGCTTGCTAGTATAGCTAGTACAGATTGTATAGCTTGCTAGTATAGCTAGTACAGCTTGCTAGTATAGCTAGTACAGATTGTACAGCTTGCTAGTATAGCTAGTACAGATTGTACAGCTTGCTAGTATA
Organism: Sarcophaga carnaria; assembly: GCA_958299815.1. Lineage (NCBI taxonomy): Eukaryota > Metazoa > Arthropoda > Insecta > Diptera > Sarcophagidae > Sarcophaga > Sarcophaga carnaria. The sequence continues at coordinate 67,897,725 of OY283153.1, read as the reverse complement.
GCTAGTACAGATTGTACAGCTTGCTAGTATAGCTAGTACAGCTTGCTAGTATAGCTAGTACAGATTGTACAGCTTGCTAGTATAGCTAGTACAGATTGTACAGCTTGCTAGTATAGCTAGTACAGATTGTACAGCTTGCTAGTATAGCTAGTATAGCAGGTATAGCTGGTGTAGTGTTTCATGCGAAGAGGTATGAAAGTAATGAAAAAAAAATGGTTATAAACTACAGTCAAAAGAAAAACACCTAATCAGTGTAAGATTGGAAGAAGATTTGTAGACAACTTAATAAACAAATTATATGTTGAATTACATCCACCTGTTTATCAGTTTTGTGGACCTGATACAAAACTTCAAAACGAATAGCAAGAATAAAGGAAATAAAGGAATAATTTATTGGATGCAGATTGTAGAAAGCACGATATAGCGTACTCAAAATCAATGGATATAGACACAAGTCATCAAGCAGATCGTGATCAGGTATAAATCAGATCGTGACCAGATAGCAAGCAGTTCGTGATCAGATATAAAGCAGATCGTAATCAGATACAAAGCAGATCATAATCAGATAGCGAGCAGATCATAACCAGATCAAATTCAATAAAAAAAAAAAAAATTATTATAATGTCTAAAAATTACCATAATAAAGTGTTGGAAGATCTTGTAAAGACAAGGGCTGTTCTAAAGAAAAAGTTAAAAAATATTAAACTGAATCAAATAGATAGAGTTAATTTATTAGAAGATACCTTTCAACCAATAACAAAACCACTTAAAAAAATCATTGGAAAACTTAAATATAAATATAAGGATATAGACAACACTATTAATGATGACGATGATCATGATGATGTAAATGATGATAATGAAAACATCCCAAAACTTGAATATAAGCATAAGGATGTAGACAACCCTATAGATGATGACGAAGATTATTATGACGTAAATGGTGATAATGAAATCATTGGAAAACTCGAAGATAAGCATACGGATACAGACAACACTATTGATGATGAGGAAGATTATTATGACGTAAATGGTGATAATGAAATCATCGGAAAACTTGAAGATAAGCATAAAGATATAGACAACACTATTGATGATGACGATGATTATGATGATGTAAACGGTGATAATAACGATTTTCAGTATGAAAATATTTCAACTGATGATAATGATGGTGAAAAAAACTATGACCATAATAGACCTGTATCAAGTACATGTATCAAGAACTTGGAAAGAAAACAATGTTTAAAGCTGACGAAAAGCTCTCCATTATTTGAAAATATACAAACACTTATTAATAATAAGCAATTGGATAAAATTTATGGTTTTAATCAAGATGTAGACGGTAGTTGGGGATATGGCAAGGAAAAATTAATATTTAATAGAGATAATACTATGCAGATAGGGAATATGAAATTGAAAATGACGCCTGGATTATTTGAACTAGTATTTCATAAAAAACCTCTCCATTATTCTAAAAATGATTTGAAAAAATATAAAGAGATTTTAATTAATACCAATGCACATAAACGTCGCTATGAACCTAATGAACAAGTGAAAGGAACACGAGCCTTCAAATATATACGAATAATTAAACGTTTATTCGAAACAACAACAAACATTTTAACAAAAGGCAGTGGTTTAATGCTAAAATTACAAAATAATCTGAGATCAAATTACATACATTGGGATGATCCTAATGAACTAGTTGACAGACTACGTTTACTTCTTTCATCGGAAGGTTCTGGTCACAACAATCATCAAAACGAAATAATCTCTATTATCGAAGAACTTAAAGAAGCTAACATAATTTATTAGAAGAGTGAAAGAAATGTCTTATATTAATAAATTTGGAGAAGGTTTTAATAAATATAACCATAAAAACAAAAATATCGTAATCGAAAAACATATAACACAAATACATGATGATCTAGCTGATCAAATAAACAATTTAAACATTGAGGTAGAACATGTATACCTAAAACATGGTAATGTCAAAAAAAAAAAATAAAAAAAAATTAAAATAAAATAGACAAAACCAAAAAAGTAGATCGTTATCAGATATAAAGTAGATCGTGAGCAGATACAAAGCAGATCGTGATCAGATGTAAAGTAGATCGTGATCAGATACAAAGCAGATCAAATTCAATATCAAAAAATTAACATACTGAAATCATATAAATTGTTGTATATATAGAGGAGATCGTCTTGATTTCAGCTATTTTTGCGAAGAGGTATAAAAGTAACGAAAAAAAAATTTTGTTAACATTTAAGCTATTTAATCTTTATAAACGTATTTTTAAATTCGAATCTGTAAAAATCTCAAAAAGGAAATATCTAATAAAAATATACATACCTAAGGAAAAAAAACTAATTTGTTTTTAATAAAACCTGAAAAAAAAAAAAAAAAAAATGAAACCTGAAAAAAGAAATTCTTCCTCAATAAATAAAAACACATTTTTTACATTTCTTTTCTTTAAATATATTTTATTTATTTAAATACATTTTATTTATTTAAAACCTGAAAGAAGAAATATCTAATAAAATTTTCAAAAAATAAAAAAATCAAATTTTTTTTTTTTCTTATTATTTATTTATTTATTTCAAAAAATATATATTAATAAAATTAATAATTTTATAATTGAAACTAAATTTAAACTTAAAAAATATACAAAGAAATATAAAAATTACATATAAACTTAAAGCTAAAAAATCTATTAGAAAATACAAAAAATAAATTAAAAAAGAAATATAAATGTATTACGTCAAATCTACTACATTAATATTAGGGGTAAGTTCTGAAATCAGTTTTGGTATTAGGGAATATCGATTCCTCTCTTTTCTGATAGCAGTCACCCTATGTATAGGACGCCTGCATATCGGACAAAGAGATGACCGAAATGCCCTAATGCAATTAGAACAAAACTCATGACTGCATGTCGTGAACAACATATTCTTTCCAAATCTGTTGTTTAGACATACAGCACAATGATATTTTGTTTTATACAAAACTTTAAGGGGCTGAGTGATGCGGATGGAGCATTTTATTTGCTGAATATTTCTACTCAGCGAATGAAACAACCTCCGCATCGCCCCCATTTCCTCACTTACCCTTTTAATCTCCTCTGATATGTATTGAATTGATGTTGCCGGAGATGTAGAGGACGGTTGTGGTGTCGGTTCCGGTACGGTTTGTATGAAACTTTCAGATGACCCCATATAGGTTTGTTGTGGGGTCATCCTCCTCCTTATCGCTGGTGGAGGAGGAATGGGGGATTCCGACCTCCTCCTCATTCCACCATAAGCCTCTATTTGGTTCGTTGTCGGCTGTTGACACCTTGCTGTGGGGATTGTCCATAATAATCCCCATGGTGGTGGTGGTGATGTGGTGATATCACCCTGTCCTTCCTGGATAGAATATCTATCTACATTCAACAAATTTGGCGATGTAGAAGGTGTCCATCGTTGCCCTTAAGGAAACCATTGGGTTTCCTCCTCGTCAATGTTAATGATGTTTGATGACATTTTTTTTTTTGCTTTTTATTAATATATTTTATATTTGAGGTGAATAAGGTGTATTGGCTTATTCAATGTAATTACAATGTAATGAAAGAATACTTCTCTAACACACTCTATTTATACTAAATTTTATTTTTTAAATTCCTAATGAAAAAAAAAAAAAAAAAAAAAAAAAAAAAAAAAAAATATAGTTGACATTAAATCATAGAACCTGTTAATTCTTTAGAATTCTTTTATTTCGGTAACAAATATTCATACGTCGGGATATCTAATTTTGTGGAATACAAAAAAAAGAATTTCTTATCAATTTAAATTTACAGATCCTTCTAATTAAATCATGCAAAAAAAAAAAAAAAATAAAAAGACACAACCAACCTACCCTTTCTTATCACATTTAAAATTACACATCCTTATGAAACAAAAAAAGCAACACATACAAATAACCTACCCTTTCTTATCAGTTTATATTTCTATTTCTTCTACATTTGATCATGAGCAGTACGTGATAAGAATTTGTTATCAATTTAAAATTGCAGATCCTTCTAATTAAATCATGCAAAAAAAGTAAAGAACAATAATGCAGGTGTTCATCCTGTATACAAAAAAAAAAAAATCATAAGGACTAAAACGTGCAACCATACAGGTGATCATCCCGTATAAAAAAAAAATAATCACGTACAACCAACCTACCCTTTCTTATCAGTTTATATTTCTATTTCTTCAAATTTTGATTATGAGCAGTACGTGACAAGAATTTCTTATCAATTTAAAATTGCAGATCCTTCAAATTAAATCACACAAAAAATAAAAAAATTAAAGATCCTTCTAATTAAATATACAAAAAAAAAAAAAAAATAAAAAACACACAACAACTATATTGGCGTAGATCCCTTTTCTATTTTTTCAGCATTGAGTATGATAATACGTGCCAAGAATTTGTTATCATCTTAAAATTACAGATCCTTCAAATTAAATCACACAAAAAAATAAAAAAATAACCGCACAACCAACCCACTCTTTCTTATCACATTTAAAATTAAAGATCCTTCTAATTAAATATACAAAAAAAAAAAAAAAAAAAAAAAAAAAAAAAAACACACAACAACTATATTGGTGTAGATCCCTTTTCTATTTTTCAACATTGAGTATGATAATACGTGCCAAGAATTTGTTATCATCTTAAAATTACAGATCCTTCAAATTAAATCACACAAAAAATAAAAAATAACCGCACAACCAACCTACTCTTTCTTATCACATTTAAAATTAAAGATCCTTCTAATTAAATATACAAAAAAAAAATAATAAAAAAAAAAACACACAACAACTATATTGGTGTAGATCCCTTTTCTATTTTTCAACATTGAGTATGATAATACGTGCCAAGAATTTGTTATCATCTTAAAATTACAGATCCTTCAAATTAAATCACATAAAAATAAAAAAATAACCGCACAACCAACCTACTCTTTCTTATCACATTCAAAATTAAAGATCCTTCTAATTAAATATACAAAAAAAAAATAAAAACACACAACAACTATATAGGTGTAGATCCACATTACATGTTACGCACACACTCATTCTGTTCGTCCAAACATTCGTACATACGTATATGCATTTTCACATTACAGTCTTTCTATACTCTGGGATGTATATGAGGAAACGTGCACGCACTCATTCTGTCCGTCCAACCATTCGTTTGCAAAGCAATACAAATGAAAGGACCAACAAAAAGCAGGTATGATCCCAAATTTGTAGGGAAAAATTGAAAATTATAATGATTTAATTCTTTTCCAGATATGCATTCTCCCAAATTTTAACACACACAAACACACATATACACATTAAAAAGCATTACCTTTTCATAATACATGTTACAAACCTAAAGACCGATCGCACACAATTCATTTCACAATTCTGTAATGTTCTTACTCTTTTACAGCTATGCATGCTCCAAAATTTGTATGGAGTAAGTGGTCGAGAAGGTACATAAACACACTACTAAGGTCACGATGTAAATCACTTGTGCGTATATACCATGGTGCGTTTACGAGTCATCTGAGTACTTTGTTCTGAAAACGTTGAATAATAGTTATATTTTGCTCGCTTGTGCATCTCCACAATTGTGCTCCATAAGTCCAAATAGGTCTTAATATTTGATTATATATTAACAATTTATTTTCAATAGACAGTTTGGACTTCCTCCCGATTAGCCAGTTTAGCTTCTACCATTTTAGTTGTAGTTCCATAATTTTAATTTTAACATGCTCATTCCAATGTAAGTTCGCATCCAGTGTCATACCAAGATATTTTGCCGTATTTGAATACGGTATTTGTATACCGTCCATGAATATAGGGGTACCTAAAGTTGATTTATTTGTAAAGTCAACATGTGTTGACTTAGAACTATTTAATTTTGTGCACCATTTTCTAGTCCATTCTAAGACCGAGGTAAGTGCGTTTTGTAACTTGTGTTTCGCCTCATTTTCAGTTCTGTCAACTGACAAAATAGCCGTGTCATCGGCAAATGTAGCCATAGTCGTTCCAGCAACTTCTGGTATATCACTGGTGTATAAAACATACAAAAGTGGACCCAGAATGCTTCCTTGAGGTACTCCTGCTTGTATTTCCCTTAATTGGGAATATTCGTCCTCATATTTAACGCGAAACAACCTATCCTTCAGGTACGATTTAAATAAAGTACAGTACGCCCTTGGCAATTGCGTGTTTAGTTTCCTGAGTAAACCCTTATGACTGACTTTGTCGGATGCTTGTGAAACGTCCAAGAATACAGCAGTACAAACATATTTTTCTTCTAAAGCTCTTTCTATTACATCAGTAATGTGGTGAACTTGGTCAATTGTTGAATGCGCATTTCTAAAACCAAATTGATGTTTAGGAACTAAGTTTCTTTGTTCAATTATCTGTTTAATGCGAACTTGTAATATTTTCTCATATAATTTCAATAATATGGGCAGAAGCGAAATAGGCCTATATGATTTAACTTCAGTTGGAGGTTTTCCAGGTTTTGGTATCATTAGCACTTCGGCGACTTTCCAAAACGATGGTACATGAAGTAGTCTAAATGAAACATTGAAAATTTGTGATAGTTTTACAATTATGTTATTTGGAAGATGCCTAAGAACTTCAGCTGTTATTAAGTCGAATCCAGGACATTTCTTTAATTTCAAATTAAGATGGATTTGTTTAAAAACTTCAATTGGTGTTACTTCAGGTATTGTGTAATCATCTCGACCATCATCATCAAGACTACTGACTTCCTGTGTAATAGATGGTGGATCAGTATCAAGAGAGAACACACCAGCAAGATGGTTAGAAAACAATTCTGCCTTTTGGCTATTTGTTTTCGCCCAATTTCCGTCTGCCATATGAATGGGAGGTATTTGTGCTGTGGGTCTATTTAAGTTTTTTGTTGATTTCCACAATGAGTAGTCTGATGTTTTTTCATTACTCAACCCTTGTAAATAGTTATTGAAACGTGAGTTCTTACACTCTTTGATTTCTAAGCTAAGTTCGTGTGTCATTCTCTTAAGCCTTGCCTTGTCAGCTGGAAATCTAGATCGTTGCCATATCTTTCTCAACCTTCTTTTATTTTATCATCTCCCTTATATAAGCAGGGTATGAAACAACGTGTTGTTTATCAGACGGGTTCGGAGTGCTTTCCCAAGCAGTACTTTGAATTAGGTTTGTAACAAACTCAACATCTTCCTCAATTTCGTCAATTGTTTCTGGTTCAAAATGTTTCTGGCTGCAAAATTCAAACATACCCCCTAAATGTTTGAATTTTGCAGCACAGTCTGAAAATGTTGCCAATCGGTTAATTTATTCGCCAAAAAAGGAGATTTTGTCCTATGGACAGCTTTTTCATAAACAGTCATATATATATAGATCAAATCCATTTTCCAACTTGATACACGAATTGGATATCTTATTTATTATAAAGAAATCTATAAGATCAGGTATTTTACTACTGCCTGTTGGCCAATACTTTGGGTTACCTGTTGACACAACTTCACATCCGGTTTCCAAAATTGCCTTATATAGTTCCTTTCCCGTGGGAGTGTTCAAACGTGATCCCCAGTAAGTATCCTTAGCATTAAAGTCTCCGCCCATGATGAACCTCGAATCATGTTTTGCTATAAGGCTTTTATAATCAATTGACTTTATTGAGTGACGCGGAGGGCTGTATACTGACGTTATCAGCAATATCTGTGAGTTTGTTGCTAATCGAACTGTGGTTGCTTGAAATTCTTCAGTAAATTATATGATGATATCTTAAAGATTCCTTCCCTCAAATGCAAGGATTTGAAAACGCTTTGCAATAAAAAAAACTATACCTGTAAAGATTCAACACGAATTTTTGAATTTAAAATGGGATAAACCGATCATAGATTCGCTGCCTGAGACCGATCAGGAGGATAATATTTAGAATTAGTAGATACTTTATTCCTGATAAACATATAAATATTTGTATCGAACGCTATTTACAAAGTTTGAATATGAAGTACGATATTTTAATTTTGTTTTATGTTATATATTCCAAAATGTGCCTGCATATTTTTATTTAAAGAGTGAAATTTAATTTAATTAAATTAATTAAAAAGTTAAGCAAATTTAATAAAACAAGAACAGAAAGCTACTTCCTTAAAATAAAATTTTGTGTTAACCCACATATTTTTTACTGCTAGGTAAACAAAACAAAACAAAACTTATCTTCTAAATTTCAAAGGAATACCTTTATTAAAACTAAATTTATTAAAAAAAAAACCTTCTCCTGTAAAACACATTATAAACACATATAAACACAGTATCATGTACCATACATATAAACATACTATTCACAGGCATACAAGCAGACAACGTTTCCAATATGACTTTTTTTAAATATGATTTTCCAACCACTTAAGCAATATCACTCACATAAATTAAAAATCAATATTAACTGCTGACACTAGTTAAGTTCTTACACAGTTTTATCACTTTTAATACAAATTATATGCATAGCTGTGCTCCATAAAAATTTAAACACTCACTCATGCTAGCTGACACTAGGGCTTTGTAAAAGCGTGTCCAAAATGATGAAAAAAAACTAAAAGACAATATGTATCATATGTAAGTACATGTGCATGCTTATTGAGGCGAAAAAGCAAACAAATTTTGTAAAATGCTGTTTTTATTATTTTTGTTAACTGTGGATATTTAAGCCTGTTGACTGGATGTTGGATCAGAATTTTTTCTCTTCGTTTCACTTAATTTTCCAGTTCATATGTAATTCAGGTTTATTTATACGAATTTGACATGCACACGTACATAGGAATATAAACGATAAACGTCACCAACGTTAGCTCCACTAAAACTTTTTCAAAAATTTACTAATCCTTTGAAGGGATTCCATATTAGCGTGTGGGTCGTGTGATCATCACCGTTGCTGAATGTTAGCAAATGAAATAAATGGAAAAGAGATCATACCGGGTATTCGTGAAATTCATCCTTTTTTGATAGAAAATAGTTCAATCGACAAAAATGTCAATGACAGATTTTAATAAATCTTGCAGCCGATTTTTATCACAAAAATAAAAATCTGTTGTGTATTGATGTCGTCAACCTGTGTCAAGTGTAACAATTGCACTTATAGCTCAACACTCTAGTGCCCAAATTTTTTTTCTGGATTTAAAAATTATTTCTGGATTTGATTTGTCTTAAAATAAATGATATTTAAAAAATAATAATTTTTTTGGTCAAATCGAGTTTTATAGCGCCAAAATCTTAAACCGCCTCTAGGCTGCTTTGGGATAAGAATCCAAAAAAATTTACCGCAATTTTTTTTTTCATATAAGTAGAGTGAAATACTTTATTTAAAAGAACAGATTATAAAAGAGATGTAAAAAAAATAAAGATAAATTTCAGATTTCATTTCATTTTAAGGTAATACAAAAATATTTTGAAAAGAAAATCAATTTTTATGGGAAAAGCAGTTTGTCCAAGTTATTTATGGTGAAAGTCGTAGAAGTAGTCCGTGTGATTAGAAAGATACAAGTTTATATTACACTTGCGACATACAATTTGAGTTTATTTACAAGTTTTTTTTCCAGCGCACGATAAGAACTACGGAAAATATCGGACTCTTTCGTAACGCACGTCTGTAGGTGGTAGAAAAGATTCTTTTTGATCTTGAAGTGTGCGCCCTGGAGTTTCTGGCAACGAAGGACTCTGCATGCAAAGTACGGACGCAATCTCTGCTCGGAAGTTTGGCAGCTGGTATCTCGTATCATTAGCATTAGGCTTGTTGATTTTCTCGAAATTGTGGGATTTGGGGTTTATATACGAAACAGATCCAATAATCTCCCTTGTTTTACATTTAATAGTATCCTCAGGCTGAAGGTTATTCTGCTCTGCAGGCACATTACGTTTGCGTTTCTGGCATAAAATTTTATAAAAAATATCGGATATTGTCCTAAAAGTACGTTATTTAATAAAAGGTTAAATAGGATATATTGTTCCTTCTAGAATAAAAGGATTTTATGAAAATTCGCGATATACAAGTTTAAGATTTTAAGCAAATATAAATATCGAGCCATATTCGCCAAATTGATGAAACGCTCACCATAATCGATTTTCTTTTTTTTACCGAAATCGATAGTTATCGATAATTTGTATCATCTGTAAAAATTTCATGACTGTAGATTTAACCGTTATGATTTTATACCAAAACAATTTTAATGTAACCCCATATGGTGAGTTTGTTTATATTTTTTGTGAGCGAGTGTGTGGGTTACTTTAAAATTCTTTTTTAAAATAATCGAAATAAAGTGAAACGGTAAGCAAAAAAAAAAACACAATAATTGAGAAATATATTAAAAATTCGTATTTTGGAAGATTTTAATCAATATGTATTCAAACTTATATACAAGTTACGTACTTGTTGCTTGGACACACCATAATGCCTGTTTACTCTATACATATATGTATGTACATTGTACAATTGAATCCTTTATTCGGACTAAAACCATTCGAGCACCAAGTAAGTGGTGCACTATAATCTCAAACGCAAGAACCCAAAAACCCGAAAAAAATATAATTGTGTTGAGTTAAGTAACAGCGATTTAAAAGAATGGAAGAAATTTTCACAAGCAATGTTTCCCAATTCAATGAAAGTTCAATTAACAAAATTGCGTTCTGCAATATTCAGAAAAAATACTTCAAATATAACTCTTAAATATGGGTACATTTGATGAATCTGAAACCATAAGTTATGACCCAGACGAAACTCTGAAATCATTTTTAAGGGACCTACTAAATTATATTTTTTTTCTCATTAAATTCTCATTTATTAATTATTACAACTAGTTATTATAACTAATAAGTAATTTACTATAAATAAACATAAACTTTAATTTAATGTATATTTATGATGATATTATGATGATCATCAAGCCAAAAGAGAGCTTCTAATTAGGTCGGATGGCTTCCTTCTTTTAAGTCTGCGTTCCAAACCAATGGGATCAGCAAGAGATGATGCTTCTGAATTTACGTGGTCTCTGAGTCGGATGTTATGTTTTGTTGCAATGTTTTCAATCTCTTTTTTAACAGTATTTACACCAAGGTCACGATGTAAATCACTTGTGCGTATATACCATGGTGCGTTTACGAGTCATCTGAGTACTTTGTTCTGAAAACGTTGAATAATAGTTATATTTTGCTCGCTTGTGCATCCCCACAATTGTGCTCCATAAGTCCAAATAGGTCTTAATATTTGATTATATATTAACAATTTATTTTCAATAGACAGTTTGGACTTCCTCCCGATTAGCCAGTTTAGCTTCTACCATTTTAGTTGTAGTTCCATAATTTTAATTTTAACATGCTCATTCCAATGTAAGTTCGCATCCAGTGTCATACCAAGATATTTTGCCGTATTTGAATACGGTATTTGTATACCGTCCATGAATATAGGGGTACCTAAAGTTGATTTATTTGTAAAGTCAACATGTGTTGACTTAGAACTATTTAATTTTGTGCACCATTTTCTAGTCCATTCTAAGACCGAGGTAAGTGCGTTTTGTAACTTGTGTTTCGCCTCATTTTCAGTTCTGTCAACTGACAAAATAGCCGTGTCATCGGCAAATGTAGCCATAGTCGTTCCAGCAACTTCTGGTATATCACTGGTGTATAAAACATACAAAAGTGGACCCAGAATGCTTCCTTGAGGTACTCCTGCTTGTATTTCCCTTAATTGGGAATATTCGTCCTCATATTTAACGCGAAACAACCTATCCTTCAGGTACGATTTAAATAAAGTACAGTACGCCCTTGGCAATTGCGTGTTTAGTTTCCTGAGTAAACCCTTATGACTGACTTTGTCGGATGCTTGTGAAACGTCCAAGAATACAGCAGTACAAACATATTTTTCTTCTAAAGCTCTTTCTATTACATCAGTAATGTGGTGAACTTGGTCAATTGTTGAATGCGCATTTCTAAAACCAAATTGATGTTTAGGAACTAAGTTTCTTTGTTCAATTATCTGTTTAATGCGAACTTGTAATATTTTCTCATATAATTTCGATAATATGGGCAGAAGCGAAATAGGCCTATATGATTTAACTTCAGTTGGAGGTTTTCCAGGTTTTGGTATCATTAGCACTTCGGCGACTTTCCAAAACGATGGTACATGAAGTAGTCTAAATGAAACATTGAAAATTTGTGATAGTTTTACAATTATGTTATTTGGAAGATGCCTAAGAACTTCAGCTGTTATTAAGTCGAATCCAGGACATTTCTTTAATTTCAAATTAAGATGGATTTGTTTAAAAACTTCAATTGGTGTTACTTCAGGTATTGTGTAATCATCTCGACCATCATCATCAAGACTACTGACTTCCTGCGTAATAGATGGTGGATCAGTATCAAGAGAGAACACACCAGCAAGATGGTTAGAAAACAATTCTGCCTTTTGGCTATTTGTTTTCGCCCAATTTCCGTCTGCCATATGAATGGGAGGTATTTGTGCTGTGGGTCTATTTAAGTTTTTTGTTGATTTCCACAATGAGTAGTCTGATGTTTCTTCATTACTCAACCCTTGTAAATAGTTATTGAAACGTGAGTTCTTATACTCTTCGATTTCTAAGCTAAGTTCGTGTGTCATTCTCTTAAGCCTTGCCTTGTCAGCTGGAAATCTAGATCGTTGCCATATCTTTCTCAACCTTCTTTTATTTTATCATCTCCCTTATATAAGCAGGGTATGAAACAACGTGTTGTTTATCAGACGGGTTCGGAGTGCTTTCCCAAGCAGTACTTTGAATTAGGTTTGTAAGAAACTCAACATCTTCCTCAATTTCGTCAATTGTTTCTGGTTCAAAATGTTTCTGGCTGCAAAATTCAAACATACCCCCTAAATGTTTGAATTTTGCAGCACAGTCTGAAAATGTTGCCAATCGGTTAATTTATTCGCCAAAAAAGGAGATTTTGTCCTATGGACAGCTTTTTCATAAATAGTCATATATATATAGATCAAATCCATTTTCCAACTTGATACACGACTTGGATATCTTATTTATTATAAAGAAATCTATAAGATCAGGTATTTTACTACTGCCTGTTGGCCAATACTTTGGGTTACCTGTTGACACAACTTCACATCCGGTTTCCAAAATTGCCTTATATAGTTCCTTTCCCGTGGGAGTGTTCAAACGTGATCCCCAGTAAGTATCCTTAGCATTAAAGTCTCCGCCCATGATGAACCTCGAATCATGTTTTGCTATAAGGCTTTTATAATCAATTGACTTTATTGAGTGACGCGGAGGGCTGTATACTGACGTTATCAGCAATATCTGTGAGTTTGTTGCTAATTGAACTGTGGTTGCTTGAAATTCTTCAGCAAATTATATGATGATATCTTAAAGATTCCTTCCCTCAAATGCAAGGATTTGAAAACGCTTTGCAATAAAAAAAAACTATACCTGTAAAGATTCAACACGAATTTTTGAATTTAAAATGGGATAAACCGATCAAAGATTCGCTGCCTGAGACCGATCAGGAGGATAATATTTAGAATTAGTAGATACTTTATTCCTGATAAACATATAAATATTTGTATCGAACGCTATTTACAAAATTTGAATATGAAGTACGATATTTTAGTTTTGTTTTATGTTATATATTCCAAAATGTACCTGCATATAACTGAAATATCCGAATTCAGATAAAATAAAAGTTGAAAATCACCGCAATACGCAATACGGCTCACTAACACCACGTTGTTAAACCGGAGTCGGATTATTATAATTTTTGTTAGACAACTACTACATGCTCATCGAATATAATTTGAGTGTTTCAAATGTTTAGGATATACCCTTGCTGTTGCTATGTAATATCAAGCTTAATACGCTACTAAAAGACATGCTATATGACGTGGCAGTAGCAAGAAAAAGGTTCTAATTTACGCATTGAAATTTAGGAGAGTGCTGAGATTATTATGTTAATTGGTCAAAGAATCTGAGCTGGGAATTAACTTAATCAGGATAGAGTTCACAACATGATAAAGCGTTTAATTCGCTACACATAGAAGTAGCCTCACTTTATCCGATGGTGCAGAATATGTTAGAATCCTATTGGGGCAAACTAATTGGGAATATGAATACACAATCCAGAACCAATAAGGCGGAAACTCTTGTTTATTGTTGCAAGAAAACTATGGGCCTAAGTTGGGATATAACCTCAAAATACAACTATACAACTTTGGTGATTAACTTTGGTGTACCTGTAGCTGTCTACCACCAGACTTGTTACCGATGCAAGTATCAGCGAAACTGCAATGAGCTACGATCATGCCAAACTCAACTTAAGGGTAAGGTTGATTTTGATCTCATTATTGACTAAAAGATATCTGTACCCGCTGTTGATTCTGGTTAAATGATAAAATATCGGATAATGCTATAATAATAATACTTTACATGTCACAAAGAACACCATCCAAATTAAATTATCCCTGTTCGCCCATTGCCTCCAATTAGGTTTTAAATCTGTCGTTGTAAAGTTGTAAAGTTGCAGAACATTAGGTATAACAACCACATTGCCCATCCTATATACTTGAGATGAAGATTGCATTGAAAGAAGATGATGCATATTTATCATCAGTTCTGAGTAGCAATAGTTGGCTGAAATATTATCATCTGTAATAGCTATGAAATAAAACATATGTAGTACGAAACACTTTTTTCTAATGTTTGTCTGTCACGTGAGATAAATATGAGAAGAGCAGTAAGAAAGACAGCTGCTAGCAATCTGCGTGAAAATTGGTAATATTTTCTCTCCCCAAACTACTGAATGCATACGGTTCTCTGCGCCAAGTAGTACCATTTTTGGCAATAAACATCCTATTATCGTGTTTGTTGCTGCTAATACTTTCATCAGTTCATAACACGAGCTTCTATTTTCTTCTTCTTCAGAGTCTTTAACAGCGGAAATATTACATACATACATATATAATCGGTCATTACAACCTTTCGTTATAAATTGGAAATGTGTTACCTGAGGTTTGAACCTTGGTCTGACGTCTAATAAGCTGACACGGTACATACTACTCAATCAATATCCATCCAACACCTAACTTTCAATTCCTTCTCAAATACCATAAATAATGTATTATTTACGATAAAACTTCACAAAATATTTGGAAACTTAAAAGAATTTCAAACACAACTCCAAAGAATTCCTAGGAAAGACGTATGTATCAAAAATTATAATTAAGCCAGAATTATGAAGTTTTAAAATCTTTTAACTTCTGTTTGAAATTTTCTTTTTTTATTTGGTTTAAATTAAAAGCGATAACAATACTATCGGATTAAAAAATATCAGGTCTCCAACGTTTTCTGAATTAATGTTATATAGTCTCATAAAATGAAATGTATAATTTTTGATACAAAGCTCGATCTACGGTTAAATTAAATCGTAAATTAGCTAATTGGAAAGTTTAAGCTCGATCTGAATTGTGTACTGAATTAAATTTTGAAAATCAATTATTTAATATATTATTTCGAACTAAAAATTAGTTTGAATTGGTCAAATTGATAAACTACTATATGTTTACGTTCATAAGCGCGAATATTTATATGAGAACAGATTTAATTTAAAATTTTTATTTACATTATAATAAAATCACTAAAGTTTGCCAATAACTTTCACAAAGAAAAATAACAATTGTTTTTTTTAATAAAAATAGAAATATTCATAAAACTTTTTCTAAAAAGAAAATTCAAATGTAACTGAAGAACGAACACATGCTGGAATTATTCATTTTATTTAGAACTATTTCCATATTTAAAAAAGTTCATCAATTTGGTTATATATGTACATATATAAAGTCTCCACCAAATAACTTTTTTTTTTTAAATGCTTTAAAAAAACTACTGAATATTTTTTCAAATTCCTCTTTTATTTGAAAGTACAATCCGGTTAATAATGGAAAATACACCAGAAGATGCCGATTTTGGCAAAAAAATCATCTTTTCAGATGAAGCTCATTTTGATCTTGGCGGATATGTAAACAAGCAAAATTGTCGCATTTGGGGCACAGAAACCCCGCACGCATACGTTGAAAAGTCGACGCACCCAAAACGAGTCACTGTTTGGTGTGGATTTTGGTGTAGAGGCATAATTGGGCCATTTTTCTTCGAAAATGAGCAAAGAGTGGCCGTCACAGCGATCGTTATCGGGCCATGTTGAACGAATTTTTGTTCACAAAAATTGAAGAGGAGGATATTGGCAACATTTGGTTTCAACATAACGGCGCTACGTGCCACACAGCCGAAGCTACACTCGATGTTTTGCGCCCTGTTTTTGAAGATCGCATTATCAGCCGCAGAGCTGATGTCGTTTGGCCACCTCGGAGCTGCGATTTGACACCGTTGGACTATAATTTGTGGGGTGCCGTCAAAGATAAGTGTTACGCCGACAAGCCAGAAACAATTGACGCTTTAAAGGACAATATTCGTGAAGCCATTGGTGAAATACAGCTGCACATAATCGATAATGTGCTTAAAAACTGGACCAAACGTGCAGGCTACTGCCTGGCCAGCCGAGACAGCCATTTGAATGAAATTATTTTCCATTATTAACCGGAAGGATTGTACTTTCAAATAAAAAAAGAAATTTGAAAAAATAAAAAAAAAGTTGTTTGGCGGACCCTTTATTTGGTATAAATATATTATTCATTATCGTATTCAGTTGAATAAAAATTTAATTTAAATATAATAAAAAAAAATTAAAATTAAAATTTTTAAACAATTCCGTAATTCCTCTTTACAAATAAAATAATAAAAAAGAAATAATACTTGACGCCAATATAGACAGTAAGCGATGATTTCAGTCACTCCTAGCGACATAACAATTCGAATCTATATATAAAAATGAATGTGTGTTTGTTTGTATGTTTGAATGTTTGAACTTTGTAGACGACTAAACTGCTGAATCGATTTTCTTGAAATTTTAACAGTATCTTCCTGTATGTCTGAAAGGAGCTATATGCTACTTTTTATGTTGAAATAGGCAAATAAAATAAAATAAATAAAAAAGGTATGAGTGTTATTCTCTAACAAAATATTACGTATACGTTGCCCGTTAGCTCTATGTAATCTTCTTCTTCTTCTCTTATATATATGTATAAATGAATGTGTGTTTGTTTGTTTGTGGGTTTGTTTGTTTGAAGTATATAGACGGCTAAACGGCTGTACCGATTTTCTTGAAATTTTAACAGTACTTTCCTGTATGTCTGGAAGGAACTATTGGCTACTTTTTATTTTCAAATTTCAAGTAGGAGAGGTGCCACGCTCACATACCTCATAAACTCACAAACGCATATCTCAAACACTGCAACAGCTAGAGTCCTCAAATTTTGTGTGGACGACTTTGGCGTATATATGTACAAAATCGGCGGATTGGCTGTAGTGGGTGTGTCACCTCCCACAGTCTACATATAAAAAAATGAATGTTTGTTTGTATGTATCTTGTAGAATCGTAAACTATGCATTTATCATGATATGATCTTGTTGTTGCGCATGAGCCAGGAAAGGTTTCTAAGTTGGTATGACCAATTTCCGACAGGAGGTGCACCGAAAATTACTCAAAATGAATTAAATCGTAAACTGGATGGATGGCGGCAAAAAGAGCATTACGAGCCTCAGAATCAGACGAGCATTGAGACTGGAAAATCTTTGAGTATATGCCGCTGAGACCCGTTCGCTTGAACCACTTGAACAACGAGAAGTGAGATTAGAAACTGATCGAATGCGTACTACTCAGACCCTTTCATCTGAATCATCCCGACAAAGGGAAACAAAATCAATAAAATGATTCAAAATTAATTACACATTTTAGACATTTGTGTAATGTCTTTCCTTCAAAGTTATTTTAGTTGGTGGCACAGCAACACGCGCAGGGTACGATATAAAAGAGTCGCAACACTAGTGACAGCATAAAAACAAGTTGTATTATTAATAGAACAAAAACTACATTTTCAGTGGTGTCTGTCAGTAATTACAAGGAAGACCAGCATCTGCAGCTCCAACATTTGCATATTTTTTACCCCTACAACTGTATGATAAAAGGACGCTGCACCAAAACAAAATAAACACACAACCGTAGACAATATATTCCTGTTTCCTCTTTCTCTTGCATATCAGTTGTTTAATGGCTTGTCAATAATTCTACACTATACATAGTTTCGTTACAGAAAAGACGCAGGGAACACATTAAATAAAATATAATTTGACTGCATTTGTATGTGTGTTCAAATATATTTTTAACAGCTTGACAGCCTACAATGTTTAAATTTCTGTTGAGTTGTTATCCTTGTCACTGGTGTTCCTTTTGTTGTGTGCCTGAAACTTATGCATGAAGAAACAAATAGTGTTGCATGGAGAAAGAGAGAAACAATTTCATACACAATGAGTATTACACATTCAACTAGTTATAATAGGAACTACGAGTACTCATTGAATAACGCATTAAAAATGTAAGCAAATGAAAAAGTAAAAAGTTAAGTTTCTCACGCGAAAGCTCAATAATTTTGGCAGACGTCTTTGCATTGTACGAATAGGTACATAGGTTTGTAGGTTGTAGAATTGAGAGTTTGTTGTTCGCACAAGTGTAACAAACTTTTTACTTTTTTTACTTTTAGGAACGAACTTCGTAACGAAGTCTGACATAAAAAGTGTTACATCATTTCGATGTTTTCACCACATTCCCTGCATTTACCTTTTTCCCCAATGCGGTGTACGTGTATACTGATTATCTCGTAAGTAAAATAAAATTGTGTCCCACTATTATTAAGTAAAACTATGAGCATGGATAAAATGATCGGATTCATGTTATATGTTCCGTGGTAGTTTCTTCGTCTTTGCAGCGTTTGCAAAATTCGTTGTAAAGTACCTAATCGTGCATAGCTAGAATCACGTTCAGACTGTTATGAGGTTCTTAAGTTGGATTCTCAATACACTGAACTCAAATCCGCATATCCACAACGAGTCGGATGTTTTTATTTCTGAATAATTGTGTTACTTTTCCATTTTTCGTTTCCAAATAAGAAAAGTCTGTACCTTAGCTGAAAAATTCTAATTTCGCCAGCTATGTTCAATGTCATCAAGACACTCGGCATTCTTATTGCACACTCATTCTTCTTGGTGTATATCTAGAGATTTGATAAACTTCGATATTTCACACATACTGCTTTTATAGCCATTATTTCAACCCGAATAATACTCCTATAATTACAGACTTTTAAGAGATAATCTAATACTCTACTGTGACGAAAATATTCCACATCTCACTTTGTCGCATATTATGGATCCGTCAGTCAGTAGTCAGTTGATGTTCTGTGAGAGGTGTAAACCTGTAGAACAATATAAATTTAACAGTTATATAGGGAGATCCAGTTCTACTTAGTCAAATATTTTTCATTACTGAAGATTCTGAGCTTAATTTTTGTGTACCATTTAGTCTTAAGGGCGTGTTCGCAGCTATTTGTTTCGTCCAAGCGTCTTATAGTAGACAGGTAACGATAAACTTAATGTAATAGTTGCGCTTTTCAACTATTAAAGCGTTAGCAACATGTTCTACATAATGCTAAACGTAGAATTAGTCTTTAGCCCTGGTTTTCTCACCTTCCATGCAACGTACGTTAATTTTTACAATACGAAAAGCAGTGAGAACTGTTGCCGAACAGTAATGTAATTTCGGCAAGCATTTAATTTGCTCTACATATGCGAAAATGAATGTTACGTTACGTTACGTTCCCTCGACATTTGACTAAAAAGGGCTTTTACGTTTCAAATGAACTGTTTTCGTTTTGCATGTGAGAAACATGTACAAGTTGTTAGTTTTTCTATTCCATTCTATACGTTTATTAAGCATAAATAATTATTTTTAATTAAAGTACTCTTTCAGTTATAGTTCAGTACCATTTCAAAATTTCAATTTTGCAACGACACTTTAAAAGAAACACAGTTTTGTTCCAAAGTCATATTGCCAGTGTACATTTTTAATGTTAATTTCTCATTTCACTATTCTTCTTGTATGTATATGGATATGTGTCGTCTTAGTAGTTGTGAAAAATCGTTTTAACTCTGTTTTGTTTTGATCAACAATTGTAATAACAGACTCAAGAATTTTAGAAAGTAAACTTATTTCTTTTCTTGCAGCTGCCACCGTTATTTAAATAAATATTAATGATGCAGTATATGCTCTCCATGCTTTTCTTCTCGTTGTGTACTTTAATAACTTTAATAACCGACTTCGGTTTAACATTATAAAAATAAGCAATCAAAAGTGATTCATTGTAAAGCAGCGATTTTTCTACGTGTTGTGTCGTTTCGTTAATTTAACCTTTAATGGCATATCCGGCCTATTAAAAAGTACCTAGGGTCTTAAGTAGAAATAAAGGTAGGCAGATTCTCCCATAACTGCGTTATGGCCTTCAATTGGAAGCCATTCCAGACACCCAGTAGAATTCTCTTTACCCAAAATGTTCTCTTCGTTGCATATGTACATATTTATGGAATGAATTCAGAAAACTAATAATATGTTCACACGGACAGTTGAATTACTTAATTCGGCCACTGAAATACAATAGCCAATTAACCCGTTTCCACGACACGTTCGTCATTCAGTTTGAAAGTTATTTATTTCTTCTTCTTTTTATTTTCTTGTTTACGTTTTGTTATTTTGTTTATTTTTTTTGTTTGGTGGGAATTTTAATTTTTAATTTGGCAATAGAAAAATAAGGTAAGTAAAAATATAAAATTGTAGCAATAATAAGCAAATATTATTTAATTATTATTTTCAATATTATAAAAAAGAAAAAGTGCCAGCAAGTGGGACCAGGGCAGTGAGCGGGCGTTATTATTATAGAGGTATGGGCTGAAAGGATGGTAGAGCTACGTGGCGTCCGTAAAAACAGCCATATAATCTTAGAAATGGTGACGAAACTTGAATGCCAGGGTTATAAATATACGGTACCAGGACTGAAGACGAAGATGCATAACATAACCGCCAGGTACCGGTAAGTATTTATCCTGGGCAAACATTGGAAACGCAATCAATTTATATCCCTAAAATAGTTTGTGTATATTTAGAATTTGTTTATTTATATTTAGAATTTGAAATAACATTTAAAACTAATTCCTTTTAAAAAAGAAAAACAGAAAATAGGAACAACTGGTGGTTCACCCTCGGATTGGGACCTCTACAAAGAAGTAGAATCTTTGTTAGCCTCTTCGAAAACCTACAACCCCGAAGGACTTGTAGTTGATAGTGTAAACAGTAAGAAAAACACAAAGTATATAATGTTGCTAATAGCTAAATACGTTAAAGCATGTCACAAATGTCAATTAGCAAAAACAAATAAACACATTAAATGTCCAATGATTATCACAGAGACTCCCAATGAGCCATTTGATACGGTCTATGTGGACACAATCGGACCATTTCCAAAATCACGTCATGGAAATGAATACGCAGTCATGCTAGTATGTGACCTAACCAAATATTTAGTAACGATACCAATACCAGATAAATCGGAAAAAGCTGTCGCAAAAGCGATATTTGAGAACTTTGTACTTACCTATGGCCCCATGAAGACGTTCATTTCAGACATGGGTACAGAATACAAGAATTCTATACTGACTGAACTTTGCAACTTATTCAAGATTGAAAAACTAACGTCAACAACACATCATCACCAGACTTTAGGTACGATAGAAAGAAGTCATAGAACTTTTAATGAATACGTACGCTCATATATCAGTATATAAAGACGACTGGGATGAATGGCTTAAGTATTTTACATATTGTTTTAATACAACACCATCAACTGTGCACAATTACTGTCCTTTTGAGTTGATCTTCAGTAAAATACCAAATAGTTTTAAAGATTTTGGTGAAATAGATAGAGTTGTACCACTATACAATGTGGATAACTATGCCAAAGAGGCAAAATTTAGGTTAGAAATAGCACTTAAGAGAGCAAAACAATTATTAGATGTAAATAAAATTAAGCAGAAAATCAATTACGATAAGAATATATTAGACTACAATTTTAAAATAGGTGACTTAGTTTTACCCAAAAATGACAACGGACATAAGCTAGAACAATCTTATAAAGGTCCGTATAAAATTAAGAAATTAGATTTTAAAAATAATGTAACCATAGTAGATAAGATAACTAATAAGGAACAAATAGTACATAAGAATAGACTTAAGCTATACAATAAAAATATCTAACTAAATAACTGAGCGCTCAAGAAATAATAATAATAATAATAATAATGATAATAGTAAAAAAATATATATATGTATATTTATAACAGGGTTCGTCAAAAAATTTTTGGTTATGTGTTAGTGAGTAAGAGAGAGAGAATAAGTTGAGAGAATTTATTTATTTACAGCCATAGAAAAGTGTTAGTAATACACGCTATTTTTATTTTCATTTCATCAGCATACATATGTAAAGCTATATAACTTTGGCTTAATAATTTTAGATAAATAAAAATAAAATAAAAAATCCATTTTTTATTAAAAGAACATAAAGCTATCCATCTTTGGCTTAAAAATTATACCATGTTTTTTTAGATAAATAAAAATAAAAAGAATAAAAAACCCATTTTTTATTAAAAGAAAAAAAGCGAGCATTCCAAAGCATTTAAAAAAAATTGTACTATGCGACAAAATAAAAAAAAATTAAAAACGCTCAGCTAATGTCATAGCCCATTTTTAACATAAAATATTTTTTGAGTGTCATTCTGAAATAAAATGATAAAGCATCCGCCGCACATGTGTTCTTGCCGTAGTCTGATCGACAACTAAATGAAAAAACACAAGAATGCGTGTGAGTTCTCTTTGCACAACTGTGCTATGAAATGGTAAACTATGATTTATAAGTAAGGAGCATAGTACGCTCGAAAAAATTTTAATTAAGAAATTTAAAGATAGTAATAAATTTAGTTTAAGAATTAATTTTTATTATTGTAATAGAATGTCCATAGAACCCTCAGGTTATATGAACATTCTTCCGAAAAAGCTAGGTGTAGCACGACCCTACTGCCGTTTATGCCAACACAATGTTCTGTATAAGCTAATGATCATTAACAGCACAACATGTATAAACAAATGAATATCAAATAACATAAGCAAGTGTGTCATTAACATAATTCTGGGCATTGACTCTCGCTGCTTTTGAAGCGTGCTCAAGTCGTCAATACATTATGTGCATGTTGTTGTTGTTGTGTATTCTCCGCTGGCTAGCGTGGGAATTATGATTTGTTTGCATTACTGGTGTTGGGCTGAAGGCTTGGATCGTGTTGCATACACACAAGCACATGTATTATTAATTGATAGAATATGGGTCACTAGAACATTTAAGCAAACATATGTAATAAGTTAAGAACTATATAGAATTAAGGGAGTTGATTCGAAATTGTCGGATCAGCTAAAAAACTGTATAAAAGAGGAAATAATTCCCGTATCGAAATCAATTGGATTGAATAGAATAAAGAGAACAGAGCTCTTCAATTGAGCTCTTTAAAAACTAAAAACTTTTAAATCTTTACTATCAATCCTACACCTGTTTGTATTTGTTTTTTAGGGTGTTTTTATTTAAAAAATGTTCTTAGTAATGGTTTGAATTCGTATTCCGCATTATTGTAATACATATAATTTCGGTAATTATTATTACTTTATTCTCTTGTTTTTTAACCCATTTTCCAGGCTAGTTGTTTATCCAAATCGCCAGTTTTTAGATCTCAAATTTATTTATAAAATATTTATTTACAAGTATTTATAAAGAATTTAATTTATTTCCTTTTTAAACCGGAAAATAAAATAAATTATGTCCGCTTTACAAAAAAATTGCTAGGAAAGAATTTGGTTAATGGAACGAATGCAATATTATCGTTATAATAATTATTATACAGTAAGAGTTTACAGTTCCAAGCAATTGGGCGTTACACACTTATTGTCTTTAGAATAAGCCAATAGCTTTTTCTAAGTATTTCCCAGATATCAATACTTACTTAAGATTATCATAAATCGTAAAAATATAAGTCATATATAAATATTTATGTATCATTTATTATCTATTTATTTATTTTTCTTTGCATATTGTGTATAATTGATAATGAATAACGATTACATTAAAATGATTAATTAGACTAAAGCTAGTTGCAGTTTTATATGAGCGAAGTGATTTGCTGAAACAAAAAACAGCAACAAATTTGTTTACAAGTAGTTATGGATAGAAATGCGTCACTGTCCGCAGCGGAAAGGCCCAAAGGAAGAAATTGGTTCCAGCTGTGTTATAGCTCCGAACGTAATTTTCACCAAAATAAAAAAAAAAACATTGAAGGTCATATTTACGTTGTTTCAATACATGTGGTAGAAACGTTTCTAATTATGCTTCCTTATTGATCATAATTCGTTTTTAAACTGGTGCAATAGTGTGCTCGTCTACTATCATGTGCTTATGGTACTTACGAATAAAATAATTGCAGAAAAGCCACCATTAATCAAACAACGCAAGGAAAAGAGGATAGAGTTGAAACACGCTGAGTTGAGAAAACGTTGCTATGAGAAACTGTGGTAATTTCTAATTTTTATCTCTATAATTTGAAGAGGTTTCTGCCGAAAAAAATTTAAGAGCGCTAAACTCTAAGCGGAATCCTTTAAGTGTATTGGAATCAGCATTTCCAAATTTTATTTGATCAGCATAATAACATGAACATGAACATGAAGATTCTCCGTAGTCTAGTAGGTAGTGTGTTGGCTTATTAGACGTAAAGCAATGTTTCGAGCCCCAGGCCAGATATCAAAACAAAATACAAAAAGTATTTCTTCGGCGACTTCTTCTCAGCAGATTTCTGGCAAAAACTCTGAGAGTAAATAAAAATTGTCATGAAAAGTTTCTCCAAAATCTGTCGTTCGGAGTCGACTTTAAAACTGTAGGTCGCGCCGCTTATGTACAAAATTAACACACAAAACATAAGTGGTGTGAGAAACTAGGTCGTAATCCTGACTGAAGGGTTGTAATGACCAATTATGTATGTATGTAATAATATGAACATTCTAGTCACAAGACTTAAAGATTGTCGAAAACGTCTGTGACAAGGATGACAAGGAAGTTATACGAAAATGTAATGGAAAGCAAGTTTATGACAAAAATTCATTAATGAAAGCTATCACGAAACCCTATAGTGGAATTTCTGAACTTATTATAAAGACATGCAATATATTTCGAAAAGCTTCGATTTAATTGTACTGACTTTGTTTTAATTCAAATTCAGTGGTCTAAAACAGTGAATGCCCAGATATTTAATATGCGAATAATGAGACACATTAACCATTTGTCTTTCTCGAAAACGATATCAATTCGTCCTCTTGCAAAGAAAAGCAATGTCATCTGCACAAGTAAAAGTGAGGGTATACGTGTTAATTGACAAGTAGGCAGTCCATATTAACAAAAAAAAAACTGGTTCCTTCTTCCTTTTTGTTATCTGTTGTAATCTGGGTTTTGACAGTGATGAATTGCGGTCGTCGCAGTCTAGTAGGTAGTGTGTTCGTTTATTAGACATGAAACCACGGTTGAAGCCCTAGGTTAGACATCTCCAACAAAATGTAATATGAAAAAATATTTCTCCGGCGACTGCCTCTCAGCAGATTTTTGAAAACAACTCTGAGAGTAATAAAATTGCCCTGAAAAGTTTCTCAAAAATATGTTATTCGACTTTAAAATTTAGGTGTCGCTATTCATGTATGAACTTAACACACACAGTGTAAATGGTTTTGTGACCAACTATGTAAATATGTATGTATGTGAATTGTGGTTATGAAACAATATTTTCTTTTTCTTAATATGAGTTGCTTTACTTAGATTGAACTAAACCCATAAACTAATGGTACGACAGCATTAAAATTTTATAAACATGTCTTGTCAAGATTGTGGTTAACCAAAAATCTTTTCAATTTAACACTGGTTGAGTAATATCCGTGTTAGCCAATGAATTTTTCAGTCCAATTGCTACTTGTGTTTATACTCCCCAGTCACACGTCATTTACATCATATTTTAAAACCATCAATAAATATCATGAATTAAAGTAAAAGTAATCTTTTATATGCTAATCCAAGAAAAAATATCCTGCACTAAATAGCTATATAATACAAGTGCCGTACTTTACATACAATGTATACATTTAACAAAATGAAATGCAATAAAATCATTTCGATTACCATTAAAAGTTTCCCGTTTTTTATTTTAAATATTATTTTTATGTCCTTGCTTTAAAAGAAAGGCTTTAATTAATAACATTATACGAATTCGTATGTATGTTTATAGAAAACTAGAATTTAGTTTGCAACTATCCAAATTTACGTGACGTAAATGCAACAGCCTGAGCATGAACATAATTTG
This sequence comes from Sarcophaga carnaria, assembly GCA_958299815.1. Lineage (NCBI taxonomy): Eukaryota > Metazoa > Arthropoda > Insecta > Diptera > Sarcophagidae > Sarcophaga > Sarcophaga carnaria. Next base: position 67,871,233 of record OY283153.1, on the reverse strand, counting down.
GTGCACTTAATAAGACAAAAGCAATGAAGATTAAACTGCTAAAATTAATAGCCGTTTTTTTTTGATTTTTTTTAATTCAAACTTTATTAATAACCTCCACTGTCATAGTGACTAAAGAAGTGAAAGGTCGGAAAAAAATTAGAAATGAATTTAAAAAACATTAATTTATATTTTTTATTTGTAAGTCCAAATAACGGCTTTCATTATTTTGAAATTTTGTGTTGACATTTCAAAAGTATGGTATTTTTAATTAAAAATGAATTAATAACTTTTCTAACCATAACAGTAATAATTACTGTTTTTCTAAAATAGCATTAATAATATACAAATTCAATTACGGCTATTAGCAATACTTGTGGGGTAGTCTTTGAACTGCAAGAAGTTTAATTTAATATTATTTAATAACAATCTGAGCATGACGAGTGACACAGACAAAATTTTAATCCAATCGTTCAGGTCAACATTGTATGTATTATTGTGTGAGGAGTAGTGCAAGTATAAAATCTTTTTAGCTTTTGTGACCTTATTGGCAACCAATGTTTGTACTGCACTAAACATTAAATGTGGCTCAGTGCAAAAAAAAATACTAGGTATGAAACGGAAATGGAAATGTTGGCGCAATAACACTACCTTCCTTAAACCATAAAAAGTACAATTTTGTTCCCTACTCAAAATATTTCCTCAAATTTCAACGCAAAAAAGTCACTCACATTTATTTGCCACTTTGCCACTACCGTTGTCGTTATTTTACTACTCCAACTACTATTTACACCTACAGTTAAGTGCAATTGCAGTCAATACTCACTTTTATATATGGTTTACGATATTTTCCTCAATTTTGTGTTATTCTTTTTGTTTTTTTTTGTAGCCTTAGATGATGGTCCATTGTCTATGCGGCTGAATCAGTGTTGAAAAATTCAGTACTTTAGCACTTTTTTCAGTACTGTTCTATTTCAAAAATACCGCGGTATCCTGCGACGTTTTCAGTACTTTTTTTAATATTACATATTTTATGTCTTCCGCTTTTCACCTATTAGTGACTTAGCAACATGTTCAACGTAATGCTAAAGGTAGAATTAATCTTTAGCCCCGGTTATCCAAACGTCCTTGGAACGTACGTTCGTTTTTATAATGCGAAAAGCAATAAGAACGCTTGCCGAACCGTAATGTAACTTCGGTAAGCATTTAATTTACTCCTCATATGTGAAAAACGAACGTATGTATGTTCCGGGTTTTACGTTTGTCAAAACGGGGTTTTACGTTTTGTTACGTTAGAAATCAGCTGTTTTTGTTTTGAGAAACACGTATAAGTCGTTAGTTTTGCTGTTCCGTTACGTGCGCGTATTAAATATAAATAAGTAAATAGTCTAGTATATAGTGTGTGACGTGAAGCCACGGTTCAAACCCAATGTCAGACATCTCCAACAAAACGAAATATGAAAAAATTCAAAAACCCGGAGAGTAAACAAATTTGCCATGAAAAAGTTTCCCAAAAATTTGACGTTTGGAGTCGACTTTAAACTTTACGACCCGCCACAAATTTATAAAATTAACTCACACAACATAAGTGGTGTGAAAAGCTAGGAAATAATCCTGATTGAAGGCTTGTAATGTATGTATTTTTTTGCAAAAGTACGATTTGTTGCAAAAAAGTACTCTCTCAGTTAAAGTTCAGTACCATTTCAAAATTTCAATTTTGCATCACTGGTCTGAATGGTCTGTGCAGCTTTTGAAGTACATTCTTATAACAAATTTTATTGACAGTTTTTCATCTTCACGCAGTAGTTATTGGTAGAATCGTTATTTAATTTTAATGGAGTGGCATTGCGCCTGTGTTTTATTGTCACTTTTTTGAGTTCTGTAGTCAATTCAATAACGAATCTGCTGGTAATACTATAGTGGCGATTTTATTTTTCTTTTTTTGCATCTGTTAACACCTACAAACAATTCAATGGTTTATATTTGTTGGCTTTAATAAACTTAAAGTACAATTTTGGGCATATAAGAAAAAATTTCTCTTGAAATATATTTCTCTCAGAATTTTTCAGTAAAACTATTAAATCATCAGAATTAAAAATGAAACATAAAGCACCTCCACATAAACTCAATTTCACGTTTTTTATTGCAGATATCAAAAAATATCTGCACTGACAAGTGTTCAAAAAAGAAAAACAAAAGCATGCAAGATCCTTTAGAGAAATATGGTGATAAACAACCATCCAATAGCACAACAACGGATAAAATAGTGTTTGTTTTACTCCACCAAGGAATATTCCGGTAGACTAAAGCTAAACTTCTTGCACTGCCATACGTAGTAATAATACGTTCGAAAACTTGCTTTACATTTATTTACAAATCAGCTACACATAGCAAAACTAACATTATCAACCTTATTCAAGAGACAGTGAGAAAAAAATGAATAGAAGAACAAAGCAGCTTTGTAAGTGCTATACATTCCGCAAACGAAATTAATATGTTTCACTAGTTATACGCAAACATTCCTTAAGAACTTATGGTGTTTTTTTTTGGCATAGAATACAGGTTGAACACGTATTTACAGGCTCAATATTGTGCAGATGACATAAGCATACAATGAACGCCATACTACATATGTTGAGAGCAATACATTTTGTCATTTGAGTTTTACATAATTTATATTAGCGGGAAATTTTTTTAATAGCTGTATTTAAATCTTCCACCTTTTTTCAAGAGTTTGAAAACTTAAAATCGTCATACGTAACAGAGATATTGGTGGAATGAATTTTTTTATTATAGAATGGTAGATAGTTTTCATTTTTATTCATGACATTTTTTGTTAAATATGATTTCCCGCATATGTCCTCTGCAACTACGAGTCACGATGAGCATTACAACTCTACAGTCAGGATTACGACCTAGCTTCTCACACAACTTATGTTGTATGTGTTAATTTTATCCTACACTTTAAACTCGACTCCGAACGACTGGTTGTTGAGAAACTTTTTCAGTGCGATATTATTTACTCTCAGAGTTTTTGCCAGAAATCTGCAGAGATCCAGTTGTCACATTTATTTTTCATAATTCGTTTAGCTCGAGATGTTTGACATGAGATTTGAACCGTAGCGTCCCGTTTCATAAGCCAACACTCTTTTTGCCATAAAATAAAATTATATCGATAACAATAATAATAAGTGACAACAAAACACTTTCCATCCATCTAAAGGAATGTCTCCGCAATTCCATTACACAAAAGGAATGCCTCCACTATTTACAGTAAGGCAAATTGTCTATGAAGTTTGGTGGGAAATAAAATTAGAAAAAGGAAATCACTTATCATCTTGCGCTTATCGTAACAACAACCTAGTTTACCATCAAGTTTTTTTTTCTAACATATTCAAGTAAAAAAAAAAGTGTGATAAAATCAATAAAATTAACATAAAAAACTTGTGTAAAATATTTAATAAAATCACCTAAAAATTGTGCACCAATATAATTTAAAATACTGAAAATAAACTAAACTACATAATAAATTAAATGAAATTTATAATTAAATATAATATAAATAAATCTATTTTCTACCCTTAAAAAAAACCATACTTCAAACCAAAATAATTTACATTAAAATTGTACAACAAAAAAAAACTATACTTACCTGAACTTATATGTACCTAAATTTATACTTACCTCAAATTATATTTACCTAAAATTATACTTACTAAAAGTTATAATAAGTTATACTCACCTGAATTCTTCACATATATAATAGTGCTTATTTAAATTCCTTAAATTATAAATTTTACGGAAAAATATATTGTGTTAAAAATTGAACTTCCCTAAGAAATTCTAATTTGGAAAGAAAGTAATAATCTCTCAGCGCTGGGAAAAAAAGGTAAGAAATACTCTCTCTCTCTCAAAACTTCTAAGAAATTGAATTAATTCCATTTCTTTCCTTTTCTCTCCCACAACACGCATCCCAACGATTGTAATTACTTACGAGTAATTACAATCCACATCTCCTAAAGATCTCTTTTTTTAAGAGATTCAAGGGAGATTTATAAACAAATTAACAACCCCAATTTGTTTCATGGTCCTTCTCACGGCAAACAAAAAGCAACCTGTGGATTTGTTTCATGGTTTTTTTATAAAAAAGAAGAAGACAATCTCTTTAAATACAAATTAAATTAAAAACAACTTCATACAACAACACAATACAACAACTCCATACAACAGCTCTATACAACAAACTCCATACAACAAGCCCATACAACAACTCCATACAATGAGGTAAAGAGATATTCTCAAGATCATCACTACAACATAAACCATCAAAACCGTAAGTGACGTACATTTTTTATACATTACACATAAGATATTGGAAAATAAGTAAAAAAGAAAAGTAAGTGACAAAACTTTTACATACATATATATATAGAAATTATTCCGCATAAACTCAAAAAAAAATATATATGTAAAAAGAGAGAGAAAAAACAAAAAGTGACCAAAAAGGAAAAAATGATAATAGGTTAAAAATAACATTTAACCCGTTAAAGAAAAAGTGCTAAAAAAGTGATTACGATAAAAATTAACCTCGAAAAACAGAAAAGAGGTTAAAAGAAGCGTATGGACATTTAGATGGACATATGCTTACGGTAAAACTACATTCTAAAAAAGCACATACATCCCGTTTTTTCTCTCATTTTACCCGTGTACCGGTTTTGCGTTTATCCCGTTTTATACTTATACACATATAAGAAATCATTTAAAATTCGAATATACTTAGAAACAAATTTTCACACTCTAAAATTACACAAACCCGTATAAATACGTATATGTACATATAGTATATAGTATGGTATTTTAATACCGTTCTCTATTTCGCGTTTCATTTCTCGTTTTCGAATATAAAATACAGAAATTTCTTTTCTGTATATGTAAAAAAAAATAACACCATTTGAAAGTTCCCCCTTTAAAAAAAGGAACAAAGTAAAAAAAAAATAATAATAAATAAAAGTGCAAGTGATCTCATCTCCCTTAATTTCTCTGTAAATCAAACATATAGTGTATTAATACACCACTCTCTTAGTCACACATAAGAGAAGTGTGTTTGATTTACTATATTCCCGTTTGATAACTCAAGTGCAATGTCTCTTGATTTGTAACAAATCTCTTTGTTACAAAATTCCAACAAGAGAATAGCGGATTTATCAAAATTGAAACAACAATTCTGGTTGTGTCACAACAATTCTGGTTGTGTCAAAGCGAACGAAGAAGGACAAGGAATAGACAGAAGGAAAAAACACCACACAGAGTATTAAAGGAATGATATTTATAACAAATATCAACTGCAAATTTTTATTTTTCCCACTTTTAATAATTATAAATAAATATATTATTAAAATAAATAAATAAATGATTATCCCATTTACCCTCACTTGGTTTAATTTTAATTTTAAAAACATAAATTGAAAAATAAAATAAAAATTAATTAACAAATGAAATTTTTCCTTTACACCCCTGGTCTTTATTTCCAATGAAAACAATACAGTCCATTGCAAATTAACCCATTGAGGCGCACATCGTGAAAATGATACTACAAGAATAAAAACAACTCGAAAAAAAAAATATCTAAAAATATTTTTAAAATTTAATAACGGAAAAAACTTTTTTTAATTTGAATTTTTTTTTAAATTAATGAACTAAGGAGAATTTAATGTCACCAATATCTCAAATATATTTGGTTGATTAATATTGCATATATTACACAGTGAAATAAATTAATTTTCATAATTCATTTGAAAATTCATACCACAATTATATAAGAGAATTTACATGGCAATTTATTAGAATCCCAAATTTCTTTATTCAATTCTATATTCTATTTTTTCTATATTTAAACTAGATAACAGGTATCTAGTGCTATTCCCATATAGCCCCTAACCCCCTATTCATAGAATATAGAAAAGAATTTTTTACACCGCGAATTAGCACTTAGAGTTTTTTTCTTAACTCTTTTTACGCTAGATAACAGATATCTAGTACTACTTCCCAGTAGCCCAAATCTCCTAAGTGCTAACTTCTACTGGATTACAATATCCAGTATTGCCCTCTTATATATTCAGTAGCCCAAATCTCGAATTTTAAACGAGTCGTATCTCATATTCGGATCCAACACTTAAATTTCAACACACTTTGTTTTATATTATTCAAAATTTCAATCCCATATTAAGAAAATGTCTACCACATATACTACCGAAGCGAACAACTCTCCAAAGGAGAGCTTCTTATTCTATTGTGATCATTTGATCCAATTTTGCCAACATTTCCAACAAACTCCCACAGACGAGCAATCGGAATTGGTTCTAGGAGTCAAGTTGAAACACTTGGACTCGATATGGGCAAAACTCGAAAGTTCCTATGAGAACTTAATGTTGTCTCATAACAGAACAGTAACCTCGGAAGTTAAGGAAGAGGCGAAGAAAAATTATGAAGCGTGTGAGGATGCCTACTGCCTTTGCACTTCACAAATTCTCGAATTAATAAAAATAGCTCAATTAAATTCCTCTAGTGACCTAGGAACATCACGGTATTCACACGCCTTCACCCAAAATACATATGAATCCCCAGATAACTCTATAACACTTCCCTCCTGCGATACAGATGTATTTCAAGAAGAAACTCATCATTCTCTACTCCACATGACAGAAATTTCGGAAACTCGACCGCAAGATTGTCATGACTCAAATTATAAAGGTAGCAGTAATACCCCACAATATTCAAATACTACCCAAAACAATCCCGATGAAACTCAAACAGAAAACCCTACATCGAATAAGGTACACGCTAATTGCTCCACGAGTAATGAAAGTACTCTATTGCAAACTGCTCTAGAGCAAATAGAATATAAAGGTGAACTCTTCACCATTCGAACTCTTATTAACCCAGGATCTCGGCGAACATTCTTAACGGAAAAAATTAGAAGCCGACTTCAACTCCCCTATCAAAATTCTCATTTTGAAATTGTCGGTATTAGAGGACAAAAGCAGTCCGCAAATATCCCGAGATATCCCACTATATCACCTGGCAACTGCCGATTTTGCCAGCCGTATATGAACCAATCTAAAGCTGAATGCAGTCAAATGTGTCGGATGGTACAGACTGAATTCTATATCTTCCGTCTCAAACCCCGAGTGAGGAAGATAATACGACACTGCAAAACTTGCATTATTTACCGCCAACAGCCTTGTTCTCAGTTAGTGGCACCACTCCCCCCAAAGAGAGGTACTCTGTCACCTCTACTTCAAGTCATAGGCATTGACTTTGCTAAAATCTCAGCCCCACTAAATTCAACCACTACAAAGACCTATTTTAGCGCTTTCGTTTACTCCAACACGAAAGCTATCCATTTGAAACTATGCTCAGACCTGTCTTCGTCAGCATTCCAAGACTCATTCTCTCATTTCGTTGGGAGGCGTGGACTACCCCAAAGGGTAGTAACTGACAATGGTCGTAGTTTTCTCGTAGCTAGTAGAGCACTCGAACGTGAATGGAAATTTATTCCCCCTCGTGCTCCATAGGAATAGGATAGGAATGTGCGTACGAAGGATAGTCGCACATCGTCGTCTTCCATTTCCCAATAGTAAATCAACACAACTCATCTTTTTTCTCCCGCTACTAACATTTCCTAATTCGACTCAATTCTCATTACTTAATCTCTTCTCTAATCTGTAAAATTTCTCCCTTAGACACAACCGTAGATTTACCATAATACGCCGGAACTACAAACCCAATTCCAATAGACGTCACGCGGGCAAGGGTCGTCACCCAAGATCTCGACCAGATCCTGAAATTTATGAATGCAAAATTTGCCGGAAATTCCACGCGTTGAGGTTTTGCCACCAATTCCTGAGAATGTCTATCATTGAAAGGCAGGAACTCGTCGATAGGCATCGGTATTGTGAAAACTGCCTAGCTAGGAGCCATGACCTATGGTCCTGCACGTCACTGGACATGTGTAAGAAATGTGACAAATTCCACCACACATTGCTTCACCCTACCCCTGAAAGGTCCAAAAGAAATGCAGCAGTTCAACGAAAGACGTTTCAAAAGATGAAAAGAAAGAAGGTCGTTCAACGAAAGACATCAACGGAAGGAGCATCATCATCGACTGTATCCACAACTCCAGATGCCAAAATAATTGCACAAGCCATAAGGTCCTTGGCACAAGTCCTTTGTACTACACCTCCGGGCGAGAGGCCATCTTAAGTTTAACCCCAGGGCCGGCGATATGTTCAAACTAGGTTTGAACACAACAAAATTATATCGATAACAATAATAATAAGTGACAACAAAACACTTTCCATCCATCTAAAGGAATGTCTCCGCAATTCCATTACACAAAAGGAATGCCTCCACTATTTACAGTAAGGCAAATTGTCTATGAAGTTTGGTGGGAAATAAAATTAGAAAAAGGAAATCACTTATCATCTTGCGCTTATCGTAACAACAACCTAGTTTACCATCAAGTTTTTTTTTCTAACATATTCAAGTAAAAAAAAAGTGTGATAAAATCAATAAAATTAACATAAAAAACTTGTGTAAAATATTTAATAAAATCACCTAAAAATTGTGCGACAATATAATTTAAAATACTGAAAATAAACTAAACTACATAATAAATTAAATGAAATTTATAATTAAATATAATATAAATAAATCTATTTTCTACCCTTAAAAAAAACCATACTTCAAACCAAAATAATTTACATTAAAATTGTACAACAAAAAAAAACTATACTTACCTGAACTTATATGTACCTAAATTTATACTTACCTCAAATTATATTTACCTAAAATTATACTTACTAAAAGTTATAATAAGTTATACTCACCTGAATTCTTCACATATATAATAGTGCTTATTTAAATTCCTTAAATTATAAATTTTACGGAAAAATATATTGTGTTAAAAATTGAACTTCCCTAAGAAATTCTAATTTGGAAAGAAAGTAATAATCTCTCAGCGCTGGGAAAAAAAGGTAAGAAATACTCTCTCTCTCTCAAAACTTCCAAGAAATTGAATTAATTCCATTTCTTTCCTTTTCTCTCCCACAACACGCATCCCAACGATTGTAATTACTTACGAGTAATTACAATCCACATCTCCTAAAGATCTCTTTTTTTAAGAGATTCAAGGGAGATTTATAAACAAATTAACAACCCCAATTTGTTTCATAATGTTTGACTATTTTTTTCAATAAATGTAATCGCATGGTGCTAATGTTGACTCTAATGCTCCAAGATTGCCTAGTTTGTCGACATGAACCAATGACTTAACATGAAAACGCGGCCAGTAAACAGGACAGTCAATTGTTAAACACGATTTAACTAAATTGCTCTGTCTTCTTGAAACCAAATGTCATTGATGTCAAGCAGAATAATTTTTAAAGAAAAAAAATTCAGTAAGTACGGCGCTTCCAATTGATTGCATCTTTGGCTCCAGATTGGTTTCGAGAGAAATAAGGTTCGATAATCCAACCTTCGAGTAAATCGTACAAAACATGTGTATTGGTAATGCATGTAATGGTAATCAGCTAATGGCCTTAGTATCGTCTTCGCTCTAAGTACGGCAATATTCCTTATTGAATTAGCCGTTTAACCAGAGATGAACTTCTGGCCTAAGTCAGATTCTTCAGTCAGTTTGAAATAAGCGCAATAAGCAAAAATGTAATGCATACAATGCTCATTTGGCACGTAAACAAAGATGTTTACCTAAAATTTTGAACATAGTCAAGTAAGAACATTTCTTTACTTTTATTATAACGCTAAACTTTTGCTTTATATTTTAAAAACAGTATTTTTTTTTAAGGCCGCCACTCAGGATATTGTTTATGCAGTGCATAAGAGAAAGGAAAGAGGGATAGTGTGCATTTTTGAATTTTTTAAGGACCTGTGTATTACCTTCGCTACTTTCTTTTCCAAGAAATGCTTTTTAGTAATAATTCTAACTATATTTTTTCCATTGCTAGTAATCGCACATAATGTCAGACAAACACCCTGAGTCTCTGGTGGGGATCGGATCCAGTCTTGGGACCTAAAGTTAAGCACACTACTGACTAGACCACCGAGGCATGCAAATATAAATGGAATTTAGAATGAATTTATGTACTGTACGGATTTATATAACTTTGTAGAAAAATAGTGAACTTTTATTTCAGTTTGTGTTTTTAAAATATTTGCAAATCAAAAAATTCTTTTTATAAATTTAAAGAAGTTTGAAGAAGTATTTAACATTTTTAAACTAAAAGATCAATTGAAAACAAATGTATGTGAAAAATATGACACGACTGTTGCACTTTTTTAACACTAAACCTACCAGAGCGGTCAAATTACCGCTTTTAAGACTTTAATCAAAGTTGTCAACTTCCAGGTTTTTATTTTTCTTGAACTTACTGTACGACTTTTTCTATAATATATAGCTGTTTAATTTTTCAATATATATTTCTCTTCTTCTTTCGTTTTTCTGATAATAATATGTACTCTACCGTTGTCTACCCTGAGCGGTCTTTTGATCGCTAGAAATTGTATGAAATTTTATGAAGTTATCTGGATTGAAATTTCAAAATCTCTCTCTCACACAAAAACAGTAGTTTTCCAAGAAAATATCATCCGATTGTGTTCTAGGAAAACGCCATGTGCTTACAGTTTGTTTTATGTCGGGTACAGAGCCGACTACTGGTAACTCACAAGGTGAGGCAAAATAGCGATTATTCAAATTAGATTACTGGCTCTGAAGTTGATGAAGAAGAACATTTTGGGAGTGAGGATAGTATATATGATCCATTAGACACTGACTCGGAGCTATTCGACACGGTTAATGAGGAAGAGAACATTGTGAACACGCGTAGGGGACGAAAAAAAGATTGTTCTCCAGTTCCGAAGATGAATGTGAAGATAACGATCAGAGTATTGAAACTTCATTTTATGGAACTGTTTAGCTAAAAATTCACCAAGTTTCTGGACCTGGAAGATCTCCGCTGCACACAAGAGAAATAGCAGGGCCAACGGGATCTGCGAAACGCAACACTATGAAGGGCAAAGTAAGGAGTGCATTTTCGTTGATACTTGACCAGGAAATTATGAATCATATAAAAATTTGCACAGGATCAGAAGCACGTCGAGGTTTAGGATCCGAATGGAATATAACTTTAGAAGAGTTAGAAAAAGAAACCTGAACGTTTCCTATTTATGAAATAAGTAATGGAGTCCTGCATTTTTTTCACGAACAATAAACAGAAATCGTTTCACAGAAATTATGCGATTTATTCGTTTTCAAAGAAGAAGCGAGCAGAGACAGCGTCTGCAGGCTGACAAATTTGCTCTCATCTCCAAGGTATGGAATGCATTTATAGGAAATAGTCAAAACTGCTACAAAACTGCTATAACTGTTAACGAACAGCTATTTGCTTCAAAATCAAGATGCCGATTTACACAATATACAGTGGTGGCCACGAATTTAAGACTCGACATATGACTGATTTAGTTGTGATAATATTTACAATCCTGGAATATCAAAATTGATATTCTTTATTCTTCTATGTACTCTGTAATACTAAGAAAAAGTACCATTATTTTATTTTGTTTCTTTTTACATTTTGTTGCTTTGATCATATTATTGTAAAAATGTTTATTTGAAATTGGCCACGAATTTAAGACATTTCAGAAATATCTGGTTTTTAAGTGATTTTTTGGTGTTTTTTGAAGCTAAACGTTGAGCAAAGAATGATTTATTTTATTTTATGTTGGAATACATAGAAATATTTAATTATAAATGGTCAGAGGTACTTGGAATACCGATGCAGAGCGAAAACTGATCCAACAATTAAAATTTGATGGAAAAATAAAAATGGAGATATCCAAGCTGCTTAAATGTTCTAGATGCAAAATTTACAACGCGCTGGAACACATCAAGCAACATGGTACCATCAAAAATGTCAAACAGCAACCTAGAGCCCGAAAAACCACACCCTAAAGTAGCTGCTAATAACCCTTTCACGAGCTCAAGTAAAATAAAGAATAAAATTGTATTGGATTTTGGTATCGATATGTCGTCTAGGGCAATAAGAAGATGTCTAAATGAGAAAAACTTGCGTGGGTGTATTGCACAACGTAAACCACTTGTGTCAAAAAAATATCAAATCCCGACTAGCATCTTTTTCTAGTTTTTCTTTCTAATATTACTAAAATCTTAAGAAAAATATCATGGACCTAAAATATTTTTGATAAGATGTAAAAATTATCACAAATGTATTTATAAGTAAAATGTCGTGTCTTAAATTCGTGGCCACAACTGTATGTCCAATAAACCCGATAAGGTCGGAATCAAGTTCTAGATGGCATCGGACTTTGAAAGTAAATATATTGTGAATGGTTTTCCGTATATTGGAAAAGATGAGACGAGGCCATCAGCAATAGCACTGAGTGAATTTGTTGTTCTCAAACTCACTGAACCATTTATAAGGTGCGGACCATCGACAATTTTTTTAAGAGCACATCTTTTATAAAAAAGAACTACCTTAGTAGGAGCTATTCGGGCGAATAAGAGGGAATTACCCAAAGCGGTCATTTGACCGCCATCGGTAGAAATAGGTATATATAATATGTCGGTAGGTTTAGTGTTAATAATAGCTACGGAAAGTTGTGCCTGATTTTGTCAAACGTGGTGTCAATCTCTTCACGAGAGAATGGACTTGAAAAATGTCAGCACTTACTTTATATTTCCTAATAAAATTTTGCAATTAAAAATAGTCAAACTTGAAAGATCCATTTTTGCAAATTTAACCGATCAAAACCCATAACATACTATATGTTTGAACAATATTTCTCCCTTTGCCAAAGTACTTTGGTTTTTCAAAATCAGTTCATAAATATTTGAGTAATCAATAATCTTGTGTAATAAATTAAAAAAAGAATAGTTTTTGTCAAATAAAACAAGTTTTTTAAGTTTTGGAATATAGAGAAAATATTTTTGAGATCTATTCAACTATATGTTCAAGTAAGATTTTGTAGTTACTCGAGTGTATCTAATTTTATTAAAACTTCTTATTAATTTTAACAAATTAACCACCACACGCTTTTGCAATTTTGTGGCTCAAGACTTTCTGAATTAGGTAACTGATTGTTATAGTATAAAATTACATTTCAAAAAATGTATTCCTTAAGGCGCAGTCGTTACTATTTTCTAAAATATGTAATTTTCAATGTGAGTGTATCAAACAAGGATGCCAGCCTTACCGTCCTAAGGATAGATTGAGGATTGTAACTTGGTTATCGATCTCCTTACAGCATGAAAACCTGAATTTAAAAAAATTAAATTTTTGCCAGTTTTACAACTGTACAAAGTGTGAATTCGTTATATGTATATATGCCCTTCCCCATTATATCATGGGCGATTATTTCTTTTCGTTGCTTCAGTCTTAATTTTGGTTAAAATCAAGCGATAATTCTTAAAAAACTATAAAAACTTTTTATATTTTCACTTGATTAGTATTTAAGAAATACATTTTCTTCTGGTAAATTGTTAAGTCCTTCTTTTTGTTCTTGTTTTTTCTGTTGTCTTTTACTGTTACCAGTAACAGTACCTTAGCGTCATTCTTTCAAAGAAGCATACAAAATGTATGTATTTTTGTGTATAAATAAGGGATATAGTTTCACATGAGTACTTATTTACAATGTAAACATGAAAATAAAGTAGGGTTTACGGATTATAATAATAGTGCTTTGAAAAAAACTTTCACATGAAGGAAGTAAGGAAGGAAGTTAGTAAGGAAGTAAATATAAGGACGGCTTTCACATGAAGGAGGAACATTTTAGTAAGGAAGTAAATATAAGGACGTCTATATCAATTTCCTTCAAGTAATCCATCCATGAGCCCATCTGACGACTGGCCAGCATAGAGGACAATATTACAAAGGAATCGTCAGACATCGTTACCTTTTGACGAATTTTTGTTGTTTCCATGAAAGGACATATGAGCAACCTATTATCCTATTACCTCCTACAGTTGAGGTTTCAGCATTCAGCAAATTTATAGGCATTTAAAAATGGTTACTTCTAACAATTTTAGCGAAAAAAATAAAAGGCTCCTCTTTAAGATGTGCATACACAAGTACATACATATATAACTGGACATTACAACCCTTCAGTCAGGATTACGATCTAGTTTCCCACAGCACTTATGTTGTGTGTGTCATTTTCATGCATGAGCGGCGGACCTACAGTTTAAAGTCGACAGATTTTTTGAGAAACTTTTCGTGGTTCATCAGAGTTTTTGCCAGAAATCTACTAAGAGGAAGTCGCCGAAAAAATTTTTTTTTCATACATCGTTTTGTTGTAGATATCTGACTTGAGGTATTAACCGTGGCCTCATATCTTATAAGCCAATACACTAGACTACGTCAACTTCATTATATATGGAGTGATTATAAATTATGAATGAAACATTCACGAGAGACCTGTGTTGAGCACTATTGATACCTTCCTTATGTATCCTGGTTTTGCTTATAATTATTTCAAAACGAAGTATAAAAATTTTATTCGATACTTTACTAATCTCATTCTAATATTATTTTCGATTGGATATAGTAATCTATAAGAAGGATGTATTCTGTAATAATCGTTAAGGATTAACGCATTAATCGTAAAATAAACCATTGTCTTCAAAAATTAAAGTCATACTGCTATTAAAATGCATTGAAACCCTCATGTTAGAAAATTGTTATATAGGATCTTACAGAAGATAATGTCTAACTTTGACGGTTGATATGTTGTTGAGGCTACATTTCTGAAGTTAATTGAAATGTATTCAGTCTGTTTTACGAAATCACCTTAAGCTGCCATAGACTGTTCGCTGAATAACTTCGGGAGCAGTTGGCATTTGTCTGTAATTTTTATCATGAAGTCCATTTCTGAACGAATGGGTTCGTAAACAAACAAAATTATTGAATTTGGAACGATATTAATCTACATGAAATGCAAGAACGCTCAATGTATCTCGAAAAAGTCGCTGTTTGGTTTGTTTTTAGGGCTGACTTTACTCTGGTGCCATTTTACACTTCTGTGAGAACAACGTTAATCAACTGTTAGTAGCTGGATAGATCGATAATTCCTCCTGAATTTGATGACTTCGACGTCAACATTTGATTTCATCATATTGGCGCTGCAACCAACAACGGTCCTCAAAGTCAACATAACCTTCACATACATACGTACATAATTGACCGTTACAACCCTTCAGTCAGGATTACGACACACCACACAGTTTCTCACACCACTTATGTTGTGTGCGTTAATTTTATACATGATTAGCGGGACCTACAGTTTAAAGTCGATTCCGAAGGACAGATTTTTCTGAAACTTTTCATGGCATTTTATTTACTCTCAGACTTTTTGCAAGAAATCTGATCAGAGGAAGTCGCCGAAGAAATATTTTTTTCATATTTTTCATTTTGATGTCTGACCTGGGGTTTGAACCATGGACTTTCGCCTAATAAGCCTACTACCTACTAGACTGTGGCAACAACGTTACCTCCACCATCGATCAAATTCAACCTGTTTTATGAGCCAGAATTATACAATCAAATTTTGGATGTGCTATATTCAGAGAAACCGTTGCAGACGATGCTGTATTCCACATATAGTATTGAAGATATGTCTTTTAAACGAAAGAAAAATTTTGGTAATATCTCAAACACATTTTGTTTTATTTAAATAAAAATAAATAATAAATATTATTATTATATAATATTTTTCCATCTTGACTGCACGTCTTTTGTTCGCAAAACAATTTTTTTATTTTTAAAAATTTTTCCTGTCGTTGTCTTCAGATTTCCTTTAGAACGTTAATATTAGAATAGCATCCCTTGGGCAATGGATGAAAAGATGACAACTTACATACACAGTAAATAATATGCTTGTATATGCGCTCTTCTGTGAATTTGTTCCCAAATACCATGTTTTAACAATGTTTCTACGACGTTGTGTTCTATAAATTTTTTTGAACTAATGATGAGCAGTTAGAAAAAATTCCTGAAAATTTAGAAAAGACAGAATAGGATACATTTACGTTGAAGTCAGTATTCCAGTTGCTGACAAGCAAGTACAATGTCCAAAAAGAACTACAACATTTTCGTTCCAAAAATTCCTTCTGAAGAAATTTGTTGATAAAATATCATAATTGAAAACGACTTCAAAAAGAGAAATTCTTGAATATACAAAGTCAAGTTCTTAATTTCGAATACTAATCAAAAAAATACCAATCAATAAAATTGCAGAGATTGAGCTACAATTTGCCGAAATAGCTTTCCAAATTTCCTAAAAGGACTCATTTAACATATATATATATATCATTTACATACATAATAAATTATTGACACTGTAATTTACTTTAATAAACGTGGATAAATCAGCCACATGTCATTCGATGTTTTCGTGAAAGTTTGGTCGCCTGTTTTCAGTTTTCTATTTGAAAAAATCAGAAAGAAAATTTAATGTTTTGCACATAATAAGACGTTCGACTCCAATCGTTTATGTTACAGACTATAATATTTCTCCTTTACGCTCGTATTAAAAATTTCTCTTCTGCCCTACTATGTAAGAGATTTTTCTGTTTTTAAAATTTTTTCTTGTCTCTGAACTTTATCAATTTGAGCTGTCTGCCAAGTCAATGACGACACAGGTCACTTATAGTCATACAAATATGGGATACATGTTAGCTTCTTATTCAGGGAAATTCCGAGATATTTTCCCTTAATTTTTATGACATTGTCTCACACAGGAGTGGGACTTCCATTTAGGAAGTTTTCACCATCTTGTAAATGGCATTAATGTGATCTTGTCCGGATTTACTCTCATTCCCAATTACACGATATCGCAATGAGCTCTTGCAAAGTTGCTTTTAGCCATCAGGACTATATAATCTGCTTGCCCTTGGCAGTCAAGATAGTTTCCTTAGGAGACCATTAACAATCAAGCTCCATATAGGAATAAGGTGCACCATTTCAAATATCTCACATTCTACTTCGTTATCGACTTTTAATATTTTCAAGTGACTAAAAAACAAAAGAGGTGAAGCTAATCGATCAGAATGATTTTGGATGTGTAAAACTCAAACTCACTTATGAAAATCCATAATTATAAAATTTGTTTAACGGAAAATTGGAAACTTTTAGTTAATTGGCTTGGTACAAGATGTAAAAGTACCAGCGCATGTTAATCAATGTCGTTCAACTGAAAATATAGCTGTGTTAAGGAAAATTATTTAAAAAACTTGACATTTGGCCAATTCACACAACTTTGTATTGTGTATGATGTATTGAATACACTTTGCGTATTGTGTATATCGTATTCCAAACGTCAAAAAACGATAAGAAGAAGAAGACTAGTATTCATGATTTGATTTTCAAGCTACAAAATGAAATATTTTACGGAAAAAAGGAAATTAATTAATTATATGTGCGATAAATTATAACTTTGAAATGTTAATTATTGACTTAAGTCACATAGAAAATATTTTGTATTTTTATTCTTCTTCTTAATTACTGGAATTTACATACGCCCATGTTCTGAAAAACGCATATTGCTTAATGTTCGCGTTTTCGATTTGAAAACGCCAAATAGCTGTTCTGACAAACAAAATCGCTAGAAATTTGGCGTTTTCAAACCGCTAGTGTATACTGAAGCGATCTAGTCTTTTTATTTAAACTGTACCTTAAATTAACAATAAAATTATACACAATTTAAATTTAATATGTTTTCTTTTTATTTGAATGACAACTTTCAGCATTTTTTGACGATTTAAATTAAAAATATAGAATTTGCTTTCAGTTTGTGTATTGTGTGTACCATTTGTTTACTTATCAACTGGCGATTTATGCAAAAAGTTGATCAATCTTCGAAAAAAAAATGTAATGCTAGTGGTGTTAATTTTAAAACTAATTATTTGGTTATTTCTTTTTAAACTTTTGATATTAATATTTGCAATTTATTAAATTCACATATCTATATTAAATCGTAAAAATAACCCCTAAATAAAAGTTAAAAAATAATTTAAAACCTGTATAAAGTGCTTTAAAACCTTTATGAGAGCAAAAAATTAAACAAAGTTTAATTTTAAACTGGCTACCCGTGTTAAAACATTACCAATTATTCCAGAGTGCTTATAAGTAACATCTCAAACTGAAAAGAAGCAATTGCCGCAATTTTTCTGACATCTCACAAATAAAATACATACATTACAAAAAAGCCGCCCGTTACTTACACATGGTCTGGAATGTCCAATGGATTGGAAAAGTCCCTTAGTGTTTTTTTTTAATTAACATTTCTTTTGCTTTTTTAAAGCCAATATAGCAAGCAAATACGCTGTAGGCATTTTAAAATTTTTATTTGTTTATGTTTTGTTATGATAAAACATATGTTTTCATTGTTCGAATGCAACTTCGAAAAAAGCAAAACGCCAGAAAATCGCTTCGTTTTCAGAACATGCTGAAATGCGTTTTGCGTTTTTCAAATCGTAAGAGATTAAATGAGCAGGTTAAGCTAGCATCATTTACGGCTTTTTCATTTACAAGAACAATGTCGGTAGTTTTTAAGCGCTTTTATATTTAAATTGAAAAAAAAGGAAAGTGTGTGTGAGATATCATGGAAATGTTTCATTCGTTAGAAAGACATATAATTTCGCTTAAATCTGCTCTATGGCGAAATGTCTTATTTGTCATGCCTCTAGTGCATTAATCAGACGTAGTGTAGTAGGTAGTGTGTTGGCTTATTAGACTTAAGGCCACGGTTCAACCCTTTGTCAGACATCAAAATGAAAATATGAAAAAATATTTCTTCGGCGACTTCCTCTCAGCAGATTTCAGGCAAAACCTCTGAGAGCTAATAAAATTGCCATGAAAAGTTTCTCAAAATCTGTCGTTCGGAGTCGACTTTAATCTGTAGGCACACATGTATAAAATTAACACACACAACATAAGTTGTGTGAGAAACTAGGCCCCTAATCCTGACTGAAGAATTTTAATGACAAAATATGTATATTATGTTATGTATGAATTGGAACGATGGCATGGGTTAAGTTAGCTATATGGATATGGGAATCTAACTGGGCCAAATCATACGATCTCGGTGGCTGTTTAACATCACTTTTACGTGAGGTGATCATGTCCTCAAATCGAGCGTATAGATTATCCAAAGAGACAAAAGTTGTGTCCACGTAGCGCCGTTTTGTTGAAACTACATGCGGTTGGTGATCATCGTCCATCGATCATTGCTGTTATGGTTACTGTTGGCTTTAAAGAAATATGAATCTATGACGACGCCAGACTAAAACCCACACCAAACAGTGTTGTTAGGCAAAAACTCAGTACTACTTTGCATGTGTCCCATGTGGGTTAAATTTACTCTCAAATTTAAGGACTACCTGCATAGCGCCCATACATATATAGGTATTCTTTCCTTATGAGAGTAAATTTAACCTAAATGCAAAGTAGTACGTTTGGCGTAAGCCAAACTCTGAGTTTTTGCCTAACAACACCCAGGCTATTTTCAAGCATGAAGTAATGTTGGGAGTATGTGTTTTCAGTGCAGTAGTAGAGTATATTCATCATATAGACAGTAAAATTGATTCGTTCCAATATTTCGGCATTTTAAAACAAACTATGAAGCAAAGTGGCAATAATTTAAATATATTGCACACACTTGTTTCTACCACAACAACAACCCGAAGAACGTTGCGAAACTACAGCTTATGCATAATTGTTCCAAACTACTCAAAATATCGGCACAGGAACCTGATCTCAACATTTGCCCCTAAGCTCTATAAATCTAGTATCACCACAGTGGAACTGTTGAAACAAGGCATTAGAAGAAAATGGAACAACATAAGCTCGGAATTTTATGCCGATCTGATGTAATCGATCCCTCTACTTTTGGAAACAGCACAAAAAGCAAAAGAATTTGGTTCCAAGTGTTAAAACTGTGCCTCTTATTGGAAATGAAATTCGTTAATATTGTTTTCCTTTTATGTTTTAAAAATAATTTTAAATAAACAATGCTAAGCATCATATACGGTTTAAAAGCATTTTAATTATCTACAAATCCGTATCAAAATTGTTTTGAAATATTTCCATTGAAGTGATTTTTCCACAGTTGAATAATCTATACAGAGTGTCCAATTACGTTTGAGCCACTGTAAGAATTCATCCAGAAATCAGCTTCATCGCTGAAAGTAATTTTTCGATTGAATTAAGGATCAGTTGCCAGCTAATCTATGCGTTCAACGAGAACACGTCGTTTTCTGTTTGGCGATTAATTTGACAGATGTAGCTTCAACAAAATGGCCGTTAGCAACTGTCAATGGTCCGAAGTCGCTGCTGGTAAAATTAGATATTCTGATGGTCACTTTTGAATTTGAAGGAATTTTGGCATTTAATAATAATGACAGCAAATTGTTTTCAATAAACGATAATTTGAAATTTGAAATAGAATTTTGTATCTGGCGCAACTGGTAGTAGAGACACACGATCGAATACTAAAGAAATTTTTTAAACCGGAATTACAACTTATAAAACAGAATGTAGTTGTAAATGAAGTCTTACCTTACCTTAATTCTATTCTTACTCGAAGTTGCATATGGAAACTGTATAACATGTATGCAGTTTGCTTCGCTTGAGATGGTCATAGTAAACAATGTAAAATTGTTGATATTCTGAGCAAAAGTGTAAACCAACTTTTTAGATATCTTTTCCTGAGGAAATTTTTAAAATAATCTATCATATTGTTTTTGAGATCACCATTGAAACTGATCGTTTAGCTAGAACCAGAACTATCAAATAATTCATCGTCAGTCTAATCTCAATTTAACACAACTTATCAGACGAACTGCCTTGAAACGACTTTCTTATGGGTGTCAAAGCGGTATATGCGAAGTATGTAGGGTAGAACCCGATGAGCACGAGGTAAATCCGAAAATCGACTTAAGAATATCTCGGAAATCTCTGTTTGGGTAACGTGTTTTAAATTGAGTATTCAGCTGACCGTGGCCACTCAGACTATAGGCGAGACAACCATTAAATTATTGTTACTCTAGCGCTAATAGACGACTAGCCCAAACAGTAGGATCGTAATGAAATTTCCCCTAAACCAATGGGCAGCAAAAGTTAGCCAAAGACACGTGGATTTTGAAGCCAGGATAGAACGATAGTCGAATGTACCGAACAAAAGGCTTCCGAATTGGAAAACGTTAGTTCCATACGTCAAAAGAGAGGTCTTAACGGGGGAAAGTTTTCACTCTTATTATCACAACATTTGCATTGGCAGAGAGCAAATGGTTGATTAATTCGCCAGATGGGACTAGGACTCTGCTATACAGAATTACCGCATTTGTTTTCTCTTAAGCATCATGAGGATCTCCCCAAATGGGGATGTTAGTTCGGTAATCATCGATAAACACACCCCATCTATTTAACGTCACAGAATCGTCCCAATCAGTTCGGTGTTTCCAAATTTCTTGCATATGAATTTTAGCAAATATTATTTTAGGTGTCAATCATCCTTCAGTCAGAATTCTTACACCATCCGTGTTAAATATGTCAATTTTCATAAGTTTAAAGTCGACTAAGCCAACATACAATTTTCCGTCAAAAAACCTCTCAAAAGATTTGAACACGAACGAATATGGTATTTCTCATTACAAATGGACACTTTTTCTGGCATATTCGCAGCAAGAGGTATTTCAAAAATCCTTCATTTTGGTTATCATGTTAAACAATGGTCCTACTAAAAGTTTAATTGTTCGCAAACGCCTATCGTTAATCAATAGAGAAATTATTTAGCTCCATCAGAACACATCAGTAAGTGATTCTAGTACAATTTCGTATGTCCTATGCGATTACCTTAATATATATTTAATATAAGGTTTCAATTTAGGAGAGAAAATTGCAAAAAAAATTATCATACATAACGGTATTTATTTGGGATCATTTTAGTTAGCTATGCTAAATGAAACATTAAATACTATGTAAACATAAGGGAAAGAATTTATTTTTACTCTACCCCATTGGAAAAACGTGTTCAAGTAAAAAACTGAAAATATGTACCACATTATCATACACACTTCCATGTTTTTGCTTGAGTGTGCTGGCAACTACTTGTACTTAACCAAACTATTCGAAGAATGGATTGGCTACGTGCCATCTTTTTGTAGCATCCACATACTATTTATACATTGCCTACGACATAATTTTGTATAAAGAAGAAATAAATATTAGCTCTCTGGTATTCATAATAATAATAAAAATTTGGTAGGAAGTGAACCATAAAATACTTATTTTGGATTTTTATTCACCTTCTGTTCAAGTACGATTTGAAAATTCTTAAGTCGTCAGGCTATGTCTAATGTGTGTGGACCATATTGTTACGTTTTTACCTTTTAAAAAAATCTGAAATATGAGTTCGTAGATTGCAAATAAAATAAATTTGTGTTTAGTTTTAATTAAATTGTTCGCACAATTCTGTGTGCCACTGTTCTCAACTTGATGTAAACAACAACAATTGCTTTGTTTGCTATTCCTTTTTGCAATTGCTTAAACAATAACAAATCAATAGATAATTGTTCGGAGATCTTCAAACCACGATTATTCTCCTTAAACACCGCGTCTTCACACAAGACTGACTGAATTTTTTACTGACTCCGTTGCCTGCTTTGTCTTGCCTTTTTAATGCCAACGTAAACGTTCGTGGCTTCGCCTTCTCGAGATCTGTATAAATGGAAACATCGTTGTTTACGTTCATTATTGTTATTTGTGTATTTTTGTTTACATTTATTCTTGCAGTTGTATCATTTTTGTTTACTTGTTTATCCCTTTCTTATATTTTTGTTTACTTGTTTATAATGCAAACAAGTTCATTGTTTTTGTTTTTGCAACTTTTGTTTATAATTTTTAATGGTAAACGATGTAAAAGCAAAACACCATTTCCATTTTCGTAACAATATATAAAAGTATAAACATTCATCCGGTTGTCAAATTATTGGGGACGGTCAATTATTCAATCGTTATGTAGTTTGAGTGTACTTAACTGTAGTTTTAAATGGGAATTTTAAGACCGGTATTTGAGATTTTTGTAAGACGGGCTTCATTTACAAATTGTTTCACCAATTTTTTCCAAGTTTGGTAATGTATTGAAGTGCTTACTTTAAACGCATCTCGACAACAAGCAACTATTCTGCTGCTTTGCATTAACACTCTATTTCTCTTCTATTTTCTTCTTTTTATCGGTGCAGTGAGAGGATTTGTACTGGCAAAGCGAAGATTAATGCTGTCAATACAATAATATGAATGAAAACGCGGTGAATGAAATATAAAGTGTAAAAACGTTTTAGTGCCACCATTGATATAGAATACATAAACTGTGTATTTTCTGTCTTACGTATGCTTTGCTGCTGCTGCTTTTATTGTAATTAATTCGAATGCAGCTTACGTGTGGCTGCAATTGCAAAATTGTTGTATTTGCCGGATGTGAGAGCGTTATTATTGACAATGGCTTACAATTAAAGGAATATTAAGGCAAATACTGCCCTTAGTTAGAGAAAGAAGATCGTTACGTTAGCACAAAATACGGTATAAGGTGAAGGATTGAACTAACATTATTTCCCACTCTTTTTTTATTGAATGACCAAGACGAGCTGGTCGTACAGAACCTTTTTCGCCTTAGTACTGCTTCACACGAAGTTCTTAATTTTTTTGTTCACAGTTGCTATTGTGCCAATTTCTGAATGCCTTCTCTCTGGATTGAACTACAAGTTTTCCGTCCGATTAAGCCAAGCTTTATGTCTTGTTTTAATCGAAATAGTCTTCATGTGAATGTCATTCCCAAACACATTATTTTTTCAACCATTTTTAACATGGCATCAATTTCTTTGTCGAGAAATCACAGTTTTCGTATACCAAAACGTATCGTTTCACCGTCAGCTTAGAGAACAAAAAGGAGATAAGAATAGGTATAGTGACCTGAGATTCCGAGAGGTGCAAGTACATTCATTTCATGCTTTTCAGCGTGTAATGTAAGAAAAGAAGAGATGAGAAGAGATCCTTCAACAAACGATAAGTGCGCATTAATTGCGTAAGGTAATTGTGCTTGGTGTATAACTCAATATGTCGTTCTTCTGGAGTTGTGTGGCTTGAATGGTGAAGCCAAGAGGAATTATGAATATTGATGTCACCGGCAAAAACAATTTCACTGTTTGCAAAACCTTCAATGATCATGGATATGAAATCAAAACGAGAGTTAAAAGCAGAAATAAAAACCTCTTTTTCCGCGTTTGGAATTCTGTATAGAATTTAACCCAAAGGCATCATACATGCCTAGTGGTTGCTGGCATTAGTTCACTACTTCATTGCGTCTGTACATTGCAATGTCCCCTATAAAAATTACATTTTATAAACATCGATTGACGATGAGTAATGGGATATTTTCGAACGCCAAAGTGTACTTCATTCCCACTAAATGTTCTGCTTCAAACCATTGATTATCCCGATTTTAATAATCAATTTATTCTCTCAATCGTATATAACAGTTTATACATTTTTATGGTCTTGGTTGCAATAGCATTTTACAAAATATTTTACATTGTAAAATTGAAAAATAAAATTATGCTCTTATTACACTATGCGACAAAATAAAAAAATGAAATACACTCAGCTAATGACATAGTGTAAGTTGTGAGTTTTGTTGAGTAGAACTCAAAAATATTTTTTTTATATTTCTTGAAATCTCCGAACTTGTTTTATTTGACAAAAACAATTTTTATGCCATGAAGTTTGATGAGGTAAACTTGATAAATGCGAATTTTTTTCATATTTTTTTAAGTTTGTCCGTTCATAGCAGCAAACTTTAATTAAAAACTAGAAAATAAGTGATGACATTCTGAAAATGCATTATGTTGTGAAGAGATTGACACTTCGTTAGATCAAATCAGACAAAAATTTCCATAGTTATTATCGAGTTATATCTTTCATCTATCTATATATATATATAAATGAATGTGTGTTTGTTTGTTTGTTTGAACTTTATTGAAATTTTCACAGTACCTTCCTGTATGCCTGGAAGGAGTTATAGGCTACTTTTTATGTTGAAATAGGCAAATAAAATAAAATAAAATAAATAAAAAAAGTATGAGTGTTATTGGCTAAAAAAATATTACGTATACGTCACCTGTCAGCTCTATGTAATTTGTATTTTATACACGACAGTAATTGAAATACATCTATATATATAAAAATGAATGTGTATTTATTTGTGGGTTTGTTTGTTTGAAGTCTAAACGGCTGGACCGATTTTCTTCAAAATTTTAACAGTACCTTCCTGTATGTCTGGAAGAAGTTATATGCTACTTTTTATTTTAAAATTTCAAGTAGGCGAGGTGCCACGCCCACATACCCAGTAAGTATTTAATGTCGCATAAACTGCAACAGCTAGAGTCCTCAAATTTTGTATGGACTACTTTGACGTATATATGAACAAAATGGGCGGATTGGCTATAGTGGGCGTGTCACCTCCCATATAAAAAATATTAAAATAGTATATCTAAGAATATATAACAGGTAGACTCCTAAAATTTTGTCGAAGCCACTTTATTATCAATATGAATATTTTAGACAAAAAAAGAGGGACTAGTAATAGGGCACCTCCCATATGAATATATGAATCTATATATTTAAAAACGGCCAAACCGATTTTCATGAGATTTTAACAATACCTTCCTGTATGTCTGGAAGGAACTATAGGTTACTTTTTATTTTAAAATTTCATTTCTCATAAACTGCAACAGCTAGATTCCTCAAATTGTGTATGGACAACTTTGACATCTATATGAACAAAATGGGCAGACTTGCTGTAATAAGCGGTTCACCTTCTATAAAAACATTAAATTAATATATCTAAGAAAATATAACAGTTAGAGTCCTGAAATTTTGTCGAATTAATATGAATATTTTATACAAAAATTTGCTGACTAAGAAAAGTGGGCGTGGTACCATATGAATTAAATTTAAAACTTTTTATATCTGGGAAATCATTATATATAAAATCATCAAATTGTACACGGACAACACTGAAATGTTTGCGCAAAGGGAAATATAATATTTTCCAAAAAGACAATTCTTAGCCGACTTCTGGTCGTCATGCAAAAGAGAAATTAACACATTTTGCGATAAACAATCAATATCCATCAAAACTTCTGAAAATTTTTGAACTGAAAGTACACTTTATAAGATGACATATATAAAAAATACAACACGACATTTATACTGTTTGAATAATAACTACGGTAATTTTTATACGATTTGATCACACGAAGTGTCAGTCTCTTCACAAGATAATGCACTTTCAGAATGTCATCACTATTTTTTAATTAAATTTTGCAATTAAGAATAGCTAAATTGGAAAAAATGAGAAAAAATATATTTTCCAAGTTTACCCGATTGAATCACATAACGTGTAAGCTATAAACATATGTTTATGCATATCAGTTTGAAGGCTCATAGTTTATGAATTATGAATAAAGGCTCATCTCTCCTCTTTTAAAACAAATTTGGATTTTGAAAATGGGTTAAAAATATTTGGGTAATCAATAATTTTGAGTGAAATGATCAAAAATACTGTTTTTATCAAATAAGACAAGTTTGGAGGGTTTAAGAAATTACAAAAAAAAATATTTTTGAGTTCTATCCGACAAAACTCATAACCTACACTATGTCATTAACTGGGTGTATTTTGAATGTCGCACCGCATATTAATATTAATCCAGTATTTAAACACAATTCCCGCATTTCAACCGCTAATATTTTCATAACGTTTACATTAAAATCATTTGCAATTATTTTGTTTTAAATGCAATGTTTATTATTTCTTTTTTTTACATTTTGAAATAATAAATTATAACTTTAGAATCAACAATATAATAATATCAACAACACCCATAAAAACAACCCGCAATTTTATAAAAACAAAATATAATTTTTTTTCGTGTATTGTCGTTATGCTTGCATATGTATGATTGCTTTTCTTTGCTTATAATTAAATAAAATGCATGCATATTGCATATTTATTACACACAATATTTACTATTTATTGTATTTCAATTCGATTCATTTTATTAATTTTGTTTAAAAAGCATTGACGAATGAATACAACTTAAATAAAGAAAAAAATTTAAATGTTTTACAAAATAAAAATAAAATAAATAAATAATAAAAAAAAATTTAAATAAAATATTGGTCGCAACATAAAACGAAATACTAACCTAATGCAAATATTAAACTTTTGGAATAGAATAAAAAAGTCGCCCAGAGGGAACAAAGAAATGCTGTATAGAATGGGTCAACATGGTAAGGGTGTTTTCAATTAAAGGTTGAAAAATTAAATGATTATACAAGACAGAAATATTGTTCGAATGAAATTGTTTTATTACAAATTCCTAAATAATTTCGTGGAATTTATTTTTAAATATATTTGACGCAGCTACAGTTTAAAAGTTCTGCTGGTTTGTAGGGAAAAACAAACCTTAACTAAGTCTCATAAAAAATAAATTAGTGGCGTTAAATCACACTAGAACTAGAGGGCCAGAGAACAGGAACATTTCTTAAAAGAAAATTGTCGCAAGATTGGTTTTGAAATAAGTCAAGTGCAAAGTACGCTGAATGGTAAGTTGCACCATCTTGTTGAAATCAAATGTCAGTGATATTCAGCAGCTTGATTTTGGGAAAGAAAAATTCCGTGATAATATTCAACTTAACACCATTTTCAAATAATTGCTATTTAACCCGCACTAGCTATATAACTTTAATTCAGAAAAAGTTAGATGCCTGATATTTTTTAATTCGTTAGTATTGTTTTCACCATTATTTTAAACCAAATAAAAATATAATGTTTTATACAGGATTTAAAAATAAAATTTGAATATTTCTCTTAATGGGACAAAATTCAATTGTTAAATACAGCCAAAAATTTGGGCGTTACTTTTAATAGATCGCTGACATGGTCGGATCACATTAATCAAGCATGTGGCATAGTTTATGGGAAGATTATAACCCTATGGCAGACTCAACACTTTACACCCATGAGGGTAAGGATGCTGATTGCAAAAACGTATTTAATTCCTTCTCTTTTATATGCCTCTGAGATTTTTGCTGGATGCAATATGACTTTGAAACGAAAGCTCAACATAACATTTAATAATATTGTTCGATATATTTTTGCTTTGAAAAGATTTAACCATATATCTCCGAATTTAGTACATGTCCTTGGCATGCACCTCGATGACTATATGAAACTTAAAAATCTTATTTTTTTACATAAAATTATAACAACAAAAAAAACCTGACTCTCTTTATAACAAATTGGTATTCACTTCGTCTGCGAGGAACAATAATATTCGAACATTCAAATACCGAAAGAGTGCTTCTTTTCACCAGTTTTATATATATACCATTTATCTCTGGATCCATCTCCCCCCAATATTCAATATACTAGCAACGCAGTGCGATTTAAAAGCTTGTTAAGGAGTTATTACAAAAATTCATAAATTTATCGTTTCAATTTTCATTGACTTTGTTATATTATCTCTTATTTTTTCTTTTGTTTATTTTTTGATTAATATAATTTCAATGTATTATGTAACTCATTTGATTCTGGTGCTGTAATTTATAAGATAATTGATCTTGTTGCATCAGAAAAACATTCATTATAATAATAAATAAAAAAAAATAATAAATAAATAAAATGAAAGTGAAAAGGTTGAATTTTCTGTTCTGGACATATTCTTGAGATTGATTGAAGTAGTCGTAGTCTAGTATGAAGCGTGTTAAATTATTAGACGTCAGACCAAGGTCAGACATTTCCAATTTACAACGAAGGTTGTAGAGATCAATTTTGTATGTATGTATGCAATTTTCATGCTGCTGAAGACTCTGAAAAAGAAGAAAACAGAACCTCGTCCTATGAACTGATGAAAGTATTGGCAGCAACAAACATGACAATAGGATGTTTATAGCCAAAGACGGTATTATTTGGAACATTGAGCCGCAAGCCTTTAATAGCTTGGGAAGAAAAATATTACCAATTTTCACGAGGATTTCTTACTGCTCTTCTCATATTTATCTCACGTGACAGACAAACATTAGAAAAAAGTGTCTTGTCCTATGTTTTTTTTCTTAGATATTACAGATGTTGATATTTTGGTCAGCTACGTAAGTATGAGATAACAGAATAATTCGCTTTGATAATGTGCTACTCGGAAATGATGAAAAATTTACACTTATTACACCTATTGGAAAAAGTGGCTGACATTTTTGAAATTACCAAAAATTTTGTCGTTATAGATTAGTAACTATTTTAATTTTATGGTCGTTATTAATTTCGTGGTCCACCGAAATCGAATTGGCAGTTTTAGATTGAAGTACATGATTAGTGTGTAGCGACGGCTGTATGTACCGTATTTAGGGAAACCCGTATCCGGGAAACAAGAGAAGAATCAAAGAGAGAGCATTGTTATTGACATAATCGATGTTCTATTGTAAAGGGAAACTGCCCCATCTAAACAATTGGAAATCATTTAGAAAAAAATAAAACAAAGCTGACATGAAGTGTTTGGTTTTTACGTAAAAAGTCATACTGTAATCTACATCATGTCAAAAATGTTGGCCTAAATTTCATAAAAGTGATAATAAAATGTAATAATATAAAATCGTTTTATTAACATTAATTAAAATAGATAAAAATATTTACATTTTTTGACAAATTCTATCAATAATCGCTTAAATTCTATGTCAAGTATGTATCAAAAGTGATACATAAGCTGGAATTATGAATTTCTTTTAAGGCTCAATCTACGGTTAAACAAAACTTTCGATATTTTTTCGAGATATTGAGATGTCTTGGAAAACACTATTACTTCACCGGACCTGTGTTAATTTGCCTGTTTAAAAAAACGTAGTTCGTTAAAGAATTATTCTAGAGGCCTATATTAAGAGGTGAGAATAAATATTATCTCATTTACTGGAAAAATTTAAAAATAAAACGGCTTCAAAAGTTATGCAGGTTCAACAAGAATACGAGAAAGACCAAAATATTTTAGGAAGATATTTTATGTTAGCTTGGAAAACATTAGGATGCTAAGTTAAGTAGCCCGCCATTTTTATGCTGAGGAGTGACGTAAACTATTTCTGCTTTTATTTTAAACATTTTCCAAGGGTAAAATTGGATCAGTTAATATTTTGATGACGATATGAAAACACTTTTTTAGTTTCAATTCAAACGTTCATATTCAACTAACTATTACCAGTCTTTCATTTTTTGAATTTGTAGATACTTTCATTGAAAGAAAACAAAATAGATAAAATTCTGTTATAAAATATATCAAATCTGTTAAAGTTTTTATATTAGTATGGTAATCTAAAGGGAAAATAAATCAGTAAATGCAAATATAGCCACAGTTCGAGCCAGACATTTCAATAATAAAAGTGAAAAATAAATCTTTCCCAAGGACAGTTCTTAGAGATCAAAAGAGTGTCATAGGAATGTTATCAAGTAGCAACTGTAAAAAATGTAAAAAAATTTTACTTAAATAAATAAAATCTTGAGGAGATTAACAAAAATACGAAGAACAGAAGGTTTGAAACATAAAAGACGATTCAAAAGAACACTAGAGAAGGAAGAAAAAGTCGTATGATAAAAAAAAACAGTATCCAGTCAAATATAAAAGAAACAATCAGGAGAAATTTCCTTTCAATTACTTTGAACACCAGTAAATGGAAATAGATATGGTGTTTTTTATTGTATTAACATTGATATTGTGGTTATGGTAATATGACTGTCATACATTGAAGCTTTAAAAATAATTAATAAATTTTTCAGTATATTTTTCGCATTGCTTATCGGTTTTATAATTTCTTGGTATATTAATTTGTTTACTCTTAGCTATCAACAAGAACTAAGAAGTTAGTTAGTTAGTTAGGCCAGTAAAACCCTCAACAGGAATGTGTATTTTTACAGGTTATCCAAGTGTTCACATAGTAGATGAGAGGCTACGATTGAAACCCTAAGTTATACATCTCCAACAAATCGAATACAAAAAAAATATTTCTTCGGCGACTTCCTCTCAGCAAATATATGCCAAAAACTTTGAAAGTGTTTAAAATTGCCATGAATGTTTCTCAAATATCTGTCGTTCGGAGTTGACTTTATACTGTAGGTGCTGCCACTCATTTATAAAATTAACACGAACAATATAAGAGGTGTGAGAGTCTAGGTCGTAATCCTGACTGAAAAGTTATAATAACCAATTTTATATGTATGCATGTATTAAAAAAAATATTTTTAATAAGCGAAATTCAATTCGCGAAGACTTGAAGATAGTATTATTGAATCCTTAAAATTATTTTGCTATTGTTATTGTGGTTTACGGCGTCGTTGAAAACTAATTGAGTGTTATTTAATTTAAATCAAGGTTCTTGAACATAGCTGTTAAAAAATCTGTAGGTTTTATTAGGAATGTCGCTAACAGTATTAAATTGAAATAATTTTGTTGAGTTGAATCTCACGTTCCAAAGATACGTGTACAAATTTTACATTTATCGGCCTGTTAAATATTTTGAATAAGGCAAATTTTTTTTAAGAAGAAGAAAGTTCTGTTTTACCATCACAATGTATCACGTCTCATATTAATAAGAACGATGGCAAAATTGCATGAATTTTGCCTGATCTGGAGAATGGATGAGGTGTAGATCTAGAAGTGGATGCTAAAATAATATGATAGAATAACATGTCAATTACAACACATGAAATTTTAAATTCCTCCACAAAAAATTTTGGTCGCGACCGTCTTATGGTATGAGGAGTATTTAGTGAAGATAGATAGATAATTTTAACTAAAGCACTGAGTTATCAACTCTGGAAATGCGTTTAATGCTACAAAAACATTAGACGCGCCAAGCTCAGCGCCAAAATCTATCAAAAATAGAATACAAGCGTGTTTATGGAAATGATTATAATAAAGAGAGCATCGATGTGGTAAATTCCTTGTTTTGCTTGTGAAAAGGTACGGGTTAGTGCTATCAAAACAATATGATGCAAGTAATCAACTTATAATTTTTGCATACATAATTGGCCATTACAACCCTTCAGTCAGGGTTACGGGCTAGCTTCTCACACCACTTATTTTATGTGTGTTAATTTTGTACATGAGTGGCGCGACCTACAGTTTAAAGATGATTCCGAACGACAGATTTTTGAAAAACTTCATAGCAATTTTATTTACTCTCAGTGTTTTTGCTAGAAATCTGCTGAGAGGAAGTCTCCGAAGAAATATTTTTTCATATTTCGGTTTGATGTCTGACCTGGGGTTTGAACCTGGGCCTTACGTCTAATAAGCCAATACACAACCTAATAGACTACGGCGAGCTCATCATTTTTACTATGTTTTATTTATACTTTGGAGCTACGGCCTTAATGCTCATGCTACTTGGCTATGGCAACAACTGCAATAATATTGCGCAATACTTAGTGTGCTTATTACCGTAACCGACCCAGATTGCTTAAAATTTTTTAACCACATGGTTGATATATTAGATACACTTTCTCGACTTAAAATTCTTTAAAGGTTACCAGCGGTCTCAGCATAACCTTAAAATTTTTATAATAAGTTTTCACAATAATAACGCGTTGTTTTGTAGTAAATCGTTCTGTTTTCAAAAATCGGAATAGACATATAAGACAACGTCTAAATATCATAGAACCCATTAATACGAAAAAATGGCATTGAATTTAAAAAGTACACTTTTACTGAGCTGCTGTTTACAATATTTGAGTTTAATTATAAGTCATATAATTTTTTTTGCACTTATTTTCTTTTTAGACAAAGACAGGATTTTCAAGGGCAGATAATTTGTGTTTCACTATTATAATTGGACGATAAGGTAGAAGTAAGCGTAAAGGCGGGTTCACCCACAAGTTTCTGAAACATTTTTGGTTCGCACAAAATTTTTTTTATATGGAGTTTGACGTTTCTCTCAGAGAGCGAGAGAAATTATTTTGTGCGAACAACTCTCAGTGTGAATTAAATTAATTTTAAATTTGGTCCGAACCATTTTAGAAAAAGTTGCCACACAATATGAAATTTATACAATACACAAATATTTCCAGAAGTTCATCGAAAGTCCCAGGGTCCATGCGATGAAAATTTATAAATGAATCTACGCCATTTAAACGCATTTCGGGAACTAGTGAGTGAAAATACCCTTTGGCTTCTCTTTGTTTCAAAAGTGGTCTTACAGCCGTCCTCTTTTTTATCTTTGATTTTCGTTTTTCATAAATATATTTTACTTTTGTCACTTCAATGGCGAACAAGAGTTGCAAATGATTTATATCCATTTTATCCATCGCAGAACAAGATGTTTTTATTCTTACCAAATAATTCACCACAAATACTGTTTATTTTTTGTTATAAATATAAATTTTTTTATTTCTTTATTTTGACACAAATATAATTAACTTTCTTAAGTTTATGCACATATGTATTTACTTCATTTTCAATTAAATATGGAAGCACTGTTTTTACGAACAAAGTTTCTGAAATGGGTGAATCATGCTGCAGAAAACTCTCAGTAAACAAGAAATTGCTCCGAACCAAAAATGTTTCAGAAACTTGTGGGTGAACTCGGCCTAAAGCTAAAGGGAAGAGCATCCTACCTCCAACTTGTAAATTTAAGTTTATGTTTGAACTTGCCATATTATATATTATTTTCAATATACCAGCTTAAAATATAAACAAAATGAAAGAAGCTCATCGCTGCCACTGCGGTTTAAAAAATTTTGTTGAATTTGGCAAAACTTATCGACCGGCGCTGCCATATTTTTAAGAATGTGAAGTTTATTTTATCTGTGGGTTGTAATAATGAAAAGAAGTTAAAAGTAACTTTATAGTTAATTTTAGCTAGAGTTACCTTTTACTAAATCCAATTTTAACGGCAAGTTGTAATAATGGAACCAAAAGGATTAAATTAAATGTCAAAAATGCATTAGAATTTAATTAAAACCTTAATTTTTCACGGTTGAATTTCATTCCTTTAAATATTTTTTTGTCTTATTGTTAAAAGACCGTGTAGAAATATTAGAAAATATATAATATTTAAAAATTTATTTACTTTTTGAACAATAAAAATTGGAGAATTGGTTTTTTGTGGAAATAGTTTTAAGTATAATGTCACAAAATCTATGCATTTGCTTTGAAAATTAAATTCCTAGGAATCAATTCCTTTTTGTGCTTAGAATGTGAAATACCAAAGAAATTTTCATTCATTCTTTCAATTATCCAGAGAGACAATGTCACCTTTTATAAATGTGCTTTCTCTCTTTATACGATACACATACAATGAATACAAACATGGTTTCCTTTTCAATTCATTCAAGTTTCTATTACACACATTTTTTTTTATATTTTTGCTTTTTCTTTACTCTTTAAGTCCGTCTTGCGTGCTATTTAGAAGAAAATTTTCTACGTGCGTTGCTAAATGTGGCTTGGAAAAGCAAATGTCAACTGAAATTATTCTTAAAAAAAAATTAAGTTGACTTTTATATTGTAATTGTCATCGTGGTCTAGTAGGTAGTTTGTTGGCTTATTATAAGTGAGTCCGCGGTTCTAACCTCTGCCTAGGCATCTCGATTAAAATGATATAAAAAATCTTTCTTTCTACGGATTCTTCTCAGCAGCCTTTTGACAAAAACTGTAAGAGTAAATAAAATTGCATTGAGAAGTTTATCAAACATCTGTCTTTCGGAGGTGATATTGGGTGGTGTAAGAAACTAGGTCATAAACCCAACTAAAGGTTTGTAATTACCCATTAGTAAGTAAGTAATTAATTTTAGAATTCTTTATGGCAAATTTACATCCTCGTTACGTATATTGTATACATAACTTAAAGCTATTTACTATAGGGCCTTCCAACAAAAATTTACGAAATTTCTTGATATGTAACGAAAATCTTGTTTGAGCTATATCTGTCAAATTAGTTGTCATTTATTAAAAAAGGACGGCCATTGACAACGCTGTTAGTCTTCGCTGAATTGGCTCTTTAGTATTTAGTTGTCAACTGATCCTAATTTCCATCAAAAAATCATCTTCAACGATGAGCCGTATTTCTGGATGAATGTGCGTGTTAACAAACAAAAGAATCGAATTTGTGATGACACCAGTTCACATGCCATAAAAGTCACTGTTTGTTGGGAATTTGACGCTGGAGGCGTCATCTGTTCATATTCGTGGAGAACAACGTTGAGCAGACCATCACTGTCACTGCGAGCATGATTGTGATTTCCAAATTCTTTTAGCCTGGATTGGGCATGATCTGGACTCCGATTTTTTGTGGTCTGAACAAAACACCTGGTCATCATGGCCAGCTCATGTTGAGCAGATGTGAACTGGATATCGAGATCATAATCCGGTTAGACTTTTTCTTGTGGGGTTTTCTTAAGTCAAAGGTTCCGATCACAGAGCCAACATAATATTGGCCATATTCCACGTAATCTAGTCGTGGTAGACATTTGATCCATGTTATTATCGATAGTGAAGTGCTTTAAAATTCTCTATGATTTTAATGTGGCAATCTTATGTTGATTATAATCGAATTATTACATCGAATGTATTCTAGGCACCTATCGCTCTTTATTAGAACGTTTACAGAAAATTTCTGCAAGCCTTTCAATAACATTTTCTAGTTACAAATATCAGATTCTGTATAGCATTCCTAAACAATAAAATAGTTGAGAAAGCAACTGAAGCAAATAACTAAAAAGAATTTTTTGCTGTTTAGTATATAATATATATAAGTATATATATAATGTAGTGTTATTTGTTTGAAAACATTTGCTTTTTAAATATACGAATAACAGGTTGAAAAGAAACTCAAGAAAAACTACTTTTTCTAACAATTTGCATGACATTGTTCAGCTAAATAATATGAACCAATTTAACCCATATCCGGCTTCATGCTTTACAGCTGAGGCTTTCTCCGTTCAACTCTCGTATAACCTCCGTCGTTCCCTATCTAATCTCAGCGACATTGGGGGACTGTGGGTCAACTTCTCCCACTCCTTGCGCACTACTGTAAGAATAGTCCTTGGTTTCGAAAGTTTTATTGGCTCTCAGATTACGGCCGATAAATATACTTGATATAGTCAATTTATTTTTATTGTTTCCGGCATTACTGGAGATCAAGCGCAGGATGACTTTCGCCAACAGGTCCTACTATCATCACAATAGGCAATTGAGTAGCACAGACCACTCTCGTACGATAAAACTAATACTCTACAAGATGCTCATTCTACCCGTGTTTCCTTAAGACGCAGAGGCACGTTCCCTATCAAGCACTGATGCAGCAGCCTTGAGAGTATTCGAGAGAGAGAGAGAGTTTTCGGTCCAGTGCGAGTTGGCGATGATTTCCGCATCCGATCCAATAGCGAGCTGTATGATCTCCTCAACGATATAGACGTTGTGCAGCGTATTAATATATAGCGGTGCACTGGCTCGACCATATTGTTCTAATGGAGGAGGATGCTCAGCGAGAAGGGTACTTGATGCGGAGATCGGCGGAAGTCGGTGAAGAGGACGACCTTGTATGCGTTGGAAGGACCAGATCGAGGAAGCCCTGTCATCGATAGGTGTGACCAACTGGCGCAGGTGCGCAAGATGCACAGGCGCCAGAAAGGATGTGTTGCGACAGGCCGAAATCTGTTAATAGGGTTGTTAATGGCCTATTAAGTAAGTAAGTGTTTCGAAAGCTTTCTCGAATTCAACAAAGATGTGATAAATTGTGATGATGTTAAACATCACCATTGCTATTTATTTGGTTAGTTGTGGTTCAACACTATTTTGTTAAAGATTGTCTCTTATCTGTAATAAATTAGCGGTTATATTAGTGATTGCAGAATAAAGTTTTTCTTGCACAATTGGGATGTCGATACCAATAGATTTAAAATATTTTAGTTATGTGACGCCGTTAAAATTGTTTTTGTGTTGTATCCATCCAATATCAAATACAGTGTTCTACAAAACTAAATCTACGCTAGTTCGAGTCGGGTAAAATTTTCACAAGCCGATAATTTCAGAAGCAAAAAGCAGAAGAGGGTTTCGACGATTCATAACGATCACGATTATGTGGGAAATACCATGTTGCCGTAGTCTAGTAGGTTGTGTGTTAGCTTATAAGATGTGAGACCTCGGTTCAAACCCCAGTTCAGACATTTCCAAATAAACGAAATTTTAAAAAAATATTTCTTCAGCGACTTCTTCTCAGTAGATGTCATGCAAAAACTCTGAGTCGTTCGGAGTCGACTTTAAACTGTAGGTCCCGCTATTCATGTACAAAAATTAACACACTTAGGGCCATTATTACAACTTGTCGTTAAACTTGGGGTTAGTTAAAGGTACCTTTAGCTAAAGGGAACTGTAAAGTTACCTTTAACTTATTTTCGTTATTACAACTCACAGATAAAATTTTTCAAAAATATGGCAGTGCCAGAGCAATGTCGTTAAAACTGCTCAATTAAACAAATTTTTTTAACGCAGTGGCAACCGCGGGCTTCGTTTTTTTTTTTTGTTGTATTTACTCATTTTGTTTAAATTTGAAGTTGCCATAATGAAAATAATATATAATACGGCAAGTTCAAACATAAAGTGACCTTTAAATGTTAAAGGTAGGATGATCCTCCCTTTAACTTAACGATCAGTTTTATCTTATTGGGTACTCATAATAACGAAAAACAATTCATCTGCCCTTTAAAATCCTCTCTTTAGTTAACAGCAAGTTGTAATAATGGCCCTTAACAGAAGTGGAGTGAGAAACTAGAACGCAATCTCGACTGGAGGGTTATAATGACCAATTAAGTATGTATGTATGTATTGGATGAAGATGACACTTTGGTTCAGTAGCAAATGGATATTAAATGTTGTACAAAAAACTATTTCTGACTGTTTAAGGGCTATCGGAAAATGTGTGTCACGTGAATTGAATGACAGACAAGTGGAAAAGCAAAAAACCACTTGCAAAATTTTGTTAAAGATACCATAGCAGATCATTATTGCATGGTATTATTACTGACGAAGAAAACTTGATTTATTTTCAAAATCCTTAACGTAAAAAATCATGGGTTAATCCGCGACAACCTTCTTCTTCTTCGATCGATTCGGAAGGATTCTGATGAAACCAGGGGGCTAATTCTGGCAGTCGTATACGAACGAATTTTTACTCGAACGTGCGAGTTTTTTTAGTTTTGGGATTCTCTTATTCGTTATCGAGTAAAGTGTATCGAAATTTCTAATGATGGCATTCAATAACGTGTGATCATTCGAATGCCACCTTGCGAGTTTTTACTCGTAAACACTAAAGCTTTCGAATTAACGCTTTTCTGCTGTAAAGAACAATATAAAAAAATGTAAGTAACAAATTTATAATAATTTAGGATAAAAAATTAATTTCAGTATTTGTAGGTCAAAACTTTTAAAAATGAATTACACCCAGAACGAAATTCTTGGAAAATTCATGGTTAAGCATTCAGAATTGGCAAGGAGTAATATACCAACTACTACTCAGGGAAAGGCAAGAGCTAATCAGCTATGGAAACAGCTCACAGCTAAGCTCAATTCTTCCGGCCCACCAATCAAAGATGCAAAAATGTGGCGCAAGGTAGTTTAACAAACTCTTGTTTAGTTTAAAATTCTGTTTATGGTCTAAAAAATGTCCAAACTTTTGGGTCTTCAAAAAAATCGGAAGGCAGCCCAAAAGAGAATTGCGACAAAGAAAATATTACACCAACAACTTCACCAAAAAATAGTATTCCTGACGTATACCCCTGCTGTTTATCGGATTGTGAAGAAGACAAAATGGAACCTACCATGTCTTCCTTTATAGAATTTGAGATGATACTGCAGAAGAAACTTCAGCCCCAGCTAATAATAAAGCAAACCCAAAATATATTTTCCATACGAAATATTACAATTTTAATTAAACTTATCTTCCTTGGATTAATTAAATATCTTTTATTTTTATAAGAAAACATGTTTTACGTTTACAATTTTTGAATTTTAGTCAGTGCTGTAAAACGAAATAATTAACTCGTTTCACAGCACCTAAGCAACAAATCGATTCATTTCGTATCGAGTAACATCATCAGAAAATTTCTCGCTATCGAAATTATTTTCTATACGAACGCAATTTCGATCACGACTGCGAGAATTAGGCCCCAGAAGCGTCTAGGTTACTAAAAGTTTCTCTGTGTAACTGTTATAACGCTCCCAATTGTATTATGCATACATGCTTACATGTAACAAATGCTTAAACACCGATATTTAATCTTTAAGTGAACAGTTGGGTTAGGTTAGAAAAAACCGTACCGAGTCCACAATAAAGCTTGCTATTGCACCAATTTTTATATTAGAAATTTGTCAAAAAATGAGAGGACAGAAACATCTGTTTCTTCATGATAAGAGCAGAGAACTGGCACATGAGGTGAAAGACGGTCTCTTTCGCCTCCTCAAGAAATCATAAGTCGGAATGCCGAGTCCTTCAGCATGACCAACAAAGAACAGTGACCCACAAAAATTGCTATTGTGCGATGGATGGTAACGCGATTTATAGACAGAATTGATTCAGTCCATACGTTTCCGGCAAAGCCAATGGAAAAGTTGCACGTTCCCTCCTGCTGCCAACGAGATTAAGCCTCCTCGTAAGATGAGTGGACAATATCCAAATTAACCGAGGCAATGGGAATACATATGCTCTGTAACAAGTCGGCCCTGGCTTGGACTACCTTAAATAAAGACACCACAGTCCACTTTGTAAGTAAATTATTAGAAAATGTTTTTTTTTATATTATGTTGTGCTCCAATTTTTTATTTTCCCTTAAGTATAAATAGTTTATTCTCTACAGTTTTTCTCCAAAATATTTGAGTTAGAAAATAATACAAAAGTTTATAAAAGTGTTGATGATGTGAATAAATTTTACAAAATGTTTTGTGAATACTAAAGGGCACGAAGTCAATATTAGCTTTCCTTTATTGTACATGATAAGTCATAAGTCAAATGTTTTGAAATATTTTTATGCAGACATGAACTGACGCACTCCACATTGGAAACGTTAAGTAATTGGAATGAAATATAAAATTGAGAAAATCAACATTTTCATTCGCTATAAACGCTACCAATGCCAAAGGATGTGAGTTTGAGTAAGCACTGGGGTTATTAATCAATTGCATTGTAAATTTTAAGTGGTAATTGGTTTGGTACATTTTTTAAGTACTTTTTATATCCTTTCACGTATAAATAAACTATTAATTTGTTACTTTATATATTTATTTATTTTATTTATTTATTAATTACAATAAACTACAAATTATACTATAATTATTACAAGCTGAGTATCATTGGCCTTATACTCGGTGTAGTGTAACAGATCAGAGTCTTTGGTGGGATTTGAACCCCCGTTCTTCACGCTAGCACGCTGCCTACTAGACTTGTGCTTTACTTGTAATTTTTATGTGAAGTAACAGAAAACAAAGGTGTACATATGTGTACTTCGAGTTTACATACATACATAATTGGTCATTACAACCCTTCAGTCAGGATTACGACCTAGTTTCTCATACCACTTATATTGTGTGTGTTAATTGTATACATGAGCGGCGGGACCTACAGTTTAAAGTCGACTCCGAACGACATATTTTTGAGAAATTTTTCATGGCAATTTTATTTACTCTCAGAGTTTTTGCCAGAAATTTGCTGAGAGGAAGTCGCTGAACAAATACTTTTTGTATTTTATTTTGATATCTGGCCTGGGGCTCGAACGCTATCTTTTCGTCTAATTAGCCAACACACTACCTACTAGACCACGGCGACTTTCCACTTCCACTTTAAATAAATTTAATGGGTATCATAACCGTTAAACGTGTAGAATAGAATAGAAATTATCGCAAACATATAATAAGAAAACGCGAAGAACGCGTCGAATGCCGACATAAAAATCCAAATTTGGGTGCCCTGGGTAGTGTGCTAGACTATTAGCGTGAGGGTTGTAAGTTCGATTCCCACCAGAGACTCTGGTCTGTGACACTACACCGAGCATATGGTCAAGTTACTCCGCACGTATATAATTAGAATATAATTTGTAATTTTATTGTAATTAATAAATAAATAAATAAAATCCAAACTTACTGCATACATATCGCAGTAGGTGACATGTATTATGGAATTCTATTTCTGATAATCGAATTGATTCTACCCTAGTTAACTAAATTTATCAAAAGTGCTTGTGATCGGACATAATTTTGAGAAATTGTATATAAAAAAAGGTAAACTCGTGCTACATCATAGTTTTGTCTTGATTCAAACTGTATTCTAGGTAGGGTTGCCAGCCTGGCTGGACTTGGCTGGATTGTCCAGCTTTTTTGATGCTTGTCCAGTTTCAAGCTAAAATTTAATTTGTCCAGCTAAATATAATTTTTTTTAGTACACTGCAATAACTTGGGCAATAATTTTCATGTTAACTTTGTCAAAACATTAGTTTATTACAAACATTTTTTTTATCAAAGTACAAACTACTATAAACAAAATCAAACTATACTGAATTGTTATTTTTATTGTTTTGTTTTTAGTATTTAATTTTAATTCATTTAATATATGTGACGGACTGAACTGAAAAAATTTATGTTTAGTTAAATAAATTTATTTAATTGTAATATATTTTAGTAATATTTTTAAGCAATAATACATACAGTGAGG
Source organism: Sarcophaga carnaria (assembly GCA_958299815.1). NCBI lineage: Eukaryota > Metazoa > Arthropoda > Insecta > Diptera > Sarcophagidae > Sarcophaga > Sarcophaga carnaria. Next base: position 67,829,378 of record OY283153.1, on the reverse strand, counting down.
TGCACAAATGAGTACATGTTTGTACTTTGGCCGCTTTTAATTGAATAAAGCTAAAAGTAATAAAGAAAACTTCAAAAGTTTTTTGTCGTTTATTTAGCATTTAGTGATTAACAAAATAATATAAAATTTAAAACAGAAATCATCAAGCCCTAAGAAAAAACAAACAAAGAAAATTCAACTCGCATTTACTCAATTTTGCACGTCTCCATTTTATGATATGTTTTCAAAAACGAAATCAAAAACTATCGTTATTTTTTCATGTTTTTGCACTACTTTGACTTTTTTAAGAAAATATTAGTTTAATATTCACTACTTAATCTCGTTGAGCATATATTTTTTGCAACTTATCGAACAAAAATCAATTTCTACTAAAAAATGAAGAAACTCTCGAAATCAACTGATGATAGTATTGTAGCTTTGACTGGAAGCGGCTATTCTATCAAGGAAATTTGTAAACAACTTGGAGTTAGTCAGTCAGTAGTCATCAGAGTCCAAAAACGATCTGTTGTTCCCAAGCCTCAAGACAGAGGTCGTAAAAAAACTACTAACTAATGCAAATGCTCGTCTAACAAAAATTAAAAGGGACACATTTTTAACACCAAAAGGAGCTTTTTTGGCAAACGAGAAAATCGTTAGTCGATGGACGGCAAGTAGAGATCTTAAAGATATTGGCTATACCTCAGCAATCAAAAAGAAAACACCTGCACTTTCGGCTAAAAATGTAAAAGCACGGTTAAAGTTTGCCTGAGAACACAGAAATTGGACAGTGGATGACGAAACTTATGATCTGGTCAGACGAATCAAAATTCAACCGCTTTCAGTCCAATGGAAAGCAATATTTCTGGCGACGCCATGGGGAAATAATTGAAAGACACCATGTTAAGGAAACGATGAAACACGGCGGAGGAAATGTCATGGTATGGGATTGCTTTACATGGCGGCACCACGGACCACAGCAAAGAAACAATAACATAAAAAGAAGATTGTGTGATAATTTTGCAGACCCATCTTCCCGATTTTGTCGACAAGAGCGCCAATCCTGCGCGATAAGTACTTTTCCAGCTGGATAGTGACCCCAAACACACCTCCAAAATCGTTAAAGAATGGCTCAGTGAACAAAATTTTTAATTAGTGCAGTGGCCAGCACAAAGTCCCGACCTCAATCCGATTGAGAATTTGTGGTCAATCGTGAAGAGACGGTTGGGACAGTACTGATCAGCCCTAACCAATTTAGATGAGCTTTGGCAACGGATTCATCAGGAATGGACAAATATTCCGAAAGAAATTATAGAGAATTTGGTAGAGAACATTCCAAGCCGAGTAAATGAGGTTTTACATAAGGGTTTGGACTGTATATTAAAAATACTCGTATTCCCTAAAATTTTGGAATGGTGAAAAATTGTGTACATCCGAGGTATTTTCCTCTTTATTGTTTCTTTTCTTAGAATTTGATTATTTTAGTTTTGAAATTTATATTATTTTGTTAAGTACTAAATACTAAATTAAAAACGAAAAAAATTTTTGAATTGCTTCATCACCTTTATTTTTATGCAATTAAAATTGAACAAACATATACTCATTTGTATATGGATATTTTAATAAAAATTATTTAGACAAAACCAAAATAAACATTTTCTCAGTATTTTTTAAGTAAAGCTTATTTTTGTTTTGTCCAGCTTTTGAAAACCCAATGCCCAGCTTTTTGCGAATCGGAATCTGGCAACCCTAATTCTAGGGAAGCCAGGATTTTTTTCGGGTGAATGTCTCATTTTTCTGTACACTTTCCATTCCGCGTATTACTTACTCGACGACCACATAAAATCTTTTTTGCGTAATGGAGGAGTACGTTTTGAATAAGTCACTGTTTTCTTATTCAGCCATTTAACCACGCATCCTTTGATGTTATTTCGAAATTTTCATCCCATTCGCCATTTTTTTTAATGTATGTATATTCTCAGATGGCCTTAAGTGTTTTACGGATGGCTTAAAGACGGATAAATATAAAACTGACGAGGTTTTTGCATGTAATGCTTTGCGTTAAGTGGATAATTATCATTAAGTCTGAAAATTCAGTGTTTACCGACTGAGGTCTGAACACAATTTTAATTTCGTATTGGCAAGCCGTACTAAATCACTAATTTAATTTGGCGAACAAAGTTGTGTCATTTTAGAATTCTAACTATGGTAGGACAGTCGATTTTCGTAGTAGTTTTGATGCTCTTGTAGTCAGCGTTGATATTGCCGATTTTGTTTCCACAATATCTGTAATTGAAAACAATACAATTATTATGTTAATTAACATCATACTAAGCGGAGAAAGTAGTCGAATAAGGCGTGATATTATACGAAGTTCGATGCATAGGACTCGGTTAAAGAGTAAATATTCTCATGTGTGAAATTGTCAAATCTGTGATATGATGAAAAAGCCTAATTCAAGAGCATCCAATGGATTCCACTCCTTAAAATTAATACCTGCTCCTGTGTTTGGTAGGTTAGGTTAAGTTAGCAGGTAGCCTGCCCTGCGCAGGTGGCCATACGGCCCATTGTGTTACACAGCGTGAGGTAAGCCCCCTTGACATGATCCGTTAGTGATGGTTTGAACCTCCATGAGCTCCGGATGAAACCGTTTCATCAGTGGTACGTTCGCCACCATGCGCAGATCCTCAAATGTTCTGTAACCCAAAAACCGAACACGTTTGCCCTGAAGTGCAGGGCACTCGCATAAAAGGATTCCGTTTCTTCCACATCATGCCAGCTTCTGCAGTAATCTTGGTGGATTGCTCTCTATGGAAAAACGATTCCCATTTGGATGCCTTAGTGTTGAAGATTTCTGTAAAATTTGTGATTCATATTTGAACTGAATAAGATGATTTCGGTTCTGCTAAGCAAAAAGTTTTTAGATTCTGCTTTCGTCAGGAAGTTTGACTGGAAATCTGATATTTTTAAAATTTGTGACAAATACGTTTTCCTCACATCAAAGAAAAAAAAATTTAAGCATATATTAAATAAATTTGAATAAAATATACAAAAAATTACAATTTAATAATTTCAACAACAATGAATCAAACGTGTATTTATTTATACACAAAAACTAACATTTCACCAGGAATGTATGTTTTATGTATTATGGTAGATTACATAGCATGTCTATGTAATTAAGTTAATAAAGATTTGTTTGATATGTTTGACAGACTGACGTAATATTAATTTGGAATAATACACAACAAATAATTATGAGGCAGATGCAATCTGGTATTTGATGATTTGATTATAACATTGGGAAATTGTGCAAGATGCTATTTATAATATTATTATTAAAATAAGAAAAATCTTTCATTACTTTTGTTTAAAATATTACAAAACGTTAAACTCCATCAAACACTAGAGATCCTTAAACAAGTTACTACATAAGCTACATTTATTGTCCAGCAAACAATTTCGTTCAACATTTATGATTTTAGGCAGACTTCGAACCTTGAAATTTTGGGGAAAACATTGATTAATTTCTCTTATCATATGATTTTTGAACGTTTATTACTTAATTAAATAAATATCAGATTTCTGAAAATATATTTAGTATATATTTAGACCATTTGTCTATCAATGATCAATTAAATATTCATTGTAGGTAGTGTTTCGGCTTATTAAACGAGGTTCCGGGGTTTAAATTCAAGTTCAGATATCTCAAAAAACGAAATATGAGAATAATTTTATTTCGGCGACTTTTCTATTTTGTCTTTTGACAAAACCTCTAATTTTTATTCAAATTGCTGTCTTTGGCAGTCAACTATAGGTTAAAGTATAGGTTATTGCACCCATGAATAAAATGAACACACACCATGCCTGGTGTGACGAGCTAGATTGTAATCCCGAATAAAGAGTTGTAAATGTTCAAATTAAATTAAATTTAGTAACATTTTCTTCTAGAAGTAGTTCTCTCTGTGGGTTTGATTCCCACTCTGCTTGTTTGTGTGACATTATATATGATTAAGCCCAATAGAAAAAAGTGGCAATTACTAATAAGCAATTTTATTTTTTTTATTTATTAATTACAATACAATTACAAATTATATTTTAATTATATACGAGCGGAGTAACTTGACCATATGCTCGGTGTAGTGTCAAAGACAAGAGTCTCTGGTGGGAATAGAACCTCCGACCTTCACGCTAATAATCTAGCACACTACCCACTGGACTACCAGGGCGCCTCATATAAAGGTTGTTTTTTATAGAGGTATAGAACTTTAAGTTGCAATAAAACAACGATGGATTATTCGATTGACAGGAATTTTATTTATCCGAAAGATAATCTTGTGGCATGATTATGACCGCCACGGCTGGACGTCCAATTTTCGATGACTTTTTCCAACATTATTACATAATATTCGCAATAATACGGCGAATGTTGTCCAATGACTTTACATAGCCCCACAGAAAGTAGTCTAGCGGTGTTAAATCACAAGATCTTGGACGCCAATTCACAGGTCAAAAACGTGAAATTAGGCGGTCACCAAACGTGTTTTTCCATAAATCTATTGTGGCACGAGCTGTGTGACATGTTGCACCGTCTTGTTGAAACCACATCTCCTGGACATCATGGTTATTCAATTCAGGAATGAAAAAGTTAGTAATCATGGCTCTATACCGATCACCATTGACTGTAACGTTCTGGCCACCATCGTTTTTGAAAAAGTACGGACCAATGATTCCACCAGCCCATAAAGCGCACTTGAGGATTACCTTCACTCCAAATGCGGCAGTTTTGTTTGTTGACGTAGCCATTCAACCAGAAGTGCGCTTCATCGCTAAACAAAATTCGCTTATGAAAATCGGTAACAACGGTAATCTCCTTTTGGGCCCATTCGACGAATCTACGCCTTACTTGATGATCGTTTGGCTTCAAATCTTGCACGAGTTGGATTTTGTAAGCACGCAAACCTAGATCCTTCCGCAAAATCTTCCATGAAGTGGATGGACACAGATCCAATTCCTGTGCTCGATGGCGGATGGACTCGTTCGGGTCTTCCTCAATGCTACGCTCTACAGCAGCAATAGCTTCTTCTGTACGCACCGTACAGCGTCTCTGGGGATGCGAGTTATCAATAAGAGTAAACGTGGTGCGAAAACGTTCCATGGTTAATCGAATTAACTGCTCTGATGGACGATTTTGTCGACGATAAAATGGACGTAGTGCGCGATACGTTTTCCGCACAGAACCATTATTTTCGAAATAAAATTGCACTATTTTCAAGCGTTGTTCAGGCGTGAGTCTATTCATAATGAATTGCCAAACCAAACTGAGAATAAATCACTTGACAGCTGTTAAATCGGTTGCCATCTTGAAAAGTAATGCCAACTTAAAGTTCTATACCTCTGTAAAAAACACCCTTTATAAGCAATTTTGAAAAATAATAAAATATTAAAAAATAATATTTCAAACAATCTTTGTTGTTGTAGTCTAGTACGTAGTGTGTTGGCTTATTAGACGTAAAGCCAGGGTTCGAGTCCCAGGCCAGACATCAAAAAAAAATTACAAAAAGGTTTTGTTCGGCCAGCAGATTTCTGGCAAAAACTCTGAGAGTAAATAAAACTGCCATGAAAAGTTTCTCAAAAATCTGCCGTTCGGAGTCAACTTTAAACTGTAGGTCCCACCACTCATATATAAAATTAACACACAACATAAGTATGTATGTATAATAGATTACTAAATCAGAACAGAATAGTATTACGAATATATATTTTTTCCAAATTTTAATCTTATTTCATAGACATGGATTTGGCGAGCACGCTATGCTACACGCTTTGTATTTGTTGTATTTATTTCGCACTAACTGTGGTCCTACCTTTATCTCTTGTACTTTGCATTCAAAGAGCAAAGATATTTACTAATATACATATATGTATGTACAGATGGTATATATACTATTCTTTAGTATTTCTTTAAATATATGGAATTGAATAAATATGTATGCAATTGTGTGCATGCCCGCAAGTATCTGTAGGTACAAGAAGTTATTCATATTTTAGAAAACAATTTAAGGTAAGCAAAATATTATATTTAACGTTAAAATTCTAAGAAAGTTTATTCATGCAAAAAGGCTTAATATGTTTAGTAACAAATGTAAGTACATACATAATGAAACTTATTTAATAAATCGGCTACTACACCACCCACTTTATTGTATGAATTAGATACACATATTTGTCCTTATAGTAGAATTATGCAGGTTTAAAAATCAAAAATATAAATGTACATCCATATGTGGCCATAATGTCTAATATTCGCAGACTTATAAAACTTTACAAAAAAAACTTAAAATTATTTAAACTTCGTAATTAAATATTAAATATATACATTTTTCTTTTGCTTCTTGAATGCACAAAACTTTACACTCGAAATGTGGTTAGTTATGTATGGTTAGGGAAAAGTCTCGGGTGGGCCATCTCTCGGTTTAAATTTGAATCATTGATTATTTCGAATCTGGCAATACTTATGTCTTTCTATTCTGTCACAAAATTCAGTATATTATCTCCACCGAACGCAATGAATCGATTTATGCTGGAACAACGTTAGCATTTTTGGCCCAGAGAGAAACTGCACGATGATTTTGACAAAACAATTATCTTTTCGGATGAAACTCATTTTCATGTCGGTGGGTACATATTAAAATTGCCGTATTTGGGGCTCAAAAACACCACACTTGGTCTTGCAGAAACCAATGTTACCATTACAAACGACTATTTGGTGCGTCTTGTGGAGCGTTGGCATCATTGGACCATATTTCTTTGAAAATGAGGACGGCGCAACCGTTACAGTCAATGAAAACATCTATCGCACCATAATAACCGATTTTTTGTAGTCGCTCTTCATGGTATTGATGTGGACGATGTTTGGTTTCAACAGGTTTGTTGCAACTTGCAACAATCGATTTATTGAGTCAAACGTTTGAAGGCCATTTATTTATCTGTAATGGTGATGGCAATTGACCGCAAAGCTGCGATATGACTCCGTTGGACTATTTTCTGTGGGGCGCCGTGATACGACCCCGTACACTCAAAAAAGTGCACGAAAATTGAACTGATCGAATGAGGTACTGTCAAGCCATCCGCGGCAGCCATATGAATAAAATAATATTCAATTTCTAACCTAATATTTAATTTTTAAATAAATTGGACAAAATTGCAAACCGTTTTTGGTTTTATTGCATTTTTAAATTAAAACTTTCCAGTCTCACACCGTTTATAATATTTATGATTATAATGATAATATCGGAACATATGTTGTTTTTATTTACACTTTGAAAATAATTACACATTTTTGTGAAAGACACCAAGTCACTCATTTTTGGCTATTTTTATAACAATATTTTGGCCAATAAAAGTAATTAACAATTATTACTTAAAAATTTCAAATCAATTATATGTAAACAACGGGAGAAACAGAAAAATGCATGCGAAAAACATAGTAGAAAATAATTATAATCCTTTTAAAAGCCTTTAATACCCGTCTAAGTGCAAAAGCGCTTGTGCACTCATATGCACACAAATATTCTCTTAATGGCCATTTCATATGTAGATTTGGGTGCCAACATTGGAAAAGGCCATGTGCTCATGTGTGTATTTGTTTAAATATAAGTTGCCACAAAAAATACAACAATTAGAGAATATCCGGCCATTTGCAAATAAAAATACGATTAAATTTTCATTGTGTATCATTCCGTTGTTGGTGCTTAATTGTGGTAGAGGTTGTTGAGCTACCATAAATCTGCTGCATTGCAGGAATGTTTTTTGTTGCATATTTCCGTAAATTTATAACTGAAATTTAATTATTATATCATATTTGTTGCCTTCTTTTAAATATATACCGCTACATAAAAAGCAAAGCAGCATATTTAAAATCGTTGTGATTCACACTCTCGTCACACTGGTGGTGTATTAATATATATAAAAAATCTATTAAATACCGCTTAATTTGTAATAAAACATTTGATCAAAATATGTAGTTCATTATAATTAAATTGAAGCAGTTTCAAACGAAATACAGATTCTCCAAGTGCTGACAAGTCGGAATTTTTAACTACTTAAAAAGTACGGTAGAGACATATTTTGAAGTAATAATAATATAATTATTGGTGATTTCAACATAAATATTAATAATGAGACAGCTTATACAACAGAATTAAATAATATTTTCTCATCCATGGCCATGAAACAGTTATAAGTTTTGATACTCGCGTTACGGAATTTTCCAGTACTAAAGTAGACCTTCTTTATTCAACGTCTGATCAAGTGAAAACTAAATGCTTAAATAGTTGTAATATAACGGACCGTGAGACTATAGAATTCTCTGTGCCGGTGGAAAAAGAAGTAAGGATGAGACTTGCAATAAACATTACGTGTTGGGAATATTATAATGAGGACAATTTAATGGCATTATTAAGGTTTATTAATTTAAACGAGCTAAATTATGGTAACTTGGATGAAAGAGTGGAAAATTTTAACGCTGTGCTAGTAATTATAATGAATACCCTAACCTTTAATAAACGTGTGTACAAGAAACTTATTCATAAATGGTATGATAACGAACTAACGCATCTGAATAGGAAAAAATATGAACTCCTTCACATAGCTAAAAGAACAGGTGAATGGACTGAGTATAATGTTAGAAAAAAGGCATACAAAAAACTAATAAAAATCAAAAAGAAACAATATTTGGAAAATAAAATCAACTTGGCGTATGCCGATCAAAAACTTATGTGGAAATATTTAAAAGAGACAGTTAACATGATACAAATAAACCAGCCAATAAAGAAAATTTATATAAATAACACAGCCCTGCAAAATGGGTTTTTGGGGTCGCTGATTACAGATCTTCATTCAGATTTAATAAATTCAAAATGGCGGATCCAATATGGCTGTCAAGTAAATCTGAATAATTTTTATAAACCTCGACCGCCATATTGGATCCGCCATTTTGAATTTATTAAATCTGAATGAAGATGTGTAATCATCTTCTGAATGCAGATCTGTAAAAACCCCTGGGTAACAATTTTCAAGTAAATCTGATTAATTTTTAAGGACCTCCGTAATGTGTTTCGTTTTCTTTTGCACCCCTTGACATAAACCCACCCCCTACTTTAAGGGTGTATGCAAACAATTTGACTTTGAGCTCATTTTAAAGAGCAAAGATCAATTGTCAATTTCTAACAATAGCGATGGTTCTAGCACGTCAGTGTTGAGCTCTACAATGTTTCAAAAATGGCCAAAAACGCTATTTTTACGGTTTTCAACCCCCTTTTTCTCGAAAACCTGACGTGATGGAAAATTTTTGAAACCAGATTCGTGTTTAGTGCACAAAATGCCTTCGGAAACACCTAGAGCAATCTTATTTGCAAAACCCATGCAGGGCTGTGTAATCGGTGGATGGAAAATGAACATGAACTAGCGGAATCGTTGAACAGCTATTTTATAGATAGTATCACTAAAATCAATATTGAAATTGAGAAAATAGATTATGAAGAATCGGAAATAAATATATATGGCAACGAATTTAAATTTAAACAAGTAGATACTACAAACATACTAAATATTTTAAAGGCTTTTAAAAACAAGACAGGAGGTAAAAAACTGCTTTCTGAAGGTGTCATAAAAGAGTCAATGAAGTATACGGCATACTTTTTTGCCGGCATTGTAAATGATTGCTTACGGCTTGCTTACATTCCTGAAATATGGAAGATATCTGCAATGGTACCTATAGAGAAAATTAAAAACACAACGCGTCCAGAAGGATTGCAACCGATTAATACATTACCATCAGATGAAAAAAATTTAGAGAGCATAGTCAAAGAGCAATTGTTAGAGTACCTAAACCAACACGATGTAATTAGTAATCAACAGTCTGGTTTTCGAGCTAAACACTCTTGCGAAAATGCGTTGAATATGGTTATCGCTGATTGGAAAGATTTGATGACAGATAAACAGTAGTAGCAGTTTTCTTAGATTTGAAGCGAGCATTTGAAACTGTGGATAGAAGTATATTGCTGATAAAATTGAAGCGGATCGGTATAAGAGGCCAAGAACTAAAATGGTTTGAGGACTACTTAAGCAACAGAAAACAACGCACGGCAATAGGAAATGTGATATCATCGCCACAGATGGTGGATATTGGTCTGCCACAAGGGTCTGTTCTGGCACCATTACTTTTTTGGATTTATATTAACGATACACCGAAATGTTTAAGTAATTGTAAAATTGTTTTGTTTGCTGATGATGCTCTTTTATATATTATCCATTTAAATTTCATTGATGCTGTAAATTATATTCAAGCTGATTTAAATGAATTATATGTATGGTTATGTAAAAATGAGCTAAAATTAAACTGTGATAAAACTAAATATATGATATTTAATAGAAATTATGAAGAATGTAATAATATAAGGCTGAAAATTAAGGAGCATGAAATTGAAAGGGTTGATAAAATGAAATATTTAGGCATCATTATTGATAGAAAACTTAAATGGGACGATCATGTTGATTATGCTGAAAGTAATATCGCTAGGAAGATAGGGTTTATGTATCGATCATGTAAATATGTTAGCAAACGGCATAAATTAACTATTTATCGATCGATTATTGAACCTTATTTTATTTATAGTCCTACAATTCTATTTACACTTAATAATGCCCAAATGAATAGGTTTCAAATACAACAAAATAAAATTAGTAGATTTATTCTGAATAAGGGGTACGATACTCCGGTTGCCAAAATGATTGAGAGTTTGGATTGGCTAAATGTAAAACAATTAATAATATACCACACGTTGAAATTTATTAACAAATTAAGGTTAGGTCAATTACCAAGTTGTTTATATGAAAGAATTCAGTATAACTTTGAGGTACATGAATATAATACTAGTAATAGGAATAATATGAGACTTCCGAGGATTAAGTCTGATCTTCAAAGGAAAAGTGTATTTTTTGAAGGGTTCAAAATGTTTAATGAGTTACCAGCTGAACTTAAGGAATGTCAGAGTGAAGATATTTTCAAAAGACTATTGGAAATACATTGTAAAACACTATTTATTTTAAATTGATAACTGTTTTTAGTTTTATTATATAATTAATTTATTATGTATAATGTATTATAAGAATAATTTTGTGTCTAGGTCTAGGAGACCATAATAATAATAATAAATAAATAAAATAAATAAATTGAAAAAGATTATGATATCCTAGTTGATGTTGTTTTCGCAATTTCTCTATGTTTGCCTCTGTTGTACTTATTTATTTGGAACTGAATATTTTCTGAATAAGCCGATTTATTTATACATATGCGCATATTTCTGTATGTACTCTTTTCATGCAAGTAGTATTTAATAAAAGGCTAAAATTTGTGAATTTTTAATAAAATTTTCACGCATGAAGAATGTGTGTGAATAAAGCAAATAAAAAACTGATTTATACATCTGAAAGAATGTGTCCATGTAGTCTAAAACATTACATTACATTATATGTACATACATATATAAATGGTCATTGCAGCCCTTCAGTTAGGTTTACGACACCACTTATGTTGTTTGTGTTCATTTTACTATTTAAAGTTAACTCCGAACAAAAAGATTGAATTTAAAGTCCGACGGCATAATTTTGACTTACCTTTTCAATCACCTTTTCACCTTTTGGCTTTGTAAACTCTTAGATAAATTTGGCTACCACATGTAGTAACTTGAAACCGCCTCACGCTTCCATAAACCTATTGCGCGTCGAGTTTGGTGAGAAATTAGACTTAAGTTTTAAAGCAGTTCCTTAGCCGCGCTAAAATAGTGCAATTTAACCTCATTAGAAGTCGCCGTGGTGTAGTAGGTAGTGTGTTGGCTTACTATTCGTAAAGCCCGGGTTCGTATCCCAGGTCAGACATCAAAAATGAAATATGAAAAAAAAAATATTTCTTCGGCGACTTCCTCTCAGCAGATTTCTGGCAAAAACTCTGAGAGTAAAATAAACTGCCATGAAAAAGTTTCTCAAAATTCTGTCGTTCGGAGTCGACGTTAAACTGTAGGTCCCGCCACTCACGTATAAAATTAACGCACACAACATGAGTGGTGTGAGAAGCTAGGCCGTAATCCTGACTGAAGGGTTGTAATGGCCAATTATGTATGTATGTAACCTCATTAGAATATATTTTGTGATCTAAATGAAGTCATAAGTACGTGCGATCGTGTTCAGGGAAAAATCAACCACAATACCAGCTCAGTAAGACAACCTTAACCTTGTCATTGGTAAGGTACAGGACGAAATGATTAAGAAAGTATATCAAAATTTAACGTAAGTGATGGACGACCTACAACTTACCCTATTTATTTTCAAAAGCAAATTACAGGTAGTCGCTGTAGTCTAGTGTTAGCTTATTAGTAAATAAAATTGACATGGAAAGATTCTAAAAAATTTATCATTTAGAGTCGAGTTTAAACTGTAGGTCCCGCCACTGATGTATAAAATTAACACACACAACATAAGTGGTTTGAGAAGCTAAGTCGTAGTCCTGACTGAAGAATTTTAATGACCAATTATGTATGTATGTATGTAAATTTCAGGCATTAAATAATCGTCCCAAATATGTATTTCATTCACTTTTTGAAACTTCTAAACAAACTGAATCTCTGTGTATGATTTTGTTGTACTCGCATGTTTGCATTTTAAATATGTCAATGGTTTGTAAAAATATAACACTGACATATAGAATAATATTTAATTTATAAAATTTGACAAGACTGGTGTAAACTGTTCAAGAACTCTCGAGGTTACTACCATTTTTATGTGTTGAGTATAATTTGAAAATTAAGCTGTTTTATTTTTTTGGTTGCAAATAACTATACATTTTTATCATATTATGCTTTCTTTTTTATTATGAATATGGGAGCCAATGGTCAGGTGTTCATGCAAAAACTAAAATGTAGCGTACTATTTTGGCAATTAATTTTGTATCGAATAATCGAGTTTTTAAATAACGTTAATTAAATTTGTTTCTTTTCAATATTTTTCTTTTTGTTCCATACGCAATGGCATACAAGATCATACCTGTTAAATTTCGATTACGATTAGTAATCAATTACATTATTTTTTAAAAAGAATCGTAATAATTATATAATTCTATGAACAATTTTTTCTAATTACTAATTGATTACGATTACAAAATAATCAAAAAATAATCAGGATTAATGGCGATTAGTCCAATAATCAAAAAGAATCAGAAGTAATCCAAAAGTAATCACATTGGTTTCAATAATTCTTTTTGATTATTTTCAAATATTCAAAAAGAATTGAAAGTAATTATTGAAAATATTTGATTACATTTGGATTACTTTTAATTATTTTTGATTATTAGACTAATCGTCAGTAAACTTTATTACTTTTTGATTATTTTGTAATCGTAATCAATTATAAACTATTTTATCGAAAAAATAATCGTAATTGTAATCATTATTTCACCATTAAAAAAAAGTAATTAAATTACTAATCATTACTTAACAGGTATTCACAAGAAATCAATTGAAATGTTAGATAGAAAAGCGAAAGATTTGCGTGGAAATCAAAATTTATTTGGCCGAATTTTTATATTGTTAGTTGGAGGCATCTGCCATACACCATCTTTTATTTAAAAGTCAACATCAGCTGATGAAAGAAACCTATCAAACCTATGAAGGCACTTTAAAATATTAATGAGTCGATTATGAGTGGTAACTAAATTTCAGTTAGGTTGTCAACCAAATAATTTTTAGTAGATTGCAAAATATTTGCAAGCGAATTTTAAAAACTGGTTATCACTTGCCATCTTTAAAACTAATTTATATCACTATTGACAGCAACTCAACTGCTGTTCGGTAGCCATCTATAATGCGACCATAAGATTCATATATACTTATACTGATTGAACCATCAGGTACAATATTTTAAAAATACTCCCTTTTAATTGGTAATGCCAGTAGAGTTGGAAGTCTGGGGTTGTTCAACTTCCTCTTTCTGTAATTCCTGCATATTGGATATATAGTTTCAGTTTTATAAAATGTTTTTAATAATATGATAATATTATTTTGTTGTTGTTGATTAACATTTATACATAAATTAAAATTTTTAGCAAATATCGCCGACAATTGGCAAAAAAAAATTATATACAGGAAGCAATATCGTAATTCGTTGATTTACTGTTTAATTGTCAAATAAGAAGGGTTAAATATCATTACCAGATTTTGTATACCAAACACTATTATTATTCTTCAGCGTTCGAAAGTGCAACGACTAAAGAAGATCATTTGTTTAAATTCTGTTACACTTACCTCCTCAATCTAAGACAATTCTATATTTTATATTCAATAAATTAAATAGAGGCATGATAGTATCACCGAAGCATATGCAAATCGAGAGCAGAGTCATTTCACAAAAGCTTTCTTATTGTGCGAAATTGTTGTTCAAGTAGTACTTTAGACTGTAATTGCCTGTAAAGTACCTTATTAAGCTGCTTAAGTTCGTTCCGTCTAGAAATACATACATACATAATTGCTCATTACAACCCTTCAGTTAGGATTACGTTGGTGGAGGTGTTTCTCACACCACTTATGTTGTGTGTGTTAATTTTATACATGAGTGGTGGGACCTACAGTTTAAAGTCGTCTCCGAACGACAGATTTTTGAGGAACTTTTCATGGCAATTTTATTTACTCTCAGAGTTTTTGCCAGAAATCTGCTGAGAGAAAGTCGCCGAAGAAATACTTTTTGTATTTTGTTTTGATCTTTGGCCTGAGGCTCTAACCCAGGCTTTACGTCTAATAAGCTAACAAGTAGTATGTTTATGTATGTTCTCGACCACTTACTCCATACAAAATTTGGAGCATGCATAGCTGTAAAAGAGTAAAAACATTGTAGAATTGTGAAATGAATTGTGTGCGATCGGTCTTTAGGTTTGTAACATGTATTATGAAAACGTAATGCTTTTTAATGTGTATGTGTGTGTGTGTGTGTTAAAATTTGGAAGAATGCATATCTGGAAAAGAATTAAATCATTTTTATTTTCAATTTTTCCATACAAAATTTGGTGCATGCCTGCTTCTTCTTGTTCCTTTATTTTGCATTGCTTTTTAAACGAATGATTAGACGGACAGAATGAGTGTGTGCGTAACATGTAATGCGTATGATCGTTTTTTAATAGTAAATTCTTGGCACGTATTATCATACTCAATGCTGAAAAAATAGAAAAGGGATCTGCATCAATATAGTTGTTGTGTGTTTTTTATTTTTTTTGTATATTTAATTAGAAGGATCTTTAATTTTAAATGTGATAAGAAAGAGTAGGTTGGTTGTGCGGTTATTTTTTATTTTTTGTCTGATTTAATTTGAAGGATCTGTAATTTTAAGATGACAACAAATTCTTGGCACGTATTATCATTCCCAATACTTTTTTATTCATCAAGGGGAAATTATATGAATTTTCTCTTGAATAAGCAGATGTATCGAAATGTGTTGGAATATCATTTCTAATATCATCATACATATCATTTGTTTTCACATCATATATAAAGGAATCGGTATCCATATAACAGATATTAATATTATCAAGATATTTTGTCTTCATATAATCGTAATGAAAGTTATACATTTTCCATTTTGATAATTTTTTCATATTAATTTTGATCTGCTTTGTATCTGTTCCCGATCTGCTTTATATCTGGACACGATCTGCTATGTATCTGCTCACGATCTGCTTTATGTCTGCTCACGATCTGCTTTGTATCTGCTCACGATCTGATTTATACCTGATCACGATCTGCTTGATGTCTTATGTCTATATCTTTTGAATTTGGGTACGCTATATCGTGCTTTCTACAAGCTGCATCCAATAAATTTATTCCTTTGCCTCTTGCTAATCGTTTTTGAAGTTTTGTATCAGGTCCACAAAACTGATAACCAGGTGGATGTAATTCAACATATAATTTGTTTATTAAGTTGTCTACAAATCTTCTTCCAATCTTACACTGATTAGGTGTTTTTCTTTTGACTGTAGTTTATAACCATTTTTTTCATTACTTTCATACCTCTTCGCATGAAACACTACACCAGCTATACCTGCTATACCAGCTATATCAGCTATACCAGCTATACTAGCAAGCTGTACCAGCTATAGCAGGTATAGGTATATCGCTGGTATAGCAGGTATAGCAGGTATAGCAGGTATAGCTGGTATAGCTGGTATAGCTGGTATAGCAGGTATAACAGGTATAGCTGGTATAGTAGGTATAGCTGGTACAGCTGATATAGATGGTATAGCAGGTATAGCTGGTATAGCTGGTATAGCAGGTATAGCTGGTATAGCTGGTATAGCAGGTATAGCTGGTATAGCAGGTATAGCAGCTGGTACAGCTGATATAGCTGGTATAGCAGGTATAGCTGGTATAGCTGGTATAGCTGGTATAGCAGGTATAGCTGGTGTAGCAGGTATAGCTGATATAGCTGGTATAGTTGGTACAGCTTGCTAGTATAGTTGGTATAGCTGATATAGCTGATATAGCTGGTATAGCTGGTACAGCTTGCTAAAGCTGGTATAGCTGGTATAGTTGGTACAGCTTGCTAGTATAGTTGGTATAGCTGATATAGCTGATATAGCTGGTATAGCTGGTACAGCTTGCTAGTATAGTTAGTAAAGATTGTATAGCTACTACAGCTTGCTAGTATAGCTAGTACAGATTGTATAGCTTGCTAGTATAGCTAGTACAGCTTGCTAGTATAGCTAGTACAGATTGTATAGCTTGCTAGTATAGCTAGTACAGCTTGCTAGTATAGCTGGTATAGCTGATATAGCTGGTATAGCTGGTATAGCTGGTATAGCAGGTATAGCTGGTATAGCTGATATAGCTGGTATAGCAGGTATAGCTGGTATAGCTGATATAACTGATATAGCTGGTATAGCTGATATAGCTGATATAGCTGGTATAGCTGGTACAGCTTGCTAAAGCTGGTACAGCTTGCTAGTATAGCTAGTAAAGATTGTATAGCTACTACAGCTTGCTAGTATAGCTAGTACAGATTGTATAGCTTGCTAGTATAGCTAGTACAGCTTGCTAGTATAGCTAGTACAGACTGTATAGCTTGCTAGTATAGCTAGTACAGCTTGCTAGTATAGCTGGTATAGCTGATATAGCTGGTATAGCAGGTATAGCTGGTATAGCTGATATAGCAGGTATAGCTGGTATAGCTGATATAGCTGATATAGCTGGTATAGCTGGTACAGCTTGCTAAAGCTGGTACAGCTTGCTAGTATTGCTAGTAAAGATTGTATAGCTACTACAGCTTGCTAGTATAGCTAGTACAGATTGTATAGCTTGCTAGTATAGCTAGTACAGCTTGCTAGTATAGCTGGTGTAGTGTTTCATGCGAAGAGGTATGAAAGTAATGAAAAAAATGGTTATAAACTACAGTCAAAAGAAAAACACCTAATCAGTGTAAGATTGGAAGAAGATTTGTAGACAACTTAATAAACATATTATATGTTGAATTACATCCACCTGGTTATCAGTTTTGTGGACCTGATACAAAACTTCAAAAACGATTAGCAAGAGGAGGCAAAGGAATAAATTTATTGGATGCAGCTTGTAGAAAGCACGATATAGCGTACCCAAATTCAAAAGATATAGACATAAGACATCAAGCAGATCGTGATCAGGTATAAATCAGATCGTGAGCAGATACAAAGCAGATCGTGAGCAGACATAAAGCAGATCGTGAGCAGATACGAAGCAGATCGTGACCAGATACCAAGTAGATCGTGAGCAGATACGAAGCAGATCGTGATCAGATACATAGCAGATCGTGTCCAGATATAAAGCAGATCGGGAACAGATACAAAGCAGATCAAAATTAATATGAAAAAATTATCAAAATGGAAAATGTATAACTTTCATTACGATTATATGAAGACAAAATATCTTGATAATATTAATCTCTGTTATATGGATACCGATTCATTTATATATGATGTGAAAACAAATGATATGTATGATGATATTAGAAATGATATTCCAACACATTTCGATACATCTGCTTATTCAAGAGAAAATTCATATAATTTCCCCTTGGTGAATAAAAAAGTATTGGGAATGATAATACGTGCCAAGAATTTGTTATCATCTTAAAATTACAGATCCTTCAAATTAAATCAGACAAAAAATAAAAAATAACCGCACAACCAACCTACTCTTTCTTATCACATTTAAAATTAAAGATCCTTCTAATTAAATATACAAAAAAAATAAAAACACACAACAACTATATTGGTGCAGATCCCTTTTCTATTTTTTCAGCATTGAGTATGATAATACGTGCCAAGAATTTACTATTAAAAAACGATCATACGCATTACATGTTACGCACACACTCATTCTGTCCGTCCAATCATTCGTTTAAAAAGCAATGCAAAATAAAGGAACAAGAAGAAGCAGGCATGCACCAAATTTTGTATGGAAAAATTGAAAATAAAAATGATTTAATTCTTTTCCAGATATGCATTCTTCCAAATTTTAACACACACACACACACATACACATTAAAAAGCATTACCTTTTCATAATACATGTTACAAACCTAAAGACCGATCGCACACAATTCATTTCACAATTCTACAATGTTTTTACTCTTTTACAGCTATGCATTCTCCAAATTTTGTATGGAGTAAGTGGTCGAGAACATACATAAACATACTACTCTAACACACTACCTACTAGACTACGGCGACTTCTGCTTAGAAATACCAACAAGCATTGCATTACAGTGGTAAGTCCATTGAATGACCACTTAGAGCCAAATTCCATTCTTGTTTAGCAGATAGCACCCCATTTCATTACCTTCGTAGTCTTTATGTCTATGAATTCAACATCTTCGTCAGCAGCTTGCTATCCAAAGTAAATACATAGATACCGATGTTTTTCATTCTTCTAGGAATACAGAGTTAGTCTTCAATCAACTCGGTCATTGACAGCCATCCGCAATTTTCTGAAAAAAACTATTCTAGGTGATGTCATATTATCTCAATTGAAAATCTAACAGCGTAAAAATTCTTTTAAGTTCAGAAATGCGTTTTAGACTTAGAGCATAAAGGGTTTCTCTTTCACTCATGTTCTAAACCCGAATGGAATGTCAATGATTCCCTACACTTTATCCCTGTTCTAAAACGCTTAAATTTTGTTTGTTTATTTTGCATTTTAAACGTAAATAAATTATGTTTGAGATCAAGATATTCGGCAATACCACCTCTCCGACTTTATAGAATAGAATAAATAGAATAGATCCAAGAAATGGGTGTGTATTTTGGACTGACGGCATCATCAACCATATTTCTTTAAGAATGCACAACGACGAACATAACAGCTTAATGATTATGAACCTCTTCTGGCCTGATGTGGTATCAACATGATGACGCACATGCCCCACAGATCATGACATATTGGACACGAGCGATTTGAGGGCATGGTCATCTCACATTATGGTGAAATGGATTGGCCAACAAGGTTATGCAATTTTACTTTTTCTTGTGGATTATGCGAATTAGTTACAGACCACAGAGATCCTCAAAGCCAAGATTAACAATGCCATCGATGAAATTCAGATTTATGCATCAGAGTCATGAAATTTGTATATTTCGGATGCGCCAAACCCAGAGAAGCCGTTGCAAAATCTGAAGATAATAACACGGTGCCAGAGTCAAAATACACCCAGCTAATGACATAGTGTAGGTTGTGAGTTTTGTTAAGTGGAACTCAAAAATATTTTTCATTTTTCTCCAACCCTTCAAACTTGTTTTATTTGACAAAAACGGTATTTTTAATCTTTTTACCCAAAATTATTGAATACCCAAATATTGTTTAACTATTTTCAAAATCTAAACTTGTTTGAAAAGGGAACATATGAGCATTTATAATGGTATACATAAATACATGGTTCAAACCTACATGTTGTGAGTTTTGATTGGGTAAATTGGGAAAATATGATTTTGTTTTCTCATTTTTTCAAGTTTAGCAATTCTTAATTGCAAAATTTAATTAAAAAATATGAAATAAGTGATAACATTCTCAAAGTGCATTATCTTGTTTGATAAAATCGGCCAAAAATAACGTAGTTATTATTTAAAGTTCATACCTGTTAAGTAATGATTAGTAATCGTAATGATTAGTAATTTGATTACTTTTTTTATTGGTGAAATAATGATTAAAATTACGATTATTTTTGGTTAAAATAGTTAATAATTGATTACGATTACAAAATAATCAATAAATAATCAGGATTACTGACGATTAGCCTAATAATCAAAAAGAATCAAAACTAATCCAAAAGTAATCAAATCATTTTCAAAAATTACTTTCAATTCTTTTTGAATATTTGGTAATAATCAAAATCAAAATTGCTTTCAATTATTTTTGAATATTTGGTAATAATCAAAATAGCGTTTACACGACTACCAAAAGTCGGCTAATATTTGTGTTATTTGCAAATATTATTATTTCTCTTTGCGCAAACATTGGCCAACTTCTGGTGATGAAGCAATTAAAACGACAAGTTGTTTTTGAAGATCTTCGCATATGTTGCTAAAATGCATTATCTGGCCAAATATATGGGCGTTTTTCGTCTTGACAAACGTATATAAGAGTGTATTAATGAAAATGGGTTATTCGTTTAAGGTTATTTATGTTATTTATTCGAATAATAAATTTGCATTATTCGATTTAAAATATTTTTTGTAATAATTTGCATAACATTGTATCACAAATAATGGACAATTTTAGTATTTGGAAAAGTGGAAAGGTGAAGTTTCCGTATGGTTATGAATTCATTATAATTGAATTTATTTGCTCTGTGCTACCACAATAGTTGCTTTTATTTTTAATTGAATTTGATGCATATTTATGAGATTTTAATATTACACATACATGTGCATGTTAAGTCCTTCTATATATATTCTGCTGCATAAATGTATGTGTGCATTGATACAAATTATTCAACCAACTATTTACCGATATTGAAATCGTATTAAAAATAAGAATGTAACATGTTAAATTTTTTGGCTTCGGGCTTGGAATGTTTAATTTGTATTTTAACTCGTTGGATAGCGGATTTGAAAAATTGTTTCTCGTTTATTTGCATAACCCGAATTTTCCCAAAAACCCAACGAAAAAATTTATATAACCTTGGTGGCCAGTAAAAATCAGAATTTTTTGAGGTAACTTGTTTTGGAAACTGTTGCTGCAACAAAACGATTCTACACGCATCTTGTAACAGGATGCACCGTTTTGTGGAAGCCACATATCTTCCAGATCCATGCTAAGCATTTGAAGTCACAAAACTTCTGTTATCACGTTCCTGTAAGGAATACCGTTCAGAGTTACATATGTTTAAAAAAGTAAGGCCCAATTAACATAGACTTCATTTTTCCCATTTCAACACATTTCTGGTGGTTATGGTCTGCTGGCTTGAGTTTTTGAATAAATAAATAAATAATAAAAAAAAGTAAAATAAATAAAAAATCGTACAATCGAAATGAATTTACATAAGAATGTGAATGAATTTATTCCGATCACGAGTCCTTTAATTAGTCCCTCAGTCTTGTACAAAAGATGGAGGCTTTTTGCCCAAGTCCGCTGTGCAGTGTTTACAGATATTTGGATCTAAATATTGCACAGAAAATCTAGTGATCAGTAGAAATTAAATTTAAGCTCTTTAAAATATGTTGGCTAAAAGGTAGAAGAAATTCTTGTCTGATGTCGTATTGCAATGTCGCCGTGGTCTAGTAGGTAGTGTGTTGGCTTATTAGACTAAAAACCAGGGTTCGAGCCCCAGGCCAGACATCAAAAATAAAAATACAAAAAATAAAAATATAAAAATAAAATACAAAAAATACAGGCAAAAACTCTGAGAGTAAATAAAATTACCATGAAAAGTTTCTCTAAAAATCCGCTCCAATTATGTGCAACATTTAAAACTAGTTAAGTGCTATTTACAAATGGCAAATCTCTACAAAAATTCGTACTCAGAGAATCGGTTTATACGAATAGTTATTGATATAATGTTTCGCATATTTTAATAGATTGGAAGATATATGAAGAATGCTTTGTAAGAGCGTTTTCACCGAAGACCACCAATTTGATGACTTGCATTCACTTAAAACTAAAATTTTAGAGGTTGTGGAAAAAATGATGAAAGTACAACCGAAAACTTAAACAGTAGTATGAATTTAGAATTTTTAGTTGCATTTTAAAAAACTTAAGCAATGTAACAAAAAAATTGATTAGAATATTTATTTGCGCTTCTTTATACAGAAAATAAATGAAGTGACATTATTATGATACACTGAACGTTGTACAATGGGTCAATTCAACCTCCGGGTACTGTACTTGTCTTAATATACAAGTACACGTCCTCTAACCTAACCTAACAATGATACACTGAAATATGGATTGTGTACATAGCTGCCAGATAAATGAAGCATCCAATCGTCTAATATTTGAGAATAAATCGTCCAAATCATCAAAGACGTTTATTGAAATTGTAATAAAATCGTCAGAAAAAATAAATAAATAAATTAAAATTATTTGAATACCAAAATTATTTTATTGTAGTAAAGCATATAAAGTCAATGTATGTACATATCTGAGTTGAAAAATAAATCATTTAACAAAAAATTTATTGGAAATTAAAAGCTAGCGTCCCTATAAGGTTTTCAGGAAAAAATTGTTTAAGGTTTAAACAATCTACCCCAGCGACACATAAGCGCTGTTATAATATTGCATCATCTATATCTATTGGCGGGGTAGATATTAGGGAGTCAGAAGCTTTTAATGTTCTGAGCATGAAAATTCAGTGTAATGTTGGCTGGAACTGACATGTTTTTCAGTCCCTTGGCTTCTTAAGACAGCGCAAGAAATACTTCACTTTATATATCCGACCGAGAATATAATACAACTCTCATGTATGGATCGGTGACACAACATCTACAGCGTACAAGAGAGGGTGAATTTGCTCGTTAATGACGGTAGGGTATCGAACTGTATTGATTCATTGGAGCATCATTGCAATGTGGCTCGTGTTTCACCGTTCTTTCGCTACTACAACGAATTTTGCTCGAGCGAAATAAGGTGACTTGTTCCGGAAAATCAGCACATGCGTATGTGTTTGTGGATCACACACTGCATTACACACAAAATCCTTTTTTTAGTCGGACTATTCGTATGTGAAACTCAATTCCTTTCGTAAAGTGCTTCATTTTTAATAATCGTAATAAACGCATGTGACAGCCGATAAACTGACTGTTCCGTTGGTCTCGCTACAGTCTTTTCATGTTATTATAACAAAGCTAATGCCAGTTGCAGGTATTATGTTGAACAATGCAGAAAAAGTCGCCACCGTTAAGAATGATTCAAGCTATTTGTGGTTATTTCAAAAGAAATAAAGTTTGCATTTTATTATAACATTGGGTTGGTTGGTTACTTTGTTCCTAATTTTAATGCCTATTCATTGATTTTATTTCCAATATAAACAAATAATATTAAAATTTTTATTAACGTTATACAAAGGCGTTTCATTATTATTTTTGTTCTGGTAATTTTCTTTCTTTTGTTTAACCTACTTGTCGCTACGAATTATGTTTTAGATGGTGTCTATTTCCATACGTTGTAAATATCATTGTTGTGTGTACTTTTTTTTCCCTAAAACACCAGCTGTGTCTAAATGAAGTTTTCATATTTTCGCAGTGGCAAAAAATATTGTTTCATTATGATGATAATGATGATGACAATAAGAGATAATGTTGTAATTGAAACCAAAGTCTGGTACAGATTTAAAGTGAGTTGTTTAGTAGAGTTATGATTTGACGACAACGATGGCGATAAAAACGGTGATTTTGTGGCCGCAAACCAAAAAAAATGTGGTTTTATGCCTTGCGTTTATGTCATGTTTTCAATCAAATATTTCAAATAAACCTTAAGTACACAATTGCGACAGACATTACACAAAAAAAAAACAAATTGGAACATTTTTTAAGTTTCCTTTACAGGTAGTTATAATGAATGTCGAAATTGATAAATGATAGAGGGTTTCAGGAGTTCTTAATTAACAAATTCAATAAAAATGTTGATACCCATTCCACCAACTGTTATCACAATCCGTCTAAGAATTATTTGCTCTGAACTCGTTTCTTCTATAATTCTAGCGAAAGTGAGAAGAATTGTCTTTCATAAATAATTTCGTTTGGCATATTATTTTCCATTGGAATTAAACAAGCGTCTCTAAAATTTCTGTTACGTCTCCTTACTTATTTACTTAATTGGCCATTACCCTTAAGTCAAGTTTACAACCGAGCTTCGCACACCATTCATTTTGTGTATGTTAACTCTATTCAAGAGCGGCGGGACCTACTGGTTAATGTCGATTCTGAACGACAGATTTTTGAAAGTTGTCATAGTATATTTATTTTACAGTCAGGGATTTTGGCAGAAGTCTACTGAGAGAATGTTGCCGAGAGAAATATTTTTTACATTTCGTTTTGTTCGAGATGTCTTAGCCGGAAGTAGAAATAACACCTCACGTCTAATAAGCCAACATACTGCCTTCTAGACTACGTTTCCTCACTCATGTAAAGTTTACCGATTAATCGAATACGTTTTAGTAGAAATTACTTTGTCAAAATTTGAAAGAAATATCTAATCAGTTATTTAAACAACTGGATAGGTATAATACTGTTGTGTGTTGCTATTCTCAAGTTTAATCCGAATCAATCAGAAAAGAATTAAAAAAATTAGTAACCAGTACGGAAAACTGAACAACAACAAGACCCTCATCAATTTTATTTTTATCGTAATCATAATACCATGGGAAGCTGGGTCGTAATCCTGATTGAATGGTTGTTATGACCATTTATCGTAGTTTTCAATTATCCACTGTATATTTTACTGTATCCTTTGCAACAATTAATTCCATTCTGATTTTAACAGAAATAAACCCAAAGAAGTAAGATGTTAGATCATACAATAAAAGATTTATCTTTTTTTTGAGTCCTCAAAGAAACCACCAGTTTAGCTTACTTAACAAACTTACTTAATTGGTTACTACAAGCACTTAATATATGAGGTATAGTCTAATAAGCCAACCCACAACCTACTATCTGTTAATCTAGTCTGTTATTCGCAGTCGACTTTAAACTGTAGGTTCCGATATTTATGTATGTAAAGAGTACTTCGTTAATTATATTAGTAAAGTGGTCATCGGGTAAATACTAAAATTGAAGATCAATGTAGAAAAACAAGCGAGTTTAAAAAGTAGTCAGTCAGTAAATGTCCTATGCTAAAGTTGTATACGGGAGATTTTTAAAAGTTGTCATTGGAAGTTGTTCAAAATTAAAAGTTGTTATTAAAATTAAAAGTTGTTCTTAAAATTAAAAGTTGTTCTTAAAATTATTTAAAACTAAAAGTTTAAATTAAATTTTTCTAAATATTTAAATCTACTTACATTGGAATGAAACTTGAATTATTAAATTATAAAACCTAAAATTCTTATAGTTTCTGCAAAGAATATTACATA
Organism: Sarcophaga carnaria; assembly: GCA_958299815.1. Classification (NCBI taxonomy): domain Eukaryota; kingdom Metazoa; phylum Arthropoda; class Insecta; order Diptera; family Sarcophagidae; genus Sarcophaga; species Sarcophaga carnaria. The sequence goes on along the minus strand of OY283153.1, from coordinate 67,803,770 downwards.
TTTGAAAAATTTATGAATTTCCTTTATTTTTTAAGTAAAATACTTTAATGCATTTTAAATAAACGTTAAAACATTTTATTTAAAAATAACCTTCTTACAGAAGGGAGAGAAGCTGGATCGTAATCCTAATTGAAGTGTTGTAATGATAAAATATTTATGTAAGCTGTTGGCGGGCATCTTCCCAATGGCAGCAGTGTTTTCTTCCATATTTTGTCTCTTCCATTTTCGACAAAAAAAAGTCCGTTCATGTTATCTTTCTTAATTGAGTGTAACATTACGAGTTTCTTTGTTTTTGATGGAATAGGGTTCGATGACAAATCGTACCAAATAGTGCATCATTCAGGTTGTATTGTGAGGTATTGGACTGTCTCTATATTCTCTTCACACTAATATCAGCAATTTTGTATGTAAATGTTTCCATTGAGCCAAATTTGATTTTGTTGCACGTGGTCGAATAGCTCAAGAGCACTTACTGGTGATTATGGAGAATTAATATTGATCGATTTTAATTAATATTGGCAATACAGTATCAATGTTCTCCTTGATACAGGTAACCCAACTTGCTTACAATACCATTTACAGTGGATCGATTATATTGTAATATACGAAACTCATTTTTCATATCGCACGAATTTAGATAAAGAAAAAATTCTATGACTTTTAAAGGGAAATTTATACTGCTACCTAGGTTGTTTTGATGGGTTAGCATCGTGTATACTCAGTAGATAATGACAGCGTACGGTATTGAGTAAAATATGAATGATGAATTTGACAGCCGTACTGCTCGCTCCCTTTTTTGATAATTTTAAAAAACAATTACACTGTATTAGATCAAACAAGTAGATATACAGAGAAATATTTGTTTTTATTTAGCTTAGGTTTGTTTTTTACCAAACGCGTAAACGTAAAAAAATCTTGTCTTATGATTTTTACATTAATGTTTTCAAATAGGGATGGAATTCGGTAACATCTTTTCTTTTTCATTACGTTCATGAAACTCATATCGTGTAAACTGGCTTTAAGCGTTATACGTTAATTAGAGTATTCATGGTGAAATGGCAATCCTTATGACAAAATTGCAAATATTTTTTATACTGAAAAATAACACCAGTTACGTAGCTATTTTGTTCAGTTTCCCTTCTCATTCAGTGTTCTTTATTAAAATGCAAATTTTCTTCTTAATAACCATGTTCTTTACGAGGATCGCTTTGTATTCATTCTTTCACTTGTGTCCTTTACCTTGAAATCGCATTTGGGTTTGTTATTAAATATTATTATGTCTACACAATTGTGTTTAAAACAATAAGTCGGTGCTTTGCTTAAAGTTTTTTCGTGTATTTGTTGTTGACGTGATGATGAATTGCTGTCAACCAAAATAAAAAATTGAAGAGCTTGGAAATTTTTTCACTTAAAAAGGATAACACTTTATTTTAATAGATTTCAATTATAATTTTTGTTTTGTTATATTTATGGTTAATTCTAAAAAGTTATGAACAAAAGGTGTATTTTACTAAATATATTAATTAAAAAATTCAGAAGAAAAACTTTTTGAATTTGCAAAACAGCTATTAAAAGTTAAAGGGTTTAAGTCCAACAAATTTTTATAAATCAAATTTGCTTCGATAGATAAATATTTTTCATTGTGTATATTTTAGTATCGTTTAAAATATTAAATATTACAATTTAAAATAAAATTTTAATTATATTTTCAGGAATGCTAACAAAATATAACAATCACTATACGATGGTATCGGATAATAAAAAGTAAAAAAATTTATTTACAAAAAGAAAAGTAAAATAAAAAATTTTTGAAAAAGAAAAAAGGAAAATATCATAAGTATGAAATGTTAAATTGCTAGGATGAGTGATCCACGGCACTGCCACAGTATATATTAATTACACACCCATACCTCACTTTGCGTTGTGGTTACGTTCCAAAAAACTACGAAGCAAATTAAAACGACTCAAAGTGATTTATTAATTTGTATAGCAAAATATGTAAAGATCGATGATATGTTCCAGGGTTACGAAAACACTATGTACTTTTTAAAAAGAAAATTGAACAAAGTAAACATTTAAATAACAAAAATAATGACAATTTTATTACAAAAAAAATTCACTTAATTTATAACACGCTAATTGAAACTGAACTCTAAAATTGGAAAAACAAAGTGAAAATGAAACTGGATTATTTTCAGTTAGAAAGGGAATCTCCAAGTTTTGATAGCATTTATAAGGAAAAGTCGTGCCATGTTTTAGAAAAAAGGAAATTTCAAAAAATTAAAAAAAGCTTAAAACTCGAACCCAAAACGAAGCAACTATGCAAATCTAACGACTCACAGTAAAAATTAGTACTAATTCAGCAGAGACGCCACTACGCAAAAACGCAAAGCGAGGTATAGGTGTTAAATGTGGACTTCATATTCCATGCCTTTGCAATGAAAATGTCACCTTCACTACATAATTTTTAGAGTAGACTCAAACATACCTGTTAAATTGCAATTACGATTAGTAATCAATTACATTACTTTTTAAAAAGAATCGTAATGGTTATATAATTCTATGAACAATTTTTTGAATTACTTATTGATTACGATTACAAATAATCAAAAAATAATCAAATTATTTTCAATGATAATTTTGAATTCTTTTTGAGTATTTTCAATAATTGTCATTCTTTCCAAAACAAATTTTTTAACATCTTAAAAATTCTTCACCAGATGATAACTTGGATCCTCAGGCTTACATTATTTTCAAGTGAAAGAAAAAACCTTAGTTGAATACGAATCGGAACAAGATGCCAAAAATTGTATTTGAATTTAAAGACCGATGGTGAAAACACAATTTTTCAAGAACGAATTTTATATAGAAGTAGAATAAGTGAGATTTTTAGCTACTCAATTCAAGTTAAGTATACTTATATATTGTTACGAAAGTGTAAACAGTGTAGTATCATTTCACATTAAAAAAATAAACAAAGGCCACACAACACATACACCGAATTTGTTACAAGTAAACCAACAAAGACCATAAGTAGGGAAGAGAAAAGGATAGATAACGAATCGCAACGTAAGCGAGCGCAACAACAAGCAGTGTGAACAAAATACACAATCAACAATGCATTCGCTATAGAACCATCGAGAGAACAAGAACCTTCTACGTTCATCAGACTGATTCTGTGGACATATAAAAGGGCAAGACAAAGCAGACAACAGTCAGTAATAATTCAATTAGTCTTGTGTTTAGACACGTTGTTGAAAAGATCTGCGTTGTAAGCAAACAATAATAGTGAGTAAACAAGTTGTTGTTGTATAGTCAAGTTGTATACGGTGGCACACAAAAGTGGTGCAAACAATAAAGAGTTTAATTGAAACTAGACACAAATTTGCTTTTATTTTTTTACTCATATTCCAAACGATTTTAAAAAGATAAAAACGTGCCAATATATAAAATAAGTTTTCAGATTACAGATAATACAACCTGTGCTAAGTGTGATTCCTGTGAGGAAGCTGTAAAGTAACTTTAACCCACATTAAACATTAAATTTTACTGTATGGAATAAATTGTAGAACTCATAAATTTGCAATCATTCAAAATAATCATTTAAAACAATTTGATTACTTTTGATTCCTTTTAATTATTTTGTACTAATTAACAGTAATCCTGATTATTTTTCGATTTTTTGTGATCGTAATCAATTAATAACTATTCAAACCAAAAATAATCCTAATTGTAATCATTAATTCACCATTATAACAAAAGTAATCTAATTACTAATCATTACATAACAGGTATGGGTACAAAATATTGTTACGTTTTTACCTTTTTAAAAACGTTTAAATATGAGTTCGTTAATTGCAACAAAGTAAAAACAAATATGTGGTTATTTTCAGTTAAACTCTCTTTATTATTCACACTACGTTTGTGCCACTGTTCACACTTAACGATACAACAATAATAATCTGTTTGTACACTATTCTAGTTCACACAAGTATTCACTGGATCTTCACAACCACGACTTATTTAGTTTACACTAGACGTGTGCACAAGACATTTTGCTAGCTTACCCTTCACTAAATGCAATACTGAATTGTTTTCTTTTTTTATTGGTTTTGATTATACGAGTACACTGAAATGTGTATTTCTCTTTTATTCAAAGTATACAACAGCACTTATTTATTTGTGAAGTAATGGAAATATGCTTTATGTTGTAAGAGCATATTTTAATACTGAAACTAAATTTTCGGTATTGTCAAATGAATTTCAGTAGTGTCAACGTTGAAAAATATGCGTACATAAGTGTTTCTATACATTCTTTGTTTCTGCCATGAACTCTTCCAACAACAATCTCTCTTCAAATTGCTATGTTAATATTCGTTGATGTTCGTGTCCTATGTGTATAAAAAGCCCAAGGCCCCCTTGGCTATTGGTGCCGACGACTGCTATTGAATAAATACTCCTTCTTTATTCTGAAAAAAAAACATTTTTTCTTTCCCACTTACTGCAAAAAGAAATGCACGTTGTGACGCTATGAAGTGTACAATATTTTTGCTGTACTCTTCACTCAACTCTCTTTTGTATTGTTGTACAATGGTTTATGAGTGCAGTTGTTTTTTTGTTCTCTATCTATGCTTCACTCTTATTTATATTTGCAGCTACAGTAACTATTCGCTCATGAGAAAAATACAATACTGTACAATTTTAAATGTCTTGTGCAAGCGTTTAGTTCACACGCAACTTCACACAAGGCTGACTGAATTAACTCTGACTGCTGCCTGCTTTGTCCAGCCCTTTCATAGTCGCGCAATCAGTATGACGAACGTTCTCGATGTGGAAGGTTCTTGCTCTCGCATTCTCGAGAACTCTATTGCTAGCACATTGTTGTTTGTGTACTTTGCTTATGTTGTCTATTACATATTTGTCGTAGCTGGTTTACTTTATGTTGTTGTTGGTACTAGCCGCAACCAGGTTCGTCATACACAGATAATCAACACGTTCTTTGTATTCCTTGTGTTAGTGTGTATTTGTATCGTGTGGCTTTTGTTTATCGTTTTTGTTGTTAAACGATATTAGGTCGTTTCGATTTGCGTAATAATATAGTTAGGAAAATATAGTTTTAACTTAAGTATCAGCCCCTCGCACCATACGAATGTGTGAGAAATGTCGACAACACAGTGTTGATCTTACTTTGAAACTGATAAACTCGTTTGAAATGTTTCGGATTATATTCAATATTTCCAACACTGTTACAGTTGAACGTGCATAACTCGAACTTCTATAACCCGGAATCATACCTTATTCGAATTTATTGTTTTTATAACTTTGGAACTATGTACACTAGACCGGTCGTATAAAATTTTTTACTTTAATTTTGTGCAATAGAAGCTCCAGCGGTAGGACAAGTTATAATTGCCACGATTATATTAATGCCCGTTGAGCAGTTTTCAGAAAGAGTTATCGTCCATCACTAGTGTCACAAAAGCTTAAATTTAAGAATTTAATTCATATGGTAAAAATAGATAGCAAAGATACATATGTAGATACCAACAGCTAGCGCACTTTACGAGCAAAGTCGCTAATAGTCTAACACATTATCCCATAGACTACCAGGTCATCATATTTAAACATTTTCTTTATACGCTTTTGTAATTTCTTTCAATCCTCAATTATTGTTTAGTCGTTAATTGAAATTCAACAGATTTCATTTTATTTATTTTATACGTTCAACAGATTTTATTTTCCATCGTGATATGACACATTTGTTTCTACAATTTGGAAAGTAATTTCCACATGGCGGTTAGTAGCACTTACAAAAAATAGAAAACAATTCCTAGTTTCTCTTACATAGACACATACGCATACATAAACACCCGCACACACCTAAATATACACGTACATTTCGAACAAAAATCCCGTCAACTGCTAGCAATTATATTGAAAAAAACAACATCATGGCAGAAGTGACTGTCACCATTGCTGTTGCCTCATTATTTAGTTGCAAAGTGAAACTTACAACACTTATTCTTCCAGGCCTTTTTAAAGGATATTGTTAAGAAACTTATGTTAATGTGTGTTCTTGAGTTCTTTAACATATATTTTTCTACAGTTGCTCAATAGATTCAGGAGTTTCCATTTTGCTGTTGCAGTGTACTTAAACCCTAAAAGAAATTCCATTAGAAATTAGCAATTGTTTTGAAAGAATTGTTCATGGTTTTAATTTCAAAATAGTTCTGAAATCCTTTTCCCATTCATAAATTTGTGACTAAAGAATGTGCTAAAAGGTCATATTGTGATACCGATTATCACTATATCTCTAACTAGATACCTCCTTCAGAAAAGTTTCCATAAGAAATATTATGTCTTAGGTTCCAAATTATTTTGCCATCGCAATTGCTTCTGCCGAAGTCGTTTTGATGTGTAATCCATCTTTGAGCATGTAACCCAGAGGTTAGCAATCTCTTATTAAATTGTTTTTTAATAAGAAGACACAAAAAGTCTTCTTGAAAAGGAATCAATCAAAAAAGGAGAATATAATTTAAATAAACCACCAAACTCATGGCTTATTCAGGCTGGAATAACAAATTTTGTTCAGATATTTTTTGACTTTTTCGATTCTAGAAAGAAAGAGAAAAAACATCTCATCGCATTCATTCGAGTTGTCTAAAGAAAAATGTTTTCTCTTAAGGGAAAGTTTTACAACCTATGCTCCTTATACATACATACATAATTTAATAATTTAATATTATATATATATATATATAATAATTTAATATTATATAATAATATTTTAAATTGTTTTGTCGAGTGCGGACGTGTTTTTGAGCTCTCTTTTAAAACTTGTAATAATAATAATACTCAAAAATCATAATCAAAACAGAGTAATAAAAAAAAAGAAAGAAAGAATAAAAATAACTAAAAATAACCAAAACAAAATTATTTAAAGGTGGACAAAATAAAAAACAATAAAAAACAATAAATTTGTACAAACAAATCTGTGCTTAATTTTTAAAACAAAATCATCAACAACATTAGCTACTTTGAAGAAAGTGATCAGTTAATTTACAATAACAAAATTAATATACAAAATAAACAACAACAACAAATATACTGAGCAGCATCCAAAAACACTTATTACAAAAAGAAAGTTCATAAAACAGAAAAAGTGAGAGAAGCAAATTGTAAACACATATAAAAACAACTAAAAAAGAAACAGCTATTTAGAACAAAAAAAGTGCTACCAAGCTTTTCACACGCATTAATTAAATTAAACAGTTTTAAATCCATTGCTGTGTAACAGTTAATTTTAATTTCAAATTTTTAAATACGAATTTTTAAATTCCGGTTTTTCTCTAAATAAATGTATAATTTAAGAAACGATAAGAAAAACACTAGATCAGTTAACAACAATAAATCGAAAACTAAAAGCAATAAAAACTTAATGAACATGCAAACACCAAATAATAAACAACTAGGTGAAGTTCGTCAGCAATCGGAAGCAGGCTCGTCACGCCTATCCATCGTTGATTCGCCTTTTAAAATTTTGAATTGCATGGATAAAAGGTTCGAAAAATTTGCCGAACAAATTCAGCGTACAATAGATGCAAAATTTCAGGAGTTTAAGGTGGATCTCTTAAATGATTTACGTGAAAAATATAAAGTTATTGAAGAAAACTTACTTGCTCTTAATGAGAGGGTGACCACTTTGGAGAAAAATGATGGTGATATGCGGGATGAGATAAATACCCTTAAGACGAAATTAAAAGTGCAAGAAAATCATCATGTTTCGTCTGAACTGAGAATTAATGAGGTACCCTACGCGGAAAAAGAAGATCTTACTCTAATGTTTAAAAACGTATGCAGAGCTATAAACACTCAGATGCCTAACATAAGATCTATATACCGGCTAGGAAATTATAATACCAAGCAGAAGACATATTCCAAGGATGGGGTAATAATTGTGAAGCTGTGGTCTGCATATGACAAAAACAGTTTTCTTAAATCTCTGGCTGGCTATAAAAAACTTAATAAAGGGTTTGCCTTCAGTCTCAGACACCTTGGTTTCAACTCAGATGAAAAGTTCTTTTTAAATGAAAACCTAACACAGCACAATTTTAGTATTCTGCGGGCGGCTTTACGACTGAAAAGGAAGAAGATCTTAAGTTCTGCTTTTACTGTGCGAGGCTATGTTTACATAAAGCGAGAGCTTAGTGATGATGCAATAAAAATAGACGAAATTGAGAAGCTGAATCAGTTTTTTCCGAGCATTGCTGAAAAAAGAAATATCAACAGTAATTAAGACTTCTATTTTACTTATTTCTATTTATAATAAGAATTTTATTACTTATAACTTTTTATTTATTTTTGGTTTATCCTTTTATTTTTTTTTAACTGATGTTATAATTTTTAATTTTTTTGTGAGGCCACGTAAAATTATATATTTAATTTTTAATAATTATTTTGAAGTGAACGAAAAGACTGCTATTTCTCTACCTAATTATGAGTCAGACAAATTATAATGACGGAAACCACTCTGCTTTAATAAATATATTATGTAAACAGCGATCAGGTATTAATGTTGTGCATTTCAATGCCAGGAGTTTAAATGGACTCAAATTGGATTATGTTCGACATATATTTGAAAACTCTAAGGTTGATATTATTTGTGTAACGGAAACGTGGTTCCACTATGATGTTCCGGATGGTTACTATAGTATAAATGGGTATAAACTATATAGGAATGATAGGAGACATAAAAGAGGCGGTGGTGTTGCAATTTATGCTAAGAGTAACCTGAATACTAGAGTAGTGAACATGTCACAGGATTGTGACATTGAATTTATTAATATTGTCGTTTATGATAATAGTGTGAGAGCTTTAGTGTCATGCGTTTATAATCCAATAAGAACATTAACTCTTGAACCTTTTTTTGATAACTTCAGGAATCATTCCATAGCTTATGACTTTTTTATCACTTGTGGTGATTTTAATGTAAACTTGATGGTTAAGGATGAAATTAGTAATGATCTCCTTGATATGATAAGTTCTGTGGGTATGACTACGGTTAATGATGACATTCCCACACGTTTTTCGACCAATTCAAGGCCAAGTTTACTCGATTTATTCCTGCTATCTCATCCAAGCTTATTACTTTTGTATGATCAAATTTCTTTCGTTTCTGACCATGATCTATTATTTTGCACATTAAATATTAACCTGACTAGAGATGATAGTCTCCGGATTATAACTTATAGAGATTATAACGCGATTGATTTTTCGTCCCTCTTTGCTGACATTTCTGCTCTGCGGTGGAATGAATGTTGGTATTATGCGTCAGTGGATGATAAGTTGAACGTACTTCTTGCAACATTGCAGGGTGCTTATGATCGTCATGTACCTGAACGTAGCTTTGTTGTAAATAATCGCTCTTGTCCGTGGTATACAGCTGCTGTAAAAAGTGCTATTCGTGATCGCAATTTAGCTTACAACGTTTGGAAAAGGAGATCCACTTTGATAAACAGAGCTGCTTACAATAGAGCTAGAAACCGCTCCAATCTCATTGTCAGACAGGCTAAAAAAATCATATTTCTCCCGGAAACTTAATTTAAATCTCCCTGCTGGCGAATTGTGGAGGAATGTGAAGTCGTTAGGTATACACTCCCGTAGTTCTTTTGGGTGCAAAATAGACCCAGATGAGCTTAATGACTTTTTTTGTATTAATGGCTTGACAAATAATCATACCAGTTCTAATCTACAAAATGAACTCTTCTGCAATACTAACTTCTCATTTTCTACAGTGTCAGAGGCTGATGTAACCAGGCATATCTTGAAAATTCGATCCAATGCCATCGGTGCAGATGGTGTAGCCATGAAATTTGTTAAACTTATATTGCCAAATATTTTGGGAGCGCTGACTCATGTCTTTAACCATTGCATTACAACCACCCAGTTTCCTACAGCCTGGAAAATTGGAAGAATTATACCAATAGCAAAGATTTCCAATGCAGTGAGTGCGGGCGACTATAGGCCAATAAGTATTTTACCAGTTTTTTCGAAAATATTTGAGTCCCTAATTGCTGAACAGATTACGTTGTATCTGAATAACAATAATCTCTTGTCCCCATTCCAATCTGGTTTTCGCATTGCTCATAGTTGTACTACTGCGGTCTTGAAAGTAATTGATGACATAAGGCCCGAATATGACAAAGGAAACCTCTCTCTTATGTGCCTACTGGATTTTTCAAAGGCCTTTGACAGGGTTGATCATTTAATCTTATGTCGAAAACTGGGGCACTATTTTGGATTTACAAATACCGCTTTATCTCTTATGGAAAACTACTTGTATGGGCGAGCCCAAAGGGTAATTATTGGAAATAGGCAGTCAGGGATGAGGCGTATAACATCTGGTGTTCCACAGGGGTCCGTGTTAGGCCCCCTGCTATTTAGTATGTTCGTCAATGATTTATTTTCAGTATGCAGGTATACTAAGGTACATGCATACGCAGACGATATTCAGCTGTACATCTCAAACCGTATTGGTCTGATAGAGGATACAAGTTACAAACTTAATTATGACTTGAGGTCTATTTTAAAATGGGCTGAGGATAATAACCTTACGCTCAATCCTGGAAAATCTTACATTTTACCAATCAGTAGATGGGAATATGATTTAAGTTATTTTCCGACCATTTACTTGGGGAACACATCTCTTCTGTACGTTGGTAAGATTAAATACTTAGGATTTTGGATCAATTCCACCTTGTCATGCACTGACCATATTTATCATGTTGTGCGTAACGTATACCTCTTGCTTCGTAATTTACGAATGTCGTCTAACTTCACACCAGTTGAAGTTAAGAGGAAACTTATAATTCAATTAATACTTCCACTGATTAATTATTTTGCAGAGGTTTACAGTAAATTGGACACTCTCTCTCACTACATAAGTTGCAAGTGTCTTTTAATAATGCTACGCGGTATGTGTATGATTTAACTAGGTTTAGCAGTGTATCGTCCTGGAGGAAAATGATCTTGGGCTGTGACTTGATCGACTACCTTAAGATGCGAAATATTATATTTTTATATAATCTTCTTTATCGAAAGAAACCACCCTATCTCTTTGAGAAGCTTGTATTTGGCAGATCCACTAGATATACAAATCTAATTATACCTAAATACACTTACATCAATACTAGCAGATTGTTTTTCGTCAACGCAATTAATTTGTGGAACTCCTTACCAATGTCTATTAAAAACATTTCGAGAAAGAGCAGTTTTAAGAAGTCACTTTTTGACTATATGACCTCAAATATTTAAAAAATTTTATTTTATTTTTATTTTAAAAATTTTTGTGTGAAATATAATTATTGCCTTTTTGTGTATTAGTTATATATATATTTTAAAACAATTGCAATATAATTTAGGGAATACTAATGACTAATGTAATTTGTGTATATCCTACTGAGCTATAAAAGAATAACATTCTTAAAGTTCTTGTAAGTTCTTGTAAGCAAATAAATAAAATAAATAAATAAATAATTGGCCATTACAACCCTTCAGTCAGGATTACGGCCCAGCTTGTGTGTGTTAATTTTTTATACATGAGTGGCGGGACCTATAGTTTAAGGTCGACTCCAAATGACAGATTTTTGAGAAACTTTTTCATGACAATTGTATTTACTCTCAGAGTTTTTGCCAGAATTCTGTTGAGAGAAAGTCGCCCAAGAAATATTTTTCACATTTCGTTTTGTTTGAGATGCCTAACCTGGGGTTAAACTGCAGCCTTCCGTCTAATAAGCGAACACAATACCTACTAGACTACGGCAACTTATACTTTAAAAAACTTTTCAGACATTAAACGGAAATAGTTGGGATAAAATTCTGCCAATTTTACTGCGAGTTAATTGGAAATTGCTAACTAAAAATTTTAAGCCAAGATACATATACATGTATATATATATATACATAAGTCCAATATATTAAACAAATTCAGGTTTCTCATAGACATACTCGTAAGTGTAATTTAATGAGAAAAAATGTAATTATAAGTGTAATTGTGAGATAATTTATAAAACAATTACTTTCATGGTTTACAGAAGGTGAAAGCTTATAGTTTTGCTAAAAATGAAAGTATCCATTTTACATCAACCTTGTTTTTTTTTTAATTCTTTTCAATTTAACAAATTTAACAAGAAGCGACGACGAATTTGAAATTTAAAAGATACATTTATATACACTCTTATAATAACGGTATTAACCGAAGCAATCCGAAGCATACTACCGTCAGCGCTACATAACTTCGAAGAGAGCGTACTCTAATGGTCTAGTGGGCAATGAACTTGACTTTTTTCGTGAGGGTAGCGAGTTCGACTCCTGCCACAGATTCTGGTCTGTTGCACTACACCAAGCATAAGGTCGAAATTACTTATCTGGTAATAATTAGATATAATTTGTAATTGTATTACTATTAATAAATATATAAATTAACAAAAAAAATTAAAATTTAAAAAAAAAACATAAATCTGCTGAAAGAAAGTCGTCGAAGAAATATTTGTTCATATTTTCATCTTGGCTGGAGATGTCTGAACTGGGGTTTGAAAAACTTCCTCACGTCTTATAGACTACGGCGACTTCAACCAAAGGAACCATAATATATGCATAATATATAGCGATTACGCAGGAGATGCTTGATAATTTATCGTTTCTAAATTATAGATCTTCGATTGCTGAAGATACTACAATATTTTGAATAAATTTTCATTAAAAATATGTATGAATTGAATTTGATTAAAGAATGTCTTTGAAATGTCTAAATAATATTGTATACAAAGGTTGTAAAAGCATTTTTATTCTCAATGACGCAATGGCATGAAGTTGAAATGGCTTACCAGAAGTCTGCTTTAATCTAGTTTACAACTTTTTCTTCCAGCATAAGGAAACCAGTGCCTTACTGATGCTTCTGTTTTTTATTTTCATATACAATATGTTTTTGTTTTGTTTTTTTTACTTTTACTTTCACTTTTTTTTACTACGGTAAAGTGATGATTGTTTAAAATAACAAAAAGAAGTACAAGAAACAATTTACAGCCCGTTCGAATTAACTTGTACAGAAGTTTTACACTTTTTCCCTTTTTATTATTCATGACAGAACGAAGGAAAAAATAACAACAACGATAAGCAAAAACATAACAGCAATAGAAATTAACAAAAAAAAAAAAACTTTACATAATTTCTGCAGAAATTTTGAGCATGAAAACAAAGTATCCCAACTTTGTTCTTTTTGTTAGGAGTGCGTTTAAATGATGCCAAACCGTAGGTGAAAATATTTTTGACAATGTGTTCTCTACTTGTTCGGTGGTTGTTGCATTCATTATATCTATAAGTGTCGGCGGTATTCCTGTGGTTTTGTTTTGTGTTGTCTAAGGCAAAAAGAAATACACAACAAGTATTAAAGATTAATACTTAGTAAGTTGGTGTATTGTAAGCCACCAGCTTTAATAAAATAATTTGTGAACTTCTCTTAATAAATATTAAAAGATATTATGATAAAATATTAAATAAATAGTAAATATAACTGCAGGTGGAGATAATCTTCACAATATTTCAAAAACTACTTGCCAGATTTGAATAAATAAATATTGTTACACGTTTTTACCTTTTAAAAATGGTTTAAATATGAGATCGTATATTGCAAATTAAAATGAATTTGTGTTTAGTTTTAATTAAATTCTTTATTGTTTGCACAATTATGTGTGTCATTGTTCACAACTTAATGTATACAACAATAATTGCTTGTTTGTTATTCCTCGTTACACTCTTTTGCGTAAACAATAACAATTATTCGACAGATCTTTGTATCGGAGACCTTCAAACCACTATTAATCTCTTCAAACGCACCGAGTCTTCACGCAAGACTGACTGAATTTTTACTAACTCCGTTGCCTGCTTTTCCTTGCCTTTTACCTGGCAACGTAAACATGATGAATGCTCTTAATGTTCGCGGAAGACTAAGACATAATCAGTCTGATGAATGTTCTTGAAGTCGAACGTTCGTGATTTCGCTTTCTCGAGAACTCTATCTCGACATCATTGTTGTTTGAGTATTTTGTACACATTGCTTGTTGTTGCGTTCTCACTTACTTGTCTATCCATTTTTCTTTCATAATGATGTTGTTGGTTTACTTGTAACAAGTTCGTTGTATTTGTCTGTGTAGCTTTTGGTCATTTTACTGTTATACGATGTTACATCGTTTCATTTTCGTAACAATATTTTTAAATTCGTAACATTTCTGAGTGCAATTTGCAGTGTACTTAGGGTCACTGGAACACTCATTGAAGCTTCATATTTCTATTCAATATAATGTTGTATGAACTGTTAAATTAACTTAATCAGTTACTTTATAAATGCCTTATGTACGATATACAAACGTAACACTATAGGAGAAAGACTGTCTATAAACAATAATATTAGTGATGAAGTACTTTTCTGTGTTAGCTTTGTACATATGAAAGTCTTAGATTTTCTAAGACTAGTCAATTGAAAAATCTATACAGAAAACCTTTAAATATCCTGTTATTAAAATTTATTCTAGAAATCAAAATAGGTTGAAACTAAGACTCAAAACTAAGTAAGATATCTGAAAAAAATGTATGAAAAAAGAGGATTAAAATACTTGGATATTTCCGAGTGCCAAGAGGAAACCAGTTTCTCTTGAAAAAATAGAACAAGTGCTGAAAAGAACCGAATTGAGGTAGAGAAATTTATTTGATACTGACATTATCAATGTGGAACAAAGCATTGAACAATTGGAGTACCATTTGCTCAGCAGTGTGAATAAGTTTGTATACTTCATATAAGAGACCAGAACTGAACCCAACTAGAAATCTATTTACAAGTCCCAGAAGGCTTAATGAAAATTTCAAGTATGGCTGAATTGTGTAAAAGCTGGTTTCATGGGCAAAAAAATGTAATTTCTTTGCAGACAACATCTTAACAATTGCAAGGTTTTGGCGTACAGAACTTTGAACTGCTAAATTAATGATTCATATAAAACATAAAGTGAGGTAGATGTAAGTTTGACGCAAGTCTAATGACATCAACGATTTCAAGTGTACTTGAGTCCAACGAAAAAGAGTTTAACTGTTATAGGGACTCATTTCTGTCCTTAGAAAAAAAAGCAGATAACTTCAGTGATAGTATGGTAATAAATGTCTGTATTTTCTTTTGTCGAAACAATCTTAACCCTATAATTTTCAATATTTCTTAACAAGTAGTGCCATGCATCCCAATTACACCTGCTGGTATATAAATTTAGAAGATGACATATTTTCACACGGTGAACTGTATGCTGGATCTTCATGTACTGGGACGCTGTCTTTTTTGTGGATTTCTTGTGAAAATGGCAATATTAAATATGTCGCTAACCGCTAAGCATTGTAATATTTTTGTGTTCATATTTATGCGGACTGTATATTATTGTCCAGCAAAGCGGACTGGATTGGTACAGCGTGTTAAGTAAACATAGTCTACAGAACTACCTAAAGATATTTAACTCTAATTATAATATTTTGGTATGAATAAGGTCAATTTAATTACGGTGTAAAGTTGACACATAGCTTTTTAGCTATTTGAAGTTTGTCTGCCACTATCATCATGACATTATATTACATATCGTACGATTTGTCTAATGTACTTGAACATACCACAGAAAAGTGGTATGTTTAATTTTTTAAACAAAAATAAATCTGTTATACCTCAATTAAAACTAAACCTCATCGCTTATGTAACCATTTTAATGTTTTTCTTAATTTTCCTTCTTTTTTCTCGTTTTACAAACAACATTTGGTAAACAAGTACTTTATTGCACAAAATTTTTCACTTAAATTTAATTTAACAATTTTTATATGATGGAAAACGAACAAAAATGTTCTTGGTTTATTACACTTCCAACAAATTCATAAAGCAGACATAAATAGAAATTAATAAAGCAAAATATTCTTTAAAACGTATAGAACTGTTGTTGTGTTGAACAACATTCACTGTCTGAATTCATAACATCCGGATCATTGTCAACATTTCAACACACTTCGTCAGTTAAGAAATGAAATTAACATCAACATCATTAGTACTGGTTAACATTTAAAAAGTTCATTTTATTATGCCATCTCGTGAAAGCCAATTTAAGACACAGATAAAGCACAGGAGACCCATTGTTAACAAAGCAGATGATTGCTCAAATTTAAACACTCAGTGTAAGTGGTAGACGGTGTTTTAAAATCTACTGAAACATTTGCCTAAGTTTAGAAATAAAATACATATTGATATTTCTATGTCATTTGCTAAAGTGTGGCATAGAAATTTAATACATGAATTAACGCAAGTCATTTCCAGCAACTACTCATAATTAATTAGTAGCCTATTTAAACGAACCAAAGAATGAAATTTTCAAAAAATTTCCTATCGAATTAATGCAGTTTTTCACCCGTTTTAATGGCAATTTCTTTCAACCACTTTTTGTCAAAAGAATGTCGCCAAAAGATATATTTTTTTATATTTCGTTTTTCTCGAGATATTTGAGCCAGAGGTTGAACCACTATAAGCTAATAAGCTAACACATTACCTACTAGACTACTGCGAATTCAAATCATCAAGACTTCATAGAATAAGATTCCACCTACAATTGTTGCTCTTAATTGATAGTGATTCTCCTAAAAGGAACTTAGAAATAAAGCTTGAATGGTCTAATGAATGGTTCTTATATATCATAGGGACTTGTTTTAAGCCCTATCTTTAAATTTAAATAATATAGTGCAAACTGTGGGTATCAATATACATTTGAAGAAGTGTTTGATGTCATTATGTATGGAATGTAGTACCGTTCAGATAGCCGAGACGGTTTTCGTAGGTGGAGCGCTTCCAAAAAAATTACTTTCAATTAAAAAAGGGTCATTGGCCAACTGCTCCATTCAGTGAACACATGTCGTTATTTATGGTCATCCATGAAGCAGGCTGTATTAATGACCACTAAATTAAGAGACGAAGCTCCAACAAGAAGGATTTTACCAATTATCAAAATTCAAAATTCCCTGTTGGAAGACCATATATGGTCCATAGATACATATCTGAAGTTTCCTGCCAAAAATAATTTATCTCGTCTTTGATAAATTTCAGAAACTTAGAATTAAAAACCTCATAAGCAATTGTAAGAAAGTTCAACGTGTGTACGCAATGATTTTCTAAAAATTTATAATTTCTGCAAAAGTTTATTCCATTACTTATTATTTCCACTATTTCAACACATTTTTGAAATACGTTGAAATATTTTATGAACTCGTTTTTACCATTCCCCTAAATATACATACATACGTATGATTCAATCAATATTTTAGTAATTCTATTATTTCAGTCGACGAAAATATTTACTGTCTCGAATTCGTAGGTGCGCTAAAAGTTTTATATTGTATCATTACAATTTTCAACACTGCCATTTAATTTTATTTGAAGACATTAATTTGAAAACCTTCTCTTGCATAGTCTCTCTTTTTCGCATAGATGTTGTATTTGAACATGTCAACACAATAAATATCAATTTAGAGAAATTAGTGATAGCAGAATATTTGATGTTTGGAAGTGAACGAGTAATTTTATATTCTGATTTATTTCCTGTCGTTATTTATTCTTTTCTGTACATAGTTTTTTTTTTTATTTAATTGTTTTTTAATTTTTTGTTGTAAAATAAAATCGAATTAATTCAAATATGGTAGCCCACAACAGGAACTAACAAAAATAATATAAAAACTTTCAAATTTTTTCTGCTAACATATTATGGAAGAAGATTTTAATGCCTCATATCAGGTAGTCTATTATATGCAAATAATAAAGTTTTTGGCAAATAATAATTAAAATTGGAACACAACATAAAAAGTGAGAAAATAAAAATTTATATAAGTTTTCCATGCGTTGGCAAAAAACACGACATTCCATAGTCAGTGGAAATTGCTTCATTCTTTAAAATCACTGAGATAAGGATGTTACTTGACAAAATCTCTTGCTTCAAGATACAGCTGATGTGTAGAAACCTCCTACAATTTATTTTAGAAAAAATAACTCGGAACTCTTTAATAATGAAATTTATTTCGTTCCGTGGGATAATTTATTTTATATTACTTAAAGAAAATATATATATATATAGATGAAACCAAAATACTGCTAAACACTACAGATGAATATTGCAGAATAATTACTGAATTTGAAAAAAAAAATATGTTTTTATAATTACCATCTGAAAATTGTAAACGACCTACATATCATTATTAAAGAGGTTGGCGTAAGTGGTAGGGTTTCAAAATTGAGACTTTTTTCCTTAATATTATTGTCATAAAAATGTTACAAATCCTACTGACGTGAGTCTCTAAAGGCGGGTTCACCCACAAGTTTCTGAAACATTTTTGGTTCGGAGAATTTTCTTGCTTACTGAGAGTTTTCCGCAACATGATTCACCCATTTCAGAAACTTTGTTCGTAAAAACAGTGCTGCCATATTTAATTAAAAATGACAAATACATATGTGCATAAACTTAAGAAAGTTAATTATATATGTGTCAAAATAAAGAAATAAAAAAATTAATATTTATAACAAAAAATAAACACTATTTGTGGTGAATTATTTGGTAAGAATAAAAACATCTTGTTCTGCGATGGATAAAATGGATATAAATCATTTGCTACTCTTGTTCACCATTGAAGTGACCAAAGTAAAATTACTTGCAAAATATATTTATAAAAAAGAAAATCAAAGATAAACAAGAGGACGGGTGTAAGACCACTTTTGAAACAAAGAGAAGCCAAAGGGTATTTTCACTCACTAGTTTCCGAAATGCGTTTAAATTACGTAGATTCATTTATAAATTTTCATCGCATGGACCCTGAGTCTTTCGATGAACTTCTGCAAATATTTGTGTATTGTATAAATTTCAAATGGTGTGGCAACCTTTTCTAAAATGGTTCGGACCAAATTTAAAATTAATTTAATTCACACTGAGAGTTGTTCGCACAAAATAATTTCTCTCGCTCTCTGAGAGAAACGTCGAACTCCATATAAAAAAAATTTTGTCCGAACCAAAAATGTTTCAGAAACCTGTGGGTGAACCAGGCCTAAGGCTCATATATAAAAACTATGGTTTCCTTCTGATGAAAAACATTTTAGAATACTTTTATAACAAACAGCTAAATTTCTTACAAAATCCAATCGCGATTGATGTTGTCAACTTTTTTTTCAAATATACGAATTACTAAATTTTTAATTTCAATAAAAAGGGATTTTCCAACTTTAAAGTAAGCAGAACAGAAAAATTATCTTTTCCATATGAAAGTTTACTTTGTATATGAAAGATAAACATTTTTATAAATAGAAGATGCTTTACATGATATGAAGAATGATTTATTCAGTCAAAAACTTAAAAAAAATGAACTTTATTAAGCCTCTGAGGCTCAATAAATTTCGGTCTCTGGCAGATGGAAAATTTTATTAATTCTCAATTTTTTGTAATAAATTTTCATTTATTGGTTTAAAGTTGTGACTTTTCTGGATTTGTAATTTGCACGACAGTCATGACATGTAGCATTGTAGCACTGCGTTAATTAATTCAAATTAAAAACAAAAATCTCAAACGGCTGTGAACAGCAGCTAGAATAGATTTCAGAATTTTCGACTGCATTAAAGATCTCAGGTACGCTTATCTTGCAATATTAATTTGCGGTATAATCGTGGAAACTTGAAAAGCTGAAAAAAAAATATTTTGTTTGGCGACCACGTGAAGATTATGTAAATACATACATACATAGATTACTGATTAATACAATTAAATTTGTGAAACTTTTTGATGCCAATTTGTTTCTCTTTTGCCAGAAAACTGTTAGGGGAACCTTTTATATCATTCTATCGGCTCTTCCAAGAGAGACTTTATAGATGTAACAGTTGCAAACGGCCATCTTGTTGAAGCTACATATACAAAACAGTTGTTCTGATTTAGGGTGGATAAATTGAGTTCCACTAGTTCAACAAACATATATATATCGACGAACGCAAAAAATTGCATATCCAGATGAAATACCAGAGCGTCAAATGTATTCCAAAAGATGTGGATTTGGGCTGGCGTCGTTATCAGTCCATATATTCTTGAGAACGAAGTTGATCAGCCCATTAATTACAACTGCGAGAACTATAGGCCGATGAAGAAGAGAAAAAGCGTAAAATGAAAGAGGGCAAACAAAAATCAAAAAATGGAAAGAAAAGAAAAGCGAAAATAACAACCAACGACTTTGCCCCAAGTTATATAATGTTCTATAGATAAAATTATGCTTTTAAAGATCTACACATAGCCGATCAATCTCGTCTCTCGAACTCTATTAGATCTACCAACAAGGAGAGTGAAATAAAATATGATCCATCTTTTCCCCTGCTTCCTCACATATAAGACACAGAATTCAAAGATACATCTTTCCCTTCTGCAATGTCTAAAGGACCTGCGCCCGTTAGTACTGTAATAATAGCGTTCGTCTCTCGCCTACTTATGCTTAGGACTAGTTTCGTACCTATACTCATTTCTAAGTAAATCGAGCTTTTCACAAATGATTCCAAAGAAGAAACCAATTGGTGACTTTATCGACTTATATTCTGTTGTTGCTGCCAACCTTAAAGTAATTCATCCAATTCATGCAATATCGCCGCAGCAAGTATAGTTTTATTTGATAATCTGAAACAACATCGTTTAGCAGCTTTTAATACTTCTGGCGCCGGCCCTGACGTTACTCAACAGAGTTAGTAGTGTTGGCACAAAGCACATGAGCTAGTGAATGTATAGCCTCCACGATTATTTTCGCATCGGGCGTTGTTGACAAATTTGATGTTGTTGCTGGTTTCGGTTGTTTAGACTTTTTGTTTGTTGATTTATCTTCTCTCTTCTTCGGATTTCTAGGTTTCCTGGGTTTATTGGGTTTTGGATGCAACAGAGTATGATGAAACTTATCGCACTTCCTGCACGTATCCATTGATGTGCACCCTCTTAGATCGTGGCTCTTGGCAAGGCAATTTACGCAATAACGATGCCTCTCGACTATGTCTTCCCTCTTCTTGACTGTCATTCTGAGGAACCTTTTACAAAAGCGCAAAGAGTGGAAATTTTCGTAAAGGACACATCTATACAGGTGGTCATCTAAACGACGTCTGCGTTGACCTAACCTTGAGTGGATAGTAGATCGGCTTCGGCTATTCCTAATGTTGGGAAAAATTAGTTATTAGAATTGTTGTAAAGAAATGCAATAATTTGGAATAATTTTAGCCTTGGAATGAGAAAGAGCAAAGTTTTATTAGACAATATAGATTAGAGAAATAGAGACGATATAAGAAAGTGAGAATGAGTTGGAGAAGCTTTCGTTAGATACGACTTTCGTCGTCCATGAAGGGTAGAAGGCACAATTTAACAATCGGACGAGTGATTATTCCGGACGCCGTACGCACATTAGCAGTATGCGTATTTCCGTCGGTACCAGGATACGTTTCCTCAATTCTTCCTAATCGCCATTCACAAGGTGGTTGTAAATCGTCTATCACTGCGACGAGATCTCCGGCTTTTACATTGGGGACTGGGCTTTTCCATTTATAACGTTTGTGTAATGACTTGAGGTAATCTTCTTTCCACCTGACAGAGAATTGATGATGTAACGCCTTTAACTTTTCCCGTCTATTAATAAGAGACATGTTCTGATGGTCTTGTTCAGGGAAAGCCATGATCGGAGCACCTTTCAGAAAATGTCCAGGAGTCAGAGCAGTTAAATCTCCAGGATTTTCTGATAAAGCAGAGATTGGGCGAGAGTTGAAAGTGCCTTCAATTCGGGCTAAAATTGTGGAGAACTCCTCAAAGTTTAGTCTTTGAGCGCCAACAATTCTTTTCAAATGGAACTTAAAACTTTTTACCGCGGCTTCCCATAAGCCGCCCATGTGGGGAGCGTGTGGTGGTATGAATTTCCACTCAAATCCATGAGTGATATACTTTTGGGCAATGTCACTAGCGACAGTATTCACAAATTTAGTAAATTCGCGCTCGAGAATTCTGCTGGCACCCAAAAAGTTTTTTCCATTATCGGTAACTACCCTTTGCGGGAGCCCCCGCCTCCCAACGAAGCGAGCGAATGCAGCCTGAAACGCTGCCGAGGATAAGTCTGAGCAGAGCTCTAAGTGTATGGCTTTTGTGCTGAAACAAACAAAAACACTTACATAGCTCTTGATCATGGGAGACTTTCTTAATGGAGATGCCTTTGTTTCGAATGGGCCAGCGTAATCGATTCCTGTGGTTTGGAAAGGAAGAGATAAAATACATCTTTCCGGGAGTAAAGGAGTCATTATTTGAGTACATGGCCGTTGTTTATTTATAATGCAAGTTTTGCAATTTCGTATCAGTTTTTTTACTCGGGGTTTGAGTCTGAATATGTAAAATTCAGTTTGTGCCATACGACACATTTGGCTACATTCAGCGTGGCAGAGGAATTTGTGCAAGTGGGTGAGATACAATTGGCAAAAGCGGGAGTTGCCTGGTAGAATAATGGGGTAACGTTCATTGTACGAGAGAGCTGAGTGTATTAGTCTACCATTTATTCGCATGATTGAATCGGAATCCAGAAATGGATTCATAGTACTCAACGAACTTTTCTTCGAAATGGGATTCGAACTTTGTAAGCATTTATACTCCTCGGGATAAAATGCCATTAGAGCCAAATTAATAAGTCGAGTCTTTACAGTGCGCAATTCCATTTGTGTCAATTCCACGTGAGCAGTGGGAGAAATACTAGGTTCAAATCTTCGTTTGGACCTGTTAATAAATCTAAAGACGTAACCCAACACACGCAAGGCCTTGTTGTATGATGAGAATCTGCAGAGAATGTCCTCATCTTTAACCTCTGCGTGTAATGTATGGATGTTGTCAGATACATCCGGAACTTTTAATGGATTACGTTTTGGCCATTCAGTTTCGGGCTTGTTCAACCATGGGGGCCCATACCACCATTGGGAATTATTTGCCAATTCGTGAGGTTTACATCCACGAGTTCCAAGATCAGCTGGGTTGAAATGAGTGGGGATGTGTCGCCACGTTGTCTCCGGAACCAGGCGATGAATTTGAGCAATTCTGTTCGCAACATATATTTCCCAAGTGGAGGGTGGTTTAGAAAGCCAACCAAGAACAATTGAAGAGTCTGTCCACAGGAAAACCTTTGTTTCGCGGAAATTTAGGAATGTGCGAACATATTTAATGAGATTTGTTACCAATACTGCTCCGTTTAGTTCCAAACGCGGCAAGCAGACTGTTTGAATAGGAGCTACCTTACTCTTTGCCATTAACAAATTTGAGAAAACACTGTGTGTATCTGCCTGACATCGAATATATACAGTAGCACAGTATGCTGATTTGGACGTGTCGCAAAATCCGTGAATTTGAACTGAGTCGGATGGAGTGTATTGTAGCCACCTTGGGATTGCGATTGTTTCCGTTTGTGAGAGATCCGAAACGAAATCATTCCACATTTTAAGTGATTCGGGTGAGATATCTTCATCCCACTCCAATCCTTCTAACCAAAGCCGTTGCATGAGAATTTTAGCTCTAATAACAATGGGTGCTAACCATCCAGCGGGATCGAAGAGCTTTGCAACTGATGAGAGAATTTTACGTTTGGTTATTCTTTCAGATGGATGTATAGGGGAAAATGAGTACGCGAATGCATCTGAGAGTGCATTCCATTTTATTCCAAGTGTTTTAGTGGTACTTGACTCTTGGAATTGTAGAAATTCCGAGTCGTATAAATCCTCCTTGGGTAAATGAGAGAGCAATTTTGGATTATTTGCTGTAATCTTCTTCAGAGGAAGACCAGCTGACTTCAGCGTGTTGATGAGCTGAGTCTGAGCAGATAATGCATCCTCCAGTGAATATCCACCAGATAAAATGTCATCAACATAAGTTTCCAAGCGGAGAATTGAAGATGCTTTGGGATACTGAGATTGAGAGTCTGAAGCGAGTTGGAGTAGTGTACGTATTGCGAGATACGGTGCGCAATTAACACCAAACGTGACAGTTTTCAGCGCGTAATCCCTAACTGGATCATCTGGTTGGTTTTGGAACAAAACTCTCTGAAACTGCCTGTCATCCGGGTGTACTACGATTTGGCGATACATTTTTTGTATATCGTCACTGAAAACATATTGATACCTTCTCTAATTAAGGATAATGGTAATCAAATCGTTTTGCAGAGTAGGACCTGTGTAAAGGATATCGTTTAGGGAGAAGTGGAATTTAGTTTTCCTCGAAGCGTGGAACACAACTCTGACCTTGATTGTTTTGTGTTCGGGTCGAACTACAGCATGATGGGGTAGGTAAAAAGAATAGTATTTATCCTGAGACACAATTTCCTGAGAAGACGTTTCCTCCATGTGATCGAGATCTAAATATTCAGCAGAACTGAACGATATTCAGCCTGTAGCTCAGGGTCCTTGGCCAACGTTTTCTCCATCCGAGAGTATTGAGCCAATGCAATAAATCGAGACGATCCAAGAAATATTTTTTTTGGGAAATTCAGGTCTAAATGGTAATCGTACAATGTACCTACCATTGTCGCCTCGAGTTGTTGTTGTGGAGTAAAATTTTTCACAAAATTCATCTTCTTTTGATTCCGCATGAGTGGTGGGTATTTCCTCATCTTCCCAAAACTTCTTTAAGAGAGTGTTGAGTTCAGAAGTTTCGGATGCCGTAATTGGTGGAAAAGACTGAGTGCTATGAGTTTTCATTGGACCACTTAGCACCCATCCAAAGATTGTATTGTAAGCCGATGTGTGGCCACAAATGTTTTTCCTTATGCCATCAATATTGATAGACTGCTCGTAGTCATTTCCGAGAATGAGATCAATCTGAGAGGCCTTGTTGAACGTTGGATCAGCTAGATCCAGTTCCATGAGCTCCTTTGAGTAAGGTACCTCAAAACTACAAGCAGGTAAGCATTTCGTAACCTTTGGTAAGACAATGGCTTTAATTGAAATTCTCGCATTTGACCTTCGAGCATACAGTGTAAATTCACACTCTTTGTTGGCCGATTGTCTCTGACCACCAATGCCTACTATCTCGAAATGAGCTTTCTGGTAAGGAAGTTGAAGGCGATTTCTAATTTTTTCAGACAAAAATGTCCTTTGAGAGCCAGGGTCGGTCAGAGCTCTTACCGTAAAGTGTTCACCTCGGCATTCAATCTGCACCAGTGCAGTTCTTAACAGAATGTTGTCACTACTCGAAGAGCAATTGGCGCGTATCTGATTAGATGTAGATGGCCGTTCAAGATTAGAGTTATTTGAGTTATTTCGAGATATTTTTGGAGAATCATGAGAACTTGTGCTTTCATTGTAGTTCTTGGTAAAAGTGCTCTCGGTATTCTGGGTTGTACCTCGAGTTCCTTTTGCCATGTGCAATTAAGTGTGGTGTGTCCTCTTGCAATAGAGGCATGTGTGTTTACTTTTGCAATTAGCCTTGATGTGAGATAATCCCAAGCAATTATTGCAAAATTTGTTTTTAAACACATAATCAACTCTTTGTTGTATCGTAAAAGCACGAAATTTGGGACATGTTCTGAGTGGATGATCCTCATTGCACAATTTGCATGTAGGATTTATGTTGTCCTGTGACATATGCATATGAACATTGGGAAGAGCTGTTTTCGTGAGACTAAGTCCACCTCTTGAGTTTCGGATACTCGTTAGACGTTCTACAGCCTCATACCTATCCACAAGAAATTGGGACATTTGAGACCACTTGGGGAGCTCACGAGGAGATGTGAGTGATTGTTCCCAAAGAGCTAGGGTTAAATTGGGAAGTTTGGTTGATATCAGTCGAATAAGTATTGGATCCCAACTTTCCACCTTGACACCTAGAGTTCCTAGAGTTGCAAGACAGTCATTGACAGAAGACTGTATTCTTCTATTCGACTCGCTATCTTCAGAGTCAGCTGCGGGGATATCAAACAGAATTTTTATTTGATTATCCACGAGAACACGTTTGTTTTCGAATCGAGTTTGAAGCGCGTTCCATGCTAGTTGAAAATTATCGTGTGAAAGGGGATATCTCTTGACAATAGCACCAGCTTCACCTCTCGTTTTGTTCCGGAGATGATATAGCTTCGTAACGGGGGAGAGCTTGCTGTGGTTTATGTACACAGCTGTGAACATATCCCTGAAGGAGGGCCATTGTTCATAACTACCTTCAAATACTTCAGTATCGCAGGGTGGTAGTTTAATACAGTTGCCAGAATCCGTTGGCATTAGGGTTTGGGTTTGTGATTGAGTAGGCGTCCATACACGCATCAAAGTTATTTTTCGCCTCGTGCTTAAACTCCGACGTGACCGTATCCTCGTTGGTCAACATAACTTTTCTATAGGATGACTCGACCTCTGACCATCGTAACTCCAAATCCTTTAATTTAACATCCAAAATTTAGTCAGTTTGGTCCTCAACTGGGGAACTATTAAATTTTGTACAAAATTGTAGCAAATGGTCGCAATTGAAAAAAAATTGCTCCCTTAGGGGCTCGTGAGAAGTTGAAGTTGAAGTCATTTTAATAAGTAAATTACTAACAAAGTGCAGAAATTGAGTTATATAGAGTTAAATTTTCCGAGTATAGGAGATAATTATGGGTTAATATGGGTTAAATAAAAAATAGAATTATCAATTAATTAAAATGAAAAATAGACAAAAAAGTTTCCTTAGGGGGTTTTTCTTAAGAGTGGGTTTAGGGGCTATATACCTGTAGCACTGGATATGGAATCCAGTTAATTTATCTACAAAGTAGACTTAGATGCGTAGTAGACGTATCAAATAATTTTTAGTTTACAAAATAAGCCAAAAATTAAATGAATTATGTGTGACTATGTGAGTCCCACCGTTTCGCAAAGGGTTAATTCACTCTTAATTGGGGTAGGGTTACCAAATTTTCCAGTTAAGATTCAATGTTCGGGGATTTTATTTACGTACTTAATTGTTGTATTTTCTATGTATATATATTTCCTTTTGTATATATATATATATTGTTTCTTTTTTTATGTGTGTATATATTTTTTTTTCTTATGCGTGTATATATTTTTTTTTTACTTTATGTGTATATATTTTTTTATTTAATTTTAATTAAACTTGGGAAAAAATATAAAATGTATATATTCATATAATAAGGGTATTAATATTATAAAAAAACTTTATTCTATGAGTTGCGCGGAATTTATTTAAAATTTAAATTCCTAAATCGGGTTAAAAAAAATTTTTTTTTATGGCAACCCTAAACAGAAAGCATAAAGCCGAAAGTCCATACCATGCGTTTTGCATTACATGCGTATACCGAAAAAGTAGAATCAGTGTAGTTGATTGTGACAAGTTACAGAAGAAAAAGCATAGATTGCATAGACGCATAGAAAGTAGGATTACTTTCTACTTTTCTATGCGGCTAATGTAGTGTTGGAAAATGTCAGCAGCTTTTTAAACTTGGCATGCCAAATTATATACTATTGTGAATGGTTTCTATAAATATGTTTAAATAGTGCATTACTATTTTCGCATTTTTCTTTTTGCATTACAAAAATAATAATAAAAACATATTTTATAATAAAGTTTATTACTAATTTAAGAGGAAAATACATTAAATTACAGTTTTTAACACATTTCTTTCATGAATAAAATATGTATATGTATGATGATTGTTTATGCATATGTATATATGATTGTTTTTATGTACTGAGTGTCTGTCATCTATTTTGAATTTATTAATTTGTAAACAAGAAAAATGGAGGATAAATTAAATGAAAACACTCGTCTTGTGTTCTTTTCAGGATTTTCGTAGGCCTTAACACCACAATACAATGTAATTTTTGTGTAAAACTATTAATAAATAATAAAAGCAACTAATAACAATTTTTAATTTTTCCTTTCAAGAAATTAAAAAATATTGGCAACTTTCAGCAAGAAAAATTTTTTATGAGCAGTACGTCTTATTTTGATCTTATTATATTTAGCTTCTTAATTAACTCGCAAAACTTATAACATTTTTTTTCTCCCTTTAAATTGGCCTGTCCTTTTATGTTATTAGCGTTTTTCAAATGTCAAAATATCACATATGTAAACTCATAAATTTGTAATTAATGCTATAAATTCTTTTAAAATTACAATTTGATTTTCTATTTTTCCCAAAAATGTTCTTGTTCGCTTGTTTGTCGCATAAACGCATTGTGTGTAACTTGCAATAAAATCGGCATAGAAAGCAAGATTCGCAAGGCGCATGAAAAGGATGGTATGGACTTTCGGCTTAAGAGATAGAGTAATATTCTTATGCTCTATTATTATCAATATGATAGTTGTTGCTACTTTTTCTTGTACTGCAATTTACATTGCCTGGTTTTCTTTCGTGTTCTTTCTTTTCTTTATACACTCGCGGGAAAAAATAGAAATATAGAAGTAGTATGTTTATGTACCTTCTCGACCAATCCCTCCATACGAATTTGGGATCATGCCTACGCTACAGTCGGTAGTTTAAGTTAGTTGATAGGTTTGTAACATGTAGATTGGACGAACAGAATAAGTGTGTGTGTGGTTAGCCATCCTTTGATTGAAAGTGAGTAGGTTCGTCTCGAGTCTGAGTTCATGATGCCGATGATCCGCGAGTGCGTGATGTAGGGTACCGTAAACTCATGTTGTTGACTTGTGCAATGTTATGCTTTTGTTTATTTTATTTTTTAATGTAAACAAATTTTTAAACGCTTGACTCATATTACAGTTTTTAATGTAAACAACTAAAGAGTTTTGGATGTGGTTTCGCTTAATTAATTTTTTTTGTATGATTTAACGTTAAAGAAACAGAAATATAGTTGTACGTGTTCTTGTTGTTGTGCTATAAGTATATGTGCATAAGATCAATAAGAATATTTTGTATGATTTAATGCGATATATTTCCGTTATGTGTGTGTGTGTGTTTCTTTTTTCTTATGGACCCATTTTATGATAATCGAATATAGGAGAATACATTTTTGTTACAAAAATAACAGTGCTTTGTTATAAACAATAACATCGCGAATCCTTATCATTTTTTTGATATTCTTAAGCATAAGTTCAATAAGAATATTTTTTAATGTAAACAAATTTTAAAATTCTTGACTCATATTACAGTTTTTAATATTAAGTTTAAAGAATTTTGAATGTGGTTTCGTTTAATTAATTTTTTTTGTATGATTTAACGTTAAAGAAACAGAAATATAGTTGTACGTGTTGTTGTTGTTGTGTTTATAACAGCGCTTTGTTTTGAGCAGGATTTCTTTTTTTCAGTTTTTTTTTTTTTGTCAGGTTTTAAATAAATAAAATTATATAATAAAGAGATTAATTAAAACAAATTAGATTTTTTTCCTAAGATATGTATATTTTATTTTCAGATTTTGTTACAGTTCACATATTTCTATTTCTCCTTTAAGCAAATCTATTAATCACTTAATTTTATCATTTCCTTTAACATATATGACAGAGTTGTTCCCTTTTAAATTTTATATATTTAGTTTTTACTGTTTAAAATAAATAAAATTATATATATAATAAAGAGATTGATTAAAACAAATTAGTTTTTTTATTTCAATAGATTTTTTCCTATGATTTTTTAAGATGATTTTGTTATTGGTTGAAAGGTATCTTCTAATAAATAACTTCAACTATTTGACTCAGTTTAATAATTTTTCACTTTTCCTTTAGAGCAGCCCTTGTCTTTACAAGATCTTCTAACATTTTATTATGATAATTTTTAGACATTATAATAATTTTTGTATTGATTTTGATCTGCTTTATATCTGGTTACGATCTGCTTTGTATCTCGTAACGATCTGATTTGTATCTGCTTACATCTGATTTATACCTTATCATGATCTGCTTCATGTCTTATGTCTGTGTATTCTGAATTTGAGTACGCTATATCGTGCTTTCTACAATCTGTATCCACTAAATGTATTCCTTTGTCTCCTTTTGCTAATCGATTTTGAAGTTTTGCATCAGGTACACAAAACTGTTAACGAGGTAGATGTAATTCAACATTTTGAATTTTCAACAATTTGTTTATTATGTTGTTTACAAAACCTTTTCCAATCTTACGCTAATTAGGTTCATTTTTTTTGTTTTGATTGTAAATTATAACCATTTTGTTATTCATTAATTTCATACCCCTTCGTCTGAAACACTGAAACAGTGGCTAGCTAGTTATACCAGCTATACTAGCTAGATCAGCTATACAAGCTGTACCAGCTATACATGCTATACCTCTATATCAGCTATATCAGCTGTACTAGCTATACCAGCTATATCAGCTGTACTAGCTATACCAGCTATACCAGCTGTATCAGCTATACTAGCTATATAAGCTTTACTAGCTATACCTCTATACCAGCTATACTAGCTATACTAGATATATCAGCTATACTAGCTATATAAGCTATGCAAGCTGAACTAGCTATATCAGCTATACTAGCTATATTAGCTATACTAGCTATATCAGCTATACTAGCTATACCAGCTATACTAGCTATATAAGCTATGCAAGCTGAACTAACTATATCAGCTATACTAGCTATACCAGCTATACTAGCTATATAAGCTATGCAAGCTGAACTAACTATATCAGCTATACTAGCTATACCAGCTATACTAGCTATACCAGCAATACTAGCTATACCAGCTATACTAGCTGTACCAGCTATACTAGCTATATAAGCTATGCAAGCTATACTAGCTATATAAGCTATGCAAGCTGAACTAGCTATATCAGCTATACTAGCTATACCAACTATACTAGCTATATCAGCTATACTAGCTATACCAACTATACTAGCTATATCAGCTATACTAGCTATACCAGCTATATCAGCTGTACTAGTTATACCAGCTATACTAGCTATACCTCTATACCAGCTATATCAGCTGTACTAGCTATACCAGCTATATCAGCTGTACTAGCTATACCAGCTATACCAGCTGTATCAGCTATACTAGCTATATAAGCTTTACTAGCTATGCCTCTATACCAGATATACTAGATATATCAGCTATACTAGCTATATGAGCTATGCAAGCTGAACTAGCTATAACAGCTATACTAGCTATACCAGCTATACTAGCTATATAAGCTATGCAAGCTGAACTAGCTATATCAGCTATACTAGCTATACCAGCTATACTAGCTATACCAACTATACTAGCTATATAAGCTATGCAAGCTGAACTAGCTATATCAGCTATACTAGCTATACCAGCTATACTAGCTATATAAGCTATGCAAGCTGAACTAGCTATATCAGCTATACTAGCTATACCAGCTATACTAGCTATATAAGCTATGCAAGCTGAACTAACTATATCAGCTATACTAGCTATACCAGCTATACTAGCTATATAAGCTATGCAAGCTGAACTAACTATATCAGCTATACTAGCCATACCAGCTATACTAGCTATACCAGCAATACTAGCTATACCAGCTATACTAGCTATACCAGCTATACTAGCTGTACCAGCTATACTAGCTATATAAGCTATGCAAGCTATACTAGCTATATAAGCTATGCAAGCTGAACTAGCTATATCAGCTATACTAGCTATACCAGCTATACTAGCTATACCAACTATACTAGCTATATCAGCTATACTAGCTATACCAGCTATATCAGCTATACTAGCTATACCAACTATACTAGCTATATCAGCTATACTAGCTATACCAGCTATATCAGCTGTACTAGTTATACCAGCTATACTAGCTATACCTCTATACCAGCTATATCAGCTGTACTAGCTATACCAGCTATATCAGCTGTACTAGCTATACCAGCTATACCAGCTGTATCAGCTATACTAGCTATATAAGCTTTACTAGCTATGCCTCTATACCAGATATACTAGATATATCAGCTATACTAGCTATATGAGCTATGCAAGCTGAACTAGCTATAACAGCTATACTAGCTATACCAGCTATACTAGCTATATAAGCTATGCAAGCTGAACTAGCTATATCAGCTATACTAGCTATACCAGCTATACTAGCTATACCAGCTATACTAGCTATATAAGCTATGCAAGCTGAACTAGCTATACCAGCAATAATAGCTATACCAGCTATACTAGCTATATAAGCTATGCAAGCTGAACTAGCTATATCAGCTATACTAGCTATACCAGCTATACTAGCTATATAAGCTATGCAAGCTGAACTAACTATATCAGCTACACTAGCTATACCAGCTATACTAGCTATATAAGCTATGCAAGCTGAACTAACTATATCAGCTATACTAGCCATACCAGCTATACTAGCTATACCAGCAATACTAGCTATACCAGCTATACTAGCTATACCAGCTATACTAGCTGTACCAGCTATACTAGCTATATAAGCTATGCAAGCTATACTAGCTATATAAGCTATGCAAGCTGAACTAGCTATATCAGCTATACTAGCTATACCAGCTATACTAGCTATATCAGCTATACTAGCTATACCAGCTATACTAGCTATATCAGCTATACTAGCTATACCAGCTCTATCAACTGTACTAGTTATACCAGCTATACTAGCTATACCGGCTATACCAGCTATACTAGCTATACCAGCTATACTAGCTATACCAGCTATACTAGCTATACCAGATATACTAGCTATACCAGCTATACTAGCTATACCAGCTATACTAGCTATACCTCTGTACCAGCCACAGTGATGTGAAAAATAACTTACATTATATTTAAAACCGAATAAAAACTCGAAAATTCTTTATTGTTTAAACGGCTTATTTTTTTTTCTTAAACGGTAGAAAAAAGATTAAAAACAAAATTATTGCTATTTCTATAATGTATTTTGATTTTTTTTTTTTTTTATGATTTTGTATGAGTGTATGTATTTTTTTCTTAGTTACGATATTTTTGTTTTTATAATTATATCAATTAAAACTTTATCCAAATTTATTAATATAAGACATTTCTTTCACTCTTCTAATAAATTATGTTAGATTCTTTAAGTTCTTCGATAATAGAGATTATTTCGTTTTGATGATTGTTGTAACCAACACCTTCCGATGAAAGAAGTAAACGTAGTCTGTCAACTAATTCATTAGGATCATCCCAATGTATATAATTTGATTTCAGATTATTTTGTAATTTTAGCATTAAACCACTGCCTTTTGTTAAAATGTTTGTTGTTGTTTCGAATAAATGTTTAATTATTCGTACATATTTGAAGGCTCGTGTTCCTTTCACTTGTTCATTAGGTTCATAGCGACGTTTATGTGCATTGGTTTGAATTAAAATCTCTTTATATTTTTTCAAATCATTTTTAGAATAATGGAGAGGTTTTTTATGAAATACTAGTTCAAATAATCCAGGCGTCATTTTCAATTTCATATTTCCTATCCGCATAGTATTATCTCTATTAAATATTAATTTTTCCTTGCCATATCTCCAACTTCCGTCTACATCTTGATTAAAACCATAAATTTGATCTATTTGCTTATTATTAATAAGTGATTGAATATTTTCAAATAATGGAGAGTTTTTCGTCAGCTTTAAACTTTGTTTTCTTTTCAAGTTTTTCAGACGTGTACTTGATACAGGTCTATTATGATCATAGTTTTTTTCATCATGATTGTCATCAGTTGTCATATTTTCATACTGAAAATCGTTATTATCACCATTTACATCATCATAATCATCGTCGTCATCGATAGTGTTGTCTATGTCCTTATGCTTATCTTCAAGTTTTCCGATGATTTCATTATCACCATCTACATCATAATAATCATCATCATCATCATCATCATCAATAGTGTTGTCTATGTCCTTATGCTTATTTTCAATTTTTCTAATGATTTCATTATCACCATTTACGTCATAATAATCATCATCATCATCAATAGTGTTGTCTATATCCTTATGCTTATGTTCAAGTTTTCCGATGATTTTATTGTCACCATTTACATCATCATAATCATCGCCATCATCAATAGCGTTGTCTATATCCTTATGTTTATCTTTAAGTTTTCCGATGATTTTTTTAAGTGGTTTTGTTATTGGTTGAAAGGTATCTTCTAATAAATTAACTCTATCTATTTGATTCAGTTTAATATTTTTTAACTTTTCCTTTAAAACAGCCTTTGTCTTTACAAGATCTTCTAATATTTTATTATGATAATTATTGGACATTATAATAATTTTTATATTGATTTTGATCCGCTTTGTATCTGGTTACGATCTGCTTTATATCTGGTCACAAACTGCTTGATATCTGATCACGATCTGCTTTATATCTGCTTACGATCTAATTTATACCTGTTCACGATCTGCTTGATGACTCGTGTCTATATCCTTTGATTTTGAGTACACTTTATCGTGCTTTCTACAAGCTGCATCCAATAAATTTATTCCTTTATCTCCTCTTGCTATTCGTTTTTGAAGTTTTATATCAGGTCCACAAAACTGATAACCAGGTGGATGTAAATCAACATATAATTTGTTTATTAAGTTGTTTACAAATCTTCTTCCAATCTTATACTAAATAGGTTTAATTTTTTTTGGTTTTGACTGTAGTTTATTACCATTTTTTTTTTTTTTTCATTACTTACATACGTCTTCACATGAAACACTACACTAGTAAGCTATACAATCTGTACCAGCTATACTAGCAAGCTGTAGTAGCTATACTAGCAAGCTATACAATCTGTACTAGCTATACTAGCAAGCTATACAATCTGTACTAGCTATAATAGCAAGCTGTACTAGATATACCAGCTACACCTGCTATACCAGCTATATCAGCTATACCAGCTATATCGGCTATACCAGGTACAGCTATACCAGCTATATCAGCTATATCGGCTATACCAGGTACATCTATACCAGCTCTATCAGCTATACCAGCTATACCAGCTATACTAGCTATATCGGCTATACCAGGTACATCTATACCAGCTATATCAGCTATACCAGCTATATCGGTTATACCAGGTACATCTATACCAGCTATATCAGCTATACCAGCTATATCGGTTATACCTGGTATAGCTATACCTGGTAATAGCTGGTATATACCTGATATATACCTGGTATAGCTGATATAGCTGGTATAGCTGATATAGCTAGGCTAGCTGGTATAGCTAGTATAGCTGGTGTAGCTAATATAGCTGATATAGCTAGTTCAGCTTGTATAGCTTATATAGCTAGTATAGATGGTATAGCTAGTATAGCTGATATAGCTAGTTCAGCTTGCATAGCTTATATGGCTAGTATAGCTTGCATAGCTTATATAGCTAGTATAGCTGGTACAGCTAGTATAGCTGGTATAGCTAGTATTGCTGGTATAGCTAGTATAGCTGGTATAGCTAGTATAGCTGATATAGTTAGTTCAGCTTGCATAGCTTATATAGCTAGTATAGCTGGTATAGCTAGTATAGCTGATATAGTTAGTTCAGCTTGCATAGCTTATATAGCTAGTATAGCTGGTATAGCTAGTATAGCTGATATAGCTAGTATAGCTAATATAGCTAGTATAGCTGATATAGCTAGTTCAGCTTGCATAGCTTATATAGCTAGTATAGCTGATATATCTAGTATAGCTAGTATAGCTGGTATAGAGGTATAGCTAGTAAAGCTTATATAGCTAGTATAGCTGATACAGCAGGTATAGCTGGTATAGCTAGTACAGCTGATATAGCTGGTATAGCTAGTACAGCTGATATAGCTGGTATAGATGTACCTGGTATAACCGATATAGCTGGTATAGCTGATATAGCTGGTATAGATGTACCTGGTATAGCCGATATAGCTAGTATAGCTGGTATAGCTGGTATAGCTGATAGAGCTGGTATAGATGTACCTGGTATAGCCGATATAGCTGATATAGCTGGTATAGCTGTACCTGTATTAGCCGATATAGCTGGTATAGCTGATATAGCTGGTATAGCAGGTGTAGCTGGTATATCTAGTACAGCTTGCTATTATAGCTAGTACAGATTGTATAGCTTGCTAGTATAGCTAGTACAGATTGTATAGCTTGCTAGTATAGCTACTACAGCTTGCTAGTATAGCTGGTACAGATTGTATAGCTTACTAGTGTAGTGTTTCATGTGAAGACGTATGTAAGTAATGAAAAAAAAAAAAAAATGGTAATAAACTACAGTCAAAACCAAAAAAAATTAAACCTATTTAGTATAAGATTGGAAGAAGATTTGTAAACAACTTAATAAACAAATTATATGTTGATTTACATCCACCTGGTTATCAGTTTTGTGGACCTGATATAAAACTTCAAAAACGAATAGCAAGAGGAGATAAAGGAATAAATTTATTGGATGCAGCTTGTAGAAAGCACGATAAAGTGTACTCAAAATCAAAGGATATAGACACGAGTCATCAAGCAGATCGTGAACAGGTATAAATTAGATCGTAAGCAGATATAAAGCAGATCGTGATCAGATATCAAGCAGTTTGTGACCAGATATAAAGCAGATCGTAACCAGATACAAAGCGGATCAAAATCAATATAAAAATTATTATAATGTCCAATAATTATCATAATAAAATATTAGAAGATCTTGTAAAGACAAAGGCTGTTTTAAAGGAAAAGTTAAAAAATATTAAACTGAATCAAATAGATAGAGTTAATTTATTAGAAGATACCTTTCAACCAATAACAAAACCACTTAAAAAAATCATCGGAAAACTTAAAGATAAACATAAGGATATAGACAACGCTATTGATGATGGCGATGATTATGATGATGTAAATGGTGACAATAAAATCATCGGAAAACTTGAACATAAGCATAAGGATATAGACAACACTATTGATGATGATGATGATTATTATGACGTAAATGGTGATAATGAAATCATTAGAAAAATTGAAAATAAGCATAAGGACATAGACAACACTATTGATGATGATGATGATGATGATGATTATTATGATGTAGATGGTGATAATGAAATCATCGGAAAACTTGAAGATAAGCATAAGGACATAGACAACACTATCGATGACGACGATGATTATGATGATGTAAATGGTGATAATAACGATTTTCAGTATGAAAATATGACAACTGATGACAATCATGATGAAAAAAACTATGATCATAATAGACCTGTATCAAGTACACGTCTGAAAAACTTGAAAAGAAAACAAAGTTTAAAGCTGACGAAAAACTCTCCATTATTTGAAAATATTCAATCACTTATTAATAATAAGCAAATAGATCAAATTTATGGTTTTAATCAAGATGTAGACGGAAGTTGGAGATATGGCAAGGAAAAATTAATATTTAATAGAGATAATACTATGCGGATAGGAAATATGAAATTGAAAATGACGCCTGGATTATTTGAACTAGTATTTCATAAAAAACCTCTCCATTATTCTAAAAATGATTTGAAAAAATATAAAGAGATTTTAATTCAAACCAATGCACATAAACGTCGCTATGAACCTAATGAACAAGTGAAAGGAACACGAGCCTTCAAATATGTACGAATAATTAAACATTTATTCGAAACAACAACAAACATTTTAACAAAAGGCAGTGGTTTAATGCTAAAATTACAAAATAATCTGAAATCAAATTATATACATTGGGATGATCCTAATGAATTAGTTGACAGACTACGTTTACTTCTTTCATCGGAAGGTGTTGGTTACAACAATCATCAAAACGAAATAATCTCTATTATCGAAGAACTTAAAGAATCTAACATAATTTATTAGAAGAGTGAAAGAAATGTCTTATATTAATAAATTTGGATAAAGTTTTAATTGATATAATTATAAAAACAAAAATATCGTAACTAAGAAATAAATACATACACTCATACAAAATCATAAAAAAAAAAAAAAAATCAAAATACATTATAGAAATAGCAATAATTTTGTTTTTAATCTTTTTTCTACCGTTTAAGAAAAAAAATAAGCCGTTTAAACAATAAAGAATTTTCGAGTTTTTATTCGGTTTTAAATATAATGTAAGTTATTTTTCACATCACTGTGGCTGGTACAGAGGTATAGCTAGTATAGCTGGTATAGCTAGTATAGCTGGTATAGCTAGTATATCTGGTATAGCTAGTATAGCTGGTATAGCTAGTATAGCTGGTATAGCTAGTATAGCTGGTATAGCTAGTATAGCTGGTATAGCCGGTATAGCTAGTATAGCTGGTATAACTAGTACAGTTGATAGAGCTGGTATAGCTAGTATAGCTGATATAGCTAGTATAGCTGGTATAGCTAGTATAGCTGATATAGCTAGTATAGCTGGTATAGCTAGTATAGCTGATATAGCTAGTTCAGCTTGCATAGCTTGTATAGCTAGTATAGCTTGCATAGCTTATATAGCTAGTATAGCTGGTACAGCTAGTATAGCTGGTATAGCTAGTATAGCTGGTATAGCTAGTATTGCTGGTATAGCTAGTATAGCTGGTATGGCTAGTATAGCTGATATAGTTAGTTCAGCTTGCATAGCTTATATAGCTAGTATAGCTGGTATAGCTAGTATAGCTGATATAGTTAGTTCAGCTTGCATAGCTTATATAGCTAGTATAGCTGGTATAGCTAGTATAGCTGATATAGCTAGTTCAGCTTGCATAGCTTATATAGCTAGTATAGCTGGTATAGCTAGTATTGCTGGTATAGCTAGTATAGCTGATATAGCTAGTATAGCTGTTATAGCTAGTTCAGCTTGCATAGCTCATATAGCTAGTATAGCTGATATATCTAGTATATCTGGTATAGAGGCATAGCTAGTAAAGCTTATATAGCTAGTATAGCTGATACAGCTGGTATAGCTGGTATAGCTAGTACAGCTGATATAGCTGGTATAGCTAGTACAGCTGATATAGCTGGTATAGAGGTATAGCTAGTATAGCTGGTATAACTAGTACAGCTGATATAGCTGGTATAGCTAGTATAGCTGATATAGCTAGTATAGTTGGTATAGCTAGTATAGCTGATATAGCTAGTATAGTTGGTATAGCTAGTATAGCTGATATAGCTAGTTCAGCTTGCATAGCTTATATAGCTAGTATAGCTTGCATAGCTTATATAGCTAGTATAGCTGGTACAGCTAGTATAGCTGGTATAGCTAGTATTGCTGGTATAGCTAGTATAGCTGGTATAGCTAGTATAGCTGATATAGTTAGTTCAGCTTGCATAGCTTATATAGCTAGTATAGCTGGTATAGCTAGTATAGCTGATATAGTTAGTTCAGCTTGCATAGCTTATATAGCTAGTATAGCTGGTATAGCTAGTATAGCTGATATAGCTAGTTCAGCTTGCATAGCTTATATAGCTAGTATAGCTGGTATAGCTAGTATTGCTGGTATAGCTAGTATAGCTGATATAGCTAGTATAGCTGTTATAGCTAGTTCAGCTTGCATAGCTCATATAGCTAGTATAGCTGATATATCTAGTATATCTGGTATAGAGGCATAGCTAGTAAAGCTTATATAGCTAGTATAGCTGATACAGCTGGTATAGCTGGTATAGCTAGTACAGCTGATATAGCTGGTATAGCTAGTACAGCTGATATAGCTGGTATAGAGGTATAGCTAGTATAGCTGGTATAACTAGTACAGCTGATATAGCTGGTATAGCTAGTATAGCTGATATAGCTAGTATAGTTGGTATAGCTAGTATAGCTGATATAGCTAGTATAGTTGGTATAGCTAGTATAGCTGATATAGCTAGTTCAGCTTGCATAGCTTATATAGCTAGTATAGCTTGCATAGCTTATATAGCTAGTATAGCTGGTACAGCTAGTATAGCTGGTATAGCTAGTATTGCTGGTATAGCTAGTATAGCTGGTATAGCTAGTATAGCTGATATAGTTAGTTCAGCTTGCATAGCTTATATAGCTAGTATAGCTGGTATAGCTAGTATAGCTGATATAGTTAGTTCAGCTTGCATAGCTTATATAGCTAGTATAGCTGGTATAGCTAGTATAGCTGATATAGCTAGTATAGCTAATATAGCTAGTATAGCTGATATAGCTAGTTCAGCTTGCATAGCTTATATAGCTAGTATAGCTGATATATCTAGTATAGCTAGTATAGCTGGTATAGAGGTATAGCTAGTAAAGCTTATATAGCTAGTATAGCTGATACAGCTGGTATAGCTGGTATAGCTAGTACAGCTGATATAGCTGGTATAGCTAGTACAGCTGATATAGCTGGTATAACTAGCTAGCCACTGTTTCAGTGTTTCAGACGAAGGGGTATGAAATTAATGAATAACAAAATGGTTATAATTTACAATCAAAACAAAAAAAATGAACCTAATTAGCGTAAGATTGGAAAAGGTTTTGTAAACAACATAATAAACAAATTGTTGAAAATTCAAAATGTTGAATTACATCTACCTCGTTAACAGTTTTGTGTACCTGATGCAAAACTTCAAAATCGATTAGCAAAAGGAGACAAAGGAATACATTTAGTGGATACAGATTGTAGAAAGCACGATATAGCGTACTCAAATTCAGAATACACAGACATAAGACATGAAGCAGATCATGATAAGGTATAAATCAGATGTAAGCAGATACACATCAGATCGTTACGAGATACAAAGCAGATCGTAACCAGATATAAAGCAGATCAAAATCAATACAAAAATTATTATAATGTCTAAAAATTATCATAATAAAATGTTAGAAGATCTTGTAAAGACAAGGGCTGCTCTAAAGGAAAAGTGAAAAATTATTAAACTGAGTCAAATAGTTGAAGTTATTTATTAGAAGATACCTTTCAACCAATAACAAAATCATCTTAAAAAATCATAGGAAAAAATCTATTGAAATAAAAAAACTAATTTGTTTTAATCAATCTCTTTATTATATATATAATTTTATTTATTTTAAACAGTAAAAACTAAATATATAAAATTTAAAAGGGAACAACTCTGTCATATATGTTAAAGGAAATGATAAAATTAAGTGATTAATAGATTTGCTTAAAGGAGAAATAGAAATATGTGAACTGTAACAAAATCTGAAAATAAAATATACATATCTTAGGAAAAAAATCTAATTTGTTTTAATTAATCTCTTTATTATATAATTTTATTTATTTAAAACCTGACAAAAAAAAAACTGAAAAAAAGAAATCCTGCTCAAAACAAAGCGCTGTTATAAACACAACAACAACAACACGTACAACTATATTTCTGTTTCTTTAACGTTAAATCATACAAAAAAAATTAATTAAACGAAACCACATTCAAAATTCTTTAAACTTAATATTAAAAACTGTAATATGAGTCAAGAATTTTAAAATTTGTTTACATTAAAAAATATTCTTATTGAACTTATGCTTAAGAATATCAAAAAAATGATAAGGATTCGCGATGTTATTGTTTATAACAAAGCACTGTTATTTTTGTAACAAAAATGTATTCTCCTATATTCGATTATCATAAAATGGGTCCATAAGAAAAAAGAAACACACACACACACATAACGGAAATATATCGCATTAAATCATACAAAATATTCTTATTGATCTTATGCACATATACTTATAGCACAACAACAAGAACACGTACAACTATATTTCTGTTTCTTTAACGTTAAATCATACAAAAAAAAATTAATTAAGCGAAACCACATCCAAAACTCTTTAGTTGTTTACATTAAAAACTGTAATATGAGTCAAGCGTTTAAAAATTTGTTTACATTAAAAAATAAAATATACAAAAGCATAACATTGCACAAGTCAACAACATGAGTTTACGGTACCCTACATCACGCACTCGCGGATCATCGGCATCATGAACTCAGACTCGAGACGAACCTACTCACTTTCAATCAAAGGATGGCTAACCACACACACACTTATTCTGTTCGTCCAATCTACATGTTACAAACCTATCAACTAACTTAAACTACCGACTGTAGCGTAGGCATGATCCCAAATTCGTATGGAGGGATTGGTCGAGAAGGTACATAAACATACTACTTATAGAATAATTTGTGATTTTTTTATGTTTTATTATAATTGTATTAATTTGTGTATATATATATATATATATATATATATATATATTATTTATTACTATTATTTTATTTATTATTATTTATTTTGACCTTTTCTATTATTCTTTTATAATTTCTATTAATTTCAAAAATTAAATTTCAATTTTAAAATTAATTTAATTTTTCTTTCGGTGTAAAGATCAATTGCTTGGTATTTTATATCGTTTCAATTTTGGGGGTTGATTTCATGAGAGAAATATTAAAGCAAGAGAGATTAAGTACAGCAATTGAATATTAAATTAATTTAAAAACTTTTTTTTTATTTTAAAGGTTATTAACGATGTTGAAAATTTTTTGTGTTACTAAATATATTAATAAATTATTATACACCTAATTCTGTTTTTACACGGTAGATTGGTTCCAGAAAAAACCGTGTAAAAAAAGACACTGATCGTATGCAAATTGGTTTGATTGGTTCCTAATCTCTAAAACCTATTAAAATTAGTGAAAAACAAGGATTTTTTAAGAAGTTTTGTATTTGACATTTTCTTTTAGGGATTCATAAAATATATAACAAAATTAAAAATATAAATAACTTAATAAATATAAAATATTTTTTGGCTTACCTTTCATCTTAATGCGTTAAATTTAATGTAATGATAGAAAAACAAATTTGCCAATAAAAAATTTCTTTACCAAACACAAAATATTAACACATTTCAATTGCTCTGACCTTTGTGCTTGTATGCACAAAAGGGAATTCCCCTAAATTTGTGCCATTTACATTTGCTTTGACCAGTAAATTTGCTTGTCGCGCAAAAAGGGAATTCCCT
The DNA here is from genome assembly GCA_958299815.1 of Sarcophaga carnaria. Taxonomy (NCBI): domain Eukaryota; kingdom Metazoa; phylum Arthropoda; class Insecta; order Diptera; family Sarcophagidae; genus Sarcophaga; species Sarcophaga carnaria. Next base: position 67,760,846 of record OY283153.1, on the reverse strand, counting down.
TTAATTTGTGATATGAACATACTTTGCAAAAATTAAATTTGACAAAAAAATTTAAGCACTAAAAATTTTAAATCGTGCTAAATGGAATAAAATCGTGTAACAAAAATTAAAAATATTTTATTTTCAAACCGTGTTATATCAAAACCGTGTAAAAAAAGACCGTGTAAAAACAGAATTAGGTGTATTATATGTATGTATATTGTATGATACATAAATACCTTTTCATATGGAGATATGTAATTGTTGTTGGGTACAAATAACGCAAGATGTGAAGACAATACAGTGGAGGGCAAAACAGTTCTTATGTATTTTTTATTTGTGCATTTAATATGTGTATTTAATGTATGAAATTTTTTTATGTGTATTTTTTTTGTCTTTTGCAAATATGTGAACAGTAAAGTGAAAAACAATTTTTATATGTATATGTAAAAAAATTTTTTGTTTTTTAATGATTAAATATATATGTATATGCACTATTTCGTTTTACATATCTCACCGTTTTAACTGTGTTTTTTCTTGCTATATATATAATTTGTTTTTATTTTTTTTTTACTGTATCTAACTTTTTTTTTCTATATATGTATATAATTTACACCGTTTTTTTAAATTCTTTTCTATATACATATATAATTTTTTACCGTTTAAATTTTTCATACGGTACTTTTCGAACTATATATATTTTTTTTAAATATAGATATATATACGTATATACACTTTTTTACCGTTTTAACAACAATTTTTTTTTTCAACTGGATTCTTCCAGAATTTTACAATTTCCTTTTATTATTATATTCAATGTGAATTTTTAATAAATATATAATTTAAAATTTTATTAATTTCAAATTTACCTCTTTTTGTTTTTTGTTGCTTTTTGTTTAATTTTTTTTTTTGAGTTTTCACTTATTTTTCGTTATTTTTTACATATCTTTTGCCCCTTTTTGTTGTTGTTTTTGTTTTTTTTTTTTGTTTCCTGTTTGCATATATTTTTTTTTCTATATACGTCTTGTAATTTTTATATTAGGCACTTTATTTTAAGTAATTTGTAAGCTCACAATTTTTGCATTTCTGGTTTTTGTTGTTTTCCTTTTTTAAATTTTTTTTTTCTTTATTTGTATATTTTAATTTTGAATTCTTTAGCCTCTTTTTCTTTTTTACTGTAAACACTTTTTATTTATATCATTTATATTAATTTTATGCTTTTTTATGTTACACTATATTTAGTTTTTCCTTATTATTATTCTTTTACTGTTTTGTTTTTGTTTTGCCTTTCTGTATTGTTTTTTACTTTTTTCGTTTTTCGCGTTGTATTGTATTGATTTGTCCTTGCATACTAATTAGATGTTTTCAATGATATTGCTAACACACCTCATAATTTTATGTTTTGCTCTGCTTTTTGTAACAGGATGCACTCGTTCTCTTAGATTCCACTATGGAGTAATGGGGGGAATGTTTAACACGAGCTTTTAGAGTTATGAGTTAGAGTGAGAGTGAGAGGACCATGAATCACCATAACATGAAGGAGCATGAAATTGTTTCATAGGTTGCGGGGAGTTCGCGGGGAGAAGGACCATGAAGGACCATGAATCACCATAACATGAAGGAGCATGAAATTGTTCCATAGGTTGCGGGGAGTTCGCGGGGAGAAGGACCATGAAATAACTTGTGTTATTTTTAAAACAAATTCTCTTTATAGGCCATTTACACTACAGCGAAATCTAGTACTTATGAGATTTCGAGCCAAATCTAGTTGATTTTAACTAGATTTCCCATACAAAACAAAATCTACTTATTTAGTAGATTTCGGCAAAATCTACTCAAAATCTAGTAAAAATACAAATGCAACTATGTGTTTTGCCAAATAGTACTTAAAAATACAACGCTGAGCAGGAAAAAAATTACATTTCAATTTAACCCTAATCAAGTCAACATGTGCCTCCCCGACACATATTTCACTTGGTCATGTTGTAACTTCCTTGAATATAGGTTCTAGTTCTTACTGCTTCTTGAATTCTTACTTTCAGTTGTTTTATTTAGAATTTACAAATTTTAAGTAATAAATTAATTTATTTTTATTTTTTATTTTGTTTCAATAAAAATGTTCTTAATCATGTCAAAATGTGTCTATGAGGCACATATGGGAACGCTAACTATTACTTTTATTGTTGGTGAACAACAAAATTAAATATAATAATGAGTTATAATGAGGTATAATGAGTTACGAAGAGTTCTGGCACCCATTATTTGCCGCAGTCTTCTAAAATTAAATAAAAATAATTTGTCCAATGTTCGGTCCATACAACACGAGGATGAATTCTCAAACCAGCCAAGGCAGACAGATATGCGACGTAGATGTTATATGTGCCCACCGAAGTTATGCAGAATTTGTAAGCAGAATTTGTATTTACCACAAAAATACTTGCAATGAGCATTGTTCAAAAGTTCTAGTTTGCTTAAAATGCGAAAATAAATAAATAATATTTCATTTATGTAACTGAGAAGAAAAAATTTAATAAAATAAAAATAAGTTAACAAAATTAATACGTAAATTCTTTGTATGTGCCTCTGAAACACATTTTGACTGGATTTGTAAAAATTTTTCCTGACTTGTTTAGGGTTAAACTAAAATATTATTATTTTCTTTTAAATTTCAGTCAGCTGTTTTTGTTATTAAAATGAAATCTTGCTACTGTCAAATAAATCCAGTGTAAACGATGTAGATTTTGAGCAAGATTTGAAATCGAATCTACTAGATTTCGCTGTAGTGTAAATGGCCTATTAGAATATTGGAATATAGGGATTGAGAAAGAATTGGGCCAATCTTCTGAAGAGAATTTGTTATTATAATTACTCAAATGTAATTATAATTAGGGTTAACGCAAAGAGAAAAAGAGATAAAGAAATATTAGTATGTATTTCTTTTTAAGGTTGTTAAGTGTAACTTACCCTTTTGAGATGAGATGCGTGATGAGAGATCTTTTTCTTTTCAGAAGTATTTAACAATTTTATTTATGAGATTGTTTTAACTAATCAGTATGGCGTTGTGACAGTGAGTGATTTTTCAGTACAAGTTTAATTTAAAGAAACTTCGGAATTTTGCAAAGGATAAATTATATATATATAAAAAGGTGAAGATAAATTTGGAATTTGGAATGTTTAAGTGTTAAATAATGTTAAAATTCATTAAAAACAGTAATGGGAAAGCCAGTAAATTTAATTCACAATAAAATTCAATAATAATAACAGTTAATCTTCAATTCAAAATTTAATTCATTTATAAAATTCAGGTTTAAGATTAGGTACAAATTCTTATTTGTACACATATGTATAACCAAAGAATATGGATATAAAGAATGCGCATCATGTAGAAGTAAAATTTCTTATGGCGGGTCGTAACATTACGACCCGCTCTCACCAAATTTTTTTTAAAAATCATTTCTGTGTGAGGGGAGAGGAAGACAGAAGGAAAATGAACATAAACAAAGAGCGTAACAATGTGTTGCTCTCATCGTACGTATGTACATGTGTATGCATTCTTGTGTTTTTTGATTTAGTTGTCGATCAAACTGCGACAAGAACACATGTTTAGTGGATGATTTATCATTTTATTTCAGATTAACACTCGAAGAATATTTTGTGTTAAAAATGTCATTAGCTCGGCGTATTTCATTCTTTTATTTTGTCTCATAGTATAATTTTTTTTAAATGCTTTGGAATGCTCGTTTTTTTCTTTTAGTAACAAATGGTTTTTTTATTCTTTTTATTTTTCTAAAAAACATGGCCTAACTTTTAAGCCAAAGCTTTTAAGCTTTATGTTCTTTTAATAATAAAATGGACTTTTTATTTTATCTTTATTTATCTAAAATTATTAAGCCAAAAATAGACAGCTTTACATATGTATGTTGATGAAATGAAAATAAAAATAGAGTATATTACTAACACTTTTATATGGCTGTAAATAAATAAATTCTCTCAACTTATTTTCTCTCTCTCACTCACTAATCCATAACCATAGGCATGTGTTAACCTAGAGGAAAATTGTTAGTAATAATATCAAGTCTACTTATTAACCCAATGATATGTATATGTGATCGGAAAATATAGAAAAATTGTATTGCGACACTACATTCCTCTGTGTGTCTATATAATTCCCTTATATCTGTTCCAGAAATAAACTGCTCTGTACTAGGTCTGTATTTTCAGCTCGTCAGTGAAAATAGCCCAGCTACCGAAGAGTTTATTCGAACGTTTCCAAAATTTCCCATCAGGTGTTATTACGTTTTCTAATCATGTATTGTTATTTTTGTAATTTGGGAAGCACTTTACTGATTCAGAATTTTCTTTAAATTACGTAAATTTTTCGAGCGCTTTTCATTTCGTTCTAGTGCATTTACCCCTTTTTTAAATTAATTAAATTAAATTAATTAATTAAATTAAATTAATTAAATTAAATTAATTAAATTTAATTAATTAAAATAAATTAATTAAATTAAATTAAATTAAATTAAATTATTAATATCGATTTTCGACTTATAAGTATTTTTCTAAAGTTATGAATCTCAATTAGCAGGCTTATGAAACAAATATATTTCGCATGGTATAACTTTGATGTCAACGTTGTACTCATACTTATAAATCAACGTTGAAGTGAGTACGAATAATTCAGAGTATTTAAATTTCAATATTGTTGACTCACAGCAAAAGCCAGGGCTCGAGCCCCAGGCCAGACATCAAAGTAAAATACAAAAAGTATTTCTTCGGCGACTTCCTCTCAGCAGATTTCTGGCAAAAACTCTGAGAGTAAATAAAATTGCCATGAAAATTTTCTCAAAGATCTGTCGTTCGGAGTCGACTTTAAACTGTAGGTCCCACCACTCATGTATAAAATTACCACACACAACATAAGTGGTGTGAGAAACTATTTCGTAATCCTGACTGAAGGGTTGTAATGACCAATTATGTATGTATTGTTGACTCACTTATATTCAAAATTTCATGAGTGCTTATGAGTACCGAAAAAACGTTTCATTGCTGATCTCTGTTACGTACTTACTGACAGGTCCTTGTATTTTAATACAGTGAACTCGAGAAAACGTGAACACTCGAAAGTGTGAACGTCTCAGAAACGTGAACAAATTTATTTTTCAACAGAGTATTCTAATACGTGAACAAAATCTGTAAGCTCTAAAACGTTTTTTATATTTTTTGCTTTTTTAATCTGCTTTTCACTGCTGCTGCTTAATTTGCTGGTAATTAGTAAATCTAAAAATCCACGAAGTTCAAAAGCTTTACTTGTCCAGTGAATTACAAATTCTCCAAGTCAGCATGGATGACAAGTAAAATTTTTTATGACTGTTTCATCACTGCTTTGTTAAAGAGATAGATTTCAACTGACAAATTTAAAACTGAAAACTTTGTTATAATTTTTGGCTTTAGGTTACTGACTAAAAAGGGGCTACCGGCAAAAGCCCTTCTGTTAATGCCCCTTCACATCCGGCTGAATCCCAATTGATTTCTGATGACGGATTCATTTGTGCAATATTTTTGCTACCTAACGTCGCATCGTTAATTTAGCCCATGGAGCAGATGGTTCTAAAATAATAAAACTGTATAATAGAAACAGTCTCTTGGCATTCGTGGCTGGAAAACAGAATCCTCAACAGAGAGTAGAATTTCGCAACAAATTTTAAGCAATTGGGAAAGTATTTTAAATTTAGTTTCGGGCAAAGATTACCCCAATGATAATATTCCCTTAAGTGTTTTAAGAGAGAGGATACCTACTCCAGAAACTAGACAGAAGCAGGAGGTATTTAAATTCAGGATGACACCGACGATGATGGTGATTCGTTTATATTCCAGACAGAAATTACAGTTAAGCCCAAGGAAGCTTTAGAAGCTTTTGATAAGGTTTTAATATGGGTTGAAAACGAGATGGTAGATCAAAGTGACATTAGAGAGCTGAGAAACCTTAAAAAAAGCTCTGTTAAAGATGGCTAAACAAAAAACTTCCCCAAAAAAATTACTGATTTTTTCCTTTAATCTTTATTTAACTTAATTATCCAACGGAAGAAATGTTCCTATTAGTTTTAGTTTATTTTTTGTTATTTTTGTAATTAGCAGGAATTTTTTGTCTCCTTTATTTCATATTATTATTATTTTTTTTTTGTATTAATCGAATGCAAAGTGCGTTATATATGTATATTTCATTTAAATTTTTGTTATTAAAAATTAATTTAAAATAGTGTTTAGCATTTTTACTTATTAAAATATCATTTATTTTAAATAGGGTCATTTTTTGCTTTAAATTTGGGTACTCGATAACGTGAACAAACTCGAAAATGTGAACTGCCTTGCTAAAAATTAGTTCACGTTATCGCGAGTTCACTGTATATTTTTTTCGTTTACCCATAGTTTACAATTTTGCACATCGTCATCAGGAATTGTTGACAGGAATTGATTGACAGGAGTTTAGTGGATAATTTATATTGTAAACACGCGTTGGTTTTTTTATATTTTCCTTATATTGCTATTATAGTCCAACGTCAACCTCAGCGTTACTCTGCAGCCTCCAATTGATTGCAATTAAAAACGAATCTGTTGAATTTTTAACTGACACTTCAACTTATTTTTTTTAGTTTTTCGTGTTCATTGGTTCAAAACCAATTCTGTTAATATTGTGTTTAATTTTTTTAAAAAAAATTCATGCGCTATTGTTTACATATGTGTTTTTTCTATTTTGCAGGTTTGAACTTAAAAAAAAAAAACAAAATAAAATAAATACTTTAAAATAATTTTAGTTTGTATCTATGTACATATAGTTGTATTTCTATGATTTTTCAATTGTTCAATTGCTTAATAAATTTTAGATTGAAATTAAAATTCATACATATGTACATATATCGTGTTCCAAAATCGATTGCAATCTGTGAGTAAAAAAAGCCATAAAGTAAAATACAGACTGTATTTCTAAATTGCAAAAAGTATCGAATAATATCTATTTTCCAATTTCCGTTTAGCTAAGTTTAACGTATTTCTTAAATTTAATTATTTATTGAAATACTTTTGCATAAAAATAAAATATTTAAATTAAATAAATTAACGCTTTTTGGACACGTATTTCTTTCTTATATCATATCTGACACTAACATAGCCACACAATGAACATCATTAACCATGCATTTCTGCTCGCAACAATAAGTTTTAATTCTTATTTTTCGTTTTCATTCGTTTAATATGAGTTTTCTGGGAATGCTAAAAAACAAATACTGCAGTGTTATGGCCATTGGCATATTCATTTGTTTACAACGTTGTTGCTAAAGTTTTTTTAAACTGCTTCGTTACATTGTAGTTCAAAATTTTTTTGTAACATACAATAGCAACAACTAACATCTGTACTTCCGTCAAAGCTGTAGATACTGGAGAAATTGCAATTAACCCACAATGCATTGATAACAACGGGGGTTCTGTATCCAGCTAATATGCAGAAAGCGAACAATTTTCACAATTAAAATCAGAAAAATTTAATTTATTTCTTATTCCGCTATTATTTTTTGAAATGACAGATGAGAGTGGGTAAGAACCTGAAAAAAAACAAACACGACCCACCAACACTTTTGCACAAATCTAGAAATTCTAATCAATAAAAATTAGAATGAATGATTAACAACTGAATTATACAAACTATAAATGAAATTACTGTGTTCGTTATTCGTTTTTTTATTTAAATAAATAAATAAAGGATTTAAATCTAAAACACACAAACTGGATGAGCCTAATAACTCTAAGAACTAGCGACAAATAGCAATATTTTCTGCCTTTTCCAAAATTATGGGTGACCCGATGGCCTAGTTGGTAGTGTGCTTCAAGGGTGGTTTCGGTTTCCACCAGAGACTGTGGGTGTTTATGATTGTTTGATTGTTTGTCTGACATCATATGTGATTACTCACTACTTAAAAAAGAAAGTGAGAATTATTACTAAGTAATTCTCAAAAAAAAAGAAGAAAAATTTGGCACACTAACCCCTCTTTTCTTTCTCCTATAAAACTGTATTTTCTGTATTCCAGCAAAATGAACTGCAGGAATAGCGATCCTCTCTTGAGTGTTGGAAAAAAATTGTGGAAAACATGATAAACCAACACCATGTTAAAAATCTGGAGTTCAATAATCTGCTTAGCGACAGCAGCATGCTTTCCGTAGACAATTTGGTAAGAGCAAGGTAGTGACTCCAAGCATTAAAAACTATATGCTGTCAATATGGTACGCTGCACAGCTATCGAAACTTATTGCTTTTGGTTATTGGCAGTCACTTCTCTCGATTTATACTGAGCTTTCTCAGGGATCGCACTGTACCGGTTGTCATAAACGAGTTCAAATTAAACTCAGTGGTACAGTGCAAGGTTCTGTTTCATCTTTAATTCTATTTCTTATTTTCAATCTTATTAACAATCTTCTTTCTCTAACTTCCAACCCCATCTACTCTTGTGCAGATGACAGCGATAGTTATTTTTCATATTCTTTTAATGGTAGGGCCGAGTCCTTTGGGCATTGATGTTCACTGGATTCAGAATATTTTTTCAAGTGATGGAAGAAACCAGAAACCAGATTAAGAAATACTTAACTTCATCTGATCTCCTTACTATTTACACAACTTATATCCGATCCAGAATAAAATACAATTTTCATGTATGGGCCCGGTGCCTCCAAGTCTGTTTTGCGGATTATCGATCGTGTTTGGAAGAAGTCAAGGTGATCTTTAATGACTGTAGGTTATATAACTCTATCGATTCATTTAAGCATTGTCGCAATGGGGTGTGGTTCACTATTCTGTCGCTACTAAAATGGATTTTGCTTTAGCGAGATAATAGGAATTGTTTCCGAAAATCGTATATTCAGATCGTCTTCCTCGCAGAGTACATCCGTTTGCGGTTGATTGGCCAGTGAATCGGGCTATACGTATATGGAACTTCCTTCCACTTATAATATAAAAAATCAAATCAAAAAGTCCATAAACACTACTCCTTTTCTCCTCCTTCCTATAATGTATTTTCTGAACTCCAGCACAATGCAAATTTCCCTAGTACTATTAACAAAGATTTTTATGCTTGTTGTACTGAATAAATGCAAAGAAATAAACAAACAATATATTGGAAATAAGGAATCTGATAACTTAATTTAAAATTTAATTGAATATTAAGATATCGTGTGGCATATTGAAAGTATCAGGAAAAGTAAACACAGTAATGCTTTAAGCTTAAAGTGTTGAACATTTTTCATTTCATTGGAAAAATGTTCATTACTCCTGCGGGTACTTGTACGCTTCAACATGTTTCTACAAAAGGCTGACACACACCCTAAATTTCTAAAAACGTATAATAACAGAATATAAAATGAAACCTGATTCCATACGAAAATACATTAGTAAATGCATTGACATTAATAGGAAAAAAAACCAAAATTAAAATCCACTGAGATGGCCTGTGGTTTGAAAATGTCAAAGTCCTGTATTTCATTACAATTTCTTTCATTGTGGCTGTCTGCAATTCGAACACTGTTTCGATACGATTGAATAAAAAGAACAGAGTGACCACAAGCAAATGTCTAATACTCGTACAAGCTTCAGTCTTAAAATGAAAAGATAACCCACTAACACTGTTAAAACAATCAGACTTGCACAAGACCGCTTGCTTATATGTGGATGTATGTGTATTCATGCAAGTGTGCATTTGAAATCTATGGTTACAATCTTATATATAAAAATTAATGTTTTTTTTATTTGTTTGTGGGTTTGTTTGAAGTCTATAGACGGCTAAACGGCTGAACCGATTTTCTTGAAATTTTCACAGTATCTTCCTGTATGTCCGGAAGGAGTTATGGGCTACTTTTTATGTTGAAATAGGCAAATAAAATAAAATAAAATAAAATAAATAAAAAAGGTATGAGTGTTATTGTCTAACAAAATATTACGTATACGTCACCCGTCAGCTCTATGTAATCTTCTTCTTCTTCTTATATATAAAAATGAATGTGTGTTTATTTGTTTGTGGGTTTGTTTGAAGTCTATAGACGGCTAAACGGCTGAACCGATTTTCTTGAAATAACTGCCTGTATTTCTGGAAGGAACTATAGGCTCCTTTTTATTTTAAAATTTCAAGTAGGCGATGTGCCACGTCCACATACCTATATAAAAATGAATGTTTGTTTGTATGTACCTTATAGAATCGCAAACTATGCATTTGATCATGTTATGATCTTTAGCAAAGTTGTTGTGCATGGGCCGGGGAAGGTTTCTAAGTTGGTATGACTAATTTCCGACAGGTGGCGCCAATGAAAATTACTCAAAATGAATTAAATCGTAAACAGTGCATTTGATCATGATATGATCTTTAGCAAAGTTGTTGCGCATTAGCCGAATGACAAACAATTGTTCGACCTACACCTTAACCACGGAAGGAAAGGGCATTACAAGCCTCAGAATCAGACGAGCATTGAGACTGGAAAATCTTCGAGTATATGCCGCTGAGAGCAGTTCGCTTGAAACACTTGAACAACGAGAAGTGAGATTAGAAACTGATCGAATGCGTACACGCCCGTTCGTCTGAATCATCTGAACAACGGGAAAAAAAATCAAAAAAATTATTAAAATTTAATTGGTTATTTGTGTAATGTCTTCTTTCCTTCAAATTTATTTTAGATGATGGCGTAGTAACACGCGCAGGGTACAGCTAGTAATATTATAAAGACACAGAGAGTGACACTCTCTATCATGTTGTATGAATTTTGAATACCAAATTGAATTTGTTGCCAATCACATGACATAATTTCTTAGCATTTAATTGAAATTTGTTTTTGTTTTTAAAAATAGTTTCCAATTAAGATAATTGGGAAATCATAAAACCACTATTTGAGGCATTGATATTTGAGAAGTTGTGCAAATTAAATTTTAATTTTTCATTTTTAAGCGTTTTATTTTGCTTTTTAGGAAACACCAGAGGAGTTTAAAAAAACTATCTATTGAGCAATTAAAAATTAATTTTACGTCAAATGAGTACGAAAAGTAGTGATGGACATTAAAATAAAACATCGATTTTCAAAGATACTTCGCTGTTATATCGATTTATCACAAAATGTTTTCTGGGCATCAATAAAACAGAAGTAAACAGAATGTAACAAAATTGATGCGTAGAGGAATTGTGGTAAATGGACCAGACGAATTATTGTACTGTCCTCAACCTATATAGAGTATCCTTGAAATTCTTCCACAACCCTGTTGCCCTACCAAACTTCAGAAAGCTGTCCTTGTCAATAGTCTGATACATATTTCAAATCGCTTCTACGTGTAATTATTTAATCAGAAGAGTGTCTTTTCGTCAGATATACTCTATCACTCCATTTAAAGTTTTTGGCTTTATCAGCGGCGTGAAAGGAGCAACCACCGCAAGTGGGGTTGCTTTTTTTCTCGACGATTTCGTCACAAAGCATTGTGGCCTGGCTGAAAGTTTCCTCAATAATTGTCTGCTGGACAGTCCCAGAACACATGATGATTTTTGGAAATACTTCACCACGATATGATATAATCATAGTCAGTAATTAACTCGCCTTGCCTCTTTAACTGTAATATTTCGATTTCGTTCGTTCTTGAAGAAATACTGACCAGTGATGCCGCCAGCAAAGTCAGTCACCTGTCTGTTGCCTCTGGATGTTTTTCACGCCATATTTGAAAATTTTATTTGTTGTTAAAAAAAATAAGTTTCGAAAATTGAAATAACAGAAATATCACTAAACTGGCTATATATTTAACAAAATTCCACTTGATTTAGGTGTAGTAAATAGCAAAAAATTGCTTTCAAATATATATTAAAAAGGGCCCTATTACTGCAACAGTAAACCATGATCGCTCAGTACTGATATCTGGAGATTAATCCCCTGTTTTTATAAGACCACCGATTTTATACGTGAGTGCATCCTACTACCCCTGGCAATTAAACTGCCAAAATTATTCAAGATTGTTGTTAACCAGAAGAAGAGCTTGCTTGGCTCAAGATGCTAGCAGAATTCATCCAATTTCAAGAAAATTGGGTGCCACATGAAATGAAAAGACTATTTTTCATGTCTGAAAATCTATTAAATCGCTTCGAAAAAAAAAAGAAAAAATCATACGTGAAGCGTACATTAATAGCAGAATAATATTACTTCAATATAATGCTCAGTATTTTGTGGATCAGAAGGGTGTTATCCATTAAGAGCTCCTAAAACTAGACCAGATCGTCGAAGGTAAGTACGTACAGCATGTATTCTATTTGAAGCGGACGTTGCCTAAAAAACACTCACATTTTTGATCATATAACACTCGGTTACATATTCAAGCACCGGTCATAAACGTTTGGGTAGTTTTACATCACCCGCCGTATAGCACAGAACTTTTCCTTTATGACTACATTTGGTTGTTTTATATACTGAACGCTCTCACTGGAATACGCTTCACTTCACACAAGTTATTAAAATTTGGCTGGAATCATTCTCGGCCTCAAGAAAAGATACTGTTTTTGGGACGAAATCCGTAATTGCCACAAAGACAGGAAATAATCTTTGCTTCCGGTGAACAAAACTTTAAATGACAAGTTCTTTCAAAATACGATCTTAATAAAGCGTTCATTTAAAATTAAAATGGCCGGTTTGATGTTATATATATAACTATATTTAACGTTAATGCGTTGAATTAAATTCCTTTTGAGTTAGCAATATTAGTTGCAGTATTTAAAAATAAGATAAAAGAAACTGGAACATTCGTATTTAGGTATATTTAAAATTTATTATAATTTTTTAAAACTAAAATTTACTTTCTAGTGGGATTAACGGATATATGCTTGTGTATTGTAAAACTAAAAATTAAGTGTAACATTTTTTTACATCAGATATAATATGTATTTAATAACTGCTGTACATACTGAATATTTTTTAAATACAAACAACCTTTCATAATTACATTAAGTTAATTATAAGTCAGTTGAATTAAGCTAACTTTAAATTAACTTTAGTTTGAGTAAAAACTACTATCCAGTCTTAAAGCAATCAGTTCTTTCTCCATCCAGAGCTTTCTTTCATCATTCATAGATAAACTTGAATAATCAATTTCCCAGCTTCATTTATCATGTCTAATGTAAAGACGGGGGTTTGTCACGATATCTATAAAAAAATCAAAATAAAATAAAGAAATAATTTAAAAATATATAAGATTTATAGCTTTTTTGAACATTTTTAAATATAAATTTCTGCGGCCGTTAAGGACAATTTAAAATCGTCTTTTGCAAAGAATAACGTACTTCAAATATTTTAATAAGAAAGAATTTTTTCAGATATTAAAAGTATCTGTCAACTCACCATTCCCTAATGGCTCAAGGGTCTCCCAGTCTTGTACCACGTTTTCAATAAACGGTTGTAAATGACTGATATTTGCTTGGAAATGTTGGTTTTAAGCTCTTGAACTATTGCTTTACACTTTCAAATTCAAAAAACTCCACAAAAAATATGTAACGATATCAATCCAATAATCTTGATGACCAATATAATTCTTCTCTATGAAAAATATTGTGATTTTTGAACTTTTCATTCATAAAATCCATTATTTGTCTTGCTGTGTGACGAACGGCACCATCCGGGTCTGTGCAGACCCACAAAAGTTAACAAATTTCAGAAATTTTTTAACAAATCCGTTTTCGTTGAAAATATATATAATTGTCTGACATCTTTCTTCGATTTTAAGACGGTCTTTTGCATTGGTTCAGAAATTTGTGAAATTTGTAAATCGGATGCATACATTTGTGGACCTGTGCAGTTCAATTTCAGACATTTTTTAACCAATGCAAAAGACCCTCCTAACATCAAGGGAACTATAAAGATTTTCAACGAAAACGGATTAGTTAAAAAATTTCTGAAATTTTTTAAACGTATGTATAATTTATTAACTGTGTGTAGATGCTGGAGTTTTACTTTTACATCGTTTAACATTACAATTATAAACAAAAGCTTCAAAAACAAAAACAATGAACATGTTTGCGAATTATCGCACTGCGTAATATAACAACAAACACCAGCATAAAAATGATAAACAAGTAAACAAAAATGCAACCACAAGCACTACAAGATTAAATGTAAATAAAATACACAAACAACAATAATGAAACAACGATGTTTATATTTATTGAGATCTCTAGAAGGCAAAGAAACGAACATTCAAGAACTGCAGCACATTCAGACTGCTTACGTTGTCATGTAAAAGGCAAGCCAAAGCAGGCAACTGAGTTAGCAAAAGTTCAGTCAGTCTTGTGAAATCCGAATAACATCCATCCAGATCCAAAATCACTGACTTTTATTTCATTAAACTAGCTAACCTTGTGAAAAAATATTTAATTTTATTTATTTATTTATGTATTATTTACATATTTATTGCTCGATAAATCCACCTTCTGATATTCCGTAAGTCTAAACACAACGTTTCCTTGCAGTGTTTCTAAATATTATATTTCTGATGTCTCGATAGGAGAGATAATTGCTGTCCATTCTATACAGCTACATATGTATATGTACATGCCTTAGCAATAGCGATATATTATACTATGCATAACGGGTGATTTGTTAGCTATTATCTTTTTGGCAACACTGGTTTAAACAGTTCACGCATGTTTCGTGTTTTGTTTCACTGTCAAACATCTTCTGTTTGGTCTATAATTTAACAATGAACAACGAACAACGTTTGCAAATCATTGAATTTTATTATCAAATGTTAAGAAAGTTCATCGAGCGATTCTTCCATTTTATGGTCGGTTTAATCGACCCTCTAAAGCAGCTATTCGGGCTATTGTGACTAAATTTCGCACCAAATTTACATTGTTGGACATTAAACCATCAACACGCTTACGTAGAGTGCGAACTGAAGAAAATATCGCAGCTGTATCGGCCAGTGTAAATGATGACCATCAATTATCGATTCGTCGCCGTTTGCACCAATTGGGCCTCTGTTACTCAACAACGTGGAAAATTTTTCGGAAGGATTTAGGTGTGAAGCCTTTAAAAATACAGCTGGTGCAAGAATTGAAGCCGAACGACCTACCGCAACGCAGAATTTTTGGTGAATGGGCTCTTGGAAAGTTGGCCGAAGATCCACTTCTTTATCGAAAAATTGTGTTCAGCGACGAAGCTCATTTTTGGCTCAATGGATAAGTAAATAAGCAGAATTGTCGATTTTGGAGTGAAGATCAGTCAGAAGCATTGTAAAAGCTATCAATGCATCCAGTAAAATTCACAGTTTGGTCGTGCGATTTAACGCCTTTAGACTATTTTTTGTGGGGCTCATGTCTATACAGACAAAAAAGCTCATGTCTATACAGACAAGCCCGCTTCAATTGACGCATTGGAAGACAACATTGAAGCATTTATTCGTGAGATACCGGCCGAAATGTTGGAAAGAGTATGGCAAAATTGGACTAAGCGGACCATTTGAGGCGCAGTCGCGGTCAACATTTGAATGAAATAATATTCAAACATTAAATTATATGGACCGTACTATCGATTCAAATAAAGATTTCATGCATTTTTCTGAATTTTATGTGTTTTTTTTTTAATTTTCCCATAGCTCTTAAAAAATCACTCATTATATATACTATATATACTTTTCCCCAATTTTGGTTCAAGACTTCGCTGGATTCACCCACATCGTTAGAACAAAATCTTTTTCTTATTTTTCAAGCTTGGAGCACAATTTAAATACATATAAATTGTTTATGTTATATTTCCCTGTAGAAGGTAATTAAGGGAGGAGAGAAAGAAAGAAAGAAATATAAACATTTTATATGCCTTGAAAAATTGTAAATGCTAAATAATAAACCATAGTACATTGGCATTTAATTCACAATTTAGTTTGTGGACGGGTATGATGATTCGATTCCAAAGAGAGTCTTTGTATAACGCTATACGAAACGTGTTATTATTCGTATTATTAAAACATGTTTTACATTTATATTGTTAACAAAAAAGAAATTGTTTATCCCATGTTAACGAATTTTTGTTAAAAAATCATTAAAGATAATATAAATATATAATTCAAGGACAATTATGTCACTCTCGATATATTTTGTCACTTGACCTTAATTTTTCATCGTGTGTTTTATTTGTTTTAAACAATTTGAATGTATTAAATTAAAATTATTTCCATTCGAATTACGTACGAAATTATTGTTGTGAAGCAATTTCTTTCTACTTCTTCCTTTACATAAATGTCGTCAATAAAGGTTTGTGACCGAAACCGTACTGAAGAAAATATTTTCGTCGCCATTGTTGTAACTCCACCAGTTCAAGTTTTAAGCTTCTTCTCGTACAGTGATAGCAAATGAAGGCAATTATTTTACAATGAAGGCAATTTACACTCTCAACAACGCAGTCAGAATACTGATAGTTGTAGTATGTTGTGAGAAAAAGAGCACATTGTGATTTATTAAAAAATCCCATGCAGGGGATGAACATGCGTTTAATAAGAGCTACTACGAGAGTATCCTGATACCAAAAAGAATGAATGATATGGTTTTTTTTCGTTAACAGTCTGTCTTCAATTCTGTCAAATCTGTTTACTGTTCATAAACATTGTAAAAAATATCAAGAAAATCAAGAAAAGTATTACTAACATGTGATTATTTAAGTAAAATGTGTTAAGGCGTAGGTGTGTTTGAAAATTGTTTTGTTTGGAACTCATTCGGAAAAATTTAGGGAATTGGAATGTGGCGTGAAATTTATAGGTCACAATCTGTTTTTTTTAATTCATTCAATTGTTGCTTTTATAGCAGCATAAGGGAGAGAAGTAGAATTATCTTATTTTGATACTTTTCTAATAAAGGTCGAATATTAACTTTAAAAGCATAAGATAAATAAAAATTGGTCAGGCATACGTAGGGATGCAACATCGTTCTTAAAAACATCATTGTTAATGAACATCGTTTATTTTGAAAACAAACATCGATGTTAAAAAAACGGTAATAAGACCGATACATCTATGTTTTATCGATGTTTTATTTTCTTATCGTTAAATGACTAAATATAAAACCAATATTTTAGCGCAACAGCACCAACTTATCGTCATATGATTTCAAAAAGTCCTAACCAAAAATTTAAAAACTACTTTTTGATTGATTACGATGCAAAGTATCAAAATATATACAAAAAAGGCGACTTTATGATCAAAAATGTGAATGGATTTTTTTATGTGAAAACATTGCTCTCCTATATCATATTTTGAGTGTAATTAAGCTTTTATGACACAATAAAAACTAAGTTCTTTTTTTTACCAAATATTATTATATTTATACAGAAAATCGTTCATTTAAACGGTGAATATGGTTTTTTTTATTGCAACACATTCAATAATGACTAATGTAAAGTAAACAAGTCGAACAAATACAAGCTCTAAAAGACAAAAATATGATAAACCATTTAGAAATTTCTCAATTCGAACGCTGATGAATCGCCGTCCATCAAAACATCGATGTTAACATCGAAAGTTTAAGAGAAAGTTTATGTTTTCTAAATATCGATGCATCCCTAGGCATACGTACATATCAAACACTACATACAAATTTCGTATTTTTAAATTTTAAAAGTAAAATATTGTGTCTTGTTTTTGTTGTTTAGTTTTGTTGTTGTACTTATATTTGCTTAGACTAGCTACATTTGTATGAGTGACTATAAATATATACATATCTGTGCTGCCAGGCGATAACAGTCTAATGCTGTAGTTACCCACACGTAACGTAACGTACCGTAGAAAACGTTCTCTTTTTAGCATGGAGAACAATGTTAACGATTATCGAAATTTATCTCTCGTTAGCAAAACGGAACGATCTGTATAATACAGACTTCTCCCACGTTTTTACGTGACATTTGAACATGAGAGAGAATGAGCAGTGTTGCCACGAAAAAAAAAATATTGTAAATAACATTTGTGAAAAAATCACCAAACAAGGAAAAATATGACCAAAATTAAATTCGCATTTTTTTTTTATTTTTTTTTTCAAATTTAATTATAATTGAGAAAAAGAAGAAACACAAAATAACAAAATAAAATTATAGTAAACAAAACAAAAGCTATTTTTATAAGAAAAATAATAACCAAATTTGGACAAATCTACACATGTTGTAGACAAACGATCCTAAACCCATTCTCTCAGCAGATTCTGTTAAATTTTGCTGCAGAATATCCATGTAAACACTTGCTGTCATTTTTGCATCGATTTTAAATAAATTTCCGACACCATTCTTGGAGAAACAGCCCCAAACCATTATATAACCCCATTACCCCCACCATGTTTCACTGTATTCTGAACGAAGTTTGGTTTGAGCCGATCTGATTGTCTGCACCAAACACCTTTTTGCTTTTTAGGGTTTTTTAATTCAAATTTTGCTTCCCTGGACCAAATTATTTGCTCCCAAAACGCCTTTGAAATCATAGGTCTTTTTTTTGCAGCTAAATTTTTTAAGCCCATTGATCGCAGTTTCCTTTGAATCGTTCATTCCGAGACGTTCAAATTCAGCTCTTCTTTTAGCTCTCGGGCAGAGCTTTTCGGTTTAATAGCAATTTTTCGCTTCATCAACCGGGCTTCATGTGCTGAAATTTTTTGCTTTCGTCCTCCTCCGTACAACGTTTTACATGTTTTGGCTACTTTATATTTTTCAAATATTTTACGGGCTCCGCTGATACATATTTTGTACCTTTTTGCAATAGCAGAATAGGTTTCACCATTTTCTCTATCTGCGACAATCATCTAATTTAATTTCTTCATTTTTTCGCATTTTAGAAAAGTAATATTAACACCTAATTAAAATAAAATAAATTCTAAATACACTGATTTAAAGCACAAAAATTTTTTTACCGTATTTTGAAATTAATAGCACATAATTTAAGTATTAACAAAAATTTTACTCTCATTTGTGGCACTGGGATACCAACTATCAACTAAATTTATTTTAAATTTAAATGCAACCACGTGTGTTTTTAAGAAACGTAGTGGTAATCGTTTATTCTTTGGTTTAATTATTTAATTTAAACTCATTGCTTTATTCTTCTTGCAATAATTCGGGTGCAAAATAGAATCAAACACATCAAGTCAAAATTTATACTTTCAATTGTTGCCTAGTGTATGTTCCGTTTTGAACGTTTCTATAACTACACAAACGTTTTTAAGGCTACGTACGTTACGATTTTACGTTTCTTACGCTTGGGTAACCAAGGCATAAATTAGGGTTTACCAAAAAATTTTGGTTATGTATTAGCGAGTAAGAGAGAGAAAATAAGTTGAGAGAATTTATTTATTTACAGCCATAGAAAAGTATTAGTAATATACGCTATTTTGATTTTTATTTCATCAACGTACATACGTAAAGCTATCTATATTTGGCTTAATAATTTTAGATAAATAAAAATAAAATAAAAAATCAATCTTTGGCTTAAAAATTAGGCCATGTTTTTTAGAGAAATAAAAAGTATAAAAAACCCATTTTTTAGACCATTTTTAACATAAAATATATTTTGAGTGTCATTCTGAAATAAAATGAAAAGCATCCGCCACACATGTGTTCCTGTCGCAGTCTGATCGACAACTAAATGAAAAAACACAAGAATACGTGTGAGTTCTCTCTGCACAACTGTGCTATGAAATGGTAAACGCTGGTCCAAGGCATATTCATAAGAGGTAGCCGCAACATTACAACAAGTACAACAATGCAAAAACAACAGGCATTTTGTTTTTGTTAAAGAGTACGCGGAATGTCAAAAAAATTAACCCTCAAACCTCCATAGGAAATTAATTAAAGCAATTAAAAAAACTAAATAAATTTTATATATTGAAAATTCTTACGATTTTTATGTCATGCTAAATTACACAATAGAGCAGCACCTGTAAATTAAAAAAATATATCAGCTGCAAACGTTATTTCTTATTTATTATTGTACCAATTAAAATTTGTACCTAATTTATATTTATTTTATGACTGAATTTTGAAATTGAATACTTATTTAAACTATTTTCTCTTGAATTATATAAAAACATATTTTCAACAGAAGATTGGCCCAATCTGTTTTAATTCCTATATCGCAATCTTCTGAAAGAGAATTTGTTTTAAAAATAACACACAAGTTATTTCAGTCACAGTTTAGGCACCTTGTTGGAGACATGGATACCTTTTTTTTTTTTGTAATTCATCACTTTCATCTAAATAACTATAAATATAGTAAATCTAGGATATATGTATTTAACTTTAAAGGTTTAAATATTGCTAATCATCTTGCAAAAATTTTAATATAATTGGCTTTTAAAATAGTAATCCTAAAGAATTTCTAGAGTGCGTATCGTTAAGGATACATGCGGTACATATGAGGGTTTATGACTAATATAAATACGAAAATGAATATCGAAACAAAATACACAAAAAACAAACAATTTTTTTGACAGTCCAAATGTCGTCAGCTGTTGACTTAAGGCTACCTTCTATGAATATGCCATGCGCTGGTCTAAATCGACTTATGTCAATTTGCATTATATATTTGCATATATTATATTCTACTAATAATACTTTATATTTACATGAAATGCCCATTTCTCTAACAATGTTTAATAAAAATAAAACAATGTTAATAAAAATTTGTTGACCTAAGTCGTTATGCAGACTCATTGTATTTGTGTAAAAAGTAATTTTTATAGAAAATATCATTTTCCACTTACGTCCTAGTTGCTTGGGACAACAGACATCTATTATCATTCTGCATTGAGAAGAATATGTTTTAATATATGTATATATTTGATTAAAAGTCTATTGAAATTTTGAATAATTTAAATCCATTTCTTAAAAACATTACATACAAATCAATTCCCTCCCTCAGGTGTATTTATATAAACACACATGTTGGTTGTACTACATACATACATAATTGGCCATTACAACCCTTCAGTCAGGATTACGGCCTAGCTTCTCACACCACTCATGTTGTGTGCGTTACTTTTATATATGAAAGGCGGGACCTACAGTTTAACGTCGATTCCGAACGACAGATTTTTGAGAAACTTTTCATGGCAATTTTTTTACTCTCAAAGTTTTTGCCAGAAATCTGCTGAGAGGAAGACGCCGAAGAAATACTTTTTGTATTTTATTTTGATGTCTGGCCTGGGGCTCGAACCCTGGCTTTTCGTCTAATAAGCAAACACACTACCTACTAGACCACGGCGACCACGGTTGTATTATAAAAGAAAAAATTCAACTGAATCGAAGACAATATGTTTAATTGAAATAGCAACCATTAATCAACGTGTTGGCTCTTTATTAGTTCCTTAATCCCCTGCATAGGCCAGTATTAAATAATGAAAATATTTCCAAGTAAATAAAATAAATAGCAAGATATTAATTTTATGTGGTTGTAAATCTGTTAAACAAAAGAAAAATAAAGAGAAAAAACAAAAAAGTCAACTACACTAATAAAGCAAATTTTCCATGACACAAGGACAGGCACGTAGATGGATACATTTTCAGATAATTAAAACTTATTTTAATTGTTTTATTTTTTTGTTACATTGTCCTAAATATCAGAGAGGATAAAAATACTTAAATATTTAAGATTATATTCTGTATTTCTGGATAAGGAGACATTGAAGAGAGCAATTCACAGGGTCAAACAAATGGTTTGATATGGTCTTCACTCATTTGGAAAAGAAATCTGGTACAATAAATCCACTTATTGAAAGACAAGGTAGATATGGATCGATATGGATATATTCAGAACAAAACTTATGTCATAGGAACCTATCTACATATATTATAACGAGATACTGTACTTGCGGATGTGCAGTTAGCTTCTTTATTTACAACCGAAAACAACCGCTACAATGAATGCTGCAGAAGCAGTAATGACGATGCGGAAGTGGAGACCACAGAACATCTATTCTGCCATTGTTCGACATTTAAAACTGAGACGCACTAAGACGAAATGTTTCTTAGACGTTAGACTTATTCTCCAGTTCTATATGCAGAGTTATTAAATTTTAAATTTTTCACTTTAGTTTTTTCTGTGAACTTGCTTAAAAAGCGAAAAACAGAAAAAAGTCAAGCTGCTCGGCATAACACTTTATACCAAATAATTTTTTAATATTTCTTTAAGCTTCAAATATTTTATTTTTAGTTTTTTTTTACCAGCAGAAACTGTTAAGCATAGATTGTATAACATTTATTTAACTTAACAGGATGAGTAGTGAGTACGTGTATCGATAGCTTAGAAGGTGTTGGTCAAACTTGTAGAAATGTATTGTATCCTATGGAATATTCAACAAGTAATTTTTAATTAAAATATAATTTTATAGGAAAGCACATGCATACATCTCTTATGTATTTGTTGCGATTTAAACGTCTATTTTTACGCTTTAAAAATCATTTTCATTTACTGTGTTGTTGTGAATAGAATTTTCGTATCATACTACATAAATCAGTCTTTAATGACGGCAAACATTATCGTACCACTGAAAATAAACGAATGAGTTTTGAAAATGATAATGCTGTGATAATGCTGGTGCTTGTATTGTTATAGAAATTTCTGTTGACGTTATAAATTTCAATTCTTGTATTCTTATAGAAATTTCTGTTATTTGATTAAAAGTCTATTGAAATTTTGAATAATTTAAATCCATTTCTTAAAAACATTACATACAAATCAATTCCCTCCCTCAGGTGTATTTATATAAACACACATGTTGGTTGTACTACATACATACATAATTGGCCATTACAACCCTTCAGTCAGGATTACGGCCTAGCTTCTCACACCAGTCATGTTGTGTGCGTTACTTTTATACATGAAAGGCGGGACCTACAGTTTAACGTCGATTCCGAACGACAGATTTTTGAGAAACTTTTCACGGCAATTTTTTTACTCTCAGAGTTTTTGCCAGAAATCTGCTGAGAGGAAGACGCCGAAGAAATAATTTTTGTATTTTATTTTGATGTCTGGCATGGGGCTCGAACCCTGGCTTTTCGTCTAATAAGCAAACACACTACCTACTAGACCACGGCGACCACGGTTGTATTATAAAAGAAAAAATTCAACTGAATCGAAGACAATATGTTTAATTGAAATAGCAACCATTAATCAACGTGTTGGCTCTTTATTAGTTCCTTAATCCCCTGCATAGGCCAGTATTAAATAATGAAAATATTTCCAAGTAAATAAAATAAATAGCAAGATATTAATTTTATGTGGTTGTAAATCTGTTAAACAAAAGAAAAATAAAGAGAAAAAACAAAAAAGTCAACTACACTAATAAAGCAAATTTTCCATGACACAAGGACAGGCACGTAGATGGATACATTTTCAGATAATTAAAACTTATTTTAATTGTTTTATTTTTTGTTACATTGTCCTAAATGTCAGAGAGGATAAAAAATACTTAAATATTTAAGATTATATTCTGTATTTCTGGATAAGGAGACATTGAAGAGAGCAATTCACAGGGTCAAACAAATGGTTTGATATGGTCTTCACTCATTTAGAAAAGAAATCTGGTACAATAAATCCACTTATTGAAAGACAAGGTAGATATGGATCGATATGGATATATTCAGAACAAAACTTATGTCATAGGAACCTATCTACATATATTATAACGAGACACTGTACTTGCGGATGTGCAGTTAGATTCTTTATTTACAACCGAAAACAACCGCTACAATGAATGCTGCAGAAGCAGTAATGACGATGCGGAAGTGGAGACCACAGAACATCTATTCTGCCATTGTTCGACATTTAAAAGTGAGACGCACTAAGACGAAATGTTTCTTAGACGTTAGACTTATTCTCCAGTTCTATATGCAGAGTTATTAAATTTTAAATTTTTCACTTAATTTTTTCTGTGAACTTGCTTAAAAAGCGAAAAACAGAAAAAAGTCAAGCTGCTCGGCATAACACTTTATACCAAATAATTTTTTAATATTTCTTTAAGCTTCAAATATTTTATTTTTAGTTTTTTTTTACCAGCAGAAACTGTTAAGCATAGATTGTATAACATTTATTTAACTTAACAGGATGAGTAGTGAGTACGTGTATCGATAGCTTAGAAGGTGTTGGTCAAACTTGTAGAAATGTATTGTATCCTATGGAATATTCAACAAGTAATTTTTAATTAAAATATAATTTTATAGGAAAGCACATGCATACATCTCTTATGTATTTGTTGCGTTTTATTTACTGTGTTGTTGTGAGTAGAATTTTCGTATCATACTACACAAATCAGTCTTTAATGACGGCAAACATTATCGTACCACTGAAAATAAACGAATGAGTTTTGAAAATGATAATGCTGTGATAATGCTGGTGCTTGTATTGTTATAGAAATTTCTGTTGACGTTATAAATTTCAATGCTTGTATTCTTATAGAAATTTCTGTTGACGTTATAAATTTCAATATACTTCTTATGAAATAATCGGCACTGATTGTTTTGTTCAGATTTTTATGACATACTATGATCTCGAATAGGGGGAGTAGAAAGACGACATTATTGTTATATGATATTAAAAGAAACAAAGCATTTAATAATTTCTAAAGCACTAAGTTAACAGCTGCCACAAAAACAATTTAAACCATTTGAATTGCAAGTAAGGCGAGTAAAATGGTTTCTTTTAAATAAATTGTGGTTCAGTTAATATATGAGCATGGGGGAAAAGTAATTGCGAGAAATTCGTTCAGGCTATTTCACTGACTTTTAAATCAGAATATTATAAATGACAGAGAATAAAGCCGACAACAATGAATTGAAGTACAATATAAATAAATAATTATATTTAGTAATTAATTGTGTTCTAGTTGACAAATTTTATTAAAAAAAAAGCTTTAAAGTGAGAGAAAGCCGAATAAGACAAATATTTAAGTGACTATGAATTATATAAAACACAAGTTGACAATAGACAGTCTTAATTTATTTATTATTTTTCAAAAATTATTTTTATTCTTAAAGACTAGCTGAATACTACTGTTTTTTCTATACAAAAGCAAATTGTTGTGAAACACATTGCAATTCTTGCTTATAAGTGTGGCCACTCTGCAAGTTTTAAACTCCCACTCAAAAAATGCAAATTCAATTAACGTAAGATTAAATTTCACGTTTGCACGACTACCAGAAGTTGGCTAATATTTGGCAACTTGAAATTAACACATTTTCCGATAAGCAATTTTGAAAATTTTTGAACTAAAAGTTCATTTGATAAGATGACATATATAAAAAATATAACATGACTGTTATACTATTTAAATGATAACTACGGTAATTTTTGTCCGATTTGATCAATCTCTTCACTGCACTTTCAGAATATCATCACTTATATCATATTTTTTAATTAAAGTTTTCTACTATGAACGGGTAAACTTGAAAAAATATGAGAAAAATTCGCATTTCTCAAGTTTACCTCATCAAACCCCAAAGCATATTAAGTCAAATAATATGTATATGTATGTATATCGTTTTAATCCATCCCTCTCCTTTCTAATAAGGTTTTAATTTCGATAATCGGTACAGAAATGTTTGCGCAACCAATAAATTTGTGCGTAAAGTCCAAAAAAACGGTTTTTGTCAAATAAAACAAGTATGTAGGGTTCAAGAAATATAAAAACATATTATTGATTTCTA
The DNA here is from genome assembly GCA_958299815.1 of Sarcophaga carnaria. Lineage (NCBI taxonomy): Eukaryota > Metazoa > Arthropoda > Insecta > Diptera > Sarcophagidae > Sarcophaga > Sarcophaga carnaria. Next base: position 67,735,151 of record OY283153.1, on the reverse strand, counting down.
CTCAACAAAGCTCACAACTTATACAATGGGCTGGGTGTACTTCATTTTTTATTTTGTTGCATAGTGTTCTTAGTATAATAACAATTTTCCATTTTTTTATATAACTAGGGGACGATATAGTCAAAAGCAGTGAAAATTTTTATCGAAAAGTCATAAATTCCAAGTCGCTGGAGTGGATATTGCACTCGGATTGAGTGTAAATTGAATACTGCAAATAATTAAATTATATTCAGTAAATATTAAAGCTTTCATTATTATGAAAGTATCTAATGGATGTTTTTAAAAAATGCTTTTATGGCAAAATAATGGGCAATAAATTTTAATAGGTTTTTGAAATTTACATATATAGGTTAGGAAAATTTATTTAGTTTTTAAAAACAAATATTTTTTATTTTGTGCAAATTGGGTTTTAGTATATGGTATATACAAATCATTAAAACTATGACTTTTGTTTTTTATTTTCTTATTTTTTATTGGCTTTGAAAAATTTAAGGATAAACATACATATCATAGATAAACATTCATAATTGATCATCAGTCAGTATTAACGACCTAGGTTCATAGCCCACTTATGTCGTGCGTGTTAATTTTATGCATGAGTGGCGGAACCTACAATTTAAAAGTCGATTCTGAACGACAGATTTTTGAAAAATATAATATGAAGAAATATTTTTTCTGATTTCTTTTATGTTCGAGATGTCTGATATGTTTCAAGTCTAATAAACCAATACACTAACTACTAGACAACGGTGCCTATTATATATGAAGTAAACGGCAATTCTATTGAGTACACCAAAAAATCCTTTCATTGAACAGGGTGCAATGCCCCTATTACTTGGAGTATTGTTATTCTTGTAAGTGTTTTTAAATTTAATAAAAAATAAGTTGTTTTATTTTATTAGAAACTATTGGACAACGAAAATAATTAAAATAACCTAAACTCTGCTACTTCAGCAGATTTATATCCAATTTGTATATAAATGATATTATACTGAAAATTATGACAAATCCAAAGCATTTTTAAGATATTTAGATAGATGTATTCGTATAACAATAGGCATTATGTTTAGTTTCTATTTGTGTAATGTTTGGCGGCCGTGTTTTGTGGAAGTAGGAATGATAAGGAAGTGTAAGACGATGTATGCGTTATTGTTCTTTTTCTTTCTGTTCTTATTGTAATTATTGTGAAGTCAACAACATTCTGGAAAGCCATTGTTTTAATTCATAAATTATTTATTGAATTCGTTTTTATTTTCTTTTTGTCTATGCACATAAACATGTTTATAAATCTCTAAGAGGAAATCTGTCTACATATGCAGAAACATAATTGAATTATATTCATAGAGATGCAACCAAACGTTTAATCATATTTTCTTTTTTCATATATGAGCGATTCGTATATGAACATTGGAAAAATTTAATTTAGAATTGTTGTGAAATTTTCTTAGATATTTATGCTACTGCACCTGAATATACAGAACTTGCACATCTGTTAACGTCACATTGAAAAGTGTCGAAATAGATTTTAAGCGAAATACGTGCGACTGAAAAATATCAACCATATATTGTTAATAAAATACGACACATAAACGTGTACAAAATACGTATTTAGGCATCCGAGCATTGCACTTAACTATGAGGCGAGTAGCGTGAGGAAACGGAGATAAAATACATCAGCATCACGAGATATGTGTATATAATAGGAAAAGTGAAGGCTAGAATTCAATACAACAAAGGATTGTAATATTGTTAAAAGTTTGTTTAGGTAGTTTTATATTGAACTGGAATAATATCTAAAATTAAAAAATAATAATAATTTTTGACAATCAATATTCGTTGTAGAAATCACAAATATGGTGTTTTTTCTTTAGAGGAATGGTCAATATTAATTTGGATGAAAAAAGCTTTTTACGTACATATATATAATATTCTCCAAACTTTGTACATTACATATAATGAAGTTTTTAATGTATCATGGCGGGAATTTTTCACATGTTCCCCTTAATAAATGCCAAGCTAGTTAGCCAATATATTTCGAAAATTTAATCCTAATTTCTGAAAATATTGCTACAATGTAACATTTTCATGTCAGACGAAATATTTTTTATGTTGCAACCTGTGTGAAGTCAACTGGAAGCAAATAACATTTGCATTGAAAACTTTCATCAGAATTTTGTTGTATACGATTACAGAAGACCAAAACTATTTTTCTGTCACCCGGCGACACCAATGTGAAACATATGTCCTGGGATTATCGACTTGTTACGTAGAAAGGTGTCGTGTTCCATTTCGATTGGGACAAATTAAACTTAGATTCGTCACTCCAGAGAACTCTGTTCCAGAAACGTTGTTTCTAATTATACGGCCACCACTGTACCTACTAGATTACGGCAACTTTGACTTACAATTAGAAAACATGTGAAAATTCGTCGGGCATTTTTCAAAATTTATAATGCTAAGATATAATGATTAAGCAGTGAGTACGCTTAGGCTATTTAACTCCAGTCTATACATAACGAGTCTTCTTAGACAATGCTTTTACCAACCTTCTACGAATCATGTAAATGTTTACCTTGCTTTGGGTAAGTTCGACTTCGATTCCTCGTCTTGGTTAATCATTTCCTAGAAATTGTGATTGAAGGATTGCAGCAACTGAGCGCTGATTTGCGGCTTTGTTTTGAAGAGATCTGAATATATGTTTTCGCTGTCTGTCAGTGATCCTATCAAATTCTCCATCTCTTTCAATTCTGGTCAATCATGCGCTATGTACAAGTGCTGCACTCTATAACATTCTTCTTAAAATAATGAGCTGTAAACGATATAATTTCAAAAGTGCTTGTAATATGAGATTTGCAGTCAGTCCGTTGAATTTTATTTGAAACATAAAAACTGCATTTGCACCATCACATATAGAAAGATTTCTTTTACAAGTGTTTTTACAGTTATCTTTAACCTTGAGATCAAATGTACGAAATCTTTTGCTTTGCTTGTAACCAATTTTTCGTTACTTTTTTGCGAAACTTTTGTAGAAAAAATATTTTCTGGTTTAAAAACAACAGCAATATTTCCAACAAACCTGAACTCTTGTAAATTTTAAATAATTACAGATTAAATTCCTACAATACAATTAATTCGATATAATATCTTAATTGTTTTATTATTAATTATTTGGAGCAAATTTTTATAACATTTTTCATTGACCAGTGTTTATAATTTTATTTTTATAATTTGTTTACCAAACAGTGGCCAGAATGCCAGAGGTATACGATCAGTCTGTTGGCGTTTTAATACACCTATAGGACGACAAAATTTACTTTGTGGTTCTTTAAAGCTTAACAGCAGGACAATGCGATAAAAAGTCTGCCACCGTTAAATATTTTAGAAAGTACCTGTTGTGGTTTGTGGTCTTGTGCGTGCTTGTAAAGTTTGTCGGTCGAATTTGAATGCTACACAAATATAATAGAAACAACAAAGGACAACAAAGGAAATTATTTTGTTTTCGAGGGGTGGATATAAAAAAGCAATTATGTACATTGTTTTTTTTCTTTTGCTTTCCATTTTTGCCTCTCTTCTTTGATGTATGGCATTACGATTCCTATCATATAACCAACAACAGTGGATGCCTTTTTTATTTTGTTTTCTTCAGTAGCGCGAACATAAAATGGTGTGTAGGAATATATTTTAAAAGATTATTAACAAAATGAACGTCGAGCTGGTAAAACAGGCTATGCAGCAACAAATTTGTGGAAGGAGGTGAATGATATAATTTTTACATTCCATACATTACATACATTTCGCTTAAATTCTATTCTTGCTTTAAATATTTTAATATTAATATTTAAAATTTGTCCGATAAAAGCTGTATATCGATATCATTAAAGTCTCTCGGTATTTAGAAACTTTTTGGAAAATTTAATTCTCAATTATCTCTCAATCACAAATATTTTAATTTTGACATTTAATTAACTGATAATATAATATGTTTTAATACTGATATCTTACAAGAGCATGATTTTGTTTTTGCGCTCTTTTATTTTCCAGAACTTTTTGTGTTGATTTATTTCTTTTATCTGTGCGAATGCTGCATTTTTAACAGAGATGCAGAAAGTTGTTGGACGAAAGCAATATTACATTGACCTCTTAAACCACGCCTTGTTGATCACGAAATTTAAAAATTCATATCTTTTTTTGCACACCCACTCTAAGACTAAAATTAATATACAGAGCCATCTCTGAGGGGCAAGCTAATTAATTTTTTATAGAATTATTATGTAGAAATAAAATTTTTATATTCATAATAAAATTCATTTAATTTGTTTTCATGAGAACAGTTACATTAACTCATACAAAATTAACAATTAACGGGTTGAATACCCATTGTCAAACTTTACAAATGGCCATGTCATTTATAATAATTTATTAATCTGATTTTAAATCTTCTTTTTTCTTAATTGGCCATTAACAATCCGATTAACGGATTTTAGCCTGCCGCAACACATCCTTCCAAGCGCCTTTTCTTTTTTCGCCAGTTGGTCACACCAATCGATGACAGGGCTTCCTAGATTTGGTCCTTCCAAAGCAAACAAGGTCGTCCTCTTCGCCGACTTCCGCAGGTCCCCGCATCAAATACACGTCTAGCAGGAGCGTCCTCCTTCATTCGAATGATATGGCGGAGCCAGCGCAGCCGTTGGAAGTTAATACGCTGCACAACGTCTATGTCTTTGAGGAGCTCCTACAGCTCACTGTTGGATCGGATGCGGAAATCAACGCCAACTCGCACTGGACCGAATATCTTACGCAGTACCTCGATTTTAAATAGTAAAATATATCAGGACTTTCAATAGGAGATTTCGAACTTTAACATTTTATAACGGCCATTTTGTTGAAGCCATATGTAGAACTGTCAAATTAGTTGTAATACATTTAGTGTGTTTTGCAAACCATCGTAGACAAACATATAATGTCGTGTATTTCTTGAATGAGCTCTGGAGTAGTTGGCAACTGATGTTTAGACGAATGGATGCATGAGCAAACATTGTAGAATTGAGGTGATACCATCCTACGTAAAATCCAAGAGCGTCAAATGCAGCTCTATATTATATATTTCTTAGAAAACGATTTGGCGACTGTCAAGGGCAGAACTATAGACTGATAATTACCAACTGCATTTGACATGCATTGGCTAATCTAGGCACTAACACTGTGCGAGTTCAATAGAACGTGCCACTCTGCTGATACCACAGTGGATATTCTGCACGAACGATATGAGGGGCACGGTCATCATACGTAGAGGAGATTCGAAATTATCGCTGAGAACCTGCTATTTGAAAAGTAAAAACAAAATTTAAGGAAACTTCTTAGGTGGGAGGTAGCTAATAATGATAATCGTAAAATTTTATTCACTGGTCACAAGACGTTAAAAGAAATTTATTTTATTTTATTTCATTTTTAACATTATACTGGTCTTCAGATCAATTATTTTAACCAAACGCAAGAACAATCACTGAACAACATGTTTACATTTATAGAGATTTCGAGAAGACTAAGTCACTCGTCTTCAAGAGCATTCATCAGACTGTTTAGGTTGCCATATAAGAGGCAAGGCAAAGCAGGCAACGGAGTCAGTAAAAGTTCAGTCAGTCTTGTGTGAAGATACGGTGTGTTTAAGAGAACAATCGTGGTTTGAAGATGTCCTTCACAAAGATCTGTAAAAACGTAACAATATATAAGTTAATATTTAATGATGATAACTTTATATATGTTTTAGAAGACACCATGTTGACGTATACATACATATATAAGTTTGTTTGTAAAATTTTGCTTAAAATATTTAAGATTTGTATTATTAATGATAATATGTATGTAGTTTTTCATTAAGGTAATAATAATTTTATGAAATTATGAAGCAACTGGAAAGTTGAAAGCCTTAAATTAAAATATAGATGACTATTTCATCAGAGCAAGATACCGGAAGAAATTGAAATGTTGCATATATGTTATCTAATTCACAAATTAAGAAAACTAAGAAGTTTAAGTGAAAGACCTGTTTAGAATACATGGTTTAGTCTGCATAAAAACCTCAAGAATTCAATATGACTTAACTTCAACCCTCTGTGTGTGACAAAAAAATTATACAGAAAGGTACATACAAACAAACATTTATTTTTTTATATATTGACAATGGGGGGTGACACGCCCACTGTAGCCAATCCGCCCATTTTGTTCATATATACGGCAAAGTCGTCCATACAAAATTTGAGGACTCTAGCTGTTGCAGTTTATGAGATATGCGACATTAAATACTTATTGGGTACGTGGGCATGGCACCGCGCACAAAGAAATAAACACACATTCATTTTTATATATAAAATGTGGGCGTGGCACCTCGCCTACTTGAAATTTTAAAATAAAAAGTAGCCTATAGTTCCTTCCAGACATACAGGAAGGTAGTGTTAAAATTTCAAGAAAATCGGTCCAGCCGTTTAGCCGTCTATAGACTTCAAACAAACAAACAAATCCACAAACAAATAAACGCACATTCATTTTTATATATAAGATTAAATAAAATAATAATATTAAGTTATTTATATTCCTTTAGATAGAAGTTTTATAAATTATTGTAAAAAGTTAAGGGTACAAATTATGAAATAATGAAAATTTTGAAAAACTCTACTTAATCGTATTTAATGCTTTTATCGTCTTAATAAGCAAAGGAAATCAACAAAGAGAGCACAAATTAAATATACTTCAGTTTTTCTGCTTTTCGGGTTTTACAAATTATACTGAAATTATTTCCATGATTTATTCGACGTTGTGAAAGTTGAGTTTTAAATGAATTTTTCCTGTAGATGGGCAAATAAAATTAACAAAAACAATCAATGTATTAAACGAACCATGCAAGTAGTAGTAGAAAGAAAAAAACAAACAAACGAAAAATAAAACCCAAGAAATGAAGTGAGGGGAAAGCTATATTAAATAGTATCCAAAGAATTATCATGAAATATTTTTTAAAGCACTTTATTAACTCTAAAATCAGTTAAAAAGGTGCGAAAGGATGAAATCATTCCAATTACAAGGTTGCCATTAACATAGTAAACAGTAAAGTCAAAAACTTAAACGCCAACATCAACATCCGCACAATCAAACATACGTACTGCATTAATTTGCAAACAATTGCAACAATAACAGTAAAAACAGGAAGCATAATTAATCAAAACTGAAGTAGAATTATATGTAAAATAGGAAAACAATTTGTAAAGTTGTTTAATGCCAAGTGCGCCAGAAGCGCACAGTTTAGCTATAGTTTATTAATTAATTCTTATCCCTAAAATTACTCAGAATTTATACATAAATAATGCTGATCAAGCATTATGTCTACAGTGGAAGGCATAGCAAGAATTTCAACCAATTATTAAGAATATGAAAATATGAACATGTCCAACACTAACAGTGTTGATAGCATTGAACATGCAAACACAAGCAAATTGATCGTTGCTTGCTACCAACAATGTGTGTGTATGTACATATGTAAGTTATTGATAGTTTGTATTTTCATAACAAAAGAATTGTTTCAAACATGCGTCGGTAATGCTGACATCATGAACACGCTACGTATATCATGGGTCTCAAAAGTTTTAAATTCAAAAAAGTTTACGAATTCAAGTTCTACAAAGCCAAATATTTATAAACAAAAATTTTAGTGTGAAAAATTTGATTGCAGAGTTAATACTATGTTCATCAATATTCGGTTTATTGAGTACAATATTTTAAGTGTTCAGGCATAATAATATACGCAGTTCAGCTTCTTATTCAATATTCATTTGACAGCTGGTTGTTTCAACAACATTGTTTTTATTTTGTTTTGTTGTTTTTTGATTGATATTTGAGTTGTCAAATATCCCCCGAGAACAAAAAATTAAAAAGCTTAAATAAATGATTATTCTACTTTGATATGTATGATACCCCCCGAATGCATGAGAATCTTTACGAAACAAAGCGTTACTTTCATAATACAAATTTCCATTATACTGAAATAAATGAACAAATATTGGTTCCCGTAATGTTCACATCTCGGCAATTTTTTAGCAGAAACGATTAAAATTATGTTGAAAACTTCTTCTTTCCAAGTCACTCCTAAATGCGATATTACCTCTGATTCGCATATAGAGAAAATTCAATCAAAAATAAAATATTTGAAAAAGTTCCTACTTCTCGGATATCCTGGGACGTTACAGGTTGGGCTACAAATTATATTTAAGACACCTTTACGGGATTCCTTTGCAGGTCAGGCCCAAAATGATTCTGGAAAAGGTAAATTGGGTGCAATTCATTTCGTCTTTATTACAAATATATGTAATATTACTACCGAATTGTCTGATGTAGTATACCTTCAGTCCCGCTAATGTCTGTGTTTTGTTTAAACATTTTTAAAAAGCTGCCTCGTGTAGCCATAAAGATTATTCTATTCGTTTCCAATGCTATTTTACGTCTTGAATCAAGATAGGAATAATAATTCCTAAGCCTTGCAAGGATCATACCAAAGCGGTATCATACAGGCCCTGCTGATGTCTAAATGAATGCCAATTCTAAATGTATACTGGAACAGCATGGGAAGTACACTCTTGAAAAAGAATTTCTGATCTGTTCTTTTTATAGATGTTTCCAAAGCATTTGGAAAAGTTTGGCACGTAGAACTTGTACAAAAATTTTAGAAAGTTAGTTAGAAAGTTATATTAGTGGTCTATAGTTAAGGAGAGCGACCTTATAAGTGATTCCCAGTCTATTGTATGTATTCATACCAACTTAAGAAATACTTGAAGAAATATACTACGTTACTAATCTCCACATGATATACGAAATTGCTCGCGATCATAATAAAACTTTGACAGTTGAATTTATTCCCAATATTGATCTGGCATAAATAAAATTGTTTCTCTAGATTTTAAAATTTTAACAAAAAAAATAAAAAATTAGTCATGAACAATAAACAACAAAAAGGTGCAGAGGACAAAATTGTTTTTCAAATTCTAAGCTCCTGATAAAAATAATTTCATAAAAATCAAATAGTTCTTGAAGAAATGGAAGTAGTTGTTAACATAAGGTTATGAGAGGCAAAGTTATCATTTTATCAATTTGGGATAATTCATTAGGTATTCACAAAATATATTTTGAAACCAAATAACCAAAAACAATAGTGGATTGTTCGTTTTTTCCTGGGACATATGTATGTATCCCTATGGTCTGAGGGAAAAGTAAGTGCTTCTACAAAAAATTAAGAAAATTTAAAATTTTTGTTGCGTCCTACGATTTGTTTATCAGTCTGAAGTTCCATTTGACAGGATAATTTTTTGCGTGCTGTTTTTTTACATTTTGTTTCTTAAATTAATTCATGTGCTTATCGATATATACATAGTTGCAAAAATTAAGGTATCTAGTATCGATGTATAGTTTCAAAAATTAAGATTTCTAAGTAAATCTTCAAACCGAGAATTTAGCATAACGTTTGATATACGAGGTACAGTCAAAGCCCGGTATAACAAATACTCACTTTAATGAATTCGGGATATAACGAATGAGTAAATTTCTTACATTGACTACCTTATATAACGAATGTTGTATAATTTTCCAACTCAGTATAACGAATAATTTAAAAAATGGTAAAAACAAAAATAATGTAACAAAAGAGAACACAAAAAATGTTCGTTAAAGTACCGTTGGTTTTCATTGTATACAAACACACAGTGCTTTTAAACAAGTGTCATAAAAATATTAGTCAATTTGTAACAAGTTGTGAGTTTTATTTTATAAAAAGATGGGAAATAGAAAAAGACTTTCTTTAAGTGAAAAAATAAAAATTTTAGATGAGTGCAAAAATGGATTATCGCTTTCAGTTATTTCAAACAAATATAAAATATCAAAATCATCCATATGTACATTAAAGAAAATGGAAAGTAAAATCGTGTCAAATCTTGAAACTGCAAACAATGGATCAAAAAACCGTCGATCCCTCCGAAAGGGAGAATATCCCGTAATGGAGGAAAAGCTCTTTCAGTGGTTTCTTAATCAAAGAAAGAATTTTATTCCGGTCAACGGGACAACATTAAAATTGAGGGCTATGGAAATTCAAAACCAATTCTGCGCCGGTGGTTTTCATGCTAGTGATGCCTCGTTATCCAGATTTAAGAAAAGGTATGGTGTACGACTTTTGAAGGAATCTGGAGAAAAATTGTCATCAAGAGAAGATTTGGTAGATCAGTTTAAGAAGAAGTTGCAGAGAGTTATTCGAGAAGAAGGTTTATCACATGATTCTATATTTAATGCTGATGAAACAGGTTTGTTTTGGAAAATGCTTCCAAACAAAACATTTGTTCATGCTGGTGAATCAACAGCACCTGGAAGAAAACTATCCAAGGAAAGGATAACAGCTCTTCTATGTGCTAATGCATCAGGAAAAAAGAAAATGACGCCCCTTCTTATTGGTAAGGCGAAAAAACCTCGATCATTTCGAAATAAAGTTTTGCCAGTTAATTATCTGCACTCAAAAAATGCATGGATGAATACCGGAATTTTTAAAGTTTGGTTTTTTGAAATGTTTATTCCTGAGGTAAGCATTCTTAAAAGATATTTGCAACAGATTATTATAAATATTTGTTATTAGGTGGAGTCATATTTAAAAGCAAATAATTTGCCTATGAAGGCATTGCTGATACTGGACAATGCTCCAAGTCATCCTCCTGCAGAGGAACTCGTAAAAATTACAGAAGATGGGAAAATTTGGACAATGTACATGCCACCAAACGTGACTCCTCTTATCCAGCCAATGGACCAAAACGCTATTCGCTTACTTAAATTGCACTACAGAAATAGCCTCCTTTCAAAAATAGTGGCATCTGAAACAGATGACATCACAAATTTTTTAAAAAGTCTCTCTCTTTACGATGCATCCTGTATGATTGGTCTCGCCTGGAACAATGTTAAGGAGGACGCATTGTCTAAATGTTGGAAAAAAATTCTACTTTTGGAAAATTTTGATGATGAGGACGAGATCCCACTTTCTAGACTTTTTCAAGGGGATGAAGTACAGTGCATAAGACGTGGAGTGAGATTATTAACTACAATTTTTCCAAATGTAAGCAAATTTAAAACCTTGCCTTAATGTTTTCACATTTTGTTTATCTATTCTTTAATTTTAGATTCCATTTAGTACAGAAGATATAAACGTTTGGAACAATGGAGACTTAAATGATACTACTTTGGATGGAGATGACGAAAATGAGGAAAATATTGAATTTGTTGACCAATTTTCTAATAATGAAACGAAAATAAAGCATTGTGAAGTAATAAAATGTTTTGATAAATGTATACAATGGGGTTCCCAAAATAATATAAATATTTCAAAACAATTAGTACTTCGAGAAATACAGGAAGAAGCTCTTCAAATGAGTCTTCAAGTTACCTGTAAACAAACGTCTATAAATGATTTTTTTCCACCAACTTAAATAATTTTTAACACTTTTACTCACTTATTGACATATCTATATATTTTTAAGAAAATGAATTAAATGTACTTTTCTTTTTTTTAATAAAATTGTGATAAAAAAAACTTTGCGATATAACGAATTTTTCACTATAACGAAAGGGCCTGACAATATATCTTTCGTTATACCGAGCTTTGACTGTACTACCATAAGTATTTCTGAATATTAGTGATCTCTTAATTATGGCAAAATATGATTACCCATAGGAAATTCTCGAACATTTTTATGAGTTAATGAATTTAATTTTTCTAATATTTCTTGCACCAAACTATCTAAGTTTGTAGTTCAAAGGAATACTTGAAAGAAATACATCTGAAACAGGAAAGACATTCCGAATGAATGCTATATGCACCATTTAAAGACGCTTAATCGTTTATAAGCACAGAGACGCGTTTAACTGCAGATGTTGAATCATCGGGTAATTTTTGCTGTTAGAATATAGTATCTTTAATTTCAACATCAGATATGCCTTAGCCATGGTTTTGTGTCAAAACATTTGATTTATTTATCTTCGTCTTCACTGTTGTCTTGTCATTCATCAGTATATGTTAAGTTTAACTAACTAACGGTGTGCCTTAGAGAGTATTTTTTCTTCGTAAACACTATTAAAATAAGAAAATATACCCATCTAGCATACCTGTTAAGTAATGATTAGTAATCGTAATGATTAGTAATTTGATTACTTTTTTTTGAATGATGAAATAATGATTAAATTAGGATTATTTTTGGTTAAAATAGTTAAGAATTGATTACGATTACAAAATAATCAAAAAATAATCAGGATTACTGGCCATTAGTCTAATAATTAAAAAGAATCAAAAGTAATCCAAAAGTAATCAAATAATTTTCAAAAATTACTTTCAATTCTTTTTGAATATTTGAGAATAGTCAAAAAGAATTATTTAAAACAATTTGATTATTTTTTAGACTACTTTTGATTCTTTTTGATTATTAGACTAATCGGCAGTAATCCTGATTATTTTTTGATTCTTTGGTAATCGTAATCAATTAGTAATTCGAAAAAATTGTTCATAGAATTATATAATCATTATTCTTTTTAAAAAGTAATGTAATTGATTACTAATCGTAATCGAAATTTAACAGGTATGCCATCTAGCAATAACTAATTTAGAACAGCCTTCATTGTTTTTAATTGTTGTATTTTACTACCTCGGTTTGGTTTTTTTTTTTTTTTTGGTGACTTCTTTTCGTTTAGCTGTCCTTGCCTTATATTCTTCTATAGTAATGGGCCTTGGTCCACAATTTATTGGTGTAGGCTTATTCGGGGCAGCTCTCGGTTTTTCTTTCCGGTGAGTATTCTTCTAATATAGCCTGGTATTTATTGAATATTTTATTTATTTCTTCCTTTGAAGGGAATCTGGTATATTTTTTTTAACCTGAATTGGAAGGTAAAAATTTTAACGGGCACAAGGTTTTAACAGGTAGGAGACAGGATCGCCATATAAAGTATTTTTCAATAAGGGGTAGATATTAAAATTAAATGATGAATGTCTAGCCACAGCAGTTTCAATTCTTCCCTGCACTGTTTAAGGTGCTGGGTTAGAACAATGAGAAAAGTTTTGATTTCCTTTTGGACGTCAAGATCTTTTTCTGAATTTTTATTTGAATGTTTTCAACTATTTATACTATTTTCTAATTTTTACAATGTTTCTTAATATTCTATAATTTGTTCTTTCTATTACATATTCCTTTCTATTACATTTCATTATTATATATTCTATATTCATTTGATGCAATTACTGAGTTGTGATTGGTCAAGGCTTCACTCAATATTATTTAATATTTTTACTCATTACTTTAAAACTGAGTCATTTAAAGTCATAAATTTCTTTCTTAAGTGCTTTGACCCATGTCAAATTAATTGCATTTTGTTTTTTTTTTATTTCAAAGGTTTAGAATTACAATTAAAAATAATGTGTTGTACAAATGTAGAGCAAATGGAATTTAAATCTTTTTGTATAGTGAATGTGGTGTGTTGTTTATTATTATTATGATAAATACACTACAAAACACTTTTACAAAATATTATAATCTCATGCGCAAAAAACTGTGTGCTTCAGCTGACCATATATAAAGAATTACTGTTCGAATAAACCCTGCTTTAAAAATAAATAAAAGTAATATAATGTTACGCAAATCGAAACGTCCTAATATCGTTTAACAACAAAAACGATAAACAAAAGCCACACGATACAAATACACACTAACACAAGGAATACAATGAACGTGCTGATTATCTAAAGCTGCACACACACATGTGTATGACGAACCTGGTTGCGGCTAGTACCAACCACAACATAAAGTAAACCAGCTACGACAAATATGTAATGGACAAAATAAGCAAAGTACACAAACAACAATGTACTAGCTATAGAGTTCTCGAGAAGGCGCGAGCGAGAACCTTCCACATCGAGAACGTTCATCATACTGATTACGTGCGTGCGGACTATAAAAGGGCTGGACAAAACAAGCAGCGAACGTACAAGCGGCATTGCTTGCGAAAAGGTTGTAAGCAAAGAAGATCTAACGAACAGTTGTTAGTATTATCGCGGACAGAAGTGTGAAATAGAATAGTGTACAAGCAAATTATTGTTGTATCGTTAAGTGTGAACAGTGGCACAAACGTAGTGTGAATAATAAAAACAGGTTAACTGGAAGTAACCACATATTTGTTTTTACTTTATTTGCAATTAACGAACTCATATGTAAACGTTTTAAAAAGGTAAAAACGTAACAATTGGTGTCAGAAGTGGGATTGCAAAAATCCAAAGGTAAAAATAAATAAAATGAAACTCTCCGAACTAAGAGTGGATCGGCTGAAACGAGAGTTGGGTAAATTATAGCTGCCAACATCAGTTACGAAGAATGAACTACAAAGGCGGTTAAGGGAACAACTGCAGCTTCAGGGCATAGACATCGAATCCTACGAGTTCGAGGATGAAGAGGAGCGAGAGTTACAGGTCATTGCAACCCCTGGCGGTGTTGACATAAATTCGTTGCTAGCCGCTATGATGGAAAAAATGCAAGTATTAGCTGATAAACAAGAATCTTCCCGAAAAGATAGTGAGCAAATTATGGAGAAAATGCAGGTAGCAAACCAGAAGCTACTCGAAGCTTCTAGAACCGAAAATCAAAAACTTCTAGCTGAAGTGCGAAAAGCTTCTAGAGCCGAAAATCAGAAAGTTTCTGGCTGAATCGCGACGAGATAGTGAACAAAGAATGGAAAGAATACAAGCTGCGGTTTTGTCAAAAATTGAAAAGGAGCTCGAGGCGACATCAGGGAAGCTGCAGGAAATACACGAGTTGGTCAGCAAAAGAATTACTTATGTGGAGGAAAGGATGTCACATTTAGAAAGGACCGTCGACACGAAAGTGAACGATTTGGGAAAGGCCGTCGACGGAAAACTGGTGATTATGGAAGAGAAGATCAACAACCTCCAGAGCCAGCGACCGGAACCAGTGCGAGTCGTATCCGAAAGTACCGGCAGAATAAAAGCACCTTGCTTTGATGGCAGCTCACCCCTATCCGTATTCAAGTTCTAATTGAGACGGTAGCCAGCAGAAACGGATGGGGCGGTGGGGAGAAAACAGTAGAACTAATTTTGGCGCTAAAAGGTGTGCATCAAACATTACCGTAAGTACCTGAATGGCCAAAATTTTCTGCTAAGGACTGATCACTCCGCACTAAGATGGCTGCTACAATTCAAGAACCCTGAAGAACAGTTAGCACGTTGGATTGAACGCCTCCAGACGTACGACTTCAGCATTGAACACCGAAGGGGCATAAAACATGGAAATGCTGACGCTCTTTCACGTCGACCTTGTAATTTGGAGTGTAAACATTGCGTGAAAGCTGAGAAAAAGGAATCCATCGTCGATATCCGGCTAACGCGTATTGAAGCCAACGAAGACTGTTCCCAAGCACAAAGGAGTGACCCAATATTGGCGAAGGTAATAGCAGCGAAGGAGGAGGACAAACGACCTACAAGAAATGAGATATCCGCAGAAGGTCCTCTTACAAAAGCATATTGGGCACTATGGGACAGCTAAAAGATCATAAATGGGTACCTATATCGACTTTGGGAAAGCGCTGATGGCAAGACCTCATCCAAACTATTGGTAGTGCTTTCCTCCAAAATGAAAGAAGTGTTAAATGAATTCGATAATGGAGCTAGCGGAGGACATCTTGGAGTGACAAAGACACTGGAATGGCTAAAACAACGTTTTTATTGGGTTGGATGTCAACAAGCAGTGGCTGATTGGATAGCAATCTGCACCCAGTATATTGCAGCTAAAGGTCTAGCAAGAAGAAGTCGAGGTCAGATGCAGCAGTATAACTCAGGCGCACCTTTCGAGCGGATAGCGATGGACGTAGCAGGCCGTTTGCCAGTCAGCAATGCCGGAAACCGATATGTTCTCGTTGTGATGGACTACTTCAGCAACTGGCCAGAGGTATATGCCATACCCAATCAAGAGGGGAACACAATAGTAAACGTTTTTGTGAACAACTGGCTATGCCGCTACGGGGTTCCAATAGAACTACATTCCGATCAAGGCAGAAATTTTGAGTCAGTTGTATTCAAGGAAATGTGCGAAGTATACGGTATTAAGAAGACTCGAACGACGCCTCTTCACACACAGTCAGACGGAATGGTAGAGCGATTTAACCGATCCCTGGAGGAATACTTGCAAAAAGTAGTGAGCGAGCAACAGAAAGACTGGGACGAACACATTCAGAGGTTTCTACTGGCGTACAGATCCGCGGTCCATGATTCAACATCTAGATCACCCGCCAAGGTTATCTTTGGGACTGAGATCAAGCTGCCCGGTGACTTAGAGTTTGGTGTTAAGCCCGGCACAGAGAGGGATGCCATATACACTGGAAAAGACGAAAACCTAAATGAACTTCATGAGTTTGTGCGCACCCGTATTAAAATGGTCAGTGATAGAATGAAACCCAGGTATGATCGTGCGGCAAACATGGAGGGCTTCCATGAGGGACAAATGGTTCTGCTATACAACCCAAAGCGGAAGAAGGAGTTATCTCCCAAGCTACAAACCAGCTGGGATGGACCGTATAAAATAATTAAGCGGTTAAACGATGTCGTGTACAGGATACAGAAAGCTAACAGCCCCCGAGCAAAAATGAAGGTCGTACACATAGAGCGACTGGCAAAGTATGGGAAAAGAGATAATGAGCCCATTCGGGACGAACAGGCTTAAGTGGGTGGCAGTGTTTCGCAAATCGAAACGACCTAATATCGTTTAACAACAAAAACGATAAACAAAAGCCACACGATACAAATACACCCTAACACAAGGAATACAATGAACGTGTTGATTATCTAAAGCTGCGCACACACATATGTATGACGAACCTGGTTGCGGCTAGTACCAACAACAACATAAAGTAAACCAGCTACGACAAATATGTAATGGACAACATAAGCAAAGTACACAAACAACAATGTACTAGCAATAGAGTTCTCGAGAAGGCGCGAGCGAGAACCTTCCACATCGAGAACGTTCATCATACTGATTACGTGCGTGCGGACTATAAAAGGGCTGGACAAAACAAGCAGCAGTCAGTGTTACTTCAGTCAGTCTTGTGTGAAGACGCGTTGCGGTCCGAACGTACAAGCGGAATTGCATGCAAAAAGGTTGTAAGCAGAGAAGATCTAACGGACAGTTGTTAGTGTTATCGCGGACAGAAGTGTGAAATAGAATAGTGTACAAGTAAATTATTGTTGTATCGTTAAGTGTGAACAGTGGCACAAACGTAGTGTGAATAATAAAGAGAGTTTAACTGAAAATAACCACATATTTGTTTTTACTTTATTTGCAATTAACGAACTCATATTTAAACATTTTTAAAAAGGTAAAAACGTAACAATAATATCCACCTGCTTTTTAGGTAAACTTATATTTTCTAATAGGTAAACCTACGCTTTCGACTTAATTTTTCATTAAGGTCAAACGACTTTGCTAGGGCTTAAATTAAGCTTTTGGGTAAAGCTTATTCAATAAAGCGCTGTTGTCATATACAAAGTTTGTTAACCGAATTACTTTATTGAAGTTTTATTAATACATGGTATTTACAAACGATTTTCTCCACTAGACTTCTACCCACGCATAGACGGAGTTCTTTTAATTTTTTCAAATTCTACTTTTTCGCCTCTCTGTAGTGCGTGTATGTTGAAGATTTTAAAATAAAACTTATTATATAATATTTCTTAACCTCTATCTTATAAGATTTTTTCTACAAAAATCTATTCACGTATTTAATTAGACTCATCTTGGGGCCACCAGCAACAGGTTGACAGGAGTTTTTCTTGTAACATCATTATTAACCTTAACCCTTTCATGCCCGAATTTTTTGGGCCCGATCTAAAATTTTTTAAGGACATGTGTTTGTTAGTCATGGCCTAAATATGAAGTGATATTAAATTCAGAGTCCTACGTATTCTGGTTTTACACGTTTTTAACCAAGCTTGTTTTGCAAATAAAATCTTTTAAAAAAATTAATAATTAAGGAATTTATGAACAAAAATGTACAATGTTGCCTATAGGCAACATCGGGCATGAAAGGGTTAAGTGAACCACCTGGAGTAGTTAAATAAATTTGATCCACAAGTTTAAAGAGTAAAAGCCAGAAAATATTTCAATATATTTAAAGATATCCATAAAACGAATGTATCTGTGTATTTGCTTTCATGCCCATATACATAGGTAGATTACCTGTGTGTATCATGTGTTTGTAAAAATATATCCTAAAATAAATGCAGCTGAACAAACAAGCAAACTCTTTTACTGAACTCCTGAGGATTTATAACTTGGCTTTCGAACGCTTTGGAACAAAGAGAAAAGAAATTTAATCAGTTTAAGGGGGTAAAAAAGGAATTCCGCAAAACTGAAATGAATGGCGAAGAAGAACAAAGATTAAAAGAACAATGAAAAGATTATCAAACACTTTAGGTTATTTGTGAGAGAGAAAGTATGGTGTGTACTTAAATTTTATGTTTTTCAATTTCATTAGAGTTTTAAATTCTCGATTCAATTTTTCAATTATTCGATTTTCAAAAATTAGAAGAATTTTTGTAAATATATTAATTGATTTTGTATCTTATCCGTTTAAATAAATATTAAATCGGTGGTCCCAGCCTTAATTAATATTAATTTGAGTTGGGTATGCTATCATATTTTTCTTTATAACTCTATAAGGATAACGCCCTAGCGTCTCACACTACTTAGTATGTTGCGTGCGTTAATTTTATTCATAAGTGGCGGATATAGTTTTTAAGGTGGCTGTCAATTTAACTTTATATCACTAAATGATGAAGAGTAACTGATAAGTTTTTCTAATAATACTACAGAAGCTTCTAGATTAAATGGAATGCTTACAGATACTATTCTTTATTTGTGTGGTGCCAAGCAACAACCGCTCAAGTCAATTATGAGACTGTTATTGCTTGGGACCACAGATATTTACATATGTATATACAGTAGACAGCAAAAGTCTAGGTACCAAAATATATTTTTCTAACAAAAAAAGGGTCCAATCTAAAAACAATACTGTGGGCTACATACGTGGGCAGTTTGGAATTTATTGTGTATATAATGAAAAGAGAGCATATTTGGAAATTCTGGGTGCCCTGGTAGTCTAGTGGGTAGTGTGCTAGACTGTTAGCGTGAGGGACTCTGGTCTGTGACACTACACCGAGCATATAGTCAAGTTACTAATTAGAATATAATTTGTAATTGTATTGTAATTAATAAATAAATAAATTGAACATTCTAAAGAACGAAGTTCGAAAGAATTAAGGATTCATAATGGTTGTTACTTACACCAAGTTAATGAACCCAATAATTCTGCTGCCAATGTGATTTGTCTTCCAAAGCCCCCGCAAGATTAATACAGTTGCAAGAAATCCTATATGACTGTGTATGAGTATGGTTATGAGTAGCCATCACAGTGGAATACATATTGTGAATCGACTGCAAAATTTGCAAAAACGTAACAGTCGGGTAGCAAGGTTACGGGATCAGTATATTGGGATGCGCATTGCATTACGTTCACGAATAACTTGAACGAGAAAAACCATAATCATTGTCCATAGTGGTAGTTTTTTGGAAGCGTATGTTAGCCTACGAACTTTTCTGACTAATTGTTAGTTTGAGATTCTGTACTGGATTTACAACCACCATTGCTGTTTTGATTATTTAGAACCAAATTTAGTTATTTTTCATCCAATTTACTTATACACATGGATGTAGTGCGGCTCTTTTAAATAAAAGAATACTTTTGGTTTTATATTTATTTAAAAATTTAAGATAGATTTATTAATTATTGCAATACAAAAGATGATATGCGTTGCTCGTCGAACAGGAAATATATTGTTAAATTTGTTCGTCAGTTATAAGGTAGCATAGTGCTCCAAACAATAGTGTTAAGTCTCGTCTGTTATATGTTACAGTATTGGAAGGACATATTATGTCTGTAAGGGTTGCCACTTCTGGTGTTACATCCATTTACCACATAAATACATATACATATGTGGCTTTCATTTTGATTATTTTTATGATAATCTAAATTGCATAACCAACATATTTTTTTCTAAATCTGCAATTTGAAACGCTTTCGTTAGTAAAACCTTTTATTTATTTAAGCATATCTACTGGACTGAACTGATAGTACGTAGAAAAATAGTACCATAGTACAACATAATAAGGTGCTGTAATACTGCGATTTTCACATTTAATATTTTCCTTCGAGTTTTTTACGTACATATACTAGTTGTCAAAACTTAGTCCAATTGATAGTAGGTCGCTCGCTGTTTGAAATCAATTTACCAACTACTGTTGCTTTTTTGTACGCTTTGGAATCGGTTCATGACATGCTAACCACTCAGATAACAATCCGGCAAAACAGTTTTAACCAATGTTGTTAATTTTTGTCGATTGTGAGATCGCTTGACATCCACTGTGGACAGAGCTTTCGCATACCTAAATATTCATGCACGACTGGTTCATTCTATCTCTAACTACAAATAACAACTACTTATTGTGCTCATCTAAAATTATTGCGTTGACTTTTTGATGTTTTCAATCTGGGATTATTTTCATCCACTGTGGGGCATCCACTGTTTATACCGTACTCAGCGTTCATTTCGTGTAATTTAATCTTAAAAAAGTTTTTTCTAAAGTTGATTTTCCTAGTACAAAGATATTTTTTGCACTAAAAAGCAGTGCTTCATGAAAGAAATACACATTTTCTTCTTAGACATTTACTCTAAAGTAACAAAATATGCCTCACTTAGGGCCATTATTCCAACTTGCCGTTAACTAAAAGGAGGATTTCAACGGGCAGATAAACTGGTTTTCGTTATTATGAACACCCAATAAGATAGAAGTGATCGTTAAGCTAAAGGGAGGATCATACTACCTTTAACATTTAAAGTTCACTTTATGTTTGAACTTGCCATATTATATATTATTTTCATTATGGCAAGTTTAAATATATCAAAATGAGCAAATACAACAAAAAAGCAATCAGTCGTTCCCACTGCGTTTAAAAAAACTTGTTTAAGTGAGCAGTTCTATCGACATTGCTCCGGCACTGCCATATTTTCTGAAAAATTTTATCTGTAAGTTGGAATAACGAAAGTCAGTTAAAGGTAACTTTCCAGTTCCCTTTAGCTAAAGGTACCTTTAACTAAACCCAAGTTAAATGACAAGTTGTAATAATGGCCCTTAAAAAGCTCTAATTGTCCTATAACTGCAAAATTTGTATAAATTCCTTTGAAAAATTACAACCACCTAAGCACTAAATGGATTCAATACTAGCATCATCTTTAAGTTGATCTACGAAATTTTTATTCTATTATACTGTTTATGCAATGCTTTTCCACTAACTTCATTTGATGCAGTTTTTATAATTGTTTAGACAATCTCCTATCAGTCCAATTTTAAAATATATTAGTGTAACGAAAGTTTGAAAGTTTCGTAGAAAAGGATCTTAGCCCAGTTTTCAATTGTACCATTGCTGGTTAATGATTAGGGTTTTTCACAATCTTCCGGTCCTCATTTCCCGCTTTTCCGCTTTTTTATGCAGAAAATCTGGGATTATTTTCATATAATGAAAAAAATCTACACCGAGTAAAAGTGGAGCTGCTGAATTAAGATTTCTAATGGAGTATAAGTTGATATTTGAGTACAACTTGGTTGAAGTTTTTTTTCTGTATTAATCATTCATGACATACATGACATACACTTAGTAGATGAACAAAATCGATAATTGAAATGATGAAAAGTTTCTTCTTTTAAATAAGTCAGTAAAACATCGTTCATTGGCTTAAAAATGGGTAGCACTTGGGTAAAAGAAAATATTCTTTATTCAGAAGGTATGCTACAAGTTTTAAAACCAACTCAAATGGCGGTGGAGGCCTTTAGTAAGCAAATTAGTTAGAATATAATGCTATTCTATTTGCTTTGTATCATGAAACTAAATCAGTTTTTATTTTATTATTTTATGGGCAGAAAATGTTTAACTCATTATGTCAGATAATAGATGAAAGAAGAGATAAAAATTAATTTTTCAAATGACCCAAATTTATTTAAAGCAGGTAATAACATAATTCATAACATATGCAGAAAATCTTTACTGACCTTGCAATTTCAAGTATCCATTGAAATTGATTAAAGTGATTAATTTAAAAGTTTCATATGAAAGCAAGTATTTTTGTGTGATATTAAATAAAAAATCAATTTTATTAAGCCTTCGTATATAATATTGTACAAAATTTTGATTTAAACAATTTAAGTTGTTCTTTAATTTTTAAAATTTTTTTTCTTACTTCTCATTTTTAAATTGTTGTTTAATTTTTTAAAGTTTTTTTTTACTTCTTCTCACTCTTTGGCTATCATTGTAAATATGTGTTCATTTCTATATAATTTTTCTCTTACTTTTTAATTCTGCTTATAATCGTTTTATTATTTTCCAATTCATTTAACTTTTATTTTCTAACAGCAATCATCGTCTGAATGATTCCATAATAACAATTTTTCACTACAATTACCATCGGCGCCAAAGTATGGTTTTAAATTAAAAGCTGAATAGTTTAATACAGTGTCTAAAGCTAAAACAAAACCGATGTTACGTTCTATAATTTGATATAAATTAACTCCATCTCAAATTTTCAGTGTTTCACTTAATTTTCTTTAACTGTTTTTGAATAGAATGAAAGGCTTGAAAAATACAGTTTTTAGCTGTTGAGACTGTTTATCTCCAATTTATATGTTTTATTATTTTGTTTTATTTTTTGTAAATGAGAATTACAAATCAATGATATCACATTCATCATTTTAGCAATTTAGGTTATTCGGAAAGAGAAAAAAGTACGTAATGTTTGACAAACAATGACATTTTTTAGAGCAGAATAAATAATTTGGTATGCAAGATATGTTAGCACGTTCCAAATTAAATACAGTTATTTTATAATATTACTTCTGTTAAACAATATAATGAATTAATTAACATTAAGAAGTGGCATGGAAGAAAGTTTGACTGCAGTTCTCAGAATTACTGAACGCAGAATGCAAAAAATTGTCGTCATGTTTTCGAATTAAAAAAATTTAAATGAGCTATCTAAGAAGCCTATTATCCCTTAACCTCTTCAGTAAGGAAGGATTTAGTAATGTCAAGTAATACTACTTTATCAGTGAAACGATGACTGATTATTAATTACTGCTGGGCCAATGCATTTCTGCATAATAGTTGCTGCGGTCAGTATGGCCTAGGAGCAGATAAATGAAAACGAAATGTTTGCACCAGACTACTAATAAAATGTTACAAAGGCGCGGTATAGATGTACGGCTAGAAATTCATTCAGCGAATCGTCTGAATCGCCAAATTATAGAGATATTAATTTATTTGGAAAACTGTTGGTGTAAATAAAGTTTAAGTTAAGAAGGCTTAAAGTTGAAGCTTTTTATAACATATGTATGTGGCTAATTCACCTAATAAAAACTGATGGACAATTGGTGAAAATAAACATGACAAGTAGGTATTTTATAACCGGACAGTAACGTTCGATTTGCTAAAAACGAAATATTTCGTGACCCTTGTGCAGTGTGTTAATATGTTTGTGCAATATCAAAATATTATTATGTTTGCCTTCCGAATGTTGTGATCACCTTAAAATTCTTTAATTAAACAATAGTAATTAAGGAACTCTAAAGTTCACATTTTATGTTTTAAAAATAAATTTATTTTTATAAATAAATAAATAAAATGAAAGTTTATTTTCTTATATATAGCGTTATTGAAAGAGTGTTTATTGTAATACATATGTATATAAATAAATTTATGAAAGTGCCCTGCAATTCAGAACAGACGTTGATATATACTTGCAGGTTGATATATACTTATGTATGTGTATGTGTGAAACATGACTCGAAGAGTAACCTTATCAGGTTGGGCGACTTCCATATAAATTGAATCAGCAACCTCAAATTTTGAATATTTTATCTCAACTATTTCCTTTTAATGTCTCAAAAAAAGTTAATTATGTTTAAAAATATTTTCTCCAAAAACATGTTTATTCTCCTGTAATACATCTATCCAAACGTGCCTGTTCTTTTTAAAAATTTGCTTGTTTCTAATATTAATAGAAAGCCATCTAATTAACACGTTACTATCAAGATTTGTGTACTTATTTTAAATTCTTAAAATATCTCATAAAGGAATTTTCGTCCAAAATGTTGAATTGCAAGGGGAGTGAAAAATCTTTTGAAATTGGACGCATATTTACTATCAACAGGAAATAATAAAAATTCTGTTGTGTTTACGCTATTCGCAATATCGTAACGAATTGAATAGTTTCTCTTATTCTGCCCTAGAAACTTTCATCCGTACGAGAACTGTATTGTAATATGCCGTTTAAGAACGTACAAAGGATGAAATTGTCTAACGTTTGAAATTTAGCTTTGTGGCATCACAATGTTCTTCATTGAAACACTAACATAATACTAAAATCCATATGACTGCATGATTCTATGCATTGAGACAAAATATGTGTGTACATTAGTTTTAAAGATAAAAATACTGATGTCCTTTTCAACTGTTAGTTTATAATAATTTCATTTGGTTTATGTAGACAATGGAAATAAAATTTTTTGTGAAACATTTTAAAGTTTCATTTAAACAGCTTTTTTTAAAGTCGGAAGACATACATAAGTCTTAATTACAACTATAAAAAGAAAATTAAATAAAAAAAATTAACTCGATTACATATCGCTCTCATCAAGAACTTTTTCAGAAAAGTAATAGACATGAGTTTTTTTTCTTTTTTAAGAGTTCCTTTTGTAACAATTGAATTAATTTTAAGTTGCTGTGCATACTACGGCATGTATACTACCTCTGAATATTGTCCAATTCATTTTTAACTCCCACAATATTTGCATACGTTTGCACTTTTCAATGCAAAATATGTTTTGGAAAATAGTTACAGAAAGGACAGAGTTCTGAAGAAATTTGAGACTATTCAAGCTATTGACTTCATGATGCCTCGATATGAGTTCTGACGGAAGTTCAGGACATCCATTGCGTATAAAGAGGTATGGGAAAATGGTGTATGTAGTACGCAACGTTAACAACTCCGTTCAGAATTTCACTGATGGCTCCAAATTAAATCTAACTATGGGTGGTGGTATTTTCACGGAATCGTCAAGCATAGCTGAAGCCATAAGAATACGGCGGGAATTATAAAACAGGTAAATATCGTAATAATAGTTAAAGCACTAGATTTCGAGTTAATGAAATCCAATGCTGTCCCTAACATGAGATGGGCGTTCACATCACACGGGTAACGGGACATAACGATGTTCCGGCTTACTGTAGAGCGGATGAATTGCGGGCTCATAATTATGCCAACTTCTGTTTGGCGTCCTATGTTAGACGCATTGAAAATCTGATTATTGAGGTTATTACTCGGCATTACAATATGCCACTTATGCAAGCACTTATGTGTTGAACACATGGCAGATGACTTCTGTCGGATCTGTGAAAATGATGAATAGCAGGAAGCTGTTCTTTACTTACTGTCCAGCACTATGTTTAAGGATAAAAAATCACCTTGGCGTCTACTATACGAATAATTTAAACGAACTATCAGTAATAGGCGTGGGTATAAGCCGCTTCATCAGAATCTCCGAATGGTTGGGATATTAGGGAGAAACATAAAAATGTCGTACTAGAATGGGCCTTATGTAGCCTAAGTTTATTTATCTAAAATCTTTAGATTCTACATACCTAATTAGAACTTAAATTTAGTTAATTAGAAAAAACACTATTCGTAGCTTTTTTTTCTCTTGTTCGCCTCTTTTACTGATTGACTGGGTTCCAATCGAAGTACTTTATATTATTATCGTTCTCTTATCTTCGCAATAAATAGCCAATCACGAGTCATTTCCGCAGAAATATTTTTAGCAATATTTACCTTTGGGTTACATTCAGTAGCTTCTTTCTCTGCCTTGAGTTGCATTTCCATTGAGCATGTGACAATAGGCAAATATCGTACAAAGCTTATGGAAGGGATTTAGTTTCTGTCGTGAAGCCAGTTTGTTTAATGCGTATATAATTTTAGAGTTCATTTGATAACTTAAACGTGATCGCAATGTCATCTCGATCATAGCGACCATGCTTACAGGTCATTGCATTATCAGAAGGCATACGGATAAACTGCAGGTTATGGACCTACTAAAGAGGAGGAAACTGTTGTCAACTTTCTTTGTCAATATTTATCTGTACGAGGTGCAGATTTAGGTTATTGCGCTCTCCATCATAGGGTTGTCGTGCTTTAGTCAACAGCTCTTGCGCTGACTAACTTCTTCAATGAGTTTGATGGAAACAGGTCAGTACATGAACTGCACTTACCTGTGGCATCACAACGGGCGACTATGCTTGCTCAAGTAAGCTTTGGTAATCAAAGCTATTATTCCAACCTACCTATTCTGACAACCTTTGTACAGAATGTTATGTTCGTGCCATTATGAAGATTCTTCATATGTTTGATTAAACATATAACGATTCAAACCACTTGCATTTAGATAAAATTCTTGTATATAAAAAATAAAAAAATATAATGAAACAAGAAGAACTGAAGAGAATTTTATTCAAAAATGGTACAAATAAAAGTCTAAAATGAAAACAAGTTCCACAAGAAGGGGTACTGCTGTTGGTAAACTTTACTAGTTTAATTAAATACCATTTTTTTTAATATTATGGAAATGTAAATCTTAATTAACTTTTCTACCACCCCTATTTCACACATCCTACTCATGGTTATTCAAATAACACTCTATACCGTACCATTCAAACCAATAGACTCTGTAACTCTTAGTCGGGTATATAACTTTTAACAAAAAATTTTAAAAATATTCGAAAATATTAGAATAAAAATATACCTACAAACATTTGGTAGAGTTCACATAAATACAATGTGCACTTTAAGCATTCGTGTAAAAGCATACAAAAGCATTTGTTATATTCGCACTCAATGAGTGTTTATGTGTACCACCATTTCAAAGATTTTTTTTCTGATCAAAGGAGAAATAGAAAACGATATTTATTTTACTAAACTTGCAAGAGAAATTAAGTGTACAATTTCCTTTCTCCTCTTCTTGTTTAATTTTAATGCAATGAAATTTCGAATATATGAATATATATATGAATATTTCGAATTATAAGCAAAAATGAATTGAAATAAATTACCATTTGATAAATGGAATTCATGACAATGTCTGTATTTGTATACTATTGAGTGTTATATTATAACGCTTAAATTTCTTTTGTTGTTAACAATAACTGTTGAAAGTCTTAATATTAAAAAAAAAACAATCAAGTAAAATTTGTTCATGCAATTTTTCAATTGAAAATTTTTATATTTTCATGCATCCTGTGCACTGGAATTTTTGTGATGAAAATACTTACTTGTATTTAGGATATAAATCTGATATTCCATTGCATTTAACGTAGTCAACAAGCTTTTAGTAGAATCATTGCAGACCTTGTTATGAGATGTAAACTTACAATACAATACAGAGCCGGCCAAAATATTTTTCCTTTAGAAAAAATATTTACAGATTTTTGGTGAGTTCCAATTCAAATAACTAATATTATAAAATGAACTGCACCGAAATATCTTAAATTAAAATTAATTCAAAACTGCAGAACTTCCTAAATCGTTACCTTTCAAATATTCCCCAAATATGATTACTTGCAATTTCTTACTTAATCTTGCTTTTACAACCCTACAGTCAGGACCACGACCTATCTTCTTACACTACTTATGTTGTGTGTGTTAATTTTAGCCCAAGGCTGCGTGACTTAGAGTTTAAGGTTGACTCTAACGACCGATTTTTTTGAGAAACTTATCATGGCACCGAAGAAATATTTTTTATATATCATTTTATCCGAGATGTCTGCCCTGAGGTTTGAAACATGGCTTTTTGTCTAATAGCTCAACACACTACCTACTAGACTACGGTGATTTGAATTACACGCCAGCAGAACATCAAGTTTGAAAAGAAGAGGCTAAATTCCGATACTGCATAACATATGATCCGCAAAGTGTATGAACTGTTTTTAAAAAAATTGGCAAGCAATTAGTTTCGTGGTTTACACAGGAATACAAATTACAATTTTTGCTAATAATCGTTCATTATCCGTCAATATGTATTTGTCTTTTCTTCTTTTAGAAAATGGTTTAATTTAACAAAAAGCGATTACAAATGGTACATTTATATTGTAACGTTTTTACCTTTTTAAAAACGTTTAAATATGAGTTCGTTAATTGCAACAAAGTAAAAACAAATATGTCTTTAGTTTTTCTTAACTCTCTTTATTATTTACACTACTTTTGTGTGCCACCGTATAGAACTTAACGATACAACAATAATAATCTCTTTTATTCACTAGTTCACACAACTATTCGCTAGATCTTTACAACCACGACTTATGCCTTGGATCCCAAGCGTTAGAAACGTAAAATCGTAACGTACGTAGCCTTAAAAACATTTATGTAGTTATAGAAACGTTTAAAACGGGACATATGTCAAAGAAGAATGTAAATAAAAACGAAACAGAACACAAAGCAACACACAAACAAACACAACACAATGCATAGAAATTGGTATAGAGACTCATCATCAGTGTTGCCGTTTTTTGTTCAATGTGTAGATTATTCCGGATTTGGTTATTATTTGTCTTATAAAAATAGCTTTTGTTTTGTTTGTTAAAATTAATTAATTATGAGACTATAATTTTGTTTTCTTAGTTTCTGTTTCTTTTTTCTCAATTATAATTTAAATTTGAAAAAAATAAAATAAAAAAACTGCAAATTTAATTTTGATCATATTTTTCCTTATTTGGGGATTTTTTCACAAATGTTGGTTACAAGATTTTTTTTTCGTGGCAACACTGCACTCTCTCTCATGTTTTCTCTCTTATGTTCAAATGTCACGTAAAAACGTGGGAGAATTCTGTTTTATACAGATCGTTCCGTTTTGCTAATGAGAGAGAACGTTTGGGTAAGCGTTTACTTTGTTCTCTATATGCTAAAAAGAGAACGTTTTCTACGGTACGTTACGTTACGTGTGGGTAACTCCATCATTATTTTATTCACACGTAACTTCACACAAGGCTGACTGAATTAACTCTGACTGCTGCTTGCTTTGTCCAGCCCTTTTATAGTCCGCACGCACATAATCAGTATGATGAACGTTCTCGATGTGGAAGGTTCTCGCTCACGCCTTCTCGAGAACTCTATTGCTAGTACATTGTTGTTTGTGTACTTGCTTATGTTATGTACCAGCCGCTACCAGGTTACATATTTGTCGTAGCTGGTTCACTTCATTCCATGTTGTTGTTGCTACCTTGTTCGTTGTACACATGTGTGTGTGCAGCTTTAGATAATCAGCACGTTCATTGTATTCTTAGTGTTAGTGTGTATTTGTATCGTGTGGCTTTGTGTTGGTGTAACTGGTAGCTTTTGTTTATCGTTTATATTGTTAAACGATATTAGGTCGTTTCGCTTTGCGTAACACTGCCGCCCACTTAAGCCTGTTCGTCCCGAATAGGCTCATTATCTCTTTTCCCATACTTTGCCAGTCGCTCTATGTGTACGACCTTCATTTTTGCTCGGGGGCTGTTAGCTTTCTGTATTCTGTACACGACATCGTTTAACCGCTTTATTATTTTATACGGTCCATCTCAGCTGGTTTGTAGCTTGGGAGATAATCCCTTTTTCCGCTTTGGGTTGTATAGTAGAACCATTTGTCCCTCATGGAAGCCCTCCGTGTTTGCCGCACGATCATACCTGGCTTTCATTCTATCACTGACCATTTTTATACGGGTGCACACAAACTCATGAAGTTCATTTAGGCTTTCATCTTTTCCAGTGTATGTGGCATCCCTCTCTGTGCCGGGCTTAACACCAAACTCTAAGTCACCGGGCAGCTTTATCTCAATCCCAAAGATAACCTTGGCGGGTGATCTAGATGTTGAATCATGGACCGCGGATCGGTACGCCAGTAGAAACCTCGGAATGTGTTCGTCCCAGTCTTTCTGTTGCTCGCTCACTACTTTTCGCAAGTATTCCTCCAGGGTTCGGTTAAATCGCTCTACCATTCCGTCTGACTGTGGGTGAAGAGGCGTCGTTCGAGTCTTAATGCCATATACTTCGCACATTTCCTTGAATACAGTTGACTCAAAATTTCTGCCTTGATCGGAATGTAGTTCTATTGGAACCCCGTAGCGGCATACCCAGTTGTTCACAAAAACGTTAACTATTGTGTTCGCCTCTTGATTGGGTATGGCATATACTTCCGGCCATTTGCTGAAGTAGTCCATCACAACGAGAACATATCGGTTTCCGGTATTGCTGACTGGAAAAGGGCCTGCAACGTCCATCGCTATCCGCTCGAAAGGTGCGTCTGAGTTATACTGCTGCATCTGACCTCGACTTCTTCTTGTTGGACCTTTAGCTTCAATACACTGGGTGCAGTTTGCTATCCAATCCGCCACTGCTTGTTGACATCCAACCCAATAAAAACATTGTTTTAGCCTTTCCAGTGTCTTTGTCACTCCAAGATGTCCTCCGCTGGCTCCATTATGGAACTCCTTTAACACTTCTTTCATTTTGGAGGAAGGCACTACCAATAGGTTGGATGAGGTCTTGCCATCAGCGCTTTCCCAAAGTCGATATAGGCACCCATTTATGATCTTTAAGCTGTCCCATAATGCCCAATATGCTTTTGTAAGAGGACCTTCTGCGGATATCTCATTTCTTGTAGGTCGTTTGTCCTCCTCCTTCGCTGCTATTACCTTCGCCAATATTGGGTCACTCCTTTGTGCTTGGGAACAGTCTTCGTTGGCTTCAATACGCGTTAGCCGGATATCGACGATGGATTCCTTTTTCTCAGCTTTCACGCAATGTTTACACTCCAAATTACAAGGTCGACGTGAAAGAGCGTCAGCATTTCCATGTTTTATGCCCCTTCGGTGTTCGATGCTGAAGTCGTAGGTCTGGAGGCGTTCAATCCAACGTGCTAACTGTTCTTCAGGGTTCTTGAATTGTAGCAGCCATCTTAGTGCGGAGTGATCAGTCCTTAGCAGAAAATTTTGGCCATACAGGTACTTATGGTAATGTTTGATGCACTCCAGCACTGCCAGTAGCTCTCGTCGGGTTACACAATAATTCCTTTCAGGTTTTGACAATGTGCGACTATAGTAGCCTACGACTTTCTCTGTTCCATTGATCACTTGGGAAAGTACACCACCAATACCATATCCGCTAGCATCACTGTCTAAGATGAACTTTTCTCCTGGGACTGAATACGCCAAAACTGGTGCAGCACACAATAGGTCTTTTAGTGTCTGGAACGCCTTCTCCTGTGGCTCACCCCATGGATAGATTTTTGACTTCTTGGTGAGCTCATGCAAACTTGCAGCCACGCTGGCAAAGTTAGGCACAAAGCGTCTGTAGTATGTGCATAGTCCCAAAAAGCTGCGTAGTTCATGAAGATTCTGGGGACGAGGCCAGTCCTTTACTGCTCGTATTTTATCTTCATCGGTGGATATGCCATCTGCTGTGACAAAATGCCCCAAATATTTCACCTGCTTTTGGAAAAATGCACATTTCTTTACGCTTAGTTTTAGTCCAGCCGTTGTTATTCGTTGCAGAACTCCTCCCAGGTTCTTGAGGTGTTCGTCGAAAGTTCTGCCCATTACTATTATGTCGTCGAGATACACCAGGCAAGTCTTCCAATGCAGTCCCTTTAGCACACGTTCCATAAGACGCTCGAATGTGGCCGGAGCATTACAGAGTCCAAATGGCATAACCTTAAACTGCCATAAGCCGCCGTTCGTTTTCTCTTTGTCCTTGTCTGCAATCTCCACCTGCCAATACCCGCTTTGTAGATCCAATGTGGAGAACCATTTTGTTCCGGCTAGCGTGTCGAGTGTGTCGTCAATTCTTGGTAGCGGTTAACTATCCTTTTTGGTGACATCATTCAGCTTCCTGTAGTCTACGCAGAATCTTGTACTGCCATCTTTCTTCTTTACTAAGACTACAGGTGAGCTCCACGGACCCGATGATGGTTCGATTACACCGCTCTTCCTCATTTCGTCGACTAACTCCTTGACCTCATTACGCTTCGCCAGCGGTATGCTTCTGGGTGCCTGCTTTATCGGTCTCGCTTCGCCAGTATCAATTTCATGTTTAACCATGGCTGTTCTTCCTTGCCTTTTGTTGTTCGTGGCGAAAGCGAAAGCATACCTCTTTAGCAGCTTTTTGGCTTTGTTTTTCTCTGCAGCTGCTAAACCTGCTATCCATTTCTCCACATTTTCACCGAATTTCTTTTGATCCTTGGCTGACATATCGGCAGGTTGCGGCGTTTGTTCGCTGTTTATTACCGCCTCTACTGGAACACATTGGCCCACCTCTGAGTTTTTACAGACGACTTTTTCATGGCCTGATAGATTTAGCACTCTCACCGGGACTATTCTTTGTTCTGTGAATTTGACGAGGGCCTTTGCTGATATTAAATCCGTCTGTATTTCTGCTGGTTCCACAACCCACAAGCGGTTTTCCACGCAATCTCCATCCATACGCGCCCATATCAGTGATTCACTCTGAGGTGTCAATTTGAGTTGTTCGACCGCAACTATCCTTCTTGTGTGCACTTGATGCTTGTACCCCACGTCTAGAGGTATCTCCACATTTCGCCAACTCATAATCTGTTGCCCCATATTCAAATTAATGCCATGAGCTATCATGAAATCGGCACCAATTATAACCTCGTCCACAATATCGGCAACAATAAAGATGTGACTTACACTAATGTTGGCTATAGTCACATTCGCCTCTGTTTTTCCGTGGACGGTGGCAGACTCTCCAGTAGCTGTCCGTAGTCGTACATTGCTAAGTGCCTCACACTTTCCCTTCACTACATCTGGCCTGATGATAGACTGCGTCGCCCCGGTGTCTATAGTGAAGGTATGTGGTCTGCCATTTATGTATCCGCACGCCGTAAGATTGCTGTTGTTCTGCTGCATCACTGATATTGAGATTGTGGGGCCCTCGCTTGTGGGAGCCAGCACTTGCCCCTCAGTGCTAGCTCGTTTTAGTTTAACGGGGACTCTTGTGAAGATGGTTGGTAGTTCGCCCGTTTCTTATTTCTTGATGGTGAGGCGGATCTTGATCTCTTGCATGGCGCTTTGCAGTTTCTTTGGAAATGACCACTCTTTCCGCAATTAAAGCATTTAAGTTTAGTCCTTTGTCCGTTTTCTTCCAAAGCTTGCTTCACCATCTCCTTAACTTTAGTTAAAAGGCATCCTCCTCCTCCACGACTTTCATTTTTCGCACTTTGCTGACTGGTGGTCTAGAAATCGTGCGAGCGGTCCCCTCGGCTAGTGCGAAGGCCACGGTCTCTGCAAAGGTTGTCTTCTGTGTGGACCATACCGCAAGTTTGATGTCATGATCGCGTATGCCATTAACAAACGCCTCGGTCTTAAAGTTGTCTATCAATGGATGGTTTTCTCCTGGATATGTGAGTTGCACCAATCTCTCGAC
The DNA here is from genome assembly GCA_958299815.1 of Sarcophaga carnaria. Classification (NCBI taxonomy): domain Eukaryota; kingdom Metazoa; phylum Arthropoda; class Insecta; order Diptera; family Sarcophagidae; genus Sarcophaga; species Sarcophaga carnaria. Next base: position 67,701,463 of record OY283153.1, on the reverse strand, counting down.
CTCCATTGCAAAGGCTTGAAGCGACTCATTAGGCTTTTGTGCTCGGCACCTTAACTCCATGCGGTACAGTTCTCGTTTATGCTCGTCGCCGAATTTGCGCTGTAACGCCACCATTAAGTCGTTGTAGTTGTTTCTATGGCTGGCTGGCATGGTCTCTAGTATCTCGGCTGCTACACCCTTTAACGCCAAAATTAGTTCCAAAGCCTTTTCCTCGTCGTCCCATCCGTTCCTGCTGGCTACTGTCTCGAATTGGAACTTGAATACGGATAGGGGTGAGGTGCCATCAAAGCAAGGTGCTTTTATTCTGCCGGTACTTTCGGATACGACTCGCACTGGTTCCGGTCGCTGGCTTTGGAGGTTGTTGATCTTCTCCTCCATTATGACTAGTTTTCCGTCAACGGACTTTTCCATGTCTGACACCTTCTCTTCGACACTGGTAATTATTTTGCTGACTGACTTATGTATTTCGTGCAGCTTCTCTGTGGTCGCTTCAAGTTTATTCTCGATTTTTGACAAAAAATTTTGTTCTCTATGCTCCATTTGTTCCATAATTGCTGATTGCATTATTTCCATTCTTCTTTCACTATCTTGTCGTGACTCAGCCAGAAGTTTTTGATTTTCGACTCTAGATGCTTCTTGTACTTCAGCCAGAAGTTTTTGATTTTCGGTTCTAGAAGCTTCTTGCACTTCAGCTAGAAGTTTTTGATTTTCGCTTCTAGAAGCTTCTTGTACTTCAGCTAGAAGTTTTTGATTTTCGCTTCTAGAAGCTTCGCGTACATCAGCAAATAGCTTCTGATTCGCCGCTCTAGAAGCTTCTTGTGCATCCGTTAATACTTGCATCTTTTCCTTCATAGCGGCTAGCAACGAATTTATGTCGATACCGCTAGGGGTTGCAGGGGCCTTTACCTCTCGTTCCTCTTCATCCTCGAACTCGTAGGAATCGATGTCGATGTCCTGAAGCTGCAGATGTTCCCTTAATCGCCTTTGCAGTTCATTTTTCGTGCCCATTGTTGGCAGCTCGAGTTTACCCAACTCCCGTTTAAGCCGTTCCACTTTTAGATCGCAGAGTTTCATCTTGATTTTGATCTTCTCCTTTTTTTCTTAATTACTTATTTATTTTTACTTTTGGATTTTGCAATCCCACTTCTGACACCAATTGTTACGTTTTTACCTTTTTAAAAACGTTTAAATATGAGTTCGTTAATTGCAACAAAGTAAAAACAAATATGTCTTTAGTTTTTCTTAACTCTCTTTATTATTTACACTACTTTTGTGTGCCACCGTATAGAACTTAACGATACAACAATAATAATCTCTTTTATTCACTAGTTCACACAACTATTCGCTAGATCATCATTAATTAACATCGATGTTATTCGATGCATCAATTAAAAAAAACATCGATGTTTGCGATGTATCGTATTTATTCTAACTGGAACTTAACAAAATTAATTGAATAAAAGTCGAATTATTTTAACATATTGAATACAAGAATTGTTTATTTTATGAGGAATTTTTTCATTAAATTAGGGGTTATTAGATTATTACGGTCCTAATTGTGTAAAACATGACATCAAGTTATATTTATATGAATAGAAAAAAACAAAATTTTTAATATATGGGGAATTTCGTGTCAAGTGACCCAATTTTTAAAATCGATATCTTCCGATTTGGATGAAATTTGCACCAAGGTTAGTGCTATTGGATAGTATGCCAGACACAAATTTTCAGCTCTATCAGTCAAGAACTGTCGGAGTTAGAGGAGGCCAAAGTTGGACATTTTGGTTATACAGGGTTTTTTTAAAATGTGTGTAACTTTTCACCTATTGATCCTAGCAAAAATTTTAAATATTAGATAGCTATTTCTTCAATCTTTCCAAAAATAATTTTTTTAAATTTAAAAAATTTTTTTTTTTATTTTTTTTTTTAAATTAATTTTTTTTTTTTTTAACTTTTTTCAAAATGGGCCCCTCTTTTTTTTTGTTTTTTGCTCAAATGGGATGCGAGTGGGATATCTATCAAAAAAATTATTCTTTAATTCAAGAATAAGATTTTTCAATATTATTTCAATATTTTATGATAAAATTGAGTTACTAGAGCTTCAGTTTCGCACGCTAAAGTTTTTCCCTTCTTCTCGCTTGGAAGTGTATGAATCCCATGCTCAGCAACCAAATTTTTAGCAATTCTTGCTTTTCGTTGAGACGTTCCAAACTCGGTCATTATTTTTGAACAACTCCATGATGATGGAACAAGAGTAAGAAGTTGAATTCTTTCAGATCTACTATGTGACGTTTTGTACTTCTTTTTTATTTGTTCAAAAACTTCTACTGCATCCTTGTGATGTTAATTTTGGCACTCATTATTAGGTCTTATAGGTTCTACTGAAAAGTTAGAACAACCATCATCTCCTGCAGAACTGTCATCATTTTCAGAATTGATTTTGTTCTCATCTGGAATAACCGGTAATGTGTCCAACTTTCCCACCATTTTCCTGCACGATCCACAAATTAGCAAACGTTTTGAAAGCGTTGGGAATTTTTTCAATAAGTTGTCGGAAATATTTCGCATATCTGATGATCAGTGCTTCTTTTTGTTTAAGGGATTACAACAAAAATAAGTCAACATTTCGTTTTTGGAAGCGGAAGCCATTGTAAATAACGCACGTCCAAACTTTAACACTGTTTATAAAAAACTAATTTCCGAATGTCCTTAGAATGCAAATACTTTTTTAAGATCATTTAGGTAGTACGTTTTCATGCCAAATATTGAAAAATCTTATTCTTTAATTAAAAAATAATTTTTTTGATAGATATCCCACTCGCATCCCATTAAGCGATTATAAAGGCCTTAAAGGAAATTTTATAAGCTTTCTTTTGAGAAAAAAGGGCCCATTTTGAAAAAAAAATTAAATCAAGCGATTTTAAATCAAATTAAGTCATTCTTAGAGGGTTTTTGTTTAAAAACATTGTCACTACTTTAAATGAGTTGCAATCTGCTACTTAAACAAAAGCTGCCGGATGCGTAAATTTAAAATTCAGCTTTTCGATACATCGAATAAAAAATATCGATGTATCGATTAACATCGTATGATACGATACATCGACATTTTAACGATGTATCGAAATCAAAACATCGATGTTTACGATGCATCGATTAACATCGAACAGCTCTAGTCCGCACGCACATAATCAGTATGATGAACGTTCTCAATGTGGAAGGTTCTCGCTCACGCCTTCTCGAGAACTCTATTGCTAGTACATTGTTGTTTGTGTACTTGCTTATGTTATGTACCAGCCGCTACCAGGTTACATATTTGTCGTAGCTGGTTCACTTCATTCCATGTTGTTGTTGCTAGCTGGTTCGTTGTACACATGTGTGTGTGCAGCTTTAGATAATCAGCACGTTCATTGTATTCTTAGTGTTAGTGTGTATTTGTATCGTGTGGCTTTGTGTTGGTGTAACTGGTAGCTTTTGTTTATCGTTTTTATTGTTAAACGATATTAGGTCGTTTCGCTTTGCGTAACAATATATTATAACATCCATTCTTTAAATAACGGTAAAACTCTTTTTACAGCCGTAAGCTCCATTATAATATCAAAACTACATAGAAACACTGTGGTTTACACGTTTCAATGAATAATACTATTTTATACCCTGGGATTATTTGTCAATCTCTTCGTTGCGAAGCTTTCCATCGAACCATTGAGTATGGGTAGTTTTATCATTGAAGAGAAATATCGTCCAAAAAAGTTGATAGTGCAGTTATAAATTAATTTATTAATTTAAAAAAAAATATTAAATTGGAGTTTAATTTAAATAAGAAATAACAACATGTAAAACTAAACATTTTTTAATTTTACAGCTACTTCCCTACATACATACATAATTGGCAATAAAAACCCTTCAGTCAGGATTACGGCCTAATTTTCCGTAGAATGCAAAAATACATAACATATAACATAATTGGATATTACAATCCTTCAGTCAGGATTACGGCATAGCTTCTCACACCACTCATGTTGTGCGTGTTAATTTTATACTTGAGTTGTGGGACCTACAGTTTAAAGTCGACTCCGAACGACAGATTTGTGAAAAACTTTTCATGGCAATTCTATTTAGTCTCGGAGTTTTTGCCAGAAATCTGCTGAGAGGAAGTCCCCGAAGAAATATTTCTTCATATTTCGTTTTGATGTCTGACCTAGGATTTGACCTGTGGCCTTACGTCTAATAATAAAAATACACTTCTTTTTAAAAATAAAAAATTTAAGTATTATGTTTGGGTAAATAATTATCCTTTAGGTTTTACATTCAGTGAGCTCGAATTTCTTCGGGGTATTGAAGTTACGTTCCTCTTTTACTAATTGGCGTCAGGTTAGTACTAATTTTTAGTGCCTACTGAAAATAAATTTCTAGGTAAGAAGTTTAATTCAACAGAATTCGGTGTAATCTTATGTTAGTTTTTTGCCCGATGAAAAGAATTTGTTTTAAAAAAGCAACAAATTGTCGTTATTGACGTATATGTACATACATGTATAAACTGAAGGAAGATGTGCTAAATAAATTACCTTCTTGAAAATTTTTTAGTTTATTTAAAACTATTTGTAGTTTAAACTTCCCTCGCATATGTATTTTGATGGTCCATAAACATACAAAATTAGTTCATCTTTAAGGACTCTTCTAATTTTTCTCTGTCCTTGAATTTTACTCCTTCTTTGGTCTACTTTTTATCTCTTTACAGACGTATTTACATATATACATGCATCTTAAGTATGTAGGTATATGAGACATGATAAAACTTTACTAATGCCAATGGCAGTTTAAATTACTTTTGTTGGCTTTTTGCTTTTTTATATGTACGGAAGTGGTTGAAGTTATAAATTGTAACAAACGTAGGAGAGTGGAATATGTAACAAATTATGTTCAAGTATTTGTTTAAAGTTGTAAAGTGAAATTTTTGTAATTCAATTCAGATGTTCAAGTGCGTATTCAAATTTAAAATATTTTGAAAATATTTGATATACATATGTATGTAAGTATAAGTATACAGCCATAGACAATCATTTGTTTTTCTTAATTAGTTTCCTTTAATTTTATTTATAACAGTTACTTTTACTTTTTAATTTAGTTTTATTAACAAAATATTAACAATTGTTAGTCTAATGATATTGTTACGCAAAGCGAAACGACCTAATATCGTTTACAAATAAAAACGATAAACGAAAGCTACCAGCTACACCAACACAATACACACGACACAAATACGCACTAACACTAAGAATACAACGAATGTGTTGATTATCTAAAGCTGCACACAACATGTGTACAACGAACCAGGTAGCAACAACAACATAGGTAAACCAGCTACGACAAATATGTAACGGACAACATAAGCAAAGTACACAAACAACAATGTACTAGCAATAGAGTTCTCGAGAAGGCGCGAGCGAGAACCTCCCACATCGAGAACGTTCATCATACTGATTATACGTGCGTGCGGACTATAAAAGGGCAGTCCATACCATCCTTTTCATGCGCCTTGCGAATCTTGCTTTCTATGCCGATTTTATTGCAAGTTACACACAATGCGTTTATGCGACTGGTTTTCTGTTTTGATCAGCTGTTGTGGTAAACAACAAACAAGCGAACAAGGACATTTTTGGAAAAAATAGAAAATCAAATTGTAATTTTAAAAGAATTTATGACATTAATTTCAAATTTATGAGTTTATTTAAATTTATGAGTTTACATTTGAAAAACGCTCATAACGTAAAAGGACAGGTCAATTTAGAGGGAGAAAAAAAAGTTTTAAGTTTTGCGAGGCAAATGTGTTAGAAGCAACAGATATACAGAGTGAAAACTGGCAGATAAAGTAAAAAAATTAAATGTAAACAAACATTTATTTTGTGTTAAAAAGGGGAAAATTTTGAATATTTTTTAATTTCGTCAATGAAAAGTTTAAAGATTCTTAAATATTTAAATATTAATCGAAATGTTGGTGAATTTCGGTCACAATGAGTATAGTTTCTTGAGCAAGAGTTAATTAAGAAGCTAAATATAATAAGATCAAAATAAGACGTACTGCTCATAAAAAATTTTTCCTGCTGAAAGTTGCCAAAATTTTTTAATTTCTTGGAAGGAAAAATTAAAAATTGTTATTAGTTGTTTTTATTATTAATAGTTTTACACAAAAATTACATTGTATTGTGCTGTTAAGGCCTACGAAAATCCTCAAAAGAACACAAGACGAGTGTTTTCAGTAAATTTATCCTCCATTTTTCTTGTTTACAAATTAATAAATTCAAAATATCGTTTAACAATAAAAACGATAAACAAAAGCTACCAGCGACACCAACACAATCCACACGACACAAATACGCACTAACACTAAGAATACAGCGAACGTGTTGATTATCTAAAGCTGCACACACATGTGTACAACGAACCAGGTAGCAACAACAACATAAAGTAAACCAGCTACGACAAATATGTAACGGACAACATAAGCAAAGTACACAAACAACAATGTACTAGCAATAGAGTTCTCGAGAAGGCGCGAGCGAGAACCTTCCACATCGAGAACATTCATCATACTGATCATACGTGCGTGCGGACTATAAAAGGGCTGGACAAAGCAAGCAGCAGTCAGAGTTAATTCAGTCAGCCTTGTGTGAAGTTGCGTGTGAATAAAATAAGTCGTGGTTGTAAAGTGAATAATTGTGTGAACTAGTACAGCAGTGTTGTAAAATTGGAATTTTTAAATGGTACTGAACTATAACTTAAAGAGTACTTTTTTGCATCAAATGGTACTTTTGTAAGAAATACATAATACATACATATATAATTGGTCATTATAACTCTTCAATCAGTATTATGACCTAACTTCTCACGCCAGTTATTTTGTGTGTGTTAATTTTATATATGAAGTTCGGAACCTACTGTTTAAGGTCGACTCCGAACGAAGGATTTTTGAGAAACGTCTAATAACCCAACACACTACCTACTAGACTGCGGTGAATTTACTTATTGGCGATGCTAGACCTTCTGATGATGTTCCTTGTTGATGTTATCGTATATGGAAGATCAAAAGTTTTCTGAATGGATTATATGTGGAGTAAGCCACTTAACTTTTTTATTTCTTAAAATTTAAAAGTGTGAAACTCATGACAAATAGATTGTTTCTACATACATACCTACATAATAGGTCATTACAACCTTTCAGTTAGGATTACGCCCTAGCTTCTGCCACCACTTATGTTGTGTGTGTTAGTTGTTTGTATACTGCTGTATTTGAACCGATGAGAATTGGCCTTTGCGCGCTTTCTTGCTTATACAGAACACAGTGTATAATAATGCCTTCAACAAAGACGTTGAACGTGCTTCTTTAGCCTATATTACGACCAAGCTTCTCATACCACCCACGTTGTGTGCGTCAAATTTTATCCATAAGTGGTGTGAACTACAGTTTAAAGTTGACTTCAAACGACAGATTTTTTTTGAGAAACTTTCCTTGACAATCTTATTTACTCTCAGGGTTTTTTTCACGAAGACTATTGAGAGGAAGTCGCCGAGATGTCAATCATTACAAACTTTTAATCAGGATTATAAAGTTTATGCAAGAGTAGCTTAACAGTTTAACGTCGATTATGAACGACAGATTTTATTTACTCTCAGAGTTGCCAGAAGGTCAAAAAAGGCAAATTCAAAGAATGAATGTATCGCATTAAGTCTCTAATAGATGATTTACCGTGTGTTCACGTCTAGTAAGCCAGCACACTACCTACTAGACTGTTTATTTATTTACATTTAATACACATACTACACGGAACAGAAAAACTAACGACTTATTCGTGCTCCTCACATAAAAGACAAAAACATCTGATTCGGAACGTAACAAAACGTAAAAGCCCCGTTTAGTCAAGCGTCGATGGAACGTTCGTTTTTAGCATATGAAGAGCAATGCAAATGCTTACCGATATAACAACACGGGTCTGCAAGGGTTTTAATTGCGTTTCGTATTCTAAAAACGAAAGTATTTTCCGTGAACGTTTGACAAACCGGGGCTAAAGGCTAATTCTACCTTTAGCATTATGTTGAACATGTTGCTAATGCATTAATAGTTGAAAAGCGCAAACCATAAAATAATGTAATAATAAAAAAAGTACTGAAAACGCCGAGGGGGTACTCCGGTATTTTTGAAATGAAAAAGTACTGAAAAAAGTACCAAAGTACTGAATTTTTCAACACTGTAGTACAGTGAATAAGCAGATTATTATTGTTGTATCGTTAAGTTCTATACGGTGGTACACAAAAGTAGTGTGAATAATAAAGACAGTTAAGAAAAACTAGACATATTTGTTTTTACTTTGTTGCAATTAACGAACTCATATTTAAACGTTTTTAAAAAGGTAAAAACGTAACAATATTTTAGAGTAAATTTATATTGATTTGTAAACTTTTTGCAGGTTATAGAAGGATGCTAGGTTGACTGCATTTATATATTTATATATATTAACTGTTTTTATATCTTAATTTTATAATATGTGCTATTTAAGAAAATTAACTTAAGAAACTAACTTTAAAGTATACGAGTGTTCAAACTTGATTTGAACACTAAAATTATTTAACAAACAAAAAAAATCAGTTAATTTTGTTAAATAATTTTTATGTTAACTAACATAAGTTGAGAGACAATTCTTTCCATTTTTTATTTTGTTGTTTTTACATTAAATCCACTAACATAAAATGAATGTCTCCCAGGTTTAATCAAAAGAATGTCTCCGAGTTTTTGTAAATTATTGGAATGCCTCCAAGCATACCGTTACATTATTTAAGAAAAAAAGAGGTTTGGTAAAACATAAAAACCTACTAAAACTTCACTTCATATCGAACATTTGAATGTATACATCATAAATACAAAATATACTTTGATTATAATTATTAATTTAATATATATGTATATATACTAAGAATACATCACCAATAGTGAAAAGAAATAGAAGTGACGAAAAAAATAAAAGAAATAAATTACTTGTGCTAAAATTATACAAAAAGAAAATAAATTATATAAATTGAGCTATCAAAATGAATTAATACTTACCTTATACTTACCTAAATTGTATACAATTATTGAAATAACATAAATTAATTATACTTACCCAAAGTTATCAAAATTGTATAATTTATATGAAAATAATATACTTACCTGGAAAAAATCATATCTGAAATATTTAGTTTGTGGCTAATTGGTGAAATACTAAACTCATTAAGTAAAGCTATTAAATTTAGATCATCGAACAAAAAAGGTAAGAAAGACAATTTCTTTATCTCTCATTATCTCCACTAGTGAAATTAGAAATTAATTCGATTTCTTCCCTTTTCTCTTAATTTTCGCATTCCAATAATTGTAATTCTTTACGAGTAATTACAATTAATATCTCCGGAAGATCATTCGGGCTCTTCCCAGGAGAATTATAAACAAGAAAAACTACCTCTATTTCTTTCTTTCAACGAGTAGGTATATAAAAATAAGTAAATAAGACAAACAAACAACAGCAATAAAATACACCCATCGAAAGATTCACAGAATCATACAAACAAATAATGTAAGAATTCAAATAGAGCGAATAAAAATGCTGCCAATCAGTTCTGATTAATAACCCAGAGTTTTACTAAAGAGCGCGTTAAAAGTATAACTATATAAACAGAATGAATATAAGGTCTTTTAAGCACTTCCTATCTTTAAATATAAATAAAACGAAATATATATGGGACATCGTAGACATTTTCTATTTGTTTGAAAGACCTTTTTGTTTTATTGTTCCGTACCTTAGTGTAATATTGTAGTATGTTGGCTTATTAAACGTTAAGCCTCGGCTTAAACTCCGAACCAACAAAACGAAATTTAAAAAAATATTTCTTTAGCAACTGCACTCTCAAATTGTCATGAATAAGTTTTTTAAAATCTGTCGTTCTGTCATAGTTGCGATTAAATTTGTTCAAAAACATTTCTTATTGTTTTGAGTCCGAAATGTTACGTGAATTCCAGCCGTATTGCTTTTATGAAGTACACACTCTAACATGACATCCTCTTCAAACCTAAAGTCATCGTTTCTTTTTTGAATTAAACTTATCAAAGTTCCTACCAGGCAATTACGATCATCTGAATCGCTGTATCTTATTTTCAGTGTTTATGGAGAATATGTGTAGTAGAGATGAGCGATCCATTGATTTCTGAAGAACGTTGTTCTCAGTGAACGTGATTTGTTAATCACTGCTCTTTAAAACAGTCATTGTGATCACAGTATTCCAAAAGAAAACAATAATGACGATAACGTATTTTATTAAGTCGTAAGAAAGAGACAACTAGATACATACTACGCAAAGACTACTAAACAAAATCAAAGTGGTGTCATCAATGTTATTTTTAATGTATTTTTTTTTCTATTTGAAGTTTGACAATTAAGTTTCACAGAAAGTTCATGTATAAAAGACAAAAGTAAATAATCAGCATCATCTAACAGTAATTCTGCCTCGCTCAAAATAAAATGAAATAAATTTGAGTATGTAACAATTTTGAAAGAACGACATTATTAGTAACTGTTATTTGGCAATTTCAATCACTGTAGTTACCAGTGAATTATCAATCACCGTGATTAAATCACAGTTTTGAAAATATCGCTCATCTCTAATGTGTAGTGATAAATAAATTCACGTTATAGAATTTTTGGTAACGGAATGAAATCCTTCTAACTTGAAATTTATGGAAAATTCAATAATCGTAGACTTAAGTTATAAACTCAAAAACGAATCAAATTTTAATTCTGTAACTTTTCAGTTGACACAAATATTTTTGTATTCATACAACTCTCCTGCTGCTAAACAAAAATTCTCACAGACCGGGTATCGGGTATTCACACAACACGTTGTACGATATGTTAGAATATTTTTGTGACTTTATAGCGTTCTGCAATATTTTTTTTATTTTTATGAGGTGATGAAAATTTTATATCCGACATAGTCTTTTTTACTTTGTAATTTGTCTTTTGTATTAAAAATCTTAAAACATTGATTTTTTAAAGTTTAAGATATTAAGTTATAAGTATGTGCTTGAACTTATTTCAAACTAACAGATGCCTACGGAATCCAAATTCTTATTAAATTTATTTCATCAAATTCGTACGATAATTTAATGTAAAATTTATCCATTCTGACAAATAAATGGTGATACTTAAATATTTATTCATCTTGTTTAAACGCGTTATTTACGTTAGAAGCTTTCATCATATTTTATTTATCTCACGTGTCTTAACGCGACTGGGACGACTTTAGCACCTTTGGATTTTAAATTTTTCCTTTTGATTTCAGTGAATTTATTTTTTTATGTATGATAACTGTATAAATTAGGAGAGAAAGAAACGTGACTAAATGGTAGTAGAACAAAAGAAAAAATATAAATAAAACACATTTTATATACATATAAATAAATTTTTTAGTTTGCAAACTTCTGAAAAGTTTCCTTAGTATACTCAGGTGTTTTCTACATGCTTAAAAAATCGTTCCTTTTTTTGTTTTATTGTAATTTATTGCTTTAATCCTTTTCGTACCGATACAAGTCTCTCAGTTATAGTGCAAGAATATTTAAATGTGTGTGATTTTATCACAAATTCAATTATCATGAGAAAGGAACTAAAAGCAAAATAAGTAAATTATTTTAAATTTTAAGTTTGCAAAAAAGTTAAAGAAAAATTTTCTGAATTGTAATGATGCTATTTAGTTGTAGGCTATGTTGCTGAGGAAGATCTTATAAATTGGATGACATCAAATATGAATTTGATTACTCCAAGAATTAATTTAGAGTATGTGTGATCATACATTTTCAGAGAACAATAAGTTTTGTTTTTAATTCAGAATTTGCAATTTCCAAAAAGGGAAGTAAGTCCCGGAATCACATGTTTTGCCAAGTAAAGTTCTTATTTTTACTGGCGTATATAATTTGGGTATCAATAAAATTTACAGTTTCAAATATGTCTGTGCAACTAAAATTTGTACATGGTTAGACCAAGTCTGGTTGTTATTAAAACTTACATCAAGGTTAATAGCCGTCTGAAAAACCCCAATCTATTCATTGTTGCTTTATCTTCGAATGAAAAGATCTTTTATGTAGACATGTTGATTTTCGTAAATTCAAAAAATATCGTTTATTGAAGCCCTCATATTTATATTATATGTGCAATGATTTTGTTGTCAGTGTTGTTCTGAATGGAATGTAGCACCTGCAGGGTATTCGGTTAGTACAGGAACTGTGCTTACTTGTGGCACCTCAACAGGCTCAAGTGAGCTTTGGTAATCAAAGCTACCACCTCAAACTACTTACCTACCTAACAGTCCTAAATGAATCTTCCCAAGCAACTATGATATAATCATTTGCATACATATGTACCTTACATTGAGAAATTTATCGAAAATGAAGTATTCCTAAAATAGATTCGAACAGATTGTGTTCGACCCATTAAACGTGAAAAAAAACTTATTTGATGCAGACGTAAAGTTAAACAAGTGCCACACAGAAAAAATTTAACCCACCATGCTTCGAAGTAGAGCTAGTAACTTGAGATAAAGAGTTGCTTGCTAAATTTCAGTACTTTCATTATTAAAAGAACGAATAGCTTTCCATCCATCATTCGACAACGTTTCCATTTCCAGTAAGAGGGATCTCTTGTCTTCATAAATGTTTTAATGTGGGTAGAAAAGCAAGACTTGCTCTCAGTGATCTCTTTTTGTAATCATTGAATCATCAAAGTGAATTTATAATTTATTTTATGGCAGTAAGGAAAAATTCTAAGACCAAAAAATATTAAATCATATGTATCTTGAGAAATATGGGACAGATATTTGATCGTACAAAAGAACTTTCGACATATTGCAGATAAAACAGTTATCAGCTGTGAAATCAGCAGTTACAGTTTTATCTACAGGCGATAAATTTTCAAGCAAGGATATAATCTCGGTGAATTACGTCTACAAGCACAACCAACAAGTCAGTTTTTCTTCGGAGGAAGAGGAATTTTCCACTATTTATTTTATTTATTATTTTGAATTTATTATCATTCCTAGTGAATAAGTTTCAGGATATGTTCGAGTAAACCTTATCTGATCTAAATATCTTGTAATTATCAAGATCTATAAGTATGTTTGCGGCTGATGGTGGAGTTTAGTTTTGGGAAATACATTTTTCTAAATAAGAAGAAATTCATCATTCTTATTCATTAAACTTCGTCTAAAAAGCGACATTTTGGAGAATTCCAAAAGATATATTATCAATCACTAGTACTATTACATTTTTAGAATAACAAAGTTTTGTCTTAAAGCATTTTTATTTCATTTCATTTCATTTTTAAATTCTTCTTTATTTACATTACTATTTACATATATATTTACATTTTCGAGATATTATCTAATGATATTACAGCGAATTAGATTTGTAATCATAGGTATTGATCGTATTTTTAGTCATATATTATTTAAAGGAAAAATAGGAAAACCTTTATTTGAAATAAGAAAAACAAAGATTCAAATATAATTAGAAAAATATATATGTATATAAGTGAATTATATAAAAATAATACACCCTATACATATCATTTTCTATTTGGTGATTTTTGCTTAAAAAGCTGCCTCAAGCCGACTCACTGCAATCTCTTATCAGTTGATAAGAAGAATTTTCCATATTCTCAAAATATTTTTTATTAAATGTTTTGATAAAGTCTTCAATCCTTTCATAACCGGTTTCACTGTGTGGAAGCTGTGTCGAGTATCTCCAATGTTTGTTGTTTATTATTTTAAGGCATTTGTTTTGAATTATCTGAAGTTTCTTCAGATGACTTTTGGCAGCTTTGTACCAAACGGGACATGCATATGTTAAAGATGGACGTAAGACACTTTTGAATAACAAATTTTTGTTGCTTTGATTGAGTAATGAGCGTTTATTTAGCATTGGCCACAGAGCTTTGAGCGTCTTAAGAGATTTTTTACATGTTTCGTCAATATGTTTTGCATAATTGAGTTTCTTATCCAAATGTATGCCCAGATACTTTACTTCTTTTTGAATTGTTAGACTCTCATTTTCAAAGTTTAACTGACGGCTTGGTAATCGCTTGGGAGAGTTATTGTATGAAAATATAATGGCTTGCGTTTTGTTGGGGTTAATTTTAATTTTCCACTTGTATAAATACTTTTTGCAGTCAGCCAATCCCTTTTCCATTTTCTTTTGTAAAGCTTTCGTGAGTTTGCTTGAAGTAATGAGGGCAGTATCATCGGCGTAATATGCAGTTTTCCCTGTGGTAAACCTGATGTGACTAATTTTGAAGAGGAAAAAGTTTCATTAACTGCCACAAAAAATGATCTGTCATCAAGAAAATCTGAAGCAAGCCTGCACAGATATCTTGGTATATTAGTCTGGAGCAATTTGTATACAAGCCCATTATGCCAAACCGTATCAAATGCCTTTTCCACGTCCAAAATTATTAAAGATTTAGATAGATTTTTTTAACCGCTTATTAGTTTTGACTATATTAACTATTCTATTAATTTGGTGTACTGCACTGTGTTGTTTCTTAAAACCAAATTGTTCATTAGCTATTATCGATGTGTTTGATATGGCATCACACAAACGATTATGAATGATTTTTTCATAAAGTTTACCCAAGTTACTCAGTAAACTGATAGGTCTATAATTGCATGGATTGTTCTTAGGCTTATTTGGCTTTGGAATGGCAATAACTTTAGCTTTTTTAAACACTTTTGGAAAGTAGTTTAATTGTAAGCAGTTATTAAAAATAATCTTTAGTAGTTTCACTGCCTTTGGGGGTAGATTTTTAATCAAAACATTAGGGACACCATCCAGACCAGGTGATTTTGATGCCTTTAGTGATGCAATTAATGTATTGATCTCACTTACCGATGTGAGAGCCAAGCCTTCAGGTTCGATATCTGACGCCTTAAACAGATTGACTTTGGAGTTGACAATTTTGTCAATGGAGTGTTTGTAAGTTGAAGTAAGACTATTTGAAATTGAAAAGGTAATTTTCCAAAACGATTTGTCACCTGGCCTTAATTTTGACAACATTCTGCTCCATTTAATGTTACGGTGGGTATTAATTTTATTATTGATCATAATAGTCAGTAGTTTAGTGCACTGCTCATAAAAATTTGATTCAGAAATGACCGATGTCCGTTGACGTTTCCTTATAAAAGTTTTTCGTGTTTTTATTAATTTAACGATGTCTAAAGCTAAGTTTGTATCAGCAGCGATATTAAATCTTGGGGTGCAATGATTTCGTGCCTCCAAGATTATTCGGGTAAACCTTTCAATTTCTAGATCAATTGTAGGCTTTGAGCTGTAGATATCTGTATTTATAGTGATTGCATTGCGAATAATGTTTCTGAATGCTACCCAGTCGGTTAGATTGTAATCGAAGTGACCAGTGTCTAATTCAGAGGCTGACCCATTTCTAATTTTGCAGATAACAGGTCTATGGTCTGATGGAATGCTGGGTCCGATTACACTTAAATTAATATTTAGTGAGCTATTACTCAATGCTAAGTCAATTACTGAGCTCATACGATTTCTTTGGTATGGATAAAAAGTTGGACTGTTTGGATGATAAACAAAGAAGTTATGTGTCTTTTGAAGGTTGTATAAAACATTTCCCGCAGGGTTATTGTTATTACAATGCCAAGAAGAGTGTTTTGCGTTAAAGTCGCCTAAAATAATAAAATCCTTGTTAAAAGACGTTAGTTTTATAATGTCATAAGCGAAACTAGTTGCATATTTTGGCGAATATGCAGTAGAAATGATAACCGGTCTATTATTTATCATAATTTCAATTGAAAGATTTTCTATTCTCCGCGTATTTACAATTGGTAGTAATTTATGTTGGACTGATCTGCGAGTAACTAGAGCTACTCCTTCCCCTCTTGAGTTTTGTCTGTCGTTACGGTATATTAGATAATTTTTGAAATATGTTTTATGGTTTTCGTTGAGATGAGTTTCGTTTAAAGAGGCAATATGGATTTTTTCTCTTTCGAGTAGGTTTTCAAATTGAACCAAATGAGAATAGGTTGTAATGCCGTTAGCATTCCAATGAATAATTTTGATAGAATGAGAGTTATCGAAGACCATATGCATATTTCACCATTGACATCACGACTTGAATTTGTTGTATTTTTGTTGTGCATTGTTGAAGATCATCCAATGCTGTTGTAAAAATGTTAAAGAGTTCATCTACACTAAAGAGATCGTTACTTCCTCTCACACAATTTGCATAAGATAACGTGTTACGATAAGTATTAATGTTATTTTGATTATTAATAGGAAGATCAGCATTGATAAATTGTGAAGAGTTTTGTGGTTTCTTGTTGTAGCTTCGTACATTCTTGGCAGTCGCTTTTGCTCTGGTTTCTAAATAAAGAGAGCGCAAAGGGCATTTGAAATCATTTGCAGAGTGATCTGTACGCTCTTTGCCATGTTTTTTACAGTTAAAGCAGGAGAAAACAGCTGGTATTTTATCTTTATTCCTGAGTGGGCAATGTTCAGTACGGTGTCGATTTGCGCATATCATACAAGCAGGAAGGCGATTGCAATGTTCACCTCCATGACCATACATGAGACAATTCCAACATTGTGTTGGGTTATCCCTTTTCCTTGGTTTATACTTCTTCCAAGATACAATAACGTTGCATATTGCAGTCACATTATTTAGCGATTTGGGATTAAAATTTTTTCTTGTAAACTGTACTTTGTAGACCGCATTGTTCACAGAACTAAATCGTGTGTTAATTTCAGTTATAGCTGAAGGAGTTAAATTATAAGCTTCCATATCCTTTTTAATATCATCAATACTAATTTTTGGAAGGCCATATAAAAATACCGTGTAAAGACGATTCTCTTTGGAATTAAAAGTATGGAATTCTATTTTATTTTCAATAAGAATCTTTTTGCACAATTCATAACACTCAGTGTTATTTGGGAACACTTTAGTTCCGATTGATGTGCGTTTATATATTACATCACTTCCCAATAATACTTGGAGTTCCCTTAGAGAAAAGTTTTCATCGACAACCAGAGGTGGAGGCTTAACTTTCTTTATTTCACTTATGTTGGAGGCTGGGTCCAACTCCATGTCACTGTTATCAGCCAGGGTACTAAACCGATTTTTTGATGTGGAAGATAAGTCAGATAACACACCTAAAGAAATTTGTCGCGACCATTTAGATCTCTTCATATTCACTTTTTTTAAAGAAGAATTATTTGATTTGGCCCCCGGGGCCATAGCAATAATGCTATCCCTGCAGTTATAATGTAAATTGCCTCGCGAGTGAGTTCAATAATAACAACAGATGACAATTACAAAAATAAAAGAGTTATTTGCAGTTTTTTTTTTTAATATTATTTTTATCACCTTCCTTTTGTTTCAGTAACAATTATCCGCTATTAAGTTAGAGACGACCGTTCTAATCGACATTTAGTATCGGACTGTTGTCTTAAAGCAAAAAATTTTACATTATAATATAAAGCATTAATAATAATAAAAATATATACGATAAAGAAGAAGCCGTTATGATTATTTCTTTAGTACCTTCAAGGGACACAGGGACATAACAAATTACCTTCCACATATTCTTATTTTCTCATTGTTTTGTTTCAGTTTCAATGATAACGTTTCCACCGACTGTGAATATATATAAGCATTAATAGTGACGATCATTGCGGACTACCTATCCACTCTGTCGCAAAAAGGTACTTTGCATGGCCGCTTTAGATCATGTCTTCTCTGAGGGATAGATACATCGTTTAAAACCCCTAGGTTTTTTAATAATTAATCTCCACCACCTCTCAGAGCATTTGCAGATATGTTTATAAAGTAAACCGTAAATTTTAAACAGTCTTCTTGACATCAAATTAATCTCAAATACGTACAAGTATTAAGTCAATATATCTTTCAGTGAGGAAGAACTCAAACTAATTTTTATGTTGGTGTACGCCGTTTACGTTCCCATAACAGATCCTTAGACACTTCATTGATGGTCTCTTGAAACAATGTGGACTACATGCTCAGACAAAGCAGAGCTAACTTTTTGTGTTTGTGCTTTAAGTAAACTAGAGGTGGTTTGCTAGATTTAATTTTCGATATTGTTTCGCCAACTTTGTGTATTTCTTCCTTTTGACAGAAAGTTATTTTTTGTATTACAGAAATATTATGTAATTTTGTTTTAATTAAATTGCATAATTACTAATTTTTTTTCCAATTTTAGTTATAGTTTTTAACGTCTTTTTTTAATCAGATAATTATTATTTTCTACACTTTTAATATTTTATTTGTGGAAGTTATTTAAGCAGTTTGAATTTAAGAACGACAAAATCGCTATTGAAAGGCAGAAGTTTTTTAATTTTTTTTATTTCATTATGAAAATTCTCATTTTTTACTCGTCATTAAGTTTTCAGTCGTTGCTGCCGCGTTTTATGCCGCTTAGTGAAGCTGAACTGCTACAAACCATACCTGTTAAATTTCGATTACGATTAGTAATCAATTACATTACTTTTTAAAAAGAATCGTAATGATTATATAATTCTATGAACAATTTTTTCGAATTACTAATTGATTACGATTACCCAAGAATCAAAAAATAATCAGGATTATTGGCGATTAGTCTAATAATCAAAAAGAATCAAAAGTAATCCAAAAGTAATCAATTTATTTTAAACAATTCTTTTTGATTCTTTTCAAATATTCAAAAAGAATTGAAAGTAATTATTGAAAATAAATTGATTACTTTTGGATTACTTTTCATTCTTTTTGATTATTAGACTAATCGCCAGTAATCCTGATTATTTTTTGATTATTTTGTAATCGTAATCAATTATTAACTTTTTTAACCAAAAATAATCGTAATTGTAATCATTACTTCACTATTCAAAAAAAAGTAATCAAATTACTAATCATTACGATTACTGTCATTACTTAACAGGTATGCTACAAACATTGAAAATAAATTTAATTCACTCCTCTTTGGGTGTCCATATAATTTAATTAATTTTTACGAAAGTTATGATAAGAAGCCGACATTAAATTAATTATAGGGGCTTGTGTTCGATATTTTATCAATTAAAATAGTTACGGTTTTTTAATTAAATTTTAAAACTTATTATAAAACTATTTGTTCAATATAAAATTTGTTCAACTTTACTATCAGAGAAGTTCAATGTACTTTTTATCCCAATGAATAGTGTGTTGGTTAACCCGTAGAGATTTCAGAACATAAACCTCAATTCTGATATCTAAGAAAAAAAAGAATATGAAAAATATATTTTTTCCCGTTTCCTACCAATGTCAACGATAGACTATATGTCTATGTCATTCATGGATAAATATTGTAACGAAAATGGAAATGGTGTTACATTGTTTAACATTAAAATGATAAACAAAAACTACAAAAACAATGGACTTGTTTACATGATCAACGAATAAACAAAAATATAACAACAACATCAGTATAAAAAAGAAGGGGATAAACAAGTAAACAAGAAGCAACACCAAACATTACCAGAATAAATGTAAACAAAATACACAAACAACAATGAAACGACGTTTACACTTGCAGAGATTTCTAGAACGCGAAGTCATTCTTCTTCAAGAGTATCCATCTGACTGTTTTCCCTACAATATAAAAGGCAAAACAGAGCAGGCAACCGAGTCATTAAAAATTCTGTCAGTCTTGTGTGAAGATGCATTACGTGTGAAGTGAATAAAGCCCCAGTTATGCTACCGTTACGGAATGTAACCGCAACAGTAAGAAACAGCCGATCGTTTTTGTTATGTATAAAGCAATACGAATGGTTATGGAAATATAATGTAACGTAACCGGAACGTAAGAATCTATAAAAAATAGAATCTTCTTACATTTTTACGTGACAACTGTTTAGTAGTGTTAACAACATGTCAATATTAAAAACCACCAAAACTAATAATTGAATTTATAAACAGAATTTACATGTTGTACGTATGTTATGCTTGTCTGTATGTTAGAGTTGGGTTCTTTAGCTCTTTTGAGTGTTCGCTCTTTCTAGTTCAGCTCTCTGTAATGAACTAGTTCGTTCTTTCAGTTCAATAGTTCAGTACTTTTAAACAACTCCGCTCTCTTTCTCAATTTTATTTATATTTAATTAGAAAAGAATTAGTGCATTCCGTGTATTTATATCAACTTATTGAATAAAATAAAAACAGTATATAGTATAGTATTTAACACATTTTCATTTTTATTAATTCATTTATGTGCTTGAAGCGCTTTTTAATCAAAATTACTTAACTAACTAATAATAACAACAAAACTTATCATAATATATACATATATTTAAAAGGAAAAAAATAAATTGAAAAATAAAAAATGCAGCTTTTGAAAATCTTAATTTAATTATAGGGACATAAAAAACAAAAATAAAATAAATACAAAAAATAGAAACTAATAGTAATTCAGTCTATTGCAATCACATTTATTAATTTAATTTAAAAAAAAACATTTATAATATGTTTATATAATAATATAATATACATTGTATTTACATTTTTGATATAAAGTTAATAGTAACTTGGCTCACATGTTATTGTGTAAAAACACAAGAGTGGAAACTTTATTTGGTTTGATGAGGGTCCTTCTTTCGTTTATTATTTGTCCTGTTGCTGAAAAAATACGCTCACATGGTACAGATGTGGCTACTATGCAAAGGCGTTTTAAAGCATACATGTACACCCTTGGATACAAATGCCTGCGTTCATTCCACCACGCAAGAGGGTCTTTCCTTCTTTCCAGGTACTCCTCGTTTAGCTACTTATCGAATTCTCTAATTCCAGCAGCTATGTTATTGTCAGATTTTGTAAGTCGACTGAAGTTCATGTCGAATTTATTCCAAATATTTTTTTGTGGAACTTCAGCAATACTTCCTTCCGTATCAGGTGTTTCAGTATTTGGTAGTCTAATTTGGCCGATTCTGTTGCGCAATAATTTCACAGCGTTTTCATAGGAGCTGTCATTTTTAAAACCTAATTTTTTAAATCTGGGATCTAGGATTGTGCTCTCTGCATATAAACTACTTCGTTCTAGTTCACCAAAACGATTAGTAATTTCTCTTTTCATCACGGAAATCAGTACTTTTATTTGACTTTTAGTTGCGTTAAAATCAGAAATTACACTTTCTAATAGATTACACAAAACTAAAACTTTTGATAGGGTTACATTTTTTTCAGCTGAAATATCTTTCGTAACCTCATAAAATGGCTCGAGAACTGGTATTAGTTCGTCTAAAACCTCCCAATCTTGAAGTGCCAAAGATAAATCGGGTTTTGTGAGCGACAGGGTTGAAATTACAGCATCTTTTACGGCAACAATCCTGTTAAGCATGTCGTACGTAGAGTTCCATCGTGTTGGAACATCCTGCTTTAATTTTAGCTCTGGGAGTTTCATTTGCCTTTGAGATTCTCTTAGCTTTTTCATACCTTGTGTGCTTTTATTGAAAAATTCTACTATTTTTTTCACTTTAGAAACAGTATCACTCACCTCCGCAAGTGCTAATTGCACGATCAGGTTTAATGAATGGGCAAAACAGCTAATTCCACTCCAATTTCCCATACGTATCGCTGCAGTAATATTTGCCGCATTATCGCTCACAATTGCCGTAATTTTATTTTCAATACAAAACTCTTGCACCTGTTTTTTTTATAAAATTTTTAGGTTTTCGGCAGTATGTCTGTCATCATATTTGTCGCATGCAATTAAATGTGATTTTAGTTGCATATCTCCGCTAATATAATGAGCAGTTATAGCCAAGTAGCTATCATTTGTTTTCGAAGTCCATCCATCGGTAGTTAAACAGACTGCTGTAGCAGATAATAGTTGAGATTTTACTTGGCTTAAGATATCTCCATAAACCGCTTCCATAATATTATTTGATATAGTTTTTCTTGTAGGAAGCGTGTATCCCAGACAATTTGAGACAAGTTCTATTAGCCGTTTGAATTTCGGTTCTTCTACAATTCGTAGAGCATGGTGTCCTTTGGCTATCATTTTCAACACTTGTCTATCGATTAGCTCAACAGTACGTACGGGTGGAGGCCTATGAAAATATTGTGTTATATTTTGTTGGGGTTGCTGAGGGAGCGTTGCACTTTGCCTGGATTGGAAGCTGGTAGAAGGTTGTACGTCTGGCATGTCTTCTTCAAGTACCACTGGTGGGATTGTAGTCTGTCTTTCTTGATTTAATGTTGTAAGCGGATGTTTTGTTCTCATATGTCGAGAAAGATTCCCATGAGAACCCCCAGCAATGCTTAGGTTTATTTTGCAATATTTACACATTGCTCTATTACCTTCTTCTGCCGTGAAATGAGTCCATATTGCGCTAAATTTTCTTTTTTCAGCCATTTTTAAATATAAAAATTCACTTAGATCACTTTGATCATCCGACACTATACCAATAAAAATTCACTTAGATCACTTTGATCATCCGACACTATACCAATATGAACTCTTTCGAATAACTAGTGCTTGATTCACCCATGTTGTCTATTTATATATGTGGCTCTCTTCCTGAGAAAAAAATGTTTATTACAAATAACTCTCATTTTGATTTTTTACCCTGATTCTGTAAGTCGAATGTTTTTTTCCAGAAAAAAACATGAAGAGAGCTATTGAGCAGTTTTTCATAATGGGTGAATGCTACAGAAAACTCTCAGTAAGAATAACATTTGTTTTGTGTGACGTCACACTTGTACGGTTAGGTAGCATGACCACATTCAACCCATTTTTCAATTGCGGCCTTTTAGCACTCTTTTGACATTATTGCTATGACGAGAATAAAATTTGTTTTGTGTGACGTTACACTTGTAGGGTAGGTAGCATGACCACATTCAACCCATTTTTCAATTGCGGCCCTTTTAGCACTGTTTTGGTATTATTGCTATGACGGAAATTTCCTACAATTTATTTCTTTGACAATTTACCTACCTGCTCTGAATAATTTGAATACCCGGCAATAAATGAATGAAATCTAGTGTTTAGCGAGAATTTTGCAAATCCAGATTTTGAAATTGAACCCGTTTCCGATTATTGGCAAGATTTTTTGACCTACCAGTGTCGAAAAATTTGAATTTCTATCAAAAAGTTAAGTCAATGGATTGGCGGAAATTTTGATAATTGAATCGTTAAAAACAATAATATATACATAAAATATAAATATTAAGAAAAACATAAACATAAAAATATAAATTTAAATTTATTTATATACATATATAAATAAATACATTTACAATCTCTTTTGTCTTATTTAAATTTTTTCAATCTTATAAATTTTTAGTTGACACTATTATTTATAAAAACATACTTATTAGCGTAACAGACCAGATTATCTTGTGAGAGTCAAACTCACAATCGTTACGCTATGCACTAACTTTCCATGGAGCCCACTTAGAAATTTTATTAAAAGAAATACAGTATTGTTCGAAACCTAAGCAACTTTTTCCCACTAAGTAATAATAGACTCATATCTTTTCTCTAAATAAATTTATAGAAAATATTTATTTTATTTACTATTACACAATGTGCCTATAACCTAAAAATAACAACACAAATTAAATTCCATTTCTTTGGAAATTATAATAAAATAAAAACAAAATTAACCTAAAAATTCGCTGTTCAAAACCTAAGCAACTTTTAATATTTGGTATGATATCCTTTGTTTCTTACGACCTCAGCGCATCTTTTGGGCATAGATTCAATAAGATTTGATAGAATAGATGTTGGTATAGCTTCCCACTCTGATTTTAGACAGTTCATCAACTCCTGTTTATTCTTAAAGCGTCGAGTTCCAAGTCTCCGTTTAGAAATGCCGAAGAGGTTCTCTATGGGATTCAAGTCTGGCGATTGAGGTGGCCAATCCAAGACTTGAACCCCATTAGAAGATAAGCAATCGTTGACCAACTTCGGTGAGTGTTTTGGGTCATTGTCATGTTGAATCACCCATCGAAGTGGCATTTCCCACTCAGCATAGTTAACCATGTGAGTGGCTAAAATGACTCTGTAAACAAAACGGTCCATTTTTGTTTGAATTTCTACAAAGGGACCAACACCACTGGCCGAAAAACAAGTCCAAACCATCACATTGCCATCCCCATGCTTTATTGTGGCTTTTGAGTACCGAGTACGTAGCCGCTTTCCTTTTGGTCTTCTCACATGGCAAACTCTATCTGAATTTAGTAAGTTAAATTTAGATTCATCACTAAACAAAACAGCTCTCCATTTGGATATAGTCCAATCCATATGTGCTCTAGCAAAATCCAACATAAAACAAACAAAAAGTTGAGAAAATCAGAGACTACGTTGCAATCAATCAGATCGACCTCTTTTTTAAATGCTTCTTAGTCAGCATAGGCTTCTTAGATGGCATGAAGCTTCCAAAAGGAAAGCATGGAGATGGCAATGTGATGGTTTGGACTTATTTTTCGGCCAGTTTTGTTGGTCCCTTTGTAGAAATTCAAACAAAAATGGACCGTTTTGTTTACAGAGTCATTTTAGCCACTCACATGGTTAACTATGCTGAGTGGGAAATGCCACTTCGATGGGTGATTCAACATGACAATGACCCAAAACACTCACCGAAGTTGGTCAACGATTGCTTATCTTCTAATGGGGTTCAAGTCTTGGATTGGCCACCTCAATCGCCAGACTTGAATCCCATAGAGAACCTCTTCGGCATTTCTAAACGGAGACTTGGAACTCGACGCTTTAAGAATAAACAGGAGTTGATGAACTGTCTAAAATCAGAGTGGGAAGCTATACCAACATCTATTCTATCAAATCTTATTGAATCTATGCCCAAAAGATGCGCTGAGGTCGTAAGAAACAAAGGATATCATACCAAATATTAAAAGTTGCTTAGGTTTTGAACAGCGAATTTTTAGGTTAATTTTGTTTTTATTTTATTATAATTTCCAAAGAAATGGAATTTAATTTGTGTTGTTATTTTTAGGTTATAGGCACATTGTGTAATAGTAAATAAAATAAATATTTTCTATAAATTTATTTAGGGAAGAGACATGAGTCTATTATTACTTAGTGGGAAAAAGTTGCTTAGGTTTCGAACAATACTGTATATTATAAAATTTTTTTTAGCTATTATGTGCTATTACTTCTAATGTATAAAATTTGAATTATATTCAAGAAATTCAAAAGCAAAAATTTTAATTTTAATACATCGTCAAAAATTACATATGCTTTTATAAAAGTATATTTAATAAGAATTTCTGTGGATATTTCTCGCCTAACCCTTCTTTGAGTTAAATTGAAAAAATATATTATTTTAATTTGCTTATTTTTTTATTTTTTGCAATTTTCGCGCTTTTGTAGGAAAAATGTTGCCATAAGTTATTTTATTAGTATGTGGTAACACCGCCAATGATGGCACTACCATTTAACACTACGATAAACAACAGAAAAGAACGAATAAGAACGAAATGAACGAATAAGAAACGAGAACAAGAGCCAACTGAACTACGGAGCTAAAAGAACTCATTAGTTCAGTTGGCTCTTTTAGTTCAGTTGTATGAATAGTTCAATTGAACTAATTCGTTCGTGAACTACACAACTCTCGTTGAATAGTTCAATTGAACTATATAGTTCGTTCGTGAACTACACACATGAGAACGATAAACAAAATAAAAGAACGAAATGAACGAATAAGAAACGAGAACAAGAGCCAACTGAACTACGGAGCTAAAAGAGCTCATTATTATGAGCGGCTCTTTTAGTTCAGTTGTGTGAATAGTTCAATTGAACTAGTTCGTTCGCGAACTACCCAACTCTACTGTATGTGGAATTCTCTTTAAATAAAACTTCACATATTTTAAAAACCCAAACTATAATTTATTTCATTATTAACTTTTATAATTTAAAATAAAAATAAACGCTCTTTTATTATTACATTATGTAGGTAGTGTTTATTTTTATTTTATATATATATATATTATTTAATTTTGTTATAGATTTTTAACTAATTAAAGAGTTCGAAAAACATTTCACTCTACTTTTATTAGAGAACATAACTACGTTTTAACGTTCGTACAAATTTGGTTTCCGATATACCTGATTTGTTTCTGTAAAATAAACGATTACACTTGCTCGTCTATTTATGTGGAAAATACAATCAAGAGCACTCAATTTTGTGTTTGTTTTACATAAAAACTTTTAATAATAATAATAATAATAATAATAATAATAATAATAATAATAATAATAATAATAATAATAATAATAATGATAATAAAACTTTTAATAAGTACCTTTAACCATTAACCTTTACCATTTAATCGTTGAAATGAACCTAAAAACTCTGTAGTGATAACACTGGTTAACAGCTGAATTAAAGTAAAACAAAAGGCGCCATATTAAAAGTGAAAAAGAAGTTTTTAAAGTCTGAAATTAATATTAAGTTTGTTTAAAAAACAATAATAAATATAATAAAATAAAAACTCAAACCCCAATAACATGTCTTCTGTATCCATATCTGAATTTTTGTCTTTTAGTTTTTGCAATTTTTATTTCTTTATTCGTTTTTGTTTATTTCTTTTATTGTTTTGTTTACCTAAAAACATATAATTACGTTTTTAAGTTCTATAATTGCTCTTACATTTTTACGTTCCGTGTACTTTACTGTTACATTGCGTTACATTACGTTCCGGTAGCATAACCAGGGCTTTATTGTGGTTTGAAGATCTCCGCTATACAGATCGGTCGAACAATTGTTATTGTTTACTCAAACGAGTGTAAAGCAGAATAAGAATCAAAGCAAATGCTGTTGTTTACATCAAGTTGTAAACAGTGGCACACAGAATTGTGCGAACAATAAAGAAATTAATTAAAACTGAAAACAAATTTATTTTTATTTTAATTGCAATCTACGAGCTCATATTTCAAACGTTTTTAAAAGGTAAACATATACAATATGAGTTGGTTGAGAATCCAGTCTATAATCCTAACTAAACAGTTAAAATTACCAATAGCGTATATCAACATATGTGGCCATTCATTCAGGATGGTTGAACGAGACGAGCTCCATCTAAAGTTTAGACCAATGTGACTTAATCTGCAAAGAACATTACCGATCCATCTCATTTCGTTGTTCGAATTTGGCATATCGAAATTTCATCTTTTTCCATTTTATTAAATTTCGTGCAATTTATACAATAATTTTTTTCCAACGCTACTCTACAAATAAATAAACAATAAACATATTTCACACAAGGTTAGACCTGTAACTCGACTTAATTAATTGGACTGAAGTACTAATTTCATAATTTATTAATTAATCTCACAATTGAACTCAATTAAGGCCTTATGTGTGAACACTTTTTCAATAAATACTAATATGGATCTACTTTTATTCACTGCTTATCGTGTAGCAGTACATAGGATGAAATCCGTCTAATTTTTTAATTGATTTTTTCACCCTATTTCCTAGTCTGAAGTGTATTTAATTGTGAACAAAAAATAAAAATCTAAGAAGAAATTAAACGAAAAAACTTTAATGAAAGTGATAAAAAATTTCTCACAATTTTCTTTTCAATTATGAAAATACTTCTTACTTAGATTAGGTAAGGTTAGCGTGTAGCTAGCCATTCACAGGCATTTTCACTTGGTGGCGCATATGACCCATTGTGTTACCAATTGTAAAATAAGCCCCTTGTTATGATCCGTGAGGTTGTTTTATTTAAATTTAAAGACAGGAACCAATTAATGAAAGTTATAATATTATTACCACATATAATTTTACTTAAATTCATTTCGTATATAAAATCAAACATAACTTATCATGAATTGTCTTTAATTTTTAGCACTTGAACTTAAAAAAGTTTTTACTTAAACTCATTGATCTTCTTCTTTCGGTCAATAATCTTCGAACTTTTTTGTTGCTTTTAATTTTTTTTTTCACTTCAACTTGATTGCAGTGATTTCGAACGAGCATATGTGCACCAACATTTCATGAAGTCAAATGGCAGTATGAGAATTGAACCACAACATCAACAACAAGGGTGTGCAACCGTACAGCAATGTTTATGGATATAAGAATGAAACGAATTGTATGAATGTACAACAAGTCGGGTATGCATTTTTATGGGTATGTGAGTGTATTTTAATGGGGCAAGGGGTGATTTCAGTTGCCATTTGATTACCATCATTTACGTACATCTTTAAATTCGAAATAAGAAAAATATTTCTTCGGCGAAGCAGATTTCTGGCAAAAGCTCTGAAAGTGAATAAAATTTCCATGAAAAAGTTTTTCAAATTCTGTCGTCCTGAATTGACTTTAAACGTATATCGATCTTTGTATCAAAAATGATACATTTAAATTTTTGAGACTATATAACTTTAATTCAGAAAAAGTTAGATGCCCGGTATTTTTCTAATTCGTTAGTATTATTATCGCCATTATTTTAAAACAAATAAAAATAGAAAATTTTATACCGGACTTAAAAATTAGAAAACTTCATAACTCTGGCTTATGTATCATTTTTGATACATACGACTTTCCTAGCGATTCTTTGGTGTTGTGTATGTAATTTTTTTAAGTTTTCAAAGATTTTGTGAAGTTTTATCGTAAATAATACCTTATCTATGGTATTTGAGAAAGATTGAAATGAAATTGAATTGTTGGATGAAAGTGAGAAAGTTGAATTTTCTGTTCTGGACTTGAGATTGATTTTAGTCGTAGTCTAGTATGAAGCGTGTTAAATTATTAGACGTCAGACAAAGGTTCAAACTTCAGGTGAGACATTTCCAATTTACAACGAAGGTTGCAATGATTTTCATGCTGCTGAAGACTCTGCAAATGAAGAAAACAGAAGCTCGTCCTATGAACTCATGAAAATATTGGCAGCAACAAATATGACAATAGGATAGCTTGGGGAGAGAAAATATTACTAATATTCACGCAGATTGCTATCAGCTGTTTCTTGAAATGTTGTAGAGTCTTTCTTACTGCTCTTCTCATATTTATCTCACGTGACAGAC
Source organism: Sarcophaga carnaria (assembly GCA_958299815.1). Classification (NCBI taxonomy): domain Eukaryota; kingdom Metazoa; phylum Arthropoda; class Insecta; order Diptera; family Sarcophagidae; genus Sarcophaga; species Sarcophaga carnaria. The sequence goes on along the minus strand of OY283153.1, from coordinate 67,672,354 downwards.
AAATATAAAAAAGTGTTCGCCTTATGCCTTATTTAATAGATATTACAGATGTTAATATTTTGGTCAACTACGCAAGTCTGAGATACCAGAATCATTCGCTTTGATAATGTGCTACTCGGAAATGATGATAAATTTACACTTATAACGCCTTTTTGGAAAAGTGGCTGAAATTTTTCAAATTCCCAATATTTTTGTCGTTGTAACAAATTGAATTTTAAGGTCGTTATAAATTTCGTGGTCCACCGTATTCGAATTAGCAGTTTTAGATTCAAGTACATGCTACGTGCATAGCGACTACATACATCCGTATTTGGGGAATCCCGTATCCGGGCAACCAGAGAAGAATCAAAGAGAGAGCATTGTTATTGACAGAATGCAATGGGAAACTTTTTTACCTCACATAACGTTGACAAAAATTTTAACATTACTCAGTTGAGAGAGTTACTGATGCGAGTGACAATAAGTTGCCACATCTAAACAATTGGAAACTTATAAAACGCCACAAAACAAGGGTGCTAGATATCAAAATTTTATCATTCAGAAAAAAAGAAAAGGCTGAAATGAAGAATTTGATATCAAAATTTTGGCGTAAATTTCATAAAAGTGATAATAAAATGTTAGAATATAACATAATTATTTTAAAATGAATTAAAAGAAATAAAAATATTTAAATTTTTTGACAAAATCTATGAATAATTGTGAAAATTCTATATTACTGCAAGTATGAAAAAAAAAAAAAGATACTGTAGGTCCTGCAACGCATGTATAAAATTGACACATACAACATAAGTGGTCTGAGAAGCTAGGTTTTAATGCTGACTGAAGGTTTGCAGTGGCCAATTATATTTGTATGGATATTAGATTTCAGTCTAACCAATACAGTTGAACATTTCTTTGAGAGTTTTGAATATCGCATGGAATTTTTACCTCCAGAACACCATGAGTATTTACTCTTTCCATAATTACAGATGATGTAAAATAATACATAGAACTGGAAGTTAAATAGAAATAGAGTTGGTAAACTAATGGTAGCCTAAACTCTTCTTTTAAAATCCCCCTCATACTAACTAGCATAGAAAGATTGTTGGGAAAGTTCGATATAAATCAAAACAAATGACTACCGACGCCAAAACGAATAAATCACCTGACAAATGTTTTGACAAATCACATGTAATCGTTAAATCAACTGCTTCCAGCTACAACTCCACCTTGTTTAATTCTAGATATAGTATATCGATTGTGTAGTTATTTATACTCTCCATAATACATTTGCTAGTTTGAAATATATCGCTAATTAGCCCGCGTTGTAATATTATCCGGTCCAGAAGACTTGTTTATGTTGAGATTCGAAGCAACCCTTTCTAAGGAATATATTGGGCAGACTGGTTGGAATGGTGATAAATTAAAATTACTTGAACTTAATTCAAGTCAAAGGTTAGTCTTTACACCTGGCTTAGTGGAGATCATGCTTTTCAAAATTAGTAATCGAACTGACAATGAAATCGAAATGACTGCCCAAAAGAGTTTACATCCTCTGAAAAAGAAAAACTTTCACCTTATAACAGGCTTACAACAATATGCGTTAATTATTATTACTTCTTTAATCACCTATTTCTATGGTTTGAGACCAAAATTCAGTACAAAAATAGTGGCAACATTCGTATGCTTCAATGTAAATATGTGTGTGCGTTTAAATACAATTATATGGAAATAAAGTTCGAATGCCATACAGACGATGGCCATGTCCAACAGTTGTAATTAACTGTAGTGGAGAAACGTCATCAAATTAATTGTGTTAACAAGAGAAGACGAAAAAAGCAACAATAAATTCTTATTGGTATGAGTGTGTGTAATTTTTACTACAGTAGGTAACAGTTATAATTATGCGGAGATAGAAATGGTCTCTCTATTCAATTGCATTACCAGTGTTAAGAACCAAATAGAGTCTTAAATGCCAATTGAGTTTCTAGAGATTCATTATTAAACCGTATGAATTATCTGCGAATGTTTTGCACCTCTGAAAACGTCTAAGAAAATAAACAAACATATAATATTAATTCATTAATTACAGCAAAAACATAAAATTATCCAATTAATAAGCACTGAATAATTAATTAATAAGAACTGAATAATTGTCTGCATCGTTTTGGAATTAATTCATAACTATATAACATAACCATACATACAGCCCTTGACACAACAATGGAAACTTTTTCAAAAATTCATTTATTTGTTCCAATCGTATGAAAAAGTTAAAAGTGTTCTTTAAAAAATGGCAAAATATTTGTTTATTAATGCGCACTGTTATTAACATTTATATATTTTAAAAATATTAAAAACTTTATAATTCAAAAATTTAATAAAAATAATAAAACTATTCACTTTTTCGGTGTTGACAAAACAAAGAAAATTTTATGATTCTGCACGAGAATGTACTAAAGAATTAACAAAAAGTAAAAAAGCACTGTATGTATTGTAATCATACCGTAAAATATCAGAGAATTTTTAGGGACTTAAATTGCCTGTAATTTGTTATTAAACTTTGAATTTTTAAGTTGTTTATGCAACTCTTGATATCTGGTAAACAGATCAGTCCGTCCGCTTTTGACTGTTAATGTTCTCTTTATACCTGGATTCAACGGTAAAGAAGTTTAGAAAATCTAAAATTTTTAAAGCTGTTATAAATCTAAACAAATGCTGATGTTAATTGGCCTAGAAAAAGCTGCGATTTGACATAGTTGGACTATTTCCTGTGAGCATTTTAAAGCCAACATTTGTGATGCCATTGTCGAGATACGACTCCATGCACTCGAAAATTTGCATGAAAATTGGTCCGATCGAATGAAGTTGTGCGAGGCCACATGGCAAATCAGGCAACAGAGTCAGTAAAAATTCATTCAGTCTTGTGTGAAGACACGTTGTGTGTGAAGAGAATAATTGTGGTTTGGAGATCTCCGCTATAAAGATCGTCGAACAATTGTTATTGTTTACGCGAACGAGTGTGAAACAGAATAAGAAACTAAGCAATTGTTGTCGTTTACATCAAGTTGTGAACAGTGGCACACAGAATTGTGCGAACAATAAAGAACTTAATTAAAACTGAACACAAATTTATTTTTATTTTAATTGAAATCTACAAGCTCATATTTTGAACATTTTTAAAAGGTAAATACATAACAGTATTTTAACCACATCTCTTACTTACTAAACCAAATTGATGTAAAAATAACTCATGACATTTGGTGAAAAGTAAAACCACCTATCCTTTCATTCTACATGATTCTATCTTGTAGAAAATGACTTTAAAACAATTTGGTGCATAACTACTTAAAATTTCTACTGAAATTCGAATGTCCCCCTAGAAAATTTCAGCAGTTCGTCAACCAGTGATATGAAATAAAGCAACAACATTCGTATAAACAAGCCTCAGAAGACGAAAAAAAGGAAAAACAATGAAAAAAGTTTATAGAGCCTCTAGCATCAGAAAAGTTCTATCATGTCTACGGAAGTGTATTTCTTTTTACAGACTTAATCGCAAATGTAAGGCATGGTATGGAATTAAGGATACAGAACTATTTTCTTGAAATTTCAAAAATGCTACTAAACTAATACGTATGTAAGTTTAGAAAATACTTGAAAAGTCTGTTATGCTTCGGTATCCCTTCGTGGTTTATTTAATAAAATATTTTAATTTAATTAATTTTTTTTAATATTTTTAATAAAATATTTTATTAAAAGAAAAATAATAATTTATTATTAGGATGCCCTGGTAGTCTAGTGGGTAGTGCGGTAGACTATTAGCGTGAGTGGATTCGATTCCCATCAGAGACTCTATTCTGTGACACTACACCAAGCATAGGCCAAGTTACTCCGCTGGAATATAATTAAAATATGATTTGTAATTGAATTGTAATTAATAAATAAATAAATATTTTATTATTACGTCCATTAACAATTGGGATGAAAAACATCAAGTTAATGCCATTTCCAACTGGAATCATCATGACAAAGTACAACTAATGTACTTCGAATATAGGAAGATTTAGTGGAGCTGGGGATTGTATTCTAGTTTATCGCCCTAATTTTATAAGTATTTTATTGGTTTAGTACACGATAGCTTGATTCTAGCTCAGGCATCTTGAACAAACTGAGATATAGAAAAAATATTACTTTCAACATGTTCGTCTCAGCAGTCTTCTGGCAAAAACTCTGAGAGCAAATAAAATTGCCTTGAATAGTTTCTCAAAAACTCCGTCGTTCGGAGTCGCCATAAAGCAGTAAGTGTCCCCACTCATGTATAAAATTAACGCACTTAATTTATGTTTGGTGCGAGAAGCTAGGGTTGTTATGACCAATTTAATAATTAAGTATCGGCTGTGACACTATACGAAATGGAGTAATTTAGTTTTGCAACCGACGCGTCGATGTAAAATACTTTTGGGTTCGCAAGAGATTCCTTAATGCTTACAATTTTTGTTTTTCAAAATATAACAGTGAAGTAATAGTTTTCGGAAGTTTTGAACGCAATATCTTAAGCGAATTATTTCATTATAAGCTGTAGGATTGTCTTTGAACACAGCTTAAGCCCTTTTTTGTGTGAAAGAGAACTGTGCTGCTAACATTCTCTTCAGGACCTCTTTTTCTGAAAACAACCTTTTCACATTTAATTACAGTAATCTATTATATTATTCTCCGGATTTAACCACACTGGATATAATAATTCCCCGATTAGTAGCACTGTAATTTATGCAATCTTAATTTTAACTTCAAAATATAGTGGAACTATTTCGGTGAATAATGAAGAAAATTAAATTTAAACTAATCACAAATTTATTTTTATTTTATTTGCAATCTACGAGCTCCTATTTTAAACGTTTTTATAAGGTAAAAACGTAACAATATGAAATGATAATTATGGTGGCCAAGCCAGAAATGTGTGTTTATACTGTATATTTTATAGGATTTGAACAATAAGAGAGGAATTGTGTTGCTTTAGGTCACTTACTTCGGTAATAACTCACAACCCACTTTGATCCTCACTCTCTAGACAGTCTAAAATCTTGATTGCAATATTTCATTAACTGTCTACAGCGGTTATTGCTAAACTCGCATAAACAGAACTCTTTCATGAAAATTTCATGTTCACTTAATATATAAAAAAATTTTAATACCAGTATTTGTCTGCATGATTGCATAACACTTTCAATTGACTTACAAACAAACACAAAATAAATCTTTGTTAACTTATATATACATACACAAATCAATAGAAAAACTAACAACATTTACAACATGTAGTTCATATGTAACTTTTAAGTCTCTGACAACTGTGGTTAGTTTAATGTTCGTAACCAAAATAAAATATGAAAAAAACTAAATTTAAATAACAACAAAGTTTTGGTCTTTTTTCGAGTACAAAACTATGTTGAAAGTTTGGTAAACTTACCTATCAAAAAACATTCAGACGGGCAGACTTTATCGATTAAATTATGACTCATATTGTCTTGTGGGTAATATGGTTAACAATATACGAAAAAAATTGCAATCAAAATAACTACAAACTGATGTAAAAGATTGATGAAATTTAAAAATATATCATTAAAATACCAGGCCATAATCTTTCAAAGAAATATGATCAAGAAAAAAATTCAGAGAAAATATAAATATCTAGTAACAGAAAATTATTAGAAGCATCGTTAGTATTCAACTGCTTCAGTCTTTTTAGAATTGTTTTATGAGCTTCCGGTTTCACACTATCTTGAATGGTACTTATTTAGTTTTGCTTAAAGCAACAGTCATTATAAACCGATTGAGATGTCTTCCAGGAATTAAAACTATCCAATAATAATATAACATTGTGAATATATCGACTTTTAGTAAAATTAAAATTCAAGTATTTATTACCATTCACATTTAATACGAAATGTTCATAACGACAAACATGTGTCGTATGAGTGATATTCAGTTTTGTTAGTTTTATACACGACAAAATCCAAGATTTTTTATTGCATAGTTATCAGAGTAATTATTCCATTACAAGTTATATGATGCGTATATGTAATATATTTTAAATTTAATTAAATATAAAGTATACCGTTAATTTGGAATTAAACATTTACAAGCTATAATGACAATTCTAGTGCAATTTTTGGTATTTTAAATTTTTTAAGTTTAATGTTTCAGATTGCAGTTATCAAAACTCACAGTAAAAGAGGACTTATATATTACTTAGAACGAAATTACGGGACCGTTAGAATTGTTAGTACAGTGAACTCGCGAAAACGTGAACACTCGAAAGTGTGAACGTCTCAGAAACGTGAACAAATTTATTTTGCCACAGAGTATTCTAAAACGTGAACAAAATCTGAAAGCTCTAAAACGTGAACACTTTTTTTGTTTTGAATCTGTTTTAATTTTAATCTGTTCAAATGCGTCGGGAACTCACAAACTTAAGTTACTGTCTAAATCTAAAAAATCTAAAAATCTACGAAGTTTCAAAAACTTTACTTGTCCAGCGAATTACAATTTCTCCAAGTCAGCATGGATGACATGTAAAATTTTTTATGACTGGTTTCATCAATGTTTTGTTAAAGAGGTAGATTTCAACTGACAAATTTAAAACTGAAAACTTTGTTACAATTTTTGGCTTTAGGTTACTGAGTTCTTGACTAAAAAGGGGTTACCGGTAAAAGCCCTTCTGTTAATATACAATGTCCCTTCACATTCGGCTGAATCCCAATTAATTTCTGACGACGAATTCATTTGTGCAATGTTTTTGCACCTAACGTTAATTCAGCCCATGGACCAGACGGCGTTAGTGGCTGAAAAACAAACAGAATTGTTAGATTCTATGAAGATGTTAACCATAAAATATGCAATTAATCTTTTGGGCTCAGCATAGAGTAGAATTTCGATTGGAAAAGTATTTAAAATTTAGTTTCGGACAAAGGTTACCCCGATGATAGTAAGAGAGTAGATACCTCGTCCAGAAAGAAGACAGAAGTATGAAGACGATGATGATGATTCGTTTATATTCCAGCCAGAAATATTCATTTTTCATATTAAATATGATAATTTTTGTTAAAAAAATTTAGGTACTCGATAACGTGAACAAACTCGAAAATGTGAACTGCCTCGGTAAAAATTAGTTCACGTTACCGCGAGTTCACTGTATTTTTGATTAGATTATGTTTCATAAATAAGTCGCCGTAGTCTAGTAGGTAGTGTGTTGGCTTATTAGACGTAAAACCAGGGTTCAAAACCCAGGCCAGACATCAAAACAGAATACAAAAAATATTTCTTCGGCGACTTCCTCTCAGCAGATTTCTGGCAACAACTCTGAGAGTAATTAAAATTGCCATGAAAAGCTTCTCAAAAAATCCTTCGTTCGGAGTCGACTTTAAATTGTAGGTCTCTCCACTCATGTGTAAAATTAATGCACACAACATAAATGGTGCGAGAAACTAGGTCATAATCCTGACTGAAGGGTTGTAATGACCAATTATGTATGTATGTAAGTATCATTAATATTATCATTACTTTCATTGCCATTTTTAATAAAAACATACATAATAGTAGTAATAAAAAAGAACAAAATACGCTTATAAATTTCATTGAATAGCTTGATTTTAACAAATTCGAAAGATCATGAATTTTTTAGATAATTTCTTTTCAGGAGTAAAGTCTCTTATTAAATTCTTCGCCAACTTCCTTTCAGCAATCTTCTGGCAAAAAGACAGAGACTAAAGTAAAATTACCATGAAATGCTTCTCATATCTGTTGTTGGGAATTAACAGAAGTCGCCAAGATATTAACACACACAACATGAGTGGTGTGAGAAGTTTCTTACTTAGCCAATTGGTCATTACAACCTTTCAGACAGGATTGCGACCTAGCTTCTCACACCACTTATGTATTGATCGTTGCCCTAGTCCTTAACGGTCCATTACAATTCGCGTTATTTTAAACATTTTGTACTAAGAACAGAAGTGGTTATTCCGTTGCTGGCATTAGTCATAAGTGACTGCTGTTGAAATAGATACACTTTACCTCTTCTTTACTCTTCACCAATTCATTTTATTGTTTTGACACTTTTTGTAGTTCAATATGGAAATAAATTTGTTAAACCTGTGCTTACCAACGAAACTCTATCAATCGTTTCGAACACTTTTATTGTATTTGTTACATAGCCACTCGACCGTAAGTAAAAAATAATAGAATTGTTTTCTTTCTTCTATTTCTTCTGCATAAATGGATTTTTCTGTCATTTTAAATCCGCTTGTGTTGTCAGGAATGTATAAGCAAAAGCGTATAAAGTAAATGCCAACGTGCTTGATTTATTTTCAATTCCTTTTTCAGGGATTTTGTAGTCTATTGATGCTGAATGTTTACTCAACTTATGAAAGCGAATTGAAAATTCACTTTCTTTAACACAACAATACATCGACTGAAATTGTATGTTAATACTATTTGATTTCGAAGTTTTTTAAATCGATTTTATTTGGCGTATATGTGGTGTGTATGTATTTGGCGGGATAATAACAAATCTTGCAAGTTACACTGTAGGAATGATTCTAGATAATTTAAAAAATAAAAAAAAAACTCAGGTATGTGATGAATTTTGATTATTTTCGTGTTCCAATATTAGTTTCATTCCCTACTATTTTTCTAAAAAATGCAAAAACTATACTACTCTGTTGGTTTGCAAATAAGATTTATTTATAAATAAAAGTGAAAAATTAAAAACAAATAAGTTATGTTGTAGTAGCAGCATTAGGTTTGCTGGATAAAGAAAGTTTTTCATTTAAAGCTAAACCAAAATGATAAGAAAAACTTTAAAAATTCTTTATTTATATAAAATTAGGACTACAAAAATGCTGGAAAACAAACAAAGATTATAAAATAATAGCTAATTGAAGCCGTGCGTGTAGACTGTAGAGGAATAAACTGAGGTTTGAAGTCGTCTTAGTCCAGTAGGCTGTGTGTTGGATTATTAGACGTGAGGCCAGCGTTGCCATTTGCCAAGTTTTCAATTTTCTCCCGATTTATTTGAGATGCGAAAAAGTTTTCATTAGGGTTATTTTCTAACAAAACAAGTTTTTCCGAAAAATTCAAATTTCAATAAATTCGACAATGGCACGAAATATTTACATAAAATATTGTGTATTTTATTAGTTCCGGGCAAAAGTAGCAAACAAACACCAATAGAGGGTACCGGTCTCCGGTGTTTCCTTTAAAATGTTGATACTTTTGTAAAACAATTTTATTTTTTTTAATTTTTTTTCCCAGAAATAAGTTTTTTTTTCCCAGAAATAAAAAGTTTAAAAAAAAATTACTGGCAACGCTGCGTGAGTGCAAGGTTGAAACTTCAGGTCAGACATATCCAACAAAACGAAATATGAAAAAATATTTCTTCGGCGACTTCTGAGAGATTTCTGGAAAAAACTCTGAGAGTACATGGAATTACCATGAAAAGTTTCCCAAAAATCTGTCGTTCGGATTCGACTTTGAACTATAGGTCCCGCCACTCATGTATAAAATTAACAACAGACAACATAAGTGGTGTGAAAAGCTAGGTCGTAATCCTGACTGATAGTTTGTAATGACCAAATATGTATGTATATTTATATGTTGTAACCTGTATTTGGACAGAGCACTGTATACTGAAAGTCCATTTGTACAGATTTAGGTCATTATTCTATGTATCATGAAAATGTTTTGTTTTTACTAACCAACATACTGCAATTGGTCAGGGCAATAATCTTGGAGGTGATATTACAGAAATAATATACACCAAAAAGTTTGCGGGGAATACAATATAGTCGCAGTATTGTGGCAGCCTTTCACAGAGATAATAATAGTAATCATATAGGCAAAGAAACTCCACCACTTTTTTTTGCTATCAATGCTAATTTTGTATAATGATATGGATAGATCCATTTTGTTAACCACGCCCCTGCAATTGTAGTTTTGGGTGCTTAGAAGTTCTTTTTCTCCTTTTGGGAAGACGATCATTTTCAAATGCTGCTGGCAGCAAATTATAATATCGGCGTATAATATAATATACAAACGAATTATAATATCTCGGTAATTTTATCAAAAATCTAACAAAACCCTGCTCCTGTTTTTGCATATATTCTTTTCATTTGTCAGTGAAAATTTCTTAATAGGTTCGATCACGTAGAACGGTAACCTAAATCATTTCGCAAATAACTATTTGCAATAAAGTTGTGAAAATACTATATAAGAAGGATATTCATTTTAAATTTTTTTGGGAGAAAAAATAGAAAAGATCAAAATTACATCTTATTTGAAGTAAACATTTTTGAGTGTAAATATTTGGACTTTTAAAAAAATCTGTTACTGAAAACAATCGTTGTTATTTTTCAAGATGCCGAATAAAAGATTTAAATACCGAATAATATTATATTTATGAAAACATTGGTATACAGATTTGGTATATAAATTTATATAAGAACAATGTAACATAAAATTTCAAATGTTTTTGTAAACATTTTCATTAAGTGACATAGAAATTGAAGGAGTGGAGGTCGAATTGGCGATAAAAGAAGTAAACAATATTTTTTATGATTTGTGCGTAATAATTTTTTTTCGACGTGGAATTGAATACTTAAGGTGTGAGGATATTATTTCCCAATTCAATGTGAGCTGATTTCATCACACTGGTCCAAAACCCCAATCTAGCCGGACAAAAGTCATTTTTTTAAATATTTAAAAAGTAAATTTTTTGTATGGTAATATGTTGCCAAGTGTCTAAAGTAAATAACGTTTTCTTTAAACATCATGGATATCAAAACAAGTCGATATCAAAGTTGTCCATGCTGAATTCGAAGATTCTAGCTGTTGCAGTTTCCATGATATAAGACTTTTAATACTTAATTCTTAAGGTAGGCGTGATACTCCAACCATTTAAAACTTTTGAATAAAAATTAGCCACACATCCAGAAATACGGTGTGAAAATTTTAGGAAAATCGGTTCAGTCGTTTTGTCGTCTTTAGGCTTCAAACAGACCCCAAAAAAAAAAAAAAACAAATGTACATACATACACACACTCATACACACACATATACATTTGATTTTTTCTCTCTAATTGTTTATATTGATGAAATCTATAAACGTACCACATTTCACGTCGGTACGGCTTTGCAAAAGCGAGTTATAACTTTTGTCCGGGTAGATTGAGCATTTGGACCACTGTGCATCACCTTAGTTTCACAATCTTGTATCTCCAATATATTCCAGTCTCGAAGTTCATCATAAACATGCATGTAAGCTATTCTGTGACAATTTTTAAATAGCTTTAGTGCCATACAGATTTGGGGCATCTAGAGAACCTCTACGAGTATTCGTACAAAAGCTACGTTGTTTGTTATTGGAAATGGAGGCACTATCCAGAATATAAAAATTGAAGTATACCGATCGTTACTCAAAAAAAAAAATTATTTTCGATAATGACGAAAGAGTGCAGGAAATCACGCACTCACATGGGGTGTACGGTCTACAGCTAAAAAATAATCCCGTTTATGGATACGAAGTATAGAAGAGATTGAAGTCGCCATAGTCTAGTACGTAGTGTGTTGGCTTATTAGACGTAAAGCCAGGGTTCGAAGCCCAGGCCAGACATCAACACAAAATTAAAAAAGTATTTCTTCGGCGACTTCCTCTTAGCAGATTTCTGGCAAAAACTCTGGGAGTAAATAAAATTGCCATGAAAACTTTCTCAAAAATCTGTCGTTTGGAGTCGACTTTAAACTGTAGGTCCCAAAACACATGTATAAAATTAACACACACAACATAAGTGGTGTGAGAGTGGAGTGGTTGTAATGACAAATTATGTATATATTTGTTTCCCTTTCATTGTAGAACAAAAAATATTTATATTTTATCCACTTAAAAACTTCAAGTAGGTTTAAAAATCAAAGGCCCAATATATACATATTAGCCCTTATATTTAACACGATATCTCTTAAGGTGCACTCAATTTAACCAGTTTTTTCTTGTGTTTTCTATTCATATTTGCTGCCATTTACTCATGAACAAGTTTTTCAGTTGACTTTTGTTTGAATTTTAGTGACTATTAAACCATTCGTCCAAATGATGTCCTAAATACAGTCTTGGAGCCATATCGGAACTTTATGCACGAGTATTAAGCCCGTGGGGACTTAGGAAGGCAAATCACATCTTAACATTAGCATCATTATGATTGAATTCATTGACTTGTTGAAAGTAATAATCATTACGAATTTATAATTATTCCGAATTTTAGGTAAATATATTATTTTGAATATCTTTTCTTCTTATTCATTATTTCCTCAATAAATTCCCAACAGCCCACTCCTAGTATTGAAACATCAGATAAAAAGTAAACTTGTATGAATATTCCTCTTCAATCCAACAATTTTATATCTTTAGAAGCGGCAATAAATAACAATAAAATTAAAACAAATTATTTAAATTCATTATATTTTTCAATTACACTGTTTCCCTCATTTTTATTGTATACTTTTTAGTTTTACACTAGGCCTATGTGTGTTGACGGAGTACACCCATACATAAATATGTATTTGTATGTCAATCGTGAAAATTACGTTGCGGTTGAATGTGAGCGCAAACAGTGGTTCCGTTTTAAATATGTTGCGGTTACCACTACTATGAAATGAAACGAAATATTGTTAAACTGAAATAGGGTGACACAATTTAGAATTTGTGTTGTTGTGTATAGCATTTAAACGACAAATGTCTCATACTCCATTTCAACTCATAGCTGATAAATTCTATATGAATTGGTATAAACATGTATTTGAATGATTAGTTTTTTTTTGTTGGCTTATTTTGCAGTTTCACCTTAAATTGCTGACCAACAAATGATGTGTTATATGTCATTTAATCGGATTTCTCTACATGTCATTAGAAATTATAACTTATTAATTGGCTATTTGATTATTTTATGTTAAGTTGGCGTTAGATATAATATAAAAACCAATATTTTTTCTGTTATCTAATTCGTGATAACAACCTCTGGGGTTTGAACAGTACATAAAATTGTGTTCTCATTTGGGAAACATATAGAATGCTAACAATTAACATAAGTACAGACATAAGTACATACATACATACATTACACCAAGCTTCTCTAACAGAATGCTGTGTATAAAAAATTCGAGAATACTTCTACAAGGTTCAGTGATTGGGAATATATTTTGAAACGTTATGTATGACGAGCAAGCTACTTGGACAATGTATAAAAGTGCAATTTACAGCAGTAGAAGGATTAATAAGAATGAATAAAGAAGAATTTTTAGAGAACTAGTAGTTGTATATACATATGTGAACATAGGGAATATATGTATTTTTAGCATTGAAAAACTGTCCAAACTACATCATCTGGTAATTGAAAATGTGTAAATCTTACGATATTAACAAATAACATTGGAAAAATGTTTGGAATTACTTTTAAAATTGAATTGTATTCCTAAAACAAAGATAATGCCTGGCGGAAATGTGTCAATGTGTAGTCAGCTTCATTTATCTGAGCAATTTGGAACTACAACGGGTAATGCTGACGAGGACATTGAGGGTTTAGTCGAAATACTTCGATTTGTTTGGAGATTTTGGATAATATTTTATTATTATAAGACCAACACTCAGGAGATGACTTATACATATGCAGTACATTGTATTGGAATATCAGAGCGATAGTTATAGGAGAAAGGAAAGGGGAGTAGTGTGGTAGTGTCACTTATTTTCTTGGTAATTGCCTTGTAATTCTGACTTTCATTTCCTATTATGGTTAACCATATATAATTTAATACGGTTGATCACAAAATCCTATTGAGGAAGCTATAGACCCTCTTTCATTTTTCTAATTCGAACGTCCCCGGCCTCACACTAACCCACCCTCACCCGACCGCGGAGGGCTCGACCCCATTACGTAGGGAACACTACAGTCCGGACTGTAGCGGGTAAGGGAAAAGTAATGGCAACCAGAACATAAAACAGCTACAGAAAGTAATCACAAGCTGAATAAAGTTACAATAAACATGAACTACCTATGACAAGAACGATAATACATTTTTATATAATAATTTACAAATTAATGCCAGCATATAAGCTACGTTTTATATTACAAACACTACTATTAAAATCAATAAAATCATAATATAAGTTAAAATCGTTACATAATCTACGAAAAGGAAAATTACATCCATAGTTCGTTCTAAAAAAATCTAAAGAAAGAGGACGATAGTGCCGTGAAAATCTTGCTGGAATACTGAAATTCAGGTTACAAAGCAAAAATTCAGAATCGATATCACCTTTAACCAGATTAAAAACAAAACAAAACCCTAAAACAGTCCTTCTACGTTCCAAAGTTGGAAGTTTTATCAAACCTAATCTATCCTCATATGACGGAAACCCATTGGCATAATCCCATCCTAAGCCACGTAAACAGAATAATAAAAACTGCTTCTGCACAGACTCTATTGAATCACTATGACAACGATAGTATGGATTCCAAATAATAGACGCATACTCCAAAATAGGTCTAACAAGTGAAATGTATAGCAATCTCGTTATATAAGGATCAATGAATTCCCTAGCCCATCTTTTCACAAAACCAAGAACAGCCCGAGCCTTGCCTATCATCATACTAATATGATCAGTAAAAGACAATTTCATATCCAATAATACTCCCAAATCAAGAAATGTAGTCACAGTTTCCAAAGGGCAAGAATTAATTACATAAGTGGATGAAATTACGCCCCCGCGAGAGAAAACCATGCATTTACATTTCTTCAAGTTAAGATCCATTAAATTAATTCTGCACCAAGTTACAAATAAATCAATATTTCCCTGAAGAACAGCCTGACCATGATCATCATCAAAAGTATAAAATAATTTAACGTCGTCAGCATACATCAGAATATTACAATAAAGAAATAGCACAAGGAAAATCATTAAGAAACAATAAGAACAGTAAAGGACCCAAATGGCTACCCTGCGGAACACCAGAAGTAACATATACTGTCTTAGACAATACATTTCTAAACATTACCCTCTGAGTCCTAAGGGAGAGGTAGGAGTCTAGCCAACGATGAATAGTATCAGGAATACCGATTAATGAAAGTTTAAGAAGCAAAATTCTATGATCAACCCTATCAAAAGCTTTACTGAAATCAGTATAAATTACATCAGTCCGAGCTTGTAGTCGTATACGTTCCTATCTCATGAACAGATCACAACGAGTTTACCTAAACGGCAACGTCTCGAATTCGGTACATGTTGGAAGAGGTATTCCTCAGGGATCAATTTTAGGGCCTCTTTTGTTCTGTATATACATTAACGACCTACCTGATGTTTTGAATAATTGTAGCGTACAAGCTGATGACGTTCAGCTTTATAGGAGCACTTGTATTGATAATATCGGACTATGAATAAACACGGTCAACGATGATTTACGGAAAATTGACAACTGGGCTAGTGCTAATGGACTTTGTATAAAACCCTCTAAATCTAAATGTTTATTGCTCTCCAGGACTAAGAGAGCATTTGATGTGCCGGAAATTATTATCAGGGGGAATAAAATTGTTTTTGTTGAATCGGCATCTAATCTGGACGTTATCTTTAATGGTCGCCTAACGTGGTCTAACCACATTAATGTCATCGTTGGTAAAGTTTACGGTATGCGTAGGAACTTATTGGCTGTTATAGATTCGACTCCTTTTGCCATACGTCTGCAACTGGCTAAAACGTTTTTGATTCCTGTTCTTTTATACGGAGCGGAAATTTTCGCAAACTCTAATACTGATGATAGGCGAAAACTCAACTTGGCTTATAATAACGTAGCCAGATATGTATTTACTAAGGGACATCGAGACCATATATCACAATTTTCTTAACAGATATATGGTATTAATTCTGATAATCTATTAAATATCAAATGCCTAATTCTCCTCCATAAGATTATTACTTTGAAACAGCCAATATACTTATTTTATTAGATTTTCTAGATCCAACCGCGATAGAAAAATTATCCAATTAAGGCATATACCTCTTTTGTGGAAACGACAGTTCTTTATACACACTATCAGTCTTTGGAATGCACTACCTAATTATATTCAGAACATAGGCAATGCAACTAAGTTCAAAAAGGAGCTATAAATTCTGTTTAAGTAGTTTTTAACATATTTTGATTGTTTTATACATTTTTACTCTTTATTTTTATTAGTGATTAATAATTTTTAATAATTTTAATTTTTCTAATTTATTACTTAAGTTTCATTGTATCTCATTACATGTATATATTTTTCTTTGCTTGTATTTTTCTTTATATTTATATTTTTCCTAATTTATTTTTTTACATAAACTCATTTTCTTATCCTAATTATTTGTATCGATTGCTATTTCCTGAGGTTAAAACATGTTCTTATTCATTTTTATTTCTACTGTACTTCAAACAATTCATTACTCATATAATCAATGATTTGTTATTACTTTTTCCTGTTTGATGAAGATTATTATCTTGTTGTGCTATGATTAATAATAAATAAATAAATAAATAAAAAAAAAATTAATGTCAACAATCAGACAATCACAAAACACTGAGAGTCTCTGATGGGAACCGAAAACATGGAATTAGCACTTGAAGATTAGCACACTACCTATTAGATAGTATCAAGCGTATCAAAAACTACGCAGTTATGTGCAATTTATACAACTCGAAAGTCAAGTCTATTATATTTTATGATTGCGAAACGTAGACAGGAATTGACCATATCGTCACACCGTTAAAGGGTAAACTGAATTCCGCGCCAAACCAAAACCTTGCGTCCTTGGAGTTTTGTCAGTAGAAATAGGTTACGGAATTCTAAGGCCTATTAACAATATTTGGCGATTGACGCTTTGTGGAATCCACAAGGAAGCTGCTATATAATATTGCTATGAAACTGCAAGCTATGCAGCAGGCAAATATTTAGCCAAAGAGACCTGTATGGAATGATTGTGGGGAGCCTAACCCTTTGGGACTGTCCAATGATGATGGAATGCTATGAAACTGCAAGCTATGCAGCAGGCATACATTTTCGACACCCTATTATTTGACAAGTTGTAAAGCTTTAACAGAAAATAACCAAAATGAAGAGAAATAAAACAAATTTCAATTACTAAACAAAAAAAAACAGTTTTTGGTATACACACATACATGTGCATATGTATATTAGTTTATTAGATGTTTATTATTGAACATGAGTTGCAAACTGTATGACTTTTAAATTCATTCATACGTAGTATTTTAACAGGACATTTTTGATTACCTTCCCTCATTTCTTATTATCACTGAAGTCATTTGAGTTTACAGTCTAAATGTTTGTGCATTTTTGCAAGCAATTAAAGACGTTTTTATTTTTAAAAATCTCCTGTGTTTGCAAGGAAGTGTATTCTAATACGTAAATAAATATATTATTGCTCGAAAGTCTTCTTCCCACTTATTTATGTATATTTGAAAATAAACAATTCCAAATATTGCTCTTTTACTTCAATAACGTCATAACTCAAAAAAACATGTTTTTTTTAGTTAAGAATAAGAAATTTGCAGTCAAACGTTTCAAGGACCACGTTTTAAGAATAGGCACATGGAACGTCCGAACCCTTTACAGGGCAGGCGCTTCCGCCCAGCTGGCGGATGCCCTCATGAAATGTACGACGGACATCACTGCCTTTCAGGAAATGCGATGGATAGGGCAAGGATGCAAAAGGCTGGCATCTTGCGATGTGTTACAGCTGGCAGGTTGATAAGCACGAATTCGGATGCGTGCATTCTTTGCACGTTGTAGGTAAAATGGGTGTGGCGTTATAGGTAAAGAGGTAAATATAAAAATTTTTTAAATAACAAATTCTTTGTGAAAATTACGAAATTTTCACCACCACCACCTATATGCTCCCTTGGGTACTACACTAGGTTCGAACTGATATATTGCACTAACAATCAAAACAACATAAAAATATTAATATATAAAATAATAATCCTTTATTCAAATTATTCTACATCTTCCTGTATAAAAGGATCTAAAAGTAACGAAATCTCTTCATCACCTAATAGTTCTTCATTTCGAGGGCTAAGAAATGGCTTTGTTGAAAAAGACGAAATTAATGGATCTGATGACAGAGTATTTGAAAAGATCTTCCATTGTTTTCTCTCGTGACATTTTTCTAGTGTGATGTTCGCGAATAAATCTGAAATCTTTGTTTCGAGACTCAAGCGCTTCCATTTGAATTATGTCTGCGCCGTGAATCAAAATTTTGTGGACACTCGATGGCATATAGTACAATTCATACAATTTCACGTATAGTTCCGCAGTATCCATCGCATATTTTTGGAAGGCTTCCACATTAATTGTATAACCAGATGACATAGTTCTCATAATTATTCCTAGTCTTCTTATTAAACCTTCATTTACTCCTGTTATTTGAGAAGCTAAGAAAGGTTGTTTAAACAATTTTCTAGCGGTATTACCGTCATTTGTGCTTCCCTCTCCCGGCTTAGGAATATCAATAAGCAAATTCATTTCTGATTTCAAAGCGTTAATTATTTCATATTTTCTTTTCCTCTGTGAAGCTTTATCGGACTCACTACAAGCTTGCCATTTTTTAATTTCAATTTTATAAGATATATGCAATACACATTCCAGGCACCTTATCCACGCATGCAATGTCGATAATCCATATTCGTAAAGTTTGGCGTTTACATTCAAGGTTTTAATTTCGTGTACCACATCTTTGAGTAGAGGAATCGCTAAGGATTGAGAAAACCTTGCCATTAATCATTGTCAAATAAAAAACATGTTTAACCATAACTGTATTAGCTTCAATGTTGGTAGCTGTTGCCACTATTGCATCAATTTGATTTTGTATGTAATTAGTTTCAGCTTGAATCAAAGATTTTGTTTCCTTTACAAAAATTAGTTTAATCGGCCTGCAGAAACGTGTAGATGATGGACGTGGGTTTTCCCATATGATATCGTTACCGTACTTTAGCTGCAAAGGTACCAAGTAAATTGCAAACAAATATTCATCTGTTTTACAGGAATCATCTGAACTAAAGTTTTGCTTATAGATTGAGTGCCCACTGCTACCATCACACCCCCATTTATAAATCAAAGTCAATTCCGTATAATTGAATTCCTCAATGACATCTTTTTGTAATTTTAAAATTCTACATGCAGTGTGATCAACTAAGTCCTGCAGAGACACTTCTACTATTACATCGGATACCTTTATTCCATTACTTGGGTAGCACTTTTGTTTAGCTTCCAAAATTCGATGATATGATCGGTATATATCCGCGTTACGAATTTTAGCACCAGTACGCATCACATAATAACGTGCTTTCGTATATTTTCCATCGATAAACAGACGTAATGCTTCTTCATCTGTATACGGTACTGGTTCCTTAGATTGTACATTAACAATTTTTTTAATTTTAGTTGCTCTCGTTGGAGATTAATTTATGTTCTTTAGAAGCGCGGCAGCATACCTCTTGCCAGATTTATAAAGACTAACGCCAGCAGCGAACGCTAGTTTCTCAGGTGAACATCCACTAACTAAAGTAGACACTTCCATACGCTTCCCTTTTTCAGATTTACCTGAAAAATCTGATCGAGGTCTGCCAAAATTTGACGTTGACGGTTGCATCCCTAAATCCTCTGGTATTTTAAATACATTTTCAGAAGGAAGACAAAATAGTCCATCTAACCAAATTTTGTTAGAGTCTTCAAAATATTTCTTACATCCTTTTGCTTTTATCCATCTTTCGTTAATTGATTACGTTAATCTCCGTACAGATAACTTAACTTTATTGCAATAATCTTCTGTTTTAATCTTCTGTAACCCACTCTTAGCAAAAAAATAGCTAATGACAGCATTTGCCATTTCTTTGCTTTTCATTTCGGCAATCCACACATTATATAGTTCTCTCCGTGTTATGGGTACGTTATCTATATATGTATATAAAAAGTTTACCGGTAAATAATTGAAGCTAATTTCTTTTCCCATCTAAAGTGGACATTACACACATAAATAGGGCACAATTCATTTCACGGGAATCCACGGGAATCCTATTTAAAAGTTACTCTAAAAACTATAAACTGCTAAATATTTACTACACAAACAACATATTTCCTCTTACCTATTATTTTACACACAGAACATTTAAATTCGACATTTATTTATAATATAGCTAGAACATACCTGACATAATTCAGTATAAAAAAAAAGAAAGTCAAAATATGCTATTGTTTGATGTCACGATCAGTTTAAAAGTAATGCTGTGAATCGACTGGCCTCTTATATCAATGCAATTGATCATTTTTCAAACATCATAACAAAGCAAATAAGAAAAAAAATAAAAAACTTGATATACAGTTATGAACAGTGGATAGTTATTTAACAATTACCAAACAAATTATGTGAAGTTTGAAACATAAAAAAATTGACTTTTTTCCAGCTAGATTGGGCTCTTGAACCACTGTGCGTAGTCTAGTAGGTAGTTACCAGGTCAGACATCAAAACGAAATATGAAAAAAATATTTCTTCGGCGACTTCCTCTCAGCAGATTTCTGCCAAAAAATCAGAGTAAATGAAATTGCCATGAAAAGTTTTTCAAAAATCTATCGTTCGGAGTCGACTTTAAACTGTAGGTGCTGCCACTCATGTATAAAAATAAACGCACACAATGTAAGTGGTGTGAGAAACTAGGTCGTAATCCTGACTAAAGGGATGTAATGACCAATTCTGTATGTATGTTACTATAATAACAAAATATTGTGACAAAATTTAAAAACAACATAATTTGCGATCGTCGCAACATATTTAAAGCAGTTGAAGGAATACAGTGAGGTGTCATTTGGTTATCATTGGAAGTAAGTTTGGGTTTATTGTTGGCATATATTACGTTATGGTATATTAGACAAACACTGTTCTCGCTTTATATTAAAGAAAGTTAAGTGCTGGAGTTTAGAAATGTACTCTAATTCAGAATTAACAAACTCATGTGATTAATAGTACTGCCCGAATTTATCCGAAAAATAAAGAGATAAAAGGGTGATAAAAGGGATACATTTCTAGTGCGTGTAAGAAAGTGTAGGTATACCAAGAGAATACGTCAACAAGCTGTTAAAAATCCCAATGGTAACTAAACAAATAATCGACTGCTGTACATTTGAATACCTTTCCAGTTTTATGTTAAATGGTTTAGACCTGTCAAAAAACTTACTTCGTTAATTGCCCATTTACAACCCGATTAACATATTTCGGCGTGCCTTAACACTCCTTAACTCCATTCGAACGACATGCACGAGCCAGAGCAGCCTCTGGATGATAACATACTGCACAACTTGGATGCCATTGAGAGCTCATATACATCATTGTTGAAGAAGCGTATGCGAAAATCATCGCCAACTCGCACTGGACCGAAGATCTTACGTAGGACTTTTCTCTCGAATCAAGGCTGCTGCATCAGTGCTTAATAGCGTTCTCTGTGTCATAAAGAAGCAAGAGTGCCTTGAAGAGTATTAGTTTTGTCGTACGAAAGAGGTCTCTGCTACTCAATTGTCTATTGAAACCACAGTAGCATCTGTTGGTAAGAGTGAGCCTGCACTTGATCTCCAGACTGACATCATTTTTGATGGTAAAGGCAGAGCCAAGATAAACAAATTCCTTGACTATATCAAAAGTATAGTTATAAGCCGTAACCTGGGATCCAATACGACGCATATTTTTTTTTTAAATTTAAATTTTCATTCTTAATTTTCCTTTTTTAATTTTGTTGAAATCAAAATACGTAATATAAAATCAATACACAATTTTTTATTAACAGAATCAATTTTTACTACGTCAAAACATTTTCTTGACAAACTATATATTTACAGAATGTACATATATTATATTGAATCATTATTTTGTACGAAAATCAAATTTTTAATACAATACATTCTGAAAAGTCATAAAAGCAATAACTTCCAATTGATTACATTTCCCAAGCTTAAAATAATAAGAAAAAATATTAAAAGGCATAACAGTTTTCTTCTAGATATACTGTGAAGACTATAAACATTCATTCATTCATATATTTAAGTTTAAGGCACTAGATCAAGAAAATATACACATTTCTATCAATAACTCTCTTTAAAAGTACTTTGAAAAGTTCACAAAATATCTTTATTTTCAGGCAAGTTTCAATGAAGAAAATATAAAAAAAGATCAACCACACATATGTATGTACATACATATGTTAGCATATGTAAATATGTTACGTTTTCTCATCAAACATCAAGAAGGAAAATATTGGTTGAGTGAAGATTAGAGTAGTAAAAAATGTTGTGGAAATAAAGTTGTTAAGTAGTGCTATGGCAAAAGCATAAAAAGAATAGAATAAATGAAGTGAGAGAAAAGTGAAGAAAAATTTCTTTTTCTCTCTTCACAAAATCTGCATTAATTCAAATATAACCAGTTCTTTAACCATAAAAATTTTTTTGGAATAAATCATTGCACACATAGACTATACTGCCTTATGGCACTTGAATATTTTTCATTTCAATGCAAATGAAAGTATAGGAAACGTTAAGGAAATCAATGTAGATCATAATTCCTTTATCCTCACAAATTGGTCATCGAGAACTTCATAATCTTTCTTATTTGATTGGGAAAATGTAATTTTTATATCCCTTACGAAACCTTAAATATTATTGATGTTTTTTTATTTAACCAAATAGTTAACACTAGTAATGTTTATAAATTTTGGACCCCCACACTCACGTACCATACATAATTAGCCAATTAAATCTATATGAATATCTAATTACGTTAGGTCAGATGGGTCCCATATTATGAATATTCAATAAGAAAATTGAATAACAACAAAAGAAAGCACATGTAGACAAAAATGTCAGGTAAATTTAATAAATCTAAGTGCGAACATGAAACTTGATAACTTAACTTAAAACTTAAACGACAAAACCATAATTGATACGTGAACGATATAGCAATCTCACAGTTGAAATCATAAGTATTCGGTT
This sequence comes from Sarcophaga carnaria, assembly GCA_958299815.1. Taxonomy (NCBI): domain Eukaryota; kingdom Metazoa; phylum Arthropoda; class Insecta; order Diptera; family Sarcophagidae; genus Sarcophaga; species Sarcophaga carnaria. The sequence continues at coordinate 67,649,266 of OY283153.1, read as the reverse complement.
GCCGTTTCAAATAACTGCAATTTTTGACCCATCCTTACAAATGTAACTACCAATCTCCTTGCCTGACAATTCGTTATGGTTGCATTAATTTTTCAGGGATTCATTAAGAAGGAAGGAAAATTTGGCATTTTCATTACTTTGCACTACGTGAAGGTGAAATCCTGTTGCCAAAATTCAATACGCAGTACTTCATAAAATTTTTTATTGTTGAGAACGATGTCGATTTAATGTTTTCTGTTTTTCAGTGACACTATCGCTTACTTCAGTTACAATATTTTTAAGAGACCGACAGGTACCTCTATGCACAGGCGTTTTCTGCTCATAATCGACTTAATTACTTATAATTTGACGCGTAAATTGCTTGCCATACTTACATTTTTTTATTGCAGTACGGTTTTAGTTGAGCACGGAATTTTACCTCAAGTTGTAACTTATGTCTTAAGTCGCCGTAGTCTAGAAGGTAATGTGTTAGCTTATTAGGCGTAAAGACAGTGTTCGAGCCCCAGGCCAAACATCAAAACAAAATATAAAAAGTATTTCTTCGGCGACTTCCACTCAGCAGATTTCTGGCAAAAACTCTGAGAGTAAGTAAAATAGCCATGAAAAAGTCTCTTAAAAATGTATAAAATTTAAAACACCCAACATGCGTGGTGTGAGAAACTATGTCGTAATCCTGACTTAAGGGTTGTAATGACCAATTATGTTATGTATGTGTAACTTATGTCACAAGAGACTATTCATTATCTGTGGATGTGAGCGGGGAAATAAATTAAAATATTTGGCAAAAATAAGAAAGAAAAGACAAGTAATAATTTTCTATATAAAAATATATTTAGTAAGAGTACACACAAACGTATTTTATGAATCGGGGGTGGATTGAGTAATGATAATCTCTTTTCGTTCACATTACAATAATTCTGTTATATTATTAATAATTCACAATCACACAACCAAATGGTTGTACAAATACTTAAGTTAAGCTGAAAATTAGGTTGGCCAGCGTGAACATTATCTATTATTCGAAAAGTAAAGTTGAAAAAGAACTGCATTGGTTTTAAAAAAATTATTGGCTTTCGAGAATAAATGTTGGTGGTATCTATGGAACTTTTTAATATGCATGATAAATTAAAAACGAATATATCAGCTATACATTACATTGAAAAAAATAGATCTTCCAGTTCCTGACCGCTGAAGGAAAAAATTAAGTCAAGTCAAGTCAATTAAGTTAATGACTATTATACAAAGCGAAAATTTATTGATTTAAAGGACTAAGTTATTATTGACATGGAAAGTTTCTAGAAACAATCTGTCGTTCGGAGTCGGCTTTAGAGTGTAGGTCCCCCCAGTCATGTATAAAATAAACACATATAACATAAGTGGTGTAAGAAGCTCGGTCCTAAACCTGAAGGGTTGTAATGACGAATTATGAATGTATGTGTGTATCTTAATATTCATTACGTTTTTACATTTCAAAAACTATTATATTTTCCGGATTTTAAAGAATTGAAAAATCTAAATGAAAGGAATTGTTTACTTCTACGTATAGTTAATTATTTATTTTATTTATCTTTTTTTATGGATCGTGCATAAATATCCTTTTGACTACAGTGATTCAACTCAGCGAACAGTGCAATTGTCTTTCAACGTCGAGCTTTTTTATTACAGCTCTATGACTGGAAAAGTTTGTTTATTGCTAAAACGATATTGGGTTCCAATAAGACGACGTAATTTAGCAAATAGCGTGTTTAGCTATTGATTTATTGCAAAATCAGCTCTTTATACTCTTTTCTCGACTTATGAAATTTAAAGGTCAACATGGTTGAATCAAATAATTTAACCCTTTGCACTCGGCACCGTTTCGGACTTTACCTACCAGCAACTCGACGCCAATTTTTAACGGAAACGTACATCCTTGAAACGTGATATTATACAGTTTAATTTTAGAATCATGTAAGGAATTGTGCTAAAATTTGTTTTATATGAATTTGCGAAAATTGAAGAACACATATTTACAAAAAATTATCAAAAATTTTTTCTATTCGACGCTTAAGTACTAATTGAGATCATGTATATTTCTTCTTTCGGTTATCGGATTTCTTTATTATCGTATCAAGTTTCATTGAGCCACACACTTGTAGATTTGGAGGCCTAATCCAATATATCTACAATTTGTTCAACGGATCAGAGAAGTGTGCAGTCCGTCGTGAATGCACTACGCACGTTCCTTTTCGACATGTAAAACGGACGATTTATTTTTCATGCATTTTGTTATCACATTTCGATCAATTTTTTTGTGACATTTTAACAGAAAACTATAGGAGAACACGTGTTTCGTAAAAAATTGCGGTGGAATAATTTCATTGTCCGTAATCGCTAACAAACTACCATGTCTCCTCAGAGAGGACAACCGAGTGATATGCTAGACTTACCTTGTCCCCTCAGAGGGGACAGCCGAGTGCAAATGGTTAATATTCAGTAATAATGTAAAATTCTCCAGAAATTTAATGTGAATGAAAAAATTTTACGATTGTAGTTAATTGTTGAGTAATATATATCCTGCTATATCCAAGAACACTTTCACCAAAGGATAAACTTGGTTTAATAGAATACAGATTGAATTATCGAAAGCTATAACTTAGGATCAGTCCAACAAAATTTTTTAGGAATTTTCTCAAAATCTTGTTTAAGCAAAAGCATCTTTGCTAAATCTAATTTAAACTATTCAGACTAAGGAGATTACTGTTTGGTTGAACGTCCTGTATCACGCAGACAACCATAAATAGATTTGATTATTGCAAGTTTGGATTTAAATTTCGCAATTCATCGCGCTTGAAATGAAATATTTATTTATGTATTCAAAACTAACTGCTTTGAAGGTTATTACACTTGTAAGGTTTTTTGCAAAATTTAAAATAAATAATAAACGAATTGCTTCATGTTTGAGTCTAAAATTAAATTAAATGTATTTGCCAGCGGATTAAGTTGTAAAAAAAGAATATATTTTTTACTGAAAAATATGTTTTGCAGGACACTTATATGCTTTGCAGGACACATGTTCTATTTGAGTTTATTCAACCATAGGCAACATAATTTTATTTCTCTTTGCATTTTCTATATCATTTGTCGTTATAGTTCGTAAGCACCAGCCTTTACTTTTATTAACACCATAATTCTTCCTACATTCACGAGTTGAGCTGCCTTTAAGAGTAGAGGCGCTATTATTTTTACTACATCTTTTAATACACTTCGTCTATTCTAGAGAATTTTAAAAATACTTATAAATGCTTCCACCAATGCAGGCAATCGGTTATTAACATCGGCATCACATTGAGCTACGTGCTTCGCCTTTTTTTCAACTCAATTTGATCTGCCTTTCTTTATTGATTGCAAATCTAATGGAGCAGTACATATCATTTAATTCTATCCATTCACTTATTTCATTTATTATATGCATATTTTCCCTTATAAATACATGCGTATATGGCAATATGTAATATTTGAGTGACTCACTATGTGGCATTTACCCTGAAAAGCTGGCCAAAGAGGCAAAAATGAATTTAAAGAAATTTAAGAAACTGAAACAAAATTCTGTATTATATAGTGAATTTTCACGACTTTAAGTTGAGATTTGTAGATTTGAGACGATTTCAAAGTCAAGAAAGTGAAGAAAATTAAATGCGTTGTTGGTGTTTTTTTTTTGAAATTTTAATAGGTTTATATGATATTTTTTGTTGCTAAACGAATAGAGGTTTTATATTGATTTTTTTTATTTGAAAGGTATGAGCATCTGCTACTTTCAGTTTTTTTTATATATATCTCTTATATTAATATTAATATTATTCGTTCAATATTTAAAAATAATAAAAATTTCACATTTTTTTACCATACCCAAAAAAAAGATAGGGATTTTAAAGGTAAAAGTAGTTTTTAGTAGTTTAATGTTATATACCACAGGAAAATATGAACTCTCTACATTCAGGAACAAAAAAAAAAGTTTGCGCAAATTTGCGCAATTATTTTTGGCGATTTTTTAAAATTTTACTTTTTTTGAAAAATTAAAAAATTAGACGCAGTGTAATAAAGCCTTTGGCAATAAAGCCATATGGCGTACGAATTATGCGAGGAGCATTTTCATCAGATACTATTAAATTACTCCTTCCTCACATTGATGATGAAAATGATAACGATTTTAACGATTGTAGTTAGTTTCACTTTTTAAGTATTTTTAAGTTAAGTATTAAATAATGTAAAATAAATATTATGAATAAATATTAATTATCATAGAAGTTTAAAAATTTAATTACATATGTATATGACATACATATGTATGACTATTATAACAATATGAGATGTATGTTAGGTTTTCTTAATGGACCGTATGTGATACCAAGGGGCACTTATGATCCGATCATAATAAAATGTGATCATAAATGATTCACATTCATATTAAACATGTTCATGTCGAATTTCATCGATGTAATACAATTTTTAAGCCAATTATAATTGCATACATATTTTCTTAAGGTGCCCTATTTTGTACCTAGGGGCAATTATGAACCGACCATAACAAAATTTGGTAATATGATTTAGATTTACAAAATACACGTTCTTACCGAATTTCATCACGATACCGATGTTTTTAAGCCATTTATAAGCGCAAACGTGAATTTCTAAAGGGGACCAGGGTCAAATGTGATCCGATTTTCACCAAGCTTTTCACCATGATTTCTTAGTACACAGAACTGATCCATGCTGAATTTTATCATGATTGTTGCATAATTACTATAATTATGTGTAAATAAGTGCAATTTCGGGGGGAATTTGTATGGGGGCTAGACGAAATCACGGACCGATTTGAACCAAAATCATTTGGGTTCATCCTTGGGCCTAATTATCACTAACACTATCAAAAAATGTCAGCCATTAGCTCATAAAACACTTCTATTAATTTTGGCCAGGTTTTCAAGCAAAATGCCACATAGTGTGACTGTTTGATTTTCTAGTTGTAAGCAAATAAAATCAGTTCGTCTACAGGCGAATGTGTCTTAAAGTTTTTTTCAATTCCTTTTTCTCAAGGTGGTTTAGCTCAAATGTGTATATAAAATTTTATTAGCTGTGATTTCCATCCAATGGACATCAGTGACTTGGTAGATTTAATTCTTTAATTGACTTAATTTATATTTCTCTTATTTCTGTTGTATTTTATTTCTATGAGTTTGCGGAAGCAATCGTAAAATATAGTAAAAATGAGTCTTACTTTACATATTCAACAAAGTAAAAAAGTGAAGTGAGAATTACTATGTAATTAAAATTTCTGTCAAAAAAATTAAAATGGGTTGTATTGTTAAAGAGCAATATGTATTCAAAAATATTTAAACTAAAGACTTCAAAAATCTCCTTAGTTGCGTTGACGAAGTACTAGACGAAAAATTTAATATTTTGTTTTGATTAGTTTTGTTTAATTTATTCTTTTCTTCGCATTTTTGGAGTGATTGCACTATAATACAGTTACCGCAAAATAAATATTAATTTACTGTATAGTTTTCATTTGCTTTTATGACTTTATTGAGGAGAGAAATGCTGAGGTTATAAAAGCAAATAGCGACAGAAATTGTGTGACAAATGTGAAAATGTTATACTGAAAGATCGAATTGTGAATAGACTAATGGGAGACAAGTCTGTCAGTAAATTATTTTTGGGGACTTCCTGACCTCCATCTTAACTGTCAACTGGAATCAAATAGTAACTTCTCTGATTTTGAGTAATTCTTCGCAAAGAGACAGCAACAAAACGGAATGGTCTACAAAGCCAGTACATTCTATGATATGCAGATGAGACGAGTACATATATTCGAATACGTGCGGGTGTTTTTGATCCGAGAAATAAAATTTCTGAGTCATGGGGAAACTCGCCGGTAATTTCCAAACAGAAGTCTTAGTAGTCTACGTCTAAAGATAAGCTTAAAACAACTCGAAAAGAAATTACAAAATACGCTACATAGCAATACTGCAACAGTTAAGACGCCATCTGCGCACTCGAAAAAAGTATGAGAATGTCTGATAAAACAGAAACTGGAAAAAACCGGAAAAAGATTGCTCTCTGCTGGGTCCTAGACTATGTGGGAGCTTGTGGCAATGGCAATAGGAAATTTCCATGGCACTATTAGTGCCAGAACTTTGCGTTGGAGTAGAAAAAATTTCTGGGAGGGCATATTCAGCCAAAAGAAGACAGAGTGAAGCAAAATATTTTCTCAAATAAATGGATACTAGGTAATCTAAACTTTTGTTTGATGTTTACGCAATTAATTACGCAATTACAATAGCAGCAGATTTCAGTTATTCCTTAGACTACTCAGCAATAATCTGAGGATTATAACTAGGGCGCTATAGACACAAAGTGCACTTGCTCCGAATGAAGATCGTGAGAATCATCAGAATAAAAAAAATCCTTTATCCAGATACCTCCATCCTCATAGTTTGTTGTCTTCGTTAACCTCTTTTTAGTCCAAATAGCTCGTCATTGAAAAGACCTCTTGTCCTCTTTATCTTTAAATTCATAGGTTTATGCGTCCATACGTTTTAGGTGGAAACCATCTATATGTCCTTTGTGAAGCCTATTTAAAAAAAAAATATTTAAACAGTTCACCTTCAAATTTTGCAGATTCATTTTAAATTTTATTGTAATCCCGCTCTGATACCAATCGTTACGTTTTTTAGTTTTGAAAATATTTTTTTTTACACTACAATACACTACTAGCAATATTTTTATGTATTGTGGTGGCCTAACTCCGAAAATTATCAGCATTTCTATGGATAAGCGTATTCTATGGATTTGATTTTATTTAACAATTTTATTCTAAAATGTAAGACTTTTGAAAAGGCTGCGTCATACAACTTATCACAGCTTTTTTTACATTTAAGTTCGTAATGGCAATGGCAATGACCAATTTCTGTGTAATACACTGTATGGATATGTTGAAGACGTGTCTTAAACTTGTAATAAATAAGACTCTGTACAAAAAATTTACCAGTTTTTTTAAAATCGCACATAGCCATATTTATGTATCATTTTAAATAATATTTAAAATTAAATACAAATTTCACTCATAATAGTGTTTTCACACCAAAATGATTTTAGCATTAAAACCATAATCAGCTGATTTTGCGTTCACACTGCAAGTTTTATTAAAATTGGTTTTAAATTCATGACATTTATGACTGCTAGAATAAATTTTATGATCAATATGCCTTATTTCATCTTGATATATTTAGCTTCTTACTTACTTTTTGCACAAGAAACTATATTCATTGTGACCAGAAACCACACACATTTCGATTAATAATTAAATATTTACAAATTTTAAATTTTTCATTGAAGAAATTTAAAATATTCCAAATTTTCCCTTTTTTAATACAAAATAAATGATTATTTACATTTATTTATTTATTTACAATTGTTTTTGTTTTTATCAGCTGTTTTCAAGATTTCAGAGCTGGTAGCTCTGATTTAGTACATTTAGTACATCAAAACAAGGTTGTATTTCATAAAACCTACTTAAAACCAATTCAAAAAAGGTTTTATTTTGGTTTTAACACAATAATTTTATATGCTAAAAACAGGTTTTATTTTTGGTTTTAACGTTAAAACCAACTTTTGCGTTAAAACCACTCGGTGTGAAAACACTATAATAACGTTTTCTTATGAAAAACCATTTGTAAAACCATTTTGAATCCATCAAAAAGCAGAGGCGCCTAGAAAGATGTGTTACCGCAGGCCGAAATCCGACAATCGGATTGTTAATGGCCAATTAAGTAAGTAAGTAAAACCATTTTGAGAACAACATCTCCCCAATATATTCTATAATCAATATCATTAAATGCATAATTGTTTATCGTCATAAAATTAACATATAAACTTAAATATTTGCATAAGAGTAGCATTGGTATGTATCCTAATTCTAAAGTTTTTTTTTATGGGAATTATACTAATTATTTATGCTTTAATAGAGTAATTCAGCAAAGTTTAACTTTTATTTTCAACCCTTATTTTCCCCAAAATTTTATTTAAATTTTGCCAATAAAACAGGATTTTTCAAAATATTTTCTACAAAACGGAAATATGAATGTGCTGTAAATTTTGCATGCAAAAAGGTGGAATATTAAAATATTAAACATAAAATCCTACAAATGCTCATGACCCCATTCCAATATGTACAGACTTTCTTTGTACAGCATGATTGCCTTTCTGCTTGTTTTCGAAATATTAGAAATGATGCCAATAATAGAACTCAATGTTTTACCAGCAACCACATGCCAATATAATATTTCTTTACGGATTAAATCAAAACACACTCCTACACTCTTACTAAAACTACGTTATTTTTGGAATGTTTTATACGCCATGAATAATAATTACAACCATCGAAGCGAAAATAAAATGATAAGTACTCAAAAAGGGTCGATTATAATCGATTAATAATTATTATTTTTTGTTTCTAAACTACTACTTACTAAATTACATTTATAAAATCAAATACAAAAATCTACATTTCTTAAAGATCTTGGATCCTAAAATATGTAATATCAGTTTAAAAATAGGAGAATTATCAAAAATTTTTTCTTTTCGACGATTAAGTACTAATTGAGATCATGTATATTTCTTCTTTCGGTTATCGGATTTCTTTATTATCGTATCAAGTTTCATTGAGCCACACACTTGTAGATTTGGAGGCCTAATCCAATATATCTACAATTTGTTCAACGGATCAGAGAAGTGTGCAGTCCGTCGTGAATGCACTACGCACGTTCCTTTTCGACATGTAAAACGGACGATTTATTTTTCATGCATTTTGTTATCACATTTCGATCAATTTTTTTGTGACATTTTAACAGAAAACTATAGGAGAACACGTGTTTCGTAAAAAATTGCGGTGGAATAATTTCATTGTCCGTAATCGCTAACAAACTACCATGTCTCCTCAGAGAGGACAACCGAGTGATATGCTAGACTTACCTTGTCCCCTCAGAGGGGACAGCCGAGTGCAAATGGTTAATATTCAGTAATAATGTAAAATTCTCCAGAAATTTAATGTGAATGAAAAAATTTTACGATTGTAGTGAAAATTCTGTATTATATAGTGAATTTTCACGACTTTAAGTTGAGATTTGTAGATTTGAGACGATTTCAAAGTCAAGAAAGTGAAGAAAATTAAATGCGTTTTTGGTGTTTTTTTTTGAAATTTTAATAGGTTTATATGATATTTTTTGTTGCTAAACGAATAGAGGTTTTATATTGATTTTTTTTATTTGAAAGGTATGAGCATCTGCTACTTTCAGTTTTTTTTTATATATATCTCTTATATTAATATTAATATTATTCGTTCAATATTTAAAAATAATGAAAATTTCACATTTTTTTACCATACCCAAAAAAAAGATAGGGATTTTAAAGGTAAAAGTAGTTTTTAGTAGTTTAATGTTATATACCACAGGAAAATATGAACTCTCTACATTCAGGAACAAAAAAAAAAGTTTGCGCAAATTTGCGCAATTATTTTTGGCGATTTTTTAAAATTTTACTTTTTTTGAAAAATTAAAAAATTAGACGCAGTGTAATAAAGCCTTTGGCAATAAAGCCATATGGCGTACGAATTATGCGAGGAGCATTTTCATCAGATACTATTAAATTACTCCTTCCTCACATTGATGATGAAAATGATAACGATTTTAACGATTGTAGTTAGTTTCACTTTTTAAGTATTTTTAAGTTAAGTATTAAATAATGTAAAATAAATATTATGAATAAATATTAATTATCATAGAAGTTTAAAAATTTAATTACATATGTATATGACATACATATGTATGACTATTATAACAATATGAGATGTATGTTAGGTTTTCTTAATGGACCGTATGTGATACCAAGGGGCACTTATGATCCGATCATAATAAAATGTGATCATAAATGATTCACATTCATATTAAACATGTTCATGTTGAATTTCATCGATGTAATACAATTTTTAAGCCAATTATAATTGCATACATATTTTCTTAAGGTGCCCTATTTTGTACCTAGGGGCAATTATGAACCGACCATAACAAAATTTGGTAATATGATTTAGATTTACAAAATACACGTTCTTACCGAATTTCATCACGATACCGATGTTTTTAAGCCATTTATAAGCGCAAACGTGAATTTCTAAAGGGGACCAGGGTCAAATGTGATCCGATTTTCACCAAGCTTTACACCATGATTTCTTAGTACACAGAACTGATCCATGCTGAATTTTATCATGATTGTTGCATAATTACATAATTATGTGTAAATAAGTGCAATTTCGGGGGAATTTGTATGGGGGCTAGACGAAATCACGGACCGATTTGAACCAAAATCATTTGGGTTCATCCTTGGGCCTAATTATCACTAACACTATCAAAAAATTTCAGCCATTAGCTCATAAAACACTTCTATTAATTTTGGCCAGGTTTTCAAGCAAAATGCCACATAGTGTGACTGTTTGATTTTCTAGTTGTAAGCAAATAAAATCAGTTCGTCTACAGGCGAATGTGTCTTAAAGTTTTTTTCAATTCCTTTTTCTCAAGGTGGTTTAGCTCAAATGTGTATATAAAATTTTATTAGCTGTGATTTCCATCCAATGGGCATCAGTGACTTGGTAGATTTAATTCTTTAATTGACTTAATTTATATTTCTCTTATTTCTGTTGTATTTTATTTCTATGAGTTTGCGGAAGCAATCGTAAAATATAGTAAAAATGAGTCTTACTTTACATATTCAACAAAGTAAAAAAGTGAAGTGAGAATTACTATGTAATTAAAATTTCTGTCAAAAAAATTAAAATGGGTTGTATTGTTAAAGAGCAATATGTATTCAAAAATATTTAAACTAAAGACTTCAAAAATCTCCTTAGTTGCGTTGACGAAGTACTAGACGAAAAATTTAATATTTTGTTTTGATTAGTTTTGTTTAATTTATTCTTTTCTTCGCATTTTTGGAGTGATTGCACTATAATACAGTTACCGCAAAATAAATATTAATTTACTGTATAGTTTTCATTTGCTTTTATGACTTTATTGAGGAGAGAAATGCTGAGGTTATAAAAGCAAATAGCGACAGAAATTGTGTGACAAATGTGAAAATGTTATACTGAAAGATCGAATTGTGAATAGACTAATGGGAGACAAGTCTGTCAGTAAATTATTTTTGGGGACTTCCTGACCTCCATCTTAACTGTCAACTGGAATCAAATAGTAACTTCTCTGATTTTGAGTAATTCTTCGCAAAGAGACAGCAACAAAACGGAATGGTCTACAAAGCCAGTACATTCTATGATATGCAGATGAGACGAGTACATATATTCGAATACGTGCGGGTGTTTTTGATCCGAGAAATAAAATTTCTGAGTCATGGGGAAACTCGCCGGTAATTTCCAAACAGAAGTCTTAGTAGTCTACGTCTAAAGATAAGCTTAAAACAACTCGAAAAGAAATTACAAAATACGCTACATAGCAATACTGCAACAGTTAAGACGCCATCTGCGCACTCGAAAAAAGTATGAGAATGTCTGGTAAAACAGAAACTGGAAAAAACCGGAAAAAGATTGCTCTCTGCTGGGTCCTAGACTATGTGGGAGCTTGTGGCAATGGCAATAGGAAATTTCCATGGCACTATTAGTGCCAGAACTTTGCGTTGGAGTAGAAAAAATTTCTGGGAGGGCATATTCAGCCAAAAGAAGACAGAGTGAAGCAAAATATTTTCTCAAATAAATGGATACTAGGTAATCTAAACTTTTGTTTGATGTTTACGCAATTAATTACGCAATTACAATAGCAGCAGATTTCAGTTATTCCTTAGACTACTCAGCAATAATCTGAGGATTATAACTAGGGCGCTATAGACACAAAGTGCACTTGCTCCGAATGAAGATCGTGAGAATCATCAGAATAAAAAAAATCCTTTATCCAGATACCTCCATCCTCATAGTTTGTTGTCTTCGTTAACCTCTTTTTAGTCCAAATAGCTCGTCATTGAAAAGACCTCTTGTCCTCTTTATCTTTAAATTCATAGGTTTATGCGTCCATACGTTTTAGGTGGAAACCATTTATATGTCCTTTGTGAAGCCTATTTAAAAAAAAATATTTAAACAGTTCACCTTCAAATTTTGCAGATTCATTTTAAATTTTATTGTAATCCCGCTCTGATACCAATCGTTACGTTTTTTAGTTTTGAAAATATTTTTTTTTACACTACAATACACTACTAGCAATATTTTTATGTATTGTGGTGGCCTAACTCCGAAAATTATCAGCATTTCTATGGATAAGCGTATTCTATGGATTTGATTTTATTTAACAATTTTATTCTAAAATGTAAGACTTTTGAAAAGGCTGCGTCATACAACTTATCACAGCTTTTTTTACATTTAAGTTCGTAATGGCAATGGCAATGACCAATTTCTGTGTAATACACTGTATGGATATGTTGAAGACGTGTCTTAAACTTGTAATAAATAAGACTCTGTACAAAAAATTTACCAGTTTTTTTAAAATCGCACATAGCCATATTTATGTATCATTTTAAATAATATTTAAAATTAAATACAAATTTCACTCATAATAGTGTTTTCACACCAAAATTTAAAACCTGATTTTAGCATTAAAACCATAATCAGCTGATTTTGCGTTCACACTGCAAGTTTTATTAAAATTGGTTTTAAATTCATGACATTTATGACTGCTAGAATAAATTTTATGATCAATATGCCTTATTTCATCTTGATATATTTAGCTTCTTACTTACTTTTTGCACAAGAAACTATATTCATTGTGACCAGAAACCACACACATTTCGATTAATAATTAAATATTTACAAATTTTAAAATTTTCATTGAAGAAATTTAAAATATTCCAAATTTTCCCTTTTTTAATACAAAATAAATGATTATTTACATTTATTTATTTATTTACAATTGTTTTTGTTTTTATCAGCTGTTTTCAAGATTTCAGAGCTGGTAGCTCTGATTTAGTACATTTAGTACATCAAAACAAGGTTGTATTTCATAAAACCTACTTAAAACCAATTCAAAAAAGGTTTTATTTTGGTTTTAACACAATAATTTTATATGCTAAAAACAGGTTTTATTTTTGGTTTTAACGTTAAAACCAACTTTTGCGTTAAAACCACTCGGTGTGAAAACACTATAATAACGTTTTCTTATGAAAAACCATTTGTAAAACCATTTTGAATCCATCAAAAAGCAGAGGCGCCTAGAAAGATGTGTTACCGCAGGCCGAAATCCGACAATCGGATTGTTAATGGCCAATTAAGTAAGTAAGTAAAACCATTTTGAGAACAACATCTCCGCAATATATTCTATAATCAATATCATTAAATGCATAATTGTTTATCGTCATAAAATTAACATATAAACTTAAATATTTGCATAAGAGTAGCATTGGTATGTATCCTAATTCTAAAGTTTTTTTTTATGGGAATTATACTAATTATTTATGCTTTAATAGAGTAATTCAGCAAAGTTTAACTTTTATTTTCAACCCTTATTTTCCCCAAAATTTTATTTAAATTTTGCCAATAAAACAGGATTTTTCAAAATATTTTCTACAAAACGGAAATATGAATGTGCTGTAAATTTTGCATGCAAAAAGGTGGAATATTAAAATATTAAACATAAAATCCTACAAATGCTCATGACCCCATTCCAATATGTACAGACTTTCTTTGTACAGCATGATTGCCTTTCTGCTTGTTTTCGAAATATTAGAAATGATGCCAATAATAGAACTCAATGTTTTACCAGCAACCACATGCCAATATAATATTTCTTTACGGATTAAATCAAAACACACTCCTACACTCTTACTAAAACTACGTTATTTTTGGAATGTTTTATACGCCATGAATAATAATTACAACCATCGAAGCGAAAATAAAATGATAAGTACTCAAAAAGGGTCGATTATAATCGATTAATAATTATTATTTTTTGTTTCTAAACTACTACTTACTAAATTACATTTATAAAATCAAATACAAAAATCTACATTTCTTAAAGATCTTGGATCCTAAAATATGTAATATCAGTTTAAAAATAGGAGAATATATATATATTTTTTTCGTTTCTATTTACTTTTGCCAATTTCTTTTTATTTAAGTCTCTTTTATTTATGATTGCTGCAAAGAGTCACAAAGTTTTTTTGGTATGTAAACATGGAATATGAAGATATTGAAAAAATTACCATAAAGTTTATGATTCGGAGTCGACTTCAAACTGTAGGTACTGCTACTCATTGATAAAATAAACACACACAACATAAGTGGTGTAAGAAGCCAGGCCGTAATCCTGACTTAAAGGTTGTAATGATTAATTATGTATGTATGTTATGTAATATGTAAGAATAATTGATGTTTTTCGTTTATTTTATTAATGTCCAAAAACCAAAAGAAAAATAAGTAAAAGCTTCTGGTGCACCCTAAAATAAGAACTCAGAATAAATTTCAAATTCAGAGGCCCGATATATTACAATGTTATTTGGTATATTTAGTAGGTTATCCCTTAAAGTCAAGCACTTCATTTAAACTAATTGTAATTGCATGTACCAGTTTTTTCTTGTGGTTTCTGTTCATATTTGCCGCCATTCACTCATCAGAAAGTTTTTCAATTGACTTTCGTTTAAGGTTTAGCGACTACGTCATCGTTCTTTCAAATGATCTCCTAAATAATTTCTTGAAGTCATAACGGGACCTTGTGCAAAACTATTAAGCCTGTAAGGACTTTGGTTGACAAATCCCATCTTAATGTTAGCTACAGTTATTATACTTTCGTCGATTGCAAAAGTTGTTTGAAAATTACTTTAACAGTTAAAGGGATAATCAGTTTTTAATCAGATGTTTTAAATAACATTCAATTCTTTATGAATTCAATTCCTTTATGCAATTCAATTTCTTTATTAAATAATTATTAAATAAAATATTCTACTTTAAATAAAGTTATTTATTTATTTCAAATTTGATGCTTGTCAGTAGTAATAATGATTTTAGCATCACGCACTTACAGTTTTTTCATTGCATGTCGTTCAATTTTATTCCTTGTTTTTCTCATTTCGTATTTCAAAAATATTTTTTTTTGTTATTTTTTCTATGCTATATTTTTCTACAGCAAATTTTTCTTCGTGGTTAATTTTCATTGTAAGACAAAGTGTTGAGTGTTCCTTAAAGTGGTCTCTCATATCTCATAGACTGTAATTTTAATCTACGAAAACTAAAGGATATGAAGTTAATAAAACTCTAGGAAAAAACACCCAGCCCACCTACAAAAAAGAAAACAAACTAAATTAAGACTTTTAGAAATTTAAAAAAATAAAAGTAAGCTGTTTCACTAAACCATGATTGATCGAGTCTATTCAAATGTTGATACTCTCTACATAAGCGCTCTTATAATAGTTAAAATAGTCATGACTTATCCATAACCACATAAATCAACTGTTTAAACCAACTTTATAATATATTATTGCTGACTTACCATAACGCCATTGTCACAACCATAACCATATACATACATATATCAATTGAATACTGGGCCCAAATTGCGGCACTCGTGATCGAATGAGCATTCGTATCGAGTAAAATTTCGTTTCGTATCGAATAACCAAATTACGGCATTCGATAGGTACTTACTTACTTACTTAATTGGCCATAACAACCCGTTTATCGGATTTCGGCCTGCCGCAACACATCCTTCCAGGCGCCTCTGCTTCGTGCGCGCCTACGCCAGTTGGTCACACCAATCGATGACAGGGCTTCCTCGATTTGGTCCTTCCAACGGATGCAAGGTCGTCCTCTTCGCCGACTTCCGCAGATTCCCGCATCAAATACCCGTCTTGCCGGCGCATCCTCCTCCATGCGAACGACATGGCCGAGCCAGCGCAGCCGCTGGATATTAATACGCTGTACAACGTCCATGTCGTTGAGGAGCTCATACAGCTCACTGTTGTATCGGATACGGAAATCATCGCCAACTCGCACTGGACCGAGGATCTTGCGCAGTACTTTTCTCTCGAACACTCTCAAGGCCGCTGCATCTGCACTTAATAGGGTCCATGCCTCTGCGCCATAAAGAAGCACGGGTAGGATGAGTGTCTTGTAGAGTGTTAGTTTAGTCGTACGAGAGAGGTCTCTGCTACTCAATTGCCTATTGAGACCATAGTAGCACCTGTTGGCAAGAGTGATCCTGCGCTTGATCTCCAGACTGACATCATTTCTGGTGGTAACGGCGGAGCCAAGATAGATGAATTCCTTGACCGTATCAAAAGTATAGTTATCGGCCGTAATCTGAGAATCAATACGCCGCGCGTCTCGACTCGTCGATAACATATACTTTGTTTTGCCCTCATTTACTGCCAAACCCATCTTGGTAGACTCGCGTTCAATAGCACTAAAGGCAGCAGTAACATCTCGCTTCGTACGCCCTATGATGTCAATGTCGTCAGCGTACGCAAGCAACTGGACACTTTTTTGAAAAATAGTGCCACTGCGATGCACTCCTGCCTTTCGCAGAACACTCTCCATGACGAAGTTGAAGAGGTCGCATGATAAGGGGTCGCCTTGTCTGAAACCTCGCACGGTATCAAAAGGCTCAGAGAGGTCCATTCCTACCTTGACGGAGCTACAGGAATTGCTCAACGTCATTCTGCAAAGCCTTATCAGCTTCGCAGGTATACCGAGCTCAGACATTGCGGCAAAAACACGATCCCTTATGGGGCTATCAAAGGCAGCCTTATAGTCGACAAAAAGATGGTGTGTGTCGACTTGTTTCTCGTGGGTCTTTTCCAGGATTTGGCGTAGTGTGAAGATCTGGTCGATGGTGGACTTGCCAGGTCTGAAGCCGCACTGATAAGGTCCAATCAGTGTTTTGACGAGTGGCTTCAGTCGTTCACACAATACGCCTGTAAGAACCTTATATGCGATAGGGAGAAGGCTTATACCCCTATAGTTGGCGCATATAGTAGGGTCTCCCTTTTTCAGGACAGGACAGAGGACACTGAGGTTCCAATCGATGGGCATACTTTCCTCTAGCCATATTTTGTAAATAAGCTGGTGCATGCGCCCTACCAACTCATTACATCCGGTCTCAAACAATTCAGCGGGGAGGCCATCAGGACCTGCCGCTTTATTGTTTTTAAGGCGCGTAATCGCGACTTTGACCTCTTCATGGCTAGGCGGCGGAAACTCCACGCCGTCATCATCGATCGGGTTCGGAACATCATCTCTAAAGGCGGTATTGGTGTCGTCATCGCCTTGTAGCAGAGTAGAGAAGTGTTTCCTCCATAACCTCAGTACTCCCTGCGGATCTGATACTAAGTTTCCATTTTCGTCCTTGCAGGAAGACGCTCCGGGTTTATAACCCTCGGTTAGACGCTTAACCTTTTGATAGAATTTTCGTCATTCCTACATCTATACATCTCGACTTCATCACGCTCACGCCTTTCCTGCTCCCTCTTCTTGCGTCTGAAAAGGCGTCTCTCATCCCTTCTCTTCTCTCTATAGTTCTCGACAATGGCTCGCGTAGCGGCAGACTGCAACGTTTTCTTGTATGCGGCGTTTTTCGCTGCAGTTGCCTCGCGACACTCCTCATCGTACCATTGATTTCGTTGGGGTGGGCGTTCGAAACCAATGACTGTTTCCGCAGTAGTGCGCAAGGAGTGGGAGATGTTGGCCCACAGTCCGCCAATGTCGTTGAGATTAGATGGGGAACAACGGAGCTTATCCGAGAGTTGAGCGGAGAACGCCTCAGCTGTCCTTTGTGATCGCAGCTTCTTAACGTCCAGCTTTCGCAATGCACTAGAGTGCGCAGACCTCGAAGCGCTAATGCGCAATCGAAACTTGGCTGCGACAAGGTAGTGGTCCGAGTCGATGTTTGGACCTCTGAATGTGCGCACATCTAGTACACTGGATACGTGCCTTCCGTCTATCACAATATGATCGATCTGGTTAGATGTTGACCGATCAGGGGACATCCATGTGGCCTTGTGAATGTCGAGATGTTGAAACTTAGTGCTACATACTACCATGTTACGCGCCGCGGCGAAATCGATCAGCCTCATACCATTGGAGGTAGTGTTTGCGTGGAGGCTGAACTGTCCGACAGTGGGGCCAAAGATACCTTCCCGCCCGACCTTTGCATTAAAATCCCCGAGGACGATTTTGGCGTCATGGGCCGGGCACTTATCGTATACGTCCTCGAGTTTAGCATAGAAGGCATCCTTAACCACATCGTCCTTTTCTTCCGTCGGGGCGTGAGCACATATTAGGCTGATGTTGTAAAATTTTGCCTTGATGCGGATTGTGGCTATTCTTTCGTTCACAGGTGTGAACCCAGAGACAAGGTGACGAAGTCTCTTATTAACCACAAATCCGCATCCAAATTCGTGCTTGTTTTCATGGCAGCTGTAGTATACATCGCAAGATGCAAGCCTTTTGCATCCTTGTCCTGTCCATCGCATTTCCTGAATGGCAGTGATGTCAGTCCTACATTTAATGAGGGCATCCGCCAGCTGGGCGGAAGCGCCTACCCTGTAAAGGGTGCGGACGTTCCATGTGCCAATACGTAAATCATAGTCCTTTATTCGTTTGCCGTGGTCGTCAACTTTAGAGGGGATCTTTTTATAGGATTCTGTCTTGGTTTTCATTGGATAATTGTTTTTACGTGGTGGGTTCCAAGCCCTACGCACAACCCAAATTTAACGTCCAGGGGATTGGACATTCGCTGCACGCATTAGTTAACATCTAGCGGGTGCTAGAATGCCATCCAGGAGGGGCCACGAGGAGGCTGCGTGTCAACTTGAATACAGCAAGACAAGGATCGTCCTGGTGGTCGCCACGTTGACCACAATCAGAAACTTTACCTTGTTTGCATGCATCCCTCCCTCCCAAAATTTGCAAAAATAATGTAAAAGATTTTTTGTTTAGTAATAGTACAAAGACATATGATTGGTACTTTTGTAAATAATAAAAAAAAATTATTTTGAAATAAAACACAAGTAAGTAAAATTAGAGAAAAGTATTTAAATATATTAATTATAATATTATTCAATTCAATTCTTTGTACTTTGAGAATAGGAATTAGCTAAGAAAAATTATTGTTGTTTTTTAAGAGCTCATGCTCAATCGTTTTAATTTGTAATTCTACATTTTTAATAGCCATGTTTGCAGCATGTTCGTCTTCTCTTAGTTTAAAAGATTTTTCCTGCAACTCCAAAAGGCGATCTAGCTGCGAATTTCAAATTTTGTGATATTATTCACTTTTATTTATGCTGAGCGTTAATTTGCTTTTGGCTTTTGAAATGGTTCTTTGTTTTTTAGGATTAGGAGTTTGTTTTCCTATACTTTCAGGTTAAGAATTGTCATATTCACCGTTTTGACCTAAAATTCTTTGTAAACTTTTTTTCAACGCTGGCTTCTATACCTTCAACGCTGGCTTCTATACTGACTGCTTCAATTACTTGTTCATCTGCATGAGACAAAGGTATTTCCTCATAGGAACCACCACCGGTTTTTTTCGTTGATTCCTTGTTAAATGAAACCTTTTTTATGTTATGTTTTTGGTCAGCGAAAACGTTAAAAATGTGTAAAAAAATTTTATTATAAATAAGAAATAAAAAAATTCACTAGTTTACGTTTCGCCATGTCACATATTTAATAGGTGGACCACATGCATTCAAACGGTTGGACAATTCTTCCCACAATCTTTTAGTTGTTTCTTTTCCCTGTCCACAATTGGGCAGCAAGTTTCTTAGCTAAATTAACATATATTGTGCCATAACGTCCTTTTGCTTACCGTTTATTTTGTTATTTGTTCTGAAAGCGGAAATTATATTTACATTTACTTTACTTTACTTTACTACTTACATTTTTGGCAATATTAAAAATAAAAAATTTGCCGTTTATTTCGTATTAAAAAAAAGCGTGTGCAATTTCGATTGCTCATTTAGATCGAATGAGGTTTCGAGAGATATCACTCGAAAGTGTACTCGTTATCGAATGACAAAATCTCAAATTTCGATACACCTGACTCGTTAACGACTGCGGTGATTTCAAATACTAAAATTTCGATCAACTTCATTCGATACCGACTGCGGCGATTTGGCCCCTGGTTTTAAGCAATAATAAACATAAACAGCTGATTGCCGATGAATTGAAGGATTTGTTTTTTATTTGCAGTCTTGAAAAATATAAAAAAAATTAAAACGTAAACAGCTGTTTAGGATTATGGCAGAACCGATCGTTGCTATTAAAAAGTTATTGTTATAGATTATGTTATGACTATAGCGTTATGGCAAAGTCACGACTAATACTATGTTCAGACATGCACTTTTATTAAATTAATATTCGGTTTATTGATAACAATATTTTTAGTGTTCAGACACAAAATTTATTTGACAGCTGGTAAACAAAATACCCGATTGCTTCAACAACATTGCTTTTAATTTAATCGCGAAAATTAGAGCAAAAAAAATTCGAGAAAAAATGGAAAACAATTTAACATTGGAAAAGGTCTTACTAATGATTAACCAAAACGCCGAGCTGTTGCGATTAGTAGGGAATATTTCTGACTCCAAAGTGGCTTCTCTCAGAAGGATGAGAAAAAAAATTTGATAATAGTGCATAGCTTGCCGAAAAGAAAGCTTTTGCTTATGGCACTGTTAGAGGAAAATGAAACTCAAAAGTCTTTATTTGTCAACTGCTGAATACGTCGTATTTTCAAAATATACCGGTCAGTTAACATATTCTGCATAAACCCGAGGATGAAATTGCGAGAACTGTTATAGATTATCAGGCAAGACCTAGAAGATCAGCCATACTTGGAGAAGACAGGTAGAAACAGAAGCTGCTTTCTTCAGAGTAGGAACTGGATTCCCAGTAATACCTCCGTTCAGGGTGGTATAAATAACTTTTCAAAATAAATTAGAAATTATCATCAAACAAGATCAAAAATTAAATACGGCATCAAATCTGTGATGTTATTAAAATTCTTTTTTATACGACATCAGTTGGAAATATTTTCTCATCCCTTTCTGCTGACCTTCCATTTTTTGTCGTTGTTTTGTTTTTGTTTGTTGTTGACATTTGAGTTGTCAAATATCAATAGAAAGTGTTCGAAAAAGAGTAATATGCTCACTGAACTCACTTATGACAGTGCTGTATTTGAAGTTTTAATCAAATTTAATTATGAATTTATTCAGCAATAATTAATTGACATTTTATATGAAATATTGAGATCAATAATGTCTTTTATTTCGATTTTCTCAATATACGTACATGTCTGAATATAGTATAAAGATGAACGTCATTATCGTACGTGTTTACTTTACAGTTATCTAAGATGTCGTTAATGCATATACCGACCAGTTGAGGATCTAATATTGATCCCTGAGAAATACCTCTTCCGACACTTAGCGGACTCAAGATGTTGCCGTTAAAATAAACTTATTATAATCTGCTATAATAAAATAATGTATAAGAGTACAAGCTGAATTTGTAAAATGAAAAGGAGTCCGTAGCTTCTTCAGTAATAAATTATAATCAACTCCATCAAAAGCTTTGGTATGATTCAAAACAAACAAAAATTAGATGTAATTTTCATCTGGCTTAGAACTAAGTTCCACAACTACATTGACTAATGCAGTAGTGCGGATGCTAGGTTTCATAAATCGGGATTGTCTGCTGGTGTTCTTAAACGCTGCCACCTAGAATATGCAATATCTTTGAAATTTGTATATTGGCAGAAAGCTAAGGTTGTGCTCTAGCAGATTTACATGTTTTAAATTAAATTGAGATTGGAATAACATACATATGTTTTATGTAACTTTACAAAACTGATATTTCATCGTTTTGTAGATTATTTCATATTATATTTATGTTTCGCATCTATAGACGTACGTTTTCTTAATTAATTACATCAGCATTAATGATTCAAAAGCGAAAAAATTAATAAATTTAATAATGAGTTTGGATTCTTGTTTTTTACATATGTTCACAAATTCTGCCTGCGACATTCGTTCGCAATTCTTAATAAATTGACAATTTAGCCTGCATCATTTTGAATTTTTTCGTAATTTTAAAAAGTTACTCAAATACGAAAAAGAGAATTATTAAATTTAATTATTAAATCCGAATTCATAAAAATTATATTTTTCCAATTTCATCATAAATTTTTCTTTACTAGCCTCTGACGAGTAAACTTGTAACATCAAAGTACCTTTAAATTCCAGACGAATTGAACACTTTTTGCATTCTTTTTTTTTCCTAGAACGCAACGTTGACAAGTTTTAATCTGTCTTCCTCTGAAAACTTTTTTGTACTTTTTTTTTGTTTTTCACGTACTCACTTTAATTTTTTAAAAACTTGACAAAGTTCACAGAGTAGTTATTTCTGCCGAATGAGCAACGCTCAAAACAGTAAATGTACCCCTTAATTTAAAGGGAAAGAAAACGTGCAAAACACATTTCAAAGCAAATAAAAATATTTTCTTTAAAATATTCACCATTCAATAGTTTGCAAAACTGATCGTGTTGAATTTTCACTATATTTACCTCAGTTATGTTTTCGTTAATAAAAACGGGTAAGAGGGAATGAAAATGACCTGAGTTAACATTTTGAGATCTTCACTTGGCAGGCTTATGGATCTTGAGTTAAAGAATCCTTCTATTCTAGTTAAGATGAGGGTTGCTAGTTCTTCAATAGTGTATTTAAAAGTTACCAGCTTTTAATATAGGAACTGAAGTTCTTGACTTTAGCTCCCATAAACCCCTTGTATATCGAACTTCGTGTGGTCTAAAGTGTAACTCAAAAGTTGAAAGCTATTGCCTGATATAAGTTATCCCTTCAATTGTTTGCATAATTCTTACCGATGTTCCTTTATCATCTCACTAGCTCCAATGGAATGAGTTCCATTGTCGGAATAAATACAGACAGAGAATGCCAGTCCTGCGAAAAATCGAGAAAATGCTGCATAAAAGCTTGGATAGACATATCACATGTATATTTGAATTCGCCGTAGTCTAGTAGGTAGGGTGATGGCGTATTAGACAAAAGGCCTCCTATTTTTTGAGTAAATGGAAGACAATGGAGTTGTAGTTTTTTCAAATATTTTTAACAATATGTTTCAATTTCTGCATTGACCAATGAAGCGTTGAGGTCCTTATGAATATTTGAGTTTTTAGTGCAAAAACGCCGTTTTTGAAGTAAATTATATAGAAGTTTGGAATTCAACATAAGGTATTATTTTCTACCGATCAGACAATTAATCTTAAACAGTTTCAATATAATTTGTGATAATTTAGGTTTTATGTAGAATTACAATGCGTCTATCAAGTTGAATGCCAGGATACTATACTACTGACACTATTTGAATTGTTACTCCACCATTTCTCGAGCTATGAAAGTTTTAAATTTCCTGACTTTTCGTAAGATGCTAATAAAACTAGTGTCCTCAGAAAAGTTAGAAATGTAAATACTACTGCTCAATGGCGTGACCAGAGTAAAATATAAAACAGGACTTACGTTTGAGTGTATACAACTAAATGAAGAAAATAAAAAGTTTAAAAAAAGTCAAACATTAAATTTCATTAAAAATGTTCATTTAATTTGTGAAAAAATATAAACGAAGGGGACAAAAATTAAATTTTTTATATGTTCGCAACCATGCTTCATAAGGAGGCATAATAAATGTTCAAAATCATATTGAGTAAAGAAGGGAAATAAAGGGTAAAATATAGTATAATAAAAGTCACTTGCACGAACTACAATTTTTTAGGCTAATAACTTTCCAAAAGCTTTGCAATATTAAAAAAATTTACTTCC
The DNA here is from genome assembly GCA_958299815.1 of Sarcophaga carnaria. Classification (NCBI taxonomy): domain Eukaryota; kingdom Metazoa; phylum Arthropoda; class Insecta; order Diptera; family Sarcophagidae; genus Sarcophaga; species Sarcophaga carnaria. Next base: position 67,625,361 of record OY283153.1, on the reverse strand, counting down.
ACATTGTCAAAAAGAGAAGAGCAGAACTTCTTCTTTTTGAATTTCACCATTCATCTAAACAAATATGTCAAGAAGTTGTATTTTAATTCTTATTCTAAAGTTTCTGCTGGATAATTAAGACAGAAAAGTAAGGAATGCAAAGGCCAACCATTTCACAATAGATGTCAAGACAATTGAATAAGTATTATAAGGAAATGGAATAAAATTGCTACCATTCTGTGGGTTAGATTAATTGTCCTGTCTTCCTTTTCTTCTGAACAGAAATCATGGTCTGGAATGCATCTGTATGACTCCGATTTCATATGACCTATGCAGGTTTAGGTATCCTTTTAATAAGTGCAATCTTCTACATACATACGTACATGCATACATACATATATACACATACATATATACATACATACATTCATATATAATAATTGGCATTACAACTATAGCTGCCAGATTTGACGATTTATCGTCATTTTGACGATTTATCGTCATTTTGCCGATTTATCGTCATTTTGACGATTTTGAGCTCCAAAAATATCATATTGACGATTTGACGATTTATGCCCTTATTTTGACGATTTTTTAGAAATTAAAAATTTAAGTCATATTCTGTACGATTTACCCAGCCAGCATTTTTTGAAAATTTTAATCAAATTCGAGTCTTTTTTGATTCTTCTGCGCGATTGAAAAGTAAGAATATGCGCTCATTTTCTGATCATAGAAGACTCATTTGTCGGGAGAAAAATGTTACTACGGGCGACTCTTCTCAAAAAATCATTTGAGTCATTTTCATATATGGGGTATACTTTTTTTTTAATTGTATTTGAACTACATTACTCATACGCATCATATTACATGTACTGGAATAGTTACCCTGAAAAGTATGCAGTAAATAAACTTAGATTTTTTCAATATGGAATTAAATATAACCCATACGTCACATATGTTCTCTGCATTATGAATTTTACATATTAAATATGAGCATAATGTGAGTAAATATAATGGGTTGGCGATCTAAAAATTTTAATTTAAAAATGTAATAAAACGAAAATTGTTTGTAAATTTGCCAAATTCATTTCTTTGTTATGAATTGCAACTGCTCCGGTTGGAAATGGATTTGTATTTCATTTATATGGCTGCCGCGCATTTATGTCCTTATTTTGAAGATTTTTAAAAATTAAAAATTTACATCATATTCTTTAATTTAGTACATTAAAAGCCACTTTAACCTTTGTATTTATTTTGCAATAGTTACTATTGGAAATTTGTGTTAGTAAAAACAAGGAGTAAAGTATTATATTTTTAAGTTACTTTCGAATACCTGTGATGATTTTTCTGTATTTTATTCCTTTTTAATCACTTAAAAGCTGAACAATTACAACTCTTAAATAACCTCGTAGTTGAGAATAATATATCACTTGTCGTTGCAGACTATTTTAAGAATTCTAGTATAGCTTCTAATATTGCCATCGGAAGAACAAAGGCAAGCGCTTTTATTATTTATTTTATTATATTATTACGTTATTTTTTTTTTCGTACGACCAACACTCAGGGGATGGATGGCATTCAGTTTGGAACTATGTTATGAGAAGAAGGAAAGAGAGATCAGTGTTTATGGACACTAGCCTTGTATATTTTTATACCATAAGTAACAGGATAGACTTCTGGAGGAATTGAGTTCCACATGCCGACACAGTCCGAATAAAAACCGTACTTTTGCTATAATACAGTGTGCGATCCACTGGCCAATCGACCACATACGGATGTCCTGGCCGAGAAAGACGAGCGGTACGTAGGAATATATGATATTCGGGAAAAAGTCCCCTTATTTCGTTCAAGCAAAACCATTTTATAGTAGCGACAGAACAGTGAAACACAAACCACATTGCAACGATGCTCCAATGATTCAGTGGAGCTGGATACACTACCGTCATTAACGAGATACTATGGCCTCTCCTGTACACAGTCGAGAAACCGCAAAATAGACGTTGAGGCACCAACCAAGAGTTGTTTTCCATTCTCTGCCAGTTGTAAACGATGTAAATAATACGGTCGGATGATAAGAACTTGAGAAGGAACTGAAAATTGTGTCGGCATTACACTGAATTTTCATGCTGAGAACATAATTACAAATTACAACCCATCAGCCAGGATTACGACTTAGCTTCTCACGCAGTTTATGTTGTGTGTGTTAATTTTACTCATAAGTGGCGAGAGCAACAGTTTAAAGTCGACTCCGAACGACAGATTTTTGAGAAACTTTTCATGGCAATTTTATTTACTCTCAGAGTTTTTGCTAAAAATCTGCTGAGTGGTAGTCGCAGAAGAAATATTTTTTGTATTTCGTTTTGTTGGAGGCCTCACGTTTAGTACGCTTAGACTTCGTCGACTTCAACTACTTTTCAGAAAATTCGAGGCATACCAAAGCATTTAAAATCAAATGAAGTGTGTAGTTACTGGATAGAGAGAGTTCTCGTAGCCTTTTTGATTACTCCTAAGGCTTTGTTTTATTTTGAAAAAATCTATGCTCTTGTTATTCTCCTCCACTTCTACCGAGAACGGTCTATTATATATCTACTGTTGTATTGTAGTTGCAAGCAAGCAGGCTAAAATGGTTTAATTCAACGAAATAATTTTAATTTCTAAACAAATAAAGTTCACTGTTCTATTTTTATTATTTTTTTTTTAAAGTTTGAAATAATATAAATGTTAACTACTCAATAGCAGTAATAAGACAAATCACTATATTTTATATCGAAAGGACACATCAAATTTATATTAGAGTTTTAAATTAAGCAAGATTTTTTCCCATGTTTTTATTTTATTTGATTTTATTTTTATATTTAAAATGTTTATACAAATTTGTTGAAATTCTTTTCATGTTGCGTTGTTTTCTTTTACATTTTTTGGAAGTATAGTTTTTGTTTTGTTGCTCTTATTTCTGTTTGCTGTTGTGTGTTCGTATAACTTTGTTGTTCAAGGCAAACAATACAAACAAGTTCCATAAAACTTTTGCGAATATTAAAATCATGCAAAATTTATTAATGAAATACATGTACACACATGCACAAATAAATGGTATATTCTCTATCGCATATGATCGACGTAAGTTGAGTGCCTACATGTACCAGGCCTGCCTATGAATATTTGTAAACCTAATTCTCTTTTTAACCAATTTTTAAAAAAAATTTCACGAATTTGTTTCAACACGTGTTCAAAGGATGTATGTATTTAATGAATTAAAATGTTAAAGCGCGAAATAAATTTAAAGTGAACTATAAGGAATTTTTTAATATTTTTAATGCATTTTTTTAAAGTAAAAAGAGAATGAGGTGTACTTGCATACGTACTTACATACATATATATTAATGTATCCAACTAAATGAACAAAAATAAAAAAAATAAATTACATTCAAAATTTTCATTTAATTTGTGAAAAATAAAGGCGAAGGGGACAAAAAACATAATTTTGTATATGTGCGCAACCATGCTACACAAGAAAGCACAAAGATATATTGTTCAAAATCCTATTGAGTATAGTAGGAAAAGTTCCGGCATAAATCAAAAAATCACTTGCGGACGAAACGGCAAACTTTACCGGTCATTCTATGAACATATTCGATGCACCAAGTGATGGGCAATTTGTCGCCATAGGAAAACGGTATGTTATTTAATTATTTTAAAAGCTGGAACATCAAAGCTTAAGTGTAATAACTAAAAGTGAATAGTTGATAATTTCTGCTAAATATAGCAATGGTTTTAAGGTTGTTTTTAATACTTATATTTTATGTATCGCGTATTTAAAACATCCATTTCAAGAATCTCATTTTAATGACATCACTAATCCGTTCAATACCGTGAGCAAATATAGACGCTCATTTACGTGCTGCCTTTAACATCATCATTTCATTGGCCCATCAAATGTGTTTATACAATAATTTTTGTCATCGCCAGATGCAAAAAATCTTCTTTATATTTTAAAAGTTCAAATGATATATAAAGAAAAGCAAAAAAGAATCAAAACCTTTAATAATTCATGCTGGATGACCCAGAACACACATGTATATGAAGTCGTATTAAGAAAACAAAATACGATTTGTCCATAAAGCGACTTAAGAAATTTTTCTTATGAATTATTCCATAGAAAAATGAAAGGCACATATGTATATTCCAATTAACAAATGTTTTATTCCAATTAACAAATAGTTTTCCCATTTACCTGGCAGATATTTTCTTTTTCTATTTTCTGTTTGCGTTGTGTAACATGACACTTGATGTTCAACCTTATTATTACATTATTTACATAAACAATTATTGATTATTGTCGAAGACAGGGATGGATGTGACAAAATATTTACTTTATATATGCTACCATAAAAATTCATTAAAATTACTGCTTTTATTAAATTTTAATTTTCTTATGTTTCAATATTGAACGCAATCAATAAGCAGTTTAATTTAATTCATACTGTTCTTTCATGCTACTCTATTACTATTTAATATCATTTCTACGCTCAAAATTAAATAACCAAACTATCATAAAAAAAACTTACCTGAACTCCATAACAATTGAGCATTAGCGGTTGACATTTTTATGCCATCTAATGGCACAAAGAACTAATTTTTAGACACATATGATGTGAGGAGTGACATTGATAATACGCAAGTTCAATGTGAACATTTTTTGTTCAAACTCACATACATATCGTACATACAACAACTACTTCAAAAATTCCATACATGCGGTTGCTTGTTGGTAAATTTTGTTTCTGGTAAAGCCTATGTGCGAGAGATTTAAAAGATAATAAGATAATAAGATACTGACATGTTCAACATTTGCAATGGTGTCGTATGCAATTTTATTACGTTGCTATTTGCATTTTCTCTGCAGCCGTTGTTGCTTATTGTTTTTATTTGGCGACACAACTTTGATTCGCATAGGTTTGAGGACCTGGAAAGCAAGAAATATGCCAGAATTTTTTTCTTTGGTTCATTGCTGTGCACATTTTTGTTTTGTTGTAAAACTTGGTTGTTTTTATGTGAGCGTATATAGTTTTTGATGTTTTGTAGTACATTGTAAAACTCAGTAGTGACTTTGAAATTTTATAAATGTCACGAAGTAAGTGTAATAATGTGCTAATGTTCACCCATGTTCTAAACAATGAACGATAAGAAACAAATTTAATGGTTGACGCTCCCATTAAGTCTCGACACATACAAGCTGTGTGTCTCGCAATATAAGAATTTTATTAAGAGCTCAATATTTCGTATGTAACACGTGATTTTTTTGCAGTTTGAGTTTGAAAATTGAAAAGTCCACATAAAATTTGCAAAAGTCAATCAAACATTTATTTATTGTGATAAATGTATGTCTGCTGTTTATCAGTGTTTGGGTAATACACTCAAATATACACACATAAAATTTCGCTTATTAAATCAAATAGCTCTATCTTGGCGACCAAAGAACTGCTCTAAAGCCTAAAATTAATTACAAGGCGCGACAGTAAAAATACATAGTCTAAGTTAGACTATTATTTTGTTGAGCAGAACTCAAAACAATTTTTTTATATAGCTCGATCACTCCAAGCTTGTGTTATTTGAAAAAGAGGAAAAGAAAAATTTTTAAAACGATACACATAAACATATTGTTTAAGCTAATATGTTATGAGTTTCTATTGGATAAACTTGGAAAGTGTGCTTTTTCTAAAATTATTTGATTTATTAGTTTGAACATTCTTAGTTACAAAATATAATTAAAAAGTATAGAATAATTGCTGATGTTCTTAAAATGCCTTCCTTTTTGAAGGTACTGACACTTCGTTTGACAAAATTTGACAAGAATTGCCAAAGGAAATAACATACATACATGCCATATTTTTTCTATGTGATTATATATCAAATCAACTTTATTTTCTAAAATTTTCAATAATAATTGCTGAATTTTCCTCATTTATCGAAGAATTGATCAATATCACGTTTGACTGACTGTCAGTAGTCGTCTAGTATTTGAATTTTTGTTTTCTTTGGAAGCCCTTTTCAGTTGAAGGTTTTTCTTGATCTAATTCTCGTTGTTGTTTGAGGTCGTTGTTATACTTTTTAAATAAAAAAAACGCCCATTTTTTTACGATTTTACCAAACGAAATGACAACCTCTTCACAAGAGAATGCACATAAAGAATATCACCACTATAATATTTAAACAAATTTTGTAATTAAGTATAATTGTAATTAAGGATGATCAAACATGAAAAATAAGGAAAAAATCACATTTTCCAAATTTACACAATCAAAACGTATTGGCCCATAATCATGGTCAAACACTAAAGTCGGTTCTTTTTAAAAACAACCTTAATATTTAAACCTGTTACTAACTGTTTCTTAACTATAGTGAAAATTAATAATAGTTTTAAGTTGAATCAGCTTTAAGTGGGTGATTAGTATAATGTTTGAAATTTTGCATACAAACTGGTATAAATATTGTATAAGTGGCATCTCTGCACAGCTGATGCAATAAAAGCGCAAAAAAAATAAACAAAATATAAATTATTTTGAAAAAAAAAAAACAATTGCATAAAATTAATCCGGGGAAAAAAACTATTATCTGAATGGAAAATTTAGAAAAGGTACACACAGTTACTAAAGTATATATACGGTTAAAAAAATTCAGAAATTTTTTAACTAATCCGTTTTCGTTGAAAATCTTTATAGTTTCCTTGATTTTAAGACGGTCTTTTGCATTGGTTGAAAAATTTCTGAAATTGAACTGAATTGTTTCCCTGCAAAGGCCCACAAAGGTAAGCATCCGATTTACAAATTTCACAAATTTCAGGCCCATAAAAGTGTACATCAGGCCCACAAAAGTTAAAAAATTTCACAAATTTTTTAACCATGACCGTCTTAAAATCGAGAAAAGTTGTCAGACAATTACAAAGATTTTCAACGAAAACGGATTAGTTAAAAAATTTCTGAAATTTGTTATCCGTATGTATACTTTTGTGGCTAAGTGTATGTACATAGATCTAATGTTCTTACATTTATGGAGTTTTACATACTTATGTATCATTGATTTATAAATTGTAAACTGGATCAAAAGAAAAGGGAATGAGAAGCAAACTGGAGCACCAGCGAAAAGGAGTTTTTGCGCGAGGGCATCAATAACCACCTGTCCATTGTAGAGTTGTAGAGAACAAAAACAATGACACCTCTATGATTAATAACAAAAAAATGCTTGGAAGGCCATTAAAGAGTCAATGGCATATGCAATTCATACAACTTTTGTTTTTGGTTTGTTTTGATTTTGTAACTTTTGATAAATCACAAACAGCTGATAGTGTTAAAGTGATGTTAACTTTGTTAAAAATAACTTCAGATTGTTTTAAGTATAAAACTGACTTTAGCGGAAAAAGTAAGTTTTTATCGTCTATAGTAGCTGAAAAGTAGACATTTTAATAAATGATACTTAAAGTATACTTTTTTGATGACTATGATTATGGCCCATAACATTTAAGTTTGAACAATATGTTTACGTATACCGTTTTAAAGGGTTATTTCTCCCATTTCCATTTTTAAAACCTCTTCCAAAATGTTTGTGTGAAATGTTCAAAAAAATATTTTTTTCCAAAAAAAAGAAGAAAAAATGTTTTTGAGTTCTATTCAAGAAAATCGCCGTAGTTTAGTAGGTAGTGTGTTGGCTAATTAGGCGTAAGGCAACGGTTGAAAATCCAGGGCAGACGGGCAGACATAAAAATGAAAATATGAAAAAATATTTCTTCGGCGACTTCTTTTCAGCTGATTTCTGGCAAAAACTCTGAGAGTAAATAAAATTACCATAAAATGTTTCTCAAAAATCAGTCCTTCGGAGTCGAATTTGAACTGTAGGTTACGCCACTCATACATATATAAAATTAACGCACACAAGATAAGTGGTGTGAGAAACTAAGTCGTAATCCTGACTGAAGGGTTTGTGATGACCAATAATTCAACAAAATATACAAGTGAGACTATGTAGTTACTCGGGTGTATTTAAATTTTTATTTTTTGTCGCATAGTATTATTCAACAAACTAGTCGTTCAATAGATTCAGAGTATTGTGTACTGTATCACAGAACTTCTGGAATTTGTACTGGTATTACTATTCAAATGACGGGAGGAACGTGGACTGGTAGCTAATACCACAAAAACAGAGTTTGGTTCACTCACAAAGAATTTCAAAGTTTCTAAATTTATTGAACTTAGTATCGGTGAAGTAGCTCTCATTTAATATCATAAGGGACAGTCAACTAACTGTAAATACACTAGTAAATACACTCCATGTTATTTTTAAAGCAATTTTAAAAATTAATAATATAATAACAGTTTTGCGCTAATTTCAGTTCTTAAAATGTTTTAGTTCTTTTTATCAAGACATTGTCTATACAAATGATAAACAAGATTTTGCCACACCGAGTCTGGTATATCATACCACGCAGCTTGAATTAATTCCCATAGCAATTTGTTAACTATTTTACCCTCGATGCTGTTTTTAAAATATTCCACAAATTCTCTGCCAAAAGTTAAAACATATATTATATATTAGCTGCTTGCCGTCTGATATTACAAATTGTATAGAAAAAATAAATTGTGATCTGCATAATGCGTTTTAATGGGTGTCGATTAATAGTCTTTGCCTCAATCCGAGAAATCGAAAGCTTTGACAATAGGCAAGGTAAATTCTACAGAACAGCTTACACCGTTACATATTAATAATACTACTATTGAGGCTGTACTTAATGTTAAGAATGTATGAGTTATCTTTAACAATAGCCTTAACTGGTATAACCATGTAAATGTTATTTGTGGTAAAACGGTAGCCATGTTTTACTCCGTTTAATATTCGTATGCTGCTCGCAAAAACATATCTCATCCCCACTTTACTGTACTGATGTGAACTATTTTCTAGTTGTGACTCAGTAAGTAGGAACAAACTCAATATTGGCAGATATGTTTAAGGTCGAAAATCTATAGTAGAACTTTTCAAAATTTGTTAAAATGCCGTACTCTGGTATACCTACATAAAATCATCTATATTAGGAAACCCCATTATTTGTTCAGTAGATTAGCTTTTGAGGATCTAATAGAGGCTTGAAAATTAATAGCTAAAGATACCGTAAACAAATATCTGTGAGACACTTTTATACCAACGCAATTCGTCTCTGGAATGAACTCCCGAACAACATACTTATGTACAGTTACTAAGCAATGCTAAGCATTTCAAGACAGCAATAATTAAATTTTTTAATGAATAATAATGTACAAATGTTATTAATTAATCATATTTTTTAATATAATTGTAAATTTTAGTTTTTAATAATATCTGTTATGTTAATTTATGTTTAAGATTATTATTTTTTTAATTTCTCAAACTTTGTTATGCCTGTATCCTTGGCAGTACTATTAAATATGATATATTGCTGTACTTCATTTACGCCTGAATAAATAAATAAATTTCCGGATATGGATTAATATATTAAATTTTTTATTTTTTAAACATTTCTTATTGTACCTTGCAGTTATTAGCGATCGTTATAAATGGAATTTGTTTTTGTGATATATGATCTGAAAGTAAATGCAGTTACTTAAATTTCTTTATAATGTTTCACTTTACTGTATGTATTATACGGCTATGACTCAAATAAACTTCAGTTAAGTATTAAATATTGGAAAATTAAATAAAGAAAAATTATTATGTTATTTCTGGTTTTATTTACCGACATTTCAGTATCGAGTTCATTGCTCACAGTCTTATGATGACAGAGAACTTTTTCGTTTCCACTCGAGTTAATGCTATACGTATATGCATATATGCATGCATATTAGTATGTATGAATGCTAATAATAAAGTTTCGTTTGTAATAAAATTCTCAAAAATCGTCTACTTTCTTTGCCCATATCACTGTTACTTTAGTAGAACACTACAGTTTTCGAAAATCATTTGCTTCGGAGAACATTAAATTTATGTTTATATATTTTCCTTGTTTATTTTAATTTTCCATAATAAATAAGAGAGAGAATTGTGAAATGTCTATGCCTGAGGACACAGCTAAGAAAAATAAAAATAATTAAATAAAACTGATTAAAGAAAACCTTCAAACACAGTCGCACTTATTTACAATTGTAATCCTATACGAGTCCAGTAACAGAAATAATATATTCATATCACTTGTTCAATTCCAAGCAACTCCAAGACAGGTTCTTTTTGCATGTTTCTTTCGATATTTTTTATTGTTGCTGATTAAAATTTTCCAGCAGTTTGTTTATTATTCTAGTTCATTCATTCATTCACTTGTTGATTCAGTTGATTATTTCAGTTTTATTCTTTGTAAAAGCTTTCAGGGTTTTTTCGTTCATTGATTAAATTGGATTTTTTTGTTACACAATTTAAGAAAATCAAAAATATGAATTAAATATTAGAGAAAACTTAAAAAAAATTTAAGCATATAAAACTGAAAGGGTGTTTTCAAGGCGAATTCATATATAAGGTGGCCCTAAGATTCCAGCGGTTGAGTACCGTCGCTGTCAAAAAACTTTTGTTTTTTTGTTTATTTTGTTTCGATAATCAATTTCGTATTTATATTAGTCAGAAACCCTAATACGTACCGCATGTATCCTTAACGATACGCACTCTAGGAATTCTTTAGGATTACACACCTCGAGGTGCTAATGCGTAATCGAAACTTCGCTGCGACAAGGTAGTGGTTCGAGTCGATGTTTCGACCTCTGAATGTGCGCACATCTAGTACACTGAGTACGTGCCTTCCGTCAATAACAATATGATCAATCTGCTTGGATGTCGATCCAAGTGGCCTTGTGAATGTTGAGATGCTGAAAATTGGTGCTACATACTACCATGTTACGCTGTGCGGCGAAATCGATCAGCCTCATACCATTGGAGGTAGTGTTCGCTGTCCCACAGTGGGGCCAAAGATAGCTTCCCGTCCGACCTTCGCATTATAACCTCCGAGGACGATTTTGGTGTCATGAGCCGGGCACTTATCATATACGTCCTTGAGTTTAGCGTAAAAGGTATCTTTAACCACATCGTCCTTTTCTTCCGTCGGGACGTGAGCACAAATAAGGCTGATGTTATAGAATTTTGCCCTGATGCGGATTGTGGCTATTCTTTCGGTTACAGGCGTGAACCTGCATGCATCCTATTCCGCATTAGAATTCGTGGCAGCTGTAATACACATCGCAAGAAGCTAGCCTATTGCATCCTTGTCCCATCCATCGCATCTCCTGTATGGCATTATGTCCGTCCTACATTTCATAAGAGCACCGGCCAGCTGGGCGGAAGCGCCTACCCTGTGAAAGATGCGGACGTTCTATGTGCCTATTCTTAAATCGTTGTCCTTGAAACGTTTACCGTGGTCGCGGTCGTGGTTTTCTGTGTTCTGGTTTTCATTGGATAACATTTTTTCGTGGTGGATTCTAAGCCCTACGCACAACCCAAATGTAATGTCCAGGGGAATGGACTTCGTTACACGCATTATTTAACATCTAGCGGGTGCTAGTTTGTCATCCAGGAGGGATCACGAGGAGGCTGCGTGTCAACTTGAATATAGCAAGACAAGGCTCGTCCAGGTGGTCGCCACGTTGATCACAGTCAGACCCTTTCCCTTGTTTGCATGCATTCAATCCCTCCTAGATTTATTATATTTATATTTATTTAGACGAGAGTGATGAATTACAAAAAAAATAAGAATTCGGTCTCTCAAACTAGGTGCCTAAACTATGACAAATAATAACGTATGCAGTTGCCATTTTTCTCGATGGCCATATAAAAACATATTCTTTACTTAAAATGGAAATGTTATCGACTGCATGAAATAGTTTTTTTTTTTTAATTTAGAGGTGCTGCACTATTGTGTAATTTAGCATGACATAAAAATCATAAGAATTTTCAGTATATAAAATTTATTTAGTTTTTTAATTGCTTTAATTAATTTCCCATAAAGGTTTAAGGGTTAATTATTTTTGACAAGATGAATACGCTTTAACAAAAACAAAATGACTCTTGTTTTTCAATTGTAGTATTTATTGTAGAGATACGGTCACGTTATAGAATAAATCGCCTTGGGCGTTTTCTTTAAAAAGACAAACGTAATTAATAATAATAATAATAATAATAATAAATGTGAGATACTCAAATAGATTTAAATTTACCTTTTTTTTCTTTTGTTTTGTTTTTTGTGTACAAATAACACACGCAAATGTAAATAAAAAAGGCCTGCGGACAAACTGTACACTGACACGTTTAGTTAAATAAAATTAAAAAACAATGTATGTACGTATGTATGTATGTGCATTAGGGTGTCCCTTAAAATTAAAAGTTTGGTGAAGATTGACAAAAAAGAACGTGTCAAATTTTCAGATCAATCGGTTGGGGTTAAGACGTGCCGCAAGACCGATCAAATTGAGGGGAACCATAAAATTTACGTTCCTTGCCTCATAACTTGGTCTTGAATATTTTTTTCCTTTGCAACTTTTTTCTTAATCTTATATTTAACAAAATAAGTGCAATATTTTCAAAATAGCCGTAAGCCAATGATTTATTTCTATGCTAATTTGCAGCACTTGACAACTATGTATATAAAAATATAAACACTTTGTATAGCCCAACACACAAATTTATGATCATTTAAATTCTATAGAATTTTAGTTTACTTTTTGAGTCAGAATAACTTTGTTTATGTTGACCATTTGAAATTGTACTCATAGTGAATGTACTAAAATGTGTTGAAAACTTTTACGGAAATGTCTATATATACTTAATCAGTAATTTTTCTTTAAGTTTAAGTGGAAGTAAATTACCACCGAATAGAGAAATGACTTAAGATTTATTTTTTAACTAACGAACTGTTAAACCAAACTGGGGAGAGAGAGTAAAAAATCGACAATAAATAAAAAAATAGCTTTTTAAATGTTATGTAATGGTACTGTTTGCGGGATTAGTCATATGTTCGTCTAAAGCTGCACAAAACTGTTTGAAAAGACTCGAGATATTAAAGACAGCCACCGATTGGGCAGTCATGCAAAGTTAAGTTATTAAACAAGTGCTATCAAACGTAGACATACCGTACCAGACATTTGTTGACTGCAACTTTGAATAGAAAAGAAAAAAAAACTTGATTGGAAAAATGCAAATGTCTTTTGGTGAAGCATGCTGATAGCTTGTGTAAATAACATTGTGTATAATAAACAATTTTTAACGTGAAGTGAAAATGTAACAAACAAAATAATAGTGTAAAATTATCCAAATATGCGCCTCAGTTGAAATTACTTTTGCTTGGATACAAAAAAATCATCACTAAACGTTCGTTATTGTTTGATGGGGTTATTTACTTATGTTTCCACTAACAAGAGGGAAAAACATTAAGTAAAGTTGATCCAGAAACAAGATCTTGCAAGCTCATAAAACTAAAATGACCTGGCACCTAAACAATTTACCAGCATTCTTCTCTCATTCTGGCCATTAGGCAGACCTGGTTTTTACTCTTCTAACAACAAATTTTGAACAGTTTTAGAGAGCATTTTGAACAGATTGCAGAGTTATTGATTATTGGCCGGACCGACTTAAAACACGAGTAAAGGTCAAAGGCGGACCTTTTGAATAAATATAAGCTTATAATATACAATATATATTAATAAATATGTACAAAGAATGAAAAACAAATATTATAATTAACTTTATAGAAATAAATAAAATTTATGACCTATTTATGTTAACTTTGTTTAAGCTTGAGGGTCTGCAGTTATACCATCACTATATCGTTAGTTTCCTGGAATTATACTTTCACCATCAGTTCTATTGATATAATTAATTAAACGTCAATTAGTTCATATCTAATCACTTTTTACAAATATGATACAAACAAACTCTAAAGACCACTTATGCACATTTTACACGATAGGAGTTTTACGTATGTAAAGTCAGATAGAAAATATTTCGAAATTCAATGCGCATTTTAAAAAAGAAAGTAAAAATCATACGCCAGATTTTTGTGTTTACGCTTTGAGTAAAATATCGAAATAGAGTCGTATGATTGACAAATATTCATCCGAATTTTCTCTCAATGTCGGACGCTCTCTTTGCATATTGAGTTGACACGTTGCTATCCAATCTTTCTTACCCTTACGTTGTAGTATGTTTGAATAATCGAAGTTGCCATACCCTTTGTCTGCAACTTAATATCAATACATTCTTGTTGATATTGTCCACACTTAATAAATGTTGGGACAGCGTGTATTACGCCGTCTCAGCATTTTCCCACATATACATGTTGTGTTAGAGCTTAAGATATTTAGCATTTAAGTAATTAAGTATAATTATGACTGAAGACGTAGTCGCCGTAGTCTAGTAGGTAGTGTGTTGGCTTATTAGACGTAAAGCCAGGGTTCGAGCCCCAGGCCAGACATCAAAACAAAATACAAAAAAGTATTTCTTCGGCGACTGCCTCTCAGCAGATTTCTGGCAAAAACTGTGATAGTAAATAAAATTGCCATGAAAAAGTTTCGAAAGAATCTGTCATTCGGAGACGACTTTAAACTGTAGTTCTCCCTACTCATTTATAAAATTAACACACACAACATAAATAAAGTGAGAAGTTAGGTCGTAACCCTGACTGAAGAATTTTTATGACCAATTATGTAGGTATGTATTCTATTTTTAAGAGATTGTTTTATCTGCTGCTATGCGTTTATTGTGTATATATTAGTTGCTGATGAAACTCCAGGTAAAGCACCGTTATAATGTGGCTTCATTTAGCAGCACTTGAAGCAATTATTTATCGATTTTACAATATAATCGAGAGAATAATAGAAACATGCCTCTCTCATGACGATATTCGGTATTTCTATGAAAATTACCAATAATATGTGATGATTACCATGATAAAAGACATTTATATTCACATTTACAACACTTGAATCCCACCGCCTGTGTTCATTTTAGCCATTCCTATTTAAGTATTTATGAAAGTATGTCACATGTTATGTGTATATGTTTTCCAAAACATGTTTATTCATAATACAAATCAGTAAATAAAATAAAGCTGTATGTAAAAAATGTAATTAAGTTTTGTAAAATAAGATAAAATAAAAAAAATTGTGACTTAAATTTTATAAAATAAAATGTAATAAATAATTGGCTTTATTTTATTTCATTTACTTTTCTCTCATTACAACATATCCGAATGTGGTATTAATTCGCCGCTCACTTTAAAGATAATATGTGGTATTTGTGTAAATATTTTATTTGATCATATACTTTGAATTCAATTGTAAAAACAGCTTACAAACCATGTATAAACTTACTTACGGAAGTAATATGTATGTACGAGGCAATCGTATTGTAATGTACATATGTAATATATACAGTGAATCATAGTGTAAATGGTCCACTTGAAACTAAGCATTTAAAGCAAACAAAATTAAGGAAGCTGTATTAGTTTAAATAGTTTAATTTAATTTAACTTAGAAAAGTTAGGTGTGATATAAAAAAGAGTAATAAACTCAGGGCCATTTCAACATTTGTAACTTAAATTAGTCGCAAGAAATATGATAACGTTTCCAATATTTATTGGATTTTTAAGATGCTTTGTTACAGTTTCAGTAAGCTTTTTTGTGGGTTCTAATCTATTTCGCTTTTCCAAAAGTTGCTTTTTAAGTTCTGTTTGATTCGAAATAAGATATTTTCTTATTTAAATTTGCAGTTTTTGCCTAATCTTGTGATTGGGGTAGAATTTTGGTAACTCGTGTACAATAGTAATTTGTCAAGAACTTCACATGAATATTCAAGATCACTATTCTGGTACAAATCAAGTGTGTACTAGTTTTGGAATTTTACATTAGTTTTTCTGTTAAAATATTTAAATTCTGCATTTTGTTCATATTCCCTTGAACAGAATACAATTAACCTGCAGCTGAATAAGTAGCAGCCCATAGCTGCCAGATTTGACGATTTATCGTCATTTTGACGATTTTGAGCTCCAAAAATATCACATTGACGATGTGACGATTTATACCCTTATTTTGACGATTTTTAAAAATTTACAATTAAAATTAAAAAAAAAATTAAATCATATTCTATACTTGAGTATATTAAAAGCCATTTAAAGCTTTGTATTTACTTTGAAATTGTTACTATTGGAATTTTATGTTAGTAAAAACAAGGAGTAAAGTACCACATTTTTAAGTTACTTTCGAATTCCTGTAACGATTTTTCTGCATTTTATTCCTTTTTAACACCTTAAGAGCCAAAAAATTACGACTCCTTAATAACCTCGTAGCAGCTCATAATTTATCATTTACCGTTGCAGACAATTTTAAAAATTCGAGTACAGCTTCTAACAATCGGAAGAACAAGGGTAAGCGTCGTTATTTTTTTCGTACGACCAACACTCAGGGGTTGGATGGCATTCTGTTTGGAACTATGAAAATATGTTATGGGAAGAAGGAAAGAGAGGACAGTTTTTATGGACACTCGGCTTGTATATTTTTATACCATAAGTAACAGGAAAGGCCTCTGCAAGAATTGAGTTCCACATGCGAATAGTCCGACTAAAAAAGGTATTTTTTTAGTTGAATACACTGCCGTCATTAACGAGCTACTACGGCCTCTCCTGTATACGGTCGAGAAACCTCAATATAGACGTTGAGGCACGGACCGCTTTTAATTTCTAACAAATTTTTTTAATGTTTTATTTTTGAACTCAAATAAGTATGTACATACATTGACTTTATATGTTTTACTACAATAGAAATCATTTTGGTTTTTAAAAATTTTTAATTTATTTATTAATTATTTTCTGGCGATTTTTTGACGATTTCAATAAACGTCCTTGACGATTTTGACGGTTTTTACTCAAATATTTGACGATTTGGTGCCTCATTTATTTGGCAGCTATGTCCAAACCATTGCGAGCTCTTTAACATGTTCGACAGTAGGACACGGATTCATTTGATTTCTCGGATTCATCTCCTTATCGGGGTTTCTCCGAATACTCTCCACCAGAAATATTTTTATTGCTTTCGTATGTGAAGAAGACAGTCTTTCAAAAAGAAATAATTCTTTCCAAAAGAGTAATGAGTAATTTGCAATGGAATCTTTTTATTTCTTTATTATCATTCGACATTACAGCTTGTGTTAAAATGTTTTGCATCTATAGCACACAATTTCGGGATACTTAATTTTGAAATAATTTTGATATGACTTACGGTCCTCTGGGTGAATTTTTCGGTTGTCGTTCGTGCTTTATTATCAACTTTTGCTATATTCCTTTGACTTTTTTTATTCGTTTGGAATTTAAGGATAAACTTGTTAATTTGAAGTGTAGTATGGAGACATATATTGAAATTATAAACTAAATAACTGCATAAATAAATGACTGTGGACCATTTATGTTGTAATATAAATTTCTTACCACCTTCTTGCAAAACCCCACAAAATTTTTTTACTATTAAACTGACGTTACATATTTTTATTTATTTCAGCTTTTAACAGAACAATCTAACGTGTAATTTTTGTACATTTAAGATCTTACTTGAAAGAGAACCAATTTCACTGTGATCCACTGTACATATACATACATATGTAGTTCAGCAACGGAAATTATACAATTAGGATTGGGGAATTTCAAAACCATTGCAACAAACTTATGTAGGTACATATATACATATGAGTGCATTTCAAATGATAACTTAATTAATTTTTATGTCAACAGGCAACGTGAAAGGCCTGTAAAAGGGTAACAAAAAACAAAAAACGGAAATATTCGCATTGCCTTTAAAATAATCGCTTCCATATACATATGTTCTGATCTTATAGAGATTGCTATGTTTGCTGCGTTCTGTTTAGTTTGTTTAAAGATAAGTCCTGTAACTAAACATATAGTATAAAAACGCAACATGCGACAATCTCTTAAAAATAGTATAATTATGTACTTGTGCAAATTATAGCTTTAAAAGCGGTGCGCCAAGTGGTTAACTTAATTTTTGAACTCTTTTAATAACGCAATGCATACCCAAATTGCAAATAATTGCGAAGAATTCGGTTTCACTTGTTATTCTATAGCTTTTCCATTTATTTATTATTTTTAGCTATGTCCACAAGCAAAAACAGTTCAAATCGAAAAATATGTTTTTGAGACAGTACAGCACAATCTTATGAACGACAGATTTTTGAGAAGCTTTTCATAGCAATTGCATATACTATCAGAGTTTTTGCCAGAAATCTGGTGAAAGGAAGTCGCCGGAAAAATATTTCTTCATATTTCGTTTTGTTAGAGATGTATGATCTGGAATTTGAACCGAGGCCTTAGGTCTAAAAACCAAACATACTACCTACTAGATTACGGCTACTTAATACACTACTACAATAAAAACGCTTATGTCAGCATAGCGTTTGTTAAAAATATGTGCATTGTTTTCTTTACAATTATCGTTTATCTTCACTTGGGTTTTTATAACAAATGATATTATTCCCGTAATCTTAAATCTAATTGTTGCTTGCGCTTTGACAGAAGTTTTTTTCCCACTTGTAGATTTATTCTCTAAAAAGTTTAGGTTACGGCACACAATTAAGGGATGTGAAGACCAACCTTTTCATTGATCATAGATGTTTGGACCACCAAGCTAAGCAAAAGGAAACTATTAATTTAGTTATCAAACAAAGATTTCGAATTTATTAACCTTTAAAAAAAAACATTACTTATGTTTCCCTGTTTCACTGCATGTTAGGTAGTGAAAACCTTACAGGTAACACCAACTATGAACTAGTGCTAGTGCTAATAACGTAAGAAAAATGCGAAGAAAAATAGAAATTATGAAATTTGTTTGTTGACTACTAAAGGACGGCCTTCACCCAAAAATTTAATAAAGGTACTGTCTGTCTGCCACTTGCTAATGTTATGTCTCCAGTAGTACAATATTTGAGTATTGCGAGATTTAGAGAACTAACAGATTTGATAAACTCAGTAACAAGATGCCTATATAATATAATAAAGCGGAAAGCTGAAATCACATACGCTCTCAAGTTTATTACCCATCTTTATAAGAAACTAAAAAAAATTGTGCCAATTTCAAATGTAACAACAATTTGATTTTAGAAAGAAAGTCAGCATTGTTAAACAAACCCACAGATTTTCCGTAACACAGATCGTAACGTTTTCAAAATTTTAGACAGAACTTGGCGTGTAGGTTTGTTATATAAATTAATAATAAATTTACCTTAAGTTACGTTTTTACCTTTTAAAAACGTTTAAAATATGAGTACGTAGATTGCAAATAAAATAAAAAAAAATTTTTATTTAGTTTAAATTAAAATTCTTTATTATTCGCACAATTATTATTGACACAATTTTGTGTGCCACTGCTCACAACTTTATGTAAACTACAACAATTGCTTTGTTTGTTATTCCTATGTTTCCACGATTACTTTCTTCAAACACACTGCGTCTAAACACAAGACTGACTGAACTTCACTAACTCAGTCGCCTGATTTGCCTTCCCTATTATATGGCAAAGTAAACAGTCCGATGAATGTTCTTTAAGGCGAACGCTCATGACTTCGCCTTCTTGAAATCTCTATAAATGTAAACATCGTTGTTTACGTTTATTATTGCAGTGTTGTTGGTATATTTTTGTTTACTTTTACATTTTTTTATGCTGGTGTTTGTTGTTATATTAAGCAATGTGATAATTTGTAAACAAGTTTGTTTATTGCATTGTTTTGTTTTTGTAGCTTTTGTTTATAATTTTAATGTTAAGCGATGTTAAAGCAAAATATATATAAATTGCTTGAGAGCTATTTTATTTTTGTTTGTGTTTTCCAACCGAAATCAGCTGGTATGTCACAAGATAGCATATTGGCAGCCATTATATTTTTATCGGACTTGCCAACAAGTGTTTCCACTTGGATTTTCTCTGTTGATCTGTTTTTATCAACACACATATGAACTCCAACGAAGCGCTACTAATAGAAACTCATTTTTCTGGTAGGAAGTGCTTAACTCTTGGAGAGGAAGTAAAAGTTATTAACGTTAAGGAGGTAAAAATGTCTTTTCGTAAATAGCGTCACAACAATCGCATATAAAATATCTTGGTATTTATCTGGATTGAAATCAAACTGTTTAATAACTGTATTGCAAAACCAATGTAGACTTGTGTTATAGAGATTACAAAAGCACCTCACCATCAGTCCAAAACAAAATTTACAATATATTCTAAAAACTCTCAAATGCTAGGCCTTATGACATATTAATCTGCTGTGATCAAATTCGTGTAAAAAATTGAGCCAAATTAGAATTTTTCTGAATTGCTATAAGATATGATAATTTATTATCCATTCATTATAAAAAATTTAATAATGGCAATAAAAAACAACTTCATGAACACATAGCGTCCTTTATGCATATTTAAACGTTATACATACATACATATTTGGTCATTACAAGCCTTCAGTCAGGATTACGGCATAACTTCTCTACTTTATACATGAGTGGCGGGATCTACAGTTTAAAGTCGACTCCGCACGACAGATTTTTGAGAAACTTTCATGGCAATTTTGTTTACTCTCAGAGTTTTTGCCAGAAATCTGCTGAGAGGAAGTCGCCGAAGAAATATTTTTCCATATTTCGTTTTGATAACTGACCTGGGCTTTGAACCGCCAACCCTCTACCTACTAGACTACGGCGACTTCAACATTATAATGGATTAATTAAACCAACAGTGTAAATAAAAGTTATGTATAGTCTTTGGAAAACAAAATATGATTAATAATAGAATTCCGTTCGATTTTTAATTAGTAATTATAAACAATCATCAAATTTTTATACAAAAGAAATGTTACAACATAAATTTTGTAATAATTCGAATCAAAATTAATTTAATTAAATCAAGTTAAAATAGCAAAAAAAAAACCAAACGACAGATGATATTAATTCTGTCCATTTTCTTTCATATGCTGCTCATATGCTAATTTAGTTAAAAGAGAAATAAATCACAATTTCTTGCTTTAATTAAATTTCAGATTTAATTTTATTTCATTCTCTGTTCACCAAGAAATGTTTCCAATGCTGACTTTTATCCCAAGCTAACAGATTTGCAAAACCATTATGAAAATTTATTCTCGTCATTCCCCACAAAACTTTGCCATTCAGTAATGAGATAATTGCAAAAACCAAAAAAAAAATATTCACAAAGGCAAAGGAACAATGAGTATCTCGGACAGATGGTTAGACTGCCAGACACTTCGAACTGCATGCAAATGACCAACTAATTTATAAAGAGACTCTCATATTAAACCAAAAGAAAAATAAAAGACCAGTATTTGCTGAATTTTAAATGGTATAAAAATTTATGCAAACAATGTCTGCTGCTGTTGTTGCTACAGCAGCTGCAACTTGTTTTGCTAAGTGCTGCTGAATTTTCTTTCCTCCTTCGTCTTCAAAGCCTGTTTGTATCACAGACGTTAAATTATATTGTTTGCCGTAAAACCATCTGACGATTAACTGATATACAGTGAACAGCAAATTTCTAGGTACCAAATTATCTTCTAAATACTCTCTTAGAGTCATATTGGGACTTTGTGCGGGAATATTAAGCCAGTGAGGACTTTTGTAGGCAAAAGCACATAACCAGCAGTATGATTGGATTCATTGACTTGTTGAAAGTAATAATCATTACGAATTCTTAATTATTTCAAAACTTTTCGTGAATTTGTTCCTTAAAATATTTAATACTCTCTCTTAATCATAATTTCCTCAATAAATAGCAATCTGCACACACCTGGTGACGACACACATCCACACAGTATTGTACTACCACCATCATGCTTAACTATTTGATGCAAGTTCTTTGGATCGAGATCTTTATTTTCTTCCTCCATACTGAAGCATGTCAAATGAGCTTTGGAGTATTGTATTTTCTTCAAAAGAGTCAAAATATACCAGTTTTAGCTTTAGGAATTTGTAACCTTAAGCAGTTGAGCCCATGTAGTTTGCACAAAAATTTAGTCCGGAGAAATTTTTTTAAAAATTTAAACACTGTGGTTAGAATTTTACTACAGGATGAATCAAAATGTGAAAATTGTTGTAATTAATTTCAAATCTATGATAAGTACAACACTTAGGTATTTATCTTTTTCCAGTGTCTCCATCTTATGCAAAAGAAACTACTTAACAAAATCCAATATAATGTCAATGTCCAATGTCACATAATACTTTTAAATATGGCAAAAGGATTATTTTCCAGTAATCCTATAGATTACGTCAAACGTCAAATGTTTAAAATAATTATGAGTAGTAGCAAAAAGGGCGACAGATATACATATCTATCTTATGTTTGCTTGCTCCGTTATATTCAAACAGAATATTTTGAAGAAAAAATGTGTTTTACTTAAAGAATGTTATGTACGAAAAAGTTTGTAAATATTTACTTAATGAATAAAATCGTTAAATGCACATATCTACATATATAGATATATTTATGTAAATGTAAAATGTTAAAAAATTTTATTTAATAAAAATGTTGAATTTATGAAAAACGAAAAAATCTAATCTAAAATGATTTATTTTGGCTTATAATTCATACTTGAACTTCTTTATGACTTAATACGCACTTGAATTTGTGTTGATAATTATGAAAAATGTTAATGTCAATGAGAACCATCGTAGGCCTATTTATACTACCAACGTCGACATTAGCAACATCATTTTACCGTAATGGTATATGAATACACATTAATTCTCCCTTAAAAAAAATATTGTTAAGCTGTCCCATATGGAAAAAAATTAGAAATTCTCATAATAAGTGTGGAAATTGTTTTTAAAAATTATAATGATGGTTTTTATAGAAGAAGGAAAAATAAGATTAACTGGAAAGTCTGTCACCGGACGTAATATTGCGCTTAAGGTGCCGTTGTGGTTTTCGACTGGTGTTCGGTATCAAATGGCAATACATTAACACACACACTATTTTACAGTGACATAAAGACTAAAATAATTGTAATCATGATCATATCATTACGTTTACAACATCTATGATTCCAGCACCCTGAAGTGTATGTGTGCCCGGGCTATGACGAGACCATCATAATGCCACATTGCTTTCTGTCATTTTGTGTGGTTAACAAATCCGTTTATACGCATCCAGCGCATTTTAATACAATGGAAAAGTAATAACTACAGCCTGTTGCAACTACAACCACAAAAAGTAGTATGTAAAAATGAATTGTATGATAGGGGAAGATATGCAAAATTTGAAAATCAGTATTTAAAAAATTTCAATAACGTCAGCATACCAAAAGTAACAGCCTGATAAATGGGGCTCTGGGGATATGACTGAGATGTGACTACGTTTCAATAACAACGAATAGGCATTATATGAATGACGAATGAATTAACATGTGTGCATTATTCAAATGATATTCAAGTAACATATTAGTAACATAATAGTTTTTCTTCTAGTAAAACAATTCAAAGAATATGGCCATTTATTTTTAGTTTTTGCTATAATCTCTTAAACGTTCCACTTCGCACTTCGCACATAATTTAGATCTTGGAAAATGTTGAATAGTTTCTTAAATAGAATCTCATTAATTCAAAAAAAAAATATTTTGAGATATTGATATTCACCTTTTTTTGGTCAATAATTGTACTCTTTACTGATAAACTTTTTATTTTCCGCTTTTTGCGGAAAAGGAAAAACTGACAAGCTAGCTTTTGTTGCTGGTTTAAATTTTGAACGAATACTTTTGTATGAATAAGCACTGCGCAATCTGATAACAGATCACAAATGCAACTGTTTAAAAAATTAACGGGTGTGTTCCACCGAAATATGGACGAGTTTTTACATCTTTTTTTAGCCGTGAACGAAATGTGAATCTAATACAACACTTTACAGACCAAACCCCAATCAAAATAGATGAGCAATGCGACCCTGTCATACAGCGGGCCTGAAAGCTCTGTTGGATTTAAGACTAAGAGAAAACTAAGGCCTTTGAGACTGTGGTTGGATTAATGCATATACAAGTATAATATGAAATTCATTAAGTAATCCTGTAACCTAAGATATCGAAAGGCTTACATCTTCCAACTTTACTGTCTCTTGGATAGAACCAGTAGACTCTATGATGGTTATTATACGGAGTAGAAATGATGACAAAGCTTCCTATATATCCAAGCGTCTAACTTTTGTTTGTATGTAAGAAAATTGTACGTTATTCATTTCTTAAATCATAAAAGTGTGGAAAAGAATTAAAAAAAGTAAAAATATTGTTACGTTTTTACCTTTTTAAAAATGTTTAAAATATGAGTTCGTGGATTGCAAATAATTTAAAAATAAATTTTTGTTTAGTTTTGATTAATTTCTTAATGGTTCGCACAATTCTGTGTGCCACTGTTCACAACTGGATGTAAATAGCAACAATTGCTTTGTTTGTTACTCTTCTTTACACTCTTTTGCGTAAACAATAACAATTGTTCGATAGATCTTTATAACTGAGATCTTCAAACCCCGATTATTCTTTTCACACGCAACGCGTCTTCACTCAAGACCGAATTTTTACTGTCTCGTTGCCTGCTTTGTCTTGCCTTTTATATGCAAACGTAAACGGTTTGATGAATGATCTTGGAGTCGAATGTTCGTGGCTTCGTCTTCTCGAAATCTCCATAAATGTAAACATCGTTGTTTCATTGTTGTTGTTTACATTGTTAGTTGTTGCATTTTTGTTTACTTGTTTATACCCTTTTTTAATACTGATGTTGTTGGTATATTTTTGTTTACTTGTTTATGATGTAAACAAATTCTTTGTGTTTGTTTTTGTGGCTTTTGTTTATCATTTTAATGTTAAACGATGTAACATCATTTCCATTTTCGTAACAATATGTTACAGTATTTATATGACATACTGTGTACAAAACAAATTTGTGGTCGAATGAGAAACTTTTCAAGAGTATAAAGATTCCTATAATTTTGTTGTTTACAAAATTGACTTTATTTTTAAAATATGACAAGAGACATATCTTGAACAGAGTTGCCATAAAGAAAAATTTTTCCCCACCAATATTCTTCCAAAACCTACCAAAATTATATCAGTCATACCAAAATTTGAATTTAAATAATTATATATTATTCAGTACGAAATTAACGTTTTATTGCTAAAATTAACAAAATAATTTCATATACATATATCACATTTAATGTGTTAAAAAAAAAAAACAAATTTAAAAAATATAAAAATAAAGAAACATAAACAAGTGTATAAAAATAAAACTAAAAACATAACAAATTCATCTTTAACATAAAATTAACATAAATAATTTGTTTAAAAATGTTTAATGTAAAGGCTCCGCCAAATAACTTTTTTTTTTGAAATTGCTTAAAAAAAACTACTGAATATTTTCTCAAATTTCTCTTTTTTTTTGAAACTACAATCCTTAAGTTTAATAATGGAAAATAATTTCATTCAAATGGCTGCCTCGGCTGGCCATGCAGTAGCCTACACGATCGGTTCAATTTTTAAGCACATTATCGATTGTGTGCAGCTGTATTTCACCAATGGCTTCATGAATATTATCCTTTAAAGCATCAATTGTCTCTGGCTTGTCGGCGTAACACTTATCTTTGACGGCACCCCACAAATAATAGTCCAACGGTGTCAAATCGCAGTTCCGAGGTGGCCAAACGACATCAGCTCTGCGGCTGATAATGCGATTTTCAAAAACAGGGCGCAAATCATCGAGTGTAGCTTCGGCTGTGTGGCACGTAGCGCCGTCCTGTTGAAACCAAATGCTGCCAAATATCCAATTATGCCTCTGGACCTAAATACGCACCAAACAGTGACTCGTATTGGGTGCGTCGGCTTTCCAATGTATGTGTGCGGGTTTTCTGTGCCCCAAATGCGACAATTTTGCTTGTTTACATACCCGCCAAGATCAAAATGAGCTTTATCTGAAAAGATGATTTTTTTTGCCAAAATCGGCATCTTCTGTAAGTCGATCGCAGGCCCACTTACGAAGCGAAAATGCATTGGATGGTGGCTTCGACTCCTGAACCAATTATACTTTGTATGGCGTCATACCAAGGTCTTTATGCAAAATTCGTCTCAATGATGTCTCCGAAATGTTCAATTGTTTCACCGTCGTTATGGTGAATTGATGTTGATGGCGCTTCACGCACACTTTCTGCCACAGCAGTAATATGCTCGGGTGTACGCACTGTTTTTGGCTTTTCACGCTTTGGTTTATCGATGAGGATGCCATTTTCTTTCACTTTTTTAACAAGATAACGAACATACGGTGCTTTTCTTCTTCAAAAATCCGTACGCAATTTTCGCACACATTCTGCGAAATTACCATGATTTTCAAAGTAATGTCGCAATATTTCCCAGCGTTGTTCAAGCGTATGCACAACCATATTCGTTCAGCGGGAGGATAAAACTAATTTTCTGTCAAATCATACATGAGTTAAGTGTCACCATTAACGAAATAAGCACTAGTTGAAAAAAAAACGTTAGATGGCGGACCCGATACTAAATATAGTATATTATATATATACATACATAATTGGTCACTACATTCCTTCAGTCAGGATTACGACCTAGTTTCTCACACCACTTATGTTGTGTGGTTCGACTTCGAACGACAGATTTTTGAGAAACTTTTCATGGCAATTTTATTTACTCTCAGAGTTTTTGCCAGAAATCTGCTGAGAGAAAGTCGGCGAAGAAATACTTTTTGTGTTTTGTTTTGATGTTTGGCCTGGAGCTCGAACCCTGGCTTTACGTCTAATAAGCCAAACACACTACCTACTAGTATATATATATTTAACAAAAATTTTATTTATAAGATTCAGGTATCATTGAGATCTTTTTTTGCAGACCGCACATAATGCGGTTCAGACTTGCAGTAACTGTTGTTTATTGCGCTTTTATCTAACTTATTTCTTAGTTTCGTTTTTATTAAACTTAATTTTGAAAATTTTCGTTTTGCAGCTGCAGAATTACGTAGAAGAGAAAGCAAATTAAAAATAAAATTGCATAAATAACCATAATAAAATTTATTTAAACCATTTTTAAATGTGCTTAGATTATCTCAAAATTCATTTATGCTATATCCTTAGATATAACACTTAGTCGAAGTAAGTTCCATTGCATTACGATTTTATCTGGATCACAATCCACCAAATTCTTAAATTTCAGTATCAAGGGCAATATATATATTTTTTCTTTGGAAAGAACATTTCTGGATGTTATTATTTGTAGTAATTTTACATTTTCTCTTCAAAAGTCAAATCTTATTTTAATTTGGTTTAAATATTCTATATAAAATTGTAGAATATTTGATTTAATTTCCACTATATCTTCCTGACCTAAATTATTTTCAGTTAATATTTAGTTATCTTCATTAGAATTAGTTGTTTCCAGTTGTTTTTCAGATATATCTAAAAATACTACACGTTGTAACCCTTAAATAAACTAAAAAAACATTAAAATTAACAGTCCGTAACTTTTTTGTGGCTTTTTGCTTAAAAACTACAAGTAACAAATAGATTTTTACGCTGACACTTTATTCACATTTCGTTGTTCCTTATGTAAACACAGATATGTTAAACATTAAGGTACGTTATAACAGGGTTTCCAATTATTTTCATACTTATAGGCCATTTACACTACAGCGAAATCTAGTAGATTAGATTTCAAATCTTGCTCAAAATCTAGATCGTTTACACTGGATTTATTTGACAGTAGCAAGATTTCATTTTAATAACAAAAACAGCTGACTGAAATTTAAAAGAAAATAATAATATTTCCAAATTTAGTTTAATACCAAACAAAAATGAAAAATATAGGACATTTAGTGTCGTAAACATATATATAGGTAATAATATATAAATATTAAACCGCACTTTAATACAGGTTCGTCATGGGTCATTCTGGGAGCAATATATTCCTAATATTTCATATGATATGTTCATCGAAAAGCCGCCAAACTTTTCATTTGTTACGCTTAACCTCTTCAGGGACGATTTTTTTATGGTGACAAAAAAAGTGATTAAATTTTGTTTTCTTTTTAAATTATTTAATTTTATTTAAATAGGAATTCAGAAAACAAAAAACACTGAAAATTCACAAAAAGGGATAACGTCCACATTTGTGGCCACTGAGCGTTAATGGTAATTTATGTGTGATATGATTTCATACATTTCATACATATCATTCATACATTCACAAATGTAGAGAGTTCGTCTTACACAATTTTTGTCGTGACATCTGGGGAGATTTTTCAGTTCCTTGTATTTAGGATAATGATCCATACCGTCCAGTCTAATTCCAAGATTCACTTTAGTCCAGCTGGTAAAACTTATTATATTAAATATAACTGATATTATTTTTTTTCAAATATTATTCTTGATATAATCCACTAAAACAGATTGCCGAAGAATTATTTCACATTTTTTTTATTTATCTAACTATGCGTCGGAAATAATATCATCACTGCAGACAAACGGTCTGAGGATTTGGTAGTCAATAACTTACTATAAAATTTTTGTTTTTTTTTTATTATTATTATAATTATGATTATAAAAAATTAAACGTACACATATGTGGCCAAGGGCGTGAAGAGGTTAAAGTTTTGTTTTTAAATTGAAATGTCATTTTTTCCTGCTCAGCGTTGTATTTTTAAGTACTATTTGGCAAAACACATAGTTGCATTTCTATTTTTACTAGATTTTGAGTAGATTTTGCCGAAATCTACTAAATAAGTAGATTTTGTTTTGTATGGGAAATCTAGTTAAAATCAACTAGATTTGGCTCGAAATCTCATAAGTACTAGATTTCGCTGTAGTGTAAATGGCCTATTAAACATTTTATTTTCGTTTTTAGACCTAAAAATAAATAATACTTCCAACTTTAAATCTTACAGATATTAATTGTATTTTCCTACCAAAAAAATAAATGAAATTTGAACAAACCAACCAAGCTACCAATCGCAGCATTTTTAAATAAAAACTACCAATTTTGGCCCAATTGGACCAAAACGGCAAGGCTGATCTTGAATATAAAAATTATTTTACAAAATTTTCATATCCAGCAATAATATTTACTTAATAACACATACATAATTGGTCATTAATAACACTCATTCTTTTAATAATCGTCGTACAAAAATGTTTCTACCTCTTCGTATTTGTGCCTTAATGCACTGTTTATTATTTATTACAAATGCTCTTACTTCCAGACTTTAAAATACTTAAAAAATTTGTAAAAGTTGTGTAAATATGTATTTGTATGCGGTTGTGTTCGTATTTTTTATATATAGAAAACAACATTTATTCGTCTTCTTACATTAAAAAACAAGAAATAAGTGAAAAAACAAAACACTGTGAATTGTCCGCATTCAGTTTATCCTTTACATCTTTTTAAATATAACCGAAGTCGATTCGACAAAGTGTGACGTTTATAATATAGAAATAAGTATAATCCAGGGTTATAAAATACTGCAATTTGGTGCACGAATTAAAAATAAGATAATTGAATTTTGAACTTATATGTAGGTACATAAAAATATGGTACGTAAAAATATTGACGCCCCAATTATTTTTTTATATATTGGAAAGACATTAAATTTACAGACTATAATAAACACTAGTTAACAATAATTATTTTTGCACATATCGGGTGGGCCATATATCAGCTTAAATTTGAATCATCGGTTTTTTCGAATCTGGAAATACTTATGTTATTCTAATCTTTATAGTCAGTATATTATCTCCAATGAACGTAGTGAATCTATTTACCCTTAAGCAACGTTAGGATTTATTGGAAATTTATTTCCAAAACAAAGATAAAATGTCGTACAAAATTCGATAGCAGAGAAGGACCAACAGTGCCCGGTATACGCTAAAGTTCGTGAAACTAGTTTCATTGTAGATGCGTTCTGACGTGAACATGCTCGTACAGTGACTACACCCGAAAATATCGAAGCTGTGGTTAGTTTCACGCACCAGTTTACGTCGAGATTTGCGAAAGGATCTCGATTGACGTCTCACAAAGCTGAATTGGTTCAAGAGTTGAAACCACTTCGTTTTTGCTTCGCTAGATGTTGTCGATTTTGCCAAAAAAAAAGGTAAAATTGCTATTTTTGGGACTGATAAAGCCTACACGTGGTCTTACGGAAGCCATCGCATCCATTACGAGTGACTGTTTGGTGCGGCTTGTGAAACAATTGTACTTCACAACAAAAATATTAATTTGACAATATATCAAACCGTTCTGATTAACAATGCTGCTAAATCGAGGGCTCTAGTACTATTTATATAATTTAGAATTGATTTCAGCAAATAATGAGCGTTTTAAGTTTAAGATATAATAATACTAAATTATATACTTATTCGTTTTTTGGCCTTATGGATAAGATCAAAGTGTAGTATGCGTATTCTTTGAAGCCCGAAATTATGAAAACGTGAAATAAAATACAATGAACATAGGTTAGATTAGGTTGGAGTGTAGTCTTGATAACAAAAGCTGTGGTGTAGTTCAAACTTGCATGTTATGAATTTTGATTCGGTAAGCTTAGAGAATATAATTTTTTTTCTTATTTTTTCAATTTTAGCCATTCTTAATTGCAAAATTTAATTAAAAAATATTTCAATACTTACATACTGAAAGTGCATTAACTTGTGAAGAGATTGACACTTCGTTTGATAAAATTGAAAAAAATTACCGTAGTTATTATTTAAATAGTATAACAGTCTTGCTATATTTTTATATATGCCATCTTATCAATGAACTATCAGTTCAAATATTTTCAAAATGTTTGATGGATCTTTTTCAAAAACTTACCTCGTCAAACCTCATAGAATTTTTGTCGAATAATATATATACATATATATGTATAATAAAGTTTAAATTTTTGACATCGATTCAGAAATGTTTGTGTACTTAATAAATTTGTGCGTAAAGTCCAAATAAACATCTTTTGTCAAATATACAAAGTCTGGAGGGTTCAAGGAATATAAAAAAAATATTTTTGTGTTTACTCAACAAAACTCACAACCTGCGCTATGTCATTAGTTGAGTGTATTTAATTTTTTTTATTTGGTCGCAGTGTTATCAACAGTCAAATGACTTGTTTTTTTTTTTCAAATAATTAGTTGTGAATATGTCACGATTTAATTAAAAAAATTGCAATGACATAGCATAAACGTTAGATACAGGGAATTACGTCAATCTGTAGATTATTCTATTGTAATGTTTAAAATATATGCCTAATCTATTTCTATTTTGCCAACAATCTACTTGCTTATCTCGCAGATTGTTCTCTATTTTTTATTGAAGAATTCTCCATATTATTTATTTTTATTTTTATGTTTATTTGATTTATCATCATTTTGACGATTTTGTGCCCCAAAATTATCATATTGACGATTTGACGATTTATGCCCCTATTTTGACGATTTTTTGGAAATTAAAAATTTACATCATATTCTTTACTTAAGTACATTAAAAGCCACTTCAATCTTTGTATCTGCTTTGCAATTGTCACTATTTCTAATTTTGGTTAGTAATAACCAGGAGTTAGTTTTAAGTTATTTGATTTTTCTGTATTTTATGTTTTCTTTATCCCTTAAGCAAAAAAATTACTACCACATACGAATAGTCCGACGAAAGAACGAATTTTGTCTGTAATGAAAATGTAAATGTAATGAACACTGGCCAATCGACCACATACGGATGTGATCGCCAAGAAAAACAAGTGTTACGTAGGAATACATGACCAAAATTCGTTCTAATAGCCATAGAACAGTGAAACACAAGCCACATTGCAACGATGCTCCAATGAATCAATAGAGTTCGATACCATAACGTCATAAACGAGCAATTTTGTCCTCTCCTTTACGCGGTCGTGAAGTCTTAAAATAGACCTTGAGGCACTGGCATATACATAAGAGTTGTATTCCATTCGCTTTCGGATATAAGTGTGTAAATAGTAAGAAGATCAGATGAAGTGAAGTATTTATTGCACCGTCAGACATGCACTTATATTGAGTGAATCGCAATAAACGGTATTATTGATCTTAATATTTCATATAAAATGGAAATTAATTATTGCTCAATAAATTCATAAATTGTTATAATATTTATTAAAACTTGAAATACAGCACTGTCATAAGTACGTTCAGTGAGCATATTACTATTTTCCGAACACTTTCTATTGATATTTGACAACTCAAATATCAACAACGACAAACAAAAACCAAAAAGAAAACAACGAAACCAGCTGAACTGCGTATATTTTTATGTCTAAACACTTAAAATATTGCAATCAATAAACCAAATATTGACTCAATAAAAGTGTATAACTGAATATAGTATAAGACTCTGTGAACACCACACTAAATTTTTATGATTAGAACGTCAAGAGCTTCTGACTCCCTAATATTTACACCATATAAACCTCACTTAGTCGCTCTGTTACAAATACAGAATTTGACTTCGCTGGTCCTCATATAATATATAGAGCGGGGTTGTAGTGTAACAAAAAGATATGTCTTAGAGTTTGTGTTTGTTTTTTCATCTCACGTCGTGATTGTCCTTCTCATCTTTTTTCTGATAATGGTTCTCCTTTTGTTGAAGCAGCCAATCTTTTGAATAAGAATAGATTCCAACTTCTTGAGAATATTAAACATCAGCTTTTAACAAAGAATACCTTTCAGTTGGTAGATTGGTATTTTATTTCCCCGGTATGAAATGTATCAAAACTCATTTAAGAAAGACATCGCATGCCATAAGTTGCACTTATTAGGAATTTTCGATCATATTAGCTGGTCTAGTAGGTAGTGTGATAAAGGTAAAGATGATGAGAGTAAATAAAAATTGCTATGAAAAGTTTCTCAAAAATCTGTCGACCTTAAACTGTAGGTCCCGCCACTCATGTATAAAATTAACACACACAACATAAGTGGTGTGAGAAACTAGGTCGTAATCCTGACTGAAGGGTTGCAATGACCAATTACGTATGTATGTATTATGTTCAGGCATGAATTTTAATTCAGTCAATATCCGTTTAATTGACAAAATTATTTTAAGTATCCAGGCATGCTCAAATCAACTTATTTCATAATTATTTGACAGCTGGAAAACAACAATATTTTTTTATTTTTTTTATAACAATTCATAAATTTAGCACTAAACCTGCCGTGAAAGAAAGGATTAATCATTTAATTTTTTTTTATCATACTTGCCTTTACGACTTCTTTTAAAAAATACATCGAATATGTTTTTGAAGATTTACTTCTATCTTGTATTTTGTTTTGACTGAGGAATGCATGTCATCTGCCCTAACTGCTGCGGGAAGTTATTTGCCCTGAGCATAGGTTCTGTATCTTGATGTGCATATTTTGTGATATAAAACCACTGTTTTATGGAATTGCCTGCTATGATTCGGTATATTGAGGTATATTGTTTGTTTTCTGGCAGATGGATATTCACTCTACTCCAAGCGAGTATTACAGTAAAAATTTCTAGTGCTATTTTGTCAATAAAAAAAACTTATTTCATTGTTTTTGTTTCCTTATCCTCAAAATTTCGAAACATTCAAAATATTTTAAATCATTAGAAATTTTAAATAATATTTCTACTATATATGAGAGAGAGAATGGAATAGGAATAAAAATACAAGAAGTATCGGTTGGTTTAGTGTTAATATAAATAAACTTACATTATGTTCAGACATGCACGTATATTGAGAAATGTTGCAATAAACGGCATTATTGATATCAATATTTCATATAAAATGTCAATTAATTATTGCTCAATAAATTCATAAATTTTTATAATATTGATTAAAATTTCAAATACAGCACTGTCATAAGTACGTTCAGTGAGCATATTACTATTTTCCGAACACTTTCTATTGATATTTGGCAACTCAAATGTCAACAACAAAAAAAAAAAAAACAACGACAACCAAAAAAAGCTATGGAGTATCATCAAATTTTTCTTTCTCATCCTTCTGAGAGAAGCCACTTTGGTGTCAAAAATATTCCCTACTAACCGCAACAGGTCGGCCTTTCGGTTAATCATTAGTAATACCTTTTCTAATGTTAAATTGTTTTCCATTTTTTCTAAAATTTTTTTGGCACTAATTTTCGCGATTAAATTAAAAGCAATGCTGTTGAAGCAATCAGCTGTTTTGTTTACCAGCTGTCACATAATTTGTTATCAATAAACCGAATATTCAATAAAAGTACATGTCGGAACATAGTATTACCCACCGAACACACAGAATAGAAACCTTTGACGTTTGACAAACGCTCATAGCAGCAACTTTACTGGCCAATTTAGAGGGAGAAAAAAATGTTATAATGTTTTGCGAATCAAATGTGTTAGAAGCAACAGATATACAGAGTGAAAACTGGCGGTTAAAGTAGAAAAACTAAATCTAAATAAACATTTATTTTGTGTCAAAAAAGGGAAAATTTGGAATATTTTTTAATTTCTTCAATGAATAGTTTAAAGATTTGTAAATATTTAAATATTTATCGAAATGTGGGTGATTTTTGGTCACAATGAATATAGTTTCTTGTGCAAGAGGTAGTTAAGAAGCTAAATATTACAAGATAAAAAAAAGACGTACTGCTCATACAAATTTTTCTTAGCTGAAAGTAGATATTTTTAATTTCTTATATTTTTAATTTCTTGAAAGGAAAAGTTAAAAATTGTTATTGTTATTAGTTGATTTTATTATTTATTAATAGTTTTACACAAAAATTAAATTTTTTATTAACTCTCGCCAATATAAAAAACCCACCCCGAAAACTAAAAAACATAAATAAACAAAACAGACAGGGACAGAAATACTTTTTGGTAATATTTGCTGTCCCTTTCATAATTCGCTGGTAAACGTCAAAATTCCGTTTCTATACTGCTTATACGGTAGTATTACCTTCCACCTCACTCTCCATTTTTATTTGACGTTGTTGATATTTGTTTTGTATTTTCAAATATCACCAAAATTTGTTCGCGTAAGTTGTAACGTTCTCACTGAACTTATTTATGACAGTGCTGTATTTTAAGTTTTACTCATTATTATAACAATTTGCGTATTTATTGCACAATTATTAATTGAAACTTTATATCAAATATTGATCTCAATAATGGCGTTTATTACGATTTACGCAATAAAGGTGCATATCTGAACACCGTATAAGCCGAAATAATAATAATAATAAAATAATAATACAAAAGCGTTGTAGTGAATTAAAACGGTTATAATTTTTCAATATTTTCACTTTCATAAATTTGAACTGCTTGTAAAGGGTCCGCCCAATAACTTTTTTTTTGAAAATGCTTTAAAAAAAACTACTGAATATTTTCTCAAATTTCTTTTTTTAGTAGCACATAAAGTGTGTAAAACGCGGTAGCCATTAAAATAATTTTAATCAAATGCATCCTCAAGCAAATTTACTTATAAATCATTATCACAATTGAATAATATTTTGTGTATAATATTCTGTATGTGTATGAAAATGTTTAAAAATATTATGTGTATATTTAAATATGTATGTATATACATGCATGTGCAGCAAATTTCATTTAAAATTGTGGCAGCTATTGGGACAGATAAATTTAATTACAGTATTTGTATGGCTACCTGGAAGCATAGTCTCAAGTCACACACGCACAAAAAACATGAACAATAACGCTAATCATATATTTTAGGTGTTTCATGATATCAGAATGCATAAATGCAAAAAAGTAAATAAAAATATAATAAAAATATATTTATTTGAATTTGTGTAATAATTAAAACCATAATAAAATAATAAATTAAATCATAATTAAATTGCAATTCTACATTGATAAAATAAATATTTAATAGGTATTTGTATATGCACGCAGGTATGTATATACACATAGTATTTATAAAACAATAATACCATATATAGATAGGTATAGATAAAACACACGCTGCAATTATTTCACAGACAAGGAACGAAAATTTCCTCAATGTGACAACTCATACTTAACCCTCACATGCACACCTAGGTACCCAGAAAGTTTTGACAATCATGACACAAATTTTTTTTACTATTTATACCCTTAACTGAGTAAAATAGTAGTCGGGTATGTAACTACATGTGTTTTATATGTGTGTGCTATTATAATTACATTTTTTGAGTTGTTAATAGCATAAAATATTTTAGATTCTATGTTGACGAAGTGACTTAAAAACCGGTGATTTTGACTGGACATAAATACTTTATATTTTTTTAAAAAAATGTGTTATTCAAAGTATTATCCATCGAAAGCTAAGATTTTTTCTTATATATTTGGGAAAATTTATGGATTCCATCCCGAAAAAACTGTTCTTTTGATCCGAGCCATTTTTTGATACGCTCAATCCGAATTTATTAATTTAACGTCCCGAAAAGCGTAGGAAACAATTTAGTGCTCCTTTAAAATTTAAGCAGATTTTCTGTGCACCATTCATCCAGCTTTAGTTAGATATGCTGCGCTATTTTGCCGAAGCTACTTACGTGATTTTTACAGAATCCTTTACTGCGTTATCAGTTCTAAGCTTAAGTCTGCACAGACCCACAAAAGTTAACAAATTTCAGAAATTTTTTAACCAATCCGTTTTCGTTGAATATATTTATAATTATTTGACATCTTCCTTCGATTTTAAGACGGTCTTTTGCATTGGTTCAGAAATTTGTGAAATTTGTAAATCGGATTCAATGCAAAAGACCGTCTTAACATCAAGGAAACTATAAAGATTTTCAACGAAAACGGATTAGTTGAAAAATTTCTACACAGTATCTTAATATATGTTAGTCATGGCGAAGTTTTGTTACTCCATTTGTATAGTTGCGGTTCTGTAATTTGTACTATGCGAATAAACCCTATACTAAGTACATATGAGAGTTTAAAAGATTTATTAAGCTAATTGAACTTATATTCAATGTCACACATGTAACATCGTTCATAAAAACATCGATGTTAATAAACATCGATGTTTTTTGAATGTTTATCTTTCCTATCGTTAAGTAACTAAATATAAAACCTAAAGCATTTTATCACAATTTTTAATAACAGTTTCACCTACATATCGTCATAAGATTTCAAAAAAGAGCCAACAAAAAATTTAAAGTCTACTTCTTCATTGATTACGATGCACAGAATCAAAATACATGTTTCTTTACAATTTTACACTCTTGTGATCAAAAAGACAAATTTATGATCAAAATGTGGATTGATTTTTTATTGGAAATCATTGCTTTCTTGTAACATATTTTTTAGTGTAATTAAGCTTCTATGAATTCATATGAAAATACAAAAATATTATTCATAATAAAAACTAAGTTTCCTACCAAAAATTATTAAATTATGTATACATGTATACAGAAAATCGTTAATTTAAACGGTGTCTATTTTTTCTTTGATTTTAACACCGTCAATAATGACTAATGTAAAGTAAACAACTCAGATAAACACAAACCCTAAAGTAGATAAACATACGTTTTATGATGAACTACTTAAAAGTTTCTCATTTCGAACGCCGATGTATCGTCAATCGAACGCCGATGCATCGCCGATATATCGTCCATCAAAACATCGAAAATTTATGATAAAATATCGATATTTAGAAAACATCAATGTATCGTTATATACCTAATTTCAGTATAAAAATATTATCTTTTTTGAGGATAAGTGACTTATCCTATCACATAGATATTAATACAACTTATTAGTATTTTTCGTCTTTTAACTTTTAGAACTTCCTAAACTCCGTTCAAACTGTCGAAACTAAGAAACATTAAAATCAAGAGTGAAAAATTTTAATTTTTTTAAATTTATTTTTTTTGTATATTATATAATATTAAGAGTAACACAAATTCGTAGGTAATAAACCATTTACAATCAATTTTCATTATAATGGGGCGACAATTGGCTCAAAATATTTACATATATATTCCAGAGGCAATTATCAATAATGCGAGATTTATGTCAGGTTATGTCACTGTCAACTCTTAAGGCAATAGTTGTACTCAAAGTTTTCTGTAATTGTGAGATGTCAAAAAGATTTCAGACAAAATATTTACGCTGATGAAATAGCAAAATTAATAAATATTTGTAACAAACAAACAAAACGTTTTGATTTAAAACAGCGCACTTATCTGAAGGACACTACAACCATTTTTGAGTAAGTCTACAGTTACACATTGAGACCTTTTTTTGCTAGAAAATATGTTCATCATTAGTGTTACTTGTTTGAGGTATCGACGTATTCTGCATTCTTCATCCAACAACTCAAGCATCAAACATATCATCGTCACAAAATGTTAGTCAATTTATTAACTAAACGCCACCAAAACTTAGTTTAGCGAAATATCGTTGTTCGTTTCGAAAATCCCTTCTATAACAATTGAAATCATCTAGATCATTCTGGTCTAGTTGAGAAAAAGTTATAATTAAAACAGAAGAAAATCTAGAATCTAAAATTTACGTTTTCCATTTTGTTTGCAGCATTTTTTTCTGCAAACTCCAGATGAGGCAACTTGGGTCGAAACTTTCAAGCTGCGCATATAAGCTATGTGCGGAACACTGTCGGTATAAGTTTGTAACGTTGACAAGCTTAAACTCATTTAAATTTATTTCCTTGTATGTAGTTCTGAAATACGAAGTTAAAGCCGCTAGTGATTTCAATTGAAAGAGTAGATATTTTAATTTTTAAAAATGCAAGTATTGTTATTTTATGCATATATACATATGGCCAATAAAATAGGTGCGAACTACATAGCAAACTATATACGTATACTTTCGGTTTTATTTATACGTCATAGTTTAGTCAATTCTTTTTATTAAATTAATTTATTTTACGTTCTTAAAAGTTAAAAGGAAGGGAAAATAACAGTAAATTATGTTTAAAATAAAGTGAATTCAAAAAAAGACCAGCTATTGATGTGGACACAATCTTTGTGAGCCAAAGCAAAATGTTTCCTCTTCTTTAAATTGTTTGTTCTAAGGAGAAGAACTTTGCGAGCTATCCTACCTTGTAGGCCTGCCTTCTGTAATCGTCTTCGCACAGTTCGTGATGACACTGTATTTTCAATTTCTCTAGCAATCGCCATAGATGACTTAAAAGGGTCCCGTTTGGACAGTGTGACTATGCGTTTGTCTGTAGTTAATGAAGTTTTTCTATGTCTACCTCGTGCTTCAACGTTATATTTTCTTTTAAAGCATTGGTTACAAAATCCTCAGACCGATTTAAAGCATCTGCAATGAATTTGTAGGTTTTACCTTGCTCGCGAAGTTTAAGCACGAGGAGTCTTTCTTCATTACTGCAATGGAGCCCACGACCCATCTTAAAAATTAATTATGTCTGATATAATGTTTAATTTATTTTTAATTAATATTATTTCACTTACTTTCTCCCTTTTTTTCTAATTTTTTGACAATAAATCAAATTTTAACCAAATTACAAATCACACACCTATTATTTTGTCCAAGTAAAATTCGCACTTAAAGGAAAAATGCCACACTATTTATCTGATTATTTTAGTAGAATTCCGGTTTTTTTCTTTCTGCAACAATAATACCAGACTATTTATTTAGTAATTTTAGCATGGTTGTAATTTTTTGCATTTTTTAATAAGTTGAAATTTTTTACACCTATTTTTTTGACATTTTATCCACTAAACTTTAAAATATTCGTTGACAACCACAAAAATGTATATTTGATATTGGGCCGGTGTTACGCATTACCAGCACGAATATACTTGTGATACTTTCAATATATTATAAAGTACAACTTGTGGATCTTGTACATTTGTTATGAACAGAAACATAATTATACAGGTGTGAAAAGGTACAAAAAAAGTTACAAATAAATTGTTTCAACCTTAAATTACCAATTAATTATTAAAATCCATTACATCTGTTTACACTCAAACCAGGCTTGCCAGCGAATAATAAAATGAATGGAAAATTATGATAGATATTTGTATTTCTAACTTTACAGTATAATTTTAATTTTAATTTATTTAATTTTCATATTTCAGCAATATTTTGTTCTTTAAAAGTTAAGTATACATAAAAACTAATCGAGGACAAACCAAGCTCGATGTAGTGTACTAATATAATTTGTATTTGCAATTGATATCGTCGTCACCCGTCTATGGGCATCTGTCAAAGAAAAACTAATTTTAAAACATTTTTGCGCAATTTTCTTCTACAAAAATCATATTAATTTTATAAAGTAAATAAATAAAATAATCGCTGCTATGTGATATTGAATATAAAATTACCATTTCCGGATAATGGATTCTGTAATGCTCACAACAATTTCTAAAACACAATCTGTTAACCTGGACTCATTCAAAAAAGCCAGAAAGATAGTTGTATTTACAAGTAGTAAGTGCAGTATTGCTATATGAACTACTAGTATAAACAGAACCTATTTTCAAAATATGCTAATTCAGGAATATAAACCTAGAAAATATACAAAATACTTCTGCAGAAACTGTTGGGATAACGACGAGGATGGTATATCTATAGATTTTTCATTGTACATCACTTGGAAACCTGATATAAATAAATTTTGTGCACCCAGAAATTGTTGACAGAATTTATTTTTCGCAAATTAACAACTAGGAAATCTGCTCATTATGAATTGACGGACCCTTGATGATTCAATTCGATGCTTGAGGTATACATAGGTGGTCCAAGTCTGATTTTCTATGCAATATATAAGCGTATTCAATGAAAAGCAGAGATTAATATTATTAAAAATTAAGCACCACTTAACAATTTCAGCTGGGATGAAAATAGATAAACTTGGTTTATTTCCATATAAGATTGCATGCAACTTATCGTACTATGGGGATCTCCAAGAACTATACTTATATAATAATTAATATTATCAGCTGAAATAATTACGCACCAAAAAAAACTAATCTAAAGGATTTTGGCGCACATAATCAAAATCTGGAACATAAAGGACAAAAAATACGGTTTTGGTTATATTCGGGTGGATATTATAAGGCGCATGGCGACACATCACGTTTAAATATCTGTTGGTAATATTTGTTTTGCTTAGCACAGCAGCATTGTATTGTTGTTGTGAAGAAGAAAAGAACATAAATATGACGTAAGTAGTAAAAATCAACAGTATTTTGATATTCTTCAAACTCATTTCGGCCTAAACTTGCGAGTATTTTTTACCAACACATTAACAAAAAAAGTCAACTTTGATCAATTATTTTATGTGTGGCTGGTCAACTTTAGAAACTCATATTCTTACCCCTAGTCCTAGTATTTAATACTTTTTTAAATTTTGTTGAATAAAAATTAGAATTTTAGATCTTTCATAAAAATCTTAGCAAAGCAATGACAACATTAAACTATGGTCTTGTCTCTGGGTTATTTTTTTTTAATGCTTTCGGCCTGTGTTATCCAACCGAGACTCCAATAAGAAAATAAATTAATGAAATTCAATTGAAAAACCTGAAAGGATCATTGCAGAAAAAGCGTTAAAGAACATTAAACTTATAAAATAGAATTTTTCAGCACAAGAGCCCATCTATGATCACCACTTATCAGGAAGGATGACGTGTAAACATCATTCACAATCTTTAACATGTTAGGTATCCGTAATACCTAATATCTTAGGCAGTTGGCACCATTGTGTATCACCTGTATACACTGTCGCACAGTCGGGTTTTTGATACCAAAAATGGGAATTAATTGCGAAATTAAATTTAGGAAAATCGAATAAATTTTTGTTGTCGATAAAAGTACACAACATTCCACATCACTTGTGCAAAAATTTTGTTTTTGAGAACTACTGTTATGTCACAATATAATTTTAAAGTTTGAATTAT
This sequence comes from Sarcophaga carnaria, assembly GCA_958299815.1. NCBI lineage: Eukaryota > Metazoa > Arthropoda > Insecta > Diptera > Sarcophagidae > Sarcophaga > Sarcophaga carnaria. The sequence continues at coordinate 67,583,446 of OY283153.1, read as the reverse complement.
TTGTAGTTTTCCTCGCGTGAAATATAAATTTCAACTTTTGGTGTCTTAAAAATTACTTTTGGGTGTTTTCTAAAGTGATATTTAAAAATATTTTAATGGAACCTTCAACTAAGTTTAATTTATGTTTTTGGTTTTTATGCGCAATTTGTGTTATTATTTTTAATTAATTTTCACGCATAAGCCTATAAATTAGGGGATTTCGGAAAATATGTCGATAAATAGTTGTGAATAAAGCCAAATTAAGAAAAAAATCTTTTGGTTTCTAAAAATATAAACGCTTTTGAAAATATTTATGAAAAATTTGTCTGCACTCTTTTGCACATTTTGAAATAAAATTTAAATATATTGTGGCACCTACATATAAAAAATTAAAAAAAAAATAAAAAAAAATTAAATAACCTTAAAAATAACCTTTCTAATGTTTATAAATTATAGTTTCGTTTTTAATTCGGTTAATATTTTATCTTATAGGGAACTTAACATTGAAATCTTTCTTTATATTTTCTATTTATAATAGAAACTTTATAGCGCATAAGGCATTTCAAGTGACAAAATAAAGTAACACTTCAAATATTATAATAATTAAGTATATAAATTAAATATATAATTATAAATAATTCAATAACTTCAAAATTTAGTACGAAATTGCTCTTCCTTTGTTATTTATGACTTCTCTTAATATTTTCGGCATACTTAGCTCAAGGTTCTTTAAACTACTTGTATTTGCATTTGTTCCCAAAATGTTTGAATATTTGTTCTGGACTCCACCGGGATTTTGTCATCTAAGATAGCCCAAAGATGCTCAATGGGGTTTAAATCTAGGCTTTGAGCAGGCCATTCTAATTTTTCAACATTCTTTTTTCTTCAAAATATTTTTTAGCGACCTTACTCGTATGTTTGAGGTCGTTGTCTTGTGGAAAGATAAACTCCCCCAAGCCCATTTCCTCCGCACTGTTGTAAGGATGTTCTCTCCAGTCATTTTGGAATCAATTTTAACGAGTCTACCAACTCCTGAAGAGGAAAAACATCTTCACACCATAAGGATGCCTCCACCATGTTTTACTGTATGGGTAAGGTTTTTCAATTTAAGCCTTTGTGTTGGTTCACACCACACTCTTTTCCGATTTTTGCAATTTTTTAGTTCATATTTTGACTCGCCTGTTCAAATAATTTTTTTCCAAAATGATTCAGGCATATTTATAAACTTTTTTGCAAAAGCCAAAATATTGGCTGCTCGTAGGAGAGGTTTTTTCTTAGCGAAGGTACTTTTTATACCCTTTCATTAAGTCTTCTTTGGACAGTGCGAGTCGAAATATTTAATTCTAGCTTCTCATTTATATCTCTGGCTGTTGTAAAAGGATTTCTCTTTGCTACGATTGCAATATGATCATCCTCAAGCTTCGTCGTTTAACGTTTTCTACCACATAATTTTTTCAAACTTTTATTTGACTTCCTTATTTTATACAAAGTAATTATTTTATTTTTATTTATTTAAGGGCTTCATTTCGAAAAACTTTAGGTGCAGGCTTATTTTCTATATATTTAACTAATATTGAACGAAAAATTAGGTACTTTACTACAATTTATTCTTTTTTAATAACTTAACTTTTTTTTACACTTCAATATTTTTACATCAGAAACCTGAACGAACGACTTTAAAAATTACAAAGTTTATGGGAATAATTGAGACACTCCAACAAATAACGGGGCAATAAACATACAGTAAATAATACAGGTAGATAAAAAAATTGAGAATTAATGAAGAAGGGTACACAACCGCACTTTATTTTGTCCGACAGCGTATATTGCGTATATGTTGCTGACAAGCATTAAAACGAGAGAGCTTTGCGAAAAAATAAGCTCATATTTAAGAAGAGTACGTATAATTATGAAACTATTCTAATTGATTTATCGCATAAAAAAATTTTTGTCAAATAAACAACAACAGCATCCGTACCGGTACACTTACATATTTCTTATGGATTTATGATGATATTTTGAGCTCCAAACTGAATAATTTAGTGTGTTTACTGAGCCATTCAGATGAAAATGCTTTCATCGGAGAAAATGATTCTTACCTAAAATTTGGTTTGACTTCACTTTGCTCCATTACCCACGTCGGGGCTTTCCACGGTCTGCATGTTTTAACTCCTGAGCAAGTATAATTTTGTATGCATAAGAGTGGATTGCTCGAAAGTTTGTCACTATTCGCTGCATAGTATTTCGGGTTTTCGTCAACTCTGTCGTTTACAGCAGCATTGTTTTCAATAGACGCAACGGAAGGTTCATGCACATGAGCCTTAATGTCCACAACCGAAAGCTACACTGTGTCGACTGTAACTTCTTCGAAATTTGTGAAAGGTCTCCGCTAACTTCACACATTTTTATTGAAAGTACTAACAATTATAATGCTTTCTTATTTTATAAAGCACTCCATTTTTAATTATCGGATTTAACATATGTGACAGCAGCCAAAATTTAAAAAATGCTCTCTTACTGATACAACTCTTATAATCTTATAGCGATTCTAGGTATACTATGCATAATTAGTATATTAATAGATCCAAACATTATGGAGAGTAAAGTAATACAATTTTTAAGCTGGTTTTTTTTTATTTATTTGAGCTTTAGTAAATTTATACATATTTATACATAAATTTAAAACCAAGTGATTATACAGCTATAAAACATAAAATTTTGATGCTAAAGTCGTTCATAAATGTATTCTAAGATATATGTTTTCTGTTTCCTTTATGCCGTAGTAAAAGTATTTTGGTTATTACGGAAGCTATGTGTTTTTCAACTCTTAAAAAAAGGGTTTAAATAATTTTTATGTTTCTTGTAGTTTTTAAGCGTATGATACAGTACCACTCAGCTTCTGATAGCGAACAGACGTACATATTATTAAAATCGAAAAAATAAAAACAACCGTTACGGAAAACAACAATTTTATATAAACTCACTAAGTAAAATAAAAGAATCAGAACAAAACAGATCAAGTAAAAAGTTTTTTTCTCTTTTCTTTTGTTTATTAATGAGTGCTTTAAAAGGAAAGAAGTGTTGGGGAAGTGCCCCAAAAATGAAACTAAATTTTAATGAAAATCGTTTTAAAATGTTACAAGATCTTAACGATGATGATGATGACACATATAGTGATGGTCATGAAATAAAGGAATATAAAGTTGTGATTCCTCCTATAGTAGTTGATCCTTGTCATGGATTCATTCAAGTTTTTAAATTAATTGGAAAAGAGTACGAATTTAAGAGAATGTCAGTCGGAACTAAGATAATTTCTTCGTCTATGGTGAAGTATGCTACTGCTAAAAACAAGTTATCTGCCGCAAATTTTAAATTCTATACACATGAATGTAAAGACACTAAAATATTTAAATTATTTTTATACGGACTCCCCCAATTGGACGCAAAAGAAATTGAAGACGAACTCAAAATTGAATACAATGTTACTGTACATAATATAAAAGAAATACAAACTTCACGCTCTTCTGCCGATGACGCACTGTATGTTCTAGAATTTGATCGCACTTTGACATCTAAAACACAGATTATGAAGATTAGACGCCTATGTAATATTGTAATATATTGGAGAAACCCTTTGAAAAGCAAGAAAGGTCCTACACAATGTGCCAAGTGTTGCATGTATGGTCACGGTTCAAAAAATTGTTTTCGTAACAATATCTGCATTGCTTGTAGTGGTGCTCATGATTTCTCTCTATGCCAAATTAATAAAACATCAGAATATGCTTCATACAAATGCTTTAACTGTATCAAGAAAAATTTAAAAAATATTCATCATAGGGCAGATGATCCTCGATGCCCTAGCCGTAAAGAATACCTAATTATGCGCGATAATGTCAACAAAAAAAACCAGCCTCAACTTCTATCGTGAACTTTTTGATCAAGTCCCAAATGTTACGCAAAATGATGAATCTTCGAACACTGTTCCGAATGAAAATAGCCATACTTCTGCCACTAAAAGTTATGCTGAAGCAGTGAGGACACCGCACCGATCACATCACACAAAAGGTAATATTTTCAGCATCGATGAGTTATTCGAAATTTTTTCTAGAACCGTTTTGGACCTCCAAAAATGTAAATGCTTAAATATGCCGTCTAACTCTATAAATTCCAGCCTTCACATAATGCACTGGAATTGTCAAGGCATTACAAACTTTAGCCAGTCAGCTCAACTCCATTTATTTTTAATAGAAAACAATATTGATATCTTACTACTTAATGAAACATTTTTGAAACCTAACCATAGTTTTAAGCTACCTGGATATATTGTCTACAGAAAAGATAGAATTTCTCATGGTGGAGGAGTAGCAATTGCGGTAAAATTAACATTAGAACATAAGTTAGAAGCTTCACTCAATATTAAAATTTTTGAAAACATTTGTATTTCTATGAACATTTGTAATAGAAAAGTACTATTCATATCTGCTTACTGTCCAGGTTATTCCGACGATTTTAGCACAGATCTTAATCTATTAACTTCTTCCGACTGTGACTACTTCATTTTAGGCGATTTTAATTTCCACCACAGAAGTTGGAACTGCAATACAATAGATAGAGCTGGGAAAATATTATATGACACCCAGAATTCGTCGAACTATTATATTTACTACCCTTCTAGTCCTACCCGATTTCCACAGAACTTACAATATCGAAATCCATCTACAATTGATCTTCTTCTATCAAATTCCTCACTTTTTTCAGAGATCTTGAAACCCATCCAAACAAATTAAACTCTGATCACGTTCCCATTACATTTATTATTAATGAAACTGTTAGGGAAAATGTACAACTGTTTCCAGACTATTTTAATGCCAATTGGGAGAGATTTAGAAGCGAGGTAAATTCAAAAATTAATTCTTCTCTAGCCATTAACAAGCAACTGTCCCTTCTTAATGTGGAGCAGTCACTTCAAGAATTCACAGACTTGATCAATAATTCAATTTGCTCAACGATACCACATCGAACTAGGAACGTTAAACATTTCCAACTTTCTGAACAATGTAAAAAAAAGATTTCACTGAGAAACGTGTGTAGGAGAAAATTTCAACGTTGTAGCAATAACTCTAGAAGAGTATTGTTCCGAGCTATGATAAGAGAACTAAACAAGCTAATCGAAATTCAAATAACTAACTCTAGAAATGAGCAATGGGAATTTTTTTTATCTAAATTACCCGTAGGGAACAAACACTTTTGGAAGATTTCTAAACGTTTAAGAAATAAATCTAGAGCGATAGACAAATTAGTAATCGACAACCGTGAAGTAACGGAGAAACTTGACATAGCAAATGCGATTGCCGATCAGTTTGTTACAGCTCACAATACATCAACCAATTTCTCCAGTTCCATTGAGAACAAAGTAAATTTATTAGCTAGTTCAATTGCTAACGATGTATTTTTAAATGAGGACATAACTACTTTAACTAGTTTTGAAGAAATTGTATTTATTATTAAAAATCTTAAAAATTCAAAAGCTCCGGGATTAGACCAAATAACCAACTTGGTACTCAAGAAACTTCCTAATTCGGCTTACAACATTCTAACAAAATTTTATAATTTTTGTATTCAAAACTGCTACTTTTCAAAGAGTTTTAAAAAAGCCAAAGTAATTCCAATTGCCAAAAGTGGTAAAGATCCTAAACTAACATCTAGTTACAGGCCAATCAGCCTGTTAAGTTCCTTAGACAAGATTCTAGAGAGAATTATACTGACTAGACTCTGAAACTTCACAGATAAAAACAATCTTCTCCATAATTGTCAGTATGGATTTAGACCTCAACATTCTACCACGCATCAATTAAAAAGAGTGGTCAATATGCTAAGATTCAATAAAAATAGACGATATTCAACTGGTGTGATTTTTCTCGATATAGAAAAAGCTTTTGACTCGATTTGGCATAAGGGATTAATTTATAAGCTCTTCAAAATGAAGCTTCCAACTTATCTAATAAGAATTATCGAAAGCTTTTTAACTGACAGGTCATTTGCAGTTGATGTTGCTGGAACCCTTTCGGCAGAAAAAGATATCCTTGCTGGAGTGCCACAAGGCTCCCCTTCTTTACAACCTTTACATATCGGACTACAAAGTACCAACTGGAAATAACGTAGCATTTTATGCCGACGATAGTGTATTTATTTCTTGTGGAAAAGTGTCAAACGCGATTGTCAAGCGCATGCAAAAGGTTCTTATTCGTGCCAACGAATATTTTACCAAGTGGAAAATTAAAATCAATAATGAAAAAACTCAAGCGATACTTTTTCCGTTTAATAATTCTCGGAAAAGAATTCCCACAATTAAAATGTTTATAAACGGGACAGAGATACCGTTTTCAAGTTCTATTGAATACTTAGGCGTAACACTTGATAAAAAACTTACATTCAAAGAACATGTGGGAAACATCTGTAACAAAGCTATTCGTTGTGGCTGAGCCTTGTACCCTCTTTTAAATAGAAAGTCAAAACTGAATACCAAAAACAAGTGTCTTTTATACAACCTATGTATTAAACCTATTCTTACATATGCCTGCGTTGTCTGGAAGAACTGCGCAAACTCTCACAAAAAAAGACTCCAAATAATTCAAAATAAAAATTTGAAAATCATATACAATTTACCAAGAAGGTTCTCCACTAGACAACTACATAGAATTTCAGGCCAAAAAACAATTGAAATGCTAATAAACGACTTCACTCAGACATTCTATGACAGATGTAGTAGGTCTACTTTTTCCCATTTGAGAAGTTTGCAGGACGTTAACTAAGTGACTCTATACCCAGGTATAGGTCCCATTAGTTCATGTGTTTAAGCTTTTCTAAATTCCCTCTGTGATTATAGATATATGTTTTTTACTATCTTTTTCCTATAATAAGTTATTCTAATACGCTTATTAATTTATAAAATGTATATATTTGTTGTAATATCCAAAAAGATAATAACTCAAAAATGTAATATAAATAAGAAACTCAATGATAATAAATAAAAATAATAATAATAAAAAATAATAAGCGTATGATACAAAAGTTCCGGTTTTAAAAACTTCTTTTACTCGGTGATAAAATGTCAAAATGTACAAAAAACTGAACTCGAAATGAAAAAACTCAGAGACGCAACAACCTGTAAATTTAAATTGTTTAAATTTAGGGCAATGAAAAGTCGAAAAGAGTGAAAGAAGTTTTCATGTTTTATAGCATTTTTTTTTCTTTTTCCATGCAAAGAACAAAAAATAAACAAACAAACATATTCTCAACAAATTATACTAACATATAAAATATTAACGGGTCTATGTACGAAGCTACGTTATATAGGGTCGGAAATTTAAAAGTTTAAATTAAAAAATGCATTAAAACAAAAATGGTTTGAAATTTTGCCAAATTAAATTTTTTTATTGTGAAGTAGAATTGTGCCGGTTACAAGCGCACTATTATTTCATTCATATAGTCGCCGTGGCTGGCCTCACAGTACCTCATCGGATCGGACCAATTCTCGTGCAGGCTTGTTGGCCTTCAAATGCCTAATTGTTTTTGGTTTGTCGGTATAACACTTTTTTAACGGCACTCCACAGAAAATAGTCCAACGGTGTCCAGCTTCTTGGCGGCCAATTTTATTAGAATTGTTAAAAATTACTAAATAATGGAATATGCCCTGGATATGCCCTGAGTAAGACTTATTATAATTTATTGATAAACTATTATTCCATTACATAAATACATAAAATTAAAATAATTTTAATGTTTTACTTAAACATGTTCATAAACTATTAAAATTGAATTTGTGGTAAAAAAAAAACAACTAAACAGTTCGAAGTTAGTAAATCTGTATGATTTAAAATTTATGGTTGCCAAATTACAGGCTTCTTGTATGATTTATCTTCTCTATTCATCATGAAAATTATGTTAAAGTGTATTTTGTGAGTATAAATAAAATTTATTATTTATGCTCATAAAGTGGCGGCATTCGAAGATAATATTAATTGTTTACCCTACAAGTATTTATTTTTTTCATTGCCTAATCTAAATCTAATTGTCTATTAAGCAAACGTTATGGTTTATTTCAACTTATTTTCAATGCGTTTATATTTAAATTAATTTGGTTAAAAGGTAGAACAAACAGGGAAGGAGAGACAGAGAGGCTGTGGTCAAGACTGTGAATGATAGTCTGCTAAGGACGTAGGCGGATAAACAGACATTTTACAAAGTGTGGTTGAAAATAAACGAATGAACTACTTATGTTTGTCATGGCCCTTAAAGGTAAGCAAAATATACTTATAGACTTTAATATGACAAATTATATTTTTTATTTTATGTTTTACTAGCTGTATCCTGCGCGTGTTGCTGCGCCACCAACTGAAATAAATTTGAAGGAAAGACATTACACAAATGTCGCATTCATTTTGAATCATTTTATTGATTTCGTTTCCCGTTGTCCTGATGATTCAGATGAACGGGCCTGAGTAGTACGCATTCGATCACTTTATAATCACACTTCTCGCTGTTCAAATGGTTCAAGCGAACGGGTCTCAATGCTCGTCTGATTCTGAGGCTCGTAATGCTCTCTTCTTCCATGCTTGAGGTGTAGGTCGACCAATTGCTTGTCATTCATTTTGAATAATTTTCAGTGACGCCATCCATCGGAAATTAAACGCACCAACCTCCGTCGACTCATGCGCAACAACTTTGTTAAAGAATGCACAGTTTACGATGTAACTTAGAAACCTTAGTCGGCTCATGCGCAACAACTTTGCTAAAGATCTTAACATGATCAAATGCATAGTTTACGATTCTATAAGGTACATACAAACAAACATTCATTTTTATATGGGTATGTGGGCGTGGCACCTCGCCTACTTGAAATTTTAAAATAAAAAGTGGCCTCAACTCCTTTCAGACATACAGGAAGATACTGAAGAAAATCGGTCCAGCCGTTAAGCCGTCTATAGACTTCAAACAAACAAACAAACCCACAAACAAATAAACACACATTTTTTTTTATATATAAGATAAACAAATAGACACACATTTATTTTTATATATAAGATTTTTTTTTCGTTTGACACATATTTTATCTGACGTTTTATATTGAAATTCTAAGGAATTGCTCCATCCCCAGTTTCAATAACGGAATCAACCTAACTACGGGGAAAAGGTGTTGTGTCAGCTTTTGGTACATACGAAGATCCGCCAGCTAAAATATTGTATTTTTGTTAACTATAAAATGCTACATCACGCATCACCATTAGCGCTAACTGTTGGTTGGTTGGTTGCTGTATGTTTTGCTTATCGAAAAATTTTTCCTTTTTTAAATATATTAGCTGGTTCATTTGCCAAATTGATTAACTCCACTTCAAAACTAAATTCTCTGACAGTAATTATTACTTAATGACAACATCTGTTTAATTATTGTATTAAAAATGTCCTTCTCAACCCAATCCTATTCATTCCATACTAGATTGTACAATGGACAGCAAAAGTCTAGGCACCCCAATATATTTTATAAATTTTATAAATTTTAAGTAATAATTTTTAAAAATAATTGATGTTTTTTATATTTATTTTATTTATTTATTTCTCTATTATTATAAATCCAAAAAAAATTTAATGTTTTTTCACAAAATATAAGCAGAACAAGGGAAACTTTCTGGTGTATACATATTTATGCAGAAGATCTCAAATCCCCAATATATTAAAATGTCATCCCTTGTATTTAGTAGTATATCCTTCAAGGTTAAGCATGCCATTTAACCCATTTCACAATAAATGTACCAGTTTTGTTTAGCGCTTTCTGTTAACATTTGCCTGCATGCATTCATGAGGAAGTTTTTCAATTGACTTTCGTTTAAGGTTTAGCGACTAGTAGTAGTTGTCGTTAAAAACATTGTAAAATTAACACATGCAACAAGAATAGTGTGAGAAGCTTGTTTATTATACTATTTTGCCAGTAATTAATTAATTAATTTGAAAATATTTTTAACAACAACGCACAGTATTTTAACATGTTTCTCCTTTTATTGTTTTATGGAGTTAACCTATTTGGCAAATAAACCATCCATATAAACGCACAACTCATAACTGCTTTACTTTCAACATTTCCATCCTCTGTTCACTTTCAAGTGACAAAGTGTATCTATTTTTGGTATAATTGCATCGTGAATTGGTTTTTTAATGTTATTTCATACTCAGTTTTATGTTAACTTTTATATTTTCTGATTTTTATTTTTGGAAATTTATTCGACTATTCTCATTTACTTTTTTCGTTATCCTAAGGAAATGAATGATTTCAATGATGTTTACTCACTTTTGGCGCTCAGTGGTATACTGTTTTCATATATTTGAATTACAATTTCAAATGTAACGACTATCAATCACCCCAACAAGTGCGCGCGGGTTGTCACCTGTCATGGTCTCAACAAGTAGTGAACTGTAAATGACATCTACACCCATACAGTTAATGTCTTATATAAATAGACAATATTATTAACATTTATAAATATTTAAATTTAACAATAATATAGAAATTTTTTAGATGCAAGGAAATGCATCGCCGTAGTCTAGTAGGTAGTGTGTTGGCTTATTAGACGTAAAGCCAGGGTTCGAGACCCAGGCAAGCCATCAAAACAAAATACAAATAGTATTTCTTCGGCGACTTCCTCTCAACAGATTTCTGGCAAAAACTCTGAGAGCAAATAAAATGCCATGAAAAGTTTCTCAAATCTCTCGTTCGGAGTCGATTTTAAAACCACTCATGTATAAAATTAACACATACAACATAAGTGGTGTGAGAACATAGTTCGTAATCCTGACTGAAAGGTTGTAATAACCAATTATGTAAGGAAATACTTATCAGGACAATAGAGCTCAAAGGTACGTATACCTTTATCTTCCTACTTTATGGTTTAGTTTATATTATTTTCATTATCATCAACTAATTTTTAAAGGAATTTCTAAATTCTTAGACTTGTGTAACTAAAAAACATATTTTAAATGCTGTGACATAATTGGTTCATAATCAATTAAACCAAGTAACGTGACTTGCATTTAAAATAAGTTCCACAAAATTATTACAATTAGAGCGGCATTTCAATTAAATTTCTTTTAATTAGACTTTGGTGTTCACACTTATTCTGGAAACACTACGTTGAGTCCATTGTTCTAAGGCAAACAACAAAATTTGTGAACATGCGCCATGAGTTGACTTATTTTTAAAATGTCGTACTCCAAAAGCATTCAAAAGACGAACATCGAATAGCGGTTTGAAGAATTTATAATAGTTCTAATGACTCAATGTTATTGAAATTTAGAAAGAGGAAAGCTTTGGCTTACTTCCAATCAGCTGTTCTACAGGCGTCACAACATACCATATTTGGCTATTTTGAAATAAACAATGTTGTGGATTTTGCGAAGGAAACGGTAAAATTGTTTTTCTATTTCATTTACGTTCTATGGACGTACTTATATACTATATATAAAAATGAATGTGTGTTTATTTGTTTGTGGGTTTGTTTGAAGTCTATAGACGGCTAATCGGCTGAACCGAATTTCTTAAAATTTTCACAGTATCTTTCTGTATGTCTGGAAGGAGCTATAGGCTACTTCTTATGTTGAAATATGCAAATAAAATAAATAAAAATAGTATGAGTGTTATTGTCTAACAAAATATTACGTATACACCACCCGTCAGCTCTATGTAATCTTATATATAAAAATGAATGTGTGTTTATTTGTTTGTGGCTTTGTTTGTTTGTTTGAAGTCTATAGACGGCTAAACGGCTGAACCGATTTTCTTGAAATTTTAACAGTACCTTCCTGTATGTCTGGAAGGAACTATAGGATACTTTTTATTTTAAAATTTCAAGTAGACGAGGTGCCATGCCCACATATAAGTATTTAATGTCGCATATCTCAGAAATGCACACCTAGAGCCCTCAAATTTTGTATGGACGAATTTGACGTATATATGAACAAAGAGAAAGATTGGCAATAGTGGGTGTGTCACCTCCCATAGTCTATATATATAAAAATGAAAGTTTGTTTGTATGTACCTTATATAATCGTAAACTATACATTTGATCATGTTATGATCTTTAACAAAGTTGTTGCGCATGAGCCGGGGATGGTTTCTAAGTTGGTAGGACTAATTTCCGGCAGGTGGCGCCACTGAAAATTACTTAAAATCAATTAAATCGTAAACTGTGCATTTGATCATGTTATGATCTTTAGCAAAGTTGTTGTGCATGAGTCGACGGAGGTTGGTGCGATTAATTTCCGGTGGATGGCGTCAATAAAAATTATTCAAAATGAATGACAAGGAAATGGTCGACCTACACTTAAAACACGGAAAAAAAGCATTAAGAGCCTCAGAATCAGACGATCATTGAGACTGGAAAACCTTCAAGCATATGCCGCTGAGACCCGTTCGCATGAACCAGTTGAACAACGAGAAGTGAGATTAGAAACTGATCGAATGCATATTACTCAGGCCCGTTCATCTGAATCATCAGGACAACGGGAAACAAAATCAATAAAATGATTCAAAATTAATTGGACATTTGTGTAATATCTTTCCTTCAAATTTATTTTAGTTGGTGGCGCAGCAACGCGCGCAGGTTACAGCTAGTATACTATAAGTATACTTTTGAATATACATACATAACATTCGCAATTACTTTGAAATAAATATAAACTTCATTGTGTATATTAAAATGATTTTGTTTTACAAAAGTTTGTATAAAAATTACGATTCTCTTGGGCTGAAAAACTCGAGCGATAGCACAGAAAACATAGATTCGGGTGTGAAATGTTGAAAGCATGTTTCATTCATTGGGCTTTCGCGGCACCCGCTGTAAACAGAACTTTCGAATAAATAAATATTCATGTACGATTTGTCCAATAAGTTCCTTTTTTTAAACTGTTCCTATCTTAAAGTTGTATTAGTGCAAAATATTTGTGAAATGTTTTATTCATTTGATTAAAAGTTACGGCTTGAATAAGTGAATGGCATCAGAAATGGCCAATTAGTTTTGTCTCTGGCGAATACATCAGTCTGAATTTGACCGATGGCATGGGTTTTGTTGTTCTAGAACCTCTGCGGTGGCTTAAGAAAACCCTCCAAAAGAAAAAAGTATAACAGGGTAAAACCTCACATCACCTGTGCCTGAAATAACCATATTCTCAAATTGCTGAGGCAGAGCGTAGCGTCGTCCTATCAGAACCACATAGCCAGGGTGTCCAGATAAACTAATTCAGACCAAAATACGTTTGTAATCATCGACATATAGTATAGATGTGCAACTCTTATAAGCTATTTTGCAATCAGGTAGGTAGCGTCAAAGATGTATCAGAGATTAAGAAATTCCAAACCAAGACCCACATCCAGGCTGAGGAACTAATGGATTATTCGAACACCCACTTTCCCATTGCGTTGATGGAATCGTCATCAGCGCTGCAAACGGGAAGCAACAGAACATGGTATGTTCCAGAATCACCATAAACATGGTTAAGAAGCGACAGAAAGATTCTTGCCCTTTAAGACGGCAGGGCCGAATGGAATTCTTCCGACACTTCTACAAAATGAGACGGATTTCGTATTAACTCATTTCATCTTTGCTCAAAACCATGGAAAGAGTATAATTTCAAATGAAAGGTAAAGTTGTAGACATGAATGCCGACTTCAAAATAAGTTTAATAGAAACCGCTCTACACGAAGTCAGCCACTACATAAAGAAGTCCCTAGATTCTAAAATATATACTCTTGCAGTATACATTGACATTGAGGTAGCCTTCAATAATGTTCGAACCGATAAAAATAATCCAATCTTACACGAGTTTCGGGTGGACCAGCCGCTGATCAACTAAATTGACCATACGGTAACGAACAAATGGATCAATTGTGGTACATAAAATATAACGACAAGTGATAGTGTAAAAAGGGGGAGACCACAGGTAGATATACTTTCACCTCTCTTCAGTCTCTTGAGAAATATTAACGCAGGCGACGTGCTAATACTTCTGAGGGATAAGAATGCGGAATATTTATGCAGGAGAGGGAAACACGTTCGGAACATAGTATACAATTGCCCACGCCCAAGAAGTCTGAATGTCAACCCAGATAAGACCAAGATATGTTTATTTAAAAGAAAGACGACTATCGCTCATTATGATAGTCCTCGCTTACTTAGCAAAGAAATTAGGATATCCAACTATGTAAAATACGTAGGTGTTATCCTGGATAGAAAACTGAAATGGAGACATCATCTGGAAGATAGGGCAGCAAAGGCCCACAGACGCTGAACTATATGCATGAGAGCCATAGGGCTGAGATAGTAATAGCTCAGCATTTAACAGGGTCCTTGGGTCTGTTTATATAAATTATTGCTTTGTCTGTATAACAATTACTTTGCAATTCAGTTTTAAATTCTAAGTTTTAAGATAAAAAACTTCCAACAGTTCATCAAATATACCGCAAAAATAGAAACATATAACAAATAAATAAGGACTATACTAGCAACTTTCTGTGGCAGAATGCATTAGCTAAGGAAGATATTTTAAATATTTTATGGATTTTGTGCTTTTCATTTTAACGCGAGCATTTAAATCTAGCAGCCAATAGCCCGAAATTGATGTTTCTGCTCCATTTTAGATTGAGATTAAAGCTAATTGTGCGAATGTCTATCGCAATATCTGTAAACGAAGCAAGTTGTAATTTTTTTTGGTAATTTTTTGAAAGCTAGACATCTTCCTCTCCATGCTTTAGGTTTCATTAGTAATGCTGGCATTATTCTACTCAAATGAAATCATTAAAATAATACAATATCTATCCCTTCTTTCCCTTCTAATTAAGTTTCAAAGCTCACTCTTTTTAATACCATTACTACAATGACAAAAAAGTATTACTTTTTAATTTTCTGCATATATTTGTTTTTACATTTTCCTAAATACTGTGCCCCCATACCAACCTTCGCTATTCCTGTCATCCTGTAATGAAATTCCAACATTGATTAGCCGTAACAAATTCATACTCAACGGCACAGTTTATAATAAGTTTGGCGTTTTAGTGTATGGTAGTTCACACTTATAGTACAATTGTCACTGTCACTATCACTCTCGCAATTACTTCACCATTTTATGCTGTTATGGAAGGTTGAGAATTTTCTTTCTATAAAGAGTTGAGTTTCCTCCATTTTATTGTTATTCTTCTTCTTTCATATATGTATGTACTTGTGCTATTTCGTTGCTGGAATAATTCGTTGGTAATTTGTTACCGTTTTATTCAAGTTTTATTGTTCCTCTATTTTAAATTTCAGACGAATGCCTATCTGTATGGAAATTTTTTTGTGTTTTCCATACAAATAGATATTCGTCTGAAATCATTTGTATTACTAAACCCGGCTCTATGCTGTTCTTAAATGAAGTTTTGCTGTTTTTGTTCTGTTTGTGTTTACTTAATCAGCGCGTACACAAACACTTTTCTACTTATGCAAGAATAATTTATTCAAACACAAAGAATTTATGTATGCTACTGAGTTGTTGTGTTTTTTTTTTATTATTTGTATATCCCTGTGTGAGTGTTTAAGAAAAACATGCAGCAGGAAGTTAACGTATGTAAGTGTATGCATGTATATAATTGCTATTATAGTGCGTAATAGTAGAAAAAAAAGTAAGAACAGAAACTCAAGTAATAAAACAACGGCAAATTATCACAACAGTATTGTCGTTATAGCAGTATTCATAGCATAAATGACACAGTTCCCATTTTATTGACATTGTTGCTATTTCAGTTCCTTCCTCTCATTCTCATTTTATCCATACATACTCGTATCTATTTTTAATTGTTTATCTTGTTGCGTTTACTATTGAAAATATATTAGGGTGCACAAGTAGTCTATTAGGTAGTGTTCTAGGCTATTAGCGTGAGGGTGGTGGGTTTGATTCTCACCAGAAACTCTACACCCAGTATAAAGTCAGCTCATATTAATTATAATATAATTTATAATTTTATTCTAATTAATAATGAATAAATAGAAATGTTTAACACGGGTTCCATATGACATCGTTTATTTGTCAACATTAGAAATAATTTTTATTTATGATTTTGCTTTTTGTTGTTTTTGCAAAATTGTAAATATTGCTCTGATGTCAATATTGTTGACGATGATAAAGTTTTGCGAACAAATCGTTCCAAATATTACATCTGTTGGCCGTGTAGAGGTAATTGCATTTCATACCCATAATTGGTTATAATTGAAAGGAAGTCGCCGAAAAAATAATTTTTCATATTTCATTTTGTTATATATGCTTCATCTAGGTTTTTGAACCGTGACCTCACGTCTAATAAGTCTATCTACTTGACTACGGCGACTTCAGAAGAAGTTACATGACTTACTTACTTACTTAAGTAGCCATTAACAACCCTGAATGTGAGCACATCTAGTACACAGGATATGTGCCTTCCGTCAATCACAATATGATCAATCTGGTTGGATGTTGAGCGATCGGGGCACATCCAAGTGGCCTTGTGAATATCAAGATGCTAAAACTTGGTTCTGCATACTACCATGTTACGCGCCGCGGTGAAATCGGTCAGCCTCATACCATTGGAGATAGTGTTCGCGTGGAGGCTGAACTGCGCGACAGTGGGGCCAAAGATACCTTTCCGCCCGACCTTCGCATTAAAATCTCCGAGGAAGATTTTGGCGTCATGGGTAGGGCGCTTATCATGTACATCCTCGAGTTTAGCGTAGAAGGCATCTTTAACCTTTTCTTCCGTTGGTGCGTAAGCACAAATAAGGCAGATGTTGTAGAATTTTGCCCTGATGTGGAGTGTGGCTATACTTTCGTTCACAGGCGTGAACCCAGAGACAAGGTGGCGAAGTCTTTTATTAACCACAAATCCGTATCCGAATTCGTGCTTATCAACATGGCATCGCAATAGGCCAGCCTTTTGCATCCTTGTCCTATCAATCGCAGGGGCCACGGTCTGGCCACAGTCAGAAACTTTACCCTGTTTGCATGCATTCCATTCCTCCCTTACATTATCTACATTTAATTTATAGTTTATGTTTATCTAAATGTTTTTAATAAATTGTTATTTTAAATGGATTGTATTAAATTAATGTTTTAATTTGGCGTAATAATAAAAAATATTAAAATTGGAGTAATCAATCGAATAATTCAAATATAAATTCCATTACATAATAAAGGAAAAAATGTTTTCACTAAAGCTTAAATAATTTCAACCCAATAAGTAGCGTAACATACGCAAATAATTTTAGCACTCATGCTATTGAGTTTAGAAACGATTTTATTCACATCAAACTAGAGTCAATAGCTATGCTGTTTGGTATGTTTTTCGCCTAGTTTGTAAATTTCTCACCATCTTGCAAGATGTATTGGGAATCCCTCTATTTTGTAAGAATATGCTACACTTAAAGATCTTAATGAGACTTGGCGCGTAAACCGATATCGATAGCTTGAGCTGAACGGGGAATGCGTCATTCGATACTGGTGTCCTAAACTGGTTTAAAATACTGCTCATGAGATTATCTTCCCAGTACCAAAGTTTCGTCACTGCATTCAGGGCATCTACCGTTTGTTCTTATTAAAAATTAGAATTAGAATTTGTATAGTACTTTCTGCCTTAGCATAGTGCTATTCAAATCTCTCCAAAAACGCTTCCTTAATTCTGGCTTTAGCCTTTTGAATTCTATTCAATATGTTGAAGCTTTGGTGATCTTCATCCAAGATTAATTATCGAAATTTCCCTTTGACCTGTTGAATAGTTTTCTGTATTCTACCCTAAGTCGCTTCGAACCAGTTCTACCAAAGGACGTTTCCTGTCCTGCCGTTTCGTCCTTCGACAAGGTGGAATTTTTAATGCAAAGACTTACATGCCTGAAAAGCAGTTTGTTCAAGAGTTTACGCATTTTCACTGATTGGATTTATTTGAAACTGACCGAAGATGAGCATTTTTATCTAAGAATTATGTTTAGCGATGAAGCTCACGCTTGGTTAAATAGCTCATGGTTAAATCGAAAAACGTCAACAAACCAAATTTCAAAATTGCACCACCATCATATTCATTAAAATTGACCGTTTGTTTGCACACTGCTTCATCATTGGTGCTTTTTAATTTCTAAGCAAGGACCTGCGACTCAATAGCATGCTGACAAAATTTTTATTTTCAAAAAATAATCAGCTAAATATCAACAACACTCACTTCTAACAAGGTTGTGCAAATTGTCCTTCAGTACACAATCGATTACTGTAAAATCAGAAGTGGTACTGTCCATCGTTCATGCGAATTAGTCTGAACTATGGGGATATATTTAGCCATTGGAATGTGCCGGCAAACCAGTATATTTTAAATCCTTGGAAACCAGTATTGAAGTCACCGTGGCAGTCACACACCCACACGTAAAAAGCGGTCAAGAATTGGACTGATAGAGTAGACCATGTATTCCGTAGAAGCAGGACACCTACGCCGTAATTTTTTTCACAAAAATAAATGCCAAAATTGTAATAAAAAAATTCATTCCAATAATATTTCTTTTTTGCATTAGCGTTAAGTTCTTAAGCTCTTTAAAAGCAAATATAGGCTATTGAATTATAGACTCTTCTCTGTGCTACAACGTCTTACCAGTGTATATGTTGTACTTAGGGGCGCACAGAAATACATATTAATACATTTTTTGTGCAAATAACACTGAAAATTGGCACTGAGTATTATATTGATTAATTTAAGAGAAATTAGAATTTCATCGAAATTAGCCACGCCCATCGCTCTCAGCCTGTACAATCTAACTCGATTTTATCACATAAAAGTTTAGAAGAGTAATAGTAGACATAGCTAACTTTTTTTTAACCATTAATAGCTGCAAATACTTTAAGATTTACTTAAGTGTAGGAAAGTAGTAGTAGACAGAGCTAACTTCTTTTTTTAACCATTAAAAGCTGCAAATACTTACTTATTTAATTGGTCATAACAACCCTTTAGGAAACATTACGAACTAGCTTTTCACGCCACCCACGTTGTTTTTTTAAATTTAACCGTAATGAATGAGAGTGCTTCTATTTTATTCTTTCCGTTCGAATTAAATTGTTTGTTAACTCTTACGCAAATTTATTTTTATTTAAAAGAATCAATGCTAAGTAAATACTCCGTATGAATATTGCTGTTGAATAAATTTTACAATGATTTCCATTAATATGAGCTCAGTACGCATAATTTTAAGATCTATTGTTGAGAAAAAATCTATTACATTTTTTTGAAATTAATTGCAAAATTGATTGAGGTCGCCGTGGTCATCTAAGTATTATATTGGCTTATTAGATGAACTCACATGGATCAACCACCAACTGAGAGATATCAAACAAATCGAAATTTCAAAAAAATTTATTTCTATCGACGACTTTCCGTCTTCTGGTAAATAAAATAAAAATGTCATCAAATGTTATTCAAATCATTTGAAGTTTGACTGTATTTTCCACAGCTCTTGAATAAAATTAGCACACACATAATAAAATATTTTAAAGACCAATTAATTGCAACGACGGGCTCAAAATAATTCCATTCAAAAATATTTAAGCTTACTTATATTTAAACTTACTTTAAACTCACTCTTTCAATTTGATATTACTATGTGGTATTAAATTATGGATATAGTTAATAATGTGCTCGACTAGAAAGCCACACAATCTAGGTTCAAATATCGAAAAAGGAAAAAAACATGCATGGGTAACCCTATTTACTCGACTTCCGATAGACTGAAAATTCCAGATGTTATTGGCCTTGAAGTAGTGATAAATATGTCTACATACTAGTTCAAAGTTAAAAAATAAGTTTTTTTATTCGGGTCATTCAGTAGCTACTGTTTCCATTGGTCGGAACAAAATAGACAGTTAAGAAGATCAAAAAATATAGGTATTTCTATTTCAAACTTTATATTTATATATTTATTATTAAACAAGCCTTTGACGTTTGGTCTTTCTTCTTGTTTTGTTATTTTGAATCTTTTTTGTCTTGTTGTTGTCCGTTGACCTTTTTGTTTATTTTAAAATAAGCGCTTTAATGTTTATTCTGTCTTTGTAATAAATTCTAAGAAAAACCCTGTACCTACTTTACTAAATTATTTTTCCCTTAATTATGATAAAGTTAACGAAAAAATACATCCTTTCTACAGTTTTTTATACGAGTGTATTAGCTAATCTTTACATACAGTGAATCAGTGAAATTGGTCTACTTGCTATTAAAGACTTAAATGTACAAAAAGCTAAGGAAGCTGCATTAAGTTTGAAGGTTTAGATCTCCGTGAGTTAGCTCAATTTATTATAACGAGAAGCGAACAAAAAAATTTATATTCAATTAAGCATAAAAAAATATAGAGAAATTAATAAACTCATGCCACAATAAAAATGGTTCATTTAAACATCTACATGCTAAATGAACCACAAGAAAAATGAAAACGTTTCAAATATTTGTTTGGATAGCTTTCGTTGTAAATGAGATTTTCACGATATTTTGGTGCGAATACAGCGAGTTTTTGTGCAATTTGGGAATCTTAATGTATTCCGTTCAAGTATTTGCTACCGGCATCTGCATCTACCCCACACCATTACGAGTCTTACACCATTTTGACAGTAGGACACGGATTCATCTGTTTCATCTTCTAATAAGGATTCTCTTAATATTTTCAACCAGAAATATTATATTTACTTTCGCCTGTGAAGAAAAGAATTTTCCCAACGCAGCAATAAGCAAACTGCAGTCGCATTTTTTATTTATTTTGTTTACAAATGGATTCTGCATGTGATGCTGTCATTAAAATTTTACTTTCGAAGAATTCGACGTATAGTTCAGGCATCTTGGATTGATCTGGATCTAGTTGAGGTCCTCTTTACTTTACGTTCCCTAAAAAATTTTTTCGACTAGCTTTTTGATTTATTTTTTACTAAACGTTCATTTTTCAAACTATTCACACATATGTATAGTATTACGACCTAGCTTCTCACACCATTTATGTTGTGTGGATTAATTTTAATGAGTGGCGAGATCTACAGTTTAAATTTGACTCCAAATGACAGATTTTAAGAAACCTTTTTAGTAGCAATTTTATTTACTCTCAAAGTTTTTGCCAGAAATCTGCTGAGAGGAAGTCGGAAAGAGAATATTTTTTAGCCTCACGTCTACTGAGCCAATGCACTACCTACTTGGTCATGCTCCAATAACGACTTTTACAATTTCAATACAAGAGTGTATAAAATAATATAAATAAATAATTGAAGCCCAAAGAATAATGTAAAAAACTTATTTGTCTTATCTTATTTGTGTAGCTCAGAGTGAACCGTTTTGAATTAATCTGAATTATTTATCATCTTTTTAGAAGACATAAAAAATGTTTACTGTTAAGTTCACGTTACGTATTTTTGTTTATTTAAGGCTTAAACACAACGATCTAACCGATTAAAGCCTAACCTGTAGAATTTAAAATCTATTTCAGTGTTTTTTTTCTTTTTGTTTTGTACATTTAAGTGGATCATTTTTACTGTGAACCACTGTATATACGAGTTGAGTCTTAGAAACGCAAAAGTTAATGTTTCTGCTGTAAAGTGATGAAGATGTCATACTTGAATTTATTACAATTTTCTTCTTATCGTCATTAAATTCTGTAACGGTAAATCATTTATTAGCGCACTTTACCTATTGCTTGAATAAGTAAATAATCTACGAAGAAGGAACCATTTGCACTGGGCAACAGGTATAAATAATTTATGAAATTTCATTTATTAAGAGCCACATTTTGTTTTATTTTATAAAATTCTTAGGGCCATTATTACAACTTGTCGTTTAACTTGGGGTTAGTTAAAGGTACCTTTAGCTAAAGAGAACTGGAAAGTTAACTTTAACTTATTTTCTTTATTACAACTTACAGATAAAATTTTTGAAAAATATGGCAGTGCCGGAGCAATGTCGATAAAACTGCTCAATTATACAAGTTTTTTTTAACGCAGTGGCAGCCGCGGGCTTCGTTTTTTTATTGTATATGCTCATTTTGTTTAAATTTGAAGTTGCCATAATAAAAATAATATATAATATGGCAAGTTCAAACATAAAGTGACCTTTAAATGTTAAAGGTAGGATAATCCTCCCTCTAGCTTAACGATCACTTCTATCTTATGGGTACTCATAATAACGAGATCTGCCCGTTAAAATCCTCCCTTTAGTTAACGGCAAGTTGTAATAAAGACCCTTAAACTTTAAACGGTGTTTGTTCACGGTATAAATAACGATAATCAGCTAATGAAGCGATAATAAAATTTTTTTCTGCGAAATCTTATGACTTTAAGACTTAAAAGTTTTGTATTACAGGCGAACTAATAAATACTATGAAATTAAAAACGTTTATTTTATTTTACAAAATTAAAAGATCATTTAGAAAAAAATTAAGCTATTTACACAATAAGTTTCATATTTAAATTCGCGCAAGTTTATAAAGTATAAGATGAAAATGCCGATGATAGCTTATTTGAATATTAAGTTAGAATTTATGAAAAATATGCAGAAATCTGAAAATAAAAATTGGGGTGAAACACAATATGGTAATACCATTAATGTATTAAATTGCTCAGATCATTCTGGTCTTGAAATTTATTTTGTCGCTACAAGGAAGAAATTTGAAAGGAGAAAACTTTCAGACCCCAACGTGACAAGCAATTAATTACAATATAAATATAAATTATATTATAATTATATAAATATAAATTATATTTAAATATTTTACAAGCTAAGTAACTTCAACTTTCTGCTCGGTGCAGTAAAACATATTACTGGTGGGAATCAAACCCACAACCTTCACGCTAAGAGTCTAGCACACGACCCACTAGACTACCAGGGCACCCTGTAAGGATAATTATTGTTTCAAAAGCATATTTAATCACTGTCAAACAAAAGGAATTAAAATATATAAAGGGTGGGGAAAATAAAAGTTTAAATTTAAAAATGTAATAAAACAAAAACGGTTTGAAATTATGCCAAAATTATTTTTAGATTGTCTTGTTCCGATTAGAAATGAAATATTATTTCATTCATACAATGGCTGCCGCGGCTGGCTTCACAGTACTTCATTCAATCAGATCAATTTTCGACAGTATGGGGCCATATCTCGGCAATGGCATCACGAATGTTGACCTTCAAATGCTCAATTGTCTCTGGTTTGTCAGCATAACACTTTTCTTTAACGGCGCCCTACAGAAAATAGTCCAACGCTGTCAAATCGTAGCTTCTTCGCGGCAAATTTATATCACCATTTCGGCTAATTAAACGGCCATCAAACTTATGACACAATAAATCGATTGTGGCTTGAGATGTGTGGCCAGTTGCACCATTATGTTGAATCCAAACATTGTGCACATCAATAACATGAGGAGCGGGTACAAAAACTCGGTTAGAATGGTGCGATAGGTGTATGCATTGACCGTAATGGTTGCGGCGTCCTCATTTTTAAATTAATGTAGTTCAACGATGCCTCCGCTTAGCTTCTGTAAGACAACGTGTGGTTTTTCTGAGCCCCTAATACGGCAATTTTGCTTATTAACGTACCTACCAAGATGAAAATGAGCTTCTTCCGAAAAAATAATTTTTTTTGACAAAATCGAAATCATCGTGCAGATTCTTGTTGGCTCATCTATTCCGATAAATCCTAACCTTGCTCAAGCGTAAATCGCTTCATTACGTGGAGATAACATACTGAATTTTGTGACATAATTATTGCCAGATTCGAAATAACCTATGGTTCAAATTTAAACCGATATCTAGCTTTAAAGGTAATCAGTCTAAAATTAATTATTAAAAATTATTATCAAATCTTTGATATATTGTATAAGGGCGATTCGTTTAAGAAATATTTGTACAAAATACAGAATTGAGAAATATCGCAATCCATTGAAATGTTTTTTAACCCATATTACTAATCTGTGCAAAATGTAATTTTTATTAACCACCTCTCCCAATAATTATTATTTTTAGTATTACATTCTGATTACACACTCAAACAGTAAAGCTCGAACGTCTTTATAGCTGGACTTACAGTGGTGGCCTTATAATTAGAAACGATGTTTCTGGAACAGAGTTCTCTGGAGTGATGAATCTAAGTTTAATTTGTCATAATCTGATGGAAAAACGTATGTAAGACGTCCTCCAAACAAAGCGTTTGATCTCAGGTACACAGTGAAAACTGTAAAACAAATTAACAAACATACATGTTGCTAAGTCGTTTCTAATTATAAGGCCACCACTGTATTTCCTGTTATAAGGAAAATAAGAATGTATGCAATCGGAACAACAAATTTGTTTCTTTTGTGTTCTGTGTGATTTTCGCTTTAATATTTAATTCCGTTTCGCTTACCTTAACACATACTACTACAGAGTTTATGTATTTTTGTGTATATAGTGTTAAGAAAATGGAAATGGTGTTTTGATTTTATATCACTTAATATTAAAATTATAAACAAAAGCCACAAGACAATAAATTTGTTTACATGATAAACAAGTAAACAAAAATATACCAACAAAACACCAGCATAAAAAATGATAATAAGCAAACAAAAATTTAACAACAATCCCTAAAAGTATAAACGTAAACAAAATACACAAGGAAGAATAATGAATCAACGATGTTTACGTTTATAGAGCTCCCAAGAAGGCGAAGCCATGAAGATTCGCCTTCAAGAACATTCATGAGACTGTTTACGTTGGCACATAAAAGGCCAGAAAAACAGACAACGGAGTTAGTTCTTGTGTGAAGACGCGGTGTGTTTGAAGAGAGTAATCATGGTTTGAAGATCTCCGATGCAAGGATCTGTCAAACAATTGTTTAGTAATTATTATTGTTTATGTAAAGGGAGTAAACAGAGGAATAACAAACAAAGCAATTGTTATTGTTTACATCAAATTGTGAACAGTGGCACATATAATTGTGCGAACAATAAATAATTTAATTGAAACTAAACACAAATTTATTTTTATTTGAGCTCTACGAGCTCATTAAAACGTTTTTAAAAGGTAAAAACGTAACAGATTTATATATGGATTTACTATATAGAATATTATAGCAAACATATAGAAATAAAACACTGTAACGCATGCTATACGTACATAGATAATGTTGACAAAAACTTTAAGCGATGGAATATTTTGAGACACACACAGCAATACAATACCCAGAGTGGAGGCAGTGACAACAACTCAAAGTAGAAAAAATAATGGATAATGTATACTGATGTTTCTTTTTCTTGTCATCTTTTTTATTCTTTTTTTACTTTTAATGCTTTAAGAATGCTTTGATTTGTAAGCTGTTGCTTACACTTCAGATTTTGTTTCGCTTGTTTGCTTTTGTTTTTTTAAAAGCCTTATTGTGTAAATGAATACGGCAAAGACGAATAATGAAACTTAAGATGCTGTCACAAACAAAAACCAACACCAAACGATGAAATGTTCTAAATATATATGACATATAATTTATAGTGAAATCCACAAAAACTTTTTCTTCAAAATAAATTCAATTGAAGTCAAGGTAAATGCAAAACCAACTAAAAATCTGTGTGTTTTGATAGGGTTTGAAAATCATCTCAAATCCCAATGTAAGGTAATTTTGGCGCTTTTAATACTCCCTTCAGATAAGACGATTTTTTTTCCTTTCTTATAACATTGAAGTGCTAACATTTTGCATATACAGATTGTTAGATTAAAAAAAGTATAAATGTACACCTCATTAAATTTTCAAAGGTGAAATGTCAGGTTTCCATTTCAATTTTTAATACAAAAATATTT
This sequence comes from Sarcophaga carnaria, assembly GCA_958299815.1. NCBI lineage: Eukaryota > Metazoa > Arthropoda > Insecta > Diptera > Sarcophagidae > Sarcophaga > Sarcophaga carnaria. The sequence goes on along the minus strand of OY283153.1, from coordinate 67,557,600 downwards.
TAATTCAATGGCATGCAAGGATATATGTAAGTAGGGAATATTTAATACAATTAGTAAACCGGAAATCTGCTATCAGCTCGCGAGTATTCGAAAGTCCAGTGGATATGCTGGGTATCTGAAACTAAAATAAGCATTCTCGGGCAGTTGCTACGAGCGCTGAACGTAATGGCAATTAATTGTCACCACCTTATAACCAATCTAATAATTAACAACCCGGTACGTTCCATCGACCAATCAACGATCTCTCTCTTACGATTAAAGAAAACTTAACGATTTCCCAGGATTCCCAACCTTTAGTTTTAATTAAGTCTACAAAAATGGAATACTACAACGTTTTTAGAACTAACAATGTTAGGACAAACATTCAAGATATTCAGGAAATTTCTTTAAATTAAAGGGGGTTTGTTAGTGACACTGAAGCAGATTCTGGTAGACTTACTATCTTCTAGGCGGATAGAGTTAAAAGGACTCTTGAGATCATGCAGTGATAGTTTCTGAACCATTACGCAAATCAGAACAAAATCAAATCCGTAACGATTTTCAACTGTTAAAGGCACTCAGTTTGAAATCAATGACAACTTGGAGTATTGCTGTCCAAAAGCCTTTAGTAACAAAAAAGAATAAAAAGCAATATCTGATTGGACTAAGAGGAAATTCTACAAAAAAGAAAGTCAAACATGTCCTAATAAGTTGAATACCATTCTATACCATAGAATTGTATTCCGTTACCTTCATACTCATGCCTATTCGGACTTTTTTGATTTTTCATACTGTAAGATAGAGATGAGCAATATTTTCAAAACTGTGATTTAATCACGGTGATTGATGCTTCACTGGTAACTACAGTGATTGAAATTGCCAAATAACAGTTACTAATAATGTCGTTCTTTCAAAATTGTTACATATTCAAATTTATTTCATTTTATTTTGAGCGAGGCAGAATTACTATTAAATGATGCTGATTATTTACTTTTGTCTTTTATACATGAACTTTCTGTGAAACTTAATTGTCAAACTTCATATAAAAAAAATTACATTAAAACTAATAACATTGATGACACCACTTTGATTTTGTTTAGTAGTCTTTTCGTAATATGTATCTAGTTGTCTCTTTCTTACGACTTAATAAAATACGTTATTGTCATTATTGTTTTCTTTTGGAATACTGTGATCACAATCACTGTTTTAAATCACGTTCACTGAGAACAACGTTCTTCAAAAATCACTGGATCGCTCATCTCTACTGTAAGAGCAGTAAAAAATGCAATTTCAAAATAACACTTTGAGGACAACACTTCCCAGTTGCAACTGCTGTCCTGTCGCCAGGTGTACCGCTAAAAATAAGTTTTTTTTCGTGACTAAAACACTAGTTTAAAAAAAAAGTTAAAAACATTTTATTCAAAGTATTTAACAACGATAACTATACATTTTTTCCATCAATTTGGCAATTACCTTGCCGTGCGTTGTGGTCCATTCTGGTCATTTTTTACACACATATATAATTGGCAACTACAACCCTTTAGTCAGGAGTTCTAGTCTCTCACACCATGTTGTGAGTGTTAATTTAATACAGGAGATGCGGGACCTACAGTTTAAAGTCGATTCCGAACGACAGACTTTTGAGAAAGTTTTCATGGCAATTTTTTTTCTCAGAGTTTTGCCAGAAATCTCAGCAAGAAGTCGCCGAAGAAATATTTTTCATATTTCATTTTGTTGGAAATGTCTGACCTGGGGTTTGAACCTTGGCCCATCGTCTAATAAGCCAACACACTGTCTACTAGAACACGGTGACAGCTACACTTTGGCGATTACCATGTTTTCAATATATTCAAATTGATCATTTGTTGTCGGTAGCGGTCTGTATAAACGGTTTCAACAGGTTTTAAGAGCTTGTTGCATTTTTCTCTTGCCAAATCGATCTAACTTGGCAACCGAATCAATGGTTAAATCATTATTTCATTTAAAATTCTGACAATAATTCCATGCTAAAATAATAATAATCTGATACTAAAATAATGTTCTACCAAGTCATTGAAACAAAATTTCAGTGTTCCGAAGACATAAACGAACTGACTTTACGTTCGTAAATTTGTATCATGTAAATTAGCTAACATTGTGGTTAACACTTAATTCAACAGTTCTTCTCCCGATTTTCAGCCGAATACATATGTGATACATCCCACAATACGAGACAATATATACAACTGGCGTCCACGAAAAAAAAATCACATGTCGGTAAAACAATTTGAAAACGTTCTAAACAAAATGGTTGTCTCGGAAGAAATTTACAGCAAAGAATAAAAGTTTGTGCAAACATAGTCACCATCAAAATATGAAGAAATGCCTATCTTACTAAGATCCAAAGATTAATAATGCGTCTATAAAGATACAAATCCCAAGGCCTTACCAGACTCTTGGATCAGTACAATATTCCGAAAAATTAAAATGTAAGAAGAAATTTTTAAATGAAAGTGGAAGTTAGCCTATCCTGACTGGTCGTAGTATTTAATGAAAAATTGTATTTTCATTCTGCTCACCAACTATTTTTTAATAAAAGGAAAGAATTTAGGTTTCACAGAAGCAATGCATTAGTAGTATTATGGTAGACATACATACCTACGTATGTACGTATGCATTTTAAGGAGAAGAAAGTAAAATTGTGTCAACAATTTTTTGTTTCGTTATAAGTAATATTCTGCACTAAAATACAAAAATAGGTTAAAATAGAAAGTATATGAACCAATACTCCATAATGAAATACAAAAAAAATCTGAATTGCGGAGAAAACACAGTTAAAAATGGCATATACATAGGTGCTGTGTTATTTCTTCACATTTTCAAGTTCTTATTTGAACACAAAAAAAATACAGCACAGCAATAGTAGCTCAAAATATAAAAAAAAATAAAACTGAATATTTTGCTACTAAATCATCAGTTCTGTATGCACGATTCATATATTCAGGTAAACATACAAAAATTTCCATAACATGTTTTATACACAAAAACTGTTCAAACTAAGCCTTTTCTCTGTATTTTATTACTTCCCACACAATTTTCCCACAAAGTGTTGTATAAATACAGTGAAAGGGCATTCATAAAACGACTTCTTTTTTCCCTTATGCATGTAAAAATCTTTATTTGGCTACACATTGTTTATACTTCTTTCCCCAAAAAGCTGGAAATAGTTGAAGAACACTTACTATATAATACGCACACATACATATGCTACAGCTACTCTGGAATATAATGCCGTCTTGACCAGTACTGGAGCCTGTGCTCGGAGCCCTTGTAATTTTTGTGGACCCAAACAAAAATATTTGCATTTCTAAATTGAACTGGTTTGTAAATATTTTTATAGTGTTGAAAACTTTGGAAGAGTATGCATATTTTTCAATTTAATTTAATTCATGTTCAATATCCATATGTACATTCAAATTTAATATCGAATTTATGTACCAATTCTAAATTAAGAAACTAATGATTCAAGTTTAATAAAAATTTGTTTTTGTTAACACAACTGATAACCAGTGGCATGTTTAATTTAATGATTCCCCGGTAGTGTCAATTTGTATTTATGTTATATTGTTCAGTAGACGTTTTTAAAGACTTTAGAGAGACTTTCAGAGTTTTGTTTGTGAGCAATAAAGCACTGCATAAAAATACATTACATTACAATCAGTAAGTTAGAATTACAACCTTGCTTTGGCTTATTAGACGTGAGGGTAGATTGCTGACAAACACTCGGAGAGTAAATAAAATTGCCATGATAAGTTTCTCAAAAATCTGTCGTTCAAAATTGGTTTTAAGCCACTCATGTATAAAATTAACACACACAACATTAATGGTGTTAGAAGCTAGGTCGAAATCTTTACTGAAGGATTGTAAAGACCAATAATGTACGTAGGTCTGTACTTATGTAAGCCTAAAAGATTTATCTGATGATACTGGTGCGTACAGTAATAAAATTTTACTGTAGTGTTTCATGATATTTGCATCCGTAAAGGCGATAGAGTTTTTAAACAAAATTTCAGATTTTGTCAGATTCAAATGGTGTGTCAAAAATTTGATATTTGGCTAAAAATATATTCACCCGTTAATTGCAGTCATAAGAAAATTATTTAGGACTCCAATATGACATTTAGAGATATGATAAGAGAGTAATTAAAATGAGAATATTGCAGATAACTCACAGCTTATATATACAAGTATATTATAAAAACAAATTGCTGTTTCATAAAAGTCATGTTTTCTTTTTAATAATTTTATTAAATTAAATAGAAATCCACCTGTGAAACAAATGGTGACAATCTGTATTCCGAAATAGTTAAAAAAATAATATAATAATGCGTTCGCACTAATTTAAGTTCTAATCTTTTACACGAGCGGTTAATATTTTGTAGACTCCGGTATTATTCAAAACAGTCAGACATCGTTTAAGCATATGGTTAACAACAACAATCCCAAAGCTTAATGTTTGTGAATATTTAATCACTGAATTGAAAGGAGAAGGTAGTAATGTACGTTGACACCTTTTGTACCAGCTACGAACTCTTTCGCTCAATGCTAAATATTAAAACCCACCTTGTCGGCACTCACCGCTCAAATAAGAAATATTTGCCAAAAGAAGTGATGAATAATTCTACACTTAAAAAATGTGAATTAGTGGCCCAAGAAGATAAAAACGGAATAGTAGTACTAAAACGGTAGGATAAGCGAGATGTCAGAATGCTTCAACAAAGCTTGCTCCAGTGATGTTATCTGATTCAAATCAAGAATATGATCCAAATATGCCATCACTAAATAATACTACTTGGCCTCTCAATAGTAAATGCGTATATTGTTTACGAAGAAAAACATCAGTGTATGCAAATTCCGTCAACGTGTGACTAATGGCCTTTTGGATCTAACATCTCCGCAACCAGTAAACCCAGGCAAACACATTATAACTAAAATGGTAGATGCCAACAATAAAGCAATTCGATGTGTTTACGTTTTGTGTTACGCAACCGCAAGAAAAAACAGCTGGACCGGAAAACAACAAGGAATCACTTGAAAAAAATGAGTACTTACTGTCCAAAATGCCCTAATACCCCCACATGTGCCTGCAGTATTTCCCAAAATACGCCCATCTAAAACAATAATTACTTTTTTGTTTTAAAAATGAATATAATATTTAATCGTTTTGTTTTAATAAAAGTAAAAAAAAATACATTTCATATATTTTCCACTTTATAAAATCTCAAAAAATCATCCTAGACCCCTGATTGCTTTTGCAAAAATGTTCAGTAAAGGATTCTTTATTTACATACATACATACATAATTGGCCATTACAACCCTTCAGTCAGGATTACGGCCTAGCTTCTCACTCTTCTTTATTTAAAAATCACATTCAATTTCACTCTGTATCGTATGTAAATGTGCCACAGGCTCTAAGTAAAAACAATCACTGTCGTATGGAAACGTACGACGTTTAAGTTTGACTGTCTATACTCCCCATTCCTGACGGCTGAAACAAAATTGACTGGAAATTGGCAATGTGTCAAAATTGGTCGCTTTAGTTGAGATTAAGCTCTGTATTTTAACATTTTAACTACATTGATCATTTAAATTGACTATTAAGTCATTCGTTTTGATCGCCTGGAGTGATCTTAAGCTAGAAAGATGTAAAGCAGATTTTAGAATAATTAGAAAAATAATTAATTTTAAATTTTGAGGCATTCGGCAGCTGCAAAAAGGAAAGTGTTTTTGTTTTTTGTGCATAGGAACTCTCATCTATTTTTGACCTTTTTTGTAGTCCCTATATTTCGAATTGGAAGAATGTGAAGGCGTTATTTTTTGTTTTGCCGCACATACAGTCCACGCTAAAACATAAACATTATTTTTGATTGTTGAAGTGATCAGACGTGTTTATGTTTGAGCTACTGCAAGATTTTTGTGAAGTGCCAGTATCTGTGTTTTTGAAATTTTAATATAAACAGTTTATCTTAAAAATATTTTCTATGCTTACATTTAGTACAACGTAAAAATTAATCAATTCTACAGTGCACAATAACAATTTGAAATTTATCAGATTGAAATAACGCATAGCAACAGAATATAACTCTTTGTGCAATGTTTAAAATTTACAAAAACTAATATACAATGGACAATATTATTCTTATTTTTGGTGACTCATCTACAAAATCAGATAACTGCAATTAAAACAACAACAAACTTACACAGTATCTTTAATCCTATTAATCCTAACACCTACATAGCAACATTAAAAAAACATTAAAGATTAATTCAATATACAAACTAAAAAAAAACAATAACAAAACATAAACAATATATAAAACAATTGAAACAACAATTTTGTGTAAAAACAGTTCGCGCCAAAGTGATAATATTTAATAAAACAGAAATACAAAAGGACAACAATAAAACAATAAACAGAAACAGTAAACAAAATACAGTTTTATTAAAACAAAATAAATTCGATGTACAAAGCTAATTTGCGTAGCCAAAACAAAAAGAAGAAAACAAGTAAAAAAGAATCTAACATGCAAAAACAAACCACATCTACCGAACAACAATTTTCAAGAGAGGATGTAATGGAGAACACTCCAAAAATTCCTCGTTTGTTACGTAGCGACTCTCATCTATTAGCGAACACTAATTCCCCATTTCGGTTCGTACAAATAATGGACAAGAGATTCGAAAAATTAACTGAACAATTACAAACAACAATACAAACAGTGTTTAAAGAGTGCGAAGATCGTCTCTTGAGTGAGATAAATAGGAAACTGAGCATGATAATGAGTGAAATAGATAAGTTAACAGAAAGGGTACAGGCAATGGAATCAGCTGTAAAAGAAATAAATAATACAGTGTCGAATAAAATAATAGACATCACTAACGAAAATGAGGAATTGAAGAGGGAAATATTGTCTTTAAAAGAGCATGCCCCTAAATGGACTGAAAAATCAAGGAAAATACAGGAAATTTCATCCAACTGAAATTAATTCCGCAAAGTTCATTGATCATAATTCGGCGCCATCTACGTCTTCAGCATGTTTTCGTACTCTGAGCATTCCATCAATTGATATTGGCAGTGGATCGAATAATAATTCACAGAATTCACCATTATTAACCCATACAGGAACAATAGATGTCCAATTAGTTCCAAAACCTCTTCAAGCTGTTCCACCTAAAAGAACTGTGTTTGTTTCGCGATTAGCTAGTGACACTACACCGGATGATATTGATCATTACATTAAATCGAAATTGGGAGCTAAAACGGACATTTGGATACAAAAATTCAAATTTTCTGCACCAAGATCAATTTCTTCATTTAAAATCTCGATCGCTGATGATAACTACGATCTTACTGTTAACCCGAACTTCTGGCCTGTAAATACTTATGTTCGTGAATATACCTTTAGACAAAAAACCAGAAACAACTATGAATCGAATATTGCACGTTTACCATCAAATAATGTACCTACGTTAAAAAACTAGTAACCTCCAATAATTTTCTGAATATTATATACCAAAATGTACGTGGCTTAAATACTAAATTAACGGACCTTTTAATTAATAGCCATGATCTTACATATGATGTTATTATCTTGACTGAAACCTGGCTTACTGGCGATATTTTTAATGCTGAAATTCTTTGTGACAATTATCAGAGATATCGATTCAACCGCAAGTCGCGTAGAGGAGGTGCAGTCTAATATTGAATTTGTTGCTATTGTTGTAAAATTAAAAACGTCTAAAGTCTACTTTACTTGTTCATATGTTCCTCCCGATTCTGACTCTGCTGTTTACTCTGATCATGCTGACGCAATAACATCTGTTGTCCAATGTGCTAAAAAAGATGATTCTGTTTTTGTTATGGGTGATTTTATCTACCATTAATTGCTTGGAAACATGTACCTGATATGCCTGATTTAATTCCGATTAAAAATAAGACTTGCCATGACGAATTCCTAAATAATATTTTTGGACTATCACTGTATCAAATAAACTCTCTTTGTAATGACTTTGGAAAAATACTGGATCTTGTATTTGTTAACGATGTTAATCACTGTAGTATTTTACGTTCTGAACCTGTAACTTTGCCTGAGGATCGATATCATCCGACTTTAAAAACTAAATTTTTGTTTCCAACTAATTTCAAAGATAAGCCTTCTAAAGTTAGTAAAGTGTACTGTTTTAATCAGACCAATTACAATTTATTTAATAACATGATAAGAAATAGTTGTTGGAATGAAATCTTATCTATTCCTGTTAACAATGATTCTGATATTGACTTGATAATTTCTAATTTTTGTAAGAAAGTGCATTCAATAATTGAAATTTGTGTTCCCTTAAAACCTGCATATACTCTGGTTGGTCCACCACGGAATTCTAAACAACTGCCGGGACTGAAAATGGAAAGAACAAATATTACAAGAAATACTAAAGTTCTGGCTGCATTATTGATTATGGAAGATTTTCTATTAGCCGGTCTGAATATAATATTCTAAATCAATTATTATATAAAACTTATATGGATAAAATGAAAATAATTTTATTAAGAATCCTGGATCTTTCTATACGTTTGTAAATTCGAAGAGAAAATTTACTGGTGTTCCATCTTTTATGAAATTTGGTGATAAATAATCATGTAGTGTTGATGTCGTATGTGATATATTTGCAGATTTCGTCGCAAGTATTTATTCTAATGCTGCTTATAATGATACAAATATGTACCCTTACTCGCTGACATCAGCTCAAGTAATATCTATTCCAACATTTGGTGACTGTGATATTTTGATGAACCTGAAAAGTTTAAAGATGTCTTTTCGTCCTAGTCCCGATGGGGTTCCAAGTTGTATTTTAAATCGATGTGCAGAGTCATTCATCACACCATTAGTCATATTGTTTAATACCTCGATTAATTATGGATATTTTCCTGTGTTTTGGAAGAAATCGTATATTATACCACTTTTTAAATCTGGCAATAAATCTGATATTACAAATTATAGGGGCATTGCAAAACTGAGTGCTATTCCAAAAATGTTAGAGAAACTGATTGCCGATTTTTTGGTTCATCATACTTCATCGTAATTATCACCTTACATTATTACATTAACATTGTTTCCGAAAGGGCTGTTCAACAACAACTAACGTGCTTCAGTTCACATCCATGATAAATGCGGCCTTTTCTCAACGGAAGCAAACTGATGTAAATTTTACGGATTTTAGTAAGGCGTTCGATAAAGTGAATCACAAACTCCTGTTAACCCATTTGGCGCCGCCGTACTCAATTGAATCATTTTCTAAAATTTGAAAGTTTTTGTAATTTTTTGGCGTTTTTAGCATAAAAGAAACATATTCCCTGTTAAAATAATAAACAAATCTGGCTATATATATATATATATCGAATGTCACAAAATGGACTCTTAAACTGATACAAAATTGGTGTGGCCAGATAAGCACAGACTTTACCATTTTTTAGCTTTTTCAGTTTTGTTAATTTCTTTTTTATTTTAATTTTCTAAAAGCAAGCATTTCTGTTTATAAAATATGTAAAAACAAATGATCTGCAATTTACTTTTACAAAGTTATGCTTATTTAAATACAACTGTACTCAATTGAGTACAGCGGCGGAATCCATATACAAAATGTGGTAACATTGTTGTGTTTACAGAAATATAAATGCACATCTATGTAAGAGTAGTGAGTGCCTTGACTGAAGTTCTTTAGTGTAAGATTAAACGTTGATAAGTTGTGTTGTGATTCGAAAGTTAGTGTACAAAAGTTGTTTACGATGAGTTCTAAACGTTTTAAAGTTGGTAATGCTTTCAAAGGATTAGAAGAAGCTGTTAACGCAATATTGGAAGATAGTGACAGTGATTCTTTATATGATTTCGCTATCATTCCCCCGGAGCCGAGCCTATTGACAGATGAAGAAGAAAGTGGTGATGAGAACATAATAGTTGATAACTTGCCGAGGGATGTGACAGGTAACGTTGAGGTCTTTAGACGCAACAATAAGATAATTTTAAGTGATGATAACGACAGTAGCGACGATGAACCGTTGACCGAAAAGGCCGCAGTTAGCTACCAGCGTGGCGTAACCAACATACTCTTCAACACCTCGGGTATCGGCTGATACGCACGCTAGACAAGAAGATGTAAAGAAGTTGTTTAGCAATCTCAACCCAGTACAAGTATTCGAGAAAATATTTGATGAAGAAGTGACTAGTTTGATTATCAGCAATACAATTTTATATGCTAATCAAAATAATAGACATAACTTTCAAATTGAGCCAGTCGACTTAAAAAAATTTTTGGGTATACTGATACTATCTGGATAGCACAAATGACCCAGAGACGATTTATACTGGTCTTACGATGAAGATCTTAGTATGGAAATGGTATCAAAATCAATGTCTAGGCAAAGATATCGAGATATTAAAATTAATCTTCATCTTGAGAATAATGACGAAGCTGGCACTACCAGGGACAAAATGTGTAAAATTCGGCCATTAGCAGATGTTGTAATGAAAAAATTTCTTCAGTGGGGTGTATTGCACGAGCACATTTCAATTGATGAGTCTATGGTAAAGTATTTTGGCCATCACCCTGCTAAGCAATTTATACGTGGAAAACCAGTACGATTTGGTTTTAAGAACTGGGTAGCAGCTAGTTCCACTGGATATTGCTATACTTTCGATTTTCATTGTGGAAAATCGGAGGAAATTTCTACTGATCCCCTAGGATCACGAGTAGTAAACAAATTGCTTGAGAAAATGGAGACTAACTCAGCATCGTATGAAGTATTTTTTGATAACTTTTTTACTAGCTATAATCTCTTGGTGGATCTCAAAGAGAAAGGATTTCGTGCGACTGGAACAATTAGAGAGAATAGAACAAAAAGTGTCCATTACGAAGTTCGAAAGAAATGAAAAAAGAAGAGCGGGCCTCATATGACTATAGGTTTGACAAGCAAAATGAAATTCTTTTGGTGAAATGGAAAGACAATAGCGTCTGTACAATGGCAACCAACTATGACACAATAGAACCATTAGCAGCACTAAAACGTTGGTCTTCTACATAACGACAAAAAATTGATGTCAATATACCAAAAGTGTTTCAGTCGTATAACAAACATATAAAGCTCGACTTTCATCATCATTGGTCCTAGGGTTACCCCAAGATGGTATAGTCCACTATCCCAAAAGGTTGGAAAAGCAATTAAGATGTGCTTTATGTCATGCAAGAGTTCGCTGGCAATGCAAGAAATGTTTAAAAACATGCATTGAAAAACAATGTTTTGAAATTTTTCACCTATAACCCGCCGCTGTACTCAGTTGAGTACACCCTCCCTACTCCACCCCTTTATTATTTTTTTAAACTTTTTCATACTTTTATATTAATTTTGTATACAATGAATTAAAAAATAAACTTTTTTGTTAATTATCGCTTCTGGATTTATTTTGGCGGTTAATGGGTTAACTAAATTGGATTTAATGGGTCTAAATCATAAGAGTTTAAGATGGCTTGGTGTGAACAATAGCTTATCAAAGTATATTTTATGTGCTAATTTTGCCAATATCTTGATGTATGCTGATGATGTAAAAGTTTTTGTCTCCTTTAATAATTTCATCGACCATATTTATCTTCAAAGTGATCTCAATAATTTCTTTTTATGGTGCGAGTACAACATGATGGAGCTGAATATTAAAAAATGCAAATGTATGCGGTTCTCAAGAAATAATTTTTTATTAGACACAAAATTAAACTTTAATGATCATATCACTTTGACTGTAAATAAGGCAAGAAGCACTATTGGCTTCATAAAAAGTTGGGCAAAGAATTTACTGATCCATTTATTACTAAACAGTTATACGTATCGCTTGTCAGACCAATTTTGGAGTATGGATCCATCGTATGGGATCCTCACTATAATGTTTACAGCGAACACATCGAATCTGTTCAGAAACAATTTCTACTCTTCTGCTTGCCTTGGATGGAATTACTTAGATATGCCTTCATATACTAGCAGACTGGCTTTAATAAAACTGCCTACCCTTAAGAGTCGTCGAACAATGTTAAATGTATCCTTCATGATTAACCTGATCAATGGTAATATTTGCTGTGAATTTCTGTTAAGATCTGTTACATTCAATGTTCCTCGTCGTAACTTCCGCTGTTATAATCCTATTTATATTCAATTCTGCAGAACTAATTATGCTGTTGCTGATCCGTTAACTAGAATTTGCCGTCAATTTAATTATTTGTTAGACTTTGTTGATTTTTCTTTAAATTCTTGCGTTACAAAACGGAACATTATTATTTTTCTCAATTCATAACTTTATTGTTTTTCTCAATTTGTAACTTTTAATATTTTTATTGTAACTATTACTTATATTTTTGAAGAAATTGATTGTAATCCTATTTAATTTTTGTTTTCGATTTGTGTTATTAGTCAGTAAGGAATTTATAAAATAAATAAAAAAATAAAATATTTATTTAAGCAAATAAGGGTTTTAAATAAAGGATTAATTTAAATAAATAAAGACACATTTCAATTGATAACACTGCGCTATCAATTTTATTCACGTTCGTTTTAAACAAATATCAAACTGTCCGTGTTCAATATCACTGCGCTTAATGGAATTCTGGTTTATAGATTTCAGTCTGAGCGCAATCTCTTATACCTTCCTTTGACAATTGCCCAAAAATTCTCAATATGGTTTAACTCCATTAATTTTATTCATCAATCCACTTTCGCATAATTTTGACAGTATGCTCTCTATCTTCATTTTGCTGAAAGGTTAATTCTGTTGGGGGAGAAGCATACATACATAATTGGTCATTACAACCCTTCAATCAGGATTACGACCTAGTTTCTCACGCCACTTATGGTGTGTGTGTTAATATTTATAAATGAGTGGCGGGACCTACAGTTTAAACTCGACTCCGAACGACAGATTTTTGAGAATCTTTTCATGACAATTTTATTTACTCTCAGAGTTTTTGCCAGAAATCTGTTGAGAGGAAGTCGCCGAAGAAATACTTTTTGTATTTTATTTTGATGTCTGGCCTGGGGCTCGAACCCTGGCTTTTCGTCTAATAAGCCAACACACTACCTACTAGACCACGGCGGGAGAAGCTTACTGTTCATTAAAAATGTCCGAATTGTTCTGTAAAATACTGATATTCTACTCCTTATTCATAATGCCTTCTGTTGTAACTAAAGAACCAATGGTCCACCAATTTATAAGTATATAGGACAATATTAATTAATATTACAAATTAAATAAAACGTATTGACATTTTAAAAACATTCCATTCTATATACACTGTAGACCAATACTGTATGTAGTGAAACACACCAACATGAAATGTTGAGTTTCCAACGCATATCTTCGTTTGCAAATTGATTGAGTAAACCTCGAGTTATCAAATGGCGAATTTTATCACATGTTTGAATGGTCGAGTCGAATTAGCTGTTCTTGTTTCTTCAAAATTAACTTCTCTTAGAGCCGTTTGTCTGTTGAAGTAGTCCACGACAGATTTCATTTAAATTTAAAATCTTTTTACTGATATTCATATCTTCTCGTAAAAATTCAAACAAAGCAATAAAACGATCGTATTGTCTTTCATTTCATTTTATAAAAAAAAAAAAAATAAATTGAGTCGAAAGTATTACTCGGCCATGGCTTTTATGTCTTATTTTCAGTCTTATTTGAGGCTACAATATATAGAAAGAAATTTATTGCTTGAACTTTGTTGATACATTTGTTTTTATGTTATATTGTTCCTTTCTTCTTTTGTTTCTATAAATTTTATATTTCTGATCAGATTTAAATACATTAAACTTATCTTTTTAACTTTATGGTCAAAAGTCAATGATTGAATCATTGCATTTTTATGTGTTTGTACTTAAGGATAATCTTATAACAAATTCTGTAGTATTAGGGCAGAAAGAGATTGTGTGTTTTTGGCCAGTGTTCTAAAAAATTTGTGAAGAAATTTCACACATTCAATGACACCATTCGGCTAACATGACATTTTCCAAACTTTTTTATTTCATTTTAGAAGCAGTCGGTTTTTGTCCCTTATTCAATTTAAAATATAGACATTTTCGTTTAGAGTTTTTTTCGCTATTTTAAGAGACTAAACTTGCTATTTAGGACATGTCCAAACTCGCAGTTGTAAAAAAAAAATATTTGGGTGTCTAAAAATTATATGAAGAAGAATATACTTAAACTCTGTGATGTGATATAAAATCTTCAACAGTGAAAACTTTCATAACAAACACGAACATCATCAGTTGAAAACTGATACCGTCAAGTGAATAAATTTAATATTTGGTGGGAAATTAAAGAAATCTTCCTTTCTTTACATACATACAAAAATATCTAATTGGTCATTACGACCTAGCTCCTCACGCCAGTTATATGTGCGAGTCCTTCGGACGGTCCTGTAACAGATTTTCCTATGTCAACTCCGGTATGAATTGGAAAGACATAGTGTGATGCTTTAAGCACTGCCCTAATGTTCTATTTCAAATTTGTTTTGGTTATAAATATTATCGAAACCACCATATGGTTAATGTAGACAAAACGTTTGCATGCTATTGGATTGGACTGTTCGTATGGCTTGGCGCAATATGCCCACCACTTAAGCTAAAGTTAAGAATTGAAATTCGATAATGCCTTTGGGTAAAAATGCACAATCAGCATCTTTATAGTATAAGTATGTATTTTTACAGCCAATACATTATTCTTAACCTAGATTTAAGAATTTGAATTAAATGAAGTTCAGTTATACATTGCACCAAGAGGAATAAAGTTGTTTCTTCTTAAATAGTAAACTCAAAACCCGCCACTTATGTTGTGTGTGTCAATTTTATACATGAATTGCGAAACCTACAGTTTAAAGTCGTCTCCGAATGACAGATTTTTCAAAAACTTTTTTACGGCAATTTTATTTACTCTCTGAGTTTCTGCCAGTAATCTGTTAAGAGGAAGTCGCCGAAGAAATATTTTTTCATATTTCGTTTTGTTGGATATGTAACCGTGGCCTCACGTCTAATAAGCCAATACACCTACCTATACCTACTACACTATGGCGACTATATAATCCTTCCCTTAACAATTAAAAACTGTTTACTTAATTTGAGTTCGATAGTTAGGAATAACAGATAACATTTCCAGTGGAATTTGAGCCAAAAGTTGAGCAATTAGACCGACAAACAAGATTTAAAAGAAAAATTAGTGTTTAAAAATTTATGTAATTCTTATCTTGTCGATGACAAATTAGTAGTTTATAACTCGTCATAATTATTAAATTCAATGAATTTATAAAATGGTGATATCCTCCAAATCGGGTATCATGCCACATCACAGAAGGGATCAGCTACGCCCAACGGATAGATTTCTGGATCCACACTATTGGGAAAATGAGTGCTCAATAGAACCACTATGGTTTCTTTTCTCGAGGCTGTCCACGTGTCATCGCTCTTTTGGACGAAGCCTAGGATTTTGGGGTCCTTAGACAGCATCCTACGGAAACGAGCCACATAGGCTACATTCTCGATACTTGTGCAGAAACTCATCCAGGTGGTTCTCTTTGAGCGTTTTATTTCCCTCTTATAATCATTAAAGCTGGATCTAGAAGCAGACCAGTCACCATCCCTGCCCGACCTCTCAGCCTTACTAAAGAGTCTCCTGGTACAACAGCGGAGTCTCTGGAGTTTCGCATTCCACCAGGCTGGCTGGCTCCTCTTACCCGGGTAAGTGAGAGGACAAGCATCTCTATAAGAAGACAACAAAATATCCGTCAAAGATCCAACTCGACCATTGATGCCAGGAGTGGAACGACCTCTAAGGGCCCTAAGATCCCCCTCCACAGCCTTCTCATATCTGATCCAGTCGGTTCTTCTTGGATTCTTAAAAGGCTCGTTAAAGCCACCAGATAGATTAATACTGAAGGATATCAGTTGGTGATCAGAGAAAAACACTTATCCGAAACCCTCCCGTTCCTAATCATTGACCTATCCATGTTAGAGAGCGTAATGTCAATTTCCGCTTCGCTAGCACGGTTCCTAAACGTTGGCATGCTACCAACGTTACAAATATTAAGCCTATTAAAAATAATAAAATTCAAAATCGACTTACCCTGGTATTTTTTTTTTAAATTCAAAAATATTTATTCAAGAAAAGTATTAAAATTCACAGTTTATGTTTGCCTCAGCGTCTTACGAAATTATTGAGGTGAGTTGGCTTAGTATTCTTAAAATAAATTAACAAATTTTAAATAAATAGTATCTAGAATTAAAAAGAAAGAAAGAATTATAATTAAATAAAAGTAATTACAAAATTATATACCCATATATATAGAGTACATACTACATTAAAAGCATTTCTGAATTATTTAAGAAATAAGTTTTAATTTTGGATTTAAAAGATGAAATTACATTGATATCTTTTAAGTTTTGTGGTAAGTTGTTATATTCCACACAACCAATAAATTCAATTCGTTGCTTGGTTTCTTCAAGTGTGCATCTCGCAATTTTTAAGTTTGAACTGCTTCTGGTAGCAAAAGTTGATTGATTACGAGTGAAAGTTATTGTGCTATGGTCAATGTTATGTAATATATTCTTGGTTATAGGTAATATATTCTTGGCAATTTCCTGGTACAATCTTAAGGTAGGGTACCTAATTGGAAGGTTGTAGACGTTCTTAAGTGCTTTATTTTGAAGAGATTGCAGCTCTATGCTATTCTTATATCCATATATAGAAACCAAGTAATTCAAATGGCTCTGAATTAATTCCTCATATATAATTAGTTTTGTGTTTTCATTAAATTTGTATTTAAATTTGTATAAGAGTCCAATTACTGGAGATATTTTTGATTTAATGTCTTTAATATGCGAGTTCCGCGACAAATTGCTCTGTAAAGTCACGCCTAAATATTTTACTGCATTTGTTTCAAAAATTTCTTCTCCATCTACAAAAACACTAAACTTTGGTGCATTAGTGTTTATGTATGGCTTAAATCTTATAACTTTGGTTTTTGATGAATTAAGAATTAATACGTTTAACATCATATATTCAGAAATTAGGGCAGCATTCCTTTCCATATACACTTTTAAAACGGCTTCATGTTTGTATGGGTAAAATAGTGATATGTCATCGGCATACATATACAGTTTTCCGAAGAGCTCAAGGTTATTGATGTCATTAATGTAAATTGTAAATAAAAGTGGGCCCAATACACTGCCTTGTGGTACACCATGTTCCACATTTCCAAGACTACTCTTGCTATTGTTTAATACAACATATTGCTTTCGGCTCCTCTAAAACCATAGAATTGAAGTTTTTCTAAGATTATATCATGATCTACAAGATCAAAGGCTTTTGAAAGATCATAGAAAACACCACCAACAGCATTATAACCTTCGTCCAGCATCTTCAGTACCGCTACCCTTTCTAAACCCAAACTGGCAATCATACAGTAAATTATTATTTTCTAGATATGTTGTGAATTGTTGATGAATTAGTTTCTCAAAAATTTTATCCATTATAGGCAATAGAGCAATAGGTCTATACATATCTACTTTATGTGCATTAACAGCTTTTGGTATTGGAACAATTTTCGATATTTTTAAAATGTTTGGATATTGCGCTGTTAAAAAAATAACATTATTGAATATTTGTAATAATAATTGTGTGATTTCATTATTTAAATTTATGAAAATTCTTGGCGACAAGTTATCATGTCCAGGGGACTTATTATTTGAAAGGTTATGTATGATTTCAGATATTTCTTCATTTGTTGTGGTTCTAAAATTAAAAGTCTTCTTACAGTTCCTTAGAGTTCGTAGTCCATTACATGAATCGGCGGGAGAATAATCAATTTGTTCTTTCATGGTTTTGGGAATATGTAAAAAGTATTTGTTTAAGACCTCACATTTTATCGCATCCTCCATTATTAGTTAGCCATTTGAATTTTTCAAATTTACTATGGTTTTAACACTCCTTCCCAGACTTTAATTTAAAAATCACCAACACTTTTTAGAATCTTGCTGAATGCTGTGTAAGTTATCATGATAATATCTGTTCATTGATTCCTTATAAGCAACTTTAATAACTTTACTTATTCTTTTTAGGCTGTTTAGTTTGGATTTCTTCTTCTCTGTTTTAGGATTCCTCTCTTAAGAATAAATAAGTTGCGCAAGTTTTCATTAATCCATGGTGCTATTTGTTCTTTTAATAATTTTTTTTCTTGTTAACTCAGACGTAGAGTTTTTATTTGCATCTGACAGACATTTTATCAAACTAGACGCATCAATTGATGAATTTCCACTCAAGAAATTCGAACTATAATTTAAAAAACATTCCTTAAGTTTGTTATAGTCACATTTCTTTTGTACAAATTCAGTATAGTCACAATTTTGTATTTTCTTCTTAACTTTACAAGAGATCATATTGTGATCAGAAAATTCACATTCAATAGCATCTATAAATAAGGAATGGGAGAGGTTTGTGAAAGCGTTGTCTATAGATGTGGCAGATATTGGACGTGTAATTAAAGTATGACAATTTTTGAAGTCATAACTTTCAAGCAAATTCAGCAAAGTATTCGACACTTCATTCAAAAAGTCAATATTTGAATCCCCAACAAAAATGCAGTAGTTTCTACCATATAACTCCATTAAGTTCTCTACAATATTGTAAAAATCATTAACATTACATTTTGGAGATCGATAAAATGATACAATTTTCAGTGGTTTTCCATTAATTTAAAGTTCTCCAGAGTTAAAACAATCAGGTCACAAAAGCTTTTGTTTTCACATACTTGTACAGTATATTGTAAGTTATTTTTTACATATATAGATGTTCCTCCGAAACCATCCGCCCTACAACAGTGAATAGAATTATATCCAGGTATATTATAAATTGATGATAGCGTTGAATGAAACCATGTTTCCTGAATTACAATTATATTTGGTAATTGTGGAAAATTTGAAATTAATGTTTTAAATTGATATAATATTTAGAAATGAGTAATTTATTTGTTTTAAATATTCGATGAAATTTTCAAATTCAGAAAAATATTGATTATGTATCATTTACAATTGAAAAAGGATTTTATTAAAACAAAGTACAAAAAGCAAAAACAAATATTATATATATATATAAAATAGTTTACAAAAATCACTAATAATAAGATTAATGAGATCAAAAATAAAAATAAAATATTCTTAAGAAGGAGATACATAGGACGCGTCATCTTCACCATCATCACTAGAATCAACATTCTCGAATTCTTTAGCTTGTACCATGGACCTTCTCTTCCAGTGCTTGTTTGTTGATGCAACTAAGAGCATTTGGTCTACATCATCTTCACATCTTATGAGTTGCTGTTTAGTTGAATCATTCTTCTTAACAAAAACATTTCCATTTCTTACATAAACGTACTGATACCCTATGCTTCTTAGTGTCTTCGCATGATACCAAAGATTATAAGTCTCCTTACTGAGGAAATCATGTACGAATACCTTACTAGTCTTTTCGTTGTCTTTCAACTTAGATTTTGATGACATAAGTCTATCCTTATGAATTCTAGAAGAAAATTTGACAACAATTTTCTTACTATTTTCAGTTCTGTTATTGTAGCTCCTCATAAAATATGCGTCTTCTACAGCACTCGGCTCAAATTCAACTCCAACCTCCCTTGACAGATCCACGATCGCATCAATAGCCTTATCTCCTTCTTTTACTTTGACGACACAATCGTTCTTTACACTATTATTGTTCAATACCTTGACGGATAATTTTAAGTTTTAAATTTCAGTTTTAAGTCTCTTATTTTCTTTTTCAATTTCAGTTATTTTCTTTTTGTTCTCTACTACGTCTTTAAAGATCTCATCAAATTTGGCTGCCATGAAATTAATCGAATCAGTCAGCTGATCGAATTTTTCAAGTATCTATAGTTTCTTCAATTCCGTTCTTATTGTGTTCAATTCCTTTCTTACTTCTCCTTCATTTTCATTACAAAAGTAACAGACGAATAATTCTGCTTCATTATTTACTAACAACTCAAAAGCTTTTCTGCTTAAACCACAACATTTTGAGTGAAAGCTTTTCAAACATTTATCGCATTGTATAAAATCATCAGATTTTTCTTTTATCACCTGTTTACATTTAGCACAAATTACAATGTTTTTATTTGTTTGGCTACGACGAGTTTTGGGCATTTTGATATTTAATTTTATTACAATTATTCTATTTTGAATGTTCTTTCCTTCGAATAATTTTTTTCACGATATTATACCGAAAATTTAATAATTAATTATCACCGATTTAATCACTGCCGAAAAGTACGTCCTTATTCAAGGGTTGCCAACTCTCATGTCAGCACAGCGCCATTGGGTGTGATGAGCATTGGCATCACAACCCAAGACGAGCCGACATCTTTTCCTCTTCGCAAGACAGCATCAAATCGATCCCAAGGTCATCTGTACTCCACAGTTGTTACGTCACCTGTACAAACGGAAGGAGTGATTAACAAGTCAAATTACCCCTAACTAAAATACAGGTTCTTACCTTCTCACTTGTTCTAGGAACAAGTAACCTATAATCTGGTGTCTTCAATCTTCAAGATGAAACAAATTCTTCATTGGGTGATTTATTAACGAAAATTTCTTAAAAAAAAGTTACGTGATATAAATGAATAGTTGCAACATGAATTAACGAACAAATGAATAACATTACCATTCAGAAAATTTTGTTTCCAAATTTCGTTCGGATGTGGAAACATGTGACTTTCATGCCCGAGTTCTCACTATCAAACATAATATACAAAATTTGATTAAATTCACTTCGAGCTGTGCTACACTCCTGAAAGATATAATTTTTGCAGATGAGTGAAAGAATAAACATATTACAAGACAGATTTGAGGCAATTTTAGGACTGAGTTCATAGAAAAGCATTCTAATACGTATAAGATCTTCTGAAAAACTGAGAATTGTCTTAAAATTAAGCCAAAACAAAAAGGAAGACTGAATTAATCAAACATTGCAAATTTTATATCAAATTTTAGTTCCAATAAAGGATGTCTCAATAAGAGTTTCTTTTTTAAATTTAGTGCAATTAGTTTTGTGCAAGTACATACATACATACATTTGGCAACTGATACAAATAATTATTCCGATTATTAAAAATGGAGCGTTATAATTGTGAAAAGTTTTAACCAAGTTATAGTTTTATACTAGTTTTAACCAAGGTATAGTCAAATTCCAGTGTGTCATTGTGTCGAACTTTTTCAAAAAAGTAATCTTCGCTGATGAAACTCATTTCTATTTGAAGGGATTAGAGAGTACACAAAATTGTCGAATTTCGGTCTCAGAGAATCAATAGAAATCAAATGCACCCACAACGAGTTTCTGTCTGTTTAGGATTTCGGTTAAACGACAAGATGACACACAAACATACATACATATTAGATCACTGAATCCCTTAAAGCAGGATTACGGCCTAGCTTCTCACACCACTCATGTTGCGTGTGTTAGTTTTATACATGAGTGGCAGGACCTACAGTTAAAAGTCGACTCCGAACGACAGATTTTTGAGAAACTTTTCATGACATTTTGTTTACTCTCAGAGTTTTTTCCAGAAATATGCTGAGAGGAAGTCGCCGAAGAAATATTTTTTAATATTTCGTTTTGATATCTGACATGGGGTTTGAACCTGATAAGCCAACACACTACCTACGAGACTACGGCAATTTCTCAGTATGATCAAATATTGAATTTAATTCTGTTTGCTACTCAAAAACATTTAAACTTTTTTATTGTTGAATTATTTAATTTTTCATTTCCTATTCATTACTTAATAATTTTTCATTTTCCTATTCATTACACTAACACTGAGTTAAAAAAAAAGCTGAGTACTTTTTAAAACAAATTCTTGTTCACTGGGTAACGTAGTTTAAATAAAATATGAATAACTTGAAACGAACCCTTATTAAAGTGGTAAATGACAACGAGATGGAACGGCACTTTTTGTTTAAATCAACGCAAACATAACGTTTTCAGTCTTAAATTTACTACAAGCGTATTTCACAAATACACGCTTTCTCTCATGTTTTTTAATTTTTTTTTTAGCAATTTTAATAAAAAATGAACGTGTGAACAATAGTGAATAGAAAACGTTCCAGAAACATGAATAACATTGCAAACTTATTCTTATATATGCTTATTTGCATGAAGCATGAAGTCGCCGCAGTCTAGTAGGTAGTGTGTTGGCTTATTAGAAGTAAAACCATCCCCATGGCCAGATATCAAAACAAAATACAAAAAAGTATTTCTTCGGCGACTTCCACTCAGCAGATTTCTGGCAAAAACTTTAACTGTAGGTCCCACCACTCATGTATAAAATCAACACACACAACATAAGTGATGTGAGAAACTAGGTCGTAATCCTGACTGAAGGGTTGTAATGGCCAATTATGTATGTACGTTTATTTGCATATTCCCAACGACAGATTTGAGAAAATGTTTAAGGAAATTATATTCTACTCTGAGTTTTTACCAGAAGACTGTTAGAAGACAGAAGACTCTCGTTTTATAAGCCTACATGCTACCAACTAGACTAACAGCCAGACATAAATCAGAGCGCTACGCGGGTTTGTACTTTTATCACTGCCTTTAGACTTTACTTTTTCAGAAACGAAATTTTGGACATTAACAGAGTAAATTTTGTTAAATTGGCAGATGTATAGACCACAACAGTTTTTCGAAAATATTTGATCCTTGTCTGGCATCGCTATGATTTCATTGCAGTATTCCCCGGATATAAGCAGTTTCAAAAATACTTGCAGTGCTTATAAGTGGGAAATTCTTTTATCGAGAGTAAATAGTCGCAAGTTATACAATGTGATAGAATTCTTTTTGTGTATTTGACAGCAATGACTTTGTATTCGATGGAATACCGGCTTGTCGGATAGGAATTTGATCATTTTCTACATTTCGGTGTGATAAACAATGTTTTAATAAAATTGCTGAAGGAGATAGATCTGCAACAGACTTTATAGACATAGTCAAGAGTCCTATTGTAGCATTAACTAGGCAGAGACCTGTACCGGAGATCAGCAATGAATCGTTTTTTCGCCACTCATAAGCACTAATGATAATTTGAATATAAGTGAGTCAACAATATTGAAACTTCACTACTCTGATTTTTTCGTATTCACTACTACGTTGATTTAAAAGTACAGGTTGTAATGAGTATAAGTACAACGTTGACATCGAACTCATACCATTCGAAATATGTTCGATTCATAAGACTACTCATTTAGATTCATAACTTTGGAAAAATACTTATAATACTTATAAACGATTCGAGTGACTCGAATCATACATTATTATCGATATTTAGTTATTGTTGCATTTACAAAAAAAGGAAAAAGACACATAAGCAAAATAGACAACCTTCTAGTGAGTATTTAGTGTTCGTACGCGAATCATACTTATTTTGTGATTTTTGTATATGTTGAGTTATGGAGAGTCGAAATCAACAATATCATACGTACTGTTAAGTATGAGTACGATGAGTACTTCAAAGTTTGAATATGAGTAGTATGAGTATGATATTGAAATAAGTATGAGTACGTATAAGTATCAGAAATTATGAGTATGTTTCGATTCTACTCATCTTTTTGTATACTCATTGCTGATCTCTGGTGTGTATTCTGCTATTGTCTGTTTGTCTTGTTTGCTTAGTTTAATTTAATTTAGTCTTGTCTTCGTAATAATATTCTTTAAAAATTTGCATATGTGAGAACTTATCGTAGCTTCACGTACACGAATCGTTATTGTTTTATGTGTTTGTAATTTGTTTTTGAGAATATGTCTGCTTATTTGTTTCGTTTTTTGCATGCTATTATCAAGACAACAAATATATTTTCGCTTCATCAAAAGTAAACAATATTATAAAATATGAAAACTTATTTCCCTCTTTTCTACTTTTCATTTTCCTAAATTATTTTAAAAGTAAAATAAAAATAAAAAATATATTTTTTTTGAGACACTAAACTTTTGTATCGTATACATACTTAAAAACTACGAAAACTATAAATATTATTTTAACACATATTTTAGAATTAAACAGAAAACACAAAACTTCAGTAAAACATAAATACTTTCAAAACGAGACTAAAAGGAAAGAAATAATGATGATGCACCACATTTGTTGGGATACATTTATGAAATACTGGAGCTTTATAATTTTATGGCTTAAATGAATGTAGCAGAATGTAGCATCTGCTTCAAGGATAATAAAATCGTTAAAAAAATTCTATGGAATTGCATGAGCTGACCATTTTTTCTATTATTTTTTCCAATAAATCTGCCGTACGGTGTGAAAGGTGGTTATTAGCTCCCAATGGCTCAAGAAATCCAGAAACGTTTGAATGAACGAGGGAACTAGCGAGAAGGTCCAATTTTGGAAAGAAAGTTGTCACAAAACGGGTATATGCACCCGTATTTTTTAAGCAAATTTAAAGTGTGAATTTTCCCGTTTTTAAACGGGGAATTCTTAAAAGCGGAAAGCATATGTCGAAATAGTTTCAGAATATTCAGAAGCAAGTCAAAAATGTATTTTCGTTTTTGTCATAGGTAGTTCCTGTTTATTGTAACTTATTCAGCTTGTGATTAAGTTCTGTAGCTGATTTATGTTCTCGTTACCGTTACTTTTCACTTACCCACTACAGTCCGGACTGTAGTGTGTACGTGTCCCTACGTAATGGGGACGAGCCCTCCGCGGTCGGGTGAGGGTGAGTTAGTGTGAGGCCGGGGACGTTCGAAAAAAAAATCGCATACGTTTCAGTGTTACTAAACGGCGAATTACTATATCCGGGGTGCTTATAGCCGGGGAATAGTGTATTGTAATCTTCCATTCACGTGTGTTATATCGGGGGTGTACATGGCATTGACAATTAAAAAAGTAATCCTTATAGTTAACCTTGTGAATCCAATTAGCCTTATTTTCGAGTATCTAAGAAAAAATGTTACAAACACAAATATTTCAATACAAAAACCATTAGCAGATTGTAAAATGTTGGTCGAAAAAATAAAGGAGGGTAAAATTTAGAGAATAAAAACAACACGAAATCCTCAACAATTTTTTTGTCACAATTATTTATACATAATTGGTCATTACAACCCTTCAGACAGGATTACGAACTAGCTTCTCACACACCTTATGTTGTGTGCGTTAATTTTATACATGAGTGGGGGCACCTACAGTTTAAAGTCGACTCCGAACAACAAATTTTTGGAAGTTCATCATGGCAATTTTATTTACTCTCTGAGTTTTTGCCAAAAATCTGATGAGAGGCAGTCACCGAAGAAATATTTTTTCATAATTGCGTTTCGAAGTCTGACCTGTTCTGCTTCGCTTTAGTTATGTAAATTGGAATGTACAATTTGCATTAATTGAAATTAAAAAATTCACATCCGTTAATTGAAAATAAGTAAAAAAAATTATTAAATGAATACAGCTTTATGATTATTATTTCTTCATTGTGTTAATCTAGGCAAAGCAAAGTTGAAGCCAACGCTTTTATAGACTTAAAAACATTAAAAACAAAAATTCTAAAAAAAATTCAAGGTAACCTTTTTAAGCATATAAACAACAACAGATTAAAACTACAATACGGAAAAGGAAACAAATAAATGTAAAAAAGGAAGAAAAAAATTCTTTAAGGCAAAAACTAAAAAGAATAAAATCCAATGGAAGTGTGACATTCTAAAAGTCGAAAGGCAGTCATGAAAACACACTCGAAAAAGTATTAGATTGGAAAGTTAGTTGAAGTGAAAGGCAATGTTAGACAAGAACGAATTGAAAAAATCAATTGCTATTGAATGTAAAAGCATCGTTGTGTGTGAATGCGTAACACCAACAAAATCTGGAAAAGTGTTGACTGTGCCTCTTCATCAACAAACTATTGACGTTTAAGTTTTGTTTCTATTTTAAAACAATTTTATGGTGTTTTATCTCTAACTCAATACACTTTTAGTTAAACTTTGTATTTCAAACGTCTGACATTGAATATAAAATGTAAAGAAAAGCAATTTTTAAGGTAAAGATAGTACAAAAAGTAAAAAAATGAGTAGACTTATTTGAATGACCTTTAAAGTTCACACCTTAGCAGTGCAAATAATTAACGAAATTACGAGTTGTAAACATTTTTCATTTTATCTTATGGAATACTAGTGAATAATTAAACTCCGGTGTTAGGTTATTTAGTTCTGTTCACACACAAAAAATTCAGTAACACCAATACGCATTATGTCAACAGAGACAGAACACATCAAAGTAAGTGATTGGAAAATATTAGGAAAAAGCATCTTTCCCTTCCTAAAATCTGGGTTTTGTAGTCTGTTACAAAAATTCTCTTCCTATCCCTCCAAATTGGTGCCACCCTGACAATAATGACTGCCTGATACATATACTGGCCATCAGCTCTGAAGGAGATCATCACTGATTTGAAATCAAAGAGTTCACTTGAGCACGCATTGCGGCCCGTTGTGATGCCACGAGGGAACGCAGTCTCTGTACTTACTAAGTTCCATTAAAATCAGGGGAGGGAAGGAAGTTGGTCAGCGCAGGGGCTGCACAAATCGGTGTGTGATGGACTAAAATGTCATGCAATTTTCGTCGTGAGTCAGTCGAAAAATAATTTAGTCGCAATCGGAGCAGGCGGTGTACCTCATAAGCTCATTAACCAGACTTGCGTGTGCTTGGCTGACTAGTGGGACAAAAAATGATAAACAAGAGCGAAAACGAAGAAAAACTATGCAGAGAGAAGATGTCTTGCAATAAAAACTATATTTAGCTTTTATGTTTTTGTATATATTTTCTTTGATTCTGCAATTTGTTGTATTATATTTTTACTGACTATAAATCATCAATAAATTATTTTGATTGCTAACTGACGTGAAACAGCCAGTTATTAAAAAATATTATAAGAATAGAACCTCATATCAAAATTTATTTTTTTGTTTATGTTTCAGTTTTTATGGTAGTCATATTGTTACGAATAGGAAAAATCTAAATACTATTGTTTTGCTCTTACATCGCTTAACATTAAAATTATAAACAAAAGCTACAAAAACAAAACAATGCAGTAAGCAAACCTGTTTACAAATTGTCGTACTGCTTAATATAACAACAAACACCAGAATAAAAAAATGGTAAACAAGTAAATAAAAATACACAAACAGCACTACAATAATAAATGTAAGCAACGATGTTTACAATTATAGAGATTCCGGAATGGCGAAGTCATGAACATTCGCCTTCAAGAATATTCATCACTCGTTTACAAAAGGCAAGCCAAAGCAGGCGACTGAGGTAGTGAAGTTCAGTCAGTCTGATTGTTTATGCAAAGGGTATAAAAAGAGGATTAACAAAAAAGGCAATTGTTTTTCCAAATAACAATTTCGACAATAAACTTTTTTATAACATTGAATTTTAAACTGTGTAATTACGTTATATTTCTATAAATGAATTTCAAACTTTTGTTGAATTATCTAACTGAATTTAAAATATGTTTATACGTTCCAAGGGTATCTTTACCGTATAGATAATTTATATCTGTATATATAGATTTACAGATATAGATAAAATTCTAATTTTCCTGAAGGATAAATTCATTTTGTAAATTCACTTCTCTTTTTGCACTTGAAACGTTATCATTAATTTTTTATTTGCATTAAAATTAAATCATCATTCATTGTAATTATATACAATCTTAAATATATTGAAGTCAGAATATTAAAACCAACATAGTGTGTGTGTCAATCTATTGGTACTCTACATAATATGAGATAAGATTTCCCTACATTGTACCATATCAAAAAAAGAATATTACTATTTCTTTTTGTTTTATCTTTCCCATTTAACCCTTATTATAATTACATCGCGTAATTATAATCGCAACTCTCTCTGGAAGTTTGATACACTTGTTTTCAACCCCTATTTACCTATCTTCCTTAAGAGAGTTTACTTAAAATAACACTCATTATTTCATGGTCTTTCTCCTCGCGAACTCCCCGCAACCTATGGAACAATTACATGCTCCTTCATTATCTACATATGTCTCCAATCGAATAAAATTTGGTTCTCATTACTACTCTCAAGAAAAAATAATTCTATTTATCCACAATATCCCGCCCGTAACAAAGATCAACAACGACACTATTGTAATCACTCTCTTACTGTGGATCCCAATTTAAATAAAGGAAAAAAACAATAATTATTAAACATTCCGTTCTCAAGCGTAAAAGAGGTACAATGTACGCTAGCATAAAAAAATTATTAGTAAATATAAAACGAGTAAAAAAGTGCAAGTAAAAAAAAACGGTAAAATTCTTATGTGAAAAAAGAAAATTATATGAAAAAATTAAATATAAATATAAAGATTAATAATATTAACAGAATAATTTTTATTAAAAGGAAAAAGTCATAGTTATTAAAAGAAGAAATAATACATAATAGATAAATTAAAGAATATAGCGGTTTTTGCCAAATTTCATTAAAAAAAAGAAAATAAACTACAAAAAAACTTTATCTTAAAAAATAAAAAGCGCCTAAGTAATATCAAAGTGTAAAAAGTATTCTATAAAAGAAAAAATTTTTAATAATCCAAAAAACCAGAAATCAGAAAATTTAAATAAGGTGAGTTTAATAGTTTTTTTCACACTGAGTGGTTTTAACATTAAAACCATAAATAAAACCTTACAATACAAAATTATTGTGTTAAAACCATCTTAAAACCTTTTTTGAATTGTTTTTAAGTAGGTTTTATGAAATACAACCTTGTTCTCGATGTACTAAATCAGAGCTACCAACAAAAAATGTTGAAAACATCTTATAAAAACAAAATAAAAACAAAACAAATGTAAAAATACCGAAAGCCGGTTGTGTAAAAAATTTAAAATTTTAAATTATGAATGCTGCAATAACAATATATAATAATATTATAATAATATTATTTCTTAATTTTTCATTTTTTTATTTTTTCTTAAACAAAAACAGCTGTTGCACTGTCATAAATGCATGACTGTTAAAACCAGGTTTAAGAAAACTTGCAGTGTGAACGCAAAATTAGCTGATTATGGTTTTAATGCTAAAATCAGGTTTTAACTTTTGGTGTGAAAACATTGACATTCAGAAATAAAAAAACAAAATCAAAGTTAACACCTAATAGTGAAAATCAAACTGTAAAAAAATAAATATATAAAAAGAGATAAAGAATAAATGCTTACACCGGTAAAAAATTTAGTACATTTATACACCGGTGAAAAAATGTTAGTGTAAAAAATTAATATACTATATATGAAAAATATAAAAAAAAACAAAAAAGAGGAAAAGTAATAAAAAGAAAAAGTAAAAAAGTTATTACGGAACAAATATCATTAAAAAAAATAGAAAACGTTAATGCGGAATAAATATCGGTAAAAAATAAAAAATTTTTCTAAATGCTCTTGCCATAATTTCTCAATCTCTCTCATACACAAAGTTGTGAACAGTGGTACACAGAATTGTGCGAATGACAAAGAATTTTAATTAAAACTAAACACAAATTTATTTTTATTTTATTTGCAAACTGTGACATCAATTTTAAATGTTTTTAAAAGCTAAAAACGTGTTATTTTATTTCTTATTATTCATTTATAACTTTTTAATTTTCTAGTCTAAATCGCTCTTTTTTTTTGCTTTATAACTATAAATTGAGCAAATTTAACTAAAATTTTGCTTAATTTTTTAATAGAGTCTTATGTGTGCGTAATATTTGTGTACTTACACTTCTCATCATATACTGGCTATATCAGGCGGTGGTAAAATCAACTATACTATAGTTCTCCCTTTTAGAAATGTAAAGCGTTATATGTAGTTGCTATCTTTACACTCTCAGTTATGTTATATCTTTATACAAATTTGGAATTCAGAAAAATCTCCAGAGTCTTTATCTTATGGGATAGGTACAGCTGAATACTATTAGAGTTTTAGTAAACTAAATACTGTGGAAGTAGTGAGTAAACTATTGCATTACAAAGAGAAACTGTAGCTATTTTTGCTTAGTTTTTATAATCAATCTATTCAAGAACAACTATTGGATTTACTGTGTAAGGTAGTTATGAAAAATTGTGTAGAGGCTCTTAAGAATAACAAAAAATGAATAATGAAGTAAAAGCAGGAAAAGGAAAAGAGGAATTATATAAATGAAAAGAAGAACATTACGTTAAATATTCAACATTTTGTTATGCGTATAGTTACAATAACAAGGACGTACAAAGAAATAGAAAACCTTATACTTCTGCTTCTCCTTGAAACACTGTAACAGTTACAACAGAAAAAAAATTTAAATACTTTCCGGGTGTACAAATTGCATACAAACACATAAAAAGAATAAAAACATAGAAACTGATGAAACAGCGCCCGACTCCATATAAAACTCTTCCTTATGCTCATTCACTGCACGGGTGCGTACTTCCGTAAGTGTACTTATATATTCAACAGGAAACACTATAAAAATACTCTCACTTTAACATAGAAAATATGAAAGATTTTAAATTAATTTAAATTTAAATTTATTTAAAAACGGAAACATTCCCCCTCTAGTTTTATCAAATATTGGATTCAGATTTTGGATATTGATGCTCAATAAGTGTTTGTCTTCCATATGAACTTTATAAATTCAAGTAATTTCGAGCCATTTGTCAACTGGTACATTTGTTCGCCTTCATATTATTTGACGTATTTATATGTATGCTATTATAAATTAATTTTTACATACAGGAATGAATTATTTTATGTAATGAAGGGAGTTTAGACATACTTATCTTTTCTGCTTAAATATAATAGATTTTGATTAATTTTATTCGATACAAAGAAAAAAATTAAAAAAAAATTGTTTAAGAAAAACACATACCTTTTAAATTTCGATTACGATTAGTAATCAATTACATTACTTTTTAAAAATAATCATATTGATTATTTAATTCTATGAACAATTTTTTTCGAATTACTAATTGATTACGATTACAAATAATATAACAATAACCTGGATTTCTGGCGATTAGTACAAAATAATTAAAAAGAATTAAAAGTAATCCAAAAGTAATCAAATTATTTTCAACGCTTATTCGGAATTCTTTTTGAATATTTTCAATAATTGTCATTCTTTCCAAAATAAGTTGTTAAGTAATGATTAATAATCGTAATGACCAATAATTAGATTACTTTTTTTGAGTGGTAATGTAATGATTACAATTACGATTATTTTTGGTTTTAATAGTTAATTAGGTTAGTGGACGTGTACTTTTCAATTAAGACAAGTACAGTACCCGGAGGTCGAATTGACCCATTGTACAACGTCCTAGTTTCTCACACCACTTATGTTGTGTGTGTTAATTTTATACATGAGTGTTGGGCCCTACAGTTTAAAGTCGACTCCTAACGACAGATTTTTGAGAAACTTTTTCATGGCAGTTTTATTTACTCTCAGATTTTTTGCCAGAAATCTGCTCAGAGGAAGTCGCCGAAGAAATACTTTTTGTATTTTTGTCTTGATGCCTGGCCTGGGGCTCGAACCCTGGCTTTACGTCTAATAAGCCAACACACTACCTACTAGACTACGGCGACTTCATAGTTAATAATTAATTACAATTACAAATAATCGAAAAACAATCAGGATTACTGCCGATTAGTTCAAAATAATTAAAATTAATCAAAAGTAACCAAATGGTTTTCATTGATTCTTTTTGATTATTTTCAATAATTGAGGATTCATACTTTCTAAAATTGTTTTTTGGCTTATATTTTTATATTTTGTGGGGAAATTTCTTCTCGTTAATAACATTACAGGAAGACTTTGCTGCTTACATATAATATAAAGTTATTGGTCCTCTATAACTTCATCCATTAAAATCCATTATACAAGTTTTCATGAGCGAATGAATCAAAAGAATCTACACAATATGTTTGGTTAAATGTTGATCCATTATGGAATCTTTCTGTATGATCCAACCCAGACTAAGCTATATATAAGCAGATACCTCCATTATACAACCTCTCTATGCTAGTTGCTTTAATGGTGAAGTGTGGACGTAAATGTTGCTTAAATTTAGATTTAGTACTCTTTAAAACGTTCAGAAAGATTTGAGCCTTATACCAATTTAAGTGCTTTTTTAATCTGCAGCGGATGATTTTATTAAAATTAATATGTTGCGTTTTACCATAACGAGTTACTGTATTTCTGAAGACATTATGAATGGATTCTTCCTCGCATAAGCAATTATCAGGCGATTTGCGGTACTAGTAGTGAATTTAATTTTAATAATTGTAATTGTAGTTACTATTTATGTAGTAGGTTTTAGATCAGTAAGTTATTTTAAATATGTGAAAACTAACATTTTGGTAGATGGGTGTGCTAATGATAAAACCATCACTGTATACGCCTAAGTCTATATGTAACTTGTCAATGTAATTATATTTTGGAAAAACACGTACAATATCACGTAGGATTAGTTTTCAATTTTCTTAGTTACATATTCTCTTGGGGAGAATGAATGAATATGTATGAAAATATGTTTATGGTATAAAAATGGGAACCAAAAAAAAAAAAATAAAAAGCAAGAAAATTTAATGATTCCTCTGCCGGCGAAAATTAAATCCCAAAAGTCGAACAACTTATATATTGTAAGGGCCTCACATATTTTTGAGTTAAACTCCCCTTTGATGCCCGTGTAAAGAATACATATAAGAAGTGAATTTGCACCAGCATTTTACTTTTTGATCAAAATAATACCAACGATATTTGTCTACCCCTGTGAACAAACTATCGCTCTTAAATATTTACGTTTGTATGGCATTTTTTTCCCCAAACCTATTACTATGAAAAAACATTAACCGCAAACCCTACAAAACTTGTAAGACTCCAAAATTATGTTTACTTATTCCTTTTTACCTCGTCAGCTGTTAACTAAAAATGTTTAAAATACCTAACGGTTAATTCCTTTCACTACAAGAAGTAAATTCAAGGCCATTGGAAATATTACTTGTATCGATTTCAACAGGTTTTGTAATACTTAGAGAAAGTAAATTGTTGGAGTTTCGTTTTTATCTTCCGCAAGAAGCGGACTTATGTTTCTTAAATTAAATTTAATGTGAATTTTAAATAAAGTAAAAAGAAGTTATATATTTAAAATAAATAATGTTTTAAATAAGCATTTTTAAATAAAAGAAATAAAATCTAAGGTGTCTTTATACTTGAACATGAAAATCTTAAAATTTAATTAATTCTCTTACAAAGCTTATGTTAGGATGAGCGGGGAAGGGAATAACATAAAATATTTTCCAAGAATAATAATAATGAATCGATAAGTAATTTTCGATATAAAACTTATATTTATTTTAAGGACACTCAAACGTACCTTGTGATGGGTGGATTGATTAATAATCTCTTTTCTTTTGTATTTTTAACAATTCACAATTAAAATTAATATTATCACACATTACTTAAAGCTAAACTTAAAATTAGGGTGGCCAGCGTCAACATCCCGGCTCCCTTTCAACATTGCAACAAGCTGACCGAGAAGTCACCTGACCAGAGATCAATAAATTAGCAATTCAGGGTATGCAAGATTATATTTAAAATTCAATAAAGGTTATTGATGTGTAAATTCAAAATTCATATAATAAAAAATAAAGGTAAATTCAATTCAAATCAATTCAAGAGATAATAATAAGCAAATATAAAATATAAAATATAAATAAATTATATGTCCAGCATGTTGATTACTATTGTAGCCCCTGCAATCGTATTCGATGCCGCCATTATCATTGTTTTTTCAGAGCTTGGTTGTGGGTTGCTCTCTTCTTCTTGTTTTTACTATGGGTTGAATGGTCTAGTGTTAACAGCTTTTTTTGGGGTGGCTCCTTCTGCGAGTGGTTCTTTTGGGCTGACTTGTCTGCGAAGCGTTTTTCTTGTCCAGTTTACTACCGTCAGCTCTTCGACGGCAAGAGCATGGTGTGGTGCTCTTGCAAGCATTCCATACAGCGGTTTCTGCTTCGGTTCTCCTTTACAAAATGGGAATGTGCCAGACAGTTAATTCAGTGTTTGTATCTTTTCACCACACTTAACCGTTTAACGGGGCACATCCGACGGAATTTGGAGCATTTTCGTAGGGGATGAGCTTCAGGACATAGACGGAACTTCGAGCTGGAGGTAGCAATAACTTCATCGATGGTCAGATCAGTCGAGCGTTCTACTGTTAGTCGACGGGGAGCAATTTCAGACATATGTGAATAAACAAAAAACGGGCAAAGAAAAGAGAGAAAATTAGTTTTGCTCATAATGAGAAAGCAGTACGAGTTAAATAACTTTACCGAATGACTTTCTTTCTAAAACACTAAGGCGCTAAACAGTTTTTGAATATATTACAAAAACCTCTTAAATTTGATTAACTACTGTTAGTCGACGGGGAGCAATTTCAGACATATGTGAATAAACAAAAAACGGGCAAAGAAAAGAGAGAAAATTAGTTTTGCTCATAATGAGAAAGCAGCACGAGTTAAATAACTTTACCGAATGACTTTCTTTCTAAAACTCTAAGGCGCTAAACAGTTTTTGAATATATTACAAAAACCTCTTAAATTTGATTAACTTACAAATTTAAGGAAACAACACAAATATTTATATTTTATACTTGTTACCACGGATTCTGAACTAATCGGCAACGGGGCATCCTTCCTTCAAAATGATAGGTTAAGAGTTGATTTGGTGGTTACAGATGTCCACTTGGTATGATGATATGATGGTGTCTTGAGTGTTGTTGTGATGTAAAGATGTTGTGTGATGTAGTTCGTTTTGTTGAAAGGCTTGTGTAGTGTGTTGAATTATGTTGGTGTTTATGTTACACAGATATTATTACCACTTCACAATTTTTTTTAATTAAATTTCTTTTTTGAAGCAAATCTTTTATTTTTATTTTAGTAAACCTTTATTCTTTATTACAGATTACACTTATTTTGTTTTCGGTTAGTATTTCTTTATTTAAATTTTCTTCACAACACTGCACTTCTATCTGTATTTGTATTTTTATATAAATATTTTGTATTTTTTGATTTTCTTCTATTGTTTTTTATGTAGGTACTTGTTGTTATTTATTATTTTTTAGATTTAAGTTTTTTATTTAACAAAATGGCATCCGAAACAACTTATCGAACACCCACGAATTGCACTTTAAACAACTTATAAAGAGAATACTTGATTTTTGGTCTTTTCTTTATTTTATTTTTCAAAACAAACTCGATCACTAAATTTAATTTAATTTAAAGAGTCCCTGCACGGGCGCCAAAATGTAATTTCCTAATATTTTTTAGGAATTAATTCAAATAATAATTTATTTTATATAAATTTATATTTATATAAATAAAATAAATTATAATTTATTTTATATAAATTTATATTTATATAAATTTATATTTATATAAATAAAATAAATTATAATTTATTTTATATAAATTTATATTTATATAAATTATAACTTGAATTAGAGGGCACTTTAAATTTATGTTAGTGAAACCAAAAATGTTTCCGTGATAAATAACTTTACCGAATGACTTTCTTTCTACAACTAACTTTATTCATTTAATATTTTCTTAATTCTAACATTCATTTACTGGATTTTTACAATTAAGGACATTCAGCAACTCCATTGCTTGTTTAACTTTGTAAT
Organism: Sarcophaga carnaria; assembly: GCA_958299815.1. Lineage (NCBI taxonomy): Eukaryota > Metazoa > Arthropoda > Insecta > Diptera > Sarcophagidae > Sarcophaga > Sarcophaga carnaria. The sequence goes on along the minus strand of OY283153.1, from coordinate 67,521,798 downwards.
CAACTTAAAATTAACTTAACATTAGGTTTATTCATTATAGAAATTCATTATTATTACTTATATCTAAAATTCATTATTAATAGAAAAAATATAAAATTCATTGTTAATAGAAATTCATTATTATTAAAAATAAAAATATAAAAAATGTAAAATAAATATTGAAATGATTTAACACTTCCATTTGTTGCGTTTATGCAATTCGACCAAATATTCGTCTTTCCACCGACGCGAGACCAAATGGTGTAAAATTTTCAGCTTACGCCATCGATTAACAGAGCTTAGAGATTCATTCGAAAAATCAGGTTCCGGCGGGGAGAGTATGTTACTTCTTATAAGAAAATATCCCGGGGTTAAAGGGTTGATGTCAGACGGGTTGTCTATAATCAAGCTAAAAGGTCTAGAATTCAAACAAGCCTCTATTCTTGTCAACATATTTGAAAATTCTTCATAAGTGAAATTTTGGACATGAGATATCTTTCTCAAATAGGTTTTGAAACTTTTCACACCTGCCTCCCATAACCCACCCATATGTGAAGCTCCAGGAGGAATAAAATGCCAATCTACGAACTGAAATGCATTCTTTGTGACAATCTGACTCAAAGAACTGAGTTTTATCCTTATTCAAAAGATTGCCTGCTCCAACAAAGGCAGTACCATTGTCAGAATATAGGTGAGAAGGACAACCACGACATGAGGAGAATCGAGCAAAAGCTGCCAAAAACATTCGGTGGATATGTCATTTGTAGGCTCCAAATGGATGGCTCGAATAGCAAAACAAACAAACACTAAGACATATCCTTTCGTTATTCTACAACCACGCCCTATATATGACTTTATATCAAAGGGACCAGCGAAATCAATTCCGGTGTGAGTAAAAGGGCGAGTAAGCGTAGTAATTTCGGACGGCAAAGCAGACATAATCTGTTGACCGAGCTTCTTCTTCTATAAAGAACACATTTTGCAATTGTGAACAACTATCTTGACCGAATTCTTTAGTTTAGGAACCCAAAATTTCTGTCGCATAAGACGAAGCATAAGTGAGATATTCGCATGAGCCGAAAACTTATGAAGATGTTCCGGATAGAGACACGGCCATTATAGGATAACAACTTGGGAAAACGTTCGTTGCAGGTCAAAGTAGGTGATTGAGAGAGTCTACCATTAACAAGAAAAAATCCGTTAGAGTCTATAAAGGGGTTGAACACGAGTAATGAATTCTTAGGGGTTGAGGTAGGGCCTTTCTTCAGTGAAGAGTATTCGAGGAAATGGGTACTTTGACAAAGAATCATAAAACGATGTACGAGTAATCATCGACAAACTCAAGCTATATGTTTAACGTAAACCCAGTGTTTTAGCGATGCTGACAATTTTAGAAATTCGGAATCCAATAGATGTTCGGGCGGCTAATCCTCAATAAGACCTCTATCATTTGAAGTCCATTTGCGAAGAGAAAAGCCAGAAGAATTCAGAACATGAATTATCTCATCACGATTACGAGTAGCTTCTGCGAAAGAATGCGAGCCAGCCAAAATCTCAGAAGCAACGGGTGGTTATTTTCACAATCATCAGCTAATTGATATAGGGTTCATATGGCCAAATAGGGGCCACAGTTAACAGCAAATTCGAAATCCTGAACATCTTCCTGGGAGTTTCGACGGAATAATATTATTTGAAAGGGGTGTAATCTGGTACGAACACGGTATACATCTTCTGTATGTCTGCGTTGAAGACAAATCTAAACAGTCACCACCGGAATTTCTAAATAGTTAAATTGGCTTCTAAAATCGGGCCAGTGCGCAAGACATTGTTAAGGCTTAAGCCATTAAAAAAGGACCATGAAACGTTGTGCTATCAGGCTTCAAAATGGCATGATTGGGGTTGAACTGGGTTTAGGGGAATAAACGGAATCATTATTTATTTTCGACATATGGCCTAGGGTAAAGTACTCCTCAATAACTTGATTATATTGATCTTTAACCTCAAACCTACGAGACTCATTTCTCAAAAATTCGGGCCTCTTTAGTCCTATAAGTCGTGCGACGATACAGATCCTCACAAAAGCAATCTTCAGGCTACAATATTTTCGACTTCGGTATTTCCTCTATTTCCCAGAATCGATTATTTTTTGCATTTAAATCCAGTTGCCCAAAGAAAGAAGCACCGGATTTCAACGGGTTCGACTGAGATATTTTGCCAGTTGCTATCTAACCGAAAATAGTTAGTTGAGCGATTAAAGGGTTGCTAGAATCTTTTCTAACCTCAGGAAGCATGATTTGAGAATATATATCTCCGCCCAATAGCAAATCCATATGGGCACATTTCAAGTCTGTCAACGGGAGATCGGGAGTGTTGAAGTCAACAAACTTCGCTAAGGAGGATGTGAGTAATCAGTCAGCTTGTTTACCATATATGCCTCCGTAGTTAGTCTAAACGCTGGATCAATAGAAGACTCCAGAGAAACAATACAGACTTTAGTCCAGTTTGTGGACACCGCGCCATTAAGGCCCACAACAGTGGCAGCCGGTGCTAAAAGGGTTGTAAGATCTAGCTTCCGTTAGAGCTGTCTGAATTTGAAAGTAGCGTGAGACGCCGGGTCGATTAGACCTCTAGCAGGAAAAACTACAACTGTCGAGTACGGGCGAAGTTTTGAAAAAATCGGGAAGGAGAAGGCCGAGGGGTTGCTGGAGAACTATCTGGGGTAGAAGGGTTAGTTCCAGTTTATTCTCATACCGATGTACCAGGTTCTGCCACGCCATGTCAAAACCATTATTCGTCATGGGGTAAATTCGAATAATGTCCCTCGCTTCACTTTCTATTTTTTGTAAAAGGTAATACATATTTTATATATTGCTAATATCGGGGTCGGTTCCATAAATGGCCGAAAACATATCCCTTAACGTTGGCCAAGATGCGTAATCGCCCGGAAGGTTAGGGTGTCACATGGGGGAAGATGAATCGGCGATAGTAGAATTTTGTTAAGTTCCTTAACGCGGCCATTTCAGTACAAACGAGAGAAACGAAAAGTCAAAGAAAGTCTTCGAATAAAAAAACTAAAAAATAAAAATGTTCACCAATTGCGAGATTCCAAAGAAGAGAGAAGAACTGAGAAAACTTCAAATTGCTAGAAAAAAGACGGAAAATTTCAAAAAAGTTCACGAAAAAAAGAACTTCGATACAAATTTCAAAAATTAGAAAATTCAAAATCACGACAAATGCAAAAAAATATTTTTCGAAAACCGAAAAAATATGTTTGCGAAAAAAAACGCTGATAGAATTTTCCAAAAAATTTTAATCAAAAATAAAAAATAATACATAATTGCGTTAAAAAATTACTTAAAAAAGTAATTCAAGAATTCAATTAAAAATAATATATATAAATATAATAAAAATATATATTTTTATTAGCTAAACCAAACAAAAATGTTTCAAAACAAAAAAATCAGTCACAAATATAAAATAATATAATTTGCTTATTATATTGGTGTAAGAATATACGATATTCGATAAAAAAAAACAGCGGCCACCTTCATTACATTGCATTATTTTTCATCAGAGTTTTATTCCTTGCAACGACTTTGTTTTATTTTTATGTAACAAAACCCAAACTATAACTGGACAGTAATTTAGCACATCTTAAAAAAAATTTATTTCCGCCAAAAAAAATAAAATTCATATCATATTTAGTAGGATAACCCTTATTTTTAATAACAGCTGAACATCTCCTATACGTACTGTCCACCAAGGCCATGCATTGCTGCTGAGGTATTGCATACCATGCCTTTTGGATTTCCGCCCACAAATCGCTTAAGTTTTTCGGCTTAACGGCTGAAATGTGTTGCTCTATATCATTCCACTCCAAGGTCACGCAAGCAGAAGAGTAGAAATTGTTTCTGAACAGATTCGGTATGTTCGCTGTAAACATTATAGTGAGGATCCATACGATGGATCCATACTCCAAAATTGGTCTGACAAGCGATACGTATAACTGTTTAGTAATAAATGGATCAGTAAATTCTTTTGCCCAACGTTTTATGAAGCCAAGAGTGCTTCTTGCCTTATTTACAGTCATAGTGATATGATCATTAAAGTTTAATTTTTTGTCTAATAGGATCCCAAGATCAATAAAAGAGTTCACTATTTCCAGCTGATGACCTCCAAGCAAATAATTAACCGCAATAAAATTATTTCTTGAGAACCGCATACATTTGCATTTTTTAATATTCAGCTCCATCATGTTGTACTCGCACCACAAAAAAAATTGTTGAGATCACTTTGAAAATAAATATGCTCGATGAAATTATTAAAGGAGAGAAAAACTTTTACATCGTCAGCATACATCAAGATATTGAGAAAATTAATTATGTTGGGAAGATCGTTTATAAACAGCTAAAAAAGAAGTGGACCAAGATGGCTGCCTTGAGGAACACCAGATAGCACATAAATATACTTAGATAAGCTATCGTTCACACATACATTCTGCTTTCTACCACGACTCTAGCCATCTTAAACTCCTATGATTTACACCCATTAAATCCAATTTAGTTAACAGGAGTTTCTGATTCACTTTATCGAACGCCTTACTAAAATCCGTAAAAATTACATAAGTTTGCTTTCGTTGAGAAAAGGCCGTATTTATCATGGATGTTTTCCATGATTGATCCATTTTTGTGTCAATTTTATGTATGGGACCAACACCTTGCCCAGAAAACGCGGCCATTTCCGCCACCGTGCTTTACTGTTTTTGATGTGTATTTCGGGTTGTACTGCATGTTTGGAGGACGCCATACATAACGTTTTCCGTCAGATCCGAAACGACAGAACTTTGGTTTGCCACTCCAAAGAACATTTTTCCAAAAATGAAATTCGAAGCTTTAAATTTTTCTTTGATACAAGTGGCTTATGTTGTACAATACAGCCACGCAAATTTCTCTCATTTAATCTTCTTCTAATTGTTCGTGAGGAGATGCTGCTTCCAAATTTTGATAAAAACTCTCTATTAATTTCATTGGAAGTTATAAATGGGTCCACAACAGCTGCTCTATAAATGAAGGAATCTAGTCTACGGGTGGTTTTTCTTGGTCTTGGGTTTGTATAACATTTTTGTACGTCCCATAAGTTTGAATATATCTTAATGCATTGTACACCATCTGGATCAGTTCAATGTTAATGCAGTCTCACCAACAGTGTTTCCTTTCAACCTAATTTGCTGAATTATCTGGCGCTGCGCTTCTATACACCATTTACTTTTAGCCATTTCTAATTATTACATAATTTGCATTTTTATATAAAATTTATAAATAAAGCATTTATAAAACTTACCAATTAGAGATTTTAAACACGAAAAATAATAAATTAAATGTTTGTGTGTCAGAATTTGTGCTAAATTAGTTTGCAGTTCAGATTACTTATTATTTGCAAATTTTACAAAATAAAATAAGAATCGCAAAAGAGAAGCAAGCAAAAAATAACGGTACATAATTATTACACCATATACAACATTTATAAGTAAATACTTAACTTCATTTTCATAACTAGCAGAAATATGCGCTTTTGAATTCAACGCATATGAAGTGTGCTAACCTACTGTACACCACTGTAAGTACACTACACTCAAGATCAATAAGCTCTGTGTTGTTTGTTTTTCTTCTTTTTACTTTATTTTTCGTACATTCTTACACAAACACTGACTTTAAAATTTTTTTTCTTTTAACTTTTTAACACTATTTATCCACCACAAATTTATATGTATTTTTACATAGCTTGTTAAAAATTATTTTGTAACAAGAAATTAAAGAAATTAGTGCAATCCAAACCGTGAAAAGGGTATGGTTTCCAACAACAAAAGTATCCAGTATGGCGAACAATCTACAAAAAAGATTCTCGTCAAATATTTTAGTTTATTTATTTTATTTATTTATTTATTTATGTCTATGGATAGTAGTTCCTTACAGACTAAATTTAAATTTACAAACAATATATATAATTAATATTTAATGATTTAAGTACAATATAATTTTACTCTTTAATGAATAATTGCTTTCAGAAAGACCAATTAAATGATAAAGATTATTAAACTTTAAACATATTTGACGAAAAGAGTTGTTGTTGGCATAGACTGAGCGGTGAAATTGTAAATTTAATAAATTAAAATTACGAGAAGGTCTAATTGGAACATTAAAATTTATCTTACGCAACAAATAATCAGAATAGACATCTCCACGTATTAAACCTAGAAGAAAAGAGACACTTAGCATTATTCTTCGACTTTTCAGTGTAGGTAGCTTTATAAGAGCGAGTCTACTTTCGTACGAAGGGAGAACAAACGAGTTCCATCAACGTCCTCTCAAGCAAAATAATAGAAAGCGCTTCTGTACTGATTCAATTAAGTTAACGTAAATGAGATAATGTGGATCCCGTATAATAGATCCATACTCAAGATCCATACCAAAGATATATATAATTGTTTTGTTACGTAGGGATCAGTAAATTCCTTTGACCAGCGCTTTATAAATCCTAAAACACCATTTCCTTTGTTCCCAATCATTGATATATGTTCAGAAAATGTAAGCTTATGATCTAACAAGATTCCAAGATCAGTTATATTAAAAACCTTTTCCAAAATTTGGTCTTTAAAATGATAAGAGGTATCAAGTTTAAATGAACAATGAAATGACATACATATGTTTGCATTTATTAAAGTTTAACTCCAACAAGTTGACTTCACACCATTGACAAAAAGATATGCTATCAAGTGAATTAAAAATTTTAATATCATCAGCATACATGAGTATATTAGAATGAATAATAACAGATGGCAAATCGTTTATAAATAATGTGAATAGTACTGGACCAAGATGGCTTCTCTGAGGCACTCCGGAGGGAAAATCGATGACTTTATAATCTAAAGTTTAGATAGAGCATTTTCAAATTTCACTTGCTGAGTTCTACTAGAAAGATAAGATTTCAGTCAACTCACTGCATTGTTACTAAAACCCATACAAGATAGTTTATAAAGCAAAAGATCATGGTTGACTCTATCAAATTCTTTACTGAAGTCTGTATAGATAACATCAGTTTGTTGCCTGTTGGTGAACCCTTCATTTACTTTAGTTGTTAATTCCAAGATATTAGTAGAAGTTGAACATAGTTTTCGAAAGCCATGTTGATATGAGGTTAAAATTGAAGATATTTGATGATATAAAGATGCTTTCAATTTTGCTATACCTCTGTAATTAGAAACTTCCAATTTATTGCCAGCTTTAAACATTGGAATTGTGAATGATTTTTTCCAAGCAGTTGGAAAATAACCCAGTTCAATAGATTTATTGAAAATTGCCGTTAGGGGACCAGAAAGGTTTTCAGAACAATGTCTAAGAATACAAGTAGGTATACCATCTGGACCTGGGGTAGGTGAGCTTTGTATTGACAACAGATTTTTTCGAACAGTTTCAACAACAATATACGAAATATGAATACTTGATGTTTGGGATATATCATAAGGATAGGAAGCTTGATTTTTGAATGTTTTATAGTAATAAGTTTTTGCAAAATATTAGCAAACAAATTACTTATGGACATTTCGTCGTAAGTACTACGAGAACCAAATACCAAAACCAATTTAGGGGATGATCCGACTCGATTGGACCAAATATTGGGATGAGCGGGGAAGGGAATAACATAAAATATTTTCCAAATATAATAATAATAAATCGATTAGTAATTTTCGATATAATTCTTATATTTATTTTAAGGACAGCCAAACATACCTGATTCGGGGGTGGATTGATTAATAATCTCTTTTCTTTTGTATTTTCAACAATTCACAATTAATATTATCACACATGGTTGTAAATTTCTTAAAGCTAAACTTAAAATTAAGGTAGCCAACGTGAACATTTACGTACGTAATTAGCATAAACTAATTTATGCCTTAAAATTATTTAAATAAAAACTTTCAAAATTGTAATTTTAGAAATTTCGGCTCTTATAATTTGAAAATCATTTTGATAGTGAAATAAATTTAAACTTAAGATTATTTAAAACCCCATTTCATATTGACCTTTTATAACTGCCCCACGAGTAATACTTCCTTCATAAAAAGAAAAAATAGTAAAAATAGAAGAATAATGAAAGGAATAAGAAAATATATTTTATTAATGACACGTCGTTCGGCAGATAATGATGTTATTTGAAATGTAACAGCTTGCTATTACTCATACTGCCACCATTACTGAAGCAGCTGTAACTGATTTTGTATTTTGCTAGATGTCAGTGATGGTAGCTTTTTTTCAAAATATTCAACGCGTGCAGGGAAACTGCACACATGTCTGTCTGGGTGAAATCTGTGAAATTTCTGCTTTTCATTTGTTTTGTCTGTAATTTTGTCTTTTACACATTCATCTTTATTTTAGTTTTCTTGTTCATTTCGTTGGCTATTTGCTTTACCATTATTATAATTGTTTTTTTTTTCAATTTTGTTGCTATTTTGTTCAGCTTTTTTGTATAAAAGTTAAGACATATAGGGCCCATATATTTCTATTTTTGGCGCAGTTTATAGGGTGTCACCGTGTACACGCTTTTTGTCTACAACATTTATTTGTAAAATTCATTTTACCATAGGTTAGAGGATTGTCCCTTTTTATATTTATTTATTTTATTATTTACGATATTCTGTTTTTTATCTACTAGTGTCCTTTTGCGGGAAAACAGGACAACAAGGGCGGACAAAGTGAATTGTTTTTAAGGTATTTTACGTCCCTTTAACTAAACTAATCGCCAGAACCCTTTACAGAGCGAGTTTTCATAGTAGATTTTGAAATTTTTTTTGTGTATATATTTATATATACATGCATACAGTGGCGAGCTGAAGTGAGTGCATGTTCACGATAAATTATTTTAAATTTATTATTTTATTCTTAACAAATAGCAGTAAAGAAACAATAATTAATGAGATGAATTCAATGAGTTTGAAAGAAAAAACGGAAATAACCCACATAAACTCAATTTTGCAAGTCTCAAGAAATTTAATAAAACTATATATGACGAAACTCAGTATCGTGAACATGTACTCACTTCTGCTCGCCACTGTACATATATGGACATAGATTTCGTTCTGATCGAATTATTCCAAAGTGCACTTTGACTATTTAGAGTACTTATCCTGCTGGAATACGCATCGAATTAGTATTTTTATTCAACATAATGCGGCTGATACTTTCTAAATACTTTTTATAAGATATTTGGCAAATGTATTTTGGTAGAAAACAAATGTTACTTTATACAAAGTTAATTTAAACATTATATTTGTCTTTAAAAAATTAATAAAACCGCAATGAACTTTATTGTTCTGATACATAGGATTAAAGTAAGTCCAATTACTTATCAACAATTTTCTCTTTTTTCTTCATTTTTTACACACTCTGTAAGTATATATCTATAAAGCGGACAGCAGCTTGCTATGTAATCTAAAAATCCTTTAGTTTTTTCTCAGACCAAAAGACAAATCGGGAAAATTTTCTGATGACTCCATATTTTTACAGGGCAAAAGTGTAGGTTCCACCAAATAGAACTCAGAGTAAAATTAAAATCCAGTATATACAATATATTGAGAAAAAAAAGGAGAAAAATAAAAAAGAGCAAATATACAAATTGGGGATTGAACTTGGTCATGATTGAAACAAGTAATTGAATTTGAAATTCACCTATCATAAATATACTGATATTAAATACATATGTTTATGTCCGGAAATTCACAAAGAAAATTTAACGTGGCGAAGCTAAAAATGAGGCTACCTCTAACGCTTTCACTAACGAATTAAAAACTTATACAAACGACAACTCTGAACGCACTTGGCCGGAAATCAAGGACATATTTATCAAAGCGGCGGAAAAACACCTTGGTTTCAAAAACAACAACCGAAAGGAATGGATTAGCAATACTACGTGGAATTTAATTTAGGAAAGAAAGGGAGTTAAAGCTGCCCTAAACTCGAGCAAAACTCGAACTTCGAACAAAATCAAACAAGGGGAAATGTACAACCGATTTAATCGAACTGTTAAGAGTAATGCGAGGCGAGATTAGCGGAATTGGGTCAGCAATATCGCAAACGAGTTACAAGCAGCAGCAGCAACCCATCGCACAAGAGACCTATATCTTGCTGTGAACAAGCTCACTAACAGAACATTCTCGACTGGCAGACCCCTGAAAAATGACGTTGGCGAACTTATAACATCAAAAACGCAGCAACTCAGCTTGTGGAAAAATTTTACGCCAATATGCTGAATACAACGTCTGCTCCACAAGATTCAATCTGCACTTGCACCTCGCACGTGTCGAATCAGAACATACCCACTGAGTGCCCGGGAATGCATGAGATCAGCGAAGCAATTGGGTCAATTAAAAACAACAAATCTCCAGGCTTGGACAATATTTCCCCAGAACTCCTTACAACCGACAGCGCTACTAGTGCTCGCTCATTGGGACCCGTCATAAGGGCATTCTGTAATAACGAATCTATTCCAGACGAAATCATCGCCGGCTCAATTATAAATCTTCCCAAAAAGGCGATTTGACCGACAGGAAGAATTGGAGAGGCATAACTTTATTGAGCATGGCCAACAAAGTTATAGCGAATATAATAAACAAATACTAACTATATACTAAAATAATAAACCTGATAGAGACACTGTACAACAACGTAACGTGCCGCGTATTACATGAGAAACAACAAGGAAAGAGCATCAAATTAAAAACCGGAGTCCGTCAAGGTTGTGTGCTGTCACCACTCCTCTTTAACTGCGTCCTCGATGTAGTAATGCAAAAGTCGAGAAATCATAGGAGAGGTATTACATGGGGTCTACACGACAGATTAGAAGACCTGGACTACGCGGCTGACATATGCTTATTAAGCCATTCTTTCTCCGACATGCAGTCGAAAATGGATCTAGTTAGCGATACCGCAAAGTTAGCTGGATTAAAGATGAGTATCCACAAAACCAAATCACTCAGAATGAATGCTAACGCAACGGGGAAATTCCTAATATATGGCAAGGAAATTGATGAAGTGGAGTCCTTCTGTTATTTTCAGAGATTCGTTGCGGCACAGATTAAAAGAAGCTCAGTTGGAGGACCTGTGGGTGAGAGCTGTAAGGACAATTCTGGAAAAAGATCACTATGAAGATTATTATATCTACCATGACATTCTATATAAAGATCCAACGAAGGAATTAATAGTGGTCCCATCTCAAATGGAGGACGAAATAATAGCCACAGCGCACAGGAAAGGTCACTTTGGTAATAAGAAAACACAAGAATATGTTGAGAAATACTTTTATATTCCGCATCTGAGCGCAAAAGTTGGTAAAGTGGTAATGAGTTGTATAGACTGTATAATGATGAACTCAAAATCCGGCAAGAAGGAGGGTCTGCTGAATCCCATCGATAAAGAGGATCAACCGCTGGGTACCTATCATATTGACCACGTTGGTCCCATGAGATCGACGAATAAGCAATATAACCATATACTGGTAATAGTCGATGGATTTTCCAAATTTGTTTGGTTATACCCTACTAAAGATACTAGCAGTGACGCGGTAATCGAGCGGCTGGAACGCCAATCAGCGGTATTTGGCAATCCGAAGAGAATCATTTCTGACAGAGGTACCGCATTCACATCTAATGCCTTTAAAGAATATTGCGAAAAGAAACGAATTCAACATTTACAAATAGCGACTGGAGTGCCAAGAGGAAATGGACAGGTTGAAAGAATACATCGAATTGTAGTGCCAATGCTAGCGAAACTATCCCGTGACAACCCAAACCAGTGGTATAAGCACGTAAACAAGGTTCAGCAATATATCAACAGTAGTCCACCACGATCGACGCAATGCTCACCTTTTAAAATCCTAACCGGCTGTGAAATGCGACTCGAAGAATTTCCAGACCTAAGGGAAATTATGGAGAATGAGGCAATTGAGAACTTACAACTTGAAAGAAATAAGGAACGAGAAGCAGTAAAGGAACACATCCTCAAGATCCAAGAAGAGAACAGAAGAAATTTTAATAAGAATCGCAAAACAGAAGAGAATTACGAGCTTAATGACCTCGTTGCCATAAAACGAACCCAATACGGTGTCGGCCTCAAACTCAAGGGAAAATATTTTGGTCCGTATAGAATCGTCCGCAAAATGAACCGTGGCAGATACGAAGTTGAGAAAGTTGGAGAAGGCGAAGGTCCAAGGAAGACATTTTCAGTGGCAGAATATATGAAGCGATGGGTACCAGTATTCGAGCCGAACACCCCGTCAGGAGGGCCGAATGTGGGATGCGAGTCAAATTGAACCACTGCATAGATCAAGAACAAAGAAACAAGAACAAAGAAACAATATAGAGCACGAACAAAGAAACAAGAACAAAGAAACAATATAGAGCAAGAACAAAGAAACAAGAACAATGAAACAATATAGAGCAAGAACAAAGACCGTTCGTTCGTTTAGATTACTCGTCAGTAACAATATAGCAGTCCTGCTCTAACTAAGAACTAACAAGAAACGGACAAGCGTCCATCTCAGGAGATCACGCCATCGACTATGGAAATTTCCATAGACAACGGACGAATGACGAGTAGACAGTTCAGCTATAAAAGACGGACTTTTCATCTATAGTAGTTCAGTTGCAAAGTAGACACCGATAGAAGAAGTATTATTTAAGTTCAACGGGTATTCCCATTTTTTTTTATACCTATTTTAAGAAATAATATGAATTAATAAATCATTGATTATTTGAATAAAATAATAATAATAAATTCCTACATATATGTCCGGAGATTGCAAAATCCCATCTCCGGAGATCACCTTGAAGAGGGTTAGCCACCAACAGAGGGCGTTACAATAGTAGTTTAAGCTTTTGCCTAACACTTAATATAACTTTATCTAAGCTTTGGTGTTTTTTAACATTATCCTGTAATTGCTTAAATTTAGGCCTCTTGATTGTACAAGCTGAACGTAAAAATTCATTCGTTTGTTAACCAGCACCAGCTGGTTATTTGATTATTATTAATTGTTCACGCTGGCCACCCTACGTTTAAGTTTAGATATAAGCTTAGTTTAAGTGTATAAACTATCCCTGGAGTGATATGAATTTATTGTGAATTATGAAATATAAACGAATAGAGATCATTTCTCGATCAACCCCCAAACCCGAAGGTACGTCTAATTAATTATTTGGTTAATTATTGGGTATTGTTCTAATGCATTTGTTATTTTTCTCTTTCGACTTAAATTAAAATATTTTGTTTAATTTACCCTGCAACCCCCGGAAACATTTTGGTCCAATCGAGCCGGATCATACCCTAAATAAAATAAAATATTTGTGAGATTTTATTTACAGATTGTCGAGGATCGCCATACTTCGTTTTATTGTTGGACAATTACACCATTTGGATAAAAAATAATTATTTTCAACTATTACCATCCATTTTATCTTAAAAAGGTATTTAATATATTTATTTTTTCCTGTGGTGATACATTTTAATTTAGTGCTATTTGTGTATCGAAAATTAAGTGAAGTGCAAAAATATAAGAAAACAAAGACGAAATAAACAAAACAAATATACACAAACAACACAGTATTAGTATAGCCGTGTTGTTGTTGTGAGTTACATATAGTTTAATAAACAGTTTGAGTTTGTCCCGACCAGGTGGCCGCGGGATTTTCGTTTTTTGCTGAATATTCGTCTTTGTTGTTTCGATAATTTCTCTTGCAGACTTTTGCACAAATAATAATATTTTTATTAATTTTTCAAATTTATATTTTATTTCGATTTTCTACAACACAAATAATTTCATTTTTTGATAGAAACATATATTTTTTGACCTGTTTAAATTAATATTGCTAATTTATAAAATAATTATTATTATTATTTGTTTAAATTATATTGAAATTTTTCGATCGATCCCTATTTTTTTGAATTTTGTTTCGAAAGTTTTCGCAAACCCTTTTTTGTCGTATTAAACTTTAGCAGGAATATATCTTTAAATTTTTCGAATTTAAAGTGGTATTTGTTTAGTTGTGTTTGAACCATCAATTTCTTTCGATAAACTCTACTCGTTGGAGTTTTTATATTTTGGAATTTTTTAACCTTTTGTTTAAATTAATTACTTTAAATTTTTCTAACCCTTTTGGATTTTTTTCCCGTTAAATTAAATAAAAACACGAATTTTAATAAAATGGCCGCTTTGCGAAATTTAAATAGGAATTACTATCGCTTAGCAGATTTGGAAAGCTTTATTCAAGCTATTCCGCGAGAGGAACATCCGGTTCACTCTCTAGATGTTAATCGGCAGGAGTTTACCCGTTTGTGGGAAGTCTTTCGTGACAGTTACGAAGACTTGTTGGAAAATGCCGAAGAAACCAAAGTCTCGACAAAAGACGCGAAAGCCAAATATATGTCGGGATATACCTTGTATTTTCAATCCGCTTCATTTATTGACGGATTAATTGATAGCCTTAAGAGTAAGGCCGCGAACCCGGTTGCTAATACTGTCCCTATCCACCTTCCCCTATGTGACACCCCGACCTTTTCTGGCGATTATGCGTCTTGGCCAACATTTCGAGATATGTTTTCGGCCATTTACGGAACTGATCCCCATATGTTATCCAAAGGATGTATTATCTTTTGCAGAAAACGGAAGGTGAGGCGAGGGAAATTATTCGAACGTGCCCCATGACGAATGATGGTTTCGACATGGCTTGGCAGAATCTCGTCGATCGTTAAGAGAATAAAAGAGTATTAGTCAATTCTCAATTGAAAACTCTATTCAACCTCCCCTCCATATCCAAAGAATCTGACCCGTCCATTAAAAGTTTAGAACGGACAATTAATGATTGCATTTAAAAATTGTTGTTGTTGGAAATAGAAACTAAAAATTGGGACATCATTTTTGTGTACATTTGCTCCACTAAACTCCCCGAACAAACCCTAAGCCTTTGGGAGCAATCTTGCTCAGACCTACCCAAGTGGAGCAAAATGGATGAATTCCTGACTGCCAGATATCGAACTCTGGAATCAGTTTCGGACATCATCGGCAGCCATAATTTTACCCAATCTGCAGTTCGAAATGATAGCCAAGGCATTTCTCATAGCCCCCGAAAATTCAGGACTACTGACACTGTTGCCCCAAATATGCCCCAAGGAAAGTGCCCAATTTGTAATGGGTATCACCCTATCCGTTTGTGTTCAGATTTTCTGAGAATGCCGATTAGTGAACACTTATTATCTGTTAGAGATCATAAGTGTTGCACAAATTGTTTGGCAGTCTCCCACGAGTTCAAAAGGTGCCAGAGCTCAAATGTTTGCTATATTTGTAAACAAAAACATTATTCGCTACTTCATCGTATCGATTCTTTCCCCCGGGAGGAACCGAGGACTAGAACTAACCCCGCTAACTCTTCTACCCCACATAGCTCTCCAGAAAGCCATCGGCCTTCTCCTGCACAAACGGGAAATGATGGGGATAATTGTACATCGACATCCACTACTACCCGTACTTTTTAGAAGTTCGCGACCCGACTACAGTCCACCCCGTCTTCAACAGTTCTATTAGGAACTGCCCATGTGAATATACAATTAGATAATGCCATTTTCTCTGCGAGAGCTCTGATAGACCCAGCGTCTCAAGCTACTTTCATCTCTCAAAAGTTGCAACGGAAGCTAGATCTTCCGACCTATTCGGCACCTGCTCCCGCTGTTGTGGGCCTTAATGGCGCAGTGGTAGCAAACTCTGGATAAGTTTGTATTGTTTCATTACGATCTCCCATTAGTCCAAAGTTTAAATTGACCACGGAAGCATATGTTGTGGAAAAATTCACTGGTCAACTACCCTCATGCCTATTCGGTACCTGCTGCCGCTGTTGTGGGCCTTAATGGCGCAGTGGTAGCAAACTCTGGAAGAGTTTGTATTGTTTCATTACGATCTCCCATTAATCCAAAGTTTAAATTGACCACGGAAGCATATGTTGTGGAAAAATTCACTGGTCAACTACCCTCATGCTCGTTAGCGAAGAATGCTGATTTTGATGCACCCGAACTCCCGTTAACGGATTTTAAATATTCCCATATGGATTTGCTCTTGGGTGGGGATATATACTGCCAGATAATGCTTTCTGGAGTTCGAAAAGACCCAACGAACCGTGTTCGGTTGGATTGTGACTGGCAAAACACGTCATTCAAATTCGTTATCTTATAAATCCGAATCCCCTACGGATTTGAGTCCTGATCCACCTCGTAAAGGTGCATTTGCTCAAAATATGAGATTTGATTGCTACAGAGCCCCGAGATTGAGACCTAACTCGAGGAAGTAATTGGGGAATAACTTTCCCTAGACCACTCATCGATCATGACTCTATTTTATTATCCTCCAGTTACCATTTACCCTATCGTACCGTTTTTAAGTCACATCATTTTTCCTTTTGAGCTATCCACTAAATTCCGATTTTTTGAAGTTGTCAGACGCCAGCACCGCTAAAACTCTGGGTTCACGTTGGAATGCGAGCATTGATACATTTGCTTCAAGCCCGTAATGATCGAAAATTTAGTCGAATAGAACGAATTTATTTTGTCGCTGTTTCAAAGTGCGAGTGGTCGAAATTCGAACTGCCAATGGGGTTCTAATACGGCCAATTGTGAAGCTCGTGCCGCTTTTTAATCTAGAGCAGTATTAATTTGTTCTCTTTTTTTCCGTTGTGTGTTCGTCGTTTTCATTTACAGATAATCTAATACCCCGTGGACTATCTGACGAACGCCCTACTAACTACAACCTCGATGTGATTATAGTTGATTCTAGCCCAAGAAGAAGAGCACAACCCAGAACCAGGCTCTCATGTTCAGTGTCAACAAAAATCTATATTTTTTATACTTACCATAATTTTGTTTTCTGCACACAATTGTAGTATAAATTCATTATTACCCCGAAATGTTAATTTGATGTCTGGCCAGGTGACTTCTCGGTCCTCTTGTTGCAATGTTACAAGGGGGCGGGATGTTCACGCTGGCCACCCTACGTTTAAGTTTAGATATAAGCTTAGTTTAAGTGTATAAACCATCCCTGGATTAATATGAATTTATTGTGAATTATGAAATATAAACGAATAGAGATCATTTCTCGATCAACCCCCAAACCCGAAGGTACGTCTAATTAATTATTTGGTTGATTATTGTGTATTTTTCTAATACATTTGTTATTTTTCTCTTTCGACTTAAATTAAAATATTTTGTTTAATTTACCCTGCAACCCCCGGAAACATTAATAATGATTAATCAAAAAATTTACTTAATTTAATTTACTATTTAACTTAAATTCATTGAGTTTTAGTGCTAAATAATAAAAATTTATTTAAATCCCAAAGATAGTGAAACAAAATATTATAAGAACTTTATGTAAAAAATAAGAAAAAAAATCGAAAAAAAAGGAAACTTATATTCGCCCAAGGCCATTTGTTTTGTGCTCATCACCAGTCATTATATGAAGTGATTGAATAAAAAAAGGAGAAATTGTTCGAGTGTCATTTAAAATTAAAACAGGAAAGTGTTGGTTTTATTTCCACAGTTCGAAAGAATTTTCTTTTCTGATCTTTCGTATTTCTTTTTTTTTTTTTATTCCTGCCAGAAAGTGCAATTTTTGATTCAACAGGAGTCCATCTCCACCATCACAACAGTATCTCCATCATCACAATAGCATCTCCACCACCACAACTTCCTATACAGTCCAAGCATTTAACATTTGGGATCCAATTTTTGTTTATTTATGTTCCACCAAGTTGCCAGTGCTGACTTTGTCTCTCTGGGAACAAACCACCCAGAACGCGGTGGGGATTCCCAAATGGAAGGATTTGGAAAATTTTTTGACTTCACGGTTTCAATCTCTAGAAACTGTGTCTAAAATTCGGAATTTTAAACCAGTGGTTTTAGGCATGCCTCTGAAATTCTTTCTAATCCGAAAAGGGGAGTTCGAGCTTTTTCCGCTAAATTAATTAGGAGAGTTTCCAAATATTGTTCGGAGACCATTTGGTGGATATTTGTCCGAAATTTTTGGATTTATCTCCCAGAGACGGTTTTGGGTCGTGAAGAGGAACAGTCTTTGTATCAACTGTCTCACAAGTGGTCATAGACTCAATGAGTGCAAGAGTACTTTTGGTTGTTCGGTGCGTAAATTGAAGCACCACACTCTACTGCATCGAGAGATGTCTGGATCCTCTTCGAAAATGGACATTTTGGATGCGTTCTAGCGGTGCAGTCAAGTCGAAAGGTTTTGGAAATTGGAGGAAGCTCCAAGACATTCGAAGATGTCGCCTGATGGTGAGTACTGTGAGGAGTATTTTAGGAAGACAGTACGAAGGAATTTGACTGGGCGATACATAGTATCATTGCCCATTAACCCACAGTATGATTCGCTTGAGTGTCTCGGCTTTTCTCGCCCAAAGGCCTACCGGCAATTTTTGAGAAACGAAGCCTCCCTGCTTCTAAACCCATCTCTCAAATTGGATTATGATGCGGTTTTATTGGAATATGAATATTTGGGTCATATGGCAAATGTGAATTTGAAGGACGTTAGTGAAGGAGGTTCGTGCTATTTACCTCATCACGCTGTGCTCAAGCCTGAAAGCTCTTCCATGAAGGCTAGGGTTGTTTTCAATGCGTCTACTAAAACATCATGTGGACTGAGCTTGAACGACACGTTATTTACTGGGCCTGTTTTGCGCAACGATTTGAAACTTTTGATTGTTAGATGGCGTTTTTATCGATATGTCTTTAACGAGGACATTGAGAAGATGTATCGGCAGATTGTTTTGGACCCTGATCAAGTGAAGTATCGGCGAATACTTTTTCGTAAGGAATTGGATAGGGAAGTAGAGGATTTCGAGTTGAGAACCGTCACGTTCGGGGTAAATTGTGCTCCTTTTTTGACAATTAGAACGTTGCTTCAACTCGCTGACGACGGTGAGTCAAAATAGCCTTAAGCTTCTGAAATTTTTTGTGAGATGATGTACGTAGATGATACTTTGGCTGGGGCTCATGATGTTTCAGGAGCGATAGAGGCTTGAGACCAATTACGATCAGCGTTGACTTCTGCGGGTTTCTCGATGAGGATGTGGACCTCAAACAACAAGAGAATTCTTCAGGGATTGCCTTCTGATCACTTGTTGAGGGAAGATTTCTTGGAATTCGAGGATATTAGCTCGATGGAATGGCAAGTCTGATCAGTTTTTCTTTACGACAACGGCAATAGAGATCAAGGAGAATTTTACGAAAAGAGAGGTATTGTCGATTATAGCTAAGTTTTTCGATACTGCTTGATGGTTAGGTCCAATCGTTGTCACTGCAAATATGCTCATGCAGAGGATATGGAGCGAGAAGAGGGGTTGGGGTGAATTTTTGGCCCCAGAGAGCCTTTCATTAATAATATAAAAATACCTCGATGGGTGGGTTTTCGGCCCGATTATGATGTGGAGATTCATGGGTTCTCTGATGCTTTGGAGAAATCATACGGGGCATCGTATAGAGGATGTTTTAGGTGCTATTCAAACTTATGTGCTGTTGGCTAAGTCGAGTGAAGCTCCATTGAAGACAATTTCCTTACCTAGGCTGGAACTTTGCGGGGCTGTCTTGTTGACTGAGTTAATAGAAGCTGTGAAGGTAAATTTGAAATTTGACGCAACAAAAACAAAGTTCTATGGGTGGACTGATTCTACCATAGTTTTAGCTTGGCTTCAAGAACCACCCAGTTTGTGGAAAACTTTTGTCACTAATCGAGTTGCAAAGGTGACGGAGCACCTGAATATGGCCCGCTGGAAGCATGTTCGGTCGGAGCCGAATCCGACTGATTTGATAACTGGAGGATTTGATAACTGGAGTCGACCGCAAGATTTGGCGACGGAGGAGCTGTGGTGACATGGTTCCAACTGGTTAGGTTCTACTACTAGCGAATGGCGTAATCCTATTTCCGAGGAATATGAAACTAAAGAAGAGGAAAAGTATCACATGGTTTTCTTCGCTTATTTTAAGGAGTTCGATGACCTTTTGAATCGGTTTTCTTCGTACTCGAGGGCATTGCGAGTGATGGTCTTAGTATTTAGGGTTTTTGATAAAGAAGGTTCGAGTGGTGGTTCTTTGGAGATTACTCTACACTAAATCCAGAGGGTGAGGGGAAAGCTGATGTAAATACCTCAAAGTATTTGGTACCCTCAGGAATACCGGCGATTGTCTGATGGACAGAAGGTTGTAGAAGGGGAACTTTTGAACTTGAATCCCTTTTTAGATGAGAGTCGGTGAACCTTAAGTACAACGAAAGGTTTCCGGTTCTTTGAACAACAGCGAGTCGGTTTTCTTATCTGTTGGTCGATTTTATTCATAGGTTGACTTTACATGGCGGAAACCAATTGATGCTAAGAGTCTTGAGAACCGAGTTCTACATGCGCAGGTGTAAGAATTTGATAATTCGTAGGTCGAAATTATACTGGCAGAGCGTGTCTTATAACTAAGGGCTACGTTTGTCTGTGTATTTGCTTTGCTACGAAAGCTATTCATTTGGAGGCCGTTAGTAACTTATCTACGTCGGCCCTTTGCTTTCCCCACCGGAATTGGAGATTGCGGACCCTTCACCCTCGATAACAAACCGATGACAAAGTGTCAAGGCTCTAAACCAACGTTTATGTCTCCACTGGAAGGAAGAGTATTTGAAGGAGCTACAAAAGAGGAATAATTGGAATTGTTTGAGGAAGGACTTAGAGGTCGGTGATATGATGATCATCCGCGAAGACAACGTGCCTACTAATGAATGGCGCCTAGGTCGCGTATTGAATTTACACTCGGGTAGGGATAATCATGTCAGAGTAGTGGAGAAGACTTCCCGTTGTACAATTACTCGACCAGTTATGGAACTAGCAATTCTCCCTACTTGTTGAATTTCAAATATTTCATAATTTCAGCTAACAGTATTATGGTTTCGGCGAAAAAGTACAACCAAGCCGACAACAATAAGAAGATGGTGAGTCGTGTCTTTTTAAGAAACCTCCCATTGCGATTTTGCGGAAGATTCTCGAGGGCAGAGTATGAAGAGAAAATGAAGCTAGTGACAATTTACAAATACTGTGCTGGCAGTTTGAGTCACGACCATACCTGGCCGCACGTCCGTACTACTAGTACTAGTACTGGCAAATGTAAGCGCAACGGTGACATGCATCATACGCTTTTCCACAAGCCGGACAATAAACTTCGTTCGTCTGGTCCGAAGAAGGTCGCGAAGTCGAAGAGGGTCAACCGCAAACGCAAATCGCCTGCTCGCACAAATAATAAAGGACCTCGTTCATCCCGAAACTCCGCCAGGGGACCTCGATCGTCCAATGATCGTGAGAGTCGAAGACCTAGTCCGCTAGTCTAACGCTCTGGTTCCAAGTCGATCGAGGAACCTTCAATCTCATCAGTCAAGAAAAACCTCTCGCCCGACAGCTGGTAGAACATTACCTTCTACGTCATATTTGTTGACGGATAGCGTACTCCTGAAGCCAACGGCTGTGGTCAATATTATTGCGAATGGACGATACGTCACGGAGAGAGCAGTAATCGATCCTACTGCCGAGCGTACTCTCATTTCCGCGAAGGTGGTGCGCAGGCTTGGCGCGAAGACGATTAGAATTGGACGCTCGGAGCGGGTGCTCTTGGTTATTAGAGGTAACTACGGCAACAGCGACACTGTCGAAGCGTATGCGGAGGTGCGAAGTAAGTCTCACACCGTCAAGGTCGATGGACGGGAGGATAGTGGACGAGTTTCCGGGACTTCAACTGGCAGACCCAACGTTTTTCGTAACAGGCCCGGTTGGAATTAGATTAGGCTGTGACGTGTACAGCAAAATCATACGCAATGGTGTATTTGGTGGTGCGATGTGCAAACCTTTAGCCCAATTTTCGATTTTCGGCCATTTAATTTCTGAACTATGTTCTTTGTAATACATAAGTATGCAACACATCGCTTGAACCATGATATATATTAAATATCATTTTTCATTTATAACTTATAGTTTAATTACAGTTTCATAATGCAGCTAACGGATACCCACTGGAGTTTGAGGATCGTGAGCAGATCTAGTTTTTTTCTGTTTGAATTCTTCTTATTTAACGGAAATTTAGAAAAATAAATTAATCAAATTTGAATAAATATAATTGTATTTTTTGTTTTTTGATTCCTTGCCTCAATTTCCTCATAAATTTTGGAGCCTATCCGGTCTTGATTGCAGTACCGCAAGGGCGCCGGGATGTTTACGTCCGGAGATTGCAAAATCCCATCTCCGGCGATCACCTTGAAGAGGACTAACCACCAACAGAGGGCGTTACAATAGTAGTTTAAGCTTTTATCTAACATTTAATGTAACTCTATCCAAGCTTTGGTGTTTTTTAACATTATCCTGTAATTGCTTTTAATTTAGGCCTCATGATTGTACAAGCTGAACCTTTTTCGTTTGTCAACCAGCATCAGCTAAAATTGATTATTATTAATAGTGATTAATAAAAAAAATTTACTTAATTTAATTTACAATTTAACTTAAATTCATTGTGTTTGAGTGCTAAATAATAATAATTTATTTAAATCCAAAAGAAAGTGAAACAAAATTTTATAAGAATTTTATGTAAAAAATAAGAAAAATAAAAAAAATCGAAAAAAAGGAAACTTATATACGACAAAGGCCATTTGTTTTGTGTTCATCACCAGTCCTTATATGAAGTTATTGAATAAAAAAGGGGAAATTGTTCGAGTGCCATTTAAAATTAAAACAGGAAAGTGTTAGTTTTATTTCCACAGTTCGAAAGAGTTTTCTTTTCTGATCTTTCGTATTTCTTTTTTTCCAATTTTAATTAAACAGGACTCCATCTCCACCATCACAACAGTATCTCCATCATCACAATAGCATATCCACCTCCACAACTTCCTATACAGTCCAAGGATTTAACAAAATACATACTGATTGTTATTTTATAATATATATATAATATATATATTACTTTAAATTATAAAGCTGAAATTAAATACGTATATACTGATAAATTTTATGTATTTGATATGTCTGAAAAAATTAGAAAAGAGAAAAAGAAAAATATCACACAAAAATCCCAACTAGGGATTGAACCCGGTTATTATTGAGGAGAAGCAATTGAATTTCAACCCCAGCTTTCATAAATATCCTCAATAGTTTTGTATTTACAACTCTTAACAATAATCTCAAAGAGCTCGGTTCACTCCCTGGGCGAAATTTTTTTCTTTTTTATAAAATACATATTTATGTATTGTATTTTTACAAAATAATAACAAAATTTATGTTTTATAAAAAAGAAAAAAGTTCTTTTTTAATTGCACTCCCGTTTCGTGTAAATAAATTTTAAGAACTTTTGTATTAGAAGCTTCTACTTACAATTCTTTTGGATATGAAATATATAAGTTTTCTATAATTTTAAGTAGGTTTTATTTTATTACTGATCATCACTAGCACAGAAATAATTGTATTGAATAAATCTTCGAATATTTGGTTTTTGTTCCAAATTTTAAAGTCTTTTGCGTAGCTGAGAACAACCTATTAACAATCTTCGAATAAATACAGACTTATAAAAATTTGCTGAAGAAAACAACAACAATAAAAATTAATAATTCTACAAAAAAAATTGTGTTAACTCTTGGTGGTATGACGGGATTAAAAATGTCCTATCTTTTTGATGCGAAATAATACATGGTGAAATCTTTTTTGGCCTATCGCGGTATATGGTATAACGAATTATTTTAAAATTTTTTATGCTTACATTTTACTTAAATTGTATCAAAAAATTATAATTCCAAGAAATAACATTTTGGATTTCATAAATACATAAATTTTTTTTTTTGCAAAATTTCAAAATCTATTATGAAAAATCGCTCTGTTAATAGTAATTAGTATAATAGGTAGTAAGGCCAAAGTTCAAATCCCAGGTCAGACATCAAACCCATTTTCTTTCTTATTTAATTTTTTATGTATTTCAATTTAAATGTAAAGTGGTATCTTCGGAATAAATGTATTAAAATATCTTATGGTTATATTAAAGAAAAATTGACTAAGGCAAATATGATATATAAGACCAACAATGGACCTGTGTATTAAAAACACATTCGAAAGAAATATAATCGGAAGATGTTTGGAGAATAACTCCAAAAAAGAGAAGTAAAAAAATAAATCGAAAGATATTGAGGAATTCATGAAGCAATATAATCATTGGCCACGAAACCTTAAAGGTAGAAGATATATACATATATATACATAGATATATACATATACTTTCTATACAGTCTATAAATAGACTTAAATGAGTATAAAAGCTTGGAGTCGCTAGCGCGACTGTTCCCTTGTATTGTCGTTATGATACTTGACGGCATTTTACACGCAGTCCCAACATTTGTGCAGTGTGGACGATATCAACACAAGAATGTGTCGATATTAGATTGCATACAGAAAGTATGGCAATCCAGACAAGTCAAACATACTACAAAATGCCTGATTATTATGTTGTTATATATATTACAGTTATTCATCGTATGCACTTTCTTGCGAAGAAGAAAAAATATTTGTATATGAAGATATTCGAATACCCTTTGATTTATATGAATAAATATTTATTCAAATAATTTATCAGCAGCAGTACACAGTTGCTTATCTCGACACTCAAAAAAAACAATTTTTGTATTTAAAGGTATCATCAAAAAAGATTGCGTATATTTTGTGCTAAATGAATATATTAAATAAAATATAATTCATATTCATTATTATGTTAATAATATAATTATTTAATTCCATATATAAAATATTTATTTAGTACAAAATATACAAGATTAAATTGCGTTCATTGGTTGCGATTTGTAAAAATGGTTTGTACATTCCATACAAGATGGTCTATTGCATGCTATGGAGCAGAATATAGAAATTGATGCTTTGTCACCACAATGAATACAAATTTAATGTATACAATCTGCTTTATTTAGCAGTTTGTTTTTCATAATTTCTCTATATTCATTTTGATTTCTCAGAGTAGTGATGGACGCATTTTTAAAACACTGCAGTTAAAACTGTGTTCTTGGTAATCATGCTCTAAATCCATATTTTGCCAGATCTCAGTATTTATTTTTTTAAAATTGAATCTAAAAACAAAAATTGTTTCCTTTGAGTGTCGAGATAAACAACTGTGTAATGCTGTTGATAAATTATTGGAATAAGTATTTGTTCATATAATTCGAGGGGTATTCGAACACACTTCTACGCATTATCGAAAAAAAACTGAATAGTAAACAACAACAAAAAACTGAATAGTAAAAATAAGAAGAGAATAGTACTTTTAAAATCAGCTGTGTAACTGTGGGACGTATAAAAAAGAAACGGAAAAAATTTGAAGATTTTAATTTAAATAAATTGCAAAAGAACAGAACGGAAGTAAGATGCATTTGTGAGCAAAATTTATTAGTGAAAATAATCCTGATTTGCCGAAAGTGATTTTTTGTACTTTTTACATTGTGGCACAAAAATAAAAGCGGCAATTTTATTGGAAGAGGAGGACAACATGTGACAGTTGTAATCCCTTCGAGATGAACGATCAGTCGTATGTAATTTGTTATTGTTGAATCATTTCAACTTTTATCCTATTCTTTTATATACTCTTTGAATAATAATAATAATTAATAATAATAATTATGAAATAATAATAATAATGAATTCGCTATAAATTAGTACCGCCCTAATATTAAGTAGATGTAAGGTCAATGAACATATAGCAATAAGTAATTAGGATAAGCAACGGAGTTGCTGAATTGGAGTAAACGGTTAGAATTAAGTGAATATCAGTGCCCAATTTCAAATAATTAAACTATAATTTATTTAGTTTAAAATTTTTGTTTTCCTTAAAAAACATTAAGGAGAAACAGTTATGAAAATATTAATTGTAAAATAAGTTTATACTTTTACAGGTTAAAAAAAAACTTTCGTCTTTTGCACCATCGAATACCTTAACATCTAAACCACCGCTTAACCGAGTTATAGCTGCTCTGCGATTATTTACAGAAGAAAGTTACCATCAATGGAGTTTTTGGAATAGGGCAATCCACAGTGGATACAATTTGACCAAAGTGAAGAGGAAAAGTCAGAGGCAAAACAAGATTTTTATTGGCCGTCTTTCCAGGAGTCATGTGTGCTGATGGCACACATATAAAAATTATAAACCCATCCGAAGAGGAGTTCCTTTATTATAATAGAAAAGGTTTTTAGCATTAATGCTATGGTGGTGAGTTTTAATATCAGTGCTTATAGATTTATTGTATGTTTTAGGTGTGCAATAACATAATGCGCATAAGGTGCATCGATGCTAGATATCCCGGATGCAACCACGATTCTCACATATATGGAGTTAAAGTAAAGTAAGGTCACAATTGGAGCGGAAATATCGGGACTGAGAGAAAAACACTTGGTTATTAGGTATCTATAACTTGTGTTCTGCTCATAGTAGACTCGCCAAACACCACAGTCAACATTTCAAAGGTCCTTGCACGTTTAATTTAATTTTTTACACAAAACTTAATACAATTTCTTTGATCCATTTTTTCGAATAGCAAAAAATTGAAGAGCACACCAAAACACGACTAACCTTTTTATCTGTCAAAATCAAACTGACAATCCAAAATGGCTGATATTGTCAGCATACATACATACTTATATAACAGACATGTGTACCAACATAACAGAATAAAAATGCGAAAATCGAACATACGTAACCCACGAAATTTGAAAATAACGGTTATTTTTTGATCACATCTCGTATACACTACCGGGTGAAAGATTTGGACACATACGAACCAGAATTTGAAAGTATCAAGAAATGGGAGATGATGAGGGCAGTGATTCCGATTATTCTTCTGTTGCACATTTATTCCGCAAGAACATACTTTCCTGTTTTTAAGGTTCAATTAAAAAGCGTTTTTTTATTTCATATTATATATGTATATGCTTAGATATGCTTACATATTTAATAAAAAATAAATATTTTAAAATAAATTGTATTCAGTTCAATCTATGTATTTAGAAAAAAAATAATAATAATACGTACACGTACATTTTTAATGTAATACTCTTATCACAATAACAATATGATCAGAAGATGGGTGTTCAGGTGACTCATGTTCCAGTTTGAACATTCGCAGCTTAATTTCAACCTATTTCTTCCTTAATTTTATTGTGTCGCAGTTCTTCCTCTATCTGCCTTGCTGCCATGTCTGCCATTTTTTTCAATAGAACGGTTCATGCGAAAGTGTAGCAATCTCGCCCTGCTTTTTTAATATTTTACTGAAATTTTTTTACGTCTTTGTAAAATTCTTTCTTTAGATGTCTGCTGCTGACGTCTTCTTGATGTGGAAGGTAATTCGTCAGGGTCTTCTGAGCGAGCGGAAATATCAATTTCGGAAGTTCGTTTGTCTACCTGCATCTCACTAGCTACACCTAAATCCACTGTACCACAAATACCAGTTGTATTAGCTACGAGGCCAGTCAACTGAATTACTTTCTCTTCAAGAGGGCTAATGGGTTGAAAACGGCAGTTACCTCCTCCGGTAGCCATCAGTTCTTTTTTGTTCGTTGTAAGTTTTCGTGTTATGTAACATTTCCAGTCAATCCACACCTATAAAAAATATATTTAATACTTATATTGAACATATTACAAATTTATTAAAATTTCATACTTTTTTCCATGCGATGGCAATTTTCGTTGGTGGCCCTAACGCATTCAGTGTTTTAGACACTTCTTCCCAAAATGCCTGTACTTCATCTTTGGATCGCTTATGGTATTCACACGCAATATCTTCCTTTGTCATCATTAAATAAACCAGTTTTTCGTGCTGCTCTTTAATTGAATTTAAGTAAAGAAAAAATGATATACATACATATATCTTGATTATTAATTAAAAATTAAAAAAAAATTAAAATTAAAATTAATTAAAAATTAAAAATTAATTTATAATTAAAATAAAAATTAAAAATCGAAAAGAATTTACAGCTTAGAAAATGTAGCTACGACCGTAATGTAGAATACACACAAACTAAAAACAAATTGAAACGAAACGGAATGCAGAATAGCAAAGTTGCCAAACGGAGAAAATTTCAGTTCGAATTGAAATGTAGAATAGGGGTAAATATTTTCCGTATAAAAAATATTTTTCCTTCTTCGCAAGAAAGTGCATAGGATGAATCCACATCTCTTAAAATAATTGTAATAAATATATCAACTACATTATTAAAAAAGCATTGAGTTGGCTCAAGGCTCTTATACTAATTTAAGTCTATTATTGGAGCAATAAAGACTGGTTTATTTTCATATATAGTATTGAAAGTGAAATGTATCTTTTATCTTTAAGACTTCGTGGCCAATGGTTATATTATTTGCTAAATTCTCATTAAAAATATTACGATTTATTTTTTGCTTTCTTTTTCGTAGTTCTTCTGCAAACATCTTCCTCCAATTTTATTGCTTTCGGTTGTGTTTTTTCAATTACAAGTCTATCCATCTTATATTTGATATTTGCCTCGGTTAATTTTGCTTTAATATAACCATATGATTTTCTAATATATTCGGAAGGTACCACTTTACATTTTCCTCCTAGAGTTATATTTTTCGTTATGTTGAAATAAGAGTTTACCGGACTATTTGCAATACGACATTTACTTGCGTCAACAAAGTTTTCCATTATATTCGTCCACAAAGGTATGTACGCT
This sequence comes from Sarcophaga carnaria, assembly GCA_958299815.1. NCBI lineage: Eukaryota > Metazoa > Arthropoda > Insecta > Diptera > Sarcophagidae > Sarcophaga > Sarcophaga carnaria. Next base: position 67,492,982 of record OY283153.1, on the reverse strand, counting down.
GAATATTTATTTGTAAAATGTTTGCGACCTCTTCGTTGCAATAAATATTTCGTTCTCTGCAAACGGTCTTCGACTTTATAATATTTTCATACAGCCCCTCTAAGTAAAAGGGGTTTTTTTATATGATGGAATTTTTGACTTAGCTTCATTGGAAGATCATATTGGTAAATATTTTCCTCACGGATGTTATAGCTAATGTTTTTTAATTTTAAGATTGCACTGTCGAGGTTGGAAGTAGTATATTGGTTTAGTAAAATCGTAAATATTTCTTTTACCCACTCAAAGCTGATATCCAGTTCGCTTACACAGTTTGCATAAAAAATTGCCATTTCATAAATTTAATAATAGGAGACGACTGAAAATTCCTTTCAATGTGAATGTGTGCACAACACACTTGTATTACAATTAAATTAGTTTCGATATTGGACTTGCCTATTATATAAGATTTGGATATGTACTGTTCAAAGTTATGAACGTTGTTTTCCTTATTGAAAACCCTTGATACGGCATTGAACGATGCTAAACTCCAATCGAAACATATCATTTTACAAATTGCCCATGGAATAGAATTTTGTATACTAAACAATTTTATTGTTATTAGAAAGCGCTCTATGTCATCAGCTTAGTGGCTACTCAGTAATCCTTCGGAAATTGGTATTACGAGCCCTCTCTCATTTTGTTCCCTAATATGTGCTATAAATTAATATAAAAAACTCTCTTTGAATCTATGCTCAGTTTTCGCACAATATTGTCAGTGGCGTCAAAAAATAGTGTGTTGCGGCTCAATTTAATAAATATTTTTTTCATAAAATAAACTTAAGTTGAAACAGAAAAAATAAATAAATATCGATGGTTTTTGATATTTTTTGTATAAAGGAACTCCAATTTTTCTCGCACCGCATTTTATAAAGTTCAATAAAGAAATCTCGATCTCTTTGTGCACAACGAATTTTTTCCGACTTTATTTTATGTTCAACGTCAGCATATGGTACTTCCTGGTAATTACCCGACACCACAGTGTCTTTGTTAACTTTTAAAGTTCTTTATTCCTCCAATTTGCACCTTTTTGGAACTGTAATTCGGTCTTTACAATAGCTCTGTGAACACTTCGAATTTGGTGTCTCTTTGCGTTTGACTTAATTGTACCTTCCTAGCATTCTTTAGGAAATTAATTACAAACCTATACCGCCCGCAACCATTTCTGAAATAAATGCACCTTGCATATAAAAATAACGTTGTTTTTTTGTTTATTCCACACATAACTTTTAAAAGGAATGGGGAACATTATTAAAAATTTTCCCTAAACATATCTTTTATAAAGGATACTATAGATCGTAATTTATTTTGCTCAATAAAATGTTCTTTTAAAAATAAATATTCACTCGGAGTAAATATCCTTTTCATATTTACTCCCTCAGAATTTTGAAAAGGTGTTAAAACAATCTTTATATTTTTACTTTCTTTTATTTGGTTCCTCAGCACTCTATATTCCTCGATCTGAGGGCATGTAGACCCTGTAATATTTATAGCATCTGTGGTGGATGACAGTGTAACATTCTCATGGAATTGTACCGAATCTGCCAGAGTGCTGTTACCGAAAGCTATTGTGTCAATGAGATTGATGCCATCTCTTATGGCAGCATCATCAATACTCATTTTTGAACAAATCACTGTAAGTAAATATTATTAACTACACATTTAATTCATTACAAAGACTGTCTTACTGTCATCAAATAAATTCTTAATGTCAAAAGATAAGTCACGTTTAGTTGAACTGTGTATAATGTTCTGATTATCTTCTGAAAGTTAAACATTGTTTTGTTATTAACATTGTTTTGTTATTAAGACACAACATTTTAAGTTGAATATTTGAGAATAAGCAATTGAATTTTAAATTCAAATATATACTCTTAACAATTATCTCAAACAACTCGGTTCAATACCTGGGCAGTATTTTTTTTCTTTTTTATAAAATATATATTTATGTATTGGATTTGCCTTTTATTTTATTTTACAAAATATATGTTTTATAAAAAAGAAAAAAGTTTTTTTTAATTGCACTCCCGTTTCGTGTATATAAATTTTAAAATTTTTTTTTATTAGGATTTTGTACTTATAATTCTTCTGAACATCGCAGACATACGTTTTTTATAATTATACGCAGGTTTTACTTTATTACTGAACATAACGAGTACAGAATTAATTTTATTGAATAAATCTTCGAAAATTTCAATTTCCAATTTTTAAAGTTTCGAGATTTATTCAAAGTTTCTTTTGAGTGTACAAAATAAATTCTCGAAAATAATTAAGTAAAAACTTCTTTATTTTTTCACTTTGTCTAAAAAAAAATAGCTTCCACTTCAATGTTTTCTCTGACAAGCATCACCGAGAATGATTATATTATCGGTAAAACAATTATACCACATTTTTTTAGAAAAATGCCTTTCCATATCTCCCAAATTTAAAGCTTCTTATATCTTGTATAATTGGAACAGAAAAATTATGTCACAAGACGAGACCTTTTTACATAAAGAAGTTACAAATTGATGTTTTGAACAAGCATGCATGGAAGAGAATAGCTTACAACAACCTATTAACAATCTTCGAATAAATTCAGACTGAAAAAAATTTGCTGAAGAAAATAACAACAGTTTAAGTTAAGGTCGTAGTGGTAGCTCTGATATCACAAAGCTCACTTGAGCACGCATAGCGGCCCGTTGTGATGCCACGGGTGAACGCAGTCCCTGTGCTGACCAAGTTCCACCAAAATCAGGGAAGAGGAAGAAGTTTTTCAGCGCAACAATTTGTGTTAACTCTTGGTAGTATGGCGGGATTAAAAATTTCCTGCCTTTTTGATGCGATTTGATTGCGGAATATTTTTTAACCTATCTCGATATGTGGTATAATGGACGTTTTTAAATTTGTTATGCAGTATGTTTTATATAAATAAGATTTTTTATTTCATAATTATATAAAAAATTTGTCGGAATATTTCAAAATCTTCTATGAAAACTCAATCTGTTAAGGGTTTTGGCGATTGATTTAGTCAAAGGGACGTAAAATGCTTTAAAAACAATTCACTTTGTCCGCCCATGTTGTCCCGATTTATCCCTATATTGATTTATTTATCGGATTAAATTAGCTTTGGAAACGTGTAATTATCTGTTGGTTGTAGTTTTTATTACGCAATATTTTGTAACAGTGATTAACTATAGGACTTATTTTATAAATTTTTTTTATGCTTTTTTATATTATTTTACCCACGAATTTAAATAATTTTTTGTGTTTTTCTTTCCCAGCCTTAAATTAATTGTTTAACAGAGTTTTGTTAGTAACATAACAGAGCTCTATTAATTTGGTGAGCGTCTGGGGAGATAGATTTTAAAATCTATCTTCACACACATAGAAACATTTAACTTATAATATTACGCTTGAAATAAAGAAAGCTTGGGGTTCGTTTGGAAGACAGTGTACATGTCACTCTCACGTCCGATGCTGAATAAATATGGCTGCCGTATACACCGTATTGAGTCGGTAGTATTTTTTAAACCCATCACAAACTGACATTTTACTTTACAAAATATTTAGGCGTTCATTTCATATTGAATTTATACAGATACAATTTTATTATTTTGAGATAGACAGACATGGTAAATTAAAATATTTTTCAATATAACATTGTTTAACTTCAACGTTAAGTACACTGTTAACATTTTACTAATTATTTTATATATTATATATTAATTTTTTATCTCGTTAGAAATATCTCTAAGTTTATGTTAAGTCTGAAGACAAAAAATTCTTAAGAATACATACACATTTAATTTTATATTTTTTTGATGTGAAATAAATACAAAATTATGAGGTTAATACCTGGAAAATTGAATACTCTCAACCATCGTAACAACTTCCCGTGATTTTAAATTCATTCATGCACAATATTAGTTGCGAATGGTATCGTATGTGAAATTATGCTTGGATATACCTGAAATTGTCTGCTTTGTTGTCAGTTGTAAAGGAAATTTATGTCAATACCAAATTAGTCACATACATACCTAAACCATAACAGTACAACATACATTTTTTAAGTGTAAGACATACAATAAATTGGCACCATTAGTGTCGTTTCCTTCTACATTTATGTGTTTTATTGTTTCGCTCTTATTACTATTTTCGATTGCATCATAAACATTTTACAGAACCTTGCAGAGAATGTATTATCCATCCCTTTACAAGTTTAGGAAATTTGTGAAAATGAGGCATAAATGACTATAGTTAAGAACTACAACTTTCACAGATTTATGTTTAATGTTGATTTCAATAATTCCAACCGCGATGAAATAAAATGGACGTAACGATTGATAATTTGGCATTCTAAACGGAATGAAGCGAAAACTATTTCCAGAATATATTATTCAATGTCAATTGACCACCAAACATTGATTTTTTAGGGTTTTGTTAAATCTCGGAAAAATTTCTTGAGCTCAAACCCGAGAAACAACAAGAAGAAAAAAGTACCGACCTGTCATATATCTATTTCAAAAAGCTCTTGTTTTTATTTTAAAATGAAAAATTTCATTCTTAGTAAGGTACACTTTATAAAAAAAAAACAAAAATTGTAATGAAAATGCTCAAATTGTTTAAGAATTCAAAAGAGATTTGTACGTCTCAGCTCATAGACTAGAAGATTCTCTAAACCTAACAATAAGTACGCCGACTGTGCAAAGGAGAGTAATTAATGCAGGCAGTGGTGTTGTCGAGCAGGAACGCTCCTGAACGTCGTTCCGGTACTTCCTTTTATAAACAAGGGTTTGAACCGAACCCGAATCGGAACGAACAGGCCCTGTTTATATAATTATGTATACGCGTTGCGGTAAAAAAAATTAGCACAACAGCACTGCATGCAGGGCTCAAAACTTGTATTGCAACAGAGAAGACAAGTAAAAATCATTACGCAAGCATTATATGTCATCGAGCGCATTTGCATACAGGTAATGCAGATCTATATGCTTATTATCAACAGAATCGGAAATTTTTGAAAATTTGCTAATGTCTAAATCAATAAAATAATAAAATCGAAGTGGTTTATCCGTAATTAAATTTGGGTAAAGGAAAGAAGAAAAAAACAGCCCAATTAAATATACTTACAGATCGGTCATAAAAGTAATAAAAAACAATTCGAATAGAAGTATTGCTTCTCTGTATTTATCAAGCATTCGTTAAAGCACTGATACATATGTATGTAAATTAAACTTTAATTGTCTAACAAATATTTTAAAGCTCTTAGAATTTTAGGCCGAAAACTTGTAATTCATTAATATAATTATTTCTGTGCTACCCATCTGATTGTAGCCTATTTCTCGTAGTTTAGAATGATGGAACCCGCTTTATATTTTATATATTCCTTGACCATCATACTTCCGCTTTTCCTGATGACAAGATTTTTATTAGCACTATAATTGTACATCTAATGTACAATTAACGTAACGCAGCAAGCTCTCAAAAATACATACATACATAATTGGTCATTACAACCCTTCAGTCAGGATTACGACCTAGTTTCTCACACCACTTATGTTGTGTGTGTTAATTTTATACATGAGTGGCGGGACCTACAGTTTAAAGTCGACTCCGAACGACAGATTTTTGAGAAACATTTCATGGCAATTTTTTATTTACTCCCAGAGTTTTTGCCAGAAATCTGCTGAGAGGAAGTCGCCGAAGAAATACTTTTTGCATTTTATTTTGATGTCTGGCCTGGGGCTCGAACCCTGGCTGTTAGTCTAATAAGCCAACACACTACCTACTAGACCACGGCGACTTCTCAAAAATAAATGGGATTATTTGGAACTGATTATTTCTTAAATTTATTTCTATTTTTATTCACAGAAATGAGGGAATTAGTGCTCACAGGGGACTTGTACTTGCGATACGAGGATTAATGCTGTCAATACAATAGAGCTTTTAAAAATTTATGAGACATAATGTGAGAAAACGTAACGTTATAACGTTAGTGTCACCATTGATAAAGAATTAATGAATTGTTTGTTTTTATTTGTTTGGCTTATGATTCGCTCTTTTTATTACAAATAATATGCATGTAGTTTATCTTAGTCGGCAATTGCAATAAAAAAAATTGCGTAATAGTGTTTATAGCATAACGTTTACATTGAAAATTGAAACAGGCTCACTCCGATTGAATGAATAAATAAATAATGCCTCAACGCAAGCACATAAAATGAATCCTTCGATTCCATACCGTCAAATACGATAGCTGTTGGCCAAGAATAAAAATTTATTTTATTAAAGTTAAACATTAATAACTTTTGTTATGTCATTATAATTAAAGAGCTTTGATTTGATTATGCTTTGATTTTTTACAATATTCTCCTACTAATTTACGAAATGTGTTGGCTTATTTGACTTGAGGCCACGGTTCAAACCCAAGGTCAGACATATCCAACAACACGAAATATGAAATAATATTTCTTCGGCTAAATTTTTAAAAGCTCTATTGTATTGACAGCATTAATCCTCGTATCGCAAGTACAAGTCCCCTGTGAGCACTAATTCCCTCATTTCTGTGAATAAAAATAGAAATAAATTTAAGAAATAATCAGTTCCAAATAATCCCATTTATTTTTGAGAAGTCGCCGTGGTCTAGTAGGTAGTGTTTTGGCTTATTAGACTAAAAGCCAGGGTTCGAGCCCCAGGCCAGACATCAAAATAAAATACAAAAAGTATTCCTTCGGCGACTTCCTCTCAGCAGATTTCTGGCAAAAACTCTGGGAGTAAATAAAAAATTGCCATGAAAAGTTTCTCAAAAATCTGTCGTTCGGAGTCGACTTTAAACTGTAGACCCCGCCACTCATGTATAAAAATTAACACACGCAACATAAGTGGTGTCAGAAACTAGGGCGCAATCCTGACTGAATTGTTGTAATAACCTATTATGTATCTATGTATGTAAATAAATTTTAAAATAAGGGTAACAAAATGATGTTTTTTCGTGTTTAAAAATTTTATGAAATATGCCACATTAAATATGTCGCATAAAATTTATGCAATAAAATTCTAAACTTTTTGTAAAATTCATACAATAGATTAAGCACCCGAAAGTTTTATTTTTTGTCTACCTTTGCTATATTGCAGTTTTGCTTTCTTTCTTCAATCCTTTTTTAATATTTTTTTATGGATCATTTTCAATTCAATCTTACCGTAAAATATGAAAAATGTGCAAAATTAAATTGTTTGTTTAATGTTTAATGTTATTTATTACAGACATGTTAATGTTAATTATTACAGACAAAAAATAAAATAAAATATTGACAATAAAAGCAATCAAGACGTAGGAAATTATTTTTTTACAGCTAACCAGAAAAAAAATCTATGTAGGAATGTTTCACATACATACATATATACGTCTGTTTTGTTTACTATTTATCAACTAACCTACAAGCATCTAGCTTTTCTGTCTATTATGAAAATTTTTGCGCTACAAAATTATAAAAAAATTTAAAAATAAAATAATAAATAAAACTACAGCTGTCAAACTAGATGTCATTTGTAGGCAACAACATGTACACTGACGACAGATTCCTTAGAAAACCGTGTAAACCGAAATCGTAGATTCCACTATGTAAAAAAACTACTTAAAATAGGCATAACTCAGTCATTTATTTTAACGTAAAATAAAAGTAATAGTACGTATGTTTATTTTGAAAAACAAGTAGCTACCTAAAAAATACAAATATATAAAAGTGTACTCCTGTATATGTTATTCATTTTACATATAGAAACAAGAAATATAAATATTTAAAACAATTTACCAAAAAATTGATTATGTCCTGTTTTCCTGATTGGTACGATGTCACTTTCATTACTCGATAATACTTTATGCGATCCTGATTCGGTGTTAGATGGATTAGGAACGATTTTATATTGGCGAGACTTCGTAATGAAATCCGTATAAAAGCGAAATCGTATAAAAAAGTACCGTGTAAATCGGGGGGTAGGTGTATTAGCTTTTTCATCAGAAAATCATATTCTTGATGAATGCGTGGATACATGAACAAATAAAACTGATAATTTGGAATGATACAAATTAGATTTAAGAGCTCCTAATGGAGTTGGTGGCAACATATTTATATATTTCTTTGAGAAAAGCCTAAGCCATTACTGACAACGGCCAGCCCTATAGTTGGATTGTTTCCAACTTCTATTGTCCTGGATTGGATAATATGGTTACTAACGATATGTGCCTTCAACAGGACTGCGCTCATACAGCTCAAATTTCTAATTCAATAATTAAATTCTACTACTAATATGTTCCTATATTTTAATGTATCTTTTACACTTGAAACATTTCATTTTTTGTTGGTGTTGAGTGTAGCAAATATATCACTCTTATCTTCTTAAACACTGGGCAAATCTTTAGAAAATGCTTTGGTGTTTCTGGTTCCCTAAAATTGCACAAAGAACATATAACTTTAATTTGATTTCAAGGAGCCCTGGTAGTCTAGTGGATATTGTCATAGACTACTAGCATGAGGGTTGATTCCCAACAGAGACCCCGGTCTGTACGGTCTGTTACACTCCGTCGAGCACAATAGATCTCCCTTGCCGTCATTCTCTAAATTGTACGTTCTCGCTTTATGTTTAAGCCTGTGAAAAATATTTTTTATAAATGCTTTGTCTATAAACGCATGCGTTTATTTAATGATCATTGCAATTATTTAGCTTCATTTGTTTCACTAATCTAGAAAAGGTTTCCTAGCAGCAATATTTATTTATACCAGTAGATAAATTTCTGCATACACACATACATACATAATTGGTCGTTACAACCCTTCAGTCAGGATTACGACCTAGTTCCTTACACCACTTATCTTGTGTGTGTTAGTTTTATACATAAACTGACCTACAGTTTTAAGTCGACTCCTTACGACAGATTTTTGAGGAACTTTTCATGGCAATTTTAGTTACTCTCAGAGTTTTTTCCAGTAATTTGTTGAGAGGAAGTCGACGAAGAAATACTTTTTGTATTTTTTTTTTGATGTCTGGCTTGGGGTTTGAACCCCGGCTTTTACGCCTAATAAGCCAACACATTACTTACTAGACTATGGCGACTTCAATTTCAATTTCTGCATAATTTGTTTTATAAGTACATAAGGAAGCCTTCTTTTCTCGTAGTCAAATATATTGAAGGGGTTTTGTAATATTCCGCTAGTTCCGAGCCATTTCTTTCCGCAGATATGGTACTTTTATAAATTGTATAACTTTAAGTATTTTGGCTTCCCATCTGATGAAGTTTATATAACTACAAACATCTTGGTACCCGATCAAACGTGAAAGGCATAAAACTTTCGTGTGTCTCGAATTTTATGGAATGGATGGAAAGCAATAAATATGCATTGTCCACGGTTGAATATTCGAAAACCTGCTTGATATACATTTTTGATTTATCCACTCGCTAATGTTATCATCGATCATGGCTATCACAATTTTTCGAATACAGTTTATGAACGATATCCCTCTATCCTCTTTCTTTTCTAATTAGGCTAGGTCAATCAGTATTTACATAAAAATCGTATGATATTCAATCCTCTCACATAGCTTTATGTGTTTTAACTGTAGGCAGTTGAGTTTTCGCTAGGCACAATGAGAATGGTTTGTGTAGTTGGTCTTCTATATTCAAGTTTCAAGCATATCTCTATAACTCTCACCGAGGGTTTAAGGACACTTTTAGTGTATATTGAAATCCATAACATTCAAAAGCGATTTGTTTCTGAGAGGCATGTATTGCTTGGATTAGAGTTAGGGTAATATACTACAAGAATTACACTATGCGACAAAATAAAAAAAATTAAATACACCCAGCTAACGACATTGTGTAGCTGTGAGTTTTGTTGAGTAGAACTCAAAAACTATTTTTTATATTTCTTGAACTCTTTAAACTTGTTTTATTTGACAAATCCTGTTTTTTTTGGACTTTACGCATACATTTATTGATTACATAAACATTTCTGAATCAATGTCACAAGTTTAAACTTTCTTAGAAAAGCTAGGGAATAACATGACTGTTGTACTATTTAAAAAATAAGTACGGTATGTCCGATTTTATCAAACGAAGTTCAATCTATTCACAAGACTATGTACTTTTAAAATGTCACCACTTATTTCATATTTTCTAATCAAATTTTGCAATTAAGAATGGCTAAACTTGCAAAAATAAGAAACAAAAATCATTGTTTCCAAGTTTACCCGATCGAAACTCATAACATAAGTTTGAACCATATGTTTATGTATGCAGCTCATTTCTCCCCTTTTCAAAAAATTTTGGATTTTGAAAGTAAAAACAGGTTAAGAAATATTTGAGTGAAAAAGATTTAGCGGGAAAAGATTAAGAATACCGTTTTTGTCAAATAACAGAAGTTTGGAGGGTTCGGGAAATATAAAAAAAAAATATTTTTGAGTTCCACTCAACAAAACTCACTGGGTGTATTTTGTCTGTCGCACCGTATTATTAAATTAATGTTACACAAATCGACATTCTGTTCAGTATGTCCCATCAGATGTAAAATTTATGTTTTTACAATAAAAATATTGTGTAAAAAACACTCCTACGAATACCTTGTGTGCCGAAAATTCCTCTCACATAAGGTTCTTCATTGTTAAAGAATTTTCAAGAGCATGCCACATGGAATTTGTGTTTATTTGTTGTAATAATAAAATTTATTGGAAACAAATTGAGGAAATTGGGAAATGTATTACCAAACCCAGTAACAACAAAATTAGACCAACGGTGATTACAAATGGAAGGGAAAGAATATAAATTCAATTTCACACCCATAGTCATACACATACTGCATATAGACCTACACATTAAAAATTATATGCAGGTATATTAAAATTACATTGTTTAGAAGGATATGATAAAATTGTCAGGAATATCTCGTTATGCACGGTTTTCAAGAAAATAATAAACTTGTGTATATAGATACATTGTCAGGTAATAAATAGTTGCAATTATAAGAATAATATGTATTATCTTTAAATGTATCAATGTTATGCTATTATCATTCAAACATAAGGTTCCACAAAAAATAAAAAAAAATGACAACATAGAACACTGTTGGGCAAAAGACAAAATGATATCTAAATGTAATGATAAATGATATCGTTTCTTTTTTTAAATTTTCTGACACATTCAAAAACCCACGTGAGGAATTGATACTATTGATGGTCCTTAAATCGCAAAAAGCCATAATAATCACAACGATAAAGCATCAAATCAAATCCGAAACTGATGAATTGCAAACGTAACGTGTAGAAAATAACAGCACAAGCACAGCTGAAGATAATTTAATGGCAAAATATACAAATCAATTTTACCGGATGTTTGAAAGAAAACGTACGCATACAGTGAGCAAAAAATGTTGTACACATATTAATCCAGTAAACTCATGAAAAAAAAATATCTATTAAACAAAGGTTATTGTTATCAGTATCAAATTAAGGCTTGATATCTCTATTTTTTATAAAGGTAAGTTTACAATTTTCATTATGAAAAAGTATTTGTTTTTTCCTTAGTTTTGACGATTTTTTGTTTTATACACAGTCTTAGAGAAATATCGTTTAATTTATAATAAAAATAATCAATTCAAGATTTAATTTTATGTCAATAACTACAAAAAACTTTTATAAAAAATTTAATTTTAGCTGTACAAGTTTTTTGTATACGCTGTATATACAATGAATGACTTTAAACGAGTAAAAAATAAATTGTCATTCTTTTTGTTTAGCTCTACGTGTTATTCCCCTTCCAAATATTTTCTTCGAATACCATGAATCTTTAATTTGCAGAGTGATACATACACAAGGGGGAAAAATTATTTAAGATGATAAAAAAAAAAACGTTCCACTTGGTAGTACAATTTAAGTATGTTTTACGGGTTCAATACAACGTATTTAAACATTCTTAAACAGATTAAGTATTTTGCGTAGGTATTTATTTATTTTAGAAAATAATTCATGCTTTCTGTACAATACCGTCCCTGAGAAGGAAGGTATCTCTACACTTAACTTGAAAAAGACTAAACGGTATTTGATTAGATTGATCAATGCAATGATTGATAAACACAATACAAATTCGTTAATTTATTACAACAATTTATTTAAATTAAAATAAATTGCACTGGATTTCTTGAATCTTAATTAATGATATAAAATTTAATTGTATTTAACTTATTTTGAATTGATACTACTTTAACGAAAAAGAAAAAAACTTTTTAATTAATAAAAATCTTTTGTTTAAGAAACCATTTTATTTTTTATTTTCTCATCGAATACTGTTTTTATTGGCAAGCCGCCTAAGCTGACAATGTTCAACTTTTTGTGTACACGTTTTCGTTTGAATGAAGTGTGTATTACACCTTAATAACGTCAAGTTTTAACGTGACATTTCTTTGTTTCAGTGAGTGACCAATTCAACCATGGAGGGGTACACAATTGTTCAACGCTTTATGATTGTTAAAGCTTTTTACGAAAATGGGCTTTCAAATCAAAATGTACTTCGTGCAGTTCGTGTTTTTTATATTTTTATTTTTTATGCAGCATAATCAAAGAAATGTGTTCAAAAGCGGGAGAATTGTTTGCAAATTTCAAGTCTGTGGGAAATGTAAAAACACCTATGCATGTTAACCCAGTTCGCTCTGCGGTACATCTCAAGACTTGAATTTACACGCTTACAAAATTAAATTGATCCAGAAATACTGACCTGCTGACCATTTCAAGCATTGTCATAATGCCGAATGGTTGTTCGAATAGACAAAAACGAATGGTGACTTTACAAAGCAAATAATCTTCAGCGACGTGACACACTTTTACCCCAGTTTAATCGTTAATTTGTAAAATTGTCTTACTTTAGCAATTGAGAATTCAAGTGCAGTTATTGAAAATCCGATTCATCCGGAAAGAGAGAGTGTTTGGTGGGGTTTATGGTCTGGTGGCGTCAGTGGGCCGTACTTCTTTGAAAATAACGTCATCCAAACAGATACCATAAATTGTGGTAGCTATCGTGAGATAATAATGGAATTGAGGATATTAACTTGAACGATACATATGTGGTTCCAAAAGTTTGGTGCCGACTGTCGCACAGTCAACGAAGCAATGGCTCTTTAGTACGAGAAATTCAATGGACGTGTTATCTCACGTAGTGACGTAGTGAATTTGCCGCTACTATCATGTGATTTGAAACAATTGAACTTTCAAGAGTAAAATAATGAGATCATTCGGCATATTAATGAAATTGAACTTTAATACTTTAGTGCAGTGATGCTCAAAATCCAAATTTCCTATCACATGTGATAGGCAAAGAAAATTCTGCCGACGCTGCGTTGACACACCTACACTATAAGCTTACTTGTGTGGTTCCTTATAATAATCGTGTGTTTGTTGCTTTGTTTGTTGTTTTGTGTTGAACTCAGAGAACAAAATCAATTCTGTTGATGTTTAGTACTTTATGAAGTAAGACTTCGCTACGCAACTTTTTTGAATGATTTTTTGTTTTTTGCAAATACACGCAGCAAAATATTTGATGAAAATTGGGAATATGATTTCTTTTTTATAGAAAATATAGATGGTAATGCACAATGTATTGTGTGTTATCGCACTTTATGTCGTAATTCTTTTTTTTTATAAAAAGACATTACGAGGCTAGCCATACATACATACATACATACATCAATATATTCATCAATACATACATACATACATCAATATATTCATCAAGGCATACAGACACACATACATTAAAATATTCATCAATGCATACATACATATGTACATACATACATCAATATATTCATCAATACATACATGCATACACACATCAATATATTCATCAATATATACATACATACATCAATATATTCATCAATACATATATACATACATACATAAGTTCATTATGTAATAACATACACGCAACACAATAAACCAATTTTTTTATTTATTTTTTATTTTCCCAGTGTACGATTCTCAAAAATTAAGTTGAATTTTGTTCTCCGCTGCTTTACCAACACAACCAAAACTATGATAGTATGTGTTTGAGCACCACTGCTTTAGTGCCCACGACCGCCTGTAGACGGGTTCAATTCAATACTCATTTATTCGCTTTCCAAATTCTGTTTTGCTTTCTTTTTGTATTTTGATTAATTCGGAAAGTCCAAAAATCATTTTTGCAACATGTGCTGATGCTTTGAGCAGCGATCATTGTCATTTAAAGTTGAAAAATTGTGAAATGCGGATTAAATAATTATTTTGCAAAAAAAAATTAATTTAAAAAAATCAAATAAAATATTAGAAGTGGTCAAAGTTAAAAAAAAAATGATTGTTGATAGTGTTGATAGTGTTGTTGATAGTGTTAAGAAAGCACAAAAAATGAAAATAAAACTTTCGGGAGATTTTTATTGATCTTTCAAGGTAGCCCGTCTGGAGGCGGTCTTAGGACAATTCAACAAAAATACATGTATTAAGTGAATTTGGAAGCGGAACGTTTCAGAAGATAACAAATAGTGGTTAATAGACATGGAACGCCGACAAATGGAAAAGTTGTCATCGCTTTCTTATGAAGAAATTGGGAAAATTTTGAATTCGATGAATTTCGTAGGAGAAGATATGGAAGACGACTTGGATGATGATGCTTGTGAGATCAAGGGCCATAACAACCTTGAATTTGACGAGGGGATAAATAGAGCGGTGAATATGTCAGAATGAGAAACTAGGTCGTAATCGTGACTGAAGGGTTGTAATGACCAATTATGTATGTATGTAATATGTCAGAATTAATGCTGTTATCAGAGATTTGCGCTACTCCAAACGGAAGTCCCTCGTCATTGGAAAAATTATTATCACCTTCTAATTCGATTGATTTAATTACTCCGCGTTCACAGAAACACAAACATAATGCACATGCAGAGCAGAATATCATTCAGCCTGGAGATAGTGTTAAATGTTAACAAGGGAGTTTATTGGATCTGTTTCGGATATAGATCCCAAATCCCACAATTTTGAGAAAATTTTGTGCCGCCAAAAGAACTTTGTACCAGATAAATCTGCGATTGAATTTTCTCAGCCCGAACTAGAAGAAGATCTCACTCATTTTAAATACTTCAAGTACTTTCTGGGCAACACTATTATCGAGCACATTTTTGAACAATTTATATGCCACTGAATAAGAACTTCCTTCTTTACAACCAGTTTAGCACAAAAACACAAGTATCACGTGTTGTTCGCTCTGAAACGAGTTTGTTGACTTCTATTGCCATATAGGAGCGTCGATCCCATTGATCGTCGTAAAAGTCACTTTTAAGCAACTAAATTTATGAGGCAATAAATCTTTTCTCATTATTTTATATTTTTTGTTTTCTTTTTGTATACAAAAACAATACAATACAAACAGAAACTACAATACTCGTATATCTATGTAGTACTCGTGTTAAAATAACTTAAAGCAGATAAAATCCATAACATTAATAACACTATGCGACAAAATACAAAAAATTAAATACACCCAAGTAACTACCGAGTCTGAGTTGAATAGTTAGTTGAGTAGAACTCAAAAATACTCTTTTTATTTTTCTCGAAACCTACAAACTTGTTTTATTTGACAAAAACGTTCTTTTTTATCTTTTCACACAAAATTATTGATTAGCCAAATATGTTTGAACCTATTTTAAAAATCCAAAGTTTTTTAGAAAGAGGAGAGATTAGCCTTTAAAACGGTGTAAATAGACATTTTGTTAACCGTATATGTTACGAGTTTTGACGGCGTAAACTTGGAAAATATTATTATTGTCTTATTTTTTCAAGTTTGGCCATTCTTAAATGCAGAATTTAATTAAAAAATATGAAATAAGTGGCAACATTCTGAAAGTGCAATATCTTGCGGAGAGATTGACATTTCGTTTGATAAAATTGGACAAAAATTACCTTTGTTATTATTTCAAGAGTATAACAGCTGAGTCATATTTTTTATATATGCTGTCTCATCAAATGAACTTTAAGTTAAACATTTTCAAGTTCTATTCAACCTAGTGACTAACATAGACTGTGTAGTTACTCGGGTGTATTTTCACTGTCGCAGCCATACCTGTTAAATTTCGATCGATTACATTACTTTTTAAAAAGAATCGTAATGATTATATAATTCTATGAAAAATTTTTTCGAATTACTAATTGATTACGATTACCAAAGAATCAAAAAATAATCAGGATTACTGGCGATTAGTCTAATAATCAAAAAGAATCAAAATATTTATAATTATTTAATTATATTATATATTATAATACCGACTTCCAAACAACATAAGTTTTCTTAGTTCTAAATATGTTCTTCTATGTATAGTTAAACTCATAATAAAGCGCAATACTTCCATCATATTCAAAAGATTTTAAAAAAAGTGTATGCCTTCTTTCCTTTATGAGAAACTCTAGTGGTGAATATAATATATAATAATATAATAACAATGGCAAAATTATGTAATAATTCATAGAACTCAAAAGATTAACTTCTCTCTTATTTGCATGTAGATATGTAAGTGTAAAGTAGAGGCTAATAAATTAGATGAATGCTTGAAATAAACTTTACACGTAAATACATTAAATAAAAATATTTGTGTTGATTTGTATTTCAATTGGTATAAAACGAGATTTTGACATAAATTTAATCCAAGGGATTCATAAAAATTTTGACTTGTTTGAACTTATAAATCTGAAATGTTTTTAGGAATTTTCTTTTAGGTTTTCATTATTTGTATATATTTTGTTTTAATAATATTTGAAATATATTTAGGTATACTATAACAAGCCTATAGCTTTAATTGCTAAAGCTTTAGTAATTGGAGTTGATGTAATTTTGCTTACTTCCTTATCCTTCCTATACCAGCGCGTTGGTCTGTGAGACCGATTTTTTATTATTGCGATTTTTTTGTAAAAGAAATCATTATTCATATTCATAATAAGCTTCGTGTTTGTGCAAATACGAAGTATCTGCGAAAAGCACGAGTATACAAACTCAACGATAATCGGTCTGTAAGACCGTGCGCGGGTATTGGTGTAACACTTTTATGTAAGTAACTTTTTAAATATTTTTATTTGTTTTGTTATTTTTTGTTATTTTTATTTTATATATTGTTATCTTTAAAGTTCTGAATACTTTTTTTTATTTTTAGTATAAATGTATTTTTGTCCAAGTTTACGTAGCCCTTAAGAAAAAGTGCGTTTTTAAAATACCTGAAATAAATGAATTTTTTTTAATTAAAAAAAGTATTTTACTGTATTTTCTTTTTTGCGTATACTTGAGAACATTTAGTTCTACTATTAAACATCAAATCAAATTAATTTTTTTGAAATAATACCAAGGATATAGGCTATGAAATTGTCGGTCTCACAGACCGTGTGTGGGTATTGGTGTTTCACATTTTGGCGCGGGTATAGGAAGGTTAATTTGTTACTATGACCCTTTAGTCCGGATTACATTCTAGCTTCTCATACCATTCATGTTGTGTGTGTGCAGTTTATCCATGAGTGGAGGGACCTATCATTTAATGTAGACTCCGAACGAGATTTGATAAACATTTTGCAGCAATTTTATTTTATTCTAAGATTTTTACCAGAAAACTGATTAGAGGAAGTCGCCAAAGAAATATGTTTTCATATTTCACTTTGTTCCAGATATCTCAGTAGGCGTTAAATCACAGGCTCTCGTCTAATAAGCCAACACACACCCTAGTCGCGATTATAGTAAATATTCTAATAAATAAATATAATATATAAATATAATTTTCCAAAAGATAGCATTTGAAATCTGTATCTCGCTGTATGCAGTGGAGATAAATAGTGGCTAAAGAGCGCGACTTAAATCTAAAATGTTCCTGGTTAATACCGTACTGTCTAATGTGTGCCACTGTAAACGAGATTTATTCTGGTTGAAAAAATGTATATCGATATTTTCGATTTGACCCCATTTCCTCCAAACGAGCTCTTTATTAAGTAATGCCTGCTCCACCAGTACAACAACAATAACTAAATCAGGCCGATTAGTCATTTATAATAACTGATACGAAAGTATTAGAGATTAAGGCATAACTTTTGGCGGATTTCTTTTAAGGAATCATTTATTAATTGTAAATTAATCTTTTATGGCCAAACTCTTGATTCGAAAAGAATATTTATAGGATACGCATTGAACGTATTTAATTTATTTGAGAATTAAATGCTGGTATCGAACATTGTCTTAGTGGAAGGTAAGAAATCTCTACTAATCAGAAAAACTAGTACCCTTCCACTTGAGTATAATCGAAATCAGCCGATAGAGCTTTGATGATGTATTACCGCGAAAATTTTGGAAGAACATCCCGTCAATGTAGTCTTAATATATTTCAGTGAAAAATAAGACGAATACTTTAAGAGTTTAAGACAGCAGCTCAAATATTGTAGTAGAATTATAATATTGTGCAAAAAAATTATTTGTCTACAACGAAGATTGATTAAAATCGTTTGAGTAACAAAGGATGGTAACACTATAAAATTTTAACATTGCAAACTTATTTTATTCACGAAAAACTCTTTAAAATATTTATAAAAATATTCAAAATCGTAAATCATAAATTTAACCTTGTCGTATACCATACAATTGGTCTTTTAAGTGATAATGACAGAGAGAAACGTGTTATTCTGCGTGAGTCTGCAGTCTAAAACTACAAAAATGTTAAAAGAACGAATTTTTTGTTTCGTTTGTCATTAAACATTACTTCAACATTAAAGAATTAGTCTTTTTTGGTAGGTGGTACATAATAAAAGGATACTAAATAAATTCAAGATTTTAATACACTGAAACACCGTGATACACTACCGAGTAGTTCTCTGTTAAAGGTTGGGCTTAGGCTACTACGTTCAATAAAAACCACTTTTTAAAAGTTACATTCAAATCTTTCCATTATGTGAATTAAACAACACCGTCGGAAGATAATAGTACACAGTCTGACAAAGCCTTAAATTTCTCTCCAAATGTATCCTCCTATTTTGGAACCCAAAACAGACGAAGGAATATTATCTTTACAATTCCTGCAAAATGAAAACCTTTCATTTCTGAAACGGTGTCGACTCAATAACTACATATTACAAAAGTCTAGGTCGGGTATAAGCGAAGACGCTAACATTCGCTTACCAATTTTCGACTAATAAGCCTTTGTTGAACGCCAATCCACTGAACTATCAGTAGCGTTAGTTTTGTGCAACCGATTATATGTAGGTATTATACCGATAAACACGAATACTTTAGGACTTTCGAAACAGTCCGAAATAAAAAGCGTGCAATCAAGGCAATCAATCTATATGCTGGGAATATTAGTAACTTTGTCTGAAGAAATGCTGGATCTCTTCTATTCAGCGTAATGTAGGGTAGCACCTTGCAGCTATCTGTTGCCTTGGTATCCACATACTGCAAATATTCTTTAAATGCTTCATGACGTTAATATATCATGTACGCTTTTATATCCGTATAAGATAGATCAACGTTGAATCTTATTGTTTAACTCAATTTGCGACTACTAACATACGTAGAACCGTCTTAGTCTTATGATCAGCCAGAAAGAAGCACATTAATCCGAGCTTAGATGTGATATGAATAATAACGCTGATGATGGTTTCTGCTCCTGGTGACACCTTTGCAATACGCCAATGCAATACAATGTGCAATACCGATTATCTGAACCCTTTCAGATATGTCTCGTCTCAGTAGTTCATTGTTCTCAAAAATAGTGCTCAACAATAGTGGATCAAGCACTGATCCGTAAGGTACTCCACTTGTAAATTGCAATGTCGAATGGAAAACGGTATATGAGCATTTGCATGTGTAAGTTGTATAGTAATTTTAATGTTAACAAATATTTTTTAATTTGATTTCTGCAGAAATGTGCTGTGAAATGTGAAATGCTGTCCTGCATTTTATTAGAAACGATACCCGTAATAGGGACTTTTTTACGGAAGGTCTTAAACGTTGCTTTTGTTATTATTTTATTGGTATTTTTTGCTTTTGTTGAGACTGTTGTTCTAAACATTGTGTATGGTTTGGCATGCTCCCTGCTGTTACTCTTCAGCGACAGGAAATTTTTTTGTCTTCATTATCTTATTGTTTTTCCTTTAATGTTGTCGTTATTATGATTATTATTGTTATAGGCCGCCGCTTGATGTCATTTTTGTGGTTGCTTTTACAAAAGACGACAGTCATGATGTTTGGTTCTACTCATGTTGTTATACAAATTGGTGTTGTCTTTACAAGACTTCATAGAGTCGTTAAAAAATAATTTGAAAGGGTACTTTATTAGCATTTGTATATTTATGCTCCTTTTGTATTAATATTTATGTGGATATCAAAGGACATTTTTACACCGTAACAGAAACAAATAGTTGAATAACTTCTAACGAAAAAAATTAACATTGACAACGTTTAGTCGTTCGAACAAGATGATTTATAATAAAAAAATAATTTAAAAAAATAGATTGAAGATTAACCCCTAGAAATGAATTTTTAAAGAATTATATAAAATATTATTTCAGAGACCAAACAATAATGAAAATTAGTATCATGAAATTAGTCTTAGAATAGAGCATGATTATAGCTTGAAGAGAAAATGAGGTCAAGGAAAGTGCTAAATCGTTCTGAGATGGTGAGTATTTTATTACCAGGAAAGTGATTTAAAAAGTGCTGACTGTGTAGGAAATCATTTTTCCGATATTAGAACTTAAGCTATAGTATATTATATATTCATAACTATTTTGAAATTAAAAGAGAATATCTTTATTTTTTCACAGTGTAAATTTCTATTTTAACTCCTTATTTAATAAAAATGTTAAAATAAAAACTTTATTGCGTCTCGCATTTATAAGGTCACTTTTATCTTTCAAATACCTCTTAAAATATACTTTAATAGTATTGTTGTGTAATTTTTGTTACATAATCTATTATTCAGTGTTTCATAATTACAAGGTAACTTAAAATTTGTGATAAAATGATACTTTAAATGACTCCAAAACAACCTAAGCTATTAAAGTTATATTTTAAGAGGTATTTGGAAATTGAAAGTGATTTTGGAATGTGGGATGCACTGTATTATTTAACCCTGGACGGTTACTGTTCGCCAAATCGACGAAGCTCATTTACTCTTTATCATATAACTCTTTTATGTTTGACCAAATTTCACTCTTTCAAAAATGTTAGTTGATAATGAAAAACTTGTTCTTATCAGTAAGGGTAAGGCAGATCCAGCATTGCCATTATCGTATAGGCCTCTATGTTTGTTAGACTCTGCGGGCAAATTGATGGAGAGGCTTATAAAGCCTAGGCTTGATGAGGCCATTAAAACTTTGGGAGGTCTTTCTACAAGACAATACGGGTTTCGACCTGGAAGATCTACAATAGGAGCTCTTAAGGAAGTAGTAGATGCATTCGAAGCTGCCCAGACCGGGAATCATTTCCCGAGACCGGTTATACTCCTTAGACATAAAAAACGCCTTCAACAGTCTGAGGTGGACAGATGTGATAGAGACCTTGGAGACAATTTTCAATGTTCCAGCGTATTTGATGAGAGTTATTAAGGACTACCTAAGGAATAGAGTGCTGATGTGGGACCAGATCTCTGGAACGCGACTTTCCTAGTCGGATACGCAGACAACATCGCAGCAGTTTTTAGGGGTGGAAACACAGACGAAGTCCAACGCAGATTACGACAAGTCATGATGCTTACTAAGCACTGGTTCGAATCTCACGGCCTACAGCTGGCCATGCATAAAAGCGAGCTGCTTCTACTAACCAGACGACACATTCCGATCGAGATCGAAATAAATATAGGCGACTTAGTTCTTCCCACGAAGAAATCGATTAAATACCTTGGAGTTAGACTGGACTCGAAACTGACCTAATCAGAGTAGATAGAGTATGCAACAGCGAGAGCAGCTAGAACAACAACTCAACTAAGTAGACTGGTGGCAAATATTGGTGGACCCTTTCCAAGTAAGAGGATGCTACTCATGAAGGCTGGAAATAGCATACTCTTCTATGGGTCTGAAATCTGGGCTACTACTTTTTCAGGGCTAGAAAACTACTGTCTGCGCAGAGAATAGCTGCTCAACGAATGAAATCTTCGCATCGGACAGTATCGACACAAACTGTCCTAGTTATAGCCGGAATGGTTCCCATAGACCTACAAGCATATGAGCGCCGGATGATCTTCAAAGCCAGGCAAAGTACGACTCAACCACAGAGAATAGAAGCGATAAAGCATGGAGTCTTCCTAAAATGGCAATTTCGCTGGGAAAATGAACAGCATGGAAGGTGGACATATAAACTGATTCCGGAGTTGCAAGTGTGGAAAAACAGAAAAAACGGCGAAGTAGACTACTACATAACCCAGATGCTGACCGGTCACGGATATTTCCGAAAATACCTGCATCGCATGGGGAAATGCCGCTCGCCATTCTGTGTTTATGAAGAGTAAGAAACGTTAGATGATTCCGAACACACTTTCTTCAGCTGTTGTCGATGGACCGAAACACGTCAGCGACTCGAAGCTGAAACCGGCGTCATTCGCTCTACAAACGTCGTGCTGGAAATGATAAACAGTAAAGAGAGCTGGAACGCAGTAAATTGGAGCACGTCCTGCGAAGGAAGAAATTTCACCTAGACGCAGTAGACTGAGAATAGAGCGGAGCCTGGACGCAGGCTGACGACGATGGACTCAGTTCAACTAAATTTGCAGACTTCAGTATAGAACTGCTAGTTGGGTTATCAGCAATAGATGGACAAATGTCCACAATAGGAGTAACAATGGACAATGTATTGATTGTCGCAGTTTCCCCTGGCACAGAAACTTGCACCACATGCCCAGTAGCTTCAGAAGAAAGAGGGCCCGGAACCCTTTCCGATTCGAGCAATTCATTTAAAAGGCCATACTTTGAAAATAATTTCTCAAACCGACGAAATATAGCAAAAAGAGATGTAAATTCAGTGTGCATCTCAGTGAACTCACGACGAGTCCCCATAAAAAATTTATAAAATTGGATGGCCACCACCTTACATTTAGGACAAGAGCAACGTAGACCCCAGGAACTATCCACTAATTTGAATAAATTAAATAAATAAATGAACAAACAGTATAAATTATTTATATATAAAAGAAATAAAAGAATAAAGATATATCTAAAATGTAAAAAAAATAAAAATAATAATAAATAAGCAAGAATTACAAGAAAAACAGTATACATAAATATACAGTAACCAAATAAAAAAAAAAGAAAAAAGGAATACTGATAGAAAGAAAATAAAAAAAAACTGTACCAAGCTTACAAAAACAAAAAATAATTAAAACAAGAAGCAATTTTTGTTTTGTTAGAATGACACAATTAGTATCAAATAGTAGCAAATAAAACGTACAATTTTAAGAATTTGAAATTTTCAAATTAAAAAAAATAATAAAAACAACTTTTAAAACACTTTTATTAAAAATTCTAAACTTATTATAAACACTTAAAAATCACAATAATAAAATTTTAAGAAGAGCATTTCCAAAAACACACACAATCTCAACAGAGTTGCCAGACTTTGAAGATATGCCAGAAAAGGGGTCCACCTCGAAGTAATACAACCGTGGTTCCGAGGTGGAATGATGACCCGGTGAGGAGACAAGGCGGGTTTTTAGTCGGCTATACCTATACATATCATGTCTGGTGACGACCATCATGAATGCATAAAGCATTTACCCTCCTTCTCGTAAAAAAAAAATGTGGACTACAACATAGACAATACATACATACATTATTGGTCATTAGAATATTTTAGAGGTGTGTATTAAATATATACGTGATATATGGGACCTATAGTTAAAAGCAGTGGTGTTGTCGAGCCGGAACGCTCCGGAACGTTGTTCCGGTACTTTCTTTTTGGACAGGAACCCGTTCCGGAACTAAAGATGATTTCTGATAACGAGAATTAGCTGACGTTTTGAAAAAAAATTAAAAAGGATTGCTGATTTTTTTCTTCTAATTTTTGACGTATTTTTATAAACAAGGGTTTGAATCGAATTCGAACCGGAACAAAAACCGGAACGCACTGGCTTGTTTTTCCGAACCGTGAACCAGAGTCCGGAACGCGTTCAGGTAAAAAAATTAGCACAATACCACTGGTTAAAAGTCGGCTCAGAAGGAATGATTCCTGAGAAACATTTTATGACAATATTATTTACTCTCTTGTTGACAGAAATCTGCTGAGAGAAACTTGCCGCAGAAATAATTTTTCAGGTTCCTCTAATATGGGAGATGTCTGACCTGGACTTATATGAGTATAAGAACATATGTAACTCTCCAATATTTATAACATATTTTCAGATCTTTGCTTTCTTACTTTTCTTAAGATACGATTATAATGTTAATAAAGGAATTGAATCTCTTTGAAATATTTCTAAATAATACCCTATAGTTTCATTCAGCACAATAGTATAATAAAATATCGGTGCACCGATGCCTCGGTGGTATAGCTTTTAATTAATTAAGGAAAGCAACACCCAAGCATTCGACTTTATAAATGTCTTGCTTAACATAGCAAGCTTTCATCATCACCCTCTATTTGTCCAAAACAAAACTATTAACAATTACAAAAAGTTTGAGGATACAAAACTTCAAACAGTTTGTTTGAAAAAATGTTTTAACCGTAGAGCGAGCCTTAAAAACACTTCATAATTGTAGCTTATGTATTACTTTTGATACATATTTGTAGTACATGGAATTGTAACGATTATTGATAGATGTTGTTAAAAAAATGTAATATTTTCAATTTATTATTTAACAATTTTCTCTCTTTGATTCCTATTTGGTTTCCCGGATACGGGTTTCCCCAATTACTGCTGTAAGTAGCTGCTACGCACGTAGCATGTACTTGATCTAAAACTGCCAATTCGACTTCGGCAGAACACGAAATTTATAACGACCATCAAATTCAATTAGTTTCTAATCTACAGCGACAAAATTAAATATGAGTTGAAAAGATAATAAAACAAAACAAAAGGAAAGAAAACATAAATCAATACCAAGCATTACTGCGTCAATCTCTTTATGAAGCTTGATTTATACAAATATCCTTAAAATAATTTCTCTAACAATCACTGTAAGTATTCCATCATTAAGTATCAAATTTCAGGTAAAATCGCTGGAGGTAATTTTCATTTTCCACAATAAAACTTAAAAGTTTTTGAATTCGGTTGCTAAAAAACTTTAATTTGAGATGAAAATATACCAAGAAGGAACATAAAAACATAAGCATCATTATTTAAATATATTTTCTTTAATTTTCTTACCTTTTAGGCGAACAAAATTTAAATTTTTAGAAATCTTAAAAAGGATATATGGGCTGCTCTGAAAGTATGATAGCTAATCCCAAACTATTTATACAGTATTATTTCTTACATAAAACTACAAGTTGTGTGATAAAAGTTTTATGAAAATGGTTAAAATTTTCTAACAAAAAATTATGATAAATATATTTTTTTAGAAAAAAATCCTTTTCATTCGAATGTCAAAAAAAGGCTTTAAGCATGATTATTCAAGGCTGCAAGACCATCAGCTAATTTTTCGAAAAGGCGTAATAGGTGTAAATATATCATTATCAAAGCGAATGATTTTGTTATCTCATACGTACGTAGTTGACCGAAATATTATCATCTGTATTAAAAAGTGGGACGAAGCACATTTTTCTAATGTTTGTCTGTCACGTGAGATAAATATGAGAAGAGCAGTAAGAAAGACTACAACATTTCAGGAAACAGCTGCTAGCAATCTGCGTGAAAATTGGTAATATTTTTTCCATCCCAAACTACTAAAGGCAGTTTGTTCTGTTCCAAGTAGTACCATCTTTGGCGATAAACATCCTGTTGTCATGTTTGTTGTTGCCAATACTTTCTTCAGTTCATAAGACAAGCTTCTATTTTCTTCTTCTCCAAAATCTTTAGCAGGAATATTACATATATAATTAATATATAATCGGTCATTACAACTTTTCGTTATAAATTGGAAATGTCTGACCTGAGGTTTGAACCTTGGTCTGACGTCTAATAAGGGAACACGCTAGACTACGACTTCTTCAATCAATATCATCAATTCAACCTTTTCACTTTAGTCGTTCAATTCGTTAACTTTCAATTCTTTCTCAAAAACTTCACAAAAACTTCACAAAATCTTTGATAACTTAAAAATATTTCAAACAAAACACCAAAGAATGCCTAGGAAAGTCGTATGTATCAAAAATGATACATAAGCCAGAATTATGAAGTTTTTGAATTTTTTAATTAATGTTTAAAATTTTCTTCTTTTATTTGGTTTAAAATAATGGCGATAACAATACTAACGAATTATAAAAATATCAGGCATCTAAGTTTTTCTGAATGAAAGTTATGTAGTCTAAAAAATTTAAATGTACCATTTTTGATGCAAAGCTCGATCTACAGTTAAATTAGAATTTCTGAGTACAAATAAAATTGAAGAAATTGTTTAAAAATTGTATGTCTAAGTTTAAAGAATACAAAAGAATGAAACTTCCGTGATTTTACTGACAGAGTAATTGTTTATTCAATTCAATCATGTGTGCGCCAATTTCCAAATGAGTGTGTGGTTTTTGTGGAACATAATGAGTAATTATTGACCGTATAATAAAGACTTTATATGGAATTTGTTGTTTGTGTCTGTAAGTATTAAAGAACATTTCTAGCTTGTCGGCAATATTCAGTTGCTTTGCGAATTTTCTCTACTTTCTTACACATAAAATATGTATGTATATACATATATATTTAGGAAACAATCCTCTACAAACATTTATGTGCCTCTGTTAGAGAAGCGTAGACCATTCATGTTCAGTATTATTATATAACTTCTTTGTTTCGCCAAAAATGCATGAATTTGCATTTGATTAACTTAATGACACCAGAACCATATCCATTAATAATAGGCAAGCCGAAGGAGTCAAAAGCCGTTGGCATAGAATTTACGTTGTATTTAGTGTTAGGGTCGCGCCACAGCAAATATGCATACAACTCACTATTTCATAAACATTCTGAAAACTCGTCCTTAACACAGAATGCAAAGTTCATTTTTTTGTAAAATAAAATCAATGACTTAAATCCAGATTTGTCTGATTTTGTGCCCATCAAGGTATATGTTGCTTCGATTTGTGATATATTGTAGCGAATAACTATATCAGAATGATATTTTGTTCTGTGATGATTATAATCATACACATATACTCGTATTAGCAAACAAAACGCAAAAGGAAAACCCTTGTATTATGACTGCTTAAGTACGTGTTTGCATTCTCTTCTTTATGTAAATGTATTTCAAGCTCTTATTTACTTCAAACGTATGATGATATTTGTCTTGTTGTTATTATTGTTCTGACAGTCATTATAATTTTTAAGGACTGAATTGTTTGAACAATATTCTGTTGGCTTAAAACTTAATTGTTTTTTGTACAGATGTTTCCGGAATTTTAATAAGCCTATCGCTCTAAACCTACACGTACAGAAATACACACTTAAACATTTATACTCTCACATAAGTTAGACTCATTAGATGGATAGTAGTAGTAGACATATTCTTTGGTCAACTCGTTGATGTTAGAATATATGAGTATTTGTCTGGACTGTATTTTTTTTGTATTTGATGATAATTTATTTAAATCGTGTTGTTGTTAAAGATAAATTGCTGTGCTTGCCTAAAATAAATGCTGTGCTTGCCTTGCGTATAACAATATATATATATACGTATCATCGGAATTTTAAACAACAAATTAGACAAATGATCTCCTATTCTGAATTTGGAGTGTAGGTTCTTCTTAGCATCTATTATTGCTGGCAGATTTCTGAAAACATCACGAATAAATTATTAGTAAATTTTAAATATTTCTACTTTTAAGGATTGAAGTAAACTTTTGAATGTACTTATTTGAATAACTACAAGTACTTGGTGTTTTATAATATTTGACTCATTCCAAATCATCCTATACATAAGTATCATTTCTAATTGTATCGAGTTGTCCTTCTCTTTATCCTCGTTTTTTATGACAATTCCCCTTAAGGTACGCTGTCACCAGACTTTTAGGAACACATATTTTTTTTGCAGGTCTTGTATTTCCAAACCTAAAGGGCATTACCTCGTTAGGATTCGCAAGATGTTCAAGAATTACTTTAAGGCTATAATAATCGCAAATTGAGATCTATATTGCTGCTCTAAGTTCGCGATTTTCGAATTATAAGAACTTCAATTGCACATTTTTGTCTTTCACAAGACCTTTGCTGGCTCTGTTGAATATAGTGGTCCGCGATATTGGCAATGGAAAATCTCTAAAATCTCTAAAAATTAAACGTATGATATTATATTAAGGGATATTCGAAATCTTATATTTCTTATTTTTAACAAAATTGTCTGATTTGAATGTTTTGCTTTGTTTATGTTAACCATTGACAAATCTCCAATGAATTATCCAGAAAAAAATTTAAAATTGTTATTCGTAGACTTAAAACTCTCAGATTGGAAATTCATGTTGTTGAAACAGACACAATTGAACGCACTCTGAGACCAAAAATAACAGATTGGCGAAAGGTATTTTCGTAACAACATAGTGTGACTTAAGTGAACGCCGTGGAACGGTGAAATTAATTTAATCCCATAAGTTTAAAAAGAAATTCAATGATATTTTCAACTTCGCCAACATATCTGGTCAGAGAATTGTATCTGCTTGTGTTTTAAACAGTCTGTACTAACGCACACAATAAACAAAATTTTATAAATTAAATGTTTGTGACTTGAAAAGAACGAAATCAGACATATAAATACATCACTTTCAATGAAAAGAAAGGGAGAAATCGAATTTGTGATCTAAATTGAGAAAAGACGACAAGAATTTAAATATAAAAAATTGTACAAAAGTGGCACATTTCTATGTAACTGTGGGAAAATAATTTTAAGAAATATATTTTGTTTCGTTGATCGACTTTTTTTGATTCATATTAAAAGCACTTTTTCATTTCGTGATTTTGAGGTAATAATGCATTTTTAAGCACCTTACGACCTTCTTTCAATTCTTCGATATTTGCTTCGATTAGTTTTCTTGGCACAACCACCACTTCCCAGTTGATTTAAGGGCAAAAAATTGAAAATAAGTTCATTTGCAGAGCACGGTGTGTACGTTAATAATTGTATTGCTTATGTTCAACAACAAAAAATCGATAACAATAATTGTACTGAAATTATCTGTTTGTGCTCAATATTTAATGAACATGTTGCATAAATGTTCAAGCACATTGAAATATTTTGTAATGCAAACCATAAATTTACGGTTATTTTGAATGACATAGTATCGAATAAATTTTTTACAAAACAATTGTTTTTATGCATTATTTATATATAAAGTTGTCAAAAGTTAACGCAATATTTTTAAATAAATCGAATTTTAGTTTGAAAGTACAAATCCATAATTTTCTTTTATTTTCCCATATAGTTTGATCGCAGCATATTTTCTCTTGTATTATAAATAGATATTTGTATATAAATAAATTGTGTGTGGAGTCGTCGTAGTCTAGTAGGTAGTGTGTTGGTTTAAAAGACGCAAGGCCACGGTTTAAACCCCACGCGACTTCCTCTCAACAGATTTCTGACAAAAAAACTCTGAGATTAAATAAAAGTGCCATAAAAAAGTTTCTCAAAAATCTGTCAATTGGAGTCGACTTTAAACTGTAGATCCCGCCACACATGTATAAAATTAACACACATAACATGAGTGGTGTGAGAGGCTAGGCAGTAATCCTGACTGAAGGGTTGTAATGGCCAATTATGTATGTATGTATGTATGTATTATAAATTGTAATTTAATTAGTTAAAATAGTTATTTAAAAATAATCCAGGATGAACAACCAGGCTTCGAAAATCTGCTGTTTTTATTTTTAAATTATTAAACCTTTTATTCCGAACGTGTTATAAATGTGATGTGAACTATTTAGATTTTGATCAATATACAGTAGCGCAAACGTACATTGGGTGTGAGACTATTCATGTGCCAATTTTTCCAATCCAATAATTAAAATATTTTTTAAACAATGTATTATACATAGAATTTTTTATTTAAAGATATTTCTTAAAACAAAAAAAGGTAGACAATATTGACGAATTTCATGTCAAACTTGGAAACTAAAACTTTTTGCTTTTATTACTTCTTCCAGACGTCGAGGCATCAACTGCACGAGATTGTTTCCCCTACTCCACTGTACTAATATTGAATTTATAGAGTTTATGAGCAAGTTTTTCCCAAACATGGTCAATAATGTTGAGATCAGAGGACTGTGCCGGTGTTTGAAGTAGTTTTGATCAAATATGCATAAGCTACAGCTACGCAACGTGTCCAAAATATTTATCTCATTGGCAATTTACTTTGCATTTTGTTTTAAAATTCCCAGATATTGGATGGGATCCGTTTTACTGTCTACGAGTAATGGATATATACCCGACTCTCCATTCATTCCCAGACCAGTACCGACACTCCCCCTTGATTAAAAATAGCCTGAGTATTGTTAGCCAAAAACTTAATATTTGGCTTATAGCAAACGCACTGCTCTGCATCTGATTCATGTAGGATAAATGTACTCTAAAATGAAAGGACTACCTGCACAGTGCTTACATATTTTTTCTTTACTTATGAGAGTAAATTTTACTTATATTGACAAGATTTTTTGAAGTATTTCCATTGAATTAGAAAAATCGGCATTTGAATAATCTAACCTACCACATTTAGATACAGTATAATTCACTTATGGACTAGTATGTAGTGTGCTTATAAGCTTATCTAATTTCAGTCTGTTAAGGTAATGTGGACATTATACCCAAAAGCAAATTTTTTGAAAGAATTGTTTTTCAAACAATTTAAATAAAATTAGAAATTTTTAATGGCACTAAACTAATTTTTAAAGTTGGGACACATGCGATGTACTTAATTGGACTGCATTTCTACCAACTCATCTCCATAAAATTCTACCCATACCGTACATAGTCATATATCATTTTCTCTACAACAAATTTTCAATATCTCTGCACGAAATTTTTAATTTCTCCAAAAGAAATATTGGTTTTAACTCTCTTACGCCATAAAGGAATATATTTTATATTTCCCTTCAAGAGATTTTGGTCTTGATCTCATACGGAATGGTGAGGTGAATATGTGAGTTCTTTATGATGAAGGAGAGTATTTTGAGAATCCGGATATATATATAAAAAATTATTGACATAATGAATTAGTCAGCATGTTCCCTAGATTTTAGTCGATTGACTAATACATGAGGTATGCTATCCAACTGGACTTTTATCGAAAACCAACAATTTGAAGACTTGCATTCACTAAAAATTAATATTTCAAAAGTATGGGTGAAAATTTATGAAAATTCTACTAAAAACTTAATCAATAGTATGAGAACGATCATATTTACTTTAATTTCAACTTAACAACAAATTTAGTAGAATATTTATTTTCGCTTCATTATAACGATAATAAATGAAGTAACCTTAAAATTATAAAACACTGAAATATGGATTATATTATTACTATTATATGGAATATGTATAAATTACACTACAACAATAATAAAGTATATAAATATAGTGTTTCCTAAAAGTACATGAAAAGATAAATAAATTTTCCAAACTAACATAATCCATTAAAGTTATAAGAGATGTTTCGAAAATCGATGTGATCTTAGAAATGTGGAACACACTCCAGATAAATGAAGCATCAAATCTTCAAATATTTGAGAAAAAGTCGTCAAAGAAGTTAATTGAAATCATAAAAAAATCGTCAGAAAAAATAAATAAATTAAAATTATTTAAAAACCAAAATTATTTCTATTGTAGTAAAACATATAAAGTCAATGTATGTACATACATATCTGAGTTCAAAAATAAAACATTTAACAAAAAATTTATTGGAAATTAAAAGCTAGCGTTCCTCAGTTTCATTTATTAATTTTTTTTTCCAAAAAATGGAAAAATTTTATATCATTTTCAGGAAAAAATTGTTTACGCTTTAAACAATCTATCCAGCGTTGTTTATTGACCCATAAGCGCAGCAATAATATTACATCTTCTATGTATATATACGGGCGGTGTAGATATTAGCGAGACAGAAGCTTTTGATGTTCTGGGCATGACGGTAGGTTATAGAACTCTATTGATTCATTGGAGCATCGTTGTAATGTGGCTTGTGTTTCACTCAATCCCTGCAGAGGTCTTTTCTGTTACTTATGTTATAGCCATATCTGTTAATTATTCAATAGTGTCCATAATCACTGCTCTCTCTTTCCTCCTTCCCATAAAACCTTCCAAACACAATGCCATCCATCCCCTGAGTGTTGGTCGTACGAAAAAATAACGGCACTTGACTTTGTTCTTCCGAGTTCGAGCTATACTCGAGTTTTAAAAATTGTCTGTAACGGTAAATGATAAATTATGAGCAACTACGAGGTTATTTAGGAGTTGTAATTTTTTGGCTTTTAAGGAATTAAAAAGGCATAAAATACAGAAAAATCATCACAGGTATTCGAAAATAACTTAAAATATAATACTTTATTCCTTGTTATTACTGACATAAATTTCCAATAGTAACAATTGCAAAGCAAGTACAAAGCTTAAAGTGGCTTTTAATGTACTAAAGTAATGAATATAATGCAAATTTTTAATTTCTAAAAATCGTCAAAATAATGGCAAATCGACAATATGATATTTTTGGACCTCAAAATCGTCAAAATTACTATAATTCGTCAAATCTGGCAGCTATGAACACAATACATAACAATCTATAATTTGTGTTCCTATTTTTTTTTTTAATTAAAGTATAAAAAATGAAATTAAAGATTTGTAGCGTAGCATATATATATTTGTAATTAAACTTTATATTATTTTATATTATTACCATTATACTACCGATTACCATTAAATTGTACGCCACTAGCATGTGTGACTTTCTTAAGATACAACACTGTTACTAATTTAATAAAACACTCCAATAGGAAGTGCTCTTTCGTTGAGTTTGAATGTTAATTTGAATTAGCAGCGCTTGCTTTGATTAATATAAAGAAAAGCCCAAAAAGGATATCATAGCTCTGCACTGAATAGAATCAGTCTTTTCCTAGGAAAGGCACACAACTAATTGCAACTGCATTGTAAGCTTCGTGATAGCGATTGTTGTCGTTGCTTATATTGTAGATGTAATCGGTTGACAAATTCTACGTTGTTGTTGGTCGTGATGGTGGCCGCAATTACTATTTTTTGTGACTCTTTTCTATTGTTGCGGATTTATCTTGTAAGTAAACAAAGCAATAAAGATTCGTTATAAAGGGAATTAAATTACTTTATTTTATGTGTTGTTTTATATAAAGTTGACCTACAAAATATTCAAGAATATATACATTGCATTACCTCTCCATCTCTGTACGAATAAACAAAAAATTTCTGGGACACGTTGAGTATGAGTATCAAATGTTCATTCATTTCATATTGTATTAAATTCAACACTCATACGCTCAGCATCATAAAATTTTAAAGAGTATTAAAAGTTCATACCGAATTGAATTTCTTAAATAATGTGAAACAACTGATATTTAAAACATTTTTTATTCTTTCAATTTCGAAATAGTGACGGACACTTAAAAAAACAAATTGCAATGCATCGAAAATATTCATCTATGTTGTATAAATTTTTTCCTAAAATACGTCGGTGCTTTGTAACAAAATGGAAATGAAATAATCTTAATGCTACATTGAGGTACTGGAGTACCACGCCATAACGATTTACCTCTCTGTCTTCAATTCCTATTTATAACGTCGTCCCCAATCCTGTTATCCAAGAAACTTCACGAATCTGTTAAGACCCATTAAGAATAGCAGCCTGGTACTTGACGTGCACCCAGGTTTTTTCTTTTGAAAAGCACACGTTTCATTTCGATGTTCTGGGGATTCTTTTTCCTTGTCACATCACTTGCATATCGGAATTAAGCTGATTTCTTTTCTGTACAATGTTGTTTGAGTCTATAGTGCCCGATGATAATTTTTTGACTATTTCTGAATAGTTTGCAACCGAAAGTTTAATTTGTCGCAAATTAGTCAGACTTGAGAAATGTCTATGAGACTCTATATCTTATCTTTTCCAAAGTAAAGCTTTAAAAACTCTTCTTCCAGTTCTGCAAAGCGGATTTTGACCCATTGGAGTCCTTGCGAGCTCATCTGCCTGCGCTTTGCTGTGAATTCGTTAGCGCCCTCAATCTACCTGTATACCACAAAACGGTAACTTTCTTAAAGCAGTATGTAGCAACTAAATGGCTCCGTTCAGTTGCATTGCCTAATCCAGGGAGCAGTTAATGTGAGAGTTGTCTGCAAATCGAATTGTCAGCTCACAATGCTTTTGTCTATAATTATCCAAATCACAATCTCGAAGATGTCGTCTTCAATACTATATGCAACTGTCTTAAATTCATCAGATGACTGGCTCCTCTGACTCCGGTTATACCAATTCATTCAAATCCTCCTGAGCTCTTTTCTAGAATTTACATGCTTATTTAAAAACAAAATACGGGAAAATAAGCTTGTGAAAAATGTTTAATTACATTCAAATATAAACTCTTCATTGGAACCTGGGGTTAGAACCGTGGCCTCAAATCTAATAAGCCAATACACTACCTACTAGACTAAGACTACATCACACCACTGTATTTTGAAATTTTGGATTCTCCTTAACTTTATCTTTAAAAAAAAAATTTATACTTTTAAGCATCAATCTGCGCCATTTTCAGTACTACTAATATAAATTAAAAAAATAAAATTATTTGAAAACAATACTTAGCCATTTTTGTATTATGTACGAAAGTATCTGGTAAATGGTTATTGCAACAGAGTTGTTATTTTTAGCCAACAATAATCAATAAAAAATAATGTGTCTTATATAACTGGACTCATTTTATGCCAAAGTAATTAATAAAAATTATATGCACCCTTGAGAGTATGTTTAAAAATACAGTACTTGTGTACAATACATTCAATTTCAATTTTTACGTCTACCTATACAATTGTATGTATATATATAGTATATGCATACACATGCGTAGAGGTTGTGGTAAATGATTTTATAAAAGTTCGTATTTTATTTACAAAATTTTATAAAAGTTTTCCATATTTTCACACACATTCAAACACCCGCACACCAATAACTTTTATATTCAACGGCTGCCGAAAATTTTATAAAATTTAGAAAACCTCAAACATGACGGCATTCATATTTGCTGGTTTAAAATTTTGGAAACTAACACAAAATTGTAAATAAGCATGTGAGTAGACGTTGTGTTGCCAAAAGTGCGCGGAATCGTAAACAATTCATCCCACAACTGCACAATTGCGAATATATAAACAAGCCAATTACTAACAATCGTCCGGCAAGCAAATCAGTCCATCAACCATACAACCAGTTTGACAGCCACAGAATTAACCAGTAGTAACCAACTCTTTCATGCTAAAACTTTGTTCGTGTTCACATGCACTCTCATATCCTCTAACAGAAGTTTGCATACTGATACTCATGTTGCAGTTGTTACTTCATGCCACATTCCCTTTTGACTGTTTGGATATGATGTTTTTATATTGATTTCCAGCTAGTTGAAATTGCTTTTGCATGCCCTTATTTATGTGGATAGTATGTAAGTAAAAATAAATACAAAAACAAAAAAAGGAAGAGAACAATCCAAATCTACCCAATGGTGAACCAGAGCTTAAAGTTCTATTTCATATTTCGTTATTTTGATAGACTGTGAGTATCAAACATTGTTTGTTTTACGTGTACAAAGAATCGTACCGAATTAAATTCAAGTAAGAACTTTCCTAATAACAATAATATTCCTGCCATATTGAATAGAATTTTTTAAATCTCACTTTTAAATAAAAATTAAATACTTCCTGTCAGCATCACAACTAAATTCAGCTTTCATACGTGTAAAGATTCCAGGCGTCTATTTTAGACAAATGCCAGAAAATTTTCGAAAATTGCGAATTCCTCTCAGCAGATTTCTGACAAAAACTTTCTAAAAAATTTGTCGTTCGAAGTCGACTTTAAACTGTAAATCCTGCCACTCATGTACAAAATTAACACTCACAATATAAGTTATATAGTTAAATTATAAGTTAAATTAGTTCTTACATACCCTTTAGTGCTGAAACAAATAATCCCCAATAAAAATTAATAAAATGTAATATTCTTCTTACTTGCGTATGCAAAAATATTCACAGACTACAATTAAACTTATGGAATACCTGTATTGAAAGACAAAAACAAAAAATGGAAAATATTATAAAATATGTGTATATTTGATATGACATACATACATAATTGGTCATTACAACCCTTCAGTCAGGATTATGACCTAGTTTCTCACACCACTTATGGTGTATATGTTAATTTTATACATGAGTGGCGGGACCTACAGTTTTAAAGTCGACTCCGAACGACAGATTTTTGAGAAACTTTTCATGGCAATTTTATTTACTCTCAGAGTTTTTGCGCCGAAGAAATATTTTTTCTATTTTGGTTTAATGTCTGGCCTGGGGTGTGAACCCTGGCTTTACGTCTAATAAGCCAACGCATTACCTAATAGGCTACGGCGACTAATATTTGATATCAAAAATATATTCTGTTATGTGATGCAAATTGATTTTAAAATCTGAAGTTATTTGTGTTATTTATTTTTGAATAACAATAGAATTGAAACCTATATTTTAAAGGTATAGTCCGAATAGGCATATTTTTACCTCAACATGTATAAGACGCTACTTAGAGAAAGTTTTTTCAAATCAAATTTTGATGAGTCCCGCTGTGCCTGTTTTCCCCATATTTTGTTGAAACGTTTAAACATTATCAGAAAGGAGAGGGATGGGTCTTTAATATAATATACATATACATATATATTAGTTGACTTAATATGCTATCAGATTTGTCCATTTATAGTAGCAAACTTTAATTAAAATATATGAAATAAGTGATGACATTCTGAAAGTGCATTATCTTGTGAAGAGATTGAAACCTCATTTCATCAAATCGGACAAAAATTACCGTTGTTATTATTTAAATAGTATAACAGTTTCAAGTAAATTTTGCAATTAAGAATAGCTAAACTTGAAAAAATGAGAAAAAAAAACATTTTTTCCAAGTTTACCCGATCAAAACTCATAACATGAAAGTTTGAACCAGTGTTGAAAAATTCACTACTTTAGTACTTTTTTCGGTACTTTTTCATTTCTAAAATACCACGATACCCCCGCTACACTTTTAGTACTTTTTTATTATTAATATTTCATGGTTTGAGCTTTTCAACTATTAATGGGTTAGCAACACGTTCACCGTAATTCTAAAGCTAGAATTAATCTTTATCCCCGGTTATCCCAACGGCCACGCAGTTTACGTTCGTTTTTAGGATACGAAAAGAATGAGAATGCTTGCCAAACCGTAACGTAATTTCGGTAAGTATTAATTTTCCTCTTCATATGCTAAAATTAACGTACATTCCGTTACGTTCCTTCGACATTTGAGTGAACGGGGCTTTAACGTTCTATTACGTTCCGAATCAGCTGTTCTGGGTTTATACATATATGAAGAACATGGATAAGTCGCTAGTTTTCTATGCCATTCCGTACGTGTATCAAGTACAAATAAAATTTTTTTTTGCAAAAGTACCACTTGATCCAAAAATGTACCGTCTCAACTATCGTTCAGTACCATTTCAGAATTTCAATTTTGCAACACTGGTTTCAACCATATGCTTATGTATACCATTTTAAACTTTAAAATGGTATATTTTTGATAATTATTGATTACCCAAATATTTTTTAACCTATTTTCAAAATCCAAAATTTTATGTTTAAAGTTTAAAATGGTATACATATGCCTTTAAAATTTAAAGGCTCATCTGTCCTCTTTTCATAAAACTTTGGATTTTGAAAATATGTTAAAAAATATTTGGGTAATCAGTAATTTTGTTTGAAAAGAAGACGATTGGAAGACGATATATTGTGTCAGAATGTGACTATGTATAGTTGCAAAACAAATAAAATTAAAATATGACAGCTAGTCTTTTTATAAAAATAGATTTTAAATAAAAATTTTAATATTAATATGCACCAAGACACAAGAAAACAAGTTAGCATTTGAGAAATAAAAATTTTTGGGGAAAAAGTAATGGAAAACATTCACACAGCATTGTACTATCGAGGCCATTCCCTCTCACGGACAGTCTTAAACTTGATATCCCAACTCTATTACTCAGCTGACTTTGTAAAAGCCGATTTCTTTATGAAAATTTAATTATTAAAAATTAAACTATGAACTGAAAACATGTATTGGTACAATGTATCGATTTGGACACTCAGAACACTGTTGAAGAATGACCAAAGTGCTATTCTAAGTCTCTCTAGTTTTTTTACTTCCCCGACTCGTACGTAAACGTTAACATTTTAATATATTAAATCACTGAATCAAATTAAACTGAAATTAAATGGAAAGTTATAAAAAATTAACAGACGAAACGACGTAGCTGCAAGATGAGTGAGTGTCAGCAAAAATAATAAAAAAGTACAAGAACACCTGCTGACTTAATGAGCAGAATAAAATATGAAGAAATGAAGACTATAGTGGCGAAAGTAACAAAAACAAATTGTATTATAAAAACAACATGACAGTCATTACGAGGAACAACAACGTTTACAATACCAATTTTACATATGCTCCAAAAAAGAACTATGGATGTATGATAAATTGATGCTGCACCTAAGAAAAGATGTGAAGAATTATTGAAAAAGTATTTTGTTCTGGCTGATTGCAAATAATCGAATGCTCCGTTTCCCTTGCAGTGGAGTGGAAGAAACAAAGACTATACTGCTATTGCTTAACAACAATACACTTACTCGATCCAAATACATACTCAAACAATAAAATAAGTATATTTAAAAGTCTTTGTAAATGACACAAATGTGTTTTTAATTTGACAGCCTTTAACATTAAAATGTTTGTATATGAGTCGTGAATGCCATTGATGTCGTGTTTTGAATGGTCTCAGATTGAATAAAATAAATTTAATCCCAAACAAGGAAGCAAAAATTTTTAAAAACTTAAAAAAGAAAAGATCACAGTAATGCGTAATAACAGATAAATTTTTTTGATGGTCAGTGGTTTCATATGAATGAATTCTAGAGGGTTAAGAAACAGAGACATTTTTTAGTCTATGGTTCACTCTACCATATGTTTCCTTCGCCTCTATTTAACCAATGCACGTCAGTCGCTAAAATAAATTTTTTATTATATTTTCTTACTATATTTTGATAATTTCATGCAGGTTTTCTTAAAATCTATGAGATTTAGAAGAGTTCTACACAGAAGCATATATAAACAAACACCATCTGTGCTATTGTGAAATACAAAGAAATTTATTATTTTCACGGTTATGTTGTCTTGCTGAGAAATCCTATGTGATAGACATTAATTCATATATTTTTAAATTTCATAAATTGTTAAATAATTATTTTTTTAAAAAGGGAAAAAGAAAGAGCAGGTTTTCCAAGTCAAAAAGAACGTAATTTGTTTAGAAAGTGTTGATTGTGATGCTGTTGTTTATTTATTTTTTTAAGCATTGCATTTAATCATAGTGAGAAGAATAATATAAAATTAACACATATAAACATACCAAGCCAATATAAAATTTGCTTATTTTATAAACATTATGTGGTAAAAGTGGCCATTTAATTCGCTGGTTCTGTTTCTTCTCTGTTTAGTGTTTTTGGGCCTTGCCTCTGGTAATACCGAATTAAATGTCCTTCACGTATGTTAAATGAATTGTTTTATTTGTTTGCAAGTGTTCATTTGAAAAATATGTTTAACAATCATACAGAAGTAGTCATAAGTATTTACACAAACGAGCATTTTTACGTTTTTCTTAAAAAAGGTCTCAGTACTTTTTACTGGAAATAAATTTTGGAATAGCCTGGAATATGCAGAAGCAAATAAAATAAAATTGGAAAAGATAACGGTTCTTAGTACTAAATAAAAAACAAATAACCATACGCTTATAAGTTGTCAAAATTATTTACACACGTTTTATTCTTTTCAAAAGTATTTACACAAGACATGTCCGGTTTAGTCTATAATTTGCTCTTGGAAAGATCAATAGCTAAGCTTCTGTCGCAATCTAAATAAGCTGAATCCCTCATAGCTAATAATTGTTTTTAAACATTTTATTGGAAAATGGTGAAAACGAGAGAACTATCGAATGAAATTCGTGGTGAAATTGTTGTCAAATTCAATAATGGTATCTCGGCGTCAGAACTTGAAAAATTTTACAAAATTTTTCGAAAAACGGTGTATAATTTAGTAGAAAAAAAAGAAAAATATGGAAACTTAGCAAATTTAAAAAGAAGTGGACGAAAATGTGTGCTAAATCCAAGGGATTGCAAAAAATTAATAGGAAAGATCTTTTAAGAAAACCGTACAAATGCTCTTTTGTGTGAATACTTATGACTACCACCGTATATTTTTTTCCCTTTTGGTTTATTAAATTTGAATTTTGTTTTTTTTTTGTATCATTACTACTACTTTTACTCCTATTTTGTAGACCTTCGTGCAGATTGATATTATAGTAATTTCTAATCCAATAAGTTCATGTAAAGAGCGCGCATTATTTATCGAATTTGTACAATATTTACAAAACAAGAAACTATAGTTATGGCGAACCCCATGCTGTGATATAATGCAACATATTCATAACGGCAGACGTCGACACAAATATAACATGATAAAAATGTGACTATATTTGTGAGAGACATGTGTTAAACCAGAGGAAAATTGTTAGTAATATTTTCAAGTGTTTCCTAATTAGTACATGTAAATGTGGTAGAAAATATAAAAAATATTTACAGCGCAAAATCCCTAAAGACTGTGTACTTAACTTGACAAATATTCTTTCAAAAATGGAGATCAGTTCATTGTTATTAGTGAATCTCATTGAATATTATTGAATTCTACTGTAATATTTTTTTTGGTGTATAATTGAAACCTGAAAAAAAGCTACATGAACCTTCTTCTTTAGAAACTGACAAGCAACTGAATGTATTTTACGCTCTTTTTAACGTACATTGTTGATGTTCGTGTCCTATGTGTGTAAAAAGCCGAAGATGGCCCCCGGGGGACATTGGTGCCAACGTCTGCATAACGGTCATATATGTTAAAAAATGTAGCAACTGCGATGAAAATCATTTAGCTAACGATAAAGATTGACATGTAAACTCGGCAGTTAAACATCAATTTATTTCAAAGGCAATTGTTTGTTCTAAATCCACCTTAAGACAATTATATTGATATTTTACCAGTACAAACATGACCGCTCAAATATATCCAAGCGTACCTTTAAATAACAATTAAGAGATACAAGTTCAATTTACAATTTTAATTGCTTCCTTAAGAGCCATTTCTGCAGACAATAAATAGCTTTACATTTTCTATGAGCATAATTAGGTAAAACCCTATAAGAAGGTATTACGAATTATTCCAAACTGTGCGAACAGAAAAATACCCATTTATAAGCCTGATTTGATGTTCTGAATTTATTTTAAGGGCCATTAGTACATCTTGCTGTTAACTAAAGGGAGGATTTTAACGGGCAGATAAATTGTTTTTCATTATTATAAGTGGACAACTAAGCTAAAGTGAGTATTATCCTACCTCTAACTTTTGAAGTTAAGTTTACGTTTGAACTTACCATATTATATATTATATTCTATATGACAACTTCAGATATATACAAAATGAGCAAATACAACAAAAAAAAAGCCCGCCGTTAACACTGCGTTTAAAAAGAACTTGTATAATTGGGCAGTGTTATCGACATTGCTTCGGCATTGCCATATTTTTGAAAAAGTTAACTTTATTTTATCATTAGGTTGTAATAACGAAAAGAAGTTAAAGGTGACTTTAAAGTTCACTTTAGCTAAAGTTACATTTAACTAAACCCAACTTTGTTCTTTGGAATATACTGAGCTAAGCTTTGAGTTTATATATGCTTAATAATTTTTTTCTCGAGAAACTGTAATATTTGACGTTTATTGTAAAAGTTATATACTTGCTCAAGGGTTAATAACATTGTGAAAAAGAATCTTAGAAATGTAAGGATCTTATGTAAACATACAGTTTTCTCAACAAAATATGGTAGCATATTGTTACGAAAATAGAAATGTGTTTTGCTTTCACATCATTTAAATTTTAAACAAAAGCTACAAAAACAACGACTTTGTTTACATGATAAACAAGTAAACAAAAATACCAACAACAAGAATAAATACAATAATGAGACAACGATGTTTCCATTTATAGAGTTCCCGAGAAGGGAATCCACTAACATTCGACTTCAAGAACATTCATCAGACTGTTTACTGTGGCATAGGCAAGACAAGGCAAGACAAAGCAGGCAACGGAGTAAATAAAATTCAGTCAAAAAAACGTAACAATGTATAATTCAATTCTAGAAGAATATTGCTTCTGACCACAGGTATGAATACAAGAATTCTGAAGATAGAACACGCAGATACTGATAATAACCAGACTGAAACAACATGTTATAAACTTCCATTCAACATTTCTACAAAAGAACAAAAGAAAAGGAAAGGGTAGAGTTTACTGCCAACAGTGGCACAACTGTTTGAAAAACAAAGGCAATTTGGACCATAAATTTGACGAGAGGAAAAATATATGTTAAATGAATCCACATAAGTAGAGAATTCGAAGATGAATAATAACCACATTGTAACCATCCAGCCAGAATTACGACCTAACTCCTCACACCACTTATATTGTGGGTGTTAATTTTAAAGTCGTTTCCAAATGACAGATTTTTGAGAAACTTTCAAATGCAATTTTATTTAACCTCATAGTTTTTTACCACAAATCTACTGAGAATCAGATTTTGTTTTGACTTTACGTCTAATAAGTCAGCACACTACCTACTAGACTACGTCGACTTCAATATGCCTCAACAATTGCGCACAAAATATCTCATCATTCACCGTGACAGAAAGATAGAAATCCCATACAGAAACAAAATTAGTTAAAATAAAATTGAAACTTTTTGAGAATTGGGAGCAATTAATGTTTGACTTTAAACTAAGTTTGTTGAAAATTTAGTTGTGTCATTGACCATCTGAACTCTAAAATTCCGAATACCTGTTTCTGGCAGGTGGTGATTCTGATAATCTCGTCTATTTATTTTTTGATATATCCTGAGATGAGATTTCGTGCAAGCAACCAATCCACTGGCCAACTAATAAACGGAAAATACTATATACTACATAATCGGCTTTGACATAGCGCATTTTAAAATGAAATAAAAAGAATTGCTATCATAGCTGTCACCCTAATATATGTAAGTATATAAATATACATATATATATTTATTTGTGTATATATACTATATACATATATCGTTAGTCTCATTCGCAAATGTGTTAAGCCCCTTTTTTCAAATTTTACAGGAGACACAAAAAACATTGTGGCTTCTTCAGTTTTTAAAATTTGTAAACTTTTTAAACGCAATTATTTTTACAAAATAGCTTTCTTTAAAGGACCTAGATCAAAAATTAAGAATAATTAATAATTAATATTCGTGGAGTTAGCACGTGCTTTTAATTTTTTTCGTAGTTTTGTGGACTTAGCGTTTTTGCAAACCACAAAATTACAACAACTTTAAACTACATACTGACATTTTTTTGTCGTAAAATATGTATTTGGTATAGTGTTATCGTTTTACATAAAAGTCTCAATTTTGGAAAA
The DNA here is from genome assembly GCA_958299815.1 of Sarcophaga carnaria. Lineage (NCBI taxonomy): Eukaryota > Metazoa > Arthropoda > Insecta > Diptera > Sarcophagidae > Sarcophaga > Sarcophaga carnaria. Next base: position 67,448,998 of record OY283153.1, on the reverse strand, counting down.
AGTGGACTTAGCGTGTTTGCGAATTATACTAACAATATGTGTATTTGTATATATATATATATATATATATATATATATATGTATAATAGGTTTAATTTGTATTTGATGATATAAATTTATTTGAAATAAAATTTATTTAGTTTTTTAACGAATTAAAATCAAAAAACAATTCTTTTTTTATTTTATTTATGTTACAAAATCGAACTGCCTGGCTCGACTGCTAAATACATAATAATTTTAGTTGTCTGTTTTTTTTTTTTTATTGAAAAACTATTTTTTCCAATTCGATCAAGTATTTAAGTTTTATCATGTTTATGTTTTTCAGTCCGCTTACTATATTTATTTTAGTTCAGTTTTTCATTAACCCTACGGGATCGCCTTAATCTTTTCGGGTGCAATCTCACATTCGGCCCACCTGACGCATCATTCGACCCGAATGATATGCTCTTCAAGTGCGATCTGATATTCGGCCCTCCTGACGAATCATTCGACCCGAATGATGTGCTTTTCAAGTGCAGTCCCATATTTGTGTATTTGAATACATAATTAATATTATGACTTTGAAAATTTGAAGTAATAAAATACAGTTTAAAAACATATGGACGTATTGTGGGAGTGATGCAGTCCAAAAATTATTTATAATTCACATTTTTATTAGATCTTTAAATTCAGAGTCCCACCATCAGTAAAATTTTCACAGGTCTGAGGCCTACATTTGATTCTGTATTTTCTTGCACTTCATTTCTCATATTCCTTATGCATATATTGGAAAACTTCAAGCCTCTTGGTGTTTGAAACTGAAAACGAAATGTCTGAGTCGTTGATGCAAAGTTTTGTTTAGGATGTTCAGGTAAATTGCACAAAAATAAATTCTGTATATTTCTCTATAGTGCTCGTCGTTCTTGTTACTAGAATCTAGTATACCACAACCATTAGAGATTTATTGACAAAATAATACAACATAGACAGCTTTATCTGTACTGTCTTCCTCCAAAAAGATTTTGAAATTTCAGTAAATTTATAATAAAGATTGCCATTCCTGCAGACAGTTTTACTAAAATTTTAAGATTTCTGAAGAAATTACTGGAAGCTGGATTATTGCAAGTAATCAGTATTCTAATATACGAAAAAATTAGATGTTCTGCTTGTTTTAAATTTTTGTTGGTTTTATATTTTTTTTAATTGTTATTACCATAAAGTTTAACTTTTTGAACAAAATAGGTTTTTTATGAATAGAAATGTTTATAAAAGAGCAGAATTTAATTTATTCCAAAAGTTCGCAACTTTTCACCCCATTTAACGAATGATGCGTACAACAGCTGAAACATGAATTCAGTTTAATGCATTAAAAAGGACAGAAGCCGACGAGATGAAAAAATAATGATGGAAATGCAATAAATAAAGAAACGAATAACATTTTTATATTTCTGTTTGTTTCAGTTGTATATACTTTAACAATTTAAAAACAACTTCAACAAGGAAATGCAATGAAGGAGGAAACAAAACTTAACTAATTGCAGTGCATAATCTAAAGCTATAGCATGCTTAAAACAATAAATATAAGAGAAAATATTTTTCGAAATCTAATACAAAAGCAATTTGAGGAAGTGAAAGAAGTATGTTTGAAAAACAAGGATAAATAAATGAAGAAATATCCAAAACAAATAATTTAATAAGCATTTCGAGTATTAATTTTAATTAGATTCCACACTTTTGTGTAAAATAAGTTATACAAAAATATGGCGCATATCGCAATTGTATCTTTGATTAAGAAAAATTTTCTTAATTAAAAAAAAAATTATTTCTTTCAAAGAGCTTACAATTCGGAATATTATTAAAACAGGATGGAAGTGACCGTTGTCTAGTAGATAGTGTGTTGGTTTATCAGACATGTGGCCAGATAAGGCATATCCATCTAAACGAAATATGAAAAATATTTTATCGACGACTTCCTCTCAGCTGATTTGTGGCTAAAACTCTGAGAATAAATAAATTGCCATGAAAAGTTTCTCAAAAATCTGTCGTTCGGAGTCGACTAAAATTGTAGGTGTGTTAGTGAAGTTCAGTCAGTCGTGTGTGAAGACCCGGTGCGTTTGAATAGAGTAATCGTGGTTTGAAGATTTCCATCACAAAGATCTGGCCAATAATTGTCTAGAATATGTTATTATGCAAAGGGTATGAACAGAGGAATAACAAAGAAAAGCAATTGTTGTTGTTTACATCAACTTGTGAACGATGGCACGTAGAATTGTGCGAATAATAAAGAATTTTAATTAAAACTAAACACAAATTTATTTTTATTTTATTTGCAATCTACGACCTCATATTTTAAACGTTTTTAATGGTAAAAATGTAACAATTGGATAAAAGTAACACATACAACATGAGTGGTGTGAGAAGCTACTTTGTAATGACTGACTTAAAAGTTGTAATAACCAACTATGTATGAAGTAAAAAAGGAAATATTAAGTACAATCTTATGTGACGTTGAGCCAATGAGTCTGTGACCTTTTGACTGGACTATATATCTGCACACATTGTCCAGTGTAAATCATATCATAAAATTTAATATATTGAGGTTATTAGAATAATAGTTTGAGCGTTTTCATCGTTGAATTTAAATGTTAAAGCGGAAGTATTTCAAACAATTTTTCGTAATTCAAATTTGATAAAAAGTTTGACATTGTGAGATTAGTTTCCACCTATTGGTGTACATAAAATTTTTTGAGTCAGTGAATGAATTCATTCGCTATTTGACAGGTCATGGTATTATGACAAAAACAATCACATCATAACAATATCAGGAGAAATCGATTTTGTATGAATGCATGTCAAAGGCAACAAATGCTCTAATTTAGCAGCTTTAAGTTCTCTGGCGTTTATTACAAATTCTGTAATTAATTTTTCTATCAAATAACAAACAAATTGCAGATACAATGTGTATCTCCAGTTATTGCTTTTAGACAAGGGAGTTTTATTGTAGATGAAATAACTATTTCAAGAAACGTTTCAAAATTTTCTAATAAAATTCTAACAAGAATTGCTACATTTCGTTCCTCATGACTGTTATATAAAGATTGCTAATAATATACTAAAAATGCAGGGCAAATGGAAATGAAATTAACTTCTTTAATTACATTTCTGCTTTTCTTCACTTGACTTTCTTTATATGCAAGCAGAAAGGAGATAATCAAACGATGTCTTTCAATATTATCAAGAATACGAAAAAGCACAGTTAGGAGGTGAAACTGTAGAAACTGAAACACGGTAGACTGGATTTGTCGTGTGCTGTAAGCATTCAGACGTATGGGATCCTTAAGAATGTATACATGTGCATAAACCTATATTACTAAATATCATAACATTGCTTTACAAAACAAATTTTTGAAATACGGAGTTGGTGGAGGCCAGCCTGTATTACTGTCATTAAAAATTCTGTGCAGAAAATAGAAAGATGTATAAAAAACCATAATTTTTTTTTAACTGCTTAATATTATATTAGGAACACCACCCCAGTGGTATTTGCAAAATAAAGGAAATGTGTCCGTAACAATTATGTCGGTTAATAGATAACAATTCAGGATTCTGATATTGGGTACCATTTAAACGCAGTCTGTACTCAATTAAAATTAAAATGAAATACTAAGCCGAAAAGTAAATTGCTACAATTTTAAAGTTAAATATAAAATCTAAAAGAGAATGCAATTTAATGAAAAACTGCAGCAATCTGAAATTATCATGAAATTATAATTCTCTCGCTGACAATTTTCATGATAAATTTTTATTTCCTTATTTTATATTGTACTGGCTTAAGAAGCAACAATAAGTGACGAGTGCACACTTCTTAATGAAACCTATAAAATATTTGCTACGTAATTTCAGAATAATGATTTTTATTATTGCTATATGCGTATATGAAGACATGGTGCATAAACAACGCCTCTTTTTAAATTCAATATTTACTTATTTTAATTAATCCCTTCCCCGACTACAGTGTATGGATTTTCACTAAAAGATTTCAGTCTATTTCAGTCCGTATATATCTTTGTCTCTTCCCTCCTCTTATTAAAGCGTAGGGCTTGTAACCCGTCTTTGGAAAAAATTGCCTTTCAAATTGAAAAGGCAAAGAAGAAAATATACCATCATTAAAATACTTGTCTCGACCGCAATGTGAACAGACCCGGTGCATTGATTCAGCTGGCGGATTTACTAAAGATGAACAAATACGATATTAATGTCATACAAGAGGATATTAATCTCAGCGGAATTGCCTAAACTGAAATACATACCAGTCATTACACATAATATGCTAGATATTAAGGGTCCGCCAAATAACTTTTTTTTTGAAAAAGCTTTAAAAAAAACTACTGAATATTCTCTCAAATTTCTTTTTTTATTTGAAAGTACAACCCTTCCGGTTAATAATGGAAAATAATTTCATTCAAATGGCTACCTCGGCTGGCCATACAGTAGCCTACACGATCGATCCAATTTTTAAGCACATTATCGATTGTGTGCAGCTGTATTTCACCAATGGCTTCACGAATATTATCCTTTAAAGCGCCAATTGTCTCTGGCTTGTCGGCGTAACACTTATATTTGACGGCACCCCACAAATAATAGTCCAACGGTGTCAAATCGCAGCTTCGAGGTGGCCAAACGACATCAGCTCTGCGGCTGATAATGCGATCTTCAAAAACAGGGCACAAAACATCGAAAGTAGTTTCGGCTGTGTGGCACGTAGCGCCGTCCTGTTGAAACCAAATTTGCCAATATTATCCTCTTCAATTTTTGTGAACAAAAATTCGTTCAACATGACCCGATAGCGATCGCTATTGACTGTAACGGCCACTCCTTGCTCATTTTCGAAGGAAAATGGCCCAATTATGCCTCTGGACCAAAATCCGCACCAAACAGTGACTCGTTTTGGGTGCGTCGGCTTTTAAATGTATGCGTGCGGGTTTTCTGTGCCCCAAATGCGACAATTTTGCTTGTTTACATACCCGCCAAGATCAAAATGAGCTTCATCTGAAAAGATGATTTTTTATGCCAAAATCGGCATCTTCTGCATGGCCAGCCGAGAAAATATTCAGTAGTTTTGTTTAAAGCGTTTTCAAAAAAAAGGTATTTGGCGGACCCTTTAGATTTATTTTTAACAAGAGAATTAGTTAACTTATATGAATACTTATTCCAGTGGATGAGCAGATAGTATCAATTTTATCCGCATATGTACCCAAGTCAAAACGGAGTACCAGGGCGAAGGTTTTCAGTAACCTTTCATAACGAATCCATGGTATTTACAGGAATGTCGTAAATCTACCACTGCCTCAAGCAATTGTCCGTACACCAGACAGGCGGGGACGTTTTACAGTATTTCGGAACTACTTGGCAGGTTCGAATAAAGTAAAACTTTATTAAAAGTTCAATATGTGCTTAAAAAACACGCTCAAAATAGTTGCACAAAATATTTTTGTGAAGCAATGAGAATTCAAATTGATTTTTTATAACGGGTATGATGTTCTTTGTTCGCAAAAACCCTTTTAAGCAACCTTTCATAGAAGAGACAAACTTTGTTGTGTTTTCTGTCCCAAAATTCTACAATTATACAACAACGATTTTATTTGTTTTTGTAACACATATTAAAAAATTTTTGTTGTTGTCACCATTTAGAGGTGTTTATCACCTTTTGAAAAAAGTTTACGTGACTCTAAATGTGCTATGAATTTCTCAATGTAATGTATTTTCAATTCCAGGGTGTACGAATAATTAGACTATAAGACAAAATACAAAAAATTAAATACATCCGAGCAACTATCTAGTCTAAGTTGTTCAGTTAGTTGAGTAGAACACAAAAATACTTTTTTTTTAATTTTCTCGAACCCCCTAAATCTCTTTTATTTGATAAAAACGGTTTTATTGATCATTGCACACAAAATTATCGATTATCCAAATATATTTGAACCAATTTAAAAAATCCAAAGTTTTTTAGAAAGGGGAGAGATTAGCCCTTACAACGGAATACATAAAAATTATGTTCAAACTTATATGTGTTTTGATGAGGTAAACTTAGAAAAAAATTTTTTATTATTTCAAGTTCGGCCATTTTTAATTTCAAAATTTAATTAAAAAATATGAAATAGGTGGAGACGTAGTGAAAGTGCATTATATTGTGAAGAGATTGACACTTCTTTTGATAAAATTGGAAAAAAATTACCGTAGTTATTATTTAAGGAGTACAACAGTCATGTTATATTTTTTATATAGGTCATCTTACCAAATAAACTTTTTCAAAATTTTTGATGGATCTTTGTACATTTAAACGACAACCAAAAGTAGTCTAATATTTCTTTTTTTCTTAAATATTATTATTTCGCTTTGCGCAAACACTAGCCAACTTCCGGTGGCTGGTCCAACGGAAAAAGGACATATTTTTCAATGAACACTTAAGATCCATCAAAAACTTTTAAAATTTTTAACTTAAAGTTCATTTGACGAGACAGCACATACAAAACAATAAAAAAATATGACTAAGATGCTCTTTAAATAATAACTAAAACTTGAAATAATAAGAAAAAAATAAATTTTTCCAAGTTTACACCCCAAAACTCGTAACATATAAGTTGAACAATATATGAAATACCGTTTTAAAGACTAATTTCTCCCCTTTCTAAAAACTTTAGATTTTTAAAATAGGTTCAAACATATTTGAATAATCAATAATTTTGTGTGAAAAGATCGAAAAATAAGCGTTTTGTCAAATAAAACTGGTTTGGAGGGTTCGAGAAAAATAAAAAAGTATTTTTCAGTTCTACTCAAGCTAGTGAACAACTTAGACTACGTAGTTACTCGGATGTATTTTTACTGTCGCACCATGTTATTAGAGTCAACGTAATTGTCCATAAGAATATGATGCGAATGTGATGATATGAGGAGAAGAGAGATGGAAAATGTCTTTCAGTGACACAAAGGCTGCAGCTAAAGTAGGAAATAATGTGTAATTTAATAAATAAATTATTTATAAAAGCAGACACATTACACCAACATGCCCTAAACTTATAGTCTGTTGCTATATACCGCCTTTGCAAATATTTGAAAAGAATGAATGGAAATGAGTCTGACAATAAACGAAGGCAAAACCAAGTTTTTGGTTAACCCGATCAATATGAGAATGTTGTTAACAACAATTTTTGCAAATTTAACTGGCTTTGTGCATTCATAAATATTTCTTGATCATGTAGATTAACCGAGAAAATAAGCTTTTAAATTACTTTTATTTCTATTTTAATAAGCAGTTTAAGAACAAAAACCTCTCTTGATAAATCAAAATCACGCTGTAAAGAACTCTGACTTATGACTCTGAAATATGTATACTTACAGTTAATAAGTCATATCATAAAATATATAATAAATAATAATGTATAAGTTTTATATTAACATCCTTAGACGCATCACAATACGTCGGCGTGAGTATGTTCTGAGTACAGGTGAAATTACGTTGTCATAAGTTGCAGATCTTTTGTTGAAGAGCGCATACGATCGAGGCATTTAGTATTATATTCTTACTTAAACCAAAGACCAGAGCGATGTTATATACCCATTGAAAAAGGATGAAAGGATTAATTTAAATAAATTACATACATGGATACAAACTGATAAAAGTAACGCTTAACTTCAAAATTAGCTTCCTCGAATCCACAAGTAATGCTCGTTTCAAAAATATAAAAATGTGGAACCATGAACTGTTTTGGATGTCGTCGTTTTCTATTAGGTAGTGTGTTGACTTTTAAGACGTGAGGTCACCCCAGATCAGACTTCTCCAACAAATTGAAATATAAACAAATATTTCTTAGGCAACTGCCTGTCGCAAAAACTCTGAGAGTAAATAAAATTTCCATTGAAAAGCTTCTCAAAAACCTTTCGTTCGGAGTCGACTTTAAACCATAGCTTCGGCCACTCATGTACTATAAAGTTAACAACCACAACATAAGTGATGTGAGAAGCTAAGTCGTAATTAAGGCTGAAGGGTTGTAATAACCTATTATGTATGTATGTAATATGAACTGTTTATGTAAAAATTTCAAATGCAATTTAATTATTTTTGCTACTGCCATAAATTGGCTTAGGGTGGAGAAGTTTTAAATTGAATATAATATTAAGACAGTTTTATTACAACGAACTCATAGTAGATATTTAAATTCAACTACAGGGGTGAACTTCTATTTTTTATTTTTTATATGCTTATTGACAAACAATCGCTTGCTGCTGTATGACTCTATGCCAGCAATGATGACATTGGTGATGCGATAAAAATTACTGGATATGAAACGGAAACAGAACCGTGCTCAATGAAGTTTTCTTCATTCCCCTATAAAAAGTCGTAAATTTTCTTAACAAAAGTTTGTACACATTTCAACGAAATTTTATACTTATAATTGTTTGCGTTCTTTACCAGCGCCGTTGTCGTTACTTTATAATGCCAGTGTTCACCTGCCTACTTACTTTGCTTGCTTTTTCCTTCTTATTGGTCATTGATAGCCAATAAATACTCTGTTTTTATTTAACTTCTTTTCAGTTATTGCTTTTTCTTCATTCTTCAGAAAGTTTTATTAATAATGAAATGGTTGTGAAATACGTTCTTATAAACATTTTTGTTGAATTCTTTCAATAGCAATCAGTGAGTACAGATAAAATGGATACATATGTATAATGTTGTTGAATTGTTATGGAGTTTCATTGCGGCCGCATATTACCATCATTTATTTTTTGGTCTTCAAGTCATTTCAATAATGGTCGGAAATATTCCTATAAAGGGAACAGAAAAGACTGCTGAAAATTTAAATTTTATTATGTTTTTACTCTCGAATCGTTTAGGTTTTTCTTTTTACTATTAATTTTGCAAATTTTTAAATTTGCAAATCTATTAAAATAAATCTATTAAAATATCGTTTATTATTAATAATGTGGTGAAGAAATGCCTTAATACAGCCGCCGTACGATCTATTATATTCTCTCATACTTTATAGAGTACCACTATACAAAGAACGATTTCCTGCCCAGCAGCTGGTATTCACCTCCAGAGAGTCCCACTCTCTGCTCGAATAGCAGTCTGACTGTCTGATAGTATTATAGAGTCCTGTCTTTTGTACCTCCTATCCAAGTTAAATTGAGCACATCTTTCAGTTAAAAAATTTTCCGCCAATTTAATTAAGCGTTTGGAATATTTCATTCTGGGATCAAAAACTCCCGCTCCTGTACCATCTATAGCACATTATACCCTCTTTAGACCACATTACTTCATTAATTTTTGTTACTAAGTCTCGTTGTAGTCTAGTAGGTAGTGTATTGGCTTATTACATATAAGGCCACGGTTCGATCCCCAGGTCAGACATCAAAACGAAATATGAGAAAATATTTTTTTGGCGACTTCCTCTCAGCAGATTTCTGGCAAAACTCTGAGAGTAAATAAAATAGCCATGAAAAGTTTTTCAAAATCTGTCGTTCGGAGTCGACTTTAAATTGTAGGTCTCGTCACTCGTATATAAAATTAATACACACAACATGGGTGGTGTGAGAAGCTAGGCCGAAATCTTGACAGAAGGGTTGTAATGGCCAATTATGTATGTATGTTATCTAAGTCTCGTTGCGCGGCACTTACTAAAATTGTGACAGCTAAATAGGAAGCTAACAGTTACTCTTTCCTTAGGACACCGTATTCCCTAATGAATTTTTCTCCACCATTGTGATCTCCACCTTACCCTTCGTCAGTTGGTTTATAACCAAGTATTAGGTTACTACGGTATATGTTCATTAGAAATGTCCCTTTTTGTACATTAAAATGTTCTCAAAGCTTCTATTTTCCAGGTGTGTCCTCGCTACTTCCTGGAAGTGTGTTCGTGCTCCTCGAAGCAAGAGGTCCAACTTAGGCCAACTTTAATTCCATTGTTTTACCATAATATGATACTTGGGTTTAACCATTCCCTAGAGAAAACCATACCGAGTCCAAACTAATTCCTGCTATAGCAACAATTTTCATATTAGAAAGGTCGGTCAAAGATGTCAGAAAATAAGAGGCCAGAAAACTTCGTCCCTTTATGACGTGAGCAAAGTAATACAGCAAAGTTTATTTTATAAACCAACAGTGGCAGACGAAAAAGTTTTAATGTAGACAATACTCTCCTAGTTAAATTGATTAGAATAACTCAGGAAATTATCGAAATTTTCAAATTAATTGTTATTGGCGCAAGCCTTACACCCATAGCCGCCAGATTTGACGATTTATCGTCATTTTGACGATTTTGAGCTCCAAAAATATCATATTGACGATTTGACGATTTATGCCCCTATTTTGACGATATTTGGCAATTAAAAATGTTTGTCATATTTTTTAATTTAGTACATTAAAAGCCACTTTAAGCTTTGCATTTACTTTGCAATTGTTACTAATCAAATTTTCCATCAACACATTCAGCAGGTATTTGAATCCTTCTTTGTTTACCCTGTAATATTCCTGGAATCTGTAAAGGACACATAATTTAACGTCAAACATAAATATTTTAGTATGTATAATTCTTACTTTATCTCAGGGAGTGATAGTGAATTCGATTCATGTCGAATAGATCTTCGCTGCAACCTTTCCATGGATAGTTTCTCCTCTTTTAGCACCAAAAAACGAAGATATAAGCTACTAGTTTTTTAATATTTTTAATTTAAAAGCATTTATAACTAATTCACCATAAAAACTTTTACTTCCAAATATATTTGTAATACCGATTTTTTTCATGTATGAAATTAACACACACAACATAAGTGGTGTGAGAAACTAGGACGTTGTACAATGGGTCAATTCGACCTCCGGGTACTGTACTTGTCTTAAGTGACAAGTACACGTTCTCTAACCTAACCTAACCTAACCTTTTTTTGTTATGGGAAAAAAGTTTACTCCCAAATAACTTATTCCCATAATATCCACGATAGAGGTGATTAAGTTGAACATAATATTATGATATTATCAACGATTTAATGTAATAATTTCATTGATTTAAAGTGTGACTTAACAGGGATAATTATTGAGTACCTATAAAACTTATTTAAATTTGTTCAGTTCCTAGTGACTGTAATACTGTCACATATAAAGTCGTTCAAACATCAAATCGTTTTTTTTTTAATAACAACAAAATATATTGTAATGAAAAGCAAATACTTCGCAAAAACATTATTATTAAATTATTGCCATATGTTTGCAATTCTGGAACATTCAAAAATAGTTCACGTATGAAAAATGCATTTATGACCGTAAATATATCCAATAAATTTCGAAAAACTTACAGTTTGGTTTGTATTTTGGGCTGGCGGCAACATGGGTTCATATTTCTATGAGAAAGCGGTGAGCACTATAAGCCAATGATTACCAAAATTCTTTTGGCCTTAACTTGATGATCTGGCCACCAGCGGCAAATGGTTTCAACAGAACGACGCTACGAGTCACGTTGGATATCATGCACAAGCGATTTGAAGGCATGTTAATCTCACGTGGAGGTGACCTTAGCTAGTTTGAAGAGTTTTCTTGAGTTGCAGTTGTATGCGAATAAGCCGCAAACTACAGGTGTTCTCAAACCTAACATAATCCATGCCATCAATAAAACTTGGCCTGATATTATGGAAAATTAGACGTTTTGAATGCGATCCATTCAGAAAAAAGTCTGTCATGGACTTTTAAACGATGTTATATTCCACACATAATTGCTATTTCAAATGAATAAAAAATATCAGTGATATCCAACACAAGCTTTCCTTTATTTAAACTAAATAGGAAGCGTTTGGAAATGAGACTTTATAGCTTTGTGAATGAATATTCATTAGATTGGAAGATGGATAGTCACCGGCAGCATATTCACTTCTCACATGAGACCATTAGACCCGCTGGGCCATTTAAAAGTTTGTATTTAAAAATGCTATAAATAAAAACGGTTTGAAATTTTACCAAATTATTTTTTTTTTTTTCAAGATACAGACTATGATAGAATTGAAAAATCATGTATCTTAATTACAAATTTATGGGGTATACTTTCTTTTTAATTGTATTTGTACTATATTACTCATACGCACCTAATTACATGTACTGGAATAGTTACCCTGAAAAGTATGCAATAAAAAAACTTTGATTTTGTCATGTATGAAACTAATGGAATTAAATATGTCATACATCACATATGTTCTCTGCATTATGAATTTTACATATTAAATATGAGCATAATGTGAGTAAATATAATGGGTTGGCGATTAAAAGTTTAAATTTAAAAATGTAATAAAACAAAAATAGTTTGAAATTTTGATAAATTTATTGTTTTGCTGTGAACTACAACTGCTCCGGTTGGAAATGGATCTTTATTTCATTTATATGGCTGCCGCGGATTATGCCCTTATTTTGACGATTTTTAAAAATTAAAATTTTTCACCATATTCTTTACTTTAGTACATTAAAATCCACTATAGGAAATTTATGTTAATAGAAACAAGGAGTAAAGTATTATATTTTTAAGGTACTTTCGTATACCTGTTATGATTTTTCTGTATTTTATTCCTTTTTAACCACTTAAAAGCTGAAAAAGAAAAAAGCTGAGAATAATTTATCACTTGTCGTTGCAGACTATTTTAAAAATTCTAGCATAGCTTCTAATATTGCCATCGGAAGAACAAAGGCAAGCGCCATTATTTTTTTCTTTTCTTCGTACGACCAACACTCTGGGGATGGATGGCATTGAGTTTGGAACTATGTTACGAAAACAAGGAGAGAGAGAACAGTGTTTATGGACACTAGGCTTGTATATTTTTGTACCATAAGTAACAGGATAGACCTCTGCAAGAATTGAGTTCCACATACCGACACAGTCCGACTAAAAACCGTATTTTTACTGTAATGCAGTGTGCGATCTACTGGCCAATCGACCACATACGGATGTGCTGGCCAAAAAAGACGAGCGTTATGCAGGAATATATGATTTGCGGGAAAAACGTCGCCTTATTTCATTCATGCAAAACCATTTTATAGTAGCGACAGAACAGTGAAACACAAACCACATTGCAACGTTGCTCCAATGATTCAATGGTGTTGGATACACTACCGTCATTAAAGAGATACTATGGCCTCTTCTGTACACGGTCAAGTAACCGCAAAATAGACTTTGAGGCACCAACCCATACATGAGAGTTGTATTCCATTCTCTGTCAGTTATAAACTGTTGAAATAGTAAGATCGAATGATAAGAACTTAAGAAACTGAAAACTGTGTCAGCCTTACACTGAATTTTCATGCTGAGAACATCAAAAGCTTCTGACTCCCTAACATCTACACCGCCCATAGATATAGATGATGTAATATTATTGCTGCGCTTATTTGTCAATAAACAACGTTGGGATAGATTGTTTAAACTTTAAACAATTTTTTCCCGAAAATTTCATTTTTGAAAAAAAAAATATTAAATGTATACGAGGGCCGCTAGCTTTTAATTTCCAATAATTTCTTTGTTAATTGTTTTATTTTTAAACTCAGATATGTAGATTGTAGATACCTTGACGTTTAATACAATAGAAATAATTTTGGTTTTTAAATAATTTTAATTTATTTATATTCTCTGACGATTTTTATTACGATTTTCATAAACGTCTTTGACGATTTTGACGATTTTTTTCTCAAATATTTGACGGTTTGGTGCCTCATTTAGCTGGCAGCTATGCTTTCACTTTTAGAGATTGTAGAAATTTAAGAGAGTTTTCAGAAAATTCAGAGTATTTTAAAATTACTCGTAAAGAAATATTTTCGCGGTGACAAATGCCTTCGATAATTTACGTTTGAACGTAAATATTACTTTCAGTTTTATGTTTTCTAAAACAATCACATCCTTAGCATCAACGGCATTATTTTCTGGAAACAATTTTAACGAATAAAGTCATAGTGGTTTAAATCTTCAAATTTCATAATAAAAACTATTCGGAAGTCGACAAGGTGTTAAATCACTCATAATTACTTCTAGGAATTAAGTTGGTTGTGCTAAAAGCTGTCGTAGTCTAATATTTAGTGTTTTGGTTTATTAGAGTTGAGGCCACGCTTCAAACCCAGATCAGATATATCCATAGAAATGAAATCTGAAAAAATATTTTTTCGGCGACTTTCTCTCAACAGATTTCTGGCAAAAATTCTGAGAGTAAATGAAATTATCATGCTAAGTTTCTCAAAAAAGGAAAGTTTCTCAGATAACAAAGACCAACAAGATGAAAATAACGGCGTATCTGCTTTTCGGTGTCGTCTTCAGAACTTCGCGCTGTAGCGGTAACATTCTCATCAGTAAGCCTATTTTGTTGATGGTTTCCCGAGGAGTAAAGTTGCTGTTCACTAGGCTGATTATCCACATCCATGGTTGTCACTCAAAATTAGAAATTAAATGACAGACGTGAAAGTTTTCCTTTCAACTTTTGAATTTGCCTAACACCAAGCGTGTTACTTGTTCTCGAAGTAAACTTAACTTTAGCTGTTGCAGTTTTTTTTTTTCATTATTTCATTCATTTCAATTTTAAGTAATTATTCAACAGAAAAAAACAGTTCAGCAACCTATTAGTAAATTAATAATCTGTCGAAGTGAATCATTTTCAACTATTGCCCCTTAAACACGTTTAATTGTAAGTTTTTTAATTCAATTCATTAATTTCGTCATATACGAGTTTCGATTGTATAGGAAAAGCTTTTAATGGGTTCGCGGCTTGGATATTTTATAAAATTTACGCTCTAACTCTGTTTTAGGTTTAACAAAAAAAATTAACAAAATTTTTATATGGTTAACCCAATGAGTTAGAGATCTAACTCCTAAGTTAGCTTACACTACTTTAATTAGAGGGCGGAAAGTTGAATTAACCCTCATTAGGGCCTTAAAAAATTGACGTTAATGGTCTCTGGGATAAAGTTGACCCAAATGGCTAGTTCGGGTATTATTTCTTTGAGTTTAGTTGAAGTTGAAGGCTGCTGATCGAAATAAGGATCATCGCGTTGATTTTGTGTAATAGCCCTTGAAAATAGTACTCTTTGTAGCCGTATTAATTTTCAAACCTAAATTTGCTACTAAATGATGACGTTAAGCTAAAATGATTTCGTTCCAGACATGGTTAGCAAATGTAACTAACATAAAAACATTGTAGATGGATATGTCAATAATATTACTAAATACTTTGACTGTTATTGCAGATAACAGTAATAATTCAGTTTTATTTTTGCGTGTAGTTCCTACCAGCCAGTTATCGGCTTTTCTAATCATTTTTGAACAAACTTAAACGATGTAAAACATTACATTATGACCAATTGGCAGGTCGAGAACTTTGGATAACTTTGGTTTTTGAGGCAAATTTCCTTTTTCTATTCCTGAATGTGGCTGTATTTTTCAGAGGTGGGAAAAATAATTGAATAATAATAATTCCTTCTTTTGTAATCCTGGGACAGGAATAACAGTCACCCGCCTATTTTCATGCATATAATATCTTCCGTTGGAACTCTTCCAGTTTTGTTTGTCAATAGTTCCATAAAATATTTTCTTTAACCATTTTTTTATATCATTACATCAGTGAGTACATTTTTACATTTACATCAGTGAATACATTTTACCTAAGGCTGGATGGTTCAGCATTTTCTGGATGGCCCTTAACATCTGAACAGCTTTTCTTTATTTATTAGTTATTACATCCCGCCTTAAGACATTGAGAAAATTTAGAAATAATATGTCATTTACTTTCAATGAATTTCTTTGATTAATTCACTATCTTAACAAGCCCATGGTGTTAGATTATAACGTTCGAGCGTATCAATCCCCTTTATCCCTTATAATTGCTGTCGATTTTGATTCCTTTTTCTTTGGTTGTTTTATAAAACACACAGTAACATAAGGCAACGATTTAAGTTCATTTAAACTCAACTGTTTGCAAAAGTTTTTTAACAACAAAATCCACAACATATTTTTATTCTTCCTTTCAATTACATTTCCTCCAGGTGGGTTTTTTTTCATAGCAAAAGTTCTGCATAAATTTTGCAAAGTTTATTGTTTATTCCTATTACTGTTGTTTTGTCGATTATTGTTATTTTCTTCCTTTTTCTACATGAATAAAAAAGACTAAAAAAGCATTAAACTTCAACAAATGTTATGAAGTCACTGCAAACTGTTGGTAATGGTTGTTTTGGTGTTTTAAACAATGAACACTTGTTGTAGTAATGGAAGTACATAACAGAAAAATCAACATATTGTGAATGAAAACCGAAGAAATAATAATTTCTAAAATTATTTCAAATGTTCGCTAACACAGTTTCAGCGGAGACCATTTCAACAAATGTTTTAAAGACTTTTCAAAATTATTCTCAGGTGTACACAATCTTAGTTTCAAAGAGCAACGGTAATCTAAAATATTAGGTTAGACAGCTATCTCAAAGAGCATTGTGATACTTATACTTCGTATTTGTCATGCCGTTATAAATCCTGGTTGACTTCTTTCAACCATACCAATAGTGTCCACTCCATGTGTGATTTCTATTAAAATCACCTTGGGTTCTCTTAAAGACTCTGTAAGTAAGAGAGTTTTTCTTTTCAAGTATCCAAGCGCTGAACATTGACAAAGTACGTCTTATATATACTCTCCATCTTCGTCTTTACAACTGCCGTAGAAGTAATTGTGCATTTATACACAGAGACCAGTGCCTCGTTATAATATTCCTAAGATGGACTTAGGTCAGGTAAAACGCAAATTTTGTAGGTTAAAGACCTTCTGTAGAGAGTAATAGGATCCACCCATACTGGGTGACAGTTCGCTTGAAATAGTGAATTAGATTACATTGGAAGTGGAGGGGTGTAAATTGTACGTACTAAAGTGGATATGGATGCTTTAAAGAGTAAGAGACTTTAATTTATCCAAGTCGCACATATATTATTTGCTCATAACTCAGTTGAGAATGTGTCTGATGAAAATAATTATTTAAAAAATGTGTTCATTCTACGTTTAGTCCCAATAATGTCATTTCAAAATAATTTAAATTCACAAAAACCTCATTTATTTTTTCCGATTCCAAAACAAAAAAGTTACCATTACTCTGAATAAAAGAAAAATGTTAAAAAACGAATTTTCAAATCAAAATTTTACTGAAACCTCGGCCGTAGATTTTTATTTAGGGCTTGCTTGTTTTGTTGGATTGTAATTGTAGAAATCATAAACACCAGTCATAAAATCTCTTGTGTGGCCATAATCATAAACCTCATTTTTGTTACCATCCACGCCATCAAATCATAACAATCCTTACCGACTGATTGAAAATTTTGGCAAATTTTAGTTTTGATTTCAACACCTCCTTTACTTTTACTTCTAGATAACAGTATTTGTAACAACATACTAACGAAACAATATGCTCTGCCATTGGAAATTGCTAACAAATCGACTTAGACAGTTCATGTTTTATGGAACAGTAAAAAAAATACAAACAGTGACTATATTTAAAATGTACGGTAAAAGGCATTCTAAAAACTAAAAGGCAAATGTGTAAAAATTTTAATGTAGACATGAAGGCATAAGATGTGACACAAGAGATACAATAATTTTTAATTGTGCTTTAAGCTCAACAAATCACACTAATGCTAAAAGTTTAAAGGAAAATCCTGTGACGACATTTCATCTGTATTTCTTACTTTTTTAATATACATATCTCTGTGCAGCGGGGAAAATAATGGTATCATGCCAAACTACCCTGCATATGATTCTAAAACACTTGTTGACGACTAACTGAAGTTATGGCTATCGTGCGCGGAACTAGGTATTGAATACCAATTCTTGTTTTCCTCCCTAAGAAAGGAAAACCATACTACATATTAGGGGATAGTAGGCTTTGGCGAATAGACAATTCTCAATAACAGAATGCTTTTAACAATATTCGTTTGGGAGCGGATGTCAGGGTTGATGATATTGGCAATATTAACGTCTATATGTTGAAGCTTGTATAGAAATTTTTAGGAGTAAAAAATAGCGGCAACCGTTAGGTGAAGTACATTCCCCGTTAGAAAGAGTATTGTAGTGGCGAAACAGCTTCAGAAACAACAAGCTTAAAATCACAATTAAGGTCTTTGGTTATGCAACTGATACGACATCTGTGGATTCCAGTTTTTACCAGCAGACTCATTCCTGAAAGTTCAACCAGACCATAAAACCCTTAACTATATGATGTCCATAGTGAAGTTTAGACATAAGCGGAACTTATGCTTGACTATACAATATATCTGACTTGAATTGGGCGATCCTCCATGGCGTTCAAGTCCCCTAATCCAAAGGACATAAATTATTTTGGATTACAAGCATTATTAGATGAAACAAAGTGCCCATAAGTCTTGCCACCTCTAAGAGTGCTATGAAAAAGATTTTCATAGACCGTGATGAAACCATACCTGTTAAGTAATGATTAGTAATCGTAATGATTAGTAATTTGATTACTTTTTTTGAATGGTGAAATAATGATTACAATTATTGATTATTTTTGTTTAAAATAGTTAATAATTGATTACGATTACAAAAGAATCAAAAAATAATCAGGATTACTGGCGATTAGCCTAATAATCAAAAGTAATCCAAAAGTAATCAAATTATTTTCAATAATAACTTTCAATTTCAATTTGAAAACAATTTGATTACTTTTGGAATACTTTTGATTATTTGAAAATAATCAAAAAGAATTATTTAAAACAATTTGATTATTTTTTAGACTACTTTTGATTCTTTTTGATTATTAGACTAATCGCCAGTAATCCTGATTATTTTTTAATTCTTTAGTAATCGTAATCAATTAGTAATTCGAAAAAATTGGTCATAGAATTATATAATCATTACGATTCTTAATTTAATACATTAATAAACAGTAATGTAATTGATTACTAATCGTAATCAAAATTTAACAGGTATGGATGAAACCTATCTTGGCTTGCGGTGCTTACGGCTGATGGTGACTGGTTAGTCCAGAGGACAGTTTGTTCCACTCCAACCAAGAACATTTTATTTATGATAATTTTGCTGCAACACTGGATAGATTAGTTATAATTTTCTCAGTCTGTGAATTTGGGAATTTATCAGGTCATTCAAAAGTGGAAGTTAGGTTAGAAGACGTGTGCTTGTCAATTAAGACAAGCCCAGTACCCGGAGGTCGAACTGACCCATTGTACAACGTCCTAGTTTCACTCATCACTTTTGTTGTGTGTGTTCATTTTTATACATGAGTGGTGGGACCTATAGTTTAAAGTCGACTCCGAACGACAGATTTTTGAGAAACTTTTTCATGGCAATTTTATTTACTCTCTTGCCAGAAATCGCCGAAGAAATACTTTTTGTACTTTGCCTTGATGTCTGGCCTGGGGCTCGAACCCTGGCTTTACGTCTAATAAGCCAACACACTACCTACTAGACTACAGCGTCTTCAAAAATGGAAGTTACTTTGATGACGAAATGGCTTGGGCTTGTGGAAACCTCATAATTTCTAACCTGTTACATAAGAAAGGTGCCCCGACTGCCGATAATTGTACACGGAGGCTAAACTTCGTTGACAGCATTAGGATACGCGAAGAATTTGCCCTATTGGTAAGCATAACTTCTAAAGACGCTGATAGGCTATGTTTGATCCTTAAGCTCTGCCATCTATTATATATTTAAAGATCGTCCGCCAACTAACTTAACCTAGGAATGTTCTAAATTGATTAACTTAATTCAGCATTCCGATTGCCGCCTGCAGAATTTACAACTTTGGAAATTTAATTGTATGATTATATTAATGCGAAAACTTTTGTATTGAAGAATAATTTATTTATGTATCTATTACAATACTTCAACAAGCGTATTCCGTTATTCAACCTGTGTAATTAATATGCAAACATTATTTGCAACTAATACTGTTATTTTGGATGTATATTTTTAATATATTTATCCATATATAGTATACTTAAATAAACATTTTGGTATATTTTTTTTATTATTTTTGTTAAGAATATATAGAAAAGGATACTCAATGAAATTAACATAAAAAGTTTTATTCAAAATTTAATTACAGTGTCCCAATATAATACAAAACCTTTGTATATACATAACTACCATTATTTAAATACTGAAATGTAGGATATTCATACAAATGTATGTTAGTATATGCTGTACACATGAATAAATCAAATGTTTTGATAAAGTAAATAGCATGTCGTTCTTGATTTTAATTATTTTTTATCTGCTTTCCATTTTAACAAATGGTATGTAGAAAAATGTTAGGAAAATTAAAAATGCAAATTAAAACTTTCATTAAAACGAAAAAAAAATAAAGGAATATTAACGATTTAGGCCAATAATCAGGGGTTACCTATTTATGTCATACATTGTGTGGAATTAGGAAAATAAGTTATGAGAGGGCCGAAGGAAGGAGTAATATATGTGAATATAAGACTTAATTTTATTTAAAACCCGAATTCTGCATGAACTGTGTCATGCGCTGCAATGGCCAATTCGTCATATTCGCTTTGATTTCCATAAGCACATTCCGTACAAGTAGCGGCCAAACAGTAAAACACAAACCACATTGCTACGCCTGTTCTTATTAATCACTGGAATTGGATACCCTATTATCATTAATAAACACCTTCGCCCTTTTCTTTTCGCGGTCGGTAGTCTCAAAATAGACTTTGAGGCACTGGCCCATACATGAGAGTTTTATTCCATCTTCAAGCAGATTTAAGTAACGTAAATAGTAAGGAGATCAGGTGGAGTATTACTTGCACCATCTTAAGGAATAGAGACGCTTGAATAATTTTTGAAACAATTGAAATATAAAATATGTAATAGAATGTAATCACTCGTAGTTACAAATGACGTAATATGGTATTATTGTCGCTCTTTTATTTAACGGTTATCAAACAAGATTTAAGTCGACCCTATTCACACTACGCCTGTCGGGGACTGCCTGTGGATCAGATGTAAGTGAGCCATTGTTTTATCAAAAGAATAATCAATCTTTTCATAAGAGAATGCAATTTAACACGTTATATCTGTCGCATTTTTTCGATGTCTCTACGCACTGCGTGTACGAGCTGCCAAGTTGTTCGTATAGTGTGTATTACCGATTTGTTTCTCTCCAGTATGGTTTGAAATAAAACTATAGAAATTTGTGGACCACCAATGGTCCACTCCGCCAGTAAAATGAAATCGCCTGTGGACCACCAGTAGCCAAGTCGACAGATAAATACAGTACCGGGTGGAATATCAGCATTTGGGAGATCAGGTATCAGACGTATGTGGTGGTGAACCACAGTTCTCACATTTTTCACTAAATGTCGGAGCAGATTAATTTTAAGAATCGGTGAAATGAAAAAAGGAATTGTTGCAATGTTTTGTCAACAGATGCTGCTGATATTATTATGTACGCAGACATATCAACTACACGATAACGGGTAAGTTATCAGTGTATTATGGAAAAGAGATTTAAAGATGAAAAGGAAAAACCTAAGCACAACGAGCTAAAAGAAAGTCAACAATTGAAATTAAGAACTAGTCGATTATTGGCAAAATAAAATACAATTAAAACTTGTTAGAATATACAATTGTTAGTTTGTTAAAATTTCAATTATTGTGTGAAATCTAAAATTATTAGCTCGGGACGACAGTAATAATATATTCTTACCGAAAAGAGAAAACGGAAATAATACTAAGAAACATAACGTATAATTCGTATTTCTAGGAATAAATATTGTTTAGAAACTTTCAAAAAGCGTACGGCTACTATAACTTGAATGAAAAACAAATTGATTGCAAAATTTTAATAACGTATATTTATACTGCAATTATATACTAAAAACATTTCAAATTGAACATCATTTGAAATATTGTTTTAAACAAGAGTAAAAAGTAGTATTGTTGCACACTAGTAAAAGAAATAGCAATACCACCACACAAAAGGATATTTAGAATACTTTTATGGACAAGATAAATAAAAGAAAAAGGAACAAAAAATATTCGTTTTCAGGAATATTTTTTTTTATTGTTTTCCTTACATTTTTCCATTGCTGTCAATAAAAGCATATAAAGTTGAATAAAAACCAAAATGATAAAGAACCGAACATTTTGCTGCAAGTTGTTCTTCCTGTGCAGTATCTGTATCATCCTTCAACGCACATACAATAATCAACACGCTCGTAGGAAATAACTCACATTCGTATTTTCTATTTTTATTTGGATTATGAGTTTTCTATGACTACTATGAACAACTATTGTTGAGTTATGGCCATTGTCACAAAATTATTGTTGAAGTTGCAGCTTTTGTTGTCCTTTCGACACTTTTTTACTTCTTCACTTTTTAATTGTTTCGTTATTAAGAACTTGTTGTCTCTTGAATTTTTCAAGTAAAAATTTATTGTTATACTATGGAAGAAGCTGTCGACAAATACGCAAATAATTACCTGTCGAAACTTTGATGATAATTTATTCGTTATTAAATAAATTAAAACTCTGTTTGTCTTAACAATTGTTTATATTTTTCTATTAGAATTCTTATTATACAGACTTTTGTTTTTTGGCTATGAAATAGAACATTTCGTTATATTTTGTAATTGTATTACAGGCCGGCAATTGATTACCATATTGAAATTTTTATTGCAAACAGAAAGAATTGCATCTATTAAAAAGTATTTCGGGCCACTTTCCCACTCGTTAGTTTTAACGTGAAAACAGAAACATCAAAAGACGAGCTATATATATGTCCCAACTGACAATTTTGAAAGAAGAAAGTGTCAGAAGTTAAATGGAAAACATAAATTTTGTTGAACTACGTTCAAAGTGTTTTGAACCCTAATGTAACTTGTTGCAACTCATTGCCGTAACTTGTTGTAGGCGTACCGTGCTTCTATCTTTTGAAATAGAAGATGTTTACTTCAGCGACAAAAAAGCAACTGTAATTGTATAACTTAACACCTTAAACAAAACGGAATATAAATGAAATATTTCTTTCGCCGACTCCTATTTTCTTCTACCTTTCGACTTCGGTTGCAATCCTGACTAAGGGGTGATGAAAGCAGTTGTAATGAAAAAAAGACGGCGTAGTTTTGTCGTTAATGTGTGTGGGAATGGATTTGGAACATATCATAAAGTATTATTTTATTTTTAAGTTGTCCATTATTATGGGAATTTGCGGAAGTATATCCGTTATTACGTGAATTTATAAAAATATATCTTACAATTTTTTGATACAGACGTATATTGCCTTTCTACGGGATGACTACATACATAAATATGTACATAATTGGTCATGACGTAGCTCCTAACACCCCTTGTTGTGTATTAATTTTATACACGAGTGGCGGGACCTTCAATTTAAAGTCGACTGCGATTGACAAATGTTTTGAGAAACTTTATATGTATATATATGTATTTATTTGCTCTCAGAGTTTTTGCCAGAAATCTGCTAAGAGGAAGCCGCCGAAGAAATATTTTTCATCTTTTCATTTTGATGTCTGACCTGGAGTTGGAACCTTGGCCTTTACGTCTAATAAGCCAGCACACTATCTAGACTACCGCGACTTCCTTTAAGGATGAGTTAAATAAAAGAAAAAGAAAATGGATCTACGTATTTTTTTCTATGGTTTTCCTTACATTTTTCCATTCATTGTTTACAATAAAAGTATATAAAGTTGAAACTAAAATGATAAAGAACCGAACGTTTTGTTCCAAGTTGTGTTTCCTATGCTGTGTCTGTAACATCATCTAACACACAAACAAAAATCAATATACTCGTAAGAAAAAATTTAATTTATTATTTTCATTTGCATTATGCAAATTTATTATTATACTTTCGAAAAAACTGTTGACCTTTAACGTTCGAAAAATAATTAGTTGTCAAAACTTTGCTAATAGTTTATTCGTTATTAAACAAATTTTTAATAAGTCTTCAGTCCGGTACCAACAATATTTTTTTAATTACAATTCTAATACATATTCTACTGACGTTTGATTTTAAGCTATAAAATATGGTAATGGTATTACAGGCTGACAACTGATTACCAAATTGAAATAATGTTGTAATATTGAGCTAAATGATAATGCTCAATTTGAGGTAGGAAAAGTGTTGCATCTATGAAAAAGTACCTCGAAGATCTGGCCGCTTTTCTCCAAACTAGCTAGTTTTTATAACGAAAAAGCAGACACATTAAAATACCGGTTATATATAATTTATTGTTCAACTTCATTCAAAGTGTTTTGAATTCGAATGTAACTTGTTGTAGCTCGCTGTAAGACCTGACGTTCTATTATCTTTTCGTATAGAAGATAAGCTAACTTCAGCAACAAAAAAGCAACTGCAATTGGATAACTTAGACTTATAATAAGAGAACGTGGTGCAAACCACAGCTCAGAGATCTTAAAAAAAGAAACAAGACACAATTTTAACTTTTTGATGATACCTTAACCCTTAGAGTACGTAGTGGGGGACCTAAGGTATGGGCTATTAAGCAATCTGTTGCTTAAAAATAATTGCGACATGAAGTGTCTTAAATTTAATACGTTTAATGTTTAATTTGATGTGTTAATTAAAAATAAAAACTGAAAATTAATAAAAAAAATAATTTTTTACTTTCAAAATAATATTTTTAGTTCTTTTATGGTAACATATAAACAACAAAAGTCCATTTTCTTTGGGGGACCTTAATGACCCCACTCTTTATATCAAAAATCGGGCTTCGTACTCTAAGGGTTAAGAGGGCCAAATTATCAAAAGTTCTAAAATGCTCAGATATCAATATACTATTCATCGACGAGTTACGAAAACCCACAAAAGGTCTGTTTGATTTAATCCCCCCTTTAAGAAAATCTATGGTCTACCTTATGCCGTTATAATGTTGCAGTAATCCCTCGATTTACGTCGCAGTTGGTTCCAAAAAAAGGCGACGTAAATCGAAACGACGTAAACTGAATTGCATATTGCTCATACTACAAAGTAGTATGTTTTCAACAAGGAACTTAAAAGGTTACAGTAATCCCTCGATTTACACCGCAGTTGGTTCCAAAAAAAGGCGATGTAAATCGAATGACGGCGCGAATTGAAGTTAGAGGGAACAAAAAAGTTGACGACGTAAATCGAAACAACGTTAATCGAGGCGACGTAAATCGAAGGATTTGTATAAACATTTGATATTGCAACAAACCTTTGAAACCATTTTTTAACGCAGAAAGCTAATCAGTACAATTCAATTGAACAATACAAATTAGAACAAATTAGTTAAACAGAAAAATTTCATCTCCATTGTCGAAAAGATTCACATGATAGTTCGACCTGTAAATAGGCTACACTTTATAGATATTTCATAATGCAAGAGTATGAGTAATATTAGATTGTTATCTTAAATATGGATCATACGGTATACAGTCAAATTTAATATCCAACACTTTTTTTCCAAGGATCTACATACAGCAAAGAGCAAAAAAAATTTCCTTTTTTTAAAAATGTGAAACATTAACACATGATTACTCAATAACCGTTTTTAATTTTTTAAAATTTAAAATTTAAATATTTTTGTTAATTTTTCAAAGGTTTTGGGGTTTACAATAAAAAAAGTAATAAATAAAACGACGACAGGATACTTGTTGGCAACTCTGAATATATTTACATATATAAATAGCTAAGACGATCTATTTTATTTATACATTTTCACATTACAGTCTATTTATACTCTGGGATGAAGATGAGGAAACGTGCACACACCATTCTGTCAGTCCAATCATTCTTTTGCAAAGTAATATAAATAAAATGAGCATGCACAATCATGTTTCTATTTATAAGAGATCATAATGACGCGCGATGTTATTGTTTATAACAAAGCACTGTTATTGTTGTAACAAAAATGTAATCTCCTACATTCGACTATCAGCAAATACAAAAAAAAAATAAACAAAAGCATAACGAAAATATATCACACAACAAAAAAAATTAATTAAGCGAAACCACATCCAAAATTCTTTATTTGTTTACATTAAGAAATATTCTTATTGATCTTATGCGCGTGCTAACACTTATTCTGTCCGTCCAATCATTCGTTTGCCAAGCAATACAAATAAAAGGAACAAGTAGAAGCAGGCATGATCCCATCTTTGTATGGAAAAATTCAAAATGAAAATGATTTAATTCTTTTCCAGATATGCATGCTCCCAAGTTTTAACACACACACACAATCATTCTGTTCGTCCAATCATTTATTTGAAAATCAATACAAATAAAAGGAACAAGAAGAAGCAGGCATGCACCAAATTTTGTATGGAGAAACTGGTCGAGAAGGTACATAAACATACTACTAATAGCCTTAAAATAAATAGGGAAGCTTTCAATTTAGATACAGATTTTTATTTATGTAATTAGAAAAACATGTATTTAAAAATAAATATTAATTCATTTATTAAAAAATTAAACTAACATTCATATTTTTCATTTTTCGTTTTGTTGGAGATATCTTTTTACCTGGGGTTTTAACCGTGGGCTAAAGCCAAAGCTTACTATACTACGGCGCCTACCATCTTGTGATTTCCAACTTAGATTTCTGTTCTTCCTCAGCAACATGTTGTCCTTTTATGATAGCTCTGTTTTACTGGAAACGATATTTTTCACTTTACTCTGAGTTGTTGAAAATCGTTACATCAGGGTACATACTAGATATTTATTTAATTTTGGGTTTCAAAACAGTTTTAGTACCAATTAATAAATACGATGACGACAAGCGAAAACACAAATTCTTTTTCCAAACTCTTTTCCAAATCAGCCCAAGCTCCCTTAAACCGGCCTGTATTCGAAGTTGTTATTTGTAAAGGGTGTTTTTTACAGAGGTATAGAACTTTAAGTTGGCATTACTGTTCAAGATAGCGACCGATTTAACAGCTGTCAAGTGATTTATTCTCAGTTTGGTTTGGCAATTCATCATGAATAGACTCACGCCTGACTCACTAAAGTATTATTTTAATATTCGTATGTAAATAGGTTGAACATCTAAAAAATTTATAAAATAAATAAGGAAGTGTTAAAGTTTTGTAAAAGTTTTGTGTTAAATAAAAATTTTTCTTCTAGAAGTTTAGTAAGCGATCCCTCGTTCCATATAGCGATTCAGACACATCTTCTGATGAAGAAGAATTCTGTGTGGCACAGAGAGGATTTAAAAGGCAACGAAAATTACGTATAAGGCTGAAAAATGTAAAGGTTCGCAACACAAGTGGTCTGCCTAATCTGCGTGAGAACAAAAAATGTGACAATTCGTGCGCCGAAAATTTTTCCGAATCTGACATCCTGTCCGAATAAATGAACATTTTTGGGGCATCAGCAAACAGCTGACAAAAAGACTTTTCGAAAACTTGTATCAAAAAAAGCAATTTTAAAAGTCGAAGATCAGAGAGCTACAAAAGGCAGTATAGTTTTACATATAACATACATTTTAAAGAGACTAATATTAAAGTATGTTAACAATTTCTTCTGAAAACGCTGCAAGTTTCTCAAATGGTTTTAAGGTCTGTAAGGAATGAAAATAGCTGCTCAGTTAATATACACGCTAAAAGTGCCAAGAAATTTACTCCTCACTATAAATCTGACGAAACAAGAGTATCATTGGTAAAATCCATTATTAAAAAATTGCCAGAAATCCCATCTCATTATTGTCGAAATAAAACCAATAAACTGTATCTACCTCAGAGTTTAGAAATGTAAAAGATGTATATAAGCTTTACGTGGAACATTTGAAAACAATCGAAAAAAAATCGTCCCAATTGTCATTAAGAGTGTTTCGAAGCATTTTTAAAAACAACGTCCACCTCGGCTTTCATATGCCTAAGAAAGATAAATGTACTACTTGTGAAAGTGTTAAGAGGTTGAGTAGTGAATCGAAAATTAAATTGCAGGCAACAAAAACATATCAAATGCACATAATGAATAAAGAGTAGTCAAAAGAAATTTTTTTAGCGGACCAGAGAAGAGCAAAGCTGATTCTTTATTTCTGTGGGTTAGTTTCGATCTGCAAAACGTACTTAATACACCACACGGAAACGCTATAACACTGTTTTACTCTAGAAAGTGTGCATTCTATAACGAATGCTTTTACGAAAGTGGCACCAGAAACGGGTATTGTTTTTTATGGGGAGAAAATGGTGGAAAAAGAGGTTATAATGAAATTTCAACCCTTATCTACAAATGTTTAAAACTTGTTGGCAAAATCTCTGAGAATAACTGTATTGCCTTGTAAAATTTTCTAAAAACTCTGTCGTTCGGAGTCGCCTTTAAACCGTAGTTGTATAAAATTAACGTACATATTGTTGTAATGACCAATTATGTATTATGTATGTATGTATGTTATCTATATGTTTTAAACTGACATAAACCCTCAAAGATTTTTCACCGCATTCAAGTCGGAACTACATACACACGATCTTTTTTATAGGATTTTGCTCTCTTCAAACCAATGACTTCTTCTATGATTATTACTTAATGATCCAATTGAAAAATACAAAAAATATTTAAATTAATATTATATGAGAATATTTAATTGCATCTGTAAATACATAGTTTTGAGTAATACTGTATTTTAAACTGCTGACTTGCATTACTTCTGTTTTCCGAGGAGTGTTTTCAATATAAAACTGCAATTTAATTTTGAGTGCAGGCAACTATTTTTTTTTTTTCTATACTTTTTTTATACTTCCAACATTTTCTATTTGGTTGCCTCTGGCATAGACAGTCCGTTGCCATAATTATCAAATCTGATGTAGAGTTATTTTTATCTTTTGTAAGAAAACAACAAAAGAGTGAACAAATTAATGAAAAAAGGGATAAAGAATGAAGGGTTATGAGATATTAAAATTGAAGTATTCGAGAGCAGTAGTAACAGCAGATTTGTAATAACTTAACATACAAATTCACTCACATAAATACTTGAAGATCTTTGTTCTGATGCAATGTCATTGCGTGCACTTAATTAAAAATTAGTTGGTTCCCGAGTTGTTCTCTTTATGCTGATTGCTTAGAGACGCTGCATATTTCGTTTTTGATTTAGCTTTCGCAATATTGTTGAATCACAGCTCTTGTCTGTAATTATTTTTTAGTTCCTATTGTGACCTTGTTGAAATATACATATGTATGTATGTATATACAGCGGATCACAAATGTACAAAAATAACTCGATATGAAATTTTAATTGTTAGGCTTTATTCGGCAGGACCGTTTCGTTTAAACCTTAAATAAACGAAAACATGCAACGTCAGTATTTTAGTATTTTGCTAAAAAATGGTAAGAAATTCAAGACACAATAATAATACTATTATAAAAATAAAATATCTTTTCACATTTTTGTTTGGTTTTCAATTGTTTATTTTAACACGCTCTTATACAGTCATTCATTTACGGAACGTGAAGATAGGCCGACCGTTAACCAGATCAGGATCAAGTCAAGATCAGGTTTTCCACATTTGTGGTACAGGGCTGCAATGGATTAAAACACTTGCTATAATGTCGAAATAAAATAATGATTTTAACGCCAGCATCGCAAGCGATAATTTATTTGTAAACAAAAGAAATAAAGAGATTTGCTTGCATTGCCGAGTTGGAAAGTCTTATAGGTTATCTTGTTCGCAGACTAGAGAAAATATTATACTTCTGGTTGAAAATATTTGGAGAAACCTCAATCTGGAGGTGAACCTGAGGCACTTGCATCTTTCTGTCAAACATGGTGATAGTCTGGTAATGGTATGTAGTGATGTTCAGTTGTTAATTGCACTTCGTTGAAATAAATATTGCAGTATTCAAAAATTTTGAAAGAAAACGTAATATAAAATGCCAAAATGTTTGGGATAAAGCACATATTTGATTTGTGTCAAGATAATGAAGCAAAAACTGAAAATTTGAATAAGAAGACAAACTATTTCGAATCAAGTTCAACTGAAAGAGGCCTTATTGGAGGATAAATTGAGACCCCAATATTCACAAAAGCTTGCAAAACCTTAAAAATGTCACTCATTAAGAAGGCTATCCAACTAATTATTGAAAACGTTTTTATTTTTGTCTATGCTTTATTTAACGTACTTGAGTGTAAATGGACCGTTTCAGTTGCAACCTGAGATTATTACTTTTTTATAACACCCTGAACACTGAACTTTTAAATTAATTGCAGCTTCCGAAGTTTCCTTTCAATTCCAATTCACCGTGTTCCACTGTATAAGTCTTTCAATTAGTTGCACATTGGTTTTACATCACTTTTATATCAGTTTGCTTGTTATGCGTATGTCTAGTTATGACTGTCATTAAACATTAAGTAATTTGTTTGCCTCTCTTTCGGCTACCGCAGAATAGAATATTTGAGAATAGAAATTGAAAACTGCACAGACAAACATAAGATATTTCTTGACTTTTATAAATCTCACCGTCTCAACACCAATTTAAATGATATGTAGGAGTACTGTACCTCTCAAACACGTATGTATAACTCCTTTTTATTTGAACGCTTAATTGTAATAACCTCTGATTTACACCTAATTCTTGAAAGCATTGCCAAAACTTTCTTACGATTTAATGACTTCCAGTGGTTATAATTCCAGTGACAGTAAGAAGTCTTGCTAAGCAAAAAGTGGGTCTCAACATTGTCCACATAAATGCTCAGATCTTGTATAATAAGAATTTAGGTAGTAATTTATGTCCACGGGTATTGATGTTATTTCTGTTTCCGAAATTTGGTTTCCCTTAGATGTTCTAGATTCAGTTTTTAATTTACGAGGCTTTAAGCTTTTCCGGTCGGATAGGAGAATCCTATTTGGTGGAATTGAGACCAGGGCTAGGGGTGCTGAAGTTGCGGTTTATGTTCGTGACGGTATACTATGCAGGCGAAAATTTTTAACCCACATTGGATATTTTAACTGGCGATAGACAGAAGCTTCTTCTAGGTAGTGTATATAGACCAAATTGTAGTTTGAATTTTGAATCTTTTATTTCCATTCTTATGACGACATGGTTATCGTTGGTGATTTCAATGATAATCTATTTGATAATCCGCTAATTGGGCCAATGCTATCACTTCATCTGAATCCTGTGAATGTTTTGACACCTACACTTTTTCATTCAATGTCCAGTAGCCTGATTGACCTGGTATTTATAAATCATAATGAGAGGGTACTGTTATATGACCAAATTTCTGCTTCCGGTTTCTCTAACCATGATCTTCTCTTCCTGAATTATAATGTGTCTGTAACTTGTACTGTAGACAGATATATCATTTATCGTGATTTTAAGAATTTAGATTATGTAACTTTGAACCATGAATTGGATAACATATATTGGGACCAGGGCTATACACTGGGTAAAGCTAATGACCAATTATTGTTTATTCAGGAAAATGTGCGTCAGCTTCATGACAGATGCGTTCCTGTCAAAACCAAGCTCATCAAACCCAAACAACAACCGTGGTTTACTACTGAAATAAAAGCACTAATTGAGAAGAGGGATAGTGCCTACAAGCGCTGGAAGAGGTTCAGGACTGATGACTTGAAAGCTCTTCATAAATCCACACGGTCGGAGGGTACTAAGTACATAAAAATTGAGAAAACACTGTATTATGGTAGAAAGTTTTCCAATGCGATAGACAATAAATCTAAGTGGAATGTGATTCGTGAAATAGGATTCGTGAATAGGAATTGGTGGTAAATGTCCTAAAACTGATTTTGATGTAGACGTGAGTAAACTTATCTATCGGTAATATGTATGATGATCTTTGTTGTGTCCCTCCACAGTACTCCTTTAGTAGATCAGTTGGAAGTTTTGGAATGTATTTCAGCGGTAAAATCGAATGCAATTGGTTCTGATGATTTAGATCCTTTGTTTTTGAAAATTTTGACACCTAGACTTTTGCCATATTATTCTCACTTATTCAATACAGTGCCGACTAAATCTACTAAACTAAATCTACTAAGACTAAATGAATGGAAACTAGGTCAATTGCTATTCTTCCTTTTTTGTCGAAGGTAATGGAAACATTATAGCTAGACAAATCAATAGTTATTTGGAAAATCACAATTACTTAACTTACTTAGTCAGTCGGGTTTCATGAAAGGTAGGAGTTGTACTACCGCTCTTTTAAATGTAGTTGAGGATTTTAGGTTGGAGCTAGATGAAAATAGTGTTGCTTTTTAGTTCTTCTCGATCACACCAAGGCATTCGATACAGTCAATCATGAAATTTTATTGAATAAGTTCCAGAAACTGTTTGAATTTTCGAATTCTGCCGGTAGTCTAATTTTTTCTTATCTGTCAGATCCGCTTAATATTAGTAGAGGAGTTCCCCAGGGATCAAGACTGGTGCCTCTGTTGTTCTGTATAATGAACGATCTACCGGATGCTTTGGTTAACTGTCGTGTTCATATGTATGCTGATGATGTGCAGCTTTATACCAGTACTCGTAAGGAGAATATTGATTCTTGTATACACTCTATTAACCGTGATTTGGATAGAATTGACAGTTTGGCTTCGGCAAATGGACTATGCATCAATCCCTCAAAATCCAAATGTATTATGCTTTCGAGAACCAATGTTTCGTTTGTCATACCTGGATTGAGCATCAAGGAAAATGGAATTGACTTTGTCAAATCTGCAACCAATCTGGGTATTGTGTTTAATTACAGATTATCGTGGTCTAGCCATATAAGTGGCGTAGTTGAATATACGGCATGCTTCGAAATTTATGGGCCGTCAGTGATTCAACTCCTTTTGCAATTCGTATGCAACTTGCTAAAACTTATTTAATTTCTGTGCTATTGTATGGGGGCGAAATTTCCGCAAACTGCGATAGTAATGACAATCGGTAACTCAACTTGGCATACAACAATATAGCAAGATATGTCTTTCTTAAAGGTCGCCGGGATCATATTTCTCATTTAGCCTACCGGATATTTAGTGTGAAATTTGATAATCTTCTGAAAATTAAATGCCTCATTCTATTCCATAAAATTATTAATACGGGACAGCCGGAATATTAATTAGGCCGGATTAGGTTTGCTAAATCATTCCGCGGCATGAAGATTATTTAACAACGGTACAGGACTCTTCTGTCACAGCGACAGTTTTTTATACACACAACAAGTTTTTGGAATTCCCTATCAAATTACACCCAAAAGTTAGGCAATGCAAATGAGTAGTATGTTTATGGGGTTTTCAGACCACTTACTCCATACAAAATTTGGTGCATGCATATCTGTAAAAGAGTAAGAACATTGCAGCATTGTTAAATGAATTGTGTGCGATCGGTCTTTAGGTTTGTAACATGTATTATGAAAAGGTATTGCTTTTTAATGTGTATGTGTGTGTGTGTGTGTTAAAATTTGTGAGAATGCATATCTGGAAAAGAATTAAATCATTTTAATTTTAAATTTTTCCCTACAAATTTGGAATCATACCTGCTTATTCTTGTTCATTTTATTTGTATTGCTTTTCAAACGAATGGTTGGACGGACAGAATGAGTGTGTGCACGTTTCCTCATCTACATCCCAGAGTACAAGTAGACTGTAATGTTAAAATGTATATACGTATGTACGAATGTTTGGACGGACAGAATGAGTGTGTGCGTAACATGTAATGTGTATGATCGTTTTTTTTTTAATAGTAAATTCTTGGCACGTATTGCTCATGACCACAGGTAGAAGAAATGGAAATATAAACTAATAAGAAAGGGTAGGTTGGTTGTGCGGTTGTTTTTAATTTGATGAGAAAGAAATGTATAGTTGTGCCTGTGCGTTTTTTTTTCACGTATAAGTATAAGTAATATCTGTTTTCACATAATTGCATTTACTGATTGATCTACAACACCCCAGAGTATAAATAGACTTGTTTTAAGGATTTAGATTTTTTTTTTAGTTTTACTGTTTAAATAAATAAAATTATAGAATACAGGGATTAATTAAAACAAATTAGTTTTTTATTTTTTGAAAATTTTATTACATATTTCTTTTTTTCAGATTTTTACAGATTCGAATTTAAAAATACGTTTATACAGATTAAATAACTTAAGTGTTAACAAATATTGTGTATAGAATGTTTGACATCGACAAATGTTGAAGGATTGTGAATAAGTATTTTCACAATAATACAAACGTATGACATATTAATACATAAAAATGAATTACTTATTTTACTAATGTTACATATTCTTAATTCATTTATAAGTTTCATAAATAAATCTATATGCTCTTTATCAATCTGATTACTATGTTTTGTTAATAAATAGTTCTTCCAATTCAGCTGATGTTACCATTTTTGTTCCCCTTCTTTAAAAATTTAATAGTAGGTTGTGTTAGTGCGGGACGATGTACTCTGAATTATTTCATTTTAATTTATATTTATTGAATACAAATTTTAAACACAAGTGCCCACAATTAAATGTATTAAATTTTTGTTTTCGTTCATAATTATATTCAACAGGAAATTTTAAGTAGTTGACAATCTCAAGTGGTGGTTGTAAGTTTCCAAAGCTATCAAAGTATTCTTTATAGTTGTGGTTTTTATAATATGCTACCCAATGTGTTCCCATATCATTTGAATCATCTAAATTAACAATGCCGCATTCTTGTTTGAATGGTTTTTCAGGTAAAGAATCACGCATGAAAACACCCCTAAAATGTTTGAGGTGTCTTCCATATTTATTCAAATCCAAATCTGTTAATGGGCGATTGGGAAGGTTATCTAATAGTTTTTTGGAGCTGGACTATAGTAGAGACCATATCCAGTTTTATATGGTTTGAGGTACAACCCTTTACCCATTGCAATTGATTCCATATATCTATTATGACGGTTAGCTTCAGCCAATTGTTCTTTTCCATTTTTGATAGCATTTACTGCTTTGACAATAGCGGATCCTCCACTTGCCAAACCACCAAGCGCTGACAATGCTGTTAGTACGGGAATAAGTGGAAGAAATCCTCCAATTTTCGGTACAGGTATAACTCTCGGTATTATAATGTCTGCTCGCTTTTTCCCTTTAAAATTTGAATGAATAGCCTTTTGAGCTATTTTAACAGCATCATTTATATCAAGGGGTTTCTGTTCTTTCAATTGTTTTAAAGTTTTTCTCACAGTAGCTGTGAATAATTTCTTATTACACTTATTCATTTTTCCTTTTCTTTTCTTATGTCTCTGCTCCTTCAAACCTAATCCAAATTTCACTTTAGCTTTCATAGCGTTTGTCACAAACCACGCGTTAGCACGTTCTTTAATATCACTATCTTTAGATTTAACTCGTTGCCAGGCTTTTTCAGCTAATATTTGATCTGCTTGATGTCTTGTGTCTATATCTTTTGATTGTGAATATGCAATATCGTGCTCTCTACAAGCTGCGTCTAATAAATTTATACCCTTATCTCCTCTTGCTAAACGTTTTTCAAGTTTTGTACCAGGTCCACAAAACTGATAACCAGGTAGATGTAATTCAACAGGTACTTTATTTATTAAGTTGTTTACAAATCCTCTTCTCATCTTACACTGGCTGAGGTTTTGTTTTGACTGTAGATTATAACAAATTTTTTTTCGTTACTTTTATACCTCTTCGCAAAAATAACTGAAATCAAGACGATCTCCTATATATACAGCAATTTATATGATTTCAGTATGTTAATTTTTTGATATTTATTTTGATCTGCTTTGTATCTGGTCACGATCTACTTTACATCTGATCACGATCTGCTTTGTATCTGCT
The DNA here is from genome assembly GCA_958299815.1 of Sarcophaga carnaria. NCBI lineage: Eukaryota > Metazoa > Arthropoda > Insecta > Diptera > Sarcophagidae > Sarcophaga > Sarcophaga carnaria. The sequence continues at coordinate 67,413,227 of OY283153.1, read as the reverse complement.
CACGATCTATTTTATATCTGATAACGATCTACTTTTTTGGTTTTGTCTATTTTATTTTAATTTTTTTTATTTTTTTTTTGACATTACCATGTTTTAGGTATACATGTTCTACCTCAATGTTTAAATTGTTTATTTGATCAGCTAGATCATCATGTATTTGTGTTATATGTTTTTCGATTACGATATTTTTGTTTTTATGGTTATATTTATTAAAACCTTCTCCAAATTTATTAATATAAGACATTTCTTTCACTCTTCTAATAAATTATGTTAGCTTCTTTAAGTTCTTCGATAATAGAGATTATTTCGTTTTGATGATTGTTGTGACCAGAACCTTCCGATGAAAGAAGTAAACGTAGTCTGTCAACTAGTTCATTAGGATCATCCCAATGTATGTAATTTGATCTCAGATTATTTTGTAATTTTAGCATTAAACCACTGCCTTTTGTTAAAATGTTTGTTGTTGTTTCGAATAAACGTTTAATTATTCGTATATATTTGAAGGCTCGTGTTCCTTTCACTTGTTCATTAGGTTCATAGCGACGTTTATGTGCATTGGTATTAATTAAAATCTCTTTATATTTTTTCAAATCATTTTTAGAATAATGGAGAGGTTTTTTATGAAATACTAGTTCAAATAATCCAGGCGTCATTTTCAATTTCATATTCCCTATCTGCATAGTATTATCTCTATTAAATATTAATTTTTCCTTGCCATATCTCCAACTACCGTCTACATCTTGATTAAAACCATAAATTTTATCCAATTGCTTATTATTAATAAGTGTTTGTATATTTTCAAATAATGGAGAGCTTTTCGTCAGCTTTAAACATTGTTTTCTTTCCAAGTTCTTGATACATGTACTTGATACAGGTCTATTATGGTCATAGTTTTTTTCACCATCATTATCATCAGTTGAAATATTTTCATACTGAAAATCGTTATTATCACCGTTTACATCATCATAATCATCGTCATCATCAATAGTGTTGTCTATGTCTTTATGCTTATCTTCAAGTTTTCCGATGATTTCATTATCACCATTTACGACATAATAATCATCATCATCATCAATAGTGTTGTCTGTATCCGTATGCTTATCTTCGAGTTTTCCAATGATTTCATTATCACCATTTACGTCATAATAATCTTCGTCATCATCTATAGTGTTGTCTACATCCTTATGCTTATATTCAAATTTTGGGATGTTATCATTATCATCATTTACATCATCATGATCATCGTCATCATTAATAGTGTTGTCTATATCCTTATATTTATATTTAAGTTTTCCAATGATTTTTTTAAGTGGTTTTGTTATTGGTTGAAAGGTATCTTCTAATAAATTAACTCTATCTATTTGATTCAGTTTAATATTTTTTAACTTTTTCTTTAGAACAGCCCTTGTCTCTACAAGATCTTCCAACACTTTATTATGGTAATTTTTAGACATTATAATAATTTTTTTATTGAATTTGATCTGGTTATGATCTGCTCGCTATCTGATTATGATCTGCTTTGTATCTGATTACGATCTGCTTTATATCTGATCACGAACTGCTTGCTATCTGGTCACGATCTGATTTATACCTGATCACGATCTGCTTGATGGCTTGTGTCTATATCCATTGATTTTGAGTACGCTATATCGTGCTTTCTACAATCTACATCCAATAAATTATTCCTTTATTTCCTTTATTCTTGCTATTCGTTTTGAAGTTTTGTGTCAGGTCCACAAAACTGATAAACAGGTGGATGTAATTCAACATATAATTTGTTTATTAAGTTGTCTACAAATCTTCTTCCAATCTTACACTGATTAGGTGTTTTTCTTTTGACTGTAGTTTATAACCATTTTTTTCATTACTTTCATACCTCTTCGCATGAAACACTACACCAGCTATACCTGCTATACCAGCTATATCAGCTATACCAGCTATACTAGCAAGCTGTACAATTTGTACTAGCTATACTAGCAAGCTGTACTAGCTATACTAGCAAGCTGTACAATCTGTACTAGCTAGCTGTACAATCTGTACAAGCTATACTAGCAAGCTGTACTAGCTATACTAGCAAGCTGTACAATCTGTACTAGCTATACTAGCAAGCTGTAGTAGCTATATCAGCTATACCAGCTATACCTGCTATACCTGCTATACCAGCTATACCAGCTATACTAGCAAGCTGTACAATCTGTACTAGCTATACTAGCAAGCTGTACAATCTGTACTAGCTATACTAGCAAGCTGTACTAGCTATACTAGCAAGCTGTACAATCTGTACTAGCTATACTAGCAAGCTGTAGTAGCTATATCAGCTATACCAGCTATACCTGCTATACCTGCTATACCAGCTATACCTGCTATACCTGCTATACCAGCTATACCAGCTATACCAGCTATACCTGCTAAACCTGCTATACCAGCTATACCAGCTATACCAGCTATATCAGCTATACCAGCTATACCTGCTATACCAGCTATATCAGCTATACCAGCTATATCAGCTATACCTGCTATTCCAGCTATACCAGCTATACCAGCTATATCAGCTATACCAGCTATACCTGCTATACCAGCTATATCAGCTATACCAGCTATATCAGCTATTCCAGCTATACCTGCTATACCAGCTATACCAGCTATACCAGCTGTACCAGCTATACCAGCTATATCAGCTATTCCAGCTATACCAGCTATATAGCTATACCAGCTATATCAGCTATACCAGCTATACCATGGTATAGCTAGCTGTATATAGAGATAATACTATGCAGATAGGGAATATGAAATTGAAAATGACGCCTGGATTATTTGAACTAGTATTTCATAAAAAACCTCTCCATTATTCTAAAAATGATTTGAAAAAATATAAAGAGATTTTAATTAATACCAATGCACATAAACGTCGCTATGAACCTAATGAACAAGTGAAAGGAACACGAGCCTTCAAATATATACGAATAATTAAACGTTTATTCGAAACAACAACAAACATTTTAACAAAAGGCAGTGGTTTAATGCTAAAATTACAAAATAATCTGAGATCAAATTACATACATTGGGATGATCCTAATGAACTAGTTGACAGACTACGTTTACTTCTTTCATCGGAAGGTTCTGGTCACAACAATCATCAAAACGAAATAATCTCTATTATCGAAGAACTTAAAGAAGCTAACATAATTTATTAGAAGAGTGAAAGAAATGTCTTATATTAATAAATTTGGAGAAGGTTTTAATAAATATAACCATAAAAACAAAAATATCGTAATCGAAAAACATATAACACAAATATATGATGATCTAGCTGATCAAATAAACAATTTAAACATTGAGGTAGAACATGTATACCTAAAACATGGTAATGTCAAAAAAAAAAAATAAAAAAAATTAAAATAAAATAGACAAAACCAAAAAAGTAGATCGTTATCAGATATAAAATAGATCGTGAGCAGATACAAAGCAGATCGTGATCAGATGTAAAGTAGATCGTGATCAGATACAAAGCAGATCAAAATCAATATCAAAAAATTAACATACTGAAATCATATAAATTGCTGTATATATAGGAGATCGTCTTGATTTCAGTTATTTTTGCGAAGAGGTATAAAAGTAACGAAAAAAAATTTGTTATAATCTACAGTCAAAACAAAACCTCAGCCAGTGTAAGATGAGAAGAGGATTTGTAAACAACTTAATAAATAAAGTACCTGTTGAATTACATCTACCTGGTTATCAGTTTTGTGGACCTGGTACAAAACTTGAAAAACGTTTAGCAAGAGGAGATAAGGGTATAAATTTATTAGACGCAGCTTGTAGAGAGCACGATATTGCATATTCACAATCAAAAGATATAGACACAAGACATCAAGCAGATCAAATATTAGCTGAAAAAGCCTGGCAACGAGTTAAATCTAAAGATAGTGATATTAAAGAACGTGCTAACGCGTGGTTTGTGACAAACGCTATGAAAGCTAAAGTGAAATTTGGATTAGGTTTGAAGGAGCAGAGACATAAGAAAAGAAAAGGAAAAATGAATAAGTGTAATAAGAAATTATTCACAGCTACTGTGAGAAAAACTTTAAAACAATTGAAAGAACAGAAACCCCTTGATATAAATGATGCTGTTAAAATAGCTCAAAAGGCTATTCATTCAAATTTTAAAGGGAAAAAGCGAGCAGACATTATAATACCGAGAGTTATACCTGTACCGAAAATTGGAGGATTTCTTCCACTTATTATTATTATACTAACAGCATTGTCAGCGCTTGGTGGTTTGGCAAGTGGAGGATCCGCTATTGTCAAAGCAGTAAATGCTATCAAAAATGGAAAAGAACAATTGGCTGAAGCTAACCGTCATAATAGATATATGGAATCAATTGCAATGGGTAAAGGGTTGTACCTCAAACCATATAAAACTGGATATGGTCTCTACTATAGTCCAGCTCCAAAAAACTATTAGATAACCTTCCCAATCGCCCATTAACAGATTTGGATTTGAATAAATATGGAAGACACCTCAAACATTTTAGGGGTGTTTTCATGCGTGATTCTTTACCTGAAAAACCATTCAAACAAGAATGCGGCATTGTTAATTTAGATGATTCAAATGATATGGGAACACATTGGGTAGCATATTATAAAAACCACAACTATAAAGAATACTTTGATAGCTTTGGAAACTTACAACCACCACTTGAGATTGTCAACTACTTAAAATTTCCTGTTGAATATAATTATGAACGAAAACAAAAATTTAATACATTTAATTGTGGGCACTTGTGTTTAAAATTTTTATTCAATAAATATAAATTAAAATGAAATAATTCAGAGTACATCGTCCCGCACTAACACAACCTACTATTAAATTTTTAAAGAAGGGGAACAAAAATGGTAACATCAGCTGAATTGGAAGAACTATTTATTAACAAAACATAGTAATCAGATTGATAAAGAGCATATAGATTTATTTATGAAACTTATAAATGAATTAAGAATATGTAACATTAGTAAAATAAGTAATTCATTTTTATGTATTAATATGTCATACGTTTGTATTATTGTGAAAATACTTATTCACAATCCTTCAACATTTGTCGATGTCAAACATTCTATACACAATATTTGTTAACACTTAAGTTATTTAATCTGTATAAACGTATTTTTAAATTCGAATCTGTAAAAATCTGAAAAAAAGAAATATGTAATAAAATTTTCAAAAAATAAAAAACTAATTTGTTTTAATTAATCCCTGTATTCTATAATTTTATTTATTTAAACAGTAAAACTAAAAAAAAAATCTAAATCCTTAAAACAAGTCTATTTATACTCTGGGGTGTTGTAGATCAATCAGTAAATTCAATTATGTGAAAACAGATATTACTTATACTTATACGTGAAAAAAAAACGCACAGGCACAACTATACATTTCTTTCTCATCAAATTAAAAACAACCGCACAACCAACCTACCCTTTCTTATTAGTTTATATTTCCATTTCTTCTACCTGTGGTCATGAGCAATACGTGCCAAGAATTTACTATTAAAAAAAAAAACGATCATACACATTACATGTTACGCACACACTCATTCTGTCCGTCCAAACATTCGTACATACGTATATACATTTTAACATTACAGTCTACTTGTACTCTGGGATGTAGATGAGGAAACGTGCACACACTCATTCTGTCCGTCCAACCATTCGTTTGAAAAGCAATACAAATAAAATGAACAAGAATAAGCAGGTATGATTCCAAATTTGTAGGGAAAAATTTAAAATTAAAATGATTTAATTCTTTTCCAGATATGCATTCTCACAAATTTTAACACACACACACACACATACACATTAAAAAGCAATACCTTTTCATAATACATGTTACAAACCTAAAGACCGATCGCACACAATTCATTTAACAATGCTGCAATGTTCTTACTCTTTTACAGATATGCATGCACCAAATTTTGTATGGAGTAAGTGGTCTGAAAACCCCATAAACATACTACTCAAATGCGTTCAAAAAGGAGTTATTTAAATTGTTCTCCAATGAAAACTTTTTTATATTATATCGGTTAAATATTTATTCTTACTTTTTTATACCGATTTTTTGAAAATATTTCTGTTTTTATATTTTTATGATTCTCTATCTTTTAACATTTTTATTTATTTCTATAGTATTGTTAGTTTTATAAATTGATTCCAATTATATTTTTACTTAAATTTAATATTTATATTAATTTGTTATTTTTATTTAATTTTTTATACTTAATTAATGTTATTTTTTAATGTTTCATATCTTATGAATCCTAAGCATAGCGCTATAACTTATAACTTATAACTTATAAGACTAAAATCTTGTCGTGTTATGTTAATTATAATAAATAAATAAAAAAATATTTAATTTGGAAATTCTTATTGAGTCTACTAATATCTTTTTTGGACTCGATTTCAAGGTACTTAAATAGCATTCACACAATTAAAGATAAATATATTTATTTACTACAGTTATCAAAACTAATTGAAGAAATAGAAAATCTTAAATAGTATAGCCGACGTAAATATTAAGGTGGAAAAACCGAAAAAATATTTTATTCAATTGACGAAAATGTTTAATTATAACAGAGTACTATAGCAAATGAAATAAAAACAACATACATGTAAACCGAGTATCAGGTGTAAAGATCCAGTGAGAGTCAGTCAGTAATGCAGCAGCAGTTGTCAGTTGAGTTTTCAGTCGATCAGTCGCTAAGCTGTAGTCGCTAATTGTGTGTTAATCGAATCTTAATTTCTATTTTCTATTTCTCTTTTTAAAATTTATTAAACCTTTTAAAATTTATTAATACTTTCGGCGTAATTTACAAAAATTATTCAAACAAATGAATTGTTAAAATAAACTATTTAAATTAATAAAACTGGATAAAAATTCTTACATTTGGGGGCTCAACCTTCGAGAAAAAAAAAACCCGTTAACTGTAACAACAAATTTTATTTAAAGTTAAGTGCATTTATTTTATGGACGAAAAACAAAATTTTAAACATTTTTGATCAGTTGTTAAATGAGAGCAAATGCAAAGAAACAAAAATTAGTGACGTCACGAACACATAACACAAGAGCGTATGAAAAATATATAAGGCAAAAAGAAATAGACGATAGAAATAATATAGTTGAAGCAAAAAATAACGTTGAATTAGTAAAAATGTCAAAAAAAGAAGAAAATATGAGTTTTGAAAAAGGCGAGTTAAATGAACTAATAAGACTTTTTATGTTAAAAATGCAAAAGGAAGAAGATGAGAAAAACAAAACAAATGTTTCGATTGAATATTTTAGTAAAGTTGTTCCTGATTTTGATGGTGTAACGATGAGTGTCGAAAAGTGGTTTGAAAATTTCGACAAAAATGCTGAGGCATATGAACTAAATGATAAACAAAAATGTGTTCATGCTAGGAACAAAATGACTGGAGCTGCTAAATTGTTTTTAGAAGCCGTGAGTGTTTGTGATTACGCCACTTTAAAGAGAATTTTAACACAAGAATTTCGTAAAACGTACAGTAGCGCGGAAATTCATAAATCGGAAGAAGTTTGAAAGTGAAACGTTTCATGAATATATTTTACATATGCGAAAAATAGCGGCAGCCAGTGACGTAGAAGATATTTCGGTAATACGGTATATTGTTGATGGGCTACAAATAAAGCCTGAACTGAAATATGCTTTATATAGTTCAAAATCGTATAGTGATCTTCGTGAACAATATTCATTGTATGAACGTACCATGAAATCAAATGAACCTACATATAGTGGCACGGTTTACAAAAGAAATGAAAACAAGCTTTATGTTAAAAAAGATCATTGCTTTAATTGTGGATCAGCTGATCATAAAAGAAAAGACTGTAAAGAACAAACAAAGTGTTTTATCTGTAACAAGACGGGTCATATTTCTAAAAATTGTTTTCATAAAAATAAAAAAGAAAACGTAAATGAAAATGTTAGTATAGTAGTAGATAAAAAACGTTTAAAGACAATACATTTTGAAAATAAAGAACTAGACTGTTTAATTGATACAGGGTCAGATGTAACCCTAATGAAAGAAAGTATATATAGACAAAAGTTCGGGCATATTAAGTTAAAACAAAGTACATCTTTATTGTTTGGTCTTGGAAATTTTTCCACGGAGCCGCTTGGTTGCATAAACGGGGCAGTGTGTGCCGATTCTGTTAAAACAAATCACAATTTCCTTGTAGTACCAGACAATGCATTAAAATTTAACGCGCTTCTTGGTTATGATTTTATTAAAAAGTTTAAATTTTGTTCGGACGAAAGCGGTTATAAATTCGAATATCAACGTAATATACAACATGGTGACGATATATCGGTCTACAATATAACAGCTGCTGAATTAGACGTTCCGCCGAAGTACAGAGAGGTGGCCTATGAATTAGTTTCCAGCTATAAGCCGTCAACAGTTTTAGAAAGCTCGCCGGTAGTGATGAAAATTATACCAGATGGAGAATTAAAGCCGTTTCGTCATTCACCATCAAGGTTGCCGATTAACGAACAGGAAGCTGTAAGAAATCAGGTAGAAGAATGGTTAGCGAATGGTACTGTTAGAAAATCAACTTCGCCGGTGGCAAGTAGAGTTGTGGTAGTTAAGAAGAAGACTGGTGAATACAGAGTCCGCGTCGACTTCCGTCAATTAAATAGTATGGTGTTGAAGGACTGCTTTCCAGTGCCCCTGATTGACGAAGTATTAGAGAAGCTACAAAACGCAAAATTTTTCACAGTAATGGATTTGGAAAATGGCTTTTTCCACGTACCTATTGAGGAATCGGGTAAACATTTTACTGAATTCGTAACAAAAGAAGGTTTGTTTGAATTCAATAAAGCACCCTTTGGTTTTTGTAACTCGCCTGCGAACTTTATAAGGTACGTCACTCATATTTTTCAACCACTTGTAAATAATAATGTCATGGAGCTATATATGGACGACATCGTTATCTTTGCCGAAACTGCTGAAAGTTGCCTTTCTAAAATGAAAATGGTTTTAGATCAGTCTGCACGTTTTAATTTAAAAATAAAATGGTCAAAATGTTCATTTCTTCAGTCTAAAATAGATTTTTTAGGACATACAGTTCAAGGTGGAATGATTTGGCCAGGCAAAGATAAAACAAAAGCAATTGAAAAGTTTCCCCTGCTGAAAACCGTCAGAGATGTGCAATCGTTTTTGGGAATAACAGGGTACTTTCGACGGTTTATTCAAGGTTATGCTCATATTGCTCGACCATTGACGAATTTGCTCAGAAAAGATCAAAAATATTCATTTCAGCATCGCAAGCGATAATTTATTTGTAAACAAAAGAAATAAAGAGATTTGCTTGCATTGCCGAGTTGGAAAGTCTTATAAGAAGGTTATCTTGTTCGCAGACTAGAGAAAATATTATACTTCTGGTTGAAAATATTTGGAGAAACCTCAATCTGGAGGAGAACCTGAGGCACTTGCATCTTTCTGTCAAACATGGTGATAGTCTGGTAATGGTATGTAGTGATGTTCAGTTGTTAATTGCACTTCGTTGAAATAAATATTGCAGTATTCAAAAATTTTGAAAGAAAACGTAATATAAAATGCCAAAATGTTTGGGATAAAGCACATATTTGATTTGTGTCAAGATAATGAAGCAAAAACTGAAAATTTGAATAAGATGACAAACTATTTCGAATCAAGTTCAACTGAAAGAGGCCTTATTGGAGGATAAATTGAGACCCCAATATTCACAAAAGCTTGCAAAACCTTAAAAATTTCACTCATTAAGAAGGCTATCCAACTAATTATTGAAAACGTTTTTATTTTTGTCTATGCTTTATTTAACGTACTTGAGTGTAAATGGACCGTTTCAGTTGCAACCTGAGATTATTACTTTTTTATAACACCCTGAACACTGAACTTTTAAATTAATTGCAGCTTCCGAAGTTTCCTAGTGGACCAATTTCACCGTGTTCCACTGTATAAGTCTTTCAATTAGTTGCACATTGGTTTTACATCACTTTTATATCAGTTTGCTTGTTATGCGTATGTCTAGTTATGACTGTCATTAAGCATTAAGTAATTTGTTTGCCTCTCTTTCGGCTACCGCAGAATAGAATATTTGAGAATAGAAATTGAAAACTGCACAGACAAACATAAGATATTTCTTGACTTTTATAAATCTCACCGTCTCAACACCAATTTAAATGATATGTAGGAGTACTGTACCTCTCAAACACGTATGTATAACTCCTTTTTATTTGAACGCTTAATTGTAATAACCTCTGATTTACACCTAATTCTTGAAAGCATTGCCAAAACTTTCTTACGATTTAATGACTTCCAGTGGTTATAATTCCAGTGACAGTAAGAAGTCTTGCTAAGCAAAGAGTGGGTCTCAACATTGTCCACATAAATGCTCAGATCTTGTGTAATAAGAATTTAGGTAGTAATTTATGTCCACGGGTATTGATGTTATTTCTGTTTCCGAAATTTGGTTTCCCTTAGATGTTCTAGATTCAGTTTTTAATTTACGAGGCTTTAAGCTTTTCCGGTCGGATAGGAGAATCCTATTTGGTGGAATTGAGACCAGGGCTAGGGGTGCTGAAGTTGCGGTTTATGTTCGTGACGGTATACTATGCAGGCGAAAATTTTTAACCCACATTGGATATTTTAACTGGCGATAGACAGAAGCTTCTTCTAGGTAGTGTATATAGACCAAATTGTAGTTTGAATTTTGAATCTTTTATTTCCATTCTTATGACGACATGGTTATCGTTGGTGATTTCAATGATAATCTATTTGATAATCCGCTAATTGGGCCAATGCTATCACTTCATCTGAATCCTGTGAATGTTTTGACACCTACACTTTTTCATTCAATGTCCAGTAGCCTGATTGACCTGGTATTTATAAATCATAATGAGAGGGTACTGTTATATGACCAAATTTCTGCTTCCGGTTTCTCTAACCATGATCTTCTCTTCCTGAATTATAATGTGTCTGTAACTTGTACTGTAGACAGATATATCATTTATCGTGATTTTAAGAATTTAGATTATGTAACTTTGAATCATGAATTGGATAACATATATTGGGACCAGGGCTATACACTGGGTAAAGCTAATGACCAATTATTGTTTATTCAGGAAAATGTGCGTCAGCTTCATGACAGATGCGTTCCTGTCAAAACCAAGCTCATCAAACCCAAACAACAACCGTGGTTTACTACTGAAATAAAAGCACTAATTGAGAAGAGGGATAGTGCCTACAAGCGCTGGAAGAGGTTCAGGACTGATGACTTGAAAGCTCTTCATAAATCCACACGGTCGGAGGGTACTAAGTACATAAAAATTGAGAAAACACTGTATTATGGTAGAAAGTTTTCCAATGCGATAGACAATAAATCTAAGTGGAATGTGATTCGTGAAATAGGATTCGTGAATAGGAATTGGTGGTAAATGTCCTAAAACTGATTTTGATGTAGACGTGAGTAAACTTATCTATCGGTAATATGTATGATGATCTTTGTTGTGTCCCTCCACAGTACTCCTTTAGTAGATCAGTTGGAAGTTTTGGAATGTATTTCAGCGGTAAAATCGAATGCAATTGGTTCTGATGATTTAGATCCTTTGTTTTTGAAAATTTTGACACCTAGACTTTTGCCATATTATTCTCACTTATTCAATACAGTGCCGACTAAATCTACTAAACTAAATCTACTAAGACTAAATGAATGGAAACTAGGTCAATTGCTATTCTTCCTTTTTTGTCGAAGGTAATGGAAACATTATAGCTAGACAAATCAATAGTTATTTGGAAAATCACAATTACTTAACTTACTTAGTCAGTCGGGTTTCATGAAAGGTAGGAGTTGTACTACCGCTCTTTTAAATGTAGTTGAGGATTTTAGGTTGGAGCTAGATGAAAATAGTGTTGCTTTTTAGTTCTTCTCGATCACACCAAGGCATTCGATACAGTCAATCATGAAATTTTATTGAATAAGTTCCAGAAACTGTTTGAATTTTCGAATTCTGCCGGTAGTCTAATTTTTTCTTATCTGTCAGATCCGCTTAATATTAGTAGAGGAGTTCCCCAGGGATCAAGACTGGTGCCTCTGTTGTTCTGTATAATGAACGATCTACCGGATGCTTTGGTTAACTGTCGTGTTCATATGTATGCTGATGATGTGCAGCTTTATACCAGTACTCGTAAGGAGAATATTGATTCTTGTATACACTCTATTAACCGTGATTTGGATAGAATTGACAGTTTGGCTTCGGCAAATGGACTATGCATCAATCCCTCAAAATCCAAATGTATTATGCTTTCGAGAACCAATGTTTCGTTTGTCATACCTGGATTGAGCATCAAGGAAAATGGAATTGACTTTGTCAAATCTGCAACCAATCTGGGTATTGTGTTTAATTACAGATTATCGTGGTCTAGCCATATAAGTGGCGTAGTTGAATATACGGCATGCTTCGAAATTTATGGGCCGTCAGTGATTCAACTCCTTTTGCAATTCGTATGCAACTTGCTAAAACTTATTTAATTTCTGTGCTATTGTATGGGGGCGAAATTTCCGGAAACTGCGATAGTAATGACAATCGGAAACTCAACTTGGCATACAACAATATAGCAAGATATGTCTTTCTTAAAGGTCGCCGGGATCATATTTCTCATTTATTTAGTGTGAAATTTGATAATCTTCTGAAAATTAAATGCCTCATTCTATTCCATAAAATTATTAATACGGGACAGCCGGAATATTAATTAGGCCGGATTAGGTTTGCTAAATCAATCCGCGGCATGAAGATTATTTAACAACGGTACAGGACTCTTCTGTCACAGCGACAGTTTTTTATACACACAACAAGTTTTTGGAATTCCCTATCAAATTACACCCAAAAGTTAGGCAATGCTAATGCGTTCAAAAAGGAGTTATTTAAATTGTTCTCTAATGAAAACTTTTTTATATTATATCGGTTAAATATTTATTCTTACTTTTTTATACCGATTTTTTGAAAATATTTCTGTTTTTGTATTTTTATGATTCTCTATCTTTTAACATTTTTATTTATTTCTATAGTATTGTTAGTTTTATAAATTGATTCCAATTATATTTTTACTTAAATTTAATATTTATATTAATTTGTTATTTTTATTTAATTTTTTATACTTAATTAATGTTATTTTTTAATGTTTCATATCTTATGAATCCTAAGCATAGCGCTATAACTTATAACTTATAACTTATAAGACTAAAATCTTGTCGTGTTATGTTAATTATAATAAATAAATAAAAAAATATTTAATTTGGAAATTCTTATTGAGTCTACTAATATCTTTTTTGGACTCGATTTCAAGGTACTTAAATAGCATTCATACAATTAAAGATAAATATATTTATTTACTACAGTTCAAAACTAATTGAAGAAATAGAAAATCTTAAATAGTATAGCCGACGTAAATATTAAGGTGGAAAAACCGAAAAAATATTTTATTCAATTGACGAAAATGTTTAATTATAACAGAGTAGTATAGCAAATGAAATAAAAACAACATACATGTAAACCGAGTATCAGGTGTAAAGATGTCGAGTTGCCAAAATAGCTGTTATATGTAATATCCAGTGAGAGTCAGTCAGTAATGCAGCAGCAGTTGTCAGTTGAGTTTTCAGTCGATCAGTCGCTAAGCTGTAGTCGCTAATTGTGTGTTAATCGAATCTTAATTTCTATTTTCTATTTCTCTTTTTAAAATTTATTAAACCTTTTAAAATTTATTAATACTTTCGGCGTTATTTACAAAAATTATTCAAACAAATGAATTGTTAAAATAAACTATTTAAATTAATAAAACTGGATAAAAATTCTTACATGTGGGGGCTCAACCTTCGAGAAAAAAAAAACCCGTTAACCCGTAACCCGTTAACAACAAATTTTATTTAAAGTTAAGTGCATTTATTTTATGGACGAAAAACAAAATTTTAAACATTTTTGATCAGTTGTTAAATGAGAGCAAATGCAAAGAAACAAAAATTAGTGACGTCACGAATACATAACACAAGAGAGTATGCAAAATATATAAGGCAAAAAGAAATAGACGATAGAAATAATATAGTTGAAGCAAAAAATAACGTTGAATTAGTAAAAATGTCAAAAAAAGAAGAAAATATGAGTTTTGAAAAAGGCGAGTTAAATGAACTAATAAGACTTTTTATGTTAAAAATGCAAAAGGAAGAAGATGAGAAAAACAAAACAAATGTTTCGATTGAATATTTTAGTAAAGTTGTTCCTGATTTTGATGGTGTAACGATGAGTGTCGAAAAGTGGTTTGAAAATTTCGACAAAAATGCTGAGGCATATGAACTAAATGATAAACAAAAATATGTTCATGCTAGGAACAAAATGACTGGAGCTGCTAAATTGTTTTTAGAAGCCGTGAGTGTTTGTGATTACGCCACTTTAAAGAGAATTTTAACACAAGAATTTCGTAAAACGTACAGTAGCGCGGAAATTCATAAATCGGAAGAAGTTTGAAAGTGAAACGTTTCATGAATATATTTTACATATGCGAAAAATAGCGGCAGCCAGTGACGTAGAAGATATTTCGGTAATACGGTATATTGTTGATGGGCTACAAATAAAGCCTGAACTGAAATATGCTTTATATAGTTCAAAATCGTATAGTGATCTTCGTGAACAATATTCATTGTATGAACGTACCATGAAATCAAATGAACCTACATATAGTGGCACGGTTTACAAAAGAAATGAAAACAAGCTTTATGTTAAAAAAGATCATTGCTTTAATTGTGGATCAGCTGATCATAAAAGAAAAGACTGTAAAGAACAAACAAAGTGTTTTATCTGTAACAAGACGGGTCATATTTCTAAAAATTGTTTTCATAAAAATAAAAAAGAAAACGTAAATGAAAATGTTAGTATAGTAGTAGATAAAAAACGTTTAAAGACAATACATTTTGAAAATAAAGAAATAGACTGTTTAATTGATACAGGGTCAGATGTAACCCTAATGAAAGAAAGTATATATAGACAAAAGTTCGGGCATATTAAGTTAAAACAAAGTACATCTTTATTGTTTGGTCTTGGAAATTTTTCCACGGAGCCGCTTGGTTGCATAAACGGGGCAGTGTGTGCCGATTCTGTTAAAACAAATCACAATTTCCTTGTAGTACCAGACAATGCATTAAAATTTAACGCGAGTTATGTTATCACAGCAACCCCCACCAAAACCCAGGAGAACCATCTAGACAGCAACAATTAAAGCAACAACAATTAGCCTAATATTTGTTTTGTTCTTCTTATTGTAATATTTTATTTATAATTAAAACAACAACAAAACTTTATTTTATTTTATTCTTTTTGACACACTTTTAATAATAATTTAAGTTGAAGTTTAAAAAGCTAAATCAGCAAAATACAAACATTTCTTTTATTCATTTTATTGTATTCTTTTCCTTTATAATCAAAACAACAACAAAACTATTATTTTATTTTAATGTGACTGACACACTTTTAATAATAATTTAAGTTGAAGTTTAAAAAGCTAAATCAGCAAAATACAAACATTTCTTTTATTCATTTTATTGTATTCTATTTCTTTATAATCAAAACAACAACAAAACTATTATTTTATTTTAATGTGACTGACACACTTTAAATAATAATTTAAGTAGAATTTCAAATAGGTAAATCAGCAAAATTAAACATGTTATAAATTTGTATAAATTCATACTTACTTACTTCCTGTTCACAAACATTGTAATATTCTTTTTTTTACACTTTAAAATTAAAACTAAATTACGTATGCATTTTTTTCCTTTTATTTGACTCATCAATCATTTTCGTTTTAAGTTAATTAAGAAATAAAGTTCACTGTTGTTACAAGTGTCAAAGAAATAACAAGTGTTATAATTTAACTGGCGCAGTCGGTAAAGCCAGCTTCGGGATAATTGTGTTGAAACTAAATTAAAAGAAAGTTATTAATTTTAAATAAAATATAATCAACAAGAAAATATATCATCCTTGCACCGTATAAGGGGCCGTTTGTTTGAAATTTCGAGGGAATATCGGAAGGAAAAACAGGTATCGAATTGACATCGGTACAAGGCTTTACAAGGATATTAGTGGATCACAATACCCGAGTGGAATAAGCTGGAAATCGCATTCCCAATGAAAGCAATATATCTCATAGGGGCTCTGTAAGTACTGTGTTGAAAGCATATATTCATACGTAAAATAAAAACAAAAGAAGGAAAATAAGAATTTAATAAAGAAAAATTTAAAGATTATAATTAAAAGAAAAGAATTAAATTATAAAAAGAAATTTGAAAAATATCTATACGAGGGAATATCGTATAATTCAAGAAATTTTTTCATAAGAGTAACAAAACAAATTTTATTAAAAATTAAAAAGAAACAAATCAAATAAAAAGAAAGAATTTATAAAAAGAAATTTAAAAAGATTTATACGAGGGAATATCGTATAAATCAAGAAATTTTTTTTATTAAAACGAAAATTAATATAAAAATAAAAAGAAAAGAGAAAGAAAATATTATGAGAAATAATTAAGTAAAATAAAAAGAAATTTGAAAAAATATCTATACGAGGGAATATCGTATAATTCATTTTCATAAGAGTAACAAAACAAATTTTATTAAAAATTAAAAAGAAACAAATCAAATAAAAAGAAAGAATTTATAAAAAGAAATTTAAAAAGATTTATACGAGGGAATATCGTATAAATCAAGAAATTTTTTTTTATTAAAAAGAAAATTAATATAAAAATAAAAAGAAAAGAGAAAGAAAATATTATGAGAAATAATTAAGTAAAATAAGAAGAAAGAAATGGAAAAGTTTAAATAAAGAAAATAATAATTTGAATTAAAATAAATTTTGTGTGAAATTTATCGGCATTATCTGTACGTAGCTTGAATTTTTTTTATCCAATTCAGAGCAAATTATTTAAGGCAAATAGAACAAGTTTTTAATATAATCAATATATATGTTACATAACAAAATTGAGAATACAAATTGAATTACAACATCGAAAAAAAAAAAAAAAACGAAACTATCTCTACAAAAAAAAAAGAAGAAAATATTATAATTAAATAGAAAATTAAATTTGATGAGTAGTAAATCTCGTTTTATCCCATACCCTAAAATTTTTAGATCAAGGAGCCTTCCTCGTATATCGGAGGATATTAGATTAGATTATAAGATGCCTTCAGATACAGAAATTCCAAGCACAGCATTGAATCAAAGGACAGTTAACTCTAACGACATTTTTAATTCTCTTAGGATTCCAGATGCAATCAAAGATTTACCAAAATTTGATGGTAATCCAAGATTGCTTCACGAATTTATAAGCAATGTGGAGGAGATACTTCTTCACATTAGGGGAGCGGATAACACTCCCTTCGGACAGATTCTCTTGAGAGCCATAAGAAACAAAATAGACGGTCAGGCCAATGAAGTCCTGAACATGTACGGTACATCCCTTAATTGGGATGAAATCAAAGGAAACTTAATTTCACATTACTCGGACAAACGGACAGAAACCTCCCTTATAAGAGACCTTCATTCCCTAAAACAGTACGGCAAACCAATTGAGAAGTTCTATAGTGAAGTTATGGAAATTCAGGCAGCTTTATCCAACAATTTATCGATTCATGAATCTGACGTTAATGTAATTAACGCGAAAAGGAATCTATTCTCAGAGATGTGTCTGAATTCATTTCTGTCAGGGCTACGGGAACCTATGGGTTCTACCATTAGAGCAATGAGACCAGAATCATTGCCGGTAGCCCTTGATTATTGTATTAGGGAACAGAATATTCATTATATCAGGTATAATTCAAACAAACCAAAATATCCTCAGTGGAGACCAAATTATCAATATACTCCATATCATAAATATTCGCAAAATTATTCGAATAACGTTCCAAAACAAGGAAACTATTATCAACCCCGAGGAAATTCTAATTTTTCGGCAAGACCTTACCATGTTAATAATAATAATTTTGAGCCAAATTTGAGCAATTATAATCGTAATTTTTTCTCCCAAAATTCCCAAATGAATCGCGAAAATTTTTCAAATTATAAACCCAACCAGCGTTTCGATAATTTATCGCGACAAACAAATTTGAGGCAATCACTACCACCCCCAGAACCAATGGATACTAGTAGTGGATTTTCAAAATTAGAAAGGAGTACTGGCAAATTTAAAACTAGCCCGAGCACTCAATTCAGTAAGATATCAAGCAGAAACGAAATGAATAATATTAATGAGTTTAGGAGTCCTCAAAATAGGAACCCTACCCCATGTATTAGCCAGGCTGACAAATTAAATCTGGACCAATATGAAAACTACAATATTGACGACAACCAGGATTTTCGGCAATTAGCCTCAGGCAACAGACAGGATATGTAGATTGCAATAAACATGGTAGTATTTTACCTTATATAAACATAAACTCCCCATTTGGCAGACAACTGAAATTTTTAATAGACACCGGAGCTTCTTCTTCATTCATAAATCCTGAGTTTATAAACCCTTTAGACATTGAAAAATGTAATCCAATAACTATTTCTACCATCTTACATAAATATATAATTGACAAGCAAGTGACACTACCTATTTTCAAGGAAATAAAAAAATCAGGAACTTTTACCTTCTTGGTTTTCAAATTCCATGGTTATTTTGACGGGTTGTTGGGTTTAGATTTCCTGACAAAAATAGGAGCGAAAATTGATCTGGAGAACAAAATAATAACCACGAATGATGTGGCAATACCTCTTAAAACGAAACCAAATTTCTCATCCGGTAAATTCATAATAGCGGCAAATTCGAAACAACTCATAAAACTACCGGTTGATTCTAAAGATGGAGATATTATTGTAAATACAGTAACTATGGACAATGGTTTATTTATTTCACCTGGTATTTACTTTGCAAAGGACTGGTTCAGTACAATAGAGATAGTTAATCCAACTGAAAGTGATCAAATAATTTTCTTAGAGCAACCCCTCAAAACGGACCCATATGATTCGGAAAACTTCGTCGAACTCAATAACCTCAATACAGATCACAAATCAGGTGATGAGCAGATTAAAAATTTATCTGAATTACTCCGAACGGAACACCTAAATAGAGAGGAAAGACAGAAACTTTTGAAATTATGTGTTAAATATGATGACATTTTTTATAGAGAGGGCAAAGACCTAACATTCACAAATGAAATAAAACATAACATTAAAACAACAGACGACATTCCTATTCACACTAAGTCTTATAGGTATCCTTTCATTCACAAGGAGGAAGTGCGAAAACAGATATCGGATATGTTAGAACAAGGAATTATTAGACCGAGCTTTTCTCCATGGAGCTCTCCAGTATGGATTGTTCCAAAAAAGAAGGATGCATCGGGCAAGACAAAATGGAGGTTAGTTATTGATTATAGGAAGCTAAATGAGAAAACCATCTCCGATAGGTATCCACTTCCAAACATATCAGAAATCCTGGATAAACTGGGTAAATGTCTTTACTTTTCGACTTTGGATTTGGCAAGTGGCTTCCATCAAATTGAAATGGATCCCCGAGATATACCTAAGACAGCCTTTACCGTAGAGGGTGGTCATTATGAATATGTGAGGATGCCTTTCGGCTTGAAAAATGCACCCTCGACTTTCCAAAGAGTTATGGACAATGTCCTGAATGATTTGGTTGGAAAAATTTGCTTGGTATACTTGGATGATATAATTATATTTTCCACATCTCTCCAAGAACATATTGAAAATTTGGAAAGAGTTTTTCTGAAACTAAGATCTTCGAATTTTAAAGTTCAACTGGACAAGTCAGAATTTATGCGAAAAGAAATTGCTTTTTTGGGGCATGTAGTCACGACAGAGGGCATAAAACCAAACCCAACAAAAATAGAGGCTATTCAAAAATTCCCAATACCACGCACTAACCGTGAAATAAAATCATTCATAGGCCTACTTAGTTACTATAGGAAGTTCATCCCAAACTTAGCAAAACTTACAAAACCAATGACAGAATGTTTAAAAAAGGGCAGAAGAATAACACTAGACGAGAGATATGTTAAAGCTTTTGAAACATGCAAGAACATTCTAATGAACGACCCAATATTGCAATACCCTGACTTTACAAAGCCATTTCTGCTCACTACAGACGCAAGTAACATTGCACTTGGAGCAGTCCTTTCTCAAGGTCACATAGGTAGTGACAAACCCATTTGCTATGCAAGTAGGACTCTTTCTGAAAGTGAAATTAATTATTCCACTATTGAAAAAGAACTTCTAGCCATAGTGTTGGCAACCAAATATGTCCGCCCTTATCTCTTCGGTCGCAAATTTAAAATAATTACTGACCACAGACCACTTACATGGCTAATGAGCCTTAAGGAACCCAATTCAAAATTAGTTAGATGGCGCCTAAAGTTGGAAGAGTATGATTACGAAATCATTTATAAAAAAGGAAAACTAAATAGTAATGCGGATGCTTTGAGCAGAATTAAACTAGACAATAGTAATGTCGCTGATGTAAACTTGTATGATTCGAGTAAACTGTCCACAATACATTCATGCGATGAGAACTTGAATGATGGGATACCAATTTCTGAAAAACCGTTGAATGAATTCAACTTACAACTTTTATTACAAAAATCAGACGAGGGGCCCAATATGACTGTCGAAACAATTTTTAGAAATAAACAACGTCGAACTATAAAGGAGAAAGAATTTTCTCAAGACACAATAATCCAGCTTTACAAGAAATTCATTCCCTCAGGTAAACTAACTGCCATTTTCTCCGACGAATCAACTTTTAAAACTATTCAATTAGTGTATTCAAAATACTTTTCAAACGGAAAACAGTTTCGTGTCGTCCGTTGCACTAAAATTTTAATGGACGTAACTGATATCGATAAACAAATAGAGCTCATACGGAATTGTCATGAGAACAGAAACCACAGAGGAATAACCGAAACATATGAATATCTTAAAAGACAATATTACTTTCCCCTTATGCAATCTATTATAAATAAAACATTGAACAACTGTGAAATTTGTAATGCGTTGAAATATGACAGACACCCACCAAAATTAAAATTTCAAATAACAGAAACTCCAGACGAACCTCTTCAGATCCTACATATTGACATATATACTATAAGTGGTAAATGTATTTTGACCATCATTGATAAATTTTCCAAATATGCGACGGAGTATACCTTACCATCGAGAACTAGCGTTTGTGTACTCAAAGCTTTGAAATCATTCATGAACCTTTTGGGAATACCTAAGAAAATTGTTTGTGATCAAGGTACTGAGTTCACTTCAAATATTTTTAAAGATTTTTGTAAACAATATGAAATAATACTCCATTTCACATCATTTCAACAATCTAGCAGCAACTCTCCAGTGGAACGTCTCCACTCAACCCTAACTGAAATTTATAGAATTATTATGACAACTAGAAAATCCAAGAAAATGGAGGTAGACCACGAAGAGATATTAGACGAGACGTTCATGACTTACAATAATACAATTCATTCCTCTACAAAATTTACGCCAAAGAAAAGTTCATATTCTTTGGAAGACCATATGACTTCTCAAGAGATATAAAATACGATAACGAACATGAATTTTTGTCTAAGTTAAATGAATTTAAAGAGAAGCTATATCCTTTTGTTAAAGAAAAAGTTATGAAAGCTAAAATTAAAAATATTAGTTGCCTTAATAAGATGAGGAAAACCCCAGAAAATAGAGATATAGATGAGCAAATATATAGAAAAGAATGTAGGAGAAACAAATTAACCGCACGATTCTCGAAACATAAGGTATTAAAAGACAATGGTATTACTTTACACACTACTAAGGACAAGAAATTACACAAGTCAAAAATGAAGCTCAGACCGCGAAAATAATCGACCTTTATTTTAACATTTTGTACTTTCAGCACAGCCTTAGCTTATGGACAGATTTTGGAAATACAGAATTTTGACAATGATCAGAATATGGTCGCCCTGGAGATCGGACAGGCAAGAACGATTGAGAGTTATTTTAACTTCATCCATATAATAGATTTGGACAATTACAATTCACAAACCTCAAAATTAATTAGCATTGTAGACAAATTTGAGAAAAATAGCCTTCTAAAAGATGCAGCTAAAGTTTGTAAACTGAAACTTAAGGGACTTGAAAACAAACTACAGACACTAAATCCATATAAACGTACAAGACGAGGACTATTCAAGGGTTTAGGCTCTGTAATAAAATATATAACTGGAAATATGGACGCAAATGACGCTGTGACCATAAATAGACAAATACAGGAACTTCAAAACACAGCATCGAATTCAGCAATAACAGAGGAAAATCAGAAAGCTTTGAACATACAAATGATACAGAGATTTAAAAATTTGACAGAACAATTGAATAATAATCAGGAAAACATTTCCAAATTTTTGAAAAAACTGTCAGCAGAAACAACTAATCATATTCTTAAGGAAAATAATGCGTTATTAGAAATCCAATATATGAATCAGTTGGATTACAGTATAGATTTACTATTTAATCATATTTCTGATATAGTGGATTTTCAAAATTAGAAAGGAGTACTGGCAAATTTAAAACTAGCCCGAGCACTCAATTCAGTAAGATATCAAGCAGAAACGAAATGAATAATATTAATGAGTTTAGGAGTCCTCAAAATAGGAACCCTACCCCATGTATTAGCCAGGCTGACAAATTAAATCTGGACCAATATGAAAACTACAATATTGACGACAACCAGGATTTTCGGCAATTAGCCTCAGGCAACAGACAGGATATGTAGATTGCAATTAACATGGTAGTATTTTACCTTATATAAACATAAACTCCCCATTTGGCAGACAACTGAAATTTTTAATAGACACCGGAGCTTCTTCTTCATTCATAAATCCTGAGTTTATAAACCCTTTAGACATTGAAAAATGTAATCCAATAACTATTTCTACCATCTTACATAAATATATAATTGACAAGCAAGTGACACTACCTATTTTCAAGGAAATAAAAAAATCAGGAACTTTTACCTTCTTGGTTTTCAAATTCCATGGTTATTTTGACGGGTTGTTGGGTTTAGATTTCCTGACAAAAATAGGAGCGAAAATTGATCTGGAGAACAAAATAATAACCACGAATGATGTGGCAATACCTCTTAAAACGAAACCAAATTTCTCATCCGGTAAATTCATAATAGCGGCAAATTCGAAACAACTCATAAAACTACCGGTTGATTCTAAAGATGGAGATATTATTGTAAATACAGTAACTATGGACAATGGTTTATTTATTTCACCTGGTATTTACTTTGCAAAGGACTGGTTCAGTACAATAGAGATAGTTAATCCCACTGAAAGTGATCAAATAATTTTCTTAGAGCAACCCCTCAAAACGGACCCATATGATTCGGAAAACTTCGTCGAACTCAATAACCTCAATACAGATCACAAATCAGGTGATGAGCAGATTAAAAATTTATCTGAATTACTCCGAACGGAACACCTAAATAGTGAGGAAAGACAGAAACTTTTGAAATTATGTGTTAAATATGATGACTTTTTTTATAGAGAAGGCAAAGACCTAACATTCACAAATGAAATAAAACATAACATTAAAACAACAGACGACATTCCTATTCACACTAAGTCTTATAGGTATCCTTTCATTCACAAGGAGGAAGTGCGAAAACAGATATCGGATATGTTAGAACAAGGAATTATTAGACCGAGCTTTTCTCCATGGAGCTCTCCAGTATGGATTGTTCCAAAAAAGAAGGATGCATCGGGCAAGACAAAATGGAGGTTAGTTATTGATTATAGGAAGCTAAATGAGAAAACCATCTCCGATAGTTATCCACTTCCAAACATATCAGAAATCCTGGATAAACTGGGTAAATGTCTTTACTTTTCGACTTTGGATTTGGCAAGTGGCTTCCATCAAATTGAAATGGATCCCCGAGATATACCTAAGACAGCCTTTACCGTAGAGGGTGGTCATTATGAATATGTGAGGATGCCTTTCGGCTTGAAAAATGCACCCTCGACTTTCCAAAGAGTTATGGACAATGTCCTGAATGATTTGGTTGGAAAAATTTGCTTGGTATACTTGGATGATATAATTATATTTTCCACATCTCTCCAAGAACATATTGAAAATTTGGAAAGAGTTTTTCTGAAACTAAGATCTTCGAATTTTAAAGTTCAACTGGACAAGTCAGAATTTATGCGAAAAGAAATTGCTTTTTTGGGGCATGTAGTCACGACAGAGGGCATAAAACCGAACCCAACAAAAATAGAGGCTATTCAAAAATTCCCAATACCACGCACTAACCGTGAAATAAAATCATTCATAGGCCTACTTAGTTACTATAGGAAGTTCATCCCAAACTTAGCAAAACTTACAAAACCAATGACAGAATGTTTGAAAAAGGGCAGAAGAATAATACTAGACGAGAGATATGTTAAAGCTTTTGAAACATGCAAGAACATTCTAATGAACGACCCAATATTGCAATACCATGACTTTACAAAGCCATTTCTGCTCACTACAGACGCAAGTAACATTGCACTTGGAGCAGTCCTTTCTCAAGGTCACATAGGTAGTGACAAACCCATTTGCTATGCAAGTAGGACTCTTTCTGAAAGTGAAATTAATTATTCCACTATTGAAAAAGAACTTCTAGCCATAGTGTGGGCAACCAAATATTTCCGCCCTTATCTCTTCGGTCGCAAATTTAAAATAATTACTGACCACAGACCACTTACATGGCTAATGAGCCTTAAGGAACCCAATTCAAAATTAGTTAGATGGCGCCTAAAGTTGGAAGAGTATGATTACGAAATCATTTATAAAAAAGGAAAACTAAATAGTAATGCGGATGCTTTGAGCAGAATTAAACTAGACAATAGTAATGTCGCTGATGTAAACTTGTATGATTCGAGTAAACTGTCCACAATACATTCATGCGATGAGAACTTGAATGATGGGATACCAATTTCTGAAAAACCGTTGAATGAATTCAACTTACAACTTTTATTACAAAAATCAGACGAGGGGCCCAATATGACTGTCGAAACAATTTTTAGAAATAAACAACGTCGAACTATAAAGGAGAAAGAATTTTCTCAAGACACAATAATCCAGATTTTCAAGAAATTCATTCCCTCAGGTAAACTAACTGCCATTTTCTCCGACGAATCAACTTTTAAAACTATTCAATTAGTGTATTCAAAATACTTTTCAAACGGAAAACAGTTTCGTGTCGTCCGTTGCACTAAAATTTTAATGGACGTAACTGATAGCGATAAACAAATAGAGCTCATACGGAATTGTCATGAGAACAGAAACCACAGAGGAATAACCGAAACATATGAATATCTTAAAAGACAATATTACTTTCCCCTCATGCAATCTATTATAAATAAAACATTGAACAACTGTGAAATTTGTAATGCGTTGAAATATGACAGACACCCACCAAAATTAAAATTTCAAATAACAGAAGCTCCAGACGAACCTCTTCAGATCCTACATATTGACATATATACTATAAGTGGTAAATGTATTTTGACCATCATTGATAAATTTTCCAAATATGCGACGGAGTATACCTTACCATCGAGAACTAGCGTTTGTGTACTCAAAGCTTTGAAATCATTCATGAACCTTTTGGGAATACCTAAGAAAATTGTTTGTGATCAAGGTACTGAGTTCACTTCAAATATTTTTAAAGATTTTTGTAAACAATATGAAATAATACTCCATTTCACATCATTTCAACAATCTAGCAGCAACTCTCCAGTGGAACGTCTCCACTCAACCCTAACTGAAATTTATAGAATTATTATGACAACTAGAAAATCCAAGAAAATGGAGGTAGACCACGAAGAGATATTAGACGAGACGTTCATGACTTACAATAATACAATTCATTCCTCTACAAAATTTACGCCAAAGAAAAGTTCATATTCTTTGGAAGACCATATGACTTCTCAAGAGATATAAAATACGATAACGAACATGAATTTTTGTCTAAGTTAAATGAATTTAAAGAGAAGCTATATCCTTTTGTTAAAGAAAAAGTTATGAAAGCTAAAATTAAAAATATTAGTTGCCTTAATAAGATGAGGAAAACCCCAGAAAATAGAGATATAGATGAGCAAATATATAGAAAAGAATGTAGGAGAAACAAATTAACCGCACGATTCTCGAAACATAAGGTATTAAAAGACAATGGTATTACTTTACACACTACTAAGGACAAGAAATTACACAAGTCAAAAATGAAGCTCAGACCGCGAAAATAATCGACCTTTATTTTAACATTTTGTACTTTCAGCACAGCCTTAGCTTATGGACAGATTTTGGAAATACAGAATTTTGACAATGATCAGAATATGGTCGCCCTGGAGATCGGACAGGCAAGAACGATTGAGAGTTATTTTAACTTCATCCATATAATAGATTTGGACAATTACAATTCACAAACCTCAAAATTAATTAGCATTGTAGACAAATTTGAGAAAAATAGCCTTCTAAAAGATGCAGCTAAAGTTTGTAAACTGAAACTTAAGGGACTTGAAAACAAACTACAGACACTAAATCCATATAAACGTACAAGACGAGGACTATTCAAGGGTTTAGGCTCTGTAATAAAATATATAACTGGAAATATGGACGCAAATGACGCTGTGACCATAAATAGACAAATACAGGAACTTCAAAACACAGCATCGAATTCAGCAATAACAGAGGAAAATCAGAAAGCTTTGAACATACAAATGATACAGAGATTTAAAAATTTGACAGAACAATTGAATAATAATCAGGAAAACATTTCCAAATTTTTGAAAAAACTGTCAGCAGAAACAACTAATCATATTCTTAAGGAAAATAATGCGTTATTAGAAATCCAATATATGAATCAGTTGGATTACAGTATAGATTTACTATTTAATCATATTTCTGATATAATAGAGGCTGTAATGCTTGCAAAGCTAGGCATAATATCAAAGCTTATTCTTCATCCAGAGGAATTGGACGAAATAAGACATCATTTTACATCTCAGAACGTTAACTTAGTTTCAGACGAACACCTTTACGAACTTCTGGAACTCCAGGCATATTATAATAATAGCAACTTAATTTTTAATATAAAATTGCCGAATTTGTCTAAAGATATTAACTCACTTTTCCACCTCATTCCTCTTCCTATAAATAATACAAAAATAATCAAAACAAAACCCTATTTAAGTTACAATAAACACAACCTCCAGTACTTAACAGAGATTTGCCCAAAGATTGAGAGCTTTTATTATTGCAAAAGGTCAAACGACTTCGAAAACACTGTTAATTCCACTTGTATCGGCAGAATATTGAATGGCAAAACACCAATATGTCCTGTAAATGATGTGGGATTCACAACAAATATTTTCCAACCGGAAGATAATTATATAATGTTTATTAATGTAAAAGATTTACAAATAACTTCTGATTGCAGACAAAATTTTACAATTAAAGGAACCTCTCTTCTCCACTATGCAAATTGCTCCGTCACTGTAGCAGGGACAACATTAAGTTAAAGATTACAGCTTCAATAACAAAAATGATATTCTAAAACTAAGAAAAGATACAACCCAAAGAGGAAGCGTAATAATGGTAACAACATTAATCTTCATCACCTTAACTATTACTAGCCTGGTCCTGTTATGGAAAAATCCCAGAATTCGGTATTATCCTAAGCCTACTGATATCGCTCTGTCCCCACCAAATTCGCTGTGGCCATCGCTCTACTCTAAGGGGGGAGGAGTTATGTTATCACAGCAACCCCCACCAAAACCCAGGAGAACCATCTAGACAGCAACAATTAAAGCAACAACAATTAGCCTAATATTTGTTTTGTTCTTCTTATTGTAATATTTTATTTATAATTAAAACAACAACAAAACTTTATTTTATTTTATTCTTTTTGACACACTTTTAATAATAATTTAAGTTGAAGTTTAAAAAGCTAAATCAGCAAAATACAAACATTTCTTTTATTCATTTTATTGTATTCTTTTCCTTTATAATCAAAACAACAACAAAACTATTATTTTATTTTAATGTGACTGACACACTTTTAATAATAATTTAAGTTGAAGTTTAAAAAGCTAAATCAGCAAAATACAAACATTTCTTTTATTCATTTTATTGTATTCTATTTCTTTATAATCAAAACAACAACAAAACTATTATTTTATTTTAATGTGACTGACACACTTTAAATAATAATTTAAGTAGAATTTCAAATAGGTAAATCAGCAAAATTAAACATGTTATAAATTTGTATAAATTCATACTTACTTACTTCCTGTTCACAAACATTGTAATATTCTTTTTTTTACACTTTAAAATTAAAACTAAATTACGTATGCATTTTTTTCCTTTTATTTGACTCATCAATCATTTTCGTTTTAAGTTAATTAAGAAATAAAGTTCACTGTTGTTACAAGTGTCAAAGAAATAACAAGTGTTATAATTTAACTCGCGCTTCTTGGTTATGATTTTATTAAAAAGTTTAAATTTTGTTCGGACGAAAGCGGTTATAAATTCGAATATCAACGTAATATACAACATGGTGACGATATATCGGTCTACAATATAACAGCTGCTGAATTAGACGTTCCGCCGAAGTACAGAGAGGTGGCCTATGAATTAGTTTCCAGCTATAAGCCGTCAACAGTTTTAGAAAGCTCGCCGGTAGTGATGAAAATTATACCAGATGGAGAATTAAAGCCGTTTCGTCATTCACCATCAAGGTTGCCGATTAACGAACAGGAAGCTGTAAGAAATCAGGTAGAAGAATGGTTAGCGAATGGTACTGTTAGAAAATCAACTTCGCCGGTGGCAAGTAGAGTTGTGGTAGTTAAGAAGAAGACTGGTAATACAGAGTCCGCGTCGACTTCCGTCAATTAAATAGTATGGTGTTGAAGGACTGCTTTCCAGTGCCCCTGATTGACGAAGTATTAGAGAAGCTACAAAACGCAAAATTTTTCACAGTAATGGATTTGGAAAATGGCTTTTTCCACGTACCTATTGAGGAATCGGGTAAACATTTTACTGAATTCGTAACAAAAGAAGGTTTGTTTGAATTCAATAAAGCACCCTTTGGTTTTTGTAACTCGCCTGCGAACTTTATAAGGTACGTCACTCATATTTTTCAACCACTTGTAAATAATAATGTCATGGAGCTATATATGGACGACATCGTTATCTTTGCCGAAACTGCTGAAAGTTGCCATTCTAAAATGAAAATGGTTTTAGATCAGTCTGCACGTTTTAATTTAAAAATAAAATGGTCAAAATGTTCATTTCTTCAGTCTAAAATAGATTTTTTAGGACATACAGTTCAAGGTGGAATGATTTGGCCAGGCAAAGATAAAACAAAAGCAATTGAAAAGTTTCCCCTGCTGAAAACCGTCAGAGATGTGCAATCGTTTTTGGGAATAACAGGGTACTTTCGACGGTTTATTCAAGGTTATGCTCATATTGCTCGACCATTGACGAATTTGCTCAGAAAAGATCAAAAATTTTCAATAGGTCCAGATGAATTGAAGGCGTTTCAAGAGTTGAAGATGGCTCTAGTAAAGGAACCAGTGCTTAAAATATATGACAGGTCAGCAGCAACTGAGTTGCACACAGATGCTTCCAAATATGGTTTTGGTGCAGCACTTCTACAGAATCACAACAGTCAATTACATCCAGTCTACTTTTGGAGTAAGAAAACTTCTCCGCAAGAAGAAAAACAACATAGTTATTATTAGAAGTTAAGGCTGCGTATCTTGCTCTAAAAAAGTTTCGTCACTATATTCTTGGCATACAATTTAAATTGATTACTGATTGCTCAGCGTTCAAGCAAATAATATCGAAAAAGGACATTCCCAGAGATGTAGGGCAGTGGGTGATGTATATTTAGGATTTTACATATACCGTTGAACACCGATCAGTAAGTAGATTACAACATGTAGACGCGCTTAGTCGTTACCCTGTTGATATTTTTGTTATATCAGACATCTCTGCAAGAATTGGAAAACTTCAGCAGGAAGATGAAGGTATAAAGGCTATTTCTATAATATTTAATTCCGGTCCATACAATGAGTATAGAAGAAAAGGTAGCTTAATATATAAAAGTATTGATGGAAATGACCTACTTCTAGTACCCAAGCAGTTGGAGTTTGAAATTATTAAAAGCGCGCATGAGCAAGGTCACTTTTCAGTCCAGAAGACTATGCATCGCGTTCAACAACAGTTTTTTATACCACATTTGGAGAAAAAAGTTAACCAGATAATAGCCAACTGTATTAAGTGTATAATACACAACAAGAAGCTTGGAAAACGCGAAGGCTTCTTAAATTGTATCGATAAAGGGGAAGTACCATTACATACACTTCATGTGGATCATTTAGGTCCAATGGATGCAACAACGAAACTTTATAAATATATCTTTGCTGCAGTTGATGGATTTTCGAAATTTGTATGGCTGTTTCCAACTAAGTCTGCAGGTGTTGAAGAGGTGGTAAAGAATCTTAAAATCTGGTCGGACGTCTTTGGTTTTCCATGTCGGATAATAAGTGATAAAGGTCCAGCATTTAAGTCAAATATTTTTGCAGAGAATTTTGAAAGGAAAATAATATAGGACATGTGTTAATTACTACTGGTGTTGTTCGTGCAAACGGTCAAATAGAAAGAGTCAACCGTTCCATAATTTCAATTATTGCTAAGCTGTCGTCGGAAGATACTTCAAAATGGTACAAATACGTTGGTCAAGCACAAAAAGCCATAAATTCCTGTGTTCACAGTACGACAAAATCATCTCCTTTTGAAGTAATGTTTGGTGTTAAGATGAATTCGGACGTTAACGACAACGTGCTCAAACTTTTGGAAGAAGAGCTTATAACTGGTTTTCAAAAAGAGAGAGAAGCTCGCAAGGCAAGATGTTAAGCAACAAACAGCCAACGCCCAGCAGCAGTATAAGAAATATTACGATAAAAAATGTAAACAGCAAAACGACTATAAAATTAATGACTTAGTTGCTGTTAAACGCACGCAGTTTATTGCCGGGAAAAAGCTTGCCAAGGTCAAAAGAAATAATCGCTATGATTTGGAGAAAGTAGGAGATGTTGAGGGGCCTAAGAAAACTTCTTCAAGCTGCGACAACATGAAATTGTGGAAATTCGCCGAAAACAATAATGATTTGTTATCATCTGGGTCAGATGAAGAACAGGATGGCTGGGTGTAAACCGAGTATCAGGTGTAAAGATGTCGAGTTGCCAAAATAGCTGTTATATGTAATATCCAGTGAGAGTCAGTCTGTAATGTAGCAGCAGTTGTCAGTTGAGTTTTCAGTCGATCAGTCGCTAAGCTGTAGTCGCTAATTGTGTGTTAATCGAATCTTAATTTCTATTTTCTATTTCTCTTTTTAAAATTTATTAAACCTTTTAAAATTTATTAATACTTTCGGCGTTATTTACAAAAATTATTCAAACAAATGAATTGTTAAAATAAACTATTTAAATTAATAAAACTGGATAAAAATTCTTACATACATACATACTTCGTCATTACAACTTCATCATTACATCCTTCAGTCAGGATTGCGACCTAATTTCTCACACCACTTATGTTGTGTGTGTTAATTTTATATATGAGTGGCGGGACCTGCAGTTTAAAGTCGACTCCGAACGACAGATTTTTGAGAAACTTTTCATGGCAATTTTATTTGCTCTCAGACTTTTTGCCAGAAATCTGCTGAGAGGAAGTCCCCGAAGAAATACTTTTTGAATTTGTTTTGATGTCTGGCCTGGGGCTCGTACCCTGGGTTTACATCTAATAAGCCAACACACTATCTACTAGACTACGGCGACTTCTAATAAGAAAAACAGTTAAGTTGGAATACCAATTTCTATATGATTAAACATTATTTTTCTCAGTGGTATATTATGGAAGTATGTAGTTCTTTTGTTCTTTTTTATTTATTGTTAATAATGGTTCTGATTATATAACTAAATCAGTTTGCTTCCTGCGTTGTTTTTATTACTACCGGAACTTGTTCAAACAGCTAGAAGTTACATAAAAAACAAGAAAATATAAGAAATTATTTCTAATTTAACGGCTAATTAAGTTTTCTCTTACAGCTTTCTCTTTCGTCGCCCTTGCACTTATCTCACCACAAAATTTTAATTGAAGACTTTGTATGCATCTCTTTTTATGACACAAAATGAGGGTGAACTGTTGCAAACTTTTGGAATAAAATAAATTCAGCTCTATTTGAGAATACCCGCGTAACTAAATTTGAAACATTTTCTTTGATAAAACGACAATGGGAACTATAGAAATATTTAGAAGCAAACTATGTTTGAAATACAAAAATTAATCACAAAGAAGTAAACACTTAACGGACGACGATTAAAGATTGTATTCACAGAATTTTCTTCATCTTGTTTTAAAACGTTTACATATCTTTTATACTGTATATAAGAGCCACTCCAAAGGATGACTCACATAGAATCCATCATACGTCGTTCACTGATATTTTCAACTGACAGCAAAGCAACTACAGTAATCGCCCCTTTTTGGAACCAACTGCGACGTAAATCGAAACGACGTAAATCGAATTTCATATTACTCATACGACAAAATAGTATGTTTTTAACAAGAAATTTAAAAAAGTTATAGTAATCCCTCGATTTACGTCGTAGTTGGTTCCAAAAAAAGGCGGCGTCAATCGAATGACGACGCAAATTGAAGTTAGAGGGAACAAAAAATTTGACTACGTAAATCGAAACAACGTTAATCGAGGCGACGTAAATCGAAGGATTACTGTACACATTAGCTTGACACAACCAAAAAGTGTAAAGAAAAACTGATGGCTATCAAAGTACTGAGCACACATTAAAAGTTCCCCAACTTTATGCATTGCAACAAAACACAAAGGAAAACATACATATGTATGTATGTATATTGCAACTTTTCTGTCAGCGTGAAAAATCTACGGGCCATTATTACAATTTGCAGTTAAAATTGGGTTTTGTAAAATGTAACTTTAGCTCAAGGTAACTATAAAGTCACCTTTAACTTCTTTTCGTTATTACAACTTACTGATAAAATAAAGTTCAGCTTTTTAAAAATATGGCAGTGTCGGAGCAATGTCGATAACTATTGCCAATTTAAACAAGTTTTTTAAAAGGCAATGACAACGTCAAGCTTCCTTTTTCGTGTTCGTTCATTTTGTTTAATCGAGTAGTAATCCCAAATTTTATATTCGAGGAATTTTATGTAGTTATTTTTTAGTATGAAAAATAGGATACAGTGAAATCTCCGATATGTTAACAACGACTGTCGTGTGCGCTTAAGGGGCTTTTACTTTTAATTAGTTCAACATTTACTATTAACCCCTTCAATGTTTGAGATAGCAAATTCAGATGGATTTTTAATGCTATTTAAATTCACTTTTATTTTATACACTTTGATTAAATACTTATATAATAAAATTATGCTGAACTTAGTATTTTGCAAACAGTTGAATGTTTCAAAAGCTTTAAAAACGCCTTTATTGCAATGCCATCTTCGTTTTCAATGATGGCAGAAAGAAATGAGAATCCTTTGATTACTTATGTACGCTAGTATTGATGATTTCATACATATACATATGCGCATACATACATAAATTATAAAACATGAATATACTTAAGGCAGTTATTGAAAAAACAATTACTAACTAAAATTAAAAAAAAATATTTGGCACATATTTCATTTTTTTTTTAGATTTTTGTCCGACAACCGGAGCTATTTAAGAAAAAATTATTAGATGTTTTACAAAAAGGTACTGTTCGCCTCCGACTCAGAGAGTCTACCTGCCATCAAAGTCATGTGACCAGGAAGTTTGTCTGTCATCGGTGAGTATCCGTAATGGGAGATTTTACCGTATTCAGTTTAATTTACAATATAGTAAATTGCCTCTACCTAATCTAATTGGCTGTAAATAATTTGTTTAGATAAATTTATTTCACTAACTGATATTTTCTTTGCCAATCGCAATTAATTTTAAAGG
This sequence comes from Sarcophaga carnaria, assembly GCA_958299815.1. Lineage (NCBI taxonomy): Eukaryota > Metazoa > Arthropoda > Insecta > Diptera > Sarcophagidae > Sarcophaga > Sarcophaga carnaria. Next base: position 67,379,017 of record OY283153.1, on the reverse strand, counting down.
TAAAGAAAAAATAAATTTTTTCCCTCACAGTGAAGAATTACTGTTGTTGCATGTTCAAATTGTTTACTTTCCAAACTAAATTTATTGCTGAAATGCACACTTACGAATTATATTCTATTAACCAACAAGTTGCATAAATATTACCGTAGCACTGACATTCTAGTGCATTGACGTACCAGGATGGTTTGTGTCAAAATTATCTATCAAATGTAAGATTTCTGATATTAAATGTACATGAAAGTATAAACAAAATTTTGATCTTAGACTAGAAAAAATTTGTGATGAAATTTTGTTTGTACTATAGTGCCATCACTTGTTTAGTTTTATTATTGTTAATCTAAGTAGTTTATTCGTTAAGTTTTATAAGTTTATTCGTTTTAAGTTTTAGATATGAAAGAAGAGAAATAAAATATTTATGAAGCAATTCAATTTTAATACAAAACGAGTTTAAATGGCGACCGTGACAAATAAAAAAAAATTTTTTTAAGATAAAAAAAAAAGATATGTTAAAAAATAAGGATATTTAAAAAAAAGGGATATTAAAAAAAAGGATATTTAAAAAAAAGGGATATTAAAAAAAAAGGATATTTAAAAAAAAGGATATTAAAAAAAAGGATATTTAAAAATAAAAGATTTGAAAAAAAAGGATATGAAAAATTATTTCATTAAAAGAAATAAATAAAAATTGTGGTATAAAAGCAATTATTATTGCATTTTTGTGGATTAAATAAAAATAAAAGGATTAAAATCGTATCCTATGTGGAAAATATAGAAAAGGAATAAATTCAAAGAGTTCTCCATTTTGGATTACTAGTGTAAAAGAAAAACAATTAGTTTGTTTTTGTATATAAAAAAAAAACAAAAAAAAATTTTTACAAAATAAAAATGACACAAGCCTTGAAAAATATAATATCGAAAAGAACAATGTGGAACTGGAAGTGTGTGTGAGTGAAGATAAAATAAAAACATTTAGTTTTCTATATGAACTATAAAGAAAAATAGAGACAAATGTAATAAAATAAATATTCGAAATTTCGAAAACAAATTTTCAAAAAAAAAAGAGAAAGGAGACAACTATAAAAAATTAAAACAGTTTAAAGAGAGGTACAAAATTTAAAAAAAAAAGACATATGAATAAAATATAATATGTGTGAATATAAAATACTACAAAAGAATAAAAAAAAAAACATTGTAATTATTGCCAGAGAAAAGAATTCCTAATCAAAAAAAAAATAAATAGAAAACTGTTGAAAAAAAAAATATTAAATACTTTTATTAATTCGGTTTAAAAAAAAAAAGTAAAAGAATTGTGAACTTAATTTTTCTTAAATCAATATTCCTAAAAAATACCTACAAATATTTAGACAAAATGAGTCAAATTGTGAATGTTACTAAACAAACTAGCCGCTTGCTACCCCAAATAATCTAACAAGGCAAAACACCTTTAGGCAAATTAGATGAATTTTCACGTCATCCCTTCCAAGAAGTCGAACCATTAAGACAAATTTTTTTTTAATTGAATTAATACAAAAATTCGTGAAAAAATGGACTATAAAAATTATAAATCGAAAATTGTCATTATATTTTCTTTTGAGGAAAAATAATTGTGGTATAGAGAAAATTTGTGAAAAAATAAAGGGAGACAAAAGTAAAAAAAAAAAATTTGAAATTTTGAGACAAAAAAGGTACTATGAAAATAAAAGAGGAACAACAATATAAAATATGAAAAAAAAGGATAACAATATAAAGAAGTGAAAAAAAAGGACAGAACTCAATACAAGAACCTTAAAAAGAGACAAATAAAAAAAAAAAATTTTTTGAAATTAAAAAAAAAAAGGAGTTATGTTAAAAAAAAAGACAACTATATATAAAAAAAAAGTTATTTGAAATGAAATAAAAACAAGTAAATATATATACAAAGAAAAAGTTATAATAAACTTGATATAAAAAAAGAAGAAACAAATATAAAATGACATTATTTAAAGAAAAAAAAAATACAATAAGATGTGATATAGACTTAAAAATAAACAAAATAAAAATGATTTAAGTAAATCAAACAAAAACAAAAACAAAATCAACATTCAACATTTTTTTTCTGAAATAAATTTTTCCAAAAAAAAAGGAAATAAGGGATGGAAAAAAATTTTTTTTGAAAAAAAAAACTTTGGATTGAAAAAACAAAACAAAATACAACAAAATCAACAATCAACATTTGCAAAATATTGTCAAGCAAGTAAATTTTTTTTTAATTATTACTGTTTTTATTATTTAATTAATTATATTATTATTAAATTAAATTATTGTTATTAGTTATAACATATAGTTAATATAAATAAATATATATATTATTCTTCTTTTGTATTAAAAAAAAAATATTATAGGGACATCATAAAGTTTTTAAATAAAACTCATGTTTCTAATTTCTATTTTCACTTTGAAAAATAATTCTTTATTTCAAATTCGGTTTACAATTTAAAAATTTACATATTAAATAAATTCATAAATAATATAATTTTTACTAATTTATTTAGTATGAATAGGGAGCAAACTTCTTATTACAAAATATAAATACTCTTTTTACAGACAGTATTGTGCACATGATTAATTAAACTTTTTTTTTTTTGGCACTTGGAATAATGTTTTTCCCTTTCACTTTAGTTTAACAGATGTCAGTTTAATACATATTTTAGTACAAGTCTACACTTGGAAAATTATTGTATATACATATATTACGATTGACAGTGGTGGTAACGATAATTCTAATAATTTTTAATTTTTAGCAAATGTCAAATTTTGACATTGATGTTTTTGAAAAATTAATTACCGAATTTTGTGCTTGAAAAAACGGGTTTTACAGAGTAGAGTTTTATCGAAAAATTCAGAAAAAATAAGTGAATACATAACACTTCTAATTGAAAATTATAATGCCATTTTAGGATATGCAAAAACAAATACAGATAGTTTATTGGAGAATCATAAAGCTTTAATTTTTTCTAAAATCGAAAGTTGTAGGGTAATTTTATTAAAGTGTTTCGAAAAACTTAATTGTAATATAGAAATTCCGGAAAATTTAAATTTGGTAGTTCATTTAAATAACAACTTTGTAATAGAAGGTGCAATTGAAATCAATATGGCAACCGTTGACCAGAAAAGGTCATACATTACTATGTGTGCTTCAATGATTCGAGAAAACTACGGTGGTAATCCATTAACTTTACAATCATTTTTGGATAAAATCGAACTTATTGAAGATCTCACTGAACCAAATTTACAAACTACTTTTATAAACTTTGTTAAATCAAAACTTGAGGGAAAAGCGCGTGAGACACTACCAGATAGAATTGAAAGAATTTGTGATATCAAAACAGCTTTGAAAAACGGAATAAAACCAGAGAATTCGAAGGTAATTGCGGGCAAGATTGCTGCTCTTAATGTTAAAAACAATGATTTTACGGAATTTGCTAAACAAGCTGAAGAGCTGGCTGATTCCTTAAAACGTTCTTTGGTTGTGGAAGGTATTACACAGAACAAAGCTCATGAGATGGCAGTTGAACAAACAATTAGTGTTTGTCGTTTGAATGCAAAATCCACTTTAGTCAAATCAATTTTAGCATCATCAGTTTTTAAGGACCCTAAGGAAGTTGTTGCAAAACTATTAGTTGAGCAAACAACTGAAGTAAAGGAACAACAAGTTTTATCAATCCAAGATCAGTCCAGAAATAGAAATAGTAACGTACGTTTTCATAATAATGATTTTCAAGCAAATCACTTTAGACAATTTCAATAGGCAATAGTTTTAATCAATTTCGTAATAATTCTCATCAAAGGAACTATCGTGGAGATTATAACACCCATAATTACTCCAGAACAAACTATGGACATAATAACAATAATCAATTTCGGAATAATCCAGGGAATTACACAAGTTGCTTTGCGCGAAATAACAATTCAAGGGCTTCTGTTAGGACTTTAAACTCGGAAGTCCCTCAACAACAGATGTTGTTGAGGGAACAGCAACAAATGGAACAGCTTTAAAGCAAAATACAATTACTTCTTCACTCGATATTTTTAACAAACAAACTGTTCAAAAGTCTGTTTACAGTTTAAATTTAAATTATGCTGATTTCATTAAACTAAATTGTATAGATACAATTAAATCAGTTACTTTTCTTGTAGATACTCAAGCAGATGTCTCATTAATAAAAATTTCAAGTTTACAACCCAATATTATTTTAATTCAGAATGAAATTTTAAGTATTACCGGAATTACATCTGATGCAAAATCAACACTAGGATCTATTTGTACAAATTTAATAATTTCGAATAATATAATACAACAGGTTTTTCATGTTGTTAATGATGATTTCAATATACCAGCTGATGGTATTTTAGGTAAAGATTTTCTTAGAAACAATAAGTGTTACATTGACTACGAAAACATGATTTTATCTGTTACTACTCATATTAAAAGATTACAAATACTTATATTTCAAGTAACGAATAACTTTACTTGTATTATACCACCAAGATGTGAGGTATTTAGAATTTTTAAATTACATGATATTAAGGAACCTATGTTTGTTGATTCGCAGGAAATTGAAAAGGGAGTCTTTATAGCGAAGGGAATTATTGATTCTGAGTATCCAATTTTACGAATAGTTAATATAACCGATGAAGTTAAATATGTTAGAAATGATAAAGTAAAAATGGAAAAATTACAAAATTATTACATATATTCAATTAACAAGCAGGATATAAATAACCAACGTGTTCAGGAATTAAAGGACATTCTAGAGAATCAAATGCCAAAAGACATCCAAAATGACTTAATGCCACTATGTGAATCTTATTCGGACATTTTTGCACTTAAAGAGGACAAAATGACAATAAACAATTTTTATGAGCAGAAACTCAGATTAGTTGATTCATCACCAGTCTATATTAAGAATTACAGGCTTGCCATGTCTCAAAGAGAGGAAATAAATAGACAGGTTAAGCATTTATTAGATAATGATTTAATCGAACCAAGTAGCTCGAATTTCAATAGTCCATTAATTCTTGTTCCTAAGAAGAGCACAAATAATCAGAAATCTTATAGAATGTGTGTAGATTATCGTGCAGTGAATAAAAAACTTATTGCGGATAAGTTTCCCTTGCCTCGTATTGACGATATTTTAGACAATTTAGGACGTGCGAAACATTTTTCAGTAATTGATCTGTTCTCTGGATTTCATCAAATTCCATTACACTCAGATTCAAGGGACGTTACAGCATTTAGCACTGATAAAGGATCTTTTAGATGGAAAGTTTTACCTTTTGGTCTTAATATAGCACCTAATTCTTTTTCACGAATGATGTCTATTGCATTTTCTGGCCTTACGCCCAATAAAGCATTTTTATACATTGATGATATTATTATTATTGGTTGTAGTAAACATAATAATAATAATAACATAATCTGAAAGATGTTTTTGATATTTTAAGGCATTATAATTTAAAAGTAAATCCTTATAAATGCAATTTTTTCCGATCTGAAGTTACCTTTTTAGGACATAAATGTACCGCTAATGGTCTTCTGCCAGATGATTCAAAAATAAAAGCAGTAGAAAATTATTCAACACCTTCTGATAAAGACGCAGTTAGACGTTTTGTAGCATTTGTTAATTATTATCGACGTTTTATTCCAAATTTTGCTACAATAGCAGCACCATTAAATTACCTGACCAGGAAAAACGTTCAGTTTAATTGGAATGATCAATGTCAAATTTCTTTTGAAAAATTGAAAGCTGCATTACTTTCTCCTCAAATTTTACAATATCCTGACTTTACGAAACAATTTATAGTAACTGTAGATGCATCAAAACTAGGTTGTGGTGCCATATTAAGCCAAAATTTTAATGGTAATGATTTACCTATATACTTTGCTTCAAAATCTTTTTCACATTCTGAACAGAAAAAACCTATAATTGAACTTGAACTTCTTGCTATTCATTTTGCTATAACTCAGTTTAGACGCTATGTCTATGGAACTTCATTTTTTTTCAGATCAGATCACAAACCTTTAGTTTATCTCTTCAATATTAAAGACCCTTCTTCTAAATTAACACATATTAGACTTCAACTTTCAGAATATAACTTTAGTGTAGAATACATTAAAGGAAAATCGAATGTGGGCGCAGATGCACTATCTAGAATATCAATAGACGAGTTGAAGAATAATGATAATAATCAAGTATTAGTTACGACCCGTGCTATGTCGAAAGGACAAAATAATGATGAAATTAAATTTAACCAATCTTCCAAAAATGAGAACATTGAACTAAAGATTTATGATGAATTTTCTCAGGAATTCAGTAAGAATATTCCAAAAATTAGAACCGAAATAATTGATCAGAATAATTATAAAAGACTACGTATAAATATTTATAAAAAAATTAAGAAACTGCTATCTGTTGAATTCGAAATTGTGAACGAAACACTTAGTTTAGACTATATGCTTTCGAGGTTACAAACTGAAGCCAACAATGGAAAAATTTACAGAGCAGAATGGCCAAAAAATGATGTAATTTTTACAATTTTCTCAATACAGGAATTTAAAAACCATGGTATAAAGATATTGAAAACTTTTGAAATTATTCTTACGGAACCGATTGAAATAATAATAGAAGAAGATAAAAAACAGAAATTAATGGAAATTTACCATAATGACCCTATTTTAGGAGGACATTGCGGTCAGAAGAGGTTATATGCGAAGCTTAGGACGAAATATTACTGGAGGAAGATAACTAGAGATATAGCAAAATTTGTTAGAAACTGTGAAAAATGTATGTTGAATAAAGTTAAACCTCAAAATATAGAGAAACTTGTATTCACTCCAACACCCGCTAACGTTTTCGATATAGTTGTAATGGATACAATTGGTCCATTACCGGAATCGAACTTTGGTAACAAATACGCTTTGACTTTAATGTGTGATCTTTCTAAATATTTAGTGACTATAGCTATACCGGACAAATCAGCGCGTACAGTTGCGCGTGCTATATTCGAAAATTTCATTCTTGTATACGGAAAAATGAAAGTCATAAAATCCGATTTAGGTACGGAATTCAAGAACGAACGGAACTTTGTAAATTTTTGAAAATTGATATAAAATTCTCGACTAGTTATCATCATCAAACTTTAGGAACAATAGAACGAAACCATAGAGTTTTTAATGAATATATAAGAGCATACATTAGTGAAAACTTATCTGATTGGGATACATATTTAAAGTACTTCACATTTTATCATAATACTACATCAAACACTGTTTTTGATAATAAATTCACTCCTTTTGAGCTAGTTTTTGGAAAAAAAGTATCAATAATGAATGAAACAAATATGAATTTAGAACCAATATATAATATTGATAATTATAAAACAGAAGTTAAACACAGATTGCAAAAGACAAACATTTTAGCTAGAACTTTAATAGAAAAACACAAAAAAATAAATAAAAGTTTTTATGACAAACATGCTAAACCTATTGAATTAAAAATTGGCGATAATGTTTTGTTGAAAAAAGAACCTTATGACAAATTTAAAAATATTTATGATGGTCCCTATATTGTAAAAAATATAAATGATGTCAATGATACAATTTATAATAATAAAAAAAATGAGGAAAAAACTGTTCATAAAAACAGGTTGAGAAAAATGTAAAAAAAAAAAATAAATAAATAAATAAAAAAGTATATACTCAATAAATATGTAAATATTATGTAAAAAAAAAAAAATAATAATAATCTATAATTTTTTTTTTAATTTCCCTAAAAGGGAAGGAAATCCCTATAAATGTATTTATTTTTAAGTATAGTGATAAGATAGTTTTAAAAAATATAATTTCTATAAATGTATTTATTTTTAAGTACAGTTTTAAATTTAGTGATAAGATAGTTTAAAAAAAAAAAAAAAAAAAAAAAACATAATTATAAATTAATTTTTTTTATAAAAAGGGAGGTATAGTGCCATCACTTGTTTAGTTTTATTATTGTTAATCTAAGTAGTTTATTCGTTAAGTTTTATAAGTTTATTCGTTAAGTTTTAGATATAAAAGAAGAGAAATAAAATATTTATGAAGCAATTCAATTTTAACACAAAACGAGTTTAAAGTACTGATTTATTTAATTTAGTTTGGACTTCGAATAATTGTAAAAACAACTTTAAAAGTTGCTTTTCCTTCAATATGGAATAAATTTTGATTGCTTTATTTATGTCTACGTAAATTGTTTTTACTTTTGTGCAAAGTATTGTAACTCAACTGGTAGTTGTATTTGCTATACATTGTTATAATAATTCATATTCGTTGTTTGTCTTTTTTAGCATGAAGCCTTATTGTAGCGTGTTCCTGATGTCAGCAACAATTCTTTTTTATGAAAATACATACTATCAATAATGTACATATGTACATACACACACATTGTTGCTAGCATTTCCGTTTGGTAAATTCAAGCAACGACCAATTTGCTTGCGTTTGCAATTTAATAGTCAATGCTATCAACACTGTTAGTGTTGGACATGTTCATATTTTCATGTTCTTAATAATTGGTTGACATTCTTGCTATACCTTCCACTGCTATACCTTCCACTAATGATAAGCGTTATCTATGTATAAATTCTGAGTAATTTTAGGGATAAAAATCAATTAATAAACTATAACCAAACTGTGCGCTTCTTGCGCAATTGGCATTAAGCAAACAAGAAAAAAATTATTTTCCTATTCTACATGGCGATCCTGCCACTATTTTGGAAATGCTGCAATTGTCAGCACCTAGAATATAACAGTCCTGGAGTGCTAATTTATCAAGCACCCAAAAGGCAGGTCAATCCTGCCTGGGCCTTGGTGTGCTAAATTTAAAGCACCCAAGGACCCGAAAAAAAATAATATTGTGTGTAATACTGGTGTGCTCAAAAAGCACCCAAACCAAATTTTGTATATCCTGACGGACAGCTAAAGATCAGTCAGCAGCGTTGAAGGAAGATCTACCTAGCCCAAAGGTATGAAGAAGTTCCCATTAGTATAGGGTCCACAAACCTTGGAGGAATATAGAAAGCGCACTCAGAAGCCAAAAGAAGAGCCAAAACCAACCAAGAGGATCGGTAAGCCCAAAAGAGGGGGTGGCTGCACCCAAAAACTAAAAAAGGAGAAGACCATACTTCTGCGGATGGTCAACTCTAACCCACTAACGCCTTGGATGGAAGCTTGTAAGGTATGGGACAGGATCAGTCACATTGAGGTTCAGAATAACCAACATCTAAATAGAAATAGTAAGTAAAATTTTAAAGACTTTTGTCATTAGCTTATAATGCTTGATCAACTTCAATATTTTGTATACTGATAAGTTACAAATTACTGTTTGTGTAAACAATTATTCAGACATTCAAAACATTGAACAATTCAAAAACACTGAACAATTTGTTTTCGAAGAAAAAGTAAGATTCTTTATAGTCTGTTTTGCTTTTAAAAACAAATTAAAATTCGAAACGATGATAAGAAATGCTAAGATGTCTAAGCTAAGCTTAGACATTATGACCTAAACTACATGGGTATAAAGTTTAATGCAGTAAAGCAAGAGGCAGTCTATTCTGACAAAATGTCAACGACTACAAACAAAAGAAAATGTAAAGTTTTATATTCTTTCTAAAGTCTCCAAATTTAATATTCAAACTAAGAATGAACAAAGAAAACTTTAAATATATAAACTCTTGTTAATGTTGTATTTCACGACACAATATATTTTTCTCAGGAGATATTTACTTCTGTAGGATAAGAAAAGGCACACAAAAACAAGAGCAACGCAGTTAAAAAACGCTTTTAAATATCAACTAGTAATGCTTTACAGTAGTTGGAGATGTATTCCCAAATGGATACCCAAGGAACGCTTTATTCAGAATTCTCCAGAATTTTACCAGAAACTTTTTCTTAAATTATTGAATTAATTAGACTTCCTTGTTCTGTTTGTTTTTAATTCCAAATTAACCTATAATTTCAAACCACTGCAAAGTCATAGAATTTATGTTTTCTTTTAAGACGTAAAAACTTCTTCTTCTTATTTATTTATTCCTCATTTGAATGACAATGTTCGTGGTGCCAATTGACTTTAAATTAACAGTACAAAACACTGGTTTTATAATACAATTCAGAATTAATTTCGATAGTAATCCACATAGTACGTAAGTCACATATTATAAAAAGATAGAAAGAAATTTTCGAGAGAGTATTTTTAAAACTCTATGGGCCATTATTACAACTTCCTGTTAAAGTTTGGTTTAGTTAAAGGTAACTTTAGCTAAAGTGAACTTTAAAGTCTCCTTTAACTTCTTCTCGTTATTACATCTTAATGATAAAATAAAGTTAACTTTTTCAAAAATATGTGCCGGAGCAATGTCGCTGCTCAACTAAGCAAGCTTTTTTTAAACGCAGTAGCAATGACGGCCTTCGTTTTTTGTTGTATATGTTCACTTTGTTTACATTTGAAGTTGCGGTATTGAAAATAATATATAATATTGCAAGTTCAAACATAAACTTGACTTTAAAAGTTACATAATACATAACATAATTGGTCAATACAACCCTTCAGTCAGGATTACGACCTAGTTTTTCACACCACTTATGTTGTGTGTGTTAATTTTATATATGAGTAATGGGACCTACAGTTTAAAGTCGACTCCGAACGACAGATTTTTGAGAAACTTTTCATGGCAGTTTTATTTACTTCTAGAAATCTGCTGAAAGAAAGTCGTCGAAGAAATACTTTTTGTATTTTGTTTTGATGTCTGGCCTGGGGCTCGAACCCTGGCTTTACGTCTAATAAGCCAACACACTACCTAGTAGACTACGGAGACTTTAAAAGTTACTGGTAGGATAATCCTCCATTTAGCTTAACGCTCACTTCTACAATACTGTCCACTTGTAATAATGAAAAACAATTTATATGCCCGTTGAAATCCTCCCTTTTGTTAACGGCAAGTTGTAAATAGGCACAGACATATTTCACGATTGCAGTTGTCATATCGGTCAGAGAAGCGCAATGCAATAACAGGAAAACACGTCATGTATTGGGCAGTAAGTTAAGGTTAAGGTGTGAATTACAGATGAATCTACACCCTACACGGGCAAAATCTTCGTCTATTACCGAATAAAAGTAGGCAGAGACGATATGGAAGGCCAGTATGATCGAGCAATTAAGTCTTATGGATTCATAGAAGGCATCTGACTTTACTTTACTACCCAATCCGAAGATTAAATAACTTATTAGTCGTAAGGCCGTGGTTAAACCCCAGGTCAGACATCTCGAACAAAACGAAGCATAAATAAATATTTCTTCCGCAACTTATTCTTACTTATTTCTGGCAAAAACTCTGAGAATAAATAAAACTGGCATGAAAAATTTCTTAAAACTCTGTCGTTTGCAGTCTACTTCAAATTGTGTTACTCCTGCCACTCATGTAAAAAATTAACTCACACAACATAAGTGGTGTGAGAAGTTAGATCGTAATTCTGACTGAAGGATTGTAATGACCAATTATGAAAGTATTCGGATTTCTAAAACATTACAACCCGAGATTTTTAAAGGAAATCGGAAAAATGGGAAAATTGCCAAATTACAGTGATAGTGGTAGTAAAGGATTTATTTAAATAAAGAAAACAAATATCGATCAAAAAGAAAATTTCTTTTCTTTCAATTACAATCTACGAATCCACGAAATAAAAACATTTTGTGAAATTTAAAATCGTTACAATACTAATTGTATTAATATAGTCGACTGGATTAAGAATATTATTTTAAATGAATTTGGCAATGTTGTCTTAACCACTACCTTATATTATACACTCAGCCACAAAAGTATACATACGGATAACAAATTTCAGAAATTTTTTAACTAATCCGTTTTCGTTGAAAATCTTTGTAATTGTCTGACAACTTTCCTCGATTTTCACCAATCCGTTTTCTTTGAAAATTCTTATAATTGATTTTAAGATTTTAAGACGGTCTTTTGCATTGGTTCAGAAATTTGTAAAATTTGTAAATCGGATGTATACCTTTGTGGGCCTGTGAAGGGCCACAATTCAGTTCAATTTCAGAAATTTTTTAACCAATGCGAAAGAGCGTCTTAAATTCAAGGAAACTATATAGATTTTCAACGAAAACGGATTAGTTAAAAAATTTCTGAAATTTTTTAACCGTATGTACAATTTAGTAACTGTGTGTATGTTGAAAACACTATACGTTGGAACCTATCAACCAAACGATTATTTATAAATTTTTAAATAAAATGTATTTTAATATACAACCATTGAATTTTAATTATTTGCAATTTTTAGCACTGGATATTCTAGAAAATCTTTATTTCGACGCCTCCATTCTATAACGTTCTAAGTGTACCTTGTACATTTCTGTGTACATCAGTGTACATTTTCTACGTTCTCTAACTTAAATACTGTCAAAATTTGGTTAATATGCGCCGATCCGTTCCGAAGTTAGAGGGAAAAATCTACTTAGAATACACATATAATCGTATGTCGCGTTAAAACTTTGAGAGCTCATAACTCAAAACACACTTTTCCGACTTATAATGTTATAGAACGGAGGCGCCGATTTTAAAATTTATGGGAACGAACATAGGAAGTTGAGAAATTTATTAGATAAATCGTGTCCACAAATATAGATGACAACATCAAGAGTAATGGTTGCTGTGTGAATAATATATTCAATTTTTGAACGAAGTATACCAGAAACTAAAATCAAATTAAATTTAATATAATTTTATTTGTTGTAAAAACAAAATTTATGGGAACAATAGAACTGCTTGTTTGAGCCACAATCTATATAATGTCCAATATAGATGAACACGTAAACAAAAAAGGTTGCCAGTGTAGACAAAAAATTTGTATAAGGTGAATTGAATGTGTATGCGAAGAAAGCCATAAAAAACTAGTCTGCTTAATAAATAATATTTTATAATAAAGTATTATATCAGTATTGTGGCATTATTATTAAAGGATATGGGTTTGTCACATATACAAACATAAATGATTGTTAAAAGAAAATAAAGAAGAAAAGTACTCATATAGCAAAGTTAAACACCCTATTAAGAAAAGAACAGAACGAAATCGAGAAGAATGACAAATTCAAACATTTTTATAACGTTTTCTCACTCAAGAATTTCAAGTCATACAAACACTTTTTATAATCCAAGGAAAGAAATGTAGCCATTGAAAGCCATTACGTGACAAAAGGCCACGACGATAGGCTAAAACCAAATGAAAACACTATCGAAGAAGGGAACAAATACACAATGCAAAAGCAGCAAACAGAAGAACACTTAGACAATATCAAACTAAAATTTTTCTCTTTTCACTGTATAGGTTTCCATTACCAGCGTTTGTGAATTATTCACATGTGCCATTTAAATATATGAGCAAATGAAATAATACAATATCATTAATTAATTTTTATTTAGTTTAGAATATAATACAAAGTTTTTCAAATTATATATTATTAATCAATAACAACGATGAATGTTATGATTTAAGTCTTAATTCAAACGTTGTAACCCTTCAAAGTTTTGTGGGTCTGGACTTCTTAGTATTACTTTATTTTTCAGTATATTCCATATTCCAATCCAAATATTTGCTGTTTTTTTCAGCAATCCACTTTATAGTTATCCTGGCGTTGTGCTTTTTAAAATCTAACATGATTGCTTTTCATAAAAACAAAAAGAAATCACAATAACGTATATGTACGTCACCTTATTTAATATCTCCAAATTGACTCTAACATAATTTCTTTCCCTGCCTTTTATGGTATTTATGTTAAAACACAAATTATATTGTACGTATTTTCATTTTATTGTGTTGGTAAATTGTTTCCTACTTTTTTTCCTAATAGTAGACTTCTAAAATTCTCGAATCGTATTCAAACACAAAAATATTTAGGGATACGCCAACTAGAAAGGGCACTTAAAAACTTAAATTGAAATTCTGATTGAAAGTAAGATTCAATTGAGGATTACATCAGACTAATTTTGTGTTCAATTACACGTGTTCGCTTATATTTTAACAAAATATAACTTTCATACTCACATATATATAACATTTATACACAATATAATCAATTTTCAATAAAATAACAATTTCTTGCAAAAATGTTCAAGTTAAATAAAATCGATTTCAATTATTACTTTTGCTACTATGGTTCTGTTAGAACCCGTAGGCCGAATATTAAGGAAAATTTCTTCTTTCATTAATCACTTTCTCTTCACGTGAAACTGGAAATTTAGGAGAATTTTTCTCAATTAGAAGTTTCCAGATAGCAAAATATTTTATTTCATATCGACGCCTCCGTTTTATAACATTTTAAGTTGAAAAAGTGTGTTTTGAGTTATGAGCTCTCAAAGTTTTCACGCGATATACGACTATATGTGTATTCTAAGTAGATTTTTCCCTATAACTTCAGAACGGATCGGCGCATCTTAACCGAATTTTGACAGTATTTAAGTTAGAGAACGTAGAATTTAAAAATGCAAGAACATTAAAAACGTTCTAAGTACACTTAGAACGTTATAGAATGGAGGCGTCGATATCATGTGGCACTGTGTCTCAGCAAGCACTCCGATCAAGCACATTTTCATTTAAATGCCTTAGTGAATACACAAAATTGCTGAATTTGAAGTTCAGAAATCTATAAAAAAGAACAAATGCACCAACAACAGAGTTTGGTTACCGGGCGATATTGGGCCATACATTTTTTAAGATCCTAATAAACGCCATTATTGAGCTCGATATTTCGTATAAAGTTTCAATTAATTATTGCGCAATAAATACACAAATTGTTATAATATTAGGTAAAACTTAAAATGCAGCTCTGTCATAAGTGGGGTTAGTGAGCATATTACAATTAATCGAACACTTTCTGTTGATATTTGGCAACTCAAATGTCAACAACAAACTAAAAAAAACAAAACAAAAAGACAACAAACCAAGAAATCAAAATAAAAACAATGTTGTTAAAACAACCAGCTGTTTTGTTTACCAGCTGTCAAATATTATTATGCCTGAACGCTTAAAATATTGTACTCTATAAACGGAATATTGACTCAATAAAAGTGCATATCTGAACATAGTATTAGGCTGAATTATCAATTGCAGTCGTTACAAACACATGTTAAAATACTTCTTGTGGTTTCAACTGAATGGCATAGATTTGGCCAATATATGGTTACAAGAGCAGATGGTGCAACGATTTCCAGAATAAATTATTTCAAGAAATTCTAATCTCAATAGACCAGCAAGATTGTGAAAGCATAAACCTGAGCTCAATTCTAAGATCCAAGGCCTCATCGGTGGGATACTGAGAAAATTGTGATGAAAAGAATGTTATTAGAGCCGAGGCAACCATATTCACGGATATTTAATTCCACACTTAATCGGAACATGTCTTCAACTCAATAAAAATATAACATTATACAGGGTTATGCTAAGAAAGGGTTTTCTTTGAATTTGTTATAAAAATATTTGGTTTTAAAAAATATTTATTCCTAGTTTGTAACACTTATACATATCGAGAATAATGGCGAATATTTTCGAGACATGTAAACAACTGAAGGGTGAACAATTGAAACCTTCAAAGGGTTTAGCGTTCTCTTTATTCCTTTAGATCTTTTTATGTGGTTTCTTAATTTCTGTGTATCTTACCTTAGTTTTTTGCATCTGGTTCAAGAATTTTTGGAATATAGTAAAAACAGCAATCAGTAGAAAGTATTGCCTTAATTCATTCTCTATGCCAAGATCATGTTGTCTATGGATTACACGTTTTAAACAACAACGGAATCTGTATATTTATATGGAACTAAGCCTATCAGGAGTTGCAGCTTACAAAAAAAATAAATACTGTCCAAGAATAACTGTCAACAATTACTATTCTTTAGATTTGGGATTTAAGCAATATTAATAACTAAAACTCCAAGGTAGCAAGACGATACGCTTGTCTCTATATAATCAGCGGAGAGTTTTCCTGTTTTATCATGTAAAGGGAAATTTCTATTTATGCCATGACTGCAAGTTTTCAAATCCGTTGGAATTTTTGGGTTATTTAAATGTAATGTAAGGAAAGGTCTCTTGAAATTTATTCAAATACCTTCTTTCGTAGGGGAAGCACCAGAATAATACGAAACAAAAAGTAGACAAATAGTTTTTTGTGGAGTAAGCAAGACAACCATTTCAAGTATATTCTTATATTTTGATATGAGCGGCAAAGAGCAAATTTGTCGATAGGCGTTTTAAAAATACGACTTTTTTGAATTTTTCATTAAGCCTTAATAGCGAAATAATTGATTTAAAACAATAAAAATTAAATTAACTTGTGCTAATTATTCATAATTTAATTGGTAATGATTTTTATTCTTTTTAAAGTTTAAAATTCAATAAATAAAGATTTGAGACTTTTTGTTCAAATATTACTATTTTAAAATAAATTTCCATTAACGTATTATATAAAATGGAATGTAAGTACAGGGTGGCTGATATATAATGCAACA
Source organism: Sarcophaga carnaria (assembly GCA_958299815.1). Taxonomy (NCBI): domain Eukaryota; kingdom Metazoa; phylum Arthropoda; class Insecta; order Diptera; family Sarcophagidae; genus Sarcophaga; species Sarcophaga carnaria. The sequence goes on along the minus strand of OY283153.1, from coordinate 67,362,439 downwards.
AAGTATAGAGCTATATTTTTTAATTTTTTTTTTTAATTTTATTGTTCATTTCATGTTCATGTTTATTTTGACCCCACGGTCGATGAATACGAGCGGGGAGCGACCATCGGCCGTTACAGCGGCCCACACCATTATCATCGGCGGCGCTTGAGTTCTGGTGGCCAATCGCAGGTGTAAATTTACAGCTGACCTCTTTGGCAAGTAAACCCGATCATTTTGTTTGTTTACAAACTGCTCAATTTGGAATGGCTTCTCATCGGAGAAAACCAAATTCGGTAACTGGCCACTTTCGTGCAAGCGAAGTAACCTCTTGGCTCTTTCCAGTCTAACTTTTTCTTGTCCATCTGTCATTTTTCAATATGTGTTACATCCGTTCTCGCGATATGTTCAGCTCACCAACAATTTTTCTACCACTGCGGCGTGGATTTCGATCAAATCTGGCCTTCACTTTTCGGATCATTTCTGGTGCTGTTAACGTTTTTTTTTCGTCCACTTTTTGGACGCGATGCAACACTGCCAGTATCACGGTAACGAGCAATGGTACGAGAAACAAAAGATTTATTCACATTTAAATGCTGGAGGGCTCTAACGATAACCACCTGTGGTTTTCCAGCCAAATATAAAGCAATCACACTATCACGCTTGAAATCCATCACTTTTTTTCTGAATGCAATAGATTAAAATGCTTTGTAACATTGTAAATAATAAAATGAACTGTCACTGGAATAAATCTGTCAGCTGTCAGACGAGCGGTTTACAAATGATAACAACCTGAAGTTGGTTGCAATACATATCAGCCACCCTGTATATTCGTATGTACGAGTATGTATTGTCATGGTAATTTTCATTTATTTTCTTTTTCTGTTATATTCGTTTTATTTTATTGATGATGCTGTGGGCTGGTTGTTGGTCTCTCTGATTGGTTTTTAAATTTTATTTTACAAAAACAAAAGCAACGACAGTTTCAGCTACTATTCAGTTATTCACGAGAATCGAATTGTTTGAAAATTTTGTGCTAAAGGCTTACAACTTAGAAAAAAAAAACTTTTTTCAATTCATAACTGTTTCTCTATCTTTAGATTTTATGTAATCCAAAGCGGAAAATTGCTTGTTTTCTAGTATTTTTTTTTTAATATCTTCGAAAAAAGAATCCTTTTAAAGAAAAAGGCATGCTTAAGAATTGTCTCATCTCTTGTAAAAGTTACAAATAAATAAAAGGGCTTTCAATTAGTTCGATGGTAGATTAACCAAACAACCAGAGCAAACAAAATTATAACAAAATAACAGCAATGCTTGAAACTGACAACCGTTAAACCATTCAAACCGAAATGAAGAATAAATGAGTTCGTACTTCAGCAAGTTTTACCATTTATTTTAGTTTATCTATGTTTTCTTTTCTGTCCTACTTCTTCCGAATTATGATTATATTGGACAATTTTCTATTGGCTTTACTTTCTGTACCTTGTTTCTCTTTATTCGTGTGTTTATACAGTAGAGTTTGTGGAATATGTTTTGAATACACAATTTGTAAGAGATTATTATAATACTCTCGAAAAAAGTGCCCAGCAAAAAAACAGTGATGAAGACGTATCAAAGAGAAAACAGCGAATTATTTTCGTTTGTAAGCAATACGAAATCGTTGTAGGCAAGTAGGTAGTGTGTTGGCTTATTATACGTTTTTTTGGTAATTTATTTTTATTATTTCAAAGTATAGTTTTTTGTTTTCGGTTCATTTGTTCTATAATTGTCCTCTTATTTTTTTATTTATATTCTTTATTGAAAACACAAAAGTTTTGAGTTGAATTGGCCACTAAAGAGGGTATTTTTTTATATTATTATTAATTTTTATTCCTTTCTTTTTTATTTAGTTCTTATTTAGTGTTTTTTTGTATTTCCTTCTTAAGTTTTACTTAAAAAATGAACAGTTAGTTAAAGATAATGCCAAACACGCTAAGTGAATCAAAATTATTTATGGTATTTTATTCTGCATCCCTCAAAACTCCTCTCCAATATCTGTCTATTATGATTTTTATCCGGTTTATCTCTCTTCAACATCCACCAGTAGTCTGCCATCATGTTGGCGTTCCTCCTTCCTTGGTATCTGCTCTCCATAACCATAATATCTTGGTGGAAACGCTCACCTTATTCTTCACTTACGGCACCTAGATTCTCAGGAAAGAAGTCAATATGAGAATACAACTTTATACTCATATTGCAACCCAGTTTATGGAAATTGTTCAGTATATCATTCACTATATTTTCATAATCTGGGTTTTTTTCTATTTCCTAAAAAATGTCTCACTACCTCTTTAAATGACTTCCAAGCGTTATCTTCGGTTTTATTCATCATTTTTTCAAATTTATCATCTTGCATTAACTTCCTTATCTCAGGCCCGACAAAAATGCCTTCTTTAATTTTTGCATTCGATAAATACTTAAATTTATCACAGAGGTACATGAAACAGGGACCGTCATTAGGTAGTACCTTCGGAAATTGCTTCATAATACCTAATTTAATGTGAAGTGGAGGTAGCAGAATTTTTAACGGATCAACTAACGCCTCCTTCACAACTTTTTTATTTCCAGGGCTTAATGACGCTCTTTTTGGCCAGTCTTTTTTGATCCAATGTTCTGCTCTATTCATTCACAAAGGAAGCAGGGATATTTTGTATACCCTCCTTGTTGATCCAGAAGCATATTCAATAATTTTAGATCGCCGCATATAGCCCAATCATGATCCGAGTACTTTATTTTTCTTAATATGAATTCTAAATTTTCATAACATTCTTTTAAATGAATGGAATGACCGACCGGCAAAGAAGCATAATTGTTACCATTATGCAATAATACTACTTTAAGACTTCGTTTAGAAGAATCTATGAAAAGTCTCCAATTATTTGGATTGTGTTCTACAATAAACATCTTGAATAATCCAGGTATATCAGAGCAGTAAACTAAATTTCCTTCTTGTGCAAAATATGGAACAAAATCTTTCTCTCTATTTCTATACCAAAAAAAGGTCGTTGTAGGGCCCAACAAGTTTTTTTCTTTTAATCTTGAGCCGACTAATTCTGATACATCTTTTGGAAGATTGAGATCTCTCACCAAACCATTTAGTTCACATTGAAAAAATGGTTGAGGTGCTGCATTATCTTCATCACACTCATAATCAGATTCTACAGCCTTTGAGATAGTGATTATGTCGATTCTGCAGAACAACATAACTCTTGGTCATCGCCATCTAGAAGTATAGGTAAAATCGCAGAGTGAACACTAGGATAAGCTATATGGGTTTTATTTTTACCATTAAATCCTTTTGTGTTTGTACAGCAAAAGTAACAATCGTTTAAATGGTTTTGCGGTTGCATCTAAACCATTGGAGTTTTCAAAATAAAAGTATGTTTATCTCCCCGTGACCATTTACGTTGTTCACGAACACAAGTAGAACACATTTTATGCGGCACCCATTTCTTGTCTTGATTTTTTATCTTGATTTTAAAATAACTTTCATACAATTCTTCGATAGACTTAGAAATATTTTGTAATTGTTTGCGTATTACATAACTTCCACATATGTAACAGAAGTTGTTTGGATAATTACTACACTTTCGAGACCCCATTTGCCTTATTTATTTCCACACAAAAATCACAAAAAATCGACACAGCCTATAAATATAAATCGTAATATGATTTTAATCGCAACAAAGAATGACTTTTTATATTATTAGTACATTAGTACATGGTGTCTTTGAACATGTTCCCAGGTCTGCGCCAGCAGTACTGCTTTCCGTCTGGTTGAAAGCGTTAAATTTGGACTCATCAGACCAGATAACACGATTCCAAGCAGACGGAAAGCAGTACTGCTAGCGTAGACCTGGGGAACAAATTCAAAGACACCATGTGAAGCAAACTGTTAGACATGGAGGCGGAAATATAATGGTTTGGGTTGCTTTACATGGATACATGCATGTTGGCTTTCTGTATTTAGTAGATGGTACATGCGAAAAGAAGTTGAAGTCGCCGTGGTCTAGTAGGTAGTGTGTTGGCTTATTAGACGTAAAGCCTGGGTTCGAGTCACAGGCCAGACATCGAAATAAAATACAAAAAGTATTTCTTCGGCGACTTCCTCTCAGCAGATTTCTGGCAAAAACTCTGAGAGTAAATAAAATTGCCATGAAAAGTTTCTCAAAAATCTGTCGTTCGGAGTCGACTTTAAACTGTAGGTCCCGCCACTCATGTATAAAATTAACACACACAACATAAGTGGTGTGAGAGACTAGGTCGTAATCCTGACTGAAGGGTTGTAATGACCAATTATGTATGTATGTATGTATGTATGTACATGCGAAAAGAATTCTATCTACAGATTCTGCAAACCCATATTCCCAATTTTATTGATGAATGTGCTTATCCTGGAAATGAAATTATTTTTCAACAGGATGGTGATCCGATGCAAACAGCACAAATTCTAAAGGAACGGATTGGGAAACAATTTTTTCAATTGATGGTGGCCAGCGCAAAGTATCAACCTCAATCCGATTGAAAATCTTTGGTCAATCAGGAAATCCGGCTCGGGCAGTACAAAGCAGCTCCAAGAAACATGGACAAACTTTGGGATCGTATAAATGCGGAATGGAATCGAATTCCAAAAGATGTTATCGAAAATTTGGTAGAAAGCATGCCAACCCTCGTAATGCAAGTAATTTCTAATAAGGGTCTATGGACCAAATATTGAAATTGGGTTTGTTTTATTAATTTTCTTGAAACGTGCAAAATTGAGTTTATGTGGGTTATTTTCGTTTTTTTTTCTAATTCACTTAATTCATCTCGTAATTTTTCCTGTTTACTGCTATTTGTTAAAAATAAAATAATAAATTTAAAATTATTTTTTTGCTGGTACGGTTTTGTTTTTATGGATGACGAAACTCAGTATCGCGAACATGCACTCACTTCTGCTCGCCACTGTATATGCGTTATACACATGCTTTATTAATGATGTGTTTTTCCACATTAAATGAATGAATACTTTTGCAGTTTTCTTTTGAGAAGTTCATTAGTTCTGTAGTGTGCGTCTTTGAGTTAATTATGATTGAGAAATATTCTGGAATTATAAACAATACAACATCTTTAGTTCTCTTAAATATGCTATACAGTGGTGGACATATATATAATACAGTGATATAATAATATAATACAATGAACTCGTAGAAACCTGAACTAATTTTTGCAAAAGGTATTCATGGTTTCAATTTTGTTCACATTTCCGATTGGTGTCTGGTAAACTAGGGCAAACAAAGAGACGATGAATTTTATGCGTGGGCTCTCAAAATTTTTAAAAGTTATCATCCATTTCATTTAAAATATGATAGGAGTAAACATAAATAAAAAATTCCATGAAAGTTTAAATTCCTATTTCAGATCGTGCAACTTTTATTCATTTTTTAGAATGTGACAAAAATGTGTTCATGTTTCTGCAGTGTTCAGAATTTTGAGTATTCAGATTTCCCCGTGTTTACTGCACCGCATTTGTACATCTTTTGTATGATTTCTTGATGTTTGAATGGAAGTTTGATTTGTTATGCACTTGATTCCTTCTTAAATATTCTATTCTATTCAATTTTCTTACAAAATAATTCATTATTTAGTGAAAGTGTCGTTCGTCAACAAATGCGAAAATCATTTTAGTTTTGCAACCTTAATAATGTATTTTCAATATCAATTTATTTATTTTATTTTAATAATTGACGGCTTACGTGGATGCACCGTACAGCAAAAACCTAGCGTATAAAATAATATGAATTCCAAGTTATATTTTACCAAACAAAACATGAACAAACAAATGAGATTTTAGAAAAATATTTTATAGGGCGACGAATCTAAATATTAGCGTTAAGATCAGATGGAAAGCGACAAGTATGACGTCCAGTTAACTATAAGTAAAGGATGAGAATGCGGAGCTATCGTTTTAGAGGAATATTTCATAAGCTGACGACAATGTAAATACAAGGTATTTGGTGTCAAAAACAACGAAAAGATTTGGCGAAATAAAGACGAAGGTTTTATTGATAAATGCAGCCTAAATGCGGCATAGTGGAGGAGAGTGATGGTCTGAGGGACCATGGAATGTGTAGGACTGCCTACACATTCTCAAACAGAATATAATTTCTAGTGTGAAGGATTAGGTTCATTCCACTACAGGGTGTTTCAACAGAACTCACATCTCTAAAATTGTGAAGGAGTGGTTGTTTTATAATACTCCAAAAACTTTCATTATTTGACTTTTTTTTGTACAACGGCTGTAGAATGTCGGCTAAGAACTTAATTAATAAATATTTGTAATTGGAGAGTTTTGCAGACAATGAAACAAATTTTAGTCAGAACTGTAGAGGAGTACATGATGCAGTAAAATTTTGGTGTCATCAAGGATGTCTATGACCTCGAATTACCGTTACTGACTACGGCACATTTTCATTTGAGGCATTCAATTCACTCTTTCTGTAATTTCCAATATTATATTCCTAAATAACGAAGTCTCCGTAGTCTAGTAGGTAGCGTGTTGACTTATTAGATGTAAGGCCACGGTTCAAAACCCAGCTGAGACATCAAAACGAAATATGAAAAAAATATTTCTTCGGTGACGTACTCTGAGCAGTTTTCTGGCAAAAACTCTGAGAGTAAATAAAATTGTCATCAAAAGTTTCTCAAAAACCTGTTGTTCGGAGTCTACTTTATTCGCCACTCATTTTTAAAATTAACACATACAACATGAGTGGTGTTAGAAGCTTGGCCGAAAGCCTGACTGATGGGTTGTAATGGCCAATTATGTATGTGTATATGTATGTATGTATATTCCTAAATAATTGACTGAAATGACTAAATAGTTCAGAATTAATCGCAAACAAACATTCATGATTTCGATATGAGAACGGACCAACATCTAATATTTAATTAAGTTCATTCTAATGCTTGAACACTTCTGATACTACAGTTTTTGATTACCCCATTCAAATTAAAATTTGTTGAAATGTTGTACTAATGTTGTACCTTTTCCATTTGTTGAAGTCACTATCCAACGTGAATAATGTAGCATACTAGCTGTAACCTGCGCGTGTTGCTGCGCCACCAACTAAAATAAATTTGAGGGAAAGACATTACACAAATGTCCAATTAATTTTGAATCATTTTATTGATTTTGTTTCCCGTTGTCCTGATGATTCAGATGAACAGGCCTGAGTAGTATGCATTCGATCAGTTTCTAATCTCACTTCTCGTTGTTCAAGTGGCTCAAGCGAACTGGTCTCAGCGGCATATACTCGAAGATTTTCCCATCTTAATGCTCGTCTGATTCTGAGGCTCGTAATGCTCTTTTCTTCCGTGCTGGAGGTGTGGGTCGACCAATTGCTTGTAATTTATTTTGAATAATTTTCGGTGACGCCATCCATCAGAAATTAATCGCACCAACCTCCGTCGACTCATGCGCAACAACTTTTTTAAAGAATTTACAGTTTATGATTTAATTCATTTTAAGTAATTTCCGGTTGCACCTCCTGTCGGAAATTGGTCAACCAACTTAGAAACCTTCGTCGGCTTATGCGCAACAACTTTGCTAAAGATCATAACATGATCAAATGCATACTTTACGATTCTATAAGGTACATACAAACAAACATTCATTTTTATATATGTAGACTGTGGGAGGTGACATGCCCACTATAGCCAATCCGCCCACTTTGTTCATATATACGTCAAAGTCGTCGATACAAAATTTGAGGACTCTAGCTGTGGCAGTTTGTGAGATATGCGACATTAAATACTTATTGGGTATGTAGGCGTAGCACCTCGCCCACTTGAAATTTTAAAATGAAAAGTAGACTATAGTTCCTTCGAGACATACAGGAAGGTGCTGTTAAAATTTCAAGAAAATCGATCCAGCTGTTTAGCCCTTTATAAATTTCAAACAAACAAACCCACAAACAAATAAACAAACATTAATATTTATATATAGACGTATTTCAATTACTGTCGTGTATAAAATATTACATAGAGCTGACGGGTGACGTATACGTAATATTTTGTTAGACAGTAACACTCATACTTCTTTTATTTATTTTATTTTATTTTAGTTTATTTTATTTGCCTATTTCAACATAATACTTTTAAACTCCTCCAGGAAGATACAGTGAAAATTTCAAGAAAATCGGTTCAGCCGTTTAGCCGTCTATAGACTTCAAACAAACCCACAAACAAGTAAACACACATTCATTTTTATATATAAGAAGAAGATATACTCACCACTTTGTTCTTTTATGTGCTTTGATCGGAATTGAATAAATGAAAACATTTCTTAAGCCATAAGAAATAAAAGTCATATCAGCATTATTGGGCTATTTTCAAATGGTTTGTATTAAATGTTGAGATGTATTTGATTTTTCTTGATTACCTAGATGTAGGAATATTTATATTTAGAAGAGGGTTAAGCACTAAATACATTTAATATGCTGGTCATTGAGGAGATGGGAAAACTAAATTAATGACACTTACGGAAGCTTCCTTTATTTAATCGAAAAGGGAAATTAACTTGAATTATAGCGTACTTTACGCAATAGGCAACATTTTATCGATTAAAACAGTACATATTTCATCAATGAAGGTTAATATATGGAAAATATCGGTATTCAAAGCTTGATAAGAATTTATAAAAATTCGCATAACAATACTTTTCTTTGAGAGTTTCACTTACGACGTTTATTTGCTGGGCTTAATAAAGGCTGTAATTTTAAATTTCACATTTTGAAAAAATTTAGATAAAAACGTTATGTCCTATACAAGTCTGTCTGCTTTTATTGTTATTAGTGTAGTATAGTAATAGCATAAACGAATAGCATAACCTCCTAAAGCATTTCATTACTAATCTGGTCCAATAGCAGAAGCTTTGCTGTAGTTTAATGTTTTAAAGACATGTTGAATTTGAAAGTTAACGGGCGGTGGTAGTATTAGGACTGTAAACACTTTTTAACCGTCGACGGTTCGTCGAATCGACGAAGCTCATTTACTCTTTATCATATAAATCTTTTATGTTTGACCAAATTCCCACATTTTTCAACAACGTTAGTTTAAAAAAAAATTTTTTTTGTTCGTCGATTCAACGAAGAGTAACCTTACTGTACAAAAATGACCATCCAGGATTAAAAAAATGGGTGGCCAGGATACGTTTACTCACTACAAGCTTTCGTTATCAATCAATATTCGTCGATTCGACGAACAGTAACCAATTAGGTTTAAAGTGTTCGTCGATTCAACGAAGAGTAACCTTAATGTACAAAAATGAAGAGTAACCGTCCAGGGTTAATGGTATACGTAGAACTGCTTTACGTACCAGAGTTTATTGCAGCATGCTCTCAAGAGCCATTTATTTGAAAGCAGTTTCTAAATTATTCATGTATCCATATTTTGTACCTTGAGATTCAGTTCTTCAAGCCGAGGGGCATGCTTCGGAGATTTTCGAATCATTATTCGACTGCTTTAATACCTTCCATCTTACCAGCATCATAGACATGGAATTCGAAAGAACTTGATGACTTCTGCATCTTAACACAGTTTGATGCCTGGATCTTTGGCTGTGTTTTCGGTCCCCTATTTGTTTGATCGAATTTTTTGTTTGCACCCGATTACATAAAACTTTAAATCTCTTTAGTTTGTAAAGTTTTGATTGTTTAAATTGTTTAAAATTTTTCACTTAAAATGTTGATTTTTATGTTTGGTATTTAAAGAATATTAAAAAGGAGTTTGATTCAGATTTAATTATTGCACAAATAAATTAGATGCAGAGAAATTGCCAAATACTCAAATTTATTGTTTTTTAATTTGCACCTTTACTTGTATAAATTTTAAAATATATTTATACACAAACCAAAAGACCCTTTTTAAAACGAAAACAGACGATTGTTTTGTTTGACAACACAAAACTCCTTAATAATTCAGAGACTTTGTCGAAGGCATCAGTTTATTTTCGGATATATTGTTCATAGCTTCCTCTATTTCGTAAGGGCTCTTATTTATTATTCAGGATATATAGAAGATCCCTAAAGTAACACTTTATTGTAGTAGTATGTTTTGACATGTGTCAATTTGGTTAACATGGTAATCCCTTTTGGGCATACTTTAAATAAGTGCAGCTCTTACGCTGACCAACTTCTTCGTTTTCCCTGATTTTGGTGGAACTTGGTTAGTACAGGGACTGCGTTCACCCGTGGCATCACAACGGGCCGCTATGCATGCTCAATTGAGCTTTGTGATATCAGAGCTACCACTCCGACGTAACCTAACCTATACTTTAAATAAAGTTTTATTCACTCACATAGAGAAGAGGTTTAATAACAGAAGCAAGTGTATGTTGGGTATAGGTAATGTAGTAAAGTTTTTTTTTATATGATGATATTTCCTTTTATTGCTATTATTTTTCTTTTACTTTCACTTATATCTGAATGAAAATTCAAATGGAATTCAACACAGAAATAAAAACAAATGGATGGTGTTAAATCATATTTAAATATAAATTGTTACAAATATTTACATATGAATTATCATAGGAACTAAATTTTACGTTGTTTTGGTTTGTTTTGTATTATTTCTCTGCCTAATGTAAAGTTTATAAATTTTATTGTACACTAATAGGACAATTGGACTAAGTGATGATCATGATAACAATCCTCTGAAAGTGGTGATGAAACAAGTACAGGAAATGGAAGAACAGGGAATAATAAGAAAAAGTTGTTCAAGATATTCAAGCCCTTTAATAGTAGTACCGAAAAAAGTTGACAATTCAGGAGAACAAAAATATAGGATCTGCTGATTACAGAAAACTCAACGAAATGACTATTGACGACAAATTTCCACTGCCAAATATGGACTCAATTTTGGACAAGTTATGAAGAGCTCAGTACTTCACAACCTTAGACCTCGCGAAAGGATACCATCAGATTTTAATAAGGCAACGAGATAGGGAAAAAACAGCATTTGTGAAACCACACGGACTATATGAATTCATAAGGATGCCATTTGGGTTAAAAAATGCCCCGGCAACTTTTCAAAGACTTATGAATGAAATACTACGCGACTTCATTAACAAAACATGTGTAGTTTACCTGGACGACATTTTGATATTTACTACATCTCTTCAAGAACATATAAAATCTATAACTGACATTTTCAGAGTTTTGAAACAAGCCAATTTAAAAATACAGATTGACAAGTGCAATTTTATGAAAAGAGAGACAGAATTTTTAGGCCATATATTAACAAAGGAATGACTCAAACCAAATCCCAATAAAATTAAAACGATTCAGGACTTAACTTTACCAAAAACCGAAAAACAAATAAAAAGCTTTTTAGGACTTACGGGATATTACCGTAAATTCGTGAAGGATTATGCAAAAATTGCTCAACCTATAACAAAGTATTTGAAGAAAGGAGTTAAAATAAATGTTCGAGATCCAACATATATAGAGGCTTTTGAAAAACTTAAGTTACTAATAACTTCGCAACCCATTTTGAGATATCCAAATTTTGAGAAACAATTCACGGTAACAGCAGACGCATCAAACTATGCCCTGGGTGCAGTTTTATCCCAAGAGGGACACCCAATTTGTTTCGCGTCAAGAACTCTAAATAATCACGAACGGAACTATTCCGCTACAGATAAAGAATTTCTCGCCATATTGTGGAGTGTACAGTATATACTACCTTACCTCTATGGAAGAAAATTTAAAATCCTTACAGATCACCAACCGATAAAATATCTACACTCGAAATACAGAGGAAAAGATATGAGTAGTATGTTTATGCCGCTTCTCGACCACTTACTCCATATAAAATTTGGCTCATGCCTGCTTCTTCTTGTTCCTTTATTTTGCATTGCTTTTAAAACGAATGGTTGGACGGACAGAATGAGTGTGTGCACGTTTCCTCATCTACATCCCAGAGTATAAGTAGACTGTAATGTGAAAATTTATGTACGTATGTACGAATGTTTGGACGGACAGAATGAGTGTGTGCGTAACATGTAATGCGTATGATCGTTTTTTAATAGTAAATTCCTGGCACGTATTATCATACTCAATGTTGAAAAAATAGAAAAGGGATCTACAACTGTATAGTTGTTGTATGTTTTTGTATTTTTGTATATTTAATTAGAAGGATATTTAATTTTAAATGTGATAAGAAAGAGATGAACACCTGTGTAAAAATTTTTTTTTTTGGGATAATAAACAACATCGTATACCTAAGTAGAAACATGTACATGTTCATTGTATTTGTATTGCTTTTCAAACGAATGATTGGACGGACAGAATGAGTCTGTCTACGTTTCCTCATCTACATTCCAGAGTATAAATAGACTTGTTTTAAGGATTTAGAATTTTTTAGTTTTACTGTTTTAAATAAATGAAATTATATATAATAATAAGATTAATTAAAACAAATTAGTTTTTTATTTTACTGAAAATTTTATTACATTTTTTTTCAGATTTTTACAGATTCGAATTTAAAAATACGTTTATACATATTAAATAGCTTAAGTGTTAACAAATATTGTGTATAGAATGTTTGACATCTGCAAATGTCAAAAGATTCTGAGTAAATTTTTTCACAGTTAGATCTATGTATAATATTATTAACACATATAAATGGATTACTTATTTTACTAATGTTACATATTCTTAGTTCATTTATAAGTTTCATAAATAAATCTATATGCTCTTTATCAATCTGATTACTATGTTTTATTAATAGTTCTTCCAATTCAGCTGATGTAATCATTTTTCCCCTTCTTTAAAAAGTCAATAGTAGGTTGCGTAAGTGCGGGACGATGTACTCTGAACAAAGAGTAATAATTAACTAAACAAAGATTTCAGATACGGTTAAGATTTTTTTGTCATATATTATATCATTTCTTCGTTTGAATTTATTGAAAATTACAATTTATTGAAAACACAGTTTTTACATTTAGTAAGATTATAAAAATTAATTATATTCTTAGCTTCATTTTCAGCTTGATATAGTCTATGTTTATAAAGTATACAGGGGCAGGTGTCAGGACCGCATGTAATGTTTTTATTCGACCATTCGCAATCCTCGAAATGTTCACCATGTATATTGCTTATTCTTTTCAGGTTGTCTACATACTCCAGTTGTGTTTGTATGTTGATGAGTCTAGTTTTATATACGTCAGAAATTATGTGTGAGAATGATTTTAAAAAGTTGTATATTTCCTTTAAAATCATTGTATGTTAATCTACTGCTATTGTATACTCATGTGCAGAATATGTGAATAATCTTTAATATTTATATGATTTCAGATCTGTTAATGGACGCTTAGGTAGGTTATCTAATAGTTTTTTGGAGCTGGACTATAGTAGAGACCATATCCAGTTTTATATGGTTTGAGGTACAACCCTTTACCCATTGCAATTGATTCCATATATCTATTATGACGGTTAGCTTCAGCCAATTGTTCTTTTCCATTTTTGATAGCATTTACTGCTTTGACAATAGCGGATCCTCCACTTGCCAAACCACCAAGCGCTGACAATGCTGTTAGTACGGGAATAAGTGGAAGAAATCCTCCAATTTTCGGTACAGGTATAACTCTCGGTATTATAATGTCTGCTCGCTTTTTCCCTTTAAAATTTGAATGAATAGCCTTTTGAGCTATTTTAACAGCATCATTTATATCAAGGGGTTTCTGTTCTTTCAATTGTTTTAAAGTTTTTCTCACAGTAGCTGTGAATAATTTCTTATTACACTTATTCATTTTTCCTTTTCTTTTCTTATGTCTCTGCTCCTTCAAACCTAATCCAAATTTCACTTTAGCTTTCATAGCGTTTGTCACAAACCACGCGTTAGCACGTTCTTTAATATCACTATCTTTAGATTTAACTCGTTGCCAGGCTTTTTCAGCTAATATTTGATCTGCTTGATGTCTTGTGTCTATATCTTTTGATTGTGAATATGCAATATCGTGCTCTCTACAAGCTGCGTCTAATAAATTTATACCCTTATCTCCTCTTGCTAAACGTTTTTCAAGTTTTGTACCAGGTCCACAAAACTGATAACCAGGTAGATGTAATTCAACAGGTACTTTATTTATTAAGTTGTTTACAAATCCTCTTCTCATCTTACACTGGCTGAGGTTTTGTTTTGACTGTAGATTATAACAAATTTTTTTTTCGTTACTTTTATACCTCTTCGCAAAAATAACTGAAATCAAGACGATCTCCTATATATACAGCAATTTATATGATTTCAGTATGTTAATTTTTTGATATTGATTTTGATCTGCTTTGTATCTGATCACGATCTACTTTACATCTGATCACGATCTGCTTTGTATCTGCTCACGATCTATTTTATATCTGATAACGATCTACTTTTTTTGGTTTTGTCTATTTTATTTTAATTTTTTTTTTTTATTTTTTTTTTTTTTTTTTGACATTACCATGTTTTAGGTATACATGTTCTACCTCAATGTTTAAATTGTTTATTTGATCAGCTAGATCATCATATATTTGTGTTATATGTTTTTCGATTACGATATTTTTGTTTTTATGGTTATATTTATTAAAACCTTCTCCAAATTTATTAATATAAGACATTTCTTTCACTCTTCTAATAAATTATGTTAGCTTCTTTAAGTTCTTCGATAATAGAGATTATTTCGTTTTGATGATTGTTGTGACCAGAACCTTCCGATGAAAGAAGTAAACGTAGTCTGTCAACTAGTTCATTAGGATCATCCCAATGTATGTAATTTGATTTCAGATTATTTTGTAATTTTAGCATTAAACCACTGCCTTTTGTTAAAATGTTTGTTGTTGTTTCGAATAAACGTTTAATTATTCGTATATATTTGAAGGCTCGTGTTCCTTTCACTTGTTCATTAGGTTCATAGCGACGTTTATGTGCATTGGTATTAATTAAAATTTCTTTATATTTTTTCAAATCATTTTTAGAATAATGGAGAGGTTTTTTATGAAATACTAGTTCAAATAACCCAGGCGTCATTTTCAATTTCATATTCCCTATCTGCATACTATTATCTCTATTAAATATTAATTTTTCCTTGCCATATCTCCAACTACCGTCTACATCTTGATTAAAACCATAAATTTTATCCAATTGCTTATTATTAATAAGTGTTTGTATATTTTCAAATAATGGAGAGCTTTTCGTCAGCTTTAAACATTGTTTTCGTTCCAAGTTCTTGATACATGTACTTGATACAGGTCTATTATGGTCATAGTTTTTTTCACCATCATTATCATCAGTTGAAATATTTTCATACTGAAAATCGTTATTATCACCGTTTACATCATCGTAATCATCGTCATCATCAATAGTGTTGTCTATATCTTTATGCTTATCTTCAAGTTTTCCGATGATTTCATTACCACCATTTACGTCATAATAATCATCATCATCATCATCAATAGTGTTGTCTGTATCCTTATGCTTATCTTCGAGTTTTCCAATGATTTCATTATCACCATTTACGTCATAATAATCTTCGTCATCATCTATAGTGTTGTCTACATCCTTATGCTTATATTCAAGTTTTGGGATGTTTTCATTATCATCATTTACATCATCATGATCATCGTCATCATTAATAGTGTTGTCTATATCCTTATATTTATCTTTAAGTTTTCCAATGATTTTTTTAAGTGGTTTTGTTATTGGTTGAAAGGTATCTTCTAATAAATTAACTCTATCTATTTGATTCAGTTTAATATTTTTTAACTTTTTCTTTAGAACAGCCCTTGTCTTTACAAGATCTTCCAACACTTTATTATGGTAATTTTTAGACATTATAATAATTTTTTTATTGAATTTGATCTGGTTATGATCTGCTCGTTATCTGATTATGATCTGCTTTGTATCTGATTACGATCTGCTTTATATCTGATCACGAACTGCTTGCTATCTGGTCACGATCTGATTTATACCTGATCACGATCTGCTTGATGGCTTGTGTCTATATCCATTGATTTTGAGTACGCTATATCGTGCTTTCCTTTATTTCCTTTATTCTTGCTATTCGTTTTGAAGTTTTGTATCAGGTCCACAAAACTGATAAACAGGTGGATGTAATTCAACATATAATTTGTTTATTAAGTTGTCTACAAATCTTCTTCCAATCTTACACTGATTAGGTGTTTTTCTTTTGACTGTAGTTTATAACCATTTTTTCATTACTTTCATACCTCTTCGCATGAAACACTACACCAGCTATACCTGCTATACCAGCTATACCAGCTATATCAGCTATACTAGCAAGCTGTACGATCTATACTAGCTATACTAGCAAGCTGTACAATCTGTACTAGCTATACTAGCAAGCTGTACAATCTGTACTAGCTATGCTAGCAAGCTGTACTAGCTATACTAGCAAGCTATACAATCTGTACTAGCTATACTAGCAAGCTGTACAATCTGTACTAGCTATACTAGCAAGCTGTACTAGCTATACTAGCAAGCTATACAATCTGTACTAGCTATACTAGCAAGCTGTACTAGCTATACTAGCAAGCTATACAATCTGTACTAGCTATACTAGCAAGCTGTACTAGCTATACTAGCAAGCTATACAATCTGTACTAGCTATACTAGCAAGCTGTACTAGCTATACTAGCAAGCTGTACAATCTGTACTAGCCATACTAGCAAGCTGTACTAGCTATACTAGTATAGCTGATATAGCTGGTATAGCTGGTATAGCTGGTATAGCAGGTATAGCTGGTATAGCAGGTATAGCTGGTATAGCTGGTATAGCTGATATAGCTGATATAGCTGATATAGCTGGTATAGCAGGTATAACAGGTATAGCTGATATAGCTAGTACAGATTGTACAGCTTGCTAGTATAGCTAGTACAGATTGTATAGCTTGCTAGTATAGCTAGTACAGCTTGCTAGTATAGCTAGTACAGATTGTATAGCTTGCTAGTATAGCTAGTACAGCTTGCTAGTATAGCTAGTACAGATTGTACGGCTTGCTAGTATAGCTAGTACAGATTGTATAGCTTGCTAGTATAGCTAGTACAGCTTGCTAGTATAGCTAGTACAGATTGTACAGCTTGCTAGTATAGCTAGTACAGATTGTACAGCTTGCTAGTATAGCTAGTATAGATTGTACACCTTGCTAGTATAGCTGATATAGCTGGTATAGCTGGTATAGCTGGTATAGCTGGTATAGCAGGTATAGCTGGTATAGCAGGTATAGCTGGTATAGCTGGTATAGCTGATATAGCTGATATAGCTGATATAGCTGGTATAGCAGGTATAGCAGGTATAGCTGATATAGCTAGTACAGATTGTACAGCTTGCTAGTATAGCTAGTACAGATTGTATAGCTTGCTAGTATAGCTAGTACAGCTTGCTAGTACAGATAGTACAGATTGTATAGCTTGCTAGTATAGCTAGTACAGCTTGCTAGTATAGCTAGTACAGATTGTACAGCTTGCTAGTATAGCTAGTACAGATTGTATAGCTTGCTAGTATAGCTAGTACAGCTTGCTAGTATAGCTAGTACAGATTGTATAGCTTGCTAGTATAGCTAGTACAGCTTGCTAGTATAGCTTGTACAGATTGTACAGCTTGCTAGTATAGCTAGTACAGATTGTACAGCTTGCTAGTATAGCTAGTATAGATTGTACAGCTTGCTAGTATAGCTGATATAGCTGGTATAGCTGGTATAGCAGGTATAGCTGGTGTAGTGTTTCATGCGAAGAGGTATGAAAGTAATGAAAAAAATGGTTATAAACTACAGTCAAAAGAAAAACACCTAATCAGTGTAAGATTGGAAGAAGATTTGTAGACAACTTAATAAACAAATTATATGTTGAATTACATCCACCTGTTTATCAGTTTTGTGGACCTGATACAAAACTTCAAAACGAATAGCAAGAATAAAGGAAATAAAGGAAAGCACGATATAGCGTACTCAAAATCAATGGATATAGACACAAGCCATCAAGCAGATCGTGATCAGGTATAAATCAGATCGTGACCAGATAGCAAGCAGTTCGTGATCAGATATAAAGCAGATCGTAATCAGATACAAAGCAGATCATAATCAGATAACGAGCAGATCATAACCAGATCAAATTCAATAAAAAAATTATTATAATGTCTAAAAATTACCATAATAAAGTGTTGGAAGATCTTGTAAAGACAAGGGCTGTTCTAAAGAAAAAGTTAAAAAATATTAAACTGAATCAAATAGATAGAGTTAATTTATTAGAAGATACCTTTCAACCAATAACAAAACCACTTAAAAAAATCATTGGAAAACTTAAAGATAAATATAAGGATATAGACAACACTATTAATGATGACGATGATCATGATGATGTAAATGATGATAATGTAAACATCCCAAAACTTGAATATAAGCATAAGGATGTAGACAACACTATAGATGATGACGAAGATTATTATGACGTAAATGGTGATAATGAAATCATTGGAAAACTCGAAGATAAGCATAAGGATACAGACAACACTATTGATGATGATGATGATGATTATTATGACGTAAATGGTGGTAATGAAATCATCGGAAAACTTGAAGATAAGCATAAAGATATAGACAACACTATTGATGATGACGATGATTACGATGATGTAAACGGTGATAATAACGATTTTCAGTATGAAAATATTTCAACTGATGATAATGATGGTGAAAAAAACTATGACCATAATAGACCTGTATCAAGTACATGTATCAAAAACTTGGAAAGAAAACAATGTTTAAAGCTGACGAAAAGCTCTCCATTATTTGAAAATATACAAACACTTATTAATAATAAGCAATTGGATAAAATTTATGGTTTTAATCAAGATGTAGACGGTAGTTGGAGATATGGCAAGGAAAAATTAATATTTAATAGAGATAATACTATGCAGATAGGGAATATGAAATTGAAAATGACGCCTGGATTATTTGAACTAGTATTTCATAAAAAACCTCTCCATTATTCTAAAAATGATTTGAAAAAATATAAAGAAATTTAGTTAATACCAATGCACATAAACGTCGCTATGAACCTAATGAACAAGTCAAAGGAACACGAGCCTTCAAATATATACGAATAATTAAACGTTTATTCGAAACAACAACAAACATTTTAACAAAAGGCAGTGGTTTAATGCTAAAATTACAAAATAATCTGAAATCAAATTACATACATTGGGATGATCCTAATGAACTAGTTGACAGACTACGTTTACTTCTTTCATCGGAAGGTTCTGGTCACAACAATCATCAAAACGAAATAATCTCTATTATCGAAGAACTTAAAGAAGCTAACATAATTTATTAGAAGAGTGAAAGAAATGTCTTATATTAATAAATTTGGAGAAGGTTTTAATAAATATAACCATAAAAACAAAAATATCGTAATCGAAAAACATATAACACAAATATATGATGATCTAGCTGATCAAATAAACAATTTAAACATTGAGGTAGAACATGTATACCTAAAACATGGTAATGTCAAAAAAAAAAAAAAAAAAAATAAAAATAAAAAAAAAAAATTAAAATAAAATAGACAAAACCAAAAACCAAAAAAAGTAGATCGTTATCAGATATAAAATAGATCGTGAGCAGATACAAAGCAGATCGTGATCAGATGTAAAGTAGATCGTGATCAGATACAAAGCAGATCAAAATCAATATCAAAAAATTAACATACTGAAATCATATAAATTGCTGTATATATAGGAGATCGTCTTGATTTCAGTTATTTTTGCGAAGAGGTATAAAAGTAACGAAAAAAAAATTTGTTATAATCTACAGTCAAAACAAAACCTCAGCCAGTGTAAGATGAGAAGAGGATTTGTAAACAACTTAATAAATAAAGTACCTGTTGAATTACATCTACCTGGTTATCAGTTTTGTGGACCTGGTACAAAACTTGAAAAACGTTTAGCAAGAGGAGATAAGGGTATAAATTTATTAGACGCAGCTTGTAGAGAGCACGATATTGCATATTCACAATCAAAAGATATAGACACAAGACATCAAGCAGATCAAATATTAGCTGAAAAAGCCTGGCAACGAGTTAAATCTAAAGATAGTGATATTAAAGAACGTGCTAACGCGTGGTTTGTGACAAACGCTATGAAAGCTAAAGTGAAATTTGGATTAGGTTTGAAGGAGCAGAGACATAAGAAAAGAAAAGGAAAAATGAATAAGTGTAATAAGAAATTATTCACAGCTACTGTGAGAAAAACTTTAAAACAATTGAAAGAACAGAAACCCCTTGATATAAATGATGCTGTTAAAATAGCTCAAAAGGCTATTCATTCAAATTTTAAAGGGAAAAAGCGAGCAGACATTATAATACCGAGAGTTATACCTGTACCGAAAATTGGAGGATTTCTTCCACTTATTCCCGTACTAACAGCATTGTCAGCGCTTGGTGGTTTGGCAAGTGGAGGATCCGCTATTGTCAAAGCAGTAAATGCTATCAAAAATGGAAAAGAACAATTGGCTGAAGCTAACCGTCATAATAGATATATGGAATCAATTGCAATGGGTAAAGGGTTGTACCTCAAACCATATAAAACTGGATATGGTCTCTACTATAGTCCAGCTCCAAAAAACTATTAGATAACCTACCTAAGCGTCCATTAACAGATCTGAAATCATATAAATATTAAAGATTATTCACATATTCTGCACATGAGTATACAATAGCAGTAGATTAACATACAATGATTTTAAAGGAAATATACAACTTTTTAAAATCATTCTCACACATAATGTCTGACGTATATAAAACTAGACTCATCAACATACAAACACAACTGGAGTATGTAGACAACCTGAAAAGAATAAGCAATATACATGGTGAACATTTCGAGGATTGCGAATGGTCGAATAAAAACAGTACATGCGGTCCTGACACCTGTCCCTGTATACTTTATAAACATAGACTATATCAAGCTGAAAATGAAGCTAAGAATATAATTAATTTTTATAATCTTACTAAATGTAAAAACTGTGTTTTCAATAAATTGTAATTTTCAATAAATTCAAACAAGAAATGATATAATAAATGACAAAAAAAATCTTAACCGTATCTGAAATCTTTGTTTAGTTAATTATTACTCTTTGTTCAGAGTACATCGTCCCGCACTTACGCAACCTACTATTGACTTTTTAAAGAAGGGGAAAAATGATTACATCAGCTGAATTGGAAGAACTATTAATAAAACATAGTAATCAGATTGATAAAGAGCATATAGATTTATTTATGAAACTTATAAATGAACTAAGAATATGTAACATTAGTAAAATAAGTAATCCATTTATATGTGTTAATAATATTATACATAGATCTAACTGTGAAAAAATTTACTCAGAATCTTTTGACATTTGCAGATGTCAAACATTCTATACACAATATTTGTTAACACTTAAGCTATTTAATATGTATAAACGTATTTTTAAATTCGAATCTGTAAAAATCTGAAAAAAAAATGTAATAAAATTTTCAGTAAAATAAAAAACTGATTTGTTTTAATTAATCTTATTATTATATATAATTTCATTTATTTAAAACAGTAAAACTAAAAAATTCTAAATCCTTAAAACAAGTCTATTTATACTCTGGAATGTAGATGAGGAAACGTAGACAGACTCATTCTGTCCGTCCAATCATTCGTTTGAAAAGCAATACAAATACAATGAACATGTACATGTTTCTACTTAGGTATACGATGTTGTTTATTATCCCAAAAAAAAAAATTTTTACACAGGTGTTCATCTCTTTCTTATCACATTTAAAATTAAATATCCTTCTAATTAAATATACAAAAACATACAACAACTATACAGTTGTAGATCCCTTTTCTATTTTTTCAACATTGAGTATGATAATACGTGCCAGGAATTTACTATTAAAAAACGATCATACGCATTACATGTTACGCACACACTCATTCTGTCGTACATACGTACATACATTTTCACATTACAGTCTACTTATACTCTGGGATGTAGATGAGGAAACGTGCACACACTCATTCTGTCCGTCCAACCATTCGTTTTAAAAGCAATGCAAAATAAAGGAACAAGAAGAAGCAGGCATGAGCCAAATTTTGTATGGAGTAAGTGGTCGAGAAGCGGCATAAACATACTACTGATATGTCCCCAAGACATCAGCGATGGTTGCTGAAATTAGGAGAATACGACTTTGAAATCGAGTATATCTTAAAAATGAGAAGGACGAAGATAATTTGAAGGATACCGAATCCAATTTAAGTTTAATACACAATATTGCAGAAGATTACTAATATCAAACAAACATAGATTTACCGATACATCAATTAATTCAGCGAACAATAAGAAATTACAATGAAAGGTTCCATTCTAGCATAAAATACACACCAAAAGAAGTACAGGAAGGGCGTATAGATTTAGATAAAGTCAAGCAAAATTTAGAAGAATGTAGGAAAAAGAAAATTGATGAACTTAATTTAAAAAGAGAGGAGTACAGAGAAACAAGAGAAGAAGGATTTATAAAAAACTACAAGGCACTAAGACATAAAGAACAACCGAAATACAAAAAAGCAAAATTAGAAGGAATACATCCGAGTAACATTAAAAGACCGTTAAAATTTATAGAAAATAGCCATATTCTTGCTGATAGTAATATGGACACCGATGACTGAAGGAAAACTGACTACCAAAAGACTTACGGAACAAGTAGGATTTATAAACATCTACATGAAAAACATAGATATAGTTAAGGAATCAGACATTATACTGCACATAATAAACCTACATGAAATAGAAAATATTCTAAACCAGATGAAAGAAAATATTAGTTTACTGAAAACAAAAAATAAACATTTACTTCAATTAGAATTGTTAGATGCAAAAAACAAATTGGTTACTTTAATACCAAGACAAAACCGACAACGAAGAGGACTAATTAACGGAATAGGGAGTATATCGAAATGGTTATTCGGGACTATGGACGATGAGCACAGATAAAACATTCAGAAACATATTTTTAGTATCGACGAATTTAAAGAAAATAATGACCAACAAATACTAATTAACGATTATTTTAATGAAACTATAAGCCATTGAAAAATGATCGTCAAAAATGACAGAACAATAATAGAAAGGGAATTAAATTCTATCAATAAATTTTTAGAAACAGAAAATGATAAGCACATATATTTAGAACAGCTATCAAATATACAATTAATTAAAAATAGAATAGAACATCTACAGGATAATGTAATGTCCACAAAATATGGTATTGCACATCCTAGTATATTGACTTCTAGTGAAATAGAAAAATATGCTATAGATTATAATAAGGTAAAATATATTCAGATAGGAACTATAAAAAAAATATCTGATAAAAATACCTAAAACATTTATAAATGTTAAGTTTAAATATATTGTTCCACTACCAAATTATCACAATGACGAGATAAACTCTGTAATAGAGCAAACAATTGAGTTTGAAAACAAAACATAAAAATTTGAAGAAAATAAACATTTAAAGAATTTAAAATTAAGTAATCACTGTCTAATAACAAAAAAATGTCAACTAGTAAAGAATAATGACTTAGAAATTATACAATTGGACATAGATACAATTATATTTAAGAATGCAATAAATATAAATATCATTCAAAATTGTAATTTTGAAAAAAACATGCTAAACGGAAATTATATCGTAAATTTCAATAGCTGTTCAATTAGAATAAAAGACTATTATTTTTCAAATATAATTGAAAACATAGAAGAAAAACAAATAATTGAAAATATTCACATAGAAAAAAATTTTTCTCATAAAATAACATTTCAAGAAATCAAAGAATTAAATAGCAATAATCTTAAAAATATTAGAGCACTACAATATCATAGTAATATATCCTATGGACTTTATCTCCTTTTAACAATAATAATAATTATTATCTTAATTTTTGTAATTGTAAAACAAAGATATATTAAAATAATATTAAATAAAAGAATTCAGGAGAATTCTAATCCAATGGAGGGAGAAGTTACATATTCAACACAAACACATACAACAAAACAGAAGTTATTGAAGATTTCTTAGCAAGCATAAAAAACACAAAATAAAAAAGAAACAATAAAATAAAATTGTAAAACAAAACCTATTTACTGTTTGTCAAAATAAATCTAAAGAATTTAAAATTGAAAACAAAATTACAGACAAAATTCTAAGAAATAGAATAGGTATCCCAATTAATACAAAGTAGTCTAAAGCAAATTGTCAAAACTGCAAAACGCAGAATAATCATAAATGTAATTTAAATTAAAGTTTGCAAATGCTGAATAAACAAAAATGGAATTTAGTTTAAATCTAATAATAATTATAATAATAAAGAGAAGACAGTTGTTGTTTGACTTCTTGAGGTGACGGTACACTTCCTCCGAAAACTTTTGTGTTTTTTTTTTAAACTTAAACGTCCTTACAAAATACAAAATTCGCGTGCGCTGTATATATATATCCCTAACTTATCTCCTGCTTTACAAAAATGCTTAAAGTGTTGTGATATTTATTTTTATTATTTTATGTGTTCCTAAAGAATTAAATATTTTATCATATGGCAACAAGAATAAAAAAGTCCACCAAAAGTTATTTCATTGAAATTCAGTTTTCTTATACATTATTATGTGATTGAATGCATGTGCTACAATTAATAACACTATGCGACTAAAAACTAAAAAGTTAATACACCCGAGTAACTAAATAGCTTAAGTTGTACATTGAATAGAATATTGTTTTGATATTTCTCGAACACTACAAAATTGTTTTATTTGTTTATCTTAATTTTTCACTATTCTAATATTTTCGAATTAATTTTGAAAAGTCATAATTTGTTCAAACTTATGAGTTGTTATCTTACGAGTTGTGATAGGGTAAACTTGGAAAATATGCCCATTTGCAATGTGTGCTGAAATTCTTAAAGTACATTCTCTTATGAAGAGATTGACCCTTTTTTGAAAAAATCGGATGAAAATTGTCATACTTACTATTTAAAGAGCATAACAGTCATGGTATATTTTTTTTATAATTTTAAAGCTTTTGTTAGATCTTGGTTGCTTATTGGTTAATTAGCCAATTTCGCGTTTGAGCCACTAGCTAAAGTCGGCTAATATTTGCTTTTTTCTCAAATATATAGAATAATAATTTCGTTTTGTGCAAATATTGGCCAATTCTGATATTTACACCTTTTCCCATAAACAGTTAAGATCCAGCAAAATGGTTGAATATTTCAGACTTCTTACTCAACTTAGTTTCATTGTCGCATCGTGCAATGATCCAATGATGACTACAATTGTTATTGAAACTGCTGTCAGAAAATTTAGTGGTAGCAATAGCTGTGATACCCATGCTGTACAACTGCAATATTGCGGTTATTTCGCTTGTGAATTTAAATTGAAACTTCGGTACTGGTGGCTAGACTGATATTAGCAGCAATACAATAACAGCAGCAGTTGTATACACCAGCACACAGGTAGTTGATAAATTCGTTTACTTTACAGTCTTCTCTTTTTGCTGTGGCTGTGTATATTATTTTGCAATTTATTGCCGTTTAAGCGCAGTACGTGTTTGAATTGCTTCTGTTATAATAGAAGAGATGTTACAAACAATTTGACTTCAATTCGAGTAAATTGTGATCTGACCATCATTATTTGGTATATTCTGTCACAGACATGCATGCAAAAGATCATTTCTAGCTTTATGTGTTGACCAAATTAAAATGAATTTTTTGAAGGTAAAATGAAGGGCTCATGGTCGAATAATTATTTCGCAATATAAGCTCCACAAATCTTATAAAGGGTGTTTTTTATAGAGGTATAGAACTTTAAGTTGCAATAAAACAATAAAACAATGGCGGATGGACTCATTCGGGTCTTCCTCAATGCTACGCTCTACAGCAGCAATAGCTTCTTCTGTACGCACCGTACAGCGTCTCTGGGGATGCGAGTAATCAATAAGAGTAAACGTGGTGCGAAAACATTCCATGGTTAATCGAATTAACGACGACGATTTTGTCGACGATAAAATGGACGTAGTGCGCGATACGTTTTCCGCACAGAACCATTATTTTCGAAATAAAATTGCACTATTTGCAAGCGTTGTTCAGGCGTGAGTCTATTGATGATGAATTGCCAAACCAAACTGAGAATAAATCACTTGACAGCTGTTAAATCGGTCGCCATCTTGAAAAGTAATGCCAACTTAAAGTTCTATACCTCTATAAAAAACATCCTTTATTTAGCCAGAAATACAAAGGGAAAGAATTACTTCCACATGCACAGTCACGGTATTCTTACTCATTATGCGTTTGAATCTTTTTATACATTTCAAATATTAATTTAAGATCCACATTGCGATACATTTCTAATTAGCAATTTTTATATAATAATTCAGGAATAAGTAAAATTTAATTTATTACCAGTTTTTTATTGAAAGTTAGCAAAATCTTTAGTAATCGCTTACTAACCTTTTAAATTGAACTAATTGGAATTTTTAGTTTTATATATTCAAAAGTAAAATTAAATTATTAGAATTCGTGAAAAATATGTTGGGTATATATACTTTCGACAGATGAAAATTCTTTCCAAAAAGAACATTCAACGAAAAGAAAAGGCTTTCTTAAACTTGACCAAAAAATGTGCATAAAAAGCAGCCCCTGTTGTTCAAAAGTTAGCCATGGTAGCGATACAATCATGTTCTGGGGCTCTATATCATTCAAAGACTTAAATTACTTGGTTTAATTAAAACCGATACTTAATTATTTTAGATGAACACGCGTTTCCTAATGGTGATAGGTTGATTGGAGACACTGTCTTTCTGCAACAAAACAACGCACTTTAACATAAGAGTTAGAAGATAATAAAGGTTTTTTTGCATCCAAGCACTGGATTTCAAAAGTGGCACTCTTTAGTGATTATTTTTATTTATTACTAGCAGATTGTACCTGTCGTTGCACGGGTTATGTAGTTTGGATTAGTTTAAAAATTGAAAAATGTTTTTAAATTAAAAAAAAAAAACAGTGATTATTTGTTGTTGTTAAAGAAATTTAAAAATTTATATTATTAACACTTAAAAAAATACAAAAATCAGTAACTTAAGTATATATGTATATTAAAAATACAAAAAATAAACTTATTATATTATTAATACTTATAGGAATATTAAGTACATACATATAACTATTAAATAAATGCAATATAAACTTATTCTACAATTAAATTAAATTGTATTATTTTTTGATAAAACGCTTCTATACACAATATTGGCTGTTTTACCAGTTGGGGTAAAAATATATACACTTTTTAAGCATAAAAGTACTAATTTTTGCCTATTTTTTCTCACTTTGTCCCATTCTTCTCCCAGTTTGGTCCAAATTTTGAAAATATTTATAGCCTATAACCTGCACCGACAAATTTCAAGAAAATCGGTCCAGGCGTTCAGGCGTGATTGGCTAACAAACAAACAAATAAACAGTCTTACAGAAAGATTTATAATATATATTAGGATATTAGGATTTCCAAAAAGGAATAACTTCGACCTTATGCTCAGTGTATTGTAGACAGTCCTTATGGGAATCGAACCCATGCCCGTAACGCTAATAGTTTAGCACACTACCCAATAGACTACAAGGGTGTTTATTCTATCGTTGGCATAATAGTAGTATTCGATTAGGTCCATATGCACAGTCGCAGTATTCTCACTCATCATGTGTTTGAAACTTTTTATACATTTACTAGGTAGGCTCCACGCATTTAACTTTGTAAGAATTTTTATTACGTCAAGAAAACAACGAAAAATACAGCGACAAATATATTCAGCAAATCGGTTTATATACACCAGCTGTTTTGTTGAATGAATATTGAAAAACTCGATCGAACGCAATTTCAATTCAATTTTTGAATTTGTGAAGTTGTTACTAAAAAATCTGGGTGTGTTAAAGACTGAAAGGTAAAAATTGATTATAATACCCCAGGATTACGGCGAATACGAAACAAAACATACGAAATGTATAGAGATCAGCTTACAGCGTTACATGAACTTTTATCAAATTATAATGCTGTTGCCTTTTAACTTTTGCTTTAACTTAGTTAAAATACATACATAAATGTTCATTGCCATATTTTTTATTCTAGTTTTCATACTTTTTAAAGAAAAGTGGGAAAAAATTAATTTGTAATTGTACTATGGTCTGCAGAATTTGTAAACACAATGTTTTTAAAAAAAACGTTGCAAGGCCTAACATTCTTATATGTACATACTTTATTGGTCATTGGAACTCTTTAGTCAGGATTACAGCATAGCTACTCACAGCAGTCATGGTGTGTGTTAATTTTGACCATTAGTGCCGGAATCTACTGTTTAATGACGATTACGATCGAACGATTTTTGAGAAACTTTTCATGGCAAATTTATTGACTTTCAGAATTTTTTTCTAGAAGACTGCAGAGAGAAGGTTGCCTACTAGTCTACGATGA
This sequence comes from Sarcophaga carnaria, assembly GCA_958299815.1. Taxonomy (NCBI): domain Eukaryota; kingdom Metazoa; phylum Arthropoda; class Insecta; order Diptera; family Sarcophagidae; genus Sarcophaga; species Sarcophaga carnaria. The sequence goes on along the minus strand of OY283153.1, from coordinate 67,333,860 downwards.
CTTCAATATATTTTATTTTAGTTTAATTTGTTTTGTTAGTTTTGTTATTTGTATTTTATATGTCTTAAATCTTAAATTATATCAAATTTTTTTTCATTTTCCTTCCCAAGTCGATAAATTTTTGGAAATTATGAGGATGCCCTTGTTAGCAACGTTGAATATTTATATATCGTTTACAAGAATTGATTTCGATTTACTGTGATTTAATATAATTAGGCTTATTTAAATATTCAATTTATCTGATATTCATTTATATTAATGCAGTCGAACTGCTCTTATTACGCAGACGTATTTTTACATATCAGCAAACGCCTACCTTATGTTTATAAAACAACACATACGCTTGGAATAAAGAAAAAATATGTTTGAATTTGATTGTGTGTCGTCTCCAATGAAACCCAAGCCGTTATAGCCTCAGGACAATGAATAAATGCAAACACAATACGTGGCATGTTTTCTACTTCATATGCTCCGTTGGAACAAATGAATGCACGTTTGTAAATATTCTTAATGGCTAGGAATGTTAAGTTAGTTTTTTTTTTTCATATATTATTTACTGAATCTTTCCTATCGGAATTTACAATAAGTATTCAAATCTTAACATAAAATAATACAATAATAAAAGTTGTTATTGCCACTGCAACGTACAACTAAAAGTGCTCATCAAAAGTAAATTTATCTGATCAGATCATTTGTTTGAACCCTTTTGAGACGTCTGTGACCCTCGAATACAAGTAAGTCTCTTACAAGACGGTTGGGATGTTCTGTAATCCTAGAGATGTAATTGACACTTGCTATTTTTATTTCCTCTCTCAGTGTAAACGTGATGTGCATGCATTTAGAAACATTGACTTTTATCTTCCATTTCAGCATCCAATTTTCCAAATCACTAACATGAGATTGAAGTCTTTGTGACGCAACTGTAGAATCTCTATGAATACTTAAAAATGCCGTATCATCCGCAAAAGTAGACGTGTGAGTCACTAAACTTGTAGGTATATCTGCAGTGAACAATAAGTAAAGGAACGGCCCTAGAATACTTCCTTGTGGTACGATTCTCTTCTGCGGGAAGAGGTGACATCTTTCGATTTTATTTGGAAATATCTATCCCATAAGTAACTTTTTAGCAATTTATGCACATTCTTTGGTAAAAACTGCGTGATCTTAAAAAGAAGTCCTTCGTGCCAGACCTTATCGAAGGCTTGAGATATATCAATAAATAGCGCAAAGCAATACTGCTTGTTCTCAAAAGATGTTAAGTTAATGACACATAACATCGGGTACAAAATCAGTTCCATTCAAATTGAATTAAGTAAATAAGTTTGTGCACAATATTTGTATGCGTATGTAGATACACTACTATATGTAGTAAATAAGAGGATGACCACAATCTCCAGCAATCTTAACTCAAATTCGAGTGAAGGAGAATAAAATTACAAAACTTTAAAAGTTAAGAGCCTTCAATCTTCCCGCCAAATTACCACCCAGTCAGAATAACTTTAAGAGGGCAAAATTACTATCAACTACACCCAATACAATATCACCATATTTTAGGCAACAACATCATTGTAGGATCTGCTGTAGTAACCAATCACCCACTTAGGTGTAAAAATTTAATAATGCAAATGAAGCACAAAAAATAATGATAAGAAGATATGTTGTAACAGCCCTATGTTCCTTACAGGAATGAAATTAAATAAAATAATATCTGAATGTTCTGGTTTGCATTTCAATTCAAATAAAGCTCAAATAATTGAAATTATTGAAGTTTCAGATGACCAATCATGGAAATGATAATTTTTGCGGCAATAAACTTCGTTATACTTGTTGTCTTTATTGTTGTTACAGCAAATAAATAGTTTTCACTATTAGCTAAAATACAGGCAATTAATAGTTCCCCATTACTTATTCATCCAGTTTACAGCAATAATTACTTGGCTTGACCATTTTGTTAATCGATAATGGAAAGAGTATCATCTATGACTATACAATATACTATTTAAATACATTTACAGTGATGTGAAAAATAATAACAACACCAACGAGATGCTATAAACACAATAGACGCAACGTAGCAAACGCAGCAATCTCACACAAATAGAATACATGGTTGTATATGGAAGTGATAATTTTAAAGACAGCATGACAACAAGCAAAAATTCGTTGTTTTTAGGCAAAATTCTATTTTTATTCGCAGCCATGAGAGAATTACACAGGATTTTTACTGGTAATGCGGGGATTATTGCTGTCAATACCATAACATGCATAAAAAAGAGGATTTAAAAACGCGATATATGAAATATAACGCAAAAGAACGTTTTAGTGGCACTATTGATAAAGAATTAATCAATTGTTTATACTTTATTTGATTAATTAATGCGCATGCAACTTACCTGTTTACAGCATGACACAATATTACCGCCGCCATGTAATATTGCGTCCGTCTTAATAGTGGACTGAGATTTGTACACTGTGTTTAACCGTAGATCAAGCCTTAAAAAAAGTTCATAATTCTAACCTATGTATGTATCACTTTTGATACATACTTGTAGTATATAGAATTGCCACGATTATTGATAGAATTTGGTAAAAATTTAAATATTTTTATTTATTTTAATTCATTTTAATAAAACTATTTTATATTCAGGGATGTCACAGAATCCAATAATGTCGGAATTGGATTAGAAAACGACACAAAAATCAATTTGGTGTCATACAATCAAAGTTTATCGGTTTTGCTTTCGAACTTGAATAAGTGTCGGTTTTAGGTGTGACAGAATGTCTTGTTATCGGTTTTGTCATTGAAAATAAACCAAGCAGCTAACACCTACCTGTCTGTTTGTTATATGAAATAAAAACAACTTTAATTTTACTTTATAAATAGCTTTTATTTTACTGGTTTTGTATAAGGTGTTGGCTATTTCGTCTCTGATTCTCTGACCTTCACTTTGCAGAGAAGTGCTGGATGACAAAATAACATTGTCTTCACTATCAGGTAATGATAAAGTCAGAGCATAATTATAGCTTCTGCAAATATTGTGCAGAGCACAGCAGGATTTTATAATTCTTACTGCTTTTTCCGGATGGTAGTGTAATGTGCTCATTAAGCAACGGAGTCGACCTTTCAACACTCCTATTCAAATTCCTTTTCTATTAAGGTATAAATGCTCGTTAAAGCTGGGCTTAATTATCTTTATACGAGTCCCGTCTATGCAACCAATTATTGAAGGGATTTTAAATTTATTAAAAAAATAGTTCCTTGATTTTTGCTTATCGTTGAAGTTCATTTCTAGTTGCACCCATTGACGGCAAATGAACCGCTCCATAACTTTGAGCACATCGTCTAAAATTGTTGAAACTACTTCTACCCAGAGATATGCTAGAGTAATTTCCAACAGATCTGTGGTATGACCCTTCAGCTAAAAATCGTAACGTAGCTGCAAGTTGTAGCAATGGCGGGATCTTAAAACGGGAAAGGTGTTCTTTTACTGTGTCTACGACCGTCTTTGTTTAGCCGGTAATATGCTATAAATCTGCAAAGCGGCTTTATATATGAAGGTACAGTATAACAAATATATGCCTCCGGCAACGCAAGTGGGTTGCTGCATTCTCGCAATATTCGTCTTTTCACCTTTTCTGAACGATCTTCCTCTAACAACAAAAATGCGATAACAGCAGTTTCACTTTTATTTTTATTTATTTATTTAAAAATATTTTTTTTATTATTTTAATAAAAGCAGCAATTTTTAATAAAAACAATTTATATTTTGTCAAAAAAAAATTAATAAAAATTGTAAATAAATACACAAATGTAAACTACAGCTGTTTCGAACATCGGTTTTATTTCAATTCGAAAATAACAAAACCGACTTGGTTTTGTGACACCAAATGAATCCAATATTGGTTTTCAAAAATGATAAAAGGCAAAACCGGCTTGGAATCTATGACATCCCTGATTATTATATTTTATTATCACTGTTATGAAATTTATGCCAAAATATTTGACATAAGTTTATGGTTTTTTATATAAATATAAAACACTTCATGTCAGCTTGGTTTTATTTTTTTCTAAATGGTAATAATTTGAAATCTAGTACCCTTTTTTCTAAATAAATTGCCAATTGTTTAAATGGAACAGCTTATTGTCACTCGCATCAGTAATGCTCTCAATTGAGGGTTGGCTGAAACCTGATGGTACAAACCATTGTTCTATTGCGTTAGAAAAATTTATTATCAACGTCATATGAGGCAAAAAACTTCCCGCTGCCATAGAACATCGATTATGTCAATAACAATGGTCTCTTTTTGATTCCTCTCTGGGTTCCCGGATACAGGTTTCCCCAAATATGGTTGTAAATATTTGCACTTTCAATTCCTTCCCAAAATACCATAAATAATGTATTATTTACGATAAAACTATACAAAATCTTTGAAAACTTTAAAAAGTTACATACACAACACTAAAGAATCCCTAGGAAAGTCGTATGTATCAAAAATGATACATCAGCCAGAATTATGAAGTTTTTGAATTTTTTAAGTCTAGTTTAAAATTTTCTTTTTTTTATTGGGTTTAAAATAATGGCGGTAATAATACTAATGTATTAAAAAAATATCAATATATAATCACAATGTAAATTCACTCTTAACAGTACCTTCCTGTATGTCTGGAAGGAACTATAGGCTACTTTTTTTTAAATATCAAGTAGGCAAGGTGCCACGCCCACATACGCTTATAAAAATGAATGTTTGTTTGTATGTACTTTATAGAATTGTAAACTATGCATTTGATTATGTTATGATCTTTAGCAAAGTTGTTGCGCATGAGCCGAGGAAGGTTTCTAAGTTGGTATGACTAATTTCCGGCAGGTGGCGCCATCGAAAATTACTTAAAATCAATTAAATCGTTAACTGTGCATTTGATCATGTTATGATCTTTAGCAAAATTGTTGTGCATGAGCCGACGAAGGTTTCTAAGTTGATATGACCAATGTCCGACAGGTAGTGCCACTGAAAATTATTCAAAATGAATGATAAGCAATTGGTCGACCTACACCTCAAGCATGGAAGAAAAGAGCATTACGAGCCTCAGAATCAGACGACCATTGAGACTGGAAAATCTTCGAGTATATGCCACTGAGATCCGTTCGCTTGAACCACTTGAACAACGAGAAGTGAGATTAGAAACTGATCGAATGCGTACTACTCAGGCCCGTTCATCTGAATCATTAGGACAACAGGAAACAAAATCAATAAAATGACTCAAAATTAATTGGACATTTGATTAATGTCCTTCTTTCAAATTTATTTTACTTCGTGGCGCAGCAACACGCGTAGGGTACAGCTAGTAGAGTATAAACATAATTTTCAGGTTTTCCTTCATAACAAAAAAAAAAACAAAAAATAATAAATTGGATGCATTGAATCTACAAAAATAGTGAACTTCAGTTTTGGAATGAAAAGTTATAAAATTTTTTTCAATGCGGTATGAGTAAAGTGCGAAAAGTTTACTATTCCAAAATGTTATCAACAAGATTGCAAGTTTTTAAATTTTAATTCCTTGTTTTTTACTTGGTGAGATTATTTAAAATTCTACACATATACATTCTGTTTGCTACCATGCCAAAAGGTAATACAAGTATACGTTTACATTTTTCCACCTGTGACATCCGTAGAATCTGTTGACAACTTTTGTTTGATATACTGCTTTTTCCTATAATGTAAGACAATTGCATCGTTCGACATTCCGTGAACAAATCACTTCTCTTATCACAAAGAGCAGAATATTTCACACATAATGTCTGCATTTAATTGCTTAGTACTTGTAGTTAATTTGAATAAATTAAATAATTATATTTAATAAATTTTAAGTACTTTTGTCTCATTTAATTATTGCAATTGTGAAAAAAACCGTTTCATTATTATGATTTACCTGTGGGTAAATTTTTTATTTATAAATTAATTTTACACTTATCTGTTTAAATGATTAAATACACTTTATATTATTATATAATAATCATATTCATAATCATAGCAACAATCATCAATTTTTTTTACTACTATTAACATATGTACATTGTACATATAAGCATATATATGTACATACATACATAGTTCATAATTGGACATTACAACCCTTCAGTCAGGATTAAGACCTAGTTTCTCACACCACTTATATTGTGTGTGTTAATTTTATACCTTAGTGGTGGGACCTACAGTTTAAAGTCGACTCCGAACGACAGATTTTTGAGAAACTTTTCATGGCAATTTTATATACTCTCAGAGTTTTTGCCAGAAATCTGCTGAGAGGAAGCCGCCGAAGAAATACTTTTTGTATTTTGTTTCGATGTCTGGCCTGGGGCTCGAACTCTGGCTTTACGACTAAAAAGCCAACACACTACCTACTAGACTACGGCGACTACCATACATACATATTTAATCGGTCATTACGACCTTTCAGTCAGGATTACGACTTAGCTTCTCATACTACTTATGTTGTGTGTGGTTATTTATTACATTAGTGCCAGGAGCTATAGATCTAATGTCGACTCCGACAGATTTTTTTTGGGAACTTTTCATGGCAATTTTATTTACTCTTAGCCTTTGTGTCAGAAATCTGCTGAGAGGAATTCGTTAAACAAATATTTTTTTGTATTTCGCTTTGTTGGAAACCCAACTAGACTACGGTGACTTCTAACGGAATATAACAGAACTTTATAGCCTCGGTTAGCCAAACGTCCATGGAACTTACGTTTATTTTTAGAATAGGAAAAGCAATGAGAGCGATTATTGAACCGTAATGTAATTTCAGTGAGCAAGTTTCCTTACATTCAAGTTAGATACACAAATGAACGTTTGCTGCAATTAAATTAGATTTGAAAATAAAAAAATGTACAAAAGTGCTCATTTAGGTTTACATGAATCAATAAATTACAAATAATTGTGCATACATTCAGCTTTAATTATTTGTTGTTTGTTTTTAGCTGTTATTGTTTTATTGACATATTAAAAACTAAATTTATTTTAGGATTTTTTCGAATTGCAACCACAATTTAATGAAATTACTGCAATTACATGCAAATAATAAAATATTTGTATCGGGAACGTAATTATTTTCACTCTTCCGAAGCAATTAATAACAATTGCATATTTTAAGTTTTAATTAAATATTTATTATCATAACATATTTTAAACAACTAAGGGCCATTATTACAACTTGGCGTTAACTAGAGAAAGGACTTTAACGGGCAGATAAATTGTTTTTCGTTATTATGAGTACCCAATAAGATATAAGTGATAGAGTGATCGTTAAGCTAAAGTCCTTTTTTCAAGACTTTTGGCTTTTTCCCATAGTTTTTAACAATTTGCTTAATAAGCTTAACCGTTTGAACCTATACATGTCAAAATTGTATGATCAAGAGCATGTCTGATCAGCAAGATGTCACAATCCAGGACATTCGGCCAAAATATATTAGCTTTTTCAAGTACATTGCTAACCGCTGTCATTTTGACAGCTCCGAAGGGTAATCAGTGTGTTCCCTATCAATCATAATTTTAAACTGCAGACAAACTTTTAGAAATATTTTCATACCAATTTAACCAATTAAGACTGTGTTTATTTGAGTTACAAAACAATAAATATGAAAAACAAGACATTAACCTACCCGCGTATAAATACTTATTCGTTGGAACCTTTTTTCTTCTACGTTTTTATATACGAAATAAAAAATGAAATATTTGTTATAAGTAAATTACAATACATTTTTTTTATTATATCAACGATATTTAGTATTTATGGAATTATTTATATTGGATAGTAAATCGATTGGAAGTAATTTCATTATTGCTTGATGTGAAGTCAACGTCAGTAGATTCGGCTTTTGATTAGGTCATTAGGCATGCTCATAAATATTTTACTCTCATACACAAAATTCAGTTCTGACAATACTATAATAATATAGAGACACACAGTTTGAACGCGTGTCTAACTAAACAAGTATATTTAACAGGAACATCCCCTTATGTGTTTAGTATATTAAAATCCTTTCTACTAAAATATATACTTCAAATCTCTTTTGGTCAAAGTGAATGAAGAGACATATAGATTATTTTGTTAAGATTGCTAATTACACGGTGCGACAGTCAAAATACACCCAGGTAATGACACAATGTAGGTTGTGAGTTTTGTAGACTAGAAATCAATAATATTTTTTTTATATTTCTGGTACCCTCCAAACTTCTTTTATTTGATAGAAACGGTAATCATAATCTTTTTCCACAAAATATTTTTCACCCAAACATTTTTTAACCTACTTTCAAAATCCAAAATTTTTTGAAAAGCGGAGAAATGAGCTGTATACATAAACATATGGTTCAAACTTACATGTTATGAGTTTTGATCGGGTAAACTTGGAAAAAATGATTTTTTTCTTATTTTTTAAAGTTTAGTCATTCTTATGTGCAAAATTTAATTAAAAATATATGAAATATAATCTAAGAAGAGATTGATACTGTGTTTGATAAAATCGGGCAAAAATTATCATAGTTATTGTTTATTTGTCGTCTAATATTTTTTGTATATGTCATTTTATCAAATGAACTTTCAGTTCAAAAATTTTAAAATTTTTGATAGATCTGTATTGTTTACGACAAAATTTATAAATTTCACGTTTGTGTAACTACCAGAAGTAGGCTAATATTTGTGTTTTTGTGTAAATATTTTTATTTCGCTTTGTGCAAACATTGGCCAACTTCTGGTGGTTGCTCAAATGTGATATTGACACATTTTTCAATAAACAATCAAGGTCAATAAAAAATACTGAACATTTTTTAATTGAAAGTTTATTTGAAAAAAAAAAAAAATAAATATATATGAAAAATATTGTTACGGAGAATATATATTATTGGAGAACGGTGTACCATCGTTTAACAATACACAAACAAAATAAACAAAAGCTACACAAACAAATACAATGAACTTGCTTGCATGTACCAACAACATCAGTTTGAAAGAAAAGGAGACAGGCAAATGACGAAGAAAGCAACAACAAACAACCTAAGCAAATACACAAACAACAATGAAATAGCGTTAAAGCTTCCGAAAAGGCAAAGATACGAACATGCTACTTCAGGGACCTTCATCAGACTGTTTACGTGATCATTTAAAAAGGCAAGACAAAACAGGCAACGAGTAGTAAGAATTCAGTCAGCCTTGTGTGAAGAAGCGTTGCTTGTGAAAAGACCAGTCGTGGTTTGAAAATTGCCGTTGAAAAGATCTGCGCAAGACAAATTTCTATGAATTTGCCTTGGATCTGCGTTGTAAGCAAAGAAGAATAGCGAACAAACAAATTGTTGTTGTATCGTCAAGTTGTAAACGGTGGCACACAAAAGTAGTGCGAACAATAAAGAGTTTAATTGAAACTAAATACATATTTGTTTTTATTTTGTTTGCAATCAACGAACTAATATTTTAAAGGTAAAAACGTAACAATATTGTTACGCAAATCGAAAGGACCTAATATCGTTTAACATCAAAAACGATAAACAAAAGCCACACGACACAAATACATACTAACACTAAGAATACAATGAACGTGTTGATTATCAAAAGCTGCACACACACATATGTACAACGAACCTGGTTGCGCCTGGTACCAACAACAACATGTATGTGACAAAAAGGGGTGGACAACGTAAGCAAGGTACACAAACAATAATGTACTAGTAATAGAGTTCTCGAGAAGACGAGAGCAAGAACCTTCCACATCGAGAACGTTCATCATACTGATTGCGTGCGTATATAAAAGGGCAGCAGGGCCAGCAGCGAGTCATTAAGAGTTCAGTCAGCCTTGTGTGAAGTTGCGTGTGAACAAGACAGTTTGAAGATAGCCGTTGCGAATAGTTGTGTGATAAGAACTAGTAAAGTGAATAAACAGACAATTGTTGTAGGTATTGTTATATACGTGGTACAAGTTCGAACAGTGGCACATAAGATAGTGCGGACAATAAAGAGTGTAACTGAAATTAAACACATTTGTTTTTACTTTGTTTGCAATTAACGAACTCATATTTAAACTTTTTTTAAAAGGTAAAAACGTAACAATATAATACGATTGTTCTACTCTTTAAATAATTACCCCAGTAATTTTTGTCCGATTTGATCAAACGAAGTGTCAATCTGTTCACAAGATAATGCACTGTCAGAATGTCGTCACTTGTTGCATATCTTTTAATTAAAATTTGTTGCTATGAACGCACAAACTGTTTACCTCATCAAACCTCATAGCATATTAAGTCAAATAATATATGTGTATATTTCGTTTTAAAGGCCCATCCCTTCCCTTTCTAAGAAAGTTTAAATTTGTGACATTGGTTCAGAAATGTTTGTGTATTCCATAAATTTGTACATAAAGACCAAAAGCAAACAGTTTTTGGCCACTTTAAATTATATACTGCTACATAATCTGCTGAGAGAAAGTCGCAGAAGAAATATTTTTTTCATATTTCGTTTTGATGTCTCACACTACCTACTAGACTACGGCGACTTTCACTGTCGATTAGAAATTGATGGATTAAGAAGATTTATATAATTTAATTTTGGTTTAATTTATACTTTATTCAGTAAAAGAAAAGCGTTTAACTTGTTTAAATTTAATTACTACTTGTCGATCGATCGTATTGAAGAATCAAACATTAATTTATAATTTAATTTAATAAATGTAATGGAAGATGTTAATTTAGCACAGGATTCCATTTTTCTAAATTTCCCGTGAATTTCCTAAATAACGTGAATGACCTAATTAACGCAACTGAATAAAAAATGTAAAGTCGACAAATTTTGCTAGTAGAAAAAATTCTCTCGTTCATATTATCGCCAACTAAATTATTTTCATGTCTTAAGTAAACATTTATAATATATATATACTACATACGCACCTATACATTTATAGGGAAAAGCTTACGATTTCAACTCAAATGTGTGCTTGCCAACGGTAATAAAGCAGAGGGATGGATATGCTCTCAAATTCAAGCCGTTTGAAAATATTTTTTTTAGGAAACTTTTTAACGCTGCAATTACCTTTAATTCCCATGGGTGTACGTCGATGTTACAGCCCGATGAGCTGGAAAATTAAGTGCAGTTGAGAAAAATAATTGTGATTCAGTAACTATGCAACGGGATTAAATATCGGAAAATGATAACTACTATAAAATAATATCATAATAAAAACAACAAAAATAAGTTATAAAAACATTTTTTCCTCCATACAAATTAATACTGTGCAGGTAAAGGTATAACGTCTGACTAAAACGAGTACATATCTTTTTATATAGATTAGGTCTGGCTGAGGTTGTACAAAGCATTCTTTGAATTATAAAAAAATAAACAAATAACTATTTCTTAGTTATGAAAATTAAAACTTAATTTTGCAATTGCAATATTAAAACATTTTACTGATGTTTTTATAAATAAAAGAAGAATTAAATTTGAAATATCACAATAGATTTACTATACTATTGAAATTATTTCAACAAAAGGAATTTTTTTGTAGACAATTATTTCACGATTAAACATCGAAATAAAAGAAAAGTAACAAATTGGAATATATAAGAACAATGAAAACTTATAAAATGATTTTTTGGAAATAATTGGTTATGAGATAAAGGCTTATTTAATAAACAAAAGTTTAAAAATAAATAGATTACTGACATCAGACTAAATAAGTAAATAGAAATTTATTGTTATATAGTCTTAGGTAAAATAATAAGGGCACCAATATGTCGCTTAAAGACTTAGTCATAAATTAAGTAAAATGAGAAAATTGTTAATAAATAATTTAATTTCTAATCTTCTTCTAAAGTGTTTAATATTTTTGAAAAAACACGGTGAAGCCTGGAGGCGGTAACATTGTTGTCTGAAGCATACCTGTTAAATTTCGATTTAGATTAGTAATCAATTACATTACTTTTTAAAAAGAACCGTAATGATTATATAATTCTATGAAAATTTTTTTCGGATTACTAAAATACTTTTAATTCTTTTGGAATATTTGAAAATAATCAAAAAGAATTATTGAAAACAATTTGATTACTTTTGGATTACTTTTGATTCTTTTTAATTATTTAGACTAATCGCCAGTAATCCTGACTATTTTTTTTAATAATTTTATAATTGAAATCAATTATTAACTATTAAAACCAAAAATAATCGTAATTGTAATCATTAAAAAAAAGTAATCTATTTTACATATTCGCCTGGACCGTACTAATCAAATCCGATAGAAAACTTAAGGAATAAGCTTTGGAAATAAATTTTGGCTACATGGCAGTATATACCGGATTCTTTATGCCAACGTCTAATTGAACGTATGTTTAGATGTTTAACACTGGAGTCTGTATAAAGTATTAAGAATTAGAAAGAATCTGATTAAAATATTTTATAATTATTGTACAATACAATATAAAGAATAGGCTGGGGTCATATAAAAAGTACAAGTGGTTTTTTTTCTCATTAGCCATGTAATTTTAAGATTCGTTAAATTGAAAATAATTTGAAAACTGCATTAATTCGCTATAAGATTTTTTATTTCTTCACCATACATACATACATAATTGTTCATTACAACACTTCAGTCAAGATTACGACCAAGTTTCTAAAACCACTTATGTTGTGTCCGTGTTAATTTTATACATGAGTGGTAGGACCTACAGTTTAAAGTCGACTTCGAACGAAATATGTTTAAGAAACTTTTCATAGAAATTTTTTGTTTATCCAGAAATCTGCTGAGAGGAAGTCGTCGAAGAAATATTTGTTCATATTTTCCTGGGATTTGAACCGAGGCCTTACGTCTTATAAGCTTACTGGATAACGGCGACTCAATATAAAAGTGAAAAAAAAATAAAAAATTGTTGTTACTCTTTGAACAACGAAAGTGCCCGAAATTTCGATATCGAAGACGCATCTTGCTCTAACCGGAAAGTCGCAGAAAAAGGTCACTAAAATTGTGTAGGTGTTGGAATAAAATCAACAAGTAGGCTGCTAAAGTTAAATATAATAAAACATAATTGATAAGAACTTATATATATTGTCAATCAAAACTAACTTAACAATTTGAAGTTAAGGAAGTTTTTGGATTTTAGACTCAATGATAACGACTTTTTCACACTGATTTTTTAATTCTTTTTGCCTTTATAAAAGGCAACGTTCTATCAAAGTGGAAAAAAATTTTATTCAAATCATGTAGATTTTTTCACGATTTCTTATCTGTAAAATTCGCAGATTTTAAAACTTAAAGTTCAATATTAAAATACACATTTGAATTTTGTTATTTAAATTAAAAATTATCTCTCTTTGCGATTAACTTTTCATGTATTTAACGTTTTTAAAATAATAAATTTTAATATTAGTTTGGTTTTTGGTTTGATTTGCATTTGGTTTTTGTATAAAGTTATACGACTATTTCATCGTTTACTAACAGCAAACAATTACAAGATTTCTTAACAAAAGTTGTTTCCAACAAAGGGGAATTTAGTTCATGTTTAAAACTTTTAATTGAATTTTTACCCATGTGAATATACGCAAATGCATTCTTTTATATTTGCATTCATTTTTGTGTTTAAATTAGATCAAACTTTTAAATTAAATAATTTAATATTCCAGGTATTTCTTTGGTAAACCACTACAAAAAAAGAGAAAAAATTAAATCAATTCAGCTGCGTATAATCATTACAGAACAATGAAAATGTTTTAAAATAAAGCTGGAAACGTTGTCAGAACAATTAAGTTTGTTTATTTACGTATTATTAATTACAATATAAGTTTTAAATTTTATTTAAATAGACAAACGGAGTAATAAAGATCATATGCGCTTCACTATCCAATAAACTATCATTTTTTTAAAGATGTGGATTTATCTAAATCAGATCTGACTAGACACATTCCATCAATAAATTTTGTATGCAGAAAAATTTTTTCGTACAGGTTCCTAAGTGCCAGACAATGACTTCCACGTCATTATAGTGTCTGCAGAAATCTAAAAAATTCCCTTTGGGAGTGTGCACTCATGGTTTAGTGTGCTTTCATGATGAAAACGAGGTTTCCCACGTGGATGCTGGTTAGGTTAGGATAGATGGCGGACCTCCTCAATGAAAGATATCCCTCTTACGCCAGCGTATACGCCCATCGTGATACCACAATTTATTCTACAAGGGGGTCAACAAATCACTAAAGAAATCCATCCCCAGTCCAAAATAAATCATTATATCAATTTGCATATTAGCGAGTTGGGTTGAATATGTCAGAAACCTCTTTATGACAAGAATAGGGCAATGTCATGAAGTGAAAGACAGTCTCCTCATCCTTCTCAAAGTCGCAGAAGAATAGACAATGAGTGTCGCTTTAAAAATTGCCATGATCTCTGTTTACGTAGGATTCGATATTAGCATTATTATATTGTATGACACCGTATTGGTTTTAACAGAATATTGTAAAATATTAAAATCATCTTCAGCAATGAATTCATTTCAGCATGAATGGATACGTGAACACACAGTTGTCGAATCCCGAGAAAGTCACTGTTTTTCTTGTGTGGTTTTCTTAAGTCACAGCTGGATGTGAAGCTAAGCGGTCCTAAAAGCCAATAAAACCCAAGAAATCGGTCAAATTCAGACTGATTTTCCAATACATACATAATTGGACATTCCAACCCTTCAGTCAGTATTACGGCCTTGCTCCTCACACCACTCATGATGTGTGCGTTAATTTTTATACGTGAGTTGCGGGACCTACAGTTGAACGTCGACTCCGAACGACAGATTTTTGAGAAACTTTTCATGGCAATTTTTATTTACTCTCACAGTTTTTGCCAGAAATCTGCTAAGAGGAAGTCGCCGAAGAAATACTTTTTGTATTTTGTTTTGATGTCTGGCCTGAGGCTCGAACCCTTGCTTTACGTCTAATAAGCCAACACACTACCTACTAGACTACGGCGACTCCCGGTACCAATTGTTATCCCAATTCTCGGAAATTTAAATTATTTAAAAGCTATAAGTTTTATGATTAAATTAAATTAATGCATTAAAATTATGAACCTTTAACAGAAAAATAAATTTATGTTCACAATATAATCAAAAAAAATTAAAAAAAATTGTTTAGAACACGTGCGTAATCAGAGCGCTTATATAAATTTTAAACTAAATTTTGAATACACATACATGAATTCAAATATGTATATGTATAAATACACAAACAATAGTATTTGCTTGTATACATACACTGTCTCAAACAATTGCACGTGCACTAAACTATTGAAAATATAATTTAATGTAGTTTGTAAAATATATATCCAATGAAAATGAGTTGTTGATTTTTAACAAGTGCAACAGGCATATTACACAAATATAAACACATAAACGTTAAAACAGAAAAAATTTTATTGAACAAAAAAACTTTAAAAATACTTCAGAAACCAAACTCAAAAAATTATCCGTACAGAATAATATTACCTTAAAACTAATTAATGTGGTTTTAATACCGGGTGTGATATCCTTTGGCTTTAATAACTGTAGCTAAAGTGAAGTTTAAAGTCACCTTTAACTCCTTTCGTTATTACAACCTAATGACAAAATAAAGTTAACTTTTTCAAAAATATGGCCGTGCTGGATCAATGTCGATAACACTGCTCAATTAATTTAAATTTTTTTAAACTCAGTGGCAATAACGGGCTTTGTTTTTTGTTGTATATGCTAACTTTGGTTGTTCAAACATAAACTTAACTTTAAAAGTTACCGGTGGGATGATCCTCCATTTAGCTTAACGCTCACTTGTACCATATTGTCCACTTATAATAATGAGAAACAATTTATCTGCCCGTTAAAATCCTACCTTTAGTTAATGGCAAGTTGTACTAATGGCCCTTAATGCATTAACACATACATACATACAGCCCAGGAAGAAATTATATGGTACATGTGTTTTTTTTAAATCTCTTTGGTTTTAAAGCTAATTTATAAGTTTATGTATTTTTTATATTTAGTAAAGAGAAACAAAAAATTAAAGTAAAAAATTTTCAGAGTTTGTTAATTTTTACTAAATATTTTTATAGCTAATTCAAATTCTTAAAGAAAATATTTATATGGTACAAAATAAGAAAAAATTCAAAACTTAAAGATAATTAAATATATTCAAATAAGATATTAATTTTAATAATGCGTGTGTCCTCCTCGATTTTTAATTACATCATTTAACCGAATTGTCATAGAGTTTATTGATTTTTGTAACTCATCTTGGGGAATTTCGTCCTACTTTTTTATTAGAGCTTCTTTCAGCTCTTTTAAGGAGTTATAAGTCGTCGCACTATTGTATATTTCGGCACTTAAAATTCCCCAGAGGTTTTCAACAAGATCTAGATCGCGACTAATTGGTGGCCAGTCCAAAACAGTTATATCCTTTTCTTAAAAAAATGCTTTGGTCCTTTTGGCTACATGTATAGGGACGTTATCTTGCTGAAAAGTAAAATTATTCCCATAATTTCCTTCAGCAAATTCAACGATAACATTGTTCAGTAATTCCACATAGTTCTCTGTGTTCATTTTATGAGAAACAAAACAGAATGGAGAACGTGCTCTATATTCAAAAGCTACCCAAGTTTCTCAAAAATTTGTCGTTCGGAGTCGACTTTAAACTGTAGGTCCCGCCACTCATGTATAAAATTAACACACACAACATAAGTGTCGTGAGAAAATAGGTCGTAATCCTGACTGAAGGGTTGTAATGACCAATTATGTATGTGTGTAACTTCTGGTAAATAGTTAAGTTTACAGTCAAGAGTAAATTTAACTGACTTGCAGGAAATGGTAGACCATTTGTGTGAAGTAATGAAACATGGAGGTAGTATAGTGGTAATGTAAAGTAAAATGGCCATTGAGACTGCGAATCAAATTTTCAATTATATTAGATTAAATTTAATTTTTTAAATATTTTAAATACAAATTTTCAAATATGTGCTATAAATTTGCGTATGCAATACGATTGCCGATTCCTTAATGATAGTGATCTGAATCATTCATCCCCATTTTGAGGAAGAGTTATTTCTATACAATGTTCAAAAAGATATTTATAGATATTTATTTTGGAAATAAAAACGTACAGCACGCAAACCGGAAAATTTTAATAATAATATTTTAATAAAAAATCGTATAGAAGTTTTCGACTCCAAAGCACGTCGTTATTAGAAATTAATTTTGATTCAATTTAAATTGTAGGAACAATTTTTTATGTTCGAATTCGGAATTGTTTTCTGAGTTTTTTTTATAAAAATTCATGAAACTATTTAATCAAAATTTGTATATCGAATTCTTATAAAAATCTGGTAAATAGTTTTTGATTTATTGTGAAAACAGTCTCCGCCTGCCTGGTTTTCGGACAATTGTTTAAGTCAGTGTAAGTATACATTGTATTTATAGTGCTAATTAATTGCTATATTGTGACACCGTAATTAAATTTTGAAAAAGTTTTCATATAGCTATTTATGCTAATTCTGCTGAGCATTATTTGTATATTCGTTTGTATAGGCTAGCCGAAATAATAGTAATAGAATACAAAGCATTTAACAGCCATATTGGGTTAAATAATATGGATTTATTTCGCATTTTGAGCAAAATGTTTGTTTTTTGATGTTTTTGTTAAAAAAAAACTAATTATAATAAAATAATAAGAGTTGCGAATTAGATGTTTTTGTGTTTTGAATACATAAAAATGTAAATTATTTGAATACTAAAGCAATTTACAAAAAGAATTGTTTAACAATTGTATACCATATTTATGTGTTATTAAATGTACAGAAGTGTAGTGTATTTATGCTTAGATTAACATACAATGCTTTTATGCAGAGAATTATGCAGAGAAAATATGCAACGGTGCATATTTTTATTTAAATCAGCTTAACCCTTTCATGCCCGAATTTTTTGGGCCAGAGCTCAAATTTTTTTAAGGACATGTGTTTGTTAATCATGGACTAAATATGAAGTGATATTAAATTCAGAGTCCTACGTATTCTGGTTTTACACGTTTTTAACCAAGCTTGTTTGCAAAAAAAAATCATTTAAAAACATTAAAAATTACGGAATTTATGAACAAAAATTTACAATGTTGCCTATAGGTAACATCGGGCATGAAAGGGTTAATAAGAATAAAATATTCAAACATTTTTAAGCCGTAATCCACATCGGACCAAAATTTTATAATATTAGCTTAATTTGCGTTGATACCCTAAAGAAAGAAAAGGACGAATCCCATGGCCATAACACGAAGTTCGTACCAGTGTATTTTAAAGAGAAGATCATACGAGGAGTTATTTATGACACCAATATAGTACCATATTTTAACATTTCGATAACCGCAAAGCCCCCATATTATCAATAAGATACACATCGTGATCGAAATTGCGTTCGAATAGAAAATAATTTCGATAGCGAGTAATTTTCTGATGATGTTACTCGATACGAAGCGGATCGATTTGTTGCTTAGGTGTTGTGAAACGAGTTAATTATTTCGTTTTACAGCTCTGACTAAAATGCAAAAATTGTAAGCAAAAACATGTTTTCTTACAAAAATAAAAGAAATTTAATTAATCCTAGGAAGAAAAGTTTTATTAAAATTGTAATATTTCGTATGGATAATATATTTTGATTTTACTTTGTTATTAGCTGGGGCTGAAGTTTCTTCTGCAGTGTCATTTTCAAATTCTATAAAAGAAGACATGGTAGGTTCCCTTTTGTCTTCTTCATAATCCGATAAACAGCAGGGAGATACGTCAGGAATACTATTTTTGGACATTTTTTAGATCCTCAACAGAATTTTAAACTAAACAAGAGTTTGTTAAACTACCTTGCGCCACATTTTTGCATCTTTTATTGGTGGGCCGGAAGCATTGAGCTTAGCTGTGAGCTGTTCCCATAGCTGATTAGCTCTTGCCTTTCCCTGAGAAGTATTTGGGATAATACTATTTGCCAATTCTGAATGCTTTACCATGAAAATACCAAGAACTTCCTTCTGGGTGTAATTAATTTTTAAAAGTTTTGACCTACAAATACAATTAATCTTTTATTCCTAAATTATTATACATTTGTTACTTACATATTTTATATTGTTCTTTACAGCAGAAAAACGTTAATTCGAAAGCTTTAGTGCTTACGAGTAAAAAATTTCGATACACTTTACTCGATAACGAATAAGAGAATCTCAAAACTAAAAAAACTTACACGTTCGAGTAAAAATTCGTTCGTATACGACTGCCAGAATTAGCCCCCAGATCAATCACATTGTGACTGGCGTAATGCATGCTTCGGATGTAATAAATATCAACTAGGGATACTAAAATTTAATATAAATTTTAAGTCGAAATAAAAATCATAATAACACTAAGTGCGTATGCCAAGAGAAGTTTCAATCTTCAGGTAATGTATACTTCAAAAATTTAACAAGGATTAGATTTTTATAATTTTACAGTCCCTTATTTAATTTAAAATATTATTCAGTAGAATTTTACATAATTTGCGTTCAAAGCAAGCGGTTAATGCGAAACTTACTATCGCTTTCTATTTATTTGTAGTCTGCTACAAATGTCCATACTGAAGTTAATTTGCAGATTTTAAAGTTATCAAAATAATATGCGTGTATGTTTTTATGTCAATCCTTTTCAATAGCTCCTCACTTATTACTATAAAATGTGACATAGAAATGTGTGTACAAATAATTAAGTGGGTTTTTGCCTTTATTCTAAAATAAGGAAAATTCTTTTATAGTATTGTTACGAAAATGGAAGTGGTGTTTAGCTTTTAAACCGTTTAACATTAAAATTGTAAACATAAGCTACAAAAAACAATGAACTTATTTACATGATAAACAAATAAACAAAATTATACCAATAAAACACCTGTATAAAAAAGTGATAAACAAGTAAACAAAAATGCAACAACAAATACTGCAAGAATAAATGTAAACAAAAATACAACAAACAAGAATAAACGTAAACATGTTGTTTACATTAATAGGGATATCATCAGACTGTTTACCTGCGATATAAAAGGCAAGACAAAGCAGTCAAAGGAGTCAGAAAATTTTAGTCAGTCTTGTGTGAAGACGCTGTGTGTTTAAAGCCCCAGTTATACTACCGTAACGGAATGTAACCGCAACAGTAAGAAACAGTTGATCGTTTTTGTTATGAGTAAAGCAATACGAATGGTTATAGAAATGTAATATAACGTAACTGGAACGTAAGAATCTGTAAAAAACAGAATTTTCTTACATTTTTACGTGACATCTGTTTAGCAGTTTTAACAACATGTCAATATTAAAAACCACCAAAACTGAAAATTGAAATTATAAACAGAATTTACATTTTGAACGTATGTTATGTTTGTCTATATGTGGAATTCTCTTTAAATAAAACTTCACATCTATTAAAAACCCAAATTATTAACTTTTATAATTTAAAATAAAAATAAACAGAATTTTATTATTACATTATGTAGGTAGTGTTTATTTTTATTTTTAATTAGAAAAATATAGTTATCGATTTTTAATTAATTAAAGCGTTCGAAAAGCATTTCACTTTTCATTTTGCTTTTATTAGAGAAGAATAACTACGTTTTAACATTCGTACAAATTTGGTTTCCGAAATACCTGACCTGTTTCTGTAGGACAAACGATTTCACTTGGTTGTCTATTTATATGGAAAATACAATCAAAAGCAGTCAATTGTGTGTTTGTGTCTTTCTCAATAAACAAACGCAAACTAAATTGAGTGTTTTTGTTTAAGTGAAATTGTTGGGCTTATAGAAACAGTACATACAACTTTGAAGAAGTACCTTTAGTAAATATAAAATCGTTAAAATGAATCTAACAATGCTGTAGTTATAACAATGGTTAACAGCTTAATTAAAGAAAAACAAAAGGCGCCATATTAAAATTGATAAAGTGAAAACGAAGTTTTTAATATTATAAGCAAATACTAAATTTGTTAAGAAAAAACAATAATAAAATTAAAATATAAAAAAAATTAACAAAATAAACAAAGAGTGAAAAAATGAACGACGAGTAACTTATTTTATTGGTGCTAGCTAATGAGTGCTTGTATAATAAAAACATCCCGAATTTTAAACTGGCGGACAAGAAAAGAAAGGTTTGGAAGGAGATCGCCCAGGAAATGAATTTATCAGATAAGTTACTCTCCTTACGAATTACACGAGGCCAAAAATTATTAAAAATCATTTTTAGAATATGTTTGTATAAAGAGGTGGTCATGCCTAAGGGACAGATATGTGAAGGAAAAACGCATGGAGTCTCTTCCATCAGGTAGCGGTTCCAAAGCTAAACCGCGCTGGCCCCTTATGGAGCCAATAGAATTCATATCTCCATATATTTTCCCAAGGGTGTAAGTAGTTTTCAGATTTGTAATGTTTAACTTTATTTGAAAGTATATATTTTTCAGAACTCGTTGTTCCTTCAACGTGTTAGACCCGACAAGCTCGTCCGAAGCATTAGCTCAGTCACCTGCGTTAACAGAGGAATTTTGTGAATTTCCAAACTGCAGCTTGGAAGCAACTTCCCAACAGCGATGTCAGCGAAACTGACAAATGTTTTCTGGAGGCGATGACATCTTTTAAGAAGCTGTGTGAGTCGCAGAATAATAGAAAAATCGAAGACAGAAAGGACACACTTAAAGGATTTGGGCAAATGGTAGTGGCGCTACTTGCTACTATGAGCTTCGAGCGGCAAGCAGAAGCTTTGCAGCACATACTAGCATACATTATGGAGCTAAAAGTAAAGTCAGAATGAAATTGAATTGTATTAGTTATTTTGTTTTTAGTTATTTTTTTTTAAATGAATTGTTACTTTTAAACGAATTGTTTTAGTTTTAATTATTTATATGTTACTTTTGAAATTAATTATTTTTATAAATGAATTGTTTTAGTTTTAAATATTTATAAATGAATTGTGAAATTAGTAAATAAATACTATCACATATAAAGACAAGAAAATATTGTGGATTTTTCTGATTTACCACTTTTCTGGTTTATTCATAACAAATTTCTTATTTTTTAAAGATTTTAATACTCATATAAATGAATTTCTCTTCATATTATGTGCACATGCATATGGAAATTAAATCATTCATTCTTGAAAGGGAAAATAGGGGGTAAGGGCGCATGAAATTATTACGTAAAGGGAAAGCTGCATCTCGATATTGCTGAGTTGATGGCTCGCTAATATAAATGGGAGACAAAAGGCGCCATAATATCTCACACGTTTCCAAAACAATTTTGCGGACCGTAGTTTTTTCAAGCTTGTGACTCCAGGCAATAGACTGTATGGAACATCCTTTACCCAAATATCTATAAAAAATAATATTATATAACTTACATAACAGTTTGTAAAAGATTAACTTACAAAAGAGTTATTGCTAGCCTCTCTTCTGGGCCAATTCTTTGCTTCGGTTTCTTTAATTCACGACCAATTAAAGCTAGTAATAAATAAAAACATCTCTTCTACATCCATATCTGAATTTTTGTCTTTTAATTTTTGCACTTTTTATTTCTTTGTTTTGTTTACCTAAAAACATACGATTACGTTTTTACGTTCTATAATTGCTCTTACACTTTTACGTTCCGTGCACATTACTGTTAAATTGCGTTACATTAAGTTCCGGTAGCATAACTAGGGCTTAACTGGGGCGTAAGAGAGTAATCGTGGTTTGAAGATCTCCGTTATAAAGATCTGTCGAACAAATTGACAAGTAATTGAGTTCAAAGAGGAATAGCAAACAAAGCAATTGTAGTTGTTTACATCAAGTTGTGAACAGTTGCACACAGAATTGCACGAAATGCTTGCATACTGGATAGTATAATGAATAAAATTTTCTAAAAATTTTGAAACCAGATTTACTCATTTGGATATTTCTATGGCATTGTTTTATTATAAAAAGAGTTTTTATAGAACGATTTTGAGCTTTAACTTTTGAGGTTTAAAATCTTCTTGTTGTTGCAGAGACAATAATGCTACAGAAGATCACTGTTTACATGATCCGCACAGATGTGGATATCATTTGTTAAGCAACTTTTACAAATCTGCGGATGATCTGTATACATTTGTATTCCGAAGTGCTCCATTACATCGTCAGTCATTAATGTAGAGATAGAGACCCGAGAATTAAACCCTTCATGGGCTGCTGAATATGGGCCATCAAATACTCCTGTTGGAAATCATCCACATGATCAATTCTATACAATGTTCTAAAATAACTAAAAAAAGGTGCTGTACTGCTGTCAAAATAAATAAATTTTTGATAACATCCATAAGCGCTATGATAAAGCTTATAGCTTTTACAAAACCGAATTGACTATCAGTTAAGAAAATGTGATTGTCTTAGGTAATCATTAATTTGACTGCTCGTAATATTCTCCATATATTTAGGTAGAAGGAATGAGCAACAATTGGCCTATAATCGGTATATGGGATGAGAATAATTTTCGATAGCGTTGGGTCACCCAACGAAAACTGAAGGTGATTTTTTAATCGGAACCGAGTGAAAACCACTATATAAATTGTAAGTGGGTTCAAGGACACTAATATTCAAATAATTATGATATCAGTCATCAATATTAACATTGGTTTTATAATTAGTAGAGCCGTATTTTTATCCTATTCTAATCTCCCGAATTTCATTCTCCAGTAAAATATAGGTAGTTCGATTGCCTGATGCTTCTAACTGCGTACCTTCTTTAAGATTGAAATGTTTACCAAAACTCAGGAGTTCTAACTCTTGCAGAGAACTAGCTTCTTATTTCGGTTAAATACTTTATTCTCCTTCAAGAATAAACTTACTCGACGAAAACAGATTAAAAATCAAATTCCCAGTTTTGAAAATATGTTCCAGAAAACATAGTACACAAGATTTTTGTAATAATAAAACGTCTTGTCAATATTTTACGAAAAATTAATGTAGAAAATATACCCGGTACAAGCTCGAATTTAATTTTAAGAATTCCTATTGTTCGTTGAATATATTTCAAAAATAAATTAATACAATGGCAGTTGCTTGATAACACAGTAGTTGAGACAATTACAGTTAATGTTTTTCTATTTTTTACATCATGCAATTATTGTACTTGAGCCAGTGCTGTTGTTACTGTTACATATTATAGTTAAGCTAAAGCTAATTGTTGTTATGTTTACCAAAATGCCTGTAAATGTGCCCAGAATCTTGTGTTTAACTCCTGCGTTGTGTGAGTATACTTTTAGCTGTGAAATTATAAATGTTGTAATAATTATACTCAACAATAATCGTTAAAATAATATCAACCCTCTTTCATTTCTAATTATGTTTCCAAAATAACTTTTTTTCTCTTTGCTTGATTCACTCCCATTTTGAATGCACTCATTGTTATAGACAAAAGTATTTTAAGTGGCAATTAGCCGATCGTAATGTATTGAACGTTCTCTTATTAGAATATGGAGAGCAATCTTCCTATTAAAAGTACCCAGTAGGTACTTTTTGAATTTTGCTTTATATTAACAACATTCATCACTGTTCTGAACAGCTGACTTCGTGCAAACGTCTTTATATCAATTTCTTTGCATTGCGTTGCGTTCGTGTATGTTGCTTTGTGATCTGTTTCATTTTTATTTACATTCTTCGTTGACATATGTCCTGTTTTTTACGTTTCTATCACTACACAAACGTTCTTACGGCAACGTTCGCCACGTTTTTACGTTCTCTACGCTTGAGTAACCAGCCCTTTTAGTCTCATTTTGTTTGTACACTGTTTTTTTTTTTTGTCCTGAACACTTGCTTCTATAGAACACAAATCTCCATCGTTTCATGTTTAGGTTAATGATACCATTGTATCCTCAAATAAAACCAAAGTGATTAGATGTAAATGGTGTGGAGAGACATTCTTTACAGAACTGTTCATGAAAAGATTAAATTTCGTGCAAAATGCTGTCTATTTACATATGAATATATTTCGAAGGAAATGTTTTCAGTTTTTGTGTAAAAAACATACAAAATGTTTGTATCAACATCACTTTTCCAACTGGAAACAGTTAATTAACTTTAGAAGTGAGTTAAAAAATATCAAAAATTATTCTTCCAATATATTTATATTATTGGAAAAATATTGGCGACATACATATGTATGTAAAGTTCAACTGCCCCTTCTTGGCACAATTTTTTCGGTGAATATATTTTAGTGTAATCCTATCTTCAGATTCGTGATATTTTTATTCTCTGAGTAGAAATGAAAAAATAGTGTGATGGATAAAATTAAGCAATATATACAAAATTGTTATTGTATTCTGAGGAACAGAAAATAATTTTACACTTCTCAAATTCAACAATAATTGGAGCAAATACTCGCGTACAAAAAGCAGATTTAAAGCAGGGTCATGAGTTAAATACTTGTGTGTGCTTTTTCCTAAAATAAACTAACTTTTCAATGTAAAATCACACTGATACAATAAACTTCTTAAAAATGTCGATATTATTCCATTTTATTAATTGAATACAATTAATTAATTTTATTAAGTTAAAAAAAATGTTTTTGCTTTAGCAGATTAGTTGTACGATACGTTTTTATGTTCCCTACGCTTGAGTAACCAGCCCTTTATTCGTTCATTTCATTCTTATTCGTTATTTTATTTTGTTTATCGAGCTCATGCGTGACATTCCTATTGAATTGTAGTCCATTATCGGCATTGTTACCACTTATGGAAACATTTTGCCCACAAAAGTGCTAAAATTTCAAAAAATACAAAATTAATCAAACAATATATAGAATATTTATATATTCTAACTAAAAGAATGGTTTAGAAAAGAAATACCATCAGAAATGCTTATTAAATATTAAAAAAAAATCATATGCTTTTAAAGTGCTTCAAAGGACACCTCGTAAATCAATTATTAAAAAAGAAAAAGTGAAAAAATACAATTTATTTAAAATGAAAAATCACATCGCTAATATGGTTTTATTTTATTTAATAAGTTGAGGTAAATTGTCATGGAATACATTAAACGTTGCCATAAAAAGTTACACAAATTGAGAAATAGAGCGGAGTTGTTTAAAAGTGCTGAACTATTGAACTAAAAGAACGACCTAGTTCCTTACAGAGAACTGAACTAGAAAGAGCGAACACTCAACAGACCTAACGAACCCAACTCTAATCAAAACACTGTGCGTCATTGTCATTGAATTAGTCCAGAAATTTTGGTGGTGAATCACTTTTCTCACTGGTCCGTATAAAGTAATAGTGCAAACACCACAGGTTTTTATAATTTTATTGGCTTGATCCGAACTACAGAACATTTTTTGTTTTTGAGAAACAATACAATTTTTAGCACTATAACCCAAAAGTATTTCCCAAACAAAGCCTTGCTCGATTCAGACTGTTGCTGCAAATTTTTCCCCCACTGTCAAGTATCCTAGCAGGTTTTGGTTTGAAGGGCTTCATTATACGGCGATTAAGGAGAATCGCTTCATCTTCCGAAAAAGATAAATCCTGTTTAATTCGCCGATTCCTTTGGCAAAATCAGTTCATTGTTACGTATGGCAGTTCCCTGCTTCCATTTATTAAATATGTACAGTGGCATTATAATTTTATTTTACTTACTCTCAGAGATTGTTCCACAAAGCTGCTTAGAAGAAGTCGCCGAAAGAAATTTTATTTCATACTTCGTTTCCTTCGAGATGTCGAGGCTGTTTTTTAAACTTCGGCCTCACGTCTACACACTACCTACTAGATTACGGCAACTTCATTTATAGAGTATAATGCATAAGAAACTGTACAGTAAGAAAATTAAAACATATTTTTTCAGAAAATAATATTATTTAAATAATTTATTCTAAGACAATAAATATTCGGATATAACAAGAAACATTTATTTTAATATTTTGTTTGCATATCGCTTGGTTTCAACTGCTGCTTGTAATCGATTTAGCATTAAATGACGAAGTTTTGGCAAACTGTGTTCGTTTGTTAAACTTTCTCGTGTGCAACTATTTTAAGTCCGACGACTGAGAATGTATCTGTGAATAGTTCTGGACAGTTGTGTATCAACCAACGCTTCACTGAGATCATTGTCCTGATAAAATACAAAATTGTTTTTAATGTCCAATTTTTTGCACTCTGCTTAACGTTTTCTTTCAAAATGTTAATTTTCACAATTTTTCAACTTGAAATGACAATGATCGTTGCTCAAAGCATCAGCACATGTTGCAAATATAATAAAAATAATTTTTGGAATTAATAAAAATACAAAAAAAAGCAAAACAGGATTTGGAAAGCGAATAAATGAGCATTGAATTTAATCCGTCTACAGGCCGTGTATACTAGAGGGATAATTTACCGAATGTTTTTAGAGCACTGGTATGATGTGAGCGTCAAGGTACAAATGGGGGCTTTGACGGCTATCAATCGCGTTCAGCTTAACAAATCAGTGAACCAACAACATCATATATTTTCATAGGGTTAAATTTGGTGAATTTTGTACCAGTAAATCGTTGAATCAAAGACTATAAATATATAAAGATGTTGCACACAATGTATTTAAAATTGAAAAAATTTTTTGCTTCTTTAAGATGAGGGGGGTAGGTAACAGGGAAAGCAAAATCTTCGTGCTCACTCTCATGTTAACTGAGAGAAAGAGAACAAAAGTAACATGTACTCAGAGAACTTATTATACTCAGAGAACGTATTGTTTTCTTATCTAAGCAATTTATTCTCATATGCGTGTGTACGTGTGTGCATGTATGTATATATACATTTGCCAAATAAAAAAATAAATAAACTAAAAGAAGTCTTGTTTTCACAAAATGTATGTGCAAATAACCTGTGGGAAAAATGTTACCGTTTGCTTTATTGTAGGGTAAGAATACGTGTTTTATTGTTGTAGAAATGAAACTATATCGATTCGCACCGAATTATAATGTTATTTTTTAGACTATTCAATGTGTGTACTTACCATATATAATTTTATATACACTGGTGGCCAAAACTAAAGCAACTGACATTACACTTTGATATTTTAGCTAATATGTTCCGCAAAAAAGGTTAAAACTGGAAGATTTTTGGTTTTTATGTTTACACATTATTCAGACTAAACGTAAATGCAAAAAAATTATAATCAATTTGCTTAAAATATTGCTTTTCTTTCAAAATAACGAAATAACCATAAAATTCTAGTGGTCAAAACTAAAGCAACTTTTGTACTTCTGTAACAAAACTTAAAAATTCAATTAATAGTCAATAGCGTAACCCTTATTTTTAATGACGGCAGCACATCTACGGGGTGTTGAATCAATTAGCCTCTTAATTTGATCTTTCGAAATGCTGTTCGATGCGTTCTGGATGCGATTAAAAATGGGGTGTTTATTTGTCCCTAAATCCCTTTTTATTTTGCGGTCAACTATGCTCCAAAGGTTTTCAATAGGGTTAAGGTCTATCGATTAACCTAGCCACCCGAGAACACTTACTTTTGATTGACTCAATCATCCCTTAACAAATTTTGAAGCATGATTTGGGTCATTGTCATGTTGGAAAACCCAAACCAGTGGCATGTTCTCTTCTGCGTATGGCAGCATTACGTTTTCCAACAGATTTTTATAAACAAATCGATCCATTTTCTCAGTAATTTGATAAATTGGTCCAACTACATCGTATGAAAAACAGCCCCACACCATTATTGAGCCTCCACCATCTTTTACCGTTCCTTTATAATATTGCGGTTTAAGGCGTTCATTTTTTGGTCTCCTTACGGTGAAGTTCTTCATGTCTGAAACTTTTTTATATAGAATTTGGATTCATCGGAGAACAATATGCTTCTCCACTGAGCAGGACTTTAACCAATATTGGCCTTTCCAAAAGCTAACCCGGCTCTGCGATTTTTCTGGAAAATAAATGGTTTCTTTGATGGTTTCCGAGCATTTAAATCTGTTTCTACAACTGTAGAGTTGGACCAATTTATCAAATTACTGAGAAAATGGATCGATTTGTTTATAAAAAAATTGTTTATAATAAATAAATAATGATTAAAAATTTTAATATTTAATGAATGTATGTAATAATTAAGAGATTATTTTCATAATTTGCTAGTTTTGTTTCTCTCTAAATCTGTAATTCCAAAAATTTATTTATATAATAAAGGTTTTTTAATTCGGTGCGAATCGATATAGTTTCATTTCTACAACAATAAAACACGTATTCTTACCCTACAATAAAGCAAACGGTAACATTTCTTTCCCACAGGTTATTTGCACATAAATTTTATGAAAACAAGACTTCTTTTAGTTTATTTATTTTTTTATTTGGCAAATGTATATATACAATGGGTTTACCAAAAAATTTTTGGTTATGAGTAAGAGAGAGAAAACATGTTGAGAGAATTTATTTATTACAGCCATAGAAAAGTGTTAGTAATAGAAGCTATTTTTATTTTCATTACATCAACATATATATGTAAAGCTATCTATCTTTGGCTTAATAATTTTAGATAAATAAAAATAAAATAAAAAATGCAATTATTATTAAAAGAACATAAAGTTATCTATCTTTGGCTTAAAAATAAGGCCATGTTTTTTAGATAAATAAAAGGAATAAAAAACCCATTTTTTATTAAAAGAAAAAAAAGCGAGCATTCCAAAGGTTTAAAAAAATATACTATGCGACAAAATAAAAAAAAATTAAATACGCCCAGCTAATGACATAAACAATTTTAAACATAAAATATTTTTTGAGTGTTCTCTGAAATAAAATGGTAAAACATCTGCTGCACATGCGTTCTTATCGAAGTCTGACCGACAACTAAATTAAACACAAGAATGCGTGTGAGTTCTCTCTGCACAATTGTGCTATGAAAACTTCAACATACATGCACACACGTATACACGCATATGAGAATAAATTGCTTAAAGAGCACAATACGTTCTCTGAGTATAATAAGCTCTCTGAGTACAATAAGTGGCAGCAGTGTTGCCAGAAGCCGGTTTGGAAAAAGTGCAAAAAGTTTGTCAAAAAAGTGCAATCCTGAATAAAAAAGTGCCAAAACTTTAAAACCGGTCATTAAAAAAAAACTACAATATGAACAGCGTTTTTCATTATAAATTTTTTTTAATTTAATTTTATTAAAATTATTCGAAATTTAAAAAAAAATTATCTTGGTTTAATAAATATGAATTTAGATTGATTTAATCAAGTATATGGAATAAAAAATTATTTATTTTCCTATAGGCCTATTAATTTGCTGGCTACATTCTCCAAAATTTTTGAAAGAATATTTATAAGTAGAATGTCACCAATTCTTGACAAATTTAATATTATTCCTGAACACCAATTTGGTTTTAGGCATAAACATGGCACTCCAGAACAATGCCATCGTATTGTGGCTTTTATCAGAAATACCTTGGAAAGGAAAGGATATTGTTTTGGTGTCTTTTTGGATGTTCAGCAAGCATTCGACAAAGTCTGGCATATTGGTTTGCTCTTTAAACTCAAAAAGTTGCTACCAACTCCCTATTATTTACTGCTTAGATCATATTTAGACGATCGAAGTTTTTACGTTAAAGTGAACGATGATTTTGCCAACATATACGATATAAAAGCAGGTGTTCCGCAAGGCAGTGTTCTGGGACCAACCCTCTATACGATATTTACTTCAGATATACCTTTAACAGATAACGTTTTACTTGCAACTTAAGCGATGACACTGCAATATTAGCATCGAGTTCTTGTCCAACAAATGCATCAAATCTAATTCAAAATGAACTAAACCGAATTGAGCTTTGGTTATCTCAATGAAATATCAAAGTGAATACCGAAAAATCTGCACATGTTGTATTTACGTTACGAAAAGGAATTGCCCACAATTATTCCTTAATGGCAACACAATTCCCAAAAGAGACAGTGTGAAATATCTTGGTCTTCTTATTGACAAAAAGCTTACATGGAAGCCTCACATTAAGCCAAAAAAAAAACATCTTAATATAAAAACCAAACGCTTCTTGGCTTCTTCAGCCTACATCTGAAGTAAGCATTGAAACAAAATTAATAATATATAAAACAATACTTAAACCGGTGTGGACTTATGGCATACAATTGTGGGAACTGCCAGTAACTCCAATGTAGAAATTCTTCAACGGTATCAAAATAAGACATTGAGGCTAATTGTTAATGCTTCTTATATTAATTATTATTTAATAATTATTATTTAATTATTTCAAATAAAACTATTCATAATGACTTACACATGCCAACAATTAAAGACGAAATAAAGAAATATAGCGAAAACTATCTTAACAGATTAAGCAACCACTCCAACCCACTAGCGATATCTCTACTAGACGAAACTGAAGGACTGAGAAGACTTAAACGTTATCATATACTTGATTTACCATTTCGATAATTGTTATTGTTTTTTTTTAAATGTATATATACATTTAATTATATGTAAGATAGCTTTTAAAAATAATTACAATACTATAAAAATTTATTGTTAAAATGATGTTGTTCTCAATGGAGTGCAACATTTACTTGTATATATTACAGTATCAAATTTGCTTATTATCCCCAATGGGATAGATTGTAAAAGAATAGATTGTAAAGAATATGAAAAAAAAAATGTTTTAAAAAAATATTTATTACA
This sequence comes from Sarcophaga carnaria, assembly GCA_958299815.1. NCBI lineage: Eukaryota > Metazoa > Arthropoda > Insecta > Diptera > Sarcophagidae > Sarcophaga > Sarcophaga carnaria. Next base: position 67,302,172 of record OY283153.1, on the reverse strand, counting down.
TTTGATTGAAGAAAAAATATATTAAATTTTTTGTATTTGTTTTTTCTTTTTTGAAAACATTCAAAAATAAATATAAATTTTAAGAATTAATTTAAATTAAAAAAAGACTATTATTGCATTAAAAAAAAATAATTTGAAATATGAATTAGAATGCAATACAAAATAAATAAAAAATAATATAAATAATATAATATATATATATATAAAATGCACTTTTAGTGCTAAAAAAATACAGAAAATGGCAAAAAAGTGCTAAAAAGCATCTAGCATCTTTTTTAAAAAAAAAAGTGCAGCAGACGAAAAAAAAGTGCTAGAATTGCACTTTAAATGCCGTTATGGCAACACTGAGTGGCAGTAGCCGTACTGCCATCAACAAATTTAGCACTGGCAGTACAATGTATGGCAGTGCAACATCTTTATATATTTATAGTCTTTGGTTGAATGATACATACATACATATATGGTGATCATGCTCTAGATAGTCTCGATGGTTTAGTGATAATGATTTTGGTGTGAGAAACGATGAACTGCGAATAGCAAATAATATTGAATGAAGATGATACTTTTGTCAGAAACAAATGTCAGAAACAAAAAACAATTTGTTACCGTTTAAAAGCTATGTCTAACTCTGGAAAATATGTACCACATGAAATTTTGCTTTACAGACACGATAGAAAATCAGTGTTGCACACAATTGTTACTTTGATGAAAAATGGATTTATTTTCATTATTTTAAACAGAAAAAATCATGGGTTAATCCAGGATAATCATCAACTTTGTCTGCAAAAACAGATCGATTCGGCATGAAGGCAATGTTGTGTGTCGACATCGAATGGCGTACCACGGACTCCAAAAACCTGGTGAAATCGTTAATATAGTTTGCTACCATGTTCAATTTCAATTTGAACCATGCATTGATCGAAAAATGATCAGAGTGTGCAACAAGACATGTCAACATGACAATGCTCTGCACATAGAGCAAAACCGGTTCAGAACACAAACAATGCATTAGGCTGGGAGCTGCAACCCTACCTGCCGTATTCATCAGACTTGGCGGCTTTCGACTACTATTTGTTTTCATCGATGGCAGGCTCATTCTCTGAGCAGTACTTCAGTTCCTACGCGGAAGTCGAAATTGTGTGACTAATTGGTATGCTTTAAAAGGCGAACAATTTAATTGACGTGGAATCCATAAATTGTCTGAAAGATAAAAAATGTGCAGCAAAAGCCATTATTTTCATTACCAAAAATGTATTTTACTTTTACAAAAAACGCTCATTTCATACCGGTACATGTGGTAGTTTCATTTATTTTAAATCGTAAATTTTTAAGTAGAGTACTACGCAGCGCGATTAGGATGTCTGAAAATTTATATTCCGTATACCTTTTTTGGTAGATTCGTATTTAGTCCGGTTTAATGTATACAGATTTAGGTTTAGGTTAGAGGACCTGTACTTGTCAAATGAGACAAGTACAGTACACGGAGGTCAAGTTGACCCATTGTACAAACATCCGTAAAATGAGAGGATAATAGAAGGGAAAGGAAAAAGGAGAGGAAGTAGGAAAGGGAGAATAAGGAAGCAGTAATGTATATAAATACACAAATATTTCCGAAATTTATAAAAATAATACATAGAAATAGGCAAAAGAAAAGGCGATTAAAAGAAACACAATGAAATAATGGAAAGAAAAGCATATTAGATAATGCTGAAAACTCCTTTGGCGATTTAAGATTTTTAAATACAAATTTTCAAACAACAATAGCAACAATAATAGTGGCAACTATGACGAGGACACAAAGTAGAAAAATAATGGCTAACCTATACTGAATTTTTCTTGTTTTTGCCATTTTCTTTTATTTTTATATTTTTCTTAATGCTTTAATGCTAATTTTATTTAACAGCAACAAGAAAATCTGTTGCTTGACTTCAGACTTGATTTTTCTTATCTGCAATTGTTTTGTCAAAGCCTCATTGCAATGGAAAACGATAAAGATGTATAATCGAAAACAAGACACACAACAGAGCGACTATAAAAAACAATACAATAAAATACAATATGTACTCTGAATATATAGAATTGAGTTTTTTGTATAATCCACAAAAATCATTTCTTTAAAATAAATGCAAAACCATTCCACCTGTTGTTGGGCAGCATTTGATAACATAGAGTACGTATTTCTTGTTGGTTGTTTAAAGGATTAAAATTTCCTTTCCACATTCCACAGCAAGAGTCAACGAATTGCTTTTCCACATTATTATACTGAAAAATAAAAACTAAAAAATTAGAGAAAAATGTTTATTTAAGAAATGTTCTTGTTTAAGTTTCGAATTTAAAGAAAATACATTAATTGCATTAACAGCACCTGAGATAAAAACAAAAATAAAATAAATTAAAATAAAAATAACTTATGAATAAAATTAACACACACAACATAAGAGCTGTGGAAAAGCTAAGTCGTATTCCTGACTGAAGGGTTGTAATGCTCAATTAAGTAGGTCAGTAACGTGGGTAAACTGGTAACAGTCTAACGTACCTGCGAAAAGAACCAATTAGCGTTTTTGACTGCCATAATACACGAATTAAAGTCTACGAAAATTTAAAAAGATACAATCTAAGATATTTTATGAAAACTCTCAAGGAAAGAAAATACATCAGGAATATATAACTGAAAATTAAATTAAACTGCACAGCGTTTTGTCATTGACTTTGTTGTTCTGTGTTTAAAAAAACAGTACCAAATGCAGTTCTAAAAAGGAAGATTTTGTTTCCACTGAAATAATTACTGACATTCATTTGGATTTTAATGTGATATCACTATGTATTAAAAATGTTAATAATTTTGTAACCTTGGTGATGAAAGCACAGGGAAAAAACATTGGCGCTACAAGTATACTAATTAAAGTTTTTAATTTTTTTTTTATCTAAAGTTTCTTTCTGTACTGTCATGTATTTGTGTTCATCCTGGTGTAAGAGTAAAAGTTTGTTTAATTGTAAGTGCATGTCAACAAAATATATTAAATACAACAGGAAAACACCTCTTAATCGCTTTAAAAGTTTTTGATATTTTACATATGACGTCACTTATTTGTCTGTGCACATGATTTAATATAGACTTGCGGCGTTTTTCTTATTTCTTTTTCAGAGAATTTTTTCTGCATTAACGTTTTAAAATTTTTACAATAATATTTATGTAAGTGATAGATAAAAATCTGTAATTTAAGTGGTGATACAAATAATAATTTACTGGTGAAATTATAATAAAACTTTTAGAGTTTTAAATATTTTACAAAAGCTTATGTCTGTCTGTTAATATAACGAAATAAATAAAAGTTTAAGAAGTATATAAATATTCCTATTTTAATTTCTATGCGACTATGTTCATCATCTTCAAATTCACGCCTCGACTTTTGCGTGTTACGTTTTGAAATTTTAACTCACGTTCTAGTGTAAGCGATCATTCAAATATATTTACATTTTAATATATTCATTTTATAAATGCTTACAGTTGAACTTTTGAGAGAAATAGTTAATAAAAAAATTCAAAAGAAAAAAAATAGCAATTATTCGTAAACAAACATTAATGGGTTGGTATACTACCTAATTTTCTAACAATCTTTTTTTCATGGTTTTAGTTACTTTAGAACCATAGAATTAAAATAGAAATTTTCTATTCCCTTAAACGATACGATGAAGAAGTAGAAAAATGCAGTATAGTAAGGCGCGTCCAGGTGCACGCAACTTCAACCGATCTCGAAATCACATTTTTCGACCTAGCGACCGCGATTTAGCAAACTCAACTTGACCGACTTCTATGAAATCCTTGTATATGTATTCGCAATCTTGTCTACATTTATTGTTTGTCAAATTATTTGAATAGAACAACATTTTCAGTGGTTTGAACAGAGATTTTTGCAAAAACAGGGGCTAATTTGGTAATGGGGAGGTTACATCAAAAAGTACAAGGCAATGTAAAAAAAATTTCAAAAATATTTGCAATTGTCTTGTAGTTAAAAAAATTAAGGGTAGCTTCAAAAGAAAGGAATGCATAAATTGTCCACCAGTAAATGTTATACTACTCCATTTCTTGTAAACCCTTTTATTGTAGATATAATGGGTGATTTTTTAAGAGCTATAGGAAAGATTTTCAAAAAAAAAACACAAATTCAGAAAAATGCATGATATCTCTATTTGAATCGATAGTACGGTCCATATAATTTAATGTTTGAACATTATTTCATGCAAATGTTGACCGCGACTGAGCCTCAAATGGTCCATCCTGACCATAAAATGGAAGAAGCGCGCGATGAACTTTCTTAACAGAGCACGCATTTTAATAATAAAATTCAATGATTTGCAAGCGCTGTTCGTTTGTAAGACGATTCATGGTTAAATTATAGACCAAACTAAAGATGTTTGACAGTGAAACAAAAAACGAAACGTGCGTGAGCTGTTTAAACCAGTGTTGCCAAAAAGATAATAGCTAAAAAATCACCCGTTACAATTTATTGATGTAATAAATAATTGTATATTTAACAATGTAAATATTAAAAAACCTTTCAAAAATTATTATTCTGATACTATTTGTAATACTGCTACAGTTTGATAGAAGAAATTTTTAATATTTTCCAGGTATTCTTCTTTTATACGTACATAAACTAAGCTATCTACAAATATAGCTCTCCGACTACAAATATAACTCTTTCCGTATTGCTCATTCACTGCATGTGGCAAGAAACATGAATGTTTGCACTTGTGATTGAAACTTTATGTTCAACAAGAAGACTGCACAAAAGACTTTTAAGAGAAACTGACATGTTTCATTTCATGTTCATTTAAGATTCATGTCGGCTTTTTTCTGATGAAAATGGGTTTTCTTTTGTTTAATTTTACTTCGGATATTTTTATTTAAAGTTTTAAGTTAAGTTTTAGAAAGAAAATTCACTTCCCTTTAAAGAGAAATAATATGAAAGACTTTAATTGAAACGAAATTTGTTTTTTCTTAAAAATCTTCATCTTTTACTTCCAGATGATTGGTATTCAATTAAGACACATTTTTTTGTTTATAATTTTTCCTAAAAAAGCTAACGTAACTATTTTAAGGCTTCATTAATTCGTAATTTTTTAAGATATTTCTGATTTAGTTTTTAGATTATCAGAAGAATATCATACTTGTCGTTTTTAATTACGCGACTTTTCTTTCTGAATAAAAAAATTTCTATTTATTTTCATTTCTGGCAATGAATGGATGGATGGATGTAAGACAAATTGATAAAAATTATTAAATTCTAGTTTCAAACGTCTACAAATTGAAAGACAATGGCAAACCGCTTGCAAACTACATAACATACAATGTGATAAAGTTTGGTTGAAAAACTAAACATATGAATTTAAAACCAATTTCGAAGGTGTATTAGGGAAAATTCCTACAGAATTTCTTCTTTAAACTATCATGTCTATTCTATAAATCAACTGGTTTTGAAAAACGAGAGCTTTTTTAAACCCAATAAATTGCTATTTGGTGTTCTACAAATCTCTCCTTTTGGTATAATTCGAAATTAACTACGAATTTTAGTTTAAACTTCAAAATCAGCTGTTGATTGAAAAATAGAAATATTTTCAATTAAAAAGACTCTACACCAACATTAAAAAGTATTTAAAATGCCTGGAGCCTTTGTGTTAAGATATATAAATTATATTAAAAACAAAAAAATACGCCAATAAATTTTACAAAGAAGGCAATTGTGTGATGCATCTAATCCTATGAATGTTACAAATGAGAGGTATTTACATACAGTAGAAATGCAACTTGTCCAAATGTAACTTATTTTTCCTTTTTAAGGTTCATTGAACTTTACCGCGTTAATAAGGAAGCGTTTGTAATGATATTGGGCAGTGTTGGTCACTTAATGTAAATTCGTTTTGAAACGAGAAATTTACTCGGATTCGGTTTACAGAACAGACATTTATGACTGCTTCGAAATTTCTAAGCTTTTCGGAATATACAATAATATATTTAAAAATATTGTCGGTGAAAATAAAGGTTTTTATTTGTGGTACGCTAATCTCAGAATATGCAAATATCATATTAAAAGCAAAAATTTCTTTATTGGTTTAAAAATATGTATGAAAAATAAAATTTTTCGAAACATTCGTTTTCGAATTCTAATTAATTTTTGCTTAATTAATATGTTTCATTCGTTTAGGCATTATATTTTGTTTCCCTAATAAAAATCGAAAAACTTTGGTTGGATATGGTTATTGTCAGAAACGAAAATCAAATATTCGGACATGTTCTGAGAAACGCAAAAAAATCGGATGTTCTGGCGAACGAAAATCGCTAAAAATTTGTTTATACGATTCGAATTCGCCAAATAGTGTTCTGGCAAATGCTTAACGCTAAAAATTTGCGATTTCAAATCATTATAGTGAAGTGATGAAATATGTTCAAGCATAACTTTAAAATTAGAATTTTTGGAGAAAATCAAAATGAACATAGGACATGATGATCATGATGATCATTGATCATTTAAATTTTTTTTTTCTTTATGTGAATTTTTTTTTTTTTTGCAGTCGCCGTAGTCTAGTGGTTTGTGTGTTGGCTTACTAAACGTAAAGACAGGGTTCGAGACCCAGACCAGACATCAAGACAAAATACAAAAAAGTATTTCTTCGGCGACTTCCTCTCAGCAGATTTTTGGCAAAAACTCTGAGAGTAGATAAAATTGCCATGAAAAAGTTTCTCAAAAATCTGTCGTTCGGAGTCGACTTTAAGCTGTAGGTCCCACCACTCATGTATAAACTTAACACACAGAACATAAGTGGTGTTAGAAACAAGGACGTTGTTCGACCTCCGATGAAGTTTTAATATATCCATCGAAAAATTTAAAATATTTATGGTCAGAAACATCAACAATAAGAGCTGATAGTATAAAATCTTTTTTTTCTGTTATTTATACTCAGTGATAATATGAAATTATTTGTTGATATGACTAATTTACAAGTTGACTATAAATGGTAATGTATTTATAAGGGTAAAAGTTATTCAATCGGCTCATTTAGGTCAATTGAAGCATATTTCGGGCTACTTTTGTTGGCGGGTGTATTTAGATCTCTCGGTGAAGCTTTAGAATCTCTATGCGACAACCGCAAAGGCATACCGCTATTCAAATCCACCATGAGTTTGCGCCGATTTCAAAATATATCTCGAGTGATACGGCTTGATAAAAAGTCAGACGGGTGCGAAAGACGGTTCCGTGACAAACTTGCTCCCATAAGAGATTTTTGGAACCGTTGGGAAAAAAGCCAAAAAGCCAGAAATAATTCATTTCTATAAAGAAGCGAAATCAGGGGTCGATACATTAGATCAACTTATAAGAACTTACACATGTAAAAGGAGAACTAATCGATGGCCTCAAGCACTGTTTTACAATATGTTGGTTATATCTGCCTATAATGCCTATGTAGTTTTTAGAAAAATTAATCTACACTGGAATGAAAATAAGAAATATAAGCGACGCATATTCTTGGAAGACTTAGGCATGGAGCTTATAAGCGGAGAAAGCCTTCAAAAGGATTCTGCTGAGGTTTTGCAAGCAAAAAATTTAAAAAGGAGAAGTAGTTAGTTTTATCCAAATCGTTCTAACAGCAAATATCCAAATAAATGTTCCGAATGTCAAAAATTTATTTGCAAAAAGCATTCTGAGACCAATATTGTATGTAAGACAATATTAATATATAAGTGAATGTAAAAAAAATAAAAAAAAACTGAATAAATATTATGTTTTTTTGTCTTGGGCAAATTTGACCCCCTAATGTCATATGCGTTTTATTTTTGAAGTACAGGATAAGGGTTAAATAAATTATGCTTAATAAAAAACCTGCAGCCATTTTTGTGATTTTGATTTTTATTTGTAATGCTAAAACATATGTTTTATTTTTTTAGTAAACGACTTGTAAAAATGGAAGATCGTAAGTAAAACGTGTGTTTGAGAACACCCGGAAATAAATTTGGCGCTTTTAAAATCACTTGCAATTTCAAATCATGCGATTGTCAGAACATGCCGTGATTATGTTCCTTATATTTCTTACGCAAAACAAATCCAAGCAATTTTGCAAATCAATCGCAAAGTTTTCTAATCGCAGCATGTAATTTTTAGCATTCATTTAGAGACTAGTGGCAAGGTTAGTACTTGTCTTCTAATAATCGTTGCGAATTAATAAAAAAAGAACTTTGACCAACATATTCTCAAAATTGTCTCGCATGAACTTTAATTTAATCTTTAGTAATATTTAATTTGAAAAATAAGTTTAATGCACTGCCGGTAGCCTTTAATTCACGTATCCAAATTCAACATGCTGTTCTCCTTATACCAACATACATACATATATTACCAAATAATGTTGCTAGAGATGTAATGTACGAAAAACAAAAAAAAAATTTTATTTTAAACTTAAACGATACCAACTGGTAGAAAAATGATTTCTTAATTTTCAGCGTATTTTCGTTTGTTGAAGACCAAAATATAGGGGATAAAGTTAGGCACAGAGAAATAATTTGTAAAAGCCTCCAATATGCGTTGAATTTTTTTGAAGTATCGACAGAAACACAAATTAAGTTTATGAATCACGTAGTAGTATATAAAAAAGTCTTTGAATACTTTTAAAACTTTGGTAGCAATAGTTAGCTTCGCTAAATAAAAAACTAAAAAAAAACGAAAAAGTTTTATCTTTCTTCAATCCAAAAAGTAAAACTATGTATGTTCTAGAATATACTCGTATAATTTATGTGCATACCTACGCAGGAATAGGTGAACAGATTTTATCGATTTAATATTAAACGTATAGTTTTCTAGAACAATGAGTTGAAGCTAAAAGAAAAGATTTTATATAAAAAAATTATAATCCTCTATAAAAGATTTAGCGAAATGCACATATCTAAACAGTGTATAAAAGAATTTAAAATTTTAAAAGGTTTTTTGGGTAAAACCTTCAAATATAGGGCTATACCATGACTTTTTCCCAACACTTTCAAAATATGAATTTGAAGATTATAATATTTATTTAAGGACTCATACAACACGATTGCAGATAAGACATTTTTAGGAACGTAAATATATACATATGTATAAATGTATATATACATATATATATAATATAATATATATATACAATAATATATACAATAATGATGAAAATAGTACATACATACATACATATATATAAAATGAAGCATTAAGGTTTGACAAGTAAATCAGATGTTCTTCTCACTAAGCATTGTTGAGAAAAAATGAGTGCTGAAGACAATTTCTCACGTCGTTATTGATGCTGCAGCACTTGTCTTTTTAAATATTTGGTTGTGTTTTAAAAAAAATTGCATTTAGTTCAAAATAAGTTGTTACAGTTAATTTATAATCTACCACGGTTTTTACCTACCCAACACCTGCTTCCTACATACATATATAGAATTATTTACCATGTTCAATGAGAACTTTAAATAGTTAGTTGTTTTCATATATAAGGTAAACTTTTTCCTCAAAAAAAAGTCCAACGAGAAATTCGTGTGGAAACTCACAAATGCTACCAAACGAGCCTTTACACAATCGAAGGATGTACTCAACTGAGCTTGGATACGGATTACAAACGACGGAACAGTTACACCCACGTAATGTGAGAATTCACGGGAATATGAAGTCAGATTAGATCATAAGAGAGTAGCTTCTACGAAGCTGACGAATGCAGAGCCTCAGTAGAGTAGAAAGAGCGATTTAAAAGGTATACTCGACGAAAAGAAAGATGAAATCAAAAGGGTCAAGAAAATTCAAAATTTTTTTGGATAATAACAATGAAAATTGATTTGTGTTATTCATCCTGCTATCGACCTGAGAATAGAACCAGCATTTTACTGGGTATTGTAGTCGCCGTAGTTTAGAAGGCTTATTAGGCATGAGGCTCGGTTCAAACCCTAGGTCAGACATCAGTGCGAAAATATGAAAAAATATTTCTTCTGCAACTTCCTCTCAGCAGATTTCTGGTAAAAACTCTTATTCTCAGAGCCTGAAAAGTTTCTCAAAAAAATCTGTAGTTCACAATCGACTTTAAACTGTAGCTTCCGCCACACACGTATAATATTAACATGCACAACATAAGTGGTGTGAAAAGCTAGGTTGTAATCCTGACTAAAGGGTTGTAATGACCAATTATATATGTATGGTCATTGTAGAGTCAAAGAACACTTGTTTTAGAATAATCATGCATTACATCGAAAAATCATCCATGTTTTTCAAGTTGTTCCGCTTTCTTGTAACAATAACGTTTGCAAGATATTTGGCAAGAGCGACATTTTTGAGTAGATTCAAGGAATAGCAAATTGAAGAATTTTGTATCTCATTGTTAATATTGAATTTAAATTTCCACATGTAAATGGAAGGTATTAAGTTGTTTTATATGTGATAATTGTTTGTTTAACAAAAATTGAATTTTGCAACTTTTGACTGTCCTCATATCTGTCGATAAAAATAATCACAATAATAACCATTACCATATCTACATAAAATGAAAAAGGATAACAAAATATCAGAATTATTCTTCGGTCTACATAACGCATACACTGCGTTTCACTTGAATAGCACACCTTACACATTGAAATTCTCCCCACTATATCTTTGTAAAAAATAAAGATAGCGGATTGATTTTGGATTGCATTTTTAGTGTTATTTATAGCTTTTATTATAAAATAAAAAATATTTCGATATATCAAATTGTTTTCAAAATACAACATAAAAAAGAAAAATACTCAAAAAATAGCAATCAAATTCCGTTTCACTAGAATAGCACATATTTTAATAAATGTATAAAAATTACTTTTTATAAATGTTTTTAATTTTTTATTATTTTTTATTTATTTTTATATAAAAACTAAGATTTAAATATGGATTTCTAGTAGTATGTTGGGCCTCCCTTGTTCAGAATAACCTCGTAAATGTTAACTTTTTGAATTGGCCACCATACTCGCCGGACCTAAACATAATAGAGAATGTTTGTGGATGGCTGGTCAGGAAAGTTTACGAGTCTAAAAAACAATTTTCAACCAAAGCAGAACTGATTGAGGCCATTCAACGGGCATGGGCTTCAATTTCTCTCGACTATTTGAAAAATTGTACGAGTCAATGCCTAATAGGATATACGAGGTTATTCTGAACAAGTGAGGCCCAACACACTACTAGAAATCCATAGTTAAATTTTAGTTTTTATATAAAAATAAATAAAAAATAATAAAAAAATTAAAAACATTTATAAAAAGTAATTTTTATACATTTATTAAAATATGTGCTATTCTAGTGAAACGGAATTTGATTGCAATTTTTTGAGTATTTTTCTTTTTTATGTTGTACTTTGAAAACAATTTGATATATCGAAATATTTTTTATTCTATAATAAAAGCTATAAATAACACTACAAATGCAATCCAAAATCAATCCGCTATCTTTATTTTTTACAAAGATATAGTGGGGAGAATTTCAATGTGTAAGGTGTGCTATTCAAGTGAAACGCAGTGTATTATTGTAATACTCAATATGTTTATACTAATTTTCATTACTATTATTAGTAACTAATTTCTACTGTTGCTATTGTGAGCAAGACATCATAAAAAAATGAATCACTTGTGTTTAATTTACCAGATAAATTGTTTACCACATACTTACTTACTACATGCACGAATACGTAAATACATACAAACCTACTCGTAATAGGCTTGTAAATGTCGATATGCAAACATTTACTTTAAATTGCTGGACAAAGAACAATATTTTCAAGGATTAAGCGCAACAGTGCATATTTTATTGTGTATTTTACTTATTTTTATTATGTGTATATTTTATTAATAAACTTGATAATGTACGTGGTAATATAAAAATAATTACTTTCAAAAAAACATAAGTGTTTATGTTTAGAGGAAAAATTAACCCAATTAAATATAATATAAGAAGAAAGCTGTTCAAAAAATATAGGCCATCCAAAAATGCTGAACCATCACGCAATCATATCAAAAAAATGGTTAAACAAAATATTTTATGGAACCACTGCCAAACAAAACTGGCGAGACCGAACCGAGCACATTATATGCATGACACTACGCATGTGACTGGTTATTACTGCCCCAGAATTACAAAGGAGGAAAGTTTTAGTTTTGAATTATTTTTTCCACTGCTGGAAAATACAGCCACATTCAGGAACATAAACAGGAAATATTTCTAAAGTTTTGATCATAATGTTACGGCAGATAATTTTTTCACGTCCTATAAATTTGCCCAAAAAATATTAAAAAATCAAATAACTCTTATAGGGACTATAAGCAAAAATAAAACTGAATTACAAGCACAGTTATTAACAATAAAAGCCAGACTTGTATTCGCAATTTTTCTCTCATATACCCCTAAAAAAAAAGTCAATGACTCTTCTAAGTACTTAGGACCATAGTCCAGAAATAAGTAGTCATGAGGACGAGAACTTCAGATATGTAATACTTGATTACAACAACAAAAGATGGATTGGTACGCTGGATAAAATAGTGTCATGTTATAATTGCAAAAGAAAGACTAATCGCTGCCCTAAGTGGTATTTAGCAATTTTATTGACGATTTTTTTTTTTTTTTGATTTTATCTAAGATGTTTTTATATTATTTATATCTGCTAACCATGGCATGTCGATATTTTGTAGGAAATTTAGGTTTGCAAACTACTACCTCTACTACTTACCAAGAGATATTGCACAAAAACTACGCGACGAGCCTGAACTGGATCCGCAGCTTTCGACTTCAACTAAATATAAAGAAATCATATCCGGCCTAACCATTTGGGTCAAATCTAACCCGAAGACCGTTAACGTCATTTGTTTAAGGGCTTTATGAAGGTTAAGAAGAGAGATGAATATAAACTTGGTATAATCAAACCTATTGACTGTTATCTATTTTAAGATAATATCAAGAGTTTTTAATACATCAATATTTTTTATTACCTCACTCCAAGATATAAAAATATTTCTGTAATAAAAACGATGTATAATTCTTTAGAGGCTGATTCATTAACTTTTTGACTTCCTTATATGAATTCCTCGAATTCGTTAAGGAAGAAGTATAAGCAGACTAAACACTAGGAAGAGCTGCTGAAATATAACCAAAAATTATATAACATACTTAAATGAAGTGGAAACCTCAATAAGGAAATATTATCTACATAAACTGCTTAAATTTAGGGGCAGTATTAACAAATTAATACTATGTTAAGAAAGCCTTTAAATTTAATTTAATATTTTCGTTTCCTCTATCAGTTAAAATTTAAAATTATATTTTCATACAAATAAATTGTCTTCACAACAAGAATATTTAAAATTATCAGAAAAATAAATACAAAAACAATAGAACAACAGATGTGCGCTCATGATTATCAGAAAAAAAAACAATATAAATTCGTAAAGTTTTGTTTTTATTATAACTGTTATCATTACAGTTAACCGGTTTCCATATTTACACCTGTGGATTTAAATTGTTGCTAAATATTAAATGTTTCACTTCACATGTGATACGTGCAAATCGCAAGGATGTAGTGAATTGCAGAATCATTAAGGTCTTGATTTTCTACCTCATATACAATACAGCTTGTACATATACAAAATTGCATGTGTGTTTAACAAACAATAAATATGTCCAGTTATGAGAGAAATACCGAATAAACAATAGTCCCCTCCACCTTCATCTCCTTCAAAAATTTGAATCTGCGCGTTCATCATTATTCTTTAAGGTTGGCAAAAATACACAAATACGTCGTTCATGGTATTCATAAAATTTATCAATTTGCTGTGTATTTATACACGAAAATATTTTAACTGACAGCAATTTCTGAAGATTTTTTATGGCAAAAATTTATTATTCTGTGTACAGTTACATTTAATTGTATGATGTGAACCTGTGTCACATTGTTTTTTTTTTGGCTGCTTTAAACAAGTCAACTTTTAACGGTTTAGTTAGTAAAAAGGAAAGGTATACAGACATAGTGGTTCACCCTAAACGTAACACTGTCGCAATGAAAACCGATAAAGAACAGGCAATAAGTATGTGATTTTGCAGGACTGTCTATAGTGACCTGAAAATCTCCTAAAGATCGGCTGTAAAGTAAATATATTTCGAATACTTATTACAAAATATGGGCATTTTACAATCGCAATAGGTTTGCATAATTATTGGAATTATTATCTGACTTTTTGCTGATCCTAATATTATTTATATATAAAAATAGTGAGTGTCGTTCATAATACTACCCTAACAACTTTAGTTTCGTACGCTATGGTTTTTTATATTTTCCATGTTATGGGACGGATTGAACCAAATGTATACATTTTTTAAACAAAAAAAAATTCCTTATTCAAACCACAAATTTAAAGTTTAATTTAATCATTTAACTATTTTAAAACAATAAAAGCCTAATAAAATATTGACCAGAATAGTTTCGTACTGTGTTAAAAGTTGGTAACAATATTTATATATTTATATAATATAACATCACATTTGGCATTGATAACTGCAACGGCCCGACTGTGCATAGAGTCTATCAAGTCTAGGCATTCTTGAGGAGTAATGGGTTCCCATATTTCCTGTATCTCTAACACATTGATGTTATTATCCTGGAGCCATTTTTTGTAGTTTTAGAATAATGAGGAAGAGCTGAACGGAGATCTTCAAACCAGGATTATTCTCTTAACACGCAACGTGTCTTCACACAAGACTGACTGAATTTTTACTGACCCCCTTGCCTGCTTTGCTTTGCTATGGCGGGGTAAACAGTCTGATGAATGCTCTTGAAGGAGGACGACTTGGCCTTCGCTAAATCTACATAAATGTAAACATGTTGTTTACTTTATTGTTGTTTTTGTATTTTGTTTACGTTTTTCCTTGCAGTGTTGTTGTTGCCTGTTTGTTTATTTGTTTATCCCTGATTTTATACTGATGCTGTTGCTATATTTTTGTTTATTTGTTGATCATGTAAGCAAGTCCATTGTTTTTGTTTTTGTAGCTTTTGTTTATCATTTCAATGTTATCTAACACCATTTCCATTTTCGTAACATCATATATATTATTGTCGTTAATTTTATTTCATATTATAAAACAGAAAATTTTAGAATACTATTCCTGAAATAACAATAATTTTAAAAAATTATAAATAATTATTGATGTAAATGTAAAATCGTTTACTTATCGAAATAATAAGTCTTACTTTCTTTCAAAAATAAATGTATTATATCTTTGCCTTTGCCCGTTGACCCTTTGAGAAAAATATTCAACATTTAATTTGTATTTATTACTTATTCGAACTATGTATTGTAACGTATAATCGATATTTTTTATTACAATCTGATATTACTTAGATGCTTGTGTTAACAAAAATCATTAAAGTCTAGCATATTTATCAGCTGAATTATTATATGAGTTTTTTTTCTTTACAATGATGATCAAATTTTAAAGTATTTTTATTTCATAGAATTTTGACGAATATCAGATTATTTATTATTGTTTTCAACTTTTTTAATTATTTTTTTTTTAATTAAGCAAATAATATCAAAAATTTTAAGTTTTAAAGTCAAAAAGACTTTTGGAATATAGTAAATATTTCCACTCAAATATTTGCAATTAAAACGTTACGTAAATATCTTAAACACTTTTTCAAATAAAGTTAATTTTTTCCATAGCGGAGACAATAGAATTTTGTGAGGCGTATAGCGAATAATTTGGAATTTTTTATTGAAATTATTTCAATTTTAGTCGAATAATGTATAAGAAGAATTAAAAATAACTCGAAATATTCGTGAACTATTGGGCGCTTAAA
This sequence comes from Sarcophaga carnaria, assembly GCA_958299815.1. Taxonomy (NCBI): domain Eukaryota; kingdom Metazoa; phylum Arthropoda; class Insecta; order Diptera; family Sarcophagidae; genus Sarcophaga; species Sarcophaga carnaria. The sequence continues at coordinate 67,286,293 of OY283153.1, read as the reverse complement.
TCGTTCAGCGGTTAGGTTAGATACGAGTAGTAGCAGATTTACATAATTCATCTCACTAAGTCAACTAACTCCAGTGTTTTAACTTGAGTGCCGAATAAACATAGTTTGCCTGATATTACGGACTTGTGCCCCTAACAAATCTAAAAATTTTTTCAATTTGAAACCAGAGATATCAGACACTCTATGCGACAGTGAAACAAGGGGAATTTCCACACTCTCTCTTTATCCTGCGACAGTAATCATAATCTCTGTGCGCTTTTAAGAAAGTAAGCTTTAAATATTTTTCCTTTCTTTCTATTTCCTTTCTATTGCTTTTTCTGTTATGTTCTCTTTTATTTTATACAATAAATAAATCAAACTCATACGTTTTAATAAAAAATGTGACCACAATGGTTAAAATCAATGAACGTTAATCAATATTTCCACATAAATAAACAATTTGTAGCCACACATGTGTACGTACCTAATCATATTCACTTAGAAATACATGATATTTACAATATTTAGAAATAATATTGAATCATATGGGCAAACAATTTTAGGAATTTCTGATTTCTATAAACGTCTTATATGTACCATAATTCAATATAGAAAATAAAGGGGGGAGTTAAAAAAGAAAACAGGGTTTTATACGATAATAAAAGAAAGAATATACAATTGAATTACAATATTGAATATAAATTTTTCTAAAAAAAAGTCCAATTAACTGATCAATTAGACTGCAGGACTGTGGGTGGATAGCAAAATAAAATGGGATCAGGAGTCGTATTAGCGAAAGTTATTCCTCCAAACTTAAGAATCATGACAAACATTTTAGAAAACGAAATTGATAAATAAATAGCTCCAATGCTTTTTAGATAAGCCGGTGATTTACTAAACATTCTGTTAATTGTTGGGTAAGTCAGAAATTATGAAAAAATTAAATGAGTTGCTTTAGCTTTTACTATCTAAATTTTAAATATTTTAAGTTTTCTTTTTCGAACATTATTTTCAATAATTCTTTTTAAATAATTAATAGGATTCTCAGGATTGATTTTTACAAGATTCCAATGGAAATTTCAAAATATGAAATCAATTGTACATGTACCTGCGGCTAGCGACCTACTTGTAGTTCTTTGGATGCGACGCTGTGTCGCTTTAGGTCTATATGCAAATACTTTTATTTATTTTATAAAAAGATAAAATATTTTTAATCGATTAAAGATTAGTAGACACCGATTCTGTTTCTCAGCCACTTGCACTCACTTTTCACCGCACTCCTTCCCGTAACATGCATTGCCAATGCTGTCATTCCATCGGAAGCTCTCGAATTTCAATTCGATGTCGAATGTCTGTTCCTCCTAATATTGGCGAATTAGGGCCGCACAAGACACCGTCGGCACGGGCTAAAAAATTACGTCAAACATCATATTGTTACGAAAATGAAAAAATCTAGATACTGGTGTTTTGCTTTTACATCGTTTAACAATAAAATTATAAACGAAAGCTGCAAAAACAAAACAATGAACTTGTTTATAAATCATCGCTCTACATAATATAACAACAAACACCAGCATAAAAAATGGTAAATAAGCAAACAAACATACAACAACAAACGCCAGCATAAAAAAGGGCAAACAAGTAAACAAAATACAACAACAAACACTACAAGAATAAATGTAAACAAAATACACAAACAATAATGAAACAACGATGTTTACATTTATAGAGATCTCGAAATGGCGAAGCCACGAACATTCGCCTTCAAGAACATTCATCAGACTGTTTACTTAGCCATATAAATAGCAAGGCAAAGCAGGCTACGGAGTCAGTGAAGTCTTGTGTGAAGACGCGGTGTGTTTGAAGATAGTAATCGTGGTTTGAAGGTCTCCGTTACATAAATCTGTCGAACAATTTTCAAGTAATTGTTATTGTTTTTGCGAAGGTCGTACACAGAGGATAAAAAACAGAGCATTTGTTGTTGTTTACATCAAGGCATGAACAGTGGCACACAGAATTGTGCGAATAATAAAGAATTTTAATTAAAACATAACACAAATTTATATTTATTTTATTATATTTTTTATATTATACAGGTTTGAATATAAATTTTATTATTTAAATTAATATTATTTAAATTAAATTTAAATTAAATTTCGATTACGATTAGTAATCAATTACACTACTCTTTAAAAAGAATTGTAATAAATTGTAATTGTAATTGAAATAAAAAAAACGATTACTAATCATTACTTAAGGGGTATGATTATATTATATATATTTTATTATTACATTTTTGCACACACTTTTCAATTTATGAAATCACATTTTTAGGACTAGCCTAAGGTACATAATATAAAACTAAAAATCGTCATGTGCTGTTTTGTTTGTTTAATAATTTAAAAAATTCATTATATAACAAGCATTTATAAAAAAAGAGAAAAACTGAAGCAAATTATCGTGATTTCAATCGGTATTGGACGCAGTTGTTCGCTTTCATATTCAACTCAGATGGCGTTCTGACTTGTTGAATTTGCCAAAAAAAAAAAACGCGCACACAAAAAGAAATCAAATTTAGAGAGACACATGTGTGAAAAACACACAAAATGATTTTTATTTATAATATCGATTAATTATTTTATAATATCGATTAATGATTTTATTTATAAATAAAATATAGTTTTAAAGTGATTTTCTCTAAACTTCTTGACTTTTTTTCCACACGATTTAAGACGAGAAATTTAATTAATTGATTGAAAAATTTGTTTTGATAATCAGAAGTTATTTTTTTCTCAAATACTTGGAGAGGTAAGGCAGAATCATGCGATAATCATTCTTACATAAAACTAGGTTTTATGAGCATTATTATTATCTTCCTGGTTAATAATTAAATAAATTAGAACTTTGGAAATATAAATGGTTAAGAAGTAGAAATTTTGATACATTGGTAAATAAAAATAAATAGGCAATGTGGTGAATTTTTCATTGAGAACATTAATATCAATTTCAACTAACTGCAAGTTGCTACGATTTAATACTGTTGTGCGGTTGAAACAAAATTGAAAATAATTACACAAGACAAACATACAACAACAAAACACACTCACCATACAATACATAGAATTACACAAGCAAATACAAGGGAACTTACGACAAGAAAACAAGCCAAAGATCAAAAGTTCACCAACAACAAAATCATAGATTAATCGTGAATTTACAAGTCATAAAATAAAGGAGTATTAACTGATGAGGAATGTGGGTGATGAATATTCAAGCAGTAACAATACTTGGATCTGTGATGATTTATTTATTTATTTATTAATTACAATACAATTACAAATTATATTTTAATTATATACGAGTGTCACAGACCAGAGTCTCTCGTGGGAACCGAACGCACGGACCTCACGGTAATAGTCTAGCACTAAAAGCGAAATCAATCGGGACTCTTAATCCAGGAAAAGTGCAATAGATTATAAAGCTAAAGGGGCAAATATACAACTGCATTTCAGATGTCAAAAAAAAAAATTAATAAAAAGTCATCCAAGGGGCAGAGGACACCCAACCACATTGGCCACATAGGAGCGCTGTGCAGTTTTATAGCCGACAGGACGCCGCAAAAAGTACAGGCTCAGTGTCTAGTTTAGATATAGATGACGCAATGCCATGATATTAGACTTGTTTCATATCCACCGTCAATGCTGTTTCTTGTAAGCCAATCCCTGACCCAAAATCCTTTTGTATTTTGTTTCATATTTTGTGTTGTTTTCTTTCTTTTATTTATTTGTTCATTAAAGACAGAAAACAATATAAATAAACATAATGAGAATTTTTTTAAGAATTATCTATTTTAATAACACAAATATAAATTATAAAAAGTTTATTACGTATTGTTGTAAGTTAAAGAATTATTGTCAATACATCTTTTCGCCCGAAATTGTGACAATTTTATTATTGTGCGTTAATTCTTCACAATAAAAATTGTAACAGATTGGTGTATTTGAGGCAACCGTGTGATCATAACTTAATAGGGTGTTCAGATATCCACCTTTATTGCGTAAATCGCAAGAAACGCCATTATTGAGCTGAATATTTCATATAAGGGTTTAATTAATTATTGCGCAATAAATACGCAAATTGTTCTAATATTGAGTAAAACTGAAAATGCAAAAAAAAAGAAAAGCAACAAAACAAAAAACAAAATGAAAATAATTTTGTTGAAACAACCAGCTGTTTTGTTTACCAGCTGTTAAATGAATATTGAATAAGCAGCTGAACTGCGTATATTATTATGTCTGAACACTTAAAATATTGTTGTCAACAAACCTAACATTATAAGGAACAAAAATATCTGTAAAATGACATTTGCTTCAACAACTATAAAAAATCAAAAATTTTTTCTACATTTTCCTATTGGCGTTGTCGCTATTTTATTATTAAATCGAAAATTTTTAGTGCTATTTAAAGACCATTATCATTTATATTTCATGTTATTTATAGTACACGCTATTTTTCTGAAAAAGTTTTTTCTTGCTTTTATGGTTTGCATTTATTTATTTGCTCTTTTGACATGCTTTTTTGGAAAAGTTTAAATACATTATCACGCCAATTTTGAATTTCATAGCACTATTGCTAGGATTTGAATTTTTCAATAAATCTATTAAATCAATTGAATAAATATTGGAACTTAAACTTATTCACTTCAATAAAAACTCGCGGTTTTGTTGTAGGTACTAAAAAAAAACATCAGAATTACTAGCTGAATTATACAGGAACAAAAACGAAATGACATACATCATTATAAAGATGAACCAAAAGTTTGCATAAATAATATAACAGTCAACAGTATTATCACGAATGCAACATTTTAACCAAGCATGGGTTAATAAATGACGGTTTGCAAAGAACATTTTGTAAAATTAAAATGTATAGCAACAAATGCTTCAAAATCACAGCAAATATTTATGCAGAATAAAGACAGAATACAATAGAAAGTTACCGTTATAAATTATTTAAATTTCATTTAGTTCTTACTCTCGCCTTTGATATGCATTATTCTTCTTAATTTCCCATGCACTTATTCGAAAGAATAGTATACATAAAACAAATATGTCTCAATAGGCAGTTGAGTAACAGAGATCTATCATACCCGACAAAACTAATACTTTACAAAACGTTCAACCTTCCGGTATTTCTTTATGAGGCTGAGGCATGGACACTATTAAGCACTATTATGTCAGCAGCCTTGAAAGTATTCGAGAGAAAAGTCCTACGAGCTTCGGTCCATGATTTCCGCGTCCGATCCAACAATGAGTTATATGAGCTCCACAACGACATGGACGTGTTAAGGAAGGCCGAAATCCGTTAATCGGCTTGTTAGTGGCCAATTAAGTAAATAATAAATAATAAATTGTTGAAACCATACATACGGGCAAACTTGGAAAAAGGTCGTCGTACTTCAGGGAGATACTGGGAACCATAAGAGCATATTCTACGATATAAGTTGTGCCAGTACATTAAACATATTTAAATTAATTATAAAAATGTGTAGAATACAAATATAAAAGTAAATACAAAAATAAATAAACTAAAGAATATGTGTACTTATATACAGTGAGCAAAAAAATGTGTACACTTATTACAAAAAACTAACAAATATATTATTCCACAGGATTTTGTTCAAGATGACTTTCTGGAGTATCCGGTCGCCACTTTTGTTGCCTAAAATTTTGGAATATCTTAGTTCCGACTATTATTTTCTTTATATGTAACCAATAGATAAATGTTTATAATCAAAATATAATTTTTAATCTTTTATTTAGTCTTAAGGACATTAAATTTCCTTTTATAGATAATTTTTTGTTCAAAAATGTATTTGGAAGTAGTAGTAGTTTTTTTTTTTGACCACTGTAAGTAAACAAAACATTTGACAATCTCGCGTACTTAAAAAAGCTATCACCTGGGCTGACTACACCACCTTATATGAATTCGCATTGATTGTTTTTAAATACATACATACATACATATACATATGTTTTTAAAAAAAATTTGCACTTTTTTAGAATTTCGAATTTATGGAAATGTTATGCCGAAATTTTCAATTTCCTACAATTTCTGTAACGTATCATATTCATTTTTAAAAAAAAAAATATTTATTCTATTATATATTATATGAAACTCAAACGATATTTGGAACTTAAAATTTTACAATTTTTTGATTGAATAATCAAATTTTAGTTATCGATAACAACTGAGATTGCATATAAAGAATATGGAATATAAAATTTACAGTATAGTAAAATAGACAATTTTTGTTGCTAACTTTTAAAAACAATACGATTATAATAGAAAATAAAGGGGGGAGTTAAAAAAGAAAACAGGGTTTTATACGATAATAAAAGAAAGAATATACAATTGAATTACAATATTGAATATAAATTTTTCTAAAAAAAAGTCCAATTAACTGATCAATTAGACTGCAGGACTGTGGGTGGATAGCAAAATAAAATGGGATCAGGAGTCGTATTAGCGAAAGTTATTCCTCCAAACTTAAGAATCATGACAAACATTTTAGAAAACGAAATTGATAAATAAATAGCTCCAATGCTTTTTAGATAAGCCGGTGATTTACTAAACATTCTGTTAATTGTTGGGTAAGTCAGAAATTATGAAAAAATTAAATGAGTTGCTTTAGCTTTTACTATCTAAATTTTAAATATTTTAAGTTTTCTTTTTCGAACTTTATTTTCAATAATTCTTTTTAAATAATTAATAGGATTCTCAGGATTGATTTTTACAAGATTACAATGGAAATTTCAAAATATGAAATCAATTGTACATGTACCTGCGGCTAGCGACCTACTTGTAGTTCTTTGGATGCGACGCTGTGTCGCTTTAGGTCTATATGCAAATACTTTTATTTATTTTATAAAAAGATAAAATATTTTTAATCGATTAAAGATTAGTAGACACCGATTCTGTTTCTCAGCCACTTGCACTCAGTTTTCACCGCACTCCTTCCCGTAACATGCATTGCCAATGCTGTCATTCCATCGGAAGCTCTCGAATTTCAATTCGATGTCGAATGTCTGTTCCTCCTAATATTGGCGAATTAGGGCCGCACAAGACACCGTCGGCACGGGCTAAAAAATTACGTCAAACATCATATTGTTACGAAAATGAAAAAATCTAGATACTGGTGTTTTGCTTTTACATCGTTTAACAATAAAATTATAAACGAAAGCTGCAAAAACAAAACAATGAACTTGTTTATAAATCATCGCTCTACATAATATAACAACAAACACCAGCATAAAAAATGGTAAATAAGCAAACAAACATACAACAACAAACGCCAGCATAAAAAAGGGCAAACAAGTAAACAAAATACAACAACAAACACTACAAGAATAAATGTAAACAAAATACACAAACAATAATGAAACAACGATGTTTACATTTATAGAGATCTCGAAATGGCGAAGCCACGAACATTCGCCTTCAAGAACATTCATCAGACTGTTTACTTAGCCATATAAATAGCAAGGCAAAGCAGGCTACGGAGTCAGTGAAGTCTTGTGTGAAGACGCGGTGTGTTTGAAGATAGTAATCGTGGTTTGAAGGTCTCCGTTACATAAATCTGTCGAACAATTTTCAAGTAATTGTTATTGTTTTTGCGAAGGTCGTACACAGAGGATAAAAAACAGAGCATTTGTTGTTGTTTACATCAAGGCATGAACAGTGGCACACAGAATTGTGCGAATAATAAAGAATTTTAATTAAAACATAACACAAATTTATATTTATTTTATTATATTTTTTATATTATACAGGTTTGAATATAAATTTTATTATTTAAATTAATATTATTTAAATTAAATTTAAATTAAATTTCGATTACGATTAGTAATCAATTACACTACTCTTTAAAAAGAATTGTAATAAATTGTAATTGTAATTGAAATAAAAAAAAACGATTACTAATCATTACTTAAGGGGTATGATTATATTATATATATTTTATTATTACATTTTTGCACACACTTTTCAATTTATGAAATCACATTTTTAGGACTAGCCTAAGGTACATAATATAAAACTAAAAATCGTCATGTGCTGTTTTGTTTGTTTAATAATTTAAAAAATTCATTATATAACAAGCATTTATAAAAAAAGAGAAAAACTGAAGCAAATTATCGTGATTTCAATCGGTATTGGACGCAGTTGTTCGCTTTCATATTCAACTCAGATGGCGTTCTGACTTGTTGAATTTGCCAAAAAAAAAAAAACGCGCACACAAAAAGAAATCAAATTTAGAGAGACACATGTGTGAAAAACACACAAAATGATTTTTATTTATAATATCGATTAATTATTTTATAATATCGATTAATGATTTTATTTATAAATAAAATATAGTTTTAAAGTGATTTTCTCTAAACTTCTTGACTTTTTTTCCACACGATTTAAGACGAGAAATTTAATTAATTGATTGAAAAATTTGTTTTGATAATCAGAAGTTATTTTTTTCTCAAATACTTGGAGAGGTAAGGCAGAATCATGCGATAATCATTCTTACATAAAACTAGGTTTTATGAGCATTATTATTATCTTCCTGGTTAATAATTAAATAAATTAGAACTTTGGAAATATAAATGGTTAAGAAGTAGAAATTTTGATACATTGGTAAATAAAAATAAATAGGCAATGTGGTGAATTTTTCATTGAGAACATTAATATCAATTTCAACTAACTGCAAGTTGCTACGATTTAATACTGTTGTGCGGTTGAAACAAAATTGAAAATAATTACACAAGACAAACATACAACAACAAAACACACTCACCATACAATACATAGAATTACACAAGCAAATACAAGGGAACTTACGACAAGAAAACAAGCCAAAGAAAAAAGTTCACCAACAACAAAATCATAGATTAATCGTGAATTTACAAGTCATAAACTAAAGGAGTATTAACTGATGAGGAATGTGGGTGATGAATATTCAAGCAGTAACAATACTTGGATCTGTGATGATTTATTTATTTATTTATTAATTACAATACAATTACAAATTATATTTTAATTATATACGAGTGTCACAGACCAGAGTCTCTCGTGGGAACCGAACGCACGGACCTCACGGTAATAGTCTAGCACTAAAAGCGAAATCAATCGGGACTCTTAATCCAGGAAAAGTGCAATAGATTATAAAGCTAAAGGGGCAAATATACAACTGCATTTCAGATGTCAAAAAAAAAAATTAATAAAAAGTCATCCAAGGGGCAGAGGACACCCAACCACATTGGCCACATAGGAGCGCTGTGCAGTTTTATAGCCGACAGGACGCCGCAAAAAGTACAGGCTCAGTGTCTAGTTTAGATATAGATGACGCAATGCCATGATATTAGACTTGTTTCATATCCACCGTCAATGCTGTTTCTTGTAAGCCAATCCCTGACCCAAAATCCTTTTGTATTTTGTTTCATATTTTGTGTTGTTTTCTTTCTTTTATTTATTTGTTCATTAAAGACAGAAAACAATATAAATAAACATAATGAGAATTTTTTTAAGAATTATCTATTTTAATAACACAAATATAAATTATAAAAAGTTTATTACGTATTGTTGTAAGTTAAAGAATTATTGTCAATACATCTTTTCGCCCGAAATTGTGACAATTTTATTATTGTGCGTTAATTCTTCACAATAAAAATTGTAACAGATTGGTGTATTTGAGGCAACCGTGTGATCATAACTTAATAGGGTGTTCAGATATCCACCTTTATTGCGTAAATCGCAAGAAACGCCATTATTGAGCTGAATATTTCATATAAGGGTTTAATTAATTATTGCGCAATAAATACGCAAATTGTTCTAATATTGAGTAAAACTGAAAATGCAAAAAAAAGAAAAGCAACAAAACAAAAAACAAAATGAAAATAATTTTGTTGAAACAACCAGCTGTTTTGTTTACCAGCTGTTAAATGAATATTGAATAAGCAGCTGAACTGCGTATATTATTATGTCTGAACACTTAAAATATTGTTGTCAACAAACCTAACATTATAAGGAACAAAAATATCTGTAAAATGACATTTGCTTCAACAACTATAAAAAATCAAAAATTTTTTCTACATTTTCCTATTGGCGTTGTCGCTATTTTATTATTAAATCGAAAATTTTTAGTGCTATTTAAAGACCATTATCATTTATATTTCATGTTATTTATAGTACACGCTATTTTTCTGAAAAAGTTTTTTCTTGCTTTTATGGTTTGCATTTATTTATTTGCTCTTTTGACGTGCTTTTTTGGAAAAGTTTAAATACATTATCACGCCAATTTTGAATTTCATAGCACTATTGCTAGGATTTGAATTCTTCAATAAATCTATTAAATCAATTGAATAAATATTGGAACTTAAACTTATTCACTTCAATAAAAACTCGCGGTTTTGTTGTAGGTACTAAAAAAAAAACATCAGAATTACTAGCTGAATTATACAGGAACAAAAACGAAATGACATACATCATTATAAAGATGAACCAAAAGTTTACATAAATAATATAACAGTCAACAGTATTATCACGAATGCAACATTTTAACCAAGCATGGGTTAATAAATGACGGTTTGCAAAGAACATTTTGTAAAATTAAAATGTATAGCAACAAATGCTTCAAAATCACAGCAAATATTTATGCAGAATAAAGACAGAATACAATAGAAAGTTACCGTTATAAATTATTTAAATTTCATTTAGTTCTTACTCTCGCCTTTGATATGCATTATTCTTCTTAATTTCCCATGCACTTATTCGAAAGAATAGTATACATAAAACAAATATGTCTCAATAGGCAGTTGAGTAACAGAGATCTATCATACCCGACAAAACTAATACTTTACAAAACGTTCAACCTTCCGGTATTTCTTTATGAGGCTGAGGCATGGACACTATTAAGCACTATTATGTCAGCAGCCTTGAAAGTATTCGAGAGAAAAGTCCTACGAGCTTCGGTCCATGATTTCCGCGTCCGATCCAACAATGAGTTATATGAGCTCCACAACGACATGGACGTGTTAAGGAAGGCCGAAATCCGTTAATCGGCTTGTTAGTGGCCAATTAAGTAAATAATAAATAATAAATTGTTGAAACCATACATACGGGCAAACTTGGAAAAAGGTCGTCGTACTTCAGGGAGATACTGGGAACCATAAGAGCATATTCTACGATATAAGTTGTGCCAGTACATTAAACATATTTAAATTAATTATAAAAATGTGTAGAATACAAATATAAAAGTAAACACAAAAATAAATAAACTAAAGAATATGTGTACTTATACACAGTGAGCAAAAAAATGTGTACACTTATTACAAAAAACTAACAAATATATTATTCCACAGGATTTTGTTCAAGATGACTTTCTGGAGTATCCGGTCGCCACTTTTGTTGCCTAAAATTTTGGAATATCTTAGTTCCGACTATTATTTTCTTTATATGTAACCAATAGATAAATGTTTATAATCAAAATATAATTTTTAATCTTTTATTTAGTCTTAAGGACATTAAATTTCCTTTTATAGATAATTTTTTGTTCAAAAATGTATTTGGAAGTAGTAGTAGTTTTTTTTTTGACCACTGTAAGTAAACAAAACATTTGACAATCTCGCGTACTTAAAAAAGCTATCACCTGGGCTGACTACACCACCTTATATGAATTCGCATTGATTGTTTTTAAATACATACATATACATATGTATTTTTATTTAAATACATACATATACATATGTTTTTAAAAAAAATTTGCACTTTTTTAGAATTTCGAATTTATGTAAATGTTATGCCGAAATTTTCAATTTCCTACAATTTCTGTAACGTATCATATTCATTTTTTAAAAAAAAAATATTTATTCTATTATATATTATATGAAACTCAAACGATATTTGGAACTTAAAATTTTACAATTTTTTGATTGAATAATCAAATTTTAGTTATCGATAACAACTGAGATTGCATATAAAGAATATGGAATATAAAATTTACAGTATAGTAAAATAGACAATTTTTGTTGCTAACTTTTAAAAACAATACGATTATCGTTAAGATATGTTAGTGTCAAAAAATATAGTAACCAAACCGCAAATATTATAAGATATCAGAGTGACAAACGCAATTATTCTTATTACATTTACCAACACTTAACTTTTAATAGTTTTACTATTTCTCGTGTATTTTAGCCTAATATCTATTTACATCCTGAATTTAACAATTTTTTTGCTTTTCTTTCTTGAGCAGAATTTAAAAACAATTTTAAGAGTATTGATTTTTCAACATACAAAAAGGAAAAAAACATTTGAATATATCTACTGCAGTTGGCCAATTACAGCAGAAATTTAGAGAATTAAAGCGAACGGAGCATCCTAAAGATCCTTGATATAAATACCTTATTCACTTAATTGGCATATTGTTATGGAGCTTATTCAGTTCCTTTTATGTTCGGATACGGAGATCAAACTTGGACTTAGTGAACTTAAGATCATGCAAATGACTTTTCGAATAGTCCAGAGCCCATGCTTCCGCGTCACTGAAAAACATACGGAAGATGAGCGATTTGATAAGCCTCAATTATGTCGCATGAGAATGGTCTCCAGTACTCTATAACATATTGAGGTCATAATAACACCTGTTGAAGAAATTAACACTACGCTTGATCGCCAGACTGATATCAGTTTTGCCAGTATTCCTGCAAGAAACACAACTTCACTCTAAAAGCAAAGTGGTAAATTATTCTAAATGAAAAATAGAGAAAATAATAATAGAAACAAATTGAAAATAAAATTAAAAAAATCTACCACTATTCTACAGATTATATATCGAGAGGGTAAGGATCTATCAACCCTGCCAACAGAATCATGTTCAGAGTCTCTGGTTTGACATTGCTAACGTCCTATTTACTTTCACATTAGTTCACTACAGTAGAATTCTATTGACATTGTAGTAAAAATGCTCCGTGTCACCGTTAGACACAATCAGCTTTGAAATTGAGCAGCATTTTCACTGTGTATCAAATTGCAATCAGATACTAAACAGGAAATAAGATAATCTTGTACTCCAGACACAATTCGCCCACTTCGCCAAAGACTATATAAACAACCCAGAAACACTGATGGGCTATAAAACATCTGGTATTAGTTTGCGAATGTATGACAGCATAAGAATTGTTCAAATTTATATTTCTTAATGAATATTTATGTATAAATCTTCATAAAAATAATTTGAAAGAAAGTGCTATGCAGTAAAGTTTAAGAGATATTTTTATATTTTAATAGAGTAATGTTCTGAAACACTACTATAATCGACTATTATACTACATACATAGCTATGACTATTGGATCCTTTAAAACGACTAAAAACGTCAGCGCAGTCACCTGAGTCACTCAACTCACCTGAGTCACTCAACTCAATAAAACACTTTCGGAATAGTTTTTGTCGCTAAATACAAAAAAGTGAGATACGGGATCGAGCAAATCTAAAGTCACCATCAATCTGTAACGCAGCATTTGATAGATTTAGCGCATTCAACTGGTTTTAACAGAGGCCAAGTACAGTGGGCTATTAGATCATTTAAACCATTCAAGCCACCAGGAATATATAGTATCATTCTTTCTTGGCTGCTTGCCAATGCTAGTCTTAGGCTTGTTTATATCCATTGGATATAATCTATTGGATATAATCTAGAGAATATCTAGGGTGGTTTTCATTCCCAAGGCTGGGAAACCATCCCACACTAAGGCAAATGACTACAGACCAATCAGTCCTTGTCCTTTTGTTCTGAAGACACTGGAAAAGCCCTTGATGCTCACAGTAGGGCCTCAATTGATGCATCATTTCTATCCTCATCTCAACATGCCTACACGAGGGGTAAATCAGTGGAGACGGCACTACACTCTCTTATCTTTAGGGTGGAAAAGTCCTGGCACGTTAAAGAATACACTCTGACTATTTTCCTGGTGCATTCAATAACGTCAACGCGGACGCTATAGTTGGGGCTCTTAATTCTCTCAGGCTGGAAGAGGATCTGATCAGGTTTTTTGAGCTTCTCCTTAAGTCGAGAATAGTAACCTCCACAGTTGAGGCAACACATATTCATAGAAATGTCTGTCTCCCTTTCTCCGGAATCTCGCAGTCAACTCAGCCTTGAGAAAGCTCGTCTCCTCTGGTAATAAAGCCATAGCTTACGCTGACGATATTGACATTGCTGCGTCGGGAATATGCCTACAGACGCTGTCTGACAGGCTGAACTTAGCGCTGTCGATTATACTGGTTTAGTGCGCGGATTTTGAATGTAAACCTCTCAAAGACCGATACAATTCTTTTCACTAGGAGATACATGGTTCCGACATTCACCCTTCCTAGTATACGCGGGACCAGACTCACGTTGAGTCCTGATCCTCGATCCCAATCTCAGCGAATCTGGCTGCCAGGACGCTCAAAGCGGCCAGTTCTGCTTACTGCTGCAGTAGGGCAGTTGGATCTTCTACTCTGCAGTCATCGAACCCAACTTCCTATATGGAGTTGCTTTCTGGTGGACTGCTCTGAATAAACTACACAATGTCAGACTTCTTGACAAAGTCAGGAGGTCTGCAGCTATTCGTATCACCGGTGCTCTACGCACCACCCCCACAAACTCCTTGTTCAAAATGCTTAACTAGCAGGTAGCTGAGTTTTCAGCGACTATACTCAATGCCCTATCTCGTTGACTCATCGTTCCATCTGCTCAGTCGTCTATTTTGGAGATTGACTCCACTGGACATCGATTATTTCCCTGTGGAATATCGTCCCCCTGAACTCCTGGATGTATACACCGATGGCTATAAACTCCCAGCTCCCATCCAACGACTACTGCCATGGGTGCAGATCCGCTGAGGAATGGGAGACTGTTATCCACATTCTTTGTCAATGCCTTATGGTATCAAAGCTACCACTGAAACCTAACCTAACCTATATTCATTTTAAGATCGCAAGGTCTTAAACAATGGAACTACATAAGTGAGGATGCAAGTGGATTTACTCGCAACAACTCAATAATTTGAAACATTAATATTAAATATATCCGGGCTGCTATGCGTGCTCAAGTGAGCTTTTTTTATCAAAGCTACAACTGCAACCTAACCTAACCTAACCTATTATCATTTTAAGATCGCAAGGTCTTAAACAATGGAGCTACATAAGTGAGGATGCAAGTGGATTTACTCGCAACAATTCAATAATTTGAAACATTAATACGTGTAAATATTATCCGGGCTGCTATGCGTGCTCAAGTGAGCTTTTGGTATGGAAGCTACCACACTGACCTAACCTAACCCAAATATAGTTGTGTTCTATTTATTTCATCATAAAAAAACTATGTTTGAAACAACAAAATCAGATACGAAAAATAATATTAACTCAATTCAAAACTTTTGTTAAAGCATTAGCATTTTTAGTTGTTGTTATTCATGGAGGAAAGAAATGAGAAAGCTACTAAAACAGCTGAAAAAATATCTGTAAGAGATATTAACAAAAAACTTTATAAAGTTGCTGTCAAACTTTTAAGTATGAGAGAAAACAAAGAAATTACGCACCAAAAGGAAAAGTTATTATGGAAAAATTTTAATTATTTTGGTTGTTGTTGTTACAAAAACTGTGTGTAACAGGTGTGTCTAAATAAAACTAAATCGTGCTGTACATGATTACAGGAGGGAATTTGCTCTCTTTTTTTCTTTCTTTTTCTTTGTTTTTAGTAATTTTTTAGGTTTATGCGTGATGTTGTTTTGCGTTCTAAAAGAGATTAATATTTGATAATTTAGTTGAAAGATTACAATCAACAGCAATATTAAAACAATTTAATTTTATGACTTATATGAGAAACTGGGAACAACAAAACGAACTTAAAAACTCGAGTTATATTTTATCAATTACATTACTGTAAGATTAGAATTGTGTTGTAATTCTAGAATAAGTTACGGTAACAAGAAATGTTAAATTAATTATTTCCTTGCCACTACAGCGACATGTGACAACACTACCATTCTAAAACCTTATGCAATACACCAGTTGTTAAGTTACATGGAAAAACTTATGTAAAGCATTATACAAATTCAAAGTACTGTTAATTTTGCAAGTTATAGTATCAGTTTTTATACACCAAAAATAATTTCAATATATGGCATACAAAACGCCTTTGAGTAAATGTGAATATATATGTAAGTGTAAGTATAAATTATTATTTTTACGTATTGTATGCAATGAATTAGAATACAATATCAATACAGTTAATGAAATCTTTACAATGAAAATTCAATATAAATCAAGCACACTTAAAATATTCCCTAATACTAAAATTCTATAGAATTTCTTTTCGTTCAGGAAAAGTATAAGTTAACGACAAAGTTAACAACAAAATATTTTCTTTATTTCTCTTATTCTTGTTATTGTCTTTTTTTGCAAGTGCAACAAATTATGGGTTGTTGAACTTAGTTGAACAACAAAACTACTTATCAATCTCTTTTATTTTTATTTTATGTCAATAAACAATTAACATAATTCTATTTAAAAACACTTTTTGTTTACAAAACATTTTTTTATTAATTCTTTTGTATTTTTAACTATAAGCACTTTTGTGAATTAATTTAAGTTATAAATATTACATTTTTTCAAATAAGGTTCAGTTATAATAAAACTCAAAACAAGAATAATACTTTTTATTCTTAATTGGCGCCCAACGCAAAATTTCGTTAAAATATAGAGAGGATTAGTAAAAACGAAGAAATAAAAATAGTGTAAAAAATATCCTGGTAAAAGGATTAATAAAAATAGTGAAAAAAAATATCCTGGTAAAAGGATTAATAAAAACTAGAAATAGTGAAAAAATATCCTGGTAAAAGGATTAATAAGGAAACTAAAAATAGTGAAAAAAACATCCTTATAAAAGGATTAAGGAAAAACTAAATGAAAAAATTGTAAAAATAATTAATAAAAACGATAAAATATCCTCATATAAGGATAATAAAAAAACAAGTTGTGTGGAATAAAATTAAAAACAATTCATCAAAATTAAAAAGAAAAGGAAAAATTCTTACAGAACATAGAAAAAAAAACAATCTGCTATAAGTGAAAAACTATCCATCAAAAACAAGAACGAATTGCCGAAAAATGTTGATACTAATTAGAAGAAAAATACAAAAAGCCAACATTGCAATAATTACAACCACCTCTTTGTCTTCATTAAATTTCCGACAGATCATATATTATAGTGGCGGTGGCAGCCAACAACAGCAACATCTATTGTCCTCTAGTTTAAATCAACAGCTTCAAAACACATCTAATAATCTACAACATCATCATCATCAGATAGAGAATTACATTAACAAGTCATCAAAAATCCGAATATGATCATCATTCTAACGTAAGCGAATAATTTATGAATTTATATAAGGAATTTAAAACTAATTAAATAAAACCTAAAGAATTTAATGTAACAAAGTGATATAAATAACGGAAAAAGAAACCTAAAATACCTAAGATAATTTTTCTAAATAAGTTTTAAGTAATTTTTATTAGATTAATTTAAACCTTGAAGTAATTTTTTAATAAATCTATTTGAACGTTATATTTCTGTCCATTCATTATATAAATTTTTGTAAAGAGAAAAGGAAAGATTAACAAAAATGTCAAACCCCAATAATCTCATACGACCGGTAGTTTTAAGCCAACAAAATCCTTCAGTAAGTAACCCAACTGTCCCGACAGGCTTAAACCAGGAGCAGTTTAACCAACTGCAGTTAACCTTGTTAGATTCTCTAAAACAATTATTTTTGACTGAGGGCAAGACGTTAGTTAACAATATCATTAATCCTTCGCAAGAATTTGCAAACCAACCTGACCAAACAATAGACGCACGATACAGCAATAATTTAGAAGATTTAGAAAAAGTACCCGATGTAGTGAAGAGCTTAAGAGAGTTCTCAGGTAAACACGCTGAATTTAGTTCATGGAAAAAAAGCATAGAGAGTGTACTAAACCTCTATGACAAGTCCCAAGGAACACCTAAATACTACGCCATCATCCTTACAATTAGAAATAAGATAGTCGGCGAAGCCGATGCGGCTTTAGAAGCATATAATACACCACTTGAATGGAAAGCTATTGCGGCGTGTTTAAATCATCATTATGGCGACCAGAGAGATCTAAAAACTTTAGAATACCAATTGCTTTCACTGGCCCAAGGCAATTTGCCAATCAATGACTTTTATCAATCAGTTTACTCTGATTCCTTATTCTTAATAAAATCTCATGCATGGAAGCAAGTAATGAGTCAATTAAATTACTGACTCGAACCTATAGAGAGAAAGCTTTGGATACATTTGTTAGGGGTCTTAAAGGCGATCTCGCTAGATTACTTGGCGTTCGTGAACCCAAAGACCTACCTCACGCATTGTATCTCTGCCAAAAACTGGATAATCAAAGGAATCGAAATGTTCTATCAGGGCATCATGCAAAAAACTCAGCACCATTAGTAATAGCTCCTAAAAGACATATAATGCACCAATCACCAAGACCATTTGCACCTCATTTGACATATCCCCCACAATACCCACAAAAGCCACAATTTATACCCAATTTCATGCAACGACAACAACCGAACTTTAACCAGAGACATTTTCAGCAAAATGTCAATGTTTTGCCTCCACGGCCACCCAAGCCTATGTCACGCCCGGAACCAATGGAAATAGATGCGAGCCTAAGGACAAAACAGGTGAATTATATGAATCGCCCAACCGAAGATAGGAAATGGAAAATGCCCCCAACAAATCAACTCGGACCTCCGAACAAAATACAACGTAATTACCATATCCAAACACAACCTACGGATCACTCACTGCAACAAACTTCGATTAATCACCAATCAGGAACAGATCTATGGAAAGAAGAAAATCAACAATATCAGGAAGATCAGGTCGACTCCACGACGGTAGATTTTGAAGACGATATAATAACGAGTCTAAGTGATATTCATTTTTTAGAATGAGGAGTTCCTCATTGCCCTATTTAGAATCTAAAATGAGGAACGGAAGAGTATTAAAAATACTTATAGATACCGGCTCTAATATAAACTACATAAGATCGGGAATAATATTAAAACCAATAAAAAATGAATTTCCATTCACTGCAAACTCGATAGCAGGTAACATCAAAATTACCCATCACACTAAGGCTAATCTTTTTGGTCTTAATAATACAATCAAATTTTTCATTCTTCCATCACTCTCGTTTTTTGACGCCATTTTGGGCAATGATACGCTCAAAGAATTATCCGCCGTAATTGACACTAAAAATAGTATTCTGCGAATCAAAAATTCCAAATTTCAACTGAAGCAATTTCACTACCAGACTATCAACAACATTAATGTTTAAATGCAACATCTTGACACACAAACGGGAAATGAACTTTCAAACGTGTTAGGACAATTTTCAGATCTCTTTCCGAACCTGATGAAAAACTAACGTACACCTCAAAGGTAATGGGAGAAATCCGTACAACCTCCGATACACCAGTTTACAGCAAATCATATCCTTATCCAATGCACTTAAAGGATGAAATTAACTCACAGGTGGGAAAAATACTTAACGATGGCATAATAAGGCCTTCGCGATCACCATACAACTCCCCTCTATGGTTTGACCCGAAGAAACTAGATCAATCCAACGAAAAAAAATTCAGAATGGTAATAGACTATCGTAAGCTTAATTCTGTAACCATTGCGGATAGGTATCCAATATCGGAAATAAACGAGGTGTTGTCGCAGTTAGGAAGGAACAAATTTTTCTCAGGCATAGACTTGAAAAGTGGTTTTCACCAGATTCCCTTGAAGGAATCTGATATTGAGAAGACCGCGTTTTCAATTAACAATGAAAATACGAGTTTACTCGTCTACCATTCGGTCTAAAAAACGCACCTTCCATTTTCCAACGAACGTTGGATGATATTTTAAGGGAGCATATCGGAAAACGATGCTTCGTCTATATAGACGACATAATCATATTTAGTAAAGATAAAGAAAGTCATTTACAGGATATAGAAATTATCTTCAAAACACTTCGCGAGGCAAACATGAAAGTTCAAGTTGACAAATGTGAATTTTTAAAAAATAACGTCGAATTTCTTGATTTTATCGTGTGAGAGAATGGCATAAAATCAAATCCGGCAAAAATAGAAGCCATCACCAACATCCCTGTACCAAAGACGTTAAAAGATTTAATATCTTTTCTTGGCCTTACCGGCTATTATAGACGTTTTGTCAAGGATTACGCTAAACTAGCGAAACTCTTAACAACCCTCAACAACCAAAGGGGGAAGGGAGGACAAGCGTCCAAAACTACTTCGAAAAGAACACCGGTAAAACTAAATAAAGACGCGTTAGAAGCATTTGACAAAATAAAAGCAGCGCTTACAGAGGAGGTATTGCTCCATTACCCAGACTTCACCAAAGAATTTCAGTTGCTGTCTTATCTCAAAACCGACCAATAACGTTTATCTCCAGAACTCTCAGTAGCACTACGCTACTAATGAGAGAGAAATGTTGGCGACTATTTGGGCTCTTAATTCATTAAGGAATTACTTGTATGGTTCAGCCAAAATAAAGATATTCACAGACCACCAGCCACTGACATACGCATTAAGCAGCAAAAGTAACAATAATAAGATGAAGCTATGGAAGGCCATTCTTGAGGAACACAACTACGAATTACATTACAAACCTGGTCGAACAAATGTTGGCGCTGATGCCCTATCACGACCTCCTCAGATAAACTCAATGACTGCTACAGTTCATAGTGATAATACTTCGTCTCACCGATCTATTCTGAAATTAAGAAACCAGAGATAGTAGAATTCAATGGATCGGAAGATTGCCAAACAAGTTGTACTGCAAACGGGGACGTTTGCATTTAAAGGGGGAAGTGTTAACAACAAAATATTTTCTGTATTTCTCTTATTCTTTTTATTGTCTTTTTTGCAAGTGCAACAAATTATGGGTTGTTGAATTTAGTTGAACAACAAAACTGCTATCAATCTCTTTTACTTTTATTTTATGTCAATAAACTACTTACTTTAACATAATTCTATTTAAAAACACTTTTTGTTTACAAAACATTTTTTTTATTAATTCTTTTGTATTTTTAACTATAATCACTTTTGTAGATTAATTTAAGTTATAAATATTACATTTTTTCAAATAAAGTTCAGTTATAATAAAACTCAAAACAAGAATAATACTTTTTATTCTTAATTTATATAAGAAAGCATTTTTATTATTTTGCATATTGGAGTGTAGAGATAGTAAATAATTCGTATAGAAATGTATTGCGATTTTTACTTATTTTTTATTTATGGCCCCAAAAATCGTAATTTGTAAAGCGTATCTCAAGCATAAGAATAATCTTTTTCAGGAAAAGTATATAGGAATGTATATTTATTATTTTGCATATTGGAGAAATAGTAAATAATTCGTATAGAAATGTTTTGCGATTTCTTATTTATGGCCACAAAAATCGTACTTTGTAAAACGTGTATAAAAAATGAACTTTTTCATTTTAAAATAAAAGCACATGTCTTTTAGGTTAGGTTAGCTTAGCAGATAACTTGCCGTTCACATACAAGTTCACTCAGTAATACCCTTGTCATGATTCGTTAGTGTTGGGTTTCAGCTACCCCTAGCTCAGGATGAAACCGTACCCTTAGTTGCAAGTTCATCACCATGGCCAGAGCTTCAAACGTTCTGTCATCCAAAAACCGATGACGTCTGTTCTGAAGAGCAAAGCACTCTCATAAAAGGTGTTGTACCGATTTAAATTGCATGATCTTGGTTCCAGTTGAAACCAGAATTTCTTGAGGTAATTTGTTCTGGAAACCTTGGAACATCTATTCTGTCATTGTTCTACGTTTAAGTGTGTAATCAGTGGAGATTAGAATAAAAATCACACCTTCATACAACTCCTGAGAGGGCTAAAAGACAATAGACAGGTGTTATTATTCTATGACGAAATAGGTAATATCGGGACCATATACTGTACGAGTAAGCTATGCCCATTGAGGCGGCTGCCAAATTGCCTTGCTGTTGCCTTGTTCTGGTAATCATTGGTGCAATAAATCTTTTCATTGGAAAAGATAATTTGTTTTTTTCCAAAATTGGTTTTCATTTTATTTTGCTCTATTACCCATTGAACGAATTATTAGTAGTTTCAATTTTGTACGAAAAATAGTGAATGTGTTTTCGGTCACACTCATGTTTACTGCAACATTGTTTTCACGAGGCAGAAGTCTTACTGTCTATAACCAACTCAGTTTCTTCTAATTTTTTTCCCACTTTTCGAGTTCTAGACACATTATGTGCGCTTTTTCTACTGAATAATTATTTGAGGCCTCAGCATAACTTTCCTAATTATTGTAATAAGTTTTCACAATTTTAATAATTACAGTAAATATATGCGATAGCCATATAAAATAAAATTGAATTTAAAACGATACACTCGTTCTGAGACATATTTAATTAAAACGAACTTTTATTCTTCTTCAGCGCAAAATAGCAGACTCGTAATATGTTTATTCATGTTTATGCATTACGAATGTAGGAGTCACTTTTGTATTTTTCGTCTCTTAACTAAAAGAATAATATCGTTTCATGCTAACAGTCAGTTGCATTCAGTTCAAAAGAAGTGTCGTCATTTGGAAGAGAGGTCATTTCACGCAATGATGACCAAATTTATGAATGGTTTTTCGTCCAGAATGACAATTTTTTGTTTCTAAAATTCAAATTCAAAACTGTATTGAAAAATAAGAAGAAATTTTAATACAAAAACTCGACCCTCGTACATAATATTGACGAACTTCCTGGTAGAAAGTATTGGTTTTCCAAACTGACATTTGCACAATTACCCAAACATAGAAAATACCCATTGTTATATGCCGCCTTCCTGAGTGCTACCAGAAAAGTTACTACGACGCAGACAGAAAAAACCAAAATCAAATATTTTAAGTCATCTTCAATATCTGATTTATATCGCTTGCAGATAGCTAAATTCAATTCACATCACATTTGTTGTCATCGAAATAAAAGGAAAATATTCACTGCTATTGCTGTCGAAACTGGTAACAATACCACAATAGGTTTCCAGTAAAGTTTATTGTTCTGCATCGTTAGCAATGTAGGCAACCACGAACTGACAGCACACTCTAGTTTACAATCTTCCACGACAAATATTTCATACAAACACAGTTGTATGCCTGTAGTCCTATAACACAATTTCAATGTTTAAAATGTTTAAAGAATACAATAAGGAAGCACGTACATTCATATGTGTACATACAAATGTTCTTTAAAGTCTGACTTTGGTCTTGAATAATTATATATTTTCTCTTTTTTCTTTTGAAAGTTAAAACTTATGAAAATAATTAAAATTCAATTCCATCTCTTTCTAGTAGAAGTGATAGAGATGGAATTGAATTTTAATTATTTTCATAGTGGAAGTGATAAAAAAGATTCTGGTTAGTTTTGGTGGTTGAAATTGTCTTACGAAAAATTTGAGTCTCTTGATACCACACGTAAAAAAATTATTTTTGTGTAAATGTCAACTTTGAAATTTGTCGGCTCTTAAATGTGTTTATTAAATATTCATTCAGTAGCTGTCCATGGCATTTCGTTCAATGCAAAACGGAGAAAAATTAAGCAAATGGAAATTTTTCAAAAAAAAAGTTATAATCTGAAGCATATTTTAATCCGAATGGCTTAGTGAACATTCACAAAAATTTGTATGCAAAACGCGAGAAAATTTGTGTCTCAACTTGATTGGCCCGAAGTTGGTGTTGCAATCGTTCTAGTAACATGATAACGGAGTTCTCGTGGACTTAATTGGACAGCAAAGATATAGCTATCTATTCCAATTAGAGATGCAACATCCTTCATAAAAACAAAAAATATCGGTGATATGACCGATACATCATTGTTTTTTTCGATGTTTTATTTTTCTACCATTAAGTAACTAAATATAAAACCTAAAGCATTTTAACACATCTAAAAACCTAGAAACAACACTAGCGCAACGGCACCTACATATCGTCATATGATTTCAAAAAAGACTTAACAAAAAATTTAAATTCTACTTCTTGATAGATTACTATGCACAGTATCAAAATACATTTTCCTGTACAATTGTACACTCTTGATCCAAATGTGGATTGATTTTTTATGTGAAAGCATTGCTTTCCTATAACTTCTTTTAGTTTAATTAAGCTTTTATGAATTCATATGAGAATAAAATGTTATTCAAAATAAAAACTAAGTTTTTTACCATAAATTATTAAATAAACATCGACGTATCGTTTGCATCCTTAGTCACAATTTATAAATCGCAGCAACAATTTGAAAAAAAATACTTAAGAAATTCCGATATTATTTTATTATTTATCTAATGGGGCGATAGTCTAATAACATAGTGCATTCATTCTGAGACATATTTGATAGGTACATATGTCATAGACTTTATCATCTGAAAACACTGTGGCTGTAAGGAAATATTTCAAACTTTATGTTAAGATCAACATCTTTTTTTTCGTTTGATATCCAGATCAAAATACACTAACCTTCAACGGGTTCTTTTGGATGATCTCCAATATAGGATATGATAAAATTCACCTTAATCAAAAACAATTGAAATATTGAGAGGTAACTTTTCAGGTGATAATGGTTAAAAGAAGACAGAAATAGCACCCCAAATTTCACAAAAACAGTCGCCATATGCCATGGTACAGTTGGACGACGTACATACATATGTATATGTATCTTTTGTAATTATGAATTTGAAGACCTTCGAGTATGTACTTTAGTAAAAATTTGGATTTGGAAAAGAACATGAACTTAAAGATTTGTTTAAATAAAGAATAGCTCAAAAGTTATAGATCAACAAAACCTGCATATCCTGTAAAATCGTCCATTAAAGTTTACAATGGAATATGGTTGTATATTCCCCCGAATCAAAAATTAACTGTGTTTATTCCGATAGAACGAGAAGAGTACGATGATTCACTAATAACGTTACATTCGAACAGTGGAACATGGAGAGCCATGCTATGATATAGAGTTGCTATCACTGATAGCCGTGGATCATTAAATAAAATCGTTGATATGGTGGACAAGCAGATAATTGGAGGAGGGATGACACTGTACGCATATGAAAAAATTCCTCAGCATTGAATATTCAAAAATGAAAATGACCTTATACACATGTTCACCCAATCGCCTGGTCAATTACCACAGAATGGAAATTTGTAAATCGATTGATAAATCAGTATTTAATACATATGTATGTAGAAATCAAAACATATATTTCGAGGTATAAATAAGGCATGGTTGCCTATTTTAGATATCAAAACATATATTTAAAGCTATAAATAAGGCATGGTTGTCTATTCCTATGACAACTGCACAAATCTTATAATCTATGCCTAAAAGATAAGCAGATGTTATGAAAAATGGTGGTTATGCATCAAAATGTTTATACATCTTTTAATTCAATATATTTTGGCGGTTAAATATTTCAATTTAAAATTTGTTATTAGTATCATATGGAATAATGAAATAAAATTTGTATTCTTAATGCTATTGATTTCTTTGAGGTTCAAGTATAAGAATTACCATTAAAATCTTGTGATTTGCTACCCCTGTGTTAGGAAAACAGATCCACGTCCATGTTGACAAACGTCATAGTTTTTAAGTTTCTCTTTAGTGCATTTGTTTAGAGCGTATTGGAAATGATTTCATGGTTCGTTTATTTGAATATATTTCGCCTACTTACTTTTACATCACCTTTTTATGGAAGAGTAATAAAACTAAAAGCACTCTTGTTACTTAATATTTATTGAATATTAAAAATTTTTTAAATTCATTATACTTTTTATTTGTATTTATTGTATTAAAAAATTCTTCTAAATTTCCAACGGTAGAGTGCTCTGAAATATTAACTTTTTTCAATCTAAAACTTTAATTAATAAAGTGTACATGTAAATAAAAAAATCCATTCAAAACCGAACTTAAAAACAGGAAACAACGTTGATACTTGTGAAACAGGAAGCAAAAATGTATGTTTTTCAAACAACTCTGATATTTAAAATATCATATAATTTTTATAAAAATAAATTAAACCTAAAACAGGACAAAGTAAATAATAACAAAATTGGTTTTCTGCCAACGACACTCATACAAAGAAAAATAATTGAATTCAACTGGGGTTGACATTACTGGACTATAATAATAGGAAGGACTAAACAAATTTCAATTTTTTTTTGACAATTTGAAACATCTACTAAACGTATGTCAACCAACAATTGTTGATAATGGCAAACGAAATTGTAAATAACAAAAAATAAAATCTGGTGAAGTAGGACCACCGTATACAAATTTTAAGTTTGATTTGCTCATATTAAATCAAAAAGATTAGGTTACAAATTTGTTTAAAAATTAAACACTTTTTTGTTATATTAGAAATGAATCTGAATCTTTTAGCTTCAACGGAAAATGATCGAAACAAAAGAACTGAAGGTGCAAGGTATGAAAGTTGAAGGTGGATGAAACAAAAGTCCTCCGTTTATGAAATGTCATCAAACATGCTTGTGATTTAGCGTTATCATGACGGGACACTAAACCTTTCCTGTCAATCAATTTTAAGCATTTCAAATAAATTGCAACTTCAATCACGTTAATTGTTGAATGCGTGATAGACGACGAGTCATATTGTACCACCGAAGCCAATGAATGGCAGTTAAAACATAATTTTGGGTTTTCTTGTCGCAAAGTACTATCAAAAGCTTCGGGAAATATTATGTTGACTTCGAATGCTCAACCTAAAAATGAAATATATTTTTCAGCGCTTAGTGGTTTTATTAAAAATTTAGGGTCCTCGCGCTTTGTAAGAAGCTAGAAAAATAAATGAAATGTAGAACTTGCACCAAAGGAAATTACCCTTTCAAATCTTTCTTTATTGCAATCTGTAAAATATTTATAGATCATTTAAAATAAAGATGTACGAAAATGGGTTCAGAGATCCCATAATCAGAAAAATTAAAAACCTACTGAGAATTCTAAAAACAAAGGACATTTAGAGGATATCACGTGAAATACATACCTAAGAAAGGATTTATTTATTTATCAATTTTCTTTAACATTAAAAGGTAAAAAATAATACGCTCTACGTTACTATCGGTAGTGATATCATATTTATTTATTTATTGAGACTTCAAAATAATAACAATAAGACTCAATCGCATAAATAAGCAAACTCTAATTATGCATGACAAACACCAGAATAAATTCGAAATATTACGTTTTTAGTGTGTAGCTGATCACTGCGGTGTCCCTCTTTTATAGCGAATGTGCATATGATAGTTGAAGATAATATGAGCGAAGTGGTTTTAGGTGGAATAGAATATTTTTCAAATATTTATCAAACTTTGTTTTTACAGCTGCTACGTTGAGACTACGTATGTATGTTTGCATTTTTGGTGTACCATGTTGCTGGTCCGATCACAATTTTTTCTATATGAGACAAAAATACAATCCCCAAAATTGAAGAGCATAACACCAAATTGAACAGTCCAATCTAACTTCAGGACGTGATTGAATTTGATTTGGTCTAACCTTGCTTCAATGTGAAATTTGTAAATAAGGCATCTATCGACGTTTATACTAAAACATTTTATGTGTAAATATTGCGTCTCTCTTATTTATCTAAGAGAGAACATTTTTATATCGTTTCTTATTAATAATTATACTGTTAACTTTCGTAAAATCTTGTTGATACAACAGAAACAAAAAAAATTTATGAATGAATACATAATTAATTATATTATTTTTTTTTATTAAATTTCCGATATTTTATAAGGTTCTGAAAATTTTTCGTTTTTTACACGTAAAATTCTAAGAGAGAAGAGATAAATATTCAGCCACATATTTTAGAATATTTAAAACTGCCACTTGTCGCAAGTGAATTTACTTTCAGCAAAAACAAATATTTGCCTAATAACACAAACTTCCGTATTTTATTTCTTTTATTTATTATTATTATTATTACTTATATACCAACTTTTTGGTATTGAAACCTAAACTAACGCAATGAAAATTGTTTAAATAATTCAGTGAATTTGTAAAAGACTGGTGTAAGAAACGAAAATATTCAATTATTTGATTCTGTTTATCTTATCATATTGATAAGCCTGCAATGGTTTATGATAAATTTAAAAGTGTGAATGAAACCATTGACTGAGTTTTTGCTCCGGCATTATTCATTATATATTTTTTCTTTTTTATAATAGTTACGGCTACGCAGAGGTTTTCTTATATATTAAGTTAAGACAAATAAAATATTCTCATTCTTTTGTTTTATTTTCATCTATTACTTTTATTGAATCTTTACACTTTCTTTTTAAACTGCAACTTTAGTTTTTTATTTTATTTTACTTCTTCTCCATTGGTACTTCCTTTCAGCAGTAAACCAAGTTTTACCATTTTAAATGCATAAGTAGAATATGTTTTTTAAGATCTAGAGAGCTTAAAATAATAATACGCTGCAGAAGTATTGTTGGAATGACACTTTTATATAATCTGGTAGAAAATTTAATGTTATTTATTTTTTAAACATCATTTTCGGTTTATGCCGCTACGAGTTAAATAGTTCATGCGATTGGTCCAATTTTTCAGTATTTATTCCAATAAATCGGATAGAATGGCGTCAATGGTGGCTTGAATATTGGTTTCCAATATTTCAAGAATAAGAGATTTGTTAACATACATAAATCAAGAAATTAACAAAAAGTAATTCAGATTCAAATGAGACAGCAAAAATAGCGACTCAGACGATGGTCATTTGGCTTTAATGTGAAGCACAAAATTAAGAACGATAAAGAATCGACACTCAAGAGTATTCTTCTTTTGTTACATAATTCATTAATGTCTTTTTATTCAAAATAGAAAGCAGTAAGAAAAATAGTTTTTAATTATATTTTTTAAGCATATATTTTCTACAAAAGAGTACATGTACTCATTAAAAGAGCACCCCTAAAGGCAATGATAATTTTTTTAAAAACTCGGTGGAAATGTTTCAAAAAATGTGTCAAGTAAAGGAAAAAAGAGTCGATGATTGATAAAAAAAAACTGACTAGTGATATTAAAGAGATTACAAATGTTATTAACAAATTAAAATTGGACGAAGTATAAAATAAATGTTAATACTTATTAATTAGTTTAAATTAATTTTCACTAATTTTTTGTTTGTTTTTATTATGAATTATTTTAATACAATTGAAAGGTTTTTTATAATTTATAAATTGTTGAAAAAACTGCTCTATTTTTTAAATCACTTTTATAATTTTTTATTAATTATCACTTTTTTATTTACAACAGGTAAATGTTTAATGTGGATTGAAAAATTAAATAAATTAAATCAAAATTAAATGAAATACAGTTCATTAAAACTTTGTAATACATATATGGAATTCATGGGGGTGTATTTGCAGTGGTTCCAAAAGTAAATCAAAATAATGAGAAAATGGTCTTTCATTATGAGAATAATTTGATTATTGCATCGCATTGCTTTTTCGGTCGTTGTCATTGACCTGAGTGGTCTTCACGCTTCAATCTCTTTCGTATATGATTCCATACATTTTCTCGCGATACCAACTCTTATGGACATTAAGGATTATGAAATTATGTAATACAATGCACACCAGTATTCGCCGTAGTCTAGTATGTAGTGTATTGGCTTATTAAATGTGAGTCCACGGTTCAAACCCCAGTTCAGACATCTCCAACAAAGCGAAGTATGATAAAATATATCTCCGATGACTTCCTCTCCTTTCTCAGAAGTTTCTCAAAAATCTGTCGTTCGAAATCGATTTTCAACTGTATGTCCCGACACTAATTTATAAAATTAATACACACAACATAAGTGGTATGAGAAACTAAATCGTAATGTATGCATGCAAGTAGTCCACACTAAAACAATAAATTCACAATTTTTAGGTGAGCACTACGGTTGTAAACAGTATTCTAAATGCCAAAAGTGTTATATATTCGTACTCGGGATTATCTACAATTGCATGTGGCTTTTTCACTTTCGAGATTGTCTCCTGAACCTTGAAGGAAAATCTGTATCCCCTGTATGCCGAAATGACATGTGCGAAATACTCTTTCAGGAGTAAAATTGAAATTTTAAATGAGGGATTTATAAATATTGATTAAATTACCGCCATCTCTTTAACAACAATAGCTTCTCATACTTGCTGCAATTAACGTGTAATTAGCGTCATAAGCTCCCTTTAGGATTATACTAAAAAATTAGATAACATTAATCCTGATCAACTGCACCAAATGAAATTGGAAATACTCAACAAATTTCTAAAATTAGTTTTCAACGTCAATGTCTCAAGTGAACCTTTAGTAAGTTGAATATAAAAGCACCACAAAACATCATGTGCTTTCAAAATTATTAAACGAACAGTATTTCCTAACGTATGGCTCCAAACAATTGGCTGGACTGAGTTTCCATGCGTCAAATATGTACGTATGTAAGTAATCGAAACCTTTGTTAGTACATAAAACTCTGAAAGTAAATAAAACTTGCCATGAAAAATTACTCAAAAAATCTATCGTTCGGAGTCGACTTTTTACTGTAGGTGCTACCACTCATGTAGTATAAAATTAACACACACAATATGGATGGTGTCAAAAGCTAAGCCTAAAGGGTCGTAATTAAGGATGTAAGTAAATTACATGCATACTTAGTAATTAATATTAAGCAATGGAAACTTACGGAAGTGTTATCGACAGTCTCTCCTTGGGTAATATACTGTGGCTAAGCTATCTCAGAGGGCCTTTGACGAGTGTTAACACAAGCTCATAAACTTCCTCCATCATTCTTCTTCCAGCTCCTAGCTTGACTAGTCCTTTTTTTCAAATTTGGGGTCAATATTATGCTGTAATAAGCAGAATGCATTTTTAATGCAGCGTATGGTGATATTACATTTTGGAAAATATTTTTTATAATGCCAAGGCCACGCCGTAATATGACCATTTCACTGTTTGACAGTATTCACGTTACTAGAATTAATAGGGAGGCTAAAGTACTATTTTCATTTCATTTAATCTTTCTGTAAAAAATTTGGCTTCATCAGCAAATCAATATCAATCATCGATAAACTAAGGAATTTTTTTAAATTATTGAACTACACGAGCACCCTCTCAAATAGTAGTACTACATTTCAGCTGTCGCCCACATGTATATATGTATAAGGGCACTTTCTTCTCCTATCGGTGAATTTTTCAAATCGATCTATAAATATTCAGCATAAACGAATTTAAACATTTAATTTATTTGTATCTAAGTGTTGTAAATCGTCAGAGTTTAATTATAACTAACGAATGTAATAACGAAATATCTTTCCCATATTCCCAATGGTATTGATTCGAAGATATGTAAATATGTACATATGTATGTAGACAATTTGTACAAAAATTTTAAAATTTATTATTTTGTTCTTGTGTTAATATTCTTTTCATAGCATATTTCAAAGTTAATGTCAAAAGATAATTATGTTAATTACGCAAAATGAAAAGTTTAAAAGACCTCTACTAGGAATACCCTCTCTAGTAGGAATACCCTCAATGAGATTGCATGCAGGTATAATGATGTCAGATTCTTTTGTTCAATTCCAATCTCTTTCAATGTGATTCTTTGAAGCTCGACCATAAATGCAATTTGTTTTACTTGCATATTCCAAACACAAGTGTCTAATAATAGTAAAGGGTGATTTTTTAAGAGCTATAGGAAAATTTAAAAAAAACACATAAAATTCAGAAAAATGCATGAAATCTTTGTTTGAATCGATAGTACGGTCCATATAATTTAATGTTTGAAGATTATTTCATGCAAATGTTGACCGCGACTGCGCCTCAAATGTCCATCCGCTTAGTCCAATTTTGGCTTACTCTTTCCAACATTTCGGCCAGTATCTCACGAATAAATGCTTCAATTTTGTCTTCCAATGCGTCAATTGAAGCGGGCTTTTCTGTATAGACATGAGGTTTAACATAGCCCCACAGAAAATAGTCTAAAGACGTTAAATCGCACGATCTAGGCGGCCCATTGACCGGTCCCGAACGTGAAATAAAATGTTTACCGAACTCGCCTCTCAATAAGTCCATTATTACACGTGCTGTGTGGCATGTGGCACCGTCTTGTTGAAACTACAAGTCATGCAAGTCAAGCTCTTACATTTTGGGCAAAAAAGTTGGATATCATCTCACGGTAGCGCTCACCATTCACAGTTACGTTACGATTCGCAGCATCTTTGAAGAAGTACTGTCTAATTTTGCCACCAGCCCATAAACCGCATCAAACTGTGACTTTTTCTGGATACATTGGTAGCTTTTGTAATGCTTCTGGCTGATCTTCACTCCAAAATCGACAATTCTGCTTATTACCGTATCCATTGAGCCAAAAATGAGCTTCGTCAGTGAACACAATTTTTCGATAAAGAAGTGGATCTTCGGCCAACTTTCCAAGGGCCCATTCACCAAAAATTCTTCCGAAAAATTTTCCACGTTGTTGAGTAATAGAGGCCCAATTGCTCCGAGCGGCTACGAATCGATAATTGATGGCCATCATTAACACTGGCCGATACAGCTGCGATATTTTCTTTAGTTCACACTCTACGTAAGCGTGTTGAAGGTTTAATGTCCAGCAATGTAAATTTGGTGCGAAATTTAGTCACAATAGCCCGAATAGCTGCTTCAGTGGGTCGATTAAACCGACCATAAAATGGAAGAAGCGCGCGATGAACAGAGCACGCATTTGATAATAAAATTCAATGATTTGCAAGCGTTGTTCGTTTGTAAGACGATTCATGGTTAAATTATAGACCAAACTGAAGATGTTTGACAGTGAAACAAAACACGAAACGTGCGTGAACTGTTTAAACCAGTGTTGCCAAAAAGATAATAACTAAAAAATCACCCGTTATAAGCTAAGGCCATACAAAAAATAAGGCACTTACACTACAAAATACAATCGAACTTGCACTAGGTTTAGTACGTCTGTTGACAGGTATGTATGTGATTATAAAATTTTACAAAGTCTCTGAGAGTAGCACTCTCATCGTTTCGTCTGTCGAACAACAGTAATAACTGACAACTGAATGATATTAAAATGAAATACAAATTTCAGGATATTCGTTTAGTGTTCTTCGTCTTTTTTTAGACAAAAACTCTTCATAGGAATGGCTCAAGTTAACTAGACAGAAGATGAAATGTGTTTGCTACTGCATATGATAGTACCCTGACTTTTATGGGTCACTTCAATAAAGCCATGTTTCCTATACCATATTCGAAAGATGAAAGTGCTGTAGTTGCAAAAAGACTACATAGTCAAATTTGAAGTACCAGTAGAATGTCATTGTCATTCTATGAAATTACCATAATTTTTTTTTTTTGATTAGGAATTGTATTGCTGAAATGAAACATTAGCAAGAAGAGTTATAGAACACCATTTAAATTCCGAAATTATCCATGTACACTTAAAAAATTATATTCCCTGTATTTAAACATCGTTGCATTGGAGCTGATAGCAAAAGCAGTTTTTTCAATATTCTAAAGCTCTTAGTGTTTAGTTAAAAACATTGAGGTTTTTTATGAACAGCTGCGAGCTATGCTAATGTTTTTGGTGGACGAAGCTGATTTTTGTTAAAAAGTTTAATAAGTATTTTAAGGACTTTTTCGATGTCTATTATGAAATAAACTAATTTTTGTAATAAAAATAAACTATACATGTGCTACGTCAGCAAGCAACAAAAGAAATGCTAACATTTATTATTTTAGCATTTTTTAATAAAATAAAAATATTTAAATCTTCTGTTGATTGGAATGTTTTTCATCGATTCAATAAAAAAAATATTTACAGCAATATCGTAGCGAGTCTATTTAGAGAAGAGCACAAAAAATTATACATATGTATCTACATTTGATTTAAAGTATGGCTTCAAAATCACATGCATTAACGAAAGACGGAGAGGTGGACACAGAAGTAGAAGTTCTATTAGTGTATAGCATATAATGCAGCGGTTACCGTAAAGTAAAAAATTTCTTAGTATAGTTTTTTTGAAATTATATACTGCGTCTTACAAAACAATTAATTGAGAAATAAAAAATATACCCGTTTACACAAAAATACTTGTTTCTTCTTCTCCCGTTCTAAATGCAATAATGGAACACACTCACCGATAACACGAGAAACTTCTCTCAACAATCGAAATGATCGCGGTTGTCAACATCGTTGGAGTTTTGATGGTAAGCATGGAGACGTAACGAAAAATATCAATGCCAAAGAGCTCTATTAGTAATGCAAATCTGGTCTGATCTGTTTCCCCAGCGTGGAAAAGAGGTGTGTGTTTAGTCAGCCCACCGTTTGTGAGAGTCTGAAATACAATATCAACTAATGACCTTCATAAAAGTATGAAGTTTTTCCCATGCATTTGCGTAGTTTTTACCATTTTTTTTAATAAAAAAATTCAAATTCCTTTTTTACTATTTACTGTAAGTAATAAGTGCATGTGAATGAATGTTTGTATATATTTATATTTAGTTTAGAGGTTAGGATAGAGGACGTGTACTTGTCAATTACGACAAGTACAGTACCCGGAGGCCGAATTGACCCATTGTACATATTTATATTTATGTTAAGTGTACTTATTGTGGTAGAATATAACAGAATTGAAGTACACACTTACTTGTGTATAATTGTTTGGAAATGATTATTTTGAAAAAAACTTTAAACATACAACAACTTTTACCAATTCATCCAGAAATGGGAATACTCGCTGAAAAAGATTTTTCAATTAAAATTAGGTTCAATTGCCAACTTCTCTACAGCCCATCAAGTGAACACATTTCGCTATTAGTTATTTATTAATTTTATTATTTTTAATTTTCAATATTTCTATTTTCTTTAAGTACCCACAGGTGGCTTTCCAATACAAAATAAATTATTTTCAAACATTTCATTTTATTGTAAGAAATATTGTTATTTTTTATTTAAAAAGTTAATTAAAATAGGTATTTAAAATATGTTTTGTTTTGGTTTGCTGTACCAATTTGAACCAATTCAACAATGTAACGGAAGATAAGTATTTTTAAATTTTTTACAGCTTTATCCGATCCATATGTTTTTGGTATGGTTAATACATAAGATTAGGTTTAATGTTGTTGTTTGCTGTTTCAATAAATACATCTGCATTAGATATTCGATTAGATTAAATAGTGCTAACATTGGGTGGATATTTTATTCCATGAATTATTAAAAAGAAAAACATTTTCATTGTTTGTTTCTAATGGAGTATGATCCGATTTTGGAGTAGGATAATTTGCGTATTATCACAGAGCGTAGATTTGAAATTTTAATAATTTTTGCGCCACTGTCAGATGAATCGCAACTATTGACTATATCATTAGACTTTGATTTAAAGAGTATTTTTTCTTTATCAAATTAATCAATGGTGTCAAAAACTTATACACTTACAGCTCTTGAAGGCTTTTCATATATAGCGACATCAACATTCTCTACCAGAACTTTGAGAGCTATAAGAGTATTTTCCTTTTCAGTCCCATCACCTTCTTTATCATGATCTTTGACTGAAATACTTAAAGTGGGTATAAATTTTATGTCAGACATATAACCAAATGAAACTGAACTTTTGTTATCATTGTGATCGTCATCAGTACTATAAACGGAATTGTAATAAGAAGTATCAGAGTTTTTGTTTCGACGTTTAATCTTAAGGCTAGTGCTGCTTATATCTTCAGTCTCATCTGACCTAGTAGTGTCGACATTAATTAAATCGGAATCGTTTTCATAGGCGCCATGAAATAAGTTCGGTCAACACTATTATTCCCTGTGCCTTTTTGTTTTGCTGAAGTTTCCCTTGGTGAAATTCAAGCGATCCGTTACTCGTTTATTTTGATATATTTTCTCAACCAATATTGATTAAGTTTTCTACCAAAATTACTTCCATCCTTCTCATTGTCTTCCAAAGTTACTGATACAATATTTGTATTGTCTCATCATCATGTCATCAGTGCTATCTTCTACAGTAACTGCAGGAGGAATCATTACAACGTCGCTGGTATCGGACTCATTGTCCGTATCGAAGATATTTCTTAAGATTCCATTTTATTGGCAGCTGCTGCCTCAGAGCTTTTAGCCTTTTCAGATTTCTGTTTCTTAATCTCTAGACGTACAGCTGTTTGTAATTTTTGTACCCTACTCTCCATCCAAACAGGTACGGAATATAACACCAGTTTTCGTTTGGGGCTCTGGTCAGCTTTATTGGAAACATTTGTGTATTGTGATGTGATACTCTCTTGAGTCCCATGTTCTGCAGTTAATGTTGCAGTTGATGTATTTACAGTGCTTTTAGCCTTTTCAGATTTCTGTTTCTTAATCTTTAGACGTACAGCTGTTTGTAATTTCTGTACCCTACTCTTCATCCAAACAGGAACGGAATATAACACCAGTTTTCGTTTGGCGCTCTGGTCAAATTTATTGGAAACATTTGTGTATTTGTGTGATGTCACATGTTCAGCAGCTAATGTTGCAGTTGATGTATTTACAGTTTTGCTCATATCTTCTGTCTTTAACATTTCTATAATTAAATAAACATTATTGCAAAAAAAAATATTTTTTTAAAAAAAGTTAAAAGAAAATAATCTTAAACGCCAATTTAATACCCCAAACTCAATGCATACTGGTGCACTAAACCTTAAAGTTCTTTTTAGCGCATATTGACGGGGGGCTTTTAGACTAATGTGTTTATTTAAATTTTTTTGTAAAACATTTAGATGTGTTGTACATACGACTCAAAAAAGAATAAAAGAGAACAGAATAATGTCACGTGGGATAATATGCAATTTTTTTGAATTATTTTAAAAGATTTTATATGAAAACATGTTAGACAAAAAGGATTCATTATTTAACAAATATTACATTTAGAAAAAAATACACTTGTATAGTTAGAGATACTCACTCATTTTTCTCCAGAATATCGTAAATGAAAATCGGTTTTAGTGGGACTTTAATTAACTATTTCCGATTTCAATATTTACGCGCTAAATTTAATTTCAACTTACTATTTTGATTTTTCAGTAACGACTGAGTAAATGATCCCGACCTTACTATCTATTTATAGGACTTGAAATCGGGATTTGCCAACAATTTGGGAGAACACAAATGATCATTTATTAACGCATCACTACCTGTTTAATTATGAAAATATCTGAAAACATTTCTTAATTGCGAGAATATTAGCGAATAATTAATTTCCCTACCAATAAAACCCTTCAGTTGGGGGTACAGGTAGTTCGGAGTACAGGTCGTAAATACAGTTGTAAATAACTACTCAAATACATTCTATGTGTTGTCCACAATAATAATTTTGTTTCTGTATGTACCTGAATTTGGTTTTTCGTTTTATTAAATAAACGGTTTTTTATGAATGTTGACAAAGTTGTTG
Organism: Sarcophaga carnaria; assembly: GCA_958299815.1. NCBI lineage: Eukaryota > Metazoa > Arthropoda > Insecta > Diptera > Sarcophagidae > Sarcophaga > Sarcophaga carnaria. Next base: position 67,248,662 of record OY283153.1, on the reverse strand, counting down.
TTATTTCACATTTTCAACACTTTCTAATATTTCTTGTAAATTTTAGGAGGTGTGAATATGCTATTAATCTACATATTTGCTGTTTGTTTCTTGTGAATAAAATCCAATAATAACACTGTGCGACAGTGAAAATACACCCAGAGTAACTACATAGTCTAAATTATTTACTAGGTTAAGTATAACTCAAAAATAGTATTTTTATTTTTCTCGAACCATCCAAACTTGTATTATTTGACAAAAAACGTTGTTTTGATCATTTTGCTCAAAATTGCTCAAATATCTTTAAACTAATTTTAAAAATCCACAGGTTTTTAGAATGGGCAGAGATTAGCCTTTAAAGCGGTATACATAAACATTTTGTTCAAGCTTATGTGTTATGAATTTTGTAATTCTTAATTGCAAAATTTAAATAAAAATATGAAATAAGTGGCGACGTTCTGAAAGTGCATTATATTGCGAAGAGATTGACACTTCGTTTGATAAAATTGGACAAAAATTACAGTAGTTATGATTTAAAGAGTATAACAGCTGAGCCATATTATTTATATATGCTGTCTTGTCAAATGAACTTTAGTCAAAAATTTTACAAAAAAAACTGGACGACTTAGACTAAGTAATAACTCGGGTGTATTTCATTTGGTGTATTTTGTCGCATATTATAATTGTACTGTAAGTATTCGATAATTATTGAATTCTTTTTTCTTTTAATTTTAAATACACGTATGAAATTTTTGTGATTTAATTTAATTTTATGATATGAATTTAATATTTCATATTATTAATATTTCATGCTTAATATTTATCATGCTTTAGGAATTCCAGAAGACTCTTTGCGTTCACTTTGATTACAGTTAATTATAGAAGTTGTGGATTACAGAAGTTATAGTTAGTTTTACACCTAGCTAATAACACGGTGTAAGTTGTGAGATTTGTTAAGTAGAACAAAAAAATAATTTTTATTTTTCTTGAACCCTCCAAACTTATTTTATTTGACAAAAAAATTTTTTTGGACTTTACGCACAAATTTATTTATTACACAAACATTTCTCAACCGATGTTCAAAATTTAAAACTTATTAGAAAGAAGAGGGATTGGTCTTTAAAACGATAGACATATATATATTATTTGACTTAATAGGCTATGAGGTTTGATGAGGTAAACTTGACAATGCAAATTTTTTTCATATTTTTTTTAATTGGTCGTTCATAGAACCAAACTTTAATTAAAAAATATGAAATAAGCGATGACATTCTGAAAGTGCATTATCTTCTGAAGAGATTGACACTTAGTTTGATCAAATTGAACAAAAATTACCTTAGTTATTATTTAAAGAGTCTAACAGTCGAGTTATAGTTTCCATATACAAATTAATAAAACACTTGTTTACTGTTTTATGACTCTGTTAAGAATGATTTTTCTTTATTTAAAAAATTATAATTACAATATTTTGCTTTAGTTAAAAATGCTGAATCTTATTTTATTTAAAAAACAAAATTATAATATTTCTCTGTTACCCAAAAATGCTGATACCATGTCTGCGACCTGTTTGCAGTTTTTAGGTAACAGAAAAAAGGTGTAATATGAAACGGTAAGTAAAGTAACTAGACAAATACAAAAACATAAAATAATGTTAAATATGGGTATTCACTTAAAAAATATATTAAAATAAATTCTAACTAATTTGTAGTCGTGTTAACTCCTCCCCCACTTAAGTGAGAGCCGTCCTCGGTTCTCGTGTAGCTATCGATTGCCTCCTGGACATCCCGTTCAAAGCGTCTACTTCTTTGCGCTCTATACAGCTTAAATGTGGCATAAAAAACAAGCAGGATGAACACGGTTGTTGCGCTTGAAACTACAGGGCCTTTAGTAAGTCCGCTCTTAATCTCCCCAATGTGGCGTAGATTTCTAGCGCTCAATTTACCCAGATACGAGAGGCTTAATATCTCTTGATGACCAGTAATGTTAATTGTTGAAGCAAAGACTGGATTAGGTATTCTTTTTACCATGCCCTTTTCATTTTTATAAATTGAACCGCTAATTTGAACGGCATCCTCATATGTTATTAGGTAAGTTCCGGTTACAATTTTTGGGGAGTTTTCATTTACGACTATTTCAGCTGTGGCATCGTTAATAATAATTATACCGTCATCAATTACCATTAATGGTTCAAGGTGGCTAGGACGAGTGCTGCAATGGGCTACCCCGCCAGTATGAAGTTGCTGCGCGCAAGTGGGCACTGATAACTCTTTGCAGAAAGTTGATGTTAAGGCTACGCTGCAGTTTCCAATTGCCAGCACTTGCTTTTCACATTCAGCAACGCAATCGCTCTCAGTAAGGTTCAAAATGGTTCCATTATGCTCGACGGGGAAGAGAGTTAACTTTCTGCATTCCAATACAGGCCTAGGATACTTAATTAAAAAATGTAAAAATTCATCACCTAATAGTACCCTAACATATGACACTTCTATTAAATCCGCTACATTTACTTTTACAGAGAGCTTATCTAATATTTCCTTTAAATCCTCAGAATCTAGAATCAATTCCTATCTTTGCAAGAGTGATAGACGTCAGTAAAGTTTCAATTTCGGAAATCAATATTCTATTTCTTGAGAGCAGAGTCTCATATAAATGACCCGTATCCAACTGCCTATCTTTTGCACTCTTTATCAGTCTGTTAACAGTTTCAGTCAATTTATTTATCTGTTCCTGCGTCTTCGTGTTCAAAATCATTTGTCTATTGTTCGAATCAATCAGCTGTTGTTGTCCAAATTTTAATTTTTCAAAGTCGTCGAAGTCCGGTGTACCGGCAACCACCTTAAGGGCGGTCCCCAAAATATTAAGGCTTCTTGCATGTCTATGGTGAAGACTCAATGACATCAGAGCCGTCTCTATACGCGCCAAATCGGAATTCAGTAACTTTACCATATGGGATAACGGAAAATATTTCGTAAGTTCCTTTGTCTCATCAACAATATCGTAGTATACTGTCAAATTTGTCGTGTGTTGTAAATAGTCAAAGTCCTGCCAAATAATGACATCGCCGTCTATAACAGGAATATAGTCTGCGTTGGTGTAGTTCGTAAGTTTCGCTGCAAGCGGTCCAATGGAAAGAATCAGTATCAAAACCCTAAAACAAATACGAAAAAATAAGAAATCCGGTCACAAACAAAAATACAAAAATCTATCTAATATTGTCCTTATGGACCACATTCCCTTCAATAAGGACAGTGGTTCCTAGGTCAGCCTCTATCTTTTTTTCGCTATATAAGGGAGTCAATTTGTTCCCTAACCTCCTGTTATTCCTTACCATCACCTTCTCGCCCACTTCAAAAACCCTATTCTGAATCGAAGGATGGTTTCGTCCCAGCTGAGCCTGCTGAGCCCTTTCAAGCTTTCCTCTTATTTCCTCCCCAAGTCTGGGTAGTGTAGGACGAATTATGTCGACAGGCTTCCTTTCAGTCACGGAATGAATGGACCGATTATATTTGACCGTTGCCAACAATATGAGGTCCACAGTGTTGTTGGCCTTCCCTTCCAACTTGAGACACCTTGCTATCTCCGCTAGAATACTGTGAACTCTTTCGACTTGCCCGTTCGAGGTGCTGTGTAAAGGAGGGGCATTTGCTACGTCCACCCCAAATTCATCCCTCAGTAGAGATGTGATAGTCTCGGACTGCGGTGAAGGCTCGTTGTCACAGTAGACATTCCTTGCCCTGGGAAAAATATTCATCAACTGAATTATTGCAACCCTCAAGTCTATAATAGTGCGTGACGGTATAGGTTGCAACACGGCAAATTTCGAAAATTTGTCAACACATGTTAGAAAATACTTGCCGTCAGTGTAAAAATATCAATAAACAGCATTTCACCCACATAAGATGGTATAGGGGTCTCCCCCAATTCCTGCTTCCTTGGGTGCCTGTCACCCTTGGCCCTTGAACAAATCTTGCAATTCATTACAATTTCATTTGCCAGCCTAGTCATTTTTGGAAAATAATACTCGCCAAGAATCTGTTTCACATTCTCCATGTTTTTGCAATGCCAAAATTTCGTTGCCGGGAAGGTTCTGACCAATTCATCCTGTATACTCGCTAGCACCGGCAAATCGCATACTATCGCATTCACCACTTCGGGATTAACCACTAACTTCAAATCCCGAATAAGACCATTCCTATCGACGAACCTAATAAGATGTCGGGTTTTTTTGCAAAAATTATGAAATCCCGCTTTGAGGGAAAGGATCCTTCCTCCAATATGATCTGGTACCTAAAACAATTTACCGGTTTTTCAGTTGTTTCGATCACGTAGGTCAGGGACTCCTCACTATAGATTGTGGCGACATCCGAATTCGCCTCCTCCTCCAGTGAATGAATGTTCTGGCGTGAAAGAGCATCTGCCGCATAATTTTCTTTCCCAGGCTTGTGGAATAGTTTTGCATTATGCTCATCTATAAAAGCCTTCCAGCGTTTTATCTTAGCGTTAGGATTTCTGACCGAAACGGCAAACGTAAGCGGCTGATGATCCGTATAAATATTTAAATCCCTCACGCCATAGAGGTAATTCCTCAACTTCTGCAAAGTCCACACTATAGCCAAAAGCTCCCGCTCATTGGTGGCAAAATTTAATTCTCTATCCTTTAAAGTCCTAGAAATCATAGTAATAGGCCTACCACCCTGTGATAGGACTGCTCCCAAGCCCAGTGAGGAAGCATCCGTCGTTAGATCGAATGGCCTCTTAAAGTCGGGGTAGAGCAACACGACGTCCTCTGAGGACAAAATCGCCTTCAATTTCTCAAAAGCTCGAAGCTGTTTCTTATCAAAATGCACCCTAATTTTCTTTGACTGGTGAGCATTTACCCTGCCGTTCTCAATTTTGAGAATGTCCGTCAACGGCTTTGCTATCGAAGGAAAGTCCTTAATAAAACATCTGTAATAACTTGCCAGTCCCAAGAACGATCTGACATTAAACAATGTTCTGGGCTGTTCATAGTCACGGATAGCCCTTATTTTTTCAGGGCTTGTTCTAATACCGTCTCTGGACACAACGAAGCCCAGGTATTCAACACTCTCCTTAAAAAAGTGTGACTTCTCGCGAGAAACCCTCATATTGGCATCATACAATTTACTCAACACCCATGCGACATGATCGACGTGGTCATTCTCATTTTCTGAAAATATTATCACATCGTCCACATTGACGTAGCATGATTTTCCTATCTGCTCCCTAAGTACGTCATCAATGGCCCTTTGAAAAATACTAGGGGCATTTTTCAACCCAAAAGGGAGCCTACAAAATTCATATTTTCCATTTCCCACAGAGAAAGCTGTCTTCTCTCTGTCGCTTTCCGCAAGTGATATCTGGTGGAAGCCGGATTTAAGATCGAGCGTCGTAAAATACCGTACCTTCCCCAGGTTAGATAAGATCACAGCCACATCCGGGATTGAGTACTTATCATCTATCGTAAATTGATTTAGTTTCCTAAAATCAATCACCAATCTTTTCTTTATATTACCCTGTTCGTCCCTACCTTTTTTATCTACCACACAGATGGGGTTGTTGTAGGGAGACCTAGAGGGCCTTATTATTCCATTTTTTAGTAAATCTTTTATTTCGTTATTTACAAATCGAGGAAACTTTCCTCGAGGAAACTACAATTCTACAATTCAGTTCAATTTCAGAAATTTTTTAACCAATGCAAAAGACCGTCTTAAAATCGTGGCAACTATAAAGATTTTCAACGAAAACGGATTGATTAAAAAATTTCTGAAATTTGTTAACCGTATGTATACTTTAGTAACTGTGTGTAAATTTTATAAAAAACTATTAAGATTCGTTAAATCTATTTAAAATTAGAAGACAATTTCTTTACCCAGAAAATAATGAATTTTGAATACCTACAATATATGTAATTAAAATTCTGTTCAATTCATAAAAAATTGTTTCGATTTTAACTCTGTGGTTAGCTTTAGGAAGCGACAGTAGCATATAGATTGTCATCATTTTCACATTTACCTGGATTTTCTAAGATGATCTTAAATTTTAGATGTCAAACATACCAAAACTTCGCTATTGTCAACAAAAAGTATGATGTGTCCGTGTAATGCAGATCGGTCCATAAAGTATCTCATTGATAGGGTAATGAGTTGTTTGCTAATATCTCAACGATTAAACATCAGACGTTTTTAAAATTTATACAGATATGGAATGAGATACTCAAAATTTCTTATAATTTTTAAAAATTTTCTAACTAGGTGATAACATCGCAAACATTCACTCAGTCGTTAGGAAACATTAAAAAACAATTTTACCACATTTGACGTAAATATATCGCGTTTATAGGTAATCAAATTTAAATCCCCCCCTAAAACCAATTTTCATTTCAAACGTTGTTTACCAACTGGTAAAATATTGTGCATCTCACATTTATTGTGCAGCCCTTGCGCTGACCAACTTCTTCCTCTTCCCTGATTTTGGTGGAACTTGGTCAGTACAGGGACTGCGTTCACCCGTGGCATCACAACGGACCGCTATGCGTGCTCAAGTGAGCTTTGTGAAATCAGAGCTACCACTCAGACCTAACCTAACCTCACATTTATAAGGCCACCTCTATTTACAAATATTTCTTAAAATATTACTTTAGTCGGTACTATACTTTAGTATACTTTATTATTAATTTTGAAGATTTATTTATCTTTTCATGTACTTTTAGAAAATACTATATTTATATATTTTATTGTTATCTGTTATCTGATTTATGTCACATAATCCATACTTCACTGTTTCATAATTATAAGATAATTTCTTTTATTTTCGTTATAAAGAAGCGAAAGTAAATATTCTAATAAATATTTGTTAATCTGTTTACGTTTATTTATAATTAAATTAAATCTGTTCGTTTTCATACTAATGATTAAGTTTTTACTAGTACATCAATAATAATATAATATCGATTACATCAATATTTTTTGAAATAAACCGATTCTTTGGATAAGAATTTTTGAATTTTGCTACGTTATTCGAATAAAATGTAATTTTTTGGGGAATTCGTGATTAAAGTGACACTAAACCATGCCTGTTAAGTAATGATTAGTAATCGTAATGATTAGTAATTTGATTACTTTTTTTTGAATGGTGAAATAATGATTACAATTACGATTATTTTTGGTTAAAATAGTTAATAATTGATTACGATTAAAAAATAATCAAAAAATAATCAGGATTACTGGCGATTAGTCTAATAATCAAAGTAATCCAAAAGTAATCAATTTATTTTCAATAATTACTTTGACTTCTTTTTGAATATTTGAAAATAATCAGAAAGAATTATTGAAAACAATTTGATTACTTTTGGATTACTTTTGAATATTTGAAAATAATCAAGAAGAATTATTTAAAACAATTTGATTATTTTTTAGACTACTTTTGATTCTTTTTGATTATTAGACTAATCGCCAGTAATCCTGATTATATTTTTATTCTTGGGTAATCGTAATCAATTAGTAATACAAAAAAATTTTCATAGAATTATATAATCATTACGATTCTTTTTAAAAAGTAATGTAATTGATTACTAATCGTAATCGAAATTTAACAGGTATGCACTAAACTAATTTTTAAAGTTGGTACATAAACGAAGCTTTTAATTTGACCACATTTCCAGCAATTCATCTCCACAAAATGCTACCCATAACATAAGAAGTCATTCTTCAATTTCTACACAATAAATTTTTAATATCTTTGTATGAAATTTTTGATTCCCTAAACGAAATTTTGGTTGTAGCTGTTTTACGGTAAGAAATTTAAAATTTGCTTTGGTCTTTAGTATCTTAACCCTGGACGGTTACTCTTCATTATTGTACATTAAGGTTATTCTTCGTTGAATGGACGAATACTTTAAACGTAATTGGTTACTGTTCATCGAATCGACGAGGCTCATTTACTCTTTATCATATAACTCTTTTATGTTTGACCAAATTTCGCTCTTTTTATCAGCAATGTTGGTTGATAACAAAAGCTTGTAGTGAGTAATCGTACCCTGGCCACGCATCCTGGATGGTCATTTTTGTACAGGTTACTCTTCGTTGAATCGACAAACAATAAAATTTTGTTTTCGTCTACTGACTGCAAGCTTTCACTATCAACTAACGTTGTTGAAAAAAATAGCGAAATTTGGTCAAACATAAAAGAGTTATATGATAAAGAGTAAATGAGCCTCGTCGATTCGATGAACAGTAACCGTCCAGCTTTAAGGAATGGAGAGTTTAATGTGTAACTTCTTTACGATGAAGGAGAGTATTTTGTGTGCACATATTGTTTTCAATTCAGTTTGTTTCCTGTCGATCAATCCTCAACTCCGACTTCCTTTCATGCCGTTTCATTATTAAATATTTATGCTTGCAAATTACTTTTATGTAAAAACAACCAACAAATTAAAAAATATAAAAAAATATTAATGCCAAGGGTGGTCAAAGTTCTAAACTGAAAAATTATTTTTGAACTACAGCTGCTTGTATAAAAACAAGGAATTGGATAAGAAATTAAGAAAAAATAATTCGAATTGCAGAAATTGTAAAGTGTATAAAAAACAGAAATTTGAAAAAAGAGTTACCGCAGCTATCAGTAAAAACCTTCGGTAATACTAAATTAATTTAAATACGAAGAATGAGTTAAATGTTAGTGATGTTATAATGGCTACAATATCATCACATCCTTTAGTTTCTGTTGAGAATAGCTGTGATAAACACAACAGCTACATGAGAATAGTTTCAATACCACCTACATCCCCCTTGGAACATAGCACCGCTGAAGATGATACAAGTTAAACAGATTCTTCTTAAGTGTTCAATCGTCAGAAACGTATAAGAATTCTTCATGTTGGACCCGAACTTGTTCAAAAAAATCTTCAGATGACTTCATAAAACAAGGTGTTCATAGCTGTTTGTTAACTGCTGCTTTTGGTATGATGGGTGAGGTTGTTTTTGTTTTAACATATGCTATGAACAGCATATTAGAAGCTTATCAATCGATTATACAAAAGGCTGACTGTAATAATAATTTCGATAAAGAACATAATCTAGTCTGTAGTGGAGAAAATAGATCTAAATAGATAAGCAAGTGATTCTTTAAATTTCGTGACAAACAGAGTGCACAAAGAATAATTGTGCTGCTTTCGACGGAAAACGTATAATAAAAGCGAATCCAATATAACAGAAAGTGTCTACTTTACCACCTGAGGTTGAAAACATTGTCAGCAGTGGTCGAAGAAGAACTAAACGTATTTAAATTTCGGACATTCAGCAGAAACAAAAAATCTGGTACTTTCAACTCACTTTGTAGTTTTTGCGAAGAAGAAAATAATATATAATTTTAAATAAAAAGTTTTAGACGAAAAAAAAAAATTATAAAACATATCGTTTTGTTAAAAACACAATGCTACAAAATACAAAAAATTAAATACACCCGAGTAACTACCTCGTATAAGTTGTTCAATTAGTTGAGTAGAACTCAAAAATTTTTTTATTTTTCTCGAAACTTCCAAACTTATTTTATTTGACAAACACTGTTTTTTGGACTTTACGCACAAATTTATTGATTACACAAACATTTCTAAAGGGATGTTCAAAATTTAAACATCATTAGAAAGGAGAAAGATGGGCCTTTAAAACGATATACATATATATATAATATTTGATTTAATATGCTATGGGGTTTGATGAGGTAAACTTGACAAATGCAAATTTTTTTCATAATTTTTCAAGTTTGTCAGTTCATAGTAGCAAACTTTAATTAAAAAATATAAAATATGTGATGACATTCTAAAAGTGCATTATCTTGTGAAGAGATTGCCACTCCGTTTAATAGTTATTATTAAAGAGTTTTCAAATGAACTTTTGGTTCAAAAATTTTAAGAAATTTTTATGAATCTTGAATTTTTATCGCCAAATGTGTCAACTTCACGTTTGAGTGACCACCAGAAGTTGAACAATGTTTGCGCAAAGCGAAATAATAATATTTCCAAAAATATAAATATTAACCTACAAACGTGAAATTGACACATTTTGTGATAAACAATCAAGATCCATCAAAACTTTTGAAAAATTTTTAACTGAAAATTCATTTGCTAAGGTGACATATATAAAAAATACAAGCCGACTGTTATACTATTTAAATAATAACTACTGTAATTTTTGTCCGATTTGAACAAACGAGGTGTCAATCTCTTCACAAGACAATGCACTTTCAGAATGTCATCACCTATTTTATATTTTTTAATTAAATTTTGCAATTAAGGATTGATGAACTTGAAAAAATAAAATAAAAATAATATTTTCTAAGTTTACTCCATCAAAACTCAAAACCTATAAGTTTGAACAAAACATTTGTGTACACCGTTTTAAAGATTAATCTCTTCCCTTTCTAAAAATTTTTGGGTTTTGAAAATAGGATTAAAAATATTTGGGTAATCAATAATTTAGTGCGAAAAGATCAAAAAACCCGTTTTTGTCAAATAAAAAAGTTTGGAGGATTCGAGAAAAAAAATTAAAAATTTGTTTTGCATTAAACGCTTCTTATTTTAAAGTGCAAATAAAACAAAAAAGACTATTTATTCCATTATATGTATATATAACATATTTAACTGTAGAGCCTTTCTTTGTGGAGCATACATTTCTTGAGAAACTTTTTCGCGGCATTTTTTAAACTCCAAAGTTTTTGATGAGAGCTAAATATTTCAGCATATTTGAATATTTTGAAGAGATCTGACATATGGTCTGAACCCTGACCTCACGTTAACCCTTTCATGTTGTTGCATATATGTAGGCACCATTGTAAAAATGTTAAATGCGTGGACTGTATGGGGGGGAAACCAAAGACCATAATTATACAAACTGTTGATGCAAATCAGCGGATACTAAAAGAAATAGGAACCAAAATTATAAACGTTCCAACACGATAATAAGCACAAAGAACAATAAATTTTCCTTTTATGTTCTTCTGCACAAGAACAATATCCCGTTTTTTTATTTCTCTTCTTTTTTACTCACTTCCAATTTCAATAATAAATAAGCACAAAATAATCTTGCTCGATATATTTTTTTACGAACAATTTATATTTTTATTCTTTGGACCTTTTTTTATTTTAAGTAAAATAATCGCTTTTGGTTTAACACAATAAGATTTTTTTTTAAATTCTGTTTCTTTTAAGTAAACAATATTAGTTTTTTTTTACAAATTATAAAATTCACTACTGGACAACTGAAGACAAATTACATATTTTAAACTTTTGTACACGATTTCTATTTTGCTAATAATAGTAATAGTAATTTGCTAGTAATAGAAAAATAAATGATTTTGATACTACTTGGAGGCCGATGTAGACTATGCAAAACTGGAATTCCAAGATTCATGTACTAAGTGTAATGCACATTTATGCTCAAGTCCACAAAATCTATTTTTTTTTATATTATAATTAATTAGAATGAAAATAATTTAAAAATTACTAATATATAAAAATAAGTCTTTCATTAAAAATTTTCCACTACTGCCCAGTGTAGCCTGTAGGCAACATTTTATAACGGTAAAACTAGAATACGTAGGACTCTGAATTCAATATTTATGCCATGACTAACAAACACATATCCTTAAAAAATTTTAGCTCTGGCCGAAAAAATTCGGGCATAAGAGGGTTAAGCAAGCCAGTACACTACCTACTATTCTACGGCAACTAGAGCCAATAAGAGAGATTTTTGGCACATGTACGAAGCATTTTATATCTTATAACATATTTAATGAATTAAAATATATAAGCACTTTTGTTATCCCCAATATTTTTGCACCAATTTTTTCAAAACGTATATATCGTGTGAAAAGAGAACATTCTTGAAAGAAATTTGAATACTCTAATGAATATCTATAGTTTGTCTTAATTTTAATTTATAGAGTTATTTTTAAATTTTCTAAATGTATCTCACTAATAATAATATAAAAAAACAATAAAACAAATAATTTGCAATACACTACACTCTGAACTTCTGTGGCTAAATGTTACATACATAATTGGCCATTACAACCCTTCAGTTAGGATTACGGCCCAGCTTCTCACACCACTCATGTTGTGTGTGTTAGTTTTATACAGCCAAGGAAGAAATTATATGGTACATGTGTTTTTTCTAAAAATCTCTTTGGTTTTAAAGCTAATTTATAAGTTTATATATTTTTTATATGTAGTAAAGTGAAACAAAAAATTAAAGTAGAAAATTTCAGAGTTTGTTTATTTTTACTAAATATTTCTTATAGTTAATTCAAATTCTTAAAGGAAATATTTATATGGTACAAAATAAGAAAAAATTCAAAACTTAAAGCTAATTAAATATATTCAAATAAGATATTAATTTTAGTAATGCGTGTGTCCTCCTCGATTTTTAATTACATCATTTAACCGAAGTGGCATAGAGTTTATTAATTTTTGTAACTCATCTTGGGGAATTTCGTCCCATTTTTTTATTAAAGCTTCTTTCAGCTCTTTTAAGGATTTATAAGTCATCCCACTCTTGTATATTTTGGCACTTAAAATTCCCCAGAGGTTTTCAACAGGATTTAGATCGGGACTAAGTACTGGCCAGTCCAAAACCGTTATATCCTTTTCTTCAAAAAATGCTTTGGCCCTATTGGCTACATGTATAGGGACGTTATCTTGCTGAAAAGTAAAATTATTTCCATAATTTTCTTCAGCAAATTCAACGAAAACATTGTCCAGTAATTCCACATAGTTCTCTGCGTTCATTTTATGAGAAATAAAACAGAATGGAGAACGTGCTCTATATTCAAAAGCTACCCAAGTCATTTAATAAAATTAAACTACTAAACAACCAACCTTTACTACCTGTATATACACACATACACCGCATATCGTGAAACCAACCATTCATGTTGAGGTTGCTGCTTACAGCCATAATGCACTTCGCTTCCCTTTCATTTGATTTGATTTTTTCCTTAATTTCGCACCTCCCCATATATTCACGGCGTTTATTTAAGTTAACTATAATTATTGTTTTAACAATTTATATGGTATATTCAACCAAATGGTCAAGTTTAATACCCAGATTTAAAGCTTTATTTTACAAAAGGTTGTCACATTGATAAACGACTATGTCCTATGTAGACAGTTTCCATTAATGAAACTGTATTAATGTGTATTAATGTGAAGATGTGATATGCCTACAAAAGTCCCAATAGGCATGAAGTCCGATATGACTTCAAGAGAGTATTTAGGAGATCATTTGGAAGAGTGGTCACATATTCGCTAAACCTTAAACAAAAATCACCTTAAAAACGTGCTCATCAGTGCATGGCGGCAAATATGAACAGAAAATGCTAACAAAGCTGTTACATTCAATGCCAAATGGGTTAACCTTAAGGGATATCCTACTAAATATTGGCTATAACATATTTTATATATTGGGCTTTTGAATTTATAATTTATTCAGAGTTCTTCTTAGGGTCACCTCTTGCACAGAGAGTTTCCTTTATTTTTCTTATGGTTTGTGAAAATCATTAATTTTTTTTTTTGTTTTTTAATAAAATAGAAATAAATTATTAAAATAAATAGAAAAACATCATTTAATTTTTATTTATTAATTACAATACTTTTTAACTATATACGAGCTGAGTAACTTCGGCCATAAGCCGAAAGTCCATACCATGCGTTTCATGCGATTCTCGCATTCTATGCGGTTTTTATTGCAAATTACACACAATGCGTTATATGCGACTGGTGTTTTGTTTTGATCAGCTGTTGTGCAAGCAATTTTGGGAAAAATGGAAAATCAAATCGTCATTTTAAAAGAATTTGAAGAAAGGCTTCAAAAGAACACAAGACAAGTGTTTTCAGTTAATTTATCCTCCATTTTTCTTGTTTACAAATTAATAAATTCAAAAGAGATGACACTCAGTACATAAAAACAATCGATAACTAGTATACTAATTTTGTTCATGAAAGAAATGTGTTAAAAAATTTATTTTAATGTATTTTCCTCTTAAATTAGTAGTAAAATTAGTAGTAAAAAATTGCGAAAAGAATAATGGACTATTTATATTCATTTAAACATATTTATCGAAACCATTCACTGTAGAATATAATTTGTCATCTCTAGTTCTACAAAACAGCTGATATTTTTTTTTAGCAATGCATGAGTCGCATAGAAAAGTAGAAAGTAAACTTAGTTGATGCATTCCATGCGTCAATGCATTCTATGCATTTTCTTCTGTAACTTGTCACAAACAACTACACTGATTCTACTTTTTTTCTTAGACAAAATCAGGATTTATTCTAGAAACACATTCAAATCTTTCAGAAATATATTACATGTGTGCATACCCATGCAAAAGTATAAGTGTTGCCAAATTTGTTTATCATGAAATCGTCAAATATTCCAAAGAAAATCGTCAAAATATAAAAAAATAAATATCGAAAATCACAAAAACATTTATTTTAGGTGAATAAGTTCTTTATAATGTTTAAATACTATCCCTTATTCATTACTTCCTCAATAAGTTGCAAATTACCCACATCTGGTGCAGACACACCAGCAATTTCAAATTTAAACAACAACAAATTCAGTTAAAAAAGTAAATAAAAATATTAATAAAAAATAAATAATACTGGGTGTGAAGACACGAGATAAGTTATTTGTTTTGAATTTAATATAATTTTGTTTCTGTACAAATTGTCCTAATTGTTGAATTGTACTATTATTTTTAAGCCTCCTCAAATAGAAGGTTATGTTAGGTTAGAGGACCCAGAGATCGAATTGATGCATTGTACAACGTCCTAGTTTCTCAAACCACTTATGTTGTGTGTGTTAATTTTATACATGAGTGGTGGGACATACAGTTCAAAGTCGACTACCGAATGACAGATTTTTGAGAAGCTTTTTCATGGCAATTTTATTTACTCTCAGAGTTTTTGCCAGAAATCTGCTGAAGTCGAGGAAGAAATACTTTTTGTATTTTGTCTTGATGTCTGGCCTGGGGCTCGAACCCTGGCTTTACGACTAATAAGCCAACACACTACCTACTAGACTACGGCGGCTTTGAAATAGAAAATATCGTGCAAAGTAGTTTTTAACCATTATTCCATAAGAACCATTGAACCATATCTTCATCATGATAGAAAATCGAAAATGATGTATTCTGATTATATAATATAATTGCACAACACTCGATAAATTGGAAACCAGAACTTCATTGGTTAATAAAGTTGAATATAAAAAATTTAAAATAAATTGATATGTCATCCATAAGATTCAGATTATTAAAATTTTTATCATAAAATACTTACATTTGTTTTTTTTTTTTGCGGAAGGCACACGTGGCCAAAACGATATTATATTTTCCGTTTTTGGAAACAAATTGTTTATAACAACTTGTTACTTTTCCCAAACTTGTTACTTTTCCCAATCTAACCTACTTTCAATTGTGGCTTCAAGATATAAATAACGTTTTTCTTTAGTTTGCAAGGTAATGAACAGATTTATTTCAATTTTTTATCTTTTAGCAGAATACACCAAAAACTATGTGGCACAAAAAAGAAATCAAAACTGTTGGTATAATATATAAAAGTAATTGTACATCATATTTTACATTCAAATATTTGAATATACAGTGAGCAAAATTTAAAGTTTGTACAACAAAAATAAAAATTAGTTTTTAGACAAAAAATCATCCATAAAAAAAGCCGCTGTAGTTAAAGAATAGTTTTGCATCAGCTCAAATTAAGGTGTGTAAAAGTTTTTTTTTTTTTGCTGATTATATAAGTTAAGACATAACTATTATAACAATTTCTAGTTATAATTATTCCCACCCTTATTTCTTTACTCTTTTTTAATTATTTAATTTTATTCTCTTTCTTCTCTCCTATAACTATTATAACTAACTGTATTAATAATTACATATTTCTGTTTTATCTCTTAATTATTCGTATTCCGAACCTTTATAAGGTTTTTAGATTTCTTTGGTCAGTCACGTCTAGGGACTTCATAAGCGATACTCATAGTAGGAAAGCGTTCTTAAATTAAAGTTAATTAAATAAATAAAAATAAGTTTTTATTTTAAATCTAAATACAACTTAAATTAATAATTTAATAAATAAATTTATAAATGTGAAGTAATATAAAAATAAACTGTTAAATAAATTACACATTTGTATTTTAATTAGCACGGCATCCCTAAAATAACTAAAAAACCCATAGAGAATTAATTTATATCATACCTGTTAAGTAATGACTAGTAATCGTAATGATTAGTAATTTGATTACTTTTTTTTTAATGGTGAAATAATGATTACAATTACGATTATTTTTGGTTAAAATAATTAATAATTGATTACGATTACAAAATAATCAAAAAATAATCAGGATTACTGGCGATTCGTCTAATAATCAAAAGGAATCAAAAGTAATCCAAAAGTAATCTATTTATTTTCAATAATTACTTTGAACTCTTTTTGAATATTTGAAAATAATGAACAAGAATTATTGAAAAAAATTTGATTACTTTTGGATTACTTTTGTATATTTGAAAATAACAAAAATAATTATTTAAAACAATTTGATTCTTTTTTAAACTTCTTTTGATTCTTTTTGATTATTAGCCTAATCGTCAGTAATTCTGATTATTTTTTGATTCTTTGGTAATCGTAATCAATTAGTAATTGGAAAATATTGTTCATAGAATTATATAATCATTACGATTCTTTTTAAAAAGTAATGTAATTGATTACTAATCGTAATCGAAATTTAACAGGTATGATTTATATTATATAATTTATATTATTAGTTTGTCAAATTTAGGAATATTTTTTTAATAATATGGCATTCTATTCATCAAATTATAGCCAATGCTAAATTTGACATGAACAATTTTGAATATCTAAATTTATTACTAAATAACACTATTATTATTAATAAATAACACTAGCATCCAGAGACACTGACCGTTAACAATTTTTCCAAGCACAGTAAAGTACAGTAGAGTACACGTAACATGAGTAACTAGTCATCAAAGAGTGATTAGAAGTGAGGAAGGAAATACTCCATATAATACAGATAGAGACTTATAGTATAAACGTTACATCGACTATTTTCAAAGATAGAGTTATGAAGCTACAGATCCAAATGGGAGAATAAACAGTACATTAAGACTGAATAAAAATGATATTGGTATACTGTAGTGTGCACCCTAACATGTACTTCTTAACAGTACGGGAATAGTGGATATGAATGCTAACCTTAGCTAACCTGATGTGTCTGAATGCGAATTTTCCTTAAAAGTTTGTTAAGTTCAAATTTAAAGCACATATACATATACTCACAACAAAATCTTGTTAAGTTTATTGACAATCAAATATATTAGAAAAAACTAAAAGCAACTTTTATTTAGCTCAAGTTTGAAATCATGAAACGCATTGTAAGACTTTCACTCCATTTGTTTTATTAAATTTCCCACTTAACTCTTCTATATTTGCGAATTTTCAATCATCGCTTAATAGAAAACAAACGAAATACACGATGAAATGGAATTGGATTTCAAGATTAAAAACATATATTGTAAATAAAGAAACAATTTTATGCTTTTTGTTCAGTAGATCTTTGTATATACAGTGATGTGTAAAATAATAAGGACACCAATGCCATACTTAGAGATTTGAGGAGAAAGTAAATAAAATGGGAAAATGAGTGCACTTATTCTCAGCTTATATATCAAGACAACAAATTTCAATGCTGTTGCATAAAATTTTCATGTTAAAATAAATTGATATTTTTTAAACCAGCATTTAACGCAATTTACAATATTGTCAGGGTCATTTTTCTTCTGGAAGACACAATACAACTCGATAGAGTTACAACATAATTAGTCGTTTTCTAAACAACTTGTATACGGTGTAGTGAACGTAATTAAAAAATTACCTCAATACTACAATATTACCCTCGAAATGATGCCGCTCTTTAGTATCAGAACATCCTCTATCTCAAATTTGTTTTGCTCTCCTGCTTAGTAAGCGACTATTAATGATATTGATTCTAATTCTCCGATGTAATTTTTTTTAAGTAAACAACACCGTTCACTAGGCTTCGACTTCTTAAAGACAGTGGAATTCGCCTCATTGAGGAATACTTGGCGTTTCATAAACCACAATTTTTTGGTCGTGAAATAGCCATGAACGTCTACAAAATTTAAATTACCTATAATGTGAAGTTAAACGACCAAAGACAACAACGTGTTGTTGCTGAATGAGCACTGTTATCTGTTAACTGTTATCAAAAAATCATTTTCAGTGACATAATCTATTTTTAGATCAGTGCCTACCACCAATACACAGCATTATCTTGGCGCAATGGGTAATCTGCTTTGCTAAATAAAACTTTCGACAGTTTGAAAGATTTTCTGTCGTGAAAATAATTATGATGTGGAAGCCCAAGAATTGCTCTTTTAAATGGCGTATAGGTCATTTATACTCGTATAAAAGAACGCATAAGCAAGTGGTGACAACAAAGTTTTTAAACCATTCTACCAATAATAAAAAATCCACTCAACACGTGAATATCCATTGCATCATGAAGTAGGTATTACAAAAAGATACAACCAGATTTGTTACCATAACATACCATCATCATAATCTTAGCTTTATGTTGGTAAAGCATTTAAAACTTAATTTATAAATAATCGCAGTTAGTTTGGGCCCACATTCTATCTACATTGTTGGTAAGGAACGCTCCAACATAACATGGTATTCGAAATTGAGTTAATTCGTTCCTGGGCTCAAGATTTGACAATTATTTTGGCACGTATTCCATATTTACCTAAAAAATGCAAAAATTTCTTAGCAAATGATGCCATACATACATACATATTTGCATTACTGATCTTACAACCTATGTTGTGCATGTTAATTTTATGTGTGAGTGAAGGACCTAAAGTTTGTGGTCAGACAACAACAAATTTAAGAATATTTTTCAAAGTATTACAGCAGAAACTTCAGAAATTTTTAGGTCGATATTTAAATATTCAGTCTGCTTTGCCAAATCACCATAGACGATATAGTCAACGGCGTGTGTTCGCTGAATGGGCTCTGGACCAGTTGCTAACGAAAAATCATTTTGAGCGATGAGTCCGATTTATGGATGAATATGTACTTGAATAGACAAAATTGTTGAATTTGCGACGATACCAATCTACATGAGATCCAATAGCATTCAATGCATCTCAAAAAAATCACTATTTGGCGTGGACTCTGGGCTGCCAGCTTTAGCGGACAATATTAACGGGGAACTTCTTTTGACCGAAACCATGGCGGAATAAAATGTTTTGATAATATCTCCCACACACTTTGTTTCATTAAACTTTAAACATACATACATACATAATTGGTCATTACAACCCTTCAGTCAGGCCTTCGACCTAACAAACGCTTAATGACATTTATTTTCAAGGAATATTCTAAACTTTAAGGAAAACTCAGTAATTTGTCATACTTATTGGCCTTCTTGATATAAAAGAACTTTTCTGTACAAGCCACGAAAATAAAGTCAAATGATTTCCAAGTAATTTTTATAAAGCACTACTACTAAAGCACAAATACTGTTTTAATAACAAAAGTTAGCTCGAACTTAAAATTTAATATTTTGAAGGTTGTTTTGCTTTGGAACAAAAATACGTGCTTATTTATTTCTTTTTGGCTTTTTTTTTTGCTCTGCTATTTTTCCACCTGACACCGCCTTTAAAAGTATGTTATTATTCTTTTTAAAGTTATACACTCAAAGCAAATACAGCCAATCGAGAAAGTAAAACGAAGAGAAAATCTTTCAATTTCGAAAGAAAAAATGAATCGCCTAAAATAAATAGAAAATCTTAGTAAAACTTTCTTAAGTACGTGTACAAACTCACTTAAAATGTCTTTTCTTTCTCTATTTCGGATTGGATGGCTTAACAGTTTCAAATTCGAAGCATTGCTGTTATTGTTGCAATTGTAATTTTGTTTTGCCATGGTTATTTAGTGAATCTACCAACGAACTAATTGAAAGCCCTTTAATCTCCTTTTAATTTTCAAAAGTCGAAAGAAGAGACACAAACCTTAAGTATGCCATCTTTAGTTTAAAGGAATTCCGTTTTCTTTTATTTTTAAAGAAGAATAAAAACAAGAAAGATAGTAAAAAACTTCCTTTTTTGAATTACCTGAAGTCTAAGAAAAGAGAAAAAGTATACTCAATGTAAGAGTTTTCAACAAATTTACTGCGATAATATTGATCATTTGTATTGTAGTGTAGCGTTATTTTTGAATTGAACAACACTCAGCCTTAGCTTAATAAATGAAACATAATCAAAACAAAAGGAAAATAAATTTAAATTGGAAATTCTAAAGAATACACAGAATTTATGTTTTCTACCGCTAATGTGCCACCAACTTCGTTTTATTGTATTGTTGTTGTAATGCTTTAGCATACTTATTCAATGTGAACTGAATGGAAGAAAAAATTATTATCAAATAAATTAAGAACAATTTGCATTAGACTTTATGCTTTCAATCAATTGTTTCCTTCTTTAAGCCAAATCAATTACCAAATTTAAACAAAAACACTTTAAAATATTTGAAGAAAATTTTGTTCTCAATTTTAAAAATATATTTGATGCTTAAAAAAGAAAAAAATATTTCTGTTCTTCATTTACTGAGTTCGAAAGAAACAACGACGTTTAAAGAAATACATACAATATTCATGTAAACAAATAAGAGCCAACACGTTATTAATATTCTTTAAACGCCAAGAATTTACAAGTCTGTTTATCATTTTTAGCAAATAACGGTACTTAAAACCTTGTTGACAAGCTAGCATTAATAGCTATTTCACATTTTGTTTCTCTAGGATAACTTCAGGATATTTAGGCTACTTTGAATTTTCTGCTTTCACGTAATGTTGCTAACATCGCTCGCAATTCTTCATTGATTGACCTCCATTCATCGAGAATGGCTTCTTTAACACGTTCATGCTGGCGCTTTAATTCATGCTTGTCGTCTACTGGCGGCTGCTCTGAATGCTTTTCACTCTATCGGACGGCAGCTATTTTGCAACAATACAACGGTATATGTATAGGGCTCTGAACAATTTTGATTCTTTGATACACTATTCTTATAGTAAATTTTGAGACTCCCAAGTTACATTCACGAGCTATTTAGCCCTCTTCTTAACTTTGTTTTTTTTTTCGAAAAATTCAATGCATCTATAGTTATGATACTTAGTGCATGTTTTTTAAATTCAAGCGCAAATGAACCTAATTGTTAACCGTAAAACCATCAATTAAATCACATTTCACACATATAGTACATATATATAAATCGAAGCCTCAAAGGTCTTGTCTTAGTAAGAATGCAGTAGATAATACTTGGTTGATTTATTTTCATATATGTAAGTGTAAATAGAGAAATCTAAGTAAGTTTACATATTATCTTTCCACATATTTTGAAGCATAAAACCAATGAAACTCCTTATACTGAATGTCGTTAAAGTGTTTAAATTGTGAAAAATGTTTAAAGTGTGAAAAATATTAGTATTTTTCTACATTACAAGCGACAGAAAATCATTCTGCAGAAATGGTGTTCCTCATACGAACATTGCGGCTGAATGAATTCTTTCAGCATTGCATTGTGTTACCAGCTGATTAATCGAACAGATGTACCGTTCTTGAACGTATACATTTTTCTCCTTATTGTACTACAATACATTCGCTAGTTAATTTCACTCGATGTTAAAGAAACTATAAAGATGAATATCCTACAACATTATGGTATTAAGTATACAATAAAATCCATTGCATTAATAAAATAGAATACAAATTAAATTAGAGTAGTCACGACAGTCACAAACCATCTATTTCAAAATGATGTCGAGGTTGAGTATGTTAACAAATTCATCTATCTTGAAAGCAGTTGGGCAATTCACACAAGCCCTTATATCGTTGTATTCATTGTATTGTTGGATGAACATACAACAGTGTATGCTTGTTGTTGATTTTTTCATATGTTTTTGCAAGTTGTATTGGTTTCGTGCTATCAGCAATCAGAAAGAAAATAAAAATACAAAATATTTTCTATCTAACTTGAGTCAACAATTAATATTTCAAAATTGTAATTCGTTAATATAATTCGCAAAGACGCTAAGTCCACTTTTTTCCAAAATTGATATTTTAATGCAAAACGGTAACGCTATACAAAATACATATTTTACGACAATAAAATATGTCATTACGTAGTTTAAAGTTGTTGTAATTTTGTGGTTTGCAAAAACGCTAAGTCCACAAAACTACGAAAAAAATTAAAAGCACATGCTAACTCCACGAATATTATTTATTAATTATTATAAATTTTTAATCTAGGTCATTTCGAGAGAGCTATTTTGTAAAAATAATTGCGTTCAAAAACTTTACAAATTTTAAAAACTGAAAAAGCTGCAATGTTTTTTGTGTCTCCTGTAAAATTTGAAAAAAGGGATTTAACACATTTGCAAATTAGACTAACGAATTGTTTATAATTTACTTTTACCCGTAATGTTTTTCATTTTGTTGCCTGAAAATCAAATTATGAATACTGGCCTTCTTTTTCTTATCGTTTTTTGACTTTTATAATACGAGATACATGATGGAATGATGTGAAGAAACATATTTTTTAGCTCAGAAATAAATTACCCATAGACAAGTTAAGCTCTTGTAGAATTCGCGACCTTCACGCTAATAATCTAGCCCTCTACCCAAGAGACTACCAGGGCACACACCGTTGTTAGTAAAAATCTCAAGTCGAAAGAAAATATAACGGACCGTGTTCAGGCTTGGCATCGTAGTAAATTTATCACCCATTTATCACACATTTCGTAAAGACTTGAATCTTACCAATTCGGAACCCTTCTGGCATCAGAAACCGTCGTGTCATTGACTAAGTTTCGTGTAAAGTTTATCATTTTTGGTTAAAAAATTTAACAATTTGGTCAAGTCAGTTGATCACAACTACAAAATGTGTTTCGTAAGAAACCGATTAGGATTTCGGAGAAATTTTGTAATGTATATGCATCAAAGCTCTAAGAGTAACATTGAAGTCCTTATTAATTTTTACATCACTGTGTATATAAATCCTTTTGTTAAATGATAACTAAAAATATTAATATGGTGTCCTATAGATATATTGAATATACTCTTCTGGATAAAGTCGCACTTTTATTTGTTCAGTGGCAAATTCCAGTCTCTCTTCGAATATCTATATTATCTAAAATAAATAAAGGCTGACATACATATTGTTACGTTTTTATCTTTTTAAAAACGTTTAAATATGAGTTCGTTAATTGCAAACTATCTTTATTAGTTACACTACTTTTGTGTGCCACCGTATACAACTTAACGAAACAACAATAATAATCTGTTTATTCACTTTACTAGTTCTTATCACACAACTATTCGCTTTACAACCACGACTTGGTTTGTTCAACTTCACACAAGGCTGCTTTGTCCAGCCCTTTTTTAGTCCGACACAACCAGTCTAACAACATTTTTGAAGTGGAAGGTTCGTGATCTCGTCTTCTCGAGAGCTCTATTGATAACACATTGTTGTTTGTGTACTTGCTTTGTCACATACATGTTGTTGTTGGTACCAGGCGCAACCAGGTTCGTTGTACATACGTGTGTGTGCAGCTTTAGATAATCAACACGGTCATTGTATTCTTAGCGTTAGTGTGTATTTGTATCGTGTGGCTTTTGTTTATCGTTTTTGTTGTTAAACGATATTAGGTCATTTCGATTTGCGTAGCAATATTTATAAAGTGACAATGTTTCGAAGAATTTGTACGTTATTATGAAAATTGTTTCTTCTAACATAGTAGAGTACAGTCTAACTTATTGAATTGCTTTATTTTTATTGCCTTGTTAAACAACTGCTGTATTCTTCCTCTATAATAAGAGTTTAATTTCATTAACTCTTTGATCTAGAGAAAATTAGTATCTTTTCACTTTAAGTTTTTGGTTTTCCCATAATTACCATTTTGATTGTATTCATTGCTTTAGTTGTTACTATTCGTCCACCACTATGATTACGAGACGTAATTAAAAAATTATTGACAACAGAAAAATTTTATTATGGATGCAAATGGCCAGAGCTTTTGGATGCTGAGCGAAAATGGTTTCAATTAATGAATATTTATAAGAAAACAAGACCTAAAATGCAACTTGGTACTACCGAAAATGTCAATCAGCACCCTAAATCCGGAGAAACTACATCCTTTCAAGACATCAAATCAAATTTAAAACGAGATTTCATCAAATATTGTTATTGATATACAGCCCAGGACAATAACAATAAGTCTGAAAAACTTACGTGGGTGTGTTGCACAGCGTTATTCACTAGTGTCAAATAAAAAAATTCTTGCCCCAGCTATTCTGATGGGATAACTTTGCTTATGGCATCATTGAACACTAGAGCATGACCCAAAGTACAGCCTTAAAATGATTAAGCATAATGCTGGCAATTTTATGGTGTGGGCAGCATTTTCAGGGCAAGATGTAGATTTCATTTACACGTTTATCACTAAAATGAGTTAGCACATTTATAAAATCATACTGACAAGTATTATGATACCATTCGATGAAACAATATACGTCTAATATGGAAATTGACATAATCACACTTCACGTCCCTTGAAGTGTTGCTTAGAGGAAAGCAATATCACAATTGAGAATTTGTAGAATGATGGTGAGCAGTATGTGAAAGCAGTAAAACCAAATAATTTGAACAATTGATAGAAAGAGATCCAAAAAGCTTGGTATGCTTTCGGAAAGGAAGGTTGCATTTCCTTAGATGAAAATGTATTCATTAGATGCACTGGTGGGATCTAAAATAGCGGTCTTTTCGCCAGTTGAGCTTTACTTTAGTAAATTCTTAATTGTTGCTAGCTTGTGCTAATCTGTATGGTAATCATAGATACCTACAATAAAGTGTAGGAATCAAACAAATGTTAATTTTTGTTTAAAAGTTACTGGGATTTTTAGTTTAAGTTTTTAATTTTGTTTGTAAAGCGAGTGGATTTGTATCAAATTCAGGAGCGAACTTAAACAGAACTTTTTTAAATTCTCGAACTATCCGAGCCATCTAAGTTTAGTTTTCCGATATAATCATCCAAAATTGTTTATTTAGGTTATTCAAACTAAACCTTAGTAGTATGTTTATGGGGTTTCTCGACCACTTACTCCATACAAATTTAGGAGCATGCATATCTGTAAAAGAGTAAGAACATTGTAGAATTGTGAAATGAATTGTGTGCGATCGGTCTTTAGGTTTGTAACATGTATTATGAAAAGGTAATGCTTTTTAATGTGTATGTGTGTGTGTGTGTTTTAAAATTTGTGAGAATGCATATCTGGAAAAGAATTAAATCATTTTTATTTTCAATTTTTCCCTACAAATTTGGGATCATACCTGCTTTTTCTTGTTCATTTTATTTGTATTGCTTTTCAAACGCATGGTTGGACGGACAGAATGAGTGTGTGCACGTTTCCTCATCTACATCCCAGAGAACAAGTAGACTGTAATGTGAAAATGTATATACGTATGTACGAATGTTTGGACGGACAGAATGAGTGTGTGCGTAACATGTAATGTGTATGATCGTTTTATTTATTTTTTGTATATTTAATTAGAAGGATCTTTAATTTTAAATGTGATAAGAAAGAGTAGGTTGGTTGTGCGGTTATTTTTTTATTTTTTGTGTGAT
This sequence comes from Sarcophaga carnaria, assembly GCA_958299815.1. Classification (NCBI taxonomy): domain Eukaryota; kingdom Metazoa; phylum Arthropoda; class Insecta; order Diptera; family Sarcophagidae; genus Sarcophaga; species Sarcophaga carnaria. The sequence continues at coordinate 67,222,866 of OY283153.1, read as the reverse complement.
TTAATTTGAAGGATCTGTAATTTTAAGATGATAACAAATTCTTGGCACGTATTATCATACTCAATGTTGAAAAAAATAGAAAAGGGATCTACACCTGTATAGTTGTTGTGTGTTTTTTATTTTTTTTTTTGTATATTTAATTAGAAGGATCTTTAATTTTAAATGTGATAAGAAAGAGATGAACACCTGTGTAAAATTTTTTATTTTTTGGGATAATAAATAACATCGTATACCTAAGTAGAAACATGAGGGTACATGTTCATTGTATTTATATTGCTTTTCGAATGATTGGACGGACAGAATGAATGTGTGCATGTTCTTTTGAGATAATAATTGTGAAGAAATAGAAATATAGTTGTACGTGGTGTTGTTGTTGTTGTTGTGTTATAAGGATTTTTAAATTGATAAGAAAGGAATGTATAGTTGTGCCTGCTTTTTTTTTCACGCATAAGTAGAATATCTGTTTTCTATATAATTGAATTTACTGATTGATTTACAACATCCCAGAGTATAAATAGACTTGTTTTAAGGATTTAGATTTTATTTAGTTTTTGCTGTTTTAAATAAATGAAATTATAAAATAATGAGATTAATTAAAACAAATTAGGTTTTATTTTATTAGATTTTTTTTTTTTATTCTTAGGTATGTATATTTTATTTTTAGATTTTGTTATTTTGTACAATACAATACATATATCTATTGAATATAATAATAGTTAAACATTCGTTTATACATATTAAATAACTTAAGTGTTAACAAATATTGTGTATAGAATGTTTGACATCTGCAAATGTCAAAAGATTCTGAGTAAATTTTTTCACAGTTAGATCTATGTATAATATTATTAACACATATAAATGGATTACTTATTTTACTAATGTTGCATATTCTTAGTTCATTTATAAGTTTCATAAATAAATCTATATGATCTTTATCAATCTGATTACTATGTTTTATTAATAGTTCTTCCAATTCAGCTGATGTAACCATTTTTCCCCTTCTTTAAAAAGTCAATAGTAGGTTGCGTAAGTGAGGGACGATGTACTCTGAACAAAGAGTAATAATTAACTAAACAAAGATTTCAGATGTGGTTAAGTTTTTTTTTTGTCATTTATTATATCATTTCTTCGTTTGAATTTATTGAAAATTACAATTTATTGAAAACACAGTTTTTACATTTAGTAAGATTATAAAAATTAATTATATTTTTAGCTTCAATTTCAGCTTGATATAGTCTATGTTTATAAAATATACAGGGGCAGGTGTCAGGACCGCATGTACTGTTTTCATTCGACCATTCGCAATCCTCGAAATGTTCACCATGTCTATTTCTTATTCTTTTCAGGTTGTCTACATACTCCAGTTGTGTTTGTATGTTGATGAGTTTAGTTTTATCTACGTCAGAAATTATGTGTGAGAATGATTTTAAAAAGTTGTATATTTCCTTTAAAATAATTGTATGTTAATCTACTGCTATTGTATGCTCATGTGCAGAATATGTGAATAATCTTTAATATTTATATGATTTCAGATCTGTTAATGGACGCTTAGGTAGGTTATCTAATAGTTTTTTGTAGGTGGACTATAGTAGAGACCATATCCAGTTTTATATGGTTTGAGGTACAACCCTTTACCCATTGCAATTCATTCCATATATCTATTATGACGGTTAGCTTCAGCCAATTGTTCTTTTCCATTTTTGATAGCATTTACTGCTTTAACAATAGCGGATCCTCCACTTACCAAACCACCAAGCGCTGACAATGCTGTTAGTACGGGAATAAGTGGAAGAAATCCTCCAATTTTCGGTACAGGTATAACTCTCGGTATTATAATGTCTGCTCGCTTTTTCCCTTTAAAATTTGAATGAATAGCCTTTTCAGCTATTTTAACAGCATCATTTATATCAAGGGGTTTCTGTTCTTTCAATTGTTTTAAAGTTTTTCTCACAGTAGCTGTGAATAATTTCTTATTACAGTTATTCATTTTTCCTTTTCTCATTCTTTTTGAATTTTTTCTTTTCTTATGTGTCTGCTCCTTCAAACCTAATCCAAATTTCACTTTAGCTTTCATAGCGTTTGTCACAAACCACGCGTTAGCACGTTCTTTAATATCACTATCTTTAGATTTAACTCGTTGCCAGGCTTTTTCAGCTAATATTTGATCTGCTTGATGTCTTGTGTCTATATCTTTTGATTGTGAATATGCAATATCGTGCTCTCTACAAGCTGCGTCTAATAAATTTATACCCTTATCTCCTCTTGCTAAACGTTTTTCAAGTTTTGTACCAGGTCCACAAAACTGATAACCAGGTAGATGTAATTCAACAGGTACTTTATTTATTAAGTTGTTTACAAATCCTCTTCTCATCTTACACTGGCTGAGGTTTTGTTTTGACTGTAGATTATAACAATTTTTTTTTTCGTTACTTTTATACCTCTTCGCAAAAATAACTGAAATCAAGACGATCTCCTATATATACAGCAATTTATATGATTTCAGTATGTTAATTTTTTGATATTGATTTTGATCTGCTTTGTATCTGATCACGATCTACTTTACATCTGATCACGATCTGCTTTGTATCTGATTATGATCTGCTTTGTATTTGATTACGATCTGCTTTATATCTGATCACGAACTGCTTGCTATCTGGTCACGATCTGATTTATACCTGATCACGATCTGCTTGATGGCTTGTGTCTACTAGCTACTACAGCTTGCTAGTATAGCTAGTACAGATTGTATAGCTTGCTAGTATAGCTAGTACAGCTTGCTAGTATAGCTGGTATAGCTGATATAGCTGGTATAGCTGGTATAGCAGGTATAGCTGGCATAGCTGATATAGCAGGTATAGCTGGTATAGCTGATATAGCTGATATAGCTGATATAGCTGGTATAGCTGATATAGCTGATATAGCTGGTATAGCTGGTACAGCTTGCTAAAGCTGGTACAGCTTGCTAGTATAGCTAGTAAAGATTGTATAGCTACTACAGCTTGCTAGTATAGCTAGTACAGATTGTATAGCTTGCTAGTATAGCTAGTACAGCTTGCTAGTATAGCTGGTGTAGTGTTTCATGCGAAGAGGTATGAAAGTAATGAAAAAAAATGGTTATAAACTACAGTCAAAAGAAAAACACCTAATCAGTGTAAGATTGGAAGAAGATTTGTAGACAACTTAATAAACAAATTATATGTTGAATTACATCCACCTGGTTATCAGTTTTGTGGACCTGATACAAAACTTCAAAACGAATAGCAAGAATAAAGGAAATAAAGGAATAATTTATTGGATGCAGATTGTAGAAAGCACGATATAGCGTACTCAAAATCAATGGATATAGACACAAGCCATCAAGCAGATCGTGATCAGGTATAAATCAGATCGTGACCAGATAGCAAGCAGTTCGTGATCAGATATAAAGCAGATCGTAATCAAATACAAAGCAGATCATAATCAGATACAAAGCAGATCGTGATCAGATGTAAAGTAGATCGTGATCAGATACAAAGCAGATCAAAATCAATATCAAAAAATTAACATACTGAAATCATATAAATTGCTGTATATATAGGAGATCGTCTTGATTTCAGTTATTTTTGCGAAGAGGTATAAAAGTAACGAAAAAAAAAATTGTTATAATCTACAGTCAAAACAAAACCTCAGCCAGTGTAAGATGAGAAGAGGATTTGTAAACAACTTAATAAATAAAGTACCTGTTGAATTACATCTACCTGGTTATCAGTTTTGTGGACCTGGTACAAAACTTGAAAAACGTTTAGCAAGAGGAGATAAGGGTATAAATTTATTAGACGCAGCTTGTAGAGAGCACGATATTGCATATTCACAATCAAAAGATATAGACACAAGACATCAAGCAGATCAAATATTAGCTGAAAAAGCCTGGCAACGAGTTAAATCTAAAGATAGTGATATTAAAGAACGTGCTAACGCGTGGTTTGTGACAAACGCTATGAAAGCTAAAGTGAAATTTGGATTAGGTTTGAAGGAGCAGACACATAAGAAAAGAAAAAATTCAAAAAGAATGAGAAAAGGAAAAATGAATAACTGTAATAAGAAATTATTCACAGCTACTGTGAGAAAAACTTTAAAACAATTGAAAGAACAGAAACCCCTTGATATAAATGATGCTGTTAAAATAGCTCAAAAGGCTATTCATTCAAATTTTAAAGGGAAAAAGCGAGCAGACATTATAATACCGAGAGTTATACCTGTACCGAAAATTGGAGGATTTCTTCCACTAATTCCCGTACTAACAGCATTGTCAGCGCTTGGTGGTTTGGTAAGTGGAGGATCCGCTATTGTTAAAGCAGTAAATGCTATCAAAAATGGAAAAGAACAATTGGCTGAAGCTAACCGTCATAATAGATATATGGAATGAATTGCAATGGGTAAAGGGTTGTACCTCAAACCATATAAAACTGGATATGGTCTCTACTATAGTCCACCTACAAAAAACTATTAGATAACCTACCTAAGCGTCCATTAACAGATCTGAAATCATATAAATATTAAAGATTATTCACATATTCTGCACATGAGCATACAATAGCAGTAGATTAACATACAATGATTTTAAAGGAAATATACAACTTTTTAAAATCATTCTCACACATAATTTCTGACGTAGATAAAACTAAACTCATCAACATACAAACACAACTGGAGTATGTAGACAACCTGAAAAGAATAAGAAATAGACATGGTGAACATTTCGAGGATTGCGAATGGTCGAATGAAAACAGTACATGCGGTCCTGACACCTGCCCCTGTATATTTTATAAACATAGACTATATCAAGCTGAAATTGAAGCTAAAAATATAATTAATTTTTATAATCTTACTAAATGTAAAAACTGTGTTTTCCATAAATTGTAATTTTCAATAAATTCAAACGAAGAAATGATATAATAAATGACAAAAAAAAAACTTAACCACATCTGAAATCTTTGTTTAGTTAACTATTACTCTTTGTTCAGAGTACATCGTCCCGCACTTACGCAACCTACTATTGACTTTTTAAAGAAGGGGAAAAATGGTTACATCAGCTGAATTGGAAGAACTATTAATAAAACATAGTAATCAGATTGATAAAGATCATATAGATTTATTTATGAAACTTATAAATGAACTAAGAATATGCAACATTAGTAAAATAAGTAATCCATTTATATGTGTTAATAATATTATACATAGATCTAACTGTGAAAAAATTTACTCAGAATCTTTTGACATTTGCAGATGTCAAACATTCTATACACAATATTTGTTAACACTTAAGTTATTTAATATGTATAAACGAATGTTTAACTATTATTATATTCAATAGATATATGTATTGTATTGTACAAAATAACAAAATCTAAAAATAAAATATACATACCTAAGAATAAAAAAAAAATCTAATAAATTAAAACCTAATTTGTTTTAATTAATCTCATTATTTTATAATTTCATTTATTTAAAACAGCAAAAACTAAATAAAATCTAAATCCTTAAAACAAGTCTATTTATACTCTGGGATGTTGTAAATCAATCAGTAAATTCAATTATATAGAAAACAGATATTCTACTTATGCGTGAAAAAAAAAGCAGGCACAACTATACATTCCTTTCTTATCAATTTAAAAATCCTTATAACACAACAACAACAACAACACCACGTACAACTATATTTCTATTTCTTCACAATTATTATCTCAAAAGAACATGCACACATTCATTCTGTCCGTCCAATCATTCGAAAAGCAATATAAATACAATGAACATGTACACTCATGTTTCTACTTAGGTATACGATGTTATTTATTATCCCAAAAAATAAAAAATTTTACACAGGTGTTCATCTCTTTCTTATCACATTTAAAATTAAAGATCCTTCTAATTAAATATACAAAAAAAAAAATTAAAAACACACAACAACTATACAGGTGTAGATCCCTTTTCTATTTTTTTCAACATTGAGTATGATAATACGTGCCAAGAATTTGTTATCATCTTAAAATTACAGATCCTTCAAATTAAATCACACAAAAAATAAAAAAATAACCGCACAACCAACCTACTCTTTCTTATCACATTGAAAATTAAAGATCCTTCTAATTAAATATACAAAAAAAATAAAAAAAACGATCATACACATTACATGTTACGCACACACTCATTCTGTCCGTCCAAACATTTGTACATACGTATATGCATTTTCACATTACAGTCTACTTGTTCTCTGGGATGTAGATGAGGAAACGTGCACACACTCATTCTGTCCGTCCAACCATGCGTTTGAAAAGCAATACAAATAAAATGAACAAGAAAAAGCAGGTATGATCCCAAATTTGTAGGGAAAAATTGAAAATAAAAATGATTTAATTCTTTTCCAGATATGCATTCTCACAAATTTTAAAACACACACACACACATACACATTAAAAAGCATTACCTTTTCATAATACATGTTACAAACCTAAAGACCGATCGCACACAATTCATTTCACAATTCTACAATGTTCTTACTCTTTTACAGATATGCATGCTCCTAAATTTGTATGGAGTAAGTGGTCGAGAAACCCCATAAACATACTACTAACCTTCATTTGCTAAATGAACTAAGATCGGACTATTTTATAAACAGAATTTCTATTCACTGCTTTGTTACTGATCAAATTTGTAATCGAACTTCCTCCTTCACATTTTTAAAGATAGCTATTTCAAATCTTTGACGTCTCAGCGATCTGCAATGAATATTCAAAAAGATAAGTAGAATCGAATCATACTTATAATTTCTGATACTTATACACATTTATACTTTCATTAATATCATGGAACATCTACCCATATTCAAAGTTTGAAGTACTCATAATGTTCATACTTAATAACACGTATGACGTTATTGATTTCTGCTCTCCATAACTCAACATATATCCGAATCACAGAATAAGTATGAATCTCGTACGAACACTAAAATTCTTTGTAGAAGGTTGTGTGTTTGATCTGGTTGCTGCTCTGTCTGTTTTCTTTTTTTGTAAATGGCTAACAACTTAGACTATAAATTTTGATGAATTATTCGAGTCACTCGAACCATTTATAAGTATTTTTCTAAAGTTATGAATCTAAATGAGAAGGCTTATGAATCAAACATATTTCGAATGGTATGAGTTTGATATCAACGTTGTTCGCATACTCATTGCAACCTGTACTTATAAATCAACGTTGTAGTGAGTAGTAGTGAGTTGTAGTGATATTGTTGACTCACTTATACATACATATTCAAAATTTCATGAGTGCTTATGTGTAGCGAAAAAGCGACTCATTACTGATCTCTGATTCGTTTGGAAATATTATGTCTGTTGCTTTAGTTTAGTACTTTAGTATTTTTTCAGTACACAATACCCCTGCGACGTACCCCTGCGACGTACCCCTGCGACACTTTTTATTACATATTTTATGTTTTGCGCTTTTCAACTACCTTTCGCAACATGTAATGCTAAAGATAGAATTAGTCTTTAGCTCCGGTTAGCAAAACGTCCACGGAACGTACGTTCCTTTTTAGAATACGGAAAGCAGTGAGAACGCTTGCTGTAATGTAATGTAATTTCGGCAAGTATTTACTTTGCTCTTCATGTGCTAAACACGAACGTACGTTCCGTCGACGTTTGACTAAATGTAGCTTTTATTTTGTTTTGTATATGAGAACATGTATAAGTCGTTAGTTTTTCTATTCCATTGTGTACGCGTATTAAGTATAAATATACATATATTTTTACAAAAGTACCATTTGATGCAGAAGTTACTCTTTCAGTTATAGTTCAGTATCATTTTAAAAATTTTAATTTTGCAGTAAAGGTTTCTGATACTTGTGTTTATAACAAGAGCAGTAAGTTTTTATTCATTCCTTTAAAATTAATGAATTCATTAAAATTTTAAGTACGCAATAGTTTTCAAGTTTTTGGCATAATATAGATAATAAAAAGTTTATTAATTGTATTCCGATGTTATTTTTCTTTACTTTAATTAAATTTGCTTTGTTGAGGGATGCAATATAAAAACCATCAAACATTTGTTTTCTGAATATCTTTAGTTTTTTGTTTTTCCTTCTTTTTAAGATTCCGAATGAAATGGTTTAACTGCAGCAAGAATTTTTTAAATTTTAGAAGTTTTTCTCTTTGGTTTTAATTGGAATTTGCATACTTATTTTAGAGTTTTAATTTCTGCCGTAATAGATTTATTTCATTTCTATTGTTAATGATAGTTTTTGATTGTACTGCACAATTAATTAAGTTCGTCTGAAGTTTCAATCTTAAAGTTCTTTATATTCATGATGTTAGCTATTAAAGAAATGTAAAAGAGAACACAAAAAGATATAATGCAGATGATTTTTTAATTTTATGATTAAAATTCGCAAATCATTTGATTTTCCGTCCTTGTACACATTTTTTGCACAAAATTGCATTGAAGCTTGTTAATTATTGTGCTTCCTCCAACTGTTACATTCTTGTCAATATTTGGGGTGAAAATGTGGCATAATGTTTAGGTTTGTTTGAGTATATATTCATATGTGTGGGGGTGAGCAGGGAGAGAATAAAATAAAATATTTATCGAGATATCGGGTAAATAAAAACAAAGATATTAATTTCCAAAATATAATTGTTTATTTCAATGCACATAAACGTACCTTTCGGGTTGGGGGTTGATCGGGTATATGATCAATTCTTTTCTATTTTCAAATAATTCACAATAATAGAAACTTAATAACAGGGGTGGTTTATACACTTAAACTAAATGTATATTAAGGCTTAAAATTAGGGTGGCCAGCGTAAACATCCCACCCCCCTTGCAACATTGCAACAAGAGGACCGAAAGGTCACCTGGCCAAAGATCAAAATTAACAATTCAGGGTATATGTATATAGGTTAATATTACAATATAATTTACGCATAAAAGTAAAGTAATTCTGGTATAATATAAGAAATATAGTTTTTAGCTGGTACTGAACATGAGAGCCTGGTTGTGGGTTGTGCTCTTCTTCTTGGGCTGGAATCAACTATAATCACATCGGGGGTGTATTTAGCAGGGCGTTCGACAGATAGTCCACGGGGTATTATATTATCTGTAAATTAAAACCACAAACACACAACAGAGAAAAACAAGAAAACAAATTAGTTTTGCTCTTAATTAGGGAGCAACACGAGTTTCTCAATTGCCGATATTAGAACGACATTGGCAGTTCGAATTTCAGCCACTCGCATTTCGGATCAGGGACAAAATAAAACCGATCTTTATGGCGTTAATTGTCATGACGAATGACAACGTGATCGATAACAACAAAATTTTCCTGGTGATTATCCTGACGAGTAAAAGCGGTCAACTCTATGCAGAGGTTCCATGTGATTCCAATTGTCAGTGCCTACCTGGTCCACGATAAACGATACTCGATATGCCACAAAGTTGACCAATGGCACGGGATTTTTGAAGCCAGGACTGAACGATAGTCGAATCTGTCCCACAAAGGCTTCAGATCTGGTAAGATTCAGCTTCTTACGAAGTGAAACTACCATTTTTTGCCAATAGAGTTGCATCGCAGAGCTCTAAACGGGGTAAAGTGTACACTTCTACAGGCAAAACTTTACTTTGGCAGCGAGTAAGTGGGTGACAAATTCACCAAACGGGGTTAGGACTGTACTATACAGGATGGCGACATATGCTTTCTCTGAAGCATCACAAATTGCATGAAGTTGTACTTCACACTGAGGGTTAAAATTAACCCAACGGGGGATGTTAATCCTTTCGATGTACGAATAATCATCGACAAACTCACGCCATCTGTTAAACGTCATGGGTTTCAAGCATTCGTCCCAATCCGTTCCGTCTTTCCAAATTTGTTGCATAAGAATTTTAGCAACTATGACTTTAGGTGCCAACCACCCAACGGGGTCAAATAGCTTCGCTATTTGAGACAAGACGGATCGTTTTGTGACTACAGAGAAATCGGGCGTTGGAGCTGGCTTGAAGAAAAATGCATCAATGCTCGCATTCCAACGTAAACCCAGAGTTTTAGCGGTGTTGGCGTCTGACAATTTTAGAAATTGGGAATCCAATAGATGTTCAGGTGGCAAATCATCAATAAGACCTCTATCATTTGATGTCCATTTACGAAGGGAAAAGCCAGCAAAATTCAGAACATGAATTATCTCATCACGATTACGAGTAGCTTCCACAAAGGAATGCGAACCAGCCAAAATGTCATCCACATACATTTGGTTTCGCAAAATCTCAGCAGCAAAGGGGTGATCCGTTTCACAATCATCAGCTGACTGATGTAGGGTTCTTATGGCCAAATAGGGGGCACAGTTAACACCAAATGTAACTGTGTTTAATTCAAAATCCTGGACATCTTCCTGGGAGTTCCGACGGAATAATATCCTTTGAAAAGGGGTGTGATCTGGTACGATCAGTATTTGCCTATACATCTTCTGTATGTGTGCATTGAAAACAAACCTAAACAGTCTCCATCGGAGAATCAAAATAGTCAAATGGGCTTGTAAAATCGGGCCAGTGTGCAAGACACTGTTAAGGCTTAAACCATTAGAGGAGGGGCAAGAGGCATTAAAAACGACACGCAACTTGGTGGTGGTGCTATCAGGCTTGAAAACGGCATGATGGGGTAGGTAGTAACTGGGTTTAGGAGAATAAACAGCGTCGTGATCGATCTTCGACATGTGGCCCAGGGTAAGGTACTCCTCAATAACCTGATCATATTGATCCTTAAACTCAGGGTTCCCCAACATACGAGACTCATTTCTCAAAAATTGGCCGAGGGCACCCTTTCGAGATGGACCGAGATTCAAGTCCGTCGAAAATTCGGGTTTAAAAGGTAGAGCAACTACATATCTACACCCTCCAGCCCTATAAGTCGTGCGACGATACAGATCCTCACAAAAGCGATCTTCAGGCGACAATATCTTCGACTTCGGTATTTCCTCTACTTCCCAGAACCGACTAATTTTCTCATCTAAGTCCAGTTGCCCAAAAAAGGAAGCAACGGAATCCAACGGGTTCGACTGAGGTATTTTACCAGTTACTATCCAACCGAAGACAGTTCGCTGAGCGATTAAGGGGTTTTTAGAATCCTTCCTAACCTCAAGAAGCATGGTCTGAGAGTATATATCTCCCCCCAATAGCAAATCCATATGGGCACATTTCAAGTCTGTCAACGGAAGTTCGGGAGTGTTGAGGTCAACAAACTTCGCCAAGGAATAAGTGGGTAGTCGACCAGTTAGCTTGTCAACCACATATGCCTCCGTAGTCAGACTAAACGCTGGATCAATGGAAGACCCCAGCGAAACAAGACAGACCTTTGTTGAGTTTGCTGCTACTGCGCCATTAAGGCCCACAACAGTGGCAGCCGGTGCTAAAAGGGTTGGAAGATCTAGCTTCCGTTGCAACTTTCTGGAGATGAAAATAGCCTGAGATGCCGGGTCGATTAGAGCTCTAGCAGGAAAAACTACACCATTATGCACTACATTCACCTGGATAGTTTCCAATAAAACTGTCGAGTACGGGATGGACTGTATACGAGTGGCGAAATTTTGAAAAGATCGCCTTTGTGCAGGAGAAGACCGAGGGATTTCCGGAGGGCTAATAGGGGTAGAAGGGTCAGCGTGGTTAGTTCCAGTCCTCGATTTCTCCCGGGGGGGAGATTCGGTATGATGAAGTAGCGATGATGTATTTGTTTGCAGATATAGCAAACATTTGAGCTCTGGCATCTTTTCAACTCATGCGAGGCTGCCATATGCATTTGAATATGCGTTTAAAATTAAAATTATAAACGAAAGCCGTAAAAAAACTAAAACAATGAACTTATTTACAACAAACACCTGCATAAAAAATTGTAAAGAAGTAAACAAAAATAAAACAACATAGGGTAAATCTACCTAATCGGCATGTACCAGTAGACGGCAGTTTTTGTAAAAAATTGCAAATAAATAAGAAAAATTACCATTATTTATTAAAGTTAAAACTGATTTTGGTAGAAAAAATAGTTTTTTCTTCTTATGAAATGAGTAAATTTGAGTGGGATGAATAATTTTGTAAATTTTTGTCCTCATTCAGTGATGGTTTTTCAACAAGCGCATTAGTGCCAATTTTTAAAAAAAAAAATTTAGTTTAGGTGCCTCCTTAAAAAAGTAAATGTTTATATTAAATTAAGTGTTTTTGAAGAAAGTAAGTGATTTTAATGAAAGAAAATAGTTAAAATATTAAATTAAGAGTGAAAAATTAAGGAAATTAATATTTTTTTTATAATTTGTATTGCTGTTTATATTGAATCTCAGCGTATTCAGTGTATCCTGCCGAGAATAGGACATAAGTGATCTAAAGTCGGCAATCTTACATTTATATTACTAAAAGTCCTATAACAGGACGAAAAATCGTAGTTCAGTAGGCATAGTAGACTGTTCTTGGAATTTCAGACAATATAAATTCATTAATATGTCCACCAACGGAAAAAGGCTCATACACCCAAGAGTCCACACCGTTCCTAAATGGTCGCCCAGGAAGAAAGTGGTATTTTTGAAGCGACAACCCAGTCTAAGCCTTAGAGAAGTGGAAGGAATAAGTAAAGGACGAGCGGCGATAACGGAAGAATACATTAAAAAATGGTTCAATGAATTAAAAACCTTCATGACAGAGCTTTTGACATTTTGAATGGTCCATCGCGTATATTTAACGGAGAAGAAATCAGCTTTAGTTTATGCCCTAAAACCGGAAAAGTCCTGGCCCAAAAGAATATAGAAATGTACACTGTATCCAAAAGGGAAATAAAAAGGAAACAATAACAGTGTTGCTTGTTTTCTCAGCTAATGGTTGTCTTTCCATATGTGCGACTACCTAAAGAATGTAGCAAATAGTTTGCCGGGAATTTGTTTTTAGGCAAATCTGAAATGGGATGGATGATTAGTGAGACCTTCTTTGAATACATCGTTGGCTTAATGATCACAATGTTCAGCGGCCAATTTTCTTGTTTGTGGATGGTCATAAATCCCACATGACATTAGAACTAAGCAAGTTTTGCGAAGAGAATGGCATTATTTTGTACACCCTTCCTCCTAACACCACCCATATTATGCAGCCTGCGGATGTTAGCGTGTTTGAGCCGCTTAAAACAGAATGGAAGAAAACCGTAAGGGAGTGGCACCTGAAAATAATAACAAAGTAGTTTCAAAGTCTACGTTTTGCCCACTACTTAATATGGTCCTTTCTAATATAGATTTGGAAGACACACTTAAAAATGGGTTTAGAATATGTGATTTATATCCTCTAAATCCTAAAAACGTTGACTACACCACAATTGAATTGATTACTTATTTAATTTACTTAAATACAATTAATTTTAAAGTTTTTTAATAGTAAATTATTAGTTTTTATTTTATTTTTATTATATTAATAGATCTCTTAATTAAACATGGAATAAGTAACTTTTATTTTATTTTAAATATGTAAAAAAAATTTAATTGTTATATGACGTTATCTTTTCTTTAACAAATATTTTAATTCCGAGAATAGGATAGTTTTTTGCCGAACTTAGGAACACATGTGCCGAGCACTGGAAAAAACGATGATTTAAACAAAATATGGAAATTACTTATAATTTATTATTTTAATGTTCAAAGTTGGTAAATGGATCTAAAACTTAACTAATCAAAGAAAATTGTTATAACTAAATATCATCTCAACAATACTTTCCCACTTCTAAACAGACCAGTTTGAAAAAGAGAAAAAATAAAACTGCGGACTACTGGTACATTTACCCTACATACTACAAGAATAAATGTAAACAAAATACACAAACAACAATAACGAATCAACGATGTTTACATTTATAGAGATCTCGAAGACAAAGTCAGGAACTTTCACCCTAAAAGGCAAGGCAAAGCAGGCGACGCAGGCGACGCAGTTAGTGAAAGTTCAGTCAGTCTTGTGTGAAGGCGCGGAGTGTTTGTCTAGTAATTGTTATTGTTTATGCAAAGGGTGTAAACAAAGAAATAACAAACAAAGCAATTATTGCTGTATACATAAATAATAAAGAATAATAAAGAATTTTAATTAAAACTAAACTCAAATTTACTTTAATTTTATTTGCAATCTACGAGTTCATATTTTAAATGTTTTTATATGGTAAAAACGTAACAATATAATTCAATTAATATAAAACCTATCCTGCAATCGACGATAAGGGACAGAGAAAAACACTGATCTGAACTGACTAGTCTAATTTTTTCCGTTAAAATTCTGGTTTATTAATTATTACAATTAGTTATTATAACAAACATGTAGTCTAGGTAGTGTGTTTGCTTTTTAGATATGAGGCCACAGTTCAAAACTCCAGTCACATATCTCGAACATAAAGAAATATTGAGAAAAACATTTCTTCGGCGGCTTCCTCCGAGCAGATTACTGGGAAGCACTCTGAGAGTAATAAAATTGTCAAGTTAACAAAAATCTGTTGTTCAGAATCGACTTTAAACTGTAGATCCCGCCACTGATATATAAAATTAGCGAACACAACATAACTGGTGTGAGATTTAGGTGACAATCCTAAATGAAGGGTTATATTGACCAACAACGTATGTATTGAATAACTGAATTTTATAAGTTTTTTAAAAACTCTTACAATAAATATTTGAGGCATGCGTTCTTTTCCTTTTATACATAAGTCATCTGAACGTTAACATGTAAAAAGTTTTCCTACGAACGTGCTGCATATCAGCAATGTAAATTAAACTGCAATTAAAGCCGAATATGTAAATCAGATGAATTGATTTCCTTTTATGGTGTTATCCACACTCTGTTATGCGTATTAAATTATTTATTTGGACAATAAATAGCATCTTCAATATTTTTTATATACAATTTCAGTTATAAGTATTTGGAATAGGACGAAATAAAGGATACTGAAGAATTTTTTAATAATTTAATGAGTTTTTCAATTCTTTGAGTTTTTATGTGAAGGTAAGACAAAAAAAATACTAAAGCGAATACATACATCAGCATAAAAGTATTAAAACCAACTTTCCATGATTTTACTTAATTATTTTTTTTCCATTCTCTAACACTATTGTTTATAACATTTGCTGCTGCCTTTGGAGTTCTGACTACATATTTTCTTTACAATAGCTCCAGTAGCTGCTTGCCATCATCAGTTTCAGATCTTGGGCGACCTCTAGGATATTTGCATTGTTTTGCATTTATTTTTTATGGTTGAAAGTACTGTCCGATGATGACGGCAACCTTTCCAGCAATTTTTCTTAAAGAATAACCTTTTCCAACTAGCGCGTCTATTTTGTTTCCAATATCAATTGAAATTTATTTTATTTATTTATTTATTTTTTTCTCAAATTGCAAGAAAAAGTTTTAAAGTTCCTCTAACTATTTGCAAATAGTATATTTTTCGTTGTGTTACAGTTAGTGCGTGAGAAGTTATTTTATTCACATTATCGTACCTATTGTATTTAAAATTACTTGTTATGTTTCCCATTGTATGTAGCTCTAATGTTTCAGAATAAATAAAACATGGGTTTATAAAATTTAAATTATTTTTCAGTGGATCTATGAATTGTTATTGACGGCGTTACAATTGCCGAAAGTCTGCAAAATTAAAATCAATTTGTAGGGAGTTATTAACACTTAGGGCCATTATTACAACTTGACGTTAACTAAAGGGAGGATTTTAACGGGCAGATAAATTGTTTTTCGTTATTATAAGTACCCAATAAGATAAAAGTGATCGTTAAGCTAAAGGGAGGATCATCCTACCTTTAACATTTAAAGGTAACTTTATGTTTGAACTTGCCATATTTAATATTATTATCATTATGGCAACTTCAAATTTAAACAAAATGAGCATATACAAAAAAAAACGATGCTCGTGGTTGCCACTGCGTTAAAAAAAAACTTGTATAATTGAGTAGTTTTATCGAGATTGTTCCGGCACTGCCATATTTTTGAAAAATTTTATCTGTAAGTTGTAATAACGAGAATAAGTTAAAGATAACTTTACAGTTCCCTTTAGCTAAAGGTACCTTTAACTAAACGCAACTTTAACGACAAGTTGTAATAATGGTCCTTAATATAATAATGATAATATAAACACTAAAAAATGTATTTTTTCCAAAGATTATTCCAACAATGATAAAAAAAGCTGAGGTTAGCGAAATAGGCGGACGATATGTTATGCAAAATTTGGTTAATAACACTTTCAGGAATAAATATTTTTTGTAGAAAAGCATTCTTAACGACATATATATCCTCGATGGGGGAATATTACATAATTTAGCATAGATTTGTTGAAAATGTCCCCAAGGCTTTCTTGTAAAAATTGCCTTGACTTATCAATTTAATTCAAGACGCACTCCATTTGTATTACATACTTATATAATTTTACTTTAAAAATACATGGGTACATAAGTTTTCATAACAAAGGCAAACTAACTGCAACATATATATGGGCAATTTCGTGTCACAGTTTTTTTTTTCAAAATGGGCCATTTTTTCTCAGAAGAAAGCTTATACAATTTCCTTTAAGGCCTTTATAATCGCTTAATGGGATGCGAGTGGGATATCCATCAAAAAAATTATTTTTTAACTCAAGAATAAAATTTTTCAATATTTGGCATAAAAACGTACTACCTAAATGATCTTAAAAAAGTATTTATTTGCATTCTAAGGACATTCGGAAATTAGGACTATTGGTTTTTGTTAAACAGCGTTTCCTTTTTAAGCTGTTAATTATTAAATTTTATTTGAAACTTACTGTACTGTTGTTTTTAATTTTCATTTTAGGGGTTATCTAAAAAGAACATCACAATATTCGTTTGACATGCCATCGATACTATATTTCACCGCAGAATAAATTTGGTTAACTTAAGTACTGATTAAATAAAGCCAAAGATGTACATAGTATACGTACATACAATTTTTTACCAAACTTCTCAAAATAATGATCTAGCTCAAGCTCCTTTACTAAATCCAGTTTAAACTCTACAGACTACATAGATTAAAATTCAGATAAATATCTTTCAAATGGACTGCGTGTGGTAGAATCAAGTCTACAATTAGAAATAGAAGCAGGCCATCTGCAGCGATATGTATATGTTATTTAGTCGCCGTATTATTCGTACTTTAGCACTATGTGCTTAATCTGTTATATTTATTTAAAGACTTTTAAAAATAACTCGCTTGAAGTCTACCATACGTTTAAGGCTTTTGGTTTTCATTTAACCAGATGTACACATATGTGTACCATACTTTTCTATTACTGCCAATAAAGATTTTAAATGAAGTCACATGAATTTATAGCACAAAAGAAATAAAAATTATTATAAGAATTATAATTATTATAAATATAAAATACAAAAAGAGTAAAGTAACATAAGAACAAGGTATAACAATAATCATCAACCATTATTAACTAAAATGTCACTTCCCTAGTACGCTATCAAAAAACTAAAAAAACATATGTCAGAGACTTAAAAAAAATATTCTAAAAATCCGATATGGATTGTGTGAAGTTTGTAAATAAATTTAAATATAAAAGTAAATTGTTTAATGCTTTTTAATGCGTCTATTATTCAAATAAATTCAAAGATTAAAAAATCATAATGAAGCCAACAAACTGAAAAGAGACACACTTGCATAGCATACGTACCCCTGGCTAGGGTAAAAAAAGAGTCTAAATGTCACTTTTTGTAAAGTAAATAAATACTGTAAATACATACTGTACTTATAAAAATGGAAAGTCGCCGTGGTCTAGTAGGTAGTGTGTTGGCTTATTAGACGTGAGGCATCGGTTCAAACCCCATTTCAGGAATCAGCAACTAAACGAAATATGACAAAACATTTCTTCGGCGACTTCCTCTCAGCAGATTTCTGGTAAATACTCTGAGTAAATAAAATTGCCAAGAAAAATTTTTACATAAATCTGTCGTTCGAAAGCGACTTTAAACTGTAGGTCCCACCACTCATGTATAAAAATTAACGCACACAACATAAGTGGTGTGAGAAACTAGGTCGTAATCCTGAGTAAAGGGCTGTAATGACCAATTATGTATGTATGTACTTATAAAAATTACGATTTTACTTTTTCACACAATTTGATTTTCAATTTTGATTTCAAAATTTAGAAATAAAACTTGGAAAAAAGCCGAACAGCTGTGATCTAATAGGGAATAATTTCTACATCGCGAACATTTACTAATTTATTGTGTTTTTTAAAGTTTCATTAAGTTGACTATGTAGGTCGGTTTGACAATCCAAGCCTATCCTGGCATATTTTTAATGGTGGACACTGTCATCCTTGTGTGTTATCTGCTAAACAGCTCTTAATATCCTTTGAAAACTTTATTTGACTTACTATCGGTAAATACAACCTCCATGATGCTATGATAAACAATAATATGAGACTGATATCCTTTGGTATAATGGGAAGTAAAAGAACTTGGTTTCCTTTTCTCAAAAAGGATATGTAGCTATCAAAGGGATATGTAGCTATTCCTAAATCTAACGACAAAATTGGTGCATTTTTCAAGATTATTTAATGTGTATTCTGTTTGGTGACATTACAAAGTTTCAACTAAGAACAATATACAAACAAACAAACTATGGGACAATCTACGTCGGCGGAGGATATCGGCCTATAAACAAATCATGAATTGTATGATTTTTGTGGTGACACCGATTATATGCATCATTGTTAGGATATCTCAAGCAGCACAGAAAAAAGTCGCTGCGAAATTCATTGAAGAAGGCAAACGCTTTTGCCAAGCTCAGAACTAAATACTTGTTTGAGGAAAACATCTTGACAATTGGTGTATGAAATCGTAGACGTGCCCAAGCCCGATGCGCATAGAATTCTACCCTATGCCCTACCCACGATCAGATTACGTTGTGACGCATGGCCATCAGAGTAACTAAGAGAACATTTTCCTATTATCCTTTTCTTGTAATGTCCTGAAAACAATGAATACTTAAAATATATAACATAATACGCTACGTATTTTGCCTCCTTCTAGACAATATTTAAAGTAAAAATACTTGAAATATGTATATCAACTGTTCACTTCTATTCTTATATATTTTCCAAACACAACAAAAATATTTTAATTTTAAAATTCATTCAATTATACCTAGTTTTCTGTAGTCTCAGATGTCATTCTCGCCTTTAAATGTTATGAGCTATTACGCCCTTTTTAATTTCTGTAATATTTCAATAAATCAAAAATTTGCTTTTTGTTTTTCGGTTGTTAGGTCCTTTTGCATTTCAAACGACGGTATGAATTTGAACATTCAAAATATTATTATTACAAAGGTACATATGTACATGTATACCGATTTGTATTGAATATATAATATAACGTAAATACCTATTTTTTAAAGTTATTCATATATACATTCATATGTATGCATATTTAGTAAACATATTTGCATTTTTTGTTGGTACATATTTGTATGCATGTTTGTGCATAATTTTCAATATTTACTCCCTACACAACTAAACATACGAAAACTTTGCAGAGATTGGCGAAAGAATTAATTTTTTAAAATATTTGGTAATAGGATTATGTATGTATTCAAATATCGAATAGTTTTATTATTCTTTACTAGGAGTTTTAAAAACCTACAATGTTATACATACAGTGGACAGCTAAAGACTAGGTACTACAATATATTTTGGCAAATTTAATGAATTTTAAGTGATAATATATAAAAATGGTTGATGGTTTTTATATGTTTTTTATTTATTTATTTCTCTTTTATTATAAAATAAAAAAATTTTTAATGTTTGTCACAAACCATAAGAAAAATTTTCTGGTGATTTCATACCGCAAAGATGTAGGTACCTTCAAGAAGAGCTCAGAGTAAATTTGAAATTCAAAGGCCCAATATATTAAAATGTTATCCCTTATATAGAGTATAATATCCTTTAATGTCTAGCGCTCCATTTAACCAATTTGGTATTGACTGTACTAGTTTTGTTTAGCATTTTCTTTTGATATTTCCCGCCATGAGCAAGTTTTTCAGTCGGCTTTTGTTCGAGGTTTAGCGGCTACGTAACCGTTCTTCCAAATGATCCCCTAAATACTCTCTTGGAGTCGTAATGGGACTTTGTGCAAGAGTATTAAACCTGTGGTAGGTACTCCACATCTTTACATTAGTACCAGTATTATTGGGTTCATTGACTTGTTGGATGTAATAACTATTACGAATTCTTAATTCTCCGAACTTTTGGAGGATTTGATGCAACTTTTTAGATAGATTTTTTCAATACATAAAAATCGCCAAACACGAAAAACCCTTGCCTTATTTATCGCCCTCACAAACAAACTAAACATGCTGTGTAGACGAGTGTACCGATATGAAAAAAAATTAATAATAGTTGAAAGTCTCGTGAAAGTTCGCTATATTTTTTTCACATTTGATGCTATTTTGTTTTTGCACACAATCACTTTCAACTATTTTCTTCATATGTTTCTGTATATAAGTTATGGTTTTGCTTTCAGTAACCTATAAAAGATAGATACGGTTGAAAGCAAAATCATATGGAAACAAGTGCTTACAGATGTTTAAATTTCTCGTATCTATAAGTAAATTCATTTGAAGAGTTTTGGTCCAAGTAATAATGTTGAAAACCAAATGGTTTTTTTAAAGTTGTTAACTTTCCATGCTTAACCGTAGACCATGTATAGAACTGATATGCATGTAAATAGTATTAACCAGCGTTGGAAAAGTCCGATTGTGTTGTAAGAGATACATATACATACATATGTATTATGTATGTGAATCATGCAAGTAATTCACTCAGTTCCATGTGTTCAATAGTGTTGAGGCAATATTCCAACTACAAACAGTTACACTGATGGAACAAACATTTCTTATATTTTCAAAACACAGGTCATCGCATTCAATGTATTATGTAAGATTTTCTGTCATTAATACTAATGCACTTACATAGTTTCTTTCAATTAAGTTTTAAGTTCAGCACTTTTAGTTCCTTGCACCAATACAAACTATTTGCTTTGACATTTACGTCCATGCAATTAACCCCCATAGGGGGTCATTATCGTCACATTAAAAATATTTTAGGACCATAAAAACTACTGCCACGGAACGGATATTAAAATGATTAGCGAATGAATGATCTTCTAGCTGAACTTGATGGGTGTGGTTATGATACTATAAGTTATGCAGTTAACGTAGCTGTCTCGTTTATGGAGTGAAACAGAAGGAATGTGGATTAATCCGACTAAGACGACAGTTCACTAAAATATTGTAATTTAACTAAGCGCCTGTTTATTATTACACGATGGTTGCAGGACATATCAGGTCTTTAGGTATGGTATTAAAATCTAAACAGAAACTATAATACATATGTATTTATATGTGTAACAAGCTTCAAAAGCAAACCAGTCTGCCTCAATGGAGAGTTGTTTTACAACTGCTATGAAACTTAATATGCTTACACAAACATACCATCAGAACTACGAGTGTATCTTTGTATACTGTACAATGATAGGGCGTACATGATAGGGCAGTACGATCGAGGGTGGATATTAAGAGGCTAAGCGGCTCAATATGAAACGCCGTATAGTACGCGAATTAGCGAAAATTAATAACATGGTGTTGTATATGGCTCATCTGTGTCTATTTTCTGGGATATCTACCTACATAAATGTAAGCATTCTAGCTTATAGAAACTTATTTGAACCAAAGCGTTAATGCTTATTATTATTTTATTATTTAATATTTTATTATTTAGCCTTTAAAATAATGATAAACATAATCTAACAAAAAACTCTAACAGTCCAATTCTGACTGTTCTGAGTAACATGTACGTCGTCTTATACTGTAGGTTTTAATAACTGTAACGTGAAATATTAAATCTTTAAAATTTTAAATTCCGAAAAACTTCTCTAGAATTGTCATATTAGCTTGTAAATGTTAACTCCCAATTAACGGTATAATTTATATTTAATTGAATTTGAAATATATTCCGTATACGCATCATATTACTTGTACTAGAATAATTACTCTGAAAAGTATGCAATAAAAAATATTGGATTTTGTCGTGTATGAAACTAATAGAATATGAATATTTCGAATTAAATGTGAATGGGAGCGAATATTTAATTTATTTTTTGGATAGTTTTAATTCTTGGAAGACATCTAAATTGGACGCTCTAAAAAGAGTGATGCAGCTGAAGGAAAGAATAAGAAGTGAGTAACAAAAACAAAAGCAATGATAAAAGCAAAAGGTTTAGCTTGTAAGCTTAATTGAACTATAAATTTAACAATAAGGTAGTACCAATAGGAACTTTCAAACTTAAACAGTTTATAATTTATTGACTGAACTTTTCAAGTTGGAAATATCAATGTCTTCATTTAATTTCTAGGAGATATTAGATGGTGTCAAATATACCTAATACTGTCACAACGGGCCTTTTTTGCAAGTTGTTTAGAAACTAATTTCAAAAATCTAAAATCTGAGCCTAAGTTACCGTTTATTATTTAAAATATTCGCTCAATTCAACAAAAAGTAACATATTCTTTAAGTATAAAAAGAGAGCAAATTTAATTTCCACCAATATGTGACGCGTGGCAAAAAATAATGTTCTTGTATTTATTGCATTCACCATATCTATAGTATGCCATTGCGGATTTCTTATTATCATAGCTTTAGCAATAAGTTAATATGTATTAACCGTTTGACTGCTACGCGGCGCAAAATCGCTGCCTTCATTTGTTACGAAAATCGCGACGAGTTTCTGTGTATCTTTTACGTGCTGATCATAAGAGAAGATCAAAAAATTTAAAGTTATCTTTTTATAAATTTTAATTTTCAAAGAAAAAAATTTAATGTTTATTTTTTATTATTCACATTCACAATTAATATTATTTCTTTATAATACGAAAAGAATTATTGAAATTTATTGTCATTTGTCTAAATGAGAGTGTTTTATTTGACAACAGCAAGTCAATATATGTCCCGCAGTTTTCGAACGTTCTCACCAGAATCGCTTAGCAGTCAAACGGTTAAAGTGTTGGCAGATGTAAATAAATAGGGATAAAGTTTTTTACCTGAATTTCTTACAACATATTCTTACGAATGAGCAAAGCAAAAATAGCAGTAGTAAGATAATGAAATATAAATTCTTTGTATCATCTATTTTCCACTGTCTTATGTATTTCCTCTGTGCAAATATTTACCGCAGTGTGAAAACAACTGCTGCTGAAAATTATTGTTGCATTTGTGATTTACTACTTTTTTAAAATTTTTACGTATACTTTTAGTTGAAAGAAACTTGCCTTGAAATATAAATTTCCTTACGCAGTGTTGTGCGGTTGAATGGATACTTCTTTGTAATCACGTACAGTTTTTCAATCTTGCAAAATTTTGTTTATTTTTATTTATTTAATGTTTTATTATTTAAATTTAATTTATTTTATTATACTTTAATTGTTTTCAGAAAAATGACAACATTAAAATGGATTTTTATATCGACGAACTAAATTTATGACATTCGTACTCATATGCTTGCAAATTGTTTATAATTGTTTTTAACAAATAACACCAATAAAACATTTACGCATGACTTGCTAAAAAGCGTAATTGGATGCCCTGGTGGGTAAAGTGCTGTTAGCGTGAGGATCGTGGTTTCGATTCTCACCAGAAACTCTGGTCTGTTAAACTACACCGAGCATATGGTCGAAGTTACTTAGATCGTATATAATTAAATATAATTTGTAAATGTATTGCAATAAATAAATATGGAATTTACTAGAAAACTCAACAAAGTGACGGTGATACACGGTCACGTCAAAATAATTCTTAAATACAGTAATACCCCGCTTAACGCTGTTTCAGTATTACGCGTTAGTATTGGGATTCCTCTAAATAGCACACTGTATTGATACTTGTTGTATATGTGTGCAAATGAAACGGCCATCGGCCAAACAAAATCGGTGCACTATATAGCGACAGTCTATACTATGTATCTTTTTCAACGCTCTTTTGTTAGTCTGTCCAAAATAAAGATTCAGTATACAATACATTCAATATACTATATAACGCTGGAACGTTTAACGCTGGAACTTATTTGAACGTATCCCCGGTCGTTAAGCGAGGACTTACTGTAATTCAAAACCATTTTACACACAGGTTACAATTACCGTATAGCATTTTTTATTATTTAAAGTTTACTGCGTATCTCTATGCGACTGACGTTAGTATACTCTGGACAGCAAGAATAAATGTACCCCAATGCGTGTAAGAAATTTTATGAATTTTACGTCACAATAAAAATAATTAATTTTAACAAATCTAGCGGATGCTAGTATGTCATCCAGCAAGTGCACATGGAGGCTACCTGTCAACCCAATAACAGCAAAACAATGATCGTTCTACAGGCCGCCATGTTGTCCACGATCGGAAACTTTCCCTTCTTTACACGTGTCCCATCCCTCCCCTACTGATGTTTATTGAAACTAAATGTCATGGAGAAGACAAATAAACTGTTTCCACTGACTCTAAGGTATTCATAACAAAGATGCACTTATGTGAACTCAGATTGTCAAAAGGTTAAGCAGGTGACATTTAATAGAATATTTGTTAAGTACGGCATTATTACTTACATACATGTATTGTATGTATTTTCACAGTTGCTTAAGCTAACAAAAGCAGTTTATAGATAGGTTTTCTATCATACAATAATAAATCAAACGAATTTCTACATCTTTGTCTCTTGTTATTTATAAGGTTAAAAAATAATGTAAATATCATTCCGAAAATTATGGTTTGTGTGAACTGCCGACAATATTTGTTTTATGTGGTAGAATTATTGATTGTTGATTGAAATCGAATTAAAAATAGTATATCAATATCCCTAAAATGAACTATTATACCGCCAATGTTAGTATACCAAGGAAGCTAACAGAACTCGTAATTAAATTCATTTGCGGAAGGTACATAACATAAATTTATTGAGATTTTTAAAATTAATTAAAATTAATTAATTAATTTAATTTCAAAAGTGTTGCTTCGTAAACGCAATTACACTTTATTTTTTACGAATGTGAATGGCTGTATTTTTTTACAAAAAATGAAATAAATGTTTATTATTGCCACTATTTACCGTTTAAATTTGTATATTTTATTTAATTATTGCGTTCTCTTTTGTTTATATTTACGTTTGTTTTAATAATTTATGATGAATATATCAAAAACATAAATAATTCTGAAACATAAATAAAATAACAACAAAAATTGCATTTTAAAAGCGTAAAATATTGATGAAGTCGTAAATCAAATGTAAGTACAAATCAAATGCAGTATTTGCCATTGAATTGTTTAAATGTTTAAAATGTTTAATGTTTAAAAATATTTGTGGGGGAGCAAAGATATTAAAGGATTAAAGAATTGCCTCAACGGAAACAACGGTATATACAGCTGGTAAATATTATGTAATTTCAACAGCGGAATAGAACACATAATTGATCATTACACCAGGATTATGACCTAGCTTCTCGCACTTCTTATGTTCATGAGTGACGGGACCTACATACTGTTAAAAGTCGACTCCGAACGACTGATTTTTGAGAAACTTTTTGATGACGTTTTTATTTACTCTCAGAGTTTTTGCAAGAAACAGCTGAGAGGCAGTTGCGGAAAAAATTTTTAATTTTCATATTTCGTTTTGTTGGAGATGTCTGACCTGGGGTCCAACGTGCCTTGCTAAAGCGTTAGGATTTACATAATAAATATCATGCGAAATTGACCTTAGTGACAAACAAAATATTTTGTTTTGAAAAAAAAAGAGAGTAAATTATGTTGACTCTATTCGTTGGTAATTAAACCAATGCCTTTTTGTGGCTTCTAAAAACAAATTGCAATGTGAAGTTCCTTCTTAAAATAAAGAGATTCTTATAAATCATTCAAAAATCATGCTTCCTATCCTTATGATATATCCCAATCATCAAGTAGTCATATTTCGTATATTGCTGTTGAAACTGTTCGAAAAAATCTGTTGTCAATACAAAGCTCACCTACCCGAGGTACAGATGGGATACCTACTTGTATTCTTAGGCATTGTTCTGAAAACCTTTCTGGTCCCCTAACGGCAATTTTCAATAAATCTATTGAACTGGGTTATTTTCCAACTGCTTGGAAAGAATCATTCATAATTCCATTCTTTAAAGCTGGCAATAAATTGGAAGTTTCTAACTACAGACGTATAGCAAACTTGAATGCAATTCCAAAACTCTTTGAAAAAATCGTGACTGACCCTTTATATCATCAAATATCTTCAATTTTAACCTCATATCAACATGGCTTTCGAAAACTATGTTCACCTAATATCTTGGAATTAACAACTAAAGTAAATAAAGGGTTCATCAACAGGCAACAAACATGATCTTTTGCTTTATAAACTATCTTGCATGGGTTTTAGTAACAATGCAGTATGTTGGCTGAAATCGTATCTTTCTAGCAGAACTCAGCAAGTGAAATTTGAAAATGCCCTATCTAAAGTCATTGATGTTCCCTCCGAATTGCCGCAGGGAAGCCATCTTGGTCCAGTACTATTCACATTATTTATAAACGATTTGCCATCTGTTATTATTCATTATAATACGCTCATGTATGCTGATGGTGTTAAAATTTTTAATTCGCTTGATAGCATATCTGGTCAATCAACTCTTCAAAAGGATATTGATTACTTTTGTCAATGGTGTGAAGTCAACTTGTTGGAGTTAAACTTTAATAAATGCAAACATATGTCATTTCATCGTTCATTTAAACTTGATACCTCTTATCATTTCAAAAATCATCAAAGACGAAATTTTGGAAAAGGTTTTAAATATAACTGATCTTGGAATCCTGTTAGATCATAAGCTTACGTTTTCTGAACATATATCAATGATGGTGAACAAAGCAAATTGTGTTTTAGGATTTATAAAGCGCTGGTCAAAGGAATGTACTGATCTCTACGTAACAAAACAATTATATATATCTTTGGTGCGCCCTATTCTTGAGTATGGATCTATTATATGGGATCCACATTATCTCATTTACATTAACCTAATTGAATCTATACAGAAGCGCTTTCTGTTATTTTGCTTGAGAGGACTTGGATGGAACTCGTTTGTTCTCCCTTCGTATGAAAGTAGACTCGCTCTTATAAAGCTACCTACACTGAAAAGTCGAAGAATAATGCTGTGTCTCTTTTCTTCTGGGTTTAATACGTGGAGATGTCTATTCTGATTATTTGTTACGTAAAATTAATTTAAATGTTCCAATTAGACCTTCTCGTAATTGTAATTTATTAAATTTACAATTTCAATGCTCAGTCTTCGCCAACAACGATTCTTTTCGTAAAATATGTTTAAAGTTTAATAATCTGTATCATTTAATTGATCTTCCTGAAAGCAATTATTCTTTAAAGAGAAAAATGATATTGTACTTGAATCATTAAATATTAATTATATATATTGTTTGTAAATTTAAATTTAGTCTGTAAAGAACTACTATCCATAGACATAAATAAATAAATAAATAAATAAATTGCTATACAGATTACGACTGCGTTACGTACTACGTTTACGAAATTCCTTTTTGATTTCCATATGAACTACTTACTAGAAAACATGCCGCACTTTCTCCCATATTAGAATAGTCTTGGTTTGGAACAACGGAAAGATAGTTATAAGAGAAAGGAAAATAGGGCTAACATGCGGCAAGCTGGATTTTTTTTGTTATTATGACAAGTGTAAAACTATCGTCATATTGGTAGTTGATGTTAGTAAACTCATTTCCTGAAGGACATATTCTGAAGAATACTGCTTTTCAACAGATTCACATGATCTAAATTGTATAGAAAGCGCACCACATTAATTAACACTTCGATGGGGTTATTGCTGCGTTGAGCTATCATGGAGGCAACGATGTTGTCAAGCAAAATTCGTCTGATCCTAGCAGCAAGAATAGAAGGCGCAACACACGGACTAGGTCTGATTGAAAACTGGTCGTGGACTGTCATCTCACAGCCAAGATCTTTTGTTTTAGAATTTACTGTTTGAATTAGTTTAAAAATCCAAAAAAAATTGTCGATGACTTTGTTAACGCTGATCATCCTAGATTCAAGTTTGTTTTAAGCTAATGAATAAAGACGAGTTATTAATGTGGAACGTAATACAGTTAATGTTTCAACCTTTGTTATTTGGTATTTATTGATATGAGAAGGATAACGCAGCGTTCGGAATATAGCATTAACTGTAAATAAATATAATATGATATGAAGTCGTCGTAGTCTACAAGATAGTGTGTTGGCATGTTAGGCGTGAGGGCGCCGTTCAAACCCCAAGTAAGACATCTTCAACAAAACGAAGTATGAAAATTATTTCTACGGCGATTTCCTCCCAGCAAATTTCGGCCTAAGACTGTGAGAGTTAAAATAATTGCAATAAAAAGTTTTAAAAACAATTTGTCTTTCGGAGTCAACTATAAACAGTAGGTCTCACCGCTCATGGATAAAATTAACACACACGGCATAAGTGATGTGAGAAGCTACATCATAATCCTGACTGAAGGGTCAAGGGTAAGTATAAACACAATTATTATAACCGCTGTATATGACAGTCCTAGAATTTAGTCAATTTAAATTTAGCCTGCGCTAAAAGATAATTGTACAGTTGGCCTTGAATTTAGCGTGTGCAATTTTAATTCCTTTGTAATGTTTTTAGGCGATTTTAAACTGAATTCTCCTTTTTTTATCCGTGTTCTAGCCTAATCTCCGTTCAAAGTTCATACTGGCATCTTACATATGATAAGTTTCTTGATAAGTCTGGTTGATTGCACAGATTATACAGTGAGGGGAGCTGCATCTAGATTTTCAAGTTACATTTTCTTTTGTGTGCCTCCAGCATTATAAAATAAATTTGTAATAAGAAATTATGTAGAAGCAGTGCGCTTTTTAATTAAAACTTTGAGATGCAATATTTGCTTCAGTTTGTATTATTTGATATGTTTTAAAAGACCATTCATACATATATTTGTATATTGTTTCAATACACTTAAACATATAAGGTCAAAATATCTAGATATATAATATTTTGCTATAAAAACATATGTACGCACAAGTTTGTATATGTATGTATTACATATTAAATAAGTTTTAGTATGTACTTACATATGTTCCTAGACGTATTAAGCTTTCTGTATAAACACTCTTACCAGAATTAGAATCCTAACAAAGCAGATATTTAACATAATTTAGATTGTTTTCTCAAACTTAAACATCTATTTTTACACACACTAAAAAATTTAGCCATATGTATATATGTAAGTATGCATGAACCTTTTACTAAACTATATACGTGCAGAGACATTAAAGGGTAAATCTAACTTACTTGTGGACATTTTATGACTTGCGGGGGCAGAAATAAATGATCTGTGGTAAACTAAAAATTAATGCGAATAAAATGGTCACATGCGCTTACGTACACTATGTAGTTGTCAGGTATAATCGAACACATATTATTACATATGGAAAGCCAAACATACATATTTAATAGAATTTAATCTACGTAAGTTGACCTGTTCATATTTGTTGGATAGATAGTACGGGAATAATTGGAAAACTGCAAGATAAAAAGACATATCACCCAACGAGGACTCAAAAACTTTATTTACGCAACGGTAAACATTTTTAATAATTATTCACTAAAAGATTCACAAGTTGGTTAATATGGTCACAAGTAATTACAAAGTCATTGAATATTTTTGAAAATTTCAAAATAAATTAACACACGCACTTCTGCTATAGTTTTAAGAAGTTTGAAAGTTATTTTTGTAAATTAAGATATTGCTTATGTTTATAGAAATATTTTAATACACTGTTGTAATTCTTCTTAAATGTTGAAATATAATAATTCAATAGCAAGATCAACTACTAACGTAATTAATGATTGTATTTAATATCATTTAATCGCCGTAGTCTAGTAGGTAATGTGTTGGCTTATTAGATGTAAGACGTAGCCTCAGGCCAGAAAAACGAAATATGAAAAAATAATTCCTCTCATCAGATTTCTGGCATAAACTGTCAGTGTAAATAAAATTGTTATAAACATTTTTGGCAGATTCATTTGTTTGTTTCATTAGATACAATGTTTAAAAATTGTTTTTTAGAAAAATTATGAAATTCTGAATATTTACAAAACAGTAAATGCTTATCAGCTTCAGTATTTATTCATAAAGCTGCGTATAATAGAAATAATAAGTCATAATTAATGAATCGATGTTTAAATACTTATAATATTTCCAATAAAAAAATATTTAGTGCCATAGCCGACAATTTGAACAACGTTTTCTCTAGGTGGAATTCAATAGATCTTTCAATGAAGAAAATTAAAGTGAATATAAAAAATTATAAAAAGTTATTTCCCACATCCGTTTCTATTAAAAATTGTACTTGTGCTCGATGCAGTGTAACGGTTTCTGGTGGGAATCGAACCTAGCATACTACTCACTAGGCTACCAGGGCACTCAAAATTTCCGGTTTATCCAAGTAAATTGTGTTCAATTATAAAAAATTTTTTTTACCAAAACTTGACTGAAAGCTTGAAAAATGCGATAGTGAGTAATGAGAGTTAAATAAAACTGGAATAGCAATTTGTAGCTAGGCCTTTATCATCTAAAGCACCCTTAATTAAGATTAAAAATTCTTTTTAAAATCTAGAGCTTCATTGTAATTAAGATTCGTTATTGCTGAATCCGTATCAAATTTTGTTCGTTTAGAATGCCTACGAACTTCATTCCAGAGTTTTAATAAATATTTTTAATTGTTTTTGAAGGATTTCATATATTTTTGTCGGTACTTTATTGAAGTTCAAAACAATTTCAACAACTATACATAAGTATATCAGGCGAAAAACTTTACTATGTTTCTTTTTATATTTTCTTTTATTCCGGCATTATTTCCTACGAACTGATCCAGTTTGATCCTAAGAAAAAAATGTATATCTTTTGTCATGTCACTTATTTGTTTTATTATGTTTTCACATAAAAGAAAAAAATTGTTTCATTGTTATTGTTGTGTATCACTTTATCTAGAATCAACATAAAAAGTGTTCTTATACCCATTAGTTAATATTTTATACGCAACAGTCATAAATTTGTTGAAGTACAGAACTGGGTTAGTCAGTCAGTCAGTTTTACTATTATTATGGTTAAAACAAAAGTATTTCGACTGGGAGGTTAAATTTAGACATTGAAAGAGCATTAAATTCTTTTCATTAAAATATTAAGTATGGGAAGAACTCTTGTACTCATGTAGCAGTTAGATATAATTATAAATATGGGATTTGTTTTTGAAAAACTCGTATTTTTATAGAGAAGAGAAGTTTTTAAAACAGTCCTATCGAGCAAGCAATAAAACATAAAAGTGTTTCATGCTCTAGATTTCACCTTTCCATATTATTAGTATTATAATTTTTCTTTTCACTAGAGAACAATATGTCTGGGGTTCATTTTATGCTTTTTTCATAGAGGGATAGACGTTATCAGTTGCTTCAGCGCAAACATAATAATACCTTCTTATTATCTCTCCAGCGAATTACCGCGAACTGTAACCCTTAAAAAGAAGCAATATTTTCAAATGGTTTTTTTTCTGTAGCAATTGGGAAGATTTACATATTTTAACTTCCAAAAGTCACATAACTGTATTTGTTTTCTCTCCCAGATCTGAATCGCTAGGTAAACGCTTAATATTTTTAGTTCATGAGTTAACAACAAAATTATATACATTCCTTAAAAGAGTGCATAGAATTCATACATGGTCATTACTATCCTTCAGCCAGGATTACGACATAGCCTCTAATACCACTTATTTGTATGTATGAATTTTATACATGAGTGCTTAAAGTCGACTCTAATTTTTGAGAAACTATTCCATGGCAATTTTATTTACTTTCAGAATTTTTCCTAGAAATCTGCTGAAAGGAAGATTTCGTTTTGATCGATATGTCTGAACCTGATTTTGAACCTAGGCCTCACGTCTAATTAGCCAATATACTACCTACTAGACTACATAGAACACATAGAATAGATAATTAATATCGCCACCTGAATTGCTTTGGTTTTGATGCACCATTTGTTGATCTAGTGACAGGTGTCTAGTCTAGATGTGAAGTGAAGTCTTTTTCCCTTGAGATGATCAGGACGCAAATGTGTTATTTAACCTTTGTTTATACGAATATGTAGTTTGACTCATTCACCAAATATTTTTTTAATTAAAAATATCAATTCCAATTTTATATTATCGATACTAGCATTTCGTTCAAATTTTAAAACATCTTCTTACAATATACCGAGATTTGAAATATGAATTCGTTTCCAAAAAGTTGGAGTTTTGTTCTGCAAACATTGTGTTCCGCAATTTCAATTTCTCAAATGTTATCATTTGTTAGTGTTCTGCACAATTTCTTGATTTCGGACAGCTTCATTTTTAATAATTTTGTAAAATGTAATGATAAAAAAATGAAGTAAAAATGGTGTCCATCTAGCCAAATGTAACTTCAAGGTACCTAGATGCCATCGAGAAACTTTTCTTATGTTCACAACTTTTACTACTATATGGTCAACTTAAATGTCAATCAAATGCTAAAAACATACGAAAAAATTGTAGCAGCAATTAAAAAATTCTTAAAATATCAAAGGGAATGTCTACAATCCTAGAAAAACGATTGCATACATTCATAATTAGTCACCACAACCCTTCAGTCAGCATTACAAACCTAGTTTCTCACACCACTTATGTTGTATGCGTTAATTTTATATATAAGTGAAGGGACCTACAGTTTAAAGTCGACTCCGAACGACAGATCTTTGATGAACTATTCAAGGGAATTTTTTTACTCTCATAGTTTTTGCCAGATACCTGCTGAGAGGAAGTCGCCGAAGATATATATTTTCGTATTTAGCTTTGTTGGAGATGTCTGACCTAGGGTTGGAACCGTGTCCACACGTCTAATAAACCAACACACTACCTACCCACTAGACTACGACGACTTCTGCAAAAGCTTTACTCTTCCTTCTACTACTACTCAACCTTCTTTCTATAGTAGTGAAATAGTAGTATATTCACAACCACGATTCAGCGACTACCGATAAGAAGAGCAGTTGTTTGTTTTATTTTGAATTCATATAACAATGAATGGGTACAAATGAATCACACAGTTTGAAGTGATATTAACAGATATAGAGCAAAAAGTAAAATTAAGGACCATTATGGCCGTTAAAGTTGGATTTAGTTAAAGGTAATTTTAGCTAAAGTGATCCTTAAAGTCACCTTTATCTTCTTTTCGTTATTAAAACTTACAGATAAAATAAAGTTAACTTTTTCAAAAATATGGTAGTGCCGGAGCAATGTCGAAAATATTGCTGAATTAAACTAGTTTTTCAAACGCAGTGGCAACGGCGTGCTTCTTTTTTTTTTGTTGTGTTTGTTCATTTTGTTTATATTTGAAGTTGCCATATTGAAAATAATATATGAGCTGTTTCTTTTAAAAGTGGTTTAAGTCCATTTTTTCTTATATTGAGATATTTAAGGGTTTGCGTTTGAATTGTTTCAAAAATATTGTTAACTGGTATTAAGTTGTTTTTATGGCTATGTGACCTTAAACATGTTAGAATATATAACGCAATACGTTTTGTAAACTTTACTTGAAAAATAAGCTGTGTTTTAGAACCTCAAATGGACTTAAACCACTTTCAAAATGAATAAAATGACTTTTTTGCTTGTGAAAACGAATAAGTCCACTTTGTGTTCTTTGTTTAATATTATTATAAGTTCATTTTTTTCACTTAAAGTTGCTCCACTAGTGATAGTGGGTCCTCTAAATAGTTATCCTTGTACTTAGGAGTTGGAATGGGACGTACATTTTTGTATAATGGTGTTAATTTTATTTTGTTAAAGTTCCTTGGTCTTCCTCGACAAGGTAATAAATCAAGTCTTTTGAACTCTGTATCCACTTCCATAGATTCTTTATAAATCATTTTATAGGGTTCATTTTTTATAAATCGCATCCAACATATCCTTAGCCAATTTACAGGTTCGCCACTAGAGTCTTTTAATATTTTATGAATTCTTCTTCCAGAGGTTTTGTAGAAATTAATCATCACGTTTCATAATATAATATTTGTTACTCTTTCGACATTTTTTTATGGTTTCATAGTAACCCTGGGGGACATACATTAAATTATTTTTCCTCAAAGTCATTTCTATCACTCCAAAATCACTATCATTTGGCAAAAATTAATGTCCTGATAGTAAAAACTTATGGTCAATAATATCTGCATTATTTTCTGCCGATTGCACAATTTTCAACCATGTTACTGCCAATTTTATGGATTTCAATGGACTTAAACCAGTTTCAAAATAAATTATTATGCATTTCGTTAACCAGTTAATTTTCAAGTGCCCCAAATCATAGCGATTTTAATGATACTAGACTTAAATTGTTAATAAAAAAAAGATTATATAGGATTGTGATTATTGTTATCATTAACTAAAATTTTTTAAAAACGAACTTGAACCACTTTCAATATAAACGACTCATATAATATATATAAGTTCAAACATAAACTTAACTATAAACTTACAGGTAGGTTGATCTTCCCTTTAACTTAACGCTTATTCTACCTTACTGTCCACTTATAATAATGAAAAACAATTTATCTAAAAATTTCCTGCTACTCTAGAGTTGTGAGCAGTTTGCAATTTATTGAGGGAATAAGGAAGAGCATTTAAAAATTCACCAAAAGTTAGAAAGAATAAAGAATTCGTAAACTTCCAACAAGTTAATGAACCATACTGCTGAATGAATCATACTGCTGCTGTTGTGAAGATGTGATTTGCCTACCAAAGTCTCTACGGGCTAATAAACTCTGAAATTTCTCTGCATTTATTTGCAAAAAAAGGTTAAACAAATACCCTAGAGAGATCAGTGAAAAGAATTGTGAGTAAAAGTTACACAGATGTTTTAAAAGCGGTTAGAGCATCAGTTATACTGCAGTGTTAAATTAGAGCAAACTGAATCAGAATTATCAACAAGGTCGAGAAGAGATATATCCATGCGCTGCAATATAAGGTCTTCCACACGAACAACTGAAGAGATTAGGTACTACCTAGAGCTAACAGAGTAGCTATTTTACCCCCACAAGCATGGCTTAGACAACTGAAGAGATTGTGGCTCTATTGGACGCTCAAAATGACAGCCTTGATGCTATAATACTACACATCTTAAAAATCTAAGTTGTAGGGAACGGTACGGACTATCGTTCCATAGCATAACCACACAGAGGAATGAAGAAAGGAAGACTAAAACTACGAAAGCACAGCAAATAAAAATAATATCGGAAGTAGCGGTTCCATTGGAATTAAAATGTTTACATATGTATAGTGATCGTGAAGGAGTGGACGCGGTAACTACAGTTAATATCAAACGTATTTATGTTGCACTAAAAGTCATAAAATTCTACAAAATTTTATTTATATTTGAAATTAAAAAGCAGTCAATATGACTTCTTTGGACAATATGGTGTTGTACGCTAGACAGAGCACAACTCAGTCGCAGAACATAGAAACGACACAGGACGAAGTCTTCTTAAAATGGCAACATCGCTATGAAAATGAACGGCATGGTAGGAGTGACATATAAACTGATTCCAGAATTGCAAGTGTGGAAAAATAAAAAAACGGCAAAGTAGACTACTATATAACCCAGATGCTAACCGGTCATGGATATTTCAGAGAGTACCTGCATCGCATGGGGAAATGTCGCTCGCCATTCTGCATCTACGAGGAGGAGGAAATGTTAGACGATGCCGAACACACTTCCTTCGGCTGCAGTCGCTGGGCCGAACGACATCAGGGTCTCGAGGCTGAAATCGGCATTATTAGTGCTACAAACGTCGTGCTGAAAATGACAAACAGCAGAGAAAACTGGAACACAGTAAAACAATTTGTGCACTATGTCCTGCGAGGAATAAAATATGACCTAGACGGAGTAGAATAAGAAAAGAGCGGAGCCTAGACGCAGGCTGACAATGATGGAACTGGCACAGGTGCCAAAAAGGGGTCCACCTCCAAGTAATACAACCGTGGTTCCGAGGTGGAATGATACCCCGGTGAGGAGACAAGGCGAGTTTTTAGTCGGTATACCCAGTGAGAGAGTCCGGCATACCATGTATTGTGATGATCTTCATGAATGCATAAAGCATTTTCCCTCCTTCCCGCGATAAAAATATGGTGTTAAGGATGTGTTCGTATGTATTTTTTATTTGTTTTTACCTTTTTTTATTATTTTGAACATGTTTAATGCCATAAACTTTTATATGCATTTGGTAGACATCTCATTTCGATTTGAAATTAAATGGACTTTCTCCTATTAAAAGATATTATTTTAAATCAGCTGAGGCACTTTTTGCTACCAATTCATTAAATTGCATAAGAGCATAATTGTTTCTATCCAAGTTTCATTCATGTATTTGTTTAAGACCCTATAGAAAAAAATGTATGAGGTTTTTAATCTTCATTCTCATTATATTTGCTTTGCTGATGTTCATCTGTTTTCTACCGGCCTTTTCTTTACTGTTGCTTGTGAATTTTAATGAAGTACATGTGTACTACTTCTAAAAGATAAGCAAAGGAATGTTGATTGACTATTAAAAATCCTTTGACAGTCATGTCAAACTGATCAACATCCTTTGTGAACTGCGTATTGATAAAAAAAGAAGCAAAGTGAAGTATTAAAGACTTTATTGTTGGGAGGTTTCAGAAGTATATGGTAAATTAAATAATTACGCGCATCTGTATGTGCTATATATATATTAATAGAGAAGTTGTCACGTTTCATTTTTCGTCTCTTCTTTCCAAAATTTATTCTGAAGTAATCTTATAATAAAGCATTGGAACAATTAAAATTAGCGTGGAACAATTGAAGAAGGTTTATTAAACCTAAATTGGTATGTATTCGCAAACAGACGGACACTACTCTATTTTGTGTTTCCCATTTAAAAATATATTTTAATTTCTTACTTAAAGAGTTTCCTCTATTTTTTTCTGGATCTCAATTATTAATAATACTCTACTAAAATTATCCAAACAGTTTGATATTTGAAGGGAATAGACAAACTAAACTCGCCACTTTATATAAAATATTTATTTATTACAATAAAATTACAAATTATATCTAATTATTACAAGTCTTATGCTTGGTGTAGTGTAACAGACCAGAGTCTCTGGTGGGAATCGAACATACGACCCTCAACCTAATAGTCTAGTACGCTACGCATTGGACTACCAGGACCTGTATATAAAAAACATGAAATTTTAATCTCTGCCTCTAACATTTAACCAACAGATAGGCAGGCACGTTAAAAGAGAGAAGAAAACAAAGGGTTTCAAGCCTAAATATGACAACAATACCGTCTACAAGAATTCTTTATCTTTTGCAAACTTTTTTAACTTCTTCCAATCCTCCGAGATAAATTATGTCTGGTATAGTATCACCCTAAAAATATTTGGATCTCAAGCTTACGAATGCTGTGCAGTGAAAAAATGAAATCCCATCATTTGCTATCCTCACCACAAGTGATTCATTTATCATATTTTACCACGTCAGTATGGCTAAGAGGTTCATGTAAGGCGAAGTGTGCCGTGTGTAGGCGCATTAGTGTCGCCAAGTCACCTTTATTCAGTCTTAAAATAATTTATAATTTGCTCTTCCTAATATGTCATAGTTGCACATTACTCGATGTGGTGTTTCCGCACACATTTTCAGCTTGGTCTTCAATACAGTGAAAGGCCTTTGGGTATTCAAGTTTATGGTATATAATATTCTAGCTCTCTTAACCAGAATGTTCGCTTACTCATTTCCGATCACATTTTAGCATACAGAATGAATGATTTTTAATCGACTTGTTAAAGTCTTTGATCCAGTATCCCTGGATATTATTGTCCGAATTGTAATTCGACTATCATTAAAAATATTTAAATACGGCAATGTCCGGCTAGTTAAACAACCTCGAAATCTATACCGCAAACAGTAAGAAATTAAATGAAAATATCCCGATTTATAGGAAAGTATAAGCAAAAATAGCTCGATGAGATTGTGTTAAAAAGTTGTTTAGTATATCCAAAAATATTGCGTATTAATTATAGTTATTCTTTCTATTTATTTTGTCATTGGATTAGCTTTATTTTTTTAATTCTCCTCTGTAATCTGTTTTAGTTATTTTTTTACAGCAATTTTTGCATAATCATTTATTTACTTCATGTGCGTCAAAATTTAACTGTAATCCAAGTTATGCTTGACATTGATTTTTAAAACTAGAATTTTGCTTTAAACACTTAAATTTTAGCAGTCACAACTTACTTTGTGTCTTTCTATAAACGACTGACAATAGATATCCTCTTTACAATAAAAAGCCAAACTAAACAGAATCCTGTGGAATAGTTAATTTAATTTTATCAATTAAATTCAAACAGAAATTTAATTTAATCCAATATCTTATCGTTCAATAAAATAGGCGACAGCCAATATAGATGGATATTGATTTGATTAAATGCCCACAAGGTAGATAATCTAGACCTCAATTGGTCTGCACTCACAGGCAAAGAGACGCTTTTATTGAATTCTCGACAATTTATTACTTGGCTTTTTATTCTTTAGGAAAAAGAAGATAATCTCTTAATGGCAAATAATGGAGAAAATGAATTTGTGGTGGACGAAGGAAAAGATAAGACAGTCAATGTAAAAATTCCATGAAAGGCAAACATTTCACTTTAATTAGATTAACCCAATACATTGTACAAGAATGTTTTTTTTATTTTATTTTTCAAAACTTTCTAAATTTATTCCAAGGAATTAGTTTCTGTAGGAATAATTGATATACATAAGTTTCAAAGGTAACACGTACACTTTATTACCCAAGTGCGGCATCTTTTGTTTGGTACTAACTCTAACTAGAATCTAATTTTTCCTTAAAAACTAATTATGTAGCAACGCTGTTATCTTCTACGATTTTTCATATTTTTTTATCTCTTCGTTTAGGAAAGATATTCTAAAGAAATGCACCATTACACAATTTCTTGCTATAAAAAGTTTCAGACACTTGTGTAGTATAATTCGCAAAGACGCTAAGTCCACTTTTTTCCAAAATTGAGATTTTAATACAAAACGGTAACACTATACAAAATACATATTTTACAACAACAAAAAATGTCATTATGTAGTTTTAAGTTGTAATTTTATGGTTTGCAAAAATGCTAAGTCCACAAAACTACGAAAAAAATTAAAAGCACGTGCTAACTCCACGAATATTATTTATTAATTATTATTAATTTGTGATCTAGGTCCTTTAAAGAAATCTATTTTGAAAAAATAATTGCGTTTAAAAAGTTTAAAAATTTTTTAAAACTGAAGAAGCTATTATGTTTTTTGTGTCTCCTGTAAAATTTGAAAAAAGGGACTTAACACATTTGCGAATTGGACTAACGATATCAATAAAACTTAAGTAAGGACTGTCAGAAGTTGACCAGGACAAAATTAAAGCCTACAGGGGTATGGCTTTGCAAAAGTATTGAAAAATATTAAACAATGCCGAAATGTAATACGATTATTTCTGTGCAGATCATTGCGATAATCGCTACGACTTAAATTGATGTATCGAAATAGCTTTCAACGCTATCAGAATCCTTTTTACATATCTGTCTTAATTATCAACAAGGCATTGCGAATATTCACATTGACCGGTTGGAGAAAGTTATATTGAGAGTTTTATTATAGAGATTGTTATCCAGAAAACTTTATAAGGAGGGGGATTTCAGAGTTTATTTAACTCATAAGAAGATTCATTGAGAAAATCTACAAAGTTTTGTCCAGTTTAGAAGGCACAACCAACTATTAAAATCGCTAAGAATTTCCGAACTAATAAAAGAAATCAAACAAAAATATTTATGCATGTAGGGGGTGATCAAATGGCCCATATTTTTTATAATAGTATTATTATTATTATATTAGTAGAAAACCTGTGTGTCTTATATCTGAAACACATTTGACTAGAGTATCCTGTTTAGGATTCAGGAGTTATGTCTTCAAAATACAGCTAGAAGAGTTTATTATAAGAAAAACACAAAACATTTCGAAGAAGAAAACCTAAGTACTGAAGAATTTCAAGCAGCCACAGTTCCGTTAATAAGAAGCTCAATGGTAGCGTCAGTATACAGCACTCCGCATCAGCAATTGATTACAAAAATCGTATAACAAAACATAATACCAGGTTGAGCAAGGGTGAGGACTTTAAGTCTAAGAATACTTACTGGAGACTTTAAAAGTTTGAGTTTGTAGTACCATTCGTTGCCTAAACAATTCTGAAATAACTTGTTTCTGCTGTCTTCTATTGCAAGTTCTCGCTAAAGTACATGAGAAAAAATAAAAAAACAAATTTTTCTTCTTTTTTTTCCCATTCTCTAAAACTATACGGCAAAGTGAACGTAAATCGCAATAACCAATCAATTGTGTATGTGCAACAAAAGGAACTGTAAAATGAAAGGTGCCGTCTAATCTAATTCAATATACTGCGTTGAAGTGCACTTCAGATCCCCCTGATAAACAGAAATTTATTTCATATCCCACTTATATAAGGTAAATAGAAAAATTTAAAACAAGATTGATTTCCAGCAGACAAAATTAGGCTTAATAGAATGAGATACCAAATTAGCTCATAAATCTAAAAATATAAAAACAATAACTATTTTCAAACGTTGAATAATGAAAACACATCGGACTATTTGTGGAAATAAACGAAAAAATTAAAGACACTTATTAGAGAAATTCCTCCTTTGCACCTGACAGATGGCAATAGGGCCCGAAGAAATAGCTATATTGCTGATGTATTTTCTCTTGATACTAATACATTGTCTACGACGCAAGAAGTCAATAGTAAGTCACATGATAACACCAAGTTGTAACACCAATTAATGTTCTTATACAAATCCCTTTTTTAGAAAAATGTCCTGTATTCAACTTAATAATGGCTGGAGTTCTTAAACATCTGCCAAATAACATAATCTTCAAAATAACACACAATTTCAATGCATCATTTAAACTCTTTGACGTACGTTTTGGAAGCTCGCTGAAGTAACCTCCAACTGAAGTTAAATCATATGGATATACATATGTATATAGCTTTTTCACATCTTTTCAAAACTAGAGAGTAATACAAGTTCACATCAAGCAGATAAATGAAAAAAGAAACTCAGTTTCTAAACATCTATTTGGATTGATACTAAAAGTTTCTTTATCTTTACACTTTGTTTTCCTATAATTTCCCATTAAATTTGCAACATCGTATTTTTTATACCAAAGTGTGAAATACTATCCAGTGGAAACACCCATAGTGGGTTAGGAAGCACTCATAAGTATTATTTAAGGAAATGCTTTTATAGACTTTCATTCTTTTTTTAGACTTATCCTAAGGCCAAAGCAGATAGACAACAGTATACCT
Organism: Sarcophaga carnaria; assembly: GCA_958299815.1. NCBI lineage: Eukaryota > Metazoa > Arthropoda > Insecta > Diptera > Sarcophagidae > Sarcophaga > Sarcophaga carnaria. The sequence goes on along the minus strand of OY283153.1, from coordinate 67,181,231 downwards.
TAAACACTTTAAGTTAAAGCTGTAAGTTTTACTTCATAAATTAGATCGTAAAATATAAAATAAGAGAAAAAACAATTAAAAAAATATTATTTTCTGTTTCCAAATTTAACTTTTAATTAATTTAAACTTTTAATTAAAAATTTCCAATTATACCGTAAATCGCAATAAACACCGTTATTGAGATCAATATCACATATAAAATTTTGATTAATTATTGCTCAATAAAAATGCAAATTGCTACCTACAATATTGAGAAAAATTTTAAATACAACACGGTCATAAGTACGTTCAGTGAGCATATTACAATTTTCCGAAAACTTTCTATTGGTATTTGACAACTCAAATATCAACGACGACAAACAAAAAAAAAAAAAAATACAACGAACAAAACAAAAAAAAAAATGTTGTTGAAACCACCAGCTGCTTTGTTTACCTTATGTGTCTGAACATGGTATTATATTACCTATTTCATTTGTTTTTGTCAAATAAAACAAATTTGGAGGGTTCGAGAAATATAAGAAAATTATTTTTGATTTCTACTCAACTAACTGAATAACTTAGACTGGGTAGTTACTCGGGTGTATTTAATTTTTTGTATTTTGTTGCATAATGTTATTAAACGGAAATTGATATTTTTCGTAGCAAATGAAATATTTTGTGCGTTATACATCTCAGAACATAATATAAAATGAGTAAAATATAAAACAATAAAAATTACACGAAAAAATACATTCAAATTACAAATTTTTTCTGCCCACAATTAGTCGGCTTTGTTTTGACTTTTAGTGCAAAAGTAAAAAAGGAAAAAAGTTTTTATGCGAATCTCTGCACAAATAAAACAAAAGTACTTTGTATGAACTTTAAATAAATTCAACTACTTTTTAGTGTAAATTTTTTTTATAATTTTTTTGAATATTATTTGACTGAAATGATCAAATTTATTTCATTTTAATTCTTTAAAAAAAAAGCGACTGCAACATACACTGAGCGCCATAAGTGAGTCTGTTTTGTTCTTAAGTATAAAACAGTTTTGTTCTCAAGTATATTATTTTTCAGTGGTGTTTACTCACTTTTGGCGCTCAGTGTATAACATTAAATTCTTAACGTATAAAACATGGAATTACTCATCCATCATAACAACTACTGTAAAAAAATTCCCAAACCTCTGAAATATTTTAACATATCCACCAAATGATTCAGTGGCATATCGTGTAAGTATTTGCTGAAAATTAAGTCGATTTTTTATATTTGTTAAGTTTTTATTGATAAGTATTAGTAAAGAATTCCAACATAATATTAATAGTCATGCATAATTAGAACGAATTGCTCATTCGAAATCAAATTTTTCTCTCTCAGTGAACGATTACATATTTTATGATGAATAATTAATTATTTTATCATTATGTTTAATAAAAACGATTTAATGAATTACGCTTTGGAATCAAGTTTGCGTTAAAAAATTTGTAATAGAAATTATGGAAAGTATAATAAATGGTGGTATTAGATGCCATAAAATATTCTATTTAAAAAAAAAATTTTCTAGATATAAAAATTTTTTGAAAGTTGTGACTCAGGACACCGATAGTAATGTATTTTAAAAAGAGTGACTTGTTAAAGTTATCGTAGTCTTGTAGGTAGGAAGTTAACTCATTAGATGTCAGCCCAGACATCAGGAGCAAAATGAAATACGAAAAAATACTTCCTCGATGACTTCCTCTCAGCAGTCTTCCTGTAGAAGCTCTGATGGGCGGTGTGAGAAACTACATTGGTTACAATCCTAAAAAATGGGTTGTAATGACAAATTAAGTATTTTAGATTAATTAGGAATCTATTTTTTTAAGTTTTATAGTTCACATGCAAAACTAACATAATAATGCCCACCATATCATCGTTCATTTACATAACAACATCAAGTTGATTTTAAATATGCGATCGTAACACCTGATTTGGTTACCAAAAAAATTCCAAAGCAAATATGTATATTGTAGCTCATGTATATTTGGGTGCCAATTTTCCAAAAAAAAAAACATTTTCGACGCTAACTTGAGGATGCTGTGCGATACTATTGTATATTTTATTATTTATTAGCTTTCCTTTATGTTCAATGAAAAAAAATCTGAAGTCTTTGCTAAATTTTAACACTGAGAGAGTTTTTAGGTTACAATTATTTTTTAACGATTTAACGAATTATACGATAATTAATTCGAGTACCCACCGATATACAAAATAACGCATGCGTTGCAAAAGTCGATTTTCGCTGACTGTGAAGTATCGCAAATATCGTGTTCTACACACTTTTATACAAGGCATTTATAAATCGAATTTTTTTCTCAATGACTTTCTTGAAATCTGCGAACAGTAATAGTCCTTACTTCTTTCCTTCCGCCATTCTAGAGATCGATGTCAACGCTTCTGTTTGGTCGGAAACATATCTATTCCTTTTGCAGATCTTACTTTATTTTACTTTGAAGCCGATATTATGACTGGTAATATCTTGAATATGACGTTCGTCTCCAGTTATTGCAATCTCTCAAGTCGCCACCCCTGGGTAATATAACTACACTATCGGGACACAGGCTATAACAAAAATAAAAGTTAAATCAAAGTTTTGTTAAATGATTTAACAGTACTGTGCTAAATTTAATTCTTTGTAATAATGTGGCTCATGTTATGTAATATTTATATCATGGTGGCATTTTAAAACATTTTAAAGTACTCCTCCACATAATGAGTCTATTTTAACTTTCGATTTAAAACAACTTTTTCTATCTATTCTTTATATAAATATTTTTGAAATATAAAAATATATTTTTGAAATGACATTTTTTAACGTTTTCTTTTTAAATGTGTACTGTAATATATCTGAACATAAGTTACTCTCAATAGCTTAATAGCTATAAGAGTTAAGGTAAGTGAAAATAAAATATATACAGATTGACATCATCCAATCATCTGTAATGTTTTTGAGTTTAGATTTTATAATTTTTTCTGTCGTTGTCATCCTAGGAACAGTGTTGCAAGTCATGCAAAAAAATGTTGTTGTGGTTGTTGTTGATGATGCATTTACTTTTCATTGTGTGCTTCTAAATTGACTCAAATATAAACGTATAATCCTGTGCTATATATATGTTGGAAAATTGAATGCTTTGTTGACGGTTTAGATCAACCGACCTGTCAATAAGATAAATATCGAAATCTGTTATAACAATAAGAACACCAATAAAAATTTTATATTTTTTTTTCTTTTTGTATATTAAAGTTTTGCAATTCCGCATTGTCAGTGTACATAAACACTTATACATATATACTCACAGCCATAAATACATACTGACATAAATACATACTGATATACACTTACGTATGTACACGGTTAATAAAATAGCTACTTATATCATCTTGCTGAAGTTAGTTGTAATAAACACATTCCTTTTAGACCAGTGACGCTCATAATTGAAATTTCCTATCACATGTGATAGGCCAAGAAAATCTGGTGACGCTGCATTGATACACCTACACTATAAGCTTACTTGTACGCTTGGACGACCGAATGGGGTAGTAGATATACTAACGCCAGGGGTCGCTGCCTCTTGGAAACATTCGCTTCCCTTCCTGTGGCGCTGATGAATGACGCAAGAGGAAGCACATTTAGGAGAGCTGGATCGAGCTCGATAATAGATTTGTCATTTGTAAGCGATCGCCTTGTTTCGCGGACCGCGTGGAGGCTAACTGAGGACTTCACGAATAGTGACCATCAGACATTCGTGATGACGGTTACTGGGCGCAACACGAGAGGCAACGGATTGCTGAAGTTTACGGGACCTAAATGGAAGGACTCCCGCTTTGACGAGGAGACGTATTGTAACGTATTTATTTATTTAATTTTATTTTGTGCACTCAAGGAGCACTATCAAATAAAAAGATCAATAGTTTTAACTAAGTGCAGCTGAACCGCACTATTTGGTTAAATTTTATTGATTGCATTCTTGAGGGAAAATGTCCCTTCTTTTATACTAAATTTTGGCTGATTTGACAATTCCAAATCAAACCCTTAATTCTAATACAATTTTGTATTGACTTAATACTATAACATATGTTTGTGTGTACATTATATGTTTAACTATATTATATTGGTTTGTGTGTGTAATAATTATGGGACAAGTGGATGTTATATGACACGCGCCTATTATCCACAATAATTCCCACGGTAAAGTGTAAAGAGAGCTACACACGATCACCAGCAATGCCATACAACAACAACACACATACTACATATTATATGCAAACCAATGCAGTCAGCGGCCTGACAACAAAGTGTCAAATGATCGTCGCATGTGCGCGACGGTCAATAACATTGAGTCAAGTGGTCGCTGCTCATATGCAATTGGATATTCTTTTGTTTATGCATATGAAATGTTGTGCTAGTATTGACAACTGTAAAATCATGCTACACCTCCACCCTTTACAAGAATGTTCATATAACTTTTGTTCTATGGACATTCTTTTACACAACACAGTACAATGATTTTACGTCTATTTCAAATTATATTTTATTAGTGAACTTAAAATGTAAAGTATTTATTTAAATGACTAAGAATGTTTTACATATTAATCTTAATTTAACGTAATCCAATCTTAATATTATTTCTTATTTAATTTTAATATTTATTATGTTTTTAATAAATGTTTAGTGATAAGTTTACTTATGTAGTTAAAAAAAAATCTTATCTTAAAGATTATTATTTCACTTTTCTGGCCAGTTTAGTGTTATAATTAAAACTTATTTGTTATATAGCTTAAGTCTATTTTTATGAACTACTTGCTCTTTATTATTTTTCTTATCAACTATAGTTACATTATTTCTTAAATCTATATTTTTAATTGTGTATGGACCTTTATATGATTCCTCTAGTTAATGTCCTGTATTATTCCTAAGTAAAACTAAATCTCCTATGTTAAAATTATAATCTAATATATCCTTATCATAGTTATTCTTCTGTCTGATTTTATTTATTTCTAATAAATGTTTTGCTCTTTTAAGTGCAAGTTCTAATCTAAATTTTGCCTCTTTGGCATAATCGTCAATATTGTATAGTGGAGTAACTGTGTCTACCTCATTGAAATCTTTGAAACTGTTTGGTACTTTGCTAAAAATCAATTCAAAAGGACAATAATTATGTACAGTTGATGGTGTTGTATTAAAACAATATGTGAAATACCTAATCCATTCATCCCAGTCATCTTTTTCTACAGATATGTAAGAACGTACGTATTCATTAAAAGTTCTGTGACTTCTTTCTATTGTACCTAAGGTCTGGTGATGATGTGCTGTTGATGTTAGTTTCTCTATTTTCAACAAAGTGCACAATTCGTTTAATATAGAATTTTTATATTCTGTACCCATGTCCGAAATGAACGTCTTCATTGGGCCACAGGTAAGTACAAAATTTTCGAATATCGCTTTTGCGATCGTCTTAGCCGATTTATTTGGTATAGGTATTGTTACCAGGTATTTAGTTAAGTCGCATATTAATGTGATTGCGTACTCATTTCCATGTATTGATCTTGGAAATGGTCCAATTGTGTCTACATACACTGTATCAAACGGTTTGTTAGGTGTTTCTGTTATTATCATCGGGCCTTTAACGTGCTTGGTAGTTTTCGTTATTTGACATTTGTGACATGCTTTTACATATTTAGCTATGTCCTTTGTCATATTTTTCCAGTAGTAGTATCTTTTTATTTTCTCTGCGGTTCTATATATGCCGCAATGACCTCCTTCGATAGGGTCATCATGATATTTCAGCATGACTTCTAGAATTTCCTTAGAATTCTTTATATCAAGTATCTTTATTTCATTTAAAAGCGCTATTTTAATTCTATTTAGTACCTTATTGCCCATATTTCTAAATTCATACTTTGAGACAAATTCGAAAATTTTCTCACTAGGTGCTACTTGTAGTTTATTGATATTTAATTTACTGGCCGCTTTCTCGAGCCTAGAGAAAAATTGTCCTAAGTCAAGTTCCTCTTTAGTAAATATATCATTTATATTTATGCTAGCTAATATTGATTTTCCCTTCTTTATGTACCATTTATTGGGATAAATCTTTAATTTGTAATACTTTCTGACGTCACTATTCTTAATTGGTACATATATTTTGGGCTCATTTAATACATCTGTTTTATTTGCTCTATGCTGATTATTTATCCTACTACTGTCTTTTTGCTTAGTCACTGACCTTGTCGTGACTCTCAACACGCGTGATATTCATTTCCTTAAAATCTTCTATAGTAACTCGCGATAACGCATCCGCGATATAATTGTCCTTCCTAAAGTATAATATAGCGTTTTGTTGCCTGTTGCTTTAGTGCAACTATTTACGAATTTATTGGCTGTTTTTTTTAAACATGGTACATATTTCAATTGCATATTAAAGTAATGAAAACAATTTTTACTTTAAAGCATAGAGGCAAAATTAATTATAAAAAATGTTTGGCTTGGTGACGTTCATGTTTAATGTATGTAATTTTAGATTAATAGAACATACATACAAAAAATTAAGCCAACCTTTTAGTCAATTTTTGGCATTGGCTCTATCAAATTCTTCAATCATATGTTTGTTCTTTATGAATATGAAAGTGGACATGCTGGAGATGTTGTATTCTATGGCAACATCCTCGCAGTCATAAGTATCGACCCTGATAAAGACAATTCTGTCAGCATAGTCCCTGGAGAGTTCCTCCAACCTGGGGGCCATTACTTTGCAGGGGCCACACCAAGTGGTACTGAATTTGACCAATACCAACCTATTACCAGCATTTTCCAATTGCTGATTGAAATCGGACTTGTTCCTGATAGTATAAACCACAGACACAATTTTTTACTGTGATCATACGCTCTAACTTTTACCTCATTAATGCCCTAAATCAATTTACTAATAATTAATGCTTGATTATCTTAATATTTATCTAAAATTATTGTCTATTAAAGTCCAGTATATCCCTAATGTTTCCTTCCTATGTATTATTAAAAATTTTTCCTTATTAATAATTTAATGTATACTAACTTATGGATAAAAATCTAAATATATGTAAGTATTATTGACAAATCTTTTATTAAAAGTCCATGTATATGATTTCTAATTATATTGTAATATTATATTGCTTCACTCGGAAATCATAAATATTGTAGTTAAAAAATTTCCGTAGCAAGTTTCGACTTAAATTTTTTTTTTTTTTTGTGATATTATTTTTGCCTCGAGCGGTTAACGCTTATAGGCCCTGCCAGTGCAACCCTTGAGGAGCACGTTGGTTTAAATAAAAATTTTTTTTTTGTTTGGTTTTATTCTGCAGCGGCGGTAGAGGTTCTGTTCGACCTTAAACCACATGCGGGTTGTCTTCTTCATGTTTTTGTTCTTTGGTCCTTGATTCTTGAGGTCCTTGGTGCCTCTTGGCCAGGCGGTACTTCCTTCAACGGATCCTTGGCTGTCCGTCAGGATAAGCAAAATTTATTTTGGGTGCTTTTGAGCACACCAGTTGTTGTTATATATTTTTTTCGGGTCCTTGGGTGCTTTAAATTTTAGCACACCAAGGCCCAGGCAGGATTGACCTGCTTTTTGGTGCTTGATAAATTAGCACTCCAGGATTGGCAGGATCACTGTTATATTCTAGGTGCTAATAACTGGAGCACTTCTAGAATAGTGGCAGGATCGCCATGTAACGTATTTATTTATTTAATTTTATTTTGTGCACTCAAGGAGCACTATCAAATAAAAAGATCAATAGTTTTAACTAAGTGCAGCTGAACCGCACTATTTGGTTAAATTTTATTGATTGCATTCTTGAGGGAAAATGTCCCTTCTTTTATACTAAATTTTGGCTGATTTGACAATTCCAAATCAAACCCTTAATTCTAATACAATTTTGTATTGACTTAATACTATAACATATGTTTGTGTGTACATTATATGTTTAACTATATTATATTGGTTTGTGTGTGTAATAATTATGGGACAAGTGGATGTTATATGACACGCGCCTATTATCCACAATAATTCCCACGGTAAAGTGTAAAGAGAGCTACACACGATCACCAGCAATGCCATACAACAACAACACACATACTACATATTATATGCAAACCAATGCAGTCAGCGGCCTGACAACAAAGTGTCAAATGATCGCCGCATGTGCGCGACGGTCAATAACATTGAGTCAAGTGGTCGCTGCTCATATGCAATTGGATATTCTTTTGTTTATGCATATGAAATGTTGTGCTAGTATTGACAACTGTAAAATCATGCTACAGTATAGATTGATGTTGTCGTCATTTCATACGACTGGCAGCACGGTCGAGGAATTAGTGAGCGGCGTATACAAAATGCTCAACACTGCATGTGATGCTGCTATGCCTAGGAGAACTGTGGGTAGGGGACGTTCCCCCAGCTACTGGTGGAATGAAGAGATTCGAAGACTGCGGTCGGCATGCTTTGAGGCGAGAAGACGGGCCCAGCGCACGAGAGGAAGAACGACATGGGAAGCCGAACGGGCTTCATATGAGGATCTAAGTCGTCAACTTAGAAGAGCCATTAAAAGGAGCAAGAAACTATCCTTTCAGCAGATATGCCAGGAAGCTGACATCAATCCTTTTGGGACTTCGTACAGAGAATGCAAGAGAATCGGTGCTCGAGAACAGCCTAAACTAGGTTGTCCAGTTTTGCTACGGGAGATCATTGGTACATTATTCCCACGGGGCCAGCCCTACACTTTTATAAGTAGGGCGCCGGAGGCCATTCATACCATACCCGAGGTAACAGGAGAGGAGGTACTCGCAGCATGCACTGGAATAGGAGATAGGAAAACACCGGGGCCGGATGGAATCCCGTATAGGGCACTTAAGGCGGCTATCCGGCTCAGACCGGATACGTTCGCCAAGGTGTTCCACAAGTGCTTCGTCGAGGGTGTTTTTCCACGTAGGTGGAAGAAGCAGAAATTGGTTCTCATTCGAAAACCTGGTAAACCGCCAGGAGAACCATCGTCGTATCGGCCCATCTACCTACTTGACACGATGGGAAAAATACTGGAGAGGATAATATACAATCGACTACTAGCGTGTGCCGAGGCAGGAGGAGCTCTCTCGGACCTGCAATACGGATTTAGGAAAGGACGGTCCACTGTTGACGCGATAAGGAGGGTGGTCGACATTGCAAGAGATGCAATAGAGGGCGAAAGATGGAGATTTGGCACCAAGGAGTACTGCGCGGTTGTCACGCTTGACGTTAGAAACGCGTTCAACTCGGCGAATTGGGGGCGGATTATGAGAGCCCTCTTTAATATGGCTACGCCTTCATACTTAATGGAGATTCTGAACAATTACTTTCAGGACAGGAAGCTAATATATCTAACGGATGAAGGAGAGCAGGAATACGTAGTGACGGTAGGAGTCCCGCAGGGCTCTGTACTTGGGCCACTACTATGGAACATTATGTACGATGGAGTACTTCGACTGCGATTGCCAAGCGGGACTACAATTGTGGGCTTTGCAGATGACATTGCCATAGTCTCGGAAGCTAAACCGGTAGGAGAAATAGAGGAGAAAACGAACACAGCGATTCGAAATGTTGGAGCATGGCTGGATGAGCCAGGTTTGACACTTGCTGCACATAAAACGGAGGCCTTCTTGATAAGCGGCCGGAAGATAGTGGAGAAGATGAAATTGACCGTTGGAGGCACAACGATCGAATCGAAGAGGGCGATGAAATACCTGGGAGTGATTATCGACGACAGGTTGAACTTTAAGAAGCACGTGAAATACATCGGTGAAAAAGCATCTGTAACACAGGGAGCTCTGGCGAGGATGATGCCAAATATTGGAGGACCAGGTCCATTTAAAAGGAGAATAATTTCGGCGGTAGTAACGGCGATAATGAAATATGCTTGCCCAATATGGTCTGAGGCACTCTCAGTGGGGACGAAGAGGAGGATACTGTCCTCGTTGTATCGTTTAAGCGCGATTAGACGGATAAGTGGCTTCAGGACAGTGTCTGATGAAGCAGTTTTGGTATTGGCAAAGACAATACCAATAGATATATTGGCGGATGAGATGAGAAGGATATACCTTCGCCGTCTCGAGTACCCGGGACAAATAGCGGCTATAAAAGCGGAGGAACGAAGGACTTCCATGCACAAATGGCAGTCACGATGGGAGAGCAGTTTAAAGGGAAGATGGACATTTCGTCTTGCCCCTGATGTAACCCTTTGGATAAAGGGCGGACATTGCGAGTTGAACTACTACGTGACCCAGTTTCTAACTGGTCATGGGTGCTTCAGAAAGTACCTGCACAGATTTGGTTATGACACTTCCCCTATATGCCCAAACTGTGTAGATGAGGAGGAAGATGCGGAGCATATTCTAACATGCTGTCCCAGATTTAGATGGCCGGGAGAAACGAATTTAGGACCAAACCGGCTAATGTAGGATTCTATGGAGTCAATATAGTCAGAGAATGGCTGAAGTAATGATAGTACTCCGAAGACTGGAGGAACGGAGGCGAAATTTAAATTATTGTGATAAAGCTTTCAAGCTAACCAGCCCTCCGTGAAGTAATACCTTACGGCAGTCCCGCGGGGGGAGAGTGGTTGAAGTGTGTAGGGGGTGGGTTTAGTACGTAGGCACCAGTGATGGTGAATCGTGCACTCTTTTGTTGGAACAAAAGTGTCTTTCGAAGATTCCCCCCTCCGGCTCAAGACAAAAAAAAACTATAAGCTTACTTGTGTGGTTTCTTATAATGATCGTGTGTTTGTTACTTTGTTTGTTGTTTTGTGTTGATCTCAGAGAACAAAATCAATTCCGTTGATGTTTAGCACTTGATGAAGCAAGATCTCGCTACGCAACTTTTTTGAATGATTTTTTATGTTTTGCAAATACACGCAGCAAAATGTTTGATGAAAATTGGGAATATGATTTCTTTTTTATAGAGAATATGGATGGTAATGCATAACGTATTGTGTATTATCGCGCTTTATGTCGTAATTCTTTTTTTATAAAAAGACATGGATTTTTCGGCAACATTAAAGGGAATGATAGGACTTTAAAATTATTGCAATTAAAAGCAGAAATTTTTGTTTTGTTTTTTTGTAAATACATACATCAATCAACACAACAATACAAACATTTATTCCTAGATCAATCAATATATATATACACTTGCATACATACATACATACGTAAATACATCAATATATTCATCAATACATGCATACATATATACACACATACATCAATATATTCATCAATACATACATACATACACACATACATCAATATATTCATCAATGCATACATACACACATACATCAATATGTTCATCAAAACATACATACATACACACATACATCAACAATTCATCAATACATACATAAGTTCATTATGTAATAACATACACGCAACACAATAAACCAATTTTTTTTATTTTCCCAGTGTACGATTCTCAAAAATTAAGCTTTTTTTGTTCAGGCAGCGAACCGAACACTTCTTCATTAAACAAAATTTTCGAATTTGTCATGAGATCCAAGGGCGTTCGATACATCACGAAAAAATCACCGAAACGACGTTGGTCAGGCCGATATATCGGCGAACACTATAGACTGATCATTACCGAAGTCTTTTGTTCTAAATTGGATGGTCTAGACATCAATATGACCACACACACATTGCCAGATTTTTAGCACAAGCATCAAATGGCATAGTCAACTCATGCAGAGTTGATGTCAACTGGCAAATGAAATCGTGCAATTTTACACCGCTATGGGGTTTATAAGGTCGGAGGCTCTCAAATATAACATGCCCACCCTGAGAAACGGATTTGAACAATAATATGAGAAATAGCTTTTATAAAATAAAAGATAAATTGTTCATTTGTGAGAACCAAGTTCATTTAAAATCAATTTCTCAATAGAATTAAACAACTGTGTTGATTGTAAACTTTTAGTTGAACTCTATAATCATCACATTAAATAATTAAACATGCAATACATTACCTCAAATATAATTTAGCAGTTTCCATGCCGCATATCAAACAACACCTGCAATGACAAGTATTCAAATAAAATCTAATGGCTACGTACAGGAGACTTTCATAGAACTGTGCAAATCCGCGTAAAGTAGGTTAAAGTGCAAGTCAATATTCTGCCTAACTAAAGCTATATGACAATATTTCCAAAAAGAATAGAATAATTTTTACCCCAAACGCAATATCTTAACCCAAAGCGGTTGAGTGAATGGCAGACTGTGAATAGTAAAACAAAGACAGGTGGTAAAGGGTGAAAAATGTAGTGTAGAAACCTTCCGCAGCAGGTGTAACAAAACCATATCAAATACTACCACATAGGGAACACTCGAATTGATGTTACAAACGATTTGTTATACAGCACCAACGTTAGTTTTAATATCCGCATACACAAGAAGGTTAGGTAGGTTAGAAATATTGTTAGAAAACTTTGGTGATGTAAAAATATCAAATTTGTATACATGCCCTGAATAGGGAGCATGTATTAAATAAATACAAAACATACATTCATTCTACATAGAAAATTAATTTTTGCAAACAAATCTATGTGAAATTACTTTTACCTTGTAAAATATTTAGAGCTAGTTGCTTAGCAACAGGCAAAACGGCAGGGTATGACACTGTGATTGTACAGAAGTTCAGGTTTAATTAAGAGCACCACAAGTTCTATTCTAAGCCCAGTTCAATTTCTTATTATTTCTAATAACGTTTCTTAAATTGTCCTGTCACTGTTTGTAACTATTCGGTAAGGAGAAATAACTTATCTTTTAAGTACCTATGAGCATTGCTAAGTAGGGATAATGAATTTTTCAGTTATTATTTTTCGTGCTATTTACGTATCGAACTTCTTTAAATAGTACAAAACCCATTTTACTTCGTTTAATAATGTCCGCTGCAAAATTTTGCGGAGCCTGTGAGAACAATAGAGTTCAGAAGTGTTCATTTAAGATTGCAAAGCATTCAGCTATATAAATTCTTTAGAGTACAGTCGTAATGTTACTTGTATTTCATTGTTTTATATATACAGTGGCTCAAACGAATAACTAAACACTAGGTATGAGATTATTCAAATTACGATTTTTCTAATTCAATGGAAATATATCAAAATTGATGCAGATTTGTAGATATTTAAAGAAGCTTAAAGAATGTATACTTAACAATTTTTATTTAAAAATATTTTTAAAACTGAAAAGGATAACAATATTAACAAATTTCATGTCAAACGCAATTGGACACTCATATAAAAGGCTAACACTTGGAAACAAAACCTTTTATTACTGCTTCTAAATGCCGAGGCATCGACTGAACGAAATGGGCATAAAATTTTCTTTTAAAATTTTGGGTACTTTAGTAGAAAACAATTTTTTTATTTTGTAAAAAAAAAGATTTTCTTCCAAAAATAAAGTTTTTTAAAAAAAATTACTGGCAACGCTGCCTACGCTCTAAAATATTAGATGTAATGTTCTTGTTCATCTCACGTACAATATAAATAATATAACAATTTAATACGCGTTAACACTTTGCTGTAATCACAAAAACTTTCTTTCAGATTATGATTACGTTTAATTTAATTTTGTTTTAGTTTAAGTGTCACTCATCCTACCCGTGCTTCTTTATGGCGCAGAGGCATGTACCCTATTACTTACAGATGCAGCGGCTTTGAGAGTGTTCGAGAGAAAAGTACTGCGCAAGATCTGCTGAGCTATATGAGCTCTTCAACGACATAGACGTTGTACAGCGTATTAATATCCAGCGGCACCGCGCTGGCCCGGCCATGTCGTTCGAATGGAGGAGGATGCTCCGGCGAAACGGGTATTTGATGCGGGAATCTGCGGAAGTCGGCGAAGAAGACGACCTTGCATCCGTTGGAAGTACCAAATCGAGGAAGCCCTGTCATCGATTGGTGTGACCAACTGGCGTAGGCACGCACGAAGCAGAGGCGCCTGGAAGGATGTGCTGCGGCAGGCCGAAATCCGTTAAACGGGTTGTTATGTCCAATTAAGTAAGTAAGTAAGTTAGTTTAAGTATTAATACTTTTTAAATAGCTTTTGCAAGTTAAGTAGTCACTTTATTCCATTTTTTATACACAATTTGATGCAACTTCTTTGATTCATTTTTTTAACAGCAGTGAAACACATGTTTATTTAGCTAAATTGTGAACATATGTTTGAAAAGAGTGTGGTAACAAAAAATAAAAAATAAATTATTAAAAGTCGAGCGTACATAATCCGCGTATTTTTTGAACACACCTCGTATTTGATGTTTTCATTATTTCATTACTTTTATAGATTGTATGTTTATTTTATTTTAATTGTATGTTTATTTTAAGAGTTTGTGGATAATTTATACTGAGTTCCATATGGGAATATTCTTTTAATTCACATGCATTAGGCCTGGCATTAACTAACGTGTAATTTTAAGTTGGTATTATTAATTTTTCATTTGATAATTAAAATAATTATATTACAATTACATCAATAGGTTTGCTTCCTATAAGTTTGCTTGTGGAAGTTGCTTCTATAAGTTTATAGCCTTAGGATTCAAATGATTAATTATTATGCTTAGTTGCAAAAATAGGCATTATTTTACAGATCGTCGTTTCTTACAATTTTTATGAAGGTCGCTATTCTTTACTTACCATGGGGGGTCTTACCACCTTTTCCTGAAGCCACCATATGATGTCAATTTTGGATTTCGTCACACATGCCCATACCTCTATACTGGCTTTATCACTTCGCTATATGTTAAAAATTTTAGAGTTTTATCGATCGGCATATTAACCATTTCAGTTTTCTAATTTTTGTACTAAATTCAGTCGCTTTAAATTTCACATACTCTATACATCAATGTTATATTCAAATATTTTACAGTAATACTGTATGGCTATTTAGTTATTTGTAAAATTGATGTGAGAAAGACTTGTTTTCATTTAATTTTATTTCTCTATTTTCTGTGAAAGCTTCAGTTTTTTTTTTGTCATTTCATTATCAATAGTGCCGTAAGTTAAGATACAAATATATATCATCAAATGTGACTACTCTGCTTGATTTTAAAACTGGTATATTTGCCGTATAAAGTAAATACAACACTGGCTCAAGAATATTATTTTGTGATACATCTGCTTTATTTTTTTATTCTTGAACTTTATTCCTTTTCTGCTATAATATGAGATTGATTATTGTATATTGAAACATATAAAAAGAAGCGAAATAAATTAGAATTATACGTTTTTATTCTCCACAAATTTTATTTGTTTTTTTTTTATCACTGGAGTTTTGCGTATAAATGACTCTTAAAAAATAAAATAACCTCTACTACAAGAGATTTTGACTTTTTTTGTAACTAGATGCGTTCATATTGTACCACAATTAATAAGAAATGTTTTTCCTATTTGTTTAGCGACTTCAACCATTTTTTTTATACTTTTTATTTAAAAATCATTCATTACCTTTAAGTTAATTATAGCAGCAGGAAGCTGTACAGTAAATTTTAAAGTTCTAAGAAGTCGTAGTAGGTAGTGTGTTGTTGTAGCGACTTCAACCATTTTTTTATACTTTTTATTTAAAAATCATTCATTTATTTTAGTTATTTCTTCTCTATTTGAATATATGTATATCTCATTTAATTTCTCTAAGTGTATTGGAAAACTATTACTTTAAAAAAGTAAAGCTTTTACTCTCATTTTAGTAGCATTGAGTAAATAATCATTGTTTCTTTTTTGTCTTTCTCAAACGTGTACGTTAACTTAACTCTTTTTAATTATATTTGTATCATTACTTAACAAACCTTTAAGTTAATTATAGCAGCAGGAAGCTGTACAGTAAATTTTAAAGTTCTAAGAAGTCGCCGTAGTCGAGTAGGTAGTGTGTTGGCTTATTAGACTTAAAGCCCTGGTTCGTATCCCAGGTCAGACATCAAAACGAAATATGAAAATATATTTCTTCGGCGACTTCCTCTCAGCAGATTTCTGGCAAAAATTCTGAGAGTAAATAAACCTGCCATGAAAAAGTTCCTCAAAAATCTACCACTCACGTATAAAATTAACGGGCACAACATGAGTGGTGTGAGAAGCTAGGTCGTAATCCTGACTGAAGGGTTATAATGGCCAATTATGTATGTATGTATGCAATAAAAACACCCTGCCTTTTTATTAAAAAGGATAAATTAAACCTGGGCTAAGAATTGAGCCCACACTATTTATTATAATACAAAAAACAAAATTCTTCCGAAAGAAAATATTGTGACCAAATTTACTAATTCTGGTGCTGTGTCCATGTCCATCATTAGTGATATGAATATATTCTCATTGTCCAGGGTATACGAAACTAGTATCTGTGAAAGCACATTTATAAATGAAATTAAAAAAATTAAGGACACCACCTATTAAACTAGTTCAGTGTTTATTTATTTGCAGTATTCGATAAAAAAATTTCAATCAATCTTTGAATTTTTGGGTATGTGTATTTCACAGAGGCAACCTATATATCCTCTCTTTCCGTCAATCTTATTTCTCGTTCATTTTCAATATTTTATAGTCTAACTTTACAGGAAAGGGTTAATAAATGATTGAACAAAACTTAAGAAAAGCTAACTTTCGAAAAAAAAGAATAAAAAAATCAATATTGTTCAGGAGAGATAAAAGAAGAAGAAAATTAAAATTAAAAAACAGAGAAGGAAGAGTGCTTTATTCGAAGTGAACCAATAGAATTAAACAGTCAATTGCATTGGAATTGAGAATTAAGAGAATAAAACTTTCTCTTCGTGCTTTCTTGTTCAAGTGGGAATAATGTTGGTGAATATCGACACACACAAGTCTTTTGATTGCAAAAATGTTGGAAAAGTAGTTTAAAATATTAATATTTTTCAATATTAAATAACCACATATGCTATACATATATAATTGGGCATTACAACTCTTCAGCTAGGATCACGAACAAACTTCTCACACCACTTATGGTGTGTGTTAATTTTAAGCATGAAATTTGGTCTCACATCTAAGCATCAATTAACACATAAAAACAGGATTTTGAACAAAATTTACAAATTCCTAACGTAATCATATTCCATCTATGAAGTGTTTTTGAAAAGAGTAATGAAACCTGATCACACAGATTTATTGTACCAA
Source organism: Sarcophaga carnaria (assembly GCA_958299815.1). Taxonomy (NCBI): domain Eukaryota; kingdom Metazoa; phylum Arthropoda; class Insecta; order Diptera; family Sarcophagidae; genus Sarcophaga; species Sarcophaga carnaria. Next base: position 67,164,038 of record OY283153.1, on the reverse strand, counting down.
TTGTGTCCTCATTAGTTTTATTAGCAATGGTTTGTTGCAATAAAAGGAACTTAATTTAAAAGTGAATATAATTTAAAAAACTTGGGTAAGAAAACGAACAATTCATTTCCAACCCATGCAGAATATTAGAATTAGGAGGTACCAAAAACCAACACCAATTCTTGCTAGTATTTTATGTCCTAAATGAATAATTCAGATTACCATAATGATGTCAAGTTAGCCATAGGAGGAAAGTGCTCGAGCGGCAATGCAATTGTTAGTTAGTATTTCTATGTCCCCTCCTCTGTACTTCTTGAACACATCGATAGCGTAAACTTTCATTTAAACGAAACTCTAGATTTCCCCAATAAGCTCTGAAAATATCGCTCTAGCAACGATTCAGCCTCTTTCCCAGATTCATACATGTGCCACAGAACGGCCTCTCTTTCAAAAGAGGACGTAACAAGCAAATTGTTCCTCAAAATTTTGCGGTTTTACTATTGGGCTTTCTAGCAGTACGTACCACGCGCTGAATTTTTCTAACTTATTCTCAATATTATATTTAACGGTAATTGTCAAACACGAAAGATGGTAAAGTAATATAATGCATAATGTATAAACCTCACGAGAATATATAAATATTCACATGGTTTATTTCACGGATCTTTTCAATCAAATAATATTCATTCATGTTCAATCTAACTAACATAACCACAATTTGTTTTCTTTTTTTAGGGAAAAAAACTGAGATAATATTTTTGTCGAGTTCAGTGCAACTTTAAGCGCCGTTTTTTGTAAATTTTTCTCAATTTTGTTATATTGTAAACATTTTTTCTTTATAATCACTTAGGTTTATAAGACAAGTTATCGTTTCTTCCAGGGTAAAATAGATATCATTAACTTTAGCGGTAACCATCTTCAGCTATTCTTTCTCATCATTTACTTGGATTTCTTTTTCGATGATATTGAACGTCTTTCTGCAGTGACATATAATTATGTTGTTTTGCAGTGTGTTCATCAGTTTTACATTCTAGAATTGAAAGTGGAGGCACAATAATCAATAGAATTTGAAAAAAATTCTGCATTGTAGACATTGTTTTTCAATTCATGCACTGTTAACCTGTTCTACAAGAAAAATATAATAAAAAATGAAACCAATTTATATGTAAATAAATACAGTATAAATAAATCTTTAATATAAAATTGCGATAAAATTAACGTAAAAGCTTAAAAAATTATTATTAAAATAAGTAACAAATAAAACTAAAACTGTTAGTAGGATATGAATTAAACATAAGTACGTATTTACAACTGAGTTTTATTATCAGCATTGAAAAAATTAAAAAATTATGGTTTTATTATAAAGAATATATTTATCGTTAGAGAATATTAATAAAAAAATGTTTGATTTATTTTAATGTTCAGCGTGTATCAGAGAACTGCATGAGTTGATTCACTTTCACTGTCCATTCACATGTAATTTGCTTTTGTTATGTTGTTTAACATCTATATTTTTTAATGATATTGCTTGCACTGTTGACTATCTAACAACTGAATGTAATATACTCACTTTTGTTTTTTATTTACTGTTAGCATAAGTATATAAAAAAATTTTACTGTTGTTTCATTGTTTTGTATAGAAATAAAATAGCTCACAAAAGCATATGAAATTTTGAGTTGACTCAGTATCAAACTTTAAACGAAAAAATGAAAAACAATTTGAAAGTTTTTAAAAAATGCAATACAATGAGTTCCGAACTGTTAAGAAATATTGAAAATGGAGTATACCGTATAAAAAAGAACACAATTAGTAGAAGCACGGCTTGTTTCTTGCATCCACCAACCAATTCTTACCTAAATGATAACAATTTAGAAGAAGTAAAAGCGTTTTGTATTTCCGAAATTACGAAGTCTGTATCGTCTTCTCCAAGTCCAATTCATTATTTAACGTTTGATGAACCACCACAAGAATTCCAATTATTTTTCTCAAACTTTATTCAAGCAAACCTATCCGCTACGGAAAGTATATCCGATGAAGTAAATCGTTACAGTTATTTAAGAATGAATATTGATATGAACTTTGATGTGTTGCAATGGTGGCAAAACCACACTTCGGAATATCCTCGTTTACACAAAATTGCCCAAAAAATTTTGAGTATTCCCGCAAGCAGTGCGGCTTCCGAACACGTATTTTCCGCCGCAGGTAACAGAATCACCAAAAAGCGTAATCGCATTGATCCACAAACTGTAAATATACATATGAGTAACGTAATTATTTATTTATTATATTTACAAAATGTACATAATATGTATGTACTAAATAATTACTTAGTCTACTTTACTTGGTGAAACTCAGACACGAATTAGAAAATTTTTTTACGTTTTTTATACATAGATATAGCCTATGTAACTTCTTTCCAAAATATAAATAATAAAATAAAAATTCAAATATATTTTGTATTATTTAATAATATTTATATTATAGTAAATTATAAAACTCCTCGGTTAACTTAAATGTTATATAAAACAACATGTGTTCGAAGAGTTTTTTAAAAAGTATTCAAAACACTCATTTTTTTCGTTGCTTTTGTGAATCATATAAATAAACAGAAATAACAAGCAGTGACAAGCAATTCTTGACAACAGTCTCGTTTATTTGAATCATGTATTAGAATATTTAATTTTTTTAATGTCATGTGCTAGCTCAATATTAATTTTAGAAAATACAAAACTATGCCATTTGATTCACAATCATGCAGATCTCTGGCGTGTATTGCATCTGACAAATATTGTTTATATTTATGAAGTTTTTATTATTGTAGGTGTAAAATTGGTCGTAAAAATGAATGCCTTTGTATAAAATACATATATTTTTATAACGGAAAAATGTATTACATGCTAAAATATTCAATTATTATAAAATTATTCTGTCATTACATGACTATTCTTTCGCCATTCAATTGTTAAAATAGAAATGATTACAGTTTTACACTTTGATATACGTTAAGATTTTATCAAATACATACAAAGAAATTCCAAAAAATATTATCTGCTTCTACTATCTACTTTGTCCTCACGCCGTTGAATAATATATACTTCACAGGATCGCCAACTATTAATATGGCAACATCGGCTACTATATTCTAACCAGTGACAAGAGTTACTGCAGCTAAACAAGATCCAATATGACATATTTTGAGATAATTTAAAACATATCAGGAGAGATTATAAAATGCTTTGCCAGAAACTGTCAAACAAATCTGAAACACGAAGGAGCCCCAGGATACAAGCGGTTAGCGCTTTCACCAATGGGCTATATAATATAGTAGAACTATTAGAAAAATTAGGAGAAGATCCTACAGCTACACTTTAAAAATTATGCTATCATTATTGATACGAAGTCTTAAGAAGGAATACATTTTAGAGAAGAATAAATTTTATTGAAGCCTTATATGATCTTCAATCAACGCCAACTGAAATAGCAGAAATTCAAGGCAAAATTTTTGAAGAGGAAAGGCAAAGTCTTTTTGTGAAAAACTATTTGTTTGAGCTTTTAATTTACAAAATTAATTTAATTAATTTAATTCAAAATTAATTTTTTACAAAATATTTGACAAACTTTTTTGATTCGTTCTCACTCGAAATACTTGTTTTATTTATACATACCTCTGACATACTAACTAAACATGTTATATTACTAAAATTATGATCAATGTTAGAGACGAATGCACCAATGTAAAAAATAAATAAATAAATAAAAGCCGAATGTACGTAACCCGCGTAATTTGAAATTATCACCTTATTTCTTTTTATCAGACCTCGTATGCATCAGCGAACTATATATTATCAGCCTTGAATACTTTCACAAAAATAGAGTATATTGTTGTCAATACAAACAATTTTTTTAACTAGACCTGACAACGCATGTGAAGAACGAATATAACGAAAAACATGTATTACACTGCATGTCTTCTTTTAAAGTCATGTACTTATTATTCAAAAACGTTAATAACGGAATTAATGGTATGAATGAACACGCCCACTGAATGAAAAGTAAAATTATTTTCCGAAGTATTTGCGAATGTGAACATTTCAACCACCGGAAGAATGTACCAATTGTGTGGTTTTTTACATCATCGTATTCTGTTATGACATGGCATTATAAAAAGAGAGTATGCAAAAGACAATCAACAAAAACAGTGCATGTGAATATAGCAATATCATTACAAGTTGATGTTTAATAAATGCTTGGCAAAAGCAAGGAATAAATGAATGGTGAGCATATGAGAACGTATTCAAACCGTTCTCTGATATACAGTGGGCAGAAAAAGTCTGAGTACGGCAATATATTTTGACAAAAAAGTCCTCACAGAACTTCAAGAGAATATTTAGGAGATCATTTTAAAGAACGCTAAACCTCAAACAAAATTTAACCGAAATACTTGCTCATGGTGCCACCAGAAAACAGTAAACAAAACTTGTACATTCAATTCCAAATGGGTTAAATGGAGTGCTTCACTTTAAGGAATATTCTACTAAATACAAGGGATAACATTTTCATATATTAGGCCTTTAAATTTTAAATTTACTTATGGTTCTGCTTGGGGGTATGTATGGAGTCATCTGAAACATTTCCTTTTCGTTTTATGAAAAACATTAAAAAATTGTTTGTTTTATAAGAAATAATTAATAAAATAAAAATATAAACTATAAATTTTTATACAAACTCTTTGCTAAAATTCATGAAGTTGCTAAAATGTATTGCTGTATTAAGACTTTTGCTGTCCACTGGATATCTATGATCAACGATGGGTCAATGTCGCGTAGTGCTCTGAAATTTTTAAGTGTGGAAAAAATTGTAAATGATCAACTTTTATGATAAATATGCTTCATTAAAAGCAAGGAAATTTTATTCCTACTAAATATTAGTGTTTTAGTTTGTTTAATAGTTTCAAATGTTTTAAACACTTGAATTATTCTAAGTTTTTAAAACTCATTTCTTCTTTATTGTTTTGAGTTAATAAAGCATTTTTTTGATATATAAAAGAATAAAATTTAATAAACAAATTAATTAAGAAAGTTGCTTAAAGTGTCTTGAATAGAAAAATCAACATTAAGCTAAAATGTTGTTAAGCAACATTACACAAATTTTAGACAATTTCTTTCCAGAGCCATTACTATTACCGACAATATTAGATTATACCTTACAATGTAATTGTGCCAGAATCCACGATTTATTTTCCATTCCACTTAGTCAGAATAAAAATTGTTTAACCTTTAATAGGTACATATATGGTAAACACTTTTCCTCTGTACAATTTTTTCGAGTTTGAATATTGTGTGTAAAATAATTATTTTTTGCATTTAATTTCTATATTTTATTTATAATTTTAGTTTATTTAAGTTATTTGCATAATTTTTTAAATTTATTTCACTCCGGTTTTATGAGTATTTTTTTTTTTGTTTATGAATTATATTTCATATGCATATGTTTTAAAACACTTGAAAGTAAAACTTAAAAAAACCACTTCAATGGGTAAATATTGTATGTAAATAATGTTTAATTTAATTCTTTGTAAACAAATGCAGACAAAAATTTTTTACCGCTTCTAAAGTTAAAATTTATTATTTTGGTAATTAAAAAGAATTTAAAAAACACAATGCTTTTAATGCGAGGAAAGACCAAATAAATACAATTAATTTTAATTCCGAAATTATGAAAACATTAGCGGTTTCAATGCAGGCAATATGTTTAAATATTGGATTAACATTAAAATAAAAATAATGTTGGTTCATATTGAATACAATATTCAATACACAAGTTGGGGTAAAATATTTCAGTCACGTGCAAAGAATTCCGTACTCTAGGCAGACGACAACCTTAATTTGCGTTAAAACCTCACTTTTGCATAAAAATACACGTTAAGATTTTATTGACAGATGACAGTTTCTGCGTTTGATATTGGAATTTTTGTTGCTATTTATTTCGAGATCAAATGGACAGGGGACATAAAGTACGATTAGGAGCTAGGCTATTGGTAAAATGTCATTATTTACACGAAAGTAAGTTTTCAGTTGAAATTACCTAACTGAAATACCTAAATTCAGTTTAAAAGCAGTTTGATTTCGTGCATTAACTTTTACTTAATGCGCATTAAGATGAAAAAAATGTAGGAGATAATTTTCATTAAGTTCGTTAATGCAAATTAAGGCTGTAGTCTGCTTACCCTATTAGTCTGATATAGCAAATTAACGCTGTCGTTTGTTTACGGAATAAGCCTCATTGTCGTTATATTTTTTTTAAAACTTTAAGAGCCTTTATTACAACTTGCCTTTAAAGTTGGGTTTTGTAAAAGGTAACTTTAGGTAAAGTGAACCTTAAAGTCTTCTTTAACTTGTTTGCGTTGCTACGACTTATAAAATAAAGCTACCTTTTTTTAAAATATGACAATGTTGGAGTAGTATCGACAACTTTTGCCAAATTAAACAAGATCTTTAAATGACGAAGTTGTTAAAATGCATGTGTTTTTTAACAAATTTAAGAATGATTCACTATTTGATTCTATTACTACGGAGTATAGTGTTATAAGAGCATTCATGCTTAAGGTAATGAAACATTGTTGAATAAGTGTTGTGTAGCACACGTCATAACAGTATATGTTGAATTTATTGTTTACATTTACGTTTGAAGTTGCCATATTGAAAATAATATATAGAAAAGCTCAAACATAAACTAAACTTTAAAAATAACAGATAGGATGAACTTTTCTTTATCTTAACGCTCACTCTTACCTTATTGTGTACTTAGGGTAATAAAAAATAAATTATCTGCCCGTTAAAATCCTGCCTTTAGATAAAGACAAGAAGAAACTGAAATGGAATGCTAATTCAAACAATAAGATAGCGAAGCAATAAGCAGTTGGAGTATGATGTAATTTTGAATATGCATATACATATTTTTAATAATTCTTTTTATAATGTTTGACGAAACTATATTTTGAAAGTTGTTCAAAAATAGAAGCTCATGGAACGTTAGATATTTTGAAAGAGGTCCACATATAGAAAACGTGGTGGACATATGATCACATGACGATATATCACTTCCACTTTGTTTTATTTAAACTTAAATACTTAAAACAAATTCTTTTGGCTTGTGAACAATAAAAATTAAAATCTCCTTTAATGTTCTAAAATAATTTTAAGGATTGATTATCATATAATATATGAATTGCCGATATTGAAAAAGCCTTTGGAAAGTTAAATTTCAGCGTTATTTGAAGCGCTCTAAAATGAAAAGAAACTTAAACTTCACTGTACCCAATAAGTCGTATTATAAAGTGTTCACTATATCATATAATTTTGGCTTTCCTTAGCCTTGTGATCAAAAATGAATCAAACTTCTCAGTGTATCATTTCACGTACATGTTATAAAATACTTTAAATAAACACAAATTTGTGGTTTTAAAAGGTCAGTGAGAAATTAAGTAAAAAGACCGAGGAAATTTAAAGCAAAAGAATAAGAACAATACATACTTCAGATATTACAAAATTTATTTGTACAATTTTATAGTTTTTCTAATAAAAAGATGCGTTTACTTTTCAGATTTTAACAGTGATGCACAAAAAATTTGATGCCATAAAAGAAAATAGGAAGGGGGCATATTTCTTTACTACATCATTGTTTTTATTACGTGCCAGTTTGTTGTGCTTATTTTAATTTGATGAGTTGGTATACATAAACAGCTCTAATGGCTCTATGTTTACCTTCTATAACATATCTGACATATCTGCATAGTTAAACTTTTGTGGTACCAAGAAAGGATTGTCAAAGCATCTTATAAGCTCAAATTTGAACAAAAGGTTAAAAGTGTGGCATGTGTAGACTAATAATGCTTTCATAATGCCACAGGAATTAAATGAAATATAAAATACTAGCTATACACTGCGCATGTTGCTGCGCCACCAACTAAAATAAATTTGAAGAAAAGATATTAAACAAATGTCCAATTAATTTTGAATCATTTTATTGATTTTGTTTCCCGTTGTCCTGATGATTCAGATGAACGGGCCTGAGTAGTACGCATTCGATCAGTTTCTAACCTCACTTCTCGTTGTTCAAGTGGTTCAAGCGAACAGGTCTCAGCGGCATATACTCGAAGATTTTCCAGTCTCAATGCTCGTCTGATTCAGAGACTCGGAATGCGCTTTACTTCCGTGCTTGAGGTGTAGGCTCGGAATGCTCTTTTCTTCCGTGCTTGGGGTGTAGGCCGACCAATTGCTTGTCATTCATTTTGAGTAATTTTCAGTGGCGCCATCCATCGGAAATTAATCGCACCAACCTCCGTCGACTCATGCGCAACAACTTTGTTAAAGAATGCACAGTTTACGATTTAATTCATTTTGAGTAATTTTCAGTGGCACCACCTGTCGGAAATTGGTCGTACTAAATATCATAACATGATCAAATGCCTAATTTACGATTCTATAAGGTACATACAAACAAACATTCATTTTTATATACATAATATAGACTATGGGAGGCGACACGCCCACTATAGCCAATTCGCACATTTTGTTCATATATACGTCAAAGTCGTCCATACAAAATTTGAGGACTCTAGCTGTTGCAGTTTATAAGATATGCGACCTTGAATACTTATTGGGTATGTGGGCCCGGCTCCTCGACATTATCATTATCTGCCATCACCACAAATGCAATAAACCACATGGTATGCCAACCATAAAAGTACAAAATATTTTCATGAAATCGTATAAAATCGGTATGGCAGAAGAGGATAGTTAAGGAGTGTACAACAAAATTTTTTAGGTTTTATTCAAATTAAAGCATACATATATTTTTAAATTTTTATACATAAAAACAATTTTTTTTTTAATTCCGGCGATTATTGTTGTCTACTTCATTTTTTACTGAGGTTTTTGTGCTTTTATATGTATTTTTAGTTAATTTTGTTGTTTTGCCTATGTACGTAAACAAAATTATTCGCATGGTCTCACTAAGTTGATTGTCCCTATAGCAACTGGGTAGAAGACACTAGGGATGCCAATCGGGAAATCACGAAACTTTTTTTTTAAAACTTGTCCCGGGAATTTTCGGGATTGCAAATTCATACATATATACTTTATAAAGTAAGAAAAAACTTGATTAATAATCATGTAGTTTTTCAAGTATATCATGCAATAATTAAGTGAATATTCTATATCACTCGATATCGAACTGAATAAGAACCCAACTTCCATTGTTAAAAAGTCAAACGTTGCCCTCGAAATCCAATAAAATCTGTTAATACAGCTGATGGTTTAGACAATCAATTTGATTGAATTACGAGGTGTTAGAGGTGAATAGTTACATATATTCTGCATATAAATAGTGTTCTTAAAAGGTAGGTATTTGTTTCTTCACTAATGTGTTTATACATATATGTATGTATGGAGACACAGATGAATTATTTTTATTTTTGTTATTTTTTGTTCTGTTTTTTTATTTTATTACATGTATATTGTGATCAAATCAAAATTTATTGAAATTTTTGATAAAACAATTGTTTTTTTTTAAGAGAAAATCCCAAAATCCCGGGATATTTCGGGAAATCCCGGGATATTTCGGAATTTTTGGATCCCGAATTGTCCCGAAAAATCCCGGGATTTCGGGATCGGGATTTCGAAATCCTGAATCCCGGGATTTTTAAAAATCAATCCCGTTTGGCATCCCTAGAAGACACCCATCAACAGAAATATCAATTTAAATAAGCAGTTAGCTACAATAGAAGTACTTCTCTAACAACAACTGTAATTTTCTTGACTTTGGTCAAATAGTTAAGGGTTTCTATTTTAACAACATTTCCTTGAATTCGCAATATATTATTCACATATATACGTACATAATTGATCATTACAACTCTTCAATCAGGATTACGAACTGACTTGTCACACCACTTCAGGTTGGTGTTTTAATTTTATATATAAGTGGCGGGACCTACAGTTTGAAGTCAACTGCGAACGACAGATTTTATAGAAGCTTTTCATGACAATTTTACTGAGAGGAAGTTGCCAAAATGTATTTTTTCATATTTCATTTTATTCGAGATACCTGACCTGGGGTTTGAAGCGTGACCTTAAGTCTGATATGCTAGACTACTGCGGCTTCCAATTATTTTATTCTTGTGAGAAAGAGAAATCAGTAAACACATATCCGTGCCTCCCGTCCTCATCCCATCCTTGTAATGTACTTGGCATCACTTTTACATGTCTGAAGGCAGTGATGCCGCGGACATATAGTAGCTATTACTGCATCAATTACTTTTCTGATGTAATAACTTATGAAGTAAAAGTTTATTTCAACAATTTTTTAATTTTTTTCTTATAATTTGAACAAAATTAAATACACCTGTGTTAAAAATTCTAAAGCTCTTTCAGTTTGGAAAATTTCAATCGTAATGACCAAAAACTTTTAATTCGGACAAGAATTTCGGTCTTAAATTTCAAAAATGGGAAACGAATCGTTTTGATGGGGCAAGATTAAAAGCTTTCAAAGGACATTAAGAAGTTTACCTCAAAAGTACAGTGGAGCATCCCAAACTAGCTATGAACTACATAAGGTTGTTATATTTTTATTGTTCTAAAATAATCATTAATTTTGCTAATTAACATATTCTTCTGTTTAAAATTATTTTTTTCAATTTTTCTTTATATTTGATTTTTCATTAAATTAAAAGAAAATTATTTTGCTTAATATTTTATATAAAATTTATCATCATTATGGGCCTAAATGCTGGCATAAGTGGGACCTCTTATTTCAAGGTGGTCCGTCACCTAACCTAACCTAGCATAGTTACAACTGATAACATTTTTATTATTTTTATTTGTTTATAAAATTTATTAAAACTTTTAGTTTCTGTTCAAAAATGCAAGCTTTACACAGCGGTTGTGCAATAGAAATTCCAAATCTAAATTATTGTGGTAGTTTTGAAGTTACTAAGACTGATTTCCTTCTGCATCATGTACTTTTGCAAGCATAATTTTCGGCAATTTTTTGACAATCAGCTAGTAATCACATACTTTGTAAAAATATAAAGCGAGATGTAGTGACTTAATGATGAAAGGTATGCTTTTTTCTACTCAGTATTTTATATAGTCTACTTTTAGGGTAAATAGAGTTTCTAAAGTTGCGGCATACTCTCCGGTTCTTCGGCCAATATCATTCCACGTTGGTCGCACTAGGGTGCACAATTTTTTAAAACTGACTGGGGCCGCAGATCAAGATCTTTTTAGCGGTTGTTATATAGACATAACATAAATGCATATATACATACATAATCATAAAATCATTACAACGCTTCAGTCAGGATTACGACCTAGTTTCTCATGGTCATTACAAAATTGCAGTAATGATTACGACCTAGCTTCTCCCACCAAATATGTTGTGTATGTTAATTTTATACATGAGTGGGACCTACAGTTTAAAATCGTCTCTGAAGGACAAATTTTTGAGAAACTTTTCATGGCTGTTTTATTTACTGTCAGTGTTTTTGCTAGAAATCTGCTAAGAGTCAGTCGGCAAAAATTTTATTTCATATTTCGTATTGTTGAAGATGTCTGACCTGTTTGATCCCTGGACTTACGTCTAAAAAGCCAACACACTTACTTAATAGACTACGGCGACTTGATAGTGCCGCTTTTTTTGGAAGTATGTAAATCGGCATGCTTGGGTTGGACTGTTAAAATATTAATTAAAAAACGTACTGAACTCAAGGTGTTTTTAATCTTTTTGTTCACTTTAGATAATCTTTAAGGAGTTTCGCATAAAAAATACTGAAATAATTTTTAAAAATTTTTTTTAGACAACAGTAAGGCAATGTCCTAAAAACTGGGTTTTTCTTATTATTTATTTTATTTATGAATTACAATACAATTACAAATAATATTCTAATTATATACGAGCGGAGTTAACTTGACCATATGCAGTGTCGGTGTAGTGTCACAGACCAGAGTCTCTGGTGGGATTCGAACCGACGACCCTCAAGCTAATAGTCTAGCACACTACCCACTATACTACCATAATATATATAATAATTATAATTATTGTTTTAAAAACATATTTCATCCATATACAATGCCAAACAAAAGGAATTAAAATATATAGAGGTTGCAGAAAATTAAAGCTTAAATTTAAAAAGGCAATAAAAAAACGATACAAACAATACAACACAACCCACTGAAATATCGGGGAACGACACAAAAAGCTTTTTTAAAATGTTAATTTACAAACGTACTGAACTCATGGTTTTTACCTTTTTGTTCACTTTAGAAAACATTCAAGGACTTAAATAAGCTTGGTACAAAAAATGCTGAAATACTTTCTTAAATTCTTTTAAGAGCAGAAAGGCAATGACCCGAAAAAAGCGTTTTTTCTGTGTACATTTTTCGTTTTTTATTTTGTATGTCATACCGCAATACAACAAAACAAAGAATTTAACCGGAATATGTACACCCTCTTACCATACATCAAAAATATGTGATGAACCTACTTTTTCTAAAGGGAGGTAAACAAAAAGCTCATAAATTAAACATTTCGAAATAAATAAAACGAATAGAAAAAGAAAATAAATAAAATATGTTCTTTTCCAAACCCAGAGCAGAAAAGGGTAGCCTTTTTTTCGATACACATTTTTAAACATTAAATAATAATAAATTTACAATGTTATACCAGCACATAATTCATATGTATTTATTAACACTATTTCTACCACTATTTTGTGTATACCTACTTCGACCAAAAGGTCGAAAAGGTTCAAAAGGTTTCTTTTGACACCTTTGCGTTTAGATGCAAATAATTATGGAAATAATTATTAAAACATGTACTATTCCTATTCCTATTGTTCCCAAACAACAATCGAATATAAAATTTATAACCGGGAATTCAGTGTACCGAAAATTTCTGGCATTTTCGAAAACTTGTTGAACAGAAGAATTTCACAATTTCACAATTTCACAGAATTTCCAATCCATGGCATCCTGCAGAAGTTCCAATTGCACAGAATTTCCATGGCTTGGTATAATAATTCGAAGAGGAAAAAAGCAACAACAACAAATTATAGTTCAGTCCAAATGTATTGTAGTTTCTTTATATTTTTTATTTCTAGCTGTAAAAAAAATCGACACCTCATGGTAGAAATAGGTATATCATGTACGCTTATACTGATCCATGAAATAAAATAAATAAATAAAATTAACAAGTCAAAACATTAACTAAGAAAAAATTATTAAACTTTGAAATAAATTTCAAGTTAAAATTTTAAAAGGTGTCTTTTGACACCTTTGGTAAAAATAGTGTTAAATAGAATAATGTCTCAACATTGTTCATATAAATGAACAGAGTCTGAACAATAAAATTGATGAATTTAGACATTTATTTGTAGCAGCAGGAATCGACATTATTTTCGTTTCCGAAACTTGGTTTCCTCTGGATGTTCAGGATACAGTTTACAATCTACAGGGTTTTAAGCTTTTCCGTTCAGATAGGAAAATCTTAGTTAACAATACGGCAATGAGGGCAAAAGGTGGCGGGGTTGCAATTTATGTTCGAAACGGTATTCCGTGTAAAGTAAGATTAATGACTGAAATTGGTAGTCAAATTGAATATTTATTTCTTGATATTTCATCCACCCATAAGAAGAAAGTTTTATTAGGCTGTGTTTATAGACCGAATTCCAATATGCATTTTGATCCTTTTATTTCTATTCTTGAGGAAATTTCCATTCAATATGACGACATTATTATTATTGGGGACTTTAATAATAATCTTTTACTAGATAATACGTTAACTGTTTCAATTTTGCCTCTCCATCTTAATCCGTGGTTTAATGCTGACATTAAAGCTCTAATTGATGAACGCGACCTGCCTACAGGCGATGGAAGAGGTTCAGAACGGACGATCTTAAAGCCATCCATAAGCCAGCTCGTAGTGAGGTTACCAAACGCATTAAGATTGCAAAAACATTGTTTTACGTCGGGAAGTTCGCTTCGGCTTGAAGTCGTCGAAAAGCCAGGGTTCGAGCCTCAGGCCAGACATCAAAACGAAATATGAAAAAGTATTTCTACGGCGACTTCCTCTCAGCAGATTTCTGGCAACAACTCTGAGAGTGAAATAAAATTGCCATGAAAAGTTTCTCAAAAATCTGTCGTTCGGAGTCGACTTTAAACTGTAGGTCCCACCACTCATGTATAAAATTAACACACACAACATAAGTGCTGTGAGAAACTAGGTCGTAATCCTGACTGAACGCTCTCAATGATAAATTTGTTAATATCAATGTTCCGACCCCTGATATTGACATATATAATGACCTTTGTTTTATTCCGCTTGAAAATCCCTTTAGTTTTCGTTGTGTTAATCATTTCGAGGGATGCTTATCTTCGGTAAAATCGAATGCGGTGTGATGACTTAGATCCTCTGTTTTTGAAAGCTTTGTCACCTAGACTTTTGCCGTATTTGATTCATTTATTCAATACAGTTTTGACTATGTCGTCCTTTCCTGATGAATGGAAACAGTCGAAAACCATTCCCATTCCTAAATCCAACAACGAATTCAGGCCAATTGCCATTCTTCCATTCCTGTCTAAAGTAATGGAAAATCTCATAGCTAAACAAATAAATAGTTATCTCATGAGTAATAACTTCCTATCTGATAAGCAGTCGGGATTTATGAAAGCTAGATGCTGCACTACTGCTTTAGTCAATGTAGTTGATGACCTTAGGTTGGAACTAGATGAAAATTACACAGCGTTTTTAGTTCTTTTGGATCACACCAAGGCTTTTGATATGGTTGACCCCAAAATTTGCTTATTTGTCTTATAAAAATTTATATTTATTTATTTATTTATTTATTTATTTATTATTAGTCATAACACAACAAGATAATAATCTTATAAATGAAAGTGTTATGGGAGTACATCAAAGAAAAAAAATAATAACAAATCATTATATAATCAATGTGTAATGAAATAATGTAGAAATAAAAATGAATAAGAACATGTTAAAATCTCGGAAAGTAGCAATCGAATAAAAAAATTTATTTAAGTAAAATGTAAATTATGAAAATTACAAAGAACAGTATGTACAAATATAAAGAAATAAATAGTGGGAAGCAAAACTGTCCAGATGTTTTTCATTAAGAATGTAAAGTAATGGAAGTAATACAAATATAGGTGTATTATCAAATATATGTATTTTTTTTATTTTATTGAATATTATTCTAAATTATAAAGAACAAAAACTTATATAAATTTCTACAAAAAAAATAAAAAAATTCAAAAAACAAAAAATTCACTATTTGAACACTTTTGTTTGCGGGGTTTGTTGAAAATCATTAATCGTTGCCAATTTAATATTTCGTTTTTAATTACGCTTTCAATACGTTTTGGCATACTCTCCACCAACTTTTGGATGGTATCACGGTCAAGAGCTCGTGCATGTTGTATTCGCTCCTAAAGCTCGTCAACATTTTTTGGTGGGTTTTCATATGCTACCAGCTTTCTTTTAACAATAGCCCATACATTTTCTATAGGATTCAGGTCTGGGCTTTGTGCAGGCCAGTCCATCGTCCCAAAAGTTTGGTTTTGTAGCTTTTAACTATTTTGGCAATGTGCTTCGGATCCCCGTCTTGCTTTCTGATGGTGATGCCCGCCACATTGAACGTTTGTTACATCATAAGGCCACCTAATCACCTAAAAATGCCGCAAAAAGTATTGGTAAGGATGTCAGTTCCTGGACGGTCAGACACGCAATAAATAAAATTGGCTTAGTAGCCAGTGTGAAAAAGAAAAAGCCATCACTTTCCGATAGAAATGTGAAAAGGCACCTTCATTTCTGTAAAACCCACAAAAATTGGACACACGATGCCCACGCTGAAAAAATTTAATTCAAAGGCTATAAAAATCCATTGCCTGAATGTGGAAGAAAATGTTTTCTACGGCATAAATCTGGCAAAGAGATTTGAAGAAAATATTTCACAAAGCTGGAAATAGATAGAGTCGTAGGCTATAAAAATCCATTGCCTGAATGTGGAAGAAAATGTTTTCTACGGCATAAATCTGGCAAAGAGATTTGAAGAAAATATTTCACAAAGCTGGAAATAGATAGAGTCGTAGTCTAGTTGATAGCGTGCTAGACTGTTACCGTGAGGGTTGTGGGTTTGATTCCTTCCAGAGACTGTAGTCTGTTACACTTCACCGAGCATATGTTTGAATCTTTGACGTACTGCTGCAATCCTACGTAAGATATTGCTTTGTCATCTTCGAATTTTTATTTTGTGAAGTGAAGGAGTGAATAATATAGTAGAAGTTTGCAATTTTATCAGCACTTGCCAATTATCTAATAAACATTAAAAACTTTCAATTTGATTTGAGCTAATTTTTCTTCAATTTCCGAATAAGGTGTCTAGTTAATACAAAGATAATATATGTGCGAATATTACGGCACATCTTTATTGTTTGTCTAAACACGAGTACGCCTTCACTGTCGTAATGTAATCGTTACGTAAATAAATTTTTATTCATTGATTATAATTTTCTGGCGCTTTAAACATTCCTTCAGGTGAAAAATGTGTTTCTGAAGGTATCAAGATGCTTCGTTTAGATTCTCGTGAGTGCAAGTGAAAGCAGTGTCGTCAGCAAAAGTTGAAAAGTATATTTGACTACTGCCCGATATTATCTGTTATCTTAAGACAATATGCGACTTCATATTTGTATAGGCAGATGTCACTAGGTTCCCAGAAGCAGATTCTTAGATAATTCATCGGCGCTTGCAGCAATGGTCTCATTTGTCATAAAGCTATTCATTCACCACGCACCACAGATTTATTGGAAGCTTTCAGTTTTGGTGTTATCATACTTCTAACAGTTAAGACATTGAACGGGGCCTACTTGTTTATGAGCTTGTTCTGTGGTGGGTTTACAGTGTAATAGGTACCTGCTATAATATAAGATTAATCTCGTATTAGTTAGCGTCTCTATGCTCAAATTCAATTCAAAACAGAGATTGGGGAATACTTTTTCGATTTGTTACATGAGTAGCACTTTCAATTTTGAAACTCCGTTCAACAAGACTAGCTTTTATTATTTTACTATAATGCTTACAAAATCATAAAGTTAACGTTAATTTTCAGATTCTTCTATACAGGTAAACTATTGATTGCAAACAACAACAACAAACTTTGTTGGTAATAATAATAAATATCAATCATTTGAGCCTAATTAAATAATGAATTTTCTTGTAATTTCAATTTACTTTATAACGTTTCAAACATGCGTTTCTTTATACCAAATTATACTTTTAAATTTTAGTTAACTCGGTTGAAATAATATAGCTCGGAAGATACAGTTCAAAAGAAAAGATTTTCCTTTTATTCAGCACACATGCGAAAAAGTCTTAGTGAAACCGAAAATTAATACAAACAAATCGAACAATGAAAGTGCTTTAAGTGTTGTAAACCCCCAAATATAGCCCTCGTCGTCACCATTATTATCATCACCATCATTCTCATACAACCTAACGGAAGAAAACAGTAAATGTAAACCCCATTACGGCTTAGCAACAGTCGTGAACATTCGAAAAACTTTTTTATTTTATTGCCCCAGCGCGTGATACAAAAATCAAATTTTGAGATGCAAATAAAGCGATAAATGGCCCGAATGTAAAAGCATCATATACAATATTTTCAAAAATGTTTGTTAAAAAGCAGTGTAAAATAAGGAGTAAACGCGTATGGAATAAACTTCGGTTGAAAATTTTAGAATACCACTCAACAAACAAAATAAACATATATTTGCAGGATAATGTATTTAGGTTAGGTTAGGTTAGAGGACGTGTATTTATCAATTAAGACAAGTACTGTATCCGGAGGTCGAATTGACCCATTTTACAACGTCCTAGTGGTGTGAGAAACACTTATGTCGTATGTGTTAAAGTCGACTCCGAAAGAAAGATGCTGAGAGGAAGTCGCCGAAGAAATACTTTTTGTATTTTGTCTTGATGTCTGGCCTGGGCTCGAACCCAGGCTTTACGACTAATAAGCCAACACACTACCTACTAGACTACGGTGTATTTGTATTTGGTATAATATAATAATTTTTTCATGTGTTCCAAATGTTAAGTAACACAATACATACATATATTCTAGACATACAAATATTCATTGAGCAGCGCACGGGCTTGAGTACAACACTGTAGAATGTTAAAGTATTATTTCGAACGCTAAGGATTAAAGGAATATACACATACATACAATGAGGTCCCTGTGTGTTAGTGGACACAAACCTTTCTGTTGACAGCTGTTTTGGAGATTGTGTTTTAGAATCTAAAAAATTTAGATGTTTGAAAGATTTTCTAAATTCTTCTTTTTGTTGCTGATATTGTTTTCGTTTTGGAAACTAATTTCTGTTTTGACCTATAAAGCCTGTTTAATACGGCTTCCGATATATGAAATGTTGTCAGTTGAACCACATAACATGTAGTTTATAGGTGAGTGAATACTTCTGGTTATGACCTTTTATGTAAATAAATGTCAGAGTAAGACCTAAAAACTGAAAGTGAAAACTCATGGTCTACATATCGCATATTACTTAAAAACAAATAATCAAGTCATACTGAAAACAAAACAAATAAATCGGTTTATTTGAAATTCGTTAAAAATAGTGCACTAGGCGCAATCATGGAAACACTTCTCTTATGTAAATCTTGGCACAGACCGATATCATTTTGGATATACCTTGTTTATTTATTGATTAACTTTATATATTTGCTACTTCACAGGTCGCTTTAGGAGCATTCATAAGGGAACAAAGTACATCCAATGTAGTCACACAAATCTGACAAATCTTTTCAGAAAAATATTGTAACTCTGTCGGCAACGGTTCCAGGTTGGCCGGTTCATGCATACGTTAAACGCTCTATGATACAGAAGACTAGCACTGTCATAAACAAAATATAAATACCAGCTCAGTTCATTTTACTCAAATGGCACCTTCGCAAGTGCGTAATAGATACCAGTAAACATTCTAGCCAAATGTTAGTGCTGATGCTGTGCAAAATAATACAGTTCCAGCGCAAAATTCGATTTCAACAAAAGAAGATCAATTGAAGAAAATTTGTAGAATTATGGAAAATATGACTAGTTTGTGAAGTCGCCGTAGTCTAGTAGGTAGTGTGTTGGCTTATTGGACGTAAAAGCCAGGGTTCGAGCCCCAAATATTATTTCTCCGGCGACTTACTCTCAGCGGATTTTCGGCAAAAACTCTGAGAGTAAATAAAATTTCCACGAAAAAAGTTTCTCAAAAATCTGTCGTTCGGAGTCCGCTCATGTATAAAATAAACACACACAATATAAGTGGTGTGAGAAACTAAGACGCTGCACAATGGGCCAATTCGACCTCCGGGTACCGTACTTGTCTTAATTGACAAGTCCCTTATATTAGTTTATAAAAGGCAAATACATCAATCAATTACAATTTTTCTCATTTTAGCTTTTGAAAACGGTTTATGAGTTTTTTTTTTATTTGTTATCTTCTATTTATTATTCTACTGCAACTTTTCTACGATTCGTTACAAATCTCAACACTGCTATTAAATTTTATTCGAAATCATTTATTTAAAAAGTTTCCCTTGTTTAGATTTGTAACTAGGAAACAATTACTTGACATTATTAATTTGAATTTTAAAGTTTATTGGCGGCAAAATATCTGATACATATTAAATACATAAATTCGTACTATTCTGTGTACAACGATATTGTTTATTGTTTCTGTTTAGTAAGATTGATTACTAAACCATAATTGATAGTATGGTTTAAAAAGCAAGAGAGTTTAACATATTTAAATTTCAAAATCAAATTAATTATTTAAATTTTTTAATTCAATGTTCACAGAGGACTATTGCTAAAATTCTTATGTATTTCTTTTGCAAAACACTCCATGATTAGTTAGGTTAGGCTAGAGTGGTAGCTTTGATACCAAAAAGCTCACTTGAGCACGCATAGCGGCCGTTGTCGACGCCAAAGGTGAACGCAGTCCCTAAACTGACCAATTTCCTCCAAGCCAGGGAGGAAGAAGTTGGTCAGCGAAAGGGCTGCACATTTAAAGCACGACTACCCCATGCTGGAAAACCAGCCCGAAAGCTTGATAAACGAAACTATATCCTTGACATCAATGGAAGATAGCTCCGTCGAGTTGACAAGGATTGGAGAATCAAATAACCTATATCTGACAAAGAAATTGGATAAAAGTCTATTCTTCCTCAGCGGATCTGCACCTACGGCATAAGTCGTTAAATGGGAGATGCATTCTTCCCGCGTGTCTTCCAATAACACAATGACCTGTGAGCATGGTCACTGTGATCGAGATGATGTTACGACCAAGTCCAAGTAACTGGTTGGTACGAATTCTATCCATTGAGGGCCAAGTGAGCCTACCGGTGCAGCTGGACTCTTCATTGATCCAGTATAGGTTGGCCTCTCGGAAGATTTCCACGCGATGGGCAGCTTTAACGAGGTAAGTGGCATTCCTTACTTTATTGAAGAGTATTCCGGAAGTAGTGCGCCAGCTCTGGCTAGCTCGTCGGCTCTGCAGTTTCCCGGAATGCCACAGTGTTCGGGTACCTAGACAAGTGGGACACTGAAGCGCCCAGAAAGAAGGTTGAGGCAGCGGCGACATTCCCTGACGATCCTGGAATTATTCGCAATGTTCGAGACAGACTTTATGGCAGCCTGGCTGCCAGTAAAGATCGAGATGCGGGTGAAAGGAACACCGTATGCGAGGATCCACTGCGCGGCTCGATAGATGGCTATCACTTCCGCCTGGAACAGGATGCCGGGATTAGTTAGCCAACCCTGGCGAGCTCGTCGGCTCTACAGTTTCCCGGAACGTCACAGTTCCCGGGGACCCAGATGAGTGTGACACTGAAGCACCCAGAAAGAGGAACTTCATCATAAGTTGTTAAACTTTTGATATCTTTGAACAACAAAGCTGTAAAATGAGGCCACTTCATTGAATAGGATTAAATCGAGGTTTAAAATATTATGTTAACTGTAACATTCTTCTCAATCTGTTAACAACGAACGAATGTTAAAAGCAGATGCTGTAATTTTGTCTAAATTCGTTTTAGCATATTAAAAATTAAGGCGAAATTAATTTTCAAAATTAACGTAGAAAATTATCACACTTTTGACAAGATAGAGACTCTAACGATTATCTGAACTCCTAAGAGCATCTTGTGAAATAGACATGTCTTGCTTTTTCAACTGGAAACCGCTTCAATCCCGCAGCCTATTTGGATACTATAAGATCTCGTTGTAACAAAATGCATGCTTTTTTAATATTGACGACTAAATGACAGTCTTGTTTTGAGTGAATGAATTAGGAGGTGCATTTGACGCTAATAAGCATTACACAATATTAATAAATATTTATATTAACAATACAGAAATTTTACACACACGGAATAACTTGTATTTAAAGCGTTAAATTGTATTTGTATTATTTAAATTATAAATAAATTACAAAACTTAATGAATAGCAATGCTGAATTTCACGTTCGTATCCAACAATTAACTTTTATCATTTTCAATTGTTTAATGTAATTTTTGTTCATTATTTTATTCACTTTTTTGATATTTTTAATGATGATTCGGCAGATACTTATAAAAATTAGTGGCTATTATACACCGCATAACACAATACAAATACAACATGCAGTTTACTTGTAAGAATTTTAATCGCTTTATCAGAAACAGAAGGAAATTAAAAAGTTAATTTTTTTATAAAAGTTATATATTAACACGAAAAATGAATTCGTTACTTAAACAGATGTTATCTACACGGATTTCAGCAAGGCCTTCGATAAAGTCAATCATGTACTTTTGAGGAAGAAACTTTATTTAATGGGACTAAGATCAGTCTAAAATGGATTTACTCGTATTTAACTAACAGGAAACAACCAGTACTTTTTAAAAACTGCTGCTCCAGAAGTATTGATGTCCTTTCTAGGGTACCTCAGGGTAGTCATCTTGGACTGCTTTTGTTTTCATTGTTTATTAACGACTTACCTGATACGATTCATTATTCCAATATCCTAATGTACGCTGATGACGTAAAAATTTTCTTAAGTTATCGCCAAAGTTCAGATCAGAAACTTCTTCAAAATGACCCAAATTCGTTTCATTTATGGTGTAATTTAAATCTAATGCAGCTTAATCCAAAAAATGTAAATATATGAGATTTGTAAGAAAGAATCCGATTCCTGAAAACTATGCTTTTGATGAATACGAGCTTGAGCTTGTATATAACTTCCTGGATCTAGGAGTTCTACTTGATCCCAAACTAAATTTTATTCCGCACATAACTATGACAGTAAATAAAGCTAGAAGCGTACTTGGTTTTATAAAACGGTGGGCAAAAGAATTTAATGATCCTTATGTTACTAAATCGCTCTACACATCTCTTGTAAGGCCTATACTCGAGTATGGATCCATAACATATAAGAAATATTCCGACGTCATCGAATCTGTACAAAAGCAATTTCTGATGTTTTGTCTCCGAGGACTGATTTTTAATCCCACAAGTTTACCTTCTTATTCTGCCAGACTAGCATTAATCAAACTTCCGAAGCTTAAAAGCCGCAGAACTATGTTAAATATCTCGTTCATATTCATTGTAATTACTGGTGATATAGGCTCCAGTTTTTTAATCCATAATATCACGTTTAATGTTCCTCAACGTCCGTCACGTAATTTTTCCCTATTATCAATACAATTTTTTAGATCCAACTATGCTGGTGCTGATCCAATAAGGAGATTATGTAAAGAATTTAATAAATTGTGTATGCTAATAGATTTTTATTCATCGAATAATGTTATAAAAAATAATGTAATTATATATTTAAATTCGTAGTTTTTTAAAATTGATATTTTGTAACATTACTAAATTGCCTGCAAGGAATATTTCCATAGGCAAATAAAATAAAAATAAAAAAAAAAAATAAAAAAAATAAATAAAATACTAAAATTAATACAAAATAATAAATAAAGTATAATACATGAATCAATTTTGATGACCTCTCAACTGCTCATTAAAACATTGCTTCCCACAGTATTCAATGGAAGGACCAAGAGAACTACGGTAAGAACTATTTATGAAGGTTTATAAAGATGTTTAATGGTATTTGCAATGTTTTTAATTTGAATTTATTTACGAAAAAACAGCTTCCACTGCCAGGAATTTCTTTTTTAGCACGTGCAATATAGATTTAATTAAGAATACCATGTGTACTGATTTAAATCCATTGTTGCATCGAATTGTTACTGGAGATGAAAAATTGTTTTATTTTCAGAATCTTAAACGCAAAAAAGTATGTGTTAATCCGGATCAACTATCAATTTCGGTTGCAAAACAAGATCGGTTTGACAGTAAGACAATGTCTCTGGTGGGACCTGAAAGTTGTGGTGTACCACAAGCTCCCAAAGCCGGAGAATACAGATCAATGATCAAATGAATAAAATGATCGAAAAACGACCAGAATGGGCCACAAGATACGGCAAGAAAATTTTGCAACTTTACAATGCACTTGCATATAAATTAAAACCGACTCAGGATACAACCAACGCATTAGGCTGGTAGCTGCTATCCCACTCGACGTATTCACTTGCTACAAATACAATTTGTTTTCGTCGACGGTACATGAGGAGCACTTTTATTCTTACGAGAAAGTCTTCAAAACGAACGGCTTTATTAGCGTGAAATCCACAAATTGCCTGAAGGATGGAAAACAATTATAACCAGCAATGGCTAATACTTTCTGAAAAGATACGTTCTGAAAAGAACCTATTGCTTGTTAAAATCTGTATATATACAGGTTCTTGTTGCCGCAACTATCATACCACTTCCAATGCACATCGGAGACGATAATTAAAGTAATATTATTTCTGTGTTTTAGTAGATATGTAAATATTGTTATCATATAAATAAATATTACATAAAAAAACAATCAAAGAAGAATAGATAATATCTGCCTAAAGTAATAATTTATTAAGTTAAGTTAGTTTAAATGGGCACGATTGGGCCGCTGGGCAATGGGCCGTTGTAACATCGATATTACTTATTTTGTGATATAATTATAGCTCCTAGTTGGCATTCCTCAACCATCATGAGAATCTTATGATGGAATTTTTCTTTATCTACTCATATTTTTTCACTAAATTCTGGATGTTCATGAATTTTTCATCTCAGGTTCACAAGCGTCGGAAAAATGGAAATAGATGTTGTTATGGTGTTCAGTCTCATTTGCCGTGTTTGCAGCCACTTGTTTCGCCAACATGTGTGGTGGTAGCCAGTTGAGGATGATAAACAATGCCTTGGATGATGTAGTCCTTAGTGCACCCATTGTCATGACCCATTCTCATAATCCGTTCAAACCGCGTTTCATGATTCAATTTGTCTACAGCCAATCACCAAATCGCCAGTTCAGGCCTATCAATCTCTTTCAACAATAAAGAGCAATAGTCGTCTTAGAGGTTTGGGATTCTGTATTCAATTACCAGTTGAGTTTGCTGTCCAATATGATCCAGAAATATTTGGCGCTATTTGATAGAGATAGACCTACCAGGTTGAGTGAAATTCGGGACTTTGTATCTCCTTGTGAACTCTGTTTAGATTGGATTCACACCCATGGTCTTCAGTAGAAGTAGTAGATGGTTGAAGTCCCATAGCAAAGCCGAGAGTACACCTCCTTGTAATGTTCCTCGAAATGCCACTTTAGAAATACTTGAGCCAGGCTAAAATCAGGAAGGAATTAAGACTAAAGAATATACACTTGCGAAGAGAATTAAATGATCCTCTGCTTAATCCTTAGACCTCGCCAGTAACTCTAGCCAAAATTAAAGATGGTAGCGCAACTAAAGCCTAAAAGTTTATTGGATTTAATCGAACAGTTTAAAGGTGATTATTGGTGGATTTCTCTATCGCAGTTGAAAATGCGCAGATAGCAAAAGGTCATTAAAGCGTCCTCATAGCGGGACTAGAGAAGCTTGCCTTTGAGTAACCAGTACGAGCCAACGACAGTTTCTACAATTAACTCGGAAGCACCACCAGAACGAAATTTAAACTAGAATTTACTACAATTTTTATATATGGAATTAAAGCAACTAATAACAACAAAAAAAGCAGAAATTAATGGCAATAAATCTCACGTTATTTTTCTTCCAACATACTTTTATTTGAGTAAATGTATTTCTTGGTGTATATGGATGTTCTTCCTTTTATATTATTAACGTTTTGCTGCTCAAGTAGTCACGATTTATAATTCAGGCATACATACATTTTCTCTCAGCAATATATTTAGGATGCTGTTGTCTTTTTGCCAGTTAATTATAGTTTCAATAAATTTTCTGAAACCACTTAACATCAGCTTTTACGCCATTACATATACGTTATCTGGACTTTTTTAATTGTAATTAAAACTCTTTATGTCTGCTATATTTCGTAGGCAACATTTTAAAGGACGAATTTTAAATCTACATTTTGTTCATTATGAGTATTTAAAATATAATGCATGTCTAAAATTTAAAATATTTTGAAAAATTTCCTCAATATTGCTTTGAAAAAAAAAACGCTGATAAATTGCTTTGATTTTAAAACAAACATATTTATTTTGAAATATTATACAAGGTCTTTGGGGTTTGCGTCTTAAGTGTTCTTTGGCTATAAAACATGTATAATTTTGTAAAATGAATTTAAAAAATTAATTAAACCTGCTATCAAAAATTTCGTTTATTGAAAATTGGCAAATCTATCTATATGTAAGAATAAATCTTTGTTTGATCCTTAAGAAGTTTCTGTAAGAATTTATTAATATTGTTACGTTTTTACATTTTTAAAAACGTTTAAAACATGAGTACGTTGATTGCAAACAAAATAAAAATAAATTGCTATTTAGTTTGAATTAAATTCTTTATTGTTCGCACTACTTTTGTGTTCCACGGTTTACAACTTGACGTATACAACAATAATTTTTACACTCTGCTCACGCACACACTAACAAATGTTCGGTAGATCTTTGCAACGACGATCTTCAAACCACGACTGTTTTCTTAACACGCAACGCGTCTTCACCCAAGACTGACTAAATTCTTACTCCTCGTTACCTGCTTTGTCTTGCCTTTTCCTATGCCCACGTAATCAGTCTAATGAATGTTCTTGAAGTCGAATGTTCGTGTGTTCGCCTTCTCGAGAGCTCTGTCGCTACTTCATTGTTCTTTGTGTATTTTGTCCACGTTGCTTGTTGTTGCATTCTCGCTTACTTGTCTATCCCCTTTTCATTCATACTGATGTTGTTGGTTTACTTGTAAAAAGTTAGTTGTATTTGTTTGTGTAGCTTTTGTTCATTTTAATGTTAAACGATGTATATCGCTTCAATTTTCGTAACAATATTATTACTAGATTGGAACTATACGTATATAAAACTTCTTTATTGCAATGGGCAAACGAAATCAGGCTACTTGATAACGCAGTCTGGTAGATAAAGATCAAACACACAAATTAGGTTTTTTAAAGATTTGTTCGAAAGAAAATATTATCGACGTTTTACTCCTATTGAGGAGTGCATGGAATGATGTAGAGGAATGCTTTATTGCTTTTAAATTTAAAAACTAGACTAATATGTGAATGAACATCAATCATGGTATAGTATGGTGAACAGTTTCCCGAAGACATGTGCACGGTTCTAAGTTAAATAAATGAATTCGTCCTTCGATGTTTTCTAAATGAAAAAAAAAATATTTTTAACTGGTCATTGCTTAATAGGTATGGTTGTAGTGTTGTATTTAAAATGAGGTTGTTCCAAGCAATCAAACTCTATTAAGAATTTTTCTTAAAGATCGCGTTGCATATTATGATATGTTAGCTTATGTGCTACACTAACGTCCCTAGTATTGGGGTTCACAAGAAATATTATATATTAAATTGTTGGTATATTAATGTCTCTTGATAACTCTGGTAATATTAACAGCATCAGTTTTAAAATTCGAAACGTTATCGCCCAATTTTGATTTTCTATTATAAGAAGGTAAAAATGCATCTTCAATTGCTTAACAAATTTTCGATCTGATCTGAATTTTTCGATCTGATAATTTTGATGTTTAACCAATCCCTAAAAAAAAGGGAAGTCGTGTACGACTATGGAGAACTAGGCTTGCAGCACTAAAGAGTGATCAACGTTTAGAGGAAAGCCGGATACTCAAAGAAAGAAAGGCCATTGCATGTATTCAAGGTTGTCACCATATTCTATAAGAAAAGGCACAAATGCCAGTTCAGTTTTGACATTTGTGACATAATTACTCGTTAAGAAGGCATAAATTCCGAAAATAAAATTTTTCATTTTTAAAAAGTTACATATATACATACATAAGTGGTCATGACAACCCTTCAGTCAGGATTACGACCTAGTTTCTCGCACCACTTATGTTGTGTGTGTTAATTTTATGCATGAGTGGTGGGACCTACAGTTTAAAGCCGACTCCGAACGACAGATTTTTGGAAACTTTTCATGGTAATTTTATTTACTCTCAGAGTTTTTGCCAGAAATCTGCTGGGAGGAAGTCGCCGAAGAAATACATTTTTGTATTTTGTTTTGATGTCTGGCCTGGGGCTCGAACCCTGGCTTTACGGCCTTTAAGCCAACACACTACCTACTAGACTACACACTACCTACTATAAAAGCAAGATTGAGTTTTAAATTACAAACATACATTTTATTAAATGTTAAAAATTATCTTTGAAATTATAGTCTCCATCCAAAAAAAAAAAAAAAAATTGAAAAACCTTAAAATTTCAAATTAAATTAGAATGACAAAAAAACTGTGATGGTTTTATTAAAAAGTTTGAATTTTATTTTTTAAGATTGAATTTATACAACCGTTCAGGGTGCAAATGTACATATTAAATTCAACAAAATTTGAAAATCATGATTTTCTGTTTTGAAACAAAAAAAAAAAAAAAATGAAGCTGATAAAATAACACCCGTTAATTTGCGAAATTCTCTTCAAAATACTCGTAATGTATCAAAACCAAATAATAATTCTACAATTTCTTTCATGAAGAAATACCATATACTTATTTTTAAAAACAACTAAGAACCTTTCTGGCTTATTAAGTTTGTCTTATAGTTGCCCATGTGCACATATTACAGCGTTTCGAATATTGAAGTAGAAAATGGATGCAGTAAAAAGAAATATGTTTAACCAACAGATTCTTTCCTTTAAATTTTAAGTAAAAATGCAGACACGTACTCTTAAACCAAATTCATAGTTTGTTGCACAATATTTAAATTTTATTAAAGATTAAAAAGAATATTTTTTACTTTTCAGCTTTTGCGGAAAGACAAAAATTCTCTATGTATATATGCTGTTGTCCATGAATATTACATATTCAAGCATGGTATGTTGAGTATTCCGCCCTCCACCCTCTGCAGTAGTGTTAAAGGTTTTCTGTGATTTCATACGAAACTTAATTCTTTAAATATTCCGAAGTATTAAAAATGTATTAAATTATTTTAATACTCTTAACTTCAATCGTTTGCAACTTTTGCATTTAATATAGAAAAAGTAAATGGTTAAGGTGTAGGTGCTCAAAAATTTTTTTTTTTGCTCAAAAGAAAGCTTATACAATTTCCTTTAAGGCCTTTATAATCGCTTAATGGGATGCGAGTGGGATATCTATCAAAAAAATTATTTTTTAATTCAAGAATAAGATTTTTCAATATTTGGCATGAAAACGTACTACCTAAATGATCTTAAAAAGTATTTGAATTCTAAGGACATTCGGAAATTATTTTTTATAAACAGTGTTAAAGTTTGGACGTGCGTTATTTACTAATTACTTACATAATTAATCTTCACAATGGCTTTCGCTTCCAAAAAGGAAATGTTGACTTCTTTTTGTTGTAATCCCTTAAAGCTAATGGGTTTTAGAGGACGAAGTTCCTTTAGGCAGTATATGCCTGTAAAGCCAGCCAAATTTTGGTTAGCTGTAGACTCCAAATCAGGATACATATGGAAAATACAACCGTACCTTGGAAAACCAAAAAATGATAAGCCGGAAAAAAATCAAGAAGAGCGTGTCGTTTTGGAGGTTACAGAAGAATTGAAAGGGCAAAATATTACAGTTGATTGCTTTTTTTCATCTTTTGAGTTGGGGAAAAATATTTTACAAAGGAAACTGACTTATGTGGGAACAGTTCTAAGAAACAAAACTTTTATCCCACCGAAATTGCTTATGTACAAAAAAGTTCCTTTATATACATCCACGTATAACGGTCATAAAAATAAAGGTACTATATTGAAAACAAAACAAATGAAATCGATTTCAGTAATCATAAGAAGAAACCTGAAATAATCATTTCTTATTATAACTCTACTAAAGTTTTGTTATATTTTATCATTATTTATCGTTTCTGTAAAAATAATTTCTTTTATCTTAGAGGTGTTGATACTGCTGATCAAATGATTAGCTACTACAGCACTAAAAAAACAAATAAATGGCCAAATGTTGTTTTTTCCAATATAGTTATATATCGACTATATTGGAAAAAACATTGAATGCATTTATTTTATGTTCAGAAATTGATTCTTCGTGGGCTGGAAATGATTCAAATCGCAGAAGACCTGAGTTTTTACGTCAGCTATTTACCCATCAAAAGAATACATGTTGAAAAGGACAGTCAAACCTAAAAATCCATTTGTGGCATAGCTATTGACTCAACTACAAGCATCGTCATCAAATAGTGTACCATCTATAAGCGGTGATACACAAAAGTCAGCTCCTAGAAAACGGGGAATATGCAAATGCTGTAAGTCTAAATGTGATGTCAAATGCATTATATTCAATAATTTTGTATGCAAATTGAAGGGAAAAACACTTTGTTCATCTTTCTGTGAAAATAGCAATAAGCCAATTATTATTTTTCTTTACTTTTACTGATATACAGAATAAAATAAATTCCATGGACCAAAATGGTCCATTACCTAAGATTTGTAACTTTCAATTTTGTTTTGTTCGATTTTGCCCTACATAGCTAAAAACGCACTAAAACCATTAAAGTATAAAAAAATACCTGAGCTGACGTTTTAAGTTGATACGATAAGCCATTGCAAACTTAAATAAAAACTTAAAAAAAAATTTGACCAAAATGGTCCAAACCTAACAGCAGGGTTAATTCTATCTTCGGCAAACTTTTAAACTATCGTTGTTTTTTATGTTGGCACATTACAACATTACTCTCAAGACAGGAAGATTGAACAAGTATGGAATGATACCGAAAATAGGTAAAAATCTTCGAACTTCTGGTGATGTCTGATGAGTTGCCAATAATGATTTAACAAATTTACAGATAAAAACAATAAGAAAAGTTTTCAAGGTAATTCATATTCATTTAAACGAAATGTGCTTAAAATTAATGTGAATAAATTACATTTTTACCTCACTACAGACCTCATTGCAAAATAAATTCATTGCAGGTATTATTTTGGAAGGGGCATTTATTTTTAGTTCATTGCGAAATTGTAGATTCAGTAAGTTCGAAAATAAAAAAAATATTACACCATTAGGTTCACATCGTTAAATAATTAAACAAATTCAATTTTTATTAAAACTTAGATACTTAGTTATTTCTCCGCTATTTGGTATTAAATTAATGCAAATCGAGTCTTTCTACTTTAAGTTTTACATACCATAGTGACGAACCAGAGTTTACACGTCCGAATAAAGAATAACAGCAAAGACCTTTAATTTTTGTCGTTTTCATCTTTTATGCCTCTAATGTTTTTATTAGACAATTTTACATTTTAGTATTGTTGGGATGGGAATTATATTATGATATTACTATAATTGTTGTATTCTTTAACGCCTCCTATTTATTATTAGCCAATTAATTGGAAATAGCTTATGCTTTTCAACATGTATTGTATTAAATTTTTAAAGAACAAATGATGTTGCTGTCACTGTGTAAATGTTGTTTTTATTATTGTAAAATGGTTGTAGTCAATTTTAGACGAACTGAATACTAATGACTTACTTCCGCTCAGTATCCTCCATATGTGCGTCATTAACATTTTATTTAAAACATCGCTTTAGAGTTCTACAAACCATTTTTGAAATGCAGCATTTGTATCGTTTTTTTCCCGCATGTGTAAGGTTCCATTTCATACATTTGTAGCATCATTAATTTTTATTGACATGTCCTGTGATAGTTTACCCTCCATACGACATTTACAGCTTTATTCCCATCTACCTTCATGAACATTTTAATCATTGTACAGAAAAAACGACGTCCTAAACATAGTCCGTATTATTTAAAACACCTTGAAACATTTGTATTAATTTTATTATCTTCTTGTGTAACTTTATTTGCTATTGTACTTGTAAAGGCAAGTTGTAAGCGTTAGTGAACATACTTATGTAAATATATAAACTTTCATATAAAATTGTGCTTATAAAATGTCATTTCGTGCCTGAGACCAGCATATGATTTCGAAATATGGCAACAATTTTCCTAACATGCTGCATCAAAATGTTCAACTAGTAACTGACAAGCTCAAAGGGTTAATACTAACAACAGGAGTTGTAACAATGCTAAAAATTATAGCAGCTCTAATGAATTCATTATTCTTCCTTGAATAAATGAAGAATTTAATCTTGGAGATAATTATAACAATAAGGCTGATCAGTTCAAGGTCTAGCATGATAACTATTGTCGCAATAATAAACAACAGGGTTCATATAATAAATTAGCCGCAATATACCACGACTGATTTAGAGTCTATATATTGTTATATTTGGTCTTCCAACATTATTTTCGAATTTTGACATTTGCAAACGGCCATTTTGTTGATGTCACGCCTGTCAAATTAGTTGTTATTTATTCAGTCTATTTTGTCAAATCACTATGGACGTACATTTATATATACATATATAGATAGCATTCAACAATTCGTCCAAATAATAAAACGGTTTTGTTCGGTTCCTAATTATTATCGAAAAACCAACTTCAGCAATGGGCCCAATTTCTGAATGTTTGCGTACGTGAACTAACAAAATGGTCAAAAATGGGAAGATACCGATCGACGTAAAATTCAGGAGCGTAAAATTCATCCCGAAAAATTCACAGTCAATGAACTTCAGCTTAATTGACGTGCCATAGTCAAGGAAAACCAGACTAACCCTTGCGGACATTTGAACGATGTAATATTTCGCACATAAAGGCATCAATAGATCGAATAAAATGCTTAACAAAACGATGGAAACTTTTTCAAAAATTTATTTAACCCTGCTGCTAGGTTTGGACCATTTTGGTCAATTTTTTTTAATTTTTATTTAAGTTTGCAATGGCATATCCTATTAACTTAAAACTTCAGCTCAGGTATTTTTTTATATTTTAATGGTTTTAGTTAGTTTTTAGCTATCTAGGATAAAATCGAACAGAACAAAATTAAAAGATACAAATCTTAAGTTATGGACCACTTTAGTCCATACAATTTATTTTATTCTGTATATCAGTAAAAGTAAGAAAAAATAATTATGGCTTATTGCTATTTGTATATCACGGCTTGTAGATGGTACACTATTTGATGACGATGCCTGTAGTTGAGTCGATAGCTCTGCCGCAAATGGATTTTTAGGTTTGACTGTCCTTTTCAACATGTATTCTTCTGATACAGTAAATAGCTATCTGACGTAAGAACTTAGGTCTTCTGTGATTCGGATCATTTGCAGCCCACGAAGAATCAATTTCTGATTATAAAAAATATATGCATTCAATGTGGATATATCAACTACTTTTACTTTTAGTGCTGTAGAAGCTTAACCTTTGATCAGCAGTACCAACGCGCTTTAAGAAAAAGGAAATTATTTTAACAGAAACGATATTTTGTAATATTTTTCCATTTCAATCCTTCTGTCAACACGACATGCTAGCCTTGATTTTTTCAGGCTTATCATTCTTTGGTTTTTTGGTACGGTTGTGTTTACCATATGTATCATAATTTGGAGTCTACAGCTAACCAAAATTTAAGCCCATATTTGGCTGGCTTTGCAGGCATATACTGCCTAAAGGGACATCGTCCTCTAAAACCCACTAGGTAGTGACATTTTCATGACAGTAATAAAACATTGAAGAGGTGCTTCCCAATTGTTCCATAACTCACGAATAGGAGCAAACTTGTCATTACTTTTTTGTTGTCTTCTGTTGATAACATCATCGAAACGGAGAGCATTTGTTATCATGTGAAAATTATTCTCGCTCATAATAAACCAAAACTTGCATCAAACAAACCATGTAAATCTTCGTTTTTGGCTCTGTAATACAAAATTATTATAATAACCAATTCACGTATACAAAGGATCAGAAATATTTTATATACCGATAAATCCATCAATATATGAGCCCAATGTGGATTTATATAAATCTTTCCATTTGCTTTCAAATTTAATTCTACCATGTTTATTCCTATTTTCAATGATTATTTTTTCTATTCTTGAAGGAAAATTAATAAAAAAAGTTGACAAAACATCGTATCATCTGGACACCGCGAAACGTGTTGGACGCTGAAACCTCAATGTGACGTGGTAAAGGATTTGCACTGCATTTTGTTCTTCGCAATGTATAATGCATCTACACCACAAGCTCATTCATTTGCCTCATCATTTTCCATATTCACATGTATCAATATCACTTTCATTTAGAATTTCAACAATAGCATTGCTGTCTCAATTTCGTCGATTTCCCATTTCTTTTGTCTTTGAGAATGTAAACACATCAAAAGCTAAACACGAACTGAAGTAAAACTTATACTCGTACTTTTGTACAGAACTTTTGTAACAACTTAAATTATTTAAAATGTTTGGTCAAAAGAGTTTTATATCGAATTATTGATGAAAATACAAAGTTGACCAAAATGGTCCTTTACCTAAGATTCGAAAATTTTTTAACCTGACAGAAGGGTTATGTTCTAATTGGACGAAGATTTAAAAATCTTCTTAAGAAATTGGCAAAATATCTGTGCAGTTGAATAATACTCACTCTTTTATTAAAATTTATTCAGAAATTTAAAAAAACAAAACTATTCACTTTTTAGTGCTGACAACGAAGGGGACTGACGGAAAGGGACTAAGAAAAAAATCCTAGATAAAAAATTAATATAAGCATATAATTCTTTCGGGCCGCCAACCTATCCTGGGTCAATGAGGAGTCCTGCTCCACCGCTAGACTCACCTGGCCCTTGATGGATAGAAGGCGTTCCAACCAATTACTTGGTTTTGGTCGTGACGTCATCTCAACCACAGTGGCCATGCTTACAGGTAATTGCGTTATGGGTAGACACGCGGAAAGAATGTGGCTCCCATTTAACGACTTCTGCCGTGGATGCAGCTCCGTTGACGAAGGGGAGACTGTTATCCACTTTCTTTGTCAGTCAGTGCCCGTCTCTTGCTAGGTGTAGATATAGGTTATTTGGCTCCCCATTTCTTGTCAGTTTGACGGAGCTATCATCTATTGATATCAAGGATATAGCTTCGCTCATCAAACTTTCTGGCTCGTTTTCCAGTGTAGGGTAGTCGTGCTTTTGATTTGCAGCCCTTGCACTGACCAATTTTTTTCTCTTCCCTGATTTTGGAACTTGGTCAGTACAGGGACTGCGTTCACCCGTGGCATCACAAAGGGCCGCTATGCGTGCTCAAGTGAGCTTTGTGATATCAGAGCTACCACTCCGAACTAAACTTAAACATCATGATTACCGTTGTTTTATATTTTTTTCATTTATTAATAGTTGACTTTGAGTTTTTTTCACATTTAATGGTTTAAGCAGTTGCTAAAGGGAAGTCTTAAAAATTATACAATTTTTTATAAGTATGAAGTTAAAAAATAAATAGTATCAAAAATTTTATAAGACAGGTACTGTGAAAACTCATCATTTGGAAAGAGGACCATTCAAAATTGATCTGTTTTCAAAACCAGCCAGAGTATCTTTCATAACATGCATTGGACCCCTTTCTTTCCCTGAAATACAACCACATACCGTAAAATCTTTTTATTGCAGCCTAAAATATTCTCTTCGATTTTTTAAAGTTATAAAAGTTTTTCTAATTCGTTTTTGTACATTGCGTGTAGTTGTAGGAAGGTATAATCTTTTGAGTAAACAGATTCTCTCAAGTCGCCGTAGTCTAGTAGGTATTGTCTTTTAGACGTGTCTATTAGATGTGAGGCCACGGTTCAAACACCAGGTCAAAAATTGCCAACAAAACGAAATTTGAAACAAATATTTCTTCGGCGACTTTCTTTGTAAGCATCAGTCGATCAGCACAATTGTTAATTTAGAACTGAAATTATAAATAACATTCAATTCTTTTTTAAGTAACATATACATATGTATATGTATGTGATTTTATTTATATGTGTGTTTATGCATAAATACATATATAAAGGACATCTTTATTTATTCTTTCAATATTGCAATGCTACAAACATAAGGTATGTATATTTAAAAAAATCAAATTTTATGAAAAGTCTTAAACCAAGTTCGAGAAGAAACGTCTCTTATAAATCTAAATCAATGACTGCATAAACGTTATTCACAAACTATGATAATCATCTCTGATTTCTATATACTTAACTTCGAAAAACACTATTGAACAATGGAGAAAAATATTCCAAGAAAATATTTTCGTCTAGTTTGCTTATTGGATTTTATTTTTATATATTGGCTTAATCTAGCATTAGATTCTTAAAAATGTTTTTCAATGTAAAGTTTTAGAGAATAAAAAAGAAAATTAAAAAAAAATATCCTTTAAGAAAATTTTGCTTACATTGTAAATCGGTAACAATGTGGAAAATGTGTATGGTTGCACTGCAATCACATTTACCGTAAAACTACCTTTTCTTGTAAAGAAGTGCTTGAGTTTCGTTTCATCGGTGTTCAGCACTTTTGTACTTGTCACACAAATAAATTACGGTAATTGGCATTTTTTTCGCTGATTAGTTGTAAGGACCAAACCGTTAATGCCTCTGATTGAATTTTGGTGCTGCACTTTACAGGAGTTTCATTCAAAAATTTCGCTAAACTTAATATAAGTTCCGATTAGAATTATTTGTTTGCAAACTAACTTTTATTAATTTTTTTGTAAATTTTTACATTTTAATATAGCCATTTAATATACCATTTAAGGGCCATTATTACAATTTCCCGTTAAAGTTGGATTAAGTTAAAGGTAACTTTAGCTAAAGTGAAGTTTAAAGTCACCTTTAACTTCTTTTCGTTATTACTTTCTAAACTATGGTAGTGCTGGAGAAATGTCGTTAACACTGCTCAATTAAACAAGTTTTTTTTTAACGCAGTGGCAACGACGGACTACGTTTTTTGTAGTATATGCTCATTTTGTTTATATTTGAAGTTTCCATATTAAATATTATATATAACTTTACTTAACTTAAAAGTTAGGTAGGGTGATCCTCCCTTTAGCTTAATGCTCACTTCTACCTTATTGTCGTTAAAATCCTCCCTTTAGTTAACGGCAAGTTGTAATAATGGCCCTAAATGAAATAATATGTAGGTTTAATATTAATAAAACGAACTTCGATGATAACAATTTTATGATTCATCTGCCTAAATTAGGTTTTCATTAAATTAAACAAATAACGTTTATTTCAATTGTATCGTGCTAATGGAAACAAAAAAGTTAACAATTAATACGATTTTTTCTACATTTTGATTGGTTATAAACTTCGAATACAAGAATAATTTAATTCGCATTTATTACATTTTTGATGTTGTAGATTTCCAAAATGCCCTGAATTTTGTCCATACAGGAGAGAAATTGTCCAAAATTAATACACTTTTGGCATAATTTAGTTTTCATTTCGCCCAAAATTTCATAGGATGTGGGCATTTAATAAAACATACATAACATACATAATTGGCCATTACAACCCTCTCGACGGGATTACGACCTAGTATCTCCAACCACTTTATTTTGTGTGTGTAATTTTATACTATACACGAGAGCGGGCAATTCATGTCAATTTTATTTACTCTCAGAGTCTGCTAGAAATCTGCTGCGAGGAAGTCGCCGGAGAAATATTTTCTTATATTACGTTTGAATAGTTGGTTCGAATTCAGTAATTAAAGCGATATATACGTGGACAGTATAGCATCAATCATTTTATAGCATCATTCATTCTTTAGCATCAATCATAGTATATCATCAATCAAAGCAAGATTGAATCGCCTTTTCACCTGCAATATTACGTCGAACTGTGTTCAGGGGTCCTCATGGATACAAAACATTAAAATATCTTTGTTCACAAAATGTTCATTCTTAATATGACCATTGCTCAGAAGACATAGTTTGTAAAAAACGAGCAGTAAAATGACAAAGGTGCACGAAAGAACTAGATAACGCAATTATAGGCACACATATATACACATATGTATTGTATAAAAAAGGA
Source organism: Sarcophaga carnaria (assembly GCA_958299815.1). Taxonomy (NCBI): domain Eukaryota; kingdom Metazoa; phylum Arthropoda; class Insecta; order Diptera; family Sarcophagidae; genus Sarcophaga; species Sarcophaga carnaria. Next base: position 67,126,504 of record OY283153.1, on the reverse strand, counting down.
TATAATATTACTTTTTTACTGTTATTTTGCGAATACCAATTTTGCAGTTATGCCATATGTCAATGTTGTGAATCAAAAATGATCATATCGTAACTGATTTTTAATACTGTCCGATAGTGTAAGTATTTGTGTATATATTTTGACAAACTAAATATTGTAATACATATTAGTTGAAATTAACATGTACTATATACAAATTTATGTGGGTTAAATGGATAGTTGTTTATTATTAAAGAAACGTGATGAAATGTCCGCATATGCAGTTGGTGACTGCTTTTTAGAAATTATGGCAAATTTTTTGTGTTATATCTATCTATGTTTATATCTATCATATGTTTCCCATATTCTTGCAGAACCAGCATTCAGGTGATTAGTCTCTTTAAAAGTAATTTATGGATATTTGAACCAACGAACCATTAATGACTATTAAACTTCAACTGAATCAGTACAAACAGAGATAGCTGATAATGTTCTTCAGTAAAACTTTTTATTAATATATTTTGTTTTTACAAAACATTAAATGCGAGTCCACGGAAAAAGAATTTAATTACTTTATGAATTTGAATTTATTACTTTATATTTAAAATTTTTTTATTATTCTTATTAGTTGCAATCCGGCATTACTTTGCAAGACTGCATTACTTTCGAAACAAAATTCCAGTAGTAAAGTCAAAACTATTAGTAACGACCAGTTTTATAAATTTATATTATAAATTTACTTGTGGTGACCATTGTAATAAAAATTTATTTTAAACAAGTATAAGAAAGTAGCAAAACATGCTCGTACCAGCAGCGAATGAATTTAATGAAAGTTTTTTACATCTTAAAATAAACTCAGACGATTATTTGTCCACAAAGAGAAAAAGTATATTAGGTATATATATGTATTCCTTTCAAACTGAAAAGAAGTAAAAATAAAAGTCAATACAATTAAAAACAAGGAAAACTTATTCGTTTGCATTTTCTTAAAGAAAATTTTTTGAAATCTGACTTTGATTAAGAAACGCTTTTCTTTAGTTTCATTTTTATTTAGATATTTATTATTCTGCATAAGCTGCATAATATACAATAAAAAATATTCGGCGAATACACCTTTACAAATAGAATGAAGAGAAAAAACTTAAATCAGCTAAAATAAACAGGAAATCATGGTGAAACTTTTTAAGGTCACATAAAATTTCTAAATTCATTTCCATGTACTGTTGTTATCGCTGTTGTTTTACTTTGATTACCATATTTGGTTAATCTATCATCGAACTAAATGAAAGCTTGTTAATCTATTTATAAGTTTGAAGGAAGAAAAACCAATAGGTATTTATTTATTTATTTATTTATTAATTACAATACAATTACAAATTATATCCTAATTATATACGAGCGAAGTAACTTGACTATTTGCTGGGTGTAGTGTCACAGACCAGAGTCTCTGGTGGGAATCGAACCCACGACCCTCACGCTAATAGTCTAGCACACTACCCACTAGACTACCAGGGCACCCAAAACCAATAGGTATTTTATCTTCACTTTTTCTTTTAAAGAATTTAAGTAACTTTCACTCGCTATCCAATACAATTTTAGTACATAACTTTTCACACAAATTTGATGACATAGATTTGGCTGTTAAAGTTTTCTAGGAATGAGAGAAATAGGCTGCACCAACGCATGCAACAACCATTAACGACGTCAGTGTTTATTTTTCCATTAAATTTGCGTTACGACGTTTTATTTACATATATGTACCTAAATGCATGTATTTTGTAAACCTTCTTCTAGTTTCATTGATTTGAAGTTTCTAATTTTTAAAAGTTTTTTTACCTAGTAGACTCAATGAGTAATCGCACACAATTTAGGGATGTGAAGACCAATTTTTTTTAGCACCCTGTTTATTACTATGCAGTAAAAAGAAAATTGAAATTGTTATTAAAAATTGAAATTGTTATTAAAAATTGAATTGTTATGTACTGTTACGTTTTTACCTTTTAAAAACGTTTGAAATATGAGCTCGTAGATTCCAATAAAAATAAATTTATGTTCAGTTTTAATTAATTTCTTTATTGTTCGCGCAATTGTGTGTGCGATTGTTAACAACTTGATGTAAACAGTAACAATTGTTCTATTGATCTTTATAGCGGAGATTTTCAAACCACAATTATTCTCCTCACACGCAAAGCGTCTTCACACAAGACAGACTCAATTTTTACTGACTCCGTTGACTGCTTTGTCTGATGGATGCTCTTGAAGGAGAATGACTTCACGTTCTCGAAATATCTGTAAATGTAAACATAGTTGTTTGTGTACTTTGTTTACATTTATTCTAGTAATGTTTGTTGTTGCTTCTTGTTTACTTGTTTATCCCCTTTTGTATACTAATGTTGTTGCTATATTTCTGTTATACGTTGATCATATAAACAAGCCCATTGTTTTTGTTGCTTTTGTTTATCATTTTAATGTTAACGATATAATTGCACACTTCGTTATCGTAAAACTTTGTTTTTGTCTTGTTATTGATTTCCTTGTCCTTCTTCTAGAATAAACAATTGATATTTATTCTGTCTTCCCAACAATATTAAAACAAATCAGTTGTACATCGGACAATCAACAGAGTTTCAGGTAAGTACACTGTTACATAAACCAACAGATTTGTGCAGACAATAAAGAAGTACTTGAGGCAAATAATTCCGCTATATAATTACTTTTTTTCTTTTGTTCTGACTGCTGCCGTTTTAATACAACTAGTGTTATACCTTACTGTTGGTAAGAATTTTTGATTTTATTAGAAAGGGTTTGCAATCAAGACGTTGTAACGTATGCTTCTAGGTTTTGGATGTAATATTTTAGGTCATCAACCACAGAAGTCGCCGTTGTCTAGTATAAGATGTGAGGCCTCGGTTCAAACCCCAGGTCAGGCATGTCCAACTAAATGAAATATGAGAAAATATTTCTTCGGCGACTTCCTCTCAGCAGATTTCTGGCAAAAACTAAATAATAAATAAATAAAATTTCCAAAATTTCTCAAAAATTTGTCGTTCGAAGTCGACTGTTGGTCCCTCCATTCATGTATAAAAACTAACGCACACAACATAAGTGGTGTGAGAAACTAGGTCGTAATCCTGACTAAAGGGTTGTAATGACCAATTATGTAAGTATGTAACCAGTGCGTAAATTAATTTATAAAAAATTTTCGCCATGTTATTATTGAAAATATTGTAGTATGCAATAATCCTAATGATAATATTTGTAATACCGATGAATATGATTAAAGACAAATTTAGGATTAAAAACTAATTCCCTCGGCTATATATAATTGGTAAATCTTTTTTATGAGATTATGACTTTGGGACTAACAATATGGTTAATTTATAATCGATAAAGTCTTTTCATATGTGTTGGGTTGGATAAGTTGTGTGGATATAGAATATAGTTTTTGAATTCGAAATAAAACAAGAACTGATTTTCATTTTTCTATATTTTATCAAAGTTTAGCTAAGAACATGCTAGCCACTGTTACCGAAGCCTTAAAAGTTTGCCAAGACGACTTCCACATATACAACAACTCTATAAAATTTGTTTGTTGTTCTGTTGGTACCTCAATAACATAGACAATTTAGGTGATGTTATGTATGTCTATGTCTATCCCTTACCTTATTCGTTGGTTTCGAAGTTATATAAAAATAAGAATCACATCATGAGAGAGACATGACAAAAGTTTTATAATGCCAGAGATTCTTTTCAGTTGCTCTTCTTACTTTGACTTTTGCTTCTGTCATTGTCTTTAATTTATCCCGCATTCAACGAAAAGCAGTTAAAGTTTTAAATACGGACAAATAAAATTTAGTTAATAATTTAGAAGTCCTACCTACCACTTGGCATCGTTTAAGTTGTAAATAGATCGGGACGCCAAACATTTTTTTTATCAATTTTGTTGGGCATAATTTTAGTCGATGTATGTAGACTAACATTTTAAAAAATTTAATTGATACTGACCAATTGTTATTCATAAAAAAATTAAATTACACAGGATTAAAATAAACTTCTCATTACTAAAAAACAAGTTTGTAACTCAATACCTATTATATCCAATGGGTAATCGAGCGTTCAAGAAACTTTACCTTTTAATTTTTGAAGGCAAATAAATCCATACTTTATTTCTGATCAAATAAGTTTAAAGAACCAACCTATTTTCTAAACTTGTTTGCAATGTTTAGATGTGTTGTGGAGTATGAGGAAGTAAATTTGTAATACAGTGGTTGTAAACAAAATAAATAATTTGTTTAATATTTAATGTAATTTTATTAATAGCAGAATTCAGTTTTACAACAATATGGAAAGTAGACTATGCTTGAAAGAACTGAGTGTCTGTGTAATAGACAATCAAACTTTTATATGTTACAGAGTAGTAAATTTAGTAGTAACTACGAATTTTATGCACATCTTCTCATCCCTCTTCTTTTAATATGAATTAACAATGCTGAAGACGTTGAGGTTGAGCTCTTATTCTGGAAGATCTTCTAAGGATGAGGGGTGGTTCCTTTGTTAAACTTGGTGATTGGGAGACATTGGATGGACCTGAAGAATCAGCAGCAACATCGGCTGTAGGCATACTTTTGGCTTGAGACAGTCTGATGTCTTGAGCATTTCTACGATATTGATTTCCATTTACATATTCAATGACATAAGAACGAGGATGGATCTGTGCCTTAACTACTGCAATTACTTTGGTTTTGCGTTCTAGTGACTACTGTATCACCTTCAGTAAATTGGGGAGGACTGACTTTTGCTCCACGATTTGCGTACTCGCTTTGCTTATCTCTCTCATCTTTCAAGTATTTTGATATTCTTTGGCTTTCCGATGACAGAAGTGTGTCTTTTGATGTTGGTAGTATACTTCTCGAGGCATGGCCAAAAAGGCGTTGAGATGGTGAACCAAGATACCACGTGGTGTGTTCATATAGTTTAGAAGTCCTAAATAGTAATAGCTGTTCTCATATGTTGATTTTTTAAGAATATTTTTTGCAATCTGCACTTGGGTGATACGGCGAACTGGTGAATTGAATTCCAAGTTGATGAAAGAAGTTTAAATTCACTGCTTGAAAATTGAGGACCATTGTCAGTTTCTAAAGTAAGAGGGGGACCAAACGTGGATAAAATCTCTTTTAGGAATGAAATTACTTGCTTTGTAGTTGCTTCGCTAAGTTTTTTAAACTTGAGGTAGCCCGAGTAGCTGTCAATGAAAACAACATGCTCGTCGTTATTGAAATGAAACAAGTGCCTATTTCAAACCCATGGAATGGAATGTGTTTTTCACCGATTTTAATTTTTGAAATTTTCCGTTGCTAAACTTGGCACGCTGCACATTTTTGTATAAAATTTTGAATGTCCTGACTATTATGAATGCTAGAAAGAACTGAGTGTCTGTGTAACAGACAATAAGACTTTTATATGTTACAGAGTAGTAAATTGTAGTAGTAACTACGAATTTTATGCACATCTTTTCAGTGGTCATAGGGTACAAAGAAGTATATACAGTCATTTAAACAACTCTCTCTGTCTGTTAACCAAAATAAGTACCCTTTCAGAACTATAATCCAAATCGTTCTGATATTTGACATATTTGCTAATTGCACTTCATTTTATATTTACAATTTAACATTTTTGTTGTACTACGCACTGTTATCGCAAGATATGCAAACTTGAGTCATTAGCCATTGAGACAGTTTATTTGGGTTAAATTTTTTTAAAATGACGAACAATTTAGCGCTTAATATTGAGAGGTCACCATAGCAAATATTTCAACTCTCTACGCGTTAACGTAACTCCATATCATAACGGATCCAAAGCCAAACTTTAAAGTGGATCTGGAATCTTTTGTTCCCAATTCTTTTCTTGGCTTTCCCTAACTTCATTTCTTCCTATCTGACCTTATACTATGTTCAGAAATGCACTTTTATTGAGTCAATATTCGGAAAATTGAGTGCAATATTTTAAGTGTTCTGGCATAATATACGCTGGTAAACAAAACAGCTGTTGTTGTTTCAACAACATTGTTTTTATGTTCGCCATTTTTTGTTTGTCGTTGTCGACATTTGAGTTGTCAAATATCAACAAAAATTGTTCGGTTAATTGTAATATGCTCACTTTTCATGCTGGCCACCCTACTTATAAGTCTTAGATATAAGTTTAGTTTAAGTGTATAAACCACCCCTGTGTTAGTATAAATCAATTGTGAGTTGTAAAGAATTAAAGAAAAGAGATCAATACCCGATCAACACCCAACCCGAAAGGTACGTCTTATCGTATTTAAATATATTGTATATCGAAAACTAATATTTTCGTATTTTTATTTTGCAAATATTTTATTTTATTTGTTTTCCCCGTTCACCCCCACATTTTGGTCCTTAGAACCGGATCATCCCCTAAATAAAATAAAATATTTGCGAGACTATATTTGCAGATTGTCTCGAAGACTGCCATACTGGTTACTTTTTCCTTGGATAAACTACACCCTTGTCTCCCCATCAATTTTTTATATTGTAATTTGGTATTAATTAATTACATTTTTCAAGGTATGTAATTTTAATTTTGGGATATAAAAAAGTGAAGTGTATTATTTAAAAGAAGTGTAAGAATATAAAGTGAAAATTAGAAGTGCGTTGTTGTTTTCGGAAAGCAATAAATACAAACAAGTGCATTGGTGTTGCTTTATTTTGTATAAGTAAGAAGTGCACAAGTGTTGTTTTTTATTTTTATTTTATTTTGTTTACTGGTTTTGTAAGTAAACAGTTTATTGCTTTCTATATGAAGTTGTCAATTTTTACTAAGCCACTGTTAATAATTTTCGATTGTTGACATTATTTTTTGCGTTTTTTTTCGGCAATTTTTTAACCTAAATTAAAATTATTTAAACTATTTCGAAAAAGTTGCGATAACTTTTAAGTATATTTATACTGAATACATACACACTTTATTATATTTTAAATTTTATATGATATATTTCTCCGTGCAATTTCAAGTTTTCGGTTCCTATTTTTTATACAATCGTTTCTTTTAATTACTCGTGCCGGATTTTGAGAATCTATAGTTGCGTACCGCGATTTCTTTTAGTTTTTCGGTGCGAACCTAATTTTATTTGAGAGAAAAAGGATAATAATAATACTTCTCTAATCTGATAAAAATGGAGAAGAATTTGACAAACTTTATTAGAAATTTTAATCGTTTCGCGGATTTTGAAACTTTTGTTCGGACTATTCCGCAAGAGGGACATTCTGTTCATTCCCTCGCCACTCATCGGCAGGAGTTTATTCGATTGTGGGAGGTCTTCCGCGATAGTTACGAGGACCTTCTAGAGACTGCCGAGGACACTAAGATGTCGACGAAGGATGTTAAGGGCAAGTATACCTCGGGGTATACTTTATATTACGAACTGATAGCGTATCTTGATGGGTTAATTGATAATTTTAAATCGAAAACCGCGAACCCATCCCCTAGCAGTATCCCTATTCACCTTCCACCATGCGATACCCCAACCTTTTCTGGCGATTATGCATCATGGCCAACATTTCGAGATATGTTTTCGGCCATTTACGAAGCTAACCCCCATATTAGCAATATCCAAAAGATGTACTATCTTTTGCAGAAAACTGAAGGTGAGGCGAGGGACATTATTCGAACGTACCCCATGACGAATGACGGTTTCGACATGGCTTTGCAGAATCTCGTCGATACTGGTAAATTCCCAATTGAAAACTCTTTTTAACCTCCCTTCTATATTTAAGGAATCTGGCCCTTCCATTAAAAGTATACAAAGGACAATTAATGATTGCATTTCAAATTGGTCGTTGTTGGAAATAGAAACTAAAAATTGGGACATCATTTTTGTGTACATTTGCTCCACTAAACTCCCCGAACAAACCCTAAGTCCTTGGGAGCAATCTCAAGGGCCTTGCTCAGACCTACCCAAGTGGAGCAAAATGGATGAATTCCTGACTGCCAGATATCGTACTCTGGAATAGGTTTCGGACATTATCGGCAGCCATATTTTTACCCAATCTGCAGTTCGAAATGATAGTCAAGGCATTTCTCATAGCCGCCGAAAATTCAGGACTAGTGACACTGTTGCCCCGAATATGCCCCAAGGAAAGTGCCCAATTTGTAATGGGTATCACCCTATCCGTTTGTGTCCAGATTTTCTGAGAATGCCGATTAGTGAACGCTTATTATCTGTTAGAGATCATAAATGCTGCACGAATTGTTTGGCAGCCTCACATGAGTTCAAAAGATGCCATAGCTCTAACAATTGCTATATTTGTAAACAAAAACACCATTCGCTACTTCACCGTACCGAATCTTCTACCCGGGAGAGACCGAGAGCTGAAACCAGCCCCGTTAACCCATTTTCCCTAGATCGCTCTTTAGAAATCCCCCGGCCTCCTGAGCAAAAGCAAAATAAAGTGGATAATGGCCCATCTACATCCACTGCTCGATCTTTTCAGAACTTCGCTACCCGACTACAGTCCACCCCGTCTTCAACAGTTCTGTTAGGAACTGCCCGTGTGAATATAGAATTAAGTCATGCCATTTCTCAAGCTACTTTCATCTCTCAAAAGATGCAACGGAAGCTAGATCTTCCGACCTATTCGGCACCTGCTGCCGCTGTTGTGAGCCTTAATGGCGCAGTGGTAGCAAACTCTAGAAAAATTTGTATTGTTTCATTACGGTCTCCCATTAATCCAAAGTTTAAATTGACCACGGAGGCGTATATTGTTGAAGAACTTGCTGGTCAATTACCCACATGATCGTATGATGATTTCGATACTCGTACACCTGATCTCCCGGTATCAGGTTTTAAATATTCCCATATGGATTTGTTATTAGGTGGAGATGTATACCCCCAGATAATGCTTTCTGGATTTCGAAAGGACCCCAAAAACCCTTTGATCGCCCAACAGACCGTTTTCGGTTGGATTGTGACTGGCAAAATACGTCAGTCAAACTCGTTTCCATTTAAGTCCAAATTCCCTACTGATTTGAGTCTTGGTCCATCTCGTAAGGGTTCATTTGCTCAAAATATGAGATTTGATTGCTACAGAGCCCCGAGGTTAAAACCTAATACGAGGAACTTATTGAGGAATACCCGTCCCTAGACCACACCCCGACCATGACTATTTTATTCTCCTCCTAACCCAGTTACTATTTACCCTATCATACCGTTTTTAAGTCAGATAATTGACGTCTCGTTTTTGTTTGCCACCCGAACTTCCACTAGATTCCTAATTTTTGAAATTGTCAAACGCCAGCACCGCTAAAACTCTGGGTTTACGTTGGAATGCGAGCATTGAAAAATTTTGCTTCAAGCCAGCTCCAGCGCCCTATTTCTCTGCAGTCACAAAACGTTCTGTCTTGTCTCAAATAGCCAGAGCTATTTGACCCCGTTGGGTAAGTGGCACCTAAAATCGTAGTTGCTAAGATTATTATGTCACAAATTTGTAAAGGCAGAACAGATTGTGACGAATGTTTGGAACCCATGACGTTTAACAGATGGCTTGATTTTGTCGATGATTATTCGTACATCGACAGGATAAACATCCCCCGTTGGGTTAATTATAACCCTCAGCGTGAAATATTTCATGCAATTTGTGATGCTTCTGAGAAAGCATATGTTGCCATTTTGAATAGTAGAGTATCCTAACCCCTTCTGGTGAATTTGTCACCCACTTACTCGCTGCCAAAATAACAGTTGTGCCTGTAGAAGTGTAAACTTTACCCCGTTTAGAGCTCTGCGATGCAACTCTATTGGCAAAAAATGGTATTTTCACTTCGTAAGAAGATGAATCTTACCAGATCGGAAGCCTTTGTGGGACAGTTTCGGCTATCGTTCTGTCCTGGCTTCAAAAACCCCCGTGCCATTTGTCAACTTTTTTGGCATATCGTGGACCAGGTAGGCACTGACATTTGGAATCACGTGGAATCTCTACATAAAGCTGTTACCCTATGATGACCACTTTTATTCATCAAAAAACATATCAAGGGGATTTTGTTGTTGTCGATTTTGTTGTTATTACTTATGGCAAATTAACCCCTAACAATTGAAAATTAGGTCGAATCGAACAGGTTTATTTTGGCCTTGATTCGAAGTGCGAGTGGCCGAAATTTGAACTATCAATGTCGATCTAATATGACCAGTTGAGAAGCTCGTGCTGATCCCTTACTAACAGCAAAATTAATTCGTTTTCTTGTTTTTCTCTGTTGTGTGTTTGTCGTTTTCATTTACAGATAATCCAATACCCCGTAGGCTAATTGTCGAACGTCTGAGAGGCAAACATCACGAAAATAAACGTTGGCAACGAAAGCAGTCTACTCCTACAGGACGCAGAAGAAGAGCGCAACCCACAACCAGGCTCTTGTTAGAACCCATTCATTGCCCGCAAAAACCTTTTTTATACGTATTTTATCCTAATTTACTTTGTATTATGGATTTATGCACCCTGAAATGTTAATTTTTTGATCTCTGGCCAGGTGACTTCTCGGTCCTCTTGTTGCAATGTTGCAAGGGGGCGGGATGTTCATGCTGGCCACCCTACTTTTAGGTCTTAGATATAAGTTTAGTTTAAGTGTATAAACCACCCCTGTGTTAATACAAATCAATTGTGAATTGTAAAGAATTAAAGAAAAGAGATCAATACCCGATCAACCCCCAACCCGAAACGTACGTCTTATCGTATTTAAATATATTGTATATCGAAAACTAATATTTTCGTATTTTTATTTTGCCAAATATTTTATTTTATTTGTTCACCCCCACACTCACTAAGCACAATTATGACAGTGCTGCATTTTAAGTTTTACTCAATATTATACAATATTATTGAAATTATATGAAATATTGAGCTTAATAATGGCATTTATTGCGATTTACGTAATAAAGATACATATCTGAACACCGTATTAGATAAATAACCTTATACAAGTCTGCAGCCACCCACAAAGCATATTTCTATTATCTCAAAATTCGTAGTACAACTCACTTTAGTTAGTAACTGTTTCAAACTAACCTAACTTTTTCGGTCATTACAACCCTTAATTCATTATCACAACTTTACTTCTCACATATTTCAATTAATCCATGAATAGTGTAGTAAGTAGTGTAATGGCTTATTAGAGCGCATGATTCAACTCTTGTCTCAGGTTGACATCTGCAACAAAATGAAGTATGAAAAAATATTTTGACTTCCTCTCAGCAGTCTTCATAAACTCTGAGAGTGGAATAAAATTGTGATGAAAGTATTTATTTAAAAATTTAAACCAATTTTTCAATAATCATACTCATAGTCCGTTTTAGTAAGCCATAAACATAAAGAATTTTAATGACGAGTTAATTTTTCTTTTCTATAAACTTTTATTTATTATTTATTTATTTTTTATTTTTTTTATAATTTGAAATTAATTACATATTGAGGTATTACATTCATAGTGTATTAGATTGGTTTAAATACCTAAGAATCCACATGAACTTTTTCGGTTTGTGATGTCACTGTGCCTTGTAAATTATGTGATAGTAATTACAACAAAGACAGTAACTTGTTAAATGTACAGAACCATAATCACATTTACTCCTGTATAACTGTCGAGCTTACCAATACGGAACTAGTCCTCTATGCTGAATTACACTGTTACTTTTTTTACCATTTGTAGTGCAAATGTGCACTCATTCATAAAAAGTATCGTAAAGAAACAGTTTTTTTGATTTTCGTTTTCATTTTCTAGTTTTCTGTTGACTCAGTAACACAATTATGGTGCTGTCGTTCTTGCACAACAGTTAATTACTATTTCCACACGGTGGATGAAACCAAAGTCCCTTGCCATCGCCTTTGTTGTATTCGAACTTTATTTCTATTTAATTGTTGCAAACAGTCACACATTTCGGCATGCGGAAACCACTGTTGGCATCATTTTTCGTACAAATTGTTTTCGGTATTTCAAGATTTCTTTTCAAATCTTTGAAATAATTGTGAATTTTATTAAAAGAACTTTTGCTAACACTAATAAGTTATGCTTAATAATACTATTTTCAGATATGCACTTTTATTGTGTCAATATTCGGTTTATTGAGTACAATATAAGTGTTCAGACATAATAATATACGCAGTTACACGCTTATTCAATATTCATTTGGCGGCTGGTAAACAAAACAGCTGGTTGTTTCAACAACATTGTTTTTGTTTTTGTCGTTGTTGACATTTGAGTTGTCAAATATCAACAGAAAGTGTTTGGATCATTGTAATATGCGCACTACATACTTATGCCACTGCTGCATTTTAAGTTTTACTCAATATTATAAAAATTTTTTTTTATTGTGCTATAATTAATTGAAACTTTGTATGAAATATTGAGCTCAATAATGGCGTTTATTGCGATTTACGCAATAAAGGTACATATCTGGACACCGTATAAGCCTCTCACAAACTTCCAAAAAAAGGCCTCTTGAAAACATTGCTGATGTAAATATTAGTGTCACCGGAATCCCTAAAAAACCAAATACACTTAACAGCTTCAAATTTCACAAAGCATTTTACTACGAATTTTGAAAAATTACCTCCACCAGTTTATAGTTGAGCAGACCATAGATGGATTTGGCAATTCGTTCAATGGTAATGGAATAAAGTGAAGTTAATGTCAATTTTTCAAAAGCATTTGACAGCATATGGCAAGAAGCACTTCTATCGAAACTTATTGCTTTTGGTGTTGGTAGTCACACAGGCGCATCAATAATATTGCTTCATCTGTAGTTATGGTTGGTTTAAGTACTAATGAGTCAGGCGCTCATGATATTATTGGCACGAATTTTCAGTATGATGTTCACTGGGACCAACACATTTTTGAAGTATCGAAAGAAGCATTCAAGTGCATCGGTTTCTTAAGGCGGTGCAAGAACGATTTCATTTCAGCTGATCTCCTTACTTACACAATTTATATCCGACCGAGAATGGAATACAACTGTCATGATTCTTCTCGATCGCTTACAGGAGAAGCGAAGGTACCCATTATTGATAGGAGGGTATTCAAATTCAGCTTGTGGATTGTGTTTCACTGTTCTATCGCTACTACTACGTATTTTGCACTAGCGAGTTAAAAGGACTTGTTCAAGAAAATCGTGTATTCTTATGTAACACCCGTCTTTTTCGCAAGGCACATTCCTTTGCGGTTGATTAGCCAGTGGATCACAGACTGCATTACAGACAGAATTCATTTTTTAGCCGGACTATCCGTATGTGGAACTCTCTACCTGCAAAAGTCTTTCCAGCCACTAATAATACAAAAAGTTTGTCTTCCCATAACCTATTTTACTAATTCCAATATAATGCGCTGCATAAGTAGGGGCCATCCCCTGTGTGTTGGTCTCATATAAAAAAACGTCATGTTTTCCAATGAATCTAATTTGCATCTGAATGACTCAGTGAATACACCAAACTGTTAAAATTTTGGCTCAGAAATCATCCCTCATATCATGCATTGGAAATACACCCACAACCAGCACCTGTACAATATATTGGCTCTAAAAATGCAGATGTCAATTTGCAATTTTTCTTAAAAAAGAATTATAGACTGTCCTCAGAGTCTTTGATGGATGTTTCACTCCACACTTGGTCTGAGCATAGCTCCTTCACAATCCAACACACACATCACAATTATTTCCAAGAATTCGTCCTTATATGCCTCAATACGTGTCTGTTGCTAAAATATACACGGTAACACTGTACATTTGCAAGCTGAGTTGCTCTACTTTAGTGCTTTCATTTTACGTTTTGTTTTCCTTTTCTTAATTGTTGCTTTGTAATTGCACTGCCCATTATTGTTGTTGCACTTGTTGTAGTTTTCATAGTTTCCCTTTATTTTCAAAATGTTGACTAACGTACGATTGTCCAAAAGCATTGCAATCACTTTCAACAACAACAAATTTAAAGGTAATAAAAATGAAAATTTTTTTTGCTATAAGCGAAAAAGAATCAGTTTAATCAATGAGTTTAAGTGTGGCATTTGTTAGGTCTAGGTGTGACAAGTGAAAGACAATTCTTAAAAACCAACAATTAACGTACAACTTCCGATCAGCAACAACGAATTTTAATTAAAATTAGCGGAAATTAAAAAGAATGAAAACCAAATTAAAGGACAATTTAACAGCAACGAAACTCGTTTTAGAAATTCTAATGGTATTACTAATGCATTGTAGATATATAATTAATAATTAGGCGACAGATAAACTTTAAATAGGAATTGAAACCACGCTTCAGATTAAAAATATTTATTAAATTTACATGCATGTAGCAACAAATACTGTGGTCTTAATTTCTGAGAATACGGAGCAGTTTAAAATCACCAGATCTAAAACAACACATACAAACGGCGCATTGAACATATGAAAATTCATTCGGAGTAAGGTGATTAAACATTACTGGTCTTAGAATAAAATATCTTATTCTAGGACATTGTAGACATTCAATCTAATGATTACATGATGCATATCACTCATTAGCGTGATTAATACGATCGTCCTACCAAAAGGACTTGTAAAGTCCAGCACAGTAAAGGATCGACCAACACCCGTGTCGAAGAAACACAAGATCTTCCGAAAGTATGGGGAGAGTGTGCATGAAATTATAAGACATTAGATTACCCTTCATTGTGCTATCACACACAAGAATATTTTTTAAGCCGCACAATTTTTGTTCTTTCAGTCATACACAAGACTATTTCATCTCGCATAAAACCTGCTGTTTTATAAATGTATGTGTATTGGTTTTCTGTTGTTTATGCGGGGTAGAAGCTGGTTGAAAAATTATGCCAGTAAAAAACCACTCTCCTCACCTCTATTGATTACAAGCTGCCAGTATAATTGCTCTCGTGTGTGATTGCCCATTCAGAATAACTTGCCCTGTTACACCGTGATTTGATCATCGCCCCCACAAAATTCAATTGAAGATAAATAATCAACGACGTGTATTTGCTTCATGCGCTCTAATTTAGTTGGCAAATCTAATTTTTATTGAAAAATCATCTTTAACGATAAAGCAAATTTCTAGAAGAATTGGTACTTGATTGGCACCATACAAATCCACATAAGACCCAATAGCGTCGAATGCATCACGAAAAAGTCGCCATTTTAGTAGATTTTAGGTAGGCGGTATCACCGGTCTACATTTCTTTAAAAAAGACATCGACCATTCTATTTCTATCTGCTAGCGGTATAGGCCAATGATTATCAACTTATTTTTATCTGAATTGGATGACCTGGACACCAAAGGCATGTGGTTTCATACAACTCACGCCATTTTGAACATTTTGAACATTCTGGAAATTCGGATGCGATGTGAGCTACTCCATTTTTCAGATAGCAATGCCCCGTACTAGGTTTTGTGTCATGCTAATCTCTAATTTTTAATTTTTATTCTAGAAAAGATGATAAATATACTCAAACAAAACATTATTGAAGATATCGAGAACGACTAAAAATATAAAATTTCAATAACCAAGATCATGAAAGGAAGGTATAAACAAAACATCAGTAAGGTGAGCCTAAGAAGTGAATAGTCGTGACAGCGGAGCTAGAAGATTTTGAAAAGCCAATGTTATAGGCTGGGTGCACCGAAGTCTACTGAGTAGTATGTTGGCTTAGTAGGCGCGCGATCGACAGTTCAAACGTCAGTACTGACATCTTGCAAAAAAA
Organism: Sarcophaga carnaria; assembly: GCA_958299815.1. Lineage (NCBI taxonomy): Eukaryota > Metazoa > Arthropoda > Insecta > Diptera > Sarcophagidae > Sarcophaga > Sarcophaga carnaria. The sequence goes on along the minus strand of OY283153.1, from coordinate 67,110,786 downwards.
AATGATTCTGGATAAAACAGTATCTCTTTCGAAGACTTCCTATCAGCGGCCTTCTAGCAAAAGCTCTGAGAAGTAATTGTCTTCAATTAATTTTCAAAATTACCTTTTCTCTTCCGTTACTGAAGCATACTAGTTCACCCTTCCGATATATATAAAAAGTAGGTGCGAGATAGCGAATAATATGAGATTCATAGGGTTATTGGGAAGTTTGCTACTGCTACTGGAAATCAAATAGACAATTGCCAATATTAGAGTAAATCACATTGAAAATACCTCCGCACGTAGGAGACAATAGTTAAAGACATTTGTAGTTCGGCAGATGGTACTGTCACATGCTGAAAGTCTGCTATGAGGGCACATAGACAATCGTTCGTGGGTAATGTAATCAGCGGATAGTGGCGTGAGAACTTTAATGGTAAAAGCCATTGTAAAAACACGTAATATGTAAGTGATCAATTGATTCAGCGAGGCTAGTGACGTGACAACATTTTCTAAAGACGTTTGTTGACGTTTTCACCATGCCAGGTCAAAGTCAGAAGAGGGCGGATATAGCGAAGCATAAGATTTCCACCACGAAGCTATTAGAAAAGAAACACATGGAAGTAAGAAATAATATTAAGATGGAAAGTAGCGTTGTAATTGAGTCATCATCTCGTTTTTGAACCTTATTTGTAGTCTTAGGCAAAAAGAAAGATGGTACCACGAGATTTTGCGTTAATTACATAAAATTAAATTACGTCACAAAAAAAGACAACCACTCACTACCAAGTATTACGGATCACTAACTGTAAGTAATGGGGTTCAATATTTGGCCGCCTTATAGAGTATAATTGAGCTATAGAAGAAATGTCTGACAAACTTTGAGGATATGCTCGTGATAGGAAGAACTTTTTATGGACACCTTAAAATGTTATATACAGTGCTTCATTGAATGTCTACATCTCACGTTTAAACTTGGGTTTCTTGGCTTAATACCTACTCAGCCTACGCCATCAAATTTTGATTGAAATTTAAATCTCTTGTCGTCTATAACCCTTAATATATGCCGTATATGGTATTGAATGTGTATTAACTGATAAAAGTTAAAAAAAATATTCAAATTGAACGAAATAAAATTAAAACAAATAATTTTACAGAAAACAAACTAGTTTAAATTTATTGATAATTGAATATGTTAACGATAAAAAGAAAAATGATTACATGTTCACATTGAAAAAAGGAGACTATAATTGTTAAATAATTACAATCAATTTTTGTCATCCAAAACACCGACAACTAAAGTACGGTCCCTACGCAATCAGTAGAAATGCATAGCATACTACGAATCAGTTACAGTCATTAAATAATATACATACATGTGCATACATAGCTATACATATATCACGTTACAACAGATTATAAAAATTGAATCAGGTTCTGTAGCGTTTTAATGAAGTGCTGCTGTTGGCAGCTGAGCATGGAATGCAAAAGCATTAATTTGAAAACCGCACAGATTTTCCCCGGCTTTAATTTTCTTTTTCTTACACTCTTCACTACCTGTTCTTCTTCAAAAACAAACTGTTTCCACAAGTATTGCGTTTAATGACGATGGTTGTGAATGAATTGTATACAGAGGTTAATCGAAATAGAAAATGCAATGAAGACAAGAAGAAAATATATGGAAAGGTTAATTATTTTCTTTGGCTCAAGGTACAAGTTGAACGAAATTGTGGTTTTTCTTTAAAAACACCTTTTAATATTGAAATCTAATGATTTAGAATACAGTCTAGCAGGTAAAAACTGGAAGAATAATTTATTTTTTATCACACAAATGTCCTTGTTAAGCAAAAACAATTCTTTGTCTAGATTGCGATTTCAGTTGGAACTCTTGTGTGCAAAGAAAATACCTCAAACACTGCTGTATCGAAATACGCAGTAGGAAAGATTGGCATGGAGCGGTCAACTTCGCTTTTGCGTCTTCTTGCTTTAATTACAATTAAATAAACACATAAAGAATGAATCAATTTCATAAAACATTTCGCATTTCAACATTTTCCATAAAAAGTAGAAATGCAATCGTGATTAAAATAGAAACCCAATTGTTAATTGACAACACTATTAAACGTTAAGGAGTCCGCATTACTAAAGCCCCACACTGTCACACTGCAGCCTTTTTATGATGAATTTAAAACACCCGCAACTACAAATCAATTCAATAATTTATAATCAAACCAAATTTTAAACTGTGCACACATCTAATGCACATTTTATTTCAAATCTAATAATAATCCACATGTAAGAGTGTGATTTATTTCTAATCCTTGTACAAATTTTTATGATCCATTATGTTTTTCTTTACAACGTTCTTGTAAAGTTGAATATTAAAAAAACATTAATTAAGCGTTTAATGCTATGAAGCTTATGAATTTACTTACGATGGCAAATGAATAAGAGAAAATCCGATGGAGGTTCTATGAGAAAATATGCTGGTGAGAGTGCTTTCAAATTCTGTTGATAGAGATGACACACTAGGCGATAATAGGTTAGGTCAAGTTAGAGGACTTGTCAATTAAGACAAGTACAGTACCCGGAAGTTGAATTGACCTACGTCCTAGTTTCTCACACCATTTATGTTGTATGTGTTAATTTTATACATGAGTGGTGGGACCTACAGTTTAAAGTCGACTCCGAGCGACAGATTTTTGAGAAGCTTTTTTCGTGGCAATTTTATTTACTCTCAGAGTTTTTGCCAGAAATCTGGTTAGAGGAAGTCGCCGAAGAAATACTTTTTGTATTTTGTCTTGATGTCTGACCTGGGGCTCGAGCCCTGGCTTTTACATCTAATAAGCCAACACATTACCTACTAGACTACGACGACTTCATAAATAAATATTAATAATAATAAAAAAGTGTTAAATTTGTCAAAATATCGTATTCATCTCTTCAAATAAAAGAAGTTGTCCTTTCAGAAGTAGAGACCTTTAATATAAAATACCAATATATTAAATATATATAGGTTATAAATCTTCTAATAATAATTTTTTGTTCTTAAAGAAGAGAACTCGATCTGCCTTTGAAGGTTCTAAAGGGTGTTTATTATAGAGGTATAGAACTTTAAGTTGCAATAAAACAACGATGGATTATTCGATTGACATGAATTTTATTTATCCGAAAGATAAACTTGTGGCATTATATTTTAAATATGATTTCTGGCATATGACCGCCACGGCTGGCGCGGATGTAGTCCAATCTGGACATCCAATTTACGATGACTTTTTCCAACATTTGTGGCCATATATCGGCAATAATACGGCGAATGTTGTCTTTCAAATGGTCAAGCGTTTGTGGCTTTATCGCATAGACCAATGACTTTACATAGCCCCACAGAAAGTAGTCTAGCGGTGTTAAAATACAAGATCTTGGAGGCCAATTCACAGGTCCAAAACATGAAATTAGGCGGTCACCAAACGTGTCTTTCAATAAACCTATTGTGGCACGAGCTGTGTGACATGTTGCGCCGTCTTGTTGAAACCACATCTCCTGGACATCATGGTTATTCAAATCAGGAATGAAAAAGTTAGTAATCATGGCTCTATACCGATCACCATTGACTGTAACGTTCTGGCCACCAGCGTTTTTGAAAAAGTACGGACCAATGATTCCACCAGCCCATAAAGCGCACCAAACAGTCAGTTTTTCTGGATGTAACGGTGTTTCCACATACACTTGAGGATTACCTTCACTCCAAATGCGGCAGTTTTGTTTGTTGACGTAGCCATTCAACCAGAAGCGCGCTTCATCGCTAAACAAAATTCGCTTATGAAAATCGGGAACAACGGTAATCTCGTTTTGGGCCCATTCGACGAATCTACGCCTTACTTGATGATCGTTTGGCTTCAATTCTTGCACGAGTCGGATTTTGTACGCACGCGAACCAAGATCCTTCCGCAAAATCTTCCATAAAGTGGATGGACACAGATCCAATTCCTGTGCTCGATGGGGGATGGACTCATTCGGGTCTTCCTCAATGCTACGCTCTACAGCAGCAATAGCTGCTTCTGTACGCACCGTACAGCGTCTCTGGGGATGCGAGTTATCAATAAGAGTAAACGTGGTGCGAAAACGTTCCATGGTTAATCGAATTAACTGCTCTGATGGACGATTTTGTCGACGATAAAATGGACGTAGTGCGGGATACGTTTTCCGCACAGAACCATTATTTTCGAAATAAAATTGCACTATTTGCAAGCGTTGTTCAGGCGTGAGTCTATTCATGATGAATTGCCAAACCAAACTGAGAATAAATCACTGAGCTGTTAAATCGGTCGCCATCTTGAAAAGTAATGCCAACTTAAAGTTCTATACCTCTATAAAAAAAACACCCTTTACAAAATTTGTACCGCGATCTGAATAGAAACCAGTACATAAAAATCACCAAAAAAGCTGCCAAGAAAGAATTTGTCGTTAGACCCAAATCGGCTTGTCAATTGATTTCCTGAAATTATCCGCTGTACTGATTTATAAAAAAATAAGGTACGTACTGGCCGAGTCACATAGAATCCGTCATACTGTTCAACTGATAATAAAGTAACAATGTATCACGGAGACACAATCAGTAATTTGAAGTGTATTGAATTTGCCTGCACACACCAAAAATAAACTTAAGAAAATGCAAAATTAATTGGCCGATAGCCGACACAATACTCAACGCAAGTCAAAATTAATAGTTGGCCAACTTTATTCGTTACGTTAGTACAGAAGTATCGAACAAAGCACGTAAGAAAAAATTTTTCCAACTTCGCTGCCAGTTGTAAAAATTAAAGTTTAACGTATGACTCTACCTTAAAACTGAAAGTCACATTGAATTCGTATGTAGAGTTTTTCCACTAGCAGCAAAGTAACATGCATGAGGTTGACACAATGCTCTTTTGAAGTTGGATGAAATTTGCCTCCAGACAACTAAAAATTCAAAAGGCAAAAGACTGTTAAAGCAAAAGAAAATTAACAAAATTTAATGAAACAAAAAAAGGAAAACAAAACAGGTGCTAGCTATGAAAACACTCAATGTACATCAGACAGTGGCCAACTTTATGGGTTGTGCTAATGAAGATATAGCAAGTGGAACAAAGCACATAAGAAAGCCTGGATATCAATTATATTGAAAAAGTTTAAATTCGCAGTCGTGAGCCCTCTGTTCTAGTTCAACAACGATTTTCTCTTACCATATACTATATGCTCCGGATATGCGGAAGTCGGCGAAGATGACGACCTTGCATCCGTTGGAAGGACCAAATCGAGGAAGCCCTGTCATCGATTGGTGTGACCAACTGGCTCCTCATTTCTTAGTTAGGCGCATCAGGTCGTTAATGGCCAATTATGTATGTAAGTAAGTATATACATAGATATTCCTTAACCGATTCAATAAACATTGTTGTCTCTGCAGACATTTCTACATCACATACTTTTCTACTTAATTTCTTCTTCTTCAACTTTTGTGGTCAATATAGTACCTGTGAAAGAGCAAGCACACACGATAAATGTGAAGCTTAGTGCAGTAATGACTAAATGCCGAGTTATGTATAATCTGCTAATCCAAATGTCAAAATTCAATGAAAAGGTAGGTAAATTTAAGAAGGCTTTTGTGTGGTTATTTGTACTTCTTTTGATTTAAATGCCAGCAGCAGTAAATAAGCAAATCTATGATTATTTTTGTTAAACTAAAATTTTTTTTCTAATTGTGCTTCAGAATTAATATAAAAGGAATTATCTTTGTATTCTATGATGATTTAAATGTATGTATGTATGTGAAAAAAATCAAATAAAATACAAAACATAATAAAGAAAGAAGTATGTATGTTAAAGTTTTATTTTATCACAGTAAGGGTTTGGTATGAGTTTCTAGTTGTGTACGTTTACCATTTAAATTCTTGTATACCAAACTGGAATTTAGTGAAAAAGATTCGATAAACCGGTCCTTTCGTCTGCTTTCATGTGAAAATCTGCATTTTTAAGCTGGGCATTCATTGTGACTTGTAGAAGACTGTAATGATGTATGTAGAATTTTGCTTGCATGTTACTGGAATGTTCGGTGGTTTGTTCTTCGTCTATTTATTGTTAATCTCATTGTTGCGGCTAGATTGTCATTTTCGTTTTTACCATCAACTTGCCATAAATACCTTTTTTTTTGCTATGCAAAAGAATTTGATATCCTTTTGACAACACTCTTTTTCAATCAGACATACAACGTGGAATTTATATTTTTCTCTAGAATTGTATTTTTCTTTTTGAAAAAATTATGTTATTGATGACATAAAAATAATATTTATAAGTGACATCATACACGAAAACGAACGTTGTTGGCATATTTTCCGTTACAGCTGTTGTGCTACAACAATAAAATCTGCGGCAAAGTTACCATCAGCAACTCAAGTGAATGGTGCTAAAGGATTTTATTTTTCTATTTAATTCTGTTTTTATGGTGTTATTGAAGCATTATTACTTTGCACATTCTCTTTTAGCCTTTTGATTGAATACGAGCAGATAAAAATCCTCAACAAAATATTGCCAGAACAATCTCGGAAAAGGGATTGTTAGGAAATAAATCAACAATATAAAAACAAAATAAAATTCTCAAAAAACTCACAATGTAATAATGTAGGAAAACGTAGGATTTATTCAAAATCTATTTTGTACTTTTAGAAATTCAAATTTTACTTTTACCACCATTATAGTCAGATAGATAGAAGAACAGAATTTTGTAAAGAAAGCGTAAAAAAAATCTTATAAACAAATCCCTCTAAATTTATTGTTTCTTTTTATATTTATTATTGTATACTTTTCGGGCAAATCATAAAATCGTTCACCTTAAGTTCCACTTAACTTTTACAACACCAAAGTATTTTTATTCACAAATAAATTGAATACTTCTGCTGCATAATTATAGTTCAATAAATCCCAAAAGTCTCATTCGAAATTGTTTTTAAAAGGCGAAAAAAAGGTGAAAAATGGTAAAATGAAAATATGATTGTCTGCAAAACAAAAGCTTTTTATTTCAGACACAAAAATTTTATATTTCAGTACATGAACTTAAATATGCAATCTTATGGCGAAGAAACAAAATTGTAAAGAAATTCAAAATGATCGAATTTTAAAAATAAAAAACTATTTTTTTAAATACTAAAAACAAGTACTGGTTTGTTCCTTCTTATTTTGTAAGAAAAAGATTGGACGAAAATTGTTAACATTTCAAGTTGAGAAAAATTACAAAATAAGTATGAGCCGAATATTATATAATATCCGTGCCGAACTGTTTTCACTAAGATTACGTTAACAATTAGCACAGAGCTGCTTGAAGTCATTAACGAGTTTCACCTGATCAAAGATAAATGTAATTTAAAAATGTTATATATAATTATTAAATTTTAATTCAGATTGAGTGATTTTGCTAATTCAACTGAGTTTAATACCAAATTATGTCGATTTCTGGGCTCGAAGCATTTCTCTTGTTTTTGAACGTGTACCGTAAATCCATTTCAGTTGTCACAAAATCATTGTACCGTATAGGAGTCGACTACATAAAACACTCGTCTTTCTTTCGTTACTTTTTCTTTTATTATAAATATGGTGAGTTACTCACTTCAAACTTAACTAATCTAATCTAAACTAATCAGTTTTACAGGCATTTGTCAGACAACAAATGACCATATTTCATTGTAAAAATTCAGATGTTTTAGATTTTTTTTGCTCATTCTCTACATACATCTATATATAATTGATTGAAGAAGGAATGAATGAGTGGATAGAACAATCGTTTCTTTATAGCCTACATTGAATTCTTTTCAAACCTTATATAAAAAGTTATTTTCTTGTAAGAATCTATGTATTTCAATCAATTTTAGCCTACAAAACTGATTTCTATTTCATATGTCGACGCCTCCATTCTATAAGGTTCTAAGTGTACTTAATGTTCTTGCATTTTTAAATTGTACGTTCTCTAACTTAAATACTATCAAAATTTGGTTAAGATGCACCGATCCGTTCCGAAGTTATCGGGAAAAATCTTCTTAGAATACACATGTAGTCTTATGTCGCGTGAAAACTTTGAGAGCTCATAACTCAAAACACACTTTTTCGACTTAGAATGTTATAGAACGGAGGCGTCGATATTAAAAATACAACACTTCTCACGCTTTTTCTTTCTTTTGTTAAGTTGAGATTTAATAATTCTAGTTTTTCTCCTTTACAAACGCTTAATTAAAACAAACAGTCATTCAACTAATTTTTCAATTAATTTTAAAATAAGTTTATTTTGTTACTGAAATTATTTTAAGTAATCAACAATATTATCGGTAATTATATTAATTACATACTTAATATATATAATTGATCATTACAAACCTTAGTCAGGATTACGACTTGGCTTCTCACACCATTTATGTTGTGTGTGTTAATTTTATACATAAGAGGCGAGATCTACAGTTTCAAGTCGGCTCCGAGCGACAGATTTTTGAGAAACTATTCATGGCACTTTTATTCTACTAAGAGTTTTGACCAGAAATCTGCTGAGAGGAAGTCACAATAGAAATGTATATTTTGTATTTCGTTATGATCGAGATGTCTGACCCAGTGTTAGAACCGTGGCCGCATGTCTATTAAGCCAACCGTATCTACTATACTACGCCAACTTCAGAAAGTATTTTTCAAACCACTGAAACAAAGTTAGTGAATTGGATATCTTCCTATCCCACTAAAATTTGTTTGTTTTTATATTGCAAAAATTGTTTGATCCGCTTACCGCAGCCGAAGGAAAAATTCAAGATTATAAAACTTAAAGGTCTGAAAATGAACCGATGTCCTGGTTCTGTTCAAGTAGTCTAAACTAAGAAATCAATAATCATATTTCAACGACTTGTGCTCACATATTTCGTGAAAAAAGTTATATAACGGCATTAAGCCTTTATTTATTTACTCATGATTAATTTAGTACAACAAGAATAAAAGTCTTTTTTAATAGCACTGGGAAATAAAATAAATTCACAGAAACTGATAATAATAATTATAATAAATAAGTAACAATAATAATAATTTGAGTTTGCTTCTCCGATCCAACAGATATGAATGAACTCACTGGTTATGTTTCGAATGCTTGAATCGTTATGTGAAGCAAAGGTGTTTTTATTTGTTGCCTTACTATGCCAAGCTTCTCGCGCATTTTGGTTAATATGATACGTTCACGGTACGGTAGTTTTGTTGTACCATACAACTCTTATTTTATAATTCAAAATTTATAGTTTCTCTTCAATAGTAAAAATTAAATAAATTCTTGAAATTTTTACCTTATGATATAATTTTTATACACAACTACTTTATGTTTAAATCATCACCCATTTAGAGTTGGTTTAACATAAAATATATTTCATTTTTTTCAATTTTTTTTTAAAGTAACGAGCTTTTGGGTGTTACGATTAATTAAAACTTTTTTAATTGGTTGAGTATACTTGAATCTACATGCTGTAAAACACCAACCTTAGTGCCTGGTAAAGCGCTCTACATGCATATAGAATTGGTCCTTACAACCCTTTAGTCAGGATTACGACCTAGTTTTTCACACCACTTATGTTGTATGCTGGTTTTATACATAACTGTACCTACAGTTTAAAATCGATTCCGAACAAAAAATTGCCATGAAAAACAATTTTATTTTCTCTCAGAGTCTTTGACATAAATCAGCTGAGAGGAAGTCAACGAAGAAATATTTTTTCATATTTCGTTTTTGATGTCTGACCTGGAGGTTTGAACCGTGGCCTTACATCTAATAAGCCAAGACACTACCTACTAGACTACGGCGACTTCTATGATCTACTTTGTTCTATATATTCAGCAAAGTATCTTAAGAATGCATACATAATATGTTCATGAGTCAATAAAATACTCACTTGACATTCCTTGTTTCCAAATTAAATATTTTGTACAACAGTTTATTAATTTTTGTGACATCAAATGTTTACTTTGCTTTCCTGCTTCTAAATTGACTATTCTTAGGTGTGATTAAATGATCCGGTGCTTTTAATGTTAAAGTAGTTGGTTATGCAAAATTGCAAACTAAAATGCTCACAAATGTAGCCTTAATTTTATTTGTAGGAAAGAGGTGTGAGAGGTAAACTACATGTGAAATGTTCACTACATAGAACAAAGTTAATAGCAATATACGACAAAATAAAAAAAATGACATTGTGTAGGTTGTGAGTTTTCTTGAGTAGAACCTAAAAATATTTTTTATATTTCGTGAACCCTCCATGCTTGTTCTATTTGACAAAAACTGTTTTTTTTTTTGGACTTTACGCACAAAATTTAAACCTTATTAATAAGTAGAGGGATGGTATATATATGGTATATAGTGTACTTATTATTCGACCTTATATTCTGTGAGGTTTGAAACTTGGCAAATGCAAATTTTTCTCATATTTTTTCAAGTTTGTCCATTCATAAAATAATAAACTTTTATTAAAGAATATAAAATAACTGGTGACATTCTTAAAGTACATTCTCTTATGAAGAGATTGACATTTCGTTTGATAAAATCGAAAAAAATTACCGTAGTCATTATTTAAAGAGTAGAACAGTTGAGTTATATTTTTCATACATATATTTTTTCAATTGAACTTTTAGTTCAAAAATTTTCAGAATTTTTGATAGATGTTGATTGTTTCTCGAAAAATGTATCAATTTCCCGTTTGAACCGTGACCTCTTATCTATTAAGGCAACACACGACATACTAGACACTGTGATTGCAAATTGTGAATACTAAGAATAAGAGGACAGTACAAGATAAAAAAAAGGACGTCTGACCTTATCTATGTTGGGTAAAGATTTGATAACTGATTGTTATTTCATTTTCAATTTCTCTGTTGAATTAACAGTCTAACAATAGTACAGAAATTTGATAAAGTTGTGCAACTATGTAATGTTCAGTGTGTAATGAAAAATGTTTCTATAGAATGCGTTACAGTTCCTTACTGTTTGCTTTAAAGGCACATTAAATTTCACTTCATCCATTTTATTTTGTCTTCTATTATGATATCGTATTTATTTATTTTTTTTTTTTGTTTTCAAAGACTTAAAATTCAAAATATGTCTGTACTATTTTTCGCGAAATGATTTTCTGGAATAGAAAAAAAAATACTTCATGAAGTTTTCTTTCCTCAGGATTTTGCACTTGATTTCATATTGAGTGCAATTTTTCAATGCAATTGAATGTTGAATTATACTTAATCTCAATGATTGCTTCAAATTAAATGGAGTAAAAATCGGTTTTTTTGGGTTCCTCTTTTCTGAAAGAAAATTTTTAAATTTTATTAATTATTTTTCAGATTTGACTTTTTGCCATGAAGATATACTTACTAAGATTCATTTAGTATTGTTTGATTGTATTTCGAATGTTTCACATTCTTCATCTTGTACGTATAACAAAACAAGAATAAAAAGGCACTAAACGTGAATTAACTATATACCTACTCTTAAATATTATTTTGAAATGAAATTTACTGAACGTTTTCCTGAAGTTATTCTTTGTTTGTATTTCCGGATCGACTTCTATTGATTGTGCAAACACATATTATTTTTGGTAAACTGTTCATTTCAAATAAATTAAAATATATGTGATTGGTCAAACAAGAGTAGTTTAGCTTCCAGTTTGAAGCAATTACCATTATCAAAATTTTTGTGTAAGTAAAATTTGACACCAGTTATGTTGTGTGTGTTAATTTCTAAAAAATTTTTGAGAAACTTTTCATGGAAATGTATTTGCTCTCAAAGTTTTTGCCAGAAATCTGCTGATAAGTCTTCGAAGAAATATTTTTTCAACACTATCGCACACTATCGCCTATACATACATATTTCGGTGAATGTATTCATTCATAGATTGAAAATCAGAAAACACTTTTCCTCTCCCTTAGAATAATACTTATATACGCCATACACTTTACTGGCGATGTTAGTATTTCCGACATTACTGCCGCTCTACTAATGTAATATTAAGATTACCTTGCAATAGGCCCCAGTTTTTGAAATTATGACATCAGAATTACTAAAACAAATTTCAGTAAATTATGAAGCTTACAAAAAACTCTTGTGTTAAAATAAAATATTTTTCTAGTTTCTAGTTTTTCTAGTGGAAAATCGCTGAGGTTATAATGATATCAAAACCGAAAAAATCGCTAACAAAAATTCCCTTAGTATAGACTAATATAACTTCCACCAATTTATGGCAACTCTTATAGAAACCTTTTCTGATCCGCTTAATGTCATTAATACAATGAAAATTAATTGCCAATGCCAAACGAATTCACAAATTAAACTTTGTGAAAACCTTTACAGAATCTGTAACATTTGAAAACGCAAACGATTATTGAAGAGAAAAAGTTCTCTTAAATTAGCAAAGCATTGTAGCGTTTTAAATGATCATATTACACACAGCAGTTCTGCATTTATTATCGGGCCCAATAAATTTATGCAACTGCACTGGAACCGAACCGTCAACCTCGAAAAGTCCGTTCAAGGTATTTGTATTTTAAAAGGTGGTCACGGTAGCACTTCTGATATTATCAGCTCATGTTTCATCTTGTCACAGGTGTGGTATTTCGCTTTTTTAAGTTGAAATTTTGTAGACTATCAACTGACTTAGGTTACGTTAGTTGAGGTGGCAAACCCGCCTTAAAGAAAGGAGTCCCACTTACACCAGCATTTAGGGGAGTCTAATATAAAAAACATTAGATAGCTCTGGCAAAGATGTCAGCAAATAAGACATCAGAATCCTCAATCCTGTTTTCGCTGTGTCTAAGTTAAATTTTTAGTACGTTAGCGAGGCAAGTTCGCTTGGATGCTGTTAATACACAGACGTTAATACAGAGCTACAACAGAACTAATGATTGTTTCCTACGACGTATTCTATAATATCACACATCGTAGTATGATATGTGACAGTTTTTTGATAACAAAAGTAAAAGTCTGCACATGTAAGAGGAAAGACATAATAGGACAAGAGAGGTTATTTAATGAAATGAGAGCTACATGAATAACAGTAAAATTTTCCTCTTACTACGTTATGCAAAAGTATATTTGCGTTATAGAAGAAACAGGAAAGGAAAAAATAGCAAACCAAAGCAATAACAATTAATAAAATTCCGATATTATGGAAAGAAGAATAAATATAAGTTTTACTTTCGATGTTTTTGGAAACTGGAGGTTAAAAATAATATTTTTGTTCACTTTATTTTTTATTGAATTATTTTTTTTTTGTGTATTATCAGTTTGCAAGAAGCCTGAAATACAAAAAATTAAAATTGAGCAAATATTTGTAAAATTTGCCTGTCTTAAGTAAGCTGGAAATTGTGAATATTTATAATATGTTTGAGGTTTGAAATTGCATATAGAAGCAAAATTAACTCTAATCAAATTGAAAATTTTAGAATTTTTTTGGCTTATTGAAAGATTTACGACCTAGTTCATCACAACACCTATGTTGTGTGTATTAATTTTATGCATGAGTGGAGGGACCAACTGTTTAAAGCCGTCTCCGAACGACAGGTTTCTAAAACCTATAATGGAAATTTTATATAATTTCAGAGTTCTTGACAGAAATCCGATTTATTTCGTTTTATGGGAGATGTCTATCCTGAGAATCAAGTCTAATACGTCAACGACTATTAGTGTTTTCGTATATAAGTAGCTTCATATACAACAAATTATAATTTTCGTATGCTATACATAATACATATTTCGCAACAGAATATCAACAGCTATCCCTAATTGAGCTATAAGGCAGAATTACACGATTGCTACCAATATACCAATTTCCAAAATTTTTTGTGTGTAGGTACACAAGAAAGAAATCGTCCTACGACTGCCCCCTTCACATAAATTTGATTGTGACGGACTCCAGTGAGTAATGTACGGTCAGTAAGTGATGAATAGTAACCGAGAGTTGTATTAAAAAATGCGATTCAAGCGTAATAGTATTGAACATTTAAAGTTAGATCGTTGCTCAAAAGATCTTGATTAAAATTGATAGCGCAGTATTATCAGGTCAAGTCTGTTGTTATATAAATAAATAAAGATATTATTTAGAAATAAGGATTTTATTTATGAAAAGGATTCATTTGTAGGATTATTTATACAAAGTAACGAATAACGATCAGAAATAAATAATTTCTTTTATTTTAATTGCAATCTTCGAACCTACGATGAATAAAAGCTTACCAAAATTTAAAAATGTAGCACAATAAATTCAAATAAATATTCACGCCATTACATACATACATAATTGGTCATTACTACTCTTCAGTCAGAATTACAAAATAGCTTTTTAAACAGTTCATGTTGTGTGTGTTAATTTTATACACGAGTGGTGGAACCTACAGTTTAAAGTCGGCTCTGAACGACAGATTTTTTGAAAAACTTTTCATGGCAAATTTATTTACTCTCAGAGTTTTTGCCAGAAATCTGCTGAGAGGAAGTCACCGAAGAAATATTTTTTTATATATTCGTTTTGATGTCTGACCTGGGGTTTGGACCGTAGCTTTATGTATATTAAGCCAACACACTACCTACTAGACTAATTGCAGTTTATAACCTGAAATTAAAGGTTTATTCCTTTAAAGTGTGCATATCAGTCTAAATGATATCATTTCAATCTTATGTTAAAAATTTAAATTTTAAAACTATCAAATGGCCAACAGTTGCTTAGTTTAGAATGACCCAGTACTGTGTTAGTGTTAACAATTTTAATTATTTTGTGTTTTTACCGATACGCTAGCATGCACACATAATCGAATAATGACATTATTTTAATTTGCGTAGGTGTGTAAATGAGTTTCGCATCTGTGACTACGCATCCATAAGTATTTCATAATCAATCCCCAAGTGTCATAAGTACTATGGCAGACACACAATTGATTGTTTGAAAATTTACCTTCTGATCTGCTATGTAATATTGGTACGCAAGACTGGTTGCACATGTTTGATACAAAATTTATGTTGCGGTTGTAGTTTACTTACAAAGTACCATATCCAAACCACAATATTTATATAAAAAAAATAACAACAAATAATGGAAGCCGACTGCTTGCATACATCCAGGAGAAGCATCGAAACAATTTAATTTATTTTAATCGAACTTAATGGATTTGTGTAATGGTATTGTGCTTGCAATATTTAGTTACGGACTAAAAAACATGTTGTGTTCCTATATGGTTATTTTGCGTTTATTTTAAATCGTCATTGAAAAATTAATAACGAACTTTTAAATAGTACACTGCTATGAGATTTTTGACTTTAAAATTTATTTGAAATCTATTTTATAATTATAAAAAAAGTAAAATTAGTAAGAACCATTAAATTTAACTAAACCCAATTTTAACAGCAAGTTGTAATAATAATAAAATAATAAATAATTTTGAATCTGTTAGTAATATACTTATAAGCCTATAGGACTCTAATTTTGTTTTAACCTTTCCAGGCTTGGGTATCACTTTAACTAGAGGAATTGAAAAGAATTGAAAAAAAGAATTAAATTACGCTAAGATACTGGACGATAAACTCCGTTCAGTCCAGTCTCAATTGACAATAACTCAAGATTATAAGTCTTAAGTGAGGCAGCAGGAGAATTCTGTTGGGAAACTATCACGGTACTCAATGCTAGGGTCACTTGATATAATCCTGAAATTGCAGAACAACGTGCTGTTTACAGGAAGCATTTTTACAAAGCCAAAAAAAATATACGATGGGCCACATATATATGTATGTATGTATATGTATATGGGATTGGGACATTGACGGAGAAGACGGTAGCCTCGTAACTCTTGATTGATGAATAATAATCTAATGGAGTCAAATTGACCCGTACACACCACAACCACGTGAGTTGACCATGCCCTCAAAACCCTCGTGCTAAATATCCGATGTAGCATGAGCTGTGTGGCACAGAAGAGGCGCCGTTGAAGCCACATATTATTGGTATCCAGATCATCGGACTCAGACGAAAGATCAGAGGTCGTGGCCAGCTCAATCTGCACAACAAACAGTGATTTTTTCGGAATGCATTGGTCGTTCTTGGATTTAATGTCGATTGGTAAGATCCCAAATTCAACAATTTTCGCCCAGAAATGGGTTTCATCACTGAAGCAGATTTTTCAATAAAGAATAGAGCCAATTGTCTACTGCTCCCGAACCTATTCAGCGAACATATCGTTGTGTATATGATCTTCCACAGTGATTTCACTAGGTTAAATTAATGTCAACTAATTTTGCAGATGGTTCTTCAATTAAAAATTCGTTGTCAATTGCCAAAGATCAGAAGTGGTTGTTGGAAGACTCTATATAAGCAAATCAAGACTTACAATAGTCGTTTTTTTATAAAATACATCTACTACGGCTAAGTGTACGGCATGATTTATACTGAAAAAACTTTAATTTACGTTTTCTTTCTTCATAACATTGGGGCCAAACATAATTGTGGCTACCATGTTCCCACATAAAAACCGCAGGATAGCGGAAAACTATCCAAATATTGTATTAAACAATTTTCTAATAATATTTAACACTAAGACTGCGTTTTAAGAGTTTGAACTTTTAAAAAAACTGAACTAGTTTTAATTCTTATTTGATTGAAATACCGAATTTTTCAACGGGTAAAAAATTAGAAAATTTCGAAATAAATTAAAAATTTGTCTTACAATTTTTAGCATTTATATTTAAGAAATGATTCCTTTATAACTGTGATAATTCGCTTCGTCTGTGTCTGATACTTAACAATCTAGATAAAATCTAAAATTAATATTTTATTGTCGTTGTTTTTTGCTCTTCTCTGTGTGTGTATGATGCAAATTTTTTCGATTTAGTTTCAACCTCTTTGACAGTGAGAGGTGGCACCAGTATGTTTGAATGTAATTTATTTTCATAAAAGGTTTTCTTTTCCATTCCCTATATATGTATGTCTGTTTAAGTCAATTTAACCCTCTGGGTTTGCATAACATAAAAATACCCCCACAATCATCCTTTTACAAGTATTATATATACATACTTCTTTCAGTAAAATGAAAAAGTTAATTTCATTTGTTACGACTCATAGATTCGAAGAACCCTTTAGAATTTTTTGAAACTAAAATAGCATTTTTCTTTTAAATTATACGATTTCTCCCCAGAGTCACATTATTTGTTTAGTATTCCAACATTTAATATTTACAAAAGTTTACAAAAGTGACATACAGTGTGACCAAGTTAGCGTTTTAGAGTTGAATTTAGCTTAGTTTTTCTTCGATTTGGTTTATTTCTGAAATAAATGTAGCTTTTCTAGCCTTTTCTGTTGGCTTTATAGGTCGTACTACCAGCAAAATAGAAGTTAAAAAGTATTAAAATAAAAAGACAATTGAGAAAGAATATTTCTTTATATTTTAGAGAATATGTACTCTTCTCAGTGTTAACCAAGTAAAATGAACGGACTGTCATTTTACATAGGATTCAATATAGGATGTCTAGTGTGTTCTTACTATTTAATTAACCTCTATGCGTAGCAATTGTAAAAATAAAAAAGGGAAATTATTTCAATCGCTGTACGTACGTTCGAAAAACCAGCATTAAAAGCCCGCTGCTCTAGCACCCAATCAGCCGATTTCTTGTAACACGCGTTGTGCTTTAAATGGATAAGTTACAAATCCCAATGACGAAATAAGTAAAAATGAACCGTAAGATAGGCCCTGAGGGTTCGGAAATGCGCATATTATGAAAATATACAGGTCCGAAAGCATCTGTAAGGTTTCCAGTATCTTTAAACTTCTTTGTAACTTTAACATAACTTGAACAGTACATTGATAATAACGAACATAATCATTTTTAATGCTCGAAAAGTATCCATGTTTCAAACACCATTTTTGTTTAAAATTTTAGCTCGTGAACCCAAAAACCTCATTTTTAAAGTACTGTTACGTTTTTAACTTTTAAAAACGTTTGAAATATGAGCTCAAAGATTGCAATAAAAATTAAAATTAATTTGTGTTCAGATTTAATTAATTTCTTTATTGTTCGTACAATTCTATGTGCAACTGTCCACAACTTGATGCAAACAACAACAAATACTTATTTTTTTCTTCTGCTCTACACTCATTTGTGTAAACAACAACAATTGTTCGACCGATCTTTATAGCGGAGATCTTTAAACCACAATTATTCTATTCACACGCAACGCGTCTTCACATAACACTGACTGAATTTTTCTGACTTCATTGCCTGCTTTGTCTTGCCTTTTATATCACAGGATAAACAGTCTGATGGATGCTCTTGAAGGAGAATGGCTTCGTGTTCTCGAAATCTCTGTAAATGCAAACATAGTTGTTTCAATGTTGTTTGCGTATTTTGTTTAAATTTATGCTGGTTGTTTGTTGTTGCTTCTTGTTTACTTGTTTATTCGTTGATCATGTAACAAGTCCATTGTTTTTGTTTTTGTAGCTTTTGTTTATCATTTTAATGTTAAACGATGTAACACAATTTTCATTGTCGTAATAGTATGAATGGATTTCTTTAATATTTTCTCTCTGATTTGCGCCTGTAAATCTAAAATAAACATTACATTACACAATTACATTATAAACAATGGACAACAAATCGGAAAATGTATGTAAAAATTTTGTACGTTAGCAGCAATTTGATATACTTAAGTGACTGTAAAATCATCTTTTTTTAATATTCAACATTAATATTAACTGTTACCAATTTAAAAGATTTATTTACAATTTTTTTCTTATATTACCAAACTGTACGTAACTACCTCGAAGAAATTAATTATTTCCAAATAATTGAATTCAACATTTGATATATAAAATATATTGTGAAATTGTTGTTACAGTTGAAATGGAAATTAAAGAGATTCATATCAAGAAGAGCAACGCAAAAAGCAAACTGTATAAACGCCTGATCAAATCTCTTGTGTGTTATTTACCAGAAATGGATTTAATATATCAGTACCAATGTTCCAACTCCCACTATTGCCACCATCACCGAAGTTTTCGTTTACAATTCCAGTCAAAATAACCACAACATGGAGGACTTCAATACAAGCACATTGAGTTTGGATGGTATGACGGTATTTATTGTCGCATAAATCGTAACTGCATTCGTGACAGCATCTATTGAGCGAAAACTTAAATAATTCATACAGGCTCTTTTCTGTTGCAAAATATCAGATAAAACCATAAATTTAAGCAAACATAAATTGTGATGTAACATCTGAAAGTATGTATCTCCATGATTTAGTACAACATCTTAAGAGTGTTTCACATCTGCAAATACTTTAGTACTACTTAGTTTTACTTTTTTACGTTTGTCGTAAGATAGGTAAAAAGTCGGTACATTCTGTTTTTTTTTTATTTATACCGTAAACAACTCAGAACAGGGGTCCTTAACGGCCTAACTACGCTTTTTTATTATTATTATTTTATCGATATTTTCGAAGAAGCGTGATAAATTTTCGCCATTAATTATATCGGAACGAGAAACAGCAGTGACCACATACTGGCATTAATTAATGCTTCAATTTTTGCTTTGGTTAATTCAAGGAAACGTTTTTGATTTTACTATCTTCTCGAACTGTTGTTACTCGATGTCATTATATGTGGATGTCATGTCACTTTTGAGTTTCGTAGAGAATAAGACACAATTATAAAATCATTCCTTTTAATTCAGAATTCTATTTACTTGTTGCACATTATTTCTCGAAAAGCTTAATGCACTTTTAAAAAAAGCGCATGGATAACCTATGTACCATTTTTTAATAAATCAAGGCTCGTAAACTCGCGTTATGAAAGGATAAAGACTTTTCTTACTATGTTTATATAGAGTATGAGAAAGGTACAAATGTTTGGAGCACTGAAATTTTAGTTCATTTGGTCAGACATGTGTAACGAGTAATTGAATAACAGAAATACTATTTTAGTTGCAAATATTGTGACTCCTACTGTATTTCTTTTAATGATGTGCTCAAACTTGAAACTCTCACACTGACAGAGCCGAACTTATTCTGTTAAGTTTCTTCTGTATCCCTTTACCCAGTGTTCACTCATTAATTATATTGAATATGCTTGAGCTTCAATAACTTCAATAATATTAATTCTACAGCGGATTCTTAGCTTTAAGTAAGATTTCGTGTACGACTTAGAGATTAGGGTTATCGTCTCTATAACATAATTGTGCAGGGAGTATTCCCTCCTATAATTTACATAGAATCCGTCATACGTTACACTTTAACTTTTCTAACTGACAGCAGAGGTGAAAAGCATAATTTTTCATGTACTTTGTTTTATTCGCTACTTCTCTGTAAGCCCAACACATTGAGTTGATCAACTTTTCACGTTTGCCTTACGTTAAGTACTTCGACAGCTGTTAGTTGGTTCACATCCCTACGAATTCGCTTACGGCTTATTATCATACCCTAGAAAGTAAAAAATAGTTGAAATGGACAGCTTTCATTCGTATGAAAGTTTGGTTTCTTTGTATTTGTGCAGATTATTATTTTTACTCCTAGGAGTTTTGCGTACAGCAAAATCTTGTATTTATGCAGGCAGCATTAAAGTTTCCATTGTCTCTTCGGCGTTATATTTTCTTTCTCAGAAGGGAATGGCCTATATTCACATTTTATTTTCGTCACATTTTTGCATTGAGCCTATGATTCATTAATTCGATGTGTTCAAATCTTGATTGAACTGGGTGTTTTCTTAACAAATATTCCATTCATTCTGAACCCTGTAATTCAGTAATATATCGCCAGTCTAGTTTTGAGTTCCAGTCTTTCATAGTTTAGTTAGAGTTCGCTGTATATATGTATGTTAATTTTGGAATATGTATATCTACATATTATATATTTTACTAGCTGTAGCCTGCGCGTGTTGCTGCGCCACCAACTAAAATAAATTTGAAGAAAAGACATTACGCAAATGCCCAATTAATTTTGAATCATTTTATTGATTTTGTTTTCCGTTGTCCTGTTAGTTCAGATGAACGGACCTGAGTAGTACACATTCGACCAGTTTCTAATATCACTTCTCGTTGTTTAAGTGGTTCAAGCGAACGGGTCTCAGGGCATATGCTCGAAGATTTTCCAGTCTCAATGCTCGTCTGATTCTGAGTCTCGTACTGCTCTATTCTTCCGTGCTTGAGGTGTACTTCGAACATTCATTTTGAATAAATTTCAGTGACGCCATCCATCGGAAATTAATAGCACCAAGCTCCGTCGACTCATGCGCAAGAACTTTGTTAAAGAATGCACAGTTTACGATTTAATTCATTTTGAGTAATTTTCAGTAGCGCAACTTGTCGGAAATTGGTCATACTAACTTAGGAAGGTACTGTTTAAATTTCAAGAAAATCGGTCCAGCCGTTTAGCCGTCTATAGACTTCAAACAAACCCACAAACAAATAAACACACATTCATTTTTAAATACAGGAAGATATATAAGAAGAAGATTACATAGAGCTGACGGTTGACGTATACGTAATATTTTGTTAGACAATAACACTCATACTTTTGGTCCCGTCACTCATGTATGAATTTAAAACACACAACATAAGTGGTGTGAGAAACTAGTTCATAATACTGACTGAAGGGTTGCAATGACCACTTATGTATGTATGTATGTACTATATATATATATATTATTATATATTTGTATATCCTTAAAACAAATTTGAAGAAAAATTATCATATTTATGGGGTCTTAAAATCTTTTAGACACAAAAGTTTTAAATTCATTAATTCATTCATCATTTAAAATTATTAAGATGGTGGAATTATTTCTAAATGCAACTGTATTACCTTTTCATTACCCACAAATATTTCCCATTGTTCGCGTTAAAACAGCGAGGGGCAAGTAAAGTATTTATTAAGACTTTTATAATTAAGTAAATTTTAATAAATATCTTAATTTCTCATCCTTATAAATTCCGCAGATTTCCTTATAAAAACATATGAATGAGGATGAGTTTTCTTTACAATTTATGAGCCACCCATTTTTCTAATTATGAAGGAAAAGACTCTTCCAACAGAGACTTACGACTATTAACGGTTGATAATGACCGTCTTATTGAAGCTATATGCGCAAATAAAAATGCCCAAAACGAGTAGAGTACCGCCTGGATCTTCTTCTCTGTAGAACACCTCCCATTTCCCTGTTCTTGTTATCTGTCGCTAAGTATGCGATTTATGTGATAGTTTTATGAGCGTAAGTTATGAGAAATAAATCTCTTCTTCCCTACTAATTCCAGTTTGGGGCCGTCTCATTAGTGAGCTCTTTGTGAGTACTTGCGCACGATTGTGATGCAAAAATTCATCAGTAAGACACACCTCTTACACTCACAGCATATCATTTATTAAAAATTTAAAAACAGCAAGCGCTTGAAAAATCTGTAGTTCTAAAATTTTTGAATTTTTACTTAGAAAATAAAAAAATTTCCATATTTTAAGTCTACTATTAAAAATTCAATGTATGGGCCATTTAGATCAACAAGTGAACGTTGATCGCTTATAGGAATCAATAAAACAAACCGGAAAATGTACGAAATTGAAGACAGTAATAAAAAGAAATTTCTTAATACTAACAGCAACACATATTAAGGAAAATCAATCAAAAGGAATGGCTGAAATAATGGCGACATAGGCCATAAAATTATGCACAAAATAAGAGGAGCATAAAACTTAACAACAAATTTTTTATATATTTTTAAAAGTGTATGTGTATGTGCATGTGGGTGGTTGAATTCACATACTATTGAAAAATATGGAAGATATTCAAGATGGTATCATCAAATTTTTAAGTGTGTGTCTTTTTATTATGAGCGTCCTGCCTAAGGACGTTTTTGTTTTCTAATGATAAAGAAAAAATGAAGGAGATATATTAAAAGGACCTAAGAAAAAATAACCTAAAAAGACTTTTATGATGGTGGGAAAAAGATAAACATAACAACCAGCTGCTAGGAGATATTTCATTTACTTTTCGAATCTCTTATTACCACATTGACGCTTTTAAAGAGTTCTTTATGAAAATTTTGCATCTGTGTGTACATATATTGAAGTCGCCGTGGTCTAGTAGGTAGTGTGTTGGCTTATTAGACGAAAAGACAGGGTTCGAGCCCCAAGCCAGACATCAAAATAAAATAAAAAAAGTATTTCTTCGGCGACTTCTTCTCAGCAGATTTCTGGCAAAAACTCTGAGAGTAAATTAAATTGCCATGAAAAGTTCCTCAAAAATCTGTCGTTCGGAGTCGACTTTAAACTGTAGGTCCCGCCACTCATGTATAAAATTAACACACACAACATAAGTGCTGTGAGAAACTAGGACGTAATCCTGACTGAAGGGTTGTAATGACCAATTATGTATGTATATGTGTACATATATAATATATTTATATGTATATTAATTTGATTTTCAAATGTTCCAAACTTGGGAGCATGGACACGGTCTCTGACAATGGACATTGCCAAACGTGAAATTATTCATACTGCAATAAAACCAAAATCGATCGGCTGGCCAAAAGTCAAATAAAGCCCAGTGACATCTCTAGCCCATAATGTGTGCTTACCCGTCACTATTCTACGAGGCAGTGACTTCAGAATTCTCCGAGCCCCATATATCGCATTTATGCTTGTTGAAGTAACCACCGAGTTTAAAAGTGATGATAACCGTTGTAAAAAATTTTATGACCAGTGGCATTTCCCACTCAGTCAGAATCTTTATGACTTTGTGAATTGTCAGCCAACTTTAATTGATGGGTGCCCTGAACTGTACATACATTAAGGTCCAAATCAAAATACAAGATTCTTGCCAATTCTTTGCGCAATAGATCGTCATAATCACCTCGCTTCAATCACACTTTTATTGTAACTTTCAACTATTTTCACGCGATCTTCGGGTGTTAAACGATACAAATTCGTAAAAGGCAAACCTTTTGCTAGATAAAAGTCTCTCCACATAAAAGATATTTAATAACTGACAGTCTCTTGTCAGACCTCTTGTAAACCTACATATAAAAGCGATGAGAGAGAGCCGGTATATACTTTGTGCTGCCTACAAGACTATATTCATGTACTATATCCCATATTTCATTTACCCGATTGCATGTATTGAATCTGAGATTTACAGCGTCATGAACGAATTTATGAATTCCTCTAAATTTATATTATAAAACCTAAACATCTGGCACTAACGCTTACTGTATTTCAGGGTATGCTCAAACCTGTGTTCTCTTCTATAATAAAAGAATTTTTATATTTGTAAATATTTTCATATTTATTGAATATTTCATAGAAGCAAATAAATATTGAAGTATGCTATAAAACACAAAGTAATACTTTAAATTTTTATGACACAAATATTGCTTTATTTTATGATTTTATTTTACTATGTGAAAATGAAATACTTTGAGATAATTCTAAAAATTTCTTTAATTATAGGGGTTACATAAACATTTTTTTTAATTTCAATAGATTAAAATCAAAATTTATTTTTTAAATTGCTTTTATATAATAATAAATTATAAATGTATGTCAATTAAAATAATAATACCTTCCGACTGAAATTGCAAATGTGCACTTATAATTACATATATAACTTCGAAGAAAGTGAATACATATTATGTATGTAGTATAGAGATATCAAAAATATAATGTCCCAGTAAATCATACCTTAATTTATTAATGTTTAAATTAAGACAGTTTTTGATAAATAATTAAAATAAAATAACTTATCCGAAATTTTTGTTAGAAGAACTTCTGTTCAATCGAAATGTAATCGTCAGGGGAAAGAGTTTCCATTATAGCAGCTCCCATAGTAGTTATGTTCCGTGGAACTTTAAGGACCATTATTACAACTTCTCGTTAAAGTTGGGTTTAGTTAAAGGTAACTTTAGCTAAAGTGAATTTTACAGTCACCTTTAACTTCTTTTCGTTATTATAACATAATGATAAAGTTCTGCAAAAATATGCCCGTTAAAATCCTCCTTTAGTTAACTGCAATTTGTAATAATGGCCCTTAAAGTAATAATCTTATGGAGGAGAATAAGGCATTTAATACTTATTAGATTTTGAAAATTAACTCCAAATATCTGGTAAGAAAATTGTGATATATGGTCTTAATAAATACATGTCTGGCTATATTATAATAAGCCAAGTTAAGTTTCCGCTTATCATCAGTATCACAGTTGGTGAAAATTTCAGATCCGTATAAAAGAACAGGAATAAAATCGTTTAGCCAGTTGCATACGTATGGCAAAAGGAATCTAATATATAACAGCCCATACGTTTCCAAGCATACCGTAAACTTTACCAATGATGACGTTAATGTGGTTAGACCACGTTAGCCGACCACTAAAGATAATACCAAGATTGAATGCTGATTCAACAAAATCAATTTTATTCACCCTTATAATAATATTTGGCACAACAAATGCTCTCTTAGTTCTGGAGAGCAATAAACATTTAGATTTAGAGGGATTTATACAAAGTCCATTAACATTAGCCCAGTTGTCAATTAGTTTTAAATCATAGTTCATGGTGTCTAACATAGTTGGATATCTTCAATATAAAGCTGAACGTCATCAGCGTACATATGTACGCTACAATTATGCAAAAATCAGGTAGGTCGTTAGTGTATATACAGAGCAAAAGAGGGCCTAATATTGATCCCTGAGGAATACCTCTTCCAACGTTTAGCGAATTCGAGATCTTGTCGTCCTATATATAACTTTAGACCGTTTCTAAACCTTAATAACTATTGTAAAATTTTGCTTCGTGGTAAATAATATTTTCAATAGTTTTGTATTATAAATCTACATTTTTTCAAAGTTTCATAATCAAAATACTTCTCAAGTTGACTATCATTATAAAAAAAAAGGTTTAAAATATGTTTTAACTCCTCCGCAATAAATTCAGATATTTTCTTGTGACCTTTTCTTTCCTGTTTTATGGAAAAAATATTTTACTCATCGATTTGTCCCTATTTGCGGTGTCTCTGGCGGTGGAGTTAAAAGTTTTGAATAGGTGGCAGCTTTAGATTTTTTCATTAATAGGTTCATGCGAAAGTGTAGCTGTTTTACTTTTTTCGCCTTCATCGATGTCTGTTGAAGTGCTGAAAGAGTTTTCTAAACCCTCTACCAACTTTGCCATTCGAATTCAATCATATTTACACTGCTCAATAATTGACAAGATCTTCACTCGGTTTGGGCCACCTCCTGTGCCTGTATATTTTTGGCCTACCCATACCCATTACAAGTTATAAAGTTAGATAATTAACGTTATATGATATGTACATATACTCATAATAGTAGATATACCTTATTCTAAAATATTAAAGTAACGTTAACTTTGAAATTTCCCTCGAAAACGCAGCAAGTATTTTTTCATTACAGTTCCATCTGACTACATCTTTAAAACGGAAAATTTAGCAAGTACATGCATTTATTTAAATATAGAGAGGGAAATTCCATTAAATCCATAAAAATTGTTGATCCTAGTAATATATACACTTGACTTATTTATAATTTTTTACATAGTGAATTAAATGTTTGCGTTATTTTTCCTTGTGTTTAAGTGAAACGTTAAGAATAACATTATTTTGACAAAATATACTTAAAAATCAAAAAAAAAAAAATAGTTTAAAGAAAATGGCACAAAACTATAATTCTACTGATGAAAAGAAAAAGTTGTCCAACCCATGAGAAATCGCAGAAAATAATAGACATAAGTAGCGAAGAGCTTATGAACGTCTTTACACTTTATGCAAAATGCTTTAAGTAAAATGTCTGGTGTCTGTGTCTCAGATAAGCTCGGCATTCTGCTCAACATTATGAAGTATTTTTAGAATTTTTTTTATATATGCTACCTAATTATTAACTACACCTTAATGTTTAGAAAAGAATACAAAAAGAACATTTTTTTACAAAAGGAACATATCCGAACGACGGATTTTGAGAAACTTTTTCATTGCAATTTTATATACTCTCAGAGTTTTTGCCAGAAATCTGCTGGAAATAAGACACCGAAGAAATATTTTTTCATATTTTCGTTTTGATATCTGACCCGGGGTTCGAACCGTGGCATTACTTCTAATAAGCCAACTCATTACCGACTAGGCTACGGCCACCTCTATCATTACTTATAATTCATAAAATTGCTTACACATATGGGAGTACCTAGACTTTTGCTGTCCACTGAACATAAATTTAAATGAATTTGGTTATATTATAACAGAAGTTTTGTATAATTTTTACATTAAGTGTACTACAAATAAATTCTTTTCAAATATTCATTCGCCATATGTTAGAACGTGTTATAATATTGAAAAACATATTCAAACTACTATAGCGTTGTAGTAAATTAATGACATGCTATTATGCTGCTCTAATTTGTATCATTGTTTTCATCATTGTTTTCAATTGTTGGTACATATTCGGAACACGCATAAATAAACTCTTATATGTGTTTTGATTAGATGTTATTGTGTATGTAAGTGCAGAGTAAGTGAGAGTAAAAGGTTTCTGTACATTTTAGAATACAAATCATTAGTGTAATGTTAATATAAACCATGAATGTTTGAAAATGCGTGTAAAGTTGTGTTTATTATTGTTTTTACATTTAATAATAATGGGTGATTTTTTAAGAGCTATAAGAAAATTTAAAAAAAAACATAAAATTCAGAAAAATGCATGAAATCTTTATTTGAATCGATAGTAAGGTCCATATAATTTAATGTTTGTAGATTATTTCATGCAAATGTTGACCGCGACTGCGCCTCAAATGGTCCATCCGCTTAGTCCAATTTTGGCATACTCTTTCCAACATTTCGGCCGGTATCTCACGAATAAATGCTTCAATTTTGTCTTCCAATGCGTCAATTGAAGCGGGCTTGTCTGTATAGACATGAGCTTTAACATAGTCCCACAAAAAATAGTCTAAAGGCGTTAAATCGCACGATCTAGGCGGCCAATTGACCGGTCCCGAACGTGAAATAAAATGTTCACCGAACTCGCCTCTTAATAAGTCCATTGTTACGCGTGCTGTGTGGCATGTCTTGTTGAAACCACATGTCATGCAAGTTAAGCTCTTGAATTTTGGGCAAAAAAAGTTGGATATCATCTTACAGTAGCGCTCACCATTCACAGTTACGTTACGATTCGCAGCATCTTTGAAGAAGTACGGTCCAATGATGCCACCAGCCCATAAACCGCACCAAACTGTGACTTTTTCTGAAGGCATTGGTAGCTCTTGCAATGCTTCTGGGTGGTCTTCACTCCAAAATCGACAATTCTGCTTATTTACGTATCCATTGAGCCAAAAATGAGCTTCGTCGCTGAAGACAATTTTTCGATAAAGAAGTGGATCTTCGGCCAACTTTCCATAAGCCCATTCATCAAAAATTCTGCGTTGCGGTAGGTCGTTCGGCGATTCATGGTTAAATTATAGACCAAACCGAAGATGTTTGACATTGAAACAAAACACGAAACGTGCGTGAGCTGTTTAAACCAGTGTTGCCAAAAAATAATAGCTAAAAAATCACCCGTTACATTACAATTGTGAGAGCTAAATTTTCGTGTACATGGGTATGTGTATGTATAAACGTGAAAGTGTTAAATTAAAGCAAGTGTATGCAAGACAATGATTTATAATTTGCATTAATTAACGTCCTCTCCTCTACCCTAATTACAAACGTGTTATTGTTTTGGAATTAAAATCCTACATGTTGTAATTAATTCTGCAACTGTGTTCGATTGATTCTAGGTAAACCAGAAGATGAAGTTGTTAATTTTTATTAGAATTTAAAAAAACTTATAAGATGATTACCATTTGATTACCGATACTTTTACCCGCCACTTTACCGGTCTAATAAAGAACATCGATACGTACTTGTATCGGTCACATTTTCTATAGCATTTATGATCTATAATATATGGTGAACTACATACATATAGGTTCATTTTGTTTTTCGAAATACCATTTTTTTCAAGCTTTTAATTTTGGAAGACATTTTGTTTTTATAATTCATTAAAAACAAATATTTTTATATATACGTTTAGACACAGTGTAGAAAACCAATAAAATAACACAATAGAAATACATTTTATAAAGAATCAATATTGCATAAGTAAATAAGTTCGTACAAAAATTAAAAATTTATATGTAGTGTCTTATATTTTATATGTGTTCTTAGTGTTCTCTAAAACAGTAAGTTAAGCTATAATATGAATAAGAAGAGAGGAAAAATATCCTTGTAACATCCGCGTAAAGCACAATTTTTGAATTATAAAAATGGAGAGAAAAATTTTGTCTCTTTTGTGTACAGTGAGAGGACATCCTGTATCCAAAACTTTATTAAAAACACTGAGTACTGCAGACAGGAGAAAATTACTATTATAGACAATATTAAATACGTATCATTTTTGTGTTTTTTGTTATAAATAATTCTATCAGTTTTACGAATATAACTTTATTATTACTCTAGGATAATGATAATAGGTTAATGATAATTTTGATTTCAGACAAAAACAATATAGCGTAGTTTTCGAAATATAGCATTCAAGTTCTGTATATTTTCCTATTGCGCACTGTGAGAATACCTTACGGTAAAATGTAATTGCATACCAGCTGAAGACCTCTATGTTGACTTTATTATCATCGCTGTTGTTTATACCATTATCTTTAGCTTTTTGTTTTTTTTTTTTTTTTTTTTTGAGTATAAAATTTTTATTTTCATTTATAAAGAAGAAAATATTATACAAAGCCAAGGACAAAAAATTTTTTATTTTTTATTTGAACTTATACTACTGCAGTGAAAAAGTTAAGTAACATCAACATTTCCCACAATATAGTGCAAATAGAGAATATATTACGACATACAAAAGTGATGTGATAAACGTGCTGGATATTGAACATATTGGATATTCCTATTCTCAATCTAGTGTTTTTGTTTCTTCATGCATTTTTTGACATAATAATTTTGCGGTGACTGAATAAGTACAAGTCTGCTTACACATCTATACAAATTTGGACAATTCACACGACTTTGTATAGTGTATGTTGTATTGAATACATTTGTTTGTTTGTGAACGCTCAATGCTATGCTGTATTGTGTATCTCGTGGCATTCAAACAATTTGATAGCCCGAAGCCAACACAACTTTTTAAGAACATATGAAAACATATACACATTTTTTCATTCACACAATTTGATAGCACGAAACCAATACAACTTTTAAAAACAGGAAAAAATGTGTATAAGTGTATCGGATTTTTATATGAAAAATATCAACAACAATCATACACTGTTGTATGTTCTTCCAACAATACAATGAATACAACGATACAACGGCTTGTGTGAATTGACCAATAGTTTTTACTCAAAAACTTTTCCAAAATATTTAAATAACTTAATAAATTTTAGTTTTTTAATAAAATAACTCTATCTAACATGCTAGCAACAAATCGGATTAAAAAGAATCGGTAACAATAAACTTATGGATATAAAATTAAATTAGATATTTTTTTGGTCTGCGAGTTTTTGGTTTGAGAGTATTAACTTCCCCATACCTTCCAAATATTTGACTCTGAGACCAAACATTCATGCTGCCACTCCACTGACTTACTTTGACTCATGAGAACGGCCTCTTTTTTAAAAAGGTGTGTAGCTTCGAAATTGCTCCGTTACGAAGGGGTTCGGTTTCAATGGTAGAAAATTGGCAAGTTTACAAGACCACATCCTGATGTTTAGAAAATAAAGGCAATTGCTCTAGGAAATTCCTTATATACAAAGATGCATTTTTAAATTTTCAAATCAGACTTCTCACTTTTCTGCAACATTAAATTTCATTCCGTTTTATATATTCCTTCACACTTTTATATCTTTTCAAAAGAAAATAAATGTTCTTGAAATTAAAACAACGGCAATATAACTGATTTCCCTAGAAAAACGGTGGGAGCTGTAAAATACTTATGAGCCGTGCAAAACGACGACCACGACAACATTTTCCTTGTTAATGAATTGAAAAGTTCTTTATTTGGAATTCTTCTGTGTGAATGGAGTGTACAATTTACATTCGTCAGCAGAGCATTAAGTTATTTGCATTTCTTCAGAATTTTTATTGTTCTTTTTATATTTAATAAAAATGTACAAAAATAAGGAAAATACAATAATTGCGGTTGGAAGCCGTATTATGCTCTGCGACGAATATTGAAACTTAACGACTAAGGCTCAGAAACAGGAGCAGAATCACAGCATGTGCTGTGTCTTTAGTTGTTGGACAAAAAATATAATGAAAAAGAAGTTGGCAAAGACTATTTTAAAGGTGATGCAATGCATTACGCTTTAAAGGGATAATTAATCTGAAGTGATAATTAAAAGGGAAGGGAAATTTGTAAACGTAGATAAAATATTTTTCTTTGCGAGTAGTCAGGTCAATGATTTGGCATACAGATTTGAATGCAAGAATATATTTGAATTCCCAGAGTGTTTGCTTGTCTATTATTATAAAACAGAATCCCGCTGTTATGAGAACATTCATACCGATTTGATGTGTAATTACCAGTTTTCTTTTAAAATCCTGAAATGTTTGTGTAAAATTTAAGAGTTAATAATATGGTATTATATTATATATAAGTATGTATATATATTTTCCACATGCATATATAAATATAATATATATGTATAAAAATATATGCATATGTATATTTATATACATATGTATATAAAACACAAACTGATTTTTTAGGTACCTATCATTAGTAATGTGTGTATGTTAAGCTTTAAATAAATCGTATTAACATTATTTGTATTATTATTTTTTATTGATCCAAAATCTTCAACGACATGGTCCCGAACGCACAGGTTGCCAAAGGCGACTTTGTAGTCGACAAACAGGTGAAAGGTGTCAATCAAGCTTTATATGGTCTTTTGCAGAATTGATCGATTTACCAAGTATAAAATCGCACTTGTACGTACCTACATACCTAATTGGTCATTACAACCCTTCACTAAGGGTAACGACATAGCTTCTCACACCACTTATGTTGTGTGTGTCAATTTTATACGTAAGTGGCGTGACCTACAGTTTAAAGTCGACTGCGAATTACAGATTTCTGAGAAACTTTTCATGGCAATTTTATTTACTCTCAGAGTTTTTGCTGAAGAAATATTTTTTTATATTTCGTTTTGTTAGAGGCGTCTGATCTATGGTTTGAACGGTGGTCTCACGTCTAATAAATCAACGCACTACATACTAGACTACGGCGACTTCCAATCGATCTATTAAGATCTAGTTATTTCGCAGACTTCAGTTTTATTTTTTATCCATAATATAATAGACAGAATTTTATTTGCCGTTAAAATAAAACTTATAACTCTGTACTTTGTATATACGGCTTATGTAAAGGACGTAGTACGCCAAGGCAATCAATAGATCGGTTGGGAGGCGAATATTTGACACTATCATCAATAATCGCTTTTTTTATTAATCTAGAGTTTAAAGGAACGTATGTTTTACAATAGGTTCGCTTATATTTAAACCTTTGCTTTGAAACCTGTTCAGTGAAAGGCTGTGTGTGGAATGTGAAGAAGTTTATTTTTATTATCATTTTTAATTCACAAAAACATTTTAAATGTAAGCTTAAATTTATGAATGCTGTTAAAAAAGGCCTACTAAAACGTATCTATGGTTAGAGTTTATTTAACTTAATGTTGAAAAATTTAATTATTTTTCTCTGTTTAGTAATTTTTCTTCCACAATGTAGTCCAAAAATCATTGTGAAAAATATTTTAAATTATGAATGCTTTTTTAAAAAATTGTGCTGAAAAATTTATGCTAATTTTGTTATAAGATTTTGAAACTGAGTTTTATGCAAGTCCATTCGCGAACAAGTTAGGAAGAAAAGTTGGCTAAAAGGCAAAATTATTTTTAAAACATGAAACTGAAGATGCAAAATAGGTATACAAAGTTTGTATAATTTCTTGTTTTAATTTTCATTTTGAAATCTTACTACCATTTATTTCACATTTATTTCAATACTCGTAAAGGTTTATATACTATATGTTCTAATCTATGAATTCATCTCTATGCGAACGGGAGTTTATTTAAATGAAATAAAACTAGAGTTGTCTATAGGAGCAAATGAAGAAAAGTGAATCGATATAAAACCAAAGAAAAAATTTGGGGAGATATGAACAAATATTTTTTTTTTTGTTTTTCGCAAACTATTTATTTATAACGAGCAGAATAAGATTAAATATAAATATATAAATAACACTATTTCTACCACGATTTTGTGTATACCTATTTCGACCAAAAGATGTCATTTGACACCTTTTATGGAAATAATTATTAAAACATGTCCTATTCCTACTGTTGATAAACAACAATCGAATATAAAAATTATAACGGGAAATTCAGTGTACCGAAAATTTCTGGCATTTTCGAAAACTTGCTGAACAGAATAATTTCACAATTTCACAGAATTTCCATGGCATGGCATTTCGCAGAATTTCCAATTGCACACAATTTCCATGGCTTGGTATAATAATACAAAGAGGAAAAAACCAAAAACAAATTATACTTCAGTCCAAATGTATGTATGTGTAGTTTCTTTATATTTTTTATTTCTTGCTGTAAGAAAAATCGACACCTCATGGTAGAAATAGACATATAATGTACGCTTATACTGATCCAGGATGAGCTGGAGGAAAATGATAACACTAAATAAATTTAACAATTGTTATACGAAAAGTCAAAACATGTCTTTGGTAGAAATAGTGTTAAAAAGGCATTCTCAACTTCCAGTTTTGCCTTTAGCGGAAGTGGCAGAGGTCTTAAATATATATTCACATTAACGTTAACATCAAATGGCTACCAAGCAGCGCCACGCACCCCTTGTTATGTAGAGACTGATTAAATAAGCTTGAAGAACTTTATTTTGCATACACATCTAAATTTAATTTGTTATCTTCTAGAAGATTTTTTGCTTTTATTCAGCGAAGTATGTTTTTGTTTTCAAAAAAAACAAAACGATTAAGAACAAAAAAATATTAAAAAAAATGAATTAGGCTTTTTACAGTTGGTCATTGTTAGGCATATCTTCAGAAAGGTTAAAATTTCAATGAAAATATATTCCTAAAATAGTTTCTATACATGCAGTCGATATAGTTTAACGTAACTGTACTCCATATCCCCCTTACTGGCTGAAGAATAAAATTATACAGTAGATACATTTATGCCAACGTTTATATCAATAAGGCAATACATTTGCTGATTGGTGTTTATAAGCGATTGTTGAGGCATTTATTTATTCAACCTAGTGAGCATTATTTCCACGTAACATAAATATTAAGTGAACATATTCTGATTTATTTATCCTCCATAGGGTTAGTTATTTTTCTAGTTGGAAAGTGCAACATTTTATGAAGAGAGGTAATTCGTGGTGCGCATTAAACCCGCTTAATATAAGATGAAAAGTCCTTCTTCTACTTAAAATCAGGCCTACGTCGAATACTTGAGGAACGTCAATTAGTAACGGAGAGCATTATTTTTTCTTCCAATGCTGCTTCGAAAATTAAAAAAAAACAAAAAAACACTGGGGTAAATCTCTTGTTGTGAAATATACTTCTATTCACTCTGCGACAGGGTTAAGGTTTATTACAAAAGCTTACCCCAATATCGAGAAATATTGTTATTTGGAGAGTTATGCGATCCGAAAAGTATAGCAGAATTAAAGGTATAATTTTGTAAACGACTCGGCATATGACGTTACATCGCTCTACATTGCACGTATCGTGAGAGAGATAGTTGTGAATTTCGAAAACTATTTTTATATTTAGTGAGATTTAGTCTAGATATAGTTTAGTGAGATGTAGTCTAGTATATGTGTAGTCGCCGGAGTTTAGTGGATAGTGCGTTGGCTTATTAGATGGGAGGCAACGTTTCAAACCCCAGGTCAGACATCTCCAACAAACCGAAATATGAAAAAATATTTCTACGGCGACTCCCGAAATTAAGAATTTTTCTTCTATATACCACCGTCTATATCCGAACTGACTCGCCAAGTGGCAAAATGCGTTTGTATACCTTCTCGCTTTTTCTCACCAAATTAGTTCTCTTGGCCTAGTATCATCTTACTGTTTCGTCACTCTAGTCGTGACGTGTAATTATAACAACCTGTATACGCAAACTGTTCTAAAAAATCTTCAACTGAATTCCAGAGACTCTATACTACAATACTTCTTAGACTTTTTTAAAGTAGCAGAATAAAAGAATATAAAAAAATGTTTTGTTGTTTAGTTAGGCGAGAGACGATTGTGAGAAAAATAATTTTTTTGATGAGCACTTGTGTACCGACTTAACTCCGTACCGACTTAACAAGTTACTGTACTTCCCCAAATTTTAAAGTTTAAAGATATCCGATGCTGGTATATAGACTTAATCAGTTACAAAACGTTGACTAAACTGCCTTAAATTAGAGTCCTTCTTCTACTATTTGATATCATTTTAAGACTTACATATTTTTCTGAATGTAATTTGGAATGTAATTCTTTCTCCCGTTTTAAGTTGTAAGGTAGAACCAGTTCGCCTTCTTTGCAACATTCAGTATTGTCTACTCAATCGTAAGTTTCTTTCATCTTTTTAATTACTATTTTTATTCCAGAGCTCACAAAGTTATATAACTCATGTAAGTGTACTTCTTTTTACACACAATTATGATAGGCTTGTCATTAGTTTCTGGTACCTTACCCCATTTACACAGACATACTTAGCAGGGGTTATTGATATTGAGCCGGTATGCCAATAGATATTGCGGGATAAAAAAAGATATTGCGGGATTTAAAAGTCACAACATAAGAATTTTATTATATTATAAAATATTGAAGTAATTGATTCGTCAGCATGTTCCTCGGATATTAATCTGAAGAAAATTTGATCAAAAATTTTGTATAGCATTGTTTACGCCGAAATCCTTTTTTAAAAACTGAAACATCAGAAGAATGGAAAAAATACTACTTTGCCAGTGCAGTGGTTTGAAAAATATAATATTTTGTTTAATTTTAAAAAAGTGACTGAATTTTCCAAAGATGGCATTATTGTCTCTTCAAACAAAAAAAATATGCCCTTATGAAATGCCAACTAACTGGTTACGTAACAAAGATTACACAATTACAATAATAAAGTATTCAAGTATAGTATTCATAAAAAATAAAGAACTCTTAAAAAGAATACTTATTGATTAAAATAATATTATGAGAAAAATTTAGATTTGAGACATACTTGATTATGAGACATACTATAAGTATATACATATGTATATATGGGATCGTTACATCGTTACACTTTTTTTACAATTTTTTTTTTAATACACCGGGTTTTAACATTTATAAGAAATTTGAATATTCTCCTTTGCAATCCCTCTTATCTCAAAAGGATAGTCACATATAAAATCTTTTGTGCATTTAATTGAAAAGTGTTCCTTTTGTAACACACAGTGTGTGTCCTTTCGATAGTGATATTTTGTAGTAAAACAATAGTGAACTTTTTTGTATGGTAAGACTCATAGTTTTTAGAATTGTAAAGTTCATGATTGTTAGTGGTAATAACATCTAAATGCTTACTATAGTTGATTACATACAAACGTTCAGATGTAGGCATTTGCAAACACTCAGTTATAGCCACAATGTTATTCGAACTTTAATTATCTTAATCGTTGGCATGTAAATATACTAAAATCTTGCTGTAAGAATTACTACAGAAGTAACAACGCTCATATTTTCTGTAAGTCCATGTACTTAGATAATAAAGTAGTAAAAAGTCATTAGAACATCGTGCGTATATTTTTAAACTTAAAACTGGTTAAATACGAATTTACACTCAATAACAGTTTTCTAAATTATCTATTTCAAACATATTTGTTGAGATTTAAAAGTTAAGTTTAAAGATACTTTATTTCCTTATTTTTTCGTTCATTTGTATAAAGGTTTTCTTGCTTTCAAGGATATACATACATATAATATAGTAAAATGTAATTTAAGTTAAAACATTTCACATTTACATTGTTACATTTACGCCAGCAGTATATATTGAAAATGAATTGAAATAAACATAATGTGTATTATTGTAATATAATTGGTCATTACAAACTTTCATTCAGGATTGCGACCTAGTCTCTCACACAACTTATGTTGTGTGTGTTACTATTATACATGAGTGGGGGGACCTGCAGTTTAAACGTCGAACGACGGTTTTTTGAGAAATTTTTCATGGCAATTTTTTGCATACAATCAAAAATTTTTTTTGCCAGAATTCTGCTGAGAGGAAGTCAACGAAGAAGTACTTTTTGTATTTCGTTTTGACGTCTGACCTGGGGTTTGAACCCTAGCTTTACGTCTAATAAGCCAACACACTACCTACTAGACCACGACGACTTCTATTATTGTAAATATTATTTTATTTCAATTAAGGGCTGTGTTTTATTAATCATTTTATTATTATTTTTTTTATTTATGAAATAAAATACAATAAAAAATATATTTAATTACATATTCCAACTAGTTGAACTATCTAGGCAGTAGGCTTTATAAGGTGAGATCGACTACAATCAGTATAAAGTAAGCCAAAAATATCATGCGGGCATGTTAACAGAAAAATTTTGATAGAGTGCTCAAGACTCAAGAAGTCGTGAACGGTCATAAAACAACTGGAGACTTATGATACCATTTGAGATTGCATTCTTTCATGGGAAGACGCCAAAATATCAGCCGCAAAGCTATATGCAGTCAAGCATAACATAAGGTAGAGTATGTTATAAAACATTTTACAATTTCTTTTAAAGAACTGTACACTCGCCTTTGGTGAACTTATTTTAAAAGATTTTACTAACAAATTAAATTAAGAAAAACGACGAAAAACATAGTAGTTCTCAACCTGCTCTGGACACTATTCTGCGGCTGGTATCCCTTGACTTATACATATATTGTACGATATATAGTGTCATACGACTCTGATAATTATGGTGTTAGAATCAGCGTATTGGCGGTCATTCCGATGTTCTGAAAGTCTTTCCTGAATTCTGTTTTGAATTCCAAAATTTTCAAATTTGGGATTCAGATAAACCGCATGGAATCCATAAGAAATAAATGCACTCGAAACGTACAACTGCATGGTGCGGATTTGGAATATTAAATTTCAGTGAATGTGAACGGCAATCATTACAGGAACATGATAACGGACGACAGCTTATTTCAGCAAGGCGGCGTCAACTACCAAACCGCGAGTGCGTCAATCCATTTATTACAGCAACGACTACCAGAACAAATTATAGCAAGAAATTCTGATGTTAATTCATTGCGTTGTTAATTGATGTACCACCGATTAAGATTATTTTTC
This sequence comes from Sarcophaga carnaria, assembly GCA_958299815.1. Lineage (NCBI taxonomy): Eukaryota > Metazoa > Arthropoda > Insecta > Diptera > Sarcophagidae > Sarcophaga > Sarcophaga carnaria. The sequence continues at coordinate 67,072,365 of OY283153.1, read as the reverse complement.
GATGTTTAAATCAGACAATCTTAGTGATTTCTCCAAGATTCATAAATTAAAGATTTTTAGACGATAAATTGATACAAAACCATCCGAAATACCAGTATGATCAAATCTTCGTAGTATGTGCATCATACTTTAAAGTGTAAATTTTACGTGTTTCAATTATATATATACAGTATCGGACAAAACCTAAGCACCCCCTCAGTACATTTTTATAAAATGATTTTTTTTAAGAAAACAAAGTAATTAATAATTTTTTTTTATTATTTTTATCTATTTATATCCTTATTATTGAGAAACAGAAACTTATATAGAATTCAGAATTCAATAAAAAAAGTAATGATTCAAAATACATTTTAAGTCGAAAATATAAGCGGACAAAACTAAAGCTCCCCCAATTTAAGGTACAGAAAAAAACTATTGAAATCAATATTTCCTTGCGAATCCTTTATTCTAGATGGCACATGCCATTATTTTAGGCATAGAGGATGTTATGTTATTAATTATTTCAGGTGATATTTCTTCCCAGGCTATTCTTGCGGCTTCAAATATATCCTCTTTGATTTTGCAATTTTCTCGGTTGATTTTTAAGTTAATGATCTCCCATAAGTTCTAGATTGGGTTATGATCAATTGAGTGCAAAATATTCAATCAACAGATCAACTATTTCTAGGCTAATTAAAAAGCTTTTGCAGATTGGTCGCACATCTCCTACTCATTCTGTAGGAAGACCACGTGAAACTTCGCGATATGAAGACTTCTGAATTAAAAGGACAATCGAAAATGATCCCACAGCATCTTCTAGTCACATACGAAACTGCTTAGGTTTAAAAATTAGCGAAAGAACGATTTGCAGAAGAACGGTAGAGGCCGGATTATTCAGTCGACAAGCAGCAAAAAAAAACTTTTATATCGTCTAAAAATAAAAAAACGAAACTTGAATTCGCCAAGGCTCATCTCAACTGGAGTGTCTAAATATGGAGGAATGTGCTGTTTTCTGACGAATCTAAGTTTAATTTAAAGGATTCAGATGGCATAAGGCGTGTGCGCAGACGATATGAAATGTTTCAGGATATGAAAGGTTTTTTGCTGCTTGTCGACTGAATAATCCGAATACACTGTATATAATAATTAAATTTCTCATAAAATTTTATACCTTACAGTTGCTGCGTAGGAATGAATATAAATACAGTTTGTCATGATATGGTTTTGTGTGATATTTTATTGTAGACGACGTTAAGTTAACGACAACACGTTTTTATTACCAATGGTATTGCAGGGTACTATGGGAAGTATTTAAGAAAAAAATATAAAACGTTATAAAGAAAATTAGTGTTCGCGCCCGGCCAAGGGAGTGTTCGTCTAAGAGGCATGGGATTAGCAAATTTGTTTCTTATCAGGGAGTGTCCGTAAGAGGACATTTCACTGTATATATTGATGCCTATTTTGCTGATTATAAGATAAACATAAAAGTTTATCTAAAGTTCGTTTATTGATCTTACACAAAAAGTAGTCATCAGAATTTAAGATTTAACATTTTATTTGTGAATACCTAACGTAGATATGTATATGTAATTTAAAGTGGGAGATTTTTGAGAAACTTTTTCATGGCTTCGTATTTTGTTTTGATCGAGGCATCTGACATCTTGTTTGAACCGTGGCCACACTTCTACTATACCAAAACACTACCTAGTAGACTACGGTGACATCAAAAATTTGTAAATAGTTTTTGAATAATAAAAGCGGTTCACAATTTGGAATGAAATTTTGGTAACCTGTTTCTCTCTGCCCTAATATTATTATTAAATTCTATAAAAATTTTAATAACGTATTTTATTTAAAAAAAAAATAACCGAACACAACCAACCTACACAACTACAATATATAAATTTAAACAAACATTATTCCATTAACCTTTGATTATAAGGCGACATTTAAAGCTCGTAACTACAGTTGATAGACTGTCTGTAATAAAAAGAAACAATTCGTGTAAAATACTTATCGAAAGTAGATGAAAATTAATCAATATACATACAAATTTATCACCTCATTCTAATATTCGTCTTCATTGTATGTTTCAAATAATTGTAACTACATGTTATGTTAATTACGCTGATAATTTTCCTTACAATTCTTTTTAACAAAGTTTTTTTTTTTATTATATTATATTTATTTTATTATATTGAATACAACTATAAATTGGCAAAAGAACCATTATCTCTATGAAGTAATTTATTTGTATTCAACTATTTTATATTTTGCAAACACTTAAAACAGAAATTGTTTGTAAATCGGATACGTATGCTATACGTACAATTTTACTTTAATTGCTTTTTAATTTGCACTGTTGAGTGTACATCATTTAATTTCAAGGACTTCTTATTGTTTGCGATATTAAAAATTGTATGCTAATGTTTTTATGCTAATGTTTTTATGATAAGTGCATGTGTATGATAAATGCATATGTATGATAAATGCATGTGTATGATAAATGTATGTGTTTATGTATATACTATGTATCTATACATATTTCATTACACTAAAGTTTTTTAAAACTTTATAAAAACGTGAATACTTTGGCTCAATGCAGTAAATATTTTAAAATGCAAATTCGCTTATAATAATTTTTGGTCGGGAAATCAGATAATTAACGAAAATTACCAACAATCCTCAATCAAATCCTTTCGAAAGAGAGCTATGCAAAATGCTGGGAGTAATATTAGGAAATTTTTAAGAAAAATAATTAGTGTTTACAATATTTTTCTTTTTGATTTTTATTTGATTCATATACATATATGTGTATACATAAACAATCATAGACAAAACTCTACATACCCCAAATTTTTTTCCTTTTCTCTTATCTTTTTGTTCTTTTTTCTTTTTAAAATCACTTTGTAATTTTTTAAATTCTGAATTTAAAAGAATTGTTGGATTTTTGTCCATGACTGTATATGTACATATGTATCCAATGGCCACTTCAGTTGTTTTTCGTTATAACCGCAAGATGAGCAGCAATACGTGACATAAATTTACAATCCTTCGCCACCAATGTTGTGTGTGTTAACTTTATACAGTAGCGGGACCTACAGTTTAAAATAGACTCCGAACGACAGATTTTGGAAAAACTTTTCAGGACAATTTTATTTGTCCTCACAGCTTTTACAAGAAATCTGCTGAGAGGCACTCGCCGATTGTAATTTATTTATTTATTGTACTTGACAAACGTCAATCTTTTGAGTACATCTATTGCATTTTTCCGAAGACTATAACTTCCTTATTTCAGTTTATTTTGAAGCTATTTGATGACTTGCAGGAATTACTTTTTGAGGTCCGAGTTAAAAAATTGGTTTTTTGAAGTTTTTGCATTAAATAATCCGTAAGTACCTCTATTATTTCTTCAGTGTGAAGAAATAAATATTTTACGTTCTCTGGTAGTTACAAAGGAAAAAATTAAAGCAAGGTTTGTGTGCTTCTGCAGTGTGGTTGGTGCCGCGGTTTTAACGAATGAATATAAAATAAATAAATATAATATAAAAATATGTCAGTAAGATTTGGGGGAAAAAATCCACGGCAGTTGGCATTGGCTATATTTACACGAGCAAAATTGTGCTGGCAGCAAATGATAGTTTGTAGGCAAGAGGGGTGAACAGAATGGTTTTTCGGTGGCGTGAAGTTTCCACCAGCTACAACCCCGCATCACCAGCACAAAACTAATACATACACATTTTTAAAAATCAGGGTTGGCAATTTTTTTTCAACAGAGTTGATTTAGTCGTTAGTTGCATTTGAAACAATGAACATGAACACAAAGAACGGGGGATGGTAGCATAAAATCATTTCCCTTTTGGATATTTTTGTTTTTATTTTGAAATCATTACACGTCGTTGTTGTTTTTCCATTTACAGATTCCTCTAGTAAAATAATGATATTTTTAAAATCAATATTTATTTAATGTTGTCACTTCAACAAATATTTTCTTAATTAACCAATCTTTAAAAACGAAAACTTATTTATACTTGACAAAAATCTGATGATTTAACGGGATTAGCAGGATTAACAATAAGAGAATATTTGATAATTTATAAATTAGGATTAAAAAGAGATAATTAGTAATTAGTTTTTAGTTAGTAATAGTAGTTGATATTAACATAATGAATGATATTTAAGAAAATATTTCATAAAAATGAAAATTAAAGAAAAATGTTAAAATAAGAATAAAGTAAGTTAGTGAATTACAATTAATATATTTATGGCGTACATATGTATGTTTATACATAACTCTTTGCTATACATTGTGCTGTCATTTAGAAATTCCAATAAAATATTTGTGAATGAACAAAAAGATTTTTTAAATAATAAGTTTAAATAATCTGCACGTAATTTATAAGCAAAATAGTAAAACAAAAATAAATGAATTGAAAACAATTATTAGCCGAAAATTTGTGAAATTTCGCATAGAATAATTTTAAAATTATTCGTTTATTTGTTGTGTACACTTAAAAAGCCAAACATCAAATGAATGCGAGAACACTAATACATACAAAGATCTCTATACGTATACATTTGTTGCCAAACGAATATTCATCCCGTGTAAATTGAAAAGAACAAAAATTGTTTTGACTAAAAAATGTGCTAATGTGAATTGGCTCATTGACTAACTTCATATTGACAGTATACCTCGTACTTTATACTGAATTCTATTTGAAATATGTATGTTCTTATACGCACCCATACCAAATATACATACTTGTATTATTACTGTGAAAAGTATGCAATAAAATTCGACTTTAATATTGGTGTATACGAATCAGAGATCTGCATGATTGTGAATCAAATGGAATAGTTTTGTATTTTCTAAAATGAATACTGAGCTAGCACATGACAGTAAAAAATTAAATATTCTAATACATGATTCGTATAAACGAGACTATTGTCAAGACTTGCTTGTCACTGCTTGCTACTTCTGTTTATTTATATAATTCACAAAAGCAACGAATCAGAATGTTTTGAATACTTTTTAAAAAACTCTTCTAATACATGTTGTTTTATGTAACATTTCAAGTGAACCGAGGAGTTTTATAATTTATTATAATATAAATATTATTAAATAATACAAAATATATTTGAATTTTTATTTTATTATTTATATTTCGGAAAAAATCTATGTATAAAAAACGTAAAAAAATATTATAATTCATGTCTGAGTTTCACCAAGTAAAGTAGACTGAGTAATTATTTAGTACATATGTACATATTATGTACATTTTATAAATATAATAAATAAATAAGTGCGTTACTCATACTTATAAACTGAATTCAGAAAAAGTAAATTATTTACAGTTTGTGGACAAATGCGATTACGTTTTTCGGTGATTATGTTACCTGCGGCGGAAAATACTCAGAATTTTTTGGGCAAGTTTGTATAAACGATTTCTTTTAATTTTAAATCTTTTATATAGTGAAACGTGGCACATAGAAAGTTTCTCTTGACAAAATCATCAGTCCAGAGATCACATGTTATAGAGGCTGTTTCGGTTTCAATTGCCATTCTTAATTCTTCTTTTAATTTTAATCTTTTTTCTATTGCTATGTCACCTATCCGTCGTGATATTGTTGTTGGGTCGGGTACCATATCTGATATATCTAAATTACTTCCATATTTCGTGTCAATATCGAGAAGAGATTGCACTACTTTTTTAAAACCTGCACCGTCCACAATGGAAAAAGGGCGGCAGTCCTCTACAACCCATTGTGAACATGCCATTAAAAAATTTTCTTTGTATTATTTAATATTTTTAAGGCGATATTGGAATTCCGAGTGGCATAGCATTTGTGACGGATTAAATTAGAGGTTTGCTTACCGTTATATTTTAATATGTTATTGCACTTATCACAAATGACAATTAATTCAAAAACGCTATCATTGTCTTTTTCTATTTGGCGAAAAACCTTCCATATTTTGCTTCTACTATTTGTGTTCTTTTTTATAAGGTAAACTCCATTTTCAATATTTTTTAACACTTCGGAACTCATTGTATTGAATTTTTTAAAAATTTTCAAATTGTTTTTCAATTTTACGTTTAACGTTTAATACTTAGTCAACTCAAAATTTCATATGCTTTTGTGAGCTATTTGATTGATATACAAAACAATCAAACAACAGTAAAATTTTTTTATATATTTATGCTAACAGTACTTAAAAAACAAAAGTGAGTATATTACATTCAGTTTTTAGAAAGTCAACAGTGCAAACAATATCATTAGAAAGTATTGATGTTAAACAACATAACAATAGCAAATTACATGTGAATGGACAGCGAAAATGAATTAGTATAGAATTTAATATCACTCATACGTATATTTAGTATTTAATTCTATATGAAAGACTTATACTTATACTTATACGCACCCACACTACTGATATCAGAATAATTACTCTGAAAAGTATGCAATAAAATCGAATTGAATTTTGTCCAATAATGGAATTAAATATCACTCTTATGTACGTCACGTGTATTTCAGTATGAATTTTTTTTTTGGGAAATTTATGTGTTTAATTAATTAAATGTTAATTGTTTAATAACACTATGCGACAAAATAAAATAAATGGAATACACCCAGCTAATGAGTGTAAGTTGTAAGTTTTGTTGAGTAGAACCAAAGCATATGGATATAAAGAATACGCATTATGTAGAAGTAAAATTTCTTATGGCGGGTTGTAACATTACGACCCGCTCTCACCAAAATCTTTTTAATAATCATTTCATGATGAGGGGGGAGGAAGACAGAAGGAAAATAAACACAAACAAAGAGCGTAACAATGTGTTGCTCTCATCGTACGTATGTACATGTGTATATATTATTGTGTTTTTTGATTTAGTTGTCGATCAGACTGCGACAAGAACACATGTGTTGCGGATGCGTTATCATTTTATTTCAGAATAACACTCGAAGAATATTTTGTGTTAAAAATGTTCTATGTCATTAGCTGGGCTTATTTCATTTTTTTTATTTTGCCCCATAGTATAATTTTTTAAATGCTTTGGAATGCTCGTTTTTTTCTTTTAATAAAAAATGGTTTTTTTATTCCTTTTATTTATCTAAAAAACATGGCCTAATTTTTAAGCCAAAGATGGATAGCTTTATGTTCTTTTAATAATAAAATGGAATTTGTATCTAAAATTTATCTAAATTATCTAAACTTATTAAATCAAAGATAGACAGCTTTACATATGTATGTTGATGAAATTATAATAAAAATAGAATATATTACTAACAATTTTATATGGCTGTAATAAATATATTCTCACAACTTATTTTCCCTCTCTTGCTCACCAAAGGCATGTGTTAACCTAGAGGAAAATTGTTAGTAATAATTTCAAGTCTACTTATTAACCCAATGATATGTATATGTGATCGGAAAATATAGAAAAATTGTACTGTACTAAATCCCTAAAGACACCGTATTTAACTTGGCAAGTATTCTTCCAAAAATCGAAATCATTTCTCATTGATATTAGTGAATACAACTGTGATATTTCTTTGGGTGTATAATTGAAGTCTGAAAAAAAGCGACATGAACCTTCTTCTTTTGAAGCTGACAAGCAACAAGCAACTGAATAAATTTTTACGTTCTTTTTAACGAACATTCTTGATGTTCGTGTCCTATGTGTGTAAAAAGCCGAAGATGTTCTTCCCCTGAGGGACAAAGGTCAAACAACAAAAACGCACGATGAGAACAACGCACTGTTACGCTCTTGGTTTCTGTATCCTTCCCTTCTATCTTTCCCACCGCGTCATGAAATATTTTTGAAAAATATTCCAAAATATGTTAAAATGCACATTCTTTATACTTTATTTTCTTTGGTAGAACTCAAAAATATTTTTTTTTTATATTTCTTGAACCCTTCAAACTTGTTTCATTTGACAAAAACGGTATTTTTGATCTTTTCACACAAAATTATTGATTACCCAAACACTTGTTAACCTATTTTCAAAATCCAAAGTTTTTTGAAAAGGAAACAGATAAGCCTTTAAAATGGTATACATAAACATATGGTTCAAAATTACATGTTATAAGTTTTGATCGGGTAAACTTGGAAAATATGATTTTTTTTCATTTTTCAAGTTTAGCTATTCTTCATTGTAAAATTTGATTAAAAAATATTAAATAAGTGATGATTCTAGCTGGGTGTATTTTGACTGTAGCACCGTGTAATTAATTTATTATAATTAAATAAATTCTTCTTCTTCGCTATATTATAATTTATACGAACAAAATATTTGGATACATTCGAGAAGTGAAATGATAATTTAAAAAATTTGAAAAACCTAGCAGGTAGTACATAGTAGGCGAATTGACTCAAAGTCCTTGAAATTATATTTTAATAACAGATAAAAGGGTTCTGTGATAAGATTTAAAATGACTGAGCTTTAGTTATTTGAGAGCCCAGACCTCTACACCCATAGTGCATTCACATAATAGGATAACAGTGTGAATGAATATTAATATTAAAATCGTTTCTTTTACTGAACATAAATTTGTTGTGAACAAATGATTTATACTTACGTAAATGCATACATACATATGTATATGTAAAATAACTGTTAAAACTATTTTCGATTCATAAATTAACATTTAAAAAGTTATACAAAAAACCACACGGTTTCCATTGCAATGTTATATTAGGAATATTTTTCTAAATTTCTTTTCATTAATCTTTTAATTTAAAAGCAAATAAAAGTAACAGAAAATTGACAAAAACGTAATGGCACTTGCTTTAAATCCTAATAGTAATAGAAATATGTATAAAGTAAAAGATTCAATATTGCAATATACATATGTATAAATTTAATATCATGCTGTCACGGCAAACAATGGCAGCGTCAGCATAAGAAGTATATGTAGTGATGAATTAATGGTTTAATACAGTTTGTTCCAAATATTTTTGAATTTATTTTAATTTCTTACTCCAAAGTTTCATTGATTGGTTTTAATATTTTAATTTTTTCTCCTTTTTTATTTATAAATATTCGCCAATTTTATTCCAACAATTTCATTGTAGTCGGGAATATTTTGGTATTAGTATTGCACATGAAAGAAAATCGTGTATTATATTTTGTTTATTTGTATTAGGGATTTTTTGTTTAAGCGCCAAATATACACAGGAATGTATGTGAAAAAGAAAAAGAAAAAGAAAAAGAAAAAGAGGATATCAAGTAAAATTAAAATGTTAAAAAGAAAATACATTGTATGTAAGTAAGTGTAGGAAACATTAAAAGTGCAACAGCGAAAAAAGTTTGGAGAAAAATAATAATAAAACACTGAGAAATATTGAAACAAAAAAAAAAAAGAATGTTGAATGGATTAAATTTAATTGTGTGGCATAAAAGGATTGTTTATCGTTCCGTTTTTTGTTTTATTAATTTTAACTCCATGTTGCATATTTCATTATATTTTATTTCACTATGTTAACTTTAACAAGTTATTGTTAAAGAAAGTAAGGAAAGAAAGTCAATGTGGCAGGAAAGTGTTGACCAGTTTGGTAAGTTTAAGCACACGCAACTACTACTGATTGGTTGGCTGGCAGGCTGGCTGGTTTAATATTTTAATATGATTAAATGTGATGGGAAAATATAAAAGATTTTACATACGCATGTTTGCGTTTGTGTTTGTGTTTATGTTCTGAACTACAGTATACGAGTATGAGATTCTGATCAAATATGTACGTCTCTTTATAATACAGTAAGACCCCGCTCAAAGCGGGGGATACGTTTCAATAAGTTCCAGCGTTAAACAAAACAGCCTTCGTACTGTGTTTGCGACTTCGGAAAATACAGTTGGAATCTTTATTCTGGACAGACTAAGAAAAAAGCGTTGGTTGGTGCATGGCCGTTTCATTTGCACCCACATAATTCTGAAACGGCGTTAAGCGGAGCAGCGTTAAGCGGGGTCTTACTGTAGGTAGTTATAGAAGAATAAAAGAACATTTTTTCATATTAGGTTGTAGCCTCAACATGAAAATTAATTTTATATATTCATCTATAAAATATGTATATGTGTACAGGATGTATACACAATGATACATTTATAATAGATATACTACAATAGACTTCTATAAAATGTATTATACATACATACATACATATGTATATACATACGTACACATATATTGTATATAATTATACTTTAATTTATATATTGATATATTTTCATAGTTATCGCATTTTATATATGTACAGGGTCTCCAACAGAGACTTCTGAATTTTGACAGTTGATAAATGCCGCCTTGTTGAAGCTACATCTCTCAAATTACTTGTAATTTATTCAGTCAATCGTCAAGCACGACCATAGAAAACGGTATATGTTCACTGAGTGGGCTCAGAACAGTTGGCAACTGACCCTAATTTTTAGCGAAAAATCACGTGAACAAACAAAACTGTTGCATTTGCGACAATAGTTCACATGAGATCGAAGAGCATCCATCCCCAAAAATCATTGTTTGGAGGGGATCTAGAGCTGACGGCATCATCGGTCAATATATCTTTAATATCAACGTTGGCCAGGATATTACTGTCTGTCCATGATTACCAATTTCTTTTTGCCTGAATTGGATGATTCGGACAACTACGATATGTGGTTTGGACAGGACAATGCCACATTGTATATTCGCGCGTGGAGGTGATGTGAAATGGCAACCGAGATCGAGCGATTTGGCTCCTTTTTCTTATGTGTATGCAAATAAGCCTAATATCATTAGTCAAATTCAGCCTGATTTATGAGTCGTTAAAAATTATTCATTTCGAATGTGTTTCGCTAAGAGATGCCGGTGAATCAATGCGTCTTCCAAACGAATACAAAATTTATCTCACCAGCACTTTAAAAATAGGAAGCTCTTAATAAACATCCTATACGTGGTTGTTTTATATTTTGTATTCATCATACTGCACATCACTTGCACATGCTTGGTTTACCTTTTGTATTCATCACGTTAGCACCTACAATGAACACATACAAAAGGGAGTTGCATTATTGTGGCGTTATTGTGGTATTATTTCTGTTTTTTTTTTCATAATACCATACGGCCAACTAAGAGCTCAACGATGCGCGTATTAAGACATCTACCAATTTTTTGGGAAAGCGTTTGCATGACGAAATGTTTAAAAGAGAGCACTTAATTTTAATTATCTTAATTAACATTTTGCATTCCATTATAAAGAAAAAACAAAATTATAAAATTAAAAGGCAAGGTACGGAAAAGAAGCAAATTTTACTATTTTGCAAATTTTTACGAAAATACAGAAGGCCTATATTTTTGAAAAGCTATAAAAAATTATTCGGATGAAATCTATTTTAAACTATCTGGTTATTTGATAGCCATACGATTATCATGTATGAGAAGTATAAAAGAAAGAATTATAAGTAGTACTAAAAGTACATAGTTGTATAATCCATTTGGCAACGACTAACTCGATACTACTTAATGGCAGCGAGATATGGGCAGATGCGTTGGAGTTTAAATCCAAGCGGAAAATAGTAGCAGCGGTGCAACGCACAGCGGCACTAAGAGTCGCTTCGGCCTATCGTACGGTCTCGGGCGCCGCAGTCCTCGTGATCACCGATGAGACATCTATCGACTTGATGACATTCGAGCGAAGAAGATTATGGAAAGTGAAGAGGGATAACCTCGTCATTAGTACCGCAGATGTCAGATCTCAAACAATAGAACGATGGCAAAGTAGATGGAGCGATGAAACAAGTGGAAGATGGACCCGAATTCACACCCGACAACATTGTTGACGCAATTATCGAAAGCGAGATGAGAAGATACGTAGAATGTATACTCCGCAGGAAGAAGGTCGACCTTGATACAGTACGACAGAATGATACATGAGAAGACGAGCCAATAGCATGAAGCTGGCTTCAAATATGGCGTACGCAGACGTGGGAGAGTAGACAACGGTCCTTAACAGGACGTCGTTCTGGACCCTTCCCAAAGTAATGCAGATAGCCGTCCCGGGAAGGGAGTATCTCCAGAAGAGGAGGAGGGATTGTTTTAGTGGAAGCCCCACTCGACGCAGCTGATGACGGTCACTGTAAGTGCGAAGGCATTTTAAACCCAACCTCACACGCCAAAAAAATCCGTGCTAAGATTTGTGTACTTAAAGATTATGATGTGTGCATGATTGGTAAATGACGTAATTTTTTTTTTATTTAACGATTGCTGAAAAGGGAGACGTCAATACTCACAGAAATTTTCTTTACAAGGAATTTATCACTTTGTTTTTAATAACTAAAATTTAACCATAGGGTGGGCCATCTAATTAGAACCATCGGTTATTTAAAATTTGGCAATACTTATGTCATTCTATTTTCACAAAATTGAGTATATTATCTCCACTGAACATAATGAATCGATTTACGATTCGCAAGGTGGGCCAACGAAACTGCATGATGATGTCGATTTTGCCAAAAGGAATCATCTTTTCGGACGAAATTCATTTCCATTGTGGTGGGTACGTTAGTAAGCAAAATTCCAGCTTATGGGACTCAGAAAATCCACTTGTAGTCTTACAGACGACAATGTTTGTGTAGCGAAGGCATCATTGGTCAATATTTCTTTGAAAATGAGGTCGACGCAACCATTGCTGTAAATGGAGACACCTATCACACCATGATAAAAGATTTTTTGTAAAGGATCTTCATGGTATTGATGTTAACGATGTTCGGTGCAACAGGAAAGTGCAACTTGCCGCACATCAAACGTTTGATGGCCGTTTAATTATCCGTAATAGTGATCTCAATTGGCCGCCAAGAAGCTGCGATTTAGCACCGTTGAAATTTCTTCCGTGGGGTGCTGTTAAAGAAAAGTGTTCTGCCGATAAACCGAAAAGTGCACGAAAATTGGTCCGATCGCATGAGGTTCTGCGAGGCTAGCCGCAGCAGCCATATGAATGAAATAATACTCCACTTCTAACCGGAACAATTATACTTCACAGCAAAAAAATAAGTTTGGAAAAATTTCAAACCGTTTTTGTTTTATTGCATTTCTAAATTTAAACTTTTAAATCAGCAAAAGTCTAGGTACCCCAATATGTGTACGCAATTTTATGAATCTTAAGTAATAACACAGCCCCGCATGGGTTTTGCAAATAAGATGGCTCCAAGTGTTTCCGAAGGCATTTTGCGCGCTGAAAACGTTCCATCACGTCAGAAAAAGGGGGTTGATACTCCTAAAAATAGCGTTTTTGGCCATTCTTGAAACATTGTAGAGCTTAACACTGACGTGCTAGAACCATCGCTATTATCAGAAATTTACAATTGATCTTTGCGCTTTAAAATGAGCCCAAAGCCAAATTGTTTGCATGAACCCTTAAAGTAGGGGGTGGGTTTATGTCAAGGTGTACAAGAGAAAAAGAAACCCATTACGGAGGTCCTTAAAAATTAATCAGATTTACTTGAAAATTGTTATTCAGCGGTTTTTGGGGTCGCTGATTACAGATCTTCATTCGGATTTAAAAAATTCAAAATGGCGGATCCAATATGACGGTCAAGTAAATCTGATTAATTTTTATAAACCTCGACTTGTTATCGACATTGCTCCAGCACTGCCGTATTTTTGATAAAGTTAACTTTATTTTATCTGTAGGTTGTAATAAGGAAAATAAGTTAAAGGTTCACTTTAGCCGTAGTCTAGTAGGTAGTGTGTTGGCTTATTAGACGTAAGGTCAAGGTTCGAACCCCAGGTCAGACATCAAAACGAAATATGAAAAATAATATTTCTTCGGCGACTTTCTCTCAGCAGATTTCTGGCAAAAACCCCAGGGTAAATAATATTGCCATGAAAAGTTTCTCAAAAATTTTGGAATCCACTTTAAGCTGTAGGTCCTGCCACTCATGTATAAAATTAACAAACACAACATGAGTGGTGTGAGAAACTGGGCCGTAATCCTGACTGGCTAATTATGTATGTATGTATGTATGTGCCTTTAACTAATCCCAAGTTTAAAGGCAAGTTTTAATAATGCCCCTAGGAAAGTTATTGTTTTCACTAGCTTTAATGACAACTCTTATGAGTCTTCGCCTAATTCAATGCTGCTGCTCTCTAGCCGCCTGCTTCTTCTGGTTATTGCTTTTAATTTTATTCATATTATTACAATAAACTCAATAACATTGCTGGTGTTGTCGATTGTTTTGTTGTTGTTGTTCAACATGCAATATTCCTTTGTCACATGTTTTTGTTGCTAATTCTGGTCAATGTTAAATAAGTAAGTGAAAGAGTGAACCTAATTCTTAACTGTCAATATGCCTGTGGCTTCTACTACTCCTGTTGCTATAACACAAATTACTTTCGTCGACAAAAGTTAAAATAAAGTTATTACAAAAAAAAAAAAAATATAATAATAATAGTTGGCATATGAGCCGTTTATGAAACTATGGGAAGGGTTTTTACTGAGTTTCTTTGTTTTTTTTTAATTGCATATCAATATAAATAATAGCAAGTTAAACAATATTTTTATTGATCTTTTAATTTAATATGTCTTTTGCTAACTTAACAAAGTGAAGAATAATTTCATTTTTCAATTGTTACAATTAAAAAAATAAATTGAGAAATCTAATTTCTTCTCTGCACTATACACATACTCGAGGTGTTATTAGAGCATTTTTTTTATCTATTAGACCAAGTGTTTTACAATTGCTTCATCAGCATTGTTTGAAAGTGACTAAATTATGACACCACCAGCATAATTACACTATGGAGCAAAAGTGTATCTTTTTTCTAAGATCGTCTTTATGGAACCGTAACTTTTAAACAACAAATTAAAACAAAATAAAATGCTTACCATAAAGTAACTTAAGATTTACTATACTCCACTAAGTATTAAAAATTAAAATTACATTTCATACAGCAAAAAACCAAAAAAAAACTCATTTTTGCACTATTTTCAAAAAATTCGGAAAATTATATTAATAATGGTTATATATCCCTTTTGGCGAATAACTTCCTTGATGTGACGTGGCATACTCTCCACAAGATTTTCGCAGTATTTTAAATAAATTTCACCCCACATTTGATATATTTTTTCCAGAGTTCCTTAATATCGGGTGCGCCATCTAACGTTTTTTTTCCAACTAGTGCTTATTTCGTGAATGGTAACACTTAGCTCATGTCTGATTTGACAGATAATTAGTTTTATCCTTCCGCTGAACGATTATGGTTGTGTATACGCTTGAACAACGGTGGGAAATATTGCGACATTACTTTAAAAATCATGGTAATGTTGCAGAATTTCGCACACATTCTGCAACAATGCGTACGGATTTTGGAAGAAGAGAAGCACCGTCAGCTCCGTATGTTCGTTATCTTGTGAAAAAAGTGAAAGAAACTGGCATCCTCATCGATAAACCAAAGCGGAAAAAGCAAAAAAACAGTGCGTACACCCGAGAATATTGCTGCTGTGGCAGAAAGTGTGCGTGAAGCGCCATCAACATAAATTCACCGTCGTTCTCAACAATTGAACATTTCGGAGACATCATTGAGACGAATTTTGCATAAAGACCTTGGTATGAAGCCATACAAAGTCCAAATGGTTCAGGAGTTGAAGCCAATTGGCCATCCAATGCGTTTTCGCTTCACTAAGTGGGCCTGCGATCGACAAAAAAAGAAAAAAGAATTTGGCAAATAATCATCTTTTCAGATGAATCTCATTTTGGTCTTGGCGGGTATGTAAACAAGCAAAACTGTCGCATTTGGTGCGCAGAAGACCCGCACCCATACATTGAAAAGCCGACGCACCCAAAACGAGTCACTGTTTGGCGCGGATCTTGGTCCAGAGGCATAATTGGGCCATTTTTCTTCGAAAATGAGCAAGGAGTGGCCGTTACAGTCTATGGCGATCGTTATCGATCCATGTTGAACGAATTTTATTTCACAAAAATTGAAGAGGAGGATATTGGCAACATTTGGTTTCAATAGGACGGCACTACACACAGCCGAAGCAACCCTCGATGTTTTGCGCCCTGCTTTTGAAGATCGCATTATCAGCCGCAGAGCTATTGTCGTTTGGCCACCTCGGAGCTGCGATTTGACACCGTTGGACTATTATTTGTGGGGTGCCGTCAAAGGTAAGTGTTACGCCGACAAGCCAGAGACAATTGACGCTTTAAAGCACAATATTCGTGAAGCCATTGGTGAAATACAGCTGCATACAATCGATAATGTGCTTAAAAATTTTACCGATCGTGTAGGCTACTGCATGGCCAGCCGAGGCAGCCATTTGAATGAAATTATTTTCCATTATTAACCGGAAGGATTGTACTTTCAAATAAAAAAGAAATTTGAGAAAATATTCATTAGTTTTTTTTAAAGCATTTACAAAAAAAAAGTTATTTGGCGACCCTTTAGTTCCATGTTGTTGTTCAAGACCCTCTAGTTTTCGTTTAAGGATGGCCCATAAATTTTCGGTGGAGTTTAAGTCTAGACTTTGTGCAGGCCACTCCATCACTTGAAATTTTTGGCTTTTCATCCAAGTTTGAACTAGTTTCGACATGTATTTTGGATCATTCTCCTGTTGGAATATTGCGTCAGCTTCGATACATTCCAACTATCCTAAAGCTGAGCGATATATGTCATATTCTGATAGTTAGTTTCTTTCTACGTCTCACATATAATACAGCACTAGGGGATGTCTATGGATCCAGGTGGAAATGGACTTATATTCCTTCCTATTAGTCGTACGTCTAGTAAGTAAGATAGAGTAGTAGTTTGCAAGACCCCTACTCATGTGGTGCAGTTCATTAGAGATGGTAGTGGATATGGATGATCTTGTAAATTGTCACACCAGTGTTTATTATTAGAATTGTAGTACAAATAAAATTTACATTAAATTAAGAAATCTAACGTGAACAAATTTTAAACTATGGTTTGATACATTTGATACACCTAATTCTGTAGAAACTACTAAGCTTTTGAAATCCAGAAGCACTTTCCTTTTCTTAACACAGCCCAATCATGATTTTCATATTCTACCTTTTAAAAGATAAAGAATGAATTAAAAATTATGATAACATGGAAATCATGGAAAATACTGTGTTAAACCATTTTGGAGTGGACTCGTTGTTATCGACCACTAAGTACTATTATGATTCTATTTTAGTGAATCTTAGTGATTGCTTTCACTTCTTTAAGTAAAATATGACTGTCACAAAACATATTTCATATATTTTTATCGCGCTGTTTCTCAGTTTTACATATCAAGTTATTTTTAGCGAAGCAGGTAAAGGTCTACTATAGGAGGTATGGCGGTGATAGAGTTACCGTCTAACGTAGAAAACGGCGTCAGTGAAAATGTATTGAGTTGTTGTATTTAGTGTAATAAGGAGTCCTACTAGCTTTCAAATGCCTTGCTACTTAATTTATTCTAAGGATTGCGTTCATCTCGGAGCGGTCGAGATTCATTTGGAAAGTATAATTTGTTTGATAACTTAGGTGATTGAATACTTGATTACATTTTATCTTCTTCTATCACAATACAACACAGATTACTCTGATTTGTCGTTAAACCCCCCCCCCCCCCATATAAATTACAAAATTTGTTTTATCTTTCAACATTTTTTTCTATAAAGGCAATAATAATAATAATACAATAATAGAATATAATGAATATAATTAGCATGTGGCGCAGAAACTTAAAAAAAAATATACACAATAGTGTGAAATTAAGAGCCATTAATTTATTGGAATTTTCTTGATTATATGCATAAAATTATGTTTGCTTATTATAGTAGACAAGACGGCTCTGTAAATAATTTCTGTTTGTTATTAATAGGGAATTGGTTACTTTGTATTACTTTCAACATAAATATGTTGTTCAGAATTCCAAGCGGTGTTTAAAGTTTTGTAACAGCATAGTTACATAATGATTTAAAGCAAGTTCCACATTTTTAATTAAGCACATCTAGAAGTTATAGGGAACAATTTTTAATAAATGTTTGGATTTTCTTATCCTTCATTGAGCATTATAGTCCTTTAATCAGGAATACGACTTAGATTCTCATACCACACATAATGTGTGTATTCATTTTATCCATATGTGGCATACAGTCAGAAGACTGCTAAGAGAAGGTCCCCTCATGAAATTTTTTGTTCATATTTCTTTATGTTCGATATGTCTGAGTATGAGCTCTCTTCAAATAGGACAACGCACTACCTACCTTATTATTATATATATACTTATTTATTTATTTATTTATTTATTTATTGATTTATTTATTTATATATTTATTTATTTTATAGCATATCACATACAACAAGGAATTAATCTTTTAAATTACAGTATGTGATTATATAATGATTACAAAGAATGAAATATATGTAAGACAAATAATTAAAAGTAGTAAAAGCAAATAATATCGAAATAATAATATGTAAAAACAAGAATGAAAATATACGCATGTAAATATGTAATAATTTTACATTAGAATTTAGAAAATAAATTTTTTTAAACTGCAAAGCGTTGCCATTGATTTGTAATGAGTTTGGTAACGAATTCCACAGCAGTATTGTATTTGTAAAGGACTGCCACTCAGATATCAAAGTTCGATATCTTAATTGAATGATTTGTTATCCTCTATTTGATCTTGAAAATTGAATACGATTAAATAGATAAGACGGTTCCTGCGTGTAGATAACATTGTAAGTAAGATTAATGCTTTGATTTTAAGTAAATCCATTAACTCAACACCATGTAACAATTTCGAATACCGAGAAGTACTGTGCCGTAGACATATCTAAGAATCGCGTTATACACTACTGTTAATCTAGTTTTACTAGCCGAATCGCAATAAGCAAAAATTTCGCAGCCATATAACAACTTGGGCACTAAATAGGTTTTCCCAAGAATCACACGAATATTAAGAGGTGTAATGTGTTGTATAGGATATAACGTTCTAAGCATAGAAAAAATTGTCCCGGAGACAGAATTTATGTATTCCATTGAAAGGATTTGTTAAAAATTATACCATTTATGTATAAAGTAAACAGTAGTGGTCCAAAAATAGAGCTCTACTGCTTTCGAATGGTCAAGAACTACCAAAAGTGCAATACCACCATTATCGATATTGGATTTTATATCCTCAGACACACTCAATAGTGAAGAAACACAGCTATGACCTGTTCTAAATCCTGATTGTTTGCCAAAGAGCAATTGATGGTCATTCAATAAGTACTAGTTTAGTTGTGTAATAGTCGTTCCAAGACTTTAGATAAAAATGGAAGTATCGATTGGTGTTAAATAAGTGCGTAATATAACGTGATAGGTAACAAAAGTCTAACGAATTTAGGATGGATCTGGTCAAAGCCAACTGCGTTCGAAGTCACATTTACAGCATAAAATGACGTCATCTTCAAAGACATGAGAAAACTCGAAACGGTGTAAAGGAGAAATTCTCGGTTGTTGTTGCGACTCACGACGAGTTTTAACCATAGATATTCAAATATTGTATTTTTGTTTAACTAATTTTTTTATTAAATTATAGTTAACAATTTTGAACACAAAAGCACATTCATTTTAAACCTTAAATATCGATTTATGCTGATAAGATTAATATTAAATTACTAGTATAAGTAAAACCAATGTTTTTGAGTATTGTAGTTCGAAAATTAGCGGCCAAAGACGAATTCAGGGTCAATAAAGCATGTGCTTTTTTTTTATTCCGAACCTATATTTAACTTTCATTTTCCTATAACATTAGAGTAACAGAGTCTCGCTTTCACTTTGTAAATGAGTTCAAATACTATGTACGTCTACAAATAGTCGAAGATAAAATCAAAAAAGAAGCGAAATGGCAACAATATGCTTGTTGCTTTGTATGTTTGCCTCTCAGCCTACATATCTTTTTGCGATAGTTGTCCAAGTGTCAGTGTACTGTTCGGAAACAGTTTATTGTGCTGGCTACCAATATAAACAACAACAACAATAGCTAACAACGCTTAACACAAATACAGTATGGTACTCACATACGTTTACACAGAAAAAAAGAACACATATGTATGTACATATGTATGCTTCCACACATAAATGTGCTTGCATGCACTGTTGCCACGAAGGAATAAATATTGTAACCAACATTTGTGAAAAGAAATGCAAAAAAGGATAAAAAAATTAATCAAATTTTAATTCACAGTTTATTTTCTATATTTTTTTTCTAATTTAAATTATATTCAATACAAATTGTGAAAATAATTCAAATTTAAGTTCGCAATTAGATTATTTCACACGAAAAAGAAAAAATTACTAAAATCGGTTAAATCTACACATTTAAAGAAAAATATTACCAATTTTGGTTAGAAATAACGCAAAACGGCAACCCTGGTAGCATATAAAATTTTCGTTTTATACTGGCTTGTAGCAGTGTTGATGTGGCGGGAACAAAGTCAGAAGCAGACTATAAAACCCAAGCCGTTATAGATTGAGGACAATAAATAAATGTTAACGAAATATGCACATTTATACATATGTTTGTGTTCATAACCATACAGTGACAGATGTAAGTGTATGAATTAACTTTAGTGGCTTAAGGACATTTCAAAGAATATGAATGATTTCTTTCATTACATGGCACAATTTTCGCAAGCCACTTTTGCAGATTTCCTTTCATTATGCTTTAACTGTTAAAAGATGGAATGAAATGACATCAATTATGGTTTTATATTATACCGGAAGTTTTCCTATTCGACGAGAAATGTGGGTATTTAGTAAACTTTTATAGCACACATTTTTGTCTTGCACTGTATAAAAGCTTGGAGTCTGCATCAAGGTCTAGAGAAAATGAAAACATTTTTGTTTGTAATGAAAGCATATGTAAAAGTGTTAAAGGATATCAGGTTATCGATAAATAATATCTGGCTGAACATCTGTTCGACATAAATTCAATAACGAATACACACAACTTCATATAGAATATATGTATACACATATTTAGTATAACGTTGAGTAACCAAGTATAGTGTAAGTGTATATATTTACATAAACAAGTATGTGGAAAATGTTTTACATTATTTAATAGATTAACAATTAATTACATTATATACATACATACATACATATACATATCTTGACCTACTTATGGCCCTGTATACTAGAATTTGTGCGGATATTTATTATAGCCCTGAAGCATTTTTGTGTGGAAAGATAATTTGCTGTGTATGCATAGCTGCCAGATTTGAATATTTATCGTCATTTTGACGATTTTAAGCTCCAAAAATATCACATTGACGATGTGTTGATTTATAAAATTATTTTGACGATTTTTAAAAATTAAAAATTTACATCATATTCTTTATTTTAGTACATTACAAGCCATTTTAAGCTTTGTATTTACTTCGCAATTGTTATTATTGAAAATTCAGGTTAGTAGTAAAGTACTATATTTTTAAGTTACTTTCGAGTACCTGTAATGATTTTTCTGTATTGTATTCCTTTTTAACCCCTTAAAAGCCAAAAAATTACAATAATTTACCACTTGTCGCTGCAGACAATTTTAAAAATTCGAGTATAGCCTCTAATACTACCGTTGGAAGAACAAAGGCAAGCGTCGTTATTTTTTTTTTTTCGTACGACCAACACTCATGGGATGGATGGCATTGTGTCTGGAGATATGAACATATGTTATGGGAAGAAGGAAAGAGAGAACAGCATTTATGGACACTAGACTTGAATATTTTTGTACCATAAGTATCAGGAAAGACCTCTGCAAGAATTGAGTTCCACATACGAATAATCCGACTAAAAACGTATTTTTTCTGTAATGCAATGTGCAATCCATTGGCCAATTGACCACATACCGATATGTTGGGCGGGAAAGACGTGTGATATTCGGGAACAAGTCCCCTTATTTCGTTCGAGCAAAATCCTTTTGTAGTAGAGATAGAATAGTGAAACACAAATCTCATTGCTCCAATGATTCAATGGAGTTGGATACACTACAGTCACTAACGAGCTACTACGGCCTCTCTTGTATACGGTCGATAAACCTCAAAATAGACGTTGAAGCACCGACCCATACATGAGAGTTGTATGCCATTCTCGGTCGGTTATAAATGGCGCAAATAGTAAGATCAGATGATAAGATCTTAAGAAGGAACTGAAGGAAAAGTGTCGGTTGAAGCCAACATTACACTGAATTTTCATGCTCAGGATGTCAAGAGCTTCTGACTCCTTAAATTTTTGCACCACCCGTAGATTAAGATGATGCAATATTATTGCTGCGCTTATGTGTGAATAAACAACACTGGCATAGATTGTTTAAACCTTAAAAACTTTTTCCCTGAATATCCCCATTTTTGGTAAGATAAGGAACGCTAGCTTTTAATTTCTAACAAAATTTTTTTAAATGTTTTATTTTTGAACTCAGATATGTACATACATTGACTTTATATGTATGTTTTACTACGATAGCAATAATTTTGGTCTTTAAAAACTTTTACTTTATTTATTTATTGTTTCTGACAATTTTGACGATTTTTTCTCAAATATTTGACGATTTGGTGCTTCATTTATCTGGCAGCTATGTGTGTATGTCATAACACTTAAGGTAAATCGGAGTTTTTCATGATTGGATTATAGTATGAGATATTCAATAATGAAATTCACTCATTGCTTTGGGAAATTTTCTTTATCCAAACACAAATATCAAATATTTATACACTTAATCTAATAAAAAAACAACATATTAACACTTAAAAGGTGACAATATTTTTCTGCTTATGAATACTTATTTTTTATATACATAAGTATATTCATACGCTTATTTATGTTGAACTGACTAACAGGCATTCAGGCTAAAAATGCGAACAAAATTATGAAAATATTTTCATTCTGGAGAGACATACACCCACAGTTACACATCAATAAACCAATCAAATGAAACAAATAAAATTTCAATTGTTCTCAAGTAATTTATGAAGAAACAAGGCAGTAAATTCAATAAACTGCTTGAGGGAAATGTTAGGAATATTGAAAAAAAAAACAACAACGAAAGCATAATACTAGAAAGATTCCGTAGATAAAATTAAGGAGATAGAAACAATCAACCACCTTACTCAAACATTCCATTCAATTTTCATTTCTATCGGGAAACGTTCAACAATGAATATTTTTATTTTTTTGTAGTAATTTTTTTCTTATTGTAGTAGAATTTAATAGAATTAATAAGGCGACAGCCAAGCAGCGCTCACTTCAATTGGTCGTAAAAAATTGTTGTTAAATTCCATGTTTACAATGTGTAAAGTTGTTCGTACACCATGCCATAGAAAATATATAAGATTTTATGTCAAAAAATACCAGCTCGATTTAAGTCAAGTACAATTTTTTCAAGAGAGGACCCAAATTTGAGCGTGCATTAGAAAAAGCAAAAGAAACCATTGTTGTGATAAGGTGGAATATTTGTAAAAGTCCATAAGTCGAATTCTTAGAAAGTTTGGCTTTCCGAAAATTTTTTGACTACAGCTTTGGAAAATTAAAAATCAAGTATGAAAAATTCAACCATCTTATTATGAAGCAAGTTGATAACTTGCACAGATGCGATTATGTATACTTATGAAAAAATTTATACCGTGCACGATAAATTGAGGATTAAATATGACGGGGTGTTTGCACTGTTTTCAAAGGATCACTCTTAAGTTATTCAACCACAGTTTGGTGAGGCCTACCACAGTCTACCAAGATACCGTTTTGTAAGCCGTTGCAAAAGCAGAGTTAGCGAAACTTTTGGACTTTTCGGCGATATTATGCGGAACCTTATGAAGCTATAACCGAATCCTGACTCCGACACAATTTACAAGCCTCCAATGGCGCATTATCCGTTATGACTTGTTTGTGTGAACTTAGTTTGCCACAACAGATGTTCTATTATTCTCTTGAGACAAACTTGATTAGTGCTGTATCCAATTTGTCAATTGACGACTTGCGTCCGGCAATTGATGACTGACCAGTCCGACTTACACGGTGCATGAATAATAAAAATCAAAACGTAATTGTTGACTCAAGTTACATAGAAAATATTTTGTATTTTTATTTTTCTTCTTGAATACTAGCATTTACATAAACTGATAGCACGAAACCAATACAATTTTAAAAACATATGAAATAAATGTGAATAAGCGTGTCGGATTTTTATATGAAAATTAACAACAACAAGCATACACTGTTCGTCCAACAATACACCCAATACAACGATACAAGGGCTTGTGTGAATTGCCCAATAATGTTAAAAAAAAAAAAAACTAATTATTTGAAATATATTTTCAAAAAATATTGCCTCGCATTAGTACCTGTACGTTTATGCAAATACCACATATTGTCTGCCATAAAGTAGAAAAAAAATATATTTATGTATACACCCATATAAATGTATGTATGTATTCATAGTATATGTATCTACGTATTCATAAGTTATAGTTATCCATCCTTAATTCTATATAGCTAATATAGACGCCTCAATTGGGATTATGCAATTTATTTTAGATTTGTTTTTATTTTGAAATTTCACACCATTCATCTAGGATTTGATGTATTTTATAGGTATGTACGTAATTACATTTTTAAGCCTTAACAGTAAATGTCGAAATAATAGCACTATTAAAATAACTTTTATTTAATAAATTGTAATTCTGGTAGTCTAGTGGGTAATGTGCTAGGCTATTAGCGTGAGGGTCGTAGGTTCGGTTCCCATCATACACTCTGGTCTGTTACACTACATCGATCATATGGCCTAAGTTACTCAAATCGCAATAATTAAATATAATTTGCAAATATATTGTAATTAATAAGTAAATATTTGCAATTTTTACAATTATGAGTGAATAATGAATATTATGCTATTTTTGTGTGAATGTTGTGTTAACAAATATTGTTCAGCAAACTTAATTGACTTATTGAAAAAAGTTCAAAAAAGGAAGAAATAACAAGCCAAACCTTTAAGTCAGTCAAGCAGTCATTTTGAGTGATAAAGGAATATTACGCCCCAAGTATCTGGTATTAGGCTATAGTCAGTTATATTGCCTTTGAAAACTCGGTTAGTGGAGTGGTGGCGCCAATACTCTTAACTGGCATACTACTACTGCGACAAAGCCAATAATGGCAAAGCCGGTCTATGACAAAAATTAAAACCAAGTTCATTGAAACGAGACATGTCAGAGGTTCATAAGGTACAGATAAGATCCATCCAATTCAGATCCCAGGCTTCGGGTGCTGGTAAGATGGAATTGACTGAGTCAACTACCGAACCGTTTTCTCAGATTTCAACAGAAAAATTTAAATATACCGTAACAGTCTCTTCGGTCTTCACGGACTTGAACTTTGTGCTTCTTTCAAAAGCAACTTCAGCACCAGTTGTTCTACCATAAAAATAATAAATCGTTTTGGTGATAAATCTGCCAATAACCTGATGGGGCGTCAGCAAAACTCAGTCCAGTAGGCAAAAACCATTATTGCACATCTTATGCTGTATAATATGTAAACGGTGGGTGAGTATACACTTCCAGACACGAAATGCTTTAGAAAATCACCTCCAAAACCAACACAAGACCATAAACTTGGCTTAAAAAGATAATCTACTTTGGGCAATCGTTGCCATCGTTATATCATATCATCAAGCAATTGGAGATTGGTTGCCACCCCTACTTTAATCGGGGCGTTCACAATAGAAACAATTGAAGATTAAAGTCGCATCTCGAACAGATGACCATTAAGGCCTGCTGTATAAGACTGCAGTAGAGTTGTTCGAAAATTAATCAATTGAAAATGAATCAATTTCTCTGATCGATGATACGCAAAGGCTTTACTCAATGTCTTGGAATCATATTGGACGGTGAAAAAAACCTAAAATATAAATATGAAGCCTGGGACCGTTTTTCTAGCTATTCGGGTTTATAACGTAAGTATGAAGTTCGTTATATTACGAGAACGCTTTACACCCTCCAAAAAAAGTCAACCAAGTATTCACTGATATATTCAGTTCACGTGATGCAGTTAAATGTGGAATATTTTTGAAAAGGCTGAATCTAAGATTGTTCCGATTACTGCTACATTCAGTCTGAAATTAAGGCTATCAGGAGTCTGCAATTTCAGAATCAGAGTACATCGATTATATGTGTATACCAACATTAATTGGATGTAAAGGGAGCATTAGATCTCTAATAAGTGTGTACACAACATCTAACATTGTCTAAGAATGTCAAGTTTTTTTTTGGTGGAGATACCGAGATACCATCAACCATCAAGTTGATTTCTAGACACGGGGGCATTGTGTGCCTCTGTAGAATTGGAAACAAATGATCTCACATAAACTTATTGCAAAGGAAAAGTGAGATATACACCATACTTGAACAAAGGCTGGACAAATCTGGCCTAATATATATATACGCAAACAAAGTATACAAACAGGATTCAACTTAGAAATCGTGCAGCAGTTATAATAAGACCTCTGTGCGCACACGCCCGGAGACTGGAAATATTTCATAAAACTTATGAAAAAGCTGTAATGCATCCTCCATAAATTCAAAGCTGCGTTTTATTCTAACCTACAATAAGTTCTTATCAATATAGTAAAAATCAGTATGAAAATTTGTCCTTCACAAATTTGAATAATAAATATTGTGTTGATGAAATTTATTTGTTTTCCAGTGTATTGAAACGTATTAGGGTAATGTAGAGGAATGACTTAAAGTTTTAAACAAGCGTTTTATTCAATATAGACTGCAGATTTTTGTTAATTGCAATTTTTTTTTTATTTTTTAGTAGTTTTATTTCTTCAATCAATTCGATCTGTTGATACTTGTCTCTTTGGCAGTCCTTCTCAATCAAAGCTTCATATTTTTTTAAGCTTCCCAAGTAAAATGGCTTTCTTTAAATAAAATCAATTACACGGTGCGACATTCAAAATAAACTCAAATAATAACATATTGTAGGTTGTGAGTTTTGTTGAGTAGAACTCAAAAATATTTTTTTCTATTTATCGAACTCTCCAAACTTGTTTTATCTGACAAAAACGTTTTTTTTGATCTTTTCACACAAAATTATTGATTACCCAAATATTTTTTAAACTATTTTCTAACTCCAAAGTTTTTTGAAAAGGAGACTGATGAGCCTTTAAAGCGGTATACATAAACATATGATTCAAACTTACATGTTATGAGTTTTGATCGGATAAACATGGAAAATATAAAATTTTTCTTATTTTATCAAGTTTAGCCATTCTTAATTACAAAACTTAATTAAAAAATATAAAATAAAAATATAAATGCATTATATTGTGAAGAGATTGACACTTTGTTTAATAAAATTGGACAAAAATTACCGTATTACGGTCAAACGTGAATTTGGCACCATTTCAAAAAACAATCAAGATCCATCAGAAACTCTGAAAATTTTTTAACTGAAAAGTCATTTGAAAAAAATATATATGAAAAATATAACACGACTCTTATACTCTTTAAATAATAACTAAGGTAATTTTTGTTCAATTTTATTAAACGAAGTGTCAATCTCCTCACAACAGAATGCACTTTGAGAATGTTACCACTTATTTATATTTTTTAATTAAAGTTTGCTACTATGAATGGACAAACTTGAAAAAATATGAAAAAAATCGCATTTTACTTCATAGCGTATTAAGTCAAATAATATATATATTTATACCTTTTCTAAGAAATTTAAAATTTGTGACTTTGGTTCAGAAATGTTTGTGTAATCAATAAATTAGTGCGTAAAGTCCAAAACACACGTTTTGTCAAATAAAACAAATTTGGAGGGTGGAATTTTAAACAAAACTCACAACCTGCACTATGTCATTAGCTGTGTATATCTCGCTTTTTTATTTTGTCACATAGTGTTATTAAACAATTGTAGCTTCCTTAATGACAACAACTGTATTGAAATATGTTGGAGTTCAAATTTGCCATACTTCAGAAATAATATTTTTTTTCAATTGATGCTGTTTTTGCTTTTACACATTTACAATATACATGTAAATCATAAAATGTCATTGTTTATAAATAAAATATAATTCAATGAAAACTGTAATTAAATAATGAAGATTAAATTTGGAAAATATTTTCTTGACTTTTTTCTGTTAAAAGCAAACGTTTGCAATTTAAATTATTTATTAGAAATCAGATGGCATAAAACTTTAAATTGATTTTTTACAGAGAATGCTTCAATTCTTAGTAGCAAATTTCAATTTATTTATTAAATCTTTATTAAATTCTTTTCAAACATGATATATGGTTTTATTAAAATTAAAAATAACATTATAATATAACTTTGATTGCAATATATTCATTAAAATTTACAATACGTTAAATAATGAAATAAAAATTTCCAACATAATTGATCTGATTTTTAAAATTTTATAATTGTGCCAACAAAACACTTATATTTTGTTCTGTTGATTCGGTATAAATTATCCTATTATATTGTCTTATTTAATAGCATGACAAAATATATTATAGAAGGACAAAATTAATTAATTATATCTGTGGCAATATGGAAGAGTAGCTTAAGTCGACATAAGAGAAAATTGAGTTAAGGCGTTTGGCGCATTACAGAAGCAAAGGCGCTTAAATGTGTATAGTCCGTTTGAACGTATTCTGTTTTTTTTTTATCAATGTTATGTACTTTTACTTTTTAGCTTAAGTTTTTTGAATCCATAATTCATTGGTCAAAACAACTTATGTACACATAGTTTTGTTTACATATTCAGATTTTCCATCCATAATATAACGGTATCGATTAACTTCACTTAAGCTGTATAAATGTTAACCTTAAAAAAATAAAGTCATTATTTTCAAACAACTTATGTCTACTTCAAACTACACAATATATACTTTTTATTTAAACAGAAGCGCTTAAGTTACTTTAGGTCCAGTTCAACGCAAATTTCGGTTTCGAAAAAGCGCTTAAGTAGAAAAGGCGTAATATCTTCTGAATTCAACAATATTTTTTTTAAAATAATCATCCTTCTTCTCTAATAAACATGTTACCAATATATTAAATCATAAATTATTCGCAAAAATCAGGCAAAATAAAAATTAAACAATATTGATGATTGTCACAGAAATGCATATACAAATTTCATAAAAGTGATAAAAGTTATATTAATTAAATTCAAAATTTTTATCCAAATGAAATTGAAATTTATTGAGTTTCAGCCTCGAATTCCATTACATGGCTTTTTATTTGGATTTGTGAACGAAGTTGATTCCCCGAACGAATAGCGTTTATGTAAAATTTTCTTTCCGATATCTTAACATTTTGTGGATCTTGTAAAAAAAAATGCGTAATTCTACTATGTCCATTACGCTCAAAAATGTATCTGACTATATTGTTGTAAATAATGTTTAGTTTATTTTCGCTGACAGAGTTCAATTCCGCTTACGTTTTCATACATACGTATATTAAAAGGTGTAAAGAACTGAGGTAACTGTGTTAATGGAATGATACGAAAATAGAATTTCCTTCTGCTATGATTTGTTCCTCGAAAGTGAAACTCTACATTCGCAAATGTGCTATCAATAGTTCAACTGTTTAAAAGAGGTAATCTGCTACAAGCAAACAATATGATAGATAGAAGAAGTAGAAGGTAATTTGTGTTACAGCAAAATTAATGCAAGAAAATAAATATCGGTTGATCGACTGCTCAATTAGAAGTTCTTAAACGTCCACTATGGATCTGTTGTTTGACAATAAAGTCGAGACTAAAGGCAAAAAAATTGCAAGCACTCCATTTAACCCATTTGGCATTGAATTGACTAGTTTTGTTGAGCGTTTTCTGTTGATATTTGCGGCCATGCACTCATGAGCAAATTTTTCAGTTGACTTTTGTTAGACATTTACCGAATATGCAACCGTTCCCCTAAATACTTTCTTGGAGTCATATCGAGATTTTATACAACAGTATTAACCCTGTGAGGACTTTGGAAGGAAAATCACATCTTTACATTAGCAACCTTATGATTGGGTTCATTGACTTGTTGGAAGTAATAACCATTACGAAATCTTAATTTTTTCGCACTTATGGTGAATTTTTTTTTAGAACGTTTAAACACTCTCCCTTATGCATTATATCCTAAATAAATTTCAAAGTGTCTGCACCTGAACCCACTCATCCCGAGATTGAAATATTTTTATTAATTTTCATTTCGTTAAAAAATTTTTTTTATTTAAATTCAACATAAAATTATTATATTGCAAATAAAAGAGTATAAATTTAATATTAATTAATTCATTTAATATTATGTTTTTTTTGGCTGCTTCTATATTAATAAAATTGAAATAATAAAACTATTTTAATTTCTCTGGCTACATCAGCGACTTTATTTAACTTTATTTTGACCCTAAACATACACAACAAAAATAAAATAATTGTTGTTGCCCGGTAATTATTTTCATATTTTTACCTTGATTCCGTCCGAATTGTTTACCTTTAAGTACATAGATTTAGAATTTATTAAATATAAACCGAGTGATTTTAATCGCATAGAATGTTGAAATGTGCTGCGCAGGTAGATGATAGAAATTTTATTGAATTTAGCTGTAGTATTTCAATTTTAGTAACAATTAAAGCAACATAGTGTAAAGCAACATAGTATAGTATATATGTATTTAGAAAAATAGGCAAATAATACTTGTAAGAAAATACATTTTAATTTAGAAGTATGTATACCCATTCAGTTAACAGAGCTCGGTTATGTAATACCCATTAAAAATAATTAACATGTTTCCCCGATGTTGACTTGTACAGTGAGCGTCAAAAGTGAGTAAACACCACTGAAATAATTCATTTTCTTACGATAGCGAGAAAGTAAATATAGTAAATAAAAATAAATAGTCGAATAAGTTTCCAAAAATAAAAACGTTTAAAATGTTAAAACAAAAAAACAATTCATAATAAGGGAACTTTTTTTATACTTAAGAACAAAATAGAAAATTTAAAATTATAGTGGGTGTTGACTCACTTATGGCGCTCACTGTATGCCTGCTAGAGAATATTCTGTAGAATATAAAATCTTAAAATTTGAAAAATCTTAAAATCTTTTATTAAAACTCACTTAGAAAGATTTTTAGCGATAGATTTCGTTAAACGGACGTAATAATCTTAAAAATACATATGCACTTGATTCGCAAAGGTTCCACCTTTTTAAAATTGCATCCTTGAAAATGTTATACTTTTCCAAACGACTGCTTTATTAGTGTGCAATATAAGGTTTGTGTTGGTAAATTAAACATACATAAATGATCTGATACTATTTATAATCAATGTAACAATAACAACCACTATAAGCACATCTGTTATTAAAATAATACAAATAAACAGTTTCTATAAAATTTTGTTTTTCTATTCTATACAATGCAATTTAAAATTATATTGCAATTACTTCTGTTGGGGTGAGCGGGGAAATAATAAAATAAAATATTTATCGAGATATCGGGGTAATTAAAAATACAAAATGTATTAGTTTCAAAAAATTAATTATTATTTATTTCGATGTACATAAACGTACCTTTCGGGTTGGGGGTTGTTTGGATAATAATAACTCTTTTCTTATATATTTTTAACAAATCTGTCATAGTATTAACAATTCGCAATCACACAACCACACGGTTGTACAAAACTTAAGTTAAGCTTAAGATTAAGGTGGCCAGCGTGAACAACTTCCATTAGAGTGTCTAAGACCTACAACTTATTGTAATGTAGCAGAGCAGTGCGAATTTTATCCATTCTTCGGAAATCTAACAGTGATTAGCATTTTGTAGAGACGAGTTGCTGGAAATCAGGTCCAATTAAGTGCATCGTCTACGTCACAACTTCAAAAATTAGCTTAGTGCCACTTTTATCACAAATATCCACAGAAAAAATTATATTTTAGGAGAACAACGTGACAATTCCTAAGAAGTTTTACTGAAAGAATTGGTTTAAAAAGTATTTATATGATGGATTGGTCAGCATGTTCTCTATATTGAATGACAGACGTATGAGGAATGCCATCCAAGTGGGTTTTCACCAAAAATAGAAGCAAAAAAAATTTGAAAATAGAAGTGGACTTTATAAATGTGAGACCCGCTATAGATCAAATATTAGAATGATTGGAACTATAGTTTTGTTGGCGTACTTATATTTGTTAACACAAGCTAAACATTGCTACGGTGGCTTAAGTTACACATTGTGTAAAATGAATAGCGTCCGATTTGTCATGTGCGACATAAACTAAATAAAAAAAATTAGAAAATTATTAGCGGGTACAACCAAGTTCATTTTTTCGGGCACTCTCCTTAAGTGGTAAAAAGTTGAGTTAGAATTTTATCCTTAGTGTACAATTTCTTTTGACGCCCACTGTATATACTTTTTACGATACAAACAAATTCTTTAATTATTCGTATAAATATTTCAACCGATATTCGATCAATGTTTAAGTTGACGTATTAAGCAATCGTTCATGGTTACACTAGTCTATTGAATTCTTGATTTTCAAATTCAAAAAGTTTTTGGGATTTACAACTAATCGGGCTTATTATCTACCGATTGGTCTAAAATTTGTTTCCATGTTCGGAACGAGAAATTAAAATTTTTTTAATTAAATACAGAATTTTTTTTTAATTAAAACTATTTTCAATTCTCCCTTGGTGGTCAAAATTAATTAGCAGGTGTTTAAATTAATAAGCATGTGCATTTATATCAACACAGCCTATTTAAAAAAACACTTAATACACAAAGCGTACATACGTAAGCATATTTACAAGTGCAATATCCATTCGAAAACTAGAAAAGGTGTTTGAAACTCAAAATATGGCAAAAATAACGAAAAATAAAACAATACTCCTTCTAACCGTGTATTTTTCATTATTGCATTGCAAACTAATAACTAACGCAACTACTATCAGTAGAAACAGTAACATACAACTGCAATTGTATTAAAGATAACCATAGAGAGCAAATTCTGGCAACTAAAGAGAAATGCAATGTGGCCTTAAGTAACAATTTTAACATAAATATCAGTATGTAAAGGATATACTATGAGAGTATGTGTGTATAATACAACATATCCGACTAGATATTTAGTGATATGTTGGTTAATTCGCTGGCTGTCTTTCGGGTTGTATGGTTGATGTGCTGATTTGGTCGCTGGATGTTTGTAAGTGGCCTGTTTATATATTCGCGATTGTGCTATTGTGGTTTGAATACTTTTCGACACTTGCTTTCGTAAGAGGACCTGTAAGTTAAGCCAATTTATATGAAGTACGTTTAGTTGCATGGCCCTCACGCTGAGCGAAAAAAGTTTATTATATATTTGTATAGTTTAGCTTCTGCTTTGTATATTTTATGCCAAAAATTTGCAAGTCGTTTAAAAACTGACTTTGTAAATTTATAACAAAAATTTATTGTGTGCAGCCATTCATGTAGTAATAATTTGCCGTTTACGAACACATTGTGAGGTATAAAAATGTATATATTTTGTAGTTACTTCGTTCACAGTTTGATATTTGTAATATTTAGACATATTAAGTGGCCCTTAAAAAAATTGAAAATGGTAATCATATAAGATTTTAGACAACAATGCAATGGACAAAATTGAAAGAAAATAATAAATAGATTTTCTTGTTCAAAAAAAAAAAATACTTTATATAATTGTATTTAAAATTCTTCTATATTGTAATTATATTTTTTGAGCATTTATTTGTTTCACGAATTGCTTCCTTGGCGATTTATAGTTTTGCCGCATTAGTTTTTAAATCGACATCTTCTGCTGCCAGCATTATACCACGTAAATTCGGCGTCGTTGTGGCGGTAGTCTAGTAGATAGGGTGGTGGCTTATTAGACTTTAGACCTCGGTTAAAACCTCAGGTCAGACATTTCCAATAAAACGATATATGTAAAAATATTTTTCCGGCGAATTCCTCTTAGCAGAATTCTATCAAAAACTCTGAAAGTAAATAAAATAGCTATGAAAAGTTTCTCAACATTAAAACCTTTCGGTCAGGATTATTTGAATAACTACCAAAGCAAATTAGTTTGTGGGTATCATATTAACACATTCCCTGCCTAAAGGCAGTCATTTCTAGGCCACGTGTACCATTTGCGGTACACGATAACTACTTTTATAAATTTTTATAACTACATGTTTTTTCTTATTTTTCAGAAAATATATCGACGCCTCCGTTGTATAACATTCTAAGTCGAAAAAGTGTGGTTTGAGCTCTCAAAATGTTCACGCGATATACGACTATATGTGTACTCCAAGTAGATTTTTCCCTATAACTCCGAAACGGATAGGCGCATCTTAACCAAATTCTGACAGTTAGAGAACGTAGAATTTAAAAATGCAAGAACATTAAAACACGTTCTAAGAACACTTAGAACGTTACAGAATGGATGCGTCGATATATTATTTTCAAAGTTATAAATACATAAAAATTAAATTTATTTCACACAGAATAACTGACATAAGCATAATGAACAAAAGCGAATATATATTTTACTAATATTTTTTGATGAACAAAAGCGAATATATATTTTACTAAAGTTCGATTACATTATTAAAATTTTTCACGTATTGTTTCCATTTTTGGTTTGAAAAATAATTTTTAATGCACTCAGTATATTCACAGACTTATCTGAAAGTCTATTCCATATTTTATTAACAATATGCCACGTTACAGAAAATACTCTCTCACGTCTAAAGTAAGACGTAGAGTTAAACTTGCATTAAGCAATTACTAAAGTTCGATTACATTATTAAAATTTTTCACGTATTGTTTCCATTTTTGGTTTGAAAAATAATTTTTTAATGCACTGAGTATATTCACAGACTTATCTGAAAGTCTATTCCATATTTTATTAACAATATGCCACGTTACAGAAAATACTCTCTCACGTCTAAAGTAAGACGTAGAGTTAAACTTGCATTAAGCAATTGTTCAATATTTCGATTTATTTCGTCACTTCCTTCAAAGAATTTAAAATTTTTCTTAATACAAAGGTTTTATCGACAATAGCTGAGTTTAAGATATCTTAAAAAAGTTTTTTTTTTCGACGTCAGGAAATGCTTCGGCTAAAGTAACAATTTCTACCTACTAATATTCGCTAAAAAGCCCATGTTCAGCATATCCAAAGTTGATAAAAAGTTTGGCTCGTTTAGATATTTTATTAGATACGAAATTTCCTACCAAAACGCATGTTAGACTTTTCTCCCATCAGCATAAACATAGCCGTCAAAGCTTCGGTGTCCAATAACATGTGCTGTGGGTTTAAATCCCGCAGGCCTCACCGACCTGTCATTTCCAGAAAAGGGAAGAACCTATTGTTCGTTCTAAAATTGTTCGTTCAAGATTCGCGAAATATCAGAACACCAGTGAAAACAGTTTAAGTTTTCAAACAAATGTAAATATTTATACACACATAAACACAGCATCATGTAACATATACATACAAGCATACAGCCTTTATTTTTGTAAACACAATGTATTGTTTTCAAATATCGTTTACCAGTCAATTAAAAAAATATCACTTGCATAAATTAAAAATCAATATTAACTGGTTACACAGTTTTATCACTTTTAATACAAATTGCACTCCCTTAAAAGTTAAACACTCTAAAAGTCATTTCTATGTGAGCTGACACTACGAATTTGTAAAATATGTATAATAAAAGCAGGAAAAACAAACCTATAAGACAACATGTACTATATGTAGTATGTATGTATGTATGTACGAGTGCATGTTAATTGAGGAGAAAAATCAAACAAATTTTGTAAAGTGCTGTTTTTATTATTATTGTTATTATCATAGTTAACAGATTACGATATTTAAGTCTGTTGACTGGATGATGTATCAGAATTTTTTCTCTTCGTTGCACTTAATTTTTCAGCTCATGTGTAATTCAGGTTTATGTATCTGCATATGAATTTGACATGTATACTACACCTACAAGGCATACGTGGGAAATGCACCACCAACGACACAGCTCCTTCAAAACTTTTTCAAAAATTTTCTAATCCTTTGAAGGGATTTATATAAGCGCGTGGGTGGTATGATTGACTATTCACTGTAGTTCCTGAATATTGGCAAACAGAATAAGTGGAATATAGATCGTTCTGTATATTCGTGAAATTCATCCATTTATGATAGAAAATAATTGAATTTACAAAAATGTCAACGACAGATTTTTATAAATCTTGTAGCAGATTTTTTTTTATCAAAAAATAATAATCTGTTGTTTATTGATGATGTCTACCTGTATCAAGTGTAGTTATGTATACCGTATTATTTTGGAATAGTTTAACCGCGTAGCTTAATAGCAATTTAGTTTGTGAGAGGTAAATATATACAGAGATGGTAGCTCCGACTATGTTTTGAATATAAGGAGACTTTTAATGTTTAACAGAATAAAAGAAACATTTTAAACATTTAAAGAAAAGCAAAAAAAGTTGAGTAGTAATTCCGTATATGGAGTTGAAGAAAATGGACGAAAATTGTTAAGTAGAAAGGGACAACAACTAAACCTCATGGAATTTTAACTTTTCTAAAATTTTACTTTTTAGTTAAAATCAAAAAAACCAAGAGTTTTTAAAGATATCATCGACATTTTTAATTCATTTGAAAGACATATTGATTCCATTGTGGGAATATATACTTGTTCAAATATTTGCTACTGCTTCTTTAGTTGAAGCGCATCCGAATTTAACCGATTGTTTGAGTTATGTTTGCTTATTCGTATATAACTGCGACTTAAAACAACCCCACAAGAAAATGTCTTACAGCATCAATTAGCACGTGAGATGAAATTGCTCTTAAATTTTTCGTGCAGAATATCTAATATAGCATGAGCTGCGTGAAGTATAGCTGTGAGTTGACCTATCCAACCATATTCTCAAAAAAATATGGGCCGATGACAACATCAGCCCAAAATCTATACCAAAAAATGAAAGTTCAAAGATTGGCTTGACTTTAAAAGTTACAGGAAGCATGATCTTCGCCTTAGATTAACGCTTACTTTACCCTAAAAGCTCTAATGGCCATTATTATAATTTGCCATTAACTGCAGGCATAATTTTATAGGACAGATCATTGTTTTTATTATTATAAGTACACAATAAGATAAAAGTGAGCATTAAGATAAATCGGAGTTGTATTTTAAATATATTACAGGAAAATAATAATGGAAAATCGTTCGTAAAAGTAGAACAACCGCAATCATTATACAAAATTTAAACTCAAGCAAAAGAATAATGTTACTTCATGAACATAAGTTATTGGAAATATTGGTGTCGATATTTTAAGTTTTTAGTGATCTATTATAACTGAATGCTACATGATTTTTAAGAACAAACTACCAACAAGTTCTTTATATAGGGTGGGCCATCTTTCAGTTTAAATTTGAACCATCAGTTATTTCGAATCTGGCAATACTTATGCCATTGTATTCTGTCACAAGATTCGGTATATTATTACTAACATTCGGTATATTATCTCCACTGAATATAATGAATCGATTTACGCTTGAGCAACATTAGGATTTACTGGGCCATCGAGAAACTGCACGGTGATATCGATTTGGCAGGAAAAAATAATAATTTTTTCGGATGAAGCTCATTTCCATTTTGGTGGGTATGTTAAAAGCAAAATTATCGTATTTACAGAAAATCTACACATGGTTTGCATAAGCCAATGTACCCATTTCGAGTGACTGTTTATTGCGGATCGTGGAGCGGAGGCATCATTGGCCTATATTTCTTTAAAAATGAGGACGGCGCAAACATTGCGGTTAATGGAGTAACCTCTCTCGCCATTAGGTTTAGGTTTAGGTTAGAGGATGTGTACTTGTCAGTTAAGACAACTACAGTACCCGGAGGTCGCACCACGATAACCGATTTTTTTGTACCCGTTCTTCGTGGTATTGATGTGAGCAATATTTGGCTTCAACAAGATGGTGCTACTTGCCCCACATCTCATGTCACTATCGATTTATAGCGTCAAATGTTTGATGGCTGTTTAATTAGCCGAAATGGTGATGTCAATTGTCAATAAGAAGCTGCCATTGGACACCGTTGGACTATTTTCTGTGGGGGCCGTTAAAGAAAAGTGTTATGCCGACAAAATAGAGACAATTGAGCATTTGAAAGCCAACATTAGTGATCCCATTGCCGAGATAAGACCCCATATACTCGAAAATGTGCACGAAAATTGGTTTGATCGAATGACATACTGTGAGGCAATCCGCGGCAGCCATATAAATAAAATAATATTTCATTTCTAACCGTAACAATTGTACTTCAGAACAAAAAATATAAATTTCGCATAATTTGGAACCGTTTTTGTTTATTGCGTTTTTAAATTTAAATTTAATGCTCACTTTTATCAATTCAATCATCCTCCCTATATAACAATAATGGATGCTCACTTTTATCAATTCAATCATCCTCCCTATATAACAATAATGGAATTGAAAGTTTACCGCATTCTGTAAACAGTTTGGAAATTTATGAATATTGGATGGCTATTTGTTTAGTTAAGAGATTCTTATAAATTCTTAATAAATACTCTGAGTACTCGGAAATCATTATTAAATAAAATTTATTATACTTAAATAAGCTATTTAGGCAAACTGACTTAAATTGCTAAAATAGATTGAGAAATTATCAGACATAAAATAAAGAAGTATAAAAAGAGCGGAGAGGGATGCTGCCAGTTAGTTGGAATTTATACAGTGTCAATCTTTACGTAACCAACCGAGAGGTAGATTAAAAAGCACTGCATTCAGCACGAGTGTTTTGAAAAGTTTGATATTTGTTCCTAAAGATCGTGAATACAATTTTAAGGGCAGTGTTCTCAGTGAAAGTGTGTTGTTAACGATCAGAAGTAAAAATTTATTTTATTTTAATTGCAATATTCGAATTTAGATAAAATAAAATTTTAAAATCGCCACAATACTTAACACATTGGCTATACGACCCACTACCCTTGTTTTACGCGCGATTTAAAGGGATTTTATTAATAATTTAATTATTACGATTTATTTATCTTGATAATAATACTAAATATTTGTGAGAGTTACTGTATACAAATTTATTTAGGCAGACACACATACATATGAATACAGCGTTGGAGAAAATCTTCAACATAGGGGGTTTTTATGTTGTAAACAAAATAATGTTTTTTTCTTTACTTTTGTTATTAAATGTTTGTTGTGGTTTAGGATATTCCTTTGCCGTGAAATCTCAATCTTAACACACTCTTAAAAGACATGTTATATGACTATCGCAGACGCAGATGACCTGGCAGTAGCAAGGTACATATTTTAATTTACTTACTAATAATCATTACAACCCTTTAGTCCGGATAACGATATAGCTCCTCACTCCACCCATGTTGTGTTTATCATGTGGTGTGGTCCCTATAGTTCAAAGTCGACTCCGAACGTTTTTGTCAGAAGACTTCTGACAGTAAGTTGCCGAAGAAATAAACTTTGTTTTGTTGATGTCTGGTCTGGTGTTTGACCCACAGCCAACACACTAGCTACTTTCTCAGGTTCTGGAACTTATGCTGAGATTACTATGTTAATTGGGCAAGGAATGTGTGGACTGTGTTCACAATTAGATAAAATCCATTTATTCGGTAAATCTAGTATTACGAAGTAACTCTCACTTTATCTGATATCATATGAATCCTATTAAAGCAAAACAAAATGGGTATATGAATCCAGAATCACTAAGACGTCACTCGATTCGGGGTTTCTAACGAAAATATCGGATAACGTCATAATAATAATATTTCAAACGTTATAGAGAACATCACCAAAGTTGATGGATCTTTATCCTCCCAGAGCCTCCAAGTGAGTAGCGTCAAACAGGTCCAGAGTACTACACTCAAACTCAAATAGAGTAAATTTCCTTCGATAATGAAAACTTATGAGAATAATGCTCAACATGTAAAATTTCTTGTCCAAATGTCTTCTTCAAATATTGCAGAACTTTTCACATTTCTGGCAGCGCTACAATATGAAGGACACTGCTTTTCGAGATTACAAGCGCTTCTTGAGTAGTTCTATAATCCTAAATCTTGACTTTATGTTGAAGGCCTCTATGCTACTGCCTTTCTCCTCCAATTCTTTTTTTTTTCTAGCAACCAGCCTTTCAATTTCCAGGGAAAGATTTTATTTTTTCCTATCAACGGCTTGGCTGAAGAGAAGTTATAAATATCTATATATTCTGAACTTCGCAGTCAAATATTTGCCGTATAATAAACTTCTAAATTTAACAAATACAGATAACCTCTAAATTGTATCCAATTAACGGATTGATTAAATGCGAAGTTGTAGTAAGTTTTGTAAATGTGGCA
This sequence comes from Sarcophaga carnaria, assembly GCA_958299815.1. NCBI lineage: Eukaryota > Metazoa > Arthropoda > Insecta > Diptera > Sarcophagidae > Sarcophaga > Sarcophaga carnaria. The sequence goes on along the minus strand of OY283153.1, from coordinate 67,031,977 downwards.
GGGTTCAGTTATGCTAATATTAAGCGATTGCTTCGAATGTAAATCCAGAGAATTTTAGACTTGCGCTTGTATTATTTTTACTCACTCATAGCAATTATTACCAGAATCTTCTTGTATACAAGTAAGTTGGCTAATCAGTTCATATGATAAAAGATTTAGGACATGTAATCGAATAATTTTCGACCTTCAGGTATGTTTGGTGCTACAATCAACAGCTGTCACAATACAGGGACCTAGAGATTTATTCAGTTTTCTATAATGGTCTTCAGCAAACCAAAATCGAAGAAGTGTTTCTTTCAAGTAATTTTCACTCAGATAGCTTAACAGATTATGTTATGGCATTTGTAATCATATTTTTCTACACTATCAAGTCTAAATTTAAGACAATTAGTCGGGAATAGCCCATATAAGTTAAATGCAACTATTTTTATAGGAAATTCTAACTGATAAGCTGCTTAATGTTTGATGTGTTATTTCAAATATAAATATCACAACTTTTGAAGAACTTTTATTTTGTGGTTGTGTAAGTAAGGTTAATAAAATAGATTTTCGTAATTCAATTATACAATTTGTTTACTTCGAAATTAAAGTTAGTTTGAATTGGTTAAATAGATAAACTATTGCATGCGTACGTTCATAAGGGCATATATTTATATGAGAAAAAATTTAATTAAATATTTTAATTGTTTTTATTTTATTAATAAAAATTAAAATATTCATACAAATTTTTCTAAAAATAAAATTCAAGTGGTAACAAAAATCGAACTCATGCTGGAGTTATGCATTTTATTTCGAATTATTTCAATTAAAAAGTTCATCAAATTGGTCATGTACCATATTATTTCGTTATTTATTCATTATCGTATTCGATTAAATAAAAATTTGATTTGAATATTATTTATAAGACAAATAAAGGTTAAAGTAATTCTTTTGTTGAGAAAATAATTTATTTTGTTTTGTTTCTTGCAAATGATTTTTAACGTTTAAATTTCTATACTCTAAATGAATTTGCTGTGTACTGTGTATCCGAAGTTGGGAAAAATTTAAAAGTACCTTTATACTATATGTGCATACAATTAAAGTTCTCACGTAGATGAAACTGTACTCTACTGTACTTAAAAAAAATTCAATTTTTTAAAAATAGTATGTAAACCTCTTTGCAAAGAAATTCAAACTGAAAAACATAAAAATAATACTTGACACAGACATTGACAGTAATCGATGATTTCTGTCACGCCTGCTGACATAGCAAGTAGAATAAAATATAAAAGAGTCGCAACACTAGTCACAGCATAAAAACAAATTGTATTATTAACAGAACAAAAACTGCATTTTCAGTGGTGTATGTCAGTAATTACAAAGAAGACCAGCATCTGCAGCTACAACATTAGCATATGTCGTACCAACAACTGTTTGATAAATTGACGCTGCACCAACGAAAATAAACGAACAACTGTAGACAATGCATTCCTTTTTCCTTTTGCTTTTGCCTTTCAGTTGTTTAATGGCTTGAGAACAATCCTACGATATATTTTCGTTACAGTATCCTAAAAGACGCAAGGCACACGCTATCACATCTAAATAATATCGCAGAAATATACTCTCGTTAAAATATAATAAAATATAATTTGACTGCATTTGTATGTGTGTTTAGCAATGGTTCAAATGTATTTTTAGCAGCTTTACAGCCTACAATGTTAAAATTTCTGATGTTCGTAGAGTTGTTATGCTTGAGACTGACGTCTATTTTTTGCTCGCCTGAGACTTTTGTATGAAGAAACAAATTGTGTTGCATATAGAAACAGAGAAACAATTACATACACATTCAACTAGTTACGAGCACACATTTAATAACGCTTTAAAAATTTAAGTAAATGAAGTTTTTTTTAAAACAAGTTTTTTACTCCAAAGATCAATAATTTTGGTAGACGCTTTTGCACTGTGCAAATAGGTACATAAGAAGGAAACGTAACCGACCAAAGGGTTGAAGGCTTGCTGTTCGCACGAGATTGTGGAGTATCAAATGCACTTTTTCTTAGTTTTTCTGATATTGTATTTTTCCTAAAATATTGGCATCTTAAGTTAACGAAGGCTGTGCAATGGCATAAGACTGTTCCATGCCCTGCAATTATCACTTTCCATCAGGCCAATACGGTGGATTATCTCGTGAGTAAAAAAATATGTGAAATTCGGTACTTTCATATAAAATTACGAACATGTATAAAATGATCGCATTCAGGTCAAATGGTCTTCTTTGTAGTTTTTGCGAAATTCGTCTCGATAAGACTATTATGATGTTCTTCAGATGGATTAACGACACACAGAATGTAAATCGGTATATCCATAACCAGCAGGATTTTTTTGGTTTCTGAACAATTGGGTTATTTTCGTATTTTTCGTTAGCGAACTAGTAAAGTCTGTCTTGCAAGTGCGTTAACTATGTTCAATGCAATCGAGACACTCAGCATTCTTTAACACATTCATTCTCGTTGGTGTATATTCAAAAATTTTATAAACTCCGATACTTAACACATACTATTTTTATAACCATTGTTTCAGCCCATATCATATAATTGCTGATTTTTAAGAGATAATCTAATACTCTACTGTGTCGAAAATATTCCACATCTGACTTTGTCGCGTGTTATGGATCCGTTAGTAAGTAATTGGTTGATGTTTTGTGAGAGATGTACACCTATGATACAATATAATTTTATTTTTTATAGGTATGTATATAGGGAGATCCACATCAACTGCGTTCAAGACTTGGCAAAACCCAAGCTTCTAAGCTTTATTTACATGTAGGATTTATTCTTATTGGCGTGTTCACAGCTATTTGTTTGACCAACGCTTCTGATAGTAATCAGGTAACCATAAATTTTATGGAATAGAACCAAATCTCAACTATTCTCATTAAAGGTTGAAAACAGATTTCTTTTCAGCGACCCTTCAAAAGAGAGACAGTTTTGTTTCAAAATCGTACTGCTAGTGAGTGTACATTTTTAGGGTTAATTTCTCAATTTAGAATATTTTTTGTATTAAGGACAGATGTCTTTTATAACAGTTGTGAAAAATCGTTTTAACACTGGCTTGTTTGGTTCAATAATTGTAAAAACAGACTCAGGAATTTTAGAAACTAAAAATATGTCTTTGCTTGTAGCTGCCACCGTGGTCTGAATAAATGAAAGTGATGCAGAATATTTTTTTCGTAAAAAAGGTTTTTTCGGCCAGTTTCAAATAATCCAATCAGCAAAAATGCAACGCGGATGATGGTCGTCTAGTTTTAATTCTTCTAAAAGCTATATTTTAGTAAAAAGACAAATGCCCAACAAGTTGAGAATTACAACGAATAGACATTTCGACGACTTCTTTAAAACTTTGCGCTACAGTAGCGATTGAAATCGAATAGTAAAGTTAATGCAAACATTATCAATAACTTCACTAACTCCTTGCTTACTACTCCGACTATATTGACCCTAAAATGGACGAAGAGCTCTATGAAATTTATGAACAACCTAGCTGAACAGAAATGACATCACAATTTAACATTTTTAGCTCGCAAACCATAGTTATCGATAACGACAGTTCTGTCAAAAAAAAAACATGTAGTGAAGTCGCAGTAGTGTAGTAGGTAGTGTGTTGGGTTATTAGACGTGAGTCCACGGTTCAAACCCCAGATCAGATATCTACAGTAAAACGAAATATGAAATAAAAATTTTTTGTGGCGACTTCTTCTTATCAGATTTCTGGCAAAAACTCTGAAATTAAATAAAATTACCATGAAAAGTTTTTTATATACTACAGGTCCCTCCACTCATGTATAAAATTAACACACACAACATAAGTGGTTTGAGAAGCTTGGTTATGACCCTGACTGAAGGGTTATAATGACTAATGAGTGCTTAAAAAAAAACTATGACAGGCTATAAAGTAATGGTTGTTTATTGTATTTCTCCCCTGACCCAAAAATAATTGAATTATGTTCATATTTTCATTTCTTATCAACAATTTCAATATGATTTGAAAAGGTTATTTGATAATTGCGATAATTTGTTAAAAGAAGTTACCAATGCACAGTGGTCCAAATGCTCAATCTTGCCGGACAAAAGTTATAACTCGCTTTTGCAAAGCCGTACCGACATGAAGCTTGGTACGTTTATAGATTTCATCAATATACACAATTAGAGAGAAAAAAATCAAATATATATGTATGTGTATGAGTGTGTGTATGTATGTAAATTTGTTTTTTTTTTTGGGTCTGTTTGAAGCCTAAAGGCGATAAAACGACTGTTTTTTTTTAAATTTTCGAACCGTATTTCTGTATGTGTGGGTGGAATTATAGGCTAATTTTAATTCAAAAGTTTTAAATGGGTGAAGTGCCACGCCTACCTTAAGGATTAAGTATTAAAAGTCTTATATCATGGAAACTGCAACAGCTAGAATGTTCGAATTCAGCATGGACAACTTTGATATCCACATAAACATTTATGGGAAAAATGGTTGAACTAGCTACAGTGGGTGTGTTACCTCCCATATAAATAAAATACTAAAATTCGTATATCTGGAAAAACAATAACAGTCAAAATCCCCAAGTCATGTATGATGAAATTTAGTGTCGATATTAATATTTTGGTTAACAATAGGCGGACTAGCAATAGTAGGCGTAGCACCTTCCATATCACATGGATACTAAACCTTGAATAACTGGGAAAACCTAATTTTATTTATATTGTAATGAGAGTAGCAAAGCTCGCTGGGTATAGCTAGTCTCTATATATAATTATTATAACTTAAATTGAAAGAAGAATCTTTAGAAAGAATTATTTCAAATTATTTTAACATATTTAATAAAATTATACAAAAAAAAAAACAAGAAATACATTATGTTTATTTAAATCTATATCTGATTCACTTTCAGGATCTAGATGCCACTCTGGCATTGACGCATCTGATAACAAGGCAAGAACTTCTTCATCAAAAGGTTCTGTATTGCGGGAATGAATAGAAGGCTTTTTAGAAAAAGAGGATATAATAGGATCTGAAGATAAGAGAAGATAATGAAAAAGATCACACATTGTTTTTTCGCGAGACATTTTTCTTGTGTGATGTTCTCTTCTATTTCAGAAATCTTTATTTCTAGATTCAAGAGCTTCTTCCATAGGAAGTGCTGCACACTGAATAATATCGGCACCATGGATAAAAATTTTATGTACACTTGATGGCATGGCATATGTACACTTGAGAGCAGATTGCCCTACTTTTCTGTAATAGCTATCCGTTTCATCATTCTTAACACTAATCTTAGCAACATCGTGCTTAACAGCAGCATCAGTTTTCTTAGTTAATTGTTTTTCATTACGCCAAGTATTATACAGCTCTTTTCTTCTAATGGACATGTTAAATTCTAAATGAAATAAAAATCGTTTGGGCAAAATCCGGCAGCTAATTTCTTAAACATTAAAAAGCTACATATATACAGATGACGACAACATAAAAACTAAAGCTTAAGTACGTTAAATTACCATTTGAAATTCTAATTGAATTCTGACATTAACCCCAAATGAGAACCATAAACAATTTTTAAAATTCAATCTTTATTTCTAGATTTAAATAACATTTTTTATAGTACTATAAAAGAAAAAAACAAAAAATATTCTAAGTTGTGTTTTTTGAGGTGTACTAATATAAGTACAATGGGCGGTTACGTGTGGTATTTTGCAAAACATCCTCTTTCCAAACAACATGATGTTTAAACTCGATTTGGGCATATGACACATCGAAGTTGATTTGGAATTTTTTGGGGGTTGTGGCCATTATTTTTTTTTCTTCTCCTTCAATTCTGGAAGATGATTCCCTACATTTATTGTCCTTTTTGTCACTGAGATATGTTCGTGCTATATGTCTGCGAATAATTGATCCACACGATTATTAGGGTTTGCAATGCAATATAGTCTCCATGCATTTGAAACAGTCAAGTCCACTAAATAAGTAAACAAGACCCACCACCACTTTTTACCTTTTACAGCAATTCGGTACATTCCTATAGACTGGTCCATCTGATCTACCCCTCCCATAGCTTCAGTATGTTTTTGATCTGGAGGAGATGGAAAAAACGAATAAACGATAGCACATTTTCTCCAACTTGGGGACTCAACACTAGCTTCAATTGTTCGTTTTTTCTGAACATTCCGTGAAGTAGATGACACGATCGTTTGTAGGGGCTAATCGCCACCGCTACTCCATACATCTTCAACCATAGGTCTGCAAGTAGCCACCTCTATATTACCGGGCACATCTCGAGGTAGTTTATAATTCATCGTCTCCACCTTCCTCTTCGTCAGTGAGAACATCTGAATCGGGTGGCAGCATAACTACAACGTAAGTAACGTCATTTTCATTATCTTGGCTAATAATGTCACATATTGCCTCTTCCAACCCAAAATAGCTTTTGCTACGTCGGTTCGCCATTTTATATCTTTCAATGTATTTTTGAATTAATAACAAGACGCTATTCCAAAAAAAAGCAATCAAAAAACCAGGAAAAACTTTTATTCTAAAGCACAATGCCGGAATGAAATCGTCTTCACTGTACTATTTTATCTTACCTTGAACGCCCAGTGCACTAAACTTAGTACAGTAACACTAAATATGCTATAGCTCAAAAAATTCTATACGAACTAAACCGTTTTATATTGCTTTTATTAGAATGTGATGTTATCCAGTAAATAAACTGTTTTTCAACGTTCTTCAAAGTTAAGTGATGTAAAATAAACTAAATAACCATTCACAATATCACAAGAAATAAATCGCTAGCCAAAATGGGGATTCTCCTCATTGATACTGATATTGATATTCTCCTCATTGATATTTTTATTGCATGTACTCTTATTGACTGGTAGCAAGCGTTGCCAGAATAAAAAACTACATTTTGTAATTTTTACTTCGACTTTAAGTTGTGTACTATATATAGTACAGCGGGCGGAAATGGGTTAAACAAAAATTTCACATTTAAAACACACATGTACATAATTGCATTTTATTTATAAGCAAAACATATTTTATGAAAAATTTAAACAGTATTTTTTTTACTCATACCTTTGTTATATTAATTACACGAAAAAATTTTTTTTAATTCTTCTCAATATTTTTTCACAACAATTTCACTCGCACTGTTAAATGTCACTTGAGATATTAATTTTTTAGCAAAGAAGCAATTACTTGTATTTGAAGCAATATATCAATGCTAGAGTAGCTGTTTAAAGAAAAAACAAATATGCCGTTATGTACTTTAGACACTTGTCAACATATTACCATACAAAAAAAATACTTTTTAAATATTTAAAAAAATGACTTTTGTCCGGTTAGACTGAGGTTTTGAACCGCAGTGCAATGGGGAATATAAAATAAATAATTAAAATATATTCAACAGTTTTTTATTTTCTGTTGATATACTTTGAGGTTTGGAATACCTAAATATATATACACATACATGCTTATGTATACAAAAAGCACATAAAGCATTGGTGTGTTTGGTAATTATATTTTAAGGCCAAAAAAAAAAAACAATTTTAACAAGACCCACAAAAAAAAATTAAAAAATAAAACCCGGTTACATTGATTTTCTTCCTTCTGCTTCTGTTTTGTTTCTTGTATTGGGACCGTGCCTAAGGCAGTCTCCCATAAAATGTCATCCGTTCGAGCATAAAAACGTCTGTTAAACGTGTTAGCCTGTTTGTATTTGGTTTTTCGGATGTGTTTATTTAAAAGACGTCCTTTGTCTCTTATTCTGTATTCTTATTGTAATACATATAACATTGGTAATATTCCTTACTTTTTTCTCATTTGTCCAGGCTAGCTGTTTATCCAAATAGCCAGTTTTTAGACTACAATTAAATTGATCTCAAATTTATTGAACGCTTATAAAGAAAATAATTCATTTTATTTTAAAACAGGAAAATAATACAAATTATGTTTTTTTGTAAAAATTTCTAGAAATTTATTGTTTGGAAAGAATTTGGTTAATGGAACAAATTTTACAATATTAACAACAACAAAAAATGAAAGAAACTTTCAAAATGGTTGAATGAATGTTTGTTCAGCAGGCTATAACTAAAAATTGTTTGAGAAGGTTAACCTGATTATCATTTTCAGACATAACTAGGCAATTGAAATGGGGATAACCGCCTTAAAAACCAATATAATATTATCGTTATATACAGTAAGTCTTTAATCTGCTATGCAGATAATTTTCTAGTTCTTTTGGTAAAATCTTAATACTTACTCACTAAAGTTACGTCTATCTATAATGAAAAACTAAACAATTAAGAAAAAAACTAACAAAAATAATTCAATATTTTTCTTTTTTAGAAAGTTTTTATTAACAATTAAGGCATTTATTGTTTCATCTCATAATAAGTTACGTATATTAGTTACAACAGAAATAGTGCGAATTATCAAGAGGGCATTGTACAAATTTTCAATATTTACAATCATTTTTCCAATAGCTCCGTATAAAATTACATTTCTTTTGTAATCGATGAGCTCTTTGAGATTGTCTTACAAGTTAAATTTCTTTATTTAAAGCATGTTCAAAGCTTAATTTTTTAGCTATTACAGTTGGCTATATCATCATTACTTGAAGTTTGAATAACAGTTTCATCTTCCACATATTTGTTAAAAAGATGTTCGTAAAGACTTTCTACATATTTAATAGAAGCGTACTTTGAAGCGTTATGAATAATATTATAACCTGCTTTAACAAAATTGGATCCTGTAAATAATTAATTTTTATCTCTTCTTTCTACTATTCTCTGATATAATGAGTTACAAATACATGAGTTGAAATACATCTACTACGGATAAGTGTGTGACATGATTTAGACAGAAATTAACTTCAACCAAGTTACCTTTCTTCATAATCGTAATTGCGGATGATAAGTGAGTTTTCATTACAAATCTTAATTCAGCAGCTTCAATTTTACCCGGTAAGTTTTTTTTATTATATGAAAAATTATCCAGTAATTCCCAGAATACGCTGCTAGAGGATAAATTCCTAGTTACAACACATGTGGAAGCAACGTTTAATTATAAGAAACGCTTCTAATTATGCTTCCTTATTGATCAAAATTTTTTCTCAAACTGATGTAAAAGCATACTCGTCAACTATTATGTGAGTTATAAAATTATGTGCTTAGGCTACTGATGAATAAAACAATAGCAGAAAAGCCATATATAAACAAACAACGCAATGAAAAGAGACTAGAGTGAGAAACCGCAGTAATTTCTATGAATAAAATGAAATCTGATGAAACATCATTCCAATGAAGTATTATAATGGTTTGGGAAGCTGAGTCGTAATACGGAACATTGGAAGCTATTTTTGAGAGCGTTGAGAGCAGAATTTTATAAATGTATTGGATTCTCATTTTCACATTTTATTTTACCGTTATCAGCATAATACAGTGGCCTAAATATTGTTAAAAACGTCTGGGGCTGGAAGACAAGAACAGTATACGAAAATTAAATGGAAAACAATTTTACGACAAAAATTAATTAATGGAAGCTTAGCGGAATTTCTTTACGCTTACTCCAAATACATGCAATTTATTTCGAAAAGATTCAAATTAATTGTACTAATTTTGTGTCAATGTAAAATTTTCAATTCAGTCGTCTATCACAATGAATGCCAAGATATTTACATTGTGCATCTCCAAAACGTAGTCCTATATATACCGAGATATACCGAGATCTCGTGTTAAGAAAATCAATGTCAAAAATTGGGAGTATGCATAATCGATTTTTATAACCCCTCAGTCATGATTACGACTTAGCTTCTCAAGTGTGTTAATTTTACACATGAGTGGTGGGACCAGTATTGCCAATAGTAAGGGAAAATCCCTACAAATAGGTTTTTTTTATGAAAATATGTTAGCGTAGGGAAAAAGGGACAGATTTTGTTTTATAATCGAAATGTAGGTACTTTTTATATGTATATGAGGTTTTTGTATAGAAAACTCATAATTTTAATTGACCACACTTAACTGCCACCATCAGTTCATCTAGCTACACATTTTTTAAATTATAGTTGGACTGATATGGTAATATTAATATTAGTTCTGGCCGTTTTTCTTTTGAATTTTGTTGAATACTGTGTAAAAATTTCATATTATAAAAACGTTAAAAAATTCATTGATTAATTAAACACTATTTCTTGAGGTAAAAATATATATACTTAATTTTAGAAGTGCATAACTAATATTAAATGTGTTTGTAGCAAAATGTCTGAGCAAGTTAGTTCTTCTGAGGAAAGTGACGTACAGCCAAAGAAATATAGAAAGCAAAAATTCTGTCAAAGGTGGCTTTAGGAAAACGAGTTTAAAGGTTGGCTGGAAGAAATTAAAGATGACAAATTTAAATGTAGGTGTAAAGCCTGTGGAAAAGTTATGAATTGTGGAAAGTCGGAACATAAGAAACATGCTCTGACAAAATTACATAAAACCAATGTTGCGACAGTAAGCACGACAAAACCTGTCAACATTTTATTTGCAAAACAGAATAAAGGTGCTGATCCTGTTGAGAATTTTGAAATTCGACTCAGCGCATTTTTTGCTGAACATAATGTAGCATTGCAGGTTGTGGATCATCTGCTACCACTTTTAAAAGAAAGTGTGCCTGATTCAAATATTATTAAAAAGAGTAAATTAGGCAGAACGAAATGCACCAAAATAATTAAAAACGTATTGGCTGAAGAAGAAAAATCAAGATTGGTAAAAAAGTTACAGCATACTAAATTTGCTGTCCTTATAGATGAGAGTACGGATATTGGATCCAATAAAACAATGTGTGTGCTAGTAAGATTTTATGACGTTGAGCAGGAGCAAGTAATTATACAACTTTTGGACCTTTTACCTGTTGGATCTGACTGCAGTGCAGTCTATTTTCTAATTATTTAAAAAATGTATTTCAAATAACTCAATTCCATTTTGAAATATAGTTGGAATGTGTTGCGATGGAGCCAACGTTATGGTGGGTCAACACAACTCATTTTCCTATTGTTTGATGGAAGAGAACCCGGAAGTAATAACAATAAAATGCATCTGCCATTCCGCTGCTATTATTGCAAATAAAGCTTGTCTTTCATTGCCAAGGGCACCAGAGTAACTTATAAGGCAGATCGGGAAGCTCAAAAAGATGTGCAGAGTTGGAAGAATTTCAGATCATGCTTAATGAAGAGAAAAGAAAAATCTTAAGAACATCTACTACTAGATGGCTATCACACCAGAGATGTGTTGAGCGAATTTTATCAAACTGGCAAGTATTACTAGAATATTTTAAATTTTCTTCCTCACGAGATAAATTAAAATCAGCGGAATTAATTTACAATGAATTAACTAACCAATGTAACAAAGCATATTTACTGTTTTTAAAATATGTTTTAAATTATTTCAATTCACTGAATGCGCTATTTCAAGCAAAAAAAACCGTTAATCCACGTTCTTCATTCAGAATCGATTAAAATATTTCTAAAATTGGGTCATAATTGCATTATAAAAAGTGAACTTAAAACAAATTGCATGGTTCGATCTCCACATATTTCGCTGCCAATGAAAGAGGTTTTTCTTGGAAACGAGTGCGAAGAGTTTTAAAGAGCTTGCCAGAGCATAATGTAAATCAAATAAAATCTGATTGCCTTCAATTTTACTTAACTGCTCTAGAAGAACTTCAGAAAAGACTGCCTCTGAAAACAGAAAGTATCTTTAAAGAAATTGAATTTCTCGATCCTAGTGCTGTTTTTGGAGATAAAAAGATGAATTTAAATTTGATAATTTATGTGCAAAGTTCAAAATAAACAAAAATGAACTCATATTGGAATGGCGGACATTAGAATATAATTTCTCTAAGGACGAAATCAATTCGTTCAAGAACATGGATCTCGTTCAATTTTGGTCGAAAATAACTAAAAAAAACTTTAATAATGATTTAATATTGCCAAATTTTGCAAAATTAGTTAATATTTTACTTTCATTGCCTCATGCAAATTCAGATGCTGAACGAATTTTCTCAATTATCACTGATGTTCGAACTAAAAAGAGAAATAAATTAAGCCATATTATCTTAAATTCAATTTGCATAATAAGGTCTGTCATGCAATGCCAAAACATAGATTGCACCGAGTACAAACTGAATCCATCACATTTCAATAAAATGTGTACTAATGATCTCTACAAGTAATTAATTTAATAGATTACATATTAATATAATTTTGAAATGAAAAATGAAAATTTTGAAAACATGAAATATAAGATTTGTTTAATTATTATATGTATATATGTACCTAAGTATGCACAAAAAGTGAATAAAATTAAATTAAAAAACGTTATTTTCTAAATTACGCTTTTGAAAACGTAGGCATAATTGTAGGGGGGTTTTTTTCTTCAAATGTAGGGGAAAAAGGAATTTTTTGTCCAAGAGTAGGTTTAAAAAGCTTAAAAAAGTTGGCATCACTGGGTGGGACCTTCAGATTAAAGTCGACTCCGAACGACGAATTTTTGAGAAACTTTTCATGACAATTCTGTTACCCTCAGAGTTTTTGCCAGAAATATGCTGAAAGGTGGTCGCCGCAGAAATATCTTTTCGTATTTCCTTATCTTGGTCCAATGAGCCAACATACTACTTACTAGACTACGGAGACTACGTGATTGGTCAAGTTTTTAACTACTTTTTCCGATAAATTTAATCGTTAATAATGGCTCTAATGCTTCTAGCATGAACCAATGACTTAACATAGTGTTAAATAAACGAACCACGCGGTCAGTAAACAATACAATCAATTGCTAAACACGCTATATGCACTGTCGTCTTGAAATCAAATGCCATTTATGTTTAGTTAATTAATTTTTTTAAACATAGATTCAGTCCGTATAGCTATATAGCGCTCGCCATTCAACGCAACTTCGGCTCCTTACTAATTTCGAAAGAAATATGATATGATCCGATGATGCCACTCCGAGTAAACCGCACCAATGGCATGTAGGAAGTACATATTAACAAAAAAAAATGTTTTCATTACATTAGCCTTTCATTAAAATTCCTTTTTGTGTCCTTCTCCCATCTGTATTTTTGACAGTGATGATTTTTCTTAAATCGCACTAAACCCATTAACTAATAATAGCACAGCATTAACATTTTGACAAAATATCTTTTGAACGTTGAGGTTAACTAGAAATTATATTGATTTAATACTATTTGCGTTACTGTTACTTATGTTTATACTCTCCCTGTGTCCCGCTATTTACATCATACATTAGAAATAGCAACGCATTACATGAGTTAAAACAGTCTTTTAAATGCCAGTCCAAGAAAAAATGATATTTTATAATAACCACATCACACCTTAAGGCATATTCTACAAGGGATAACATTTTCATATATTAGGCCTTTGAATTTTAAATTTACTTGGGGGTACCTATGATGTCATCTGAAACTATTGTTTATTTTTATCTTGTTTTATGAGAAACATTAAAAATTTTTTGTTTCATAATAAAACAGAAACAAATTAATAAAATAAATATATAAACTATAAATTTTTATACAAACTTTTGGCTAAAATTCATGAAATTGCTAAAATACATTGCCGTACTAAGACTTTTTCTGTCCACTGTATGTATGTATAGTATTTATTATACCTAAACCAAAATGAAAAGCACCCAAATCCATTCGATCATTATTTATGTTATTTTAAATATTATTTTTATATTCTTAATTTTCAAAAAATGAAAAGCTTTAATTAATAATATTCTACGAATACATATGAATGTTTATAGATTTGTAATTGTTGTATTACCAAACAATGGCTTTTGTTGAGATTTCAAAAGAAAGTATTTTTAATTAAAAGTGAATTAATAACGCTTCTAACCATAACTAGGGATACAAACGATACATCGATATTTTACACCTAAATTTCTATGTTTAACATCGATGTGTTTATGGACCATACATAGGCGATACATCGGCGTTTAATAACGATACATCGCCTTATGCTGATGTGCTTTAAGGGTTGTGTTTATTTCTGTTCTTTACATTAAACTCGTTGTTATTGACGACGTTGAAATCAAAGAACATTGACATCGTTTAAGTGAACGATCTTCTGTATACACGGTTAACTTAGTGGTTACTAAATCTATGGAAAATATAAACGATTTGAACGCGTTGTTAACTAAAGTACAAGATATCGTTAAATTCATAAAGAAAAACGTTAATGCAAGTGACGAACTAAGAAAGAAACAATCTCCATTTGTTTGGCTTAAAAGAAGGCCAAATTAAAAAGCTTGTATTAGATGTCGGAAATAGGATAGACGGAATTCTTGCTTTTACACACTTCAAAGATTTATAGAATTGGTATCTATTGTAGAATTGTAGGAGAAGTCGCCGTAGTCTAGTGGGTAGTGTGTTGGCTGATTAGACGTAAAGTCAGGCTTCGAGGCCCAGGCCAGACATCAAAACAAAATACAAAAATCGGCGACTTCATTGCAGCAGATTTCAGGCAAATATTCTGAGAGTAAACAAAATTGCCATGAAAAGTTTCTCAAAAATCTGTCGTTCGTAGTCGACTTTAAACTGTAGGTCCCACCAATTATGTATAAAATTAACACACACAACATAAGTGGTGTGAGGAACTAAGTCGTAATCCTGACTGAAGGGTTGTAATGACCAATTATGTATGTATGTATTGTAGGAGCAATATTATTGTCAATTCCAGCAGCTCTCCCAATGCTTATAGGAATTGAAATAAGCTGCATAAAAGAAATTTCTGTGAGCAAAGTTAAAAAATCAGTCGTGTTCGTGAGGTTATTGAAAAAATAAAGCCTAAAAACTATATTGTTCTTAAATTTAAAGAGGAAATAACAAAACAAGTAAAAGACGGATTGACTACATCGAACATTCTGTAATTCTTTCCTTATCGACTACTCTCGACCACAGATTTAAATTAATGCATTTCAAAAGCTCAGAGGCCAAAGAAAAAGTAGTGAGTTATCTTAATAAATACGTTCGAGAATATAATTATTTTCACTTTTCTACAACTTCCAATAATGACACATCTGATGATGACGAAAATGATTTACAATCTGATAATTGGAAATACCACAAACTGCATCGATGTATCGATGTTTTATCACCGATGTTTTTTAACATCGATGTTGCTAACATCGATGATTTTCATAACGATGTTGTATCCGTAACCATAACACTAATATTAACCGTTTTTCTAAAAGAACGTTAATAAAACAAAAATTCAATTCATTTTCAAAGTTCAAACTACAAGAAGTATAATTTAATGTTATTTAATGACAATTTGAGTATAACGAACGACACAGTCCAAATTTTAATCCAATCTTCCAGATGAACATTGTATGTATCGTTGTGTGCGGAGCAGTGCATAAAGTATAGTCTTTTTTTAAATTTTGTCATTCCCCCTGTATTTTATTGCCACTTTTTTTGAGTTCTCTAGTCAACAACGAATCTGCTGGTATTACTATAATGGCAAGTTTATTGTATTTTTATTGATTCAGCGAGTGCTGCCTTCGAATTCTGCTGGCCTTGCTCTCTCAGCCAATCTTTGCTGCGTCAACACCTTCCTTGCGAAAACACATACTGCGTTCCAATTGTCACATGAGGTTAACATCAGGTTAACTATGTTATCGGGCGTTACCTGGAATCCTACTGTCCTCTCCAGGCAATTTCGTTGAACAACATATCGCGGGCAAGTAAAGAAAACGTGCTCCGCCGTCTCCCTTTCATTGGGGCATTCTGGGCAATCCTCGTCTACATCATGACCATACTTATAGAGATATGTTCTATAACATCCATGGCCGGTTAGTAACTGTGTCAGGTAGAAGTTCACCTGACCGTGTCTCCTTTTGGTCCATTCGCCTATGCTCGGTATGAGTCTGTGGGTCCACCTTCCCTTGGTTGAATTGACCCAGTCATGCTGCCATCTATGCATAGCGTCATCCACTAACTGAACAGGACTGGGGAGATCAATTCCCCTCCTTGTGTCATGTTTCCTCCTCTCTACATCCACTACTAGCCTCAGGGGCATCATCCCCGCAATCACCAATGCTGCATCAGTAGACACCGTGCGGAAGGCAGAAATCACCCTGAGAGCTGATCTCCTGTAGGCCGTTTCTATACCTGATCTATAGGTCCTCTTATCCATGGCCCCGGCCCATATAGGGGCCGCATATATAGCGATCGAAGTCACTACCTTCATCAGTAACCGCCTCCTCTCCTGTTTTGGGCCTCCAAGGTTAGGCATTAATCGGGCAAGTGCACATGATGTCGCCGCACACTTTCCACCGACGTACGTCAGGTGTTCCCTAAACGTGAGCCTGTTATCAATCATTACTCCCAGATATTTAATCGCCTGCTTTAATGTTATGCGCTGGTCGCCTACTGTTATTGTAATAAATTCCATCTTCTTCCTACTGCTTACAAGTAGTACATCCGTCTTGTGATCAGCAAGTTTGAGACCTATTCCCGTGATCCAGTTCCTGACCATACCAACCGCAGTGTTACATGTTCTCACTAATTCATCTAAATGTTTTCCTCTTATCACCAGGGCAATATCGTCCGCAAAACCAATTATCTGTGTACCTCTAGGGAATCTAAGCCCCAGTACACCATCATACATGACATTCCATAGTATTGGGCCCAGCACGGAACCTTGCGGGACCCCCGCCCTTCCTGCCATCATCTGTATCATATAAGAGCACTCTATCCTTAAAGTAGTCCTTAATAAGTTCCATCAAGTAGTTCGGTACATCCTTTCCATCTAGGGCTGTTAAAGTGGCATCCCAATCCGCAGAGTTGAATGCGTTCTTGACGTCCAGGGTGATGATAGCGCAGTACTCCTTATCGCCCTCCAGCCAGCGCTCACCACTGATAGCATCCTTTGCTATTGTCATAGCCATCTCTATTGCATCTATTGTGGAACGGGCTTTTCGGAAACCAAATTGGCGATCCGACAAGCCTTCTGCCCCCAGGAATGCTTCCAGTCTCCTACAAATTATCCTCTCCAAAAGTTTTCCAGCTGTGTCGATCATACAGAGCGGGCGGTAGCCCGATGCATCCTGCGCGTTGGTACCCTTCGGAATTAGAACCAGTCTCTGTCTCTTCCATATCCTAGGGAACGTCCTCTCCTGAATACAAGCATTAAAAACTTGTCTAAACAGCTCAGTATTACTTTCAATGGCCGCCTTAAGCGCAATGTTTGGGATCCCGTCGATCCCCGGTGCTTTGTTAAGTTTCATTTCCCCACAGACTGATTCCAATTCCTGCCTGCTGACTTCTGGGATTTCCTCCGGTGACCGCATATCCCGCATGCAGTATGTAATTTCGGCTTTGCGCGGAAAAAGGTCCGCAACGATTGATTGCAGCTTAGCTGCACATGACGTTGCTGGTGGTCGGAAGAAGTTCAGCTTTCTCATCACCACCTTATATCCAGTTCCCCAGGGATTCTCGTCCACATCGGCGCACATTTCCCTGTAGCATCTTCTCTTGCTGAGCGCAATGGCCCCATTAAGGCTGGTCCTACACCTTCTATATCTTTCACGCAGTTCTGCAAATTCATCCCGGCCTCTGGCCCTTTGGAATAGCCGCCGTGCGCGGTTGCATTTATGCCTCAAATCCGCTATATCCGCGTTCCACCAGTAGACGTGTTTCTTCCCAGACATATTACGCCTCCTTGCCATAGAAACGTTGCAAGCCTCCGTTATGGAGCGCATAAGTTCCGTCGCCTTGTCATTCGCGTTCCCGAATAACCGAATATCCTCCAATGCGAGGACAAAGGTTTCCCTGTCAAAGGTGGAGTCCTTCCAAAGAGGGTTCGGCGGTGCGGCAGGAACGTTGTGTCCCGTAGAGCGTTCCCGGATCTCAAAAATGATAGCCTGATGATCGCTATGTGTGTAGATGTCAGACACCAACCAGGTAGATGAGGTCGCCAGTGAGTCGCTGACGAATGTCAGGTCAATTTTAGAGCAGCGTCCATTTCTCGAGAATGTATCCCTATCACCACTATTAAGTAAAACTACCTCCAATGTTGCAAGTGCGTCGAGTAGGCATTCTCCTCTTGGATTAGTGAATGCCGAGCCCCATTCAACAGCCCAAGCATTGAAATCCCCGGCAATTACCACAGGTCTCACGTTCCTTGCTTCCTTAGCGATGTCATCTATTCTGCGTCTATAGTCTTCTATTGATAGGCTAGGGGGAAGATAACAGCTGAGGAAATGTACCCCATTAACGGTGCATTTCACAAAGCTCTCCCTCCTGTCGTCGACATTTCTCATTGAGAATTTACCACAGGACCACATCGAAGCCCTATTGCATTTGCTGGCTATCAACGTTGGTTTTCAGGTGCTCTGTAGTGCTCGCTCAGTACTGCCAAGTCTATCCTCTGATCCCGCACCGTCTGTTTAAGTAGCTCCTGCGCCGCTTAGCAACGGTTCGAGTTCAACTGCTGGACTCTCATTTATCTGAGTATGTCAACTTCCGTCGTGCCGCTAGATAGTGTGCGCACTTATGTCCTCCCGTGATATGCTTCGCGTCCGCATCCGGATCGCCTCTACAAAGAAGGCAGTGAGGGTCACGGTCGCAAGCCTTGGCAATGTGACCTTGCCCTCCGCATTTGAAGCAGTGTTTGGACCAGTCACTATTACTGCTACACTTTCCTGCTACATGCCCGAACTGCAAGCACTTGTAACATCTCCTTGGGGTTATTTTTCTCAGTAAGCGGCAAACTGTCCACCCTACACTCAGTTTACCAACTTCCTCTGCCCTGCCTGCCAGCTTCATAGGGATTGCGATTACCGCCGTCCTAGTACCTCCTGGAACATTCCTGATCGTCTTGAGAGCCGACGTTTGTATTTCCCCGATTTGGTCCCTCCATGCGGCGATTATTTCCTCCTCAGTTGTTACTTCATCCAGGTATCTTAGTTCGAATGTAGCCTCCTCAGTTATTGTTCTGACCTCTATCTCTTCGGCCAATAAGCTCCTTAGCTTAGAACGGTGCATCTCCGTAGCCACCTCTGCCGATCTTCTAAACTCCAGAAGGATTTCGCCCCTTTGTGTCTTCTTCACAAGCTGGACATCCTCGCCAACTGATTTAAGCTCCGGGGCATTCCTTACCTTCCTTAGAATGTCCGCAAACGATAGTTTCTCGGTTGGCTTTATTATCACTGCGTCTGGTCTTGGAGGTTTTCTACGCTTCCTAGTTTTCACGATCCAATCATTGTGCTCCTGGGTGTTTTCCTCTGTTGCTGCGGGCACTACCACAGTCTGGTTCGTAGCAGTTGCTGGTCTCCCAGGCGAGTCACTATTCGTAACCTCAGCGGCAGACTTGACTAGTCCATGAGGACGGGTTGTCCTGGTCTTCTTTGGAGGTGTTTTCCTAGGTTTTTCCAATTCATCCCTCTGCCTTTTGGAAGCACAATGTGTCCCTTGTGCATGATCGTCTGTGTGCTTCTGTCATTGGTTCTGACCTTTACCTCCTGTTCCGCAACTTTATCCTTAGCGGCTTGCTGGTATAGTGACGATATAGAAGCTACTAAATAGCGCATCGCTTGGTGGATGGACCTCCTTCCTCCGCCCATTATCTCCACGAGTTCCGAGATTCTGTCGCCTAGCTTGGTGAAATCATCCACCTCCTTTTCAGGAGCTTTGCTCCTCTGTAACTCCGGTGGTGACGAGCGAGAACTCTCGCCGTTCTGCTTCAGCGGTGGTGAGTGGAGTAACCTCGAAGCCCTCCGGAAAGGATTCAGGAAAGGGCTGTCCTGCTGGGTCTCCTTTGCACCCTCGGTGCCGGCTGGAGAAGTAGCGCCTGTAAAGTTATATAAATTGTTACTTGTGTTGAATTCCATTTTATTGGGTCCCAACTTGGAGCCGTTATCTTGTATTCGTTGTGTAGTTACCCTTATTGTGGTCCCATGGTTATCTTTGCAATGCAGGGAGGCCATGCGAGGGTTGACACAAGTCGTCATGAGAGCTTGTGTTCAGAGCGAGACCGGGAGCTAAACAGAAGAAATTCTTAACTGCCCCTACACCCCAACTCAACGGGACGAGTCCAAGATCGTTCTCTAAGGCTTGCCAGGTTTTAACGGGACGGAGACAGATGGTGTATTAGCCTGAAAGCCGTCTGTACCAGATTTCACTCCAGCACATATTGGTAACAGAATACCCCATCCGCCAGCCCATGTCATCAAATCCAAATAGTAGTGGAGTCCAGTATACCATAATCAGAATCTTACTGGAATCAATTCTGATGCCTATACGACTAGCCTCCGATCGTCCACATCCGTTGGGTGCGTGCTTGCACGCATGCTGGTATGTGATTCCCACAGTGCTATCGTGAACCACGGTAGTTCAATACTTTGAGCGGCATTGTTTCGCTTTAAAGCATCAGTGTCATTGGGTATATGCCAGACTTTTCATCCGCACCCTCTACCTTTGCCCACCCATTTAGTCGCCTTTTACGACAAGCAGGGAACCACTATGGTAGTATTCTAATCCGCTACCACACGGATTATGCTTTTTAATGTGTATGCTTTTTAATGTGTATGTGTGTGTGTGTGTTAAAATTTGGGAGAATGCATATCTGGAAAAGAATTAAATCATTTTTATTTTAAATTTTTCCCTACAAATTTGGGATCATACCTGCTTTTTGTTGGTCCTTTCATTTGTATTGCTTTTAAAACGAATGGTTGGACGGACAGAATGAGTGTGTCCACGTTTCCTCATCTACATCCCAGAGTATAAGTAGACTGTAATGTGAAAATGTATGTACGTATGTACGAATGATTGGACGTACAGAATGAGTGTGTGCGTAACATGTAATGTGTATGATCGTTTTTTTTTTAATAGTAAATTCTTGACACGTACTGCTCATGATCACAGGTAGAAGAAATAGAAATAAAAACTAATAAGAAAGGGTAGGTTGGTTGTGCGGTTGTTTTTAATTTGATGAGAAAGAAATGTATAGTTGTGTCTGTGGGTTTTTTTCACGCATAAGTATAAGTAATATCTGTTTTTAATATAATTGAATTTACTGATTGATCTACAACACCCCAGAGTATAAATAGACTTGTTTTTAAGGTTTTAGAATTTTTTAGTTTTACTGTTTTAAATAAATGAAATTATAGAATAAACGGATTAATTAAAACAAATTAGTTCTTTATTTTTTGAAAATTTTATTACATATTTCTTTTTTCAGATTTTTACAGATTCGAATTTAAAAATACGTTTATACAGATTAAATAACTTAAGTGTTAACAAATATTGTGTATAGAATGTTTCACATCGACAAATGTCAAAAGATTGTGAATAAGTATTTTCACAATAATACAAACGTATGACATATTAATACATAAAAATGGATTACTTATTTTACTAATGTTACATATTCTTAGTTCATTTATAAGTTTCATAAATAAATCTATATGTTTTATTAATAGTTCTTCCAATACAGCTGATGTTACCATTTTTGTTCACCTTCTTTAAAAATTTAATAGTAGGTTGTGTTAGTGCGGGACGATGTACTCTGAATTATTTCATTTTAATTTATATTTATTGAATAAAAATTTTAAACACAAGTGCCCACAATTAAATGTATTAAATTTTTGTTTTCGTTCATAATTATGTTCAATAGGAAATTTTAAGTAGTTGACAATCTCAAGTGGTGGTTGTAAGTTTCCAAAGCTATCAAAGTATTCTTTATAGTTGTGGTTTTTATAATATGCTACCCAATGTGTTCCCATACCATTTGAATCATCTAAATTAACAATGCCGCATTCTTGTTTTAATGGTTTTTCAGGTAAAGAATCACGCATGAAAACACCCCTAAAATGTTTGAGATGTCTTCCATATTTATTCAAATCCAAATCTGTTAATGGGGGATTGGGTAGGTTATCTAATAGTTTTTTGGAGCTGGACTATAGTAGAGACCATATCCAGTTTTATATGGTTTGAGGTACAACCCTTTACCCATTGCAATTGATTCCATATATCTATTATGACGGTTAGCTTCAGCCAATTGTTCTTTTCCATTTTTGATAGCATTTACTGATTTAACAATAGCAGATCCTCCACTTGCCAAACCACCAAGCGCTGACAATGCTGGTAGTACGGGAATAAGTGGAAGAAATCCTCCAATTTTCGGTACAGGTATAACTCTCGGTATTATAATGTCTGCTCGCTTTTTCCCTTTAAAATTTGAATGAATAGCCTTTTGAGCTATTTTAACAGCATCATTTATATCAAGGGGTTTCTGTTCTTTCAATTGTTTTAAAGTTTTTCTCTCCAACTACCGTCTACATCTTGATTAAAACCATAAATTGTATCCAATTGCTTATTATGAATAAGTGTTTGTATATTTTCAAATAATGGAGGATTTCTCGTCAGCCTTAAACATTGTTTTCTTTTCAATTTCTTGATACATGTACTTGATACAGGTCTATTATGGTCATAGTTTTTTCATCATCATTATCATCAGTTGAAATATTTTCATACTGAACCATTTATAATGGTTATAAACTACAGTCAAAACAAAACCTCAGCCAGTGTAAGATGAGAAGAGGATTTGTAAACAACTTAATAAATAAAGTACCTGTTGAATTACATCTACCTGGTTATCAGTTTTGTGGACCTGGTACAAAACTTGAAAAACGTTTAGCAAGAGGAGATAAGGGTATAAATTTATTAGACGCAGCTTGTAGAGAGCACGATATTGCATATTCACAATCAAAAGATATAGACACAAGACATCAAGCAGATCAAATATCGTGAACCACGGTAGTTCAATACTTTGAGCGGCATTGTTTCGCTTTAAAGCATCAGTGTCATTGGGTATATGCCAGACTTTTCATCCGCACCCTCTACCTTTGCCCACCCATTTAGTCGCCTTTTACGACAAGCAGGGAACCACTATGGTAGTATTCTAATCCGCTACCACACGGATTATGCTTTTTAATGTGTATGCTTTTTAATGTGTATGTGTGTGTGTGTGTTAAAATTTGGGAGAATGCATATCTGGAAAAGAATTAAATCATTTTTATTTTAAATTTTTCCCTACAAATTTGGGATCATACCTGCTTTTTGTTGGTCCTTTCATTTGTATTGCTTTTAAAACGAATGGTTGGACGGACAGAATGAGTGTGTCCACGTTTCCTCATCTACATCCCAGAGTATAAGTAGACTGTAATGTGAAAATGTATGTACGTATGTACGAATGATTGGACGTACAGAATGAGTGTGTGCGTAACATGTAATGTGTATGATCGTTTTTTTTTTAATAGTAAATTCTTGACACGTACTGCTCATGATCACAGGTAGAAGAAATAGAAATAAAAACTAATAAGAAAGGGTAGGTTGGTTGTGCGGTTGTTTTTAATTTGATGAGAAAGAAATGTATAGTTGTGTCTGTGGGTTTTTTTCACGCATAAGTATAAGTAATATCTGTTTTTAATATAATTGAATTTACTGATTGATCTACAACACCCCAGAGTATAAATAGACTTGTTTTTAAGGTTTTAGAATTTTTTAGTTTTACTGTTTTAAATAAATGAAATTATAGAATAAACGGATTAATTAAAACAAATTAGTTCTTTATTTTTTGAAAATTTTATTACATATTTCTTTTTTCAGATTTTTACAGATTCGAATTTAAAAATACGTTTATACAGATTAAATAACTGAAGTGTTAACAAATATTGTGTATAGAATGTTTCACATCGACAAATGTCAAAAGATTGTGAATAAGTATTTTCACAATAATACAAACGTATGACATATTAATACATAAAAATGGATTACTTATTTTACTAATGTTACATATTCTTAGTTCATTTATAAGTTTCATAAATAAATCTATATGTTTTATTAATAGTTCTTCCAATACAGCTGATGTTACCATTTTTGTTCCCCTTCTTTAAAAATTTAATAGTAGGTTGTGTTAGTGCGGGACGATGTACTCTGAATTATTTCATTTTAATTTATATTTATTGAATAAAAATTTTAAACACAAGTGCCCACAATTAAATGTATTAAATTTTTGTTTTCGTTCATAATTATGTTCAATAGGAAATTTTAAGTAGTTGACAATCTCAAGTGGTGGTTGTAAGTTTCCAAAGCTATCAAAGTATTCTTTATAGTTGTGGTTTTTATAATATGCTACCCAATGTGTTCCCATACCATTTGAATCATCTAAATTAACAATGCCGCATTCTTGTTTGAATGGTTTTTCAGGTAAAGAATCACGCATGAAAACACCCCTAAAATGTTTGAGATGTCTTCCATATTTATTCAAATCCAAATCTGTTAATGTTAATGCATATTATGACCATAATAGACCTGTATCAAGTACATGTATCAAGAAATTGAAAAGAAAACAATGTTTAAGGCTGACGAGAAATCCTCCATTATTTGAAAATATACAAACACTTATTCATAATAAGCAATTGGATACAATTTACGGTTTTAATCAAGATGTAGACGGTAGTTGGAGAGAAAAACTTTAAAACAATTGAAAGAACAGAAACCCCTTGATATAAATGATGCTGTTAAAATAGCTCAAAAGGCTATTCATTCAAATTTTAAAGGGAAAAAGCGAGCAGACATTATAATACCGAGAGTTATACCTGTACCGAAAATTGGAGGATTTCTTCCACTTATTCCCGTACTAACAGCATTGTCAGCGCTTGGTGGTTTGGCAAGTGGAGGATCCGCTATTGTTAAATCAGTAAATGCTATCAAAAATGGAAAAGAACAATTGGCTGAAGCTAACCGTCATAATAGATATATGGAACCAATTGCAATGGGTAAAGGGTTGTACCTCAAACCATATAAAACTGGATATGGTCTCTACTATAGCCCAGCTCCAAAAAACTATTAGATAACCTACCCAATCGCCCATTAACAGATTTGGATTTGAATAAATATGGAAGACATCTCAAACATTTTAGGGGTGTTTACATGCGTGATTCTTTACCTGAAAAACCATTCAAACAAGAATGCGGCATTGTTAATTTAGATGATTCAAATGGTATGGGAACACATTGGGTAGCATATTATAAAAACCACAACTATAAAGAATACTTTGATAGCTTTGGAAACTTACAACCACCACTTGAGATTGTCAACTACTTAAAATTTCCTATTGAATATAATTATGAACGAAAACAAAAATTTAATACATTTAATTGTGGGCACTTGTGTTTAAAATTTTTATTCAATAAATATAAATTAAAATGAAATAATTCAGAGTACATCGTCCCGCACTAACACAACCTACTATTAAATTTTTAAAGAAGGGGAACAAAAATGGTAACATCAGCTGTATTGGAAGAACTATTAATAAAACATATAGATTTATTTATGAAACTTATAAATGAACTAAGAATATGTAACATTAGTAAAATAAGTAATCCATTTTTATGTATTAATATGTCATACGTTTGTATTATTGTGAAAATACTTATTCACAATCTTTTGACATTTGTCGATGTGAAACATTCTATACACAATATTTGTTAACACTTAAGTTATTTAGTCTGTATGAACGTATTTTTAAATTCGAATCTGTAAAAATCTGAAAAAAGAAATATGTAATAAAATTTTCAAAAAATAAAAAACTAATTTGTTTTAATTAATCCGTTTATTCTATAATTTCATTTATTTAAAACAGTAAAACTAAAAAATTCTAAATCCTTAAAAACAAGTCTATTTATACTCTGGGGTGTTGTATATCAATCAGTAAATTCAATTATATTAAAAACAGATAGTACTTATACTTATGCGTGAAAAAAAACCCACAGACACAACTATACATTTCTTTCTCATCAAATTAAAAACAACCGCACAACCAACCTACCCTTTCTTATTAGTTTTTATTTCTATTTCTTCTACCTGTGATCATGAGCAGTGCGTGTCAAGAATTTACTATTAAAAAAAAAAACGATCATACACATTACATATTACGCACACACTCATTCTGTCCGTCCAATCATTCGTACATGCGTACATACATTTTCACATTACAGTCTACTTATACTCTGGGATGTAGATGAGGAAACGTGGACACACTCATTCTGTCCGTCCAACCATTCGTTTTAAAAGCAATACAAATGAAAGGACCAACAAAAAGCAGGTATGATCCCAAATTTGTAGGGAAAAATTTAAAATAAAAATGATTTAATTCTTTTCCAGATATGCATTCTCCCAAATTTTAACACACACACACACACATACACATTAAGAAGCATTACCTTTTCATAATACATGTTACAAACCTAAAGACCGATCGCACACAATTCATTTCACAATTCTGCAATGTTCTTACTCTTGTACAGCTATGCATGCACCAAATTTTGTATGGAGAAAGTGCGCCCGAACATACATAAACACACTACTTAGGTTCCTATTAAATCATCGGAATTAAGAATTAAACATAAAGCATCACCACATAAAGTTCGCGTTTTTATTGCAGATATCAAAAACATCTGGAACTGACAAGTGTTCAAAAAAGATAAACAACCATCCAACAGCACAACAACGGTTACAATTTTCCGGTAAACTAAAGCTGTACTATGTGTACATAAATGTATTCTTAAATGGAATAAAATAGAAAATATTTTACCATAAATGTAGAGCATTTTAACCTAGTATGGTTTAGTGATAGACAGAATGTATAGCGGTATGCAGAGAGACGAAGTATTTGAAATGGGAATTTTCAGCAGTAGGTGTTTTCCAAACCACATCAAATATTCACTCAACGAAAGACAGAAGACAGCAACAAATTGATGTTGCCAACGATTTAAATTTAATTATATTTCTACTGTTTTGTTTTTGTTGTCGGGTTTGTGCATTGTCTAATATAGGAATAGTATGTAACAAATATTGTTAGGAAACTTGGTGGTGTAACAATACATATTAAAATTTGTATACTGTTCTTCACATTTATTAACCAATCAGTTTGTTGAAAAACTTATGTCGCACACCATGTACCATGAAAAAACTATCATCATCAACCATATTCAATAGACAATGAGAATGAAATGAATACAAGAACAAAACAATAGCTTATATGCCATACACTCTACACACTTTATACACAAAACATTCCTTAAGTTTAAGGTTTTATTTTTTAATAGAATAATACAGGTTGTATGTACATGCATACGCGCTTAAATTTGTGCAGATACATGGGAATACGTACCAATAAGTTCCAGCGCTAAACGAAACAACGTTCGTAATGTGGTTGTGACTTCGAAACAGAAAAACGACTAACAAAAGAGCGTTGAAAAAGAAACATAGTATACACCGTCACTATATAGTGCAACACTTTTAGTCGATGCATGGCCGTTTCTTTTGCACACATATCCAACCGCGGAACAGCGTTGAGCAGAGCAGCGTTAAGCAGAGTCTTACTGTACAATGAATGGCATACTATGTTGAGAGTAATAAATTTTGTCATTTGTGTTTAGATGTTTTGTATATATTAGCGGAAAACTTTTAATACCTATCTTTAAATCTTTTTTTTTTTTTTTGTAGAGTTTGACTACTTAAAATGATAATACAAGACAGAGTAATATGGTGAGATGAGGAAAAGTGGCGGAGTCATCAGGCCCATCATGATACCATCCCGAGCTCAAAATAAAACTTGCTATTGCAGGATGCCATAAAATAGGAGATTAAAAGCCTCCGTCTCTTTATGGCCAGAGCAGGACCCTGACATATGACATACATACATAATTGGCTATTGCAACCCTTCAGTCAGGATTACGGCATAGCTTCTCACACCATTCATGTTGTGCGCGTTAATTTTATACGTGGGTGGCGGGACCTACAGTTTAACGTCGACTCCGAACGACAGATTTTTGAAAAACTTTTTCATGGCAGGTTTATTTACTCTCAGAGTTTTTGCCAGAACTCTGCTGCAAATTCACCGAAGCAATGTGAATACATGTACTATGTACCATATCAGAGATTGCGAGTTCCGTACCGGCCATGGCCAGCTCCAACCCATGTAAGAGTTACCTTTAAGTGATCCGAAATTTCTCTGAGAAATCATCGGCATTCCTGGACGTAATCACAGCCTGGCTTTTGGAGTAAATAAAAAGATTTTCAGGAGAAACCCCGCCACTTAACAAGCATTACGTCGCTTTCAAAATTACCATGACCTCTGTTTGGAAAAGGGCCCCATCGGGAACCTCCAGATACCCCGTAGAAATGTTTCCTATTACAAGTATTCTAAAATCTATTCTAAAATTGCTCTATTCAGAAATCTATAAGAAATCATAATTTGTTATTACATCCCTTCAGTCAGGATTACGACCTAGCTTTTAACACCACTTATGGGTTATGTGTTAATTTTATACATGAGCGGCGGGAGCTACAATTTGAAGTCTACTGCTAACGACAGATTTTTGATAAACTTTTCATGGAAATTTTAATATACTTTCAGAGTTTTTGCCAGAAATCTACTGAGAGGAAATCGCCGAAAAATCTTTTTTTCACATTTTCGTTTTGACGTTTAACTTGGGGTTTGAACCGTGGATTTGCGTCTAATAAGCTAACATACTACTTACTAGAGTACGGTGACTACAAATCATATAATGGAACCAAATGTGCAGAGTAACAGCAAGTCCATAGTTCAGATTGGGCTTGAGTCTCGCTGCCACCAGAGGGGAGACAATTTTTTATAGTAAATAATACCTTAGTTGGGTTGAAATAGAGTGCACTTAGGATCAGAACAGCTTGGTCTGTCTGTCAGCCGACAATGATATTGACAAGATGGGTTCTACCATGCCTTATATAGTCAGTTTGGTCTGAGGCCCCATATTTTACATACGGTCATTTTGCAGGTGCAAGGCGCTAATGTAGCTTTTCTAGCCTATTAATAATGTTGTCCCCTATGAGAGCTTGGTATCAAGAATGACCCACAGATACTTAACCCTCTAAGATAAGTAGTTTTGAACCCCATGAAGGATCAGTAAGTTAAAAATAAACAACATCAATTTCGTTTTGCGAGGCACTTGGTCACACACAGTCAGGTCGCTGGAGATCTTCTAACAGATCCTCAACCACGATATTCCAAGGCAATGATGGCAAAACACCACCCAGTGATGTGGCTCTGTTCACATCCCGTTTCATATGAACCTAATCTAGAGAGGCTTTCTTTATTCGCCTGGTCAATAGTACTGAGATATGGTATATGGTGTTCATTTTCATTCATGACATTTATTTGTAAAATATGGTTCATTGCATATGTCCGCTGCATCTATGAGTTACATACATAATTCATAATTCGATCAGGTCAATTTTTAACTGTTTTTTCGAATACAATACTACCACCGTACAAAGAATGAATGTGTTTTTTGATTTCCTAATAGTAGTAGTAGATCCCGGTCTAAATTAAAAAAAAAAAAATTTTTTGCCAGTTTCCCAGCTGTACAAAATATGAATTTTTATATATAATGTGCACTACCCCATTCTGTAATTAGCGGTTATTTCTTTTCGTTACTTATATTTAAATTTTGCCTAAAATCAAGCAAAGAATTCTTAAAGATGTTTTAAAACTTTTTATATATTCAGAAATTCATGTTCGTCTGGGAAATTGTTAAGTCCTTAATTTTTTTTCTTACTTTTTCTGTTAACAAGCACCTCAGCACCATTTTTCCAAAACAATTGGTAACGTTAAAGCGTTTTTCAACGTTTTGTTCCTAAATGAACACTCCACAAAATTATTCCACAAAAAATAAAAAAATACTTTTTTTTGATAAATTTTTAAATTTTATTCCTTTTATTAATTTTAATTTAACTGTTTTTTATATATTTAATATTTAACTGTATTTTATGAAATTCAAACGAAATTAGTTGAAGCAGAACGAAGTTTACTAATTGAAGTTCACTTTGCTAATGAATTATTTCTTTTCAATATTCTTTTTAATATTCTTAAATTCTTATGTACAAATTTCTTACATGAAAATTTCTATAACGGTTGAATCACGCGACTCATCTCTTGAAATATTGATCAATATGATCTGCATATTTACATATTTATACATAGTAAATATAATGCAACAACAATATTGTAAAGCCAGTTTCTTCCCTTTTGTTCTTATTTCTTGCTGTAATTGTTTTTATAAATTTTTGGAGACTTTTTTGTTGCTCTTAATTATTAACACTTTGTGGGAGACACAAAAGTGCAAATTCTTAACATTCTGCCCCCCCCATCGGAAGCTCTGCTTGCGATGGTATTATCTGACTCGATTGGAAGCGTGCATACTTTTGCTATTGCTCTTCTGTGGATGCCATCTGATGTTTTGACTGTGACTACACGTACTCTTCCATCATCACCTTGAATTGTTTGTAAAATACGTCCGATAGGCCATTTTAATGGTGCACAATTTTCGTCTTTTAGGAGGACCAAGTCGTTTACTTGCAGGTTTGAGCATGGGTGATTCCACTTTAACCGTTGTTGCAGGTGTTTAATGTATTCATTGTGCCAGCGGCACCAAAATTGTTGTTGAATTGATTGTATGCAATGATATCTTTTTAAGACGTTTAGATTTGTATCCTGGAGTGTTGGTTCTGCAATTGTTGTGAGATTTCGACCAATTAAAAAATGTCCAGGTGTTAACGCGGTAAGGTCATTTGGATCATTGGACAGAGGTGTAAGTGGGCGACTGTTAATGACAGCTTCAGCCTGACAACAAATGGTGTGTAATTCATCATATGTCAAAACGTGATTACCAATACAACGTCGAATGTAATTTTTTCCTTGCTTGACCGCACTCTCCCATAATCCCCCAAAGTGTGGCGATCGGGGTGGTATAAATTTCCAAGTTATGCCTTCATTACGACATGCAGTTTCAACATCGGTAATATGTTGTTGTATATGAAAGTGTGCTAACGTTTGCTGTAGTTCTCGGTTAGCGCCAACGAAGTTGGTAGCATTGTCTGAGTATATTGTCCGGCATTTGCCGCGACGAGCAAAAAACCTTTTTAGCGCTGATATAAATGCTGCGGTTGATAAATCTGGTACCAATTCTAGGTGTACCGCCTTGGTGACGAAACAAATGAAAATTGCTAAGTAGACCTTAATTGATGGCTTACCTCGTATTTGTTGAGTTACTAAAAATGGTCCACAGTAGTCGACGCCTGATACTTCAAATACGTACGATTTTACGACTCGATCAGTCGGCAGGTTACCCATAATTTGTTCTGATATCTGAGGCCGAAAACGATAACACAATATGCAGTCGTGAATTACTCTTTTTGCAGCATTTTTTCCATTGATAATCCAAAACTTTTCACGTAATATGTTGAGTAAAGTTTGTGCACCAGCATGAAGGTTTACTTGATGATAGTGACGAATGATAGTTGTTACGAATGGATGTGTAGATGGTAAAAGTACTGGATGCTTTGCATTAAACGATAGGGTTGAGTTTTCAATTCTTCCTCCTACACGAATCAAACCACAATGCATAAAAGGTGTAAGTTGTTTAATTTTTGATGAATTGTCAATGCAATTACGTTGCTGTAAAGATTTTATTTCAGCAGAAAAATGAGTCTGTTGTATTATACGACACACGAAAAGCAGAGCATCTTCCATTTCTTCAGATGTTATTGGCTGTTTGGACGAATTCTTGATAATAAAGCGACGAATGTAGACCACAATGCGTAGGAATTTATTGTAATTGTTTATGTATTTGTGATTATTGAACGATTCTAATGATTGTGTGCACACTAAAGCGATTTTTCGACGACGTTGTTCTGGGATGTTGTCTATACAAGCAGAAGGTGCGACCGGCCATAAATTTAAGTCTTGTTGGATGAATTCTGAACCACAAGACCATAACTGATTATCGATTAATTCCTTGACATTTGCTCCTCGCTAAACTATATCCGCTGGATTTTTTGATGATGGAACGTGATGCCATGTGAATGTTTTGGTCAAATTTTGTATTTTTGTTACGCGATGAGCAACAAATGGTGACCAACGATATGGTTCACCTTTTATCCATGTGAATGCAATGGTCGAGTCAGACCAACAATGAATGTTTTTAGGCTGCAACGAGAAGATCTTTAAGACATAATGCAACAATTCTGCTAGTAAAAGTATTGCATAGAGCTCTAATCTTGGCAAACTTATTTCTTTTGTTGGTGCTACCCTGTATTGAGCACATAATAACGACGACGAAATTTCACCATTTGCATTGGCCACAGCGTAAATGCACGCTCCGTATGGTCGAGTGCTGGCATCTGAAAATGCATGAATTTCTGTTGAATTGATGATAGGTACATACCGAGAAATGCGGATGTCATTTAGCGAAGCCAACTCATTCTGGAAAGAAACCCATCTGGTATAAATTTCTTGAGGTACACTTTCGTCCCAATTTAGCTTAAGTTTCCACAAGTCTTGCATTATAATTTTGCATGTTACTATTATTGGATTCAATAAACCTAAGGGATCGAAAACACTTGCCAACTGTGATAATATCATTCGTTTTGATACTTTCAACTGTTTGTCCTACATATTGTAGTTAAACAAAAAACAGTCTTCCCTTGGAGACCATTTCAAACCAAGTGCTTTTATGTATTCGGTTTTTCCAAAAATGACAATTTCTTCTTTGTCGCATTCAGCAACATCTTCAAGAACTTTGTTGTTGTTTGATGCAAATTTACGAAGGGGAAAACCACCCTTTTCCAACAATTCGATCACCTCCTTTTTAATTTCAACAACATCTTCAATTGTTGAACCACCAGTAAATAAGTTGTCTACATAAAAATCTCTAAGTGTGACAGTAGAACCAATAGGGAAGTTGACAGCTTCTTCAATAGCCAATTGTCGCAGACATTTTACAGTTCCATATGTGACGGTTCTCAGTTCGTACAAATCAATTTCACTCTCATCTGAATTTCGCCATAATATGGTTTGCCACCTGGTATCTTGTTTGTCGATAAGAACTTGCCTATACATTTTGGCTATGTCTGCCATTAAAACGATTTTGTGTGCTCGAACTCTAATCAAAATAGTGGCTAAGTCGTCTTGCAATGTAGGGCCAACTCGCAGTATGTCATTAAGGGAAAGTCCGCTTGAAGTTCGACATGATGCGTCGAACACTACCCGTAAATTGGTGGTAGAGCTATCGAGTTTTGTGACACAATGATGGGGGATGAAATTGCGCGATTCTAACGAGTTTTCAATACGAGCCATATGATTTAGTTGTTGATATTCCTCCATAAACTTTGAATATTGGCTGTGAAGATCTACATTTTGTTTTAATTTTTTCTCAAGACCAAGAAACCGATTTCGTGACATATTATACGAGTCGCCAAGACAGTTTGGGTCCTTTTTAAATGGCAATCTAACGATGAATTTGTTGGTGATTGGACATCGATTTGTTGTTTTGCCAAAAAATCGTTCACATTCTTCCTCTTCGCTCGTAAATTGTGTATGTGGTGATGCATAAATATGTTCTATTAACCAAAAACGTTCTAACATGTCGTCCAATTTGGGTTCAATAATTGTGGCATGAAATGATGTATGTAATGAAGACGATATGTTCTTGTGAACTGGTCCAGATACAACCCAGCCCAGTTGAGTTTTTTGTAACATTGGTAGATTGTCACCTAACTTAATCTAACCTACCATAAGTAATTCATAAAAAATACTGGCACCAATTAAACAATCAATATGTCCCGGTTTCTCAAAATGTGGATCGGCCAAGTTAGACGGTATAATAATTTTGTCTTTCTCAATGGTACTTGTAGGTTGAAGGTTAGTTATATGCGGTAGAATAAATGCTTGTATGGTTGAGCTATATGAATTTTGAAGCGATTCAATAACAATAGAACTTACCCCTAGAGATTTAACGGTTGCCGTACCAATACCATTAATTTGTATATTTGATTTTTCTCGATGTACTTGTAGATGTTGTGCTATTTTTGATGAAATTAAATTTACCTGGGATCCGGAGTCTAATAACACGCGAGCTTTTATTTTGATGCGAGATGGTGTACCAAGATTTGCGATTGCAGTTGCCAATAGGACTTCACTTTTGAGTTCTGTTGCTTGACACGAGGATTGTGAATTATCTGCTGAAGGTGTAGATGACTCTTTTGTTGGCTCCGAATTTAATTGAGATTGTGACAACTCACGATGTAATAACGTGTGATGCGAAGCATTACAAACCTGACATTTGTATTTGGATGGGCAATTGCTCATCATATGATTCACGCCTAAACAATTTAGACATAATTTGTTGCGTTTTGCCAGTGCAAATCTATCTTGCGAGGTCATTTTCATAAATGATAGGCACTTAAAGGGACTATGGATTCCTG
This sequence comes from Sarcophaga carnaria, assembly GCA_958299815.1. Taxonomy (NCBI): domain Eukaryota; kingdom Metazoa; phylum Arthropoda; class Insecta; order Diptera; family Sarcophagidae; genus Sarcophaga; species Sarcophaga carnaria. The sequence continues at coordinate 66,997,585 of OY283153.1, read as the reverse complement.
ATTTGCATAGAGTACATTTATTCCATTGTTCACTAGCCACGAACGAAGCTTTTTGTTTGCCTGAATATAATTTTTGTTGATGTGACGATGACGAAGGATGATTTGAGAGGGCTGAATCGATGAAACTGATGGTTTGACAACGTTTCTCTAGAAAACCAGCCAAAGCTTCCCAATCTGGAAGCTTAAATGAAGTGGAGTCACTTTGATTAAATTTTGACGATACTTCTTCCTCCCAAAGAGCTTGTGTTTCTTTATCTAAGCGTGATGTTACCAGATACAGCAAAATTCCATCGGCGATTTGTATATTAGACGCAAAAGATTAAAGCGCTCGAACATTGGCGTTGATTTGATCAATGAATTGACGTAGCGATGTCACATTAGGTCGCGTGATTTTTTCCACTTCAAACATTTTACTTAGATGGGCCTGAAAAATGTACCTCTTATTGTCATACCTAGCCTTTAACAGGTGAATAGCCTTGTCGTAATTGGTCCCAGTGATTTCTAATGAGTGAATGATGTTTGCAGCATTACCTTTCAAACTTGATTTTAAATACTGAAACTTCTCAACAGGTAATAAATTTTTGTTTTGATGAACTAATACGTTGAAGGTGCTATAGAAATCTGTCCACTCCTGTGGTGCTCCCGAAAATGTTGATAATTGCAAATTTGGTAAATAAGTTCGCCCAGACGTGGTCTGTGGCCCTTCCAATCGAGTACTGTTGAGGTTGGTCTCCGATTGAGACTTTAAAATTGCTATGTGCTCTACCAATTTCGCTTTAGTCTCGGCGTAAATTTCTTCCACCGATTGTCGAATGGGGTCATCTAGTTGTGTTTCATCTAAAATTTCTAGCTGTGATTGGAGCTCTTCAAACTGCTCATAACTGCGATCCAGCAACGATATTTTCATCTCGGAGTAATGAATCGAAAACGTGTCGAGATTATTTAAGTTATTTTTCGCCGATTGAATACGGTTTTCTAATTGTTTTCTTTGGTGTAATTTAAACTGAAAGTTCTGATCTGATGGAGGAGTTTGCACCTCACCAGTTTTTCCTGATTTACCTTCGTTCTGCATTTCGAATAAAGCGATTACGATTAGGAGACCGAATTTTTTAGACCGATTGAGATATCCGGCTCGAAGGACCCTATGGTAACGTTAAAGCGTTTTTCAACGTTTTGTTCCTAAATGAACACTCCACAAAATTTTTCCACAAAAAATAAAAAAATACTTTTTTTTGATAAATTTTTAAATTTTATTCCTTTTATTAATTTTAATTTAACTGTTTTTTATATATTTAATATTTAACTGTATTTTATGAAATTCAGACGAAATTAGTTGAAGCAGAATGAAGTTTACTAATTGAAGTTCACTTTGCTAATGAATTATTTCTTTTCAATATTCTTTTTAATATTCTTAAATTATTATGTACAAATTTCTTACATGAAAATTTCTATAACGGTTGAATCACGCGACTCATCTCTTTAAATATAGATCAATATGATCTGCATATTTACATATTTATACATAGTAAATATAATGCAACAACAATATTGTAAAACCAGTTTCTTCCCTTTTGTTCTTATTTCTTGCTGTAATTGTTTTTGTAAATTTTTGTAGACTTTTTTGTTGCTTTTAATTATTAACACTTTGTGGGAGACACAAAAGTGCAAATTCTTAACAACAATAACATACAAATTCTATATATTTTTGTTTATAAATAAGGGATATAGTTTCACAATAGTACTTATCTTCAATGTAAACATGAAAATAATGTAGAGTTTACAGATTATAATACTAGTGGTGGGGAAGAAATTTTTTATATGAAAGAAGAAAATTATAGTAAAAAAACAAAAAAATATTAAGATGGCGTTGTGTAATGGTTAAAGTGTCTGACTATCCGATTTCAAATTACTGTGTTATTACCGTGGTTTTCGGAATTTCTTTCAAATGAGTAATCCATCCATGAAACCACCTGACAACTGCTCCTCAGATATGATAACATTCACAACGAACAACATAGAAAAATCAGGCAACGCCGCGTTTTGAGAAACAATAGCTCTGAATTAGTAAAGGCCTCTGACCACTACCATCTACGCTCAATACATATGTAGTCAAATGCTCAGAGACTGTTGTTTCCAGGAAATGACGGGTACTTTCTGCAGTGAAGCTTTCAGCATTCAGAAAATTTACAGGCATTTCGAATTGCGTACTTGTAACAATTCAAAGAAAAGATTTCGTTAAGAGAATTTAGCCAAAAAAGAAAAACCCACCTTTAGATCATTTAATAGAACTCCATGTGGTGTGATTATAAGATATGACTAGCGACGGACTACTAAGTTTTATTAATGCAATGTGAAGTATATTCAATGTAGACGGTATAACGTTGGTACTTAATTTTCAATAACGAAAATGCTCGTTTTCACACCACAATTTCAATTAAAAGATATTTGACAGCAAATCTATCACAGAAATTATTTTTTTATAATTGCATATTTCAGAACGAAGTGTAAATTAGCTAATACTACGGATTGAATTGAAATAATTGTTAAGATCTCTATTATTAATGCATTAATCTTAAAAAAGCATTGTAGCTTAGAATTAAGGCCATACTGAATTTTATATTACTAAAATGCTTTGAAATGGGAAACCCTCGTATTAGCTTCACTTTTTTAAAGATAATTGTTATATAAGATCTTCCGAAAGAACCTATCGAACTCTGGTTGATAACGTCTGCCATGTTGATTCTAAATTTGTAAAATTAGGTGTCATTTATTCAATCTGCTTTGCAAAATCCCCATGGACGTCCATAGAGAACGCCATGTGTTCGCTGAATTTTCAGCGAGAAATTATCTTCAACGATTAAGTTAATTTTTAGGTGAATGGGTACATAAACAAACAAAATTGTTGAATTTGGAACGATAAGATACTAGAGCGTCCAACTCATCCTGAAGAAGTCACGAAGATTGTGTTTTGATACCAACACTTAGGAGATAACGCCTAATCATACAGTAATTGTGTTAGAAAGATAGTTATAGGAGAAAGACCATCAGGATAGTTTGCGACAAATTTATTTTGGTTTTTTTTTTTTTTGGTGCTTTAATGGGGTGTGTCCACCGTAATCTAATAGGTAGTGTGTTTACTAATTAGACTATATGCAACGGTTCCAGTCCAAGTTCAGACATCTCCATCAAAAACGAAATATGAAATAATTCTGGAAAATACTCTGAGAGAAAATATAATGGCCATGAAAAGTTTCGCAAAAATCTGTTATTAGGAATCGACTTTGAACTGTAGATCCCGCCACTCCTGTATAAAATTAACATTCCCTATCCATGACCTATTATGTACGTATTTATATTGGGTTTGCGGCGTTATAGTTTCATATTTCTGTGAGAACAACTTTATCTATCAACTGCAACATAATTTGATGATTGTCAACTTCTTTTGACGTGAATTGAATAACCTGGGCTCCAATAACATTGGCGCTATGTGTTATACAACTTATGCCACATTGGATATTCTGTAGGAGCTTCATCCAGAGTAGCCTTGGCGAACGATATTATATTCCACAAATAATGACGTACGTAGCTTTTTAACCGAATGAAAGTTTTTCAATATACCTCGCACACAACTTGGTTTATATAAATTTAAAGATGGGAAGCGCTTAATGAAAGATCCAATAGTTTCTATTGTATTAGTAGTTTCTCCACAAAAAGTTTTTGTGCTGTTAATATTATCTGTTATTGTCGTAGTTGCAATGTTTTTCCATCTTGACTCCAAGTCTTTTGGTCATGAAGCATTTTTTATTTTATTTTTAATAATTTTTCTTGTTGCTGTCTTTTGATTTCTTTTACAATGTACATATAAGAACAGCATCCCTTGGACAATAAATGAAAAGATGACAACTTCGGTTGAGTATTTTAAATATGCATGTTTGTATACACAATATTGTACATAAAATGCTTGTATGTGCGCTGTTCTGAAAATTTGTTCACAAATTCCACGTTTCTACAACGTCCTGTTCTATAAAATTATTTCAAGCAAAGATGGCGAGTTGCAAAAGAAAACCTTGAAAATTTTGAAAAACAAGAAATGGATAAATTAACGTTGACGTCTGTTTTCCAAGTGCTGTAGTTAGACAAGCAAGTACAACATTAAAAAATGCCCAAAAGAACTATACAAATACAAATACAAAATCATCGTTTTGAAAATTAATTCTGAAGGAATATATTTCAGAAATTGGACTGTGAGTTATAAAAGTCATAAGAAATGTAACACATAAATTTAATGCATGTACTTTGAATAAAATATAACAATTGAAAATAAATTCAAAATGCAGAAATGCATAGTCGAATGGTAAACAGAGAAATATTTTAGTAAGAACTTTATATGAGAAGTGGTATTTACTAGTATGTCCACAAATGATGATTCTTTTAAAACAAATTTGAGATATTTCACTGCAGTAAATTGTTCGTCTTAGGAATCTCATCGAACTTGCAGTCTTTCAAGGCTTTAAAGGTAGATCGAGCTTTGTATCAAAAATGATACTTTATGAATGAACTTTAATTCAGAAAAGTTAGATGCCAGATATTTTTATAATTCATTAGTATTGCTATAGCCATTATTTTAAACGAAATAAAAAAAGAAAATTTCAAACAGGGGTTACAAAATTTGAAACTTTCATAATTCTGGTGTATCGTTTTTGATACATACGACTTTCCTAGAGATTTTTTGGTGTCGTGATGTAATTTTTTTTAAGATTTCAAAGATTTTGTGAAGTTTTATCGCAAATAGTACATTATTTATGCTTTTTGAAAGTTAAGTGTGGGATGAAAGTAAAAAGGTTGAATTTTTTATTCTTGATATGTTCTTGATATTGTTTGAAGTAGTCGTCTAGTCTAGTATGTGCCGTGTTAGCTTATTAGACGTCAGACCAAGGTTCAAACCTCAGGTCAGACATTTCCATTCAATAACGAAAGGTTGTAATGACCGATTATATATTAATTATATACGTAATATTCCTGCTGCTAAAGACTATGAAGAAGAAGAAAATTGAAGCTCGTCTTATGCACTCACGAAAGTATTGGCAGCAACAAACATGGCAATATGATATTAATTGCCAAAGATGGTACTATTTGGAACAGGAAACCGTATGGCTTTAGTAGTTTGGGATGAAAAAATATTACCAATTTTCACGCAGATTGCTAGTAGCAGTTTCCTGAAATATTGTAGAATATTTCTTACTGCTCTTCTCATATTCATCTCACGTCACAGGCAAACATTAGAAAAATGTGTTTCGTCCCATATTTTATTACAGATGATAATATATGTGTCAACTTCGTACGTATGAGATAACAGAATCATTCGCTTTGATAATGATATATTTACACCTATTGCGCCTTTTCGAAAAATGAGCTGAAAGTTTTCCAGCCTTTAATAATTATGCTTAAAGCCTTTTTTCAAATTCGAAGAAAAAGGATTTTTTTTTATATAAAAAAGATATATATTTATCTTAATTTTTTGTTAGAAAATTTTAACCATTTTCATAAAACTTTTACCACACAACTTGTAGTTTTATGTAAGAAATAATACTGTATAAAAAGTTTGGGATTAGCTATCATACTTTCAGAGCAGCCCATATATCCTTTCTTAAAATTTTTAAAAAATTAATATATTGTTCGCCTAAAAGGTAAGAAAATGAAAGAAAATATATTTAAATAATGATGCTTATGTTTTTATGTTCCTTTTTGGTATATTTTCATCTCAAATTAAAGTTTTTTAGTAACAGAATTCAAAAACTTTTTAGTTTTATTGTGGAAAATAAAAATTACGTCCTGCGATTTTGTTTGAAATTTGATACTTAATGATGGAATACTTACAGTGATTTTTAGGGAAATTAATTTAAGGATATTTATATAAATCGAGCTTCGTAAAGAGATTTACGGATTATTGTTTGGTATTGGTTTATGTTTTCTTTCCTTTTGTTTTGTTTTTTTACCTTTGCAATTCATATTTAATTTTTTCGCTGTAGATTAGTAACTAATTGAATTTGATGGTCGTTATAAATTTCGTGGTCCACCGAAGTCGAATTGGCAGTTTTAGATTCAAGTACATGTTACGTGCGTAGCAACTACTTACAGCAGTATTTGGGGAAACACGTATCCGGGAAACCGGAGAGGAATCAAAAAGAGAAAATTGTTATTGACAAATCGATGTTCTATTGCAACAGGAAACTTTTTAACCCCACATGACGTTGACAACAAATATTTCTAACGAATCACAAGAATGGTTTGTACCAACATGTTTCAGCCAGCCGTCAACTGAGAGTGTTACTGATGCGAGTGGCGATAAGCTGTCCCTTCTAAGCAATTGGAAACAAATCAGGGTGCTAGACGTCAAATTATTACCATTTAGAAAGAAATAGAATCAAGCTGACATGGAGTGCTTGATTTTTATGCAAAAAACCATGCCAATGTACATCATGTCAAAAATTTTGGCGCAAATTTCATAAAAGTGATAATAAAATGTAATAGTAAATAAATAGTTTTATTAAAATGAATTAAAATATTAAAATTTTTAACAAAATCTATCAATAATCGTGACAATTCCATGTACTACAAGTTTGTATCAAAAGTGATACATAAGCTAGAATTAAGGATCAGAACTAATTTTAAGGCTTGATCTACGGTTAAATGCTTCAGGTTTATTGGAACAAAGTCCAAAGAAAATCTGGCAACTGGGCTGGCGGAATCAAATTTGTAAATTACTCTTCCAATATCTCTTCGCAGATTTCTCTGCAGTTCAGCGGCAGGAAAGATCTTTTTAGCCAGCTTATCTGCCTGTTGCCTTGGCTTGGACCCAGCAGATGGTTACTCTTTTCTCATTACCTAACTGCTTTGGCTTCCTCAGGCAGTCCAATACTATGTTCGATTTACCTGATACACTTGGCATACATTTGACATTGGAAGATCATGGAGTTTCCCTATGAGCAGGAAATATCTCAGTCTAGATACAAACTACTTCTCCTACTTCTGTCCAAAGTTATGCCCTTATTTCTTAAAATCATGCAGTCTGCTCGTTCTGACCAGGAGACATTCAAGGAGGGAGCTGTCAGTCACTCGTAATTTTAGGTCCCTAAGTTGCCTTATAAATTTTATAATAGACTTGTCTCCCATTATCCTGTATGTATGTATGCCTACCCTGGTTATCATGGGATTCGTCAAGTGCATAGTCCTTGTGCTGCATCCCCTTAATATATTTCCAGATATTTTTCCTCCATTTTCCGTGATATTGTCGAATATTTTCCATTTAGTAAGTTATCTCTCTTTCTAAATTGTTTTATTGTGATCTTTTCCAGATTAACTCCCACTGTCAAGCACCAATGATTTTCATTCTCAAGACCCTTTGAAAGATGTCACAAAGACTGCCTCAAAACCTACCTTTAGTCATTTGGGCTATACCATCTGCTCGTCCTTGACAATCAGGTACTTTCGCTAAGTCATCATCCAAAATTAAGCTCCACATTAACAGTAAAGGAACCCCTCCCTGCGTGCATCCTATTATTGTGATAATCCTTAGTATTTCACTCCTTGGATATGTTTTCATAGATCATGCGATTCATCCTGATATCATAGACTCTAGACAAATTTCCAAAACATTCAAGGACTTCTGAATCTATAAGAGCTGTCTCAGTGATACACAACATAAAAGACATGAGTCTAATTGATCTGAAAAAAAACGGAAACTCTTACTTAATTGGCTTGGTATGAGACGCGCGCCAGCACATATTAATCCCTATCGTTCAACTGAAAATTGTGCCATGGTAAAGAAGATCATTTAAGAAGACTAAAATTTTATTAATTCGATGGCGTTCGCTTTTGTTCAGTTCTGACTGGTACAGTTTTGCCAGGAATTAAGATTAAGTTACCATGAGCAACAAGGTAATCCCTTCAAGCATTACAATACGATATAAATTTTGGTCTGGGGTCACTCCAATTTTCTATTGGACTTTATTAAATACAGTCGAAATAATGTTTACAAATAATGCTCAACATTAAATTGCTGAGATAGAGTCGAAATTACGTCCAAATGTCATAGGTCAAGTGGGGACGCTTAACATACATATATCGGTAATCATTTTTAAAGTGTAGACCCTCTACTACGTCTATGAGTAAACATAATTGAGTTCCATACAAAACCAATTTGGTTTCTCTTCTGTCATTATTTTTTTTTTTAATTAACATATTTTAATCGCCGTAGTATAGCGGGTATAGCGGTAATGTGTTAAACGTGAGACCACGGTTCAAACATCTCCAACAAAATGAAATGTGAAAAAATATTTTTTCGCAGACTTCCTCTCAACAGATTTCTGTCAAAAACACTGAGAGTTGGTAAAGTTGCCATAAAAAAATTCCCCAAATCTATCATTTGGAGTCGACATTAAACTGTGGGTCCCGAAACTGATGTACAAAATTAATACACTCAACATAAGTGGTGTGAGAGGCTATACAGTAATTCTAACTATATAGTTGTAATGACCAATTATGTATGAATGTGTGTATGCACACACATTTTATGGAAACGTTTCACAATGAAATACAATTTTTGTGAAAAGATGAAAATCAAAACGAAAAAAATTTTATTCAGAAGAGATTAAAGAGCTGCTACAATAAATTAACAGAAAAAAGACATAAGAAAGGCGTTCCATAGGATTTAAAGTAATCACTGTGTTTGAATACAATAATACATTCAATCGAGCTGAAAAAATGCATTCGCAATCAATTCAAGTGCTAAAATATCAGAGAAATACTTCCTTCTCTTTTCCTGCTTTTTGTTCAATTGAAAAAAATCTTAAAGAACAGGAATATAAAAGAGCCTTTCAATTGTGGAAATATAAGGGCATAAAAGGAGAGGATTGCTTATTTTTTGCAACAATAAACGTAGTAAATATATTTACATACGTACATTGTAGCAAGTAAGATTAAATTCGTAATTTAAGTTGGAATTATTTAGATCTTTTTCATTTACATGAAAGGAATTGCTGCACTGTTCAGTCCATTCAACGTAAACATGTCGTTGTCTATGGTCGTCCATGGTGATTAATTTGACAGATGTAGCTTCAACAATTCATTCGAAAGTCGCTGTTAGAAGACCTTATACTTATGTAATATATTTTGGTCACTTTTGAATTTAAAAGAAATATAGTTTTTAATAATAATAATAGCAAATAATAAACAACATAAAACTATATCGATAAGTCCTTAAAGGTCAAAATATAATAAGCATTTGAATTGAAGATGCCTTCTAATTTGACATACTGCTGAATAATATGTTGATAAGAAGCAACCAATTAGATCAAGATATTCAACCACGCTCTAAACTGTTCCGAAAAGAGAAATGAAAATAACACCGGAAGGAAAAAGCTATGAAAGAAAATGAATATTGGTTCATTTGTCAGGAGATAATACGTTCTAAATAGCCCACTACACCTTTTATTTTTAAATGTTGACAAGTAGAATTTCTTAGAGTCAGGACACTAATAGTTAGTGCTTTTTTATTTTGTCCTCTTTAAAACTTTCGACTGGGCTATGGATTATATATTTATTGTTGTCTAAATCGTTATCGTTAAAGTCAGATGCTTGTTTATTGTACACATTTATTATGAAAAAAACACCAAACAAAACGGCACTAGAACTAGGCAACAAGAATATTAACTGTGGCAAATTAGAAGAAGAGGAAATTATAAAAACACCTAATAGCATTTAATTGAAATAATTTTTATAGCTTGCTGCTAAAGCAAATATTTATTTTTATTAATCAATAATTTTGTTTCAGAAAACTTCTTCTGCCTGCTTAATTATTTTCGAGCGAAGATTAGCATACTCGACATAGGCAGAGTATTATGTAGGTAACCATAACGAAAAATTAAACGCTGCGTGTGGTTTAGAAAAAATATATTGTTACGTTTTGATCTTTTAAAACCTTTTAAAATATAACCTTCTAGATTTCAACATAAAAATAAATATGTGTTTCGCACAATTCTGTGTACTACTGTTCACAACTTCATATAAACCAGAACAATTGCTTTGTTTGTTATTTCTCTGTTAACACCCTTTGCATAAACAATAACAATTACTAGACAATTGTTCGACAGATCTTTGTAACGGCGATCTTCAAACCACGATTTCTCTTTTCAAACATACCACGACTTCACACAAGACTGACTGAACTTCACTGACTCACTCGCCTGCTTTGCCTTGGAAAACTAACGAATTCTATAATTTAAATTTTTTTAAATTTTTTGAGGTAAATTAGAGTAGATTCGTTGAATAAGGAATTTCTTCAAGACGAATATATTCCACATTAGGGATAATATTTAACCTTTTAAACCTTTAATTACAGTACAATTATAAATTATACAACCGAATAACTAGTAAAATTTGTCTCAGAAAGGAATCGAACCAATATGCTTACAATAGCAGAATAATAGTGCACTACTCCCTAGACTACAACGACACGCAAAAATGAGAAAATGTGCCGTAGTCAAGTTGTTCACATCTGACGGGTTATCCGTCTTTAAACTAAGACATTCCGAATTCAAACAAGCCTCTATTCTTGTACATGTGATATCTTCTTCAAATGGGCTCTCCCATAGGCCACAAATATGTGGATATCCAGGGGGAAAAAATGCCAATCAATCATTCGAAAGGCTTTCGTTGCAACAAGCTGGCGCTGAATGTTTTCAGGAAATTGGCTTCTGTCCTTATTTAAATGATTAGCTGCTCCAACAAGCGCATTACCATTATTAGAAAAAATGTGAGAAGGACAACCGCAACGTGAGAAGAATCGAATATATTTTGCCAGTCATCATCCAACTTGCAATGTTTCGTTGAGCGAGATCAAAGGGTTTGGGATCCTCTCCAACCTCAGAAAATATAATTTGAGAGTAAATATCCCAACCCATACTAAAACTATATTGGCGTGTTTCAAATCTGTTAACGGGAAAACTGTTGCATCAAAGTCAACAAACTTCGTCAACGACCTTGTAGGTAATCGAATAACATTTGTGGAACCTGTGACCCATAGCGCGAAGAATTGTGTCACATAAAAAACGTCTATCATTAATAGAGAAATAATTGTTCTCCATCAGCACACATAAATAAATGATACCTGTACAGTTTCGTAAGTTCTATGTGATTACCTTGTTATAATTTTAATATAAGTATTTTAAATTAGGAGAGAAAAACTGCAATAAAGTTATCATACATAATGGGGGCTATTTGGGATAATTTTAGCTACGCTAAATTAAATTTCCAATGCTTTATAAAGACAAGACAATTTTTGTTTACTACACTCCATTGGAAGAGTTGTGTTCAATTACAAAACTCAAAACATTTGCCACATTATCCTATACTCACAAACTTCTATGTTTTTGTGTGAGTGTGCTTTCGAATACTTGTACTTAACCAAACTATTAGATGAGTGGATTGGCTACGTGCCATTTTTTCATAGCATTCACATATCTGCATTGCCTATGACATAATCTTGGATAAAGGAGGAGCAAATATTTGCTCTTTGATATTCACCATAATAATAAAAATCTGAGTGGAAATTAACCATAAAATACTTACTTACGATCTGAAAATTCTTACGTCATAATAAAGTATACAAACTTTTTAATAAGAAACTCTATATATTCATGCATGTATACATGTATATCAAAGTATATACATTTAAAGACCATTAATAGTTTATCCCAGATATACATAGACAAATACCTTTGTACGTAAAGCTAGCTCTCTTCTAGGTTCAATAGCCGACATCAACATTCTAATTAAGCCGTACAAACTTTTTTCCTCTTTTAAATTATCCTTAATTAATGACAAGTATTTGTTAAACTATCAGTTTTTTTTGTTCTAGTTTTCTTTTACTTCTTTATTTTAATATTTCCTATGGCAGTTTTATTTTATTTTTTCGCTTTTTCCTACTTCCATTGTATATTTTCCTTTCACTGTTCATTTTTACACTGCCTAAATCCTTTGAAAATTCAAAGCTCTTTGCTGTTTGCTAGACTGATCAAAGTGTGTGGAGGAGTGTGGTTTTTCACATTTTTGTTGTAAAAAAGTGGGCACGTAACAGTTACGTTACATACACAAGCACGTCCCTCAAATAATTTCTTTTTCTTGAGCAACGTCGATAAAAAGAGGTGAATAGTATTTCTTCTATTCGAAGATCTTTATTTTGACTTAGCCAAATAAAGTATGGGTTTTTTTTAAGTCTGTTAACCACTTAACTGTTTAATTTTGTTTCAAAAAACTTTTTCTACTTGCCTAATTATTTTTCAAAGAAGGCGAGTGTATTCGACATAGATAGGACATAGGTAGTGTGTTGGCTTATTAGACGTAAGATCAAACCCCAGGTCAAACATCAAAACGAAATACGAAAAATATTTCTTCGGCGACTTCCTTTCAGCAGATTTCTGACAAAAACTCTGGGAGTAAATAAAATTGCCCCGAAAAGTTTCTCAAAAATCTGTCGTTTGGAGTCGACTTTAAGCTGTAGGTCCAGCCACTCATGTATAAAACTAACACACACAACATGAATGGCGTGAGAAGCTAAGCCGTAATCCTGACTGAATGGTTGCAATGGTCAGTTATGTACAGTGGTGGCCACGAATTTAAGACACGACATATGACTGACGTGGTTATGATAATATTTACAATCCTGTAATATCAAAATTGATATTCTTTATTCTTCTATGTACTCTGTAATGTTAAGAAAAAGTACCATTATTTTATTTTGTTTCTTTTTAAATTTTGTTGCTTTTTGATCATATTATTGTAAAAACGTTTATTTGAAATTGGCCACGAATTTAAGACATTTCAGAAATATCTGGTTTTTAAGTGATTTTGTTAGTGTTTTTTGAAGCTAAACGTTGAGCAGCGAATGTTTTATTTTATTTTATGTTGGAATTCATAAAAATATTTAATTATAAATAGCCACAGGTACTTGGAATCAGAGAACTGCATGAGTTGATTCACTTTCACTGTCCATTCACATTTAATTTGCTTTTGTTATGTTGTTTAACATCAATATTTTTTAATGATATTGCTTGTACTGTTGACTCTCTAACAACTGAATGTAATATACTCACTTTTGTTTTTTATGTACTGTTAGCATAAATATATAAAAATTTTTTACTGTTGTTTGATTGTTTTTTATAGAAATCAAATAACTCACAAAAGCATATGATATTTTGAGTTGAGTCAGTATTAAACTTTAAACGAAAAATTGAAAAACAATTTAAAAGTTTTTAAAAAATTCAATACAATGAGTTCCGAGCTGTTAAGAAATATTGAAAATGAAGTTTACCGTATAAAAAAGAACACAATTAGTAGAAGCACGGCTTGTTTCTTGCATCCACCAACCAATTCTTACGTAAATGATAACAATTTAGAAGAAGTAAAAGCGTTTTGTATTTCCGAAATTACGATGTCTGTATCGTCTTCTCCAAGTCCAATTCATTATTTAACGTTTGATGAACCACCACAAGAATTCCAATTATTTTTCTCAAATTTTATTCAAGCAAACCTATCCGCTACGGAAAGTATATCCGATGAAGTAAATCGTTACTGTTATTTAAGAATGAATATTGATATGAACTTTGATGTGTTGCAATGGTGGCAAAACCACACTTCGGAATACCCTCGTTTACACAAAATTGCCCAAAAAATTTTGAGTATTCCCGCAAGCAGTGCGGCTTCCGAACGCGTATTTTCGCCGCAGGTAACATAATCACCAAAAAGCGTAATCGCATTGATCCACAAACTGTAAATAATTTACTTTTCCTGAATTCAGTTTATAAGTATGAGTAACGCAATTATTTATTTATTATATTTACAAAATGTACATAATATGTATGTACTAAATAATTACTTAGTCTACTTTACTTGGTGAAACTCAGACACGAATTAAAATATTTTTTTACGTTTTTTATACATAGATATAGCCTATGTAACTTCTTCTTTTTCCGAAATATAAAAAATAAAATAAAAATTCAAATATATTTTGTATTATTTAATAATATTTATATTATAGTAAATTATAAAACTCCTCGGTTCACTTGAAATGTTACATAAAACAACATGTATTAGAAGAGTTTTTTTAAAAGTATTCAAAACACTCATTCTGATTCGTTGCTTTTGTGAATCATATAAATAAACAGAAGTAGCAAGCAGTGACAAGCAATTCTTGACAACAGTCTCGTTTATTTGAATCATGTATTAGAATATTTAATTTTTTTACTGTCATGTGCTAGCTCAATATTCATTTTAGAAAATACAAAACTATGCCATTTGATTCACAATCATGCAGATCTCTGCTTGGAATACCGATGCCGAGCGAAAATTGATCCAAGAACTAAAATTTGATGGAAAAATAATAATGGAGATATCCAAGCTGCTTAAATGTTCTAAATGCAAGATTTACAACGCGCTGGAACACATCAAGCAACATGGTACCACCAAAAATGTCAAACAGCAACCTAGAGCCTGAAAAACTACACCCTAAAGTAGCTGCTAATAATCCTTCCACGAGCTCAAGTAAAATAAAAAATAAAATTGCATTGGATTTTGGTATTGATATTTCGTCTAGGGCAATAAGAAGATGTCTAAATGAGAAAAACTTGCGTGGGTGCATTGCACAACGTAAACCACCTGTGTCTAAAAAATATCAAATTCCGACTAGCATTTTGGATTGATCTAAATAATATGTAAATAAAAATTCTTTACCAAATATAGGTAGCAAAATATTATTAATTTTTCTTCCTAATATTACTAAAATCTTAAGAAATATATCATGGACCTAAAATATTTTTGATAAGATATAAAAATTATCACAAATGTAGAAGTAAAATGTCGTGTCTTAAATTCATGGCCACCACTGTATGTATAATTTTTTTATTGTTAATATATAAAATTTATTATTATTTATTGTTATTACTATGTAATAAAATGAATGAGGTTGTTAAACTAAAGAATTTTATTTGACCATTCTCAGGGAAAATAATGTAATAGATTCGTTGCATAATAACACGATTGCGATTTTTTTTTTCTTAAAGACAATTATACTCGGCATTATGCGAGAATTTTTGTTTAGTTTTGATGAGTATGCTTTGTATAAACAGTTAAAGGGTTAGCCGATTAGTTTTTCTTATTGCTATGCCTAAATAGGAGTGGCAATCGGTTACCGAAAAGCTTTAGAAAAATATTGTCTAATTTCTCAGTTATTCGTTTTTTTAAATTTCAGCAACGTATGTAATTATCAATGTCTATTCAAATTACGTCTATGGCTTCCGTTTTCGTAATGTAAGTATATTTTATACAAAATTTACCGTTTTCCAAGTACATGTGTAATATCAGTATCAGCATCTACTTTTTTACAATTATGTTTTATGTATATTCGAGTTTTTAACGTACCAGAGCGCTGCTGTTATGAATTATATATATATTGTTACGAAAATGAAGATGGTGTTTTGCTTTAAATTGTAAACAAAAGCCACAAAGAACAAAAACAATGAACTTGTTACATGATAAACAAGTAAACAACAACAACATTGCTAGTACAAACGCAAACAAAATACACAAACAACAATAACGTGTTTACATTTATTGTGTGGGCTCGATTCTTAGCCCAGATTTAAATTTTCCTTTTTAATAAAAAGGCAGGGTGTTCTTCTTAGAACTTTAAAATTTACTGTACAGCTTCTTGCTGTTTTATTATATAAAAAAAAGGAATTTACAGCTTCTTGCTGCTGTAATTAGCTTAAACGTTTGTTAAGTAATGATACAAATATGATTTAAAAGAATTTAGTTAGCATATACATTTAAGTAAGAAGCAATGACAAACAAACAGTGATAAATCACTCAAAGCTACTAAATTGAGAGCAAAAGCTTTACTTTAGTTTAAAAGTAATGACTTTCCAATACACATAGAGAAATTATGTGAGATATATATTCAAATAAGAAAGAAATAATTAAAATAATTGATATTAAATAAATTAATGATTAATAAAGAAATTAAAATAAGAAAATAAATAAAGAATATAAAAAATGGTTGAAGTCGCTTCAACAATTGAGAATTCGAGAAGGCAAAGTCATTCTCCTTCAAGAGCATTCATCAGACTGTATACCCTGCGATATAATAGACTAGACTAAGCAGGCTGACAAAATTAAGTCAGCATTGTGTGACGACGCGGTGTTTGAAGAAAGCAATCGCGGTTTGAAGATCTCCGGAATAACCAAAGAATTGTTGTTGTTTACATCAAGTTCTGAAAAATGGCACACAGCGAACAATAAAGAAATTAATTAAATCTGAACATAAATTTATTTTTATTTGAAATCTACGAGCTTATATTTCATACGTTTTTTAAAAGTAAATACGTAACAACATTTTACACAATATTACGTGAGTTATTCAAACACGAATCATTGACGTAATGGAATATGTGCCATTAATAGCCAGCGGACAATTTGGCTTTAAAAAACACCGTATATCAAATGAATCACATTACAAATATGATTAAATATAACAAACGTAATAAGCAATCGACAGGCCTTGTTTTATTAGATGTGGAAAAAGTATTCGATACCGTTTGGCACAATGGCCTCATTTAATTATAAATTAATGCGTTCTAATATGCCAAGGTATTTATGTAAAATTATCGCAGATTTTCTCAACGACAGAACATTTGTAGCAGAAGTCAACAATGCACTATCTTCTCCTAAACATATCACAGCAGGCCTACCGCAAGGATCAGTGCTATCGCCATTGCTGTACTCAATTTTTACTTCGGACTTTACTCCACCTAAGTATATGAAACTGGCATACTATGCAGATGAAATCGCTCTAATAACATCCAAAAGGCTCAAAAAGGCTTTGTTAAAGAAAATGGAAAATGGTTTTCCAGCTTGTGCTAAATATTTTTACAAATGGAAGATAAAAATAAACACGAACAAAACTCAATCCATTATCTTCCCCTATAATAACTCGCCCAAGCGTTCACCAAACCGCCAGTTATGTCTAAGTAATGATCAAATAATGATACGCAATGAGGTGAAATACTTAGGCCTATGTTTAGATAAAAAACTAAACTTTGCGAAACATATCGACGAAGTTTGCAAGAAATCTCCCAACGTAATTAGGGCTTTGTGGCCCATTATATGCCATCGTTCAAGACTGAACATAAAAAACAAAAATTTAATTTTTAAGAGTGTTATAAGACTTACCTTGACTTATGCATGCCCAATATGGTATACAACAGCAAAAACTCATTTTAAGAAACTCCAGGTTATTCAAAATAAATGTTTAAAAATTATTAACAAAAAACATTGGAGATACTCTAATCGGTTGCTTCATAAAGAAACACGATATGACCTAATCGTGGACTTCAGAATGAAACCGAAAAGCAAATAAATCGAGACCGTACAAAATTCTCCTTATCAGTTGATAAGAGAATGTAGTGAGTTGGCTTAAGTTTAGCTTTAAAACAAAATCATCAAAGCGGAAAAATATGTATATTCGCATTTTGTTCTAAAATGCCTTATATTCATAAAAATTTTCCGGCATAATTTGATCTTCCCTACTGTACTTGATAAGCAAAGTAGTAATAAAATCGACAATTACAGTTAAATGAAAAAATAGTTTTAAAAAAAGATTTGCAAATATTTTGCTCAATGACTACAACAGTTTGTTAAATAGGAATTCAACAATCAGATATTTATGATAGGATGTTATTGAATACATATACATTTACATATACATATGTATGTATGTATGAATTTAAATCAATAAAAAATGTATAGATGGAAGTATTTTTTTATTTTTGTAAGTAATAACTGAATGTTTATTAACAGGAAAATTTCAATTTGATTTAGTGTAGCTTTATACATACATACATATTGCACCTGACAAACATTGTCTTTATTTGGCATATAAAAAATGTATGAAATTGCATTTTATCCTTTGAAAAAGAACTGCATTTGTATAAAAAATCTATTCTTTATGAAATGAAAATAAAACAGAATATTTTTATGAACATCAAGCAACTATTATGTGAAAATTTATTTTCTATAATCGATTTATTTTATTAAAACTTATTTGCAGGATTTGCAAGCTATTAGTGTTTTCAAAACAGAAGTTTTTATAATGATATTTATTTATCATCAGAAATCAAATTTTGCAAATTTTTCGAGATTACATACATACATAATTGGTCATTACAACCCTTTAGTCAGGATTACGGCCTAACTTCTCACATCACCTATGTTTTATACATAAGTTGCGGGACCTACAATCTAAAGTCGGCACCGAAGGACATATTGTTTGAGAAACCTTATTGACAATGCAATTTTATTTACTCTCAGAGTTTTTGCCAGAAGTTTGCTGAGAGGAAATCGCAAAAGAAATATTGTTTCATATTTTATTTCCGACCTTTGGCTTGAACCGTGGGCTCACGTCTAATAAGCACACACTAACAAATTACCAACTAGACTACGGCGACTTCATTTTTCGAGGTTATTTTATGCAAATGTTGCACAAGGATAGTCGATAGGTTGCCTATCCGAGAGCTCAAATTTTTGCAGACTTAAGCCGGGAATTGTGTTCCAGTTCTCGAAAGACTCTACGTATCTTATACATTCAAATCGCACATTTTTGGCGCCTAACGTACTACTTCAGAACGCCTAGCGTACTGCTTCACTAAACTCGGCTCTTAGTACGTTCGTGCTAATGCAGGCCCAATTCAATGTTTTGGTTTTCTGACGCAATCGTTCAACCAAAACTTAACTTCAACGCGGTAGATAATTTTTCGATAAAAACTCATTTCTCTCACAGTGTACATTTCTCCCAGTGGTGTTCGTTTGCCGGTATATTTGTATATATACATATTCAGTCTTTGGTTAAACCTGACTGATCGTATTTGAAATGTCTTTTGGGGTAAATTGAGGACAAATTAGTTTAGAAATTCAGGTGTTTTTCGTTCTTAAAAACTACGGAACGACAAAACGTGAAGTGATAAAATTTATTAAAACATTAAATTAGGTAATGTAAAGTTTGACTTGTGAGCACATCGCCATCTATATCGAAGTTTAACTGATTTTATAACTCCTAAAATAGTGCTGCTCCAATTTGTGTACTATGGTTAGTACAAAATACAAATACGTTAACATACGTCAGTTGATGTTTACTAGAAGCAAACCAGTTCGGTTTACAGCTCTTTTAAAATTTACTGTGGCAGATCAACTGACTCTATTTCTGTCTCTGTTCTGAGAGTCAAAATGCCAATTACAAAGTCATTTGGTATAACGTTTTTACATGTTCCGATTCGCTAAATGATTTAGATAATTTAGTTTTCCATTCTACGATAACAACCAAACTAATAAATGTGCCCTGACAAATATGAAGGAGTTGTTAAAAAACTGCTTTTGACTATTGGTTCAATAACAGCAAAATATTATAAGTCTTTTATAAGGATAACGGCATGTGCACAATGGCTAACGATCGTGATTCTTATGAACTAGCGGGATGTGCAAAATATATGCTCCTCAAAAAGGACAAACAACTGCTAAAAGGATTCCAAACATTTTTCAAAAACACAATAAGTGTATGGAAGGAGTTAATAAAATTGATCGATCCATATTATTATACAGAATTGACATTAATTGCCTAGATTATTGTTATTATTATCATCGTGCTGTAGTACTGCGACCATAGAACTTTATAGGATATCCTTATAATATATTCTTCAAGACTATTGGCCTGACAAACTTCAGGATTTAGTGAATCGCAAATGGAAGTTCGCTCCATTAAATTTTTCACTACTAAAACATTTGGTACCCAAACATTTACATCATCGTAAATACATTTTTTTTAAAACGTGATGAATTCTTAGTTTATTTCTCAATTTTTTCATGATTTTATCGACTTTTTTTTAGTAATTGGTCAACTAGGTGGTTGAGCAAGTTTCCATCAAAGTTATCTGATCGAAAACTATTTTACTGATCTACATTCTTACCTTTCTTATAACAAAAAATTCGAAATACTACGGTGATATGTCGAATTTTTATTTTCCAAAGAATAATCCGATCTCAATGATGTCTTCAAACAAAGTGAAACTTTGAATGTTAGTGTTGCCTGATAGAGTTAATATTACCTGGGATATTATATTATCTATCGACAATGAGTAATTGAATGTTTTCAAATGTCAAATTGTACTTGATGTTCAATTCTTTCAAACCATTCAACATGGGTAAAATGTCCAATTATTACATTTTATTCGATTTTAAATATATAATTCAACGTACTCCCTCTATCTGTATATATGTATAACAGTGTCTACATTTCTGTGGTCATGATTTTTGTTACTGCATTTTATAAAATGTTTTAAATAAAATTTATTGAATAAAAAAGAGAGAAAATACAATTGTCTGTGGGCATATTAATATTAATCCAATATTTAAGCAAAATTCCCGCATGCAACCGCTAATATTTTCATAATGTTTAAATTAAAATAATTAGCAACTACACTTAATTCTCTTTTTACACTACAAATTCGTTCGGTTTTATTTATTGTAATCTATGTAATGTAAAAACTTCAATTACATTATTCATATTATTGCTTAAAATTCATGAAATTGTTAAAATATATTGGGGTACCTAGGCCTTAGATATATTCAATTTTGTATCTGAATTCATTTGATAAATGTTTTGTGTGTGCGGTTTTTTCATAAGTGAGTTTATTTTTGCGTACAAAAAACCTGATAGTGACAAAACCGAAAAATATATTTAAATTCAAATTTGAAACTTATTGAAAATATTTGAAAGTTATTGTGTCAGTCGTTTTTTTCCTCTCTGCTTTCAAAAAAATTAAGCAGTCGGCATACAACAGAAATAACAGTTTGCAGAATTTTCTGTCGAACTGCCGAACTGTTGTCTGTTGTCTATGTGTTTATAGGCGTAAATAACAATTTTTCTTCTTACCTCGAGACAATTCCAATTCGTGCAAAAAATTCGGATAAACACAGAATTAAATGTACATATTTAAATACATGGTATTTAATTTTTTTATATTTTTGAAATAATAAATTATAGCTTTGGAATCAACAACTAAAGAACTATAACAATATCAACAACATCCATAAAAAATCCGTAGATTTAAAAAAAAAATAATTTTTATGCTTGCATACATATATACGATTGCTTTTTTTTTGCTTATAATTAAATAAAATGCATGCATTTTGCATATTTATTACAGACACTATTTACTATTTATTGTATTTCAATTCGATTCGTTTTATTTATTTTTTAACTGTTTAAAAATCATTGATGAATACAACTTAAATAAAGAAAAATTAAAATGTTTAATAAAACAAAATAAAATATATAAATAAAATATTTATCGCATCATAAAACATAATACAAGCCTAATGCAAATATTAAATATTTGGAATAAAATAAAAAAATTTGGAAAAATAAAAATATTAAAAAAGATGGAAGAATGCCGTATGGAGTGTTTTCTTATAAAGCTTGAAAAAGTAAATGATTATACAGAAAAGAAATATTATTCGAATGAAATTTTTTGTTACAATTTGGTAAATAATTTCGTGGTATTTATTTTTAAATATATTTGTCACGGCTAGATAAGATAAGAGCTGCTAATTTCTATGGAAAAACCTACAGTCTTAATGTAGCCTCATAAAAAAATAATGGCGTTAAATGACATGAATTAGTGGATCAGAGAACAGAACCACTTCTGGAATGAAAATTGTCACCAAATTGATGGGATCAGCACAAGGAGTATTCTAACATCTATATTGATAAACCAAAAAATATATATTTAAAAAAACAAAGCAAATCTTTTAATAGCTGCCAATATATTCGACATACATACGTCAAAGTATTCGTAACTTTAAGCGTGCATTGATACAAAAAAAAACGATAATTTGCCAATGGCCCTTTCCTTTCCAACATTGCCAATTATCCTGAAATATACTCGAAAACATTAAGTACCGCATGCTGATGCAGTTAAATCAAATTCTGTTCCTACGAAAAAACAGGTGCCTGGAAAGAAGATGCCAAGTGAATCCACTGGTTATAATTTTAGTCGTCTTGAAGCTACCATTGATAATTTAAGTGGTAATTAATTTAGTGGGTACTGTGCTAGACTTTTAGACTGTGGTCAACTACACTATATCGGGTGTATCGTCTAAGTTGATTAGATCGTAATAATTGGATATAATTTGTAATTGTATTCATAAATAAATATAAATAAATAAAATAAATAAATAATTTGAAATTGTATTCGTTTATAAGTAAATAAAATCACTTACCGTCTTTTGAAATCTTTGTAAAAGTCCCAGTTTATTAATTTTAACAACATTGTATTTATTTATAATAATAATTCATTATAAATATTATGTTTAACTATAGTATTATGGTAGATTACATAGCATGTCTACGTAATTAAGTTATAAAGATTTGTTTGATATGTTTAACAGACTAACGTAATATTAATTTGGCATAAAACACAGCAAATAATTATGATGTAGATGTAATCAGGTATTTGAAGATTTAATTATAACATTCTGCACTGAATCAAAAATTTCCGTAAATACTGTAAAAAGGGGTGTAGAATTGAAGAAATTTTGTTATACATATAGTAAAAATTTACAAACTTAGTAAATTATTCGTATTGAAAATATTTCTTCATATTGAAGAAATTTCTTCATTAATTCATATTAAAGAAATTTCTTCAATATGAATAAAATGCTTTCGTTATTTTGAGGGATGGAAATATGACAAAATTTAATTGAATTTAATAAAAAACTTTATTCATATTGAAGAAATTTTATTTGAATTTACTATTAATTTTTATTTATATAAAAGAATTTTTATTTTATTTTATTAATATTTTTCGTTAATATTTACTCATATTGACGAATTGATTTTAAAATTAACTAATAAATTTTGTTAATTTTAAATTTTTTTTTATTATTATTACTCACCATTTTGTAAGTTGTATACAAAAATAAAAATAAATTTAAAACCTTTCTTTCAATTACATTTATTATAAAATAAATACATATTATTGATCAGTGTTGTTGTATAAAGGGTCCGCCAAAAAATTTTTTGTTTTAAATGCTTTAAAAATAAAACTACTGAATATTTTCACAAATTTCGTTTTTTTATTTGAAAGTACAATCCTTCCGGTTAATAATGGAAAATAATTTCATTCAAATGGCTGCCTCGGCTGGCCACGCAGTTAAAAAAGTTTTATAATTCTTATATATACATAGTACATATGTACTTTTATTAAAAAAGTCTTGTAAACAGTTAAAAAGAAACTTAAAAATACTTTCGAAAAAAGGAACTTTTAAATTCACTAACATTAAAAACATAATAAAAAACGTAAGTTTACAATTAAAAAAATGTTCAAAGTTAAAACTAACATGTTAATCTGTGGGCTGTTTAAGTCTGTATTTTTGGTACAGTAGTTTGACTTACCTGCACAACTCTTTTACAAGAATTTTTGTGCAGATAAGCCAAACATGCAGGTAAATTAAATGTTTTCACCTTCCTAATTGCGCAGGCATGGAAAAATTATAGATTACTCTCTCAAAGCCCAGCTAAAGCAAATAACTAATTTTAATGTTATGTAATATCAACCATAAAATACTTCTTACATTTCATTTATTTATCGATATTTGCTTTGCTTTGATTTGTAAATAATTCTTAATATATATAAAAATAAAAACAAATTCAGAGATCTCTTTTCTATACATATAAAGAATTCTTTTTTGTTCGATGCAGCTAACTTTAATTTTTGCCATGAAAAAGTTTTAAAGTTCAAAAAATACAAGGCACATATATTAAATGTGCAGGTATAAAAAGTGCGCTTAAAAAAGAATTTTGTATAGAATTTGGAGAAATAAAGGCACGAAACAAAATTTTTATGCAGGTAAAGGTAATGCGCACGTAAATAAAAGGCAGCTAAATCAAAACTGCTGTAATATTATAAAAATATTTTTGAATAAAGGACTAAATCAGTATAGATTCCTTTGGATACTCGAAATTAAATACAAAAAATATTTTAAAACATATATCTAAAGCATTTAATGCTGAATCATACGATATTTTATGAATTCAAAATAAACAACAATTACTTTTCGTTGTAAAATTGAGCCTGTTACTAATTCTAAGGGCTGTATTTGTATTTTAGTTTCGTATTTCTTCTTCAAAGGCAGCGACTCTATTTCCCGTTATTATAAAACTTAGCTAGCAGTCGCGAATGATATATCTCGTATATCTTCTTTCCATCAATATTAAGTAGGAAAAAAATACCAAAACACTGACCACCTGAAAAAAATTAAAATACATATAAAATGCATATCATTCACTTATATATATTTGTCATATACAATTTTATTTGTCTTGTCTTTAATTCGATCCTCCAACAATGTGTAAATTTTTAAGGAAAACGTTTTTACCTCTAATTTTGGATACATGTTCATGAAATGTAAATCGATCAACGGCATAGTTGTCAACCACGTGAAATGATACTATTTGATTACATATAGAATTTTCTAGAACACCAAAATCTATAAAACATTGTCTTTTTCGAAGTATTTTTTGAATTGAAACTTAATTACTTCAGTGTGAACATCGTCATAAACAGCATCACCAAGATATATTATAAGTGTTAATTTTTTACATTTATAACACTTCTGAAGTCGCCGTGGTCTAGTAGGTAGTCTGTTGGCTTATTAGACGAAAAGCCAGGGTTCGAGCCCCAGGCCAGACATCAAAATAAAATACAAAAAGTATTTCTTCGGCGACTTCCTCTCAGCAGATTTCTGGCAAAAACTCTGAGAGTAAATAAAATTGCCATGAAAAGTTTCTCAAAAATCTGTCGTTCGGAGTCGACTTTAAACTGTAGGTCCCGCCACTCATGTATAAAATTAACACACACAACATAAGTGGTGTGAGAAACTAGGTCGTAATCCTGACTGAAGGGTTTTAATGACCAATTATGTTTGTATGTATGTATGTATGTATGTATAACACTTCATATTTTGGTTAAATTAATAAAAAAAATCACTTTATTTTAACACTTTTTTTAAATTAAACACACAATTTTTTATTATAGACCATACTTTACCATTTCATAGCACAGTTGTGCAAAGAGAACTCACACGCATTCTTGTGTTTTTCATTTAGTTGTCGATCAGACTGCGACAAGAACACATGTGCGGCGGATGCTTTATCATTTCATTTCAGCATAACACTCAAAAAATATTTCTTGTTAAAAATGTTCTATGTTATTAGCTAGGCGTATTTCATTTTTTTATTTTGTCGCATAGTATAATTTTTTTTAAATGCTTTGGAATGTCCGCTTTTTTCTTTTAATAAAAAAAGTGTTTTTTATTCTTTTTATTTTTATTTATCTAAAAAACATGGCCTAATTATTAAGCCAAATATGGATAGCTTTATGTTCTTTTAATAAAAAATGGATTTTTTATTTTATTTTTATTTATCTGAAATTATTAATCCAAAGTTATATAGCTTTACATATGTATGCTGATGAAATGAAAATAAAAATAGCTTATAATACTAACACTTTTCTATGGCTGTAAATAAAATTTTGAGGAAAAAAATTTTATTAATTCCTTGTATCATATGATTTTTGAATGAATATTGCTTAATTTAAGGATTATCAGATTTCTGAAAATTCCTTATATCTATATATATAAAAATGAATGTGTGTTTGTTTCTATGTTTGAACTTTATAGACGAATAAACGACTGAACCGATTTTCTTGTAATTTTCACAGTATCTTCCTGTATGTCTGGATGGAGTTATAGTCTACTTTTTATGTTGAAATAGGCAAATAAAATAAAATAAAATAAATAAAAAAGTATGAGTGTTATTGTCTAACAAAATATTACGTATACGTCACCCATCAGCTCTATGTAATGTTTTATATAAAAATGAATATGTGTTAATTTGTTTGTGGGTTTGTTTGAAGTCTATAGGCGGCTAAACGGCTGGACCGATTTTCTTTTAATTTTAACAGTACCTTTCTGTATGTCTGGAAGGAACTATAGGCTACTTTTTATTTTAAAATTTCAAGTAGGCGAGGTGCCACCCCCACATACCCCGTAAGTATTTAATGTCGCATATCTCATAAACTGCAACAGTTAGAGTCCTCAAATTTTGTATGGACGACTCTAACGTACATATAAACAAAATAAGCGGATTAGCTATAGTGGGCGTGTCAGCTCCCATATAAAAAATATTAAATTAGTATATCTAAGAATGAAGTCGACGTAATGTGTTGGCCGGTAAAGCCGGGGTTCGAGGCCCAGGCCAGACATCAAAACAAAATACAAAAAGTATTTCTTCGGCGACATTTTCTCTGCAGATTTCTGGCAAAAACTCTGATAGTAAATAAAATTGTCATGAAAATTTTCTCAAAAATCTGTCGTTCGGAGTCGACTTTAAACTGTTTGTATAAAATCAACACACACAACATAAGTGTTGTGAGAAACGAGGTCGTAATCCTGACTGAAGGGTTGAAATTACCAATTATGTATGTATGTATGTATATCTAAGAATATATAACAATTAGACTCCAAAAATTTTGTCGAAGCCACTTTAATATCAATATGAATAGTTTAGACAAAAATGGACTGACTAGCAATAGGGGGCGTGGCACCTCCCATATGAATATATGAATCTATATATTTAAAAACTGCCAGACCGATTTTCTAGACATTCTAACAGTACCTTCCTGTATGTCTGGAAGGAAATATAGGCTACTTTTTATTTTAAAATTTCAAGTAGGCGAGGTGCCATGCCCACATACCCAATATGTCGCATATCTCATAAACTACAACAGCTAGATTCCTCAAATTGTGTATGGATATGTTAATAAATCGACAACTACACTATACATACACACTTTTTATATGAATTAGATACACATAATTGTCTTTATAGTTTAATTTTTGGAGAATATGCTTTTGCACATTTGAAAACATAGAATATAAACTTATACATATATGTACATACATATGTTGCACTAGTGTATAATATTCGCAGACAATAAGATTTTACATACCTTGAATAAATGTAGCTCTTGAATAAAAGGATTGTTTTGTTATTCCTCATTGTTTTTAATTACAAAATAAAATCAAAGTTATTTAAACTTCGTAGTTAAATATTAAATATTTACATTTTGTTTTTGTTTTTTAATGCACAAAACTTTATACTCGATATATGGTAAGTTATATATTTTTAGGTACAAATATATCACCCATTAGATATCTTAAATCTTCCAAAATTTATGAAGTCATTAAATAGTTGACTGCAAATACATTTTCATTTAAATAATAAAAACAATGTATATCTTGCAAAAAATGTTGTACATTAATTTAAATTTAGTTGGTGTATGGTCATGCAATAACTCTTTCACTGAACGAGACCTCAAACATTACGCAATTCTTCAAATTTCCTTCGAATATATGCGTATAGCGGTGGTAGCCCATGAGACTAATAAATTCCAATCGATCTCGATCTACCACATGAGCTGTCATTTTCTTCCATATAATAACATCCATTAACCAAGTTTCACTGTTGATATCAATTTATTCATATTTTTACGTTTTTAACTTAACTCCCTAAGTTAGTGACCCTGCTCTTGCAGTGAATTGTGTTAGATTTAGGAAAATAGTATAAGGGAGACAGAAAACTGGCGGTAGTGTTAACTGGCATCATATTTGAATCTAATTATGTTGTAACAGAATCTTTTCAAACATTTTTAATATGGCATCAATATTTTGGTTCAAAAAACAAAGTCTGCAGATAAAATGCATGTAATGTCGTTGACCACGTCACAACGTTCCTAATGGAACAAAACTGGAGCGTTTTGTATCTAGTAATGAAATCGAGGTGACCATAATTTTTAGGGTGTGGAAAGTAAAATGTTGAGGTTTTTGTTTTTCTGTCCTTCAACACATTGTGCAAAATGGTTGTGAGCGACACATGGTTATGTTTGTGCTTCTGGAGATATATGGTATAAGCAGTAAAAACAAGAGGCGTAGGGAAAATCGCCAGCAACAATAATTTCACTGTTTGGACAAGACCCTACACTAAACCAAAAATTTTCGTAAATACTGAAAAAAGTGTATAATTGAAGAAATTTCTTTATATATCAGCTAAAAAATGTGTATTCATATCTACGTATTTTTCTAGTAAAAATTTACAAATTTAGTAAATTATTCATATTGAAAAAAGTTCTTCATATTGAAGAATTTTCTTCATTTATTCCTATTAAAGAAATTTCTTCAATATGAATAAAATGCCTTCGTTATTTTGCTGGATGTAAATGTGACTAAATTTAGTTACATTTTATAAACAAAGTAGTAAATTTAACTAATTATTTTAGTAAATTTTTATTCATATTGAAAATTTTTTATTTAGTTTTATTAATATTGTTCGTTAATCTCTATTCTTATTGACAAATTGTTTTTAAAATTGTTGGAAGTTATAGCCAAAAATATAAATAACTTTGAAACCTTTCTTTTAACTTCATTTATTATAAAATATATGTAGGGATAATATAATAATAGGCGAGTGCGTTATATATCAATTTATCAATTTTAGTTTATGAATTAATTCAGTTTTTGTAATATAATAATAATAAGTTCAAAATACAAACAAAAATATAGATTTAATTCAATGTAAGTTTGACTTTCCGGATAATAGTTTTAATATTTCAACTTTAAGCAACTTTAATTTAAACAACTTTAATAATTTAAAACATCAGCGCACAACTTTACTTATAATTGTCCTCCTTTCAACTCTCCCTTTTTAACAACTTCTTTCAACTTCCACTTCTCTCTTTTTTCTACTTGTCCGTCTGAGTTGCATTATTTAGTACCTCTGCGTTGTCCTCTTTCGTATGTCATTTTGTACTGGTATGTCCGTTAAATACTGCATTATCCCACATACATATAATACTAAATACGTATTATATTATTACAATTAATATTCTTATATAGATATTATTCATCAATGTTATTATATATTATATTAATACATACAATATTATTATTATAAAATACATTATTCTAGATATTCTTATGTTAACAAAAAACAATCCTAACGATGAATATTATGTTGTATTGTAAGCTGCCCAATAGTTTTCAATTTCCCCCCAAATGCAGTCGAGATGAATTGTTTCGATGCTTTCCCTAGTGTTTTCTTCAGGGGCTCTAGTTACACAAAAGAAATCATATCACTTAATTCTTTAAATAAGTTTGTATAGCTCTTACCTAAACTTACAGCCCTCTTCTGGTCCCCAACCAGAATACAGATATTGGTTCGTTCGTTCGTTTGAGCTTTTGCCTTGGTACTTCTTTCCTGTTTGTTTAAAGCAGTTGTATTCCTTAAAATATTTCTATTAAAACTACAATATAGACAAAAGAAATAGTCATACTTACTAAAGACCCAGTTATAGAAACTTCAATTATATTGGTTGCTTTATTTTGAGCAAATTGCACTTTTATTCTGATATAATTTTGAATTAAAAAATTCGTTATGATATCAACAATAACTTCATCCTCTGTAAACAAGATTCTTTACGACACTGAATTGTATAGGATTCGGAAATTAAGCGACAAACTTATAAATGCAAAATTAAAGCATTTATTGAAGAAATTAATTTTTTGCATATATAACTCACATTTATAAATATTGAATTAATAGAAAAAAATCTAATCTCAAATCATTACTTTTTTAATTGAAAAATACAATTTTTTAATATGTCCCTGTTCGTAGCATATCTGTTAAATTTCGATTATGATTAGTAATCAATTACATTACTTTTTAAAAAGAATCGTAATGATTATATAATTCTATGAACAATTTTTTCGAATTACTAATTGATTACGATTACCAAAGAATCAAAAAATAATCAGGATTACTGGCGATTAGTCTAATAATCAAAAAGAATCAAAAGTAGTCTAAAAAATAATCAAATTGTTTTCAATAATTCTTTTTGATTATATTCAAATGTTCAAAAGTAATCCAAAAGTAATCAAACTGTTTTCAATAGTTTCTTCTGATTATTTTCAAATATTCAAAAACAATTCAAAGTAATTATTGAAAATAAATTGATTACTTTTGGATTACTTTTGATTCTTTTTGATTATTAGACTAATCGCCAGTAATCCTGATTATTTTTTGATTATTTTGTAATCGTAATCAATTATTAACTATTTTAACCAAAAATAATGGTAATTGTAATCATTATTTCACCATTCAAAAAAAGTAATCAAATTACTAATCATTACGATTACTATTTATTTAACAGGTATGGTTCGTAGCATATATGAAAATAACTTTTTAACATACAATTTTCCAACGCCAATTTCGTTTTTAGAAAATTACAAAAATAAATCAGTTAAATTAAAAAAATTTCTTAAATTTTACTGTATAAAGAAGTTAAATTGGCGAAATTGCTTTAATTTTACGTTCCTACAGTAAATTTAACGAATTTTCTTCAATTCTACTAAATTATATTTAAATTAACAAAAAATAATTATTCAATATGACTAAAAATTAGCAAAATATTTTGTTATAGTTATTATAGTAGATTTATTTAATTTTAGGTAAATTTTAGTTAATTTTACAAAATTTTAGTTAAATTAACAAACATACATATATACATAATTGGTCATTACAACCCTTCAGTTAGGATTACGACCTAGTTTTTCACACCACTTTTGCTGTGTGTGTTAATTTTATATATGAGTGGCGGGACCTACAGTTTAAAGTCGACTCCGAGCGACATATTTTTGAGAAACTTTTCATGGGCATTTTATTTACTCCCAGAGTTTTTGCCAGAAATCTGCTGAGAGGAAGTCGCCGAAGAAACACTTTTTGTATTTTGTTTTGATGTCCGGCATGTGGCTCGAACCCTAGCTTTACGTCTAATAAGTCAACACACTACCTGCTAGACTACGGCGGCTTTAATTAACAAAACATTTATTATTTTTAACAACATTTTATTTAAAATAACAAGTTCTACTTAAATAAGTTTTAAATATAAAACTTACTTCGTTAATTTGAAGAAAAAATTTTGTTTTGAACAAAATTTATGTAGTCTGAAACATTTCATACAAACATTCACACATAATTGGTCATTACAAAGTTCTTCTTACGTTCTAGCTGCTCACACCACTTATGTTGTATGTGTTAATTTTTTATGCTTGAGTTTTAGGACCTAGATTTTAAAGTCGACTCCAAACGAAGATTAGCTTTAAAGTCCCAACGCATATTTCTTTTTTCTTTTGTAGTGGTTGACAAGTTATCGTGTGATGTTTAGTGGCTTTATAACCTCATAGTAGAATTTTTCGTGTTTGACACATACCACATCTAACTTGAGAATAAGACGTATGTTTTAAAGCAGTCCATTAGCCGCCAAAATAATGAAATTTAACCCCAAGTAAAGCCATGGGTATGTGTGCACATGTACAGGGACAAATCAGCCAGAATTCCAGCTCAGGCAGATAACCTTACATCTGTCATTGGTAAGATAACGGACGAAATACAAGAAAAGTATAAAATTTAAGATAATGGATGGACCAACTTACCCAACATTCATTAATCACCCAAACTATATATTTCATTTACTATTATAAATTTTCTGTCCTTTGTTTCAAACTTCTAAACACATACGGTTAAATATCTGCCTAAGGAGCGACTTGAATCTCTGTGTATGTTTCTGTTGTACTCGTATGTTTACGTTTTAAAAAACATACACAGGTGTAATATTAAATAATATTATAGAATAATGTAAGATCAATAAAATTTGATATTATTTTCAAAAACCTTATTCTCTTCTATTGTTATTCTAATTATGATTTAAATGTTTTTGTTTGGCGCCAAATAACTATAAAGTTTTATCATACCAATCTTTCCAAAGGTCAGGTGTTCATGCAGCAACTAAGATATAGCGTACTATTTCGACGATTGTGTAATCGAGTATTTAAATAACGTCAATAACATTTGGGATAAACACACAATTTATATATACAATATAAAAACAGCTAAGGAGGGTGTTTTAATCTCAACACACACATTTTTCATTAAACACTTAAGATCCATCCAAAAGTTTTTAAAATTTTTAACTTAAAGTTCATTTGTTTCATTTTCATTTTTTTAATTGAATTTGTTGCATATTTGTGAGGTTTTTATTTTACACACACATTGTATTTTGAGTTCTACTGTGTACACATCTGTACATACGTAAGTACTTTGTTATGGGTTTTGCATTTGGTCGAAATTATTCAAGCATCCATTTATCGTATTAAAGATTAAAATGCAATATGATAAAAGTTTTTGGCCTTGGGGTTGAAATGTTTAATTTGTATTTTAATCCAGATACTTAATTTTTTTTTCTAGTTAATTAGCAAAATAATATAGAAAATGGAATCTCAATAAAAACGCACTTTTTTGGGATAATTGTGCTCTTTTTTTAGTAATAAAGAATACATGTTCCGATACATACATAATTGGCCATTACAACCCTTCAGTCAGGATTACGGCCTAGGTTCTCACACCACTCATGTTGTGTGCGTTAATTTTATACGTGAGTGGTGGGATCTACAGACAGATTTTTAAGAAACTTTTCAATAGCAGGTTTTATTTACTCTCAGAGTATTTGCCGAAAACTGCTGAGAGGAAATCGCTGAAGAAATATTTTTTTTCATATTTCGTGTTGATGCCTGACCTGGGATACGAACCCGAGCTTTACGTCTACCAATTAGACTACATACTACCAATTAGACTACGGCGACTTCAATTTATTCCTGAAATATTTTCTTTTGAAAATTGCAAGATAAAAATACACTCGATAAATCGCAATAATTTAAACACTGCCCTCGGTTTTGAGCACGAAAAACATTTTTTTTGTAAAACTTATTTAAAAAAAGACTTTAAATGTTTATTTAAATTCGAAAATAATTCGTATAAATTATAAAATAAAATAAAATATTAAGGGCCATTATTAAAGCTTACCGTTAAAGATAAGTTTAGTTAAAGGTAACTTTAGCTATAGTGAACTTTAAAATCACCTTTAACTTCTTTTCGTTATTACAAACTACAGATAAAATCAAGTTAACTTTTTCAAAAATATGGCTGCTGCTCAATTAAACAAGTGCTTTAAAAATGCAGTTGCAACGACATGCTTTCTTATTTGTTATGTTTATTCATTTTTTTATTTTTGTGTTTTTTGTTTTAAAATAAATATAACGAATACGCCAATATCCATTTTGATTTGAACAACTGTTATTATATTATAACGTTTATTTTTCATGTTTGTATATGAAGTTGCCATATTGAAAATAATGTACATATTTATGTACATATATAATATGGCAAGTTGAAAGATAAAGTGAACTTTAAAAGTTAAAGGTAGGATGATCTTACATTTAACTTAACGCTTACCTTTATATTATTGTGTACTCATAATAATGAAAATCAAGTTAAAATCCTGCCTTTAGTTAACGGCAAGTTGTAAAAATGGCCCTAAAATTTAATAATTCAGCCATAACGATACAATTTTTTCATTTATTGCAATTCATAAATTTCTGTGATGAAGGCAATAATTATTTATAATATTTATGGTTCGTTAACATTGTGAAACTTTAATAACTTTGCATCGAAAAGCAAAAAGGACTCTATATTTTGTTTGTATTGCAAAATATCATTAAATTTCAAATTCGAAATTTTTGCAATGTCCACATACACTGTGTAAATAAGTATATTACATATATGTGCATGTCCATCAGTAATGAAGAAATGCTCAAGACGAAAAATCTTGAATTCAAAGTCAAAACACCTGAAACTGAAGATAGCAATGAAGAGCCGATCACCAAACATTGGCAAGACTTATCTACTACCAGCAGTCAATACAGATGTGGATGCAAAATAGGCAAAATAAACTATCAAGTACAGAGGATCATTAGTAATGGTGGCAGTTCACGAACTACCTCTGTTCTGTTTATTGATGTAATGCATTTAGCCAGAAATGAGATTTGTCATTGTAGATCATTTTTGTGATTTTTTGCATCATTCGGGATATTCTAGTAAATATAGACGTTAAAATGACTAGGAAAATATATAAAGGTATGCCACCAATGTAGATATTCCATCAAGACGAAATAAAAAGCTCGAGTAGTATAATCTTGGGTGCAAGAGAAATATATTAAAGTTCTCGAACTGTAGGTTCCAAGTTACACATTTAATTCCTTGGAGAATTTATGGGGAAATGAAAAACAGATAGGTTTCACCAAATAACATAATAAGGTAATGCGTTCTGGGATGTTATTCAGAAAGGAAGGATAATTTGTCAAAGAGAGTAACTAAAAAAACATTAACAATTTTAAATAACTTTAAAAAAATTATTAATTATTATTAATAGTTAAAATACAATTTTTTCTTGTTTTTCATATGATTTTATTATTTGTCCACTTAAGTTGAAACACTGAATTTGATTTGTAAAAGAATAGGGTTTTTAATGAATAATTGTTTAATATAGACCAAATTATCTGTTTCTAAGTATATTAGGATAAAAAAGTTTATGTTTTCGATATCCTTTTTTATAAAACTATTTTATTTTAATGCTTAAACGTAAAACCGCATACGTGCCTTAATTATAAGCGTTTATATTAAGTTTCAATCCTTCTAGTGTGACCCGGTGATACGCAGTCCAATTTTTCTACAATATTTTACAAAAAGAATCCATTGGCCAAAAATGAGATTCGTCATTGTAGACAATTTTTGTGATTTTTCGAATTAAACTAAAGCTGATATCCTGTATGGCAAAATTTGGACCATGCAACTCAGGGAGTACATGAACATTTTATTTCCAATATAAACAAATAATATTCAAATTTTTATTAAAGCCACACAACGTGATTTATTATCCTTAACCTACATATAGATACGAATATTTTTGTTTCGGATGGTGCCCATTTGCATACGTTGTAAATATGATAGTTGTGTGTACTTGTTCCTGTTCCAAAAAACACCAGCTGTGTCTAAATGAATATTTCATACTATCGCAGTGCCAGAAAATGTTGTTTCATTATGATGTTGTCACCAGCACTAAGCAGAGAAAGTGTTGTAATTGAAACCAAAGTCTGTCGTAAATTTGAAGTGTGATGTTTAGAAGTTATTTAATAATAACGGTGACGATATGAATAGTGATTTTGTGGTCACAAAACAAACAAAAAATGCCTTTTACGTGTTTCTCTCTTTCTCATATTTCATTCTGTTCGATATAACTGAGCAATGGTTTGAATCACAAGGTCTCTAATAAGCCAACACACAACCTACAAGACTGCAACCTACAAATTATGTTATAATTCGCCGGTGGATGGATTTTATTAAACTTGTTGAAATGAGTGTCTTTATACTCGGTTTTTAAACTAAGCATTTTAGTGCGTATGCTACAAATTGAGACCGTAAGATCGTGACAATATCAGTGAAGCTACAACTTCGAACAAGTCTCAATACGTATTATTTGTAATAGAAAATTTTGAAGAGGTTCCTTTAATTTTTATGTTTACAAAAGCTGAATCTCAATAGCTCATCAGTAGCCATCAAACTGATCATGTTTGTCACAAAACTACACAATGCTTGCACCTAATGATCAGGGTATTCACACCATATGAATTTCGATAAAAACAATTCTATGATTTAAGTGAAATTTAGACACACATGTTGTATAACGTGGCACATTTATGTGTAGAGCGGATCGCATCGTGCTCAATTCTTTTTTCAAAAATTCTTGACAATTGTCATACTGCCTTAGCTCAAACAAGTACATATACCGAGAAATATCTGTTTTAATTTTACTTTGGTTTGGTTTTTTACTAAACGTGTAAATGTAAAATAATCTTTTCTATGATTTTTTCTTTTATTTATTAAAATACGGATTGAATTCTGTAATATCTTCTCTCTGACTTTACGTACGTTAAAGTCTTGTTGTGTGAACTAATATAACTTTAGTTTTTATAGTTATAATAGTTATAAATTAAGAGTTTATCCTCCTATCTCAGGCATGAGTACCACTTAGTTATTATATTTCAAATAGCTTTCACTTCATTCGTGTTAATTATGTTCCAGTGTGGAATTTTCAAGATAGATTTCTGTCAAGGTGTGTGCCAATATATTTTATATGTAATTTTGGAGCCAGAACTTCGTCACTTATTCGAACTCAGATCACGTTTCCCTGCGTATAGTATATTTTAATTAAATGCATATTTATTCAATACATATTTATTTCGCATATGTTTCAACACCCTTGTAGCTGGAAGATGTTATGGAAACAGTGTCATCAACAAATATAGAATTTTATATATGACTACTCTCTGCCATGACAGATAAATAAATTATGGAAAAATCAGATCCAAAAATACTACCCTGTGGCTCATCGGAAACAATCTTTTTCTAATAACTCTACTATATTAATAATTCTTATAACTCTACTATATTAATAGGTAAGTTTAGCTTCCTGCTAAATCTTGTCTAATTGAAGTGCCGATAATAAGGAAGGAAAATATTCCTTTTCTTCAGATTAATTCCTAATTGTCTCATCAATATTTAGTGAGGCAACAACAATTTTGCAAACAGTTTAAGCGTTGGATTCTTGGCTGGCTTCTATACCACTTAAATTAGTGCAAACTTCCGCACATGAGCGTAATATACTATTCGGGGATCACTATTATATAAACATATTACTTCCGCCTACCAGAGTATCAGAAGCGTTATGCGGATTCAGCTTGCTAATTATCTTTTGTATCTCTCTGCACATCAACAACAG
Source organism: Sarcophaga carnaria (assembly GCA_958299815.1). NCBI lineage: Eukaryota > Metazoa > Arthropoda > Insecta > Diptera > Sarcophagidae > Sarcophaga > Sarcophaga carnaria. Next base: position 66,960,638 of record OY283153.1, on the reverse strand, counting down.
ATGTCAACTTGGAAATACAGGTTCAATAACTATTAAGTGCACATTAGACTGGTCGCAGCTTGTATGTGAATTTTAGTTGCTCTTTTGCTAATTTTGTTATGTGATTAGCTTCTATCTTGTAGTATCTTTGCATGCAATTAATCTTGGTTTGATAAAAACCAGATCATCCAAATTTATTGATGTAGAAGTAGAGTAAAACTCGTTAAGATTATTTAGAATGGCCGCAGAAATTTCTGTAAAGATGGTTGCATTTGTACATGCTCACTAGGATTTTGTAACCTATAAATTCAATGGTACCGCGATATTGAGTCTACTTTTATATGTACATATTTTTGGAGACATTGTCATTATCGGAGATATTTTGGGTTCCATTGCATAACTCACGTCAACATCATCGGCTTCTGACTTATCAGCAATGATCTAATTTATCACGAATTTATTGCTATCAAACCCCAGGTCAGGCATCTCTAACGAAACGATATATGAAAAAATATTTCTTCGGCGACTTCCTCTCGGCAGACTTCTGTCAAAAACTCTGAGAGCAAATAAAATTGCTATTATAAATACACTTTATGAACAGTTATTATCTGGTGATTCTTTACTTTCGGAAAAAATGATTCACACAATTAAAAGTAAAGTAAATGAAAGATATAATGACATTAGTAAATTATCTAAACACTTCACAATACAATAATATTAACATAACAAAGACAATGTTAAAATCCTATGCAGAGCAAATATACAAACGCCTACTCCAAGGTACTGAAATAACATCGGCTGAAAGTGATGAAGATATTTCCATTGCACAAGTATATCAATGTTTTAAAGAAAAGTTGGAAAACGCCATTAATGGGGCTAAAGAAAAATCAAGAAATCTGAAATTAAAAATAGACAACTTATTTAAAAGAGAGCTAGCTTTATTTGAAGCTAGTACAAACAGAACCAAAAATTTAGACATACTTTTTAATGCATTGTTAACGCTAAAGCCCACTTCTGTAGAAAGTGAACGTGTTCTTCGGTAGCTGGTAAATATTCAACAAATTTACGAAATAGAATGTCTGATGAGTTATTAAATGCACTAATAATTTTAAAAACTAATTTTTTGAAAACTTAGTTCTTCGAAAATTTTTTATATTTTCATTTTTAAATAATATTTTTAATTAATTCTTAATAATAACTGATCTCAAAATGTTATCATTAATTTGTTTGTTTTTGTTTATACAGTATGAATTTAAATGTATTGTTTTCTTTTTTGTTAATAAAATAACATTTTAACAAAAATCTGAAGCATTTTACTAGTATTGTGATTTTTAAAAGATTTCCCGGGATTCCCGAATTTTTCATTCCCGTTTCCCGGGAAAAGAAAAAGTCCGGAAATTCCCAAACTCTAGTTGTAATGTATATAATCTTTGGAAAGAAAACTTTTCTAGTGTAAAAGCATGGTTAAAGCTTTGGAAATAATTCAAGTAAAGAAACAATTTTTATATAAAAGAAATTGTGTTTTATCAAACGAATTATACTTTTCTAATTAATTCCATTAACAAGCATCAAAAATAGAAGTAAATGTCAGTTTTTTTCAAATACTGGGAATTTTAGGCCCAACTAATTACGAGAAGGTACTATCGAATCGGCATACAAATTTAACACAGTGTTTATGACATTAAACCTCATATTTTAGAGTGTGCACACATATCATATTAAAGTAAATAAAATCTAATGTACATGGTCCCAATGATAAAATAAAATCAGTAATCTTGAATCAAAGACAATTCGGGTTATAAAGGTTCGAGCTATACAAGTTTAATATTGGAAATATTGAATACATATTACCCAAAAGTTCGAAAGGCCACTTTTTTTTAAAATGATACCTATTCCTGACACAGATCATCGGGGAGTGGATTCAAACGCGTGTATAAATTTCAACTAGCATCAACGCTATGTTGTCGACGTTTCTCAAATACTCGTATTTCGCGAGATGCTGATACATAAGTTCAAACTATATTTTCTTAATAGTATATATTGTGAATCTATTTTTAAAACTATATTATGAAGGAGACGTTTTCATCGCAACTGATGTAGCACAGCATGGTATGCAGAGTACAGTATTACATTTAGTATATGCTTTAACCAGAAGTCGTCGTAGTCTAGAACGTAGTGTGTTGGCTTATTTGTAGTAAGGCCTTGGTTCAAACTCCAGGTCAGACATCAAAACGAAATATGAAAAAATATTTCTTCGGAGACTTTCTCTAAGTAGATTTCTGGCAAAAACTCTGAGAGTAAACGAAATTGCCATGAAAAGTTTTTCAGAAATCTGTCGTTCGGAGTCGACTTTAAACTGTATGTCCCGCCACTCATGTATAAAATTAACACCCACAACATGAGTGATGTGATAAGCTAGGCCGTAATCCGGACTGCAGAGTTGTAATGGCCAATTATGTACTTATGTATATAATACAGCCATGCCATGGCTTAGTCATACTCGCACTTTCACCTTTGATACTCATGATACTTTCCTTTTTTCTATTTTTAATCTTCTTTTTATCTTTATGTAGATAATAATTTTGTTTAAAATATGGTATTTTTTTATTTGTTTTACTTTTTATTATTCGATATCGTCGTATAGTGATTTTATATTTTGTTAGTATTCTTAAAAATCTACCTAAAACTTTATTTTAAATTGCTAGATTATATATATTAAATAATAAACATACACAACATACACAATTCAAAATATTTTTCCTTTTGAAGCAAATTCGGTGTAATAAAGTTTGTTGGACTTGAACCCTTATAACTTTTAAAAGCCGTTTTAAATTGAAAGGTTTTTGTTACAATTATTTTTTTAAATTAATATATTTAGTAAAATACACCTTATATTTTCAACTTTTTTGCATTAACCATAACCAGAAAAAAAACAATGTCTATACAAATTATCCTTATAATTGAAATCTATTAAAATAAATATTGTTATCCTTATCCTTTTTTGTATGTTATCTTGTTAAGTGATTAACTTTTGAAGCTTTTAAATTTTCATGATTTTGGTTGACAGCAACTCATCATAACTCATTTCAAAAACAAGAACACCAAACTTTTACCAAATAACCGACTTACTGTTTCAAACACATCTCTGTGGGCATAATAACATTAAATAACAAACACAACTGTGGTTTCGAGATAAAGGACACAAGTGAAGGTATAAATACAAATCGAGCTTAGTAAAGAAAATTTTCATTAAAAATGAACACTTAAATATTGATAAAGAGGATTGAATGAGAAGAGGATAAAATAAAATGGGTACCTAAAGGTTATAACTGGTGCCATTTTTTAGTATAAAAAATATTTGCGATATTGTCAGAAATATTTACAACGTACAACGCTTGAAGCTAATAAATATTATATAAATTTATTAATTTTTCCTTATTTGTTAATTACAATACAATTATAAATTATATTTAATCATTACAAGCTGAGTAACTTCGAGCATATGCTCGGTGTAGTGCAAAAGATAGCGTCTCTAGTGGGAATTGAACCCACTATCCTCACGCTAATAGTATAACACACTACGCACTAGACTGCCAGGGCTCCCTATACAAATATATTTTTTTTATAAAATTTATATTTATGTTTGCCGTTTTTGTTAATGTGTTTCAATTCTTAATTATTGTTTAGTCGTTAATTGAATTCATTTCATCGTGATATAACACATTTGTTCCATAATTTCCAAAATAGTTTCTTCATGGCATTTAGTAGCACTTACATAGAAAACAATTCTTAATTTCACTTACATAAATACCTACGCATACCTAAACACATGCACACACCTACACACACAAGTTCATTTAAAGAAAAAATCACGTCGACTGCTAGCAATTTTCCTGACAAAACAACAACATGATAAAAGTGACTGTTATCGTTGCTATTGCCACTTTATTTAATCTGCAAAGAGAATTCTTCTAGGCTTTATTTTTCCAGGGCTTCTTAAAGGGTTGTTCAAACTAGGTTTGAACAGTAAAAATATCTTAATGAAACATATTGTCTTTTATTCAATAATTCTATGTTAATTAACATAGGTTGATTCCAATCATTTCCATTTAACAAAACGAATGTCGTTTCCCGTTTCAATTACCATTTATATAACTTCCATAGACAAAGAGAATGTCTCCATCGTCTACTGTTACTGATTATTTGAAGAAGAATTAAAAAAAAACAGAAGTTTTGTGGAATATGAAATTGTACACCAACTTCACTTCACATCTTGCATTTACATCAGCAACAACTCTCTATTTTTAATCAAAGTGTGCTTTATTAAAGTGAATTAAAACAAACAAAAATCTATTTTGTGAATTCTGCTTAAAATTTATATAAAAGGAACAAAAAAATTAATTTTATGAATTATGCCAAAAATGTATATAAAAGGAAGAAAGATTATTATATTGTTGTGCTATGATTAATAATAAATAAATAAATAAATAAAAATAAATAAATAAAGGAACAAAATCATATTGATGTATATATTTATATTATTTTATAAAATTTTAATATTTAATGTAATTGAGATAAAATTCTAAAGTTTATTAAATTCTTATTATACTTACCAACCTGCTATTTATCTATGTTAAATTATACTTACCTGAAATATCTTAATACTTACCAACCCAAGTGTTAAATTAATTAAATTCTACTTATTTTAAATATATATTGGCTAAATTTAAATTATACCTAATAAATTTTATTGGATCAACTACAACTACACTAAAAAGAGAAAAGGTTTTATGCCATTTCTTTTTTCTTTTTTTCTTTCTCAAATCAAGCAACCCAACGATTGTAATTACTCGTAAGTAATTTCCTAAAGATTGTTCTCTTTAAAGGAGATTTAAAAACAATTAACAACCATATTTCTTGTTAATGATATTATTAGACAAGTCTAGATCAATAGATCATCATTATCATCATCGTAATTATAAATGCGACAGAGGTATAATGAGGTGACTAGGTGGTCGCCTGGTCGATTGAGTGTGGCTGAATAATTGTTATTCTCAAAATGATAAAGGGAGAGGCTGCAACGGTAATGAGAATAAACGTCACATTCAATACACCATTTCATATTTACAAAATCCAAATCCATTACTTAAACCAAATTTGCTACCTGGAAATCATTATAAAGACGACTGAAGGAAAGCCTGACCATATCTAAAATCGGGCTATGAGTGCCTGATAAGCGCTTGACTCACTCAGAACAGTGTGGAAATCACTAGTAAACCAGGAGTAAAAGCGGTTTCAGACTTCATTTAGTCAATAGGGAGAATATTAAACACACAATCCTGGAACCACAGTTATCTCAGCTGTATAGATATCAAAATTTTTGACGACTTACTATGAATTGCGAATGCTATAGAAGCTCTCACGGAAGTAGTACAAAAGGAGATGGAAGGAACATATTTGGAGAAGGCAAATAGACACAGTCTAGTCTCCGTAGTCTAGTAGGTAGTGTGTTGGCTTATTAGACATAAGGTCTCAGTTCAAACCCCAGGTCAGACATCAAAAAAAAAAATATGAAAAAGTATTTCTTCTCGATTTCCTCTCAGCAAATTTCTGGCAAAAATTCTGGCAGTAAATAAAATTGCCATGAAAAGTTTCTAAACATCTGTCGTTCGGGGTCGATTTTTAACTGTAGGTCTCGTCACATGTGTAAAATTAACACACACAACATAATTGATATGAAAAACTAGGTCGTAATCCTGATTGAAGGGTTGTAGTGACCAATTATGTATGTGTATGTATGAACTAGACACACAAACTTTGAGAGTAGGTTAAGGCTGAAACAGAAAACGAATCCAGCAACAAGTTTAAACGTTTGGTGGACCTTGTCACGGCGCCATGTTCTTTATAGAAACTCAAGGAACCATTTAGCGATTACACAGAGGACACTTGCCAGTTATATTTTATCGTTCATAAATTATAGACGCTCAATTGCTGAAAGTAGTACAATATTTAAAATAAATTCTTATTTAGAATACGTATGAGTTGTAAATATGAGGTATATGAGTTATAAATATGAGTTCGTTGATTGCAAACAAAATAAAAATAAAAAATAATATAAGAATTAAATTCATTATTGTTCGCACTATTTAATGTGCCACTGTTGACAATTTGTTGTATCCAACAATAATCACTTGTTCGCTGTTCTTCTTTGCTTACAGCGCAAATCTTTTTAATGGCGATCGTCAAGCAACGACTGCTTTCTTCACACGCATACGTCTTTACACAATACGGACTGAATTCTTACTACTCGTTGCCTGCTTTGTCTATGCCCACATATCAGTCTGATGAAGGTTCTTGAAGTCGGGGTTTCGCCTTCTCAAGAACTCTATCGTGACTCCATTATTGTTTGTGTATTTTGTTCACATTGCTTGTTGATGCGTTCTCGCTTACTTGTCTATACCCTTTTCTTTCATACTGATGTTGTTGGTTTACTTGTAACAATTTGGTTGTGTTTGTTTGTCTAGCTTTTGCTCATTTGAATGTCAAACGATGTACACCGTTTCCATTTTCGTAACAATATTGTACACAAAGTCGTGTAAAAGGCGTTTCTTCGAAATACCGCAATGGCTTGAAATTGAGAGGGCTTAACAACAGTCTGATAAAACTTCGTTTACTTAATTTTTTTTTGGCATAAGAAAAACAATGCGTTGCTGCTGCTCCTGTTGAGTTTTTTTCTTTTATTTTCATATATGTATGTATGTACAATATGTTTTTGTTTCGATTTTTTTACTTTTATTACTACAGCAAGTGTCGATTGCTTAAAACAACAAAAACAAGTACAACAAACAATTTACAGTCAATTCATACATAACTTGTGCAGAAGTTTTACACTTTTCCACTTTTTATTATTCATGATGGAGCGCAGAAAAAATAAAACAACAACAATAACTGAAAAACAACAGCAATAGAAATTAACAAAAAAAAAAACTTTACAAAATTTCTGGCGAACTTGTGAGCATGAAAAAAAGTTGAAACTGTGGGCAAACAAATGGTGCCTTGTTGTTAGAAAGGTACGATAAACAAGTGCGTTTAAATGAAGCCGAACCGTTACTTTCTGTAAACCTAGGGGAAAATATATCTGACAATGTGTTCAGCGGTGTTCGGTGGTTGTTGCATTCATTATAGGCAGTGGTGTTCCTGTGGTTTTGTTTTGTGTTCTCCAAGACAAAAAGAATTCCACAACAATTATTAACGATTAATACTTGGTAAGTTGGTGTATTGTATGATATCAGCTTTAATAAAATAATTTGTGAACTTTTATTACTTTGCTGGTATTGTTAATAAATATTATAATAAAATACCAAATATTACTTTATTATTTATTTAATGGATAATAAGTAAAATGTTTACAAAAATGAATAAGAAATATTTTACAATTAGCTATATATGGCTTACTAATAAGTTGTTAGCCGGATTGATGTAGGTTTTCGTCCGTTTTCATGGCAATTTCATTTACAGGAAAAGTACATGATGTAATTATCGTATTCAGTAAATGGGTTATGTACGGTAGAACATATGGCAAAATTATATAGATGTCCGTTAAGGCTTTTCTAGATGGAGAGCATCCCAAATGTCAAAAAAAATCGATTAAAAAGCGTCACTTATCAGAATTGCCAGTAGAATGACCTTATATATACCATATATATCAGATTTATCCTAATTATTCTCGTGTTTTTAAAGGCTTGAAACAATTTGTTGCTGAAATAAGAACTTTTTTGAATATCTTTTCATAAAATTTCATATATGCTTGAAAATGTATATTTCAGTTACAACCATTTTTTTAATTTTGTTGAAAAACTTTTTTTGTGAAATAAATTCATATATTTTAAGCATTTGTTTTTACTATTCCCTTAAATATACATTCGTATGCTTCAATCAATATTTTAGTAATGCTTTTATTTCAGTTGACGCAAATATTTTTTGTCTCAAATTCATAGTTGCGTTAAAAGTTTTTTATTGCATCGTTACAATACTCAACACTGCTATTTAATTTTATTTGAAGACATTAATTTGAAAAGTTTCTCTTGTATTGTCCGACGAAAATCCTCTACCAAACCCTCCACGTGGGTGTCGGCTGGTAATGGTGGTTGCCCGATGGGGTGTCCACCAGCCAAGGGGGGAGTCCATACTCATTTGATTGTAGGTCGAATGAATTATGGCTCTCACCATAGGATAGAGGTATGGGCTGGACTAAGGTGTTATACGACCCGTGCCGATAGTCAGCCTGGCTGGGGGCCCATCAAAAATATCCCAGTCGTTAACGGAGTATCCTGGATACCGGGCGACCTCCAGGATTAACTAGCCTTACCTGGGCACAGCGGATCCCTGCTCAGGTGGACCTTCCCCTTATCCGCAACTCGTGGGACCAAAAATGAATAATAAAAATAAATTAAAGGAAAATCAGGAAACCGCCTCCACTAGTGAGGACGAGAACGGAACTCGTAAAAATCCGCGTACGGGTGTTAAGCCGACGCCCGTCTCCACAGAAGAGGGAAAAGACTTGGTTGATGCTAAAGCAGACCAAGAACCTAGTACCTCAAAAAATAGTAGAACACAACAAGCCAAAAGCGTCGGCCTTTCCAGAAGCAAGGTTGCTCCAAAAGCCGGACCTTCGTCCAGCAAGAGTGGCCTTGGTAATGTAAAGGTTGACACGGCTCAGAAAATGAAAGAATCGAAGCAGAGGTACAGGGAGCGATTGAGCGCAAAGCGGGTTCTAGACAGGATCTCCAAGATCCCAATAGATAACCGCACGCAGCGCGAAGCACAATCACTGGCCTGGGCCAAGGAAAAGCTCGAAGAACTAGACAAGACGTCGACCATGGAGGTGGCTGTCAAAAGACAGCGATCTTCTGATGGAGACGCTCCAGGCGCTAAAAAATCACGCAGCTCGCATCGCACCAACACCTTATACAGTGAGGTGCTAAAAGACAGTATAGAAATGGCGGTTGTAGATCGCTCAGATCCAGACGGCAGTATTACACCGTCGAACTGGAGACTTGTAGCAGACGCCCTTGCAGACGTCTTCCTAGAAGTAATGGAGGAGAATCCGGGACCAGTTCCAGTCTACCAAATGTGTGGATGGCACCAAGGACACGTGAAGCTAGTAACGTGTGCCGATAAGAGAGCCCTGGATCTCTTCTCCATCGCCATAATGAGGGTAGGTGAAATCTGGAAGGGCGCCAAACTAGAAGTAGTGCCCAAGGATGCCATACCTAGCAGACCCCGAACACGCTCTTGGATACCATTAACTCCAAAGGAGCCAGAAAAAGTGCTAAGAATAATAAAAATGTGCAATCCAAAGTTACCAACACACAATTGGAAAATTGCAAAGTTGGAGGAGCGCCATGGATCTCGCTGTGCGACTATCATAATCAATCAGGAATCCCTGGAGCACCTGGCAAAATCCAATGGTGTGGTGGCCTTTGGATTTGAACATATTATTCTAAAAGTATATAAAAAGGATAATCGCCCCATGGAGTCGAGTGACAACGCCCCTCAGGGGGACAAGCCACAAGACGAACACATGGGCGCATCAGTTAATGAAGAAAAGGAGGAGGATAACCTTACAGCATCCTCAACGCAGATTCATACCCGGTCCAGAGTTAGCTCTCTCTCTTCCACTGGGTCGGATATAGCATCTGCCTTTGATATGCTGTTAAGGGAATCTGATCTCCTGGACGAGGCTGATCAAGAAGATTATGGCCTAGACATTACGATGGTGGAGAAGAGAGAGGATGAAATAGACCATGGTCCGAGTAATCCAAATAAATCTCCATCACTCTAAGGCAGCATCGGCTGCACTACTTCTCCGGCTGGCGAACAGAGGAGAAGACATAGCCCTGATCCAAGAACCATGGTCCATAGCCAATAAGGTTTGTGGATTAGGGCACAAAAATTATAGGCTGGTCCATGCCAAATGTGTAGGTAGACCCAGATCCTGTATACTCATTAAGAACAACTTAATGGCATATTTGCTTCCTAATTTCAGCAATGAAGACCTAACCACACTAACGGCGGAGATCAATGGTAAGCAACATTGGATCTCCTCCTGTTACATGCCGCATGACCTAAGCAGTCACCCACCACCAGATCCAATGAAGAGACTGGTTACAGAGGCAAAGCGCTCAAATGTTGGCCTGCTGATTGGCTGTGATGCCAACTCTCATCACACTATATGGGGCAGCACGAACGTCAACGAACGGGGTGAGTCTCTTTTTGATTTTATTATATCTAATAACCTATTAGTTTGTAACACGGGTAATAAGCCCACATTTATAACGAAAAACAGAAGGGAGGTTTTGGACATAACCCTTACCTCCGGCAATATTTATGATAGTGTCAGAGATTGGAGAGTCTCGGAGGAGCACTCCTTTTCTGATCATAGGTTTATTGAATTTTCCCTTGGTAGGGGGAACAATACTGTAAGGGCGATTAGAAATCCTAGAAATACGAATTGGGATCTTTATGATCGCCTTGTCAGGCTGGGCTTGGACCCACTCACGAGCTGTATTATAGATAGTATTTCTGGACTTGAGGCTACAGTGGCTGAATTCACAAAGGTCATAGTAGGGGCTTTTGAAAAAGCATGTCCGAAAAGGGTCAACAGGGGTGGAAAAAAACCACCCTGGTGGGACCGGGATCTGGACATGCTCAGAAAGGAGTCAAGACGACTCTTCAATGTGGCGAGAAAGTCCGGTAATGCGGATCAGTGGAGGGACTATAAAGTGTCCCTTGGAAAATACAAGAGAGTTCTAAGACGGGCTAAGAGGGACTCGTGGAGAAATTTCTGTAGCAACATGGAAACTATCAACGAAACTTCTAGGCTAAGGAGAATTCTCTCGACAACATCCTTCATACCAAGTGTACTGCAAAGGGAGGATGGCTCATGGACCAACTCTGAGAAGGAAACTTTGGATCTGCTTGTGGACACCCACTTTCCACCGGGACAAGGTTCGGATGCGCGAACAACCGTCTCGGGGAGTGAATCACAGTGGGAATACTGCTCGATCATGTCTGCGGACGCGATAAAATGGGCGATAGACGGATTTAGACCGTTTAAATCTCCGGGACCGGACGGAATATATCCGGCACTCTTGCAACGTCTGGAAAGGAAACACATCAGAATGCTTGAGGCGATGTTTGTCGCCAGTATTCGGATGGGCCATATATCGTCGGAATGGTGTAAAGTGGGGGTAGTCTTCATACCGAAGGCTGGAAGAAACTCTCATACTACACCCAAGGACTTCAGACCCATAAGTCTATCCTCCTTCTTATTGAAGACTATGGAGAGACTCGTGGATGTGAATCTGCGTCAGACCTTGGATGGAAATCTCCTTTCCGGGGGACAACACGCATACATTAAAGGGAGGTCTGTTGAGACTGCCCTACATAGCCTGGTGTGCAGGATAGAGAAATCGCTGGCACAGAAGGAATACACTCTGGCTACTTTCCTTGACATCGAAGGAGCCTTCAATAATGTGGAACTTTGCGCTATAACCAGGGCGCTGGATAGTCTGGGTGTACGATCCACTATAGTGAACTGGATAACTAAGCTACTTTGTGGGAGAACAATCTACCCCACACTTGGGAGCTCACAGACAACCAGGGCTATAGGGAGGGGAACTCCACAGGGCGGAGTACTCTCTCCTCTTTTATGGAATCTGGTGATGAATGAGCTACTAGTGATACTAGAACAAAATGGATGTGAGGCAATTGCCTATGCGGATGACATTGTTCTTGTTATCTCCGGAAGATTTGTCGACACTATCAGAGATAGGATGCAACTGGCTCTGAGGAGGGTCTGCGTGTGGGCATCTGAACGTGGTTTGGGTGTTAACCCGGTGAAAACGGAAATAGTACTCTTCACAAGAAGGTACAAGCCACCGACATTTCGTCCATTGAAACTTAACGGGACGGAACTGAAACTCAAACAGGAGGCACACTTTCTAGGACTTATTCTGGATAGGAAGCTGTCTTGGAAATCGAATATCATTAACAGAACTAAAAAGGCTTCCATTGCCCTGTATGCTGGTAACAGAGTGTTGGGGAGAAAATGGGGCCTAGGACCTAGGATGACACACTGGATCTACACAGCGGTGGTCAGACCTATCTTGACCTATGGATGCCTAGTTTGGTGGGAATCCCTTGAAATTAAAACTAATTCGAAACTAATACAGCGACTGCAGAGATCTGCCTGTATTATCATTAGTGGTGCCTTGCGCACTACACGTACGTCGGCACTGGAGATAATTTTGGGCCTCTTTCCGCTTGACCTTTTCTGTAGGGGAGTGGCTGCTAAAATAAGTAAACGTCTCTGGGCGACTGGACAGTGGCATGACTCGGGCATAGGCCACGCAAGAATCCTGAGGGAAGTTGGAGCTGTCGGGAGCAGTGACTACATGACACAGAGGTACGACTTCACGAAGGGTTTCAGGACATCGGTTCCGGATAACGGAGCCTGGAAGGGTGGTGTGACCCACCTGTTTAGAGACTCCGTACAAATCTACACCGATGGCTCTAAGCTGAACGGAGCGGTTGGCAGTGGAATTTTTTCGGAATCAGTTGGAATAGCTCAGTCTATAAGACTACCAGACCACTGCAGTGTCTTTCAGGCGGAGGTGGTGGCCATACAGGCTGCGGCGGGTATTATTGGGGATGGAAGGGTCTCCAAGCGGAACGTTACCATACTTTCTGATAGTCAGGCGGCTATCAGGGCTTTGAGTTCTAACGTGATGAACTCCAAGACGGTGTACGGCTGTCGCAGATATCTCGACGAGATAGCGGAACGATATGACATCCATATCGTGTGGGTACCGGGACACAGTGGTATTCCGGGCAACTGTAGAGCTGATGAACCTGCCAGGCGGGGCACGACCATCGAGCTCACCGCTGAGTTCTCGAATCTAGGCATACCAATGAAGACCTGCAAGCTCATAATTGATAATGCGATCGTCGATTCCGTCAACGACAGGTGGGCGGCTTCGGACACGGGTAGAACGGCTCGTAAAATCTGGCCAAGGCTGGATGAGGGGCGCACAAAGAGTCTACTTAAACTCCAAAGAGGCGCGCTCAGTGTAGTTGTCGGTGTCATTACGGGGCATTGCATTATGGGTACGCATGCGAGGCGCATTGGACTTGGACACCTTGCCAACGACTTCTGTAGAAGCTGCAGAGATGAGGAAGAAGAGGAGACTGTCTCTCACCTGCTGGGTACATGCCCGGCTCTATGTCAAAGGAGAAGGAAGTACTTGGGTACTTACTACATGGATGATCTGGAGGAACTGTCAGAGATTGACATTGGCAGCCTAAATCGCTTCATCGGGAGCTCCGAATGGTTTCGAGACTAGGGGATAATGGATGACTGTGGTAGCACAATGGGCCCAATGCGGCCTAAGTGTGTCCATCAACAAGAAAAATTTTTCTTGGATGGGCAGCCACCTCTACCTACCTACCTACCATTGTCTCTTTTTTCGCTTAGAAGTAGTATTTGAACATTTCAACACTATAAATATCAATTGAGAGAAATTAGTGACAGAAGAATATTTGACATTTGGAAGAGAACGAATAATTTTATGTTTTGATTTATTCCCTGTTTTTATTTAATCTTTTCTAGAGATAGTTTTTTCGTTTATTTTACTGTTTTTAATTTTTTTGTTGTGAAATAATATCGAAATATTTCTAATATTTTTTTGTCCTACAGTACTATTTATTTTATTTATTTATTTATTGGTTAATTCTAATACAACAAGCATATAATCTTATTTAATATTACTGTTTATACAATGTTATTATGATTAAGTTAAGTTAATTAAGTTATATACTCGTATATAAGTTTCATAAAAAAGCAAAAATTATATTAATTGAATTTAAATTAGTTTTGCAAATGAAGAAATTTAAAGAAAAGAAAAGTTTGTTGAAATAGCTGTCAATTGCATTACATTGCTTTTCAATTGAATTTCTGGCGGAAGTTGATTCCACGAACGAATAGCATTAATAAACAAAATGCACTTGTTTCCGGTACCTTGTGGCGTTTATCCTGTAGCCTCTGTTAGTTCTAGAAAATTGAAGCTTGCTAAATAGATAATTTGGTACCTTTACATAGATAATATTGTGTAGGAAAATCAGCATACGATATTTCAAAAGGTTTTCCAGTGACATATTGTATATTTTGTAGGAAAAATGCGATATACTACTATCTCTATAATTATTATAAGTTACGTTACGTCTATTTTTTCTAACAGAGTCCGAACCCGCAAAGAGCTCGCATCCATACAAGAGGGTGGGATTTAGATATGTTTTCGGCAAGAGCATACTTATATTAAAAGGTGTAAAGAATTGAGTCATACAAAGATTCCTCAGCATAGCATACGTCTTCCCACAAATAGTATTAATGTGGTTAGTCCAGGAAAGTTGACTATTAAAAATAATACCTAACACATTGTACCAATGCTATGAGCGAGACCCCAACAACTAATGGTGACATTAGGTTAGGCAAAAGGCCAACTTTTCCAATTATGATAGCCTTTGATTTATTCGCATTTAAGCAAAGACCATTTGCAGTAACCCATTTAAATTAAATATATTGTTGAGGTCCTGTTTCAGTTTCAATGTACAATTGTTGATGACACATTTAATACAGCTAATGTAGAGTTGGACGTCATCGGCATACATTTGAATTCCGCAATGAGTAGTTTGTTTTACCTTTTTTCTGATAAAAACCATGTTAACGCATTCTATTAAAAATTATTAAAGGTAATACAAGTATTGTACACATTCAAGGACAATTATGTCACTCTCGGTTTAATTTGGCACTTGACCTTAATTTATCTTTTTATATTTTATATGCAGTAAAAATTTGATCATAATAAATTAAATTTATTTCTGTAAGAATTACGAGATTATCGTTGTAAAACAATATCTTTCCAGTTAGTTTTCTCCTTAACCTAATATGTTAATTTATTTCCTTCACTGAAATGTTCGTAACCGTAACCGTACTGAAGAAAATTTTGTCATCGTCATTGTTATAGCGCATCAATTCAAGTTTTAATTTCCTTCTCGTACAGTGATAGCAAATGAACGCAATCAGGGTACTGTGGTGAGAAAAAAGCACGCTGTGATAGTTTATTAAAAAATCTCATTCAGGTTATGCACAAGATGAGAGTATGCATATGATAAGATAGGGTTATACGTCTGATAAGAGCTACAACAGGAGAATCCTGATACCAAAGAGAATCAATGAAAATTGTTATTCATATACATTCAAAAAAATATTTAGGAATTCAAGAAAAGTATTGCTAACACGTGATTATTTATGTAATATATGTTAAAACGTAGATATGTTTGCAGATAAACATTTCCTTACTTTATAAACATTCGCTTAGTGATTTTGCTTGGAACACATTGTGGAATCATTGGAATGTGGAATGTAGAATTATAAAACAAACTTTCAATTGTTGATTTCACATATTCTGCATAAGGGAGCGAATTATAATAATTTTATTTTGAGACGAACTTTTTGGAATATTCGGAACTTCACACTTAAGCCGTATAATTTTTATATGCTTTGATCTCTCATATAGCAAGGCTTGTGTGTGATAAATTCCAATTAATTCTACGGGGTATTTTTTGGTTGGTGTCCTTTAAATATGGAGAGCGATTTTCGACATATTTTACTGTTGTACTACAGAAAGGGTGAAAATGCTGTTCAAGCCAGAAGAAATTGGCCGATGAGTACGGAGAAGGTGCATTGACAGTACTTCAGTGCCAGAACTCATTCACTAAATTTCGATCCGGCAATTTTGATGTCGAAGAGGCACCAGGTTCGGAAACGCCGGTTGAAGCTGATAAACACGCAAAAAAGGCATTAGTTGATGTGAACCGATGAATAACAACACGTGAGATCGGATGGAGGATAAATTTATCAAATTCAAGAATTTATGGCCACTTGATTGATATTATATGAAAACTGTCTTTCATTTCCAAAAAAAAAAAAAAAAAACGAAATTACTTTCCGAACAACCCAATAAAAGTATGAGGTAAATGCAAATTGGGCAGACATATGTACGTACATATCGAACACATATACATATTATTTTCGTATTTTTAAACCTTAAGAATAAAATATTGCGTCTTTTAAGATAAAATATGATAGGTTAATATGTTCAATACAAAATTATTATGTATTTTTTGTTACATCAAATGTATTTTGAGTATTCTTTATTTGATTGTTAATTAGTCTGCCTTCAAACTAAACCCTAACGTCCTTTGTTAATTCACAAAACACAATGTGCTCCCGTCATTTATTTTTGTAAAAATTATTTTTTATCTTCTCTCTGTTTTTTTGTAAAAATTATTTTTTATCTTCTCTCTGTATCAATAAGAGAACACAGTAAAGGATACAAAAAATATCTTAACACTGTGTAGTACATTTAGTTCTTTCCATACATAAAATTTTGTTACCGACTTTTTTTTTGAATTTGATATATATTGACCCTATGTTGACATTTTTACACTTATGCATACATAATTGACCATTGCAAGCTTCAGTCAGGATTACGAACTAGCTTCACACACCACTTATGTTGTGTGAGCTAATTTTATACAATTTAAAGTCAACTCCGAATGCCACATTTTTGAGAAATTTTTCATTACAATTTTATTTACTCCCAGATGGCCTCACGTCTAATAAACCAATACTAGACTTCGATTAAATACTGGGACTTTGGGTATAACGCAATCGATTTACTAAAACTATGCAATTGAAAAATTCATGCACGAAATATCGAGACGGAGCGCTAAGGAGCTTTCTATTTCAGATATTTTGGAAAGTTCCTGAGTGGTTATCTCGCCTATAGTTTGAGTGGCCACGGTCGTCTTTTAAGCCCAATAATCTGCTAGAAACGTATGTGATACAGGTCAACGCTGCCCAAACGGATATATCCGAGGAATTTTTGAGTCGATATATGGATTTACCTATTGACCTGCGAGTTATGTCCTACATTTTTCGTTTTTATCACTTTTTACACCAAAAAAAAGGTTGCCGCAAGATCTTGTATCTCGCACATTGAGTCGGATCGCACGAGTCTATTTCAGCCCTGATTCCAAGGTGAGAGTGGCCGATATTCGAACCGCCAATTGCGTGCTGACTCGGCTTAATATTAAACTCGTGCTGCTCCCCAATTACGAACAAAACTAATTTTTTCTCTTTCTTTACCCATTGATGTCTGAAATTACACACAGTCGGCTAGATGTAGAACGCTCCAATAATGAAAGCCTTGACGACATTATAGCTGCCTCCAATTCAAAATTGCAGATTGTGCCTGGAAATTCATCCATTGCCAAAATGCCCCAATTTCCGTCGTATTAGGCCATTTAAACGGTTAAGCATTGTAAAAAGGCTAAAATACTGTATTAACTGTCCGGCACATTTCCATTTTGTAACGTATTTATTTATTTAATTTTATTTTGTGCACTCAAGGAGCACTATCAAATAAAAAAGATCAATAGTTTTAACTAAGTGCAGCTGAACCGCACTATTTGGTTAAATTTTATTAATTGTCTTCTTGAGGGAAAATGTCCCTTCTTTTATACTAAATTTTGGCTGATTTGACAATTCCAAATCAAACCCTTAATTCTAATACAATTTTGTATTGACTTAATACTATAACATATGTTTGTGTATATATTATATGTTTAACTATATTATATTGGTTTGTGTGTGTAATAATTATGGGACAAGTGGATGTTATATGACACGCGCCTGTTATCCACAATAATTCCCACGGTGAAGTGTAAAGAGAGCCACACACGATCACCAGCAATGCCATACAACAACAACACACATACTACATATTATATGCAAACCAATGCAGTCAGCGGCCTGACAACAAAGTGTCAAATGATCGTCGCATGTGCGCGACGGTCAATAACATTGAGTCAAGTGGTCGCTGCTCATATGCAATTGGATATTCTTTTGTTTATGCATATGAAATGTTGTGCCAGTATTGACAACTGTAAAATCATGCTACACCTCCACCCTTTACAAGAATGTTCATATACCTTTTGTTCTATGGACATTCTTTTACACAACACAGTACAATGATTTTACGTCTATTTCAAATTATATTTTATTAGTGAACTTAAAATGTAAAGTATTTATTTAAATGACTAAGAATGTTTTACATATTAATCTTAATTTAACATAATCCAATCTTAATATTATTTCTTATTTAATTTTAATATTTATTTTGTTTTTAATAAATGTTTAGTGATAAGTTTACTTATGTAGTTAAAAAAAAATCTTATCTTAAAGATTATTATTTCACTTTTCTGGCCAGTTTAGTGTTATAATTAAAACTTATTTGTTATATAGCTTAAGTCTATTTTTATGAACTACTTGCTCTTTATTATTTTTCTTATCAACTATAGTTACATTATTTCTTAAATCTATATTTTTGATTTTGTATGGACCTTTATATGATTCCTCTAGTTTATGTCCTGTATTATTCCTAAGTAAAACTAAATCTCCTATGTTAAAATTATAATCTAATATATCCTTGTCATAGTTATTCTTCTGTTTGATTTTATTTATTTCTAATAAATGTTTTGCTCTCTTAAGTGCAAGTTCTAATCTAAATTTTGCCTCTTTGGCATAATCGTCAATATTGTATAGTGGAGTAACTGTGTCTACCTCATTGAAATCTTTGAAACTGTTTGGTACTTTGCTAAAAACCAATTCAAAAGGACAATAATTATGTACAGTTGATGGTGTTGTATTAAAACAATATGTGAAATACCTAATCCATTCATCCCAGTCATCTTTTTCTACAGATATGTAAGAACGTACGTATTCATTAAAAGTTCTGTGACTTCTTTCTATTGTACCTAAGGTCTGGTGATGATGTGCTGTTGATGTTAGTTTCTAGATTTTCAACAAAGTGCACAATTCGTTTAATATATAATTCTTATATTCTGTACCCATGTCCGAAATGAACGTCTTCATTGGGCCATAGGTAAGTACAAAATTTTCGAATATCGCTTTTGCGATCGTCTTAGCCGATTTATTTGGTATAGGTATTGTTACCAGGTATTTAGTTAAGTCGCATATTAATGTGATTGCGTACTCATTTCCATGTATTGATCTTGGAAATGGTCCAATTGCGTCTACATACACTGTATCAAACGGTTTGTTAGGTGTTTCTGTTATTATCATCGGGCCTTTAACGTGCTTGGTAGTTTTCGTTATTTGACATTTGTGACATGCTTTTACATATTTAACTATGTCCTTTGTCATATTTTTCCAGTAGCAGTATCTTTTTATTTTCTCTGCGGTTCTATATATGCCGCAATGACCTCCTTCGATAGGGTCATCATGATATTTCAGCATGACTTCTAGAATTTCCTTAGAATTCTTTATATCAAGTATCTTTATTTCATTTAAAAGCGCTATTTTAATTCTATTTAGTACCTTATTGCCCATATTTCTAAATTCATACTTTGAGACAAATTCGAAAATTTTCTCACTAGGTGCTACTTGTAGTTTATTGATATTTAATTTACTGGCCGCTTTCTCGAGCCTAGAGAAAAATTGTCCTAAGTCAAGTTCCTCTTTAGTAAATATATCATTTATATTTATGCTAGCTAATATTGATTTTCCCTTCTTTATATAGCATTTATTGGGATAAATCTTTAATTTGTAATACTTTCTGACGTCACTATTCTTAATTGGTACATATATTTTGGGCTCATTTAATACATCTGTTTTATTTGCTCTATGCTGATTATTTACCCTACTACTGTCTTTTTGCTTAGTCACTGACCTTGTCGTGACTCTCAACTCGCGTGATACCTTTCTATTCATTTCCTTAAAATCTTCTATAGTAACTCGCGATAACGCATCCGCGATATAATTGTCCTTCCTAGAGTATAATATAGCGTTTTGTTGCCCTGTTGCTTTAATGCAACTATTTACGAATTTATTGGCTGGTTTTTTTTTTAAACATGGTTCATATTTCAATTGCATATTAAAGTAATGAAAACAATTTTTACTTTAAAGCATAGAGGCTAGATTTATATATAAAAAAAGTTTGGCTTGGTGACGTTCATGTTTAATGTATGTAATTTTAGATTAATAGAACATACATACAAAAAATTAAGCCAACCTTTTAGTCAATTTTTGGCATTGGCTCCATCAAATTCTTCAATCCTATATTTGTTCTTTATGAATATGAAAGTGGACATGCTGGAGATGTTGTATTCTATGGCAACATCCTCGCAGTCATCAATATCGACCCTGATAAAGACAATTCTGTTAGCATAGTCCCTGGAGAGTTCCTCCAACCTGGGGGCCATTACTTTGCAGGGGCCACACCAAGTGGTACAGAATTTGACCACCACCAACCTATCACCAGCATTTTCCAATTGCTGATTGAAATCGGACTTGTTCCTGATAGTATAAACCATTTTGTTGCGAGTAGACACAATTTTTTACTGTGATCATACGCTCTAACTTTTACCTCATTAATGCCCTAAATCAATTTACTAATAATTAATGCTTGATTATCTTAATATTTATCTAAAATTATTGTCTATTAAAGTCCAGTATATCCCTAATGTTTTCTTCCTATGTATTATTACAAATTTTTCCTTATTAATAATTTAATGTAAACTAAGTTATGGATAAAAATCTAAATATATGTAAGTATTATTGACAAATCTTATACTAAAAGTCCATGTATATGATTTCTAATTGTAATATTATATTGTTTTACTTGGAAATCATAAATATTGTAGTTAAAAAAAATTTTCGTAGCAAGTTTCGACTTAAAATTTTTTTTTTTTTTTTGGTATTAATTTTGCCTCGAGCGGTTAACGCTTTAGGCCCTGCCAGTGCAACCCTTGAGGAGCACGTTGGTTTAAAAAAAAATTTTTTTTTTTTTATTTTTGTTCTGCAGCGGCGGTAGAGATTCTGTGCGACCTTAAACCACATGCGGGTTGTCTTCTTCATGTTTTTGTTCTTTTTGGTCCTTGATTCTTGAGGTCCTTGGTGCCTCTTGGCCAGGCGGTACTTCCTTCAACGGATCCTTGGCTGTCCGTCAGGATAAGCAAAATTTATTTTGGGTGCTTTTGAGCACACCAGTTGTTGTTATATATTTTTTTTCGGGTCCTTGGGTGCTTTAAATTTTAGCACACCAAGGCCCAGGCAGGATTGACCTGCTTTTTGGTGCTTGATAAATTAGCACTCCAGGATTGGCAGGATCACTGTTATATTCTAGGTGCTAATAACTGGAGCACTTCTAGAATAGTGGCAGGATCGCCATGTAACGTATTTATTTATTTAATTTTATTTTGTGCACTCAAGGAGCACTATCAAATAAAAAAGATCAATAGTTTTAACTAAGTGCAGCTGAACCGCACTATTTGGTTAAATTTTATTAATTGTCTTCTTGAGGGAAAATGTCCCTTCTTTTATACTAAATTTTGGCTGATTTGACAATTCCAAATCAAACCCTTAATTCTAATACAATTTTGTATTGACTTAATACTATAACGTATGTTTGTGTATATATTATATGTTTAACTATATTATATTGGTTTGTGTGTGTAATAATTATGGGACAAGTGGATGTTATATGACACGCGCCTGTTATCCACAATAATTCCCACGGTGAAGTGTAAAGAGAGCCACACACGATCACCAGCAATGCCATACAACAACAACACACATACTACATATTATATGCAAACCAATGCAGTCAGCGGCCTGACAACAAAGTGTCAAATGATCGTCGCATGTGCGCGACGGTCAATAACATTGAGTCAAGTGGTCGCTGCTCATATGCAATTGGATATTCTTTTGTTTATGCATATGAAATGTTGTGCCAGTATTGACAACTGTAAAATCATGCTACAATTTTGTAAAGGAGTGTCGGAGCAGAGAACCTTGTATGGAACGCTTGCAAGAGCACCATAACATGCTGCACTTCCCTCTGAGAGCTGACGGCAAACAAACGGGAAGGAAGAAAGCTTCTAAAACAAGCCAATTCAAGACAAGCCAACGTGGAAGAAGCCACCACAAAAAAAGGAGATAATAAATAATAAACCGACTCACAGCAAAAATTAGAAGAGCAAAACCCACAACCAGGCTATTAGAAAAATATGCTCGTGTGCAGGTCAGCCTACTACTGGTAATGGAACCGCCATGGCTGCTTCTAATGCGACATCTGGGGCTACAATAGCAATAAAAGTGTTCGGCAAATTGTTCCTTTTACCTTTTTCTTTGTTATTAACTTTATTATCTAATTATTTATAATTCCCTTTTTTCCTTATTTTGGATTTTATTTTATATCTATTTTTTTATTTCTCTTTATCTTTTTTACTTGAATTTGTAAAATTCTATGAATTACTATCTTATGAATTGTTAGTCGTTTTTTGATCTCTGACCAGCTGACTTTTCGGTCCACTTGATGCAATGTTGCTAGGGGGCGGGATATTCACGCTGGCCACCCTAATTATAAGCTTAGCTTAAGTATTTGTACAAGCGTGTGTGTGTAGATATAAGATTATGATGCGAAAAGAGCTCCATTACTCGATCCACCCCGGAATACGAATTGAAAATTCATACTTGTATTTTTTATTCTTGGAAAATAAACCCCGCTTACCCCCACACAAGAGAATCATGAATATTGTCAAGACTGCAAAAAACATGAACTGTAGTTGTAAATAAAAGTTTAATAAGATCAAATATCGGTATGATTGAAACTATAATTTTGTTGTTGTACTTATATTTGTTAAAACCAGACAAACATTGAAACATTTTTTTGAGTGTCTGTATATATACATATATACATATGTAAATATATATTTGAGGTCGCAGGCAATAACAACCTAAGACGACTCAAGTGAATTTGCGTTATGTATGTACATACATATACGTACATACATATCATAATGTACATACGTATCATAATCTACTGACAAAACTTTATATTTAATTCCCCATTTCTATAACAATATTTAATAAAAATAATAACAATGTAAAAAATATCGTAATAAAGCCACATTACGTTTATATAAAATTAGATTTTTCTCGAAACTGTCATTTTCGAATTAGACTGTTTTTGCTTGGGACAACAAATATCGATTATTTTCTCCATTAAGGAGAATATGTTTTAATATATGTACATATGTATATATTTGAATAAAAGTCTATTGAAGTGTGCAAATTTTACAAATACAAATTAATATGTATTTTGAATTAGCTTTAAAGCCCTGAGGTGTGTAGGAATATAAACATACACATTGTATTAAAAAAGAAGCCAACCTAAATGAATCTGAGACGCTAGGTTTAATTGAAATTACAACCGTTAATCAACGTGTTGGCTTTTTATTAACCCATTTCGATCCGTTGTTTTTCGAACAATAAAAATCTACTTTTTCAAAAAATATTTATGTATGAAAAAGATAAAATTAAAGAAAATTGTCTTTTGGTATTAAGTCTCAACTTGAGGAAATTAAAAAAAATCCCCCCGTAAAAAGTCCTACGTAGGATCTTCGATGCAGTGAGAGTGTGCGATGATTTTCGCATCCGATCCTACAAAGAGCTGTATGAGCTCCTCAACGACAAGGGCGTTGTCCTTCGAATTGAGGACTAAGCTCCGGCGAGACGGGTATTTGATACGGGGATTTACGAAAGTCGACGAAGAGCACGACCTTGTTTGCGTTGAAAAGAAGCCCTGCCATTGATTTGCGTGATGAACTAGCGAAGGGGCGCCTGAAAAGATGTGTTAAGGCAGGCCGAAATCCGTTAAACGGGTTGTTAATGAAAAATTATGTAAGAAAGTAACCCTCTTATAGAAATACAAGACTGATCGGCCCGTTATAGATTCACTGAGAACAAAATTTTCGTCATAGAAACATCACAGCAGTTATAACAAGACATAGGTCTCTGGGTACATACGCCCGGAGACTCTTATAAATAATGTAATGTACGCTGGAAAGATCGCCATGTAATTAATGGAAAGAAAGTGATTCGAATTCTAAAAATTCTTCTGCTTTTACAGTAGAACGTATAATGGTCTGATCTTAACAACAATAGTGGTGATGGTATAAGACAACGACTGTTGATTGTTCTTTAGTGAAAATAAAAAAAAAATTGATTTAATTATTCATTTATTCCATCTAATATTCTATATAATAAAGAGAACTATGAATGTTAACAAGATGATTAAGCGAGCAAAGCAATTGGAACAATTACTCGAAGAAAATTCATACAATTTTAACTTGATCAATAATCGATATCACCACTCCTTATGCAGTCAAATCGCAATAGGTTTATCATGCAGTGGTGCAGTGTTGTTTGTGTTACTCGTTGCTTGTTGAAAAACTGTTGGAAATAAAAAATGCTTTAATGCGCCATTTTGGATGGCTACGAATAACTTGTATAAGTTAATATAACTGTTTTAGATGCAAAGGAATGGAGTATCTGGATTCTGCATAGCATATTATTCTGTGCTCTTCATAATGTATAAATCAATAAATGTATAAATTTACTGTGCACTACTCTTGATCTCTATTGTAAGGGGGTGGTGGTTAAGAACAATAGGCTTTTCTGGGCAACTGGACAGTGGCGTGAATCGGATACTGGCCACGCGAATATACTTAAGGAATTTGGAACTGTCGGGTGCAGTGACTACATGACACCCCGATGTATCTTCTCATTGTGTTTTATGACATCCATTCAGAACAAGGAGCTCTGAAGGAAATGCACGTGCACCTCGCAAGGGTTTGGTTAGGTTAGGTTAGCGTGGTAGCTTTAATTTACCATAAAGCTCACTAGAGCACGCATAGCGGCCCGTTGTGATGCCACAGGTGAACGCAGCCTCTGTACTCCTCCGATCCATAGAGGGGGAAGTTCGTCAGCACAAGGGCTGCACATTTTCAAAAAGCACGACTACCCCACTCTGGAAAAGCAGCCAGAAAGTTTGATAAACGAGGCTATGTCCTAGATATCAATCGACGATAGCTCCGTCAAGCTGACAAGGGTCGGAGAGCCAAATAACCTCGCAAGGGACTCCGTACAAATTTATAGCGAAAGCTCGAAGTTAAACTGTCGAACATAAAGTCTAAGTTACTCAATTCATTACTCAGCTCATTATTCAGCACTATCAACTGTTAAACTGTAGTTAACGACATCAATAGTTCTCATGTGGCTGCAATAATTAACAAAAAACGAAAGTTTTTATATTAATCCATTCTATTGTAAAATAATTTGTGTGATTAGTAACTTCGCTTTGACGGAACTAATTACTAACTACATATATAATTGCTCATTACAACACTATAGTCAGGATTACGACCTAGCTTCCCACACCACTGATGTTGTGTGTGTTAATTTTATACATGAGTGGTGGGACCTACAGTTTAAAGTCGACCCCGAACGACAGATTTTCTGAGAAACTTTCCATGGCAATTTTATTTACTCTCCGAGTTTTTGCCAGAAATCAGCTGAGAGGAAGTCGCCGAAGAAATATTTTTTCATACTTTCGTTTTGATGTCTGACCTGATGACTTAACCGAGGCCTCATGCCTAATAAGCCAACACACTACCTACTAGACTACGGCGACTACACTAATTACTAAGTAGTAAATTAAGGAATATATTTTTGAACCATAATCATCGTCCACAGTCGGGGTTTTAATTTTATGCAAAATTAAGCTATCTTCATTTTCAGGTAGATTTATCTTGACCATTATCAGTGGTTTGCGAAGTCAGTTTTAATCTTTTTGTATACGGTATGCGAACTTCTTTCAGCTTAATATTAATACTGCTGCAGTATGCTACATATTTTTATTTCTTATTTTCAATCCATTCTTTGGTAAATTTTAAAATGATTTTCGGAATCTTCGAAGCATTCGTCAGATGATAAATTTAATGCCACAAAGTTGGCATTCGTACTCTTTATTGTCTTTACGTTCTTTTACCTCCATGTTGTTGTTAATTCTACTGAAATTCTAATGAAAATATCGTTGGCGGTAGTACTGGCTATATCAACGGCACAACTGATGTGGTTACCAGAACACAAGTGAACATGTTGGTTTTTTACTCAACTCTATATCGATGATATCGTTTAACTGTTTTTAGTTATTTTTGCAATTACATTGCAACACTGCACAAAATTTTTTTTAAATGTAGAAGTGCGTAAACTTTTTTGTATAAAAAAAATAAAAAATTTGAAATAAAATTTTTAAGAGTTACACAATGTCACTTAATGGAATGACTGATCTTTAAATTGTAAAATATCTATCGATTCCTCTTAACACAATAAAATCATGAACAGTGGATACATAAAAGGACGCGAAAAATTAATAAAATTTTTATATGTAGTTGTATGGATGGCTTCTAAAAGATTCATGGATCTAACATGAAACCAGTGTAGAAATTTTGCGCTGTTCAAATACTGATCATTGATAACATCTTGCGATTTAAATTCCGAAATTATATTTTCACAACAATTTGTTTAATTAAACATTTCTTTCGTGTAAAGCATTTGTCAAGACGCATATTAAGAGGCCATTATGATTGTTTTATGATGTATTATCGTCCTAAGGTGCCGACTGCTCCCCAGTCGATTAAAGCGTGGATGAGATGGTGAATGTAGTTTCAATTTCGAATATATATTTCGGAAAAACCATTGAGCCATCACACAGACCTTTCAACCATTTTACTTAATTAGCACACATGATAACCTCCACGAAGCTTTTCAGTACTAACAAGAACACAATTTCTAGCAAGAGAAGTGATATATCTGTGGACCATTAAAGAAAATGGAATTGAATTGGAAATTGAATGAATTTTCGCCTTACTTTCATGATTAGAAAATTGATATTATGTTAATTTCCAATTTACAATCGAATTGTTTAACCTTCGACAGAAGTTGATCGATTTCGTCAGTTCCCAAACATACATAAGTATTAAGTTTTCAGTTTTAATAAGGTAACGTAGTCATATCAAAACAAACAAACGTTAACAGTTAGCCTCCTCACACATTTTTCTACATCGGACAACACAAATTTATTGTATTGGCCACCACTAGTTTTTTCTGTCTCTTTTTTGTTGTGGCTTAGTTTGTTTTTAACATAGATTTCATATGTTTTCTTCTAACAATTAAAATCTTTGATTGCTTGTTCCGAGGAATTTATTTTTTCGGTGAGCTGCAACCAAAGTACTCCTTTGTCCACACGATCACAATTTCATCAAAAAAATTACTATTTACGTTTTCTACGGGAGCTAATTTCGAAATTAATACGATTCCACTATATATAATATAATTTGACAATTCAATTATTCAATAATACCTACTTAAAATCATGAAAGCATGATATAATATTTTGTAAAATAAATTGTAAATATGTTTAAGTTCAGGAATTAGAAATTCTAATTGTTAGTATTTAAGCGAGGAGTTTTTAATAAATAAATGGATTATTAGTTTGGACTTCAAACAGAAAAGATCGTTGTATGATTTTCATTACACACTTCCGTTCGGAATTGAATTCCGTGATAGGTCTAATAGAAATAACGAAATAGAAGACGTGTAACAACCAAAAAGTGCTTCAAGACTCACACACGAATATGTGGTCATTATGCTTAATAAGTTCTTGAAGCTAATCGCAGAATCAAAATAAGCACAAATTAAATTTAAACTGAATTTCAATATCAATTGGATTTCAAACTTTAACTTTTACTTACTATATATTTTATGGTCATGGAAAAAAGAAATAAACCTTATTTCGATTACAATCCTTCTGGACGAGAATTCAGTTTCACATCCACGCTTTAGTACTTGTTTCCAAATCCTTATTACGGAGGTATATAATCGAAAGAGACTCTTAACCTGTAAACAGGTTCATTACATTGTACGTATACAGGACAATACTTATGCTATAAACACAATATAGGCAACTCTTCAAACGTAGCAATCTCTCAAAAATAGAATACATGGATGTATACGATACGGATTGTTTTAAAGGCAGTGCGACAGCACGCAACGATTCTCTTGCTTTGCATTCAGGCTAATTTCTATTTTAATCGCCACAATGAGAAAATTAATGCTAACAGTGAGAGGATTTGTGCTGGCATTGAGAGGTTTTTATTAACAATAAAAAATTGTTGAGATCAAATCAGCATTCATTTTCTTATACAAAAACGAAATGTATATATAGCGTTAAGCCGAAAGTCCATATCATCCTTTTCATGCGCCTTGCGAATCTTGCTTTCTATGACGATTTTATTGCAAGTTACACACAATGCGTTTATGCGACTGGATTTTTGTTTTGATCAGCTGTTGTGGTAAACAACAAACAAGCGAACAAGAACATTTTTGGGAAAAATAGAAAATCTAATTGTAATTTTAAAAGAATCTATAGCATTAATTATAAATTTATGAGTTTACATATGTGATATTTCGACATTTGAAAAACGCTCATAACATAAAAGGACAGGCCAATTTAGAGGGAGAAAAAAATGTTTTAAGTTTTGCGAGGCAAATGTGTTAGAAGCAACAGAGTGAAAACTGGCAGATAAAGTAGGAAAATTAAATCTAAACAAACATTTATTTTGTGTTAAAAAGGGGAAAACTTGGAATATTTTTTAATTTCTTCAATGAAAAGTTTAAAGATTCTTAAATATTTAAATATTAATCGAAATGTGGGTGAATTTCGGTCACAATGAGTATAGTTTCTTTGCCAAGAGTTAATTAAGAAGCTAACTATTATAAAGTCAAAATAAGACGTGCTGCTCATAAAAAATTGTTCTTGCTGAAAGTTGCCAATATTATTTAATTTCTTGAAAGGAAAAATTAAAAATTGTTATTAGTTGTTTTTATTATTTATTAATAGTTTTACACAAAAATTACATTGTATTGTGCTGTTAAGGCCTACGAAAATCCTCAAAAGAACACAAGACGAGTGTTTTCAGTTAATTTATCCTCCATTTTTCTTGTTTACAAATTAATAAATTCAAAATAGATGACACTCAGTACATAAAAACAATCATATATACATACATATGTATAAACAATCATCAGATACATATTTTGTTCATGAAAGAAATTTGTTAAAAAATGTATTTTAATGTATTTTCCTCTTAAATTAGTAATAAACTTTATTATGAAATATGTTTTTATTACTATTTTTATAATGCAAATAAAGAAAAATGCGAAAATAGTAATGCACTATTTAAACATATTTATAGAAACCATTCACAATAGTATATAATTTGGCATGCCAAGTTTAAAAAACTGCTGACATTTTCCAACACTGCATTAATCGCATAGAAAAGTAGAAAGCAATCCTACTTTCTATGCGTCTATGCAATCTATGCTTTTTCTTCTGTAACTTGTCACAATCAAATACACTGATTCTACTTTTTCGGTATACGCATGTAATGCAAAACGCATGGTATGGACTTTCGGCTTTATTAAAACCAAAAATTTTATACATTACTGTCGATTTGCGTAAAAAAGAAAAACAAAGCTGCTCTTTATAACACTATTTTTTTTAATCTTTAAATATTTCATTCTTAGGTTTTCTTTTAGCAAACAAATTGATAAGAATATATCGTATAACGAATATTTTACAGTATGAGCAGTGTATTGACTTTTTATAAAAACTGTTGTTCAAACCTGGGGAGATGTATTGTATCCTATGAAATATTCCACAAATAATTTTTAATTAGAACATAATTTTATACGATAGTACATGCATATTTCTTATTTATTGTGCTTTGATCATTAATTTTGATTTACTGCATTGTAGGTAAAAGAATTGTCGTATCGTACTACATAAATGATGATGAACATTATCGTAGCACTGAAAATAAATGAATGAGTTTTGAAAACGGTACTGACCCCGGTGATGGTTCTGATGCTGGTGCTGGTGTTGTTATAGGAATTTCTGTTGACATTATAAATTTCAATAAAATTCTTATAAATAATTGGTGCTGATTGTTTTGCTTCGACTTTTTATGGTATAGTGTAGCCTCGGATAGGGGGAGTGAAAGATGACTTTATTGTTGTATGATATTAAAAGAAACAAAGCGTTTAATATTTTCTAAAGCACTATGTTATCAGTTACAACAAAAACAATTTAAATCATTTGCGTTTCATTTAAATGAATTGTGGGGTAGTTAATATCGTCCAGGCTATGTCGCTGACTCAGAACATTTTATGGAAGAATATTATAAATGGCAGAGAACAAAGCAGACAACAATAAATTAAAGTACAATATAAATAGATGACCTAATTATAGTAATTAATTGTGTTCTTTACTTTCTAGTATATTGCTTTTAATTTTTATTTTCAATCTGGTACTTGCGCTCATAGTGAGGTCAACAAGAGCTGTTGATGTACAGCATTCTCATGTTTAGACAAGTGCCTATTTGTTATATAGTTTAGAAAATTGCGTTCGTTTACAAAGTAGTTAAAAATATTTATTAAATCAGACAACAGTGTTTATGCATTGTATTTGGTGACAAAACCCATTTTTGTTAATGAACTTACTTCTTTAAGTATATCATTAAGTCCACAGTAAAATTATTTGAAACAAAATCTTATTACTTTGGGTTCAAAAGAACATACATACATAACAGTGTTGCAAAATTGAAATTTTAAAATGGTACTGAACTATAACTGAAAGAGTACTTTTTCGCATCTAATGGTACTTTTGTAAAAAAATACATACATACATAATAGGTCATTACAACCCTTCAATCAGGATTATGACCTGGCTTCTCGTGCCACTTATTTTGGGTGTGTTAATTTTATACATGAGTGGCGGGACCTATAGTTTAAAATCGACTCCGAAAAACAGATTTTTGAGAAATTTTCTCATGGAAATTTTATTCACTCTCAGAGTTTTTGACAGAATGAGGTCGCCGAAGAAATATTTATTTCAGTTTTCGTTTTGTTGGTGATGTCTGACATGGGATTTGAACCGGGCTTACATTTAGTAAGCCAACACACTACCTACTAGGCTATTTATTTATTTATATTTAAAACACACACGGAACGGAACAGAAAACCTAACGACTGAAACGTATTCTTCACATACAAAACAAAAATAACTGATTCAAAACGTAAAAGCACCGTTTAGTCAAACATCGACGAAACGTAATGGAACATACGTTCGTTTTTAGCTTATGAAGAGCAATGTAAATGCTCACCGAAATTACATTACGGTTCGGCAAGCGTTCTCATTGCTTTTCCTATTCTTAAAACGAACATACATTTCGTTTGGCTAACCGGGACTGAAAACCAATTCTACATTTAGCATTACGTTGGATTAAAGGTTAAAAAAACCCAAGACATAAAATATGTAATAATAAAAAAGTACTAAAAGTATCGCGGGGGTTCTGCGGTATTTTTGGAATGGAAAAGTACTGAAAAAGTACTAAAGTACTGAATTTTTCAACACTGATACATAACATACATAATTGGTCATTACACACCTTCAGTCAGAATTAATTTCTAGCTTCTCACACCCTACAATTTAGGGTCTGTTCCGAATGACAGATTTTTGCGAAATTTTTGGGCAATTTTATTCACTCTCACAGGTTGTGCCAGAAATCTGCTGAGAGGAAGTCGCCGAAGAAATATTGCTTCATATTTCGTTTTGTTGGAAATGTCTGAAGTGGGTTTTGAACCGTGTCTTCACGTCTTCCAGACTGCGCCGACTTCAATTTACAAATCGTAAACGATTTAAGAAGACAAAAATCGTGTAAAAATATTGGTGAAGTTGAAAAATAAAATGCTGAAAGTTAATAGAAAAGTTTAGTAGGTAGCATTCCAAATAGAATGCAGACAATATAACAAACACAAAGAGTTGAAGAGATGTTGATAAAACTGGGACGTCCACTCATTTATATGCCATTTCATTGCAGACTAATAACTTCACCTTGGCCTGCAAAAAGCCGACCCTAATTCGTCTGCCTCGAGTACTCCTTCTCACACTCTAGAATAGTGGCAATGCCTTCGGAAGGTCCTGCGAAACCATACCTGTTAAGTAATGATTAGTAGAAGTAATTAATAGTAATTTGACTACTTTTTTTTTGATTGGTGAAATAATGATTAGAATTACGATTATTTTCGGTTAAAATAGTTAATAATTGATTACGATTACAAAATAATCAAAAAATAATCAGGATTACTGGCGATTAGTCTAATAATCAACAAGAATCAAAAGTAATCCAAAGGTAATCAATTTATTTTCAATAATTACTTTGAATTCTTTTTGAATATTTGAAAATAATCAAAAAGAATTATTTAAAACAATTTGATTATTTTTGAGACTACTTTTGATTCTTTTTGATTATTAGACTATTATTTTTTGATTCTTGGGTAATCGTAATCAATTATTAATTCGAAAAAATTGTTCATAGAATTCTATAATCATTACGATTCTTTTTAAAAAGTAATGTAATTGATTACTAATCGTAATCGAAATTTAACAGGTATGTGCGAAACATCGACTTATGGATGTTGATCGGTTGTTTACTAAACCAGTGGACCCGGTGGGACGGCTTACTGGACTTTATTAGAGAAGCTGAGAACTTTCGAGTTTGAATGCTTTTATTGGAATGAACATTTTCTGAATAAAAATCAAGTTGTAGAAAATTCATAATTAAAATATAGAGTTTTACAACAGGGTAATTACAATATCCAATTTCTAATAATTACATTTATATACATAAGAAAATTACACAAATTAATAAATGTAAAGTGAATGTAATTACTCCAACACTCCTCCTCATTCACCTCAAATTGCATTTATTACAAAAATAGTTATGTTTGTTCGGTGCCAACGGCTTTGTCAGAATATCGGCTATCATTTCTTCCGTTGGGCAGTCAACCATTGTTCTTTTTCTTCACTCTGCACAGCTTCCTGATACGATTTAGGTTCTTTAAGCTCCTTTGTTAACCAAATTTCGTCTATCAGTCTTCTAGGCTCTTTACTTTTGGTCATCCTGCTTGAAACTCTAACAGTAGGTGTGCCTGTTTTAACTTCGGAATTTACTTCAGCACCCATAATATCATTGTTGATTGCTTTCTCATCATTCGCCTTAACGGATTTAGGATTCTCCTCCTCAATCAACAAAGGGTTAACGTTACGATTGGTTTGACTTAAGAAATCAAGAGATATTTCTGTGTTATCAGGATTCCGAATACTATCTGTAAAACGGACATCACGACTAATAACCAACTTACGCCTTTTTTCAGTAGGAATGTGTACAAAACATTTGGATCCAAAAATATGAACTTCTCTTAAACTTGGTTTTGATCCGTACCATAATTCATGTGATGTTGAATTGATTGTTTTTGTAAAAGTCCTATTTTGGATATAATTAGCGGTCGTGACAGCTTCTCCCCAAAACATATACGACAAATTGGCATCAATGAGCATACACCACGCCATTTCAATTAGGGTTCTGTTCTTTCTTTCCGCTTTCCCATTTTGTTGAGGACTGTAAGGAGCAGTTAATTGAGTTTTAATTCGTTCAGACTCTAAAAACTATATTAAATTCTTTGCAGTGTATTCACCACCTCTATCCGATCTTATTGCCTTTGGAGCTCGACCAAAATTTGTTCGACAATACATAACAAAATTGTTCAATGCTTCTTCCACTTCAAACTTTCTTGATAACAAATATAAAGTCGTAAAACCGGAGTAATCGTCAATAAAGGTGACGATATATCTTTTTCCAGACGGTGTAGCAGTCTGCATTGGACCACAAACAGCACTGTTGATCAACTGTAATGGTTCTGTAGTTTTGCTTAACGATTCCTTTGGAAATGGAATTCTTGTTAACTTTCCCTTAACACATGTCTCGCAAATTTCCTTAATATCTTTAAGTCATCAACCAAATTTTCAGAAAACATTTTTCTAATAGCTGTAGGATCACGATGACCTAGCTTTCGATGTCACTGATGAATGCAATTCTCATTATGTTGCGTTATAATATGAGCCTTATCATACTGACGTAAAATGTACATCTCACCATCCGTATCTGCAACCCCAAAGTTTTTGTTATTCAGATTTATATGACAAAAATTTTTATTAAACGATACATCCAAACCAGCTTTTGTTAATTGTCTGACTGAAAGTATATTTCCCACTAGACTGGGTACATATAACATTTCTTTAGCCAAAATTCTGTTCTTATTGCCGCTTGCATCACACAACAGAATTTGTTCAGACCCAATGCCTTCAATAGCTGCTGTTTCCCCATTTGCTAATTCAATATGGCTTTTATACGATTTATCAATATTTTCAAAAAATTTATAATCGTTTACCGCATGCCGTGTCGCACCCGAATCTACCATCCAACAAAACTTGTTATATTTACCAAATGTGAAAAGAAAATCTAAAGATTTTTCTTCAACCGAGTTGACTTTGTTGTTATTTGAAAATTGTTTTTGTTTCCAATTTTTATACTTGCCACAATTTTTCTTCTGATGACCGGGCTTTTTACAAAAATAACAAACAGCACTACTCTTACCAACAACAACAGCATCACTCGTACCATTAACAGCATGTAAACGCCGCTCATACTCTCCAATCACCTTTTGCTGAACCAAAGCAAATGTTAGCTCATCTTCCCTGCGCGATTCTAAAGATGTTGTTAGCGTATCATAACTTTCAGGCAAACTGTTCAACAGCATAGCAGCACTCCATTTGTCTGACAGAGCCTTTTCACCGACATCACTTAGTTTTGCAAACAAATCGTTCATGGCTGAAATGTGTGCAATTGCATCACCGCCTTCTTCAAGTTTGAGACTACAAATGGTCCTCATCAAATGCACCTTGTTGCTTAACGTATTCTTCTCATGGTAATCCTTAAGTGCTTTCCATGTGTCTGCAGCAGTTTTCATATTACGAATATGGCACAATTGGTTATCCATCACGAGCAAGCCTATGGTACCCCTTGCTTCGTCATCCTTATTGTCCCAATAATCTATTATTGACTGATTAGAAATTATACCATTTTGAAAAATTGGTGCAGGACGTTTGCCTTCAATGACATGCTTCCATAAATTTTGTTTCCGAAGCAAAAGTTCCATCTTAAATTTCCAATTCGCATTGTTGTTGTTCGTAAGTTTTGCAAACTTCGGCTTTATGTCCGCCATTCTTTAATTCAATTAATTTAAAAACAACAAAATATTTCCTTATAGAGCAATAAAATTCTTTAATTTTAGCTTTAGAATTATATTGCTCTTTGATATTTTGCTCTTTACTTTAAATTATTCCAAAAAAAACGTTAGCAAAGGCCCATAACCTTTTGGACTTTATTAGAGAAGCCGAGAACTTTCTAGTTTGAATGCTTTTATTGGAATGAACATTTTCTGAATAAAAATCAAGTTGTAGAAAATTCATTCAGAGTTTTACAACAGGGTAATTACAATATGCAATTTCTAATAATTACATTTATATACATAAGAAAATTACTCAAATTAATAAATATAAAGTGAATGTAATTACTCCAATACGACTATGGGGATCATAAAATGAATTAGACGTGCGGTAGATAGTCCGAACAGAATACCCATTTCGATAGAAAAAGTTTTATTATTTGCAAGTGTTGTTGACCAACATTCTGAATAAAGCAACTAATTTGACAGATGCTGCCTCACCAAGATAGGCGTTATCATATCAAGACTCGCTTTTAAAATAGTTTATTTATTGTAAACTCGCATTCAAAGTTTTCGCGTATTATTGATTTTTGGGCCCTTTACTAACCAAATTGAAGTCGCCGTAGTCTAGTAGGTAGTGTGTTGGCTTATTAGATGCAAAAGCCTGGGTTCGGGCCCCAGGCCAGGCATCAAAGACAAAATACAAAAAGTATTTTTTCGGCGACTTCCTCTCAGTAGATTTCTGGCAAAAACTCTGAGAGTAAATGAAAATTGACATGAAAAGTTTCTCAATAAATAAAAATATGTCGTTCGGAGTCGACTTTAAACTGTAGGTCCCACCACTCATGTATAAAATTAACACACACAACATAAGTGGTGTGAGAAACTAGGACGTTGTACAATGGGTCAATTCGACCTCCGGGTACTGTAATTGTCTTAATTGACAAGTACACGTCCTCTCACCTAACCTAACCTACTAACCAAATTTCGCAATGAGTTGCTGGTAGTTGTGCATGTGTGAATGTATGTGAGTACATGTTAAATTACAGACCGTTAAACAAAGTCACATGATAGTTTTGTGCCTGTTAAAAAGCATTAAAGGACAGTTTTGCCTTGTATAAAAGTATTCACTACTTTTGGGATTAGGTTAGTCCTTCCGTACATATACGCACACAGTAATCAAAAACGAAATACGTATATTCGCTTAAACAAATTCTGGACACACATGATCCTAAATGTGCGAATATTAATAAAATCAAACAGTTGCGAGCGAAAATAGAGCACGAAATTGCTATGAATAAAATTTTTATTTATTAGCTTTAGCAATTGTTTATAGAATACACTATTCATTATTAAAACGTTTAAAAACTTTCATTAAAATAATAGGAAAGCAAATAAAATTCTTTACATAAAAAAATAAGTAACATATTGACCCAAAAAAAAAATAATTAAGTAGCATAACCAATAACATTTTTACGACAATTCAATTTCAAGCAATTACCATTTGCAATCGCTTCAGTGCTTTGGCTTCACTTTCGACAAACCATTTCTCCACATAGTGAGATGTGTTTTTCGGCCGATATAGGGTCAGACTATCTAGTTAATGCGAATTTCCTCAATTTAAAACATGAAATTCAGCAAAACCATTGCGGCATATAGTCTATGTAAAGGACTAATAACACTGACAGGAAACATTCCCAGATTAAGTATCTTAGAGTAACAAACGTACTCTTGTAGGTGATAATCCAGCTAATATGCTCTTCTGTTCAGAACTAATTTTTTTGTCATAATGTAGATAATTCCATGGTATATATTTTTGGAATACCATTTCTATCATATGTCTCTCATGACAAACAATTACACGATCCGTGCGATCAGTCCAATCAAACTACTTTTTACACAAATTCTATCAGTATGCCGTCAAGGCTTTGAGTATTGCTAGTTTCTCGGCATAAACAACAAGTAATCCAAAGCCTTAACCCGGAGGAATTAATAGAAAAACATTTTAATCGCATCTATGTATTGACGGTTCATTGAATTTGAACAATTTTCTGTCAATGACAATATTATTTATTGTTATTGAGATGATTGCGCATCATGTTCTCAATGTAGCTATGGCCATAAATGATTTATATTGAACTCTAAAATAGATTGTAAAATCAAAATATGGAAAGAACTCTCTTCAGGCCTATACGTTGGTAATCAATTGAAAGTTCATAATGGATTAAATTCATGATAAATCATTTCAAAGAACCTTCTTAAGTTCATAGATGACAGATATACCATATCATAGTGAAAGTTTTGAAAAACGAGTCAAGAAATATCGGAATAAGTATGTATGATACAATATATCTTATACTTCATTTTACCATCCACAAAAATTATTATGTGGAAGGTTCATTGATGATTACCTCAACCACCTTGTTTATATCAAAACCTGCTTGGTTTTAGTTCAGAGCAAATGATCTTTGATGATTTTAAAATCTGGTTTGTGAAGATTAGGGTAGAAGAATGAGCTACAAACTTTATTATAGCTTCTCATAGGCGAAATTTCTCACATTACAATATAACATCTATCAAACTGACTTCTAATCTTATAAATTGCTAATATTTCAGCCCTACAACTATACTTCAAATTCTAATCCTTTTATCCATAAGTTAGGACTCTTTTAATCGATTCTGATTTAAACTTTTCAAGAAATGGTTTTGATAATAACGCTCCATACAATAGTATAAGCGAAATAATGGAAATTAGCCCCTCTACTTAGTGATTAGGTTATCTTATTACTCTTTAATATATATGTATGTATGTATCACTTTTCACATTCAGAGTGTGGTATTATTGCTTTACATTCAGCTTATCGACCAGTTTAAGTTCTACTCTCCAACAAAACCAACCGTGGCGTGAAGCTGCAGCCAACACTCGATTACTACTTATTCCAATGCAATTTCTTACATAAACATGAACGTAATTCAAATTAGCATATTGTCCTATTGATTGATTACAGATATATAAACATGCATCAATCAAATCAAAGGAATTAGTTTAATTGATTTATTGGAATAAACAAAGTCTACTGTTAAACAGAGTCTGTTAAAGAGTCTAATGGAAGGAGAAGACATTTTAACCATAGGGGTGTGCAAATCTGGTCAAAAGATATTCAAAAATTACATTATGGTGAGTACTTTAGAGTGTTGCTAAGAAAATAGACTTCGGGCGTTTATCCTTTAGCAGGACAAACAAGGAAAATAGCACTGAAAAATTGTACACGTTTTCTCAAAGTCTAAATATAAACCCCAGAGCATATTTCGAAGAAGTTCTTGGTATCAAAAGAAAAATATTGTCAAGTTTTTACTTTTACAATTTTTCTCATTATTTGTTTAATTACACGGTGCTACAGTTAAAATACACCTACATATTGATATGGTGCAGGTTGTGAGTTTTGTTGAGTAGAACTACAAAATATTTTTCATATTTCTCGAACCCTCCAAACTTATTTTATTTGACAAAAACGGTATGATTGTTTCTTCATTTATTATTATTTATGAGCTAAATAACTTCGACCTTAAGCTTGGTGTAATGTAGAAAACCAGTGTCTCTGGTGCTGTTCGAACTTATAACCCTCCTGCTAAAAGTTTAGCACACCAACCACTAAACTACCAGGGCACCCTATGTTGAATCGATTTTGTTATTATTTTTTATAAATTGCTATGCACTAAATAATTCATCAATTATCTGGTATCTGGTGAGAACACAATACCAACTAGACCAATTTTGAGGATCGCATGATTTCAAAGAACAAGGTTCAATGCCCCTAAAACTTGGTGTATCGGTATTCTCCTAAGTGTTCATAATATATATTCTATATATTTCATTAAAAATATATTGTTTAATTTTAGTCGAAACTAATGGACAACAAAAATAATATAAACTCGAACATTTAAATCACAAATTGGCTATTTTCGCAATGGTTACGCCTCCAATTTGTATATAAAAGTTATTACAACGAAAATTATGTCAAATGCAAGGCATTTTTATATACATATGTATATGTATTTCGTTGATTAATGGTTTATTCGAATAACCGTATTTAAATTATAAGTGGTAATGGTAAGTATTCACTTAAAAGTTTTAAAGTCCCTCAAAAACGTAATTGTGCGCTTAATATTAAAGAGCAGACTTAAAGAAGAGAGAAAAAAAATGTAATAAAACAAAAAGTCCCTTCAAGAATGGAGTATTAGATTAGCAACGCTGATGTAAGTCGAACTGATGTTAGTATAAGCTGTACTGTTTAACCGAAACACTCATTCAATTAGCTACATATACACCGAAAGAAAACCTTTTGCAGACTTTTTATTGTTTTTGTTATTCAGTCTCTCCTTCGTTGTAGGATTTATGTTTATTTAGTTTGCATTTGAGTAATGTTTAACAGCATGGTTTTGTGGAAGTAGAAGTGATAAGGAAGTGTAAGGAGTTGTACGTGTTATTGTTCTTTTTGCTCCTGTTTCTGTTCTTGTTATAGTTGTAGTGTCTTTTTTTCTTGTTTTGTTTAAAAACATCAGAAAGAATATCTGTCTGGATATGCACAAGGATAATTGAATTATATTCAATATTAACACTGACAGATATGCATCCAAACTTCTAATCCAAATACCTTTTTTCTGGGATTTTATATACTTTGCGAAACTTAGTGTAGAAATGTTGTACAATTTTCTTGGATTTTTTGCCGAGGTTGCACATCGGCTACCGTAGTTGTAGAAAGTGTTATGGTTTTCCATGTGAATTAAAAATATCAACAAGATGGTGTTAATAAAATACGACAAAAACGTGAACAAATTGTTTAAGCACCAGACCATAACACCCCACCATGAGGCAAATAGAGTGAGGAAACGGACATCAAAATACAGCACCAACCGGAAATATATGACGAAAAGTGGAGGCCTGAATTCAATGCTATCTATGGACAAGGGACTGTAATATGGTTAAAAGCGTATTGAATTAAGATAACAGATCTTACATTGAAACATGATAATAATTTTTGGACGATTAAAACCATGGATATACGCTGGGGAAAAACAAATGCTGTAAACACGCAGTTCAATAGTGGCAAGTTAAAACTTTGTTTTAAACGACAAAACACTGAGATCCATACGCCTATTGGTGTTTTTATTGTATAATAATGCGTTCAGAAATTTTTTTCATATTCTTCCCCATACTTTAAAGCACATCACCACATTGGTTTTAGGAATTCAATATTTTTCTCAGAGTTTCATTCTAATTTGTTCTAATTTGTTGTAAGTTTACCTGAAAGTCGCCGTAGTCTAGTAGGTAGTGTGTTGGCTTATTAGACGTAAAGCCAGAGTTAGAGCCCCAGGCCAGACATGAAAACAAAATACAAAAAGTATTTCTTCGGCGACTTCCTCTCAGCAGATTTCTGGCAAAAACTCTGAGAGTAAATAAAATTGCCATGAAAAGTTTCTCAAAAATCTGTCGTTCGGAGTCGACTTTAAACTGTAGGTCAAACCACTCATGTATAAAATTAACACACACAACATAAGTGGTGTGAGAAACTAGGTCGTAATCCTGACTGTGAAGGACTGTAATGACCAATTATGCATGTAAGTTTTCCATGTCTGGCAAATTATCTATTGTTGCGACCTGTGCAAAGATTACTTATAAGCAACTACCATCTGCATTAAAAACCTTCCTTATAATTTTCTTGTATCCCCGTTTTATGCGCCTTATAAATTTATGATTACAAAGGACTCTTATAAAAATTTCTAGAAATCTTTAGGATCATTATTTCTGTTAGCTGGTGACATCAATGAAGAACATGTGGTTCTCGAATTGTTATTACTAAAAGTCATGTTATATTTCGAACAATGAGGTTGCACTTTATATCAACCAACCAACTTATTGACTTACAAACTGACAGAGTCTTTCAGATGTTGATTTTATAGATGTTTATTTTGGATTTTTTCTTATACTAATGTGCCTCTTCACGACAATAATAGTAATAATAAGGCTTCAATAAACCCGAAAGGCATTTTCGAAATCCTAGTAAGCCAAGACAAAAGGGATTTTTTGATTATCGTAGTCTATTAGGTACAGACATCTCCAACAAAACGAAATATGAAAAAAAAAATTCTTGGCGACTTCCTCTCAGCAGATTTCTGGCAAAAACTCTGAGAATAAAACAAAAGTTTTTCAAAAATCTGTCGTTCGCAGCCGAGTTTAAACTGTAGTCCCCACCACTCATGCATAGCATTAACACACATACATTAAGTGTAATGATTATTCAGTCTGTATTTTTATGCTATTCAATTCCAACCTATACTTAGCGGATGTCCTTAGACAATGCTTTTATCTACCAGTTGCGAATCATGTGCGTGATAATTTTGCTTTTTGTGAATGCGATTTTCATTGTAATCTTGGCTGCTGTACTGTACTGTACTTTATCGCCTTTGTGATTCATTTGCTAGAAGTCGAGAATGTAGGATTGCTGTGGCTGGGCACTGATATGCGCGTTTGATTTTAAGAAGTCGGATGACATGTTTTCAGTTCCTGAGGTTCGTTGTCTGTCAGTAATCGTATCAAGTTCTCCATCTCCTTCAAGCCGGGTTCATCATTCTTTCGATCATTGCTATATGCAAGTCCTGTGTATAGTGACATGAATGCAATGCTGTAGTTAGTTCAGTAAATTATATAATTTTATATATGGGATGTGCAGAAAGTTCGTTAAATTTTAATTGAAACACAAAAAGTACATTTGCGATGGAAGAATTTTGTGGTGTGTATTTTTGTGGCTGTCGTTCGAATTTGGAGCATAAGTCCTCAAATGCTACGCAGGTATTATTGAAATAACAGGTCAAAGGAAATTATATATTTTTGAGGGGTTGATTTAAAACAGCAATTATGTAAATAGATTTTTTCCTTTTTGTCTTTCTTGTTTGATATATGGCATTACAGCCACTGTCATAAAACGAATAACAGTGAATACCTTTTTTATTTTGTTTTTTGCTTATTCTATAAACTTGGCGGCTGTAGTACGAACAAGAAATGGCGTGTATATTTGATAATCACAATAACAAAATAAACGTTCATAAATATTTCATACTTGCATTTAAATTTAATTGTTGTTTTTCCAGTTTAAAATTAATATTTAAAATGTTTTCTTTAATTTTAGCTCTTAACGATATCATTGAACTTTTTCGATATTTTAGAGATTGTTTTTTGAAAATGTATTCGTCTATCTCTGTCATTGACTCACATTTCCATTCCCAAATACTTTAATTTTCATAAATAACTGATCAATAATATTGCTTTGATATAGATATGTACCATACAAGAGCATGGTATTGTTTTTTTCGCTCTCTCATATCTCACAACCTCTTATTTTGAATAACTCTCTTAGGGCCATTATTACAACCTGCCGTTAAACTTGGGTTTAGTTAAAGGTACCTTTAGCTAAAGGGAACTGTAAATTTACCTTTAACTTCTTTTCGTTATTATAACTTACAGATGAAGTCGCCGTGGTGTAGTAGGTAGTGTGTTGGCTTACTACTACTGTTGACCCGGGTTCGTATCCCAGGTCAGACATCAAAAATGAAATATGAAAAAAAAATATTTCTTCGGCGACTTCCTCTCAGCAGATTTCTGGCAAAAACTCTGAGAGTAAAATAAACTGCCATGAAAAAGTTTCTCAAAAATTCTGTCGTTCGGAGTCGACGTTAAACTGTAGGTCCCGCCACTCACGTATAAAATTAACGCACACAACATGAGTGGTGTGAGAAGCTAGGCCGTAATCCTGACTGAAGGGTTGTAATGGCCAATTATGTATGTATGTATGTAACTTACAGATAGAATTTTTCAAAAATATGGCAGTGCCGGAGCAATGTCGATAAAACTGCTCAATTACACAATTACACAACCGCCGGCTTCGTTTTTTTGTTGTATATGCTCATTTTGTTTAAATTTGAAGTTGCCATAATGAAAATAATATATAATATGGCAAGTTCAAACATAGTGACCTTTAAATGTTAAAGGTAGGGTGACCCTCTCTTTAGCTTAACGATCACTTCTATCTTATTTTGTACTCATAATAACGAAAAACAATTTATCTGCCCGTTAAAATCTCCTCTTTAGTTAACGGCAAGTTGTAATAATGGCCCTTATTGTGTAAAAATACTGCATATCCAACAGAGAAACAGAATGTTGTTGATCGAATACAATATTTATAATAATAAATTTACGATTTATTCTACTACTCTAGACCTATACTGGGTATTCCCTCAAACTTACTACTTGTTTTTATTAATTATGCTATAAATTACAAACTTTATTCTTCTAAATAAAAATTTGATAATTTATTACAACAGCTTAAGAAAGAAAGCAAAGATAATAAAAGTTTTGAAAACATTACTCAATTGTAATTAGTGCTTAATCGCCTTAATAA
Organism: Sarcophaga carnaria; assembly: GCA_958299815.1. NCBI lineage: Eukaryota > Metazoa > Arthropoda > Insecta > Diptera > Sarcophagidae > Sarcophaga > Sarcophaga carnaria. The sequence continues at coordinate 66,916,964 of OY283153.1, read as the reverse complement.
GCAAAAGAAAACAGCAAAATGTACAAATATTAAAAATAATTCAGTTCTTCCTGCTTTTCGGTTTTTGAAAAATATACTCAAATTTAATCGCAAATCGAGCCTTAAAAACTTCATAATTCTAGCTTATATATCAGTTTTGATTTGTCACGATTATTGATAGATTTTGTTAAAAAATTTTAATATTTTTATTTATTTTATTTCATTTGAATAAAACTATTTTATATTATTACATTTAATTATCACTTTTATGAAATTTACGCCAAAATTTTTGAAATGTTGTGTGTATCGCGTGAGATAATTATGAGAACAGCAATAAGAGTATTTCAAGAAACAGCTGCTAGCAATCTGCTTGAAAATTGGTATTACATATTACAAAACCTCTCTGTTCCAAGTACAACCATACTTTCGTCATTTCATAAGACAAGCTTCTGTTTTCTTCTTCTTCAGAAGGAATATTACATACATACATACGTAATCGACATCTAAAAGCTATCACGCTACATACTAGACTGCGACTACTGCAATCGATATCAAGAACAGAAAATTCAACCTTTTCACTTCCATCCAACACTTAACTTTCAGTTCCTTCTCAAATACAATAAATATTGTATTATTTACGATAAAACTTCACAGACTCTCTGGAATCTTAAAAAATTACGTACAGAAGGCTAAGAAATCCCTAGGAAAGTCGTATGTATCAAAAATGATACATAAGCCAGAATTATGAAGTTTACGAATTTTTAAAGACCTGTTTAAAATTTTCGTTTTTTGTTTGGTTTCAAATAGTGGCAATAATAATAATAATTTAATAATAATTAAAGTTATATAGGCTCAAAAATTGAAATGTATTAATTTTGATACAAAGCTCGATTTACGGTTAACTGGATTTTTTCTCTAGGGGGGTATGGAAAATATTAAACAATATTTTAAGTAATAAAAGCATTGAAGCAAATGCAAAAAAAAATAATGAAATGAAGAGATGGCAATACTAAAGAGCGATAACGAATGATAAATTCAAATTAACTTTATGAATTCAAATTTAACAAAACCCGTTGCCTATATTAATAGACAAATAATTTTAAGCTTACTAAGTCAGAGCTAAGCCATTTATTCATTGGGAAGTGCAGTTTCGCGTAGCCTTGATGATTTTTTAACCGCAATAACACTCAAAACGTTATTGAAGGCTAATTTGGTTCCTAAATCAATGACGTGACAATTGGATGATAACCGACTCTTATAAAAGGCTAAGAGTAGATCAACAAGTGTTTACTGCTCTTATTTTTCTTATATCTGGCTATTCTGAATTTGAAGAACCTAATTCATGTGTACATTTTACAAGAGTGTAATAAGTGGCATTAATGTTATATAGACTTTGTTACTAAAACTGAATTGACTTTCTGTATGGTATATATTGATGATTCTCAAATTCGCCATTCATAAACTCTAGTTGTTTGTGACATTTTTCACAAACTCACCAATACTCCATTAAAGCTCAGATAGTTTGAGATTTTCAACTACGTAGAAGACATATTTTAGTGAAAAAACCTGGAAGTTTGATTCAAAATAAGTCTAAAAATTGCAGCATTTATAAAAAAAAACGAAAAAAAATATTTCAGATAATCAGTGGAAAACTGGCGATAATTTTATAAAACCTTATCGAACGAATAAAAATCAGACGCTGTTTTGAAGTGCTTAAAGAAATATTCAACAATTTAAAGAATTGAAAAATTTGAATTAATGCGTCTCAAAGTGTTTTGTTGCTAGTGAATTGTTATGTGCTGTATTTTACACAATATTCTTATAGGTTTTAATAAAATACTAATGATTTAACTAATGCAAGAGTACCAAGACGATGATGAAACCAACGATCAGTAAGATCTAACTTTAAGAAATAGGAAATTGTTTTTTTTTCCTTCAAATACTGTAAATCTTAGTTTTGTGTACTTTGATGTACAACATGTGCAAACCGCCACGGCGATTTCTAAATATGCTCATTGTGGCGTGCGAAAAGGAATCTTAGGAGACATGTTATTACTTACACCATCTTGACGTAATACCTCTGGAGGTTAGGCTCGATATGATTCTGAAAAAAGTTAAATTGTTTAAAAATTATCTGCGTTATGTTTTCACTCAGTGTGTATGTAATAATACGACCGAAATATTAGTTGATATTGATATGCCTTCAGTCCCGTCAACGTTTCAGTCTTGTGAGACTTGAAATACTATTGTACAATTCCAGCCTGGAATTGATAAAATAAGTAAGCAGATGCACACAGAGCTACGGATTATTTTCTTTGTTTTCAATGCTACTTTATGCCTTCCCAAGTACCATCAAGAATGAAAAGTGACTATAGTTAAAATCATACCAAAGCGAGGCAAGGATCATACCAGGCCTAAAAGTCTATTGTCAGCGGTGTTCAAACTTTTTGAAGAATCCTATATAATGCTCTGCTCCTTTTATAAATGTTTCCCAACCATTAGACCAACCACGTAGGACAAGTACAAGTAAAACAAAATTTACATTATAATATTGAGAGGCAGTCAGAAAGCTACGTATATTATCGGTCGACAATTTATAAATAAGGAGGGAGACTTTTTAAGTAGTTCCCAGGATATTTTATATTTAATATTTACTTCAGATATGCCTTTTAACATACTTCAACCTGGGCTGATAACACTTGTATTCATACGACAAATCAGGAACGCATTTGTTAGCTACATATTAGGCGAATTAACAACAATGTGTACATACATACATATGTCGAATTAGTACGTCAAGAATTGCACATTAAATACACGCCACTTAATACACGTCGGACTTGGAATTTCACATTAAAACAAAATTAACACAAATTACTTTTGGAATTATATTGGCTAATTGGTAGAAACTCCAGCTTGAGATAAATGCGCTTGTTAACCTTAGACATTGTCTAACATTATTGATGATACGAACAATCTTAAAAAAAAAAAAACAAAAAAAAATTGCATCTAGCGGAATTAAATTATTGAAACACTTTTTTTCTATATATATTACTCTAGGTGCCCTGCTAGTCTAGTGGGTAGTGGGCAGTCTGGTCTGTTACACTACACCGAGCATGAGGTCTAAGTTACTCAGCTTGTAATAATTCCATATAACCTATAATTATATTGTAATTAGTAAATAAATAAATGAATAAATAAATATTTATCAATCTATGGCGTTTTCAAACGATTTTCCCTAATAAATTTCTACCTACGCGTAGATAGAAATCTTTAAAATTTTTCAAATTAAATTTTTTGCTCTCTATAGTGCATGTATGTTGAAGATTTTAAAATAAAATTTAATTTATAAGATCTCTTAACCTCTATCTTACAAGATTTTTATCAATAAAAATCAATTCACATATTAAACGGGTCACACCTTAGGACTACCAATAGCAGTTGACAGAAGGTTTTTGTTGTAACATCATTATTAACCTTAAGTGAACTTCCTGGAATTGTTAAAACAAAAACTTGATTCTACAAGTTTAAACAGAAAAACCGAACATATCTGATTATGTATTTGCTTTCATGCCCATATCGGTAGATTACCTGCGTGTGTACATACAGCTGCACAACCAAGAAAAATTTTTACTGAACTCCTGAGGATTTATATCTTGGCTTTTGAACACTTTAAAACAAAGAAAAAAATTTAATCACATTAAGGGAGTGAAAAAAGAACACAAAACTGAAATGAAAGGCAAAGAAAAAAGGTTAAAAGAACAATGAAAAAAATATCAAAGATTTTAGCTTATCTGCGAGAGAGAAAGTATGGTATGTGTGCTTAATTTTGATGTGTTTCAATCTCAATGGAGTTTTAAATACTGGAGCCTAATGCACGATTTTCAAAAATTTGGAGACAATTGTGTACAAATTTTTACTTGGTTTATAACGTATTTGTTTTTTATTTACAAACACTATTTAAATAAATATTAAATCTATGGCCCCAAGCAATGACAGTCTCAGGGCCATTATTACAACTTGCCGTTAAAGTTGGGTTTAGTTAAAAGCAACTTTAGCTAAAGTGAAGTTTAAAGTCAGCTTTAACTTCTTTTCGTTACTCCAGTCTAATGATAAAATAAAGAGAACTTTATTAAAAATATGGCAATGCCAGAACAATGTCGCTGAATTGAATAAGTTTTTTTTAAAAGCAGTGGCAACGACGTTTTTTGTTGTATTGGCTCATTTGCTCATAAAATATAAAATATGACAAGTTTAAACATAAACTTAATTTAAAGGTTAAAAGTGAGCTGATCCTCCATTTAGCTTAACCCTCACTTCTACCTTAATGTCTCCTTATAATAATGAAAAACAATTTATCTGCCCGTTAAAATCCTCCCTTTAGTTAACGGCAAGTTGTAATAAAGGCCCTACGTCGATTTAAGTCAATTTGAGTTGCATATAGTATTATAATCTTTATATTTGAAATCTTTATATTGAAAAAGCGCTATTGCTTTAACAACGTTCGCTTTCATCTCAGTTGTTATGAAACCCCACTACGTTTATAACAAGCGCGTAAATGTAACTAATGGAACTTTCATTATTACCTTAGACTTGTCTTTAATTTTACAATAAATATTTTCTAATACACGTTCTTAATTTCTTCACAAACACTTTTGTACACAGTTTTGACTTAGGCAGTTGTTTCTTGGGACCATATAAATATACTAAAAATAATTTCATTTAAGATAGATGCTTTCTTAGAATTCATTAGAAAACCTTAAGAGTAACTCAGCCGTCTTAAAATCTATATCCCAGTGGAACCCTGTAATGCTTCTTTGCATTCTGACATTTCTCATTCGCCTGACACGAAAAACAAATAATTTATGTTAGGCTTAACTCTAATAACTCTAATTCTTTCAAAACCCGAATAAAGTATGTCTTTTTTTGATCGAGATAATGTGCTAGACTATTAGCGTGAGGGTCGTGGGTTTGGTTCCCACCAGAGACTCTGGTCTGTGACATTACACCGAGCATGTGGTCAAGTTACTCCGCTCGTATATTATTAAAATATAATTTGTAATTGTATTACAATTAATAAATAAAATAAATAACTCGATTGTTAGACTCTTTAACTATGGTATATTTTGCCCGATTTGATCAAACGATGCGTCAATCTCTTGACAAGATAATGTACTTTCAGAGTGTCTTCACTTATTTCATATTTTTTAATTAAAGTTTACTTCTATGAACGGAAAAACTTGAAAAAATATGAAAAAAATTAGCATTTGTCAAGTTTACCTAATCAAAGCCCATAGCATATTAAGTCAAATAATGTATATATGTATTTTATTTTAAAGGCCCATTCCTATCCTTTCTAATGTCTAATAATTTTGGACATCGGTTTAGAAATGTTTGTGTAAACAAAAAAACAGTTTTTGTCAAATAAAACATGTTTGGAGGGTTCAAGAAATATAAAAAATAATTTTGAGTTCTACTCAACAAAACTCACAATTTGCACTGTCATTAGCTGGGTGTATTTATTTTTTTTATTTTGTCGCATAGTGTATTTTCCTTTTGTACAATTGGACACATAAGTCTTGACAATTTTTTTCACTCATATTGTGCATATTAGTTTTTATATATACCAAGTCTGTTAGTATTATTCATGCGTATGTGATATATTCGCTTTTTCATTTGAAACCATAATATTATTTTTTATATGATTTTCTTTTTTTTTTCTTTATGTTAGTTTAGGTTTTAATTACCTTTCAGTATTTTTACTTCAACATCTTCTTTGCACGCCATCGACTTTTCCAAGATCCCACTTCACCATTTAATAGCCTTGATGGTATTCGCATTGTATGTAGTAGTGTCTTCACTATTTTGTATTTTTCCTTTATTTCTTAAACTGGGGAAAATACTTGTTCCCTTTGTAGCAACAAGTTAATTAAATTTTGTGTCTTTTTTAAAATGTCGGAAATCAAACGCTTACAGTGGACAGCAATATTCTAAGTTCCAATATATTTCACAAACTTCATGAATTTTAATCAATAAAAAAATAATTGATGCTTTTTATATTTATTTTCTAAATTTATTTCTCTTTTATTATAAAACCAAAAATGTTGAATGTTTTTCACAAAGTCGGAAGTCGCCGTGGTCTAGTAGGTAGTGTGTTGGCTTATTAGAGGTGCGGCCTCGGTTCAAACACCAGGTCAGACATCTCAAACTAAACGAAATATGAAAAAATATTTCTTCGGTGACTTCCTCTCAGCAGATTTCTGGCAATAAGAATGAGAGTAAACATAATTGCCATGAAAAGTTTCTCAAAAATCTGTCGTTCGGAGTTGACTTCAAACCGTAAGTCCCGCCACTCATATATAAAAATTAATGCACACAACATAGGTGGTGAGAGAAACTAAGTGTAGGTACCAAGAGCTCAGAGTAAATGTAAAATTCAAAGACCCAATATATTAAAATACTATACTCAACATTTAGTACGATATCCATTATCATCAAACACTCCTTTTAACCCATTTGACATTGAATGTACCAGTTTTGTTTAGCTTTTTCTGTTAACCTTTGCCGCCATGCACTTATGTTTTTCAGATGACTTTTGTTAGGGTGTATATGTGCCCTATATTTGCGACTACGTAACCATTCTTCCAAATGATCTCCTAAATACTCTGTTGGAGTCATACCGAACTTTGTGCAATAATATTAAACCTGCAGGACTTTGGTAGGCAAATCACATCTTCATGATTGGGTTCATTGATTTGTTGGAAGTTCCTTATTCTTTCGAACTTTAGATGAATTTATTTTTTTAGAAGGTTTCAGCACTTTCTCGTATTCATTATTTCCTCAATAAATTGCAGACTGCTCACATCTGGCACCGGCCAGAGATCAGCAATGAATGGTTTTTTCGCTGTTGATAAGTACTCATGAAATTTTGAATATAAGTGAGTCAACAATATTAAATTTAACTACTCTGATTCATTCGTATTCACTACAATGTTGATTTATAGGTGTGAGTACAATGAGTATGAGTAAGACGTTGACATAAAACTCTTACCATTCGAAATATGTTTGATTCATAAACCTCCCATTCAGATTCATAGCTTTAGAAAAATACTCATAAATGATTCGAGTGACTCGAATCATTCATCAAAATTTACAGACTTGTTGTTGTTGCATTTACAAAAAAAAGACAAAGACAGCAAGCAAAACAAACACACAACCTTCTAGTGAGTATTGAAGGGTTCATATGTGAATCATACTTATTTTGTGATTCTTTCAAATGTTGAGTCATGGAGAGTCTGAATCAACGTATTGTTAAGTATGAATACGATGAGTACTTCATACTTTGAATATGAGTAGTATGAATATATCATTAAAATAAGTATGAATGCGTATAAGTATCAGAAATTAGGAGTAAGATTCGATTTTACTCATCTTTTTGAACACTCATTGCTGATCTCTGGTGCCGACACACACGCAAACATTATTGTACTACCGAGGCCCACATATACTATGTATTTCAGTTAACAGTTATCCTTCAAAATTTTTCTTTTATAATAAATATAAAAAATATTAATTATTTTCATATATTATTGCTTAAAATTCATGAAATTACTGAAATAGATTCAGGTATCTACACTTTTGCTGTCTACTGTATGTACTTAGTGTACGATATAATTTTTATACGTGTTATAATTTTGATTTATCTAAAATACCAGCAAAAAAAGAAAAGATGCTTCTGAATTCTTAAATTCTTAACATTTCCGTGATATGAAAAATGCAATCTATTATCACTTTTAACCATTTACACATTTCAAGCCAATTTAAAGTTTTTTAAGTAACAATTGCTGTAAGAACTGCGTTTTAGTGGTTTGCGGGAAAACTAGCGATTTTAGGCAACCTGAATTAAGATTTCTTATTATGTATTTTTTTGGGTGTATACGAGGTGTGATCAAAATATAACCGTTATTTTCAAATTTCGTGAGTTACGTATGTTTGATTTTCGTTTTTTTCCTGTTATGTTGGTACACATGTCTGTTATACACTCAGCCACAAAAGTATACATACGCATAACAAATTTCAGAAATTTTTAACTAATCCGTTTTCGTTGAAAATCTTTGTAATTGTCTGACAACTTTCCTCGATTTTAAGACGGTCCTGGTTAAAAAATGTCTGAAACTTGCTAACTTTTGTGGGCCTGATGTACACTGCATCACAGGCCTGAGCAGGGCCACAATTCAGTTCAATTTCAGAAATTTTTTAACCAATGCAAAAGACCGTCTTAACATCAAGGAAACTATAAAGATTTTCAACGAAAACGGATTAGTTAAAAAATTTCTCCATTTTTTTATCCGTATGTATAATTTAGTAACTGTGTGTATATGTTGACTATATCAGCCTTTTTGGATTGTCAGTTTGTTTTTGACAGATAAAAAGGTTAGTCGTGTTTTGGTGTGCTCTTCGATTTTTTACTATTCGAAAAAATGGGATGATTGGGCTCTTCACACCTCGTATATGGGCAATATAGCTTCCTTTGTAAGCATGCAGTTTTTAAAAGAAACAAATAACACGACCAAATGTGTACTCCTGTATATAGGTAGTGTAGTACTTTACTGATGAGAGTGGATTTAACCTCTATGGATCAGATGGAGAGCAGTAAGATTGGCGTGAGGCAAATACTGATTTATTGTCTAACAATTCTCAGACTACAGTCAAGCATGAGGGAGGGGATGTATTTCTAGTACAGGAATAAGGAATTTTCATTTTATAGAGGCTAAAATGTCCAATATTTAAACATTATAAAACACACACTCAAACGTTGCGAAGCTGTGGGATTGTCCAAAACTACTTCAAACATCGACACAGTCCCTAGACCTCGACATTATTGAGCATATTTGAGAAAATCTCGCCCGTAAGACGTATAAATCTTCTTTCAGCACAGTAGAACAGTTGAACGAAGGAATAAAACGAGAAAAGAATTACATAACATTGAAATTTTGTGCCAATCTCGCGCAGTCGATATCCCGAAGTTTAGATGCAGTAATAAAAGCAAAAGGTCTCGCTATCAAGTTTTAATTAAAAGTTAAGCGGTTTTTAGGTATGATTTGGCGAAAAATCGTGGAAAAAAGTTGGCAACAGTAGTTATTATAGCTGTATTTACACATTATGTGTGTATTTATTACTGTTTATTTAATTATAATTATTATAAACATATGTATGTATTAAGTTTTTAATGTCTTGACATTAAACGTAATATTGCAATATACATATTTGAGTAGTGCAGGTTTTAACCCTATTACACACTAATGTATTTGTTACATTGTAGTTTTGTGATGGAACATTTTTTCGCAATGGAATTTTACAATGTCTGATCGTAATTTGAGAAGACGTGACATATTTTCGTTGGAGAATTTCGTATTTTATTCAATAACACTAAACAGCATTTATAAATGCTGGTGATGTTAGAAACGAAAATATAATATAAAATAAAAAGAAAGAAGTACTTAACTTTTTGGAGTCCCATGTGTTAACTGAAAGTTGCTTAAATATTCCATGTAATTCACTTTTGAGCGTCGCAACTTTTATTAGCCTCTACTGTATCTCTGAAAATTAGTTTGTTAATTAATTTGTCTGAAAAGTTCGTAGGCTTTTTATTTAGATACTAAAACAAAACATGTTAACAACTTTTACAGCTGTGGGACTATTAAAATGCAGCATTTTGATTGCTAACTTTAAATAAAATAAAAAAAAAATTTTGTTAAATACGAATGGATAAAAAGGAATTTTATATGTTAATAAAACATTATTGGGTCCTTGCAACAAGAAAATCTAATGATGAAAAGTAGTTTAATGTGCTAAGTTTAGTGCGAAATATGTGAAATGCAGTGAACGCTCCGACGAAAACCTCGAAAAATTATACAAAATAATTTTGGAGGACCGCAAAGCGAAGTTAACGAGATAGCTGAGACTCTCGCAGTGGATACAGTGCGAACTTCCACTCGACCAAAAACAATAACATAGTGATGATCATCACCTGAGTGAACTAAATACATACATAATTGGTCATTACTCCGACTCCGAAAGACATATTTTTAAGTTCCTTTTCATGGTATAGCTTTTTAACTCTCGAAGTTTTTGCCAGAAATGTGGTGCGAGGAAGTCACTGAAGAAATATTTTTTCATATTTCGTTTTGTTGGAGATATATGAATTGGGGTTTGAGGTGTTGCCTCACGTCTTATAAGCCAACATCCTACCTACTAGACTACGACGATTTCGAGTGGACTGCTACTGCAAAATGTGCAAGAACAAAACAGCCGGCTAGCATTAGTATTTTGGGATGCGTATGACATAATATTCATCATTAGGCCATTAACAATCGGATAAATAGATTTTGTCCTGCCTTAACCCATCCTTCCAGACGCCTCTGCTTTTTGGACGAATTCATTACTTAGTCCAAGTAATCGATGGCAGGGCTTTGGTCCTTCCAATGCGCCGGCCATATTTAATCTCCGCATCAAATTATTGGATTGGACGTTGAATTTACCGGCAACGCGCACTGGACCAAAGATCTTACGTAGGACTTTTTCTTCTACTCTTGTTAGTACGCTGTTATATCAGTGTTGAGGGAATCCATTGTTATCGTTAATTATAAGAGCACAGGTCATTAAAGGAGAACAAAAGTAGAAAATTCCTGGCAGAATTCAATGGTTGCCTGGGATTAAAAAAGTATGGTAGCATCCTATCCCGAGATATTTCCGTCCTTAACAATTCTCGTCACAGCCAGTATTGCCGAAACTGTTGTCACTGAACTTCTTTGAGAAGCTATATTGTGCTGGTATCATGTAGTCAATTCTTCTGATAGTTCCAAATTCTTTCCGGATCTTCGCGTAACTAATATTTGAACTATGTTACTGTCCAGTTATACAGAGACGTCTGCCAATCTACTTAAGAGTAAATGTAAAGTGGCAAGAGTCTTTCAGTCGTCTCCACTGTTAACGGAGGTGTAGTTATGAATATCAGAGAATTAAAAAACATTTTTTTGAAGTTTTAATGATAGAGATTTATTTTATAATTTCATTCTACTAGTGTGCACTGATTTATTTTAATTCTAAATGGCTCACAAATGAATGTATTAAGCCATATGAAAAAGAAGGATTTTAAAAAGGTCACGACATTGGTAGAATTTTAAAATTATGCGGAGAGAGCTGTGTCTATGCCCATGCTAAACCACAACAAATTTACTATCTTGAAATTGGTAATAGCGAATACATAATTTAAAATCTTAATTTTTTAATTGATATGAAGGTTACATGTTTGGAGAACTCTCCCACTGGAAGGTTTATTCACCGAAGTTGAGTTTACGGCAGGTTGAAGTCGCCGGAATCTAGTAGGCAGGGTGTTGGCTGATTAAACGTGAGGCCAAGGTTATGACCCCAGGTCAGACATCTTCAGCAAAACAAAAAATGAGAAAATATTTCTTCGGCAACTTCCTCTCAGCAGATTTCTGGAGAAAACTCTGGTTTGAAAAAATTTCACAAAAATCAGTCTTCTGGAGTCGACCTTAAAGTGTAGGTCCTGCCATTCACCTATAAAATTAACATACACAACATAAGTGGTGTGATCCTTCATTATGTGGATGATTTGACTATCATGGTATTTGGCTTTGATTCAATTTAATGGGATTCAACCATTTTTATCTAAAAGTAAAAAAAAAAGTAAAAGTATTATTATCGGTAAAGTATCTGGTGGTTATATTTGATCGCAATCACTCTTGAGGGATAACATAATGATAAAAAGAGCGATCAGACCTGTGCAAGGGTCGTTGGTAATATTTGGAAGCTTAGACTTGCCCTCACATACTGATGTTTGTCGCCATAGTCTAATGAGTTGTATGCTGGCTTATTAGACGTGAGGGCACGGTTCAAAACGACAAGTCAGGTATCTCCAACAAAGCGAAATATGAAAAGCCATTACTTCGACGACTTCCTCTCGCCAAATTTTTGGCAAAAACTCTGAGTGTACATAAAATTGCCATGAAAATTGTCTAAAAAATATGTTGTTTGTAGTTGGCTTTAAACTTTACGCCCCACAACTTATGTATAAAATTAAAACAACACAAGTGTGGTAGAGAGCTGGGTTGTAATCCGGACTGAAGGGTTGTAATGACCAATTATCTATGTATGTATGCATATATAAAGGTTACTTCTTTGGCGTAATATTAAATTAAAAAAATCCGATTTTCCAAAGTCTGTAATTTTTGTTGTATCTTTAGTTTCGCATGATAGTTCTCTGTCTTTAGCTACCATTATAAATACAATGTATATGTTAATTTCTATATAATATTTCTCTCCGTTTATAAATCGATTTATAATCGTTTTATTATTTTCCAATTCATTTCACTTTTTTTTTCTAACAGCTACGATTATCGTATGAATGATTCCATAATAAAAATTGTTTACCACAATTGCTACTGGCACGGAACTGATTGCCAATGTATAATTTTAAAATAATTGCTGAATAGTTTAATACAGTGTTTAAAAAAAAAACAACGCAAATTGAAACGACGCAAAGTGAATTATGGTTTACTATAGCAAACCATGTAAAAATCGAAAATTTGGCTTTTGCGGAAAAAGAAAAAAATATGTCATGAATGACATCCAACGAATTTTTTTAGAGGAGAATTTAACATTTGATTTGCCATGAAAAACAAATAAAGCATTGGCATTTAAAAGTATCATAATTTTTAAACATCAAAATTAATTTATTGACATTAAGGTTAAGTGTAATGGTTAAAAGAATTCGACTGCAAACCTTAGTAATCCTAATTTTAGTGCCGGAGAATGTAAAAAAATTAATCACGGTTTCCATATTAAAAAAATTAAAATATTTTAATGTCCTTTAAAAGTACTATCTAAGAAGCTTCCTGACGCTTGCTCCACTAGTAGATAGATTCATAGATTTTATTTTTCGTAGATTGCATGCTTCTCTAGCTGAATAAATGTTTCCGTTAAGCATCTAGGTTCTTTGTAAAAATTTTTATACCTGCTAATAAAAAAATATCATCAGTATAAGTAGAAGCCTGTATATGATAGCTCAGTGGAATGTCCGAAGTATACATCAAAAATACAACGGTTACCAGTATACGATCCTCTGGCACTTTGTTGTCAGTCGTTTTTAAAGCAGTCAACCAGTCACATAAACAACACTCCAATAGTTTTGCAATATTCTTAAGGAAATATTGTTTTATTTTTAGCGCTTCTACGCTATGAAAATTTGGGTGTGAAGATGCTTAATATGTTCCATTAAACAAATTATATTTCAGAACTTATGAATTTAGAAATCTATATTGTGTATAAAAAATAGGAAAACAAAAACTAAATTCAATGGAATAAGAAGACCTAAAATGAGTTTTACACAAAACTGGAATTAACAGGTTGAAGTCTAAGTTTAAAATGTGAGCAAGTTCCACAAGATGGCAAACTGCTGTTGGTAAGCTTTAATAATTTAATTAAGTAACGTTTTTTTCCGGAACATTTTGGAAATGCAAAAGTTAATTTACTTTTCTACGACACCTAATTCACATATCTTACACAAACCTACATAATTGGTCATTACAATCCTTTAATCAGGATTACGACCTCGCTTCTCACACAACTTATGTCGTATGTGTGTTAATTTTACACTTGAGTGGCGGTATCTAAAGCAGACTACGAAAGACAAATTTTTTGAGTAACTTCTTCTTGGCAATTTCATTTCTGAGTTTTTGCCAGAAATCTGATATAGGAAATAGCCGAAGAAATATTCTTCCTTATTTCTTTTTGTTGGAGATGTCTGACCTGTGGTTTGAACCACGGTCTTCCGTCAATACACTACCAACAAGACTACAGCGACTTCTTACTCACAGTATTTTTAAATAGTGCATAAAATACATATACCATACCATTGAACAGGATTAGTGAGTCCTTAGTCGCGTTATGTAACTTGTATTAACAAATTTGAACAATTTTCGAAAAAACTACAATAAAACTATACGTATAAATGTTAAGGATACATTGTTACATTCGATAGACTGCACATTAATACAGTTTGTTCATATATACATACATTTTAAGCATTCATATAAAACACATACAAAAGTATTTGTTTTACTCGTACTCAATGATTTTTCATTGTGCCTATATTTCAATGATTTTTTTTCTGAACATAGAAGAAATAGAAAACGATATTAATTTTACTAAACTTGCAAGGCAAATTACGTTTACAATATGTTAATTTTTTCTTCTTCTTATTCAATTTTACTGAAACGAATAGAGATTAAATTCAAATTTATAGCACAAATGAACTGAAATCTAATACCATTTGATAAATGAAATTCATGAAAATATTAATGTATACTCTATTCTCTATTTACATACTTACAGTTTTAAAATAATTTTTTTTGTTCACAAAAGCTATGGAATAAGGAAATCTAATAAAATTTGGTCATAAAATTTTTAATTGGAATTTTGTTCAATGCATCCTGTGCAACACAACACTACAATTTAATGCCAAATTTTTAATACGTGTGTGAAGTCTAAGTTTCGCTATTGCTCAGTGAATTCAAAACTGCAGAACTTCATAGTGTATTGGCTTATTAAACGTAAGGCCATGGTTCAAATTCCAGATCAGACATACATATTTCGAACAAAACGAAATATGAAAAATTAATCGAAATGTTATTACAGCATGTGTTTGCAGATTCTATTTCAAGATTGGCTATTGTAGTACTGTAGATGTACATATATAAATTAGCGTCGGCTGTCATTGTAGTCAGAGTTAGTTAGCCTACTGGGACTTGATTAAAATTTTCTAATTCCAGTGACAGTTGAAATGGCTTTTGTTGGTTTTTTGTTTTTTTAGATAGGCAAAAGCGGTTAAATTTATAAATGGAAACAATCGTAAGAGAGTAGAAAATGCAACAAGTCGTGTTCAAGTAATTGCTTAAACTAAGTATTCTTAATTATGTCTTCAAATAAAACAGCAAAATACACATATCGAAAGGTTACAAAATTACAAAAACAAATACGTAGCAGTTACTACTTAAAAATTCAACAATCATAACAAGATCGTGAAGTTGTCAGATAAAATAAAGGAGTATAAATAGAGCGAAGAACGATGCTGTCAATCATTCCTGCCTAGCAACCGAAAATTCCATGAAAAAGTGCGCGTAAAGCACAATGCTATATTACCACCGAAAATTGAATACCAAAATTGTCTGACTTTTTTTCGTTGGAAAGATCTTTTTGTATTTTCGTTGCGAACCGCATTTAGGAACCTCTAACAGACAGTTAAATTCCATCACAAGTGCACCTTGACGATCACTGGTCCTACGTTCTAAACCCACCTATATCCTATAACGTTCAATAACTTTTCCTCCGCTGAATTGTATTATTTCGAGGAGGCCCTTTAAAGCTTTCTCACATCCAATATCGACTCTGTATCTCCAAACTTTAGAGTTTCAGCATAACTTAAGACATGCGCTGACTGTACTTGCACCGTAGAAATCTAGAAGTCAATATCTCAAATAAGCAAAACATGCTCTGCACCTTCATCCTCATCCACGCAGTTTATTCACATAGAAGAGCCATCATATCTAAATCCGCGCAGTCAAGAAGTATGTATGTCTCGTACAAGTTCAGCTCGCAAAATATTTTTGTCCGCACACAATTTTTTATGCGTAGTTTTTTTAATGATTTGTTGTCTCCTTGAGAGAAAGAAAATATTTGTTACGAATAACTTCAAATTCATGGCAATCCCAAAAATTGTTACTAAAAATTGTTCTAAACTGAAAAATGAATACGTTTGCAGTTGACATAAAGTTTCGTGCTTCTAAACAAATATTATCACTGTTGCGTATGAGTATTAAATGTTAGCCCCTGTGTACATAAAATTCAACACACATACAACACGTTTTACGATGTGTTGCAAAATATTTGCGATTTTTTATACCGTTTTTCAATATTATTTTCTCAAATTTTTTTAAGCTGAAAAATATTTAATTTAATTTTTAGTCCTTTTTAATTTGTTATTTTACGTTTGCATTAAATATCATTAGACATCAAAACGAAAATATGAAAGAAATATTCATCCGCGACTGTCTCTCAGCAGATTTCTTTCAAAAGTTCTGAGAGTAAATAAAATTCCATGAAGAGTTTCTCAAAAATCTGTCTTTCGGAGTTGACTTTAAACTGTAGGTCCCACCACTCATGTATAAAATTAACGCACACAACATAAGTGGTGTGGGAAGCTAGATCGTAATCCTGACTGAAGGGTTGTAATGACCAATACATACACAAGTATTAATTATTTTAAAACAATGATTATTATTATTTATTATACAGAATTATATTTCTGGATAAAATTATTTCATCAAATGTACGAAAACAATTTAATAATACAAATAAATAGTAATTCTTAGACATTTATAAATCTTTTTTTTTTTACATTATTTATGCTTCAAATTTTCATCACATTTTATTTATCTCACGTGTATTAACGACTTTGGCACCTTTTGATTTAAAATTTCCGTTTTGATTTCAGTAGATTTTTATATTTATAAAAGATTTAGTTTGAAAGTTTGTTTAAAGACATAAGCAAATTTTTTTATAGGCAAGACAAATCTCCCAATTATAGTGTAGGAATATTCATGATTTGATCACAAAAAAAACAATTCAAATAATATAAGTAAACTAAAATAATGAAAAGTTTCTCAAAAATCTGTCATTCGAAATCGACTTTAAACTGTAGGTCCACTCATATATAAAATTAAGACATACACCAAAATTGATGTAAGAAGCTATGTAATTTTCTGACTGAAGGGTTGTGATGACCAATCATGTGTATATGTTCCGTATTATAGAAATATTATTTTGTTAATATTGTTTAATAAAATTTATTAATTTTAAAGTTTTTATTTCCAAACTATTTTTCAATTTTAATCATAGTTTTTAATGACATTGTATATTCAGATAAGTATCGTTTTATTTTATTTTCATCTTTTATTAGTGGAAGTTATTCAGACAGTTTCAATTTAAAAACGACAAAATAACCACCGGAAGGTAAAGTGTTCTCTTTCATTTATATTTTAAAATTCCCTTCATTCAGTTTTCAATTGCTGCTTTTTCTTTATGACGTTCTTGTATTCATTTCTGGTATAAAATGGTATTGACGTTCACGCCGCTTAATGATAGTGAACTGCTGCGAACATTCAAAGTAAATTCAATTTACTATTGTTTAAATATGTACATTGGCATCTGTATAATTTAATTAGTTTTTACAAAAGTTATGCTAAGAAGACGACGTTAAATACAATACAAGCGTCGTGTTAATTTTTTAAAACTTCTTATCATAATGTTTGTTCAATATTGCGGTCATTGTAGTCAAACACACCTTTTTCCCTATTGTATTGGCTAGCTATACGAGATAACCGAACTCAAACCTCTATTCTGAAATCTTAAAAAATAACATATTGTTACGTTTTTACCTTTTTAAAAACGTTTAAAATATGAGTTCGTTGATTGCAAACAGAATAAAAATAAATATGTTTTTAGTTTCAATTAACCTATTTATTGTTCGTACTACTTTTGTGTGCCCCCGTTTACAACTAGACGGATACAACTATAATTGCTTGTTCGCTATTTTTCTTTGTTCACAACGCAGCTCTTTTCAACGGCGATCTTGAAACCATGACTGTTCTCTTCACACGCAACGCATCTTTACACAGGACTGACTTCATACTTACTACTCGTTGCCTGCTTTGTCTTGCCTTTTTATATGCCCAGGTAATCAGTCTGATGAAGGTATTCATCACCTTCTCGAGAACTTTATTGCGACTTCATTGTTGTTTGTGTATTTTGTACACATTGCTTGTTGTTGTCGCTTACTTGTCTATCCCCTTTTCTTTCATACTGGTGTTGTTGGTTTACTTGTAACAAATTCGTTGTATTTGCTTGTGTAGCTTTTGCTCATTTTAATGATAAACGATGTACACCGTTTCCATTTACCTAACAATATATATGCTGAAAGCGACATTAGGTGTTAACCATATTTCTAGAAGGTCGTAATCCTGACTGAAGAGTTGCAATGACCAATTATTATTATTATATTATGTGAATATTTCTAGAAAATTTCTAATTGCGTCGGCTTTTTCAGTATTACTTTTGGCCCATGTTCGGTTTTGTGATCGAATTGAAGGTTCGAATATTGTTTATGTCTCGTCATATGCTATAAAAATAATTTTACTTAAATTCATATTTTATATTAAATTTTAATATCAATCATGCCATATCACATGAATTCGTTTTCAATTTTCTCACTTGATCTTAACAAAGTTCCTCCTTAAACTCATTGATTTTCTTCTTTCGTCAAATAATCTTCGAACTAATTTTATTGCTTTTGATTTTTTTCTTTCACTCCAACAGAATGCAGTGGCGGACAAGCAAATGTTCACTAAAATTTTTTATAAAGTCAAATGGGAATATAATAGCAGATCCACAACATGAACAACAGCAATGGTGTACAGTTGTACAGCAATAAGTATATAAAAATGAAACAAAAAATATACGAATTTACAACAAGTTGTGCGTGTGTTTTTAAGAGTTTGTTCGTGTATTTTAATAGAGCAAAGGTTTATTTTACCCAGGCAGAGATGCCATCTGATTTTATGACGTACATCCTGAAATTCATTTGCAGCAATTGATTGCTATATTTAGATAAAAGCTGTTTATACCACATTTTTAAAGTTATTTTTTGGAATAAATTATTATTTCACGTTAAGGTAGTATTGGTACAATATTCATTGTTTTGAATTTATTGTATTGAAATTTTTATCAAATTTTAAATTTAAAAGGTTTTATATATTAGCAGCACCCAAAGCGTATAAATTTCTCACCTTAAACACTTGTTGGAAAGAAATTAAATTACTGTGCCCTTAAAGGTACCTACAAATTTCAATTTTCGGAGATCCTTTGTTATAATCTAACTACACAAGAATTGTTTTCGAGTTAGGAAAAGTAGTTATGAATATAAGATTTGAATTTATTTAGATTTTAATTGTAAGAGGAGAGAACTGCACAAAGAGTGTTTCACATACGAATAGCGCTGCCAAATTTAGTCTGTAATACACATTTCGATCCATTAGCCAATAAATTCACAAGTAAAGTGAATTCTACATAAAAATGTACAATTTTGTCGAGCAAGTCCCTTTATAATATGTTGTAGTAGGAATAAAACAATGAACCAACAGTTTTAGTGAAACCACAAAATTGGCTTTGAAACAACTACCTGCACATGCGGGTGGTATCATATAATCGGTCGGATATAAATAAGTGGGATTAATAGAAAGGACATCAAATGGAGTAAAGTGTTTCTTACTCTGTCGAGATTTAAGAAACCTATATAATTGCAGTAAATATCGCTTATAATTTTGACGTCCAGAACATCAAGAACTTTCGAGTCGCCAATGTTTACACTTTGAATAATTATCCATAAAAAAATTGATATTCCGCTGAGTCAATAAAGGAAATTAAGTCTTCGCATATAAAAAACTACCCTATTTACCCGACGCCATTATGAGCATAGAGTTGTTATATAGAGTCTGCAAAATAATACATAGAATTGTAAGTTAAATAGAAATAGAGTTGGAAATAGAACAGAACCTAACCTGAAGTTAGCCTAAACGCATCCATTATGAAATCATCTTTAGTAACTCGTAAAGGGCGAACGTAGAGAAAGCATTTTAATACTTTGAATTATATTTCATCTCGCCCACGTGAAATAGTTGAAACAACTGGTTCCAGCTACAACTGCACATTACTTATACTTTCCAAAACCTTGGAATGAGCGGAACACATTGAAATTGGACATCAGTTTAAGTTTATTGTCCTCATCGTTTTTAGAGATTGTAGTTGTATTTGCAAGTACGAAAGAAATCAAATATGGAATATTGCTCTGAAAGTGTTAACTAATTTATTAACACTGCAATGCTATCCGGTCCAGAAGAGTGGTTTGTGTTAAGATTCGTAAGAACCTTTAACAGTTTTCAAGGAATATATTGAGCATACGAATTTCGGTAAATGTTAATGCAGTCGCCGTAGTCGTGTATTGGCTTATTAGACGTAAACGCAGGGTTCGAGTCCCAGGCCAGACATCAAAGCAAAATACAAAAAGTATTTCTTCGGCGACTTTCTCTCAGCCGATTTCTGGCAAAAACTCTGAGAGTAAATAAAAATTGCCATGAAAAGTTTCTCAAAAATCTGTCGTTCGGAGTCGACTTTAAACTGTAGGTCCCGCCACTCATGTATACAAATTAACACACACAACATAAGTGATGTGAGAAACTAGGTCGTAATCCTGACTGAAGGGTTGTAATTCAAGTTTGTCTTTTCACTTAGTGAAGTAATTCTTTTTAAAAGTAAGAATTGAACTCACAATGTTCGATTTTAAAGACTGACCAAAAGATTTAACATCTCTTTCACCTTTTAACTCTCTTAAAGTAGCCTGTGTTCGTTTTTATTACATTTTGTAATCAGATTCAATACAAAAATAGTGGCAACATTCATATGCTTGAATGTAAATAAGTACGTGTCTGCGTTTAAATTCAATTAAATCGAAATGAAGTTCGAACGCCTTGCGGGCGATGACCATGTCCAATGACAGCAATTAACTTTAGTGAAGAAACGTCGTCAAATTAATTGGTAACAGAACAACAGGACAAAAAATCAAAAATATTTCCACATTGGAATGAGTGAATGTAACTACCAATGAATGGTAAACGCACAACATTGTGCTACAGTTATAATTATGCAAAGATAGCAATGGCCTTGATTCAGTTGCTTACCGGCGTCAAGAGTAAAATTGTATGCAAATGTTTGCGTTTGCTTTTCTTGTCTTTTGTCAATCACAATATTTTGTTTAGTTTTCAGCTTTTCAACAATTCTAATTAAAACTCTGTGTTGCCAAGATCAATAAAGTATGAATCGTCACTTTGTCTCGCACGGAGAGCAATGTATTATGGCTGTTATAAGTATATCTTGGTTAATAAAAACAAACTTATTACTGCTAGGTATTATGTATACATTGGTAGTAAAGTATATAATTTTAATGAAATTTAAAACATTAATATAATATTGTACCGCTATATTAACTGTACAAATTACTTTTGAAGTAATGTTAAAAGACTACATACATATGGGGAATTTCGTGTCAAGTGACCCAATTTTTAAAATCGATGTTTTCCGATTTGGATGAAATTTGCACCAAGGTTAGTACTATTGGATAGTAGCCTAGAAACAAAGTTTCAGCTCTATCAGTCAAGAACTGTAGGAGTTAGAGGGGGCCAAAGTTGGACATTTTGGTCATACAGGGTTTTTTTTAAAATGTGTGTAACTTTTCACCTATTGGTCCTAGCAAAAATAGCTATTTCTTCAATCTTTCTAAAAATAATTTTTTTAATTTTTTTTTTTTTGCTTAAAAGAAATCTTATACAAATCGGAAGACATCGATTTTAAAAATTGGGTCACTTGACACGAAATTCCTCATATGATTAATATAAATATATGGAGTGTCTCAGAAAAAGTACTTTTTTGTTTAAATTCTTAAGATTGTTGTGATTGTTTGACTGGATTGCGAAAAAAACATGTTCCGGTTAAGTACGGAATAAACCATCATTGCTCTGATAACAGGCCATTACTCTTTTCATTAAACTTTTATTATTCTTATACAAACATGTAGCTGTTTCTCGCCGTTGAGTCACGTATTTGAGCCAGGAATTGTTTGTGGTTTATTCGCACAAGACGAGATTTCTAAAAAAACCAAAAGAATAAAATCAAACGGCTTTAAATCACATTATCTTGGTGGCCAGTTGGTATTAGAATTTCTTGAGATAATTTATTTTAATAATCGTTACTAAAAATAATGGATTCTTCACGAGCGGTGTTTCAAGTGACATGAAAGACATGAAACTTGGTACGTTTATAGATTTCATCAATATAAACAATTAGAGAGAACAAATCAAATGTATACATATGTGTGTGTATGAGTGTGTGTATGTATGTAAATTTATTTTTTGGGGGTCTGTTTGAAGCCTAAAGACGACAAAACGACTGAACCGATTTTATTAAAATTTTCACAACGTATTTCTGTATGTATGGGTGGAATTATAGACTAATTTTTATTCAAAAGTTTTAAATGGGTAAAGTGCCACGCCTACCTTAAGAATTAAGTATTAAAAGTCTTATATCATGGAAACTGCAATAGCTAGAATCTTCGAATTCAGCATGGGCAAAATTGATATCCACATAAACATTTGTGGGAAAAATAGTTGAACTAGCTACAGTGGGCGTGTTACCTCCCATATAAATAAAATACTAAAATTCGTATATCTGGGAAAACTATAACAGTCAAAATCCCCAAATCATGTATAGGTTGTCGTATAGATGACGACAACATAAAAACTAAAGCTTAAGTACGATAAATTACCATTTGAAATTCTAATTGAATTCTGGGAAACAAAAATTTCACATTTAAAACACACATGTCCATAATTGTATTTTATTTATAAACAAAACATACTTTATGAAAAATTTAAACAACATTTTTTTACTCATACCTTTGTTAAATTAATTACACGAACAAGTTTTTTTTAATTCTTCTTATTATTTTTTCACGACAATTTCACTCGCACTGTTAATTGTTACTTGAGATATTAATTTTTTAGCAAAGAAGCAATTACTTGTATTTGCAGCAATATATCAATGCTAGTGTAGCTGTTTAAAGAAAAAAAAACATCCCGTTATGTACTTTACACACTTGTCAACATATTACCATACAAAAAATTTACCTTTTAAATATTTAAAAAAATTTCTTTTGTTCGGCTAGATTGAGGTTTTGGACCACAGTGCGTCTTCCTGAAACCACATGAAGTCCAGGTTCACCTTCCGTCCATTATTACCTACCTGTAACGAACGCTCCTTAGTCAGAGAACTAGAAACCGTTTCCTTTGCCAGAAAAAGAAAAAAATTGGGAATATTGTCGGCTGCAAATTTTACCGTTTGTTTTCTCTTTCTTTATGATTATTGCCATTAAAGTCAGTTTCAAATTTGATCAACTTCCAGATTAATGAAAGCTATTGGGTTGTTATGAAAGTAATTTGGTTTTTTCTTGGGAAATGAAAGACAGTTTTCGTATAATATCAATCAAGGGGTTATGAACTATTGAATTTGATAAATTTAACTTCAATCCGATCTCACGTGTTGTTATTCGCCTGTTCGCATCAACTAATGCCTTTTTTGCGGCTTTATCAGCTTCAACCGGCGTTTCTGAAACTGGGGCCTTTTCGACATTAAAAATTGCCGGATCGAAATTTAGCGAAACAGTTCTGACACTCGCGTACTGTCAACACACCTTCTCCATACACATCGGCCAATTTCTTTCTAGCTTGAACAGCATTTTTACCCTTTCTGTAGTAAAACTGTAAGATATGGAACTTTTCACACACAAGTCTTGCTATATGAGCTCTCAAAGCATATAAAAATTATACGGCTTAAGTATGAAGTTAGGTGCAAAAAAATACAATTAAATAGGGAAAAAACGAAATTACTTTCCGAGCAACACAATAAAGTAAATCAAAAAAAAAAAATTAGTTATCACCTAGAGCATAGTTTTGCTATTTATGTACCTCCTATGGACATTTATTGTCTGTAG
Organism: Sarcophaga carnaria; assembly: GCA_958299815.1. Classification (NCBI taxonomy): domain Eukaryota; kingdom Metazoa; phylum Arthropoda; class Insecta; order Diptera; family Sarcophagidae; genus Sarcophaga; species Sarcophaga carnaria. Next base: position 66,893,248 of record OY283153.1, on the reverse strand, counting down.
TAATGAAGAACTTTTTTGAGGATTGCGTCTAACGCTATATCTAGAGATGGCTCTGCCTGACCTTTCTGTGATGTTCACGGTTAAGGTCATCCCCTGTGGAGAAACAGGGACTTCCTGGATGGATTATTTGATAAGGAGTGAAGTCTCTTAATATATAATTCACGAAAACTATTCCGGCTTAAGTCTGATTTACTGGGGTTTTTAATTCAGCCCTTGAGCCACTTCATCACGCCATTTGTGTTGCTATAGCGATATTCTAATTATTAAAATTAAATTATTATAGCACTCAAATATTTTTTTACTATTAATATTGTAGGAATTAGTTAGAGTCAACTGTATTATAACCACTTCACTAACTTACCAAATCAAATTGGTAGAAAAGTAACCCATGACATTTGGTGAAAAGTTAAGCTCTCTAATCTCATTCTATACGATTCTATCTTGTAGAAAAATGACTTTAAAACAATTTGTTGCAAGTTGTAGTTTAACTTTCAACTTCTATTTGTATGCCCCCCTTGAAAACTTTAGCAATGACAAAAAAGGACACTCAATGTAAAAAATTTAAAGAGCATCGAGTATTAGAAAAGTTGTATCATGGCTCTGAAAGTGTATTCTTTTGTATAGAAGTGAGGTATGGGATGGAGTAAATAACACAGTACTATCTTCTCGAAATGACACTAAACTATGTATGTAGGTTTACACATAATTTATTGTTACATCCATTAACTATTGGTTAGTAAAACATCAAGCTAAGGCCATTTCTAACTGGAATCTTCTGACAAAAAGCAAATAATGTGCAATAATACTGATCGTTTGAATTGAAGTAAGATTTTTTGACAACAACTTTAGAAAAAGAATTGTTGCCTTTCGATTGTCGTCATCATATTTATGGATTGATCATAAAGTCTGTCCACGATAAGTATATTTACTTGCTCCGCTGACGTGCCAATTTTCCAGCAATTCAGAGACAATTAGAAAAACAAAATTCCGGTATCACTGAACTATCTCTGCTTTTCATAAAGGAATATATTGCTGAGGCGAGCATTATTGCTGTGTTAATGTTATTTCATACACAGTGGGACAAAAATATTTTTAGGCTGTGATACAGAGAAAAAGTTAAATATCAAGCCGCCTTAAGTGGCAGAGTGATCTATTCTCTAGAAAAGTATTTGCTTTAATTACAGCATATCAATTAACTTATCGTAACGTCGATGAAAACCGTGCCTTCAAAGCGCAGTTGCAACTAAAGCGCCTAACCAAGAATTGTGCTTCTTAAAGACTAGTAAAAGAAAAAGAGTACGAAAAAGTTGACAACAATTTCTAAAGCTTCGTAAAGCAAGTTTAGCCATCACTTCGGGTATTTATGTGAAGACACACTAAACTTATCATATTATGATAAGGACTTCATAAGAATATTAACGTTAAAATGATTGACAACTTAATAAACGACCCGATAATATAGAATATTTTTGTGTTATATTGTATTTTAGTTACATGCTATATCGCCGTGGTTTTGTAGACAGTCTGCTGGCATATTGGACCAGAGCCCATAGTTAAAACCACAGGTCAGACTTCTCGAACAAAATGTAATATGAAAAATGCTCAATGCTTGCAAATATTTTCCACGCATATTGGAGCGGTGCAGTAATAACTTTTTGAAGTTTTTAAAGTGACATGTCCAGGGAATTGTTTCAATAAAATCTGAGTTAAATGGATCGTAACGTCGATGAAAACCGTGCCTTCAAAGCGCAGTTGCAACTAAAGCGCCTAACCAAGAATTGTGCTTCTTAAAGACTAGTAAAAGTAAAAGAGTACGAAAAAGTTGACAACAATTTCTAAAGCTTCGTAAAGCAAGTTTAGCCATCACTTCGGGTATTTATGTGAAGACACACTAAACTTATCATATTATGATAAGGACTTCATAAGAATATTAACGTTAAAATGATTGACAACTTAATAAACGACCCGATAATATAGAATATTTTTGTGTTATATTGTATTTTAGTTACATGCTATATCGCCGTGGTTTTGTAGACAGTCTGCTGGCATATTGGACCAGAGCCCATAGTTAAAACCACAGGTCAGACTTCTCGAACAAAATGTAATATGAAAAATGCTCAATGCTTGCAAATATTTTCCACGCATATTGGAGCGGTGCAGTAATAACTTTTTGAAGTTTTTAAAGTGACATGTCCAGGAAATTGTTTCAATAAAATCTGAGTTAAATGGATCTGTGCTGCTCCCACTCTCTTTGGAATCTTTTTTTCTTGAAAACTAACTTTTAACGTGGGTGGAAGAAATCATAGAAAAAGAAAATTTTATATTTAACACGTTGACTACCGAACTACGATCGTAGAATGCGTTCTTTCCTTTGCAATTTTGTTTTCTGATTCCTCGATTACTAAGGAAATAGGCACCGACAAAAATATACCTTTCTTTATTTTAAAGTTTTTCCTAAACCGGCTGAGGGTTATAATAGTGGCTGTCCATGGCTCTGATACCATAAAGCAAAAGAAGCACAGTTTTAATCCATCATGTAGCGAAAATACTGTCAAAATATTGATAAAATAGTCGCGGTATATAACAATAAAAATATAAACCTTTTGAATAAGAAAGAATGTGAATAAAGTCTTGTATTTGATCTAATACACGAATGCAGCTATTTCTAGATTGATAGGAGGTGATGCTAATTGAAATATATCACTATGAAGTGCTAATAATGGTTGTTGTCAAATAGCGACATATCGACGAAACAGTGTCCAAGCCTAGACTGTGTATTTGATGGGACTTGCAATGGATTGACCTTCTAATCTGCTTCTCTACGTCTTACAAACTTAATTCAATTTAACATGCTAAATGATTATATTGCCTGCAAACAGTCATCTTTGACCAATAAGAGGAATTGTCTTGCTTTAAGACACTCAAACATAACCCGCAACATACTTGTATTTTCACTCTCTAGAAGTTCTGAAATATTTATTGTAATATCTCATCAACTGTACATACCGATTTAATTTGTTAGTGCATATTTTGCATAAATAATAGCCTTACATTGCAAACGTGTTAGATATTCCACGTCCACTTGATATACACTGAGCGCCATAGGTGAGTCAACACTTTTGTTCTTAAGTATAAAACAGTTTTGTTCTTAAGTATAAAACAGTTTTGTTCTTAAGTATAAAAAAAGTTCCTTTATCATGAATTGTTGTTTTTGTTTTAACATTTTATAAGTAATAAATAAACGTTTTTATTTTTGGAAATTTATTCGACTATTCTCAATTACTTTTCTCCCAAGAAAATGAATTATAGTTAGTTAGTTAGAATAGTTGTGCTTACTCACTTTTGGGGCTCAGTGTATATAAAAAAATTTAAATTTGTTTCGGTTTTCAGCATGAGTTAAGCTACAAACATATAATAAACTAAATCTTTATTATCTTATATATTCACAAGCCAACAGTAAAACTAAAAAAATTACAAAATATAGTTCATATGCAACATGTAAGACTTTTATGTCTTTGGTAACAGTGGTTGGTTTAATGTTGTAAAAAACCAAATTTATTTTTTTTATTTTTATTTATTAATTACAATACAATTACAAATTATAATTATAATTATATACGAGCTGAGTAACTTCGACCATATGCTCGGTGTAGTGTAACAGACCAGAGTCTCTGGTGAGAATCGAACCCACGACCCTCACGCTAATAGTCTAACATACTACCCAGTAGACTACCAGGGCAACAAAAAAAAATCCCAAATTAAATAACGACAATATTTTCGTTTTTTCAAGTCGAAAACTTTTTTGAAAGGTTGCTCAATTTACCTACCAAAACCTATGCAGATGTGTAGACTTTTTGATTAAATAATGACCATATTGTCTTGTGGGTAACATCGTTAAAACTGTGCGAAAAAATTCCAAGAAAAATAACTACAGTATGTATAACTACAGTATATTCATCAAATTTAAACATATCTTATTAAAGACTATACCACCAAGTTTCAAAAGAATATTGCTATAAACACAATAAACAAAGCATTTCCAGCACAGCAATGTCTCACCTGGGTGTATATGTAAAGACGACATTCTCAAAGTAAATAGGTCAGAATTTGGTCTCAAATAAATATTGAGAACTTTCAATAGAAGCGATGACCGTTTAGTGTTATGCCATTTTATCGGAAAAATTTTAATCGCTAAACTATTAGCAGTTTTATCATGTTTAAGACAGAATTAGTTAAATTAACAGCTTGATTATCGATAACGACCGAACTTCATTAGTCAGCAGGTAAGAATAAATTTGTAGTTGTTGATATAGAAGTGAATTCACAAGGTCAACAATTAATTCTAAACTTTTGTACATTTACCTAGAAGCTTTTGATACTCATGCTACTGAACAATTATTACGCAGGTTAGGAAGTAGATATGATTATAAATGTTCATATACATAAATAAAAAAATTATCCGATAAACTGAATGCAATTACCACGATATGATGCATGGAATTTTAGGAAATGTACGTAATTGTATGTACGTTTGTAAGTAAGAACTAGAAACCTACTGCAAATGACTTAATTTTGACAAATAATATTGTTACAATTTTGGCTTTTAAAAACGTTTAAAATATGAGCTCGTACATTTCAAATAAAAAAATAAATTTGCGTTTAGTTTTAATTCAAATTCTTTATTATTCGCACAATTCTGTGTGCCGCTATTCACAACTTGATGAACAACAACAATTGCTTTTCTTTGTTATTCCTTTGCATAAACAAAAACAATTACTAGAAAATTATTCGACAGATCTTTGTAACGGAGATCTTCAAACCACTATTACTCTATTCAAACGCATCGCGTCTTCACACAAGACTGACTGAACTTCACTTACTCAGTAGCCTGCTTTGCCTTTCCTTTTATATGGCAAAGTAAGCAGTCTAATGACTGTTCTTCAAGGCGAGCGTTCATGACTTCGCCTTCTCGAAATTTATAAAAGTTGATTTTAGAATAATTGACAGCAGAAAAACATACCTTTATACTTTTCAGGCACGAATTTTAATTGAGTCAATATTCGTTTAAATGAAAAAATTATTTTAAGTGACCACATCATTTTTAATTTTTTTTCCAACAATTCATAAATTTAACACTATACCTACCGTGACGGGAAAAATTACTCATTTAAGATTTTTTTCAGAATTTCTTGAAAATAACATTATAACACCGCTATTTGCCTTTACGACTTCTTCTAAAAATACCTTGAATATATTTTCGAAAATTCAATCCAATCTTTTATTTTTTTTTACTGAGGAATGCATGTAATCTGCCCTAACTACTGCGGGAAGTTATTCTGTATCTTGATTTGCATATTTTGTGTTATAAAACCACTGTTTTCGACATTTTAGGCATTGCCTGGTATGATTCGGTATATTGAGGTATGATTGTTTGTTTTCTGGCAGATGGATATTCACTCTACACCAAGCGAGTATTATAGTTAAAATTTCTAGTCCTATTTTGTTAATAAAAATTCTTATTTCATTGTTTTATTTTAGCCTTATCCCCAAAATTTCGAGACATTCAAAAAATTTTAAATCATTAGAAATGTAGAATTATATATAGTAGAAAGAGAATGGAATAGAAATAGAAATACAAGAAGTATCGGTTTAGAAGATATCGTTTAGTGTTAATATAAATAAACTTACCTACCACTTCCACTCGCCATTTTTATTTGATGTTGTTGATATTTGTGAGGTTAGCCACAACAGAATTGTGAATGAAATAATACTTCATATCTAACCGGAGCAAATATACTTCACAACAAATAAATTATATTATAATATAATAAATTATTGCATTTTTAAATTTAAACTTTTCAATTTCCCACCCAGCATATTTATTTTATTTATTTATTATTCATATTTATAATATTTTAAAAATTCCTTTTTATATTTATATAATTTGCATAATTTCTTCTTTTTCTTTCTTTACAAAATCTTGTACATTTCGTTCTTAATACATTATAATTTTCCTTTTTTTTAATATCATCCAAAGAGTGTTGAATACTTGAAGTCCCATATAGAACAACGATTTTTGCATTCACAGTATATTTGTTTACCTTAGCTTGAAGTTCTACACATTTCTTAATTCATATAGTCGTACTTCACCCACGTATTTGATTTAATTGCATAGATGTTAAGGAGCCTTACGAGTTGTGATTTTGTATATCAAACTTGGAGCATTAAATTCAGCCATTTATGTAAGCATATCCCGTATTAACCCATTAGAGGTCAAATGAAAACCGGCTTTAAGTTTTTAATTTCAGATTTATTTATTAATAAAAACAAGCATAAAAAACACAAAATGAAAGAAAAATTATAAATTTTTTTTGGAAACGAGTTTTAGGGGTGTACTCAAATGAGTACACCGACTTTTTAAGTATGAAATTTTTCGAAACATTCTTTTTCGACTCGGGCATGGCAAATTACGCACCGTAACTGTTTTTCTATTTTTGCGCGATAATACCCAACTCCATCTTGAGGTAAACCTTCAACTATTGACCCAGACTACCGTGATTTGTTTTGTCCACCTTGGCGTAAATAATAACGCGCAATGTTTCGGCGAAACATAAGTTGATCCATGGACTCTCACTGCATGTAGCCTCCAAGCGTTAGAAATTGTCATATCATGCATGTATGGATATAATACCCACCACCACTTCTTACCATCAACACCTTCCTCTTCGTCAGTTAGTTCTCTGGGATTAGGTGGTATGAGTGCCATTTCAATTTCTTCATCTTCTCTATCAGCTAAAATGCTATCAACGGCCTCTTGGAGCCCTTTGAAGCTGTGCTGGCCCTAAAAACATATACCACTCATATTTAAATCTAACAAAAAAATAAAACATTCTTACTAATGGATGCTGTCATTGTACTCAAACGAGTACAGCCAACTTTATACCTTTCTGTTTTATTTATTTTTTTATTTCTAAGTATTCTTTGAAGCCCGTTGTTATTATTTTTATAAAAAGAATGCAAGATTACTGAACAAATTTTAGTATTGTTTCAAATATTTTGAAAATAGTTTACTAAAACACACACTTTATTCGCGTCACAATATAGACTGATAGTTCTGTATAAGCAACAGAAACTACATACAAATTCTTTTTCTGGCGCTCTAATTGTTGTTGTTATGAAACTAAATAACGGTACAAGGATTGTTTTTTCTTTAGTTTTGCTTGGATACACGTAAAAATACAACTGTATTCAGTTGAGTACGGAGACTTCTAATGGGTTAATGCATATCTATTGTATTTTTAAATAGTTCACAGTATCTTACCTGTAATTTTTGAAATCTTTCCACTTGCGATTCATTGCAACATGTATATATTATTGTTGATCCGTATTCAAAGTGAGGCTTAACTGTCGTATTGTAAATATTTATTGCCTTCATTATAGAAACTTCAGCTGGAAAAAACAACTTTTTCTTATCATTTTTTTATTGCATATGTATGGACAGGAAATACAGATGACGGGACGTGGCAGTACTATCTGACAATCTGAGCACTTAGCTCTTTGAAGTTGAATCGAGATAAGAATGACACCATCTGGACAGAGTCACCGTCTGCTTGATCGCAGGTCAGGTTAGAATTTACACAAATGCGCAGGATGAGTAGCTCCCCAATGGGACCTAATCTTTTTTGTAAAACAGGGAGGAAAGTTTTCTAAAGATAAGATGTACAAAGGCAGAGGTTCATCTAAAGTCTAAGTTGAGGCAAACTAAACTTTCACTTGGGAATTATAGCGTCTTGCATTAAACTATCTAGGAAGACTCTAAAAATATAATCGGACATTATAGACTCGTACAGAACAACAACCAGTTCATTCCAATATGTAGGTTATGTGATAAGAAGAAACAATCGCCAAAACATGTACCTGAAAAGTGTAGCAATAATATATTTAAAAAGGAAACACCTACGTACATGTCAAGCACTAGGTAGACGGTTATTTTTAATAACTTCTAACAGCATCCTGAAGTTTATTAGAGGAGACTGAGAACAGAGCAATATATCGTAAAGGCGTAGTACTCTAGTACATTAAGTTTATTTCAGTTCCATTTTGTTACAAAAGTCAATCGATGCATAGTTAACATAAACCTAATTTGTGAAAAATTGATATTACATCGATGCTTCCTTGTGATGCATTACAATTTGTTTTTTTAATGTCCATCACTATTTTGAAATTAAAATTAAATTTATTGACTGTGCTATATTAACAATTTTTCTATTCAACAGAATTAAGTAAAGCAGAAAAGAATAAATTTTTAAATTTCAGTTGTTTCACGTTATTTAACAAATTAAATTCGGTATGAACTTATAAAACTCACTGAGATTTGGTTATGCAGACCGTATGAGTGTTGAATTTAATACAATAAATTTAGTATGAATGAATATTTGGTACTCATACGCAACGCGTCCCAGAGATTTTTTCATTTTTTCGTACAGATGAAGAGGTAAACGTATTTTAAAAACTTTAATAAAATATAAAAACTTAAATGCACAAACTTCGTTTTCTAGTGTGTGTCTGCATTTTTATTTCATTTATTTAGTTTAATACTGCAGTACTTTCCATGCAGCGTACATATGTGGTAAATATAGCATTTGTAGTTTAAAGATATATTCTCGAATATTCTTTGGATTAGTTTTATATCAAATCTATATATATACTCAAAACTGGTTTTCAACTATATTTTTTAGGGACACGTACATACATAATTGGTCATTACAAGCATAATTACGACCTAGCTTCTCAGACCGCTTATGTTGTGTGTGTTAATTTTATACATTAGTAGCGGGGCCTACAGTCAAAAGTAGACTACGAACGACAGATTTTTGAGTAACCTTTAATTACAAATTTTATTTACTTTCATACTTTTTGTCAGAAATATGCAAAGTTGGGATTTTAACAGCTGCCTGACGTCTAATAAGCCAACACACTACCTACTACACTACGGCGACTCATACTCACGGCTATTCCGAACATCTAGCAGCGATGCTCTGCTATTCCTTATGATTGTAGGGTAGAGATGAGCGATCCAGTGATTTTTGAAGAACGTTGTTCTCAGTGAACGTGATTTGTTAATCACTGTTCTTTAAAACAGTCATTGTGATCACAGTATTCCAAAAGAAAAAAATTTTTTTTTTTATTTTTGTTCCAACAAAAAAAAATAGCTATAACTAATAACAAAACAAAAATTCAATAAATTCATATAAATTAATGTAAGATAAATAAGAAATATACATATAAATTAAGAAAAATTTAAACTTTATGTACATTACTAAATATGTATATATTATTTTATTATTTTACTTAAATATGTACATTGTACTTATTAAATATATTTATAATTTGAGTTTAAAAACAATAACATTTTTGCTTTATTGTCACTTAAACGCGTTCGTCGCTCATTTAATACTTGTCCAGCTTTTGAGAAGACCCTTTCGCATGGTACAGAAGAACCAAGGGCACAAAGTTTTTCTTGAGCAATTTTATAAAGTTTTGGATATTTTAATTTATTAGTACGCCACCAGTTTAATGGGTTTTTATTTCGTGGAATAACATCATCTTTCAAATAACTATGTACTTCATTAATAGCACGCGATGCTGCTGTTCTTCTTGGTTTAAAGTGAGAAATATTCGAATCAAAAGAGTTCCATATTCTTTCGGGGTGTCATCTTCTATAATTGTATCTTCTTGTATCTGATGTTCTAATTCAGAATTATATATTAAAGAGACAGAAGATATAACAATTTCTTAAATGCGTTCTGCACAAGCCGGATCGCAAAAGGCAAACGTTTTAAATCTCGGATCAAAAAAAGTAGTTATTCCTAATATATCGTTATATTATATATTACTGAGGCGATCTTTTAAACCTGAATTAATTTTAGAAACAACTGACATTATATCATGAGGATATTCATTTGCTTTGATTTTGGAGTAAACATTAATTAAACCATTTGTAATTGGAATAACTAACGACGCAGAGCAATATGAGTCCCCACTTATATTTTTTGTTGCATCTTCAAATGCTTTCAATATAATTAAAAAAATTTCATTATGAGCCATTCTCTTTGGGATATTGAAATTGGAAATCGGATATAAACAAATTTAACAAGCTTCTGTCAATCCGGCTAGAAGATTTTTTTGTTAGTTTTGAGTTGCCAAATATTGTTGAGACTTTTGATTGTCGTAAACAATTTGATGAGACATGTTTTGCAACTTGATCTTTGGTTCCAGAAGAGATTACGTTTTGTATTGTATTTGATTTAGGTGTAATTCCAACAGATTTATTCTGTTTTGAATGTGATGGCGTTTGGCAATCAATTGGGAAATTGTTCATTGTTCACAGAGACGGTGGAACTCACGGACAATGAGACAACAGAAGAGTCAGAAGGACATGAAGTCTGAAGGACCATCTGCCCCCAAGAGAATCAAGCGTGGCTTCAAAGATGTTCTAACCATGAAATTGTCATTGTTGCTGGACCGTTGTAAGGTTGCCGATAGGAACGCTACTCTTATCATTTTGGCTACTGTAGAAGCTCTCGCAGAGGATCACTTTTACGAGAAATAAAAATGTTCACTAGAATAAATGACACAGAATGACACTAACTTAAATAAAGAGTACGTATTAGTAGGTACCGACTAATTAAAATAAAAATGTTAGTTAATATTTTCAACTGACCAAGAAACAAAATCATAAAAGCAAGAACCACCTAGCTATGCTTTTCTTTTCTTAATAACAGACTGTGAACCCCTGGACTTCTACTTAAAATATAAAAATACCCTTTTAAACTAGTTTGGTTTTATCTGCTTAGAGTCGGCAGTGATACAGTATGTGGGTCTAAATTTAACGGTATACCGTAGCATACATATTTAAATGAAATGAGATTCCAAAGTACAATATTTGTCCATAATAACCAATAATAATACAAATAACGCATCTTCGCTCTCAGGAGTACCTAGTCACCTTTTTAGGGACATTGGCTCTATTTTTTCGGTTTCAGTACTAGTTGCGTATTTATTGTGTAGAATATAAAATATTATAAACAGTATGGCCTTTAATTTGATGTATGACACGGGCGAATATCTTTAGCCGTTCCAGAGATATGGATCGCCGAATTCGCATAACTGCACAAAAATCAAGATTTTCAAAACTTTGAGGCCCCAGTGGCACGGGTTAACATCTTTCTCCTTTGACATAGTACCGGACACGTTCCCAGTATATGAAGAACAGTCTCAAAAAGAATAACAGTTTTAAAATCAAAAACTACGCAGTTTTGTACAATATATACCATTCGAAGGTCAAGTGTATTATAGTTTCTGATTACGAAACATGGACAGCAATAAGTGACCATGCGACCTCAGAGTTTTGTCAGTAGAAACGGTGAATAATCTACACTACGAAGGCCAGTTAACAAGGTAGAGAGGAAAATTAAAAATTACGGAATTTATGAACAAAAATGTACAATGTTGGCTATAGGCAACATCGGGCATGAAAGGGTTAAATATTAGCAATTTTATGTACATATACAGTCTGTCAAGAAAATGTTTCTTTGATTTAGACTTCTATAATTATAGGCATTATTTTGCCACTTTGCATTAAAAAATCTGTGTTTTTATTGATTTTTATTCTGTAATTATTTTAACAAACCATTGAAATAAAACATGTGGGAATAAAATAACTGCATAAAATAAAAATAAAAATTTCTAAAACTGCTTCTTCATACAGTCATGGAAAACCTCTACGTAACCTTCACATTTCTTTTAAGCCTCTAAAGCCATAAATTCTTTAAAAACCTATATAAGATTTTAATCCAGATAATTTTTATTAACAAAAAACATTAAATAATCAAAAGAGAAAAATTAAATATTATAAAAACCATAAAAATTCAGATTAAGAAACCAAAAATGGATTTTTTATTTGGTCTTCTGCTGCGAAGATTTATTTCTTTTAAAGATCATACTGTTCAACAAAGGCTTCAGCTAGCATTGAGGCATCTAATCTCATGCTTTTCTGCACTTATGTACACACATAATTGGCCAATACAACTCTTCAATTACGACTAATATGACTTACGTTGTATATATTAATTTTATTTTTATTTAAAGTCGACTCTGCACTACAGATTTTTTGAGAAACTTCTCATGTCAATTTTATTTTTATTACCTCCCAAATTTTTTGCCAGAAATCTGCTGAGAATAAATTTCAGAAGAAATAATTTTTCAAATTTCATTTTGTTGATGAGGATGACCCACACGCTACCTACTAGACGACAGTGAATATTATAAAAAGTGTTAGGAAAATATTTAAAGGCATTAAAAAGCCGCATCATTTTGGCAGTTGTATGTTCAGTAAAGTAGTTTTATTAAAATACTAGGAATGTGTGAAGCTTATTGAAGTGTCATTTAGTTACCATTTGGGATTATTGATAAGTATCACTGTATATTAGACAAATACATTATATTGTCCTAGCTTTACATTTAAACCTTTTAAAGAAAATCATAAACGTTTCTTTCTTTTCAATTGTGGTTAAGAGCTGGAGTGCAGAATTGGAATCCATTTCAAAAAAATTCGAAATTTCGAAATTCAAACAGAGTTAGAAGCAGTGACACAGTAGAAATGGGATAAAATTCTGGTAAAGCAAGTAAGAATGAATATATGTTCCAAAAAAATACATAAACCAACTATTATAAACACCCAAAGTATTGATTGCTGTACATTTGAATACCTATCCAATTCTAAGTTAAATGGTTCAGACCTGTCAAAACACTTTCCATTTTTAATGACATTTTTCTTTCCAATTTTAATTTAATAATCCTTTTGAAATATAAATAAAATAAATCCACAAACAATCTTCTTAACGCAAACCAGGTCATGCTATATTTAGCGGGAAAGTTGAAACGATAATGATTTTAACTATGTCAAAACATTATTCTTACAGACTGTATATATGTAAATATACATACACATATTGTATAAAATCTTTCTTTAAGACGAAAACCAAGTTATCAAAATACAAAAATTTTTGAAAAGTCATCAAAGCAATAAATTCCAATTGATTACATTTCTCAAGGTTAAAATAATAAGAAAAAATATTAAAAGCCAAAACAGTTCTTCTTCTACGTATGTATATTGTGTATACATATGTATATATAAAACATTCATCCAAATATTAAAATTGCAGACACTGGACCATGAAAATACACACATTCATACAGTCTAATGTAAACATGCCTGTCAATAACTCCCTTAGAAAGTACTTTTAAAAGTTCATAAAATTTAAAAGTTTCATTAAAGAAGATATAAAAAAGTAGAAAATTCACCACAGTCATACATATCGATGGCTTAATATAAAAAAGGCCTAACTCGATTTTTGGTTACTTTACAGGAGAAGAAAAAAACATAATAAAATTCGTAAAATTTTAGATACAACAAAAATTTTAATACAATTTTTAATAAGAAACAGCAACACATTTAATCTCTTATTTAAAAAATTTTTATTTTTTTGTGCATCTGACATTTATCTACCAGAATAAACAAAAAACCTTTTTTTTGAAAAAAATTGAGTAAGGCCTTTTTTATATTAAGCTATGATATGTACATAAGTAAATATGTTACATTTTCTTCAAACACCAAAAGGAATATTGATTGGTAGAGTGGTGAACAATATTGTGGAAATTAAGTTAAGTTAATTAAGTACTGCTATAGGAACAAAAAGCTAGAAGGATGGAATAAATGTGGTGAAATAACTAAAAGTGAAAGAGAAGTTAAAAGAAAAATTTAATTTACATTTTTTTCCTTACAAAATCAGTAATGTTTCGTATATAATAAGCAAAGTTCCTTAACAATAATTTTTTTAATTCATTTTACAAACAGGCTATAGTGCCGTATGACATTAAAATGTTTTACATTTCGTTGCAAATGAAAACATAGGTAACATTTAAGGAAACCTCATAATTTGGTCATCGGCATATTCGTAATCATTCTTACTTCAATAGGAAATTTTATGTCCGCTACGAAAATATTGACTGTTTTGCCTTTGTATTCAATTCTTTCGTTATTGTTTTTACACCAAATATTTAAGACTGGCAATGTATGTAAATTAAATGTTGTTTTCCATATACATACATATAATCCGAAATTAGCGATTTTAATCGATATCATTTACATAATATTCGTTTAACCGTAGATCGACCGTTAAAAAACTTCATAATTCTAGCTTATGTAGCACTTTTGATACATACTTGTAGTACATAGAATTGTTACGATTATTGATGGATTTTGTTAAAAAATTTAAATATTTTTATTTATTTTAATTCCTTTTAATGAAACTATTTTATATTTTTCTCTAATTTTATCACTTTTATGAAATTTACGTAAAAATCAAACACTTTACGCCAGTGTGGTTTTATTTTTTTTTTTCTAAATGGTAATAATTTGACATCTAACATCCTTGCTTTGTGGCGATTTATAAGTTTCCAATTATTTAAATGGGACAGCTTAGTGTCACTTGCATCAGTAACACTCAAAATTGAGGGCTGGCTAAAACCTCATAGTACAAACCATTGTTATATTTTTTAGAAAAATTTGTTGCCAACGTCATGTGAGGCAAAAAAGTTTCCAGTTGCAATAGAACATCAATTATGTGAATCACAATGCTCTCTCTTTGATTCCTCTCTGGTTTCCCGAATACAGGTTTCTCCAAATACGGCTGTAAGTTAAAGCGTTCCAAACATTTGCAACTCTCCTTGTTATTAACATTTACAAATTAGAAGATACAACGGTAATGACATTGTTTTTAAGAATTTTATATTTAAGTTTTTGCATACATACATAATTTGTCATTACAACCCTTCAGTCAGGATTATGGCCTAGCTTCACACACCACATACTATCTTGTGTCTGTTAATTTTATAGGTGAGTGGCGGGACCTACAGCTTAATGTCGACTCCGAACGACAGATTTTTGAGAAACCTTTCATGGCAATATTAGTTACTCTCATATTTCTTGCCAGAAATCTGCTGAGAGATAGTCAACGAAGACATATTTTTTTCATATTTCCTATCGGACAACACACTACCTACTAGACAACGGCCTTTATTTACTTTCCCCTTCTTGGAGAATACCTCCGCAAACATCCGCTTTGGGCACATTTTTTGATGGTTGGGAGAATAAGATCTAAATTCTCCTCTGCGCAGCTGATTGATACTTCGGATTTTGTCTATTGCTGCTCATCTGTATTTTTGTCTGATGTCTGACCTGCATTTTATTTAAAAATTCCTGAAAATTATATGGTTTAGAGTTTAGGGATGTTCCTCTGAACATGGGGTAGGTCCTACTCATCGCATTACTGATGCAATGACAGCCACAATAATCCTCTCAGTTATGTTTCGGTAGGCTGAATGGAAAATGCTGTTTTCGTCGACATTCCAGCCCGATAATGATCCTAAGCACATGGCTAGGGTTGTAAAGGCCTGGTTGGAGGAATATCAAACCCCTGTTATATCCTGGCCACCGCAATCTCCAGATATCAATTCGATTGTGAACATGTATATGATTGCAAAACGTAACATCGGAAATAAAGTATTCCGAAATGGAGTAGAATTTTTCGCCGAATTGGAAAAGCAATTGAATTCAATTCCAAACGATTACGTATTTCTTCGGAAGTAATAAAAAAATTGTGCGTCTTAGATTATTAAAGAGTAGCAAATGTTTTGTTAAAACATTTTTTTTATTGTTTCGCAATGGGCAAAATAGTTTCAAGATAGCTACATGTACGATATAACTATTCACCTCTGACACCTCGATATAAAAACAAATCTATTTCTTTATTTCATCTGCTGTATTAACCCTTCTGTTAGGTTAAAAAAAACTTTCGAACCTTAGTTAAAGAATCGTTTTGGTCCACTTTGTATTTTTCATAAATAATTCGATATAAAACTCTTTCGACCAAACATTTTAAATAATTTAAACTGTTACAAAAGTTCTGGGATTCGCCATTTCTTTAAATTTAAATCGGAGTGTAAGAAATTTTTCAGAAGGTTAAATGAGATTGTAATTTTAGTTGCATGAAATTGTTGAACCGCAATGAATTTTATTTTTGTTGTATACTGTAACTCTCTTTTATTTACAATTACTATTCAACATATAGAAATAGTCTTCTTTTTTGTCTATATTATAGGTACTTTGCTAGGACAAAATAGTAAATTTCTCTTTTCTTCTTGTTTATTGTTATTAAAATATTTTCAGTTTTCTATAATAAATAAGCGAGAAAATTGTGAAAATTAAATTGAACAAAATGCTTCGTTTTATGCTGGCAATTGTCATAATAGAATGGCGAAAAAATCCTTTTCAATGGTTTTGCCTGTGAACATATCTAAGAAAAATGATAACAATGGAATAAAACTGATAAGCAAACGCTCAAACGCATTCGCACATATAATTGCAATTTAATATGAGTACAATAACAGAATTTTGGAATAATTAACATGTTCGTCTACCGGTGCAAAGAAGTGTGTGTGAAAACTGGAGATATAAAAACAGTGCTCATGCTGCAAGTCATCAAAACTGTCATATCAAGAAATCGCAGAAATTTGATCCCCAAATAAAAAATTATAGCCTGGGAGTTCACCCAGCTTTAGCTATGATTTTGGTGCGGTGGGCAAGATGTGAAAACATTATTCAACGTTTACCAAGAAATAATTTTGGATTGTATTGTAAAACCATTTAAACATGCCATTGATTTTCCGTTTAAATCTTGCGCCAGCTCATACAGCTAAAAACCCAAACCTGGCTCCAGAAAAATTTAACAACATCCATCTCTTGTAAATAATGGAGGGCCTGGTTTAAACTCGCTTAACAACAAATTTTTTGACAGTTTTGGGCATACTGCGTGGAGTAGAACCCAATCATATGGGTTTTCGATGCGACTACATAGCACCAAAAATGAACATACAAAACTCACACTCCCACACGGAAAGAAAGGGTTGCCGAATCGGCCATCGGTGGCGTTGATATAATAATCTTCACCGATGGCTCAAGAATTAAATGTAGAACTGGATATGGGGTCTATTCCGATAAACTGGCACTGAACGTGGAACATACCTCCTTCGAACTTGATCATATGTGTGGATAATCAAGCAGCGATCAATTCGCTAGGATTCCATCTCGCCAAATTAAAGGGCGTCAGGAGTTGCATTGACTCTACACCGTATACGTCGACACAATACCCGTCTCTATTGGATTTTAGGCCACTGTGGCGTAGAAGTCGCCGTAGTCTAGTAGGTAGTCTGTTGGCTTATTAGACGTAAAACCAGGGTTCGAGTCCTAGGCCAGATATCAAAACAAAATACAAAAAGTATTTCTTCGGCGACTTTCTCGCAGCAGATTTCGGGCAAAAACTCTGAGAGTAAATAAAATTGCCATGAAAAGTTTCTCAATAAATAAAAATCTGTCGTTCCGAGTCGGCTTTAAGCTGTAGGTCCCACCACTCATGTATAAAATTAACACACACAACATAAGTGATGTTAGAAACTAGGTCGTTATCCTGACTGAAGGGTTGTAATAACCAATTATGTATGTATGTAGCGTAGAGGGAACTTTAAAAATTTATGAATCGAAGGGATCGGAGATGTCTAAGAAAGTGACGACAGAGAGATTATACCTGGCTCTAAAGGATTGGAAAGAGCAGCATGGAATTCAACAAACCATAGGTGATCCAACATACTCGGGTTCTAAATTTCAAAACTACTGTGTCCAGCAGTGAACAGCAGGAAAGCCAGAGGACTACTTAAGTTTGACAAAAAAACTATTCGCACTCTTACAGGAATTCTAACGGGACATAGCTTCGCTGACAAGCTCTGTCTGTCCAACCATGTTTACTGCAGAATCTGCAACGATGTGGAAAGAAGCGGAATGGGTATAACACTTGCCCTGCACTTTGAAACAGATGTCATCAATTTTTGGGTGACAGAACGTTTGAACACCTGTACCTGGTAACCTAACATATAATCTCTTAAGACTGCCTGGATTCGTGCTATGTCCAGTTTTTCAATTGACGAGGTGTGTATGGCTATTGGTTATAGGCCAGTCTGAATTAAAGCGTGAAAGAATGCCAAAGCGGAACTATTGAATAAATATTTGCTTAATATCAAATATGTAAGAAAAATTCGTTTAAAAGATTTTATTATAATTAACTTTATAGCAGAAATTTTGTGTAACAATATTTATGCACCTACGTCTTCACACTTCTGTTAAGTACAGTTTGGATGTATGTCATGGTTTACCATTTCATAGCACAATTGTGCAGAGAGAACTCACACGCATTCTTGTGTTTTTGATTTAGTTGCCGATCAGACTGCGACAAGAACACATATGCGGCGGATGTTTTGTCATTTTATTTCAGAATTACACTCAAAAAATATTTAATGTATAATTTTTTTTAAATGCTTTGGAATGCTAGCTTTGCTTTTTTTCTATTAAAAAATGGGTTTTTTATACTTTGAATTTTTAATTATCTAAAAAACATGGTTTTATTTTATTTGTATTTATTTAAAATTATTAATCCAAAGATAGATAGCTTTACATATGTATGTTGATGAAATGAAAATAAAAATAGCGTATATTACTAACACTTTTCTATGAAATGAAAATAAAAATAGCGTATATTACTAACACTTTTCTATGGCTGTAAATAAATAAATTCTCTCAACTTATTTTCTCTCTCTTACTCTTAAAATTTTTGGTAAACCCTGTAGAATCTACAGCATCTATTTTAAAATCATATTGCTACGAATAGTATTCAATTTGCAAGTAATTTTTCATGTAAAAAGCGTAACATTTCTATGTAACCTTTAAGTAAGACAAAGATCAGTGCCGTCTTTACCATAAGGGCACTTTGGGCACGTGCCCAGGGCCCCCGACTTCAAGGAGGCCCGAAGTTAGAACCAATTTACTTTCGAAATTCGTATTTTTTAATTTTTCAGCAAATTTTTTATATATAATTTACTTTTCTAACTTCTAAACTTTTTGAAACAATATATTTAATATGGTATATAATTTTGAAAGCCGCATCCAATGATGTATAAAACATAAATAACCATGTCCTTATAATTGTTATATTTCAAAAAAAACGTAAAATTTTAAGGATTTTCATTAAAATAAAATAATATGCAGCCAAATTTAGCATGTTTTATACACCGTTAGCTTCAAAAACCTTCTAAATGATACCACATATTGTATATTTATACAGTATATTTATAAATTTTTTGTTTTGTTTTAGCTCATGTACAAAAAGATTTAAAATTTTTGTACAATATGGAAACGTTTGCGAAATGTTTCTTTTATTTTCATACACTGCATAGAAGTCAATAAATTGGGAAATCCCCGAATGTGTCAAATTTAAATCAGTGAAAGTGTTAAGTGTTTTAGATAAAACAATAATTTATACAAGTTTTGAAGTGTTTTTTGTAAAGAATTTAGAGATTAATACGTACTAAGTACATATAATATATTGCTTTATATTTCATAATGTCGAAACGAACATGTTTAAGTGGTTCTCAAAAACGAAAAAAAGTTGTAGCTCAAAAAGAAGTAGCAGAAAAACTTCCTAAATTAACATACTTTTTTACGGTCGAAGAAACAAATATTACCGACTCTTCTCAAGATCAAAATACTTCTCAATTTCAACAGTGTAATGAATAAGTAATAATAGAAGATCCAGATGTAGCCGCTGTTTCTTCTGATGCTGAACCATCTAGAAGTGCTGTGATTTTATAACTACAAGTATAGAAAATGTATCTCCTGATCCTGGCATGTACAGTGAAATAACAAAAGAAGTGCGTGATATTTGGATACGGAAAGGGCCAGAGTTTTTCCAAAATAAAAATTGCGATTTTTCCGAAACTTCAACGATTTTCCCAGATTCAAGTGGCACAACAAAAACAAGATACTTGAATAGAAATATGTTCACCCGTAAATTGACGAATGGTGAGTATATAGAAAGAAAGTGGCTCCTTTACTCACTGACGAAGAAATCGGTATATTGCTTTTGCTGCCGTTTATTTAATACTATGACTGGTACTGGTAACAGTTTGAGTTCCCCCACTGGATATAAAGATTGGAAACATATAAGTAACATATTAATGGAGCATGAAAACATTTCACAACACAGGCAATCAATGATCAACTATGTCGGAAGAAAAAAAACTATTGGACGAGTTCACAAGGAATTGCTGTCTCAACACAATAAACAAGTCAATTATTGGAAGAACATACTAAGAAGAATTGTTGCGGTAGTGAAATTTCTGGCTTCAAGAGGCCTTCCTTTTCGAGGTGATAACAAAAATTAGGGTTCTAAAATTAACGGAAATTATTAGGGAAGCTTAGAACTTATTAGTGAATTTGATCCTTTTCTTGCAAATCACATACAAAACTACGGAAATTGTGGTAAAGGATGCACGTCATATTTATCTGCAAACATTTGTAATGAATTTATTGATATTATGGGTCAACAAGTATTAAAAACTATTGTCAACGCATCAAAATACTATTCCATTAGTGTGGATTCTACTCCAGATCTATCCCACGTTGATCAACTGACATTTATTGTTCGATATGTAAAACACGGAGAGCATATTGAGAGGTTCTTGCAATTTTTGTCTATGGATGAACATAATGCTCAATACATATCAAATAAAATTTTAAACTTTTTAGAAAGCCTTGATTTTCCTATAAAAGATTGTCG
Organism: Sarcophaga carnaria; assembly: GCA_958299815.1. Taxonomy (NCBI): domain Eukaryota; kingdom Metazoa; phylum Arthropoda; class Insecta; order Diptera; family Sarcophagidae; genus Sarcophaga; species Sarcophaga carnaria. The sequence continues at coordinate 66,872,462 of OY283153.1, read as the reverse complement.
TGGGCAGAATTACGATAAAGCACCAAATATGGCTGGGAAGTATTCTGGAGTTCAGAAACAAATAATAGAAAAATGAGAGTTTGCCATTTTTGTCCCATGTGCTGCACATTCTCTAAACTTAGTAAGTGTTCAGGCTGTTGAATGTGTTTCAGAAGCAGTAAAATACTTTCAATTAGGCCAAAAATTGTTTAATTTTTTTTTTCATCTTCAACTAAAAGCTCATTTAAAAAATCGCTCGACTGCATACCAAGAAATTGAAAATAAATTTAGTTTTTTGTCTCAGTTAATATCGATTGATGATTGACCCGATGACAAAAAAAAATGTAAGGAATTTGCAGAAATCTACCACGAAGACATTAATGCTCAGGAGTTGAAGTCTGAATGTTTTCATTTGAGGCAGCACTTAAAGACATTGCAAAAGAAACCGAGGGTTTAAGTATTTTAAAGTATTTTTTTAAGTCCCATAAAATAGAGGAAACTTTTCCAAGCATTGAAGTTGCTACAAGAATATTCCTTTCCTTAATGGTTACAAATTGTAGTGGAGAGCGTTCATTTTCACAGCTTAAAAGAATAAAAAATGAATTACGAACAACTATGTTACAAGAGCGGCTATGTAACTTATCAATTATGTGCATAGAGAGTGAAATTCTTAAAGAAATAGACTTTGAAGACATAATAGAAGATTTTGCAGAAACGAAGTCCCGAAAAAAAACCGTTATCTTAACAATTTCAAATCAGTAATATTTTATTTTGGGATGTTTTTTTATCAATTAATTTTAAAATATAACTCATTTAATATGTTTCAATTAACATTAATAAATATGTATATTAGGGTTGCCCCAAAATAGAAGTTTTCAATGTTCCGAATTAAAATAAAAATTTGATTCATTTTAAGACTAAGTTTTTAAAAATTTTTGTTCTGACGTCAAAATTTAGTGAGATAAGGATAAGATTTTCACATTTTTACATAGAATTATAAAAATTCTATTACTTTTTCTGTTATACGGAAATTTCTGATAAGCCATTGAAAGCGCCTCTCAAAGACCTTTCTTATGATATCATATCCATTCTTTGAAAGAAATATGAAAAAATTAATGAAATCCTCCAGCTCACCTAATATTGAGTCCAGGACAAAAATTTTGAGAAACGGTAGCTTAGAATCAATTAAACTTTAATTTTAGTTGGAAACATTTGCACCTTATTTTCCCTCCATACAAACGGGGCTACCCTAATGTATATATATACAAAATATGTATATAAAATCATCATATAAAAAATATATTCATCATATATCATATATTTTTAAATTTTAGTGGCCTCCAATAAGCTTGTGCCCTGGGGCGCCGGCATACCTAAAGACGGCTCTGACAAAAATAAAGTACAAATGAACACTGATGATCACTTAGTTGCAATAGATTCTGATAACATTCTAACGGGACAGAACCCGAGAAGTTAAACTGAACCTTCTTTTAGCAGAAATAACAAATAATTACTTACATATATAATTGGTCATACATACATACAATTGGTCATTATAACCCTTCAGTCAGGATCACGACCTAATTTCTCACACCACTTATAGTTGTGTGTGTTAATTATAAACATGATTGGGGGGACCTACAATTTGAAGTCGACTCCGAACGACAGATTTTTGAGAACGTTTTCATGGCAATTTTATTCACTCTCAGAGTTTTTGGTAGAAACCTGCTGAGGCAGTAGCCGAAGAAATATTTTTCATATTTCTATTTGATCGAGAAGTCTGACATGCGGTTTGAACCATGGCCTTACAACAACAACAACACATTACCTACTGGACTAGGACGACTACTGAAATAATGAATTGGAACAACCAGTCTAATTAGCTCTGCTAATTTGCTGAAAAGTTTTGTAAGATAGTTCGATAACATGTGCGTACATTGATATTAAGATTCATTCTTAGATATGATATCAACAACAGCTAAACGTAATTGGAAAGAAGTACTTAAAATTCTATTCAATTATATTAAACATCTATTATACTTTCGAAAAGAATGATACCAATAGACGTGTTCTTTTGATAAACATGCCACTGATAATTGAAAATTGGCCATAACGTGTTTTTTAGAAGAACGTATTTAATTAATATTAATTAATTTATTTAATTAATTTAATTAATTTATTTAATTAATATTAACGGTATTAATAAAATAATTAATATTAATATAATTAATAATTAATATTAACAGTATTAATTAAATAGACAAAAAAATTAAATTAAAAAATATTTCTTATTGTTTCATTTGCACACCGAAGACGTCATATTATGCCGTGAGCATAGAATTTTTTGAAATGAAACAATTTAACAATGAAGTTTATTAAAGTTCTCATTTTTATAATATTTTTTCTTTTACCTCTCATTCGTTCTGCGATTCAGCAAATGAATAGCAAAATATGGGTCGCAAAACGTTATATTATGCACAATAAAATTGACAATAAAAAAATTGTTTCGTAATAACAGAAAAATTCACAAAGCCAAAGGCAAAACTAAAAGAAACACACATAATACTGAAATAAAATTTCTAATAGAGAAATGTATATGGTTTGTACCACATGTTCCTTTATAGTCTTTCTGCAATTTATTTATCACACAAAAATAGAATTAAATTTTTTTGTTTTTGCAAAAGCGATAACAAAGTATAAACAAACGATTTAGCGAAAAGCAAACAATTTTTGATTGGTCAAATATATGCAATCGTATCTAGTTTAGCCCATGTGAAACCTAACGACTGACCGTATACATTCGTACTGTATATATAATATAAAAATATTTGGCAAAATCTAGCACAGTTCGAGGCTCCATGCGCCACCCGGTAAACTGTAAAAAAAATAATACATAATATGTGCAGTGGACATCAAAAGTCTAGGTACTTCAATATGTGTAAGCAATTTTATGAATTTTAAGTTATAATTTGTAAAAAATATTGATGCTTTAAATATTTATTTTATTAATTTATTTCTCTTTTATTATATAACAAAAAATGTCCAAGGTTTTTCACAAACCATAAGAAAAATAAGGGGAACTTTCTGGTGACTCCATATTTTTATTTCACAAAATTCCTTTAAATCAGATTTTAAATTACGGTTCCTTTATTAAGACCTTCGTGTGTTTCGAGTTATGAGCTCTCAAAGTATTCACGCGACATGTGTATGTGTATGTGTATTCTAAGGAGATTTTTCCTTATAACTTCGGGACGGATCGGCGCATCTTAGAATTTTGACAGTATTTAAGTTAGAGAACGTAGAATTTAAAAATACAAGAACATTAAAAACGTTCTAAGTATACTTAGAACGTTATAGAATGGAGGCGTCGATTTGTTCCAACTTAGTTTCAATGTTATGCGTTGTTTTATAATCTTACGTTTCATTAATATTCTGAACGGTCTCAGTTATTACAACGGTTCAACTAATTTAAGGCCACTACACTGTAGTCTATTTTAACAAATTTTGTGAGAAAACCAAAATTGCGGCAATATATCGCTTTTTGCGTTTACTTTAGTTATTCCATCTAACATCATTCGAATGTATTAAGGCACACTATTTTATCCTTTAGAAATTTCTAAGATTTGTTCAGAATTGTTAGTAAAGCATAGCAAACTCCCCAAATAGTTATAATTGTATCGGGCGGCAATGGAAAGTCCCAAGTCATTTCTTTAAATTCTCTTTGAACATTCGCGATGACTTTGTTTCAATTGCGTTATTGAGCCTTAACACGTATGCATCTACACCGCAGGGCTTCAGCACTACAAGTAACATGCGTTAGTATAGGCCAAATTTCTTTGGTAGCTTTGAACATATACGTCACAGAATCTGTCACAAAAAGCAGAATTTTGTTTTTATTAAAATTTATCTCCATTATTTTTATAAACTTTTGACCTACAATAACATTTGCTACATTTTTTCCAGTGACATCAGTTATTTCACCTATCGAAGTCGATTGGTATTTGCTTTTTATGCATTTATGTATATTATCCAAGCAGTTTTCATAAATATATTTGGCATATTTTAGTTGATATTGGTAACCGACAATGTAAAGCAATTGAATGCGACGTATTTTTCTCAACTATTATTAGTCATTTATTTCCAATTTAAATTTAAAAAATAGAATTAAAAAAAATTAAATTATGGTCATTAATTAAGGTCAAGATTTTTTTTTTTCATTTATTTTTTTATTGAATCTTCATTAATAATGAACTAACAATAATTATTCAAATCTTAAAACTACAAAGAAAATCTTAAAACTAAAAGAAAATCTTAAAACCAAAACAAAAATTATATATTTATTTAGCCATTACCAAATAAAATAAAGTATTCAAAAATAATAATTCAATAATAATAATAATAATAAATAAAATATTCAAAAATAAAATTCAATAATAATAATAATAATAATAATAATAATAATAATAATAATAATAAATAAAATATTCAAAAAGAAAGTATCATGTCCCTCATCTTCGGCCGAGCGCAAGAGTATCCTTTCTCTTCAAACGAATATGGCCAGTGTGACGTAAAATACCACGGACTAACGGATTTATGTGGCCATCTAGGTTATCTAAATACTTTTCAGCACATCTTGTAATTTCCATTTTAACCAGCGGGACGTCCAGATCTTTGTGAATATTCGAGTTTTTGATATACCAAGGGGCGGCAGTGATCATTCGTAAAATTTTATTTTGGCGCCTCTGAATTTTCTCCACGTTTGAAGCTGAGGCAGTACCCCATAGCTGTACTCCATAACACCAAATGTGTTTTAATATTGATTTGTATATAAGGAGTTTACAATCTAATTTAAGTGATGAATTTCGACCAATTAACTAATTTATATGAGCAGTTTTCATATTTAGTTGTGCCAGTTTTGACTCAATATGCAATTTCCACGTTAAACGACGATCAAGGTGCATACCCAAGTACTTTACATGAGTGCTTTGTGGTATTGTCTGATTATTAATGCATATAGCAGGGCAGGTCTCTCTTCGCAATGTAAAGGTTACGTGGGAGCATTTTTGTTCGTTAACCTTTATCCTCCATTTCTTCAACCATTCTTCCAGTAGGGATACTTGTTCCTGTAAGAACTGCGATGCAATCTGTGGGTTCATATGAACGCTTAATAATGCAGTGTCGTCAGCAAATGTGGAAGTATGTATGGTTTCACTTATCGGCATGTCAGCTGTAAATATCAGGTATAAAACAGGACCTAGTATGCTACCCTGAGGAACACTGGAGTTAATTTTTTGAGGGGAACTTAAAAGATTACTCTGTTTAATTACAAATTTTCTATCACTTAAATAGCTCTTCAATATTTCATATATATTTTCAGGGAATATTTGCTTCAATTTGAGTACAAGACCTTCATGCCACACCTTATCGAAAGCTTGAGAGACATCAATGAAGAGTGCAGAACAATACTTTTTTTCCTCGAATGCATTTCTTATTACATTAATGAGTTTATGGGTTTGCTGAATGGTACTATGTTTTCTCCTAAACCCAAATTGGTGATTAGGGATACAACCGCATTCATTCAACAAAGGTGCTAGCTTACATATCAGTACCTTCTCAAATAATTTAGATGTGTTAGGCAAGAGACTTATCGGCCTATATGCATCAACCTTGGTATGATCCTTACCTGGCTTCGGTATCATGGTAATGAGTGAAATTTTCCATTGTGTAGGGTAATATCTTAGTCGAATAACAGCATTCATAATGAATAAAATAACTTTTACAGCTATGCTAGGTAAATTCAATAGAATTTTGTTGGTTATTTTGTCAATCCCTGGGGCTTTCCTCGGGTTAAGATTTTTAATGGCATTCACAATATCATGAAGCTTAAACATAATGGGTCTGTGCATAATGAATAATTTGTTTGTGGAGTCGCGTCCAGATTTTCCAAATAATTTTTAAAGGATAGAAGCCTTTGTGATTCAAGTAACTTTTGAAGTCGTTTTGTGCACTCATTTAGTTTTCTTTTAAGTTGAGGTGATCTCTGTAGTTGCCACTCTCTACGGAGTCTTCGTTTTTCTAGCACAAGATTTTCGATATCAGCGGAATAAATTCTGTTGTACCTAATTCGTTTTGGGACCTTAACAGCGCTTTGGGTGGCTAACGTAAGGGTTTTTCAAAATCATATACTGCCTGGTTCAAATCGTCGATAGTCCTTAGAGGAATATTTTCTGAACAGTGAGAGCTTATGTATTTCTTATATTTTAGCCAATTCACTGTAGTCTCTTTTTCCATTAAGTAGCCAGACGGGGACACGTGATTATTCCATAGTGTTATGATTGTAGGCGTATGATCCGAAGACAGATCCAGTGAGGCTTCTACCTCATATACTTCCCTAGAGATGTTCTTAACTACTGCGAAGTCGATTAAATCTGGAATTTTTTGTCTATCCGTTGGCCAATAGGTAGGCTGCCCTGAAGAAATAACATCCAGTTTCAATTTAGAAATTGTGTCGAACAGTTTTCGGCGTTTTGGAGAAGTAAGTCGAGAGCCCCAATAGGAGTGCTTTGCATTATAATCACCGGCTGCAATAAAACGAGGGCCTAGTGATCGAAAGAAATGTTCATATTGACTCTCAGTGATCGAGTATCTAGGTGGACAATATAATGACGTGATAACAAGGTTTTGCTGGAAATCTTCAAGACAAATACTAGCAGCAGCAGGAATTATACTCCTTTGGGTCATCGAGTTCTTTACCATATAATAAACGGGGCAACCCCTGTAATTGGCAGTGTGATTCCCACCACAGTTACTACATTTTCTTAAACTAGTATCGCTTTTAGGCCTGGAACATTTAGCGGTACTATGTAATTCCCCACAAATTACGCACACTGGAGGTAACTTACAGTAAGATCTAGTATGTCCGTATTCCTGACAATTTTGGCATTGCACTGGTCCTGACCGCTTATATGGTTCTTCTACTATAATTCTTCTATGCAACAGGTACTTAATATTATAGATTGTATGAACTTCATTTTTCTTTAATTTAATATCTTTCGGCTCTAGTTCAACGCGAAATATTGGCTGAGGCACCCTCTCACGATTCCTAATGTTTACAACTGACTTGATCTTGAATCCATTATGTTGTAAACTACATTTTATTTCTTCGGGTTCAACGCTGGGATCTATACCCTTAAGTACAACCTGGAGCCCCTTACCACTTTTTAATTGATAGGTGTAAAAATTTTTTTTAACCTTTTCAAATTCTGAAATTAATTTCCGGAAATTATCTTCAGTATTTGCCTGGATCTTAGTTTCAAATATAATTCCTCGTTTAACGGAGGCCACATAAAAAGGGTTTTCACCAATTAATGTTGTAATCAGTTTAATTAGTGCAGTGGAGGTTTGTTCCCTTAAGTAGACTGGAGGAGGTTTTGGCGATTTGTTGGTTTTAATTTCCTCTTGAGAACCATCATCTAATGCTGCGAAGCGATTCTGCGACTTTGGTGCGTTATCCTTGTCATTTTTATTTATTTTCGGCACTGGTGCAACCTTTGATGAATTGGGACTTCTTCCCCGCTTCAAAACCGTAATATATCGATCGATGCCCATCTGAGTTTTCATAAGGTCAAGATAAGCAATTATTGTTATATTCAATTCGGTGTGAAAGAGCCACACACAAGGAAGAGCCAGCCTGCTCTTTCATTTAGAAGATTCCGAACACACTAAGAATTATTCAATTACAGAATTTCTTTGCTGGTATAGTTAATCAAAGGTGTCTGAAATAGAGATCAGGTTGTCAGTCATCGTAGTGTAGTAGGTAGGTCAGAGATCTCAAAAAAAAAAACAAAAATGAAAAAAATTTCTTCGACTACCTCCTCTCAGCAGATTTCTGGAAGAACTCTGAGAGTTACTAAAATTCCCGCCACTCATGTATAAAATTAACTTACGCTGCATAAGTAGTGTGAGAAGCTAGGCCGTAATCCCGACTGAAGGGTTGGAAGGACCAATTATGTATGTATGCATATGTATATGTTATCCAAGAAGTTTTCAACTCAGTTGCAACAAGTATTGCCTCCTTTTTCCTTAATATAAGCATACCTGTTAAGTAACGATTAGTAATCGTAATAATTAGTAATTTGATTACTTTTTTTTGAATGGTGAAATAATGATTACAATTGCGATTATTTTTTGTTAAAATAGTTAATAATTGATTACGATTACAAAATAATCAAAAATAATCAGGATTACTGGCGATTAGTCTAGTAATCAAAAAGAATCAAAAGTTATCCAAAAGTAATCAATTTATTTTCAATAATTACTTTGAGTTCTTTTTGAATATTTGAAAATAATCAGAAGAAACTATTGAAAACAATTTGATTACTTTTGGATTACTTTTGAACATTTGAATATAATCAAAAAGAATTATTGAAAACAATTTGATTATTTTTTAGACTACTTTTGATTCTTTTTGATTATTAGACTAATCGCCAGTAATCCTGATTATTTTTTGATTCTTGGGTAATCGTAATCAATTAGTAATTCAAAAAAATTGTTCATAGAATTATATATCATTACGATTCTTTTTAAAAAGTAATGTAATTGATTACTAACCGTAATCGAAATTTAACAGGTATGAATATAAGTAAACAAAGCGATTTTAAACAATAGATTTTAAGAAAAAATATTAATTTAATAAATAGACCATGGCAAAAATTGTGTATTCATATACATTTTTACATACCTGAACGTTACAATGGATTTATTAAACAAATAATGTAAATAAGATTTATTGACTTTGCAAAACAAAATATGTGTAATGATGAAATTCCATTCGATTTATAATTACTAATTATACACAGTCATTGGTTTTTACATAAAATAAATGTTACTTATGTTATAAAAATTCGGATCAAAATTAAATTAATTAAGTGAAGTTGAAATAACAAAAAAAAGAAAGACAAACAAACGACAGATGATATTATGTTGATGATATTCATTCCTTTATATTTTAGTTTTCTTAATTTAAGTTTTCCTCTGTTCACTAATGAATGTATACAGAGCTAACTCTGTACATGTTTTCAAAACCATTATACAAATTTATTCTTGTTTCCTTTTTTCTCTTTGCAAAATATCGCCATTCAGTAATGAGATAGTTGTGAATAATATTCACAAAAGCAAAGGGACAATGAGTATTTCGGGCAGATGGTTAGACTGCCAGACACTTCGAACTGTATACAAATGACCAACTATACTAAATCAGAAAGGAAAAAAGGCTCGGTATTCACTGAAATCTAAATGGCATAAAAATTTATGTAAACAATGTCCGCTGCTGTTGTGGTTACAGCTACTACAACTTGTTTTACTAATTGCTGTTGAATTTTCCTTCTTCCTTCGCCTTCAATCTTAGCTTGCATCATGGACGTTAGATTTAGATTTTTGCTTTTAAACCATCTGACGAATAACTAACGTATGTATGTGTATAAGTAAATGGTAAAATTTGTAAACTATAAACTTTTAAATTTTTATTTTTGGCGTATTTCCTATATTTGTATCCCCATTTTAAATACATATTTCAGATAAAATAAATAAAATAATATATATGTATTAATATGTTTAGACACTTGCCGACTTATTTTGGATATGAGCAAGTACAAATAATTATATTTACTTAATTCGTCATTAGCCTGAATTAAAATTTACCTTCTAACACTACCCATATTGTGTCTGTTAATTTATTTTTAATTTAATTATTTTACAGTTTAAAGATTGATTTGAGAAACTCAGCCGAAAGAAATATTTTTATTTCTTATTTCGGAGTCTAAGTTGGAGTTTGAACCGTGGCTTTAAGTCTAATAAGCCAAAACACTACCTACTGGACTACAGCGACTTCTAGCTGTATGCATATTAGGGAAATGTAGAAATAAATATTTACTGGAAAGCCTAGTGAGCACTATGAAATTCTACGTTGCGTGTAATAAAACCCTGATCTGACCTTCTACACTATATATACGCACATATACACCGGCGTTTTAATTTAAAAAAGGTTGAAGTCGCCGTAGTCTAGTAGGTAGTGTGTTGGCTTATTAGACGTAAAGCCCGGGTTTGTATCCAAGGTCAGACATCAAAACGAAATATAAAAAAATATTTCTTCTGCGAATTCCTCTCAGCAAAAACTCTGAGAGTAAATAAACCTGCATGAAAAAGTTTCCCAAAAATATATCGTTCGGTGTCGACGTTAAACTGTAGGTCCCGCCACTCACGTATAACCCACACAACGTGAGTGGTGTGAGAAGCTAGGCCGTAATTCTGACTGAAGGGTTGTAATGGCCAATTATGTATGTATGTATGTATGTAAGGAGTGTAGTTTTTAAGTCGTTAGCCTTGTCATAAGGCCGGTTACAAATTTCTTCCTACTGTAATATCCCAACAAAAGTTTTGATTGCTTTATCCATATGGTTTGAGGAGAGCTTTTACTTCTGTTTATCTTTCCTTTAGTTGAGTATAACTTTTAAATATTCGTTCTCACTCCACAGAAAAGTTTTGCGGAGCGGTATGGAAACTCCATTCCTTACATGCGCATTTGCCAGCTCATAGCCCAGAATTCCCACGTAAACTGTCGTCTTAATTTAGCAGGATTCGGAAAGTTTTATCTCCTGGAAAATGTGCTAATGACATGTGTTATCTGCTATCCCCGATAATAATATATTGTTTCATTATGACAAAAATGGTTAACATCTTGTCTTACAGGGTCTTGGTAGTATGTACCTGCTATCCCATATTACCCTTCCGCTGTTACAGCTTAGTCTTCTGATTGCACTTTTAAGTTCTAGGGTCTTTGGCTTGATATCATGCTCAGGTTAAGTTTAGTGAAAATCGAGGTACGTTTTGCTTGTTGAACATTATCCTGTGTATAATTGATACTAGTTCCGTCTATGCTATTGTGGGGATGGGCTTCTTTTAAGCTGGAGAATAGCCTCTTCACAACTGATCGACTTTTCAGCATCCATTGCAACCAGTATTTTTGCGAACCCGTATTTCCAGTCCTTTCATGCTGGTATTTTCTCTCGGGAATCTCCCCAAACCTACAGCTGATGGCATTGCCCGATTTAGACTGTCCCTAATTACGTGTTTTCAGGGTACGCCATAGGATTTGGTGTAGATCCTCATTTTGGACATTCAACAGAATCGTGGTCTTCTCCACGCTTCTTGGGAGGAGAAGGTCAGTATGTTTGTCGTGAGTACTTCATCTCCTGAACACGTCATAAGCTTTTCTCCTTTTCTATTAAATCATTTTTTCGTGATCATTTGTATTCAATCGGCTGTTTGTGCGTACTTGCTTTCAACAATGATGACATATAATTTCTTTTTTTTTTAATAGATGAGCTCTTTGAGACTGTTACAAATTAAATTTCTTTATTTAAAGCATCCTCAAAAATTTTTTTTATGCATTAGAGCTGGCTGCATTACTTGAAACTTAAATATCGATTTCATTTTCCACATTTTTGATAAAGACATTCGTGAAGATTTTCTGCATATACTATAGAAGCGGATTTTGACGCGTTATGACTAATATTATTAACTGTTTTAATAACATTTAGATCTTTGAAATAATTAGAATTGTATCCCTCTTTCGTTTATTCGTTGATATAATGAGTTAAGCATTTTCTGTCGCAAAAAGAAGCATTTGGTTTAATTTCTTGACACAATGCAATTCAACAGCATCAGCAGTTAATAGTTTTGTGCTTCACTTATTTAGTGCCTCCACTTCCAATTGAGTTGGACTCAATTAGTATATTTATTTTAACCAGTATATTTACGAGGGTTGCCTCTTATATTTCGGGATTTGGCAACCCTAGTGTTGCAATCTGCCAACTGACAGCTCTATTGTAAAGATTGACATTTTTGAGGTTATACGTACTCAGAACGTTTTGACATACGAGCGCTATTTGTGTTGTTTACAGTAACTTAAAAGATTCATCTCGCCCAAAAAATGGAATTAAATCGTGAACATTTTCGTGCAATTATTTTTTACAACTTTCGACGTGGATTAACTCAACAACAGTGCATCAATGAACTTAATTCAATTTTTGGCGATGAAGCTCCATCAAGGACCAGTGTTTATCGATGGTATGGTGAATTCAACTAAGGTCGTAGTTCACTCCAACACGAATTTCGTGAAGGTCGTCCAAAATCAGTTGTTGTTCAGGAAACCATTGATGCTGTGCGCCAACTGATATTGCAAGATCGTCATGTGGCGTATCGTGAGATTGAGACAACTTTAGGCATTAGTGGGACCAGCATACATTCAATATTGCATGAACATTTGACCGTCAAAAAAATTTGTTCGCGTTGGATTCCACACAATTATATATAATATATATATATAATAAGTTACTGTAAACAACACAAATAGCGCTCGTATGTCAAAACGTTCTGAGTACGTATAACCTCAAAAATGTGAAGCTTTACGATAGAGCTGTTAGTTGGCAGATTGCAACAGTAGGGTTAGGTTAGGTTGGGTTAGAGGACGTGTACTTGTCAATTAAGACAAGTACAGTACCCGGAGGTCGAAGTGACCAATTGTACAACGTCCGAGTTTCTCACACCACTTATGTTGTGTGTGTTAATTTTATACATGAGTGGTGGGACCTACAGTTTAAAGTCGACTCGGAACGACAGATTTTTATTTATTGAGAAACTTTTCATGGCAATTTTTATTTACTCTCAGAGTTTTTGCCAGAAATCTACTGAGAGGAAGTCGCCGAAAAAATACTTTTTGTATTTTGTCTTTGATGCCTGGCCTGGGTCTCGAACCCAGGCTTTTGCGTCTAATAAGCCAACACACAACCTACTAAAATACGGCGACTTCAACACTAGGGTTGCCAAATCCCGAAATATAAAAGGCAACCCTTGCATTTAATATATGAAAAAATTTCCGTATTTCCCCGCAAAAATATTCCATAAATGCGGGTATTCAAATTAATTAAATTTCCGGGACTGGAAGCCCGGGAAAGTTTTTAACCTCTTCACGCCCTTAGCCACATATGTGGACATTTAATTTTTTATAATTATAATTATAATAATAATAAAAAGAACAAAAATTTGATAATAACTTATACTACCAAATCCTCTAACAATCCGTTTGTCTGCACTGGTGATATTATTTCCAATGCATAGTTAGATACATAAAAAAACGTGATATAATCCTTCGGCAATCTGTTTATTTGATTATATCAAGAAATCGTTAATATTTGAAAAACATAATATCAGTTATATTTATTATAATAAGTTTTACCATTATGCAGCCCTTGCGCTGACCAACTTTATTCCTCTTCCCTGATTTTGGTGGAACTTGGTCAGTACAGGGACTGCGTTCACCCGTGGCATCACAACGGGCCGCTATGCGTGCTCAAGTTAGCTTTGTGAAATCAGAGCTACCACTCAGACCTAACCTAGCCTTTACCATCACTACATAAATATAAAAGCTGGACTAAAGTTAATATTGGAATTAGACTGGATGGTATAGGTCATTCTTCTAAATACAAGGGACTGAAAAATCCCCCCAGATGTCACGACAAAAAGACGAACTCTCTACATTTGTGAGAAATGTTAAGAATATATATGCCTGATATGCCCGGAATATATGAAATTATTTCACACAAACATATGAATTCCTATTAAAATAAAATTAATTAATTTAAAAAGAAAACAAAATTTAATAATTTTTTTGTCAACATAAAAAAATCGTCCCTGCAGAGGTTAATAGTTAGATTTATGTTTTCCAACCTTAACTCAAATTTTTACAGTCAAATAAATTAAACATTTTTCATAATACCTTTTAATGTGACAAAAGGATTATTTTCCATCATTCCTACAGATGGGTGCGTCAATGTCTACTATTAAAAATAATTATAAATAATAGCAAGCGGTAAAAAGCGACATATGTATATACATATCTGAGCCATGTTTCTTTGCTGTGATATACATATTTCAGTAGAATTCATTTTGACGAAAGTATCTGTTTTACTTACATAAGGTGCCCTGGTAGTTTAGTAGGTAGTGTGCTAGACTATTAGCGTGTGGGTCATGGGTTCGATTCCCACCAGAGACTCTGGTCTGTGAGACTACTCCGAACATGTGGTCAAGTTACTCCGCTCGTATATAATTAGAATATAATTTATAATTGCATTGTAAATACTCACTAAATATTATGTACGATACAAATAATAAATATTTACTTAATGAATAAAATTCTTAATGACACATATATATACATGTTCGTATATGTTGTATGTAAGGATAAAATGTTAAGGATTATATTTAATAAAAATGTTAAAATGCTGGAAAAAAATCTAAACAAAATCTTAGGATTATTTCAGATTATGTTTTATACGCGAACTTTATAACGATTGATTTTTTGTTGGTAAGTATGAAAAGTGTCAATGAGCACCGTCATAGGTTTATTTATGCCACCAAAGTCGACATTAGCAACATATTTTTGTAATGGTTGAACGTAATGGATATTCCTACTATGACTACAGATGCGTTCTTCCTTAAACCAAAAAAAAAAAAAATTATTCGTTAAGCTGGTGCAAACCATACAAGGTTTGTATAATAAAACAAAATTTTTTTGTAACACATATACCCTCAAATATTAAGCATATACATATGAAAAAGGGAATTAAAAAGACTCATAAGAAGTGTAGAAACTATTTTTAAAAATTATAACATTTTTTGCAGAAAAAAATTGGCTGGAAAGCCTGTCATTATACGTAATGGTGAGCTTAAGTAGCCTTTATGGTTTCCATCTGGAGTTATATCAAATTGCAATACATTAGCACACCTTATAGAGAGACACAAAGTCAAATATAATTTGTGGCCACCATAATCATGCTGATTATCATCTTCGTCGTTATTCTATCATAACACAGCATTCAACCTCATTATATTCACAACAGCTATGACTCCAGGAACCTGAAGTGTTTGTGTTCTACGGTTTCGACAACGATAATGTCACATTGCTTTTTGTCATTTTGTGTGAATAACAAATCCGTTTATACACATCCAGCGCGTTTTAATACAATGACAGAGTAATAACTACAACCTAACGTAACATGTTGCAACTACAACAACGAAAAACAATATGCAAAAATACTTTGTATAATACGGGAAGATATACAAAGTATGAAAGAAAGGAGAGTAAAAGGTAAAACCTGAGAAATGTGGCTCTGGGGATATGATTGAGATATGACTGCATATCAGGAACAACGAATAAGCATTAAATGAATGACGAGTGAACTAAGATGAATGCATTATGCAAATGATACTCAAGTAACATATATGTATGTATATGTTGATAACAGATTTTCTTCGAATAAAATCGGCCAAAGAATGCGTTAAAATTACTTTTTTTTTGCTTTAATCTTTAAAATGTCCCTAAATAGCTATTGGAAAAATATCTATTTTCGCACTTAATTTACACCTCACAAATTTTTTAATGGTTTTTATTAGTTTTAAATAGAATATCAATAAATTAAAAAATTATGTCGTTGACTTAATTCATAGTCTTTCGTTTTTTGACAAATAACACAGCCCTGCAAATTTGGACTTTTTTGTGCAAATAAGATGGCTCCAGGTATTTCCGAAGGCATTTTGCGCGCTGAACACGAATCTGTTTTCGAGAAAAAGGCGTTTTTTGGCCATATTTGAAACATTGTAGAGCTAAACACTGACGTGCTAGAACCATCGCTATTGTCAGAAATTGACAATTGATCTTTGCTCTTTAAAATGAGCCCAACGCCAAATTGACCGCCCCTTTTTCTCGAAAGTTTTTTTTTGAAACCAGATTCGTGTTCAGCGCGCAAAATGCCTTCGGAAACAGCTGGAGCCATCTTATTTGCACAAAAATGTCCAAATTTGCAGGGCTGTGTTATTTGACCATGACGTTCAGAACAGCAGTAACCTTTGGAACAATTAATTCTCTTCCAGCAGTACTAGAAGCTCTGTTGGATCTAAGACAGACATATTAGTGAAGATCAATGTTTTGGAAACTATGGTAGGGTTGATGGGGGACAAGTCAAATTACCTAATGAAATCATTATATAATTTTGTAACCTAAAGAATCGGATGGCTAACACATCCCAACTTAACTGCCACTTAACTCTATGACGATTATTATACGTATATTATATGTCCAAGCTTTTAACTATCGGTTGTATGTAAAAATATTTATTCATTTTTATTCACTTTTAAACTCTAAAAAAGTGTGGTTAAAGAATTAAAAAGTTGCAATAGAAGTAGAAAAATGCGACAGTATTTATATGACATATTATGTACAATACACATTTTTGGTCAAATTAAGAATTTTTGGAAAATTTGAAGAGGATTAAAATTTCTCTTTGAGACTTAGAATTATATTTACTGAAAAACATGACTTACAGTTGTTGCCAGTTGAAAATTATTTAAAAAAATTTACGTTTCCAACAAAAATATACACTTAATAACATTTTTTCTTTTAATAACTATCTTCGTATTTATGTAATTTGTAATTTAATTCCTTGTTATATTTATCACAATTGCGCCTACTGTCATTAATTTTCATACTTTAAAATGTGTTTAAAGACTTCGTAAAATGTTTATATTTCCATAGCTGTGTAAATATGTATGTATGTATATGGGGTTGGATTATGTTTTAATCCTTTTAATTGGTTTTAATTTATGGTTGCATGATGCAACATAAGTATGAAGATAATAAACATTAAATAAAATTTTTAACACGAGGTTTGTCCAAGAAATTAAGAGAGCTTTTATTTTTATTGTTTTAGTAATATCTGTAATAGTAAATGTTTAAATTTAATTAAATAATATTGCTCACTTCTATTGCGTAGCTTCTTTATGAAAATATAACGAAATGTAGCATTTCCACTTCAAGTGGAAAAACTTATTGAATGACTGGTTCTGGTTAATTCCAGTCAATAACACTATGCAACAAAATAAAAGATTTGTAATTCCAGCTTGTGAGTTTTGTTGAATAGAGCTCAAAAATATATTTTTTATATATATCTTGAACGCTTCAAACTTGTTTTATTTGACAAAAACTCTTTTTTTTTACTTTACGCACAAATTTATTGATTACACAAACATTTCTGAACCAATGCCTCAAATTTAAACTTTCATAGAAAGGGGAGGGATGGGCCTTTAAAACGGTGTACATATACATATATATTATTCGACTAAATATTCTATGAGGTTTGATGAGGTAAACTTGGCAAATGTGATTCTTTTTTCAAGTTTGTCCATTCATAGTAGCAAATTTTAATTAAAAGTTATAATCTATATTTTTGTCCGATTTTATCAAACGAAGTGTCAATCTCTTCACAATAGAATGCACTTTTAGGACGTCACCACTTATTTTAAATTTTTGATAAAATTTTGAAATTGAGAATGGCTAATCTTGAAAAAAATAAGAAAGTTTACAAGTTTACCCGATCAAAACTCATACATACATATGTTTGAACCATAGTTGTATGTATAACGTTTGAGAGGCTCATCTCTCCCCTTTTCAAAAAACTTTGGATTTTGGAAATAGGTTAAAAAATTTTTGGGTAATCAATAATTTTGTTTGAAAATATTAAAAATACCGTTTATGGCAAATAAAAGAAGTTTGGAGGGTTCAAGTAAAAAAATGTTTTTAAGTTCTACTCAACAAAACCCACAACCTACACTGTCATTAGTGGGGTGTATTTTGACTGTATAATCAGTAAATACTTTAACCCTTCATCGTCGAACTGATGGCGCTTGTATTTATTTTATGTTTTCTTTTCTCTGATGGAGCGTTGTGTAAATTTTTTGTGCTTAAATTATATTTAGAAACTACACATATTCGTTTTATTTCATTGAAATACATCAGAAACAATGAAATAACTAAGTCCTAAAAATGTTCCTGCATCCTTTTGAACAAAGCCGTAATCGATTCAACGAAGTATAACGTTTGTGATATAAGAATAAGTATGATATTTCACGGTTAAGAAAAAGAGTGAAATTTAGTACACAAATAAAGAATGCAATACATGAATTTTGAACTTATACATGCAGAGGTTCGTCATGAAAGTATTGACGCTCCAAAATGTAAAAACAAAAATATATTAAAATACGGTGAAAAAAAAGGAAACTTTTTTCTTTTTCAGATTTATAGCTACCTTCCTTCCTACCATGCTGATTATCATCTTCGTCGTCATTCTATCATAACACAGCATTCAACCTCATTATATTCACAACAGCTATGACTCCAGGAACCTGAAGTGTTTGTGTTCTACGGCTTCGACAACGATAATGTCACATTGCTTTTTGTCATTTTGTGTGAATAACAAATCTGTTTATACGCATCCAGCGCGTTTTAATACAATGACAGAGTAATAACTACAACCTAACGTAACATGTTGCAACTACAACAACGAAAAACAATATGCAAAAATACTTTGTATAATACGGGAAGATATACAAAGTATGAAAGAAAGGAGAGTAAAAGGTAAAACCTGAGAAATGTGGCTCTGGGGATATGATTGAGATATGACTGCATATCAGGAACAACGAATAAGCATTAAATGAATGACGAGTGAACTAAGATGAATGCATTATGCAAATGATACTCAAGTAACATATATGTATGTATATGTTGATAACAGATTTTCTTCGAATAAAATCGGCCAAAGAATGCGTTAAAATTACTTTTTTTTTGCTTTAATCTTTAAAATGTCCCCAAATAGCTATTGGAAAAATATCTATTTTCGCACTTAATTTACACCTCACAAATTTTTTAATGGTTTTTATTAGTTTTAAATAGAATATCAATAAATTAAAAAATTATGTCGTTGACTTAATTCATAGTCTTTCGTTTTTTGACAAATAACACAGCCCTGCAAATTTGGACTTTTTTGTGCAAATAAGATGGCTCCAGGTGTTTCCGAAGGCATTTTGCGCGCTGAACACGAATCTGTTTTCGAGAAAAAGGCGTTTTTTGGCCATATTTGAAACATTGTAGAGCTAAACACTGACGTGCTAGAACCATCGCTATTGAAATTGACAACTGATCTTTGCTCTTTAAAATGAGCCCAACGCCAAATTGACCGCCCCTTTTTCTCGAAAGTTTTTTTTTTGAAACCAGATTCGTGTTCAGCGCGCAAAATGCCTTCGGAAACAGCTGGAGCCATCTTATTTGCACAAAAATGTCCAAATTTGCAGGGCTGTGTTATTTGACCATGACGTTCAGAACAGCAGTAACCTTTGGAACAATTAATTCTCTTCCAGCAGTACTAGAAGCTCTGTTGGATCTAAGACAGACTTATTAGTGAAGATCAATGTTTTGGAAACTATGGTAGGGTTGATGGGAGACAAGTCAAATTACATAATGAAATCATTATATAATTTTGTAACCTAAAGAATCGGATGGCTAACACATCCCAACTTAACTGCCACTTAACTCTATGACGATTATTATACGTATATTATATGTCCAAGCTTTTAACTATCGGTTGTATGTAAAAATATTTATTCATTTTTATTCACTTTTAAACTCTAAAAAAGTGTGGTTAAAGAATTAAAAAGTTGCAATAGAAGTAGAAAAATGCGACAGTATTTATATGACATATTATGTACAATACACATTTTTGGTCAAATTAAGAATTTTTGGAAAATTTGAAGAGGATTAAAATTTCTCTTTGAGACTTAGAATTATATTTACTGAAAAACATGACTTACAGTTGTTGCCAGTTGAAAATTATTTAAAAAAATTTACGTTTCCAACAAAAATATACACTTAATAACATTTTTTCTTTTAATAACTATCTTCGTATTTATGTAATTTGTAATTTAATTCCTTGTTATATTTATCACAATTGCGCTTACTGTCATTAATTTTCATACTTTAAAATGTGTTTAAAGACTTCGTAAAATGTTTATATTTCCATAGCTGTGTAAATATGTATGTATGTATATGGGGTTGGATTATGTTTTAATCCTTTTAATTGGTTTTAATTTATGATTGCATGATGCAACATAAGTATGAAGATAATAAACATTAAATAAAATTTTTAACACGAGGTTTGTCCAAGAAATTAAGAGAGCTTTTATTTTTATTGTTTTAGTAATATCTGTAATAGTAAATGTTTAAATTTAATTAAATAATATTGCTCACTTCTATTGCGTAGCTTCTTTATGAAAATATAACGAAATGTAGCATTTCCACTTCAAGTGGAAAAACTTATTGAATGACTGGTTCTGGTTAATTCCAGTCAATAACACTATGCAACAAAATAAATGATTTGTAATTCCAGCTTGTGAGTTTTGTTGAATAGAGCTCAAAAATATATTTTTTATATATATCTTGAACGCTTCAAACTTGTTTTATTTGACAAAAACTCTTTTTTTTTTTACTTTACGCACAAATTTATTGATTACACAAACATTTCTGAACCAATGCCTCAAATTTAAACTTTCATAGAAAGGGGAGGGATGGGCCTTTAAAACGGTGTACATATACATATATATTATTCGACTAAATATTCTATGAGGTTTGATGAGGTAAACTTGGCAAATGTGATTCTATTTTTAAGTTTGTCCATTCATAGTAGCAAATTTTAATTAAAAGTTATAATCTATATTTTTGTCCGATTTTATCAAACGAAGTGTCAATCTCTTCACAATAGAATGCACTTTTAGGACGTCACCACTTATTTTAAATTTTTGATAAAATTTTGAAATTGAGAATGGCTAATCTTGAAAAAAATAAGAAAGTTTACAAGTTTACCCGATCAAAACTCATACATACATATGTTTGAACCATAGTTGTATGTATAACGTTTGAGAGGCTCATCTCTCCCCTTTTCAAAAAACTTTGGATTTTGGAAATAGGTTAAAAAATTTTTGGGTAATCAATAATTTTGTTTGAAAATATTAAAAATACCGTTTATGGCAAATAAAAGAAGTTTGGAGGGTTCAAGTAAAAAAATGTTTTTAAGTTCTACTCAACAAAACCCACAACCTACACTGTCATTAGTGGGGTGTATTTTGACTGTATAATCAATAAATACTTTAACCCTTCATCGTCGAACTGATGGCGCTTGTATTTATCTTATGTTTTCTTTTCTCTGATGGAGCGTTGTGTAAATTTTTTGTGCTTAAATTATATTTAGAAACTACACATATTCGTTTTATTTCATTGAAATACATCAGAAACAATGAAATAACTAAGTCCTAAAAATGTTCCTGCATCCTTTTGAACAAAGCCGTAATCGATTCAACGAAGTATAACGTTTGTGATATAAGAATAAGTATGATATTTCACGGTTAAGAAAAAGAGTGAAATTTAGTACACAAATAAAGAATACAATACATGAATTTTGAACTTATACATGCAGAGGTTCGTCATGAAAGTATTGACGCTCCAAAATGTAAAAACAAAAATATATTAAAATACGGTGAAAAAAAGGAAACTTTGTTCTTTTTCAGATTTATAGCTACCTTCCTTCCCATATGCCCACCAAAGCGTTTTTCGATGCGCCTTCTTGATGATAACATGGTATTTAGATAATTTGGTTTTAATATAACCCCAAAGCTCATATCTTTACATTGATAGCAGTATAATTGGGTTCATTGACTTGTTGGAAGTTATTACCGTCACGAACTGTTCTTTAGAATGTTCAAATACTCTCTCTTATTCATTAATCCTCAATAAAACTGCACATATCTGGTGCCGACACACATCCCCACAGCATTGGATAATTTTACGGGATAGTTTTAAGCTTCTTTCCGTTATACCATTATTAAAAGAGCAGATGAAACATGTCGGCGTCACTGTACAGTGGTATGGTTATAGACAACTGGAACTGGAAATTATCAGGAATATTCACTACATTACACCACACAAAGAAGTTTATAGCATGAATTCCGGAAAAATTCGGGAAAATGGCTTTACCGAATTTGCTTACCTCACTGTTTAGAATTTCACGGATTGTTCGATACTAAATGAGACTGTGAGTGCCAGATTTGTCTGAAGTCGGTAGGCATATTTACATCAAGAGCATAGTGGATCACTGCTACGTATTCCAGGAGGAAGTATGAGACACACAGGATGCAGTAAGCATTAGTAAAGATAAAAATATACCTGAAAAGGATTTTAGCATACTTTCTGATACCATGGTTGCTGATGGAGCATGGTGTTCTAACTCAATTAACTCCAATACAGATTATCATTGTAGTAAAACTCTCTATGAGATAGCGACACAACATTTACACATAGCCACAGAAGTATACATACGGATAACAAATTTCGGAAATTTTTTAACCAATCCGTTTTTTTTTTTTTTTTAAAATATTTATCATTGTCTGACATCTTTCTTCGATTTTAAGACGGTCTTTTGCATTGGTTCAGAAATTTGTGAAATTTGTAAATCGGATGCATATCTTTGTGGGCCTGTGCAGGGCCACAATTCAGTTCTGCCTTGAAGAGTTCCAGGACTATGAAATCTGTATGACTGCGGTATTGCAATGAGTTTGTCAATCCAAACTTCTTGGGTCGGGCACTAAATATTTAAAATATTGACAACACGAAATATGAAAAAATATTTATTTTTACGACTTCCTCTCAGGAATCTCAAATCTGTCGTTCGGACTCGACTTTGAACAGTAGGTCCCTACACTCATGTATAAAATTAACACAGACAAAATGGGTGGCGTGAGGAGGGTGGTAGTAATTGTAAACCTGAGCAAAAGGTCGAAATTATTAATAAGTAAGTAATTTAAATTAAAATTTTTTTTGAAAGTTAAGACTATGTTATCCAAAACTTTACAAATGCAAGTGAAAATATTTTTTTTTAATTTTTAAATGTCAAATTATTAGAACGTATACAAAACAGATATGCTGGTATGCCAAAATATCAAACTATTCGTCGATTCGAACGAACTATTTATTACTTTTAAAATTAAGCTTGCCTTGTACTTACGATTATATGCACATTCAAATTTAGATGACAGTATTACAGAGTGAAAGAATTTTCTAAGCTAACTAGCTCTGCGATAAGGAATGCTTTAATGTTTAAAAACATCCTTTTTAAAACACTTATTAACAATGACGACTAAAAAAAGGCAGGAGATACTTTGAAAATTTATAAATCAAAAATTATACGTACCATACCATATATGTAAATGAAATAAATGTAAAACAAAATAAGTAAGAACGAGTGAAAATGAAACAATTTCTTGCATTAATTTAGCAAGCAATACGAATTGGAATTTACTTTGAGAATTTATATTTAATAAAAGATCGAGAAAGATAGAAAAATAAAATTAATTATACGAGAGAAACTAGGTCGTAATCCTGACTGAAGGGTTGTAATGACCAATTATGTATGTATACGAGAGAATTCGCTGCAGAGAATTCAGAAGTAAAAACGTTTAAACGTAAGCCAAAATTATACATAACAATAGGGGGTAGTGCATTTATATGACAAAAATATTTCAATATATTATTTTTCATAACTTTAAGCTACTTGTTGTAGCGCATAGAGTGTACAAAACCCGGTAGCCACTAAAATAATTTTAATCAAATACATTCTCAAACAGATTCAATTATAAATCGTTAACACAATTAAATACAAATTTGTGTATAATATTCCAAATAATAGTTATAAAAACGTTTTATAAATATTATATGTATGTACATATATACATATATATGCATATACAGCAAATTTAATTTAAAACTGAAGCAGCTAATTTGGCACATAAATTTAATTATACAAGTCACGCAAGTATAATAACGCACGAAACATATTCAATAACAACGAGAATAGTATATTTTAAGTGTTTCATAATATAATATAAGGCATATAATAAAAATATAACAAAAATATATTTATTTAAATGTTTATATGGTAAAGTATTCAAATATGCCATTATAATTAAATTCCAAATGTATCTTGGTATAAAAAACATTAAGTCTGTATATGCATATATGCGCAGTCATACACACAGCTGCCAGATAAATGAGGCACCAAATCGTCAAATATTTGAGAAAAAATCGTCAAAACCATCAAAGACGTTTATTAAAATCGTAAAAAAATCGTCAGAAAATATAAATAAATAAATTCAAATTATTTAAAAACCAAAATTATTTCTATTGTAGTAAAACACATAAATTCAATGTATGTACATATCTGAGTTCAAAAATAAAACATTTAACAAAGAATTTATTGGAAATTAAAAGCTAACGTCCCTCATCTTCATTTAATATTTTTTTTCCAAAAATGGAGAAATCCATCATCTTCAGGAAAAAATTGTTTAAGATTTTAACAATCCAACCAATCCCAACGTCCTCTAACCTAAACAATCTATCCCAACGTTGTTTACTGACACATAAGTGCAGCAATAATATTACATCGTCTACATCTATGGGCGGTGTAGATATTAGGGAGTCAGAAGCTTTTAATGTCCTGAGAATGATAATTCAGTGTAATGCTGACACATTTTTCAGTTCCTTCTTAAGTTCTTATCACACGATCTTACTATTTATACCGTCTATAACTGATAGAGAATGGAATACAACTCTCATGTATGGGTTGGTGCCTCAGCGTCTATTTTACGGTTTCTCGACCGTGTACAGGAGAGGCCATAGTATCTCGTTAATGACGGTAGTGTATCCAACTCCATTGAATTGGAGCATCGTTGCTATGTGGTTTGTGTTTCACTGTTCTGTCACTATTATAAAATGGTTTTGCTTGAACGAAATAAGGAGACTTTTTCCCCAAAATCATATATGTATTCTACATAACGCTCGTCTTTTTCAGCCAGCACATCCTTATGTGTGATCGATTGGCCAGTGAAAAATATGGTTTTTTAGATTGTGTTGGTATGTGGAACTCAATTCCTGCAAAGGTCTATCCTGTTACTTATGGTATAAAAATATACAATCCTATTGTCCATAAACACTATTCTCTCTTTCCTTGTTCTCATAACATAGTTCCAAATTCAATGCCATCCATCCCCTGAGTGTTGGTCGTACGAAACAAAAAAAAAAATAACGGCGCTTGCCTTTGTTCTTCTGATGGCAATATTAGAAGCTATACAAGAATTTTTAAAATAGTCTGGAACGATAAGTGATATGTTATTCTCAACTACGAGGTTATTTAGGAGTTGTAATTTTTCAGCTTTTAAGTGGTTAAAAAGGAATAAAATACAGAAAAAACATCACAGGTATTCGAAAGTAACTTAAAAATATAATACTTTACTCCTTGTTTTTACTAACATAAATTTCCAACAGGAACAATTGCAAAGTAAATACAAAGCTTAAAGTGGCTTTTAATGTACTAAAGTAAAGAATATGATGTAAATTTTTAATTTTTAAAAATCGTCAAAATAAGGTCATAAATCCACGGCAGCCATATAAATGAAATAAAAATCCATTTCCAACCGGAGCAGTTGTAGTTCACAGCAAAACAATAAATTGATCAAAATTTCAAACTATTTTTGTTTTATTACATTTTTAAATTTAAACTTTTTGATCGCCAACCCATTATATTTACTCACACTATGCTCATATCTAATATGTAAAATTCATAATGCCGAGAACATATGTGACGTATGAGTTATATTTAATTCCATTAGTTTCATACATGACAAAATCGAAGTTTTTTATTGCATGCTTTTCAGGGTAACTATTCCAGTACATGTAATATGATGCGTATGAGTAATATAGTTCAAATACAATTAAAAAGGAAGTATATCCCGTAAATTTGGAATTAAGCTATCCATGATTTTTCGATTCTATGCAATTCTAGGCTATATTCTAGTAGGGAATACATCATGACCTGTATCTTCATAGTCTGTGTCTTGCACATCTTCACAACAAAAAAATTAATTTGGCAAAATTTGAAACCGTTTTTGTTTTATTGCATTTTTAAATATAAAATTTTAAATGGCCCAAGCGAGTCTAATGGTTTCACATCAGAAGTGAAAATGCTGCCGGTGACTATCAATCTTCCAATCTAATGAATATTCATTCACAAAGCTATAACGTCTCATTTCCAAACGCTTCCTATTTAGTTTAAATAAAGGAAAGTGTATGTTGGATATCACTGATATTTTTTATTCATTTGAAGTAGCAATTATGTGTGGAATATAAAATCATTTAAAAGTCCATGACAAAGTTTTGTCTGGGTGGATCGCATTCAAAACGTCTAATTATTCATGATATCAGGCCAAGTTTTATTGATGGCATGGGTTATGTTAGGTTTGAGAACAGCTGTAGTTTCCGGCTTATTCGCATACAACTGCAACTCAAAAAACTCCTCAAGCTAGCTAAGGTCGCCTCCACGTGAGACTAACATGCCTTCAAATCGCTTGTGCATGATATCTAACGTGGCATGAGCTGTGTGACACGTAGCGTCGTTCTGTTGAAACCATTTGCCGCTGGTGGCCAGATCATCAAGTTAAGGCCAAAAGAATTTTGGTAATCATTGGCTTATAGCGTTCACCGCTTTCTCATAAGAAATATGGACCGATGTTGCCGCCAGCCGAAAATATAAACCAAACTGTAAGTTTTTCGAAATTTATTGGATATATTTACGGTCATAAATGAATTTTTCAATGAATTCGTGAACTATTTTTGAATACTACAGAATTGTATACATATGGCAATAATTTGTTTTTGCCAAGTATTTGCTTTTCATTACAATATATTTTGTTGCTATTTTTTAAATAGACTGATTTGATGTTTGTTTACATACGTGTATTACCACTAGCATAGAAATAATGTGCTGCCATAACAACTTTATATGTGACAGTATTAAAGTCACTAGGAACTGAACAAATTTAAATACGTGTTATAGTTACTCAATAATTATCTCTGTTAAGTCACATTTTAAATCAATGAAATTATTATATTAAATCGTTGATAATATCATAATATTAAGTTCAACTTCATCACCCCTATCGTGAATATTATGGGAATAAATTATTTGGGATTAAAGTTTTTTTCCCATGACAATAAAATCGGTATTACGAATATATTGCGAGTAAAACTTTTTATTGTGAATTAGTTATAAATGCTGTATAAACAAACATTTTTTATTGTGAATTACCTCTCAACAATTTTTCGAAGAAGAATACAAATATTAAAAAACGAGTGGCGTATATCTTCGTTTACCTTTCCATTGAAAGGTTGCAGCGAAGATCTATTCGACATGAATCGAATCCACTATCACTCCCTGAGATAAAGTAAGAATTATACATACTAAAATTCTTATGTTTGACGTTAAATCATGTGTCCTTTACAGATTCCAGGAATATTACAGGGTAAATAAAGAAGGATTCAAATGCCTGCTGAATGTGTTGATTAGTAACAATTTCAAAGTAAATGCAAAGCTTAAAGTGGCTTTTAATGTATTAAAGTAAAGAATATGACGTAAATTTTTAATTTCCAAAAATCGTCGAAATAAGGGCATAAATCGTCAAATCGTCAATATAATATTTTTGGAGCTCAAAATCGTCAAAATGACGATAAATCGTCAAATCTGGCAGCTATGCACACACATAGTATTTATAAAAAAAAGAATAGTTATACATACGTATATAGTATAATAACATGCAGATGGCTATAGATAAAACCCGTACCACATTTATTCCACACTCAATAATAAAAAATGTTTTTAAAATTTTAAGATTGTTTTGATGACGGAAAATTTTATCAATCTGACAACTCATACTTAGCCCTGCTTGAGGGATTACTTTACTCTTTATACCCTTAACTGTGCACAAAAGAAACCGGGTACGTAACTACATGTGTTTTATATGTGAATTTTATCAATTATAATTAAATTTTTTTAAGTTTTTAATAGCGCTGAAGTCGCCGTAGTCTAGTAGGTAGTGCGTTGGCTTATTAGACGTGAGGCCTCGGTTCAAATCCCAGGTCAAACATCTAGGGGAAAACTTGGTAAATGGCAACGCTGGTCGTGACTGATGGGTATGTATGAATTGTTGTTTAATCGGAATCCATAAATTGCCAAAAAGATGGGAAAGTGACTTGACTTTCTACGGATAATAGTTTGAATAGCATATTCTTTTTAAAAACTATCCCAATAAAGTAGAAATTATCGGTTTTAAGTTACTCTGCCAATATATACCATTATTTTTTTATGCAGCGCTATTACATACATATATAATTGGTCATTACAACCTACAATTTAAAGTCGACTCCGAACGACAGATTTTGTGGAAACTTTTCATGCTATATATTTATGGGAAACTGAATCACAATCACATATTAAAAAAAGAGGCATCGAAACAGGATCTTCTTTAAATTTAAAAATATATAAATTAGTTAAGGGTACTATAACTTAACTTAACTAAATCATACTGTTTAATAGCATGAGTCTTTCTGTCGTTGTGAAAGTATTTTGCTTGTTACGGAAGGTTTGTGATTTTGCTTTAACTCTTAAAAGTGTGTTAAAATAATTTACATGGTTTTGTAGTTTTAAAATGTATGATAC
This sequence comes from Sarcophaga carnaria, assembly GCA_958299815.1. Lineage (NCBI taxonomy): Eukaryota > Metazoa > Arthropoda > Insecta > Diptera > Sarcophagidae > Sarcophaga > Sarcophaga carnaria. The sequence continues at coordinate 66,843,945 of OY283153.1, read as the reverse complement.
AAAAGTTTCGTTTCCAAAAATATATTACTCGGCGATAAAAACTTATCTTGAAATAAAAACAGTCACAACCCAAACAAGATGTAAAAAGTATTGTTCAACCATAGGAAAATGTGGAAACGTGGTACAGAGAGAAATAAGTTTATAATGTTTTATAATGTTGTTTACTTTTAATGAAGCACAAAAGTATTTGTTGTCTTGATAATAGCATGCATACAAAAGAAATAAACAAACCAAATTACACTAACATATTTATCATTAACGAGTCTATGTACGTGAAGCTACTTGATATTAACACATATGCGTCAGAAGTACTAAGTGTCATTGTTAAAATAAATGAAGTATGTATATGAGAAGGAAAAAAATTGCTTGTAGTTGCGATATCATAGCTTGATTAGTTTAAAAATAGCACAACTCATGTCGTAATTCAAATAAATTAAAAAATTATTGCTTTGAATTTTGGCTACCAATATCGAGTCTTCAATATATGTAAACCGTGTTGAAGCTCATAGAGATCAAACAATATACAATAATAAAGTAATAATGATATGAAAAACAAAATTTTATTACTTCATATTGTATATCTTATGATCTAAATAACTCAAAGTTAACTTGATGGGTAAATAAACAATATTTGACGAGTGAGATTTTAGAACATAACAACATTGGAAGTTCTTAGCTTCTTTTGGAAAAAAATATATGAACTAATTTTTTTCAAATCATTAATTCTCCCACTTATGTTGTGTGTGTTAATTATATGCATAAGTGGCGGGACCTACAGTTCAAACTCGCCTCCGAACGACAGATTCTTACGATAATGATATATACAGTTTATTATTATTGAGAAGTAAGTTTTTTGTTCAATAATGGAACATATATTGCAATTATTGACACATTTGCCATACCAAAAAGAAGCATTTGAACTTTCATGATGCTATTACAATAGCATCAGCAGTTAGATTTTCTGCTTCGCTGCCTTCTTAAAAAGAAATATTTTCATTCTTAAGTCAAGAATGGCCTTTTATTAACTTATTTAACTTTTTTAACTTATTTCAATCATCATTTCAAACATCGGTTAAAATTTATCGAGTTGTAACATATAAATCAAGACACAATTGTTCTTTATATTCTTGGTTTTTTTATTAACAGAATACTACTACTATGCTTAAGTGTATGGCATGATCTAGGCAGAAAAGATTTCAATCCTCCATAGCATTGTGACCATCCGTAATTGCACTATGTTATTCAAAAATACCAAATCACACTCTTCCAAGCGAGTTTCAATTAGAAATCTTCACTTTTACATGGTATATTTTTTATTATATGTAAAAATCGCGGGTTTTCCGCATAAAAATACCAGAAAAGCGAGAAATTAAATTATAGGAATAAATCAGAACATCATGGGCGGTGAAATTGACTAGTTTTTAATACATATTACGTCCCTTTAACTAAATTAATCGCCAGAACCCTTAACACAGCGAGTTTTCTTAGTAGATTTAGAAATTAAGATTTCAGATTTTGAAACTCTCTTAAAGTTCTTTTGCGGGAAGACAGGACAACATGGGCGGACAAAGTGAATTTAATAGAACGAGTTTTAACATGTCGGAAATTTCACATATGATTTTTTGCGGTTGCCAGTGTTAAGTCAATCACAAACGATTTCATTTTAAAGCTATCAAACAGTATTTCAGTCAACTAATGACTTTTGTACGAACTGTGGTTCTGAGGAGGTGGAAGAGACATATTTCACCTCATGTGTCAGTGCCCTGCTCCTGTCATGAAGAGACGGAAGTCTCTGATTTTTAACTTTCTAACATCGCTGACCGAACTCTCTAATATAAAGATTGCTCCAATAGGTCGTAATCCTCACCAATTATGTAGGTATGTGTGTATCATTATCGTAAGATCCTGGGTACAGATATGTGCACCTTATGTTACCGTGTCCATATGTAATTAAATTAAACGTTAACTGCCAAAGACAAATTTGGGAAATGTTTTCATAGCATTATGTCGACTTCATGAGTAGTGTGAAATAATAGACGAAAACTGGAGACTTCCAATCCACTATTCCCATTTTATTTTTTTTTTTTCAAAAATAATAATTCCCCAAAAAATCTAATTTTATGATACAAAAGAGTGCGTCGTAAAGAAAAAGTAAAAATATTTGTGTATCTTTAGTTCATCTTCATTAAAGTAAGAAAAAAATAATTTTTTATTATATTTAAATTATGTTATAAAATACTATTTTTATAAAATATCACATAAAATATAATACATTGTTGCTTTTAAAAGTGGCAAATTAAAGCATTGTTGCATTATAATAATGCTCTATTGGGTTTCACAACTTTAAAAACATATCGTTTGTAGTTGCTAAATTCTCATTAGAATTCACAACAAATTCTGCGAACTGCGAAGACAAATAAAACTAGTTCTCAATGCAAAAAGAATTATTGGTTTTAATTGAGTTGAGATGTTATAATGATATTTCTTACTTATTTTACTTACTTACTTACTTACAATGTTTTATGTTATCTTTTTTATTTTTTTGTGTGGTTTTTATATGTTTGAATTACAATTTCGAATGTAACAAATACCAGTCATCCCTACAAGTGTGCATGGGTTGTCTCCTGCCGTGGTCTCAACATGCTGTCAACTGTAAACATCTTCTCCACCCATACAGTTAATACCTGATATAAATAGACAATATTATTATCGTTAATAAATATTTAAATTCTTCAGATACAAGGAAATGTTTATGAGGACAATAGAGCTCGAAGGTAGCTCTTTCAGTTTAAGAAGCATGGCTCTATTCCTTTAAATTAATTTCATTACTTTTTACTTTTTATGTAGCAATAAAACGTTACAAATTAATTTCTATAGAAAAACTCTTAATAAAATATGTTGTGTATCGAATGCCTCGACTTGTATAATTAAAAATTAATTTTTATAAGAGAAAGCATAATTTGTTTATAATCAATTAGTAAAGGGAATAGTAGAGCATGAAAGATGTAATTTTAACTGAAGCAACTTGAATATTTTAATAAAATTGTTTTTAATATGTAGATCTTGGTGTTCAAACGTTTTATTGTAACACTACATTTACGTTATTATACTAAGGGCCATTATTACAACTTGCCGTTAAACTTGGGTTTAGTTAAAGGTACCTTTAGCTAAAGGGAACTGTAACCTTTAACTTATTTTCGTTATTACAACTTACAGATAAAATTTTTCAAAAATATGGCAGTGCCGGAGCAATGTCGATAAAACTGATCAATTATACAAGTCTTTTTAACGCAGTGGCAACCGCGGACTTCGTTTTTTTTTTTTTTTGTTGTATATGCTCATTTTATTTAAAGTTGAAGTTGTCATAATGAGAACAATATATAATATGGTAAGTTCAAACATAAAGTGATCTTTATATGTTAAAGGTAGGATGATCCTCCCTTGAGCTTAACGATAACTTCTCTCTTATTGGGTACTCATAATAACGAAAAACACCGTTAAAATCCTCCCTTAACGGCAAGTTGTAATAATGGCCCTAAGACAACCATTAAAATAAACAAAAAAATTTTTAATTTAAATGTGCGGCGTGAGCTTACTTACTTGACTTGACTTTCTACGGATAATAGTTTGAATAGCATATTCTTTTTAAAAACTATCCCAATAAAGTAGAAATTATCGGTTTTATGTTACTCTGCCAATATATACCATTATTTTTTTATGCAGCGCTATTACATGCATATATAATTGGTCATTACAACCTACAATTTAAAGTCGACTCCGAACGACAGATTTTGTGGAAACTTTTCATGCTATATATTTATGGGAAACTGAATCACAATCACATATTAAAAAAAGAGGCATCGAAACAGGATCTTCTTTAAATTTAAAAATATATAAATTAGTTAAGGGTACTATAACTTAACTTAACTAAATCATACTGTTTAATAGCATGAGTCTTTCTGTCGTTGTGAAAGTATTTTGCTTGTTACGGAAGGTTTGTGATTTTGCTTTAACTCTTAAAAGTGTGTTAAAATAATTTACATGGTTTTGTAGTTTTAAAATGTATGATACAAAAGTTTCGTTTCCAAAAATATATTACTCGGCGATAAAAACTTATCTTGAAATAAAAACAGTCACAACCCAAACAAGATGTAAAAAGTATTGTTCAACCATAGGAAAATGTGGAAACGTGGTACAGAGAGAAATAAGTTTATAATGTTTTATAATGTTGTTTACTTTTAATGAAGCACAAAAGTATTTGTTGTCTTGATAATAGCATGCATACAAAAGAAATAAACAAACCAAATTACACTAACATATTTATCATTAACGAGTCTATGTACGTGAAGCTACTTGATATTAACACATATGCGTCAGAAGTACTAAGTGTCATTGTTAAAATAAATGAAGTATGTATATGAGAAGGAAAAAAATTGCTTGTAGTTGCGATATCATAGCTTGATTAGTTTAAAAATAGCACAACTCATGTCGTAATTCAAATAAATTAAAAAATTATTGCTTTGAATTTTGGCTACCAATATCGAGTCTTCAATATATGTAAACCGTGTTGAAGCTCATAGAGATCAAACAATATACAATAATAAAGTAATAATGATATGAAAAACAAAATTTTATTACTTCATATTGTATATCTTATGATCTAAATAACTCAAAGTTAACTTGATGGGTAAATAAACAATATTTGACGAGTGAGATTTTAGAACATAACAACATTGGAAGTTCTTAGCTTCTTTTGGAAAAAAATATATGAACTAATTTTTTTCAAATCATTAATTCTCCCACTTATGTTGTGTGTGTTAATTATATGCATAAGTGGCGGGACCTACAGTTCAAACTCGCCTCCGAACGACAGATTCTTACGATAATGATATATACAGTTTATTATTATTGAGAAGTAAGTTTTTTGTTCAATAATGGAACATATATTGCAATTATTGACACATTTGCCATACCAAAAAGAAGCATTTGAACTTTCATGATGCTATTACAATAGCATCAGCAGTTAGATTTTCTGCTTCGCTGCCTTCTTAAAAAGAAATATTTTCATTCTTAAGTCAAGAATGGCCTTTTATTAACTTATTTAACTTTTTTAACTTATTTCAATCATCATTTCAAACATCGGTTAAAATTTATCGAGTTGTAACATATAAATCAAGACACAATTGTTCTTTATATTCTTGGTTTTTTTATTAACAGAATACTACTACTATGCTTAAGTGTATGGCATGATCTAGGCAGAAAAGATTTCAATCCTCCATAGCATTGTGACCATCCGTAATTGCACTATGTTATTCAGAAATACCAAATCACACTCTTCCAAGCGAGTTTCAATTAGAAATCTTCACTTTTACATGGTATATTTTTTATTATATGTAAAAATCGCGGGTTTTCCGCATAAAAATACCAGAAAAGCGAGAAATTAAATTATAGGAATAAATCAGAACATCATGGGCGGTGAAATTGACTAGTTTTTAATACATATTACGTCCCTTTAACTAAATTAATCGCCAGAACCCTTAACACAGCGAGTTTTCTTAGTAGATTTAGAAATTAAGATTTCAGATTTTGAAACTCTCTTAAAGTTCTTTTGCGGGAAGACAGGACAACATGGGCGGACAAAGTGAATTTAATAGAACGAGTTTTAACATGTCGGAAATTTCACATATGATTTTTTGCGGTTGCCAGTGTTAAGTCAATCACAAACGATTTCATTTTAAAGCTATCAAACAGTATTTCAGTCAACTAATGACTTTTGTACGAACTGTGGTTCTGAGGAGGTGGAAGAGACATATTTCACCTCATGTGTCAGTGCCCTGCTCCTGTCATGAAGAGACGGAAGTCTCTGATTTTTAACTTTCTAACATCGCTGACCGAACTCTCTAATATAAAGATTGCTCCAATAGGTCGTAATCCTCACCAATTATGTATGTATGTGTGTATCATTATCGTAAGATCCTGGGTACAGATATGTGCACCTTATGTTACCGTGTCCATATGTAATTAAATTAAACGTTAACTGCCAAAGACAAATTTGGGAAATGTTTTCATAGCATTATGTCGACTTCATGAGTAGTGTGAAATAATAGACGAAAACTGGAGACTTCCAATCCACTATTCCCATTTTATTTTTTTTTTTCAAAAATAATAATTCCCCAAAAAATCTAATTTTATGATACAAAAGAGTGCGTCGTAAAGAAAAAGTAAAAATATTTGTGTATCTTTAGTTCATCTTCATTAAAGTAAGAAAAAAATAATTTTTTATTATATTTAAATTATGTTATAAAATACTATTTTTATAAAATATCACATAAAATATAATACATTGTTGCTTTTAAAAGTGGCAAATTAAAGCATTGTTGCATTATAATAATGCTCTATTGGGTTTCACAACTTTAAAAACATATCGTTTGTAGTTGCTAAATTCTCATTAGAATTCACAACAAATTCTGCGAACTGCGAAGACAAATAAAACTAGTTCTCAATGCAAAAAGAATTATTGGTTTTAATTGAGTTGAGATGTTATAATGATATTTCTTACTTATTTTACTTACTTACTTACTTACAATGTTTTATGTTATATTTTTTATTTTTTTGTGTGGTTTTTATATGTTTGAATTACAATTTCGAATGTAACAAATACCAGTCATCCCTACAAGTGTGCATGGGTTGTCTCCTGCCGTGGTCTCAACATGCTGTCAACTGTAAACATCTTCTCCACCCATACAGTTAATACCTGATATAAATAGACAATATTATTATCGTTAATAAATATTTAAATTCTTCAGATACAAGGAAATGTTTATGAGGACAATAGAGCTCGAAGGTAGCTCTTTCAGTTTAAGAAGCATGGCTCTATTCCTTTAAATTAATTTCATTACTTTTTACTTTTTATGTAGCAATAAAACGTTACAAATTAATTTCTATAGAAAAACTCTTAATAAAATATGTTGTGTATCGAATGCCTCGACTTGTATAATTAAAAATTAATTTTTATAAGAGAAAGCATAATTTGTTTATAATCAATTAGTAAAGGGAATAGTAGAGCATGAAAGATGTAATTTTAACTGAAGCAACTTGAATATTTTAATAAAATTGTTTTTAATATGTAGATCTTGGTGTTCAAACGTTTTATTGTAACACTACATTTACGTTATTATACTAAGGGCCATTATTACAACTTGCCGTTAAACTTGGGTTTAGTTAAAGGTACCTTTAGCTAAAGGGAACTGTAACCTTTAACTTATTTTCGTTATTACAACTTACAGATAAAATTTTTCAAAAATATGGCAGTGCCGGAGCAATGTCGATAAAACTGATCAATTATACAAGTCTTTTTAACGCAGTGGCAACCGCGGACTTCGTTTTTTTTTTTTTGTTGTATATGCTCATTTTATTTAAAGTTGAAGTTGTCATAATGAGAACAATATATAATATGGTAAGTTCAAACATAAAGTGATCTTTATATGTTAAAGGTAGGATGATCCTCCCTTGAGCTTAACGATAACTTCTCTCTTATTGGGTACTCATAATAATGAAAAACACCGTTAAAATCCTCCCTTAACGGCAAGTTGTAATAATGGCCCTAAGACAACCATTAAAATAAACAAAAAAATTTTTAATTTAAATGTGCGGCGTGAGCTTACTTACTTGACTTGACTTTCTACGGATAATAGTTTGAATAGCATATTCTTTTTAAAAACTATCCCAATAAAGTAGAAATTATCGATTTTAAGTTACTCTGCCAATATATACCATTATTTTTTTATGCAGCGCTCTTACATACATATATAATTGGTCATTACAACCTACAGTTTAAAGTCGACTCCGAACGACAGATTTTGTGGAAACTTTTCATGCTATATATTTATGGGAAACTGAATCACAATCACATATTAAAAAAAGAGGCATCGAAACAGGATCTTCTTTAAATTTAAAAATATATAAATTAGTTAAGGGTACTATAACTTAACTTAACTAAATCATACTGTTTAATAGCATGAGTCTTTCTGTCGTTGTGAAAGTATTTTGCTTGTTACGGAAGGTTTGTGATTTTGCTTTAACTCTTAAAAGTGTGTTAAAATAATTTACATGGTTTTGTAGTTTTAAAATGTATGATACAAAAGTTTCGTTTCCAAAAATATATTACTCGGCTATAAAAACTTATCTTGAAATAAAAACAGTCACAACCCAAACAAGATGTAAAAAGTATTGTTCAACTATAGGAAAATGTGGAAAAGTGGTACAGACAGAAATAAGTTTATAATGTTTTATAATGTTGTTTACTTTTAATGAAGCACAAAAGTATTTGTTGTCTTGATAATAGCATGCATACAAAAGAAATAAACAAACCAAATTACACTAACATATTTATCATTAACGAGTCTATGTACGTGAAGCTACTTGATATTAACACATATGCGTCAGAAGTACTAAGTGTCATTGTTAAAATAAATGAAGTATGTATATGAGAAGGAAAAAAATTGCTTGTAGTTGCGATATCATAGCTTGATTAGTTTAAAAATAGCACAACTCATGTCGTAATTCAAATAAATTAAAAAATTATTGCTTTGAATTTTGGCTACCAATATCGAGTCTTCAATATATGTAAACCGTGTTGAAGCTCATAGAGATCAAACAATATACAATAATAAAGTAATAATGATATGAAAAACAAAATTTTATTACTTCATATTGTATATCTTATGATCTAAATAACTCAAAGTTAACTTGATGGGTAAATAAACAATATTTGACGAGTGAGATTTTAGAACATAACAACATTGGAAGTTCTTAGCTTCTTTTGGAAAAAAATATATGAACTAATTTTTTTCAAATCATTAATTCTCCCACTTATGTTGTGTGTGTTAATTATATGCATAAGTGGCGGGACCTACAGTTCAAACTCGCCTCCGAACGACAGATTCTTACGATAATGATATATACAGTTTATTATTATTGAGAAGTAAGTTTTTTGTTCAATAATGGAACATATATTGCAATTATTGACACATTTGCCATACCAAAAAGAAGCATTTGAACTTTCATGATGCTATTACAATAGCATCAGCAGTTAGATTTTCTGCTTCGCTGCCTTCTTAAAAAGAAATATTTTCATTCTTAAGTCAAGAATGGCCTTTTATTAACTTATTTAACTTTTTTAACTTATTTCAATCATCATTTCAAACATCGGTTAAAATTTATCGAGTTGTAACATATAAATCAAGACACGATTGTTCTTTATATTCTTGGTTTTTTTATTAACAGAATACTACTACTATGCTTAAGTGTATGGCATGATCTAGGCAGAAAAGATTTCAATCCTCCATAGCATTGTGACCATCCGTAATTGCACTACGTTATTCAGAAATACCAAATCACACTCTTCCAAGCGAGTTTCAATTAGAAATCTTCACTTTTACATGGTATATTTTTTATTATATGTAAAAATCGCGGGTTTTCCGCATAAAAATACCAGAAAAGCGAGAAATTAAATTATAGGAATAAATCAGAACATCATGGGCGGTGAAATTGACTAGTTTTTAATACATATTACGTCCCTTTAACTAAATTAATCGCCAGAACCCTTAACACAGCGAGTTTTCTTAGTAGATTTAGAAATTAAGATTTCAGATTTTGAAACTCTCTTAAAGTTCTTTTGCGGGAAGACAGGACAACATGGGCGGACAAAGTGAATTTAATAGAACGAGTTTTAACATGTCGGAAATTTCACATATGATTTTTTGCGGTTGCCAGTGTTAAGTCAATCACAAACGATTTCATTTTAAAGCTATCAAACAGTATTTCAGTCAACTAATGACTTTTGTACGAACTGTGGTTCTGAGGAGGTGGAAGAGACATATTTCACCTCATGTGTCAGTGCCCTGCTCCTGTCATGAAGAGACGGAAGTCTCTGATTTTTAACTTTCTAACATCGCTGACCGAACTCTCTAATATAAAGATTGCTCCAATAGGTCGTAATCCTCACCAATTATGTATGTATGTGTGTATCATTATCGTAAGATCCTGGGTACAGATATGTGCACCTTATGTTACCGTGTCCATATGTAATTAAATTAAACGTTAACTGCCAAAGACAAATTTGGGAAATGTTTTCATAGCATTATGTCGACTTCATGAGTAGTGTGAAATAATAGACGAAAACTGGAGACTTCCAATCCACTATTCCCATTTTATTTTTTTTTTTTCAAAAATAATAATTCCCCAAAAAATCTAATTTTATGATACAAAAGAGTGCGTCGTAAAGAAAAAGTAAAAATATTTGTGTATCTTTAGTTCATCTTCATTAAAGTAAGAAAAAAATAATTTTTTATTATATTTAAATTATGTTATAAAATACTATTTTTATAAAATATCACATAAAATATAATACATTGTTGCTTTTAAAAGTGGCAAATTAAAGCATTGTTGCATTATAATAATGCTCTATTGGGTTTCACAACTTTAAAAACATATCGTTTGTAGTTGCTAAATTCTCATTAGAATTCACAACAAATTCTGCGAACTGCGAAGACAAATAAAACTAGTTCTCAATGCAAAAAGAATTATTGGTTTTAATTGAGTTGAGATGTTATAATGATATTTCTTACTTATTTTACTTACTTACTTACTTACAATGTTTTATGTTATATTTTTTATTTTTTTGTGTGGTTTTTATATGTTTGAATTACAATTTCGAATGTAACAAATACCAGTCATCCCTACAAGTGTGCATGGGTTGTCTCCTGCCGTGGTCTCAACATGCTGTCAACTGTAAACATCTTCTCCACCCATACAGTTAATACCTGATATAAATAGACAATATTATTATCGTTAATAAATATTTAAATTCTTCAGATACAAGGAAATGTTTATGAGGACAATAGAGCTCGAAGGTAGCTCTTTCAGTTTAAGAAGCATGGCTCTATTCCTTTAAATTAATTTCATTACTTTTTACTTTTTATGTAGCAATAAAACGTTACAAATTAATTTCTATAGAAAAACTCTTAATAAAATATGTTGTGTATCGAATGCCTCGACTTGTATAATTAAAAATTAATTTTTATAAGAGAAAGCATAATTTGTTTATAATCAATTAGTAAAGGGAATAGTAGAGCATGAAAGATGTAATTTTAACTGAAGCAACTTGAATATTTTAATAAAATTGTTTTTAATATGTAGATCTTGGTGTTCAAACGTTTTATTGTAACACTACATTTACGTTATTATACTAAGGGCCATTATTACAACTTGCCGTTAAACTTGGGTTTAGTTAAAGGTACCTTTAGCTAAAGGGAACTGTAACCTTTAACTTATTTTCGTTATTACAACTTACAGATAAAATTTTTCAAAAATATGGCAGTGCCGGAGCAATGTCGATAAAACTGATCAATTATACAATGCTCATTTTATTTAAAGTTGAAGTTGTCATAATGAGAACAATATATAATATGGTAAGTTCAAACATAAAGTGATCTTTATATGTTAAAGGTAGGATGATCCTCCCTTGAGCTTAACGATAACTTCTCTCTTATTGGGTATTCATAATAACGAAAAACACCGTTAAAATCCTCCCTTAACGGCAAGTTGTAATAATGGCCCTAAGACAACCATTAAAATAAACAAAAAAATTTTTAATTTAAATGTGCGGCGTGAGCTTACTGGTTTTGTAAAAACAACATATACAAAGTGTCATGCTCTATCCATTGAAAAGGCAAACATTGAACTGACGTTCGAATTGTTTTCAGTAGTTCCAATGATTTTGGTATTTTATTTGGGTTAATTCCTAACAGCGTAGTCCTTATTCTTAAACAATGTTGTGGATTTTGTGAAGGAACACAGACATGGAAAAATTGATTTCCTGTTATATTTACATTTTATTTACATACCATAAACACAAATTTGTGCGTAAGTGCATAGAAAAATTATTTCTTAAAAGCCCAATCGTTTAAATTACATTCGCAACTGCATAAATTATTGCAATTTCTTTAAATTTTATTTTACAAAAATTTATGTAAAAAATATGTATTTAGTTCTGTTTAAAATATGTAATTTAATTCTGTAACTCTTACATACTTACACGCACACATAATTGATCGTTGTAAATTGCTATACTGCGTGCTTTCCAATTGATTAACTGCAAAATCAGAAGTTGTACTATGCACTGAGCCACCGTTTGTAGTGTACGGTTTAAAAAAAAAATAATCTTAATGTCATTATTCTGACACTCGATTTAGTTGTTTGAACCACTGTAGAAACTTTTCCTTATATGTTAGCAAGAACATAAACTGTTTGATCGGACAAAAGGTTAATACTTAATCTTATCAACATGTTGCTAGCATACAGAAACATGTAGCCAATCAAATGTTTAAAATGTAAAAGAGCGAACCAACATAAATATTTACTAGATTCTATGTGATTTTTCCGGAAATTAAATATGAAAAGATTTTCATAATATTCACTGTTTTTATAACATAATGCGAATGTAAAATGTACTAATATTTAGCAGAAGAAATTTAATTAGTACAGTACATATACATGTATGTAGGTTATAGTGGCAATCATGTTTTATAATTTATTGATTGTCAAGAGCTTAAACAAGCATTTAAGTTTACTTATACGTGTTTTCCCATTACACCCTTTTTCTGATTGCTAACAGAGGTTTCTTTACTACGAAAATTGAACAACTGTTCATTTGAATTGAAACTCTAAGACTATAATATAAGAAAAGAGAAAGCATAGCAAGAGTAATTATTTTTTTTAAAGAAAAAAGTGAGTGATAATAAAATTTCTTAATAACTTGTGATCTTGGGAAATCTGGAAATCTTTCAAAGAAGTGAAGTGTTTAAAAATTCAGTTATTGGCCATAGGGCCAGGACCTTTCGTGAGATTATCGGCACGTCCTAACGAGGAGGTAAATACACAGAAAAAAAAGAAGAATTTCTTTAGGCATGGACACATTTCTTTTTAAACAGGTCCCGGGATTTATATTTTATTCTATTTTATTCTATTTTATTCTAATTTTTTCTTCAATTTAATTCGAACTCTACAAGCCGGAAAACACTGTAATTCGGTGTTGTAAAAACCGTTAAGGACAGTTATGTAACAGTTTCACCTCTCTACAACTTGCTTTATTATTTGAAACTTTCATAAATATGCTTAAGATATTTGTCTAAAATAATAATTCATATTCAATTATAACCATTGTTTCTAGAAAATTCTATTTGTTAATTTTCGTTTATAATGAATATTTTAGCAATCTAACATGATAAATTTTGTTAACTAAAATTATGTCTAGAAATTTCATTTGTAAACTTTCTTTGCTAAGGAGTAAATAATCAATCTTACTTACTTACTTACTTAATTGGCCATAACAACCCGTTTATCGGATTTCGGCCTGCCGCAACACATCCTTCCAGGCGCCTCTGCTTCGTGCGCGCCTACGCCAGTTGGTCACACCAATCGATGACAGGGCTTCCTCGATTTGGTCCTTCCAACGGATGCAAGGTCGTCCTCTTCGCCGACTTCCGCAGATTCACGCATCAAATACCCGTCTTGCCGGCGCATCCTCCTCCATTCGAACGACATGGCCGAGCCAGCGCAGCCGCTGGATATTAATACGATGTACAACGTCCATGTCGTTGAGGAGCTCATACAGCTCACTGTTGTATCGGATACAGAAATCATCGCCAACTCGCACTGGACCGAAGATCTTGCGCAGTACTTTTCTCTCGAACACTCTCAAGGCCGCTGCATCTGTACTTAATAGGGTCCATGCCTCTGCGCCATAAAGAAGCACGGGTAGGATGAGTGTCTTGTAGAGTGTTAGTTTTGTCGTACGAGAGAGGTCTCTGCTACTCAATTGCCTATTGAGACCATAGTAGCACCTGTTGGCAAGAGTGATCCTGCGCTTGATCTCCAGACTGACATCATTTCTGGTGGTAACGGCGGAGCCAAGATAGATGAATTCCTTGACCGTATCAAAAGTATAGTTATCGGCCGTAATCTGAGAATCAATACGCCGCGCGACTCGACTCGTCGATAACATATACTTTGTTTTGCCCTCATTTACTGCCAAACCCATCTTGGTAGACTCGCGTTCAATAGCACTAAAGGCAGCAGTAACATCTCGCTTCGTACGCCCTATGATGTCAATGTCATCAGCGTACGCAAGCAACTGGACACTTTTTTGAAAAATAGTGCCACTGCGATGCACTCCTGCCTTTCGCAGAACACTCTCCATGACGAAGTTGAAGAGGTCGCATGATACGGGGTCGCCTTGTCTGAAACCTCGCACGGTATCAAAAGGCTCAGAGAGGTCCATTCCTACCTTGACGGAGCTACAGGAATTGCTCAACGTCATTCTGCAAAGCCTTATCAGCTTCGCAGGTATACCGAGCTCAGACATTGCGGCAAAAACACGATCCCTTATGGGGCTATCAAAGGCAGCCTTATAGTTGACAAAAAGATGGTGTGTGTCGACTTGTTTCTCGTGGGTCTTTTCCAGGATTTGGCGTAGTGTGAAGATCTGGTCGATGGTGGACTTGCCAGGTCTGAAGCCGCACTGATAAGGTCCAATCAGTGTTTTGACGAGTGGCTTCAGTCGTTCACACAATACGCCTGTAAGAACCTTATATGCGATAGGGAGAAGGTTTATACCCCTATAGTTGGCGCATATAGTAGGGTCTCCCTTTTTCAGGACAGGACAGAGGACACTGAGGTTCCAATCGTTGGGCATACTTTCCTCTAGCCATATTTTGTAAATAAGCTGGTGCATGCGCCCTACCAACTCATTACATCCGGTCTTAAACAATTCAGCGGGGAGGCCATCAGGACCTGCCGCTTTATTGTTTTTAAGGCGCGTAATCGCGACTTTGACCTCTTCATGGCTAGGCGGCGGAAACTCCACGCCGTCATCATCGATCGGGTTCGGAACATCATCTCTAAAGGCGGTATTGGTGTCGTCATCGCCTTGTAGCAGAGTAGAGAAGTGTTTCCTCCATAACCTCAGTACTCCCTGCGGATCTGATACTAAGTTTCCATTTTCGTCCTTGCAGGAAGACGCTCCGGGTTTATAACCCTCGGTTAGACGCTTAACCTTTTGATAGAATTTTCGAGCGTCATTCCTACATCTATACATCTCGACTTCCTCACGCTCACGCCTTTCCTGCTCCCTCTTCTTGCGTCTGAAAAGGCGTCTCTCATCCCTTCTCTTCTCTCTATAGTTCTCGACAATGGCTCGCGTAGCGGCAGACTGCAACGTTTTCTTGTATGCGGCGTTTTTCGCTGCAGTTGCCTCGCGACACTCCTCATCGTACCATTGATTTCGTTGGGGTGGGCGTTCGAAACCAAGGACTGTTTCCGCAGTAGTGCGCAAGGAGTGGGAGATGTTGGCCCACAGTCCGCCAATGTCGTTGAGATTAGATGGGGAACGACGGAGCTTATCCGAGAGTTGAGCGGAGAACGCCTCAGCTGTCCTTTGTGATCGCAGCTTCTTAACGTCCAGCTTTCGCAATGCACTAGAGTGCGCAGACTTCGAAGCGCTAATGCGCAATCGAAACTTGGCTGCGACAAGGTAGTGGTCCGAGTCGATGTTTGGACCTCTGAATGTGCGCACATCTAGTACACTGGATACGTGCCTTCCGTCTATCACAATATGATCGATCTGGTTAGATGTTGACCGATCAGGGGACATCCATGTGGCCTTGTGAATGTCGAGATGTTGAAACTTAGTGCTACATACTACCATGTTACGCGCCGCGGCGAAATCGATCAGCCTCATACCATTGGAGGTAGTGTTCGAGTGGAGGCTGAACTGTCCGACAGTGGGGCCAAAGATACCTTCCCGCCCGACCTTTGCATTAAAATCCCCGAGGACGATTTTGGCGTCATGGGCCGGGCACTTATCGTATACGTCCTCGAGTTTAGCATAGAAGGCATCCTTAACCACATCGTCCTTTTCTTCCGTCGGGGCGGGAGCACATATTAGGCTGATGTTGTAGAATTTTGCCTTGATGCGGATTGTGGCTATTCTTTCGTTCACAGGTGTGAACCCAGAGACAAGGTGACGAAGTCTCTTATTAACCACAAATCCGCATCCAAATTCGTGCTTGTTTTCATGGCAGCTGTAGTATACATCGCAAGATGCAAGCCTTTTGCATCCTTGTCCTGTCCATCGCATTTCCTGAATGGCAGTGATGTCAGTCCTACATTTAATGAGGGCATCCGCCAGCTGGGCGGAAGCGCCTACCCTGTAAAGGGTGCGGACGTTCCATGTGCCAATACGTAAATCATAGTCCTTTATTCGTTTGCCGTGGTCGTCAACTTTAGAGGGGATCTTTTTATAGGATTCTGTCTTGGTTTTCATTGGATAATTGTTTTTACGTGGTGAGTTCCAAGCCCTACGCACAACTTTAATTTAACGTCCAGGGGATTGGACATTCGCTGCACGCATTAGTTAACATCTAGCGGGTG
Source organism: Sarcophaga carnaria (assembly GCA_958299815.1). Lineage (NCBI taxonomy): Eukaryota > Metazoa > Arthropoda > Insecta > Diptera > Sarcophagidae > Sarcophaga > Sarcophaga carnaria. Next base: position 66,827,454 of record OY283153.1, on the reverse strand, counting down.
CTAGAATGCCATCCAGGAGGGGCCACGAGGAGGCTGCGTGTCAACTTGAATACAGCAAGACAAGGATCGTCCTGGTGGTCGCCACGTTGACCACAATCAGAAACTTTACCTTGTTTGCATGCATCCCATCCCTCCCTATCAATCTAAAATGTTAAATTTTATTAATTTTTTTAAATTTAAGTGCTACATTAATTTTATTACTTATATTTGTTACAATAGCTGACATGCCTACTGTTGTGATCATTCCAACTCAATCATTACTATAGTTTAGTCAATTTTTCGATTTCCATAAGATTGTTTTTTTAAGTGTACTTATTCTCTTTCATAAAAACTGGTTTAGTATAAAATACATAAAATAGAAAAAAAGAAATAGAAACACAAAATGCATTGTGATAATCACTTACAGTTGTAATGATTACGCAACATGTCTGAATCAAGCCTTTTTCATATTAAATTTCATCTTATTAATTTGTTTTGTTTGTATAATGTAATTTTTCAAAAATAATAATGTAATGTAATGTAATTTTAATAAAATAACATGAATTTATATTTTTAGTTTTAAAAACGTTTAAAATTAGTATAATTAAGAACATTTATATATATTCTATTGAAATATTGTAAAAATCGTAAGTGCAAGCATTATATATGGCAAATTTTTTAGCAAAATTTCTAGAAAATTCTACAACAGCAACAACCTTATGTACCTCGAAATCTTGAAGGCCTTCCAGAAATCGATTACACGTATGTTTGGTGAGTGCTAATTTTATGTTTCACCCTAATATTTAATATATTCATTAGTGATAATGATATCGAGCATGTTTGATCAAACATAATCGATCGCTTAATTAAATTGTTGTTAGATGTTTATAATCATTATCACTGAAGCAGTTGAAGAAAAGACTGTTTAATTTATGCTTAAAATGTTTTCACTTAATTTTTCTAGTAGCTTAAGTATTTTTTTAAAATTCTATTAATTCTTTTTCCTAATTTTTTGAATAAATCCTAAGTTAATAATTATGTATGAATAATTGAAGTATACAGTGTTTTCGTAGTTCAGTATTAATTTAGGTGCATTAGATTACTTGGGGTCCTAATAAAATGACGTTTTTAGGGCCAAGGTTAGTGGTGGGTTTTGAGACAGGCGTATCAATAACACCAGATACCGCTTTTAAATTAGTTATGTCAGTAAAATATGTCTTTTTGTATTCAAATTTATTTTGCTTTCGTTACAAATGACTGTAATCGGGCTTTTGTTTTTTTTTATAACATTACAGCCATTTCCATTCCATTTTTGTTTTTGTTATTGGAAGGACCTTACCCACACTCCCGACTGTTTGCTAGCGAATCAATGGCTCCCGCAGTCCTTTCGTAACAATCTCTTACAGCACTTATTCTTTTGCTGTAGTGTAATAATAAGTTTATTCGTCATGTCCTTTTGGGATAGATAAATGGCGGATATTTGCATGCATTACAGATAATTAATATGACATGTGTTCATTACACGTTCACGCGATTTAACGACTCTGCCTAATAAGCCAACGCACTACTTACTAGACTACGATGACAACAAATTCTGAAGTATTCGCATGCTAATATAGAAAACGTAGAAGTCGCCGTAGTCTAGTAGGTAGAGTGTTGGCTTATTACACGTAAGGCCACGGTTCACAATATAAAAAAAATATATGTTTGGTACTTTCTCTCAGCAGATTTCTTGCAAAAACTCTGAGAGTAAATAAAATTGCCATGAAAAGTTTCTCAAAGAATCTGAAGAATCCATAATCCTGACTGAAGGGTTTTAATGACCAATTATGTATGTATGTATGTAGTATAGAAAACGTACATAGCACGCATAAATTCATAAACTTATTGTTTTTGGTTGACTGTGAGATTGTGCGGTACCCATTTTAAATAAAGCATTCACCTCCCTAATATCATTCTATATATGTCCTACACGCTCCTTAAATAGCGTCTTTTTTTAGAACCTGCTTTCTTAAGATTTTAATAAAATAAAGTGCATGTGAAATTTTTATATTCATTTGAAAGATCTATTGATGCCGTTGTGCCGCCATGGCTTCTCTGGGTGGATCGCATCACAAATGTTCAATCTCTCATGACTCTGGAGCATATATCAGGTTGAACTTGATCTAAGGCATGTGTTTTGTTGGCATGTAGGACCGTTGTGTCGCATACACCTGCGACTTATGAAAACCCCTAGTCAGAATTACTTCATCTCACTAAAGCCACTTGTCACTACTATATAGGGAATATGCATTGATTTATTAATTGCGTTCTTCTGCGCTAAGTTCAATCCAATTACCATCATCCTTTGGTTGTTTGCTCAGGAGCAGTGTTCCATATCTTGCAAGCCTACAGAAGCAAATATTTTACGTTTGCAATAAAAATTTCAAATTTTGTACACAAACAAAAGAAAAATGAATTCTAAATGAAACTAAAGTGACAGAACATGTGGCATCTTATAACTGATTATTTTTATCGACATCTGGTCCTCGGTTGTTTAATATGATGTTCTAAAAATTACAAAATTAGCTAAAATTACCTGTTTCGTTTTTGTCAATTGCCTATCCTTTTAACAGTGTGATATTATTAAGATGAGATTTAGTTTCTTCTATATTAATGTATACATCAGCTGCTTCCGTTATCAGCCCGTTACCAACCTTAGCTAATTTACCAAGCAGAGGGCGTAATATCTCAATAGTTATCAGCGTCTGTAGGTCTCTTCATATTAATTTTACTTTGTTTGCGTAACAATTCCTTTGAATATCATACATTAAAACCTATTTTTAAATTCCAAGATTTTAAACAGAAAAGTACAAAACAAGCAACTTTTTGTGGCGGAATACACTGAGGAAGACACTGTTAATGTTTTTTATGGTGCTTATCATAATTTCATTTCAATGCGAGCATCTAAATTTACGCACCAATAGCCCATAATTGCTGTTTCTGCTCCACTTTAGAGTGAAACTAAAGCTAATTGTAGGAATGTCTGTCGCAACGTCTGTAAACGAAGCATGGTTTTTTCATAATTTTTTTGTTGGTGCCTTTTAGCAATGAAATCGACTAATCTCGCCTCCCTACTTTAGGTTTCATGCTGCCATTATTCTACTCAAATGAAATCATAAAAAATACAATATCTACCCCCTTTTTCTCTAATTACGTTTCCAAACTGACTTTTTTTAATGCCATCACTACAATGAAAAATTTTTTTTTTCTATTTTGCATTTATTTGTTCCTATTTTTTCCTAAACACTATGCCCCCTCACACCAACCTACGCTTTCCTTTTTGTTCTGTAATGAAATTGCGATGTTGATTAGGCGTAACAAAATTCATACTCAACGACGCTGTTCATAATAAGCTTGGCGTTTGAGTGTATGGTAGTTCGCACTTATACTACAACTGCCACTGTCGCTGTCACACATGCAACTACTTCAGCATTTTAGCTGTAATAGAAGGTTGAGAACCTTCTTAACAATGAAAGATTTTGGCGTAAAGGGTTGAATTTACTCGACCCATTATTTTGTTATTCTTCTTCTTTTATATACTTGTGCTATTTTGTTGTTGGAAAACTTCGTTGGTAATTTGTAACCGTTTTATGCTCGACTTTATTATACTGTTCTAAACTGTTGTTTTTGTTGTTTGTTTTCTGTTTGTGTTTACTTAATGAGCTCGCAAACAAACACTTCTCTATACAAGTAAGAATGTTTTATTCAAACATAATGAATGTATGTATGTGTGCTATTAAGTTGTTTGGTTTATTTTATTATTCTACGTTTCTGTGATTGTATGTACGCCAGTATGAGTATGTATGTATGCATGTGAAGTAAAGTAAAAATAGAAAATCTAGTAATAAAACAACAGCAAATTATAACAGTTGTATTGTTATTGCAGCAATGTTCCAAGTATAAATGACACAGTTGCCATTTTATTGATGACACTGTTTTCATTTCAGTTAAATCCTTTCATTCTCGTTTTAACCATCATTCTCGTATCTATTTTTTTTATTTATTTACTTATTTACTTATTAAAATACGACTACAAATTATGTTTAATTATTTAAATAGATACAGATACAGAAAACAGATAGTTTTTTTTTTGTATGTTGTCGTAATCTAGTAGGTAGTGTGTTGGCTTATTAGACGTAGGGCCACGGCTAAAATCTTAGGTTTCTTCGGCCCCAGGTCAGACATCAAAACGAAATATGAAAAAATATTTTTTTCGGCGTCTTCCTCTCAGCAGATTTCGGGCAAGAACTCTGAGAGTAAATAAAATTGCCAAGAAAAATTTTACTGCAAAACAGTGACATATGTATATGAGGTAACTTAGTCACCACCATAGCTGCCAGATAAATGAGGCACCAAATCGTCGAATATTTGAGAAAAAATCGTCAAAGACATTTTTTAAAATCGTAAAAAAATCGTCAGAAAATATAAATAAATAAATTAAAATTATTTAAAAACCAAAATTATTTCTATTGTAGTAAAACATATGAAGTCAATGTAGTTACATATCTGAGTTCAAAAATAAAACATTTAACAAAGAATTTATTGGAAATTAAAAGCTAACGTCCCTCATCTTCATTTAAATTTTTTTTTCTAAAAATGGAGAAATTGGGATCATTTTCAGGAAAAAATTGTTTAAGGTTTAAACAATCTATCCCAACGTTGTTTACTGACACATAAGGGCAGCAATAATATTACATCATCTATATCTATGGGCGGTGTAGATATTAGGGAGTCAGAAGCTTTTGATGTTCTCAGCATGAAAATTCAGTGTAATGCTGACATATTTTTCTGTTCCTTCTTAAGTTCTTATCATCCGATCTTACTATCATCCACTCCATTGAATCATTGGAGCATCGTTTCAATGTGGTTTATCTTTCACTGTTCTGTCGCTACTATAAAATAGTTTTGCTTGAACGAAATAAGGGGACTTTTCCCGAAAATCATATATTCCTACATAACTCTCGTCTTTTTCGGCCAGCACATCCTTATGTGTGATTGATTGGCCAGTGGATCGCACACTGCATTACAGTAAAAATACGGTTTTTAGCCGGACTGTATCGGTATGTGGAAATCAATTCCTGCAGGGGTCTATCCTGTTACTTATGGTATAAAAATATACAATCCTAGTGCCCATAAACACTGTTTTCTCTTTCCTTGTTCGCATAACATAGTTCCCAATTCAATGCCATCCATCCCCTGAGTGTTGGTCATACGAAAAAAAAATATCGGCGCTTGCCTTTGTTCTTCCGATGGCAATATTAGAAGCTATACTGGAATTTTTAAAATAGTCTGCAAAGACAAGTGATATATTATTCTCAACTACGCCGTTATTTGGGAGTTGTAATTTTGCAGCTTTTAAGTGGTTAAAAAGGAATAAAATACAGAAAAAACATCACAGGTATTCGAAAGTAACTTAAAAATATGATACTTTACTCCTTGTTTTTACTAACATAAATTTCCAATAGTTACAATTGCAAAGTAAATACAAAACTTAAAGTGCCTTTTAATGTACTAAAGCAAAGAATATGATGTAAATTTTTAATTTTTAAAAATCGTCAAAATAAGGGCATTAATCCACGGCAGCCATATAAATGAAATAAAACTTCATTTCCAACCGGAGCAGTTGTAGTTCACAGCAAAACAATAAATTTATGAAAATTTCAAACTATTTTTGTTTTATTACATTTTTAAATTTAAACTTTTTGATCGCCAACCCATTATATTTACACACACTATGCTCATATCTAATATGTAAAATTCATAATGCCGAGAATATATGTGACGTATGAGTTATATTTAATTCCATTAGTTTCATACATGACAAAATCGAAGTTTTTTTATTGCATACTTTTCAGGGTAACTATTCCAGTACATGTAATATTATGCGTATGAGTAATATAGTTCAAATACATTTAAAAAGGAAGTATATCCCGTAAATTTGGAATTAAGGTATCCATGATTTTTCGATTCTATGCAATTCTAGGCTATATTCTAGTAGATAATACATCATGGCCTGTATCTTCATAGTCTGAAAAATTAATTTGGCAAAATTTCAAACCGTTTTTGTTTTATTGCATTTTTAAATATAAACTTTTAAATGGCCCAGCGGGTCTAATGGTCTAATATCAGAAGTGAATATGCTGCCGGTGACTATCCACCTTCCAATCCAATGAATATTCATTCACAAAGCTAAAAAGACTCATTTCCAAACGCTTCTTATTTAGTTTAAATAAAGAAAACTGTGTGTTGGATATCACTGATATTTTTATTCATTTGAAATTGCAATTATGTGTGGAAAATAAAATCGTTTAAAATACCATGACAGACTTTTGTCTGGGTGGATCGCATTCAAAACGTCTAATTTTCCATGATATCAGGCAAAGTTTTATTAATGGCATGGGTTATGTTAGGTTTGAGAACAACTGTAATTTGCGGCTTATTCGCATACAATTGCAACTCAAGAAAACTCCTCAAGCTAGCTAAGATCATCTCCACGTGAGATTAACATGTTTTCAAATCGCTTGTGTATGATATCCAATGTGGTATGAGCTGTGTGACACGTAGCGTCGTTCTGTTGAAACCATTTGCCGCTGGTGACCAGATCATCTAATTCCGGCCAAAAGAATTTTGTAATCATTGGCTTATACTGCACACCGTTTTCTCATAGAAATATGGACCGATGTTGCCGCCAGCCCAAAATACAAACCAAACTGTAAGTTTTTCGAAATTTATTGGATATTTTTACGGTCATAAATGTATTTTTCAATGAATACGTGAAGTGTTTTTGAATACTCCAGAATTGTATATATATGGCAATAATTTGTTTTTGCCAAGTATTTGCTTTTCATTACAATATATTTTAATGCTATTTTTAAAATAGACTGATTTGATGTTTGTTTTCATACGTGTGATACCACTAGCATAGAAATAATGTGCTGCCAGAACAACTTTATATGTGACAGTATTAAAGTCACTAGGAACTAAACAAATTTAAATACGTGTTGTAGTTACTCAATAATTATCCCTGTTAAGTCACACTTTAAATCAGTGAAATTATTATTTTAAATCGTTGATAATATCATAATATTAAGTTCAACTTAATCACCCCTATCGTGAATATAATATAAGTTATTTGGGAGTAAAGTCGCCGTAGTCTTAAAGGTAGTGTGTTGGCTTATTAGACGCAAAGCCAGGGTTCGAGCCCCAGGCCAGACATCAAAGACAAAATACAAAAAGTATTTTTCGGCGACTTCCTCTCAGCAGATTTCTGGCAAAACCTTTTAGAGTAAATAAAAAATTGCCATGAAAAGTTTCTCAAAAAAATATCTGTTGTTCGGAGTCGACTTTAAACTGTAGCTCCACCACTTATGTATAAAATTAACACACACGATATAAGTGGTGTGAGAAACTAGGACGTTGTACAATGGGTAAATTCGACCTCCGGGAACTGTACTTGTCTTAATTGAAAAGTACACGTCCTCTAACCTAACCTAACCTAAACTTTTTTCCCATAATAAAAAAATCGGTATTACGAATATATTGGGAGTAAAAGTTTTTATTATGAATTAGTTATAAATGCTGTATAAACAAAAATTTTTTATTTTGAATTACCCCTCAACAATTTTTCGAAGAAAAATACAAATATTAAAAAACGAGTAGCGTATATCTTCGTTTTTTGGTGCTAGAAGAGGAGAAACTATCCAGGTTGAAGCGAAGATCTATTCGACATGAATCGAATCGACTATCACTCCCTGAGATAAAGTAAGAATTATAAATACTAAAATATTTATGTTTGACGTTAAATCATGTGTCCTTTACAGATTCCAGGAATATTACAGGGTAACCAAAGAAGGATTCAAATACCTGCTGAATGTGTTGATGGAAAATTTGATTAGTACCAATTACAAAGTAAATGCTAAGCTTAAGTTGACTTTTAATGTACTAAAGTAAAGAATATGACGTAAATTTTCAATTTCTAAAAAATCGTCAAAATAAGGGCATAAATCGTCAAATCGTCAATATGATATTTTTGGAGCCCAAAATCGTAAAAAATGACAATAAATCGCCAAATCTGGCAGCTATGGTCACCACCAAAATGGTGAAAAGCCTACCTTTCTCAGATCCACAGAATCCTCACCAGAATCTTTCCTTTCGAAATATTAAAAAAAATTAGAATGAAACTGTAATTTAGTCTATACTTACTAGTTGTAGAATTTAATGAAAAATTGTATTCTCATTCTGTTTATCTTTACTTTTTAATAAAAAGAAAGAGCATTACTTCAGTAGTATTATGGCACACGACATTTATGTATTTTGAAAAGAAAAATGTAAAATGGTGTCAAAAATTTTTTTTTCGTTATGTGGAATATTCTACACTAAAATAGGTTAAAATAGAAAGTGTATCAACCAATACCACATAATACCACAATGAAATATAAACAAAATTTGAACAGTGGAGCAAGTGAGCAAGTTATAAATGGCATATACAGTGAACATAAAAATTTTTTATTATTATTATATTATTATTATATTTTATTATTATTTTATATATATATATATATATATATATATATATTTTAGCAATTTTATGAATTTTAAGCACTAATATGTATAAGTAATTGATACTTTTTATACTTATTTTATTAATTAATTTCTATTTTATTATAAAACAAAAAATTTAAGGTTTTTCACTAACCATAAGAAAAATCAGGGAAGCTACCTACTCACTCCATATTTTCGGTACGCAAAAGTGTAGTTACCACCGAGATGAAGTCAGAGTAAATTTTAAATTCAAAAACTCAATATATTAAAAATATTTTGTAATATATACCTTAAGGTGAAGCACTTCATTTAACCCATTTAGCGTTGCATGTACCAGCTTTTTAGTATTTTCTGCTGACATTTGCCGCCATGGACTCATGACCAAATTCTTTAGTTGACTTTTATTTAAGGTTTAGCGGCTACGTAACCGTTCTTCCCATAATGTCTTAAATGCTTTTTTGGAGTCATCAGAAGTTTGTGCAAGCTTATTAAGCCTGTGGTGAGCAAATCACATTTTCACACTAGGAGCAGTAGGGTTGGACTGTTCGGCTTATTAAAAATAAGAACTATTATGAACTTTTAATTCATCCGAACTTTTGGGGAATTAGTTTTTGACAATTTATGAATACTATCTCTTATTCATTATCTCTTCTATAAATTCCTAACTGGTCACATCTGGCGCCGACACAATTTATTATTCAAAATTCATAACTTTGCTCACACATAATATAGTATGTAGACTTTTGCTGTCCACTGTACATAAGTGCTGTGCTGTTTCTTCACAGTTTCAAGCAGTTTCAGTATCTTCATAATATTGTGCTGTAAACTAAAGTTCGACATTTCTCAACAATTTCAAATCACTTCGCAACGAATTTTGATAGAAGACTTTGAATTTCATACATACAAAATTAATTAGTCCAGCAGACCAAAAGAAAGACAATTCGTGCAATGGGTAATGAAGTAGAGTGCAGTCAATACCGTTACCCGAACAAAGTCATCCAGTCCGATGAAGCACATTGCCATAATGGCTCAGTGATAACACAAAATTGTAGAATATGCTGTTCCAAATGCCCTCACGCAATTCATAATCGAGAAATATGTACGTCAACTAAAGAAGATGCACGGATTGTACGCAGTGGTGTTGTCGAGCCGAAACGCTCCGGAACGTCGTTCCGGTACTTCCTTTTTGGATAGAAACGCGTTCCGGAACTAAAGATGATTTCTGATAACGAGAATTGGCTGACGTTTTGAAAAAAAAAGAAATTGAAAAGAATTGCTGATTTTTTTTTCTAATTTTTGACGCATTTTTATATGTATTTTTATAAACAAGGGTTTAAACCGAACCCGAACCGGAACAAAAACCGGAACGAACCACTGATTGTACGACAAGTCAATAAAATTCATGTATTTCAGCCACAAATTATTAATATCTCATAAAAATCGTAATGCTCGCATTGAGTTTGCTCGAGAGAATTTAAAATTGACACTCTTGCAATTTAATACAGTTATATTTTGTAACGAACTGAAATTTAATTTTTTTAATTTGGTTCTAATAAGAAGAGTGCCATTAAGTTATTACTTTGCAGGTGATATCTTAGGACCAATAAAATTGACTAGATTACGCACAAAGAAATGTATAAAAGTATATGGGAGGAGAGGATGCTAAGTACAAGATATCTCAGCATTAGATAATCCAAAACGATTAAGGCCCTAAATATACCTCTATATATGTAATTTCCTACGAGCACAAAATGCTGCTTATGCTATTGCAGAAATCACCTCTAAAAATATGTCGACCGAAGTTGTCTTGGATCTCTTCAGTATTGGGTTAGGAATTCGAAACATTTATATTTACAAATGCGGAAAAGTTAAATGTAGATGAATTCAATGCTTGCTATATATATAATAAAACAACGATGGATTATTCGATTGACATGAATTTTATTTATCCGAAAGATAATCTTGTGGCATTACATTTTAAATATGATTTCTGGCATGTGATCGCCACGGCTGGCGCGGATGTAGTCCAATCTGGACGTCCAATTTTCGATGACTTTTTCCAACATTTGTGGCCGTATATCGGCAATAATACGGCGAATGTTGTCTTCCAAATGGTCAAGTGTTTGTGGCTTTACCGCATAGACCAATGACTTTACATAGCCCCACAGAAAGTAGTCTAGCGGTGTTAAATCACAAGATCTTGGAGGCCAATTCACAGGTCCAAAACGTGAAATTAGGCGGTCACCAAACGTGTCTTTCAATAAATCTATTGTGGCACGAGCTGTGTGACATGTTGCGCCGTCTTGTTGAAACCACATCTGCTGGACATCATGGTTATTCAATTCAGGAATGAAAAAGTTAGTAATCATGGCTCTATACCGATCACCATTGACTGTAACGTTCTAGCCACCATCGTTTTTGAAAAAGTACGGACCAATGATTCCACCAGCCCATAAAGCGCACCAAACACTCAGTTTTTCTGGATGTAACGGTGTTTCCACATACACTGGAGGATTACCTTCACTCCAAATGCGGCCGTTTTGTTTGTTGACGTAGCCATTCAACCAGAAGTGCGCTTCATCGTTAAACAAAATTCGCTTATGAAAATCGGGAACAACGGTAATCTCGACGAATCTACGCCTTACTTGATGATCGTTTGGCTTCAAATCTTGCACGAGTTGGATTTTGTAAGCACGCAAACCAAGATCCTTCCGCAAAATCTTCCATAAAGTGGATGGACACAGATCCAATTCCTGTGCTCGATGGCGGATGGACTCATTCGGGTCTTCCTCAATGCTACGCTCTACAGCAGCAATAGCTTCTTCTGTACGCACCGTACAGCGTCTCTGGGGATGCGAGTTATCAATAAGAGTAAACGTGGTGCGAAAACGTTCCATGGTTAATCGAATTAACTGCTCTGATGGACGATTTTGTCGACGATAAAATGGACGTAGTGCGCGATACGTTTTCCGCACAGAACCATTATTTTCGAAATAAAATTGCACTATTTGCAAGCGTTGTTCAGGCGTGAGTATATTCATGATGAATTGCCAAATCAAACTGAGAATAAATCACTTGACAGCTGTTAAATCGGTCGCCATCTTGAAAAGTAATGCTATCTTAAAGTTCTATACCTCTATAAAAAACACCCTTTATATGTAAGACATTTGTATAAAAATATTCCACTAAATTTTTGAAGGTGCTCACGCTTTATATTGCAGTATACATAAATTTAGGAATTAAAAACTGAATAGAAATGAAATAAATAACAACTGAATTCTGATTTTAACGAAAAGTCGTCGTAGTCTAGCAGGTAGTGTGTTTGCGCTTTAGATCTGAGGTCATGGTTCAAACCGAATGTCGGAGATCTCCAACAGAAAGAATTATGAAGAATTAATTCTTCGGAGGCTTCCCCTCAGGAGAGAGTAAATAGAATTGCCATGAAAAGTTCCTAGTTCGGAGTGTACTTAAAACTGTAATTCCGGCCACTTATTTATAAAATTAACACACAAACTTAAGAAGCTTGGACGTAATCCTGACTGAAGGGTTGTAATGACCAAGTTTATATGAATGTATAAGTGTGTAAGCATGTAAATATGTATGTAACTTCTGATATTCCTTTTATGTATGTATAAGATTCTATGCGAATCGTATCCTAAAAGGCTAGCGTAACATAAAAATCGTTGTTATTCATATCCCTTCGACTGTAGATTACGTCCTTCAGATAGTGAATATTAATTGGAGAAAGATCTTATGTTATTTACTAATTTGAAAAAAAATGTAACACTGGAAAAACGTACTGCGGTGTGTCGAATTAATAGACGAATGCACGAGAGCGCAAGGATTATCTGTGAATAGGCAATTTATTTCGATAACAGCCAAAATCTTTGGAAAAAGGTCTTAAAGTATGTTAATTATCATGCAACAGTTTCTCAATACTATCTTTCAGGGTTGCCCCTGATTAAATTAGCACACATAAGATGGTTACTATTAAAAGCTTTCAGCCATAAATTAAGTTCTTTGAGTATTCCGAAATAAGGTATACTATTCGGATGAACTACATTGAGTGTGCCAGGTACCAACAAACCAATATGCATTTTGATTTGAAATAAATATTTTTAACCAACATGAAAACATAAAATAACATGACAGCATAAGTATGATAACCACAATATTGTGAACAATAATAAATAAAAACAATGATAATATGTGTATATACATATGTATAATTGTAGTTGGACTTGAGGCTGTAATGATATGCACTAGACCAAAAAATATTTTTAAAGTAATGTAGAAGCATCAATTCGAATTTATTCTAGTAATCTGTATGCAAAACTACTCTGAATGGATTTGCTTTTAATTTAAATTTAATAAAAGACACTACTCTTAATATTTTAAGAATGTGTAAGATTTAAAATGTGTAAATAACCCTGTGGCTTCAGAAGGCGAAACCTATCCTAAATATTGTTATTTTAATACCGAAAAAGTGATGAAATTAGTAGGTGTTTTAGAAAATTATCATTGTTGTTAAATGAAAGGAATGCCTCCCATAAACAAAACAAAAGGATACCAACATATATTACCCAAACCAATAAAATCCAACAGTAGTACTGGAATAGAGTGGTGTGCCTACATGCCACATTAATGCATGTTTTCCAAATGTGTTCTTAAATATTTCATGTTCTCAAATATTTCAGCATGGAATGGCGCCAGTCCTACTTGTAAGTTTGGTAAATTTACAGCCGGTTGTTCGTTGTTTGGTCGGTTGTATGGTTGGTTTGACGATAAAAACGTGTTGCTTTTTAACTCTGCAGCCTTCGCTTCGTCTACAGTCAGCTATCGGTCTATTTGGCTTTATTTGTTAAGCTTTTATGTGGTCTGTGCAACCGTCCCCCACTTAATTATTGTATGTCTGTACTGTAAAAACTATTTTAAAGGCGGATAATAGTGCCTGCTGCATTTTCCAAAGAGAGAAAATATAAAAAAATATATGTATATTATTTATATCAACTTCCGGCCTTGTAATTTTACTCTTAACTTTCTCTTCTTTATGGTACACACACAATCTACATAATTTTGATTGGAAATTCGCCATTAGCATCCTTTTGCTTCTCATTTTATGCTTCAGGCTTTATTTTGTATGCAAGTATGTTTATACATTTTATTTTGTATTATATTTCCATTCGCTATAAATAACACATCAAAGACTGATTTTAGGGCGGCAGAATCTAGACACTGGAATTTAAAGTAAACAGTATGCAGGAAATTAATAACAGATTTTACATATGCCAAATTGCCAGGGAAACACTTTAATGTAGTTTTCATGATGCCATAAGCGCACATGTATTTTGAATTTCAAATAAATCCTTAAATATTATTTAATGCCTGCCTATGCCGGCCTATGCCAACATATGTGTAGATATCCATAGGTGTAGCATTTGCGGTAGTTGGCTTGACTTGTTTTATGTTTTTAAGCTGAATAACGTAAAATTACGTTGTAAAAACGGTAGAGTTACATATATATACATAATTAGTCATTACAATCCTTCAGTCAGGATTACGACCTAGCTTCTCACACCACTTACGTCGCATGTGTTAATTTTTTACAGTTTAAAGTCGACTCCGAACGGCAGAATTAGGCAAAAATGTGTACAAAACAAGCAACTCACGTTAATTATATCATTATGTCTTCCCAGAATAGCAGCACTTATTGTCACCTACTCAGCCATCTGACTTAACAGGAAGTGGGAGGGGAGTCAGTTGAGTATAGCAAATAATCACAAATGACGTCCAGATATTTAATTCCCTTGGATAAAGAAGGCATCGGTAATCTAAAAATAGGTAAACTAAGTGTATCGTCTGAGAAAAATCAACAATTCCGTTTTGCGAGGATGCACCATTCAGTTGCAAGCTTAAGAGCCTGATTATATCACAGAGAGAGAGAGAGAGAGCGTGCGGATGGAAATCTGATACCATAATGATGATGGAATCTGATCTGAATCTGATACCATAGTGGATGATCTGGCATCCGCAAAACTTTCTAATTAATAAATAAATAAAGACTTTAATTTCGTTAATCCATGATGTTGAAGAGATTGATTAACTTTCCGTACTCGATTTCGGTGCATTGATTTCCATAAAATCACCAGCCAGGAGTACATTCAGTATTTCATTGAGCGGTTGGGCAGCTATGGCTGCCTTCCAAAATGTATCAATACAAAGTTTGCATGCAGTTCTACTACTGTATATAAACTATTTTGATATGCAAAGTAACCAAAAAATGCATCAACTATAAATCCGATGCCTGTTGCTTTTTGACTGCGTTAAAAATACACATTGACGTCGTTTTGAAATAGAATACACTGTATATTTTTTGTACAGCGGCATTATGAAACACAATACTTTGTTCAAACACAAAGCAACTAACTTTTTGGAAGGCAGCCTATGTTGTCGTTCGACAACAACAATTGTTTATACCCTTTATACAAATAATAACAATTACTAGATAATTATTCGACAGATCTTTGTAACGGAGATCTTTAAACCACGATTACTCTCTTCAAACACACCGCGTCTTCACACAGACTGACTGAGCTTTACTAAATCACTCCCCTGCTTTGCCTTGCTTTTTATTTTGCAGGGTAAACAGTCTGATGAATGTTCTAGAAAGCGAACATTCATGACTTCTCTTAGCGTTTGTTGTTGTATTTTTGTTTACTTGTTTACCATTTTTTTATGTTGGTGTTTGTTGTTATATTAAGCACTATGATAATTTGTAAACAGCATTGTTTTATTTTTGTAGCTTTTGTTTATAATTTTAGTGTTAATGCAAACTCAATCAAGTATCTGGATTTTTAATTTTTGTAACAATATTTTAAAAATATGTCAATTTAATCACATTTGCAGAAATTTGGTAAGAAGGACGCAAAATATGTAAAAGCAAAAAGCACAAATTAGCCATGATAGCAGACATTCAAAGGTTGTGAATATATATATATAAAAGACAGTGATTTATTGGTGCCGCCAAGTGTGTGAGCCGATTCCTTCTTATGTGGACCCTTATGTTTAAAGAAGAGATATGCCATAGCTGCAGTAGTGTCACACTGTTACCATAAAACGTTCATTTTCGTTGTTTATATATGTTTATATAATGAACGAAACAACCAAAGTGTGTTTCAAAAATAGAACCGAAACTAAAAGAGAACCATTTCACATAATTTTTTAATTTCTTTTAATTCTTTTTTAATTTTATGTAAATATGTGATTTTATCAAAGACTATAATATAATATATTATAATATATTATATATTTATAGTCTTTGATTTTATGCTCCGCCTTATTTCTAAATATTGTCAATTTATTTTGTTTTAACAGGACAATTTGTAATATTTTTTTATATTCTTATAAAAAATCTGTAAAATGTTTTTAAATTTAGTTTATTTTAATCTTTAATTTATTTTTTTAATTTGTTTGTCAAAACATACTGGTAGCATGGTACCACTTGCTTAAGCATTGTTTCTTGTCAATGATTGTTTGGTCAGCATTGTACAGTTGGGGTATGGACTTCATAATTTTTTTCCCGAGTAAAATTCTTTTCAACAGCCGGAGATACAGTTTTGTTGAGCCACTTGCGGTAGCTGCACGTGCGAGTTATTGTTCGCTTGTGGAATTATATGTTGAATACGCTCCCTCAGAAATACAGTGTATTGATTAAAAATGGAGACGGAGTTTGGAGACCATAAATTCGAAATCGATCAACATTCATGTCAGACGCAAAGATAGCATTTCTCCCAATGACACTCAGTCGTGAGTCAGCGTTGCTTTTTTGTTTTATTTTCTATTGTTTTGTCATTTTTGTTTAGTTTCTCAATTCTAAAGTATTTTATTAGCAAACTAATTTGTTTTTATTGTAAAAGCAAACAAACTATTAAAAAAGATTTTTTGCACACCATGAAAAGTTAATATTGAATATGTTTAATAAGGCTGATTTTTTTGTCCTTCTTTGCTGTAGAGTAATGCATTGAAACCATACCTGTTAACTAATGATTAATAATCGTAATGATTAGTAATTAAATTACTTTTTCTGAATGGTGAAATAATGATTACAAATACGATTATTTTTGGTTTTAATAATTAATAATTGATTACAAATAATCAAAAAATAATTAAGATTACTGGCGATTAGTTTGAATTCACACGCATGAGAATTCTCTGAAAGCGCTTTCTACTTTCAAAAACATTTTTTCTTTTTAATCCTCTCCTAAAATCAATATGGTGTTAGGCCTGGTTCACCCACAGGTTTCTGAAACATTTTTGGTTCGCACAAAATTTTTTTTATATGGAGTTTGACGTTTCTCTCAGAGAGCGAGATAAATTATTTTGTGCGAACAACTCTCAGTGTGAATTAAATTAATTTTAAATTTGGTCCGAACCATTTTAGAAAAGGTTGCCACACCATATGAAATTTATACAATACACAAATATTTGCAGAAGTTCATCGAAAGACCCAGGGTCCATGCGATGAAAATTTATAAATGAATCTACGTCATTTAAACACATTTCGGAAACTAGTGAGTGAAAATACCCTTTGGCTTCTCTTTGTTTCAAAAGTGGTCTTACAGTCGTCCTCTTGTTTATCTTTGATTTTCGTTTTTCATAAATATATTTTGCACGTACAGTAGGACTTTGATTATCCGTGATTCGATTATCCGGCAACATCAATTATCCGGGATGGAAAAAGAAAGTTTTTTGCATCAACTTAATTTTATTTTGGATCGACTTAAATTTTTCTGCATCGTTTAACCGTGGTTGCCTCTATTATCCGTGATTATAAGCAAAAAAATGTTTCTATTATTTTAGACAAACAAGCGAAAAAGGGGAATTTCCTCTTAAGTATACGATGAGTCAGAAGTATACATGTAAACCTGTTTACTTTAATTTAGAAATTTGTGAAGTGCGATTTTTTTTTATATTTTTGAAAGATGTATGTATATAAAATCCATGAATTGTTTTATTTTTATTTATTTTATTTTATTATTTTTATATAAATATGTACCTATTCATTTATTAATTAATAAAAATATCTATTAAAAAACTAGCCAAAATTGGTACTCAATTAACCGGGAAAATCGATTATACAGAATGCTTCCGGTCCCGAGCATCACGGATAATCGAGGTCCCACTGTAATTTTACTTTGGTCACTTCAATGGCGAACAAGAGTAGCAAATGATTTATACCCATCGCAGAACAAGATGTTTTTATTCTTACCAAATAATTCACCACAAATACTGTTTATTTTTTGTTATAAATATTAATTTAATATTTCTTTATTTTGACACAAATATAATTAACTTTCTTAAATATATACACATATGTATTTACTTCATTTTCAATTAAATATGGCAGCACTGTTTTTACGAACAAAGTTTCTGAAATGGGTGAATCATGCTGCAGAAAACTCTCAGTAAACAAGAAACTTCTCCGAACCAAAAATGTTTCAGAAACTTGTGGGTGAACCCGGCCTTATTCACTTGATCTACCTCTGCTCATCCATACATATACATACATAATTGGTCACACCACTCATGTTGTGTGCGTTAATTTTATACGTGAGTGGCGGGACCTACAGTTTAACGTCGACTCCGAACGACAGAATTTTGAGAAGCTTTTTCATGGCAGTTTATTTTACTCTCAGAGTTTTTGCCAGAAATCTGCTGAGAGGAAGTCGCCGAAGAAATATTTTTTTTTTTCATATTTCATTTTTGATGTCTGACCTGGGATACGTACCCGGGCTTTACGAATAGTAAGCCAACACACTACCTACTACACCACGGCGACTTCTCTGCTCATCATGTAGAAAAAATTCAAAACAAGATCTTACATGGCATTACACTGAGATCTGAAAAAATTCACGCATACATAGGGAACTCAATGTACTAGCGCCCAAAACAAAGATGCATGATAACATAAAGACAGATAACATCTATTCCTACTGTTGATCAAGTAAACATAGATTTCCTTACATTATAAATTTGATTACCCACTGTTGAATTTAGATATTCAATAATAACTAAATAAAATATAATTTTATAATTGATTTCATATAATTATTAATAATTTTGATTTTAATATCGTATCCATCCTATAGATTTACTTACTGTTAAGAGAATGGCTTGAAAATTGCAGTGACTACATAGGTTTACCCAACCCAATTTGACCTTTTTTTTGTTTCAGTGTTTGATAAATCTAGCCATGGAGAACTATGGAGTTGAACAGCGCGTTAACATTGTTAAAACCTTTTACGAAAATGGACTATCAAATCAGAATACATTTCGCGTTTTTTTTTGGTCAACATAATCAATCAAATTTAATAAATAAATATGCTAAAAAATATTGACCATTTCATTTCGAATGATTGATTGAACATACAGAAGTGAATGTTGACTTTAGAAAATCATCTTCAGCGACGAGAGATACTTTCACCTCAATGGATATGTTTACAAGCAGAATTGCCTCATTTGGGAAAATAAGAATGTACGAGTGCTTGTTGAAAAGCTGTCCATAAAAAGTGACTGTTCGACTGTTATTGGCTAGCGGCGTCATCGCGACGATCGTGTTCGAAAATGAGGTCTGCCAAGCAGTTATTGTGGATGGTACTGGCTATCGCGAGTGATAACAAACTTGATTTGACACCGTTGGACTTCTTTTTGGAGATATTTAAAAGAAGAAGTATACGTAAATAAGCCAAGAAAATTTTAAAAGCTAAAGGATAATATCATTCGGCATATTAACGACATTGAACCTTAATTATATTTCAGAGTCATTTAAAATGTGGACGATCAGGTAAAGATATGACATTGCAGGCTTGGCGAGCCGGTATTTTGTTCAACACATAATTCTCATATGTCCTTTTATCATAATATAAAATATTATGATAATAATATAAAATATATAAAATATTATAATAATCCCCTGAAGACTTGTTGT
Source organism: Sarcophaga carnaria (assembly GCA_958299815.1). Classification (NCBI taxonomy): domain Eukaryota; kingdom Metazoa; phylum Arthropoda; class Insecta; order Diptera; family Sarcophagidae; genus Sarcophaga; species Sarcophaga carnaria. The sequence continues at coordinate 66,807,905 of OY283153.1, read as the reverse complement.
TTTATTTACAATTAATATCATGAGCTTTGATTGGACCACTATTTACTTAATTTTTTAACATGTAGAACTGAGATTTTAACTAGCAGTGATCATCAAGTAAACCAATTTATCAATTACGACGATCAAACACTCTTAGTGAAATTGTGGTTTTTATAAAGACAAATATTTTTTTCATTTCAGGATATAATGCAGAAAAATATTGAATAAATCTGTATTCCACGAAGTGTTTGAGGTTGTGCCTATATACCAATAGAATTGAGATGTATTACTGCTTTATGTTTTTCGTCATTATTAATAGAATATCTTTTACCTTCAATAATGGACTTTAGTAATGGTTAACAACAAAAATGTTTAATTAGTTTGTAATAAATATTGACAATAATTTTAATATTGAGATGAAAAGCTACAGCTGTTTTTTATAATTTGTTAAAAACCTTGTTCAATGAAAGTAGTTTTTTCGTTTGCTGCTTTGAAGAACCCAAACACTTAATCTTTGCCTTATTCAACAATTTTTTCTATACTATAATAACATTATTTTAAAATTGTGGAATCAAAAGAAAGTACGACAAAAAACAAAAAATTGAATTAACAATTTAAAACAAGCCACAGACTTTTCAACGTTTTCCACAACATGGAATTTGTATCCTATACTAGCCTCTCTTTCTCTTTCTTTACATACTATTTGCAAAAACGTTAATCCCTAGCAGTTTCATGGTATATTTTATTTATTATGCTTTACATTCCCTGTTTTTTCCCATAATGGCGAAGGATTCGGTTTGTATGGCAAATATATTTTGCTAGGCCATATTGTGGTTATACGATTATCATATTTTATTTATGCATGCTGGCATAAATTGGTTTTTGCAATACCAAGTAATTTTATTTTAAATTTTTTACCAAATCCTTTTTATTTAATCACACAACAGTATATTTTTTAAGTTTGTTGTATTGTTTATCTTTTTTATTTTAAATTGTAATGGTGATTTCGGGATAAAGTTAAATTTTTGGTAGAGTATAAAAGCAATCTTGAGCAAAGCGTAAGCGGAGGCTGTATTCAGACGAACATACAAAACTGACACTCCCTCACGACATAACACCCGCCTCTGCAGGTTTTCTGACCACTGTTGCATGGGGGTAAACGAAAAGGTAGAGATGAGTGAGAAGGAAACGATTGAGTCGCTATATGCGCCTCTACAAGAATACTTTTCCAAATTGACAAAAGCAGCATGGAATTCAACAAAACTTAGGTGGTACAGCATACCTCATTGCGTATTTCAAAACTGCTATGTCCAGCAGTGGTCATGGAAAACCAAGGAACAACTTGAGTTCGACAAATGAATGGTTCACACTCTAACAGGCATTCAATCTAGAAGGTAGTGTGTTGGTTTACTAGGTGTAAGGCCACGGTCCAAACATCAGACAAAACGAAATATGAAAGAATATTTCTTCGACGCCTTCCTCTCAGCAGATTACTGGCAAAAACTTTTAAAGTAAATATAATTGCCATAAGAAATTTCTCACATAAGTGATGTGCGAAGCTAGGTCGTAATCCTGACTAAATCGTTTTAATGACCAATTATGTATGTATAAGAGAATTATTGACATTTTCCATAAAATATCGTAAGTTTTAACCAAAAATCGTTCACTAGTTATAAAACATATAAAAAGCTTCTGGGCCTTGTAAGAAACTGAAAAAATGAAAGGATTTGCCAAAGCAAATGCAAAGCAATAAATATTTAACGTTTTCATCAGAATATTATCATAACTCTGAAAGAATATGGCCCAAAAACCAAGTGATGAAAGTTTTTTGTCGGAAAATTTAAAAAGTAGAGAGCCCAACACAGGGTTCTAAAAACAGCGAAATGTTAACAAATTAACTTTTTTAAAAGATAGGAATACTGCGTAATGGGCGAATAGGCATACGTGCATTTTTCTGGACAAGATTTGTATGCTACAAATTCATGGAGAGATGTGGAGAAAAAATTTGGTGTACCAAAAAATAATAAAAAATCAGAACACTGTAAAGCATAACCAAAATATTGTTCATTTTAATAGGTTAGAGGACGTGTCAATTAAGACTGACAGTATCCGGAGGCCGAATTGGCCTATTGTACAAAATTGTCATTTTCAATTTTCATTTTCATTTTAATATGTAATATAGAAGAGTGTGTGACCAAATTGTTTTGTACGCATTACTCAATGCAATACGCATTTGAAGGTCTTAATTTTTCAGTTTCAAAGGTAGTGTATAAACTATAAAATAATGACTTTGCTTTTATCAATTATCACCAAACATTTGACAACCAATGGATGAAAGCTTGATACACAATGAACAAATTGATGGATTCGATTCAATTCTCTAAAAGAATGAAATTGAACCATTTATGTTAAAAATGTTGGGGATCAATAAGGTGAAGTTTTGCAAACGGGGGTCAAGACAGGAATGATAACAAGAAGTGTTACTTTGAGCCTCTGGAGGTGTTGAAAATGTATTGTTCATTATAAGTTTCGACCACATTAACTATTGAATCTAATCTGGACTATCAAATAGAAAAGAAAATGAAGCAAGAAATTGAATTGAAACGGCTAGAATTGATCAATAGAACATATTTAGTGTTCCATCAGGGAAACGACTGACCAAACACAAGAGATTTATGATGTAAATTATAGATACATCTACCGTTAGATCTGAACTTACACTTTCATTTATTTTCATCGCTGTAGAACTGTCCTAATGGTGTTACTTGAAATTCCGTAGAGGGTTGAAAAATTTAAAGGAATAAGTTCTCCGTGCAGAAAACAAAGAACGGCTATGCCCCAAAAATAGCTTATATGGTTAAACATAATTTAACATAATTTATTTCAAATAGAAAAAAGAGGTATTTATCTATTTTGTAAATCTGGTAACTAAAGTTTCTCTCTCTCGTTCACAGATTCTTTTTTAATTCACAATCAAATTGGAAATGTGCGAAAATACATAGCAATTCGATCACAAAAGAATTGTTCAGTTAAAAATTAGTTTTAAGCATTAGTCATTTAGGATGTGCAATCATTCTTTCAATAGAATCTATTGATTTTAAACTTCTACTGCCTGCCTTATTTCTTTTCGTGTTCATTAGTATAGTGAACGTTCTATTGCAAATTATTAGTTTTTGTTGAGATACGATTTTCTACATTTTTAATTAAAATTTTTCATTGAACATATAAAATATATGGAGAGATGAGAACTAGTCATGAATATATAACATTCACATGTAGCACATATAGCATTCTTTCATACATATGTATATTAAGTTTACAGTCATAAGAAAATTAATAAGGACTCCAATATAACATTTAGAGATATGATCAGAGAGTAATTAAAATGAGAATATTGCAAATACTCTGCACTCATTCTCAGTTTATATATGTAAGTACTTACTTACTTAATTGGCCATTAACAGCCCGATTAACGGATTTCGGCCTGCGGTAACACATCCTTTCGTGCATTTCTGCTTCTTTTTGTCATCATCAATCGGCGGTATTGTTGACGACATCGCCTTGTAGCAGAGTAGATAAGTGTTTCCTCCACAAGCTCAACACCTACTGCGAATATGTTACCAAGTTTCCATTCTCATATTTGCAGGAAGACGTTCCGGACTTAAAACCTTCGGTTAGACGCTTAAACTTTTGATAGAATTTTCGAGTATGCATGTATACTATAAAAACAAATTTCATTGCTTCAAGCAACACAAACAAATACAACGAACTTGTTACAAGTAAACCAACAACATCATTATGAAAGAAAGGGGATAGACAAGTAAGCGAGAACGCAACAACAAGCAATGTGAGCAAAATACACAAACAGCAATGCAGTCGCGATAGAGTTCTCGAGAAGGCGAAACCCCGAACGTTTGACTTCAAGAACCTTCATCAGACTGATTACGTGGGCATATAAAAAGGTAAGACACAGCAGGCAACGAGTAGTAAGAATTCAGTCAGTCTTGTGTGAAGAAAACAGTCGTGATTTGAAGATCTTCGTTGAAAAGATCTGCGTTGTAAGCAAAGAATAATAGCGAACAAGCAATTATTGTTTTATTTGTCAAGTTGTAAATAGTGGCACGCAGAAGTAGTGAGAACAATAAAGAATTTAATTGAAACTACACACCAATTTATTTTTATTTTGTTTGCAATCAACGAACTCATATTTTAAACGATTTTAAAAAGGTAAAAACGTAACAATATAATAATGCGTTCGCAATAATTTAAGTTCTGGTCTTTACACAAGCGCTTAATATTTTGTAGAGACTCCGGTATTGTTCAAAACAAGAAGACATCGTTTAAGCATACGGTCAACAACATATTTCCATACCCAATCCGGTATATTATAACACCCAGCCTGAATTAATTTCCAAAGCTTATCACAATTGGTGGTACACAGCAATGAAATTTGTTTTTATTTATTATAGAATGAATTTATTATGAGAATGAATTTTACTTATTTTATGACTAATCTCTAAGGGCCACTTTTTGAATGCAAGTTTAAACTAGAGATTAAGTTAATCTTCAGTTAAAATTAATCTTCAGTTTACTGAGGTTTAATTATTTGAATGGGAATTTAACTGGAGATTAACCTTGTAGAGCTGCCACTCTTAGGGCCATTATTACAACTTGCCGTCAAACTTGGGTTTAGTTAAAGGTACCTCTAGCTAAAGGGAACTGTAAAGTTACCTTTAACTTATTTTCGTTATTACAACTTACAGATAATTTTTTTCAAAAATATGTCAGTGCCGGAGTTATGTATATAAAACTGATCAATTACACAAGTTTTTTAACGCAGTGGTAACTGCGGGCTTCGTTTTTTTGTTGTATATGCCCATTTTGTTTAAATTTGAAGTTGCCATAATGAAAATAATATATAATATGGCAAGTTCAAACATAAAGTGACCTTTAAATGTTAAAGGTAGGATGATCCTCCCTTTAGCTTAACGATCACTTCTATCTTATTGGGTACTCATAATAACGAAAAACAATTTATCTGTCCTTTAACATCCTCCCTTTAGTTAACGGCAAGTTGTAATAATGGCCCTTATAAGCAAAAATTTCAAAGTGTTTCACAGCAATTTGCTGTGAACAAAAACAAACAAACAAAAACAAATTAAAACAAACAAAAGCTGAATACTATTGATCTTTATGTAAAGAAACCATTTTCTTAAAATAATAAATAAATTAAGACTGTCTGTTGCCAATTTGTGTTTTATATAATTCATATTTGTCTTATTCGGATTCCCCTCACTTAAAAGCTTTTTTTTAAATAAAATTTGTCAACTACTTTTCATAGTTAATCTCGAGTTTAAACCACCAACGTTGGTGGTTTAAACTTAAGATTAACTGCTTAACCCTAAGGTTGAACTCAAGATTAAGTAAACTCAAAAACTGAAAACGGAGTTTAACTGGAGATTAACTTAATTTCGAGTTTAAACTTGCATTCAAAAAACGGCCCTAAGCGTCATATTGGTGTCCTTATTAATTTTCACATGACTGTATAATTATTTGTTGGAATGTTTCATACTCTTTCATAACAAATTATAATTTCTTTATTGTGGCTTCTTTTTTATTGCTCGAAATAACAATTCATTGAACTGGAAAACATCTGCCAAATATATGCTGAGGTGGTGGTTAAAGATTAAATTGTATAAAATGAATGATCTTCATCGCACAATCGTACAGTACATTACTGGTTATGTTAAAGTAAATGCCATTTTAATTATGACGTTTTATTACGACATTTTAAAATTTTTCAAAACCTTTATATATTCATAGTGGATTCGAAGACTGGGGGAAATTAAAGGAATTCTCTACATCTGACTGTTGTTTACTGATTTAATTAAATTTATTGTATAAAGTATTTATTTAAATTCTTTAAATTTGACTGTCTGTACTTCCCATTCCTGACGACTTAAACCAAATTGACTGGAGGTTGGCAATGTGTCATAAGCTGGCACTTTAGTTTAGATTAGGCTTTCTATTTTAACATTTTAACTACTTTGATCATTTATAATTCTAGAATTTAGTCATTCAGTCATTCATTTTGATGACCTGGAGTGATCTAAAGTTAGAAAGATCTAAAGCAGAATTTAGAATAATTATAATAAGAATTAATTTTGAATATTGAGGTATTCGGCAGCAACAACTATATAAAAGTAGAGTGTTTTATTCGTTTTTTGTGCATAGGAATTCTCATCTAATTTTGGCCTTTTTTTGTAGGTCCTTTATTTCGAAATGGAAAAATGTGAAGATGTTATTTTTTGTTTTGCCACACATACAGTCCACGCTTAAACATAAATAAAATATTTATTTAAGCGAATACATACATACATACATACATAATTGGTCATTAAAACCCTTCAGTCAGAATTTACTACCTAGCTTCTCACCCCACTTGTGTTGTGTGCTTTAATTTTATACATGAGTGGCGGGACCTATATATACATGAGTGGCGAACGACGAATATTTGAGAAACTTTTTCGTGGCAATTTTATTTACTCTCAGAGTTTTTGCTAGAAATTTGCTGAGAGGAAGTAACCGAAGAAATTTTTTCTTTCCTATTTTCGTTTTGATGTTTGACCTGGGGTTTGAACTGTGGTCTTACGTCTAATAACTACGTTTACTTTATTTAAGTAAATAAGGGTTTTAAATAAAGGATTAATTTAAATAAATAACGACACACTTCAATTGATAACACTGTGCGGTCCATTTTATTCACGATTGTTTAACCCTTTCCGTCCCAAGCAATTTCAAAATTGATCCCCTTTATTGCACTCTCAATCACAAATACTAAAATAAGCGACGAAAAAACTTATAACAGAACAAAATAAAGATAACCACTAACATGAGGACATTTAATTCAATAAGAAAAAGCTAAATAATAATTTACAAAATATCAAAATACCCAGTAATTTAGGCTGAGACGGAAAGGGTTAAACAAAAATCAAACTGTCCGTGTTCAAAACCACTGCGCTTAATACACTCTTTTTAATGGAACTCTTGTTTATAGATTCCCAAAAATTCTCAACGGGATTTAACTCGGGGCTTTTTGCTGGCCATTTAATTGTCTTGAAATTTTGTTCAGCAATCCATTTTTGCACAATTTTGACAGTGTGTTATGTATCTTTTACTTTCTGAAGGGTTAATTATGTTGCGGGATAAGCGTACTCCTCTATAAAAAGGGCCGAATTGTTCTGTAAAATACTGAAATTCTGCTCCTTATTCATAATGGCTTTTTATAACTAGAGAACAAAAGGTCCACCAATTTATGAGTAGATAGGACAAAATTAATTAATATTACAAATTAAATAAAACTTATTGATATTTTGAAAACAATAAGTTTTCAACATGAAATGTAGCGTTCGTAAATTGGTTGAGTAAATCTCGAGTTATCAAAAGGCGAATTTTATCACATCCTTGAGTGGCCGAGTCGAGTTATATGTTTTTGTTCCTTTATCTGTTGAAGGTAGTCCACGACAGATTTCGTTTAAATTTAAAATCTTTGTACTGATACTTGATATCATTTCCTCTCATAGAAATTCAAACTAAGCAATAAAGCAATCGTATTGTCTTTTGTTGTAGAAAGCAAAATTTTATAAAAAGAAAATAAATAAATAGAATCGAAAGTATACCGCGGCCATTAATTTTCCATAAGCATTTTCTGCCCTATTGTCAGTTCCTTATTTAAGGCTACAATTTATTGCCAGAAATTTATTTCTTGAACTTTGCAATTTTTAAATTGTTTTTGTGTTATGTTATTCCTTTTCTTTTGTTTCTATAAATTTTATATTTCTGATCAGATTTAAACACATAAAACTTATCTTTTTAATTTTATGGTCAAAAGTCAATGGCTGAATCATTGCATATTTTATGTGTGTGTACTTAAGGACAATCTTATAACAGAATGGCAGAAAGTGGTTGTGTATATTTGGCTGTTGTCTTTGGCTATTGTCCTAAAAATTTGCAAAGAAATTTCACACATTCAATGACACCATCCGGCTAACATGATATTTTCCAAACGTTTTTATTTCATTTTTGAAACTGTAGGTTTTTGTTCTTTATTCAGTTTAAAAATATAGACATTTTCGTTTATAGTTTTCTTCGTTATTTTAAGAGCCACAAATTTCAAAAAACTTAGCAATTTGATAAACTTGCTATTTGCGACATGTCCAAACTCGTAAAGTTGTAAAAAAAAAAACTTTATTTTGGTGTATAAAAAATTATATGAAAAAATATCCTCTAACTCTGTGATGTGGTATAAAATCATCCACAGTGAAAACTCTCATAACAAACACTACCATAAAGCAGATAACCACCTTAAACGGATGTTTTCAAAAGAACACAGTAATTTTTTATAAGAAAAAATGTGGTTTACATCATCGATTAAAACTTGATACCGTCAAGTAAATAAACTTAATTTTTGTTGGAAAATTTCAGAAACATACTTCTTTTAACAATTTAAAATTTTGTACATAAAGCGGAACTTTGCGTCAATTAGACAGGAATTCAAAGAAAACTTGTACTGTAGCGGTTAATGTTTAAAAAACTATGTAATAGACAAAATAATGACAACTATATATAGTTTAGGGATCGCCTAAGTGATTCCCAAACATGGTTGTAAAATTCATTGAATTTATAAAAAGGAATAATCTATTTTCCGTATAATCATATTTTTCATATAATGGAAAAAATTTATTAAAATAAAAGTTGCTTGAAATTATCTGAAATTATGTAGGCATTTTTGCATTTCAACATGAACACATGAGTTCGTTCTGTGTGGGAAATATGTTGCGGACACATGACTTCCATACACACGCTCTTATTATCAAACATAATAAACAAGATAGGTTTAAATTTGCCTAGAGCCCTGCCATAGTCATAAAAGATGTTATTAGTAGGTAGTGTGTTTGCTTATTCAACATGAGTCCTAGGTTCAAAACCCAGGTCAGACATTTTCAACAAAAACAAAATATGAAAAATGTATTCGGCGACTTCCTCTCAGCAGATTTCTGAAAAAAGTAAATAAAACTGCCATGAAAAGTTTTTTAAAAAATTGTCGTTCAGAATCGACTTTAAACTGTAGGTAACGCCACTCACGCTAGGTCGGAATTCTGACTGAAGGGTTGTAATGACCAATTATGTTTGAATGTACAAGACAGATTTTTGTAACATTTTTTATATCAATATCTATAGAAAAGTTATTAATTTACCAAAAACACTCTGACAGGTATTATATCAATTGAGAAACCAATGAAAAATTCTTCGCTTGATTGAGATTTGTGTTTAAAATGAAACCCAAACAGAAAAATAGACAAATATAGAGACCATATCAAATATTGCAAATTTTAGTTTCAATAAAGGATGTCTATATGAGAGTTTCTCTTTCAAGTTTAGTGTAATTTTTTGTACAAGTCGCAACGTTATTTTCCAGCTGTGACAAATACTCATTCCAATTATTCAAAATGATTGTGCAAACTTTTTATAAAGTAATATTTATGGATAACAAAACTCCCGGGTTCCCTGATGGTCAAGTGGGCAGTGTGGCATTTCTTGAAAACATTGCTGCTATAAGCGATAGTCTCGCCGAATATCCGAAAAAATTAATTCCACATCGTACAAATTTTATGAAAAAAGGCCTCCTCATCTTCAAGCGCTGTATGCAGCAGGCCTTGACAATTCTTTTAATGAGTATTAGAGGGAAGTGAAGTCCGTGTTGATTTTCTAATAAAAAAATCATCTTCTCTGATGAAACTCATTTCCATCTGAATGAATTAGTGAATACACAAAATTGTAGAATTTTCAGTCTCAGACAATCCATAAGAAACAAACTAGCATCTGTCAGATTCGGATTTTGGTCAGATGACGAAATGAGGCCTTACTTTTTTGAAGAAGTTCATAATTATAGTGAATGTGAACAGCATTATATATTGGAACATGACTTCTTGTTACAACTGAATGGTTTAAATCTTAAGGACGTGTAGTTACAGCAAGACGGCTGTAACTATCACACTGCGCATTTAACAATCGATTAATTGCAGCAACGATCTCTAGACAAATTATCTCAAGGAATTCTAATGAAATTTCATGCTGTTTCAAGAATGGTCATGTCATTTAACGCTTTATGATTTTGTGAAATTTCGGGTTTATGCGGATAAACCAGAGTCATTTATAAATTCATATCCAAAATACTTCATTGGTGAAAAGTTATTAAAAAATTTCATGAAAATTGGTATGGCCTGTCATGAGTGCTGTAGCGGCCATTGGAGATATATTTTATTCCAAAAAATTAGAAAATTTCTTCTTTACATCCCATAGAAAAATCATAATTTCCTTAAAAAATATGTATCTCAATCTTTAAAGATGCATTCTTACAGAAACTCCCTTTTTAAATTTCTATCAGTTTTTTTTATTGCAAGCATTCAAAGTAGAGATGAACGATATTTTCAAAACTGTGATTTAATCATAGTGATTAATAATTCACTGGTAACTGCAGTGATTGAAATTGCCAAATAACAGTTACAAATCAAGTCGTTCTTTCAAAATTGTTGCATACTCAAATTTATTTCATTTTATTTTTAGCGAGGCAAAATTACTATTAGATGATGCTGATTATTTACTTTTGTCTTTTATACATGAACTTTCTGTGAAACTTAATTGTCAAACTTCATATAAAAAAAATTACATTAAAAATAATAACATTGATGACACCACTTTGATTTTGTTTAGTAGTTTTTTCGTAGTATGTATCTAGTTGTCTCTTTCTTACGACTTAATAAAATACGTTATTGTCATTATTGTATTTCCACTTATTCCTCTTTAAATTGTTTCTTTTGAAAATCAAAAACGATTTTTTAGAAAAAGTGCAGGTTAAATAAAGTAAAATAATTTGTTATTTGAAATAATGGCATCAGAGTTTAAGAAATAGAAAACAAGTGAAATATGGATAATTTTTGGGCCTATCGATGATTTTTAAGCAAAATATAATATTTGCAAAGATAAACTTTCATATCAAACAGCAACTTCTAACTTAAAAAAACGTATGAATAAAAAGCATCCTACTGTTGTTTTGCCCGAAAGTAATAAAAAATGGTAATTCGTATCTATATTCTTATTACTTACCTCAATAATATATATATAAATATAAATTATTTTAGAGGCGCAAGTTATAAAGACGGTGAATTTAGAAGACGATTTAGAAATGTCTATATTTAACAACAATAATTGAAAATACTAAAGATAAAGCTTCATCTAATAAAATTAGCCAAACGCCATCACATTCAAAACAGAATAAATCTGTTCGAATTACAATACAAAACGTAATCTGTTCTGGAAGCAAAAATCAAGCTGCAAAACATGTCTCATCAAATTATTTACGACAATCAAAAGTATCAAAAAAATTTGGCAACTCAAAACTAACAAAAAATCTTCTAGCCAGATTGACAGAAGCTTGTTAAACTTGTTTATATCAGATTTCCAACCTTTCAGTGTTGTCGATGATTCGGGATTTAAGGCGTTTGTTTTTGCATTGAATCCATCATATCAACTCCCAAATAGACACTCAATTTCAAAAACAGCAATTCCTGCGTTGTATGAAGTATGTAAACAAAAAATGAAAGAAATTATAGAAAAAGGAAATCACTTTTGCATCACAACTGATTGTTGGACATCTATAAATACGGTCCGCTACATTGCCGTTACTGCGCATTTTTTAGATGAAAATTCTAATTTATGCTCTGTTCTACTTGAATGCCATTCCATTGATGTATCCCATACTTATGAAAATTTGGCATCAGAATTATTAAATATTGTTGAAAAGTGGGGAATACAAGGAAAAATTTTGTTATCGGTTTCAGACAATGCTGTAAATATTAAAAATACAATCACAATAAAATTAAAGTGGAAGTATTTTGGATGTTTCGCCCACACCCTTAATCTTATTACAAAAGATGCACTTAAAAATGAAGAGATTTCAAATATTATAAATAAAATTAAACATATTGTTACTCATTTTAAAAGAAGCCCCAAATCCAACGAAAAACTAATTTCTTATCAATGGAAAGATGGTACTGTTCCGTTAAAGTGGGTTGAAGACGTCGAAACTAGATGGAATTCAACTTTTTACATGCTACAACGATTTATATTACTTGAAGAGGCAATTAAATCCACTATGGCTCTAATTGATAATAAATTACCAACTATATCCCAAAAGAATGGCTCATAATGAAAAATTTGTTAATTATATTGAAACCATTTGAAGATGCAACAAAAATTATAATTGGTGACTCATATTGCTCTGCGTCGTTAGTTATTCCAATTACAAATGGTTTAATTAATGTTTACTGCAAAACCAAAGCAAATGAATATCCTTATGAAATAATGTCAGTTGTTTCTAAAATTAATTTAGGTTTAAAAGATCGCCTCAGTAATGTAGAATTTAACGATATATTAGGAATAACTACTTTTGTTGATCCAAGATTTAAAACTTTTGCCTTTTGCGATCCGGCTTGTGCAGAACTCATTAAGGAAATTGTTATATCTTCTGTCTATTTAATATATAATTCTGAATTAGAATATCAGATAGAAGAAGATAGAATTATAGAAGATGACACCCCGAAAGAATTTTCAATATCTAACTCTTTTGATTCGAATATTTCTCACTTTAAACCAAAAAGAACAGCAGCATCGCGTGCTATTAATGAAGTATATAGTTATTTGGAAGATGATGTTATTCCACGAAATAAAGACCCATTAAACTGGTGGTGTACTAATAAATTAAAATAACCAAAACTTTATAAAATTGCTCAAGAAAAACTTTGTGCCCTTGGTTCTTCTGTACCATGCGAAATGGTCTTCTCAAAAACTGGACAAGTATTAAATGAGCGACGAACGCGTTTAAGTGACAATAAAGCAAAAATGTTATTGTTTTTAAACTCAAATTATAAATATATTTAATAAGTACAATGTACATATTTAAGTAAGTTTTCTTTGTATATATTATTTAGTAATGCACATAAAGTTTAAATTTTCTTAATTTGTATGTATATTTCTTGTTTATTTTACATTAATTTATATGAATTTATTGGATTTTTTGTTTTGTTATCAGTTTCCGCCCTTATAGTTTTTTTTATTGTTGGAATAAAAATAAAATCAGATCTCATCTGATCTTTTGGAATACTGTGATAACAATCACTGTTTTAAAGAACAGTGATGAACAAATCACGTTCACTGAGAACAACGTTCTTCAAAAATCACTGGATCGCTCATCTCTAATTCAAAGATTTGTTTTAAAGATTAACGAAAAAAAGATGTGATTATGTGAGACACTGTATCCCTTTTTAAAGAAAAATAAAAAAATCTAGACACTGGGGTTTTGCTTTTACAGCGTTTAACATTAAAATTATAAACAAAAGCTACAAAAAACAAAAAAAATGAACTTGTTTACAAATTATCACACTGCATAATATAGAAACAAACACCAACATAAAAAAGTGATAAACAAGTAAACAGAAATATACCAACAAACACCACAAGATTAAATGTAAACAAAACAGACAAACAACAATAATGAAACAACGATGTTTACATTTATAGAGATCTCGTTATCCTGACTGAAGGTTTGTAACGACCAATTATGTTATGTATGTAACCTTTACAATTCAAAGTGCTTCTCGTCACTTTTTCGAAAATATTTGAACCTTGTCAGGGACCGCTATAAATTTAACAATTGCAGTCTTCCATTCCCGATTGCCACTACATAACATTAACAACTAAAAAATAATCATAATTGTTACCCTTGTCCATCCAACAAACCTTTTGTTTCATACTCTAAGAAGAAACGTTACAAAACAACGCAAACAAAAATATTTCAATACAAAAACCATTAGCAAATTGCAAAATGTTTGGAAAAAAGTAAGAGGGTGAAATTTTGGGGAATAAAAACAACACGAAATCCACAAAAATATTTTTTATAACAATTATTCTGATTCCCTTTAATTATGTAAATTAGAATGTATAATTTCAATCAAATGAAATTTAAAAACCCAATTCCGTTAAGTGAAAGGAAGGCAAAATATATTAAATGAATATCGTTTTATTAATTCCTTTCATTTTGTTCATATTCAACCCGGTGATCAAACATTCGCCATAGGAAACCAATACGAATTCAAAATATATGTATCTTGTTTTCCATCTTTACTTTGTAGAGTCCAGTCAAGGGTGGGAAAAATAAGATTTCAAGAACCTTTGCTTCTTAATAAAACACCCTCCTCAGAGACAAAATTCCTTTAGGACAGAAAACTTATACTTCTTCTCCTATATATACAAGTCCAGCAGAGTCAAGCATTTGAAAGTACCTTCATTTTGGCCCGCATTTTAAACGAAGTGAGACTATCAAGTTTAATGGAGATTGTGAGTTCGGTACCGTCTCTAACCAGTTTTTCAAACATTTAATTTTCGACGACATAGAAATATTCCCTGAAAAATCACAAGAAAACATTATATTGGTCAATGACTCTATATTAAGTTTTAATAACGTGTCTCAATCCATCGAATCCATCAAACCATCGGTATAAGAAACCGTATAATCGACCCAAATGTATCAATGTCTTTCCAGACCTCCAGGATGTCTATTGACCAGATGAGGGCAGGATTTAATTGGATTGATCTTTACCGTCCCCATCTCAGTCTTCTGCTTTAATAGAAAGGCTAAGGGGAACCAATTGAGGATAAGCAATAATGTCCTATTTTGAATGCAAGAGAGTGCAGTGGTAATCGGGGCAGCTGACGCCCTGTATAGTCAGCCAATCAGTTGGGAGTGGTGTTTGTACACCTACCACTGTTATCACGTCCTAATAGATTCTAATGGCGAGTGTAAGATTTGGGGGCTTCCACTAGTTATCACATACTGAGTTTATTGAGCCAAATTAAAACCAACTTTGCTTAACGATTCGCCTTTTTAGAAATGTAAATCATTACCATCGCTCTCTCTGCGCTCTATATTGGGTTATACTTTCATAAAAGTTTGGAGTCCAGAAAAACCTCCAGATACTTTATCCTCGAGGATAGGTACAGCTGAATGCTAATAGTATTTAAGTAAACATTAAGTATTTAAAAAAACAAAAAAAAAGTAGTGACAAAACTATTGTATTACAAAGAGAAACTGCAGGCATTTAGGTTTTCTAATCGACCAATACAAACGACGACTATTTGATTTACTATCTAAATTAAATATGAAAAACTACGTACGGTCGTTTAAGAATAACAAAAACTGAAAAATTGATGAAAAGCATGAAAGAAAAAGAAGAATTAAATAACTGAAGAGTAGAACATTACATTCAATATCCAACATTTAGTTATGGGTCTAGTTACAATAACGAGGATGTACAAAGGGACACTAAACGTCATATATGTACTTATGTGCTTTACAAATTTCATACAAACTCATAAAAGGAATATAAACATAGAAACTGATGAAACAGCGCCCGACTACATATAAAACTCTTCCTTTAGCTTATTCACTCCGCAGGTGTGTACATCCGTAAGTCTGCTTGTATATTCAACAGGAAACACTACACAAAGACTCTAAAAATGACATTTGTATTCACTTAAGATTCATGTCGACCTTTTTCTGATGGAAGTTTCACACATTTGGATTTAAAGTTCAGTTCTCACTTTAACATGAAAATGAATATGAAAGATTTTAAGTAATTTTAAATGAAAATAGTTTTTCATGTAAACATTTCTTTTTTAGTTTTGTCAAATATTCGATCAGTTGTTGCATATTGCTGCTCAATTGTTGTTGATTTTCCAAATGATATTGTTACGAAAATTGAAAAATCTCGCTACTGGTCTTTACATCGTTTACATTAAAATTATAGACAAAAGCTACAAAACAAAAACAATAAACTTGATTACAAATTATCGCACTACGTAATATACCAACAAACACCAGCATAAAAAATGATAAACAAAGTAAACAAAAATACAACAACAAAAACTACAAGAACAAACGTAAACAAAATACACAAACAACAATAAGGAAACAACGATGTTTATATTTATAGAGATTTCGAGAAGCCGCAGCCACGAACATTCGCCTTCAAGAACATTCATCAGACTGTTTACGTCGCCATATAAAAGGCAAGGGAAAGCAGGCAACGAGATAGTAAAAGTTCAGTCAGTCTTGTGTAAAGACGCGGTGTGTGTGAAGAAAAAAATCGTGGTTTGAAGATCCGTGTTACAAAGATCTGTCGAACGATTGACTAGTAATTGTTATTGCTTATACAAAAGAGTGCAAAAAGGAATAACAAAAAAAGCGATTATTTTTGTTTGCATCAAGTTGTGAACAATAGCACACAGAATTATAACAATAAAGAATTTAATTAAAACTAAACATATTTTAAAAGGTAAAAACGTAACAGTATTTAATAAATTCAAACTAGTTAATTCGAGCCTTTGGTCAGACAATGAAAAAGGAACAGAAAGAATTCATATTTTTTTAAAAATTTTAACAAAAAGTTTAATAAATTAAAAGTAAAGCAGTATTTTAATAATCAAAATACTAACAAATTTTTAATTTTTTTATTTACAATCCGTTTATAAGCAAATTTTCTAATACTTATAAGAAAAATAACAGCTGTTATTTAATCAAATAAACGGTTCCGTAAAGTTCAAATAAATATAGAAATGTTAGAACATACAAGCCGTGTTTGGGCCTGTTCGTAAATGCATCATTGCGCTGCATGTTATGAGCATCGTGTTCATAAACGTAAACCTTGGCAGCACTGCAGCTGTCACATGTTCGTTAACATTAAATCATATTATGAGCAAATAAACACAAAACACTAATCATAAAAATGGCTGATGCATTGAATGAGTGAGAGAGAGAGAATGACAGTTTTAACAATAAGTTTCTTTTTTTCTTCCTTAAATGTCTTCTTTTTTGCACAAAGTACATTTTTTTGTGCATTTAAAAACATTATGTCATTTGTTCATCGTACAGTTCAAAAATCAAATTTATTAATAATTTTTCCATTTCTGCGGTGTTTGTTCGTTCGTAAATGCAAACAAATAAATCAGCAAAAAGAAGCAACATGTGATTGGCAACGTTAGCGCAAAATAATCATATTTGCAGCGCAATGTTGCATTTACGAACAGGCCTTTAATTAATCATTATTGCATAGAAACAGGATATATTATTTTATAAAAAAGTATCGATTATATAAGATATGGAGCCGATAACAGACGACTGCTATTGGAAAATGAGTTCTACGTACTTAGTATAATGAATCACATAAAGACGAGAAAATTAATAGCAAGGCTAACTCAGTAGTACTTTTCCCCAGCGTTATCATATCAATAACTAAAGGGTGGTGCAAGTAAAATACACGATATTACTTGTAAATAAACCAAAAATTTTTCAGAGAATATTCTTAATATGTGGAACCAAATATAGGCTAAAAATGTCACGTCTTCGATGGCATACCCTTATATTATCCACATTTTTAATGACTATGACAAATGATCTCATCCTGTAGCTCATGAATTGCTCTTGAATGTTTAACGTACACTTTTTCTTTTAAATATCCAACGGTGTCAATTCACATGATCGTTGCGGATATTAAAATATCCACGACGTGAGCTAACACGATTTTTGAATTTCTCCTACAAAGGAGCCATTGCTTCTTTGGCTATGTGACAAATGGAACCATTCTGCTGAACACCTCTTCCACATTCATATTTTTGTAGAAATTCGACCCGAAAACTCCGCCAGTCCGTAAACAGTACCAAAATGTTACTCTTTGTTGATGTATAAGCTTTTCCGCAATCGCTTACAGATTCGTTCAAATGCGGCAATACTGCTTCTTAACGAATCCACTATATAAAATCGAAAGTCTAAAAAGATATATTGATTGGAATACAGAATATACAATTTCAATTAAGTGAAAAGAAATCTAAACTTGCTGATCAAATGCGAGGAATTAACCAACATACATATTAGGGATGCCAAACAGGATTGATTTTAAAAATCCCGCGATTCGGGATTTTTGGATTCCGAAATATACCGGGATTTACCGAAATATTCTCTTAATAAAAAAAGCTAAAAACAATTGTTTTATTAAAAATTGCATTAATTTTTGATCTTTATCACAATATACATGTTATAAAATAAAAAAAAAAAACAGAACAAAAAGTAACAAAAATAAAAATATTTCATCTGTGTCTCCATACATACATATATACAGAGGTGTTCATAAGCATTTACACAAAAGAGCATTTTTACGTTTTTCTTAAAAAAGGTCTCAGTACTTTTTACTGGAAGTAAATTTTGGAAAAAAATTTTTACTATTGCCTAGCCTGGAATATGCAGAAGCAAATAAAATAAAATTGGAAAAGATAACGGTTATTAGTACTAAATAAAAAACCAATAACCATATGCTTATAAGTTGTGAAAATTATTTGCACACGTTTTATTCTTTTCAAAAGTATTTACACAAGACATATGTCCGGTTTAGTCTATAATTTGCTCTTGGAAAGATCAGTAGCTAAGCTTGTGTCGCAATCTAAATAAGCTGAACTCCTAATAGCTAATAATAGTTTTTAAAAATGGGGAAAACAAGAGAATTTCGACTGAAAGTCGGTGTGAAATTGTTGGCAAATTCAACAATGGTATCTCGGCGTCAGAACTGGAAAAATTGTACAAAATTTCTCGAAAAACGGTGTTAATTTAGTAGCAAAAAAAAAAGAAAAATATGGAAACTTAGCATATTTAAAAAGAAGTGGACGAAAATGTGTGCTAAACCCAAGGGATTGCAAAAAATTAATAGGAAAGATATTAACCAAGTCCTCAATTAGTCCTGCAAAAGTTGTAACAAAATCTGAACAAATTATTGGTCGAAAGGTAAGCGATGCTACAATACGCCGAAGATTAAATGAAATTAATATAAAAAATTATCTCGTGCGTGCAACAATTGATATTACTCCAACAAACCAAGCTAAACGTCTCGCATTTGCTTTGGAGTATATTAAGAAGCCTATAGAGTTTTGGTACAGTGTATTGTGGACGGATGAGGCTGCATTTCAATTCCAGGACTAGTTCTGTAAGCGCTTTATTCATCTACCACGAAACAAAAAAAGGCTGTACAACCACGGCACGATGATGTTTTGGGGATGTCTATCATATTACGGTTTGGCCATTTGTTACCGCTAGACGGGACTTTAAAGCAGTCTGGCTATCTCGAAATTATAAACAACCATGCCATTAAGTCCGCAAACAACCTTTTTCCAAGCAGTGAATAGATTTTACAGCACGACAATGCCCCTTGCCACAAAGGATGGTTACCTACCACACTCTTAGAAAACGTAGGTCAGGCTGTTCTTCCATGGCCTTCGCAGAGATCTGACCTAAACGTTATTGAAAAGGTTTGGGCTTTCATAAAATATCATAGAACTATAGATAAAAGTCGAAAACGCGAAGAGGCTATACAAGAAATTAGCCTAAATTTGGTCTAAATTGACTCCCGAATTTGCCAAAAACTTAATTAACTCAATTCCAGAAGGATTACAGGCGGTCATTGATTCAAAAGGCGGTATTACAAAGTACTATTCAAGTTTATTAATAAACTATGTAAAAATAAAATAAAAATAATTAAAATAAAGATTGCGACCGGACTTAAGTCTTGTGTAAATACTTTTGAAAAGAATAAAATGTGTGTAAATAATTTTGACAACTTATAAGCATATGATTATTTGTTTTTTATTTAGTACTAGGTACCGTTATCTTTTCCAATTTTATTTTATTTGCTCTGCATATTCCAGGCTAGGCAATAGTAAAAAATTTTTTCCAAAATTTACTTCCAGTAAAAAGTACTGAGACCTTTTTTAAGAAAAACGTAAAAATGCTCTTTTGTGTAAATACTTATGAACACCTCTGTATATGTAAAAACACATTAGTGAAGAAACAAATACCTACCCTTTTAAGAACACTATTTATACGCAGAATATATGTAACTATTCACCTCTAACACATCGTGATTCAATCAAATCTATTTCTTTAGAAAGTTGATTGTCTAAACCATCGGCTGTATTACCAGATTTTATTGGACTTCGAGGGCAACGTTTAACTTTTTAACAATGGAAGTTGGGTTTTTATTCAGTTCGTTGTCGAGTGATATAGAATATTCACTTAATTGTTGCATGATACACTTGAAAAGCTACATGAGTGTTATTTAATGTAATATTAAATAAAAAAACAATGCCGTAGACTCAATTTTTTTCTTACTTTAAAAAAATGTGTATGTATGATTTTACAATCCCGAAAATTCCCGGGACAAGTTCTAAAAAATCCCGGGAATCGGGATTTGGGAATCCCCGGGATTTTGTAATTCGGGATTTCCCGATTGGCATCCCTAATAGATATGTATATTTACCTTTTTACTTATCATTAAAATTCTAGTAATTTATTCTTTCCTTTCTTGTTCTAATTGTTTTGTTTCTGAGTGAAAACATGTTTTTTTGTTTACAATATTTTGCATCCCTGATAGACATGAATTGTATGTTTGTCTTTTGTTTAATGTTGACTCTGAATGACAGATTCGAGAAACATTTCTTTGATTTTTAATTTTACTCTCAGAGGGTAAACTATGGGCTATCGTCTAAAAAGCCAACATACTACCTACGAACTATTACGAAGACATGAAAAACGTAATTTCAATTGCAACTGCTACCTTTTAGTGGAGACTTGCAGTTTGTCGTTCATACATATATTCATTTATTAATCAAGTCTCTGATTCATATAGCAAATGTGAGAGGGCATCTACGTTATAGATGCTAATTTTGGTAGTTTGTTCAAACACGATGCCATCTCCAATAAAACGAAATTTGAAAAAATATTTCTACGGCAACTTCCTCTCAACAGATTTCTGGCAAAAAAAAACTGAGAGTGAAATAAAATTTAAAGTTTCTCAGAATTTTGTCGCTCGGAGTCGACTTTAAACTCATGATTATTGTATGACATGTAATGACCAATTATGTTATGTATGATATTACTATTTATTTACTAGGTTTTATTAATTAATAATATTAATTAATTTTTTAAATAGCATTGGACACAAATATTGTATTATAATAATATATTATATGCCTATGACTATATAAGTAGTCAATGTAATTCTATTATAAAAAAACACGTACAACGTACACGTATGAATAGTTTTCAATTATCCTGGTTACTTATTCTATTGCATAGAATAATAGAATATATAATAATAGAAAATATAAAAAAAATTTTATGATTCTTCTGCAAACGTGCAGAGTATTTACATAATTTCATTAAGAGTTTACTGCTGAAAACACAATTTTTTTTTACATTAGTACTATAAAGGCCTTACTCATTTATGATTTAAACCCTCTTGATAATAAATGAAATTGAAAATAATTCCAATAATTTTTGTCTACCCCTAGGATAATGCACTTAAATATTTACTCTTATAATTTAAAAAACTTTATTTTCCTAAGATAATGCTTGCGATTTTGTTAGTGAAATAAATTTAAGCTTAAGATTATTTAAAAAACCATTTCATATTAACCTTTTATAACTGACCAAGGACAAAAACTTCGTTCTTTGCAATGATGTACTTACATATATATATGTGTAATGAAAGGGATAAAAAAGAAAATATGTTTTATTCATGACACATCATTCGGGAGATAATGCTGTTATTTGAAATGTAACAGGTTGGTACTACCCATACTGCCACCAACTGCTGCTGCCACTGATGTATTTTCTTAGATGTCAGTGATTATAATCTTTTCAAAATATTCAACGCGTTAAGTTAAACTGCATATCTTCTGTGTGTGATTTTCTCTAAGATATTCCCTTTTCTTTCGGTTTTTTTTTTGGTTATTTTCTTTATTATTATTATTGTTGATTGTTTAATACTTTTTTGTCGATGTTTTATACAGCCGAACATATATCATATATTTCTATTTTTGCGAGTATTTATTGGGTGATACCGTTCGCATGTTGTTTGTCAACAACAACAAAAATATTTATTCGTAAAATCAAATTTAAAAATTTTGTTTTTACCATAGGTTCGATTATTGTCTCTTTTTGAGTTGTATTACGTTGTTAATTAATTATTTGCGATGTACGATTTTCTGTTTTGAACTTTAGACATAACTTTAAAACATAATTTCTGATGGGAAATGTTTTTTCCAAACTTGAGCTTGTGTGTGTTCTCCATATTCCTCCAATTCCTCTGCAGGCATAGTATCAAAATACTGTATCAAATAATTCTCCACCTTCAGATGGGATGCCCAGACGATTTTTACTCACTCAAAACTGATTTTCAAACATATTTTTTAGGGACACGTACATACATAATTGGTCATTACAATCATGATTACGACCTAGCTTTTCAGACCGCTTGTATTGTGTGTGTTAATTTTATACATGAGTAGCGGGGCCTACAGTTATAAGTCGACTGCGAACGGCAGATTTTTGAGTAACATTTAATGACAAATTTTATTTACTCTCAGATTTTTTGCCAGAAATCTGCTGAATTGGAGTTTGGACAGTTGCCTGACGTCTAATAAGGCAACGCTACTAAACTGGCTTGTACTCACTGTTATTCTGCGCACCTAGCAGTAATGCTCTGCTATTTCTTATGGTTGTAGGGTGTATTCGGTTTTCAATTGTCAGCGCATTGAGACCTAGGTCACTTTGCCTTTACATTATATATTTTAGCCTAATTGTTTTGTTTTTTTAATTTTATTTTATTTTAATGCTTTAAATTAGGCAGAATATGCTGATACTGAATCAGCTAAGTGAAGAAAAACTACCGGGCTAATTTTTTTTTGGATTATAATTTATTTCGATACTAATTTTTCCCGGTATTTCTATAGCTAGAACTTGGGGAATGTCTGATAAAAAATTAACAGCAACGACATTAATACAAGATATGGAAGATATTTAACATAACTATTATCCTTAACCATGTTGTACCCTTTTTGGTGTACACTTTTTATAAACATTTTAACGGTAGTGTTACTACCATTTATGCGCAAAATTATTGCCAAAAGTGTACCTTTTTCCTAATTTTCTGGCATTAAGTTCTGTATTCTTCCAACGTTTTAAATGGTTTGGGTATTTTCATCCGAATCAAAGAAATGCAGACTGATTATGGAAAGAAAATGTCCGAAAATGTTATTTTAATAACATATTTAGCACAATAGAATGAAAAAGGTCGTATTTTTGTTTCAATATATGGATAAACACAGGGAAAAAAGGATATGTACATATATACTATATAAACAGACGTTAGTATATATGCATTTGGTTTCGATTTTTGCTATACTGCGCAATACTTACTCTCTTATACAAAGGCACCGTTAAGCTTATGGAATAATCTGAGTAAACTTATATTAAAAATACTACACTAGGCAGAAAAAGTTTGCGTACATTAAATAGCTCAGTAACTCTTAAATAAAAAATTCTAAAAAGTTTTTTTTAATTCAAATAGTTATTATGTACGAGTATTGTATATCTATTAGTCTCCTAAAATAACACAAAGCGTTAATTAAAATAATCTGCTAATGAAAACATATTTCTGCAGCGACTTCTTCTCAGTATATTTCGGGCAAAAACTCAGAGAGTAATTAAAATTGCCAAGATATATTTTTCACAAATCTATCAGAGTCGACTTTAGACTGTAGGCCCCGCAACTCAAGGGTAAAATTAACACACACAATATGGATGGTGTGAGAAGAGAGGCTGTAATCCTGACTGAAGGGTTGTAATGTCCAATTAGGTATGTATGTAAGTATGAACTTGTTTATTAGTGTATTCCTGAACGTTACTATTCCGTTACTGCTTCATCAATATTTATATTTTTGTTAATTTTCTTCATTATCATGGTAATTATTCTATATCTTTATGTTTATATTTTACAATTTTTTTATTTTTTTATAATAAATACTAAATTAATAATAAATAAAAGATTTTTGACTGTGTATGTAAAAAAGTAAGTACATACACTTCGTCGATAAAGTTATTATTATTTTTTAATTTTCTAAACAACAGATTTAGTTTAGTTTCAAACACTGGCTAGCATCTGAATAAGATGCTTAAACTCCGCTTGGGGAATTAGTTGTTCTCAAATTACTGGAACTATTCACAGATGTAGAAGAAACGTAACTATAGATTATTTCTTTACGAGCGCATCACTAGCTTCAAAAGTAATATACACATGAATTACTATTGATGGAAAGAACCGCTGGAACTGAATAGAACTTCGCCAAGTAAACGCCGCGCTTCTCCACAAAATATAAAAACGAATCATTGTTCACTTATAATATTGTACACTTACAAAACTAAGCCAAAGAAAAAAGTTCTACTAAACTCAAAGCATAAACATACAAGCATTGAGAGACAGGGCAATCGTACATCTGAATCGATTAGATTTTACAATAATACCACATAGGGATGTAGACATGACAGCTTTGATAGGAATAGGAATACATAAGGTATCGATAGGTTTAGAGTTAAAAATTCCTGTTTTTAAGTAAACTGCTTCGTTGGCAAGTGCCACCATCTTGTTGGTAACTTCACGGTAACTGTTTGGTCAACCTCATTTTCGAAGAAGTAGATCGAGATAAATCCGCCAGCCCATAAACCGCACCAAACAGCCACTCATTGTGGATGTATCGGCTTTTCAATAATCTATCGAGGATTCTTATTTGCCTAAATTCGGCAAGTCTGCTTGTAAACAAATCCGTACACAAAAGTGTACCTCACCGCTAAAGATGATTTTCTTTGTAACGTCACCATTCACTTTCGTCTGTTCAACCAAATATTTTGCTTATCGATGATGATTTTTTTTGCTGCACTTACATGTACTAATATTATTGGGATACAATGTAAAGCATATATACAGTACATATCGAATGAAATGTGATAAATTACTTTCCACTAACAATAGAAATTAAAATATTCACCTTGAGCAAAAAGGGTACTCCATAAACACTGATAATTTATTTTCGATTTTATGCATGCACATCCATTGGTTATATTTGATTCATACATTCAAATAAAGTATGTTACTCTAGATATGCATTCAAAAAATTTGTTGTTTTTGATGCTTTTTTGTTGTCTTCTACACGTCATCTACCTGACCTACCATTACATATTCTGCGTTTTGACTAAATATTTCTTATTGTGACCTACTTAATTTTGCCAATGGCTTAAAACAGTAGCAATTAAAATAAATCAACATTCATGTTTTTGTTTGTATTTAATTTAAATTTATTTTTATTTTTATTATGTTTATCTGTGTATAATTTTTATGTTTCAGTACTTACTTCAGGTATTAATTTTCTTTTACTACCGAGGGAATTATTTCAGTTTTTTGCTGCTAATGCTTAAAACAACGCATTTGCCGTCAACTAAAACTGATTTCATTTCCTATATTTTCTATCAGTATTAATTTTCTTATACACGACACAATTATGTAGGATTAAAAATACTTGGGCAATTCACACGACTTTGTATCGTCTATGTTGTATTGAATACACTTTTTGTTTGTGAACGCTCAATGTTAAGTTGTATTGCGTATTTCGTATTTCAAAAGTCAAAAAGCGATAAAAAGAAGAATAAATTATTAATAATTTGATTTTCAAGCAGCAAAATGAAAAATATTGTAGACAAAAGTAAATTAAATAATTATCTGTGCGAAAAATATAATTTTGAAAAGTTAATTGTTAAAATGTTCAAGTTGCATAGAAAATATTTTGTAATTTTATTATTCTTCTTGATTACTGGCTTTTACATAAACTGATAGCACGAAACCAATACAACTTTTAAAATCAAAAGAAAAAATGTGTATAAGTGTATCAGATTTTTATATGAAAACAACAAGTATACACTGTTGTATATTCGTCCAGTAATACACACCATACAACGATACAAGGGCTTGTGTGAATTGCCCAATTTTCAAACTTTTTTAATGTTATTATTATTGTACAAACCATTGTATAATACACTTATTTTGCGCCTGACTTGATCGTCGCAGTCGATGGCGCAATTCTAATGGGAAAGAGAAGCGAAAATAAGAGAAACGCATACTAATGTATTAGAAATAGTAATAATATTCAATTGACAACTATAACCTCTGTTTATAACAGTGGTTACCATTTCAGAGCATTGCTTATGCTCTTTTATTTAGTTGTCGATCCGACTGCGACAAGTACACATGTCAGTGGATATTATAGTATTTTTTTTTAGGTTTACGCTCAAAAAATATTTTATGTTATATTTTTGAAATTTTTAATTTCAAAGTTTTATAAGTTCTTAAACCACATTTTGATTGTTTAGTACACTCAGGTCTAGTTTTATGCGATATATGCGTTCCAAAAAAATCGCATAAATTGAATTCGCATAAAACGATACTTTAGCTTTATATAAAAATTAATGATTCGTTCCAAATCCTGACAAACCGACTAAATTCAAATTTTAATTGAAAAATCAAAGCAAAATCACATATAAAAATCAACAAAGTATATTTATTTATTTATTTATTTATTTTCTTAAACAATAAAAACAAAAACTTCTAAAAAATAAACAAAAATAAAATATTAATAAATAACAAAAATAAATAACAAAATGATCCAAAAAATAATAAATAAATAATAAACTGTAGCCTGTAATTATGAATGTACGATCCATCATTCTGCATCGTTTTGGAATTGGTTCGACGTCATTTTTATCATTATAACCTATCAGGTAGTGGTGCATAGATCAACGAATTTTTAGAAAGTTTCATTGTTTCTTTTATTGCAGGATATGTAGTCAGTTATTATGATACGCGGAAAATAGATCAGTCAATCCGCGTTGAATCTTCAGTTCTCTTTCGGTATCTGGGTCCATACTAAGAATAAGATTTTGTAAATCATTAAGTTTGTTGAGGATATCACCAATTTGTTTTGAATTGAATTGTACAACACTATTTCGGTATCACTGTCTTCACTATCCACACACCATAATGATTATATGCAGTGGTGCAAACTTTTTTTAATTTAAAAATGATGCAAAATTTTAAAAAGTATCATAACACTTTAAAATCAAAAAAAAAATAAAACTATCGACATGTTTATAACTCAACGTCTGTCAGATTGTTTTAATAGTCAAGTAAATAATTTATATAATATGGAAAGAGAACAACTTTTTTATATACATAAAGCAATATTGTGGAAAAATTAAAAGGTTGGTTATTAGTAAGAAAGGAAATTTATCAACCAAAATTAGATCCCGGCAAATATTTAAAAGACATTCTTTCATTATTAACACATAGATGTATGTTTATGATATGAAAATCAAAATAGGCTATATTACTAACACTTTTCTATGACTGTAAACTTTCAACTTCCCAGCGGTAAACAAAACTAAGTACTAAGACAATATGCGATGACATAAGTATGATAGTCTAAGCGAGCGATCTAAGTACTTACAGTATAATCTATTCGTAATCCAACATATAATGCACACTAATTGCATCTTCGCTTACGATTTAAGGAGGGAGTCAGTTGATATTTTTATGTTATATTTTGTTTTTATTTAATTTTTTTATTTATTTTTTTGGGAAAAACAGTCTGTGAAATATATGTCTGTTAACAAATATAATAAAATAAAGAATTTAAAGTTTATCAAATAGAAAATGTGTGTTCACCCATTTATTTGAGCGGTATTACAAGTGTAATAAGTGAAGTGAAAGTGAAGGTGAAATTAATAAAAATGGAAGGTTTTTCGTCTAGAAATTTAAAGCGATTGGCAGAAAAGGAAAAAAAGGAAGAAGTTTATAAAAAAAGATAACTTTAATATTAATTTAAATGTCAATAAGAATAATATAGATAATATTATTGAAGTCGTTGACGTTTTAAGTCCTGAAAATTTATATGAAAATCAATCAGTCACCCATTCGTCCATAAAAGAAAAATTAAGTGACTGGTACAATAAATACAATCCAGGAAGAAAGTGTTGTGATGACTTATTAAAAATTTTAAAATCTGAAAACATTGATGTGCCCACTTCAACCAACAGTTTGATTAAAAGAAGAAACGAAATTATGGCGCGAAATGTTAATCCAGGACAATATTTTCATTTGGGTGTAAAACAATATTTGGACTCCATAAAAACTGAAATTATGGATTATAATGAATAGTTTTTAGACATCGGTATTGACGGTTTACCCCTCTTTAAAAGCTCCAAGAAAGGCTTGTGGGCCATTTTAGGTTATATACACAATTTCCAAGGTCTCAAGTGTTTTTAATCGGTTCATATTTTGGAGATAAGAAACCACAAAATGTGAATCAATATTTGCACGATTTTTTTACTGAAATGTCAGACCTTCAAGAAAATGGATTTGTTATAAATGATACAACAGTGAGAGTTAAAATACGGTCAATTGTAAGTGACTCACCAGCACGTTCATTTCTTTGCGGTACTGTTGGTTATAATGCATTTAAAGGTTTCTCAAAATGTGTCCAAACAGGCAGACGAATTTTTAATGTCACTGTTTATAGTGATAGTGTTGGAGCTAAACGTACAGATGAGGACTTTTATACCCGGAAAGATCCGGAATATCACATAGACTTCTTTAAGAATAAAAAACGTTTTTGAGAAACTCAACGTTAAGATGGTCACTCAATGGTCACTTGATGTGATGCATTTAACAGATTTAGGTGTAACAAAGAAGATCTTTGTCTTTGGTCTTTGATTGATAAATTGCATAAGGATCAAGTAAATTTAATTTCTCAAAACCTCATTTCATTGTATTCATTCATTCCCTGTGAGTTCGCAAGAAAGCCAAGGGTTCTAGACGAGCTGCCAAGTTGGAAAGCCATTAAATATAGACAATTTATTTTATACACATCTATAGTTGTCTTTAAATATGTTTTAAATAGTGCTTACTATTACCACTGGATGCTACTTCACTGTTTCTATATGCTACTACTTTCCGAAGCTAATCATTTAAAACAAATTGATATTTCCGAAAACATGCTTAAAGATTTTGTAGAACATTTCACATCTTTATATCCTGAAAAAAGATTGACTCAAAACATCCATAATTTACTACATATTTCCCAAAGCGTCCGTGATATGGATCATCCTCAAACATTTTCGGCTTATAAATTTGAGAATTTTCTTCATACTATAAAGAAAAAAATTAAAAGTCCAACAAATATTTTACAATAACTGAACAATCAATTTTGTATTTACAAATATCCTATAAAAAGGAAGCGTTTAGAAATAAAACGAAACAAAAATGGTGTGATTAAATCTTTTGCTACCGATTTATTTTTATTAACAACAAAAAAGCCAAATAATATATGTTCTGTATCGCCCGGAGTTCCATTTCTGATAAGATCATTTATAGACGAAAATGATGAAAGTTATGCTGTTGGGAAAAAGTTTAATTCACTAAGTAATTTTTTGAAACGCCAGTAAAATCAGGGTCTGATATGGGAATATATATAACGTCGCCATCCGCTTTAAATGAAGACGAAAAGAGATATTTTGTAAAAATACCTATCATTCCCATATAATGATATGATATAATACCAATGATATAATACCAATTATTCACACTAACGATATTTATTAATTCCAACAGAAAAAACATGTCAATTATACCACAAAAAACTTTTATAAACAATAACAATGAAAATGAAAATATAATTTTAATGCTTAATAAAATTATAAATTATCAAAAAACTTTATTAGAAAAGATGGAAAAAATTGAAAATGAAATGGATAAATTAAAAGGTATGTAATTAAAGCTAATATAATATAGCTAATAACAGAAAGAGATAACACAAAACGTCCTAACTTACATTTACATACTTTCACAGAAATATTAAAACGGCATTTTAGATTTTTATACTTAAATTTTTTGCTGATTTTATACCGAAGAACCCAAAAATTTATGGTATGTGTTCAGTTAATTTTTTAAATATTGTTATTAACATTTGTAAAGAGTTAGAACGTTTTGTATTTTAGGTACTGGTATACAAATGGGAGAATTATTAATTTTTAAACAATATTAATTATTTCAGTTGATCAAATATAAGCCACTACAATAATTAAACAACTTGTAAAAAAAACGTACATGTGGGAAAAGATCCCGGTTTCCTATTTTAAATGTTGAAGACTTAGAAAGAGTTAACAGCCTAATTTCTGCAGATTCAGAATCATATGTAAGTTCTTAAAATCAAATAACAAAATCCATTAACCTATAAATATATTTCTTATTCCAGATTCCAAAAATTAAGACCATTTTGAGACCAGGGGGGCTTAGAAAAAAATTTGGACAGAATATTGCATGAAGAGGTATATATATCATTAAATTATGATGGACTAAATGGTAAAAGGGAATTCAAAGAATTCAAGTCACTTCATGATGCAGTATACGGTAAGTTTATTTTACACTTTCCCATTTAACCCTTTGACGACCAAACATTTTCTGCTGAAGCGATTTAACTTTTTGTTTTATTTTAAGAATCTGTGGCCTAATTACTATTAATGACTAAAATGACGAAGAAAAAAACTGCCCTCCTGGGTAGCCTCTAAGTCCCCCATTTCACTTGGCAAGTATAGTTGTCTATGGGTTGAAAGCAATCTTTTTATCCCAAATTGTTAATTTTTAAACATGATTTAAGAACAGTTTTTTTATTAAAAATATAAAGTAAAATACAATAATACATAATAGTTCCACATGCCATTATATCATTTTGCTGAAGAATGTGCATTAAGTTTAGACTTGTAAAGAAATTATCAAAATAAACTTCAACCCCTATTTTTGCCAGTGGCTTACATAACTGCAGGACGACAGCTTCGCCAAAACCGTGTACAACAAATTGTTTTTTTCCTGTGTAAATGTCAATATTGTGCAAGTATCCAGTTTCTGACTCACATAAACACCATAGTTTGAATCCCCATGAAATAGGTTTGTCCTTCATGTACTGTTTCATGGCATTATGTCCCTTAAACTTTACCATATGTTCATCAATTGAGAGTTTTTTGGAAAATGTATGTGCGTCAGGCATAGCCTTGTTAATGTGCTCTATAATTGGACGGATTTTGTAGCTACGGCCAGTAACATCAGCCTTACTGTTGTCGCAAAAGTGAAGATTGGCTGTAATTTCCTCAAGTCAGTCCCGTGGCATGACTCCTGCAATCTGAGCTTGGTGAAATGTTGGATCAGTTGACCAAGACAGACGTGTTGATGGGAGTTTCACTAAGCTCATACGTATGATAATACGTTTAAGGCTTATATAAACTCGGATACGGTTAAAGTGAACATACGCCCTTTTTGTAAAGCATATAGGTTGGACTGCTCCACTATCATGAGACACAGGCGCGCTTAAAAAAAAGCTCAAATTTAATGACAATTTAGAGGTTTTAATTCTGGAGTTTTTAGGAATGATAATTTTCGTTTCAACCCATAGGCAAACATAATTGCCAAACATAAAATGACTATTTTTAGGCAGTTTGGAGTTTATCCAAAACTGTTCATTATATTTTTTTGATAGACAAAGGATAAATCCAAAACATAATTGACTCCCATCCCTTTGTGCCCTATTTTTACCCTGTAGTAGCCCTCGGTATAAAGACCATTATTTGGCCAAATTTGGAGTGGAGCCAGATAGGGGTTTGCACTGAACTACATTATTGTTGCCCCAATCTTCTTCTATAAAACATTCTCTAACATATTTGCTCTATCTGTAAATTGGACAAATATATAAGCCAAAAACCCCCGTGCAAGCATACTTGCCTATGGTCGTCAAAGGGTTAAATACTTACAATTTACTATTTTTCATTCGCAGATGCTTTAAGAAAGATGGCTATACTCTTCAAATATTTAAGAAGGAAATACAGCACTGCTTTAAAATGTATAAAAACAGATTTTTTTCGAAAAAATCAATGGAAAAGAAAAAACAAAATTAGAATTTTTAAAAATATGCACAATTTTCACCATTCTTCATTTTTTCCATATAAAGTAATTTTTTAATAAGAATTTGTATTGAAGTATTTTATTAACGATGTTTAATAGTTCGTATTTATTTAATTTAATTTTTGTATTAATAAAAAATATTTTTCTTTTAATAAAAAATCCTATTTGCTGATATTTTAACTTACAAATGCAAGTAGGACTGTAATCTACATACAATACTTTCTAAATAGTCTATATAGGCATCTCATCAACATCGCTTAGAACTCCACTTATTATGTAAGTGAAACATTAATAGAGCCTAATGATATTGTGGCTTACATACTAAGCGAGAGCACACCGATGTGGCAGCCTATGACACTTTTATGTTAAATCTAAGTAGGAAACTAAGTGAAAACATCACCACTGACAGCCACGAAATATCGCTTAGATAAGCGAGTACATAATGGGTATTTTTACCGCTGGGTTATTTTTTTCTCTCTTTTGAAAGCCGAAACTTATATTCCATTGTGTGGAGAATGTTGAACTGCGATGAAAAGTTTGTCACTTATGACTACATTAGACCAGCTCAAACGGTGACACAGCCAGTTTTAACGCTTAGAAAAGTATTATGGCTACACAATATTTTTCATACACCATAACATTGTTATTAACAATTTCAATATTAAGTTAATTACATTTGTACAACCAAAATAGTCCCTTCGCTATTTAATATTAATACGTGGCATAATATTTTTTTATATTTATCAGAATTACGTTATTATATCCTTAATAACTACATTTAAATTTAAATTATTTTATTTGAAAGAATTTAAATGCGAGGGCTGTACCAAAATGAGCCAATCTTAAAACCAATTTGGAAAAAAATCTTTACATATTCGACTGTTAACCCTTTTTCCTGTTTATAATTGAAACTGTCTGTATCATATGTAAATATATATGTAAAATATTTACATCTTTTTCGATTCTTTAAGGTACATGGGGCTGTTGCAAAGCATTCTAGTTTTGTTAAAAAAAATTTTCCATTCAGAACAGTCTTAACAAACCTTTACATGAAGATTACATTTTTCAAACCTGTGATCTGAACCTAGGTGTGTGATGTAGCAATTCGAAAACTTTAGTTCGTGGGTAAAATGATTACAAACTGGTGAAACAACACCCTTTTCGCTATATGTGGCCTTCTTTCCTTAATTTCCACTTGATCGGCTGACTTTTGAACAATTAAGTAGGTAAGTTTAATAGGATTAAATTCCATATATGTGTGATTGCCTTGCCTAACTTCGGACTTCAGTTCTAACACCTTAAAAAAAAGTATGAAAAAAAATATTTCTTTGGGCGACCCTTCTCAATAGTTTAGGAACAATAGATGTGGAAGTATACATATGCAATGAAAAATATTCCTAAATATTAGTACATAAGCCATTCAGCGTTGATGTTGAGTTGTACATGCCAAATCCCATTCATAAAATTAACATCATGGACAGTGTAAGAATATAGGCCGTAATCTTGACTGAAGGATTGTTATGGCCAGTAAAATATAGACATGCACTCCCCAAATCCGTTGAAATTAAGGGAATGCAATTTTAGTAGGATGCCCAAACCACATAATAAAAATTAATCGATCATTTCATATTCTCAATTCATGTATAATTTTTTAACTCTTCCAGCTTATGTTTCCGAGGAATTGTGTGTTTTTTAAACATCAAAATAAGATCAATAATGATAACTTTAATATATTAAAACGGAATATTACATAGAATCCATAGGTATTGGCATTCTACCAAATGAGATCACATCAATTGGTTAAATCATAACAAGAGCAGCGGAACATTTTTCGCATGCATTTTTTGAATCGCATGTAGTATTTTTCAATACAAAATATAATACATTTGACCAAGCAATACGAAAAAATGTTGGCATTACAATATGGTCATTTCATTACAATCATTAGATCTTTTTATAGTGCCTTGCAACATATAAGCAAACCACGATCGGAAACAAGGCTATCGATGAAGAATGAAGTATTACCGACATTGAATGTAATACTTAACTTAACGTATGAATACTATGTCTTTCAGGGAACTCTATTACCGTTTTTTAATTTTTGTAAAGCCGATGTCATATGGATAGAATACCCTACAACCTTATCAATGGTAACAAAATACGTATGTATGTTCAGGAAATGCTAATTACTTTAACGAGAATCTATTTGTAATCATTTTATTTTATTGCTTCAACATTATTAGTATTTTGAACGACTTTTATCCTTGAATAACATTCCACTAATGGCTCAAGTTGTTGACTTTACAACGCCAAATGGTTCCATCTATCATATGAGGAAATGTTTATTGTTATTAAAACTAGTTTTGATTTCTTTCTCCCTATCAATGTAAAACGTTTACAAAATTAAAATGAATTTTTTTTATTTTTGACGTCTTTTTGTTTTAAAATTTATTTTGCAATAGAAAAGTTCGCAGTATCCTAACCCTATCACAGACTTTCTCTCAGCAGTCTTCTGACAAAAATTCTGAGAGTAAATAAAATTGTCAGTCTCTAAAATCTGTCGTTCGAAGTCGACTATAAACTGTTCACTCACTTATGAATAAAATTTTCACATACGACATGGGTAGTATGAGAAGCTAGGTTGTAATCTTGACTGAATGGTTGTAATGACCAATTAATTTGGTATTTTGAAAAGTAATCGACGAAGAATGGCTAAGGATTTAATTGAAAGCTTCTTATGCACCTGTCACCATCTATTCCCGTTGACGGCGAATTATTTTGTTGGTGAACAATTCGTCTCAAAATAAGCCTGTGAACGACGAATGTTGGCATGAGAAGATAGCAAATTATCAAACGAAATGGTGCATATTTCATCTGAACGGAACAATTTCAGTTGGGCTGCATAAAGCTATTAACTTCAAGCAAAAATTTCTGTTGATAGCTTAAAAAAAGGTCTGAACGCATTACACGTTAGAAAACGCTCTAACATTTATTTTGTGTGTCGTTTTCTTTTTGTTGTCTGATTAATTTAAATCTCCATTAAACCATACTCATACAAAATCCGAGCAATCATGAGAAAAATTATAGAATTGTAGTATCTTCCGTAGAGACTCAATGAAACATTTTTCTTCACATTGTAGTCAATATTGTCATTGTTATCGTTGTCGTCATCATCGTCGTCGTCGCCGCCATCTTCAGATGTGGCCTCGAATTTCTCAAAACTTTGAGCGGAAAGGCCTTCTTCTTGGTATTTGTAATGATCGATATTTTGATAGATTGGACCAGTCGGAGCATCGTACTTTTGCAATGGTGCTTTATTATACGACAATATTTGTTGTAATAGCCCTGCCTAGAAATATTAATTTATTTAATAATTTTAAATTTCTCGAAGCAACCAATACTTGCATTTTCTGGAACAATTTTATTAAAACTAGGAAACTCCAACCATATAACATCGGTATTACAGTCTCCTAACAATGGCATGAGTTTACCCTGATAGACATAATATTCAAGTTCAAGATTAATCAAATTATTAAGTGAAGGCATGTACTCATAGGTTAAATTTATATCATATGTTGTATAAGGCTCTCGAACGTATTTCAAGCAATCTATATAGGATTCATTCACCTGCTCAGGATCTACCTACATTCAAGAAAAGCAATAGTTGTGTTAAAAAATAAATAAAAAATAAACACTTGTTGTGTAAAAGTTTCCCCTACCAATTTATAGCGAAATGACCACACAGTTATGCCAAAATTTTTCTTCACAGCTTTTTCAAACAGGCCATAACTTTGTTTTGCAAAAACAACGTGCAATTCAAACGGTAACGTTCCATTACTAGTGTAATGGTCATCCAACCTATTAAAGTACATAAATTCCAACTGATATTTGTCCTTGCCATATGGGCCTTCGCTAATTGTCGGTTTTTCTCCATTGTACCAGAATCTAATGAAAACAGTTTCTCCATTATTATCCAAGGTAATCGATTTTGGATAAATCCCCGACTTTCGTCTGAATACATTGCTTATATTTCTCTGTAAAATTTCGTAGTTATCTTCATTAATCGCATATAGATGTTTTGAAGCACATTGGAACTCGGCTGCATAAACTGGAAATTGGAAATTAAAAATGTCATTAAAATTGAAATACATTTGCATAAGACCGCTCTTAAAAGTTGACTTCTATTCAAGCATTTTGTTGTGTTTCTAAAATAAAAATATTAGGCGTGCTAGGATTCTTCTCAATTGTTCAAAGTGATTGTACGCAACAAATAACGCCATCTAGCGATACATAGTCGCTAAATGCATTACTAAACTGAAAAACCTTGTCAGGAGTCTACGTTCAGTAGAAAAGTAAAATACATTCGTATATAGAGTAGAAGTATAGACTGATCTGTGTCAAAGTTTACTTAATTTTATCATATTTTTCTGGTGAGCTTTATGCAATTAAATCTGTTTCAATGGTTTATAAGGGTAGCCCTAATGTAATACTTATTGCATTAAATCGCTAGATTTACTCGGACAGACAGGGAGGGATCAAGTCTCTCAAAAACATCGCCTTGAGTTCGTTCCCGTCCAAAACTTCGAGGACTTCTAAGAGAAATGTAGGGCAATTCGAAGATTATTCTTTTTGGGATTCAGGACATAGTGATATCATTGGAAATTGCATTGCTAATGAACTGGCCAGTGCTGGTAAGTATTTCGTTTCGGTAGACAACTGATTGGCCATTCATTGTTGTACTATTGCTACTCTCACAAGTCCAATACCCTTTACGAAAGCATGCCGTAAAACTTGGCATTCCCTAGAATAGTTAATTTGCTGCCGCACACAATTGTTAAGTTTGGATTGAAAGCCAGAAAGTGTTTACTGTATGTTTGGCTTAATTGGTTTAAAGAAAGCAACATTTAAAAATATTTCGAAAGCTTAATACCTTTTAGCGTATACTTCTCTCCACTGTGTTCTGCTATTGTTTTCTAACTATTAAATAATTACAGAAAAATATCTTACCAGGCCTTGTTATGACGAATAACAATAAAAATTTTAAATGTTTCAACATATGTACTCCAATCGAGTTTAAACCTTTTGAAGTTCACTGTATTTTAATAATAAAATTTTCTTTCATGGCAAAGTTTGAAACAAGCAAAATAAATATTTCAAATTAGAGTACATATGTACATAGTATAGCGCTAAAGAGTAGTTGGATTTTAAATTACTTAACAGCTCTAAAATTGTGAAAGTAATTGAAACAATTCATATGTAATTAATATAACACCGGCAACATATAATAAACTTAAAAATGATCTCTATTTCGCAATATCAATTGTAGTGACTGATAAAACGGAACACTTACCTTTATCCTCAAGGGGAAGAGTTCCATTTTGAAAATTGTTTTTAATGATTTTATGTTAAATTGTAAAAAAGTCCTCATAGATATTTTAAAAGTATTAAAATTAAAAAAATAAATGAATAGTTTTTTTATATGCAATAAACGCTTGCATATGCCCTTGACAATAAATATATAATAGTCCATGGAAATAAGATTTATTATGGAAGCAAGGCTTTTGCATAATGTTCGAAAATTGAATGGTGCGCTTGAATAAAAACTTTTTATGTCTATTTTATTAACTCTCAGGGTTTTTACCAGGAGACTGCTGAGAGGAAGTTGCCGAATGAAATATTTTTTTTCATATTTCGTTAAGTTCGCGATGTCTAAACCAAAGGTTGAACCACGGACTCCCGACTATTAAGCCAACCCACTACCTGCTAGACTATGGCGAATTGAATTGAATTTCATACCAAACACTTCATATTCTCTTCTTGTACTTCTAATCCACGCAAAACGTGAGTGGTCAGGTTCACAGTTTTAACGTTGCGGATTCCATCCAAAGACTGTTTAGGAAATTCTTGTATGTAAATTTTTCTAGTAGAGCCTTATCCAATTCCATTTGAATTTTTTTTATTCGTTTGTTGTTTATGTTCGTTATCTAATAGATACAGAATACCCAGTAGATAAATGTTGGATTGCGTCAGGTTCTAATTGTTGCAAACGTAAAAAAACACGCTCGTGGCTTTATAGGGCTACTTTTATAAACTTTTCTGAAACATGTCCTAGTATATATGCCCACCAAAGAAGAAATAAGAACAGCTTATGGTTGATTCTCTTGATCGTGAATAGCTGTACCTATTCTTAATTTTCCTGTCAATTGAATTGCAAGAAATTTTCAAAATCGTTTTTTTCGTTATATTTTCAAAATGTTCACAATTTTGTAATGTATTGTATAAAAGTTCGTAGATAGTATTACGATTTCCTTTGTCTTATTTCTAATAGCACTTTATACTGTTGAACTGAACCATCTTCATGTTTTGATGTAAATGCCGGTGTTGATTTTTCTTTTTCTGCTTCAGAATTATTATTCTGATTATCCTTTTTCGAATACTTCGATTTCTTGATCTTATCGCCAACACGCTTGCCCAAACGTGAAGCAGCCAAAACTTTGCTGACTTTCATTATGATTATGATGATTTTCATATGGCGAGAATGCCAGTACTATAAAATAAAGAATAAATACAAGTACTTCTACTTCTTTGGTAATTTTAATTAATTAATTACCTGATCATCATTTATACGTTCATCTTCGCTCGATTCTAATGATATAACATCCCTTGTTTGACTTCCATTTTGTGACTTATTGTTATCCTGTGACGAGCCTACCGTTCATTTGGTTTGTACAGCATTAACCTCTTTTTCTAGCTCTTCGTTCATTTCGTTTTCCAAGTCGCCATCCAATGAAATTATATCGTCATTACGATCGTCATCGGAGTGATTTGTAGAATTAGTTTCGTCATTTAATTTTTTACTTAAAGACTTTTAGATTGTACTGCTTCAACTTTATTTTCATCTGAGTCGCTTGTTTGCTGTTCATTTGTGTTGCAGCATGTTGAATACTTTCACTTGTATTTCCACTGATGATTTCATCTTGCTTACAAGCTTTTTGTTGAGTTTCATTTGCTAAAGTATTCTATTTTTATTTCGTTAAATTATCAGTTTCTTGTTTAAGTCCAACATTTCTTTTTCGGTATTTGTAGCTGGTTCAACTGGATTCTTTTTTGGCAATTCATTACCAGGTAATTTTTTATTGCCCTTTGTATGCACATCGTCTGATGAATCGGTTCTGCAACGATAGGTATAACATCCGGTGAGGTTGCGTTTGTACTAAGACTTTCGGAAGAACCGTTAAGTCGTCTAAGTTTAGGAGAATCTTTATATTCTGTTTCACTTAACAATGTTTCTCGATTGTTTTATATCTGCAAGCCTTTCGTTTCTCTTCATCTGAATCCACTTCAATTTTTGTGACCGGTTCTAAAGCAACTTGAGAACGTATAGCTCTGGCACGAGCCTATAATTCCAACAATTTTAGAAAACTAATCTGTCCATCTTCATAAAAAAATATTTTAAATTAGAAAAGGAATCCATCTATTTAAAACGAACTAATAATTGCTTAAAGCTTTCAACGTTATGTATTGAGAATTCTTGACCGAGGCCAATTGAATATCATATTAAGATATTCTTCTGTCCTCCAGTGATTCTAATTCAATATCGTAGGATAGGCACAACAGATAGGACGAGGGTAGCAGATCCAAGCAATATTATCAAAATACTCGCGTTCAATTTTGATTTTCTATATCTTTGGGAAAACATTTTTTTACTCTTACCTTGATTGTCGTCATTGGATGTATTCTTTTTTGCTGTATCTGTTTCTCTCGGTGTTTTATTTGCTTTCTTCTTCTTAGCTGCAAGAATAAATTTAAATTTTAGAAACTTTAGAAATTTTTCAGTGTAAGATGAATTGAAATCATATAGAGTTTGTGCAAATCTGCTTAAAGCAAGGCAATAATGGTGAAGATGTGAATGAACAGAACGAACATTTAACAGTTTTACTGAATGCTCGGAAAGATTTAGAAGACCAACTTGAAGAATTTATGTTCATAATAAACGTTAACGAAAAAGTAAAAGGAGGTGCTATTATAGTTTGACCTTAATGGCGGAAATTGTTAATTGTACTACAAAAGATGAAGTGAAACGTTTATTTAAGAACAATACCCGAACATTTTTGGTTGACATTGTGAAACATAAACCTCAAGAAATCGAAACCTTAGTAGGTTTAGTTAAAGAGGCGATGGATGAGCAGCAATTGGAAAATCCAAATGTTTTACTTACTATTGGTGTAGCATAACCAGTATTATAGGCATTCTTCAACCGCGCTTTTAATGCCAGTTTGTATTTGTGGACGCAATATGGATCTACTGTACCACGTCGTAGATCAAACAGTTTCTCAAAAAGAATTGTCTCGAAGGGAGGTCAAGGTGCGTTTTTAATAAAGAACTCTTTGTTTTTTGAAGTCGCCGTGGTCTAGTAGGTAGTGTGTTGGCTTATTAGACGAAAAGCCAGGGTTCGAGCCCCAGGACAGACATCAAAATAAAATACAAAAAGTATTCTTCGGCGACTTCCTCTTAGCAGATTTCTGGCAAAAAAAAACTCAGAGAGTAAAATAAAATTGCCATGAAAAGTTTCTCGAAAATCTGTCGTTCGGAGTCGACTTTAAACTGTAGATCCCGCCACTCATGTATAAAATTAACACAGACAACATAAGTGGTGTGAGAAACTAGGTCGTAATCCTGACTGAAGGGTTGTAATGACCAATTATGTATATTATGTACTCTTTGTTTTCGGATGCATGCTATATAAGAGTTTGAAAATAATAAATAATCATAAGAATATTTCACGCACTTTCAGGTCGATTTATTGAGTATTGAATTTTGTAACAGTACAATGCAAATGTGCCACGCATGTAGTAGTTTCCGTGACAAAAATCCATCGAATGAGTTTTAAAACAATGTGTTTTTTTCAGACGAGTCAAAATTTATAATTTTTATTCCGCTAAAGCATAAACTCTAAACTGAGCGATCATGTAAGAAATAACAAAACGAAAAAAAGTGGTTCAAAAACTTATCCACGAAAAATCATACAACCGAGCTTGCCGTTAATCAATTGAACTAGTGCTAATAAGAAATAATGTTCGTTAAGAATTTCGCGAAAAAAGTCGCTTTTTATAGAACATTTATAAATAATAATAATGAAATAAAGCGATTTCCTTCGTCAAAAAAAAATAATTTTTTAACATAAAGAGGGACCTAACACGGTGCAGAGAAAATATTAAGAAACATTGGAAAGTCACAATATATTTCATGACGATCGCGTAATTGTTAAAGGTTTAAAGGTTATATGTTGAGTATAGCAGTTGAAGAATACTGTTTTATTGCAATGATTTTGTGTTTATTGCAAGAAAGAATACAAAATTTTTAAAGCTAAAGACATAAACAGGTTTGGTCAGAACTTAGTTTTTTTCCAACTGTGGTAAAGTGATGGATATTACATTTTCGGCTTATATGACAAATATTACTTCCAGAATACATCAAAAATTTTAATTAGAACTCTGAGCAGAGATGCGGAAGGAATGATTTAAAAAACAGAATGAACTGGATTCACCCACGTTGCTCGGAATAAAATTATTTTTATTGAGAGTTTTCTGCAGTACGTTTAGAAAAATTAGTTCAAAAAAAAGCTAACAGACGACACTTTACAGCAAATTCAAATTTTACATAATTTATATGATCAAATCAAGTCAAATTTATGTAAAAAATACCATCTATTGGCAGCTTCATTCACGACTGGACAAAATATACAATTAAACCAAATCGAGCTAAGTTGTTCATAAAATATTTTGTC
This sequence comes from Sarcophaga carnaria, assembly GCA_958299815.1. NCBI lineage: Eukaryota > Metazoa > Arthropoda > Insecta > Diptera > Sarcophagidae > Sarcophaga > Sarcophaga carnaria. Next base: position 66,766,088 of record OY283153.1, on the reverse strand, counting down.
TGTCAATTACATATAAAAAAATTTTATTTGAACAAATATTTTATCCGCTGAATTAACCAGTTTAAAGATGCAAAACATTTTTCATTCGTTATTGCGTTGCAGCATCAAAGTGGTTGGAGAGAGAGAGTACGTACATACATATGTATACCGATAATACTATGCAACTAAAACACTTGAAATACTGGAGAAATTATTAAATCATGTTAGAATTTTATATCTCAGCCAACGTGCTGAATTCGATTTTAATATTAAGCGAAAAATTACTGTGTTCATAGACTTGAAACATTTACTTTTTCCCTCATCAAAGTGCCAAAGACTATATTTAACGTAAATTGTATTTATAAAATTTTGTGCAGCCTTGAAGTTAACTACCCACAAGTGTAAAATTAGTTAGGCTTGAAAAGGAATGTGCAGAATGTGGAACAAATTTGTTGTTCGTGTACCTTGTACAGGTAGGCCTCGCTTAGCACGTACTCTTTTTAACACGGCCTCGGTCTAACGCGATTCACATTTTGGTTCACATTTTCGGTTAACACTAAAAAGCCTCGGATGTGCGCGGTTTACAAAAACCATTCTGCACATAAATACTTAAGTGCTTTCTTTTTGAAAAAATTCCGGATAAAACTTTTATATCGAAAAACGCAAAAAGCTGTCCTGGACGTAAGGTATTAAAAGATCGAATCGTTGATTTTTTGGTCAAAGTAATGCTGGTTTACAAGTCAGCTAATCCTCGTGCGCTCAAAGGTGTAGATAAGACTACCCTTCCTGTTTACTGGAGAGCAAATCAAAAGGCTTGGGTTACCGAAGAAGTTTTTAAAGGCTGGTTTAACAACTGTTTTGCGCCAGAACTGGAAAAATACTTGAAAAAGAAAAATTTGGATTTTAAAGTATTGTTGCTATTGGATAATGCTCCAGGTCATCCCCAAAATTTAACCAATCCGAATATTAAAATCATGTTTTTTCCACCTAACACCACATCATTGCTGCAACCAATGGATCAAGGCATAATTTATACTTTTAAAATGTACTACGTACGGCGTTTCTTACAGTGGTTTTTAAATCTAACAGAATCTAAGTCAACTGATGTAGCAAACGCTTGGAAATGTTTTTCTATAAAAGACTGCATACAGATAATATCACAATCTTTAAAAGAACTAAACAACTCAACTCTAAGCGGATGTTGGAAAAAAATTTTGCCATTAGATGTGGAAAATGAACCAGAAGTCAACCTGCTAGAAGCCGCAACTGCCGAGATCTTAAATCTTGCGCATTCAACACAAGGTGAAAGTTTTAGTGACATAACTTCTAAAGACATTCAAACTTTGTTTAGTGATCCAGAGTTAGAAGAATCGGAGCTGATAGAAATAGTAAAACGGGCAGAAAGTAACGAAAAGGAAAATTATGACAGCAGTGACAATGATGATGAGGCTGAAGGCAATGATTTAACACTACAAAATTTAAAGACTGCATTTGTATTGGCTAAAAATTTAGAATAATTTTTATTAAACTGCGATACAGCTTTTGAACGTCGAACAAAATTTAAAGAGGTCTTGAACAATGTTTGTTACCATACAAAGAACTTTACAAAAATCTTTCTAATGATCAGACAAAGATAACAGATTTTTTTAAAGAAAAAAGTAACAACATTGAATCACTACAAAAGCGTCCACGTCGGATAGATCTATCCAGTGATGAAGATTAAATTTTATGGTTATGTATTTTTATTTTTTTTAATATTACTGTCGTGAAATATTTTTTTTTTAAATATTTCGAGAATTATTAAGTTAATTGAATGTAATATTTTTGTTTTTATGCGTGGATATGGTTTAACATGTATGTATATATTATTAAAAAAAAAATTAAAATTAATAAAATTTGCTTTTTTGAAAACCATGGAACGTAACCCCTCTTTTTGTATTGGTTTCTTGTATTGCTTAACACGATTTTGCTTAACACGGTATTTTCATGGAACGTAACCCCCGTGTTCAACGAGGCCTACCTGTATATACATATGCGAGCAAGCACTTAAAAACTTCATCAATTTTTTCCTTGGTTCTCTTCTAATTTAAAAAACAAATTTCGAAACGGAAGGTAGATACACTGAAAAACCTTCCAATCCTACGAAAATAAGACTCTGTAGTGACAAATTTATTAAATCGTTTTAAAATACACTGTCGGACAAAATAAAGTGCGGTTTGAAATATTTTTTGTTTTTAGATTAAAGCATATGTTTATTGCTTTAAAATGTTTATAAATTATAGTTTCATTTTTAATTCGGTTAATATTTTATCTAAAAAGTATCTTAACATTGAATTCTTTCTTTATATTTTCTATTTATAATAGAAACTATATGGCACATAAGGAATTTCAAGTGACAAAATGAAGTAATACTTCACTAGAAAATATTATAAATAATTAAATAACTTCAAAATTTGTACGAAGTTGCTCTTCCTTTGTTATTTATGACTTCTCTTAATCTTTTCGGCATACTTAGCGCAAGGTTCTTCAAAGAACTTGTAGGAATTGCCCTCCATTCACTTTGCAGTTTTTCCCAAAATCTTTGAATTTTTTTTGTCTGGACTCCATCGGGTTTTTGTCATCTGAGATAGCCCAAAGGTACTCTATGAGGTTTAAATTTATGCTTTGAGCAGGCCATTCAAATTTTTCAACATTATTTTCTTCAAAATATGTTTTAGCGATCTTACTTGTGTGCTTGGGTTCGTTGTCTTGTTGAAAGCACATTTCCTCCTCACTGCTGTAAAGATTTTCTTCCAAAATATTTACATAGTCCTCTCCAGTCATTTTGGAATCAATTTTAACGCGTCTACCTACTCCTGAAGAGGAAAAACATCCCCACACCATGAGGCTGCCTCCACCTTAAATATTTACATAAATAAATATTTACATAAATATGTCTGAATCATTTTGGAACAAAATTATTTCAACAGACGAGTCAAAATATGAACTAAAAAATTGCAAAACTCAGAAAAGAGTGTGCTGTGAACCAACACAAAGGCTTAAATCGAAAAACCTTATCCATACTGGAAAATATGGTGAAGGCAGAAGGAGTCCAAGTACTTCAAGTACTTTGAAGAACCTCGCGTTAAGTATGCCGAAAAGATTAAGAGAAGTCATAAATAACAAAGGAAGAGCAACTTCGTACAAATTTTGAAGTTATTTAATTATTTATAATATTTTCTAGTGAAGTGTTACTTTATTTTGTCACTTGAAATTCGTTATGTGCCATATAGTTAATATTATAAATAGAAAATATAAAGAAAGAATTCAATGTTAAGATACTTTTTAGATAAAATATTAACCGAATTAAAAATGAAACTATAATTTATAAACATTTGAAAGCAATAAACATATGCTTTAATCAAAAAACAAAAAATATTTCAAACCGCATTTATTTTGTCCGACAGTGTATATGTGTATGGGTAGTAAAAATAAAAATGGGAAAAAGAAACTTGAAATGAAGAAATAAAAATGATTTGATCAAAAAAAATATATTTTGGCGAAAGAATTATATAAAAGAAACGTATTGCCTCCAGCTCGTGAATGCGCTGTAAGAAAATTTTAAACAATAAAAGTGGACAAAACAGGCGAAATATTTTCAGCCATTGTGTTGAGTTCACCACTGGACACTATAGAGGTGGGGTGTTCCCTGTCAATAACGAAAAACATCTTCGGTTTAGTGATGGACACTTCAAAAATACCTACGTTATATCGATTTATCAGCCTATTTCGACGCTATCTCTGCACCGATAGATTTTTTAAACCAAAAAAAAATTTACTTCTTGTTACGAAGACGAAGTGGAGTACCGAGAAATCGCGATTTTCTGTACTGTTCTCAAACTACATATATAGGGTGTCCCAGTAAAGTCACCAGCACTACTGTTGCCCTGGCAAACTTCATGATGCTGTACAGCGTCAGTTAGTATAATTGCCCTCACGGCATTCTGTTGCATAACTTAAATTATTTCTTATAAAACTTTTTAGCTTTAAAATCGTTTATCTTCAGAAGAATGGCCTTATTTCATGTTTTCTTCGGCCGAGTTTAGCCTTGCAAGTTATTCTTTCTACTGCAAGGAAAGGTTCTATTTCCTTCAGCGGAATGGGAGCTACCTGTTCCGTCAGCCAACTTTTTATTATAATTTCTGGTAAATCTCATAGAAGTTGAGTGTTTAAGTTGAATTGTGCATATCTTTCTGTCTCTTAAAAGCAACCCGTGATTTACCCTATGGACCCTGAACATTTTATTCGGGAACTGAACATATTCGTTTCAATCCCCGTACCCATCTGTGTACCGCAGAATTATTGTTTTGAACTCGACATCTTGAAGTAGTTAGTCCTTAGACTGATGTAACTCAACTGATCATTTGAAAAGAAAAGCACCATTACCAACTTATTTAACTAACTTAAGTAACTTAATATGTTCAAAAGAAGAGTTATTCGTTTTGTTTGTTACCGCATTGGGTATTTTTCTGCGCCTCTTAGCACTTCTGTAGTAGGGTTCATCACATTCATAGCAGAAATTACAGGCCTTTTTGTCCATTCTCTGCACCTCGTAGGAGATGTATTTCTAATTCTTTATAATTCGACTTTTGGATGCACACGATGTCTTCTCCTGTCGGATCGTCAGCATAGTTCTAACTATTTTTTCCAGCCTTCAAACTTTGTCCTAAAAGGCATACTAGTAAAGTGACGATTGCGTATTGCCTGTTTGAATAATTCACTTTCCATCACCCATCACTTTTATAAGTTCCGTATTTTAATCAAACAGTTTAGTGAACTTGTTAAATTGTATGTCGAGAGCTTTGATCCATTGTAGCTCGCCAAATAGGTCGTCCAGATAGGGCTGACTTGCTGACACTCTCGCTGCCAGCAGGGGTAGTAGCGCTTGTGAAAGCATGCGATAATTACCATTTTGATTGTTTTGGTCCCAACTTGAAGTCTTTGTTTTATATTCGTTTTTTAGTTAACCGTGGAAATCTTTGCAATGCAAAGAGTTCGTATAAAAATGTAAACTAGTAATCATAAGGGCGTTGTGTTTAGAGCGAGAAGTTCTTAACCATCTCTATGTTCAACTTAACGAAACAAGTCCAAAATAATTTTTCCAAGGCTTCCAGTTTTTAGCGAAACGGACACGATTATATGTATGTAAGTACTGTTGTTTTAAATTAATCCTCTAAATATATAAAATTTTACCAAATTTGTTTATAAGACTTATAAATCAGCCAGACTGACTACAAATTGGCTCTGGTATTTAAGTTGATTGTGTAAGTAAAGAGTGCCCACATATCAAAGAAGTGATAGCAAAAAACTCTTAATTTTTACTGCCGATAATGAAAAGTTGCAAATTTAGTTTTGATGAAAAATGTATTCGGCTGCTTATATTGTATTACCATTGTTCTTTTATTTAACATCTGCCATTATGGCATTCATTTTGTCAGTCATTTTATCTTATAAGAAGCAGTAGAATTCCCAGTATATCCTTTTAAACCGCCACTTTTAAAGTTTTTCTAAAGATATTTTAAAATTCAAATTATTCTTGATAAGTGTTGTTAAACAAGTAGCACTACGACTACAACTTTGACGGATATAATGATAGGTGTGAAATGGTGTGAGAGACAATAAGGTAAGCTTGGAGGCTATACTATCAAAACTTCATTGTCCAAAAGAAAGAAATGGAAGAAAACAAAAATGTATGTTTATTTAAAGCTTTACTTTTCAAAGTACAGATGGAGGAAGAACATAAAAGATTCTAAAAGATTTAAAAAGGATAAAGCGAAACATTTTTTCATACAAGACTTGATATTGACAAGACTAGATATTTAAAAAATTATGACAGCAAAACAAGAGAAAACAGAAGCAACAAAACCGAAAGACAATGCGTTAAAATGTTAATTTTATTCATTTGACACACCGAAAACATACAATCGAATCGTTTAAAAAAAATTAAATTTTACGAACAATCTCTGTGATTTAGATACAAATTTGCAAAAATACTAGATAGTTTAAACTGTTAACCGGTTATGCCGTATGTATTCCTCATGTTGAGGAATTGTATTCTTTGTGAAATTTAAAGTGAATCTAAAAATAAAAATTTTCATTTAATTTTGACATCATAAAGTAGGCAGTAACACTGAAATTGCTCCTGCTGATAACTGTTACCATAACTGCTAGCTTATGAGAATTTTGGCAATCAGAGTCACGTTGTATTATTTTTCTTTACAATTGTGTACCAAGAATAACCGTGTAATCAGGATAGTTTTGGAAATTTTTTATATTTCAATATCTCAAGTTCAAGAACTTGTGTAGAATACATACATAATTGGCCATTACAACGCTTCAGTAAGGAACGTTTGAACCGTGGCCTTATGTCTAATAAGCCAACCCACTACCTACTAGACAACGGCGACTTGAATAATGAAAATAATATTTTCAATATAATAGAACTAAAGAAGTTACTAATATTTTCTAATATTGAAAGTAAAGACTGGAATGATGGACATAGAATCCCACATTACCACAAAACATGGTGTAGTTAATTTCATCTGTTAGAAGATGTACTCAACAGCTCAAGGCGAACCAAGTTATTGAAATTACTCACAGAAATCAAATAAAATTGCCCAGCCACTAATGTATAAAATAACACTATCAACATAAGTAGTGCGAAAAGCTATATCGTAATCCTGACTGAAGTGTTGTAATGACAAATTATATACAGTGCATGACAAAACAATGGAAACTTGTCCAAAAACTTATTTATGTGTTACAAATCTTTTTAAGAAATCGGCAAAATATTAATGCCTTTTATTAATATGCACTGTTATTAACATTTCTGTATTTTAAAAAATATATAAAAAGAGTATATAATTCAGTAATTAAAATAAAATAATTCTATTCACATATTTGATGTTGACAAAACAATGGAAACTTTGGAAACTTTTTTAATTTTTGAATTATATAATTCATTTTTATACATAATTTTAATATACAGAAACGTTAATAACAGTGCATATTAATAAGCTCCACAAATGTTTTGCCGATTTTTAAAAAACATGTTAAATTTTCGTCCGATTAAATACATTTTTGAAAAAGTTTCCATTGTTTTGTCAAGCACTGTATGTGTGCAAATGATAGTGCAATATTAATTTCAGAGAAACAGCAATGCTGTAAAATATTTACTTGAAGACAGCTCATCAAAATGTAAGGTGAACAACCAAATATACAAACAAGAGGAATTTATTTGGCACAAAGTCAAGCATATGCTTAGGAAATATATTTCTGCTATACGAAATAATACTTAAACCGATATGGGCACACGGTAAAAAAACTTTGCAGAACGGCAAGTAATGATAATACAGAAATACTGTTCAAAAATCCTCATTCTGGAGGAATTTATTTGGCACAAAGTCAAGCATATGCTTAGGAAATATATTTCTGCTATACGAAATAATACTTAAACCGATATGGGCACACGGTAAAAAAAAAACTTTGCAGAACTGCAAGTAATGGTAATACAGAAATACTGTTCAAAAATCCTCATTCTGCTAACAAATGTGCCATGGTTTATCCGTAAACTTACACAAAGACCTTCGAATTTTAATGTTTAAAAGTGAGATTAATAACTTCAAGAATATACCCTAAAAGACTAAATAATGATTGTTATGACTTGACAATAAGCCTATTAGATGACAAATCTTTTCAGAAAGTTGTAAAATCGATCCCACGACCCTCACGCTAATAGCACACTACCCACTAGACAGGGCATATTATTTTTTTTTCCCACAATTATATATCTAACCTACTTATATTTACTTTTTGTTTTTGAGTTTAATAAGAACTCAATATATTTAATTGAAAAATTATGAAATTTGCCAATGATTTTTATTAAAATTGCTTAAAAATATAGCTATAAAAAATTATGCCTTTGTTTAAATCTGGCAATATGCCTGAAAATTAAAAAATTGGGGTTTTTCACTGATCATATGTGTCCACTGTCTCAAACAATTTTGCGTACACCAATCAGGTGAAAACTATTTTATTTAAAAAACTAATTAAAGGATTTGAATATAGTAAAATTGTTCTAATTACGTTTCAGTTATCTCTATAATTGTGGTTTTTTATGTTGTAGTAATTTTTTGGTTGGCAAACTTCTTCACAAGGACTTGACATTGACATTGCAAACATATTAGAACTTAATTTGAATAAATGATGAGTAATAAGAATTGAAAAAGCAAACGAAATCTGCAATTAAATTTGGCCCCAGTTTCGCTGAGTTAGGAATTCAGGTCACAAAATTGATTAATGTGTAGGCCGTATACACCGTGTGTACAATTGATTCGGTACTATTTTTTAAACTCATTACAAACTGACGTTTTGCTTTGCTTAATATTTATGTTTTCATTTTATATTTAATTTACAAATCCTTTCCAAGAAATTTCATAGACAAATGATTGAAATACACATAAAATTTTTATTATTTATACAGGCGCTTTTACACTGTTTTTAAAATGTGTTTCTTTATTACCTCGGTACGTTAGATACACTACCAGTATTTTACTAATTACGGACTATTTTTTTATCACGTTGAAAATATCACAAAGTTAAGTTAAGCCTCTTGACAAACAATTCTTAATAATACACTTTTTAATAATACATACATTTGAGAAATGTAAATATCTTCTTAAATAAACTTTTTGATGTGAAATAAATACAGAATTATGTGATTAATACCTGGAAATTTGACTACTTTAAACCATCATTCTCGTGATTTTAAATTCATTCATGCAAATTCATAGTTGTGAGGGGTATCTTAGGTAAAATTATGCATGAATACACCTGAAATTATCTTCTTTATTGCCAGCTATAAAGAAAATTTATGTTCCGTACTAAATTATTGACATACATATAGAGTACAACATACTTTTTTAAGTGTAAAGCACACAGTAAATTGGCACCATTAGTGTCGTTTCCATTTCTTTCATATACAGTGGAGAGCAAAAGTCTCAGTACGGCAATATATTTTAGCAATTTCATGAATTTTACTTGAAGTGGCTGTAGCCTAGTAGGTAGTGTGTTGGCTTATTAGGCGTAAAGCCAGGGTTCGAGCCCCAGGCCAGACATTTAAAACAAAATACAAAAAGTATTTCTTCGGCGACTTCTTCTCAGCAGATATCTGGCAAAAACTCTGAGAGCAAATAAAATTGCCATGAAAAGTTTCTCAAAAATATGTCGTTCGGAATCGACTTTAAACTAAAAATCAACACACACAACATAAGTGGTGTGAGAAACTAGGTCGTAATCTTGATTGAAGGGTTGTAATGACCAATTATGTATGTATGTATGTATGAATTTCATGAATTTTAACCAACAGTTTGTATAAAAAAATTGATGTTTTTATATTTATTTTATTAATTTATTTCTGTTTTATTATAAAACAAACAATTTTTTAATGTTTTTCATAAAACAATAGGAATGTAATTAAAAGTTTCAGATGACTCCACAGTTACCCCCAAGGAGAGCCCTGAGTAAATTTAATATTCAAGGGCCTAGTATATGAAAATGTTAACCCTTGTATTTAGTAGAATATACCTTAAGGTCAAGTACTCCCTTTAACCCGTTTGGAATTGAATGAACAAGTTTTGTTTAGTGTTTTCTGGGGGCGCCATTGCAAGTTTTTCGGTTGAATTTTGTTTGAGGTTTGGTGATTACGTAACCCTTCTTTCAAATGATCTACTAAATACTCTCTTGAAGTCATATCGGGACTTTGTGCAAGAGTATTAAGCCTGTGGTGACTTTATTTTTTGTCAAAATATATTGGAGTACTAAGACTTTTGCTGTCCACTGTATATGTGTTTCATTGCTTCGTTCTTAGTATTATTTATGATAGTGTCATACAAATTTTACAGAACCTTGCAGAAAATATGTTATTCATAACTTTTCAAGTTTAAGGAATTTGTGAAAATGACACATACATAAATGACTCAAGTTATTCTTAACATTCATATATTTAATCGAATTTTCATAAAATGATTATACAATTGCAATTAATGTCATTTAAACTAGAGCTTAGATCAGAACAAATTTAAGTAACGTTGGTTTTTGTTATTATTTATTATAATTTAACAGTATAACATACATAACTGATAATCGCTTATCACACCACCTATGCTGTGTGTGACAATTTTATTCATGAAGTCGACTTCGTCCGACAGATTTTGGAGAAACTTTACATGGCAATTTTACTTACTCTCAGAGTTTTTGTCGGCAACCTACTGAGAGAATGTCGCCGAAGAAATATTTGAGATTTGAACCGAGGCCTCACGTAATAAGCCAATAAACTACCTACTAGACTACTACGAGTTCAATAACTAACAGCAGACGTGTAAGATAAATAAGGTTGTATGTCCAATAATAATAACGGGTGATTTTTAGCTATTATCCTTTTGGCAACACCGGTTTAAACTGCTCACGCACGTTTCGTGTTTTGTTTCACTGTGAAACATCTTCAGTTTGGTCTATAATGTAACCATGAATCGTCTTACAAACGAACAACGCTGGCAAATCATTGAATATTATTATCAAAATGCGTGCTCTGTTAAGAAAGTTAATCGACCCACTGAAACAGCTATTCGGGCTATTATGACTAAATTTCGCACCAAATTTACATTGTTGGACATTAAGAGAGTGCGAACTGAAGAAAATATCACAGCTGTATCAGCCAGTGTTAATGATGACCATCAATTATTGTTTCGTCGCCGTTCGCAGCAATTGGGCCTCTGTTACTCAACAACGTGGAAAATTTTGCGGAAGGATTTAGGTGTGAAGCCTTTCAAAATACAGCTGGTGCCAGAATTGAAGCCAAACGACCTACCACAACGCAGAATTTTTGGTGAATGGGCTCTTGGAAAGTTGGCCGAAGATCCACTTCTTTATCGAAAAATTGTGTTCAGCGACGAAGCAAATTTTTGCCTCAATGGATACGTAAATAAGCAGAATTGTCAGAAACATTGCAAAAAGTCACAGTTTGGTGCGGTTTATGGGCCGGAGGCATCATTGGACCGTACTTCTTCAAAGATGCTGCGAATCGTAACGTAACTGTGAATGGTGAGCGGTACCGTGAGATGATATCCAACTTTTTTTTGCCCAAAATGCAAGAGCTTGACTTGCATGACTTGTGGTTTCAACCAGATGGTGACACATGCCACACAGCACGCGTAACAATGAACTTATTGAGACCACAGTTCGGTGAACATTTTATTTCACGTTCGGGACCGGTCAATTAGCCGCCTAGATCGTGCAATTTAACGCCTTTAGACTATTTTTTGTGGGGCTATGTTAAAGCTCATGTCTATACAGACAAGCCCGCTTCAATTGTCGCATTGGAAGACAACATTGAAGCATATGTTCGTGAGATACCGGCCAAAATATTGGAAAGAGTATGCCAAAATTGGACTAAACGGATGGACCATTTGAGGCGCAGTCGCGGTCAACATTTGCATGAAATAATCTTCAAACATTAAATTATATGGATCGTACTATCGATTCAAATAAAGATTTCATGCATTTTTCTGAATTTTATGTTTTTTTTTAAATGTTCCTATAGCTCTTAAAAAGTCACCCATTAGTATCAGTCAAAACCCAATGGAAAAAATCTGTTTCTATATGATTATTGTAGAATATATGCGTTACAGATTTATGATTAAAAATAATGTTTGTTTTAGTAATTCCAATCATGATTAAATAAAATGAAGGCAAGGGTTAATAATTTAGCATTCTGAAATGAATACAACCATATGCTAAAGCAAATGACAAAATTTATTGGAAAATAAAACTAAATTTTTGGTCAATATGAAAAATATTGGTTATGGTGGAAGGAGAAAAAAATATTTCCGAAAGCTTTTGTACACCAAGATCTACGATAAATCGTAATTTAAACAAACGATTCAAGTGCGAGTGTAACGAGTGCTGCTGTTACATTGTAATGACGAAAACATCAATGACCTGATCCTTAACATAAAATATAACGAAGCACCACTCCTATGTACAAAATTCAAATCGCATGTTCATCTGAATGGCTTAATGGATATATAAAATTGGCGAATTCAGAAAATACTTATGCAATCCATGAGAATCAAATGCACCTATTCCGTGGTAGAATTAAAATTTCTAATTTCTTGAAGATGGCGCCGATATTGCAGGGGATGTAAACGACCTTCGTTACAGTAGCATGATTATGAAGTTATTGTGGCTTTGACTGGACGGCAAGGATCTGGAATAGAGATCGATACCACTTCCCACACCATGTGAACTGCATTGGAAGTACTGGGGTAACTTCTTCTAGAATTAATTATGCAAGAAATTATGGTATCAATTCATGAAATTTTTTCTTTGAGGTTTTGTGAAATCTCATTCGTATGCGGATAAGTAAGAAACAATTCTGAGCTTAAATCCGAGAAACAACAAAAAGTCATGGGGATTTTCATGAAAAGAGTAACAACCTGTCATCAGAGGTGTAGTGTCCACTTGACTGCTATTTATTTTCATAATCGGAACATCTCTTCAAGCTAAATAAAACAAAACAAACATATCTATTTGAAGTAACACGTGTTTTCATTTTAAAACGAAAAAGTATATTTTTAGTGATGTACACTGTATAGACAAAAGAAAAATTGTAGATATGTACCTCAACTAAGGATAATGCTAGGATTACACGAGAATTCAAAAAATAGTTGTATGCCTCAGCTCATAGAATAGCAGATTCTCTTAACATGACAATGAGTACATGTACTGTTCAAAAAAGAGTAGTTAAAGATTAAAAAAAGCTTTCTTATCGATATATCCTCTACAAGAATCTAAAATTATAGAAATTTTCGTCAACTAAGGGAAATGCACGGATTGTATGAGAATTTAAAAAAGGTGATGCAAACCTTTCATAGAATAACAGAATTTCTAAAGTTGAATACATGGACTGTACAAAGGAGAGTGATTCAAGTTTGGCTCAAAAGTTATGGAGTAGCAAAGAATCCAAAGAAAAATTTTAATGCACTTGCAGGCCTACAAGCTTATTATAAACAGTGTCGAAACTTTTCGAAAGGATGCTAATGTCTAACACAACACAAATACTGGAATCCAACTGGACCGGACCATTAAATTTAGATTTAAAAAACACAGCACTGTTTAATTAACTTACAGATCGGTCATAAAAGTTTATAAATTCGAATAGAAGAAGTAATGCTTTTTATCAACTTTTTTCAACACCCTGATGCATAAGTTAAGATTTAATTTTCTAACAAATATTTCAAAGCTCTTAGAATTTTATTTTTGCGGTTCATTTTACATATTGTCACACTAATTTAAAAGCGCTTCAAAAACTGTAAATATTTAAAGCTTTGTATTGATTATTAAAAAAAATCGTTTTCGGAAATTGTGACAGGAAAAATTTCTCACACTCCTTTTGTTTATCATTGATCAAATTTTATAAAATTAAGTATTATTTTTTAATTGCAAATCAATTATTGAGTCGTTAAAGGTTCACCACAATATCGCATTCCCATTTTTTCAAAAAATTTAAATCTCAATCAAATTTCTGATTTCTAATTAACAAGAAAGAGACGAAAGAAAAATTAAATAAACTTGTTGATATGAAATTAACTACGATACAAAGGCATTTATAACTATAACACACTGTCAAGAATAAGTATAATTATAAGTTAATTAGCTTTGCCCCAACCCAACCCATGATTATAATAAAAGATAATTAAATAAAATGCTGAAGGTATAAAAATATACTGGATTATAATAAAATAATAAGAGGGTTGTAATATTTATGTATAATAAGAAATGTAGAATGTGAAACACAACCTTTACCTTTTTTTACACTGCACTCAATAATGTTTGGTGTACTTTAGTAATGTTTTCTTTAATTATAATAACATTTGATTTAAAAGAAAAAACTTCAAATAACATGAAAGAGTATTTAAAAAAAATATTGCGCTGTGTTTTTTATATAAAATGTAAACTATGAAAGAACATGTAATAAATTTTACAAAAATTATATTTTAACATCTCATATATGTATGTACAGTAGCGAGAAAAAATGTCATAATGTCATAAGAAATAAAATGTCATAAGAAATAAAAGCATCAGTAAGCGTTGTTTTATTCTCTTTCTATTTAATTTTTTTAGATTTATAAAAAAGAGAACAAATCTAGCGAAAAAAATGCAACGCAATGTGGAAAATGTAAAAGTAGGCCAACTAGAGTAATTAAAATAACAGTTTATTGAAAAATTTGCAAATTGTGAGTTTTAAGATAGAAACAGCTGTTAGAAGACAGCCTATTTGCCATTTTAAGGGCTTTGGAAGAAGGCAAATCAATGACTGAAGTTACTCATCAATTTAATGTCAACAAATCAATGGTTTGTCGGATTTCATCGCGATATCGTCAAACAAATAACATGGAAAGAAAGCGGTCGACCTCGTAAATCTACTGACCGCCAAGATCGTCAAATGGTAAAAAAAAGTAAATGTTGACCCTCGGAAAACGGCGGTAGATGTTACTAATTATGCAAACGAGCAATTTGGGTTTTCTATTGGCGTCCACACAGCCAGAAACCGATTAAGAGAGGCAAATTTATTAGCTATAAGACCAGCCAAAAAGCCACTTATAAGCAAGGTTAGTAAGAAAAAACGGCTGGACTTTGCTAGACGGTATCTGCATTGGTCAAAAGAGCAGTGAGCCAAAGTTTTGTAAAGAGACGAATCAAAGTTTAACTTATTTGGCTCTAATGGGTTAAATTGCATTCATCGAACAATTTAACAACATTCTGTAAATAAGACAAGACACGGTGTTGAACATCGTGTTGCATTTTTTTCTCGCTACTGTATATAAATCAAATAAACAAGAAAAAGAAAAATAAGAAAAAAACAAAACTAATCAATATTACTTAATTATACCAGCAGTGACAGATTTGATAGTAGTGTGGGATATGTATCCTTTCCCTTCCTAATTATTGCTATCTTGATTGCGGTAAAAAGATAAATGTTAAATGAATTAGAAAATAAGAAAACAAAAATAAAACCAAATGAACTAAATACAATAAAAGAATTTTTAGTTTTAGGACAAAAGTCTAAATACTCCCACTATAGACTTTCAACAACTTCTTCAAAGTTGAATGATACGTGCTTTATTCAAATTCATTTAAATCTATAAAAAAAACAAAAAATAATTACAAAAAGAAAAAGGAAAGGAGAATGAAACAAATAACGAAAAAAATGCAGTGAGAAAAACGTACATACAACAATTATCAATAACGGCAATGTATTAATTTTCGCATCACATAGCTAGATAATTGGTCAATACAACCCTTCAGTCAGGATTACAACCTCGCTTCTCTCATTACTTATGATGTATGTGTCAATTTTATACATGAGTATCGCGACTTACAGTCGTACGAGTACAGTCGACTCCGAACGACAGTTTTTTGAGGAACTTTTCATGGCAGTTTTATTTACTCTCAAAGTTTTTGCCAGAATCGCTTTGTTGGAGGTGTCTGATCTACTGTTTGAACAGTATCCTTCCGCCCAATATGCCAACAAGCTACCTTCTAGTGGTATGACGTTATACTATTCAGACATGTACTTTTATTGAATTAATATTAGGTTTATTGATAACAATATTTTTAGTGTTCAGAAACAAAATTAATTTGACAGCTGGTAAACAAAACAGCTGATTGCTTCAACAACAACAAAATTTGAGGAAAAAAATGGAAGACAATTTAACATTGGAAAAGGTCTTACTAATGATTAACTAACGCCGAGCTGTTGCGGTTAGTAGGGAATATTTCTGACTCCAAAGTGGCTTCTCTCAGAAGGATGAGAAAGAAAAATTTGATAATACTGCATAGCTTTTTTTGTTTGTCGTTGTTTTGTTTTTTGTTGTTGACATTTGAGTTGTCAAATATCAATAGAAAGTGTTCGGAAAATAGTAATATGCTCACTGAACGTACTTATGACAGTGCTGTATTGCGATTTTCTCAATATACGTGCATGTCTGAGCATAGTATTAAGGCGTTTATTTCTATGTCATATACAAAGATTTGTCAAACCAAGCAAATTTTATTATTATGGTTACGAAATTAAGACTTTTTCCTTTTTAATGAAAAATATCACATAAAATTTGCCCAATAAAATCCTAAACTTCTTGTAAAATTCATACGATGGATTAAGTATCTCATATTTTTATTTTTTGTCTTGTTTGTTTTACCTTCACTATACTGCCGGTTCGCATTCTTAGTTAACAATCCTTTTTTTAATATTATTTTAATGGACAATTTTAAATCCAATTTCACAGTAAAATATGAAAAATGTGCAAAATTAAATTGTTTGTTTGATGTGGTTTTTATTACAGGCAAAAAAGGCAATAAGAACAATCAAGGTATAGAAAAATATTTTTATGAATGAAAAAGACATCAACGTACGAATGCATATGTTTTTTGTTATTATTTATCTACTAAACTACAAGCATTTGTGTTTTCTCTCTACTTTGAAAATTTTGGACAACAAAATTATTAAAAAATATGTAGTATATTTTCTTCACACGAATCAACGAAACACTTTTTCTAATTTTAATTTTAAAAAAATATTTTATTGTACAATAAAAAGAACAATTCACATTTAAAGATGTTTTACAAAAGAGGTTTTACAATTTCTTATTTTTAAAAAAAAAGTTCTTGGCTTCTCTATGTCAGTTTGTAGACTAATCCTATCGTCCCGAAAATGTATTCGTTCATTAGTCTTTTTTATTCAATTGGAAAAGCCTACTATGTTTAGTTGTTGGTATTTTCGTTAGTCGCTGTTATTGGAAAAGCCTACTATGCTTAGTTGTTAGTCGTTGTTATTTTCGTTAATCGTTGCTACTGGAAAAGCGTACTAAGTTTAGTAGTATTGCCCACTTTTGCTTGCCTTATCCCCAGTCCCACAAATATTTAAAAGGAAAATAAATCATATGGTCGAGATTAGTGTACGGAGTAAGATTTTGCTTCCCTCTCGAAACTGTTTTCTATAAACAAATTGTAAATAAAATATTGCTTTAACAAACGAAGAAATCTATACCTAAGCACTTCTGAACAGATGGCAACGGCCATCTTGTTGAAGCTACATCTGTCAAATTAGTCGTCATTAAACGGTACAGGTACAATTAAAGCATTTGACTTGCAGCTGTTACTTCACCCGCCGTATTCACCAGACTTGACTCTTTCCAACTATATATGTTTTCACGGCACACGTATTTGTTGAGCAGATTTTCGATTTCTAATAGGCTGTCGAAAATTGAGTTACCAGTTTGCTGCAAAATACAAACAGTTTCAGTCCACATCACTGAAAAATTGTTTTTGAGTTTTCCATTAAAAATTACTGTTTTTTTCACAAGAAACGGTTCATTCCATACCGGTATAAGTGGTGTAAAAATAAAATAATCTACACTGAAAGACTCACATGACAACTAAAGTTGTAAGCATTGAAGTAAAATTTTTCCAATGTTGCAAGTATTGAGTTCATAATGCCACGATGGGCAAGTAGCGAATATGTGACTTGTCATGAATGAATTTTTAAGATCTTTTTAAGAATGCCATAATTAAACAGGTAATACTGAAGGAAACACCTCCACTTTTACTGGTAAAGAATGAATAATAGTATAATTCAGCTGGAATCTTGTTATTACAGCGATTCATTTACAACAACTTCATTATTCGGATTTGGAATTATTAGCAAAAAGAAAACTAAATCTTAACTCGTTTTAGAATAATATTTTAAGTGGAAATTACAAACAATTAATAAAACAGGGTCTTCTTGTAACAGTTAAGTAAATTTAAAACGTGCTCACTTTAAATTGAATTAAACAACTAAATTAACCATTTTTTTATACAAAAAAATACAAAAAATTCTATACTCGTATATCTATGTAGTATTCGTGTTAAAATAACTCAACCCATTAATGGCGAATGAGTAGAAAAATACCCAAAAAGAAGGTTTTTTAAAAAATTCTATCTTGACCCAACTAAACGAGAGCCCAAACACTTCTTTAATAACGAATGAAGAAGACATAGAAGGGTTTAAAAAAAATTAGTAAGTATGATATTCACATATTTTGGATGATAGCAAAAAGGTCAAAGATCACGTATTTTTCAAAATCAAAATTTTGTAGCAAGAACTCCTGCGAAATATGTGTGGATGATATTCTCAGGAAAACCTTGAGATGCCATGTAATATTATATGAGTCGTTTATTTTGAAAGTGGTTTAAGTCCATTTTAAAAAAAAATTTAGTTAATGATAACAATAATCACAATCCTATATAATATTTTTTTATAAACAGTTTAGTCTAGTATCATTAAAATCGCTATGATTTGGGGCACTTGAAAATTAGCTAGTTAACGAAATGCGTAAAAATTTATTTTTAAACTGATTTAAGTCCATTGAAATCCATAAAATTTAGGTCAAAGGTTTTTTCCTATCTTTTTCCCCTTACACTGTAAATTAATAAATTGTATATTTATGTTTACTAAATTAGGCTAATATTTGTTGCAATACCTTTTAAGTAAAAACTCAAAACTTGTATATAGTATATATTTTATGATATATTTTAATTGTAAAGATGATAGTAAAATAAAAATAAAAAAAATAAAAAAAATCCATAAAATTGGTAGTAACATGGTTGGAAATTGTGCAATCGGCAGAAAATAATGCAGATATTATTGACCATAAGTTTTTACTATCAGGACATTCATTTTTGCCAAATGATAGTGATTTTGGAGTGATAGAAATGGCTTTGAGGAAAAATAATTTAATGTATGTCTCCCAGGGTTACTATGAAACCATAAAAACATGTCGAAAGAGTAACAAATTTATATCAACTAAAATGAAAAGTGAAGATTTTTTTTTACAAAACCTCTGGAAGAAGCAATTCATAAAAGATTAAAAACTCTAGTGGCGAACCTGTAAATTGGCTAAGGATATGTTGGATGCGATTTATAAAAAATTAACACTACAAAATGATTTATAAAGAATCTATGGAAGTGGATAGAAAGTTCAAAATACTTGATTTATTACCTTGTCGGGGAAGACCAAGGAACTTTAGCAAACTAAAATTAACACCATTATACAAAAATGTACGTCCCATTCCAACTACTAAGTATAAGGATAACTATTTAGGGGAATCACTATCACTAGTGGAATAACTTTAAGTGAAAAAATTAACTTATAATAATATTAAACAAAGAACACAAAGTGGACTTATTCGTTTTCACAAACAAAATAGTCATTTTATTCATTTTGAGTGTGGTTTAAGTCCATTTGATGTTCTGAAACACAGTTTAATTTTCTAGTAAAGTTTACAAAACGTATTACGTTATATATTCTAACATATTTTAGGTCACATAGCTATAAAAACAACTTAATACCAGTCAACAATATTTTTGAAACGATTCAAACGCAAACCCTTAAATATCTCAATATGAGAAAAAATGGATTTAAACCACGATGAAAAAACTTTTACTTGAATTGGTCTACTTACCTAATCTACAGGTGCGATTAAATGATATGGGTCTAAAAATACCCACTTAGGTATTGGTATGATAAAACAATTCATTTTATTATAAAACTTTTAAAAATTTATTTCAAATAGAAATTTCAAATCATTAATTTTTTTTCTTTTTTATATATTTTCGGGAGTTCTGTCATGAAATTGTTCAAAACAATCCCTTGGATGCACATTCAAACCGCATTTTGTACAACGGTACTCTGTTTTCCCACCACATTGCGCACAGCAACCGCGTTTTCCAATTTTTTCAATCATGTGGTCAAATTTGTCAGTGCGTTTTGTAATGTGCATGTGCATTGGTGACAACTTTTCCATCACGGCGTCGATTTGCACGAATTTTTACCAACGCTTCAACAACGCTAACCCGAACATCGAGCTCATAGGTCGCAAACTTTCACATCCTCTGCACATGCAGTGTAGTTTCCATGCATTTACCATAGCTGCGTCAATAGCGTTAGTGACTAATGGCCAATACCACTTTTTTTCGCGGACTCGAATACGATAATTGTTGACGCCATTATCGAATAAGTCAGCTTCACCTATTCGCTGATTATATGCATGTATTATATATGGTTGTTCAACGACAACCATCTTACGATGTTTACTGTCATATCTTTTGATTTTGCACATCGGCTCTACATCCAAAAAATTAGGCATCACAGTCACCACCTTCAGAAAGATTTAAAATATATACATACTTAGGTATAACATGATAATAAATATATGTGCAGGTAATTATCGAATTATCGTTAAACCGAACTGCGATAATATTGTTATTTTTGTCAAAGCAAGAATCTGATGAAACCCGAGGTTTCTTTTTCATCAATTTAATATCATCCAACAATGCGCGATTGCTCCGATTATCTCGAACAGTACTTGTTGCAAAATAACCTTTTCGATATACTGTGCATAATAAATTATGGCTTGTCAAAAAGTTGTCGGATGTAACATTATATTGGCTTAGATCTGAAATATTCTCTACTAGTCGTAGTACCACGTTTTCCTCAAGGCCGCAGTCAGCATTATTATTGGGAGTAGAAGAAGGAATAACAATATCCTATCATAGAAGGTGACACCCAGTATTTGTAGCCAAATCGTATTGGCTTGCCCTTTATGTACATCTTTAGGGAATGGCGACCGTAATATGCGATCATCTGTTCATCCACAGAAAGACTAAGTATTAGTGATGCCATAATTCCTGTTTAAGGCACATTTTCAAAAAATGAATAAAACTTTCAAAAATAGTTTAATTATTTTGTTTAGCCGTCATATAATAAAGAGAAAAAATTTTATTTCAGAACACACTTATGCCGAAGTGGGAAGAAAAATACCCATGCCCTACAGGGGCCCCCACCACACTTAAAAAAATATAAAAATATTCATATCAATATAAATACTCCAAATACTATTTGTGCCAAATTTCACCGAAATCGGACCACGAATTCTGGGGTCAGGCGTTAATTGGTTAAAGCAACGTAGTAGGCACGTAGATGAAATTCATAACATTAATATTACTTAGTACTTTTGTGAGAATGCAGCACCATAACTACTTTGAAACAACAAAAGTTTTTTTATAGAGGTATAGAACTTTAAGTTGCAATAAAACAACGGTGGATTATTGGATTGGCATGAATTTTATTTATCCGAAAGATAATCTTGTGGCATTACATTTTAAATATGATTTCTGGCATATGACCACCACGGCTGGCGCGGATGTAGTCCAATCTGGACGTCCAATTTTCGATGACTTTTTCCAACATTTGTGGCCGTATATCGGCAATAATACGGCGAATGTTGTCTTCCAAATGGTCAAGCGTTTGTGGCTTTACCGCATAGACCAATGACTTTACATAGCCCCACAGAAAGTAGTCTAGCGGTGTTAAATCACAAGATCTTGGAGGAAAATTCACAGGTCCAAAACGTGAAATTAGGCGTTCACCAAACGTGTCTTTCAATAAATCTATTGTGGCACGACCTGTGTGACATGTTGCGCCATCTTGTTGAAACCACATCTCCTGGACATCATGGTTATTCAATTCAGGAATGAAAAAGTTAGTAATCATGGCTCTATACCGATCACCATTGACTGTAACGTTCTGGCCACCATCGTTTTTGAAAAAGTACGGACCAATGATTCCACCAGCCCATAAAGCGCACCAAGCAGTCAGTTTTTCTGGATGTAACGGTCTTTCCACATTTGAGGATTACCTTCACTCCAAATGCGGCAGTTGTGTTTGTTGACGTAGCCATTCAACCAGAAGTGCGCTTCACCGCTAAACAAAATTCGCTTATGAAAATCGGGAACAACGGTAATCTCGTTTTGGGCCCATTCGACGAATCTACGCTTTACTTGATGATCGTTTGGCTTCAAATCTTGCACGAGTTGGATTTTGTAAGCACGCAAACCAAGATCCTTCCGCAAAATCTTCCATAAAGTGGATGGACACAGATCCAATTCCTGTGCTCGATGGCGGATGGACTAATTTGGGTCTTCCTCAATGCTACGCTCTACAGCAGCAATAGCTTCTTCTGTACGCACCGTACAGCGTCTCTGGGGATGCGAGTTATCAATAAGAGTAAACGTGGTGCGAAAACGTTCCATGGTTAATCGAATTAACTGCTCTGATGGACGATTTTGTCGACGATAAAATGGACGTAGTCCGCGATACGTTTTCCGCACAGAACCATTATTTTCGAAATAAAATTGCACTATTTGCAAGCGTCGTTCAGGCGTGAGTCTATTCATGATGAATTACCAAACCAAACTGAGAATAAATCACTTGACAGCTGTTAAATCAGTCGCCATCGTGAAAAGTAATGCCAACCTTAAGTTCTATACCTCTATAAAGAACACCCTTTACATATGTGTAATTAAACTTATAATAAAGTGCCAAACTTCCATCATACTCAAAAGACTTTAAAGAAAGTCTATGGCTTCTTTCCTTTAAGAGAAAGCCTTGTGGTGAAATGTGGTCATAGCAAAATGATGTAATAATTCATAGGACTCAAAAGCTTTCTCGTCTTCAATATGATAGATATGGAAGTGTAAAGTAGAAGCTAATAAATTTGATGAATGCCTGAAATAAACTTTACACGTAAAAGCATTAAATAAAAGTATTTGTCTTGATTTGTATTTCAGTTGGTACAAACCGAGATTTTAACTATAATTTAACCCAAGGAATTCATAAAGATTTTTATATGCTAAATTTATAAATCTTAAATGTTTGTTAACAGTTTTCTTTTTTTTTCAAGAATAGTTGAAATAAATATTTACGTATACTATAGCAAGCCAATTTTCTGGCAAAAACGCTAAGAGTAAGTGTTGCGCCATAACAACTAATAAATATATACATAATGAATAATATATAATATAATATATATATATAATATAATACTAATACTTAATAATATATAATTGAATTAAAATACATAATGAATTTAAAACTATAAATAAGTATCACCCTAGTATAACGTAACGTTAAGGTTCATGACCATATGAATTACAAGGTCGTTAAATTATAAGTATAGTAAATAAGTAGGCAACGGAGTTGCTGAATAGAATAGTACAGTTAGGATTAAGTAAATAGAATAAGTTAGATTAAGTAAAAATTGAAGAAATAAATTAGTTGATAATCATAAACACACTCGATCGGTTCTTTTCAATTCGTATATAGTTTGGTCTACGCGGTCAGTATTCAAGTGCCCAATTTTTAAAATATTAAATTATAATTTATTTAATTTAATATTCCTTAAAAAACATTAAGGAAAAACATTTTGGCGCCCGAGCAGGGACTTAAATAGTGATCGTGTTCGTATAATAGACCAAACTCGCGAAAATTTTATAAGTTGTTTAAAATTTAAAGTTCCGAGTGTTAAAAAATTTTATAAATTATTTAAAATTTAAAAAAAAAAATAGTAAAAAAGTGGTAAAATCTTATAAATTACTTAAGATTTTAAAAACTGCCACAAATTAAAATCAAATACAAAACAACATAAAGAAAACAACCAATAATACAAAATAAATAAAAAAAAAATAACAATATACATAGTTGGTGTTGTGTGAAACATACAGAAAACGAAATAAAATATAAAATAACATATACAAAAATAACATTAAAAATAAATAAGACATACTAAAATACATACAGTACAGTGAAATAAAATAGAAAAATAATAACAAATAAGCAAAGCAGAAAAATATTAAAAACAGAAATAACAAGAATCAAAACAAATAATACGAAACATAAAAAGAAATATATATATATTAAAAACAAACATAACAAAATAACAAGATATACAGTGGTATATTAGTGCTGTGAGAACATATTAACATACAAAAAAAAGAGATAGAACAAGAAAAGCAAAATAAAATTGAAAAAAAAAAATAAATAAATACAGTGTACAAAGATATACAAACACAAAAGTGCCATAAATATCACAACATTAAGAATACACCGAACAAATCATCATACTACACAAGCAAAACCATCACATCGTTGGACGACTCCAAATCCTATAACTCCAGGAAAGGAATTTTACACAGATGCCTCGTTGTCACTGCATCTTGTGCCGGTCGGACAAAAATAAGGGGAGTACTTCAGACTCTCTCGAGGTAAAAAGTGTGCAATATATTTGTGTTTCTCTTTCCTTAAATTTGTAATTTGATCAAATTTAAGAGATTTTTGTAAATTGAACAAAAATTTGCTAATCGCTTTAACAGCAGAACACAAGAATATATTCCACATTTTAAAAATTTGAACATTATATTTTCTTATTATTTTATATATTTATAATATACGAAATATTTCCCTGAATATTATTATTTATAAATTGATAAACCCACCCTTATTTTGTGAACTAAATTCGCGAGTGTTTGATTTGATTGGCAATTACACTAACAATTCGTTTGTATTATTTGTGAGAGAACATTCAGCGTACCATTCGTGTTACTTTTGTTCATTTTTCTTTCCTTTTATTTTTCGTAAATTCGTTTCGATCAGTGTTCCGTTTCACGCGTTCCTATACTGCTTGTATATAAGTTACACATTACAGCTGTGTACAGTGGTCACACTAGAACAAAAATCAAAACAAACAATTTCAATAAAAATTGTTCACACAAATTTCGGTCATCGAATTATTATTTCATTGTTATTATTAATAACGCTGTGTGTTCATATTGAAATTTGATTTTTGTTTATTGTTTACAAATCGATTATTAAGCGATTTTACTCGGTAAATTAAAATAATTTTTTTTTACCGACGGCTGTGTGTAAATATTTTTTATTTTTTACTTTCTGAGATCAAGTAAGTTAATCTTGACTCAATTAAAGTCACTGAAATTTTGGAATCGGAACTTTCGGGTATTGCGTGTCCGAATAATATCGATAAAATTCTATTGTCCAAAACAAGTAAATACTATTAAATATAGTCCGACCAATAATTTACTTTGGTCAATTTTTAATTCTTGTTTTGAGGAATTTTTTTAGACAACAATCATAATGACTAGTAGGGGCTCTAAACGCCAAGATTCTCCCTCCAGAGCTGAAAACTTGGAGAAATTGCTCGCGAAAAAAGCGAAGGTCATTAAAGATATCGACAGAATTCGACAATCTATTGTAGATAGGACTATTTCTTTTGATCCTATAGAGCTCGAATGTCGATTCGATATTGTAAAAACATATGTAGACCAAGCAATGGAGCTCCAGTCAGAAGTGGATTATTTGGATCCCGATAATGACGGTGGAGTCGAGCTTGAGGATCTCTATGTGACCACGAAAAGTTT
This sequence comes from Sarcophaga carnaria, assembly GCA_958299815.1. NCBI lineage: Eukaryota > Metazoa > Arthropoda > Insecta > Diptera > Sarcophagidae > Sarcophaga > Sarcophaga carnaria. The sequence goes on along the minus strand of OY283153.1, from coordinate 66,740,698 downwards.
GTTCATGAGTCTGCTGGCCAGGAATGGGCAATCAAATGTGCCTGAAACTTCATTAAGTGTACAAGCTCACCAAGTTTCGTTGCGCCACGTACCTGCTATAGAGAATCCAGCTCACATTGTGTCAAGACGATCCGATGTAAGGGATTTGAAGGACTCAATACGGTTTGAAGAACCGTCGTTTCTACTAAACGACTGTTCTAAATGGCCTGTTAATGAACCTATTGAATTAACAGAGAACCAAAAGTTATTGGAAACTGAAAAAAAGAGAACATTTTCACGTTTAAGGGTAGGTGGGAGATTGCTTAATGCAAATTTGCCATATGATGCAAAATTCCCACTTTTATTACCGAAGAAAAACGACTTTGTCACACTATATTTGCGACATCTCCATTTCGAGAATTGCCATGCCGGCAAAAAAGCACTCATTGCTCTCGCTAGAGAGAGAATCTGGCTAATTAACGCCAAGGAGGAGTGCAATAGAATTGTTCGCAAGTGTGTACACTGTTTCCGCTATAAACCAAGACTTATGTCCCAAATAATGGGAAACTTACCCACCAATAGAGTGAGAGCTACCCGACCATTTCTTATCGTCGGCGTTGACTTTTGTGGTCCCGTTAATGTCTCATTGAAAATTCGAGGTCGACCACAATTGAAAATGTATATAGCGGTCTTCGTGTGTTTCACATCAAAAGCTGTGCATTTAGAGTTAGTGTCTGATTTATCGACTGATTCTTTTCTCTTATCTTTTAAAAGGTTCGCTGCAAGAAGAGGTCTTCCGAGGGAAGTGCTATGCGACAACGCGACGAACTTCGTGGGAGCCAGCAACGTTCTCAAACAGCTGCAGCAAGCATTCGACAGGAGTCGACCCGCCCTCGAATCTTACGCAGCGTCGTCCGGGGTGAAGTTCACCTTCATACCACCTCGGGCGCCGCACTTCGGAGGGCTGTGGGAAGCAGCCGTCAAGCAGGCGAAGTTCCTGTTTCTGCGCGCAGTGGGCAACGCATCGCTGACGCAAGAAGAAATGGAAACGATGGTCGCAGAAACAGAGGCGGTGCTCAACAGTCGGCCCATTGCACCGCTGTCTCCAGACCCCAACGACGGAGAAGCACTAACTCCAGCTCATCTGATAATAGGAGAGGGTCTGCGTTCGCTGCCGCTAGAATCCGTAGGCGAAGGGAAACTCAACGAGCCCAAGTTATGGAAGCGTTGGCGACTGCTCTGTGGTCTCAAGCAGACGTTTTGGCAGGCTTGGTCACGAGACTACGTCCTGGGTCTACAAGGCAAACCCAAGTGGTCCAACGAATCGCCCAACCTGAAACTAGGTCAGGTCGTGATCATCCACGAGGACAATTGCCCGCCTCAACAGTGGCTGACCGGGAGAGTCGTCAAGGTCATAGAAGGAGAAGACGGCAAGGTCAGAGTGGCGGAGGTCGCAACGCGCAACGGCGTTTATAAGCGCCCAATCCACAAACTGGCTCCACTTCCAAATGATTGAAGAAGCTCAGTCCTTCAATGGGGCCGGAATGTTGCGCCATAACAACTAATAAATATATACATAATGAATAATATATAATATAATATATATATATAATATAATACTAATACTTAATAATATATAATTGAATTAAAATACATAATGAATTTAAAACTATAAATAAGTATCACCCTAGTATAACGTAACGTTAAGGTTCATGACCATATGAATTACAAGGTCGTTAAATTATAAGTATAGTAAATAAGTAGGCAACGGAGTTGCTGAATAGAATAGTACAGTTAGGATTAAGTAAATAGAATAAGTTAGATTAAGTAAAAATTGAAGAAATAAATTAGTTGATAATCATAAACACACTCGATCGGTTCTTTTCAATTCGTATATAGTTTGGTCTACGCGGTCAGTATTCAAGTGCCCAATTTTTAAAATATTAAATTATAATTTATTTAATTTAATATTCCTTAAAAAACATTAAGGAAAAACATTTTGATTTTTGTATTTTTTCTATTTATTTTTTGTTTCTATTGTATTTGTTATTTTGTATTTTTTTGTTTTTATGTTTTTGTATGTTTATTTGTTATAATTTTTCTGCCAAAATGTTTTTCCTTAATGTTTTTTAAGGAATATTAAACTAAACAAATTGTAGTTTAATTATTTAAAAATTGGGCACTTGAATACTGACCGCGAAGACCAAACTGTGTACGAATTGAAAAGAACCGATCGAGTGTATTTCTAATTATCAAATATTAAAATTAAATTTTAATTTTATAATTTAAATTAAAATATTAAATTATAATTTATTTAATTTAATATTCCTTAAAAAACATTAAGGAAAAACAGTAAGTAAAATTGTAATGAAAAGTTTCTCAAAAATCTGTCGTTTGTGGTCGACTTTAAACTGTGAGTGCCACCATTCATGTATAAAAAAAATTAACACACACAACATAAATGGTGTGAGAAACTATGTCGTAATCCTGACTAAAGGGTTGTAATGACCAATTATCTATGTATATGTATGTATAGCAAGCCAATAGCTTTAGTTGCTAAGGCTTTAGTAATTAATTTGCTTACTTACTTAATTGATCATTGTGGCCCGTTAGTCAGGATTACAACTCAATGTCTCATACCACTCTTGTTAGGTGCGAAGCCAGTAGTGGCGAGACATACAGTTTAATGTCGACTGCAAGCGACAGATATCAGAAATTTTCTTTGGCATTTTATTTTTTTTAGAGTTTTTGACAGAAAACCGCAGTCATCGTTAGAAATATGTTTTAATATTTCGTTTTCTTGGAGATGTCTGTCCTGAGGCTAGAACAGCGGCCAACACACTATCTACTACTCTACGACGACTTTTAAACTAAGATAAAACAAAGTGAATAATTTGAACAGGAATAGGTTTTCATTTGTGAACTTCTTATGTTCCTTAAGGTCATATTGAGTTAGAAAGGAAAAGCTTTTATTGTGCAACATAATTTCAAATTAGAGAATTTATGATTTTGATAGTTAAACATTAAGGGCCAGTTTTTAAATGCAAGTTTAAACTCGAGATTAAGTAAATCTCCAGTTAACCTTCGTTTTCAGTTTTTGAATTTACTTAATCTTAAGTTTAACCCTACGGTTAAACAGGTAATCTTGGTGGTTTAAACTTAAGATTAACTATGAAAAGAAATTGAGAAATTTCATTAAAAAAAAGCTTTTAAGTGAGAGAAAGCCGAACAATAATTAATTTATTTATTATTTTTCAAAAATTACTTTTTTACTTAAAGATCAATAGTATTCAGCTTTTTGTTTTTGTTTGCTTGTTTTTGTTCTATACAAAAGCAAATTGTTGTGAAACACTTTGAAATTTTTGCTTATAAGAGTGGCAGCTCTACAAGGTTTAACCTGCCATTCAAAAACTGAAAATTAAGTTAACGAAAGATTAACTTTAACTGGAGATTAACTTAATCTCGAGTTTAAACTTTCATTCTAATTTCTCAAAAGTGCACAAAGATATGATATACGAATATTAAGTTATGTAAACTGCGTTTGCTTTGCTGTTCTCAGAAAGTCTCAATGAGTCACTTACAATAACGGAATCGAAATTACCAGAGGTCAGGCATATTATTTGTGGATTTTTTCAAAGGAAACATCAATTATTTGTAAATTATTTCTTTATGTCTAAACTCTTTATTCGAATGTAATGTCAACAAAAAGAATATTTACAGGATGCTCATCGAACGTAGCAGCTACCATCAAATTTTGAGAATTAAGTGCTGATGAAGAAAATTGGCTTAGTGGAACATAAAAAGCCTCTACTAATCAGAAAAACTAGTACAATTCTTTTTGACTATAAGAGGTAGTCATAATTTTTGTAATTGAAATCAGCCGATAGAGACATGCTGGCATGAATAATTGAAACGAACATCATATCAATGACGTTGGAATATATTTCAGTAAAAAATAAGACTAACACTTAAAGAATTTGAGATAGCAGCTTAAATATTGAGTAGAATTACAATATTGCGTAAAAAAATTTGGTTGTTTACAACGAAGATTTAATTAATTAAAGATGGTATTACCATAAAATGTTAACATTGTAAACTTATTTTATAGAAATATTCAAACGTAATTGTTGTATACATATAATCGAGTGATAATGACAGAAACGTGTTATTCCGCATCTGAAATTGTAGAAATTTACCATTAAATATTACTTTAACATAAAACCATAAGTTTTCTTTTTATTTAACGAGATGGTATTTCATAGAAGGGTACTAAAAGGAGAAGTATAAGATTCTGATACACTGAAACAACGGAACTACCGCGTGGTCATCCGTCGGAAGATGGGAAAGGAAGTAAGCTTAAACTACTCCAAATTGATTATTTTACAAAACTCTTCCAGCCTGCGAAGTTCAATGAGACCCACTTTCTCAAAGTTACATCCAACACTTCGAATTATACAGAACACAACTTCGTAGGAAGGTAACATTGTTCGGTCGAACATAAAGCCACACTTTTCTTTCCAAATGTACCCCTCCACCTTGGAATCCAGACCAGACGAAGGAAACATTCTAGGCATACTCTACAATGTTATCTTCCCAATTCTTGCAAAATGAAACACTTCCATTCTCGAGACGTTGTCGCCTCAACAACTCTCTATTACAAAGTCTAGAACGGGTATAACGGAAAACGCCCACTTTTGCATTTCTGTCTTCGACTCAGAAGACTTTGTTGAACACTAGTCCACCGAACTATCAGCAGCATCAATTGTGGGCAACAGATTATCGGTAATCTGTGTGTACAAGGCAGTCAATCTATATGCTGGGAATATTAGTAACTTTGTCTGGAGAAATTCTGTATCTCTTATATTCGGCGTAATATGACAACCGCGGCTATTTGATGCTTTGGCACCCATAAATGTTTATTGACGTCAATATATATCGTTTACGCTTTGATGTCCGTATAAGATGTATCTTATATGAATCTCATTGTTTCTCTCGCTTTACAACCACTTACATACACCGTCACCGTCTTATGATCAGCCGGGTACAAACCCATTAATCCGAGCCAAGTTAAAACGATATGTATAATGGCGCGGTCTGCCAATTCAAAATCATCTACAACACAGGTTATCTTAACCCTTTCAGATAGGTTTCGTCTCAGTGCTTCATAGTATTCATAATGCTCCACAATAGTGGACCAAACACTGATCCGTAAGGTAACTCACCCGTTAATTGCCATGTCAAAAACATTCCTAATATTCAGGGTTACAATAACGCAATATTCCTTTCCAACTTTTAACCCAATGGAAAATATATTTAAGCATTTACGTATGTGAGTGTGTATGTATAGTAGTTTTAATGTCAACAAATATTTTTTTAAGTTTGATTTCTGCAGAGATGTCCTGGGAAGAGACATTGACCGTGTGTGTCTACATGTCCTGCATTTTAAACGTTGCCTTTGTTATTATTTTATTGTTATCTTTTAATTTTGTTGCTTTTGTTCTGAGGATTGTATATGGGTTTGGCATGTTCCCTACTGTTACTCCTCATGCAGCTGTATATTTTTTGCCTTATTATCTTATTATTATTATTGTTATATCGTTTGATGTTTTTTTGTGGTTTCTTTTACAACTAAAAAACTATTACAAGAGATGTCAGCCATGATGCTTGATACTCCTGGTGTTGTTGAACAAATTGGTGTTATCATAAAAAGACTTCATAAACTCGTTAAAATATAATTTATATATTAAGGATAATATAAAGGATACTTTATTAATATTTGTTATATATATGCACTTTTTGTATTAATATTTATGTGTATATTAAAATTTTTACACCGTAACAGAATCAAATAATTGAGTAACTTCTAACGAAAAAGTTAACATAAACAACGTTAAGTAATTCGAACAGGATGATTTATGATAAGGAAGATGGCGAGTGATCTAGGAGGTAGTGTGTTGGCTGATTAGACGTAAAGCCAGGGTTCGAACCCCAGGCCAGACACCAAAACAAAACACAAAAAGTATTTCTTCGGCGACTTCCTTTCAGCAGATTTCTGACAAAAACTCTGAGAGTAAATAAAATTGCATTGAAAAGTTTCTCAAAAATCTGTCTTTCGGAGCCGTCTTTAAACTGTAGATCCCGGAACTCGAGTATAAAATTAACACACACAACATAAGTGATATGAGAAGCTCGGTCGTAATCCTAATCGTAAGACTGAAGGATTGTTGCTACAAATTATGTATGTAGGTAACTTTCGTTAGTTTATTTAGTTTTTGTTTTGTTTGAGAAAAAATACTTGGCTTATAAAATATTATTTAATATTCATCGGAAATATATAGAGCTTTTTTCTAGGTTAGTCTAGAAATTTTTATCCCAATTGTTATTTAATGGAAACGAAAAACTTTCGTGCCGCACAATTACAATAGTTTGTATCGCTTAATTAGCCCATCAAGGCATATGTTGCTTGGATTTGTAATATAGAGTAGCTAATAACAATATCAAAATGATGATTTGTTTTGTGATGATTATTAATATGTCTAGTTATAGTGAATCGAAGTTACTAATACTCCTACACATATACTCGTAAGAATAAAAAAAGTTCAATAGAGGCTCACTTGTATTGTGTCCGCATAAGTACGTGTTTGTATTCTCTTCTATGTATGCTTGGTATGCAAATGTATATCAAACTCTTTTTAGTACAAATGTATGTATTTAATACAAATGTATTATGTCTTGTTGTTATTATTGTTGTGACAATCATTGTCAATTTTGAAGACAGTATTATTCGAACAATATCGTGTTGGCTTAAAACTTAATTATTTTTAGTGCAGATGATTTTGGGATTTTAATAAGCCTATTTCTAAACCTATTTTAAACCTATTTAAACCTTAGTTGCCCTCATTGTGCTTGCTTCATGTATAACAATATGTACGAAGAATCGGAATTTTCAACAATAAATTAGACAAAATATTTCCAAGCCTGAATTTTATAACTTTCTTTTCAGTAACTATTGGTGGTGAGAGATTTCAGAAAATATCAGAAAATAAATTATCAGTAAGTCCAAGTGTTTGGTGTCTTAAAATATTTGATAAGAGGAAGATTGAGGACTTAAAAGACATTTATGTACCTTTTTTGCAACGGGTGATAACATCTACTATTTGGTGTTTTAGTATACAATGAATGATTCGTGATATGTTTCAATTCCAAAAATCATCAATAATATTTAAGAATATATAATACATAATATTTATAAATATACTAACAAATTAACAACAATTCCAAACCAGGGTGTTTTATTATCAACATAATGTCTGTGTAAAAACATTATTATATCTAAGCATTAATTTTAGGGACGAAACTCATTTCTATTGTAAAAAGTACGACAGAAAAATAGACTAGAAGGTAGTGCGCTGACTGGCCACTGTTCAAACCGCAGGTCAGTAATCTCGTAGAAAACTAAATACGAAAAAATATTTTTTCGGCAACTTCCTCTCAGGAGATTTCTGATAAAATCTCTGAAAGTAATGAAAATTACAATGAAAAGTTTCCAAAAATTTGTTCGGAATCGACTTTAAACTGTAGATCCCGCCACGCATATATAAAATTAACACACACAGCATAAGTGGTATGAGAAGGTAGTTTTTAATCCTTACTGAAGGATTTTAATGAGCAATTATGTATGTATGTAATGTATGCACTTTAACAGGAATATATTATTGAAAATTAGAAGACGGTCTAAACTAACGACATACTATATGGTTGGTAAGTTATTCTTATTGTGTCAAAATATCATATTAATACTGAAAATAGTTTTAAGCAAAACATCCGATGTCTTTTTTTTTTTTAATAAAACAGTTTCATTTGCAGGTCGCAGCATTTAGATTCATTACTTTAATAATAAATGAAAAAGCGCTAATGATCATTGTACAAAAATAATCCGTTTTACTCAGTATTTAATGAGCGTATTGCATAAACTTTCGAAGATATCGAAATGGACTGTAATGCAAAGCAAAAATTTAGTTATTTCTAATGACTTAGCATTAGTATGCATTCTTTACAATTGATAAAAATGAAACATGAGTGGAGTTTTACTTATATAAGAATTAAGTGTATTTGTCAAAAGCTAAATACGTTATGTATACTATAGAAATATGTAAATAGGTATATAGGGTAATAATTATTATAAAAAGAAATAGCCGAATTGCATTCGCCAATACGAATATGACACGTCATCGGCGATGTAAAGGTAGATCTTGTTTTGACAGTACAATATTTAGAATAAGAGATAAATCTCCAATAATTGAAATATTAGTGATGCTAATTAAACAATGCTTTTCAACAACAATAAGCCATTGCTTTAATTTATATTCAAGGTAGTCAAAAGTTAACTGAGTATTTTTGAATAAATTTCAAATAAATTCAGTTGTTTACATTTTTCTTATTAGTGCAAACATGAAACTGACACATTTTGCGATAAACAATCAAGATAAATCAGAACTTTTGGAAATTTTTAACTGAAAATTCATTTCATAAGATGACATATACGACAGACACGACTGTTATACTATTTAAATAATAACTACAGTAATTTTTTTCCGATTTGATCAAACAAAGTGTCAATCTCTTCACAAGATAATGAACTTTAAGAATGTGACCACTTATTTTATACTTTCAATTAAAGTTTGCTGCTATGAACGAACAGACTTAAATAAATATGAAAAAAATTTGCATTTGTCAAGTTTACCTCATCAAACCTCATAGCATATTAAGTCAAATAAGATACATATATATGATATACACCATTTTAAAGACCCATCCCTCTCTTTTCTAATAAGTTTTAAGTTTTGGACACCGGTTCAGAAATGTTTGTGTAATCAAAAAATTTGTGCATAAAATCAAAAAAAAACATTTTTTTTTTCAAATAAAACAAGTTTGGAGGGTTCAAAGGATATAAAAAAATATTTTTGAGTTCACTCAACAAAACTCACAACTTACACTTTCATTAACTGGGTGTATTTAATTTTTTTTTTATTTTGTAGCATAGTGTTATTTTAACAAATAATTTAATTGAAATAAAGGAATTAGCATAACAATGGTAAATAATACAAAACTTTTAATAGTACTAAACTAACTTTTAACTTGGGACACAGGCAATGTGCACTTATTTGGACCGGATTTCCAGCTAACACAAAATGCCAGCCATGCTATAAAAAGTCATCCGTGAATTTCTAAACAAAAAAAATTATTTATCTCTTCATATAATTTACGATTTACTTAAAAGACATTTTGAATTTAACTCTCTTACGCTATAACAGTTGGTTTGGTTTTGACCTCATATGGAATGGATAGGTAACTTCTTTATAATGAAGGAGACTATTTTGTATGCACAGATTATTTGCAATTCAGCCTGTTTCTTGTCAATAAAAGATCTCCGACCAATCCTCTACTCTCTAAATCAGATAAGTGTCACTTTTATTACAAATCTCAACAGAAACAATTATATTTAAGGAGAACAGCGTAGCAATTCCTAAGAATTCTTATTTAATGAATCGATTTATAGCAAAAATGATTGATTGTTCAGCAAGTTCCCCAGATATATGAGGAATGTTATCTAAGTGGACTTTTACCGGAAACAACCAATACGTTCACTAAAAATTAAATTTTTAGAAGAACGGTGGAAAATTTATGAAAATACAACTAAACACTTAATCAGTAGCATGAAAACGAGCGTATTTTGTTTAATCTATATATATAAAAATGAATGTTTGTTTGTATGTAATTAATAGAATCGTAAACTATGAATTTGATCGTGCTATGATCTTCAGCTAAGTTGTTGCGTATGAGCCGGGAAATGTTTCTAAGTTGGTATGACAAATTACCGACAGGTGGCACCGCAGAAAATTACTAAAAATGATTTAAATCGTAAACTGTGCATTTGATCATGTTATGAATTTTAGCAAAGTTGTTGCGCATTAGCCGACGAAGATTTCTAAGTTGGTCTGACCAATTTCCGACAGGTGGCGGCACTGAAAATTACTAAAAATGAATTAAGTCTTCAACTGTGCATTTGATCATGTTATGAATTTTAGCAAAGTTGTTGCGCCATGGCTAATTTAAGACAGGTGGCGCCACTGAAAATTACTCAAAATGAATTAAATCATAAACTGTGCATTTGATCATGATCTTTAGAAAAGGTATTGCGCATAAGTCGACGAAGGTTTCTAAGTTGGTGCGTCTAGTTTTCGATAGATGGCGTCACTAAGAATTGAATTTGAAATTTGAATTGAATTGAATCGTAAACTATGCTATGCTCATGTGTTGATCGGGCATATACCAGACATTTTAGCATTTATGATTTTAATAACATTTAGTATAATTCATTCACGTAATATTTGAAACATTTTTATTTTGGAAATTTTTTAAAAATTCTGTTGGTTTCAATTGAATTGGGTACATTGTGAGATTCTAATAAATTTAACACATTTTTCACATCATTCCCGTGCAATAAAGCTTTCAGAGCGACAAGCAATTGGTGGACCTACACCTCAAGAAGCATTGAGACTGGAAAATCTTCGAGTACATGCCGCTGAGACCCGTTGGCATGAATCACTTAAACAACGAGAAGTGAGATTAGAAACTGATCGAATGCGTACTTCTCAGGCCTATTCGTCTGAATTATCTGGACACCGGGAAACAAAATCAATAAAATGATTCAAAATTAATTTGAAATTTGTGTAATGTATTCCCTTCAAATTTATTTTAGTTGGTGGCGCAGCAACACGCTCAGGGTACAGCTAGTTTTAAATAAAAGTAAGCAAATTAGTCGCCGTAGTCTATCGATAGTGTGTTGGTTTATCGGACGTAAGCCCTTAGTTCCAAATCCAGGTTTGAAACTCTAGAACATTACTAAATATGAAAAAATAGTTCTTCGGCGACTTCCTCTCAGCACATTTCCGGCAAAAACTCAGAATGTAAATAAGAAACTCACTAGGCGTGAGAAACTATGTTGTAAGCCTGAATGAATGGTTGTAATGACCAATTATGTATGTATATAAAGTAAAAAAAAATTTTATTAGAATATTTATTTTCGAGTTTTATAATAAAAATAAATGAGGTGACCTTATAATTATGAAATTCTGAAATATGTATTATGTAATATAAATCACACAACAGCAATAAAAAGTATATAAATATAGTATATCCTTCATCCTTCAAAAGGAAGCTAATTTGAAAAATAGAAGTGACCTTAGAAAGATGATGTAAGACGTAGATATAACAATATACAATTTTTTATTAAAATATACAAATTGATTTTATAAATAAAATTAAATTTGTTTATTTTATATATTATTTCATATATGAAGTTAACCCATAAAAATATTCAATAATATATCTTAAAACTATAAAAATACTATTCACCACATACATACACTGTATATGAAGTACTTCAATATTAAACCAAATAAATGAAATCAAAAGATCGACGCACACTAGAAAACGAAATTTGTGCTTTAAAATTTTTAAATTTTATTAAAGTTTTATAAATAATCTTCATCTGCATGAAAGAAACAAAAAATCTCTGGGAAACGTTACGTATGAGTATCACATGCTCATTCATAGTATACACCCAAACCTTTTTTTACACGGTAGATACGTTCCAGTGGTTACCGTGTAAAAAAAAAAACGCGTAAAAAAAGTCAAATATTATGTATGTATGTAAGTGTATAAACAAACTGAAAAAATATACATAGGATTGATGCAGCAGCCTACATATGCCTATAAAATTGAATAACTTTATAAAAACGCACAGATTTAGTTGAATAGTATACACAGAGTTTTTATTTTATTAAACGATTTTATCCGTATAAAAAGGAGCGAACAAAAAAAATGGTAAATTTGTTAAAAAAAAAAACCGTGTTATTTCAAATTCGCGTAAAAAAAAACCGTGTAAAAACAGGTTTGGGTGTATTTTATGAAATTCAACACTCATACGATCTGCATAATAAAATCTCAGTGAGTTTTATAAGTTCATACTGAATTTAATTTGTTAAATAACTTGAAGCAACTGAAATTTAAAATATTTTTTATTCTTTTTCGTGTTCCATTATAAATTTAAATTTTATTTAAATTTCGAAATAGTGATGATCATTACAAAAAAAAAATACAAATTGCAATGCATCGAAAAGATTCATTGATGTTATATCAATTCTTTACAAAATTCATCGATGTTTACTATGCATCGATTAATTTTTGCAAGAGAATTGAACTGAAATAAACTTAATTTTACATTGAGATACTGAAGTACGACGCTTTGACGATTTGTTGCTCTGTCCTCAATCTATATTGCGTATTCTATAACATCTTCTCTATCCTGTTGTCTGACAAATGTCAGGATGCTGTTAAAAGTCATTAAGACTCTTGACATGTACCCAGGTGTTTTATTTTGAAACGTATTATCGCCGCATACGTTTCACTTGTTCTGGTCTTTCCCCTTATCGCAACATTTATACATTAGGATTAAACTGATTTATATTCTTTACGATGTTCTATGAGTCTCCAATGCCCAATATTATTTTTATACTTTTTCTGAGTTTAACTTAAGATACAAATATGTTCCCGCTATAATTTCTAAGCGAAAGTCTAATTTGTCTCAAATCTGTCAGAGTTAAGAAGAGCCTCTGCTCTTCTATATCTTATCTTTCGCAGAGTAGAGCTTATCGTGGTCTACAAAGAGGATTTGGCCCTAAAGCAAGCATTGCTGTGTTAATAATAAATTTAACTACGATCTAGCAGAATGTAACGCTGCCCAGATTGGGTTATTCTTATATCTAGTCAACCTCAAGTAGTTGAGGGCACAAACTATCAGATAATACTCCCAAGTCCCGCCGTCTGTTCTTCCCAACCAATTTCGATTAAGTACGTCTTCCGGTGGCATGAATTCCTAGTTGCAAAATATCTCTTCCTTGTGCCACACGTCCCCAATCTATCTGTATACAACAGAACGGTAACCTCATGGAAACTGTATGTAGCAACCAAATTTCTCAATTCAATTTCATTACTTAGTCAAGGACACAGTTAAGGAGAGAGCTGTCTTCCAAATGATTTGTGAGCTCACGATGCTTTTGCCTATAATTATCCTAATCCGCGGTTTAAAACCCAGTTCAGACATAAAAAAACGAAACATAATAAACACTTCTTCGGTATCTTCCTCACAGCAGACTTCTAACAAAAAATTTGAATGAAAATAATATTGAAAGAATATAATATCCTCCTTTGAAAATATTTCTTCCTTGTCTCACTATACGTCCTCAATCTATCCGTATACCAGAAAACGGTAAACTTTTTACAACAGTCTGTAGCAACCAAATTGCTTCATTCATTTTCTTTACTTAGTCCAGGGAACAATTAAGGAGAGAGCTATATAAAATCGTGATGCTTTAGTTTATTATTATACTAGCCGCAATCTCAAAGACCATATGCAGTTGGCTTAAGTCGATCCCGGCAAGTCCTCCTGAACTTTTTCTAAAATTTACATACTTCTTTAAAAACAAAATACGGTCAAGTAACCGTATACAAAATTTAATTACACTCAGACACAAAAGTATACATACGGTTAACAAATTTCAGAAATTTTTTAACCAATCCGTTTTCGTTGAAAATCTTTATAATTGTCTGACATCTTACTTCGATTTTAAGACGGTCTTGTGCATTGGTTCAGAAATTTGTGAAATTTGTTAATCGAATATATACTTTTGAGGGCCTGTGCAGGGCTACAATTCAGTTCAATTTCAGAACTTTTTTAACCAATGCAAAGGACCGTCTTAAAATCGAGGAAACTATAAAGATTTTCAACGAAAATGGATACGTTCAAATATAAACTCTTCATTGGCACCTACAGTTTGACCGTGGTCTCAAGTCTAATAAGCCAACACACTAAACTTATACTAATTCGCACCCCTATGCTTTGAAATATTGGATTCTCTATAACTTTATTATCTTTTTAAAAATATTATTATACTTTTACCCACAATCCTACAAAATTATAGTGCTACACAATAGATAATAATGAATTAAAAGAAAAACTTTTACATAAAATTTTTGGAAACCCATACGCAATGCTGAGTATAAAGAAGAAGAAAGTATGTGACAAATTGTTATTGCAACATTGCAGTTGTTTTTATTCAACAATAGCAATAATTCCAAAAAAATATTTATACTTACATAGCTACACTCATGTTATGCCAAAGAAATTAATAAAAATTAATTACACCCTTGAGAGTATATTTTAACTACCGATACATAAAATATACATATTCATTGGTAAAAGGTTCTACAAAAATTCGCATTTAATTTACAAAATTTTATATAATTTTTTTATATTTGCACACACATTCAAACATCTCCACACCAAAAATTTGTATAAAATTTCGAAAACCTCATATTTATTGGTTTAAAATATTAAAAATTAACACAAAATTTATAAAGGAACATGCAAAGAGTCGTTATGTTGCCATTGTACCTTAGAAATTAATTAAAATAATTCATTCCTCAATTGTACAATTGCGAATGCATACTCAAGCCACTTACTAACAATCGTCCGGCAAGCAAATCAGTCCATCAAACATATAACCAGTTTGACAGCCACAGAATTAACCAGTATAAACCAACGAACAAGCTAAAACTTTGTTCGTGTTCACATGCACTCTCATATCCTCTGATAGACATTGGAATATCCATAGTCATGTTGCAGTTGTTTTTTCACACCACATTGCTATTTATTTCACTTTTGACTGTTAGGATATTGTGTTTTAATTGACTGCTACCTTATCTATAGGAGAGATTAATATTTTATAGATCGAATAGAGGAAACAGGATAAACTCTATAAAATATAACATTGCCATCTCTCAACAACACTTTTTCATTCACTCCATTGGTCTCTGGAGTCAACTTCCCCCTCAAATGCAAATGATCAACAATTCAAGCCATTTCAAAACTGCCATTTTCAAACACTTTGCTTAGTTAATCTGCTCTAATTTTGTAAAAGTTTTTTCCTTAGTTTTATTGTAAATATGATATCCTTTTTTAGTATTATTGTGATAATAATGTTTCTTTTTTTCCTTTCCTTGCTTAATTTTCCTTCAATTTTTTTAAATTTTAAGTTTTCTTAGTTACAATAAATGATTCAAAATTAATGTTAGTAACAATTGCTAAACAATAATGTAATAAAAGATTTATTCTTGTTGTATTGGTTTGAACAAATAAATAAAATAAATATGCATATATAGTATTTTACTTAATTAGTATTTTTTCAATCAATGTTCTAAGTACTACTATTTTTTTAATATTTAGTTAAATATTTAGATTGCACAAAATAATTTTAATTATTTTATATATTTTTAAAGATTTATAAAGTATTTGGATTATAGAAAGAGTTATGTGTTTGCATAGTATGAGTGTTTGTATGAGTAAAATAAGTACTTTTAATTCAAATTAATTGAATGTCAAATACTTTATCTTAGTAATAAACATTATATTTAAAAACATTTTCATTATTAAAATTTTCCCAGAGTCTTAAGTTTTCATTCAACAATTTATTTTATTATTATAAGTACTGTATAATACTTATTAGAGCTTCATTTAATAAATTTATTGTATTAACATACATACATACATGAATCCCAGGTGGATTTGTATGCAATTACTACTTATATATTATTTATAAAATTTATTTATCAATATAAGCATATCCATTGTATGTATATACAAATTATAAATCATTGACATAGTGTTCATTAGCTTTTGTTTTTAGTTTCTAACTTTTTTTAATAATATGGACAGATAGAGTTGGGTAATGCAAATTGGCTAAGACACGTTTTCGTTTTTAAATTTCACACTGGATTTCTTATTGATATATGCAATTAAATACTTATTTATTCCTTCCCAATATTCATCAAAATTATGGCACAAATAAAATGTTTCCTGTTTTGAAAATTTTTGATTGATTTTATTTTATTTATTTGCTTATTACAATTACCATAACACAACAAAATATTAATCTTTTAAGTGAAGGCGCTATGAAGAGGGTTAAAAACTATGATAAAAATATTTGACCTAAAATGTAAAATATTTCTTTGCCATAATGTGACCACAAAATAATTTTGAGGGGCAAACAGAAAAATCTTCAATTTTGGCCAAATAAAATTATTTGCCTTCAAACAAAAATGTTTTAAGTGTGACCACACTGTGTCAAATATTTTCATAATTTTTGGGCAAATATTTGTTTGATCTTACATATTTTTCGTAAGGTCAAACAGAGGCAAATAACAGCTGTTTAAGGCTGCAAATATTTTTGTTCGTTGTAATATGTATTCATTATATATGTATAAATAATTAGGTGCCAGCATATACATACATACATACATTCAGAGTCAGAAAATGAAATACACATGAATGCATATATCAATTGATATAGTTTTCTATATCAAAACTATTCAAAATAGTAAAATGTATTGTATGATGAGTAAGGGCAAATGCTGAAAGAAAGGAAGAATTATTTAATTAAATATACATATGTATTATGAATATGTCTGTGAAGTTGTTGTTAGAAGGCCACGGTTCAAACTCCAGGTCAGACATTAAAAAATGAAATACAAAAAAGTATTTCTGTGGGGACTTCCTCTCAGCAGATTTTTGGCAAAAACTCTAAGAAAAAATAAAATTTCCATGCAAAAGTTTCTCAAAAATCTGTAGTTCGGAATTGACTTTAAGCTGTAGGTTCCCACCATTCATGGATAAAAATTAACACAGACAACCTAGGGGATGTGAGAAGCTAGGTTACAATCCTGACTGAAGGGTTGTAATGATCAATTACATACAGACACAATTGGCCATTACAAACCTTCAGTCGGGATTATGGTCTAGCTTCCCACACAACTCATGTTGTGTACGTTAATTTTATACGTGAGTGGCGGAACCTACAGTTTAACGACGACTCCGAACAACAAATTTTTGGGAAACTTTTCATGGCAATTTTAATTACTCTCAGAAATCTGCTGAGAGGAAGTCGCCGAAGAAATACTTTTTGTATTTTGTCGTGGTGTCTGGCCTGGCGCTCGAATCCTGGCTATATGTCTAATAAGGCAACACACTACCCAGAAGACCACAGCGAATTCATGTATATATCCTTGGTGTATACATACTTGTTGATATCAAGCGCTATCCTGAAGTTTGTCACCACATTTAGCTCAGAGGAATCAGAATCATTCATTCCATATATAGAATGAATGATCGTATGGTCACATTACTATGGCACCTCTTAAAGGATTTCACAATATTTTGTAGAATACAAAAAAATTTAGACTGAAAATGTACGTATTATTATTTTAGTGACTGCATATTTTTTAAATAACATTTAAATTTGTCGATAACGGCTTTAGCTTTTCTTGTCTCTGTCTTTGTTAATGTTTCTTCTATGCTGTTACAAACCAATACTACTGCAAAACCAGCACAGAACACATTTCTCTTTATCGCAATTATTTGTGTAATTTTTTAAACTTTGTGTACGTAAGTATATATAAGTGCAGTATATACACTGAGCTTCAAAAGTTAGTAAACACTCCGAAATAATTCATTTTCTTAGGGTAGCGAGAAAAGTAAATGAGAATAGTCGAATAAATTTCCAAAAATAAAAACGTTTATTTATTACTTATAAAATGTTAAAACAAAAACAACAATTCATGATAAAGGAACTTTTTTTATACTTAAGAACAAAACTTTTGTATACTTAGGACCAAAAGTGTTGACTCACTTATGGCGCTCAGTGTATTTATGTATAAAGGAAATTTCATTACTCGCTTTTATTGATTGCCGGTAGAATACACAATTTGTGAATGGTACACTGGTATTTGCACCACAATCATAAAAAACAAATAGACAGAAAAGCTAAAGAAATAAGCAAACGAATGTAAAAGTTTGTATCATATGACAGCTATTCGTCTGTTGTTGATTTTATCTCTAAGTCATTGAACTCATACTACGTTGGAATATATCAGCTCTTCTGCAAACTGAAATAAATGGGCAAACTGAACTAAAAGAATTTATTGTTCAATATGTCCTCTAAAAGTTAACAACTGCCGGTAAAAGGCAGCGACCATAACATAAAGTTCCAAAAAATTGTAAAGAAATTGAAGATAATTAACGTAGTTCATCTTAGACTTAACGTTTATATAATAGTTGTAAATTTCCGTTCTTTCAGTTAAAAAAAAAACTAATTAGAACCTCTTCTAAATTTTTTATTCGTGAACGCTTTCATTAGTTATCATGGCCTTTGGAAAAAGAAGTGAAGTCGTTGGAAATCTGCTCAAGAAATATTGCACACAAAAAGGATGGTGTAAGAAACTAGGCGGTATCCTAACTAAAGAATTATATGACCAATACTGTATGCATTGTATAAATAAATTTTGTCAATACCTGTAATGCACGCTTAATAGGTGCGTACTCCTAAAAGTTATCAAGAGATAAGACTAGTTTTCTTACTTAAATTTGGCAAAAGAAATAATGCAACTGCAATGAGTTTCCGCCCGATTAGTTTAAGTTCGTTTTTGTTAAAACCACAGAGCCGATAGTTGATATCATGCTGAAAAGAATGAGACATCAGATGAGAGGCTAAGGTTCAGACAACACGCCAACATTAAGGGAAGATCAATGGAAATGTGCGATGTAAGTTGGTTGATACGGACAAACACATACAAACTGTGTACATTTAGAACATGTAAGGATATATTCATTACGATGAGATATATCGGGTCATACCTTAATTACTTCTAATCTTTAAATTAAAAAAAGAAATAAATGTATGTGATGTATAGCACGTAATTCCTCCATGGCTTCTCTAAGTGGAGAGCATCTGAAATGTCCAATTTTCCATGATTTTGGTTGACTTTAAAGACCGTTTTGGTTTGTGACCCATTCGCATACATGTTCAACTTAAGAAAACTCCTCTATCCAAGTTACACTACCTAAAATATCAGTCATAAAATATGAATCTTTAAACCTATTTATTACGCCAAAAATGGAGACTTCAAATGTAACACTAGTCTTATTGTAACACTATATTATCGCTGCAAATTCTGCAGTAACAATTAAAGAGAAATTCAGGTTTAGTTCTCTACCCATTGCACTAACATTGCCTTAACAACCACACACAACTGTCATCTAGTTGCAAAGATTTGCACTGATTTTGATACTTTCAAACGAAAAGTATATTTTAGATTGGACTGTCCTCATTCTAATGTTGCTAAAAGAGTTAAAGATTTCTTATAACAGCAACTCTAAGTCGTGAAAAATAGTTCTTATTAATAAACGAAATAAAAACAACAAAATTCGATTATCGTACAACGATATTGTTTTGAATTGACGGCAGCAATGCGAATATTGTGATAACTCACAGATCTGATCACATCAGTAATATTCTGCGTAATGTTGGTACAGTTAAATATTTCTTTTGTACACTTTTCGTTTAAATTCAACTTTTTATGTTATTTTACATTATCAAAGAGGGAAAAAATAAAATTATTATAAAAAAGTTTAAGCATGTTCATTTCGCCAGGAAGGAAGATCTCATTCTTCTATACTTACACAATAACTTACACAAATAGAAAATATGTTCGGTATTTAAACTGTTTAAAAAGATTTTAAAGTGCCCACTTTCAACATAGCAAAGGATTTAGAAATCAATTTTAAAAATACAGTTTTCTTTGACAATTTTTGAAAAATATTATAAAAGTTGTTAGTGACCGCGTAGCACAAGGAAATCCATAAATTACACTCTTTAAAAGCCAACGAGCATATAAGCATGCCTCCAGAGTTCTGGCCCAAGTTAATTTTTTGGATGATAGTAAACATTATATTTTTAGCACGAAAGGCATGCAAAAAGGGCACTACTCTATAAATAGCACTTTTCTTTCACTGTGAAGAAAGGTAGTGATGGTCAGGTGGGGGAAGTGTCGTTAAATTGAGGCTTCACCGCCAATTTATCCTTCAGCAATATAATGACCCTATTTTTATTTTAATTAAAATTTTTAAAATTCACTGTTAACAACTTTATGTACACAACAACAATGGCTTTGTTTGTTATTCCTCTGTTTACACCCTTTGCATAAATAACGTCAATTACTAGACAATTGTTCGATAGACCTTTGTAACGAAGATCTTCATACCACGATTACTTTCTTCACACGCACCGCATCTTCACACAAGACTGACTGAATTACACTAACTCACTCGTCTGCTTTGCCCTGCCTTTTATGTGGCAGAGTAAACAGTCTAATGAGATCTCTATAAATGTAATCATCGTTGTTTCATTACTGTTGTTTATGTACTTTGTTTACATTTATTCTTGTAGTGTTTGTTGTTGTATTGTTGTTTACTTGTTAACCATTTTTATGCTGGTGTTTGTTGTTATATTAAGCAGTGCGATAATTTGTAAACAAGTTCATTGTTTTGTTTTTGTAGCTTTTGCTTATAATTTTATTGTTAAACGATGTAAAACCAAAACACCAGTATCTAAAACATTCGTGCATTTATTACAAAGGCCGCAATATTAACACCGACGTATACTTGGAACAGGAGTTAAAATGTGGACAAGAGGTAGAATTCAACCCATTTTGTAAATGGAACATAAAATTTATTCAATAAATATATTGTAAGTAATGGCTGCAGCATGGAATGACTTCAAAACAAAATGAGGTCGTTTTAAATTTAGTAAGCTGGTCTTCACTAAGCCATTAAGATAGATATGATGAAAATTACTGTGTTGGTGAAAATTAATTTTTTAAAAATTTAGTATTGCCTTTAATTTGCTCCACTTGCCGTTGGAATTGCTGTCTTATAGTTTGAGCTTCTGAGAATGGCGCATTTCGTACGCATAAAGCTGAAGGTTGTTTGTTAAAATTTGCCACTTTGTGGACTTTGAAGTTGTAGAGAACCAGGCTTCCTTCTTTATACAGTAGCAATGTTTTCAGGTCGACACCTACATTTTTTATGTACGGAAGTTGACCGTTCCAATTTTTTTTAATTTTTTTTACGAGTCCTCGAATATTTAATATATTAGGTGCACTTTCTCTACAGCTGAATCATAAGTTTTCAACACTGAAACATAAGTTCGGCGAAATGCAATCCGCTAAAGATATAGTATTACTTTGTCCTTAGGCATATTTGAAAAATATTCCTTCGCCGTCTTCCTCTCAGCACATGTCTGGCAAAAATTCTGAGAGTAAATAAGATTGCCATGAAAAAGTTGCAAAGTGAAATTCAGCCCTCTAAAAATTGGCAACTAGGGTCTTAAATTCGTTTGCATTAAAAACATAAAAGAAAGTAATACATTTCATTTTTTATTACTAATCTTGAAGCACTATTACGTCTTCATAATGTCTTTCAAATTTTTTACATTTGGTCGATTCACACAAGCCGTTGTATCGTTGTATTCATTGTATTGTTGGAAGAACATACAACAGTGTATGATTGTTGTTGATATTTTTCGTATAAAAATCCGATACACTTATACACATTTTTTTCATATGTTTTTGGAAGTTGTATTGGTTTCGTGCTATCAAAATGTGTGAATGAAAAAAATGTGTATATGTTTTCATATGTTTTTAAAAAGTTGTGTTGGTTTCGGGCTATCAGATTGTTTGAATGCCACGAGATACACAATACAGCATAGCATTGAGCGTTCACAAACAAACAAATGTATCCAATACAACATACACGATACAAAGTCGTGTGAATTGCCCAATTGTTTCCAAAAAAATTTTGCAGAACTAATCTTACATGTACATACATATGTATATCTTTTTCGCTCACGTATAAATTTATTACGTTTTCGAACTATTCCAATGGACTACAAACAATGTGTGATATATTTATGTTTTCCTTTTGTATGTACTCAATAAAGTTTAACTGAGGAAGCAAAGTGCAAGCGACTGTATATATGTATTAATAATACAAATTTAATGCAATTGTTTGCTTTAAAGTAGAATGTTTGGTGTTTTGTTATTTATATTATAAATAACATAATAGAACAGCAAACTGCAACGTAGTATTGGAATAGTGATTTGATTACTTAGAGCACTATTGTTAAAGTTCAGCAACATAAAAATAAAACTTACGAACAATGAATAAAAACTATTATGAATGTCTCTGGTTTTTCCACTTTCATGTCGCATACGAAAGCGTTAAATTTTTAATATATTAAGTGTTGCACTTAATCACAATAAACTGAACATAAATGGAAAGTTATGAAAAATTAACATTTCACATAAAAACAGTAAGGGAAAGACGTTTTATGAAAAGCTGCAAG
This sequence comes from Sarcophaga carnaria, assembly GCA_958299815.1. NCBI lineage: Eukaryota > Metazoa > Arthropoda > Insecta > Diptera > Sarcophagidae > Sarcophaga > Sarcophaga carnaria. The sequence goes on along the minus strand of OY283153.1, from coordinate 66,718,361 downwards.
ACGAGTGATTGTTAACAAAAGGAATAAAACTCCAAACGAATAAAAAATTTTCTATATACTCCCATTCACAATTATCGATGAATCAGTTTCACTTGCTGCCTCAATGAGTAGAATTAAATATGAAGAAATTAAGACTATAGTGGCGAAAGTAGCAAAAGATAATATATTAACCGAATTAAAAATGAAACTATAATTTATAAACATTTGAAAGCAATAAACATATACTTTAATCAAAAAACCAAAAATATTTCAAACCGCACTTTATTTTGTCCGACAGTGTATATAATTCATAACCACTTAAATATTTGTCTTATTCGGCTTTCTCTCACTTAAAAGGCTTTTTTAATAAAATTTGGCAACTAATTTTGATAGTTAATCATAAGTAAACTCAAAAACTGAATACGAATATTAAAGTTAACTTAATTTTTATATATAAGAAGATAAATGACTTATTATTTCTATATTTTCGCAATGTTTCAAGGCGGGGTCGCCGAGGTCTAGTAGGTAGTGTGGTGGCTTATTAGACGTAAAGCCAGGCTTCGAGCACCAGGCCAGACATCAAAACAAAATACAAAAAGTATTTCTTCGGCGACTTCCTCTCAGCAGATTTCCAGGAAAAAATTCTGAGAGTAAATAAAAAATTGCCATGAAAAGTTTCTCAAAAATCTGTCGTTCGGAGTCGACATTAAACTGTAGGTCCCACCACTCATGCATAAAATTAACACACACAACACAAGTGGTGTGAGAAGCTAGGTCGTAATCCTGACTAAAGGGCTGTAATGACCAATTATGTATGTATGTAATCGTTATCTCGCACTCAAAAAATGGCCAATACTCTTTCCAAATACATACTCGAGCAATAATATAAGTAAATTCAAAAAACTTTGTGAATGACACAAATTTGTTTTTAATTTGACAGTCTTTAATATTAAAACCTTTGTTTCCCGTATAGCAATTGTAATTACTATTATGCTGTGTTTTTAATGGTCTTTAGATTGGATACAATAAATTTAATATTAAAAAAGAAAGCAAAAATCTATCAAAACTTCAAAAGAAAAGCTCCTATTAATCCTGAATATTTAATGAAAAAGTTTTTTTTTTTAATGATGGTTTAATATTATAGGAACATAAAAATAAGTTTGTGAAGTGTTCTAGAGAGTTAAGAAACAGAGACTTTTTATTCTAAGAGGAAGCCGCTGAAAGAAATATATTTTCAATATTTTTTTTTGCAACATGTCACAGGTTGGGTTTGGAGCACAAGCTTTTGTCTAGTAAGCCAGCATACTACTACTACGGCGACTACGATTATACGACATTACTGTGTATATTTAAAGTTAGAACATAGACGTTTAACTTCATTGGACCGGATGTCCAAGTACTCGTCAACAGAAAATGTTACCCATGCCATTTCTCACTTTCTCCACAACAAATTTTCTATATCTCTGTAGAAAATGTTTGATTTTACTTAAAAATTTTTTTGTTTTTAGCTCTCTTACTGTATAAGGAAAGAAATTTTAAGTTTCCGTTCATGAAACTTCGATCTTGACTCTCATATGGAATGAACAGGTGAATGGATAGCTCCTTTATAGTTTGTGCACAGACTGCTTTTAATTTAGTTTCATGTTAAATGAAAAGCTCCGAGCAAACCTTAACGTTAGAAATTAGTTTAATGGATTTTTTATCACAAATCTCCACCGAAAAAATTATACTTCAGGAGAACAACGTAGCAATTCCAAAGAATTCTTACTCAAAGAAATTGTTTTATGTCAAATGTTATTGATTTAATGGATTTGCCAGCATCTTCTCCAGATTTTAATCTATTGACAGATACATGAGGAATGGTATTTAAGTCGGTTTTCACCAATTTGATGACTAACATTCACTAAAAACTAAAATTTCAGAAGTATGGTGGAAAACATAATGTAGTCAGTAGCATGTAAATTAGTACATTTAGTTTAATATTAACTAAACGTAACCAAATTAACAGAAGAGTTCGTGGGAGAGCAAGTGAAGGTTCAAATATTGGAATTAAATCGATACTTAAACATTATTTGTTGGACGACATGTGTGAGGGTAAATCACAGACATCTACATTCAAAACTTTCGTCAGAATTTTCTAATTCTAAATTTCTTTTTCTTCAGCAGTTTACTACAATTGCAATCAGAAGATTATTGATCATTACAATCCAATATTATGGTCAGACATGCGCTTTTATTGAATACAAATTTGGTTTACTGATTACAATATTTTAAGTGTTTAGACATAACAATATACGCAGTTCAATGTTCAATGTTCATTTGACAGCTGGTAAACAAAACAGTTGGTTGTTTCAACAACATTGTTTTTTTTTTTTTTGTTTGTTGTTGTTGATATTTGAGTTGTCAAACATCAATAGAAAGTGTTCGGAAAATTGTACTATGCTCACTGAACGTACTGTATTTCAAGTTTTAATCAATATTATATCAATTTACGAATTTATTGAGCAATAATTAATTGACATTTTATATGAAATATTGAGTTCAATAATGCCGTTAATTTGATTTACTTAATATAAGTGCATGTCTGAACATAGTATACATTTAATGAATTATGGCATCACTTTATACCCTTTATCGTTAAGCCATTTAAGAGTTATTTTGATGGTGTTATTAGCGTGATTGTTAAGCTGGAGCACAATTTCTTAGGGCAGGGAGGTTCATTGACAAAATGTCAAAGTAAATGTTGGTAGTTCCCGGACTAATTTTGGTTTCGTCTGAAAATGTGATCATTTTATAATCATAAATGGTACAATTTTAGTACACCTGAGCGAAATACAGGCGAAATTTTTGATGGCTTTTTGTGAGCGGTGAAGTTTAGAGGCCGTAGTGTTATTGCGTGGGAATGTATGATGGGCGTTGGAGCGAATAGTTGGCAGAATTATTACGTAGTCAATGAACCCGCCTGTCACTTATCAAAAACCACCGAAATGTTAGAGTCGATGGTACAAAGCTAATTTAAGATTTAATTTACCTGAATTAAACAAATAAAATTAGATTGATTGACAAAAGAATCCACACATATTGAACTTTTTCTGTACCGCCTCCCTCCAAAGAAGTTTTAAAAATTCTAGTAAATTTGCAATAAAATATGCTTTCTTTGAGGACAATTTTATTAATTACTTTATTATGGATTATTACATGTAATTAGAATTCTAATGTATGATGAAATTAGATGCTCTGCCTCTTTTAAATTTTTGTTGGATTTATAATTTTTCTTTTTTATTGTTAAGTTTTTTTTTTTGAACACAATAAGTATTTATTAATATTATTTATGTTTATAAAAAAACAGAATTTAATTTATGCTAAAAGTTTGCAACTTTTCACCCCAATTAACAAATGATGCGTTCAACAGCTGAAACATGAATTCAGTTTAATGCATTAAAAAGGACAGAAGACGATGAAATATAATGATGGAAATGCAGAAAAGAATGAAACAATAACCTTTTTATATTTCCGTTTGTTTCAGTTGTACATACTTCAAACTTTATAAACAACTTTAACGAATGTATTGTCTCAGGAAGTGCAATGAAGGAGGAAACCAAACTTAACTAATTGCAGTACATATTCTAAAGCCATAGCATGATTAAAACAATAAATATAAGGGAAAATGTTTTCGAAATCTAATACAAAGGAATTTGATGAAGTGAAAGAAGTATGCTTGAAATAAAGCAGATGAATAAATAAAGAACTACCAAAAACAAAAATTTTAGGAAGCATTTCGAGTATTAATTTTAATTAAATTCAATACTTTTGTATAAAATAAGACAAACAAAAATATGGTGCAGATCCCAATTATATCTTTGCTTAAAACTTTCCTAAATAAAACAAAAAAAAGATTGTTGGTGAAAATTAATTTTTTTAAAATTTGGCATTGCCTTTAATTTTCTCCACTTTTCATTGGAATTGCTGACGCTTTCAATAGTCTTATAGTTTGAGCTTTTGAGAATGGCGAATTTCGTACTCATTAAGCTGAAGGTGGTTTGTTAAAACTTGCAACTTTGTGGACTAGGTGCACTTTCTCTACAGCTGAATCATAAGTCTTCAAAACTGAAACATAAGTTCGGCGAAATGCTTTCCGCTAAAGATATGTCCTTAGACATAGCATTTCGAGTATTAATTTTAATTGAATTCAACACTTTTGTATAAAATAAGACAAACAAAAATATGGTGCAGATCCCAATTGTATCTTTGCTTAAAACTTTCCTAAATAAAACAAAAAAAAAGAATAGTTGTTTCAATGAACTTTCAATTCAGAATATTATTAAAACGAGATGGAAGTTACCGTAGCCTGCAAAAAATATTTCTTCGACGACGAGATTAAATTAAATTTGCCATGAAAAGGTTCCCAAAAATCTGTTGTTCGATATCGACTTTAAACTGTATGTATGTATATTGTCCACCGTATATCAATTTTTTTACATAAAAATCTGAGATATGAGGTTTTCAACATATTTGTTTGAGTGTTTCCATCGTTGAAGTCAAATCTCTTTCCAACTCATACCTGTTAAGTAATGATTAATAATTGCAATGATTAGTAATTTGATTACTTTTTTTGAATGGTGAAATAATGATTACGAATACGATTATTTTTGGTTTTAATAGTTAATAATTGATTATAATTACAAAATAATCAAAAAATAATTTGGATTACTGACGATTAGTCTAATAATGTTGTCAATTCGAGGCCTAATCCATAGATACAAAGATTGCTTTTTTCACTTTCTTCGCAAATCAAGCGGAAGTCTTTCAAACACAAACTAATGACTTAATTCAATACAAAGTTAAACCTTCATTTAAGAAGTATATTTTATGTATGATTGATTTACCTAATATAAAATAGCAGTATTGTTGGAATTATTTTATTTATATTAATCTGTATTTATTCTTTAAATACATTTCCAGCACATATTCTCAGCGCTACGAGTTCCATTGTCCATTAAATCAGTAAAATGGTTAACAACTTTGCCTCAAGCAGTTAATAGTTAAGTTAATGCTTCAAGAGTTGCTTGTTTGTCGGACAACGATTTAACATAGCCCATAGTTAACTTTAGTTAAAGTTACCTTTAACTAAACCCAACTTTAACGGAAAGTTGTATTAATGGCCTCCTTATTATTTTTCACATTATTATATGTGTCCCAATATACTTTAAGAGTCGTCAATGACTGATCTGAAGGATTAGTAAATTGGTATGAAATATTGAAATTAATTGGATGAATAGATTTTATTGTTTAATTTATGCATGCAGTCTTGGCACATTACGAAAGTGTAGACTATTTAATTCCCATATTGAGCATTCTAGTTGGCGTCATAGGCGTTATTGAAAATGCGTGTTGAAAGAAAAGGATGGTAAGAAGTGTCCTCTAAATTTGGTCATATGTTTATCAGTAGATCCGGTTTGAAATTGACAACTTGAATAAAAGTAATCAATAAATAATTTAAAAGTTGTCTCAAAATTAGTAGTAGTTGCATCATGTGGCTAGGTTAGGTTAGAGGACGTGTACTTGTCAATAAAGACAAGTACAGTACCCGAATGTCGAATTGACCCATTGTACAATGTCCTAGTTTCTCACACATGTTGTGTGTGTTAATTTTATACATGAGTGGTGGGACCTACAGCTTAAAGTCGACTCCGAACGACAAATTTTTGAGAAACTTTTTTCATGGCAGAAAAACTCTCAGAGTTTTTGCCAGAAATCTGCTGAGAGGAAGTCGCCGAAAAAATACTTTTTGTATTTTGCCTTGATGTCTGGCCTGGGGATCGAACCCTGGCTTTACGTCTAATAAGCCAACACACTACCTACTAGACTACGGCGACTTCAATTCTTTAATTCTATTGTTAAAAACAAGACTATATCTAATTTGTCTCTTGCCATGACAACTGTATCTTTCAGCTTAAGGACCTCTGGTGAGACCATGCCCTTCCATCTTACCTCTTGTATGGCATTAATGGCGTATTTCTACTTCATACTACATCTGCAGTACATTAATTTCTTCTTCGCCTTCTTGCCTTGAAGAGCGATTTTTTCCAAAAACGGGCTACAAGGCCTGCACGTTAACAAGAGGAAGGAAATAATAACGATATCTACGAACTGTGATAGACTGAAAACTTTTATTGAAAATCAATACACTGTGGGGCAATCGAGGAGGGGATTATTAAATTATAATTGAGTACAGCTCTGGGCATCTGTTTGACTGCATTCAAATATTACTCAATCCCCAATTTAGAATCCTGAATTATTATCTTTTAAGCGACATAATTACAATGGGTCAATTCGACCTCCGGGTACTGTACTTGTCTTAATTGACAAGTACACGTCCTGTAAACTAACCTAACCTAACCTATTAAAGAATTTATCCCCATGAACAGTCAGACTACAAAGGCGAACAAACCAAAATTCTATTTAGGAAGCGAAGACATATTCCACAAGTAATGCTCATTTCTAAAAGATAAAAATGTGATAAAACGAACTGTTTTCCTCAAATTTAGTTAAACATTTCAAATACAATTTATTTATTTTGATCATACATCGGTTTAGGATGAAGACGCTTAAGTTTAATATCATATTTATACAGTTTAATTACAAAAAACTTGTAGTAGATGTTTAAATTTATCTACAGGGGTCACCATTTATTTTTTATTTTGTATATACTCATTGGCAAACAATCGTTTGCTGCTATAATAAGCTTTAGGGCAGACCGGTAATAATACTAAACGGAAACAAAACTGTTTGCTCAATGAAGGTTTCATCAGGTGTCTATAAAATGGTCGTAAATTTTCTTCACAATTGGAAAATATTTGCACACATTTTAAGGAAATGTTCTACTTATAATTGTTTGTTCATTACCAGTGCCTTTATTATTGCCTTATAATGTAAATTTTCACCTGTAGTTAAATACTGGTACCTACTTACTTTGCTTGCTTTTTTTTGTCATAGATGGCCAATAAATACTCTGTCTTTATTTAACATCTTTTCAGTTATTGCTTTTTTAATAGTAATATTTTTAATAGTACTCAAATGGTAGTGAAATAAGTTCTTATAAACATTTTTATTGAATTCATTCAAGTGCAAGCAGTGAGCACAGATAAAATGTTGTTGAATTGTCATGGAGTTTCATTGCCACCGCTTATTACCATCGTTTCCTTTTTTGGCCTTCAAGTCATTTCAATAACAGCTCTTAGTAATATTATAATGTTGATTTTGTTCTATTTCATTTGATAAAATAATTGAAGAAATAAAAATTTAATAATATTAAAGTGTTAGCCTCTAAGAACAAATTTTATAGAATTATTCAAACTGGCAGAATATTATTACGAAAATCAAAAAACATCGTTTAGCGTTGACGTGATTGTCAGTAGCTGCACTGACAGGTACAACGAACATGTTATATGCGAGAATGCAACAACAAACAGTGTGAGCGGGGTACACAGGCAACGGTGAATCGCTATAGAGTTCTCTAGAAGGTTAAACCCCGAACGTTCTGCTTCAAGAACAGCGTTGCCATTTCCCAAGTTTTCTCTTTTTTCCAAGTTTTTTGAGATTCGAAAAAGTTTTCATTAAAGTTGTTTTCTAACAAAACAAGTTTTTTCGAAAAACTCAAAATTACAATAAATTCAACAATAACAGGAAATATTTAAATTTTTAAATAAAATATTGTCCCGGGCAAAAGTAGCAAAGAAACACCAATAGAGGTCACCGGTCATCGGTGTTTCCTTTAAAAATGTTGATACATTTGTAGAAAACGAGTTTTTTTTTTGTAAGCAAAAAATTTGGCAAAGCTGTTCAAGAACCTTCATCAGACTGATTGCGTGTGCATATAAAAAGGCAAGACAAAGCAGGCAACGAGCAGTAAGAATTCAGTCAGTCTTGTGTGACAACAGTCGCGGTTTGAAGATAGTCGCTGAAAAGATCTGCAAACGGGTTTCGCCTTCTCGAGAACTTTTTCGCGACTTCATTGTTGTTTGTGCATTTTGTACATAGTGTTTGCTGTTGCGTTCTCGCTTACATGTCTACCCCCTTTTCTTTCAAGAGGGGGTTTACCTGTAACAAGTTTGTTGTATTTGTTTGTGTAGCTTTTGCTCATTTTAATGTTAAACGATGTTACACAGTTTCCATTTTCGTTACACATGTTAAACTCCAGACAACCCCTATTCTCTGTGTCGACAGTGATAAAAGACTGGTTGTCAACGTCAGGTTGTATTTTGCTAGTCAGATGCACGACTCAGAGAATCTATTATTCTCATTTCCATATAAAAGTTTTATTTGCCTCCAAACAGCTTGATTTGCGAACAGTCTTTACCTTTTTTACCTTCCCCTTCTATGAGCACACAATATCTCATATCCGCCCATTTCCACTGAAGAGTTTTGACTCCATCTACATCGTGGGTCTCGCAAGCTCGCTTGCTTGCCCAAAGCAGAGAATTCTCACATATTCTAGAACCCAGCATTGGGTAACCCTATTTAACTATGCGGCTAATACAACCTCCCCAGATAGTCCCATACTATCTTCGATTTAGCCAAATGCTCGAAAATTTTTTATTGACCTACAGTGACAGACAAAAATGTTTTAGTGTAGGCTATATTCAAATTGTTTTTGACAGTTAATGAGTAAAAATGTGATACTATTAGCTGAGAAATGTTACTAACAAACTGTTAATGAACGAGGAAAAGGAATAAGTTTTTATTTAATTGCCGCAGTAGTAATATTTTTAACAATTCACTCCGGTGCTTGCAGATCTTCTTAGAACCCAAGTAGGTTTGCTAATAATTATTACACGGTTAATCAGAACAACTTTGCAAAATAAAAAATTTTACATGAGATGGTTATTGGCGCAACCCTTTCGTCGCATTTAGAAAGTTTCCAAAATTTAAGAGAATTTTAAACGTACTCATACAGAAATACATTGGCGGTGACAAATACTTTCGGCAATTTACATTTAAACGTACATTATATCGTCAATTTTATGTTTCCTAAAACAATCTATTCCTAAACATCAACGAGATTGTTCTTTCCGAATAAACGAATAAAGTCACACATAAAGTTTGTAGATTCAATTTGAGTTTTGTAAACTTTTTAAATCTTACAAATTTATGTTAAATGCTTTGAGCAAGGTGACAAGATGTTAAATCACGCCAAGCCACTTCCGGAAATAAAGTTATATCCAAATTAATTTCTAAATAAATCGTTTGTTGCCGTAGTTACTAGGTAGTGTGTTGCCATATTAGACGTAAAGCCACGGTTCAAACCATAGGTCAGATATCTCGAACGATACAAAATATGAAAAAATGTCTTCAGCGACTTCCTCTCAGCAGTCTTATGGCAAAAACTCTGAGAGTAAATAAAATAGGTCCCGCCATTCATGTATAAAAGAGATTTGAAGTTAGGTCTTAATTCTGCCTAAAGGGTTAGAATGACCTATAAATATATTGTTACGTTTTTACATTTTTAAAACGTTTAAATATGAGTTCGTTAATTGCAACAAAGTAAAAACAAATATGTCTTTAGTTTTTCTTAAACTCTCTTTATTCTTTACACTACCTTTGTGTGCCACCGTATACAACTTAACGATACAACAATAATAATCTACTTTATTCACTAGTTCACACAACTATTCGCTAGATCTTTACAAGCACTACTTATTTGGTTCACACGCAACTTCACACAAGGCTGACTGAATTAACACTGACTGCTGCTTATTTTGTCCAGCCCTTTAAAGTCCGCACGCACGTAATCAGTATGATAAACGTTCTCGATGTGGAAAGTTCTCGGTCGCGCCTTCCCGAGAACTCTATTTTTTATTATTATTATATATTATTGTTTTTTGTGTACTTTGCTTATGTTGTCCATTACATATTTGTCGTAGCTGGTTTACTTTATGTTGTTGTTGGTACTAGCCGTAACCAGGTTCGTCATACATATGTGTGTGTGCGGCTTTAGATAAACACGTTCATTGTATTCCTTGTGTTAGTGTGTATTTCTATCGTATGGCTTTTGTTTATCGTTTTTGTTGTTAAACGATATTAGGTCGTTTCGATTTGCGTAACAATATATTGTTACGGAAATTAAAAATCTAGATGCTGGCGTTTTGCATTTACATCGCTTAATATTAAAATTGTAAACGAAAGCTACAAAAAAAAACAATACAGTAAACAAACCTGTTTAAAATTTAAAATTGTAAACGAAAGCTACAAAAACAAAACAATACAGTAAACAAACCTGTTTAAAAATTAAAATTGTAAACGAAAGCTACAAAAACAAAACAATACAGTAAACAAACCTGTTTAAAAATTATCGTACTGCTTAATATAACATCAAACACCACCTTAAAAAATGGTAAACAAGTAAACAAAAATACACAAGCAACACTACAAAAATAAATGCAAACAAAATAGACAAACAACACTGCAATAATAAATATACAAAATATAATAAGTATACATCGATGTTTAAATTTATAGAGATTTCGAGAAGGCAAAGTCATGTACATTCGCCTTCAAGAATATTCATCAGACTGTTTACTCTTCCAAATAAAAGGCAAGGCAAAGCAGACGACTGCGTTAGTGAAGTTCAGTCAGTCTTGTGTAAAGACGCGGTGTGTTCGAAGAGAGTAATCGTGGTTTGAAGATTTCCGTTACAAAGGTCGGTTAAATAATTTTCTAGTAATTGCTATTGTTTATGCAAAGGGTATAAACAGAGGAATAACAAAAAAATGCAATTGTTGTTATTTACATAAAGTTGTGAACAATGGCACACAGTATTGTGCGAATAATAAAGAATTTCATTAAAACCAAATACAAATTTATTTTTATTTTATTTGCAATCTTCGAGCTCATATTTTAAACGTTATTAAAAGGTAAAAACGTAACAATGTTTTCTTCAGCAATGCGACGTTATTTTCTTCAGCGAACAGTGATTCTACCTTGTGTTACTTTTCAAAACAGTCGTTTGCTAAATAGGAAAACAAAATAATTAATTTTTTATTTTGTTTTTATGTATTTCTATTGTAGCACAATAATACTAACCAATGTTCTTTCATTTTATTTATTATTATTTATTCATGCTTATAGCAAAAATATGTGATAATATTGGATTGCTTACCTAGTAACTGTTTAGGAGTTCGCAATGGAAGAAAATATGTAATTTCTGTACGTTTGGTTACTCAGACCTGTCTATCATAGATGCAGTTGGGGTGCTTTTACAGCTTGTCTCCAATTCTATTGTTTTTGTTTTGTGTTCTATTTTGTTTATTAATATTCATTTTCTTTGTGCTTTCCTTTTTTTTGTAGAACGTAAATATAAAAAAAAACGTCCTTGGAGTAGAGTATGACAAGCTGACAACTTCCGTTGAGTGTTTTAAATTTACGTGTATTTATATAAAACGTTTAAAATTCCTGTATGTGCTCCCATTGCTATTGTATTTGTGCATCCTCGTATAAATTTGTTTTACAAACACAACAATGTATCGCTAAAATAATTCGAAATCCAAGTGATATTTAGAAAGTAGACTGAGTTATCTAAATTGAATAAATATATAATTTCATATGCATCTGAATTACAGATGAGTGATCCAGTGATTTTTGAAGAACGTTGTTCTCAGTGAACGTGATTTGTTAATCACTGTTCTTTAAAACAGTGATTGTGATCACAGTATTCCAAAAGAAAACAATAATGACAATAACGTATTTTATTAAGTCGTAAGAAAGAGACAACTAGATACATACTACGAAAAGACTACTAAACAAAATCAAAGTGGTGTCATCAATGTTATTGTTTTTAATGTAATTTTTTTTATATGAAGTTTGACAATTAAGTTTCACAGAAAGTTCATGTATAAAAGACAAAAGTAAGTAATCAGCATCATCTAATAGTAATTCTGCCTCGCTCAAAATAAAATGAAATAAATTTGAGTATGTAACAAATTTGAAAGAACGACATTATTAGTAACTGTTATTTGGCAATTTCAATCACTGTAGTTACCAGTGAATTATCAATCACCGTGATTAAATCACAGTTTTGAAAATATCGCTCATCTCTAATCTGAATAAATTATGTTCACTATTCATGGATTTAGCCGATTAATCGTTAGAACTTACATGCATGGTTCAATAAAATAAACTAAAGATAAATTTAGCAATTCATAGTATCAATTATTGAAAAGCTACATAACCGGCCGACAGTTTGTTATTAATGTAAGCAGTTTTGTAAGTGCTCTCCAGTCGATAATAGCTAGTGTATTACTGGTAATATCTTGGGAACAGTTCAGTATTTGGCAGGCGTTTAACTTGAAAACGCACAAGTTCGCACAATTAAAGTCGAAACTATTTGAAATATTATGGCTTAGTGGTAGAAACTGTTTCTGTATAATGCGTGTCTAAAGCTAATATGGTGTTGTGGGGAACTGTCTCAGCGTCACATATACAGCAAATTCAAAAAAAAAAAAATTATTACTGATGACTTCAGCAGCACCTTGATATATGAAAGCTCAGAAATGAGGGGTGCAAAATTTTTGGAGAGGTATTTAAGAAATTTTAATTTATTCCTGATCGGGTCTAAATTATATGTTTTTAGTTTTAAAATTTAAACAATTATTGTTCCTCCTATAAGTATTCAATACATATAATGAGATAAAAAAAATTGTCAGATAAAGCTTCAACAAGATGTTCGCTATCAATTGTCAAAGTTTAAAAGTCGATAATTAATTAATTTTTTTTTGATTTTCTTACTGTTATACAAGAAAAATAAACAAATTTTTATATGGTTAGAGATCTAACTCCAAAGTTTGCTTACAACTCTTTAACTTCGAGGACGGAAAATTGACATAATTCGTTGAACTGATTCACAATCCGACATAATTACATAACATACATAATTGGTCATTACAACCCTTTAGTCAGAATTACGTCCTAGCTTCCCACACCACTGACGTTGTGTGTGTAAATTGTATATATGAGAGGTGGGACCTACAGTTTAAAATCGACTCCGGACGACAGATTTTTGAGAAACTTTTCATGGCAATTTTATTTATTCTAAGAGTTTTTGCCAGAAATCTGCTGAGAGGAAGCCGCCGAAGAAATACTTTTTGTATTTTATTTTGATGTCTGGCCTGGTGCTGGAACCCTGGCTTTTCGTCTAATAAGCCAACACACTACCTACTAGACTACGGCGACCCCGCCTTGAAACATTGCGAAAATATAGAAATAATAAGTCATTTATCTTCTTATATATAAAAATGAATGCATGTTTATTTGTTTGTGGGTTTGTTTGAAGTCTATAGACGGCTAAACGGCTGAACCGATTTTCTTGATATTTTCAGAGTATCTTCCTGTATGTCTGGAGGGAGTTATAGGCTACTTTTTATGTTGAAATAGGCTAATAAAATAAAATAAAATATACAAAAAAAGTATGAGTGTTATTGTCTAAAAAAATATTACGTATACGTCACCCGTCAGCTCTAAGTAATATTTTATACAAGACAGTAATTGAAATACTTCTAATATATAAAAATGAGTGTGTGTGTGTGCGAGGTGCCACGCCCCATATATCCACATAAACATGAATGTTTTTTACCTTATAGAATCGTAAACTATATATTTGATTAGATTATGATCTATATCAAAGTTGTTGCGCATGAGCCGGGGAAGGTTTCTAAGTTGGTATGACTAATGTCCGGCAGGTGGCGCCACTGAAAATTACTCAAAATAAATTAAATCGTAAACTGTGCATTTGATCATGACGAAGGTTTCTAAATTGGTATGACCAATTTCCGACAGGTGGTGCAACTGAAAATTACTCAAAATGAATTAAATCGTAAACTGTGCAATCTTTAACAAAGTTGTTGCGCTTGAGTCGATTTGCTTGTATGGAGTCAGTGTTAAGCTACGTGTAACTTTTAAAGTTAAGTGGCAACTTCAAACATAAACAAAATGACCAAACACAACAAAAAAAGAAGCTCGTCGGTGCCACTGCGTTTTAAATAAACTTGTTTATTTGGCTAAAGTTATCGATATTGCTCCGACACTGTTATATTTTTAAAAAAGTGAACTTTATTGTATCCGTAACTTGTCATAACGAAAAAAGTTAAAGGTGACTTTAAGTTGTAATAATGGCCCAAAGTCTGTTAGATTATAAAGTTCGAACACATCAATTATAAATCCCTTAAAATTACTGTGGATTTCGATTGTTTTTCGTTGTCTTATAAAACACAAAGTAAAATCAGCAACGGTTTAACTTCATTTAAACTAAACTGTATCTTAAAGTTTTCTAACAACAAAAACCACAACAAATTTTTTTCTTTCTTTCAATTATATTTCCTCTAGGTATATGTGTGTGTTTTTTCTTTTATTTCGTACTAAAAGCTCTGTAGAAATTTTGAAAAGTTTATTGTTTATTTCTATTACTGTAGTTTTGTCGGTTATTGTAGTTTTCTTCCTTTTTCTACAGAAAAACAAAGGCTAAAAAGCATAAAACATCAACAAATGTTATGAAGTGACTGCAAACTGTTGGTTATGGTTGTTTTTGTCGTGTTTTAAACAATCAACACTTGTTGTTGTAAAGAAAATACATACATATTATGTATGAAAACCGGAGAAGTAATAACAACAGCATTTGTTTTCGTCATATTAGTAAAAAAAAAGGAGTAAAGTGGTCTTTTCTTAGGACTGTAAGGACAAATCTATCTTACACTCATTCATTTGTTTTAGTCTGCTAAAGTGTTTTTTAGTTAAACCTGTTTATGTACCAGTCATTGTCATACCCTTCGAAATAGCATCGCTGGATAAAAACATTTCTTCGACAATTTCCTCTTTGCATATTTCTGGCAAAAACTCTGAGAGTAAATAAAATTAACATGAAAAGTTTCTAAGAAATATGCTGAAATAATTAAAGTCACGTAATTGTTTATAAATATTTATGCAACCTCGGAGTATATGTTTATAATAACTTAAAATATTAGGTTAGGCATCCACCTTAAAGCGCATAGCTTATTTAAGTCCTGGCAGCTCGCGTTGTAATACTTATATTTCGTATTTCGTCATGCAATTGTAACTCCTGGTTGGCATCTCTCAATCATTACAATGGTGCCGATATCAATAGGTGTGGTTTATATCCAAATCACTTTTGGCTAGACGCGTTCTATCAATAAACTCTGCATGTAAGAGAATTCATCATTTCCGTTTCCCAAACGGTAAACAATGACAAAGAAGGTGTGATAGTCTCTTCATCCTCGTTGTTACAACTTCAGCAGAAGGCGTTGTGCGTGTATACATAGAGATCAGTGCCTCGGTATATAGTTCCTGATATGAACTCCGGTCAAGTTAAACACAATTTTATTTCATCATATTTATTTGAAAATAAATAAAGTTATATGTATATGCGGGCAACTTAGGTATACTCGCTATCTTTCCCTCTGGATTTTCCGCATTCTTTGATATTCGTGGATGTGTTGTGCACACTTTCGAGTGACTTACCATAAACTATACCATTATGATAAATATTCCGTTGGAGTAAAATATGTACATACATACATAATTAGTCATTAGAAGGATAACGACCTAGTCTCTCACACCACTTATATTGTGTGTGTTAATTTTATACATGAGTTACGGAATCTACAGTTTAAATATTTTTGAGAAACTTTTAATCGCAATTTTATTTTCTCTTCACTTATTATACACTTAAAAAGCAATAAAATTTGTTGAGTTCATAACATTAGATTTGTTTACCGCACGATTTCATCGTTGAAGTCAAACCGCTTTCATTGATGTTATTTCAGGGCGGATGAGAAAGCATCCTACTTCATGTGTGTTGAGAATTTTGAACAAAATTCACTTCTTAACATTATGTACGCAATTCATGCGGTAGTTGGCTGTCAATAGATCAGAAACCCACTTATACATGTTGATGTTCATTTAAGAGCAGTGAAATTCAAAAAGTTTTAAACTTCTGTTTATCATTTGTTGTTAGTATTTCTATTTACGAATTTCATTGCAAAATCATGAACTAAAAGTGTCAAATCACCATGAAAAGAATGAAATATTTCCAACGTACTCAAATTTTTGTAATTAGTAACAAAAGCATAAAAGCAGGTAAACAAAAACTGACAAAAATAAAAGATATCAATTATTTATTTAATATATTTAATTTATTTATTTTCAGAGTTTTTGCCAGAAATCTGCTGTGGTCGAAGAAATATTTTTTCATATTTAGTTTTGTTGGATATGTCTGACTTGCACCGTTGGTTTGCACCTTGGCCTCATGTCTATTAAGCTAACACACGGCGACTTCTAAACCTATATAACAAACTAATATTTTCATTGCAATATTTTGTGTAGCTTCTCTTATGAATAATTTTATAGAGATAGCATTGAGCTAATGTTATGGAACCATTCGTGTGTCAAAATTAAATTAAATAATTTTCTTAAAATTTGGATGTTATTGCCGTTAATTAATTTCAGTAGGAGCTCTACCAGTACCACATAATTTTATGTTTGGCTAAGTGAACGAAATCCTGTCTATGTGCTTTGTTTTATAATAATAATAAAGTGCCTACCGTTTTAATGTTTAAATGGTTTTTAGCTTGAATTTTAATTAATATATTATAGATGGAAAACACTTTTATCTCATTCAAGTTAATTAAAACCGAAATCAAAGAAAGTAAAAACCTTATGATAATTGAAATCCAGCAACCACAAAGGTCAACTGTTTGTCCCATTTTTATTAAAAATTTTCATGATTTCGGTTGACAGCAACTCAAAAAATCTCATGTTGCTGACTATTTAAAAATAAGGACACTGCACTTCATGGACAATATAAATAATAGCGAGAAAATATAACCAGTTGTGGCAATAACCACATACATACATACATAATTGGTCCTTACACACCACTGCATGAATGGTGCGACCTACAGTTTAAAGTCGACTCCGAACGACAGATTTTTGAAAAACTTTTCTTGGCAGTTTTATTTATTCTTACAATTTTTTGTTAGAAATCTGCTGAGAGGAAGTCGCCGAAGAAATATATTGTCATATGTCGTTTAGTTGTAGTCTGTGTGACCAAAGATGTCTAATAAGCCAACACACTGCCTACTACTTTGTCTCCCTTAAATTTTCTCTGGTGTTTTTTTTTTAATTTCTGGGTCTGTAAACGAATCCTTTCTAATTTTTTCTCATCTTCGTTACTTTAATATATACAAAGAGACTGGAAAATGGAACAATATCTTTTTCGATTCTAACATTTTTCTTTGTAAAATTCAAAATATAGTGAAACAGAACCGATTATTTAAACGTGGTTTTGTTAATTACACACATAACATACATAATTGGCCATGACAACCCTTAAATCAGGATTACGGCCTTGCTTCTCACACCACTTATGTTGTGTGTGTTAATTTTATACAGGATTGGCGGGACCTATAGTTCAAAGTAGATTGCGAACGACAGATTTTTGAGAAACTTTTCATGGCAATTTTATTTACTCACAGATTTTTTGCCAGAAATCTGCTGAGAGGAAGTCGCCGAAGAAATATTTTTTCATATTTCGTTTTGATGTCTGACCTGGGGTTTGAACCGTATTCTTACGTCTAATAAGCCAACACACTACCTACTAGACTACTACAACTACTGGTTTTGTTAATTACATTTTCTATTTTTCCATATAACTTTGAGTCGTATTTTTATACCAAATGCATTATTTGCTCATAATTCAGTACAGGATGTATCTCATGTATGTATTATTGGAAAAATGTGTTCTTTCTTCGTGTTTAATCCCAATAATCTCATTTCAATATTATTTGAATTCACAAAAATCTCATTTATTTCTTCCGATTACAAAAAATTAAACATCATTATTTTGGACAACAAAAAAATTAAAGAAGGAATATCAAAATAATATAATATAATCATAATTTTTATTGCTATCCATGCCATCAAATCATAACACTCCTTACCAAGGCGGATTCATATAAGGTGATGTTGTCAGCCCAGGTGATAGCTTTTTTAAGTACGACTGATTGTCAAATGTTTTGTTAACGTACAGTGAGCAAAAGTAACTTGTACACTTATTACCTCGAAATAAATTTTTGAGCAAAAACTTATCTCTAAGAGGAAATTTGTTGTCGTTAAGACTAAATAAAAGCTTAAAAAGTATATGTTGATTATAAACATTTCTCTCTTGGTTACGTATAAAGAAAATAAAGTTCGAAACTAGGAAATTCCAACAGTTTTAGACAAAAAAAATAGTGATTTTTTGACTTCGGCGACCGGATTCTCTAGAAAGCCATCTTGAAGAAAATCCTCTGGAATAATATTTGTTAGTTCTCACTGTATATACATACATACATCCTTTTGTTTATTTATTTTTAAATTTCATTTTAAATTTGTATTTTAGACATTTGTATAAATTATTTAAATATTCGTAATGTACTGGCACAACTTTTGTCGTAAAATCTGCTTTTATGGTTCCCAGTATCCTCCTGAAGTGTGACTACCTTAGTGGTAGAACAAATCAGTTCGTATTTCAAAAAAAAATTTAAATAACTATTTTTAATTAAAAAGAAACAAAAGAGATATAATGACACAAAATAACAACTTTATGTCATTATATGGATTCGCCTTGTCATTTCTGTCATAGGGCGAATTTCATTTGACAATCTAACTTCCCGAAAAAAGCAACAAATACATTTTGGTTTTATAAAAAAACAATGCGAATTGAGTTGTTGTAATTTTGTTATCACCTCACTTCACAGAAATTTTTGTAAAAGTTTGATTTTAATTTCAACGATTCCTATTATTACGTTTAGGTAACAGTAATTGTGACAACATACTAACGAAACAATGTTCTCTACCTTTGGAAATGATTAACAAAGCGATTTAGACAGCCCATGTTTTATGGAACAGTAAAAAAAAATACTAACTAAAGTGACAATATTTGAAATGTACGGTATTAGGCATTCAGAATACTAAAACGATAAAGCATAATATGGCAGACAAGAGATGCGATAATTTTTAACACCAACAACAAAACTACACATGCTGAAATCTGGAGACGCCATTGCACATGTACTCTTTATTTTTTTTTTTATTATATACCTGTACAGCAACGAAAATAATGTTATTATGCCCGAATATCTTCTATATGAATTTGAAGCACTTGTTGATGGATATCTGAAGTTTTTGCAATCATGCGTGAAACTAACCGTTGAATAACAGTTGTTGTTTTCCTCCCTAAGAAGCCGTATTCCAACAAATTCCTTTATAGCGAACGTTGAGAAGGCTTTGGCGAATAGACACTTCTCACCAACAGCATTGATTGAACTGAAGGGCGCTTTCAACAATATCCATGTGGGGGCGGTTCTCATGGCTGTCGGTTTGCGCAATATAGGGAAATTTTTAGGAGTAGTAAATAGAGGAGGTAGAAGTTCTTTCGCCGCTTTTAGAATATTATGGTGGAGAAAGAGCTTCAAGAACTACAACCTTAAAATCACAATGGATCCATTCCTGGAAGTTCAAGCAGACCATAAATCCATTAACAACATTATGTTTATCGTGAAGTTTAAACGTAAATGGAACTTATGCTTTGATTTTGACGATACTCCATAATTGAGGATATCCTCAATACGTGGAGATTATTTCGGACTACAAACACTTATAGATGGGAGATCAAAGAAAGCCACCATAACTGTTTACACCTCTCAGAGTGCCAAGGTCAAGCATTGGCAACATACACCTCCCATCACATACTTGCTATATTAGACAGCGATTTAACCTAATATGGTTTGCGGTGTTTACGTTTGGTAGACTGTTTGTACAACTCCAACTAACGATCTTTAATTTGTAACTAATTTGTATCTTTAATTTGTAACACTGAGAAACTATAGACATGATTACATGTTTACTTATAATTTTTTCAGTGCGTGGATCCAACCTCTGCTCTCTTTATATCTTTAAGGATTATCTGCATTTTGATTGCCACCTATAGAGTTTACTACAATGCAAATTTCATTGTAGAATTATAAAAACAATTCGAAGATTTTTGTATTTAAGAACAATTTCTATATCTATTTCAATATTTCAACGAGCATATTCTATTGTTCAACCTGTGTAGTTAATACGCAAACATTGTTTTCAACTGATACTGTTATTTTGGATATAAATTTTGTATATATGTATCCATATATACGTAAATAAACATTTTGATATATTTTATATTAAATTCGTTTAGCATACATACAAAAGGACATTCAACAAAATTAAAATAAAAAGCTTTATTCAAAATTTAATTACAATGTCCCAATATAGAGCATTTCGTATCACTATAAAAACATTGTATATAAATAATAACCATTATTTAAATACTACAAATGTAGAATATACATACATACATATGTATGTATGTTAGTATATGGTGTACACATGTAAATAGAATCTGCCAAACTATATCAAATATCATGTTGGTTATGACTATAATTAATTTATTTTGCTCTTTATCTAGTTGCCATTTTAAAAATTGAAATGCTGAGAAATATTAGGAAATTAAAAATTTCATAAAAACAAAAAAAAAATAAAGAAATATTAATTTTTTAGATTAAAAATTAGAGCATTGTCTAGGTATACTCCTACAGTGCATTGTGTTGGAACTTGACAAATAGGATAGGAGAGGAACGAAAGAGGGAGTAGAGTTTGTGAATATTAGTTTTGTTTAAAAACAGAATTCTGCCTGTACTGCATTGTGAGTTTCACTGGCCAATTACCTGTTCTACCAATAACTGTTTCTACGTGTTGACGTTTTATCGTCATTTTGACGATTTTGAGCTTAAAAAATATCATATTGACGATTTGACGATTTATGCCCTTATTTTGACGATTTTTAGAAATTAAAAATTTACATCATATTCCTAACTTTAGTACATTAAAAGCCACTTTAAGCCACTTTAATTATTATATTTTTATGTTACTTTCGAATATCTGTGATGATTTTTCTGTAGTTTGTTTCTTTTTTAATCCCTTAAGTCAAAAAATTACAGCTCCTAAATTTATCATTTGTCGTTGGAGACAATTTTAAAAATTCAAGTATAGCTTCTAATATTATCATCGGAAGAACAAGGCAAGCGCCGCTATTTTTGTTCGTACGACCAACACTCAGGGGATGGATGGCATTGTGTTTGGAACTATGAATATATGTTATGGGAAGAAGAAAGAGAGAACAGCGTTTATGGACACTAGGCCTGAATATTTTTATATCATAAGTAACAGGAAAGTCCTCTATAGGAATTGAGTTCGACATACGAATAGCCCGACTAAAAAATGTACTTTTTCTGTAATGCACTGTGCGGTCCACTGGCCAATCGACCACTTACGGATGGCCTGGCCGAGAAAGACGAGCGTTGCGTAGGAATATATGATTTTCGGGAACAAGACCCCTTATTTCTTTCGAGCAAAATCCTTTTCTAGTAGTGATAGAACAGTGAAACACAAACCACATTGCAACGATGCACCAATGGTTCAATGGAGTTGGATACACTCCCGTGATTAACGAGCTACTACGGCCTCTGCTTTACACGGTCGAGAAACCTCAAAATAGGCGTTGAGGCACCGATCTCATAAATAGTATAAATAAAATCTTAAGAAGGAACTGAAAAATGTGTCGGTTGCAGCCAACATTACACTGAATTTTAATGCTTAGAATTTCAAGAGCTTCTGACTCCTTAATATTTACACCACCCATAGATTAAGATGATGCAATATTATTGCTGCCCTTGTTTAAACCTTAAACAATTTTTTCCTGAAAATGACATAACATTTCTCCATTTTTGGAAAAAAAAAATAAAAAATGAAGATGAGGGACGCTAACTTCAATTTCTAAAAAATTTTTTTTAAAAGTCTTCTTTTTGAACTCAGATATGTACATACATTGACTTTATATGTTTTACTACAATAGAAATGATTTTGGTTTTTAAAACTTTTAGTTTATTTATTTTTTCTGGAGATTCTTTGACGATTTTGACGATTTTTTCTCAAATATTTGACGATCATTTATCTGGCAGCTATGTCTACGTGCCAGACGTATGTTACGTAAAAATGCGATTATCGACAACGAATGGTTTTGGCTTCCATGAGCACATTTGAAGTATTGTTAGAACAGCAAAAGACAAACCACATGCGACGGTGTTTTAATTAATTACCAGAATTGGATACTCTACTGCAAATAATACACATCTTTGCCCTTTCCTTTTCGCGGTCGGTCAGTCTCAACTAGATTTTGAGGCACCGTCTCATACATGAGAGTTGTATACCATTTTCGGTCAGACATATGTAATGTAAATAGTTAGGATATCAGCTGGAGTATTACTTGGGATATCTTAAGAAACCGAGGCTCTTCAATGCTTTTTTCAACAATCGGGGATTGACTGTGGGTCGGATATACAACTTACACTATTTAATTAGTTTCGTTTATTATTTCTAAATTTTATTTCAGTTTCAGAATGCATTATTAGGCTCAAGAAAAGCTTTATTCTTCTTAAGGTCTCAAATTTTTATAACGATAGTTTATCGTTGACTCTATATTTTTGTCTGCACTAACTAATAACACTTGTCGTAAAACAGAAACCACCGTATCTCATTATAATTTCAACAACATTATTTTTGATTACAAAAGTTTTGCAGTCGCCGTAGTGTAGAAGATTGTGTATTGGCTTATTAGACGTGAGGTCACGGTTCAAACCCCAGGTCAAACATCTCAAACAAAACAAAATTTAAAAAAAAATATCTTCGACGACTGCCTCTCATCCTCTGAAGGTAAATAAAAAATTCGAAGTCGACTTTAAACTGTAGGTCCCGCCCCTCCACTCATGTATAAACGCAACACTGACAACATAAGTGGTGTGAGAAGCTTGACTGAAGGGTTGTAATGACTAGTTGTGTATGTATGATGTTGTTTGCATAGAACATAATTTCGTTATAAAAGCCTGCTTTTCTTAAAAAATAGCTTAAATGATGATCTACATATCTCGGCCGGCGTTAGGTCTTGATTAGACACCATTTCTTGAGCTATTAATATTTGTTAATTACGCTATTGTAATGAGCTGTTGACCAGAATAATTGAACTACCCTAATACACATGTATACAAATATGTATTTATAATTGTATATTTTATTTATTTATAATTGTATATTTATAATTGTATTATGTATTATACATTGTCTGAACAAAACTTTACATATCTCCATACATGCGGTTTTTTCATTGTCTTCCTTCTAAATGATAAATTTTCATGGAACCCGAAAAAAAATTTTAATAATTTTTTTAACCACTAATTTGTAAAGTCCATATTTAGCACAAACTGTTTTTATCTTAAATGGAGCATTACATACATACATAATTGGTCATTACAACCCTTCAGTCAGGATTACGACCTAGTTTCTCACACCACTTATGTTGTGTGTGTTAATTTTATACATGAGTGGTGGGACCTACAGTTTAAAGTCGACTCCGAACGACAGATTTTTGAGAAACTTTTCATGGCAATTTTATTTACTCTCAGAGTTTTTGCCAGAAATCTGCTGAGAGGAAGTCGCCGAAAAAATACTTTTTGTATTTTTATTTGATGTCTGGCCTGGGGCTCGAACCCTGGCTTTTCGTCTAATAAGCCAACACACTACCTACTAGACCACTGCGACTTCAATAAATGGAGCATTAAAATCGTTAATTACTTTAATTTTTAAATCTTCATTAATCTTCACATTTTTTAGCAATGTAACGCAAAAAAATTGTTTTCCTAAAAAATACAAAAGAAAATTGGAACAACTAGGGTTGTTGGTAATTGTCTTTAAATCTCGTTTAAAGAGAATGATCTTTAGGAGATGTGGATTATAATTATTCATAAGTATTTACTATCGTTGGGTGATTTGAAAAAAGAAAGAAAGAAATTGGGTTATTTCGATTTCATGAAATATGTGATTTTATGGGAAAAAAATCCTACCTTTTTTCCAGAAATGAATAAAACCTTTTCTCTTCTTTTCAGGGTGGTTATAATCAAATACAATATGCCTCTTATTATGTACAAATTCACACTTGATTTTAATTAAATATATTTCAATGAGATATAATATTACAATAGGCACACTTTAGGAAAATATAATTTCGGTAAATATGATTTCGGTAAGTATAATTTAGGTCATTAGGTTTAATTCAATTAACAATTAATATAAAACTTGAGAAGAATCACTTTAATTTAATATAACACTTTGGGTAAGTATAATACTTTTTCTTCCTTTCACTTTAGTACATTTTTTAAATGTAGAATTTTTATTTTATTTAAGCACTAATATGATTTTTGGTGCAACAAATCAGAGATCAGCAATGAGTATTCAGAAAGATGAGTAGAATCGAATCAAATTCATAATTTCTGACACTTAAACGTATTCATACTTATTTTAATATCATGGAACCTTCACTCATATTCAAAGTTAGAAGTAATCATCCTATTCACACTCATATGATGTTATTGATTTCGACTCTCCATAACTCAACATATACACGAAGCAGAAATTAAGTATGAATCGCGTATGTACACTAAAATACTCACTAGAAGGTTGTGTTAGCTCTGTTTGCTGCTCTGTCTTTTTTGCTTATGTGTCTTTTTTCTTTTTTTGTAAATGCCTAACAACTAAGACTGAAAATTTTGATGAATGATTCGAGTCATTCGAATCATTTATAAGTATTATAAGTATTTTATTTATTTATTTTTTCTAAAGTTATGAATCTACATATATGAGTAGGCTTATGAATCAAACATATTTCGAATGGTATGAGTTTGATGTCAACGTTGTACGTATACTCATTGCAACCAGTACTTACAAATCGACGTTGTAGTGAGTGTGAATGAATCAGAGCAGTTAAATTTCAATATTGCTGACTCACTTAATCGTATATTCAAAATTTCATGAGTGCTTATGAGTAGCGAAAAACAATTCATTGCTGATCTCTGATACAAATGCAAGAACTTTAGTGAAGTTTGTATGCAATTTTATTTTCCACCCAACTTATGTTCTTATCCGAAAAAGTAAATTTAACATTAACCCTTTCATGCCCGATGTTGCATATAGGCAACATTGTACATTTTTGTTTATAAATTCTGTAATTTTTAATTTTTTTAAATGATTTTTTTTGCAAACAAGCTTGGTTAAAAACGTGTAAAACCAAAATACGTAGGACTCTGAATTTAACCCTTTCATGCCCGATGTTGCTTATAGGCAACATTGTACATTTTTGTTCATAAATTCCGGAATTTTTAAATTTTTTAAAAGATTTTTTTTTTTTGCAAACAAGCTTGGTTAAAAACGTGTAAAACCAGAATACGTAGGACTCTGAATTTAATATCACTTCATATTTAGGCCATGACTAACAAACACATGTCCTTAAAAGAATTTTAGCTCTGGCCCAAAAAAATTCGGGCATGAAAGGGTTAACACTATTTCTACCAAAGGTGTCAAAAGACACCTTTTAAAATTTTAACTTCAAATTTATTTCAAAGTTTAATAATTTTTTCTCAGTTAATGTTTTGATTTTTCGTATAATAATTGTTAAATTTATTTAGCGTTATCATTTTCCTCCAGCTCATCCTGGATCAGTATAAGCGTACATGATATACCTATTTATGTGTCTTTTGACACTTTTACGATTTTTCTTACAGCAAGAAATAAAAAATATAAAGAAACTACACATACATACATAAAGCATACATTTGGACTGAAATATAATTTGTTCTTCATTTTTTCCTCTTCGTATTATTATACCAAGCCATGGAAATTCTGTGCAAATGGAAATTCTGCGAAGTGCCATGCCATGCACATTCTGTGAAATTGTAAAATTCTTCTGTTCAGCAAAATTCCAGAAATTTTCGGTTCACCGAATTTCCCGTTATAATTTTTGTATTCGATTGTTGTTTGGGAACAATAGGAATAGGAATAGGACATGTTTTAATAATTATTTCCATAATTATTTGCATCCCAAAGCAAGGTGTCAAAAGACAACTTTTGGTCGAAGTAGGTATACACACAATCGCGGTAGAAATAGTGTTAACTGTGAAATATTGACACATTCCCTTTGTTCATGGAAGTTATGTAAACAAATGGAAATGATTATAACCCACTTATGTAATTTAACAAAAAAATTATTAGATAACAATATTTTTTTTTTATTAAATAATTTTAGTGTTCAAAACCTATTTTGAACAAAAATAATATTGTAAGCTTATTATTGTTGATATGAATAAATATAGAAGGAAAGTATCTTGAGTTTTTGGTATAGCGTTAGTATTTTGTGATTTGTACTTTAATTTAAGGAAGTTATTTTGTCAAATATAGTATATGCAGAAGCCTAAAAATGGCATTTTTATATCAAAAGCTCCCTTTTTTGCAAAAACGGTAAAGAATACGGGTTTTTTATTAGTTAGCAATCCACTTGTATTTAATCTATACCGTTATGATATAAAGCTCAACCAAAGTAATACTTACAAATATAAATAAAGTAAAAAAGATATAAAATCACTTGCCAGAGTGCAATCAGTAATAGTGGCAATGTCATAGAGTGGAAAAACTGACACCAAATATTTTAAGTCGGTTTCAATATCAGTTCTATGTCAATAGCAGCTACCCACATATAATATGCATCAGTTTTTACAACGTACTCACAACTATTGCTGTATTCATTGGTATACAATAGGTTGTGTGTTACAGCTATTGGTCGAGTCAGGGTGAAGGAATGAAGTCAACCAACAATTGACAACATAGTCTAGTTTACGTTTGCATCCCTTTACGATAATCATTCATTTAAACATTTGAAAACAATCAAAATGTTAAAAGCACAATTGAACAAAGTATAGAAAACTGACCTCCATTCATACAGTGTATTGTGTTCGAGTTAGGAAAGTAGGTTGTAGGAGGAGAAATATTCAAAGTGTAAAATGGATTGATTGGATAATTTTTTTAACGACCAATACATGCATAATTTTTGATTTATGTCATCAACTTTCTTAATTGTAAAATACCAGGGTGTTTAGTGTGAATCTATCATCATCTCACAGTTGCAAACTGTTGCCGCCAAATAAGCGCAGTAGGACGGGTAGAACGTATTAAGCATATCAGCATTTATTCCAACAGCTGCCAGCCGTATGTGAAAGTATCCCGTTGTTCTTAAATTTACCACTAAATATAGGAGCAGATTAATTTTAAGAATAGTTGGAAAGGAAATAACAGGAGCTGTTGCAATGTTTTGTCACTAGATGCTGCTGTTTACTTTGGATATGGTAATTCAGGGAACACTTCCGTTAATAAGGTAAAACGATTATCCCCCAAATACACCAAACCAAACACGTCAACTATGCGATAACGGGTAACTAATACGAATCCAGTTATCGAATACTTATAATATACTTATATATACTTATACTTATAATGATCACTATATTACACAAAAGAGATTTAAAGATGAAAAAAAAAATCTGACATACAACGAGTTAAAAGAAAGGTAGTGATTGAATACAGGAGCTATTCGAAGACTGAAAAAATAATATATAAGAATTTTTAGAATATAAAATTATTGGTTTATTAAAATTAAACTAATATTTGAAACCTAAATTTTTTAATTCTGCGCGACAGAAATGTTATAGTCTTACATACCGAGGCATTAATATTGTAGTCTTCCGGACATAATAATTGCATTTCTAAAGAAACATAGCGTACAATTCCATTTCCTAAGACTTCAAAATGACTTAAAAAGCATATAAGGGGTACTATAACATGAACTAAAAACATTTGAAAGAAAAATTTTAAATACGTACATTTATGCTGCAATAAAACAATAAAAAAATCAATTTAGATATCGTACTTACTTACTTAATTGGCCATTAACAACTCGGTTTACGGATTTCGGACACATCTTTCCAGTCGCCTCTGCTTCTTGCCCGCCTGCGTCAGTTGGTCACAGCAATCGATGGCAGTTTCCTCGAATTGGTCCTTCCAACGCAAACAACGCATCAAATACCCGTCTCGACGGAGCATCCAGCTCAGCCGCTGGACGTTAATATGCTGCATAATCTATGTTGTTAAGGAGCTCATACAGCTCACTGTTGGATCGGATGCGGAAATCATTGCCAACTCGCACTGGACCGAAGATCCATCGTAGGACTTTTCGCTCGAATTTTCTCAAGGCTGCATCAATGCTTAATAGGGTCCATGCCTCAGCGCCATAAAGAAGCAAGGGTAGGATAACGTCTTGTAGAATATTAGTCTGTCGTACGAGAGAGGTCTATGCTACTCAATTGCCTATTGAGACCAAAGTAGCACCTGTTGGCAAGAGTGATTCTGCGCTTGATCTTCAGACTGACTTCATTTTTTGGTGGTAACGGTGGAGCCAAGATAAATAAATTCCTAGACTATATCGAAAGTATAGTTATCGGCCATAATCTGAGATCCAATACGCCGCACGTCTCTACTTGTCGATAAAATATACTTCGTTTTGCCCTAACTTACTGTCAGACTCCCGGTCAATAGCACTAAAAGCAGCAGTAAGATCTCACTTGGTACGCCCTATGATGTCAATGTCTTCAGAGTACGCAAGCATTGCCATTGCGATGCACTCCCGCCTTCGGCAGAACACTCTACATGACGAAGTTGAAGAGGTCGCATGATAAGTGATCGCCTTGTCTGAAACCTCGCACGGCATTAAAAGATTCGGAGAGATCCATTCCTACCTTGATGGAGGTGCTGTAATTGCTCAACGTCATTCTGCATAGTCTTTTTAGCTTCGCAGGTATACAGAGCTCAGACAGACACGACCCTTATACGGCTATAGAAGGCTTAGAGACGACAAAAAAATGGTCTGTGTCGACTTGTTTTTCGTGATTCTTTCCAGGATTTGACGCAGTGTGAGTATCTGGTCAATGGTGGACTTGCCAGATCTGAAACCGCGCTGATAAGGTCCAATCAGTGTCTTGACAAATTACTTCAGCCGTTCACACAATACGCCCGTAAGAACCTTATGCGATAGGCGCATATCGAAAGTTCTGCCGTTTTCAGGACAGGGCAGAGGACACTGAGGTTCCAATCGTTGGACATACTTTTCTCTAGCCATACTTTGTAAATAAGCTGGTGTATGCGCCCTACCAACTCATTACTCCTGGTCTTAAACAATTCAGCGGGAGGCAATCAGGACCGGCAGTTTTATTGTTTTTAAGACACATATTCGCGACTTTGACTTCTTCATGGCTAGACGGCAGAATCTCCACTCCGTCATCATCGATCGGGTTCGGTACATTATCTCTAAAGGCGGTATTGTTGTCGTAAATCACCTTGTAGCAGAGTAGAGAAATGATTCCTACACAACCTAAGCACCCCCTGCGGACCTGTTACCAAGTTTCCATTCTCATCTTTGCAGGAAGACGCTCCGGACTTAAAACCTTCGGTTAGACGCTTAACCTTTTGATAGAATTTTCGATCGAATTTGGATTTTGTTTGAGTTTTTTTTTTTTAAGAGTAAAACTGGAGTAATACTGTTCCACACTAACAAAAGAAATAGCAATACCACCACACAAAAGGAAATTTAGAAAACCTTTATGGAGAATTTAAACAAAAGAAAAAGGGGAAAAAGAATATTTTTTCTATTTTTTTCTATTGTTTTTCTTAAATTTTTCCATTATTTACAATAAAAGTATAAGAGATGAATAACAACTGAAATGAAAAAGAACTGAATATTTTGTTGCAAGTTATTCTTCCTGTGCTGTTTCTGTAACGTCAAAAATATGACACACATACTTATAAAAATCAACATGCTCGTAATAAATAATTCACATTCTTATTTTCTATTTTAATTTATATTCTGAGTTTTCTATGACTACCATAAACAACTATTGTTGAGTTTTGTTGTTGTGGAGTCTGTTATTATTTCGACTCTTATTACTTCTTCTTTTAATTGTTGTGTTATTAAGAACTTGTTGTTACTAAAATTTTACTTGTATTATACTTTTGAATAAGTTGTTGACATCCAACAAATAATTATCTGTCAAAACTTTGCTGATAACACCCGAGTAACTACATAATCTAAGCTATTCACTAGGTTGAGTAGAACTCAAAACTACTTTTTTACAATCAAAAATTTTACAGCATAAAACAATTAATAAAACCCCAATAAATTTGTATATAAGCTGAGAATAAGTGCAGTTGCTTATCAGTAATTTTCTTATTGCACTTACTCTCTCATCAAATCTCTATGTGTCACATTGGTGTCAGTATTATTTTTAACGGTACTTTGGGTGTTGTGTCCGTCTTAAAAGTTTTGGGATGTAACAGCTTTGGTAGAATACTTCACTGTTTTTTGTGTAGAGATCCATGGTAATTATTCTTTCTAAACGGTTTCGCCCTAAGCTATGAGAAGAGAAAAATTGCTCAATTTTTGAGCAATTGTAGCGTAGTAGATCTTCTGTCAATGTGACAAGCAGCCGTTTTCTTTAATTTTCTATGGGATTCTATAACTGTTACAGTTGACACCTCCTATCCGACATTCCCACAGATCATTTTTTGGTGAAAATTAGTTTTCATTTATCAATCACAATATTTATTAACAATCTAAAAACTTTTTCCAGTTTTATAACCACGATTAGATATCGAAACAAATAGGTTTTACCTACATATTTTACAACGTACAAGAATAAAATAATTGTAAAATAGAAATATTTTAAATAACATTATAACGATAATAGCAGTTATGAAGTTATAAACATTTGATATTACAACAAAACTTTGAAAAAAAATTTTCTAAGAAATTCAAAAGGCTAATCAGTACAATTCAGTTGAACAGTACACATTTGAACAAATTCGTTAAAAAAATAGCATGATAGTTAAACCCATAAATAGGCCACACTTTAATGATTTTTCATAACACAAGCGCATGAGTAATATTAAATATGAATCATACCGCACGGTATACAGTTCGTAAAAATTACGCGAATGCAATACGGAATACTTTTGGCCCAAGGATCCATCTACGGCAGCAGTAAACATTACAGTATACGTATTGACATCACCCAATAGAGTTATATAAATGGCGGAAAAGATATACAAAAGAAATAATTAAAGCATAAAAAATATTAGCACCAGAACAAATCAATTAATTAAACCCATTATAATACAAAGTTATTATGATCAGCAAAAATTACATAGCAGAAAATTACTTGTTTGTTTCTTTTTACAATATATTCCAAAAAGTAAGATATTCATTATATATAGTCGAAATTTTTTAAATAATATCTTCGAATTTTCTGAGCCAAATTGTGAAACTTTTGTTCTTCCAACTTTGTTTTTTATATCATAAATATTATCAATAGAACGATATAGTTGTTTATATAGTTTAGTGAAGTGATGAATCCAACATCTAATTTCTGAATACAGAAATTCTTTGTGAGAACGTCAACAAGAGCGACTCATCTGAATGAATTTTTTCAGAGGTTTTGGATTGTTTCTCTGTCACTGCACACTACTTTACTCTAGCAAATTCAGTAAGAAATGTTTAACACTCTCCTAAAAGTTTTTTCCATACATATTATACATATGTTGCGTAAATACTAGCTGTGACAGTTTATATTCGATCGGATAATCGGATTATGTGCGAGTAAAACATAATGGTTCTGTATGTTCCCATTTTTTTCATTTAAAAATTGACTGAAGAAAATAATGCAATACAGGCGAGTTTAAAATGTGCCATTTTGTATGCACTGCTTTAGAAGCAATAGCATAGAATATGTGATTTTTGTAAAGTATTTTGTTCTGTATACTCCCTTGTGAACCTCCATAAATATTTTACATCAATTTATATTCCAATATATCTTGAAGTATATATGTATATACTCATTCTCAAGCTCAAATCTCTAAAGTGGAAAAGTGCATTTACATTTGTTTCTGGTGCTATAAAAAGTTATACATATTTGAACAAATGAGGAATCACAAATATTAAATCATGTGAATAACATCAAAATACAGTTTAAAGGACATATTTAAAAGGATATATTTAATGTGGGAAGTCTTGTTGTAATAAATATTTCAATGAAATTCGTAGACTCTGGTCTGTTACACTATACCTAGATAATTGTATTGTAATTAATAAATACAAAAATAAAAAAGCCTACATCGAATGTGAGTTAAAGCACATGTTTTACCCCAAAGTTTTTTGAAAAGGGGACAGATGAGCCTTTACAACATTATGCATAAATACGTGGCTCAAACATGCATGTTATGAGTTTTAATCGGGTAAACTTGGAAAATATGATATTTATTATTATGTTTTCAAGTTTAGATATTCCAAATTGCAAAATTTATTTATTTTTTATTTATTATATTTATCATCATTACAATTAAAAATAATATAAAATATTTTAATAAATTATATTTTTGAGGTATTACTATAAAGTATTGAAGCAAATAAATTATTTTAAAATTGTAAAAATATACTTTCTAGCTTATATATTATATGTCAGGCAAACAAGATAGCAAAAAACCCTTATTGACAAAAAGAAAGTTTAAAAGAGATTCTCCCATTTGTTCTTTTATCAACTTTATTGCTGAAGCTGAAAAAGTTGCAAATTTTACAAATCTCTTATTATGTCAAAGCTTGATTTCTGTTTCGATCGTCGAATCTTTGCGTAATTTTACTAGTAACTGTTAAAAACATGTCTTCTTTATATTTTCTATGTAACTGGATTGAAGGGTATCATTTATGTAAGTTGTATATAATTTTTAAGTTTTTATTTTGTATTATTTGTAACTTTTTAAGATGGGTTTTAGAGCACTTTGTTGCCCAAATTTGACATCTGTACGCCATCTGCAAAGTTTATTGTATATTTATTATTTATTGATTTCCAATTTAGCAAAGGAAAAAGGGCTCTCCCACATCTTATTGCTTCGATACATGCAAAATTTAATTAATAATATAAAATAAGTAATGGCATGCTGACAGTGTATTATCTTGTGAAGAGATTGACGCTTCGTTTGATCAAATCGGACAAAAATTATCGTAGTTATTATTCAAATAGTATTACAGTCGTATTATATTTTTTATATACGTCATCTTATCAAATGAACTTTCAGTTCAAAAACTTTCAAAAATTTTGACGGATCTTGATTGTTTATCGCAAAATGTGTCAATTTCACGTCGCATAGTGTAATTATTTTGTAATTTTGGAAGTCGCCGTAGTATCGTAGGTAGTGTCTTGGCTCATTAGACGTAAAGCCAGGGTTCGAGCCCCAGGCCAGACCTCAAGACAAAATACAAAAAGTATTTCTTCGGCGGCTTCCTCTCAGCAGATTTCTGGCAAAAACTCTGAGAGTAAATAAAATTGCCATGAAAAAGTTTCTCAAAAATCTGTCGTTCGGAGTCAACTCTAAGCTGTAGGTCCCACCACTCATGCATAAAACTAATACACATAACATAAGTGATGTGAGAAACTAGGACGTTGTACAATGGGTCAATTCGACCTCCGGGTATTGTACTTGTTTTAATTGACAAGTACACATCCTCTAACCTAACCTAATGTAATTATATTATACAGAGCGATACGTTTTTTATTTATAATAACTTTCGGGAGTGGTAATAATTTACAGAAAAATTTATTTTATTTCAGAAATAACTTTGGTTAAATCCATTATCGAGTTATGGAGTTCAGCGTGTCAAAGACATACGCCAAAGAATTGTCGGACTGTTTTATCTTCAGCTAATTTTTTGAAACAAAAGAATTTTCCTTCTTTTTTTTCTGTTTCTTTTGTTTTCATGTCCCGTATTATAGTAAATAAAAGAATTCTTCTTCTTTGATGTTCTTTTTCCGACCAGAAAATCTTGTAAGCGGAACTTTGACCAAAATGTCTGTTACTGAAATGTACTGGAAACTAGTAGATACTTTTAAAGATGAAACAAAAATACTGTAAACAATTTTAACTATTGGCTGTGTTAGTTTTATGATCAATGGCACCGTAGAAGGTTCAATAGAGCAGGTGAGATTTTACAAAATGGCATTGAAGTGTGTATCACAGAATTGCAAAATCATAGTTTTGTTTTCCAACGAAGTATTGTCAACAAAAGCCACATACCACGTTCAAAACAATTATTTTGTGAATTGATTCATAATACTTCTGTATTCATTTAACACAAATATTTGTTTCTTTATTTGCAATCGAAAGAAAATGTATTTAGTTTGTAATAAGCAAACATCATTTTAAAACAACGAGTTAGATTGTAATTATACAGGTGATCGTGATATGGTGATATGCAAAATGACATAACAGAACAATTTTCAAACAGGCAAAGGAACTTATTGTTAGAAGAATGGCATATTGCAGCCTGTGTTCTAATGTGTTAATATGAATACAAAGCTATAACGTTTCTGTGATTGCCGAATTAAATGTCGGTTTTTTCTTTAGCAGCACGTTCTTTTATGAAATCAAATGATAGCTCTGTTTCACAGGAAATCGGTATATCTGAGCTACTAGATATTTGTTTAATTTTGGTTTCCAAGACAGCACACGCATTTAGGTTTGGTTAGGTCTGAGTGGTAGCTCTGATTTCACAAAGCTCACTTGAGCACGCATAGCGACCCGTTGCGATGCCACGGGTGAACGCAGTCCCTGTACTGACCAAGCTCCACCAAATTCAGGGAAGAGGAAGAAATTGGTCAGCGCAAGGGCAAGGGCAAGGGCACACGCATTTAGCAGCACAACATTTAAAACGTCCTGTATTCGAAGCTGGTCTATCGCAGCACATTATTTTTATTTCGTTATAAACGTTCAAACTGAGCAGTTGGAATGGCCTTAACTTTATGCTTCCAGAAGAACTTTCTTTTTTTGGTACTGCAAGAAGTTATTCTCTATATTCAAAAGAAGCAATAATTGACAAGTATTCTTCTTTTAGAATTCGAACATCCAATCCTGGTAATAAATTTCCATACCAATGACTGTTATTACATCAGCTACATTGTTTTGAAATTCAGTTTTTATCGTTTCTGCCCTAGCTTTTCACGTCCGGGTACGAATTCACTGAATTGAGGAGTTAATTAGAAAATCTTCACCGCTCAAACCAAGTGCTTCTAC
The DNA here is from genome assembly GCA_958299815.1 of Sarcophaga carnaria. Taxonomy (NCBI): domain Eukaryota; kingdom Metazoa; phylum Arthropoda; class Insecta; order Diptera; family Sarcophagidae; genus Sarcophaga; species Sarcophaga carnaria. The sequence continues at coordinate 66,683,198 of OY283153.1, read as the reverse complement.
AACCGCATGGAGAATGTAGATGCAGTCTGTTGTGCTTAATTGGCATCGATCTACAGCTGCAACAAGTTTAGGTATTATAAGATTTTTTCTACCTCTTTTTGAATTTAAAATTGAAAAATATAAGAAAATTAAAATAATTTTATATGAGAGTAATTGAATTTGTCTGCAAAGAGTTTTGTATAATATTGTATTAAAAATTACTGATTTGCATTTATTCTATTTTCCAAGGAGTTTCTTAAATATAAAACTACAATTTCATTTGCATGTCCATTAAGCTAAACTTTTCCAACAGTTCCTATTTGGCTGCCTCTGGTGTATAAAGATATTCCTTCGCTATAATTATCAACTCTAATGGTGGTTGTAGATTTTTTAACTTTTTGTAAGAAAACAAAAATAAAAGAGTGAACGGATTAATCAACAAAGGGACAAAGAATGGGAGACTATACGGTAATAAAATTAAAACATTTGCGGGAAGCAGCAGATTTTTAATAACTTAACACACTAATTCACTCACATAAATACTTACAGAATTTCTTTTATCTGTTGCAGTGTAACTGTGTGCACTTAATTAAAAATACTAATTAGTTGGTTCTCGAGGCACTCTCTCTCTCTCTTTCTATGTTGATTGCTTAGAGAAACTGCATATTTCGTGTTTGATTTAGTTGTCCGTAACTATTTTTTAGTGGGTATTGTGACCTTCTTGAAATTTATTGATGCACATATGTATGTATATATATATACACATATATAGATTATAAATATAAGATTAATATAATTATTTTGTAATATGTGTGTAATATGTTTTGTATTATATATTTCCCTATAGTACTCTTGTTTGTTTGAAGAGCCTTAGAGTAGTAGACGGCTCTATATTATGGCAAAGTTAATTGCCGAAGTTTTCTGAGAAATAAAACAACTATTTTGGAGTCAGTTATTTCCAGTTTTATTTACAAAATTTCACAGCTTATATACTATTTCTTATTCTATGTTTTCTTATTCTATTTCTATTCAAATAATTTCTATGTTAATTATTCTATTTCGTTACCCCTACTTATTTTAATTTTAACTATGTGGTCTTTGTGTAATATTTCCAATTATAATTGTAGCACATTCAAATTACATTATTTTCATTCAATGCAGTTCTAGTGACCCATTTCAATTAACACCAGTCACTTGAAATTGCATATCATAATTGTTTGTTTTCCTTTCTTTTTATTTTCTTTGTGCTCTTATAAATTATTTGATTGTTGATACTTGTTTAGGTTTACGTTTTGGTTTTATTTAATTTTTTTGTTTGTTGTGAATGCATATGTTTGTGTATGCACTACAATTTGTATACGTATTGTTACGTTTTTACCTTTTAAAAACGTTTAAAATATGAGTTCGTAGATTGCAAATAAAATAAAAATAAGTTTGTGTTTAGTATTACTTTAAATTCTTTATTATTCGCACAATTCTGTGTACCACTGTTCACAACTTGATGATACAACCACAATTGCTTTCTTTGTTATTCCTCTGTTTACACCCTTTGCATAAACAATAACAATTACTAGACTATTGTTTGACAGATCTTTGTAACGGAGAGCTTCAAACCACGACTACTCTCTTCAAACACACCGCGTCTTCACACAAGACTGAATGAACTTTTCCTAACTCAGTTTGCTGCTTTGCATTGCCTTTTATATGGCAAAGTAAAAATCTGATGAATGTTCTTGAAGCCGAATGTTCGTGACTTCGGCTTCCCGAGATCTCTATAAATGTAAACATCGTTGTTTCATTATTGTTGTTTGTGTATTTTGTTTGCATTTATTCTTGTAGTGTTTGTTGTTGAATTTTTGTTTACGATTTTTATGCTGGTGTTTGTTGGTATGTTTTTGTTTACCTGTTTATTATTTTTTTATGCTGGTATTTGAGCAGTGAGAGTAATCTATCTGCAAGTCAATCGTTAAATGTACAGAATTCGTTAATTAATTTTAAAAACTTTAATCGGATAGATCGTTTTGTTTAAATATTAAATAGACAAAGATATGTAACGTCAGTATAACTCTAAAACAATTCAAGAATTTTATTAAAAGAGAAACAAATTAAAACTAGTATACGCTGAGCTACTTTGGGGTTCTTTTTCACATTTTCCTTTCCTTTTCAATTATTAATTTTAATAACTTACACTGTTAAACAGTCACACATTTAGTTTAAAAAATTTGCCGCCATACATAACTTTGAATTAAAAAGTTAATTCTTGCAGACCCTACGAATCGAAAAGATCAAAGGCAAATTGCAAAAATCGTTAATAAAATATAACAAGAGTAGAGAAAAATCACTCAGAGTTTGACAAATGAAGAAATAGGAAATAAGGTAGTAAGGACCATCAACCAGATCAAGATCAAGTGTCCTACAATTATGAGCTATGACTGCAATGGATTAAAAAATCATCTGTAATGTCGAAACAACACACCGAAATCGTCAATAGAGTGATTTTAATGGCAGCATCGCATGCATAAAAAAGATTGGCTTACAGTTTACTCATTGCTGTGTTGAGAAAAATTTTCTTTTTGGAAGGTTGTCTTATTCACAGGCGAGTGCAAAGAAAATACTTCTGGTCGAAAACCCGATCAGGAGATGAATACAAGGCACTTGTCTCTTACTGTCAATCTTGGTGAAGGTCTCGTAATGGGTCCTTGTTCAGTTGCCGGTAAATTTGATGTCTGTAAATTCAGTATGTATTTTAAAATTGTAAAAGAAAATGGTCTTTTTGAAGGAGCAGAATAAATTAAGACCCCATATGCAAAAAAGCTTTCTGAACCTAAATTTTCATGTAACAAGGCTATCCAACTAAATATTTTAAACGTTTTTATTTTTATTTATGCTTTATTTAGTCGACGTAGTCTTATAGGTAGTGTGTTGGCTTATTAGGTTTTAAGTCTACTACTAGACTATGGCTGCTATAAAGATTAGATTAAATTGAATGTCGTCTTACAAATTATAGCTCATTGGGTCTTAAAGGTTTCCTTTTAATACCGGTTGTACATATATTTCATATATCAGTAACACTTAACTCTTGACATTTCTCAACCATCCAGACGTTTTGTGTAGGTGTGGAGATTGATTAGAAACGTCTGTGTGTAAATAGTGATGGCCAAACATTTTTCGTCTCAGGTTTCCGATTGGATATCTTCTTTGGTCTCCTCAGGTCCCATTTTATTTCAGCTTGGCTTGTTATGCCTATGTCTTGTTCTGATTGCCATGAGGTTCTTGAGATAGATTTTATTTAATTACAATGCTGTTCAGCCTTTACCACTCATTCATGCCAGATTTGTCTCTATAAAAATGTAGTTATTTTCCATCTTTCCTTTGCGAATGAGTAAGGTCCGCATGAGATAATTTGTTTTTCCGCTGCAGAGAAAGGTCAATCTCTTATGAATTAATTTGAATTTTTCATTGCATTTGCCTTGCTAATGGATAAGCAACACACGTAGGGGTAACCATTGAATATTTCTCTGTTTTCCACATGAACACCTATCTGTTTCAGGTAATCTTAAACCAGTTATATATGGTATACCCCCAATAAATTTATGTATATCTCTACTCATAATAATTAACCATAATTTTTAATTGAATTTTAATTAATAAATAAATGAAATCATTATCTCAAGAGGTTTAGATATACCGTAGCCAATAAGAGAACCGGATCAACTTTTGTTAAGAATTTGACATTCTTCCATGTAACACTCAGCCTCATTGCCATGTTCGCGGGTAATTGTTTCGCTAATATGTTTGGTAGTAGCTAGTTACGAATAGTAACTGGTAGCAGCCTTAGAATGGAGATTTCTTGTCTGCAAAGTCAATCCACCAAACTGCGGAACTTTAAAATAGAGTTGGTTTGATAACAAGGCCGAGCACCCAGGCCATGTTTTAGTGTTAATACTTCAGTGTAGACTGGGATTTCGGATTGTGTATTAATATGCAATTTTAGATTGCTATGCAATATTGGTCCCAAAGTATTTGGCAGTATTGAATAATACTAACTCTTTTTTAATTGAATTAGCTATATGTCAGCGAACATTCGTAAATTTCGAGAAGTTGTCGTAGTCCAGCCTGTAGCGTTTTGTCTTACTGGACGTGACGCCTCGATTTAAAACCCAGGCCAGAAATCTTCAACGAAACGAAATATAAAAAAATATTCCTTCGGCGACTTCCTCTCAGCGGATTTCTGAAAAAAACTCTGAGAGTAAATAATATAGCCATGAAAAGTGTCTCAAAAATCTGTTGTTCGGAGTCTCAAATTGTAGGTACCGCCACTCATATATAAAATTAACACACACAACGTATGTGGTGTGAGAAGCTTATTAGGCCAATTATGTATGTATATATTATATAAAATCAGATCTTTCGTGTAAAACGGCCAATCCATCTGTCATGCTTTAAGTGGAGTGTTAAGGTTGAGGTTTCATAGAACCGCCAGTTTTGAAACATTTGACGAACTCAAAATAGATTTGATTCTTATGTAACAACGAATATAGTGGCTGTGACATTAATATCCAGTTGTCTCACGGCGTTAATAACCATCTATGGTTTAACATTATTGTAAATTCCCTCTGTAGCACGAAAAAATCGGAGTATATTTCTTGTAAGACAATTATTTCTTGTGGTTTCAGTGAGACTCAAGTTTTGTACATGCGTGTTGTTCCACTGAAAGAGTTCCCGGTTAGATCTGTGATCAAAAATAAATTTGGCCATGTGTGTTAAGTAGATAGTAAGTAGTAGCAGGTTGATGACCCCTTCTGTGGATAGAGACATTTTTGTGAACTGTTAAGCCTGATTAGACAAACATAATTGTCTCTCTTATCTAACGCTAAGCTGTAATAATCCTTTCATTCGGCTCCATCCAAATTATGTTCTTTTTTTAAGAATTTGAATTGAGACCTGCATAGACAAATATATTTGATTTGAAAGTTGTTATTGAACCTAACAATATCTTTTTTGTACTCCATTCGAAGGTACTTAAATTCATACAATTAAATACAATACAATACAATTTTAACTAATTGAAGAAATGTAAAAGCTTAACTACTACTGCCGACGTAATTGTTAAGAATAATAATGGCCTATGAAGGTAAGTGCATTGTGTATAAAAAATTAAAGTGGAAAAACTGAAAAGATATTTTATTCAATTCACTGAAATTTATAATTATAACAGAGTGCTTTTGCAAATTAAATAAAAACAAAATTTAATTTTATTTGTCGAAGTAAAAAATGCGTAAACAAATATAGTAGTATAGTAGAAGAAACTCAACTAGAAGTTAAATAAAAGACAAGAAAACATTAGACATTCTTTTTAATTCAATGCTGAAAATTCGCATTTCTTACGGCTAATTAAGTTTTCTCTTATTGCTTTCTTTTACGTCGCTCTTGCACTTCGCCGTAAAATCTCGTTGAAGACTTCATATGCAACTCTTTTTAAAACACAAAATGAGGGTGAACTGTTGCAAACTTTTGGAATAAATTAAATTCAGTTCTATTGAGAATACCCGAATTATTAAATTTTGCAATTTATTTTTTTCAAACTTTTTCCTCAATAAAACAGTGGGGAGCTACAGAAGTATTTAGTAGCAAAATATGTTTCAAATACAAAAATAAATCACAAAGAAGTATACACTTAACGGATGGCGATTGATAATTATCTACATAGAACTTTTTTCATCTGGTTTTCAAATTTTTAACTATCTTCTACCCTTTATTTAAGAACAACTCCAAAGACCGACTCACAAAGAATCCTTCTTACGTCATACTTTGATATTTTCAACTGACTACAAAATTACTACAATAAAATATACTTCCGAAAACGAAAAAATCTAGATACTGGTGTTTTGCTTTTACATCGTTTAACATTAAAATTATAAACAAAAATATACCAACAAACAACACAAGAATAAATGTAAACAAAATACGCAAACAACAATAATGAAACAACGATGATTACATTTATAGAGATCTCGATACTGTCTACGTTGCCATATAAAAGGCAACTGGACTAGTTAAAGTTCTGTCAGTCTTGTGTAAAGACGAGGTGTGTTTGAAGAGAGTAATCGTAGTTTGAAGATATCCGTTACAAAGATCTGTCGAAAAATCGACTAGTAATTGTTAATGCTAATTTAACTGATAGTTGCAAAAGTACTCAACGCACATAAATAGTTTCCCAATTGTATGCGTTGAAATAAAACAAAGGAAAACATATTGCAACTCTGCAATGTGACTCGTTCTTATGTTTGTTTTGTATGTTCCTCTGGTAAGTAGCCGTATTCTAGTAGGTAATGTGTTGGCTTATGTCGCCGAAGAACTATTTGAACCGTGGCCTTACGTTAAATAAGCCAACACACTACCTGCTAGGCTACGGAGACCACTATAGGTACATAAATATGTATGTATATTTTATTGCATTGTATTGTAACTGAATTGGTAGTTGTATTTGTCTTTCTTTGTTGTAATGATTCAAATTACCTGTTAAGTAATGATTAGTTATCGTAATGATTAGTAATTTGATTACTTTTTTTGAATAGTGAAATAATGATTACAATTACGATTATTTTTGGTTAAAATAGTTAATAATTGATTATGATTACAAAATAATCAAAAAATAATCTGGATTACTGGCGGGTAGTCTAATAATCAAAAAGAATCAAAAGTAATCCAAAAGTAATCAATTTATTTTCAATAATTACTTTGAATTCTTTTTGAATATTTGAAAATAATCAAAGAATTATTGAAAACAATTTGATTACTTTTGGATTACTTTTGAATATTTGAAAATAATCAAAAAGAATTACTTAAAACAATTTGATTATTTTTTACACTACTTTTGATTCTTTTTGATTATTTGACTAATCTAATCCGATTACCCAAGATAATCAATTAGTAATTCGAAAAAATTGTTCATAGAATTATATAATCATTGCGATTCTTTTTAAAAAGTAATGTAATTGATTACTAATCGTAATCGAAATTTAACAGGTATGGTTACAAATTACTGTTTGCTCAAAAAAAAAGTTGTTCAAGCATTTGTATACATATGTATTTTAATAATGTTGTTAACTTATTCTAAAAGACAAATTACATAATGTGTTCCATTAGACAATTTGTTTTCGAAGAAAAATAATATTCTCTTTAGTCAGGTGTTTTTATATTAAGACTACAGTTTTACTTTTCAAGACAAATTAAAATTCTAAATGTTGATAAGAATTGCTAAGAACTTTAATAACATTATGATCTTAACTATGTCGGATGTAACGTTTGATGTCAGACTGTAAATTACAGCAGTGAAGCAAGAGTCTATTTTGCCTTACTTCAACGACTAACGGAAAACAAAGAAAACACAATTTAAACTTCAAAATGAGAATGAACAAAGAAAAATTTAACTAAATAAACTCTTGTTAATGTCGTATTTTACGACACAATATATTTTTATCAGGATTTATTTACTTCTGTAGGAAAAGAAAAGGCAAACAATAACAGAGTAACGCAAATAAAAAAAACGTTTAAATGTCAACTAGCAACCGAAGTTGGTGAAGTATTCCCGAATGGATACCTAAATTCCCAAGACATTGTCCCAAAAATTTTTTCTTTAATTACAGAATTAATTAGACTTGCTTTCTCTGGTTGTTTTTAAGTCACATTTGAAGCAACTACAAAGTTATAAAATTTTATATGTTTTCTTTCAAGACGTTAAAACTTTTCCTTCTTAGGGCCATTATTACAACTGTCAATTAAACAAGGTTTTAGCTTTTTTTGTGTGGTTTTTGTTTTAAAATAAGTATAATGAATATGGCAATATTCATTTTGATTGAAAAACTATTAATGTATTAACGTTTATTTTTCATTTGAAGTTGCCATATCGAAAATAATATAAATAATATGGTAAGTTCAAAGATAAAGTGAACTTTAAAAGTTAAATGTAGGATGATCATTCCTTTAACTTAAAGCTCACTTTTATCTTATTGTGTTCTCATGATGATAATGAAAATCAAGTTATCTACTTATTAAAATCTTGCCTTTAGATAACGGCAGGTTGTAATAAAGGCCCTTAATGATTTATTCATTTTCTTGATAATATTCTTGATACTTGATTTCATAAATTTTTCTAAAATCTTAACGCATTATTTTTATAATACAATTCAAACTGGATTGAGGTAGTAATCCACATCTGTACGTACGTCAAAGATTGTAAAAAAGTTTGTAATTTAATATAATGATCAAATAATTCTCCAATTGATTCCTTCACACACATGCATTATAACGCTCCACATACCTAATTGGTCATTACAACCCTTCAGTCAGGATTACGACCTAGTTACTCACACCACTTATGTAGTGTGTGTTTATTTTATACATGAGTGGTGGGACCTACCGTTTAAAGTCGACGCCGACGTCAGATTTTTGAGAGACGTTTTATGGCAATTTTGTTTTCTCCAAATCATTGAAATAAAAGACTGATATTTTATTTTGCATAAAATAGTAACGACTTTTACGATTTACATGCATAAACTATTGGCATTGTAGAGTGTATTTAAGTATATACTCGTACAATCGATTGTAATGGATGAATAATCATAAATAAAATTGTATCCATATATTTTAAGTTTTTATGTCGTCCTAGGATGACATTCGTTGTATAAAGGCTACTTCTACTACTACTTCTACTACTTAACTCATGTTCAAGAGATAATTCATTTGCGTCCAAAGTGAAATAATTTTAGAAATTACTCTATTATAGGGGTTTTTTTTAATATTCTGTGTTTTCTGTATTCTGTGTCAGTCTGGAGCTCAAGCGCAGGATCACTCTTGCCAACAGGTGCTACTATGGTCTCAATATGCAATTGAACAGAGACCTCTCTCGTACGACAAAACTATCATCCTCCCTGCGCTTCTTTATGGCGCATAGGCATGGGCACTATTAAGCACTGATGCAGCAGCCTTGAGAGAAGAAACTCCTACATAAGATTTTCGGTCCAGTGCGAGTTGGCGATGATTCTCTCATCCGATCCAACAGTGAGCTGTATGAGCTCCTCAACGATTTAGACGTTGTGAAGCGTATTAACATCCAGCAGCTGTGCTTGCTCGGCCATGTCCTTCGAATGGAGGAGGATGCTCCGGCGACACGGGTATTTGCTGCAGAGATCTGTGGATCGGCGAAGAGAATGACCTTGTTTGCGTTGGAAGGACCAAATAGGGGAAGCCCTGTCATCGATTGGTGTGACCAACTGACGTATGCGCGCAAGAATTAGTGGCGCCTTGAAGGATGTGTTAAGGCAGGCCGAAATACGTTAAGCGGGTTGTTAGTGGCCCATTTAGTAAGTAAATAAGTATTAAAAAGATTTGAAAATATCTTTCCTGGGGAAATGAATGAGTGAGTTATAGTGTGTTTTAAATTTGTTCGTTGAAAGTTCTTTTAATTCCACTGCTTGGCGAACGCTCTTTTCGATTCTCAACTTTTTTTTTTTTAAATCCCAAGACTACGTAATTGAAGAGTTTTGGATCCTACAGTAGTACACTCCTAATAGTTTTCAAATTTCGATTTGACTCTGTGTGTGTGTCCCACAAAAGTAGGCACAGAAATATTTCGTGATTTTCAGAGAGCGCAATTTAACAACAGAAAGGCATGACAAAATTGTATGGGGCAGTAAATTAAAGTTGTCTACTGACTTAGAATTTTATGTGAAACAAGTATCGGCAACAAAAATCTACGTCCTACACAGAAAACCGACTATGAGTATTATCGAATAAAGCTAGGCAGACACGAAATGAAAGCCAAGTAGGATCAAACAATCAAGTCTTATGGATTCAAAGATAGCAACTGACTTTACTTTACTACAATGCAATCAGAAGATTAAATGGCATGCTATTCAGAGTCGCTGTAGTCTAGTAGGTAGTGTGTTAGCTTATTAGACGTAAGGCCACGGTTCAACATTTCTGGCTCAGACAGAGTTAAGGGATTTATTTAAATAAAGAAAATAAATAATTAATCAAAAACAAATTTTGTTTTATTTTAATTACAATTTATGACTCCACGATATACTAATGAATTTGTGAAATTTAAAAGCGTTACAATATTAATGTACGAAAATCATTGATTTAGTTAAGATTCATATTCTAAGAACTTGGACAATGTTGTCGTGATCAGTAACTTACATTAAGTATTGAAATTTCTTTATATTGGAACCTATCTACCAAATGATTACACTATACGACAAAATGAAGAAATGAAATACACCCAGCTAATGACATAGTGTAGGTTGTGAGTTTTGTTGAGAAACAAACACATTTTTTAATATTTCTTGAACCCTCCAAACTTGTTTCATTTGACAAAACTAGTTTTTCCGCCTTTACACACAAATTTATTAATTGCGTAAACGTTTCTGAACCAATGTCACAAATCGCAAGTTTCAAGGGATGGGCCTTTAAAACGGTATACATGTAACTTGGCGAATGCAAATTTTTTCCAAATTTTTACAAGTTTGTCAATTCATAGTAGCAAACTTTATTTTAAATATATAAAATAAGTGGTGATATCCTTAAAGTGCATTCTATTGTGAAGAGATCGAACAAAAATTACAGTAGTAGGTTTTTAAAGAATACATATAACAGTCGTGTTATATTATTACATATATTTCTTTTCAAATGAAATTTCAGTTAAAAAATTGTAAATGGATCTTAATTGTTTATTGGAAAATGTATTAATTTCATGTTTGAGCGACCACCAAAAAACAAATATTATCCGACTTCTGGTAGTCGCCCAAACGTGAAATTGACACATTTGGCGGTAAACAATCCAGATCCATCAAAAATGTTTTAAATTTTTGAACTGAAAGTTCATTTGATAAAACGACACATATAAAAATATATCACGACTGTTATACTATTTAAATAATAACTGCGGTAAGTTTTGTTCGTTCGTTTGATAAAAAGTATCAATCTCTTCACAAGATAATGCACTTTCAGCATGTTACCACTTATTTCATACTTTCTGATTAAATTTGGCAATTAAGAACGGCTAAACCTGAAAAAATTAGAAAAAACACCTTTTTTCAAGTTTACCCCATCAACACTCATAGCATGTAAGTTTGAGCAAGTTTGTGTATACTGTTTTAAAGGCTCATCTCTCCCCTTTTCAAAAAACTATGGACTTTGAAAATAGGTTAAATAATATTTGGGTAATCAATAATTTTGTGTGGAAAGATTAAAAATATCGTTTTTGTCTAATAAAAGAAGTTTTGAGGGATAGGTTAATATAAAAAAAATTTTTGAGTTCTACTCAACAAAACTCACAACCTAACCTATGGCAGTAGCTTGGTGTATTTTGACTGTCGCACCGTGTTATTTATCAATTTTTATTTTGTTATACCACGGACAGCAACAGCCTTACTATAGCAATATATGTGGACAAAAAAGTCCGCACAGGCTTAATACTTTTGCACAAAGTCTCGATACGACTTCACGAGAGTATTCAGGAGATGATCTCCTACTAGGGTTTCGTAAACGTTTATAACCGTAACCGTAAACGCGGTTGTTTGTGTTCATAACCGTAACCGTAAACTGATGAAAATCGGACGCATGCGCATATTTAGTAAGCCATTATTTTTTACATTTTTTATTTGTAAAACTAATGTTCATATATAAAAATTTGAAATGAAATCTAATTTTTTGAAAAAAATATGCACACATATGTAGTAAGCCATGAGTTTTAAATTTGTTTTATTTTTAAAAGAAGTGTTGGGGATTGCTTGTCATTTGTAAACAAAAACTTTTTGCGAAAGAATATTCAACGCATTACGCACCAAGTGGAAGCAAAATAAAATTGGTGAAAAAAACATACACAGAAAATAAAACATTATGAAAAATTATTATGTATTAATACTTACATAAACTAACAAATATTTACCCTAGAAAATGTCATTAAAAAGACCAACATATTCAGTTTGGAGTTATTTCAAGAAATTGGATGAAGAAAATAAAGCCCAATGTTTAAAATGCTTTTCCAAGGTGAAAAATGCAAAAGGAACCACTGGCGATATGATAAATCATCTGAAGCTGATACATAAAATATCATTAACTTTTAGTGTTTTCAATAAAAATCCTTTTATTATTTTATTTTACAACTTAACTTAAAGTTTCTTTGTCGAGGGATTTACACTAATTGAATTTTAAGTAGAAGTACATGAGATGTCAAATATTGGAGTTGCCATGTCGTATACAAGTGAGTGTGCACACTACACCACCCCCCTTCCAGTTTCGCGGTGCGACATATATGGAAGCTGGTCCAAAAATCTAACCTTACGTGGTTTGTACTCCAACTCGGATAATTCCATAGGGATGTAAGCTGGTTTCAATCTGTCCACAGAAACGGTCTTGGACCTAGTTCCAACGAGTATTGTATAGGTTTTTGATGTCTCTCCAGTACAGCGTAGGGGCCGTCATATGGTGCCTTTAACGGAGCACGTACGGTATCGTCCCTCAGAAAAACATGGGTGCAAAATCTCAAGTCCCTTGGAACATATACTGATTTTTTTCCGTGTTGTGTCGTCGATGTGGGTCGTAGATTTTCAAAATGCTGCTGGAGCTTTGTAAGAAATTCGCTCTCGTTGATATGTGCGCTAGATTCTTCTGATAGGAAGTCGCCGGGTAATCTGATCGCCTGTCCATACACCATTTCGGCTACCGATACCCCTAAGTCCTCTTTTACAGCTGTTCTTAGACCCAGCAAAACAATAGGAAGCACCTCAGTCCAATTGGTATTGGCATTGTGACATTTCAACGCTGCTTTAAGAACCCGATGACAACGCTCTATCAGGCCATTAGCCTGGGGATGGTATGGAGTTGTTCTAATATGTTTTATGCCCAACATTTTCGAAAGGTGGTTAAAAAGGTTGTTTTCGAATTGTCAACCCTGGTCTGTCGTTATGAATTTTGGCACTCCGAAACGACTAATCCATCCATTGAGTAGTGCCTTTGCCACAGTTTCCGCCGTGATGTCCGTAACTGGAATGGCCTCGATCCATCGGGAATACCTGTCAACACATGTTAAACAGTAGCTACAGTTGTTCGACATAGGAAGCGGGCCGACCAAATCGATGTTAATATGTTCAAACCTTTTGTCTGGTACAGCGAATGTTTCCAAATCGCTTTTCGTGTGTCGTGTTACCTTGCATCGCTGACATTGTTGACAATTTTTTACTAATGTTCTTACCTCGGCTTTCATCTTGTTCCAAACGAAATTTCTAGCGATTTATTTTGTTGATGCCCTTATCCCTGGATGTGATAGTCCGTGTAATGATTCAAAGACGAGCGGTCGTAATGAACTCGGAATATATGGACGTGTTTGGCCTGTGGATGTGTCGCATATTATCTCGCCGTCGCAACCTGGTACCTTTATTTTCTGCAGGGTAAGTGAAGTAGAATTCGATTGCATGAGGTTTCGTAGCTCGGGGCATTTCGCCTGTTCCTCAAATAGTAATTTGTAATCGATAGTCGCTGGTATTCGTAATGTCTCTAAACGCGAGAGAGCGTCTGCCACAATGTTCTGTGAGCCGCTTATGTGCCGTATATTCACGCCAAATTGGCTTATGAAACTCAATTGTCTCGTTTGGCGTGGGGATAAGCGTTCCCATCTCTGTTCGAAACAATGCAGCAGTGGTTTATGGTCTGTGAACACCGTAAATTGTGCGCCTTCCAAATAAAACCGAAAATATTTAATGGCTGAGTATATGGCCATAAGCTCGCGGTCGTACGTACTATAGCGTTGTTCCGTCGTAGTAAATTTTTTGGAGAAGAATCCTAAGGGCTGCCAATGACCATTTACTCGTTGCTGCAGAGCTGCACCCATGGCCTTGTCGGAAGCGTCTGTCATTAATGCAATGTCGGCCCCCCTACGGGGAAATGTTAATAAGGTTGTGTTTGCCAGTTCGGCCTTAATTTTCTCGAAAGCCTCTTCGGTTTCAGCGGACCACTTGAGTTTTGTCCGGTCGCGCTTTTTGCATGGGCCCATCATCTTTTGTAGGGGTAGTTCTATTTCGGCCGCATGTGGTAGGAATCTTCTGTAGAAATTTATGGCACCCAGTAGGCTTCGTAAATCCTGCACCTCCACTGGTCTTTTTCGATTAATGATGGCTTCGACTTTGCGAGATATTGGTTTAATGCCATTTGCGGTTATCGTGTGTCCTAAAAATTCGACTTCGGATTGGCCCAACTGACATTTCTCTATATTAATAACCAGGCCTTTTTCCCTATAAATTTCAAAAAGTTGTCGTAAGTGGGATAAATGTTCTCCCACCGATGATGATGCCACGAGCACGTCATCTAAATATGGGAAAACGAAGTCGAGGCCCTTAACTGTATCATCCATGAAGCGTTGAAATGTTTGCGCGGCGTTCCGTAACCCAAATACCATATATTTAAATTCGAATAAGCCGAAGGGCGTTATAACTGCCGTCTTCGCTACGTCACCAGGGTTAACAGATATGTGATGGTATGCTTTTTTGCAATCTATTACCGAAAATATTGTCTTACCATCGAGTTCACTCGTAAAATCTTGTATATGGCGTACCGGGTAATTGTCGTGTATTGTTCTGGCATTCAAAAGTCTGAAGTCGCCACAGGGCCGCCATGACCCATTAGGTTTTTTGGCCAAATGTAAGGGACTAGCCCATTGGCTCTTCGATCGTACACAGATGCCGCGGTCCAACATGTTTCATTTGATGGTGAACGGGACGTGCGTGAGCGTGAAAGGTTACTGCGTCGTGGTGATCGTTGCCGTTGAGGGGTCGTATGGTAGTTGCGGCTGTTCTTCTCTAGGCGATCAAATTTCTCCGTCAATTCGGCTATGGCCTTGTGCAAATTTCCGCTTTCATCGATGTTGTTGACTTTCGGTTGCTCTTGCACTTCCATCATACAATCGGCCTTTTTCGCCAGTACACTGACGTCACCCTCAACTGTTGCTAAAATTTGTTGAATTTGTATTGGCAATTGACGTAGCCACAACGATTTCAAAATTTCTGAGTCCAACTTATTGCCAGCCAGTTCTCTTATCTCTCGTAGTAATATTGAAGGTTTTTTTCCTTCCATAGCCATATTGTCGAATAGACGTTTAAATCGGCTGTCGTCAGACTCACAAAACTCGTCGATAAGTCTCCTTTTGAGTGTTTCGTATTTCCCAATGGCCGGAGGCGTTGTTATTATATCCGATGCGCATTTTAATATCGATGAATCAATCTCTGACACCAGCGTATAATATTTCGTGTCGTCTGTAGTAATACCAGCTCGCATGAACTGTGCTTCCACCTGTAGAAACCATAGTTTAGGGTCGGGTTTCCAAAAAGGTGGTGGTTTTACAGCTACTCGGGATACTTGTGAGGACGCTGCGTTATCCTCAGCATTTACTGTGGCGTTTGCGTTAGTGTTCTGCATCGTAGCAGTCGGTGGTCACCACTTTAGTGTTTTCAATAAAAATCCTTTTATTATTTTATTTTACAACTTAACTTAAAGTTTCTTTGTCGAGGGATTTACACTAATTGAATTTTAAGTAGAAGTACATGGTACGCTGAAAACTTATGACGCCGTCAAAATATACGTTTTATTCAAACATGTGTCAGTGGATTAGTGAGATGTCAAATGTTGGAGTTGCCATGTCGTATACAAGTGAGTGTGCACACTACAAACTCTTCTATGGAAAATGAATTGCATCAACCAAAACTACAAAAAAGTTCAATGCTAGAGTTTGTTAATCGAGAGAGTTTGGTGGATATTGCCTCAAAATTGGCTGCAATTGATAACATCTCAATACACACTATAACGAATTCAACATTTATTCGAGAATCAATTTCAAATAATAGAAAAAATTATTTTAAGTACTTATGTATGTATTTTAAAGCAATATATGTTAGAAGTAAACTATTTCTACTGAAGTTATATATTTTTTTAATTTTTCCTTCGGTTAACCGATAACCGCGGTTATTTGGAAAATTACTATCCGATAACCGCGGTCACTGAAAATGCGGTTATTACGAAACCCTATCTCCTACGTAATCGCTAAACCTCAAACAAAAGTCAACCGAAAAAGTTGTACAAGGAGCCACCAGAAAACACTAAACAAAACATGTACATTCAATTCCAAATGGGTTAAATGAAGTGTTTGACCTTAAGGGATATTCAAGGGATAGCATTTTTATATATTAGGGCTTTGAATTATAAATTTAGTCAGGGTTCTCCTTGGGGGTATCTATGGTGTCATCTGGAACTTTTCTTTATTTTTCTCTTGTTTTATGAGAAACATTAAAAAATTGTTTGTTTTATAATAAAACAGAAATAAATTAATAAATTAAATATATAAACTATAAATTTTTATACAAACTTTTGGCTAAAATTCATGAAATTTCTAAAATATATTGCCGTACTACGATTTTTAGCTTTTTTAGCCACAAAATCTTTAGCATGCGTAAAATTTGCAACTTTTTGGAACCAGATATTCCAGAGAATAAAATCGAATTAAATTTAATATTATTTTATTTGTTGTAAAAACAAAATTTATGGCAACAAGAAGTTTCAGCCACAATCTATACAATGCCAAATATAGATGAAGACATACACAATGATGGTTGCCAATGTAAATAAAAAATATACACATATAAGGTGAAGTGAATGTCGAAAAAGTGTTAAAAAATAGTGCGTATGTAATATTTAATAATAAAAAATATATCTGTATTATGGCATTATTATCAAAGCATATTGTTTTGTCAGATTTACAAGCAGAAATGATTGTTAAATGAAAACGAAGAAGAAAACTAAAGTCAAACAACGTACTAAGAAAACAACAAATCGAAATCGAGTGGAAATGGCAAATTGAATTACTTTTATAACGTCTTCTTGCTCAAAGGCATGAACATCCACAGGCATAGACATTCAAGAAAAGAATTTCAAGTCATACAAAACTTTTTATAGCTCAAGGGTAGAAATGTAGCCATTGAAAGCCATTACGTGACAAAAGACCACTATTTGTAAGATGCTAAAAATGAATGAAAATAAAAGAGAAGAAGGGAACAAATATACAAACATATACATATATACATATATAATTGGTCATTGCAACTCTTCAGTCAAGATTACGTCCTAGCTACTCACGGCTCTTATGCTGTGTGTGTTAATTTTATACATGAGTGGCGGGATCTATAGTTTAAAGTCGACTCAGAACGACAGATTTTTGAGAAACTTTTCGTGGCAATATTTATTTACTTTCAGAGTTTTCGTCAGAACCCAGCCGAAGAAATATTTTATCATATTTCGTTCTGTTGGGGATGTGTGACCTGGAGTCGGGGAATAAATATACAATTGATAAACAGCAAACATCACGTTTAGAATATAGCAACCAAGTTTTAATTAAACCCATTTGTAAGTGTTTGTGGGAATGTTTATATAAATTTTCTCGTTTGTATATCCAAATTTCTTATTATAAATCAATAACAACGATGAACTGTAATTCTCAATTTGCAAATTTGAACAAAAAGAAATTATATTAATTTTTTCTAAAGTATCACTCGTGGCGATCAATTAAGCTTATACAATCCCTAGCGGTAATACTGGGTATATATGAGAACGCGAATTGGAATGTTTCTTTCTTTTAACCTCATTTGATTTTGATAAAAGAACAGACTGAAGACAACAAAAAACACGTGATTTCTATATTGATTGGCATACAAATGATTTCCTGGAGTTGCAAATAAAAATATTTGAACTTCATAGAAGTAAAAGTATGAATGATATCCAAAAAATATAAATTTAGAATTCAACCTAAGTATTTTAATAATAAATTTATTGTGATTTAAATCGATTTTATTTGACTGAAAATTTTTTGCTAGAAATTGTTTGGAATAATTTATTTTATTTTATGAAAATTCCCTCTTCGCCTTGTACTGTTTGACTTGTAACAATTTTGTCAGTTTCGTTTTTAATCAAAGATTCGTATATAAGGAAAAAATATCACCTGTAAATTGTATCGATTGATTGATTTTCCTGAACAAAATTGAATGTATTGTGTATAAGTGTTATACATATCAGTATGAATGTTCTATCATTTTATGTGCATACATTTAAATGTGAATGACTATGAAATATAAGCGAACATGTGTAATTCAATACAAAACATATTTCCATTAGTCAGATGTGATCCTCAATTGAATATTGCCTTCTGACCCCTTATATTCAATCAGAAATACAATTTAATTTTTAATGCTCAATCTAAGTACACATTTATGTATTTGAATACGGCTCAAGAATTTTAGAATTCCATTATTAAGAAAAAAAAGTTTTTTACCATTTTTTAACACAATAAAATTAAAAATACATAAAAAATAATTTTTGTTTGAACGTAAATATCATAAAAGGCAGGGGAAAAAATTTTGTTGGAATCAATTTGGAACTATTAAAGTAGGTAAGTTATTTGCGTGATTTTTTTTGGAAAGCAATCATAGATATTTACATAATTGGACATTATATTTCTTTCGTCAGGATTAAGCCCTCACACTATCCATGTTGTATGTGTTAATTTTATCCATAAGTGGCGGGACCTACAGTTTAAAGTCGACTTCGAACGATAGATTTTTGAGAATCTTTAAATGGCAATTGTCTCAGAGATTTTGCCAGAAAACCGCTGAGAGAAAGTCGCCGCAGAAAGATTTTTTATATTTCGTTTAGTGTTGGAGATGTTTGATCTAGGGTTTCATCATGACCAAACGTCTGATAAGACGACACACTACCTACTGGAATACGGCGACTTCTACGGAGACTGTACTATAAAACTAGTGAATTTATGATCTACTGCAAAGCTATAACCCGTATTCAAGATGATCTCAAACAATGATTTTTAAAATACGACCTAAAATAATTTAAAGCACAAAACAGATTTTTAGGTTTTATATGTTAAAACACGTTTTCATTCGATATAAAAATTGTTATATTCAGAATTAGAATGTATAATAGAAATATAATGAATAATGGCGGTACGCACCACAGCTTTATTTTTTATTCAATTTATTCTTTTATTAATTTACTTAATTAATATTTTATGAAATTATTATAGTACAACAAAACAACTACTATTTTAAACATATTATTTTATTTTTAATATGAGGGGCAAAAAACAATTTTGTGGATAAATATTTTTAATAGGGAAATGATTGATTTAGAACAGAAAATAATATTATCTTCTGAAAATTATTCTTTATTTTTTTGTAATTTTTTTCTTTTTAGCTTTTTAAATTGAATAAATGAAGATTTGAGACTTTTTGTTAAAATAATACTACTTTAAAATAAATTTTCATTAATGTATTCCGTAAAATGGAATCTAAGTATATTTGTATGTATGTATTGTCCTGATAATTTTCATTTTGACTTATTTTCTGTTTTTTTACTTTCGCATTATTTTCTTCATAATGACGAGATGTTGTTGGTTGGTTGTTAGACTCTCTGGTTGATTCTTAAATTTTATTTAAAAAAACAAAAGCAACTACTGTTTCAGCTACTATTCAGTAATTCACAGTATGGAATTGGTAGAAAACTTGTATACTAAAGGCTTATAACTTAAAAAAAAAACTTTTTTTAATGCATAACTGTTTCTGTTTCTTTAGATTTTATGTATTCCCCAGCGGAAAGTTACTTGTTTTCAAAGATTTTTTTTTGATTTTTTTTAAATAAATAAAATAAAATAAAAAGAGTGCTTTTAACTAAAAAGGCATACTTAGCAATTGTGTCATCTCTTGCCAAAGTTACAAATAGATTAAAGGGGCTTTCAATTAGTTCGATGGTAGATTAACCAAACAACCAGAGCAAAACAAAATTTAAACAAAATAACGCCAATGCTTGAAACTGACAACCGTCAAACCATTCAAAGTTTCAAACTGAAATGAAATATATATGAGCTTGTACTTAAGAAAGTTTTACCAAGATTTTCTATTTATTTTAGTTTATTTATGTTTAATTTTCTTTTCTAATTCTTTCGAATTGTGATTATATTGGGAAATTTTCTTTTAGCTTTACTTTCTGTACTGTATTTCTCTTTATTCGAAGGTGAATTTGAGGAATATGTTTTGAATACACAATTTGTAAGACAATATTAGAATTCTTTTGAAATAATTGCTCAGCAAACAGACATAAAGATGAATCAGAAGAGAAAAGGGCGAATTATTATTGTTTATAAGCAATACGAAGTCATTGTTGTCAAGTAGGTAGTGTTAAAACCCAGGTCAGAAACGAAATATGAAAAAATATTTCTATAGCGACTTCCTCTCAGCAGATTTCTGCCAAAAACTATGAGAGTAAATAAAAAATTGCCATGAAAAGTTGCTCAAAAAAATCTGCCGTTAGGAGTCGACTTCAAACTGTAGGTACCGCCTATTATGTATAAAAATACACACAACATAAATGGAGTGATGAGGTAGGTCGTTATCCTAACTGAAGGGTTTGTTATGAGCGATTATGAGTGTATATAATAAATATTTATATATTTAGGGTTATTCTTTGGCGTACAGTTTGCCACATTTTGTTTATTGTTTTGTTTATATTTTATTGTTTCAATATTAACAAAAGTTTAGTATTTTGTTTTTCGTCCATTTGTTCTTTAATTGTCCTTTTATTTAACTCCTATTTTTCTAAATTTATATTTTTTAAATAAATAAAATAAAATAAAAAGAGTGCTTTTAACTAAAAAGGCATACTTAGCAATTGTGTCATCTCTTGCCAAAGTTACAAATAGATTAAAGGGGCTTTCAATTAGTTCGATGGTAGATTAACCAAACAACCAGAGCAAAACAAAATTTAAACAAAATAACGCCAATGCTTGAAACTGACAACCGTCAAACCATTCAAAGTTTCAAACTGAAATGAAATATATATGAGCTTGTACTTAAGAAAGTTTTACCAAGATTTTCTATTTATTTTAGTTTATTTATGTTTAATTTTCTTTTCTAATTCTTTCGAATTGTGATTATATTGGGAAATTTTCTTTTAGCTTTACTTTCTGTACTGTATTTCTCTTTATTCGAAGGTGAATTTGAGGAATATGTTTTGAATACACAATTTGTAAGACAATATTAGAATTCTTTTGAAATAATTGCTCAGCAAACAGACATAAAGATGAATCAGAAGAGAAAAGGGCGAATTATTATTGTTTATAAGCAATACGAAGTCATTGTTGTCAAGTAGGTAGTGTTAAAACCCAGGTCAGAAACGAAATATGAAAAAATATTTCTATAGCGACTTCCTCTCAGCAGATTTCTGCCAAAAACTATGAGAGTAAATAAAAAATTGCCATGAAAAGTTGCTCAAAAAAATCTGCCGTTAGGAGTCGACTTCAAACTGTAGGTACCGCCTATTATGTATAAAAATACACACAACATAAATGGAGTGATGAGGTAGGTCGTTATCCTAACTGAAGGGTTTGTTATGAGCGATTATGAGTGTATATAATAAATATTTATATATTTAGGGTTATTCTTTGGCGCACAGTTTGCCACATTTTGTTTATTGTTTTGTTTATATTTTATTGTTTCAATATTAACAAAAGTTTAGTATTTTGTTTTTCGTCCATTTGTTCTTTAATTGTCCTTTTATTTAACTCCTATTTTTCTAAATTTATATTTTTTATAGAAAACACAGTTCACAAAAGTTTTGAGTTGTGTATTTTTTTCTTAATATTTATAATTTTTCTTTTTACTTTTCGTTTATTTTGTTCGTATTTAGAGTTTTTTCTATTTCCCACAAAGAAGACATTTTTTATATAAATGTCTCTTATAATACAAACTTTGGAAACCCACAATGCGGATCTAATTTGTTAACCATTTTTTATTTCGCCTCTCCCCCCTTTAATCTTTTTCCTATGCTTTGCTGATTTCTAGATTTAACAACCATACAGTTTCAGGTGACAGTTACACTAAATATTTCTTATTTCCTAATTTAATTGTTAATAATTAAATATTATTTAATTTATTTGGTCTAGTAGGTAGTGTGTTGGCTTATTAGACGAAAAGCCAGGGTTCGAGCCCCCCAGGCCAGACATCAAAATAAAATACAAAAATATTTCTTCGGCGACTTCCTTTCAGCAGATTTCTGGCAAAAACTCTGAGAGTAAATAAAATTGCCATGAAAAGTTTCTCAAAAATTTGTCGTTCGGAGTCGACTTTAAACTGTAGGTCCCACCACTCATGTATAAAAATTAACGCACACAACATAAGTGGTGTGAGAAACTAGGTCGTAATCCTGACAGAAGGGTTGTAATGACCAATTATATATGTATGTAATTAAATATTT
This sequence comes from Sarcophaga carnaria, assembly GCA_958299815.1. Taxonomy (NCBI): domain Eukaryota; kingdom Metazoa; phylum Arthropoda; class Insecta; order Diptera; family Sarcophagidae; genus Sarcophaga; species Sarcophaga carnaria. The sequence continues at coordinate 66,660,857 of OY283153.1, read as the reverse complement.
CACTTAATTACATTCATTTCCAAGACTAAGCTTTGAGAAAATAGGTGTGAACATCTGCTTTTGGTAAGAAATATTCTAATAACACCTAATGGATTTTTTCGAAGGATTTATAAGTAGTGTGTTTATGTACCTTCGGGGGCACTTATTCCATACAAAATTTGGTGCATGCATAGCTGTAAAAGAGTAAGAACATTGCAGAATTGTTAAATGAATTGTGTGCGATCGGTCTTTAGGTTTGTAACATGTATTATGAAAAGGTATTGCTTTTTAATGTGTATGTATGTGTGTGTGTGTGTTAAAATTTGTGAGAATGCATATCTGGAAAAGAATTAAATCATTTTAATTTTTAATTTTTCCATACAAATTTGGAATCATACCTGCTTTTTCTTGTTCATTTTATTTGTATTGCTTTTCAAACGAATGGTTGGACGGACAGAATGAGTGCGTGCACGTTTCCTCATCTACATCTCAGAGTATAGAAAGACTGTAATGTGAAAATTTATATACGTATGCATGAATGTTTGGACGGACAGAATGAGTGTGTGCGTAACATGTAATGTGTATAATCGTTTTTTTTTTTTTTTTTTTTTTTTTTTTTTAATAGTAAATTCTTGACACGCACTGCTCATGATCACAGGTAGAAGAAGTAGAAGTATAAACTAATAAGAAAGGGTAGGTTGGATGTGCGGTTGTTTTTAATTTGATGAGAAAGAAATGTATAGTTGTGCCTGTGCGTTTTTTTTTTTTTCACGTATAAGTATAAGTAATATCTGTTTTCACTAATTGAATTTACTGATTGATCTACAACACCCCAAAGTATAAATAGACTTGTTTTTAAGGATTTAGAATTTTTTAGTTTTACTGTTTTAAATAAATGAAATTATATTAAAACAAATTAGTTTTTATTTTTTGAAAATTTTATTAGATATTTCTTTTTTTTCAGATTTTTACAGATTCGAATTTAAAAAATACGTTTATACAGATTAAATAACTTAAGTGTTAACAAATATTGTGTATAGAATGTTTGACATCTGCAAATGTCAAAAGATTCTGAGTAAATTTTTTCACAGTTAGATCTATGTATAATATTATTAACACATATAAATGGATAATTTACATAATTACATATTGTTAGTTTATTTATAAGTTTCATAAATAAATCTATATGCTCTTTATCAATCTGATTACTATGTTTTGTTAATAAATAGTTCTTTCAATTCAGCTGATGTTACCATTTTTGTTCCCCTTCTTTAAAAATTTAATAGTAGGTTGTGTTAGTGCGGGACGATGTACTCTGCATTATTTCATTTTAATTTATATTTATTGAATAAAAATTTTAAACACAAGTGCCCACAATTAAATGTATTAAATTTTTGTTTTCGTTCATAATTATATTCAATAGGAAATTTTAAGTAGTTGACAATCTCAAGTGGTGGTTGTAACTTTCCAAAGCTATCAAAGTATTCCTTATAGTTGTGGTTTTTATAATATGCTACCCAATGTGTTCCCATACCATTTGAATCATCTAAATTAACAATACCGCATTCTTGTTTGAATGGTTTTTCAGGTAAAGAATCACGCATGAAAACACCCCTAAAATGTTTGAGATGTCTTCCATATTTATTCAAATCCAAATCTGTTAATGGGCGATTGGGAAGGTTATCTAATAGTTTTTTGGAGCTGGACTATAATAGAGACCATATTCAGTTTTATATGGTTTGAGGTACAACCCTTTACCCATTGCAATTGATTCCATATATCTATTATGACGGTTAGCTTCAGCCAATTGTTCTTTTCCATTTTTGATAGCATTTACTGCTTTGACAATAGCGGATCCTCCACTTGCCAAACCACCAAGCGCTGACAATGCTGTTAGTACGGGAATAAGTGGAAGAAATCCTCCAATTTTCGGTACAGGTATAACTCTCGGTATTATAATGTCTGCTCGCTTTTTCCCTTTAAAATTTGAATGAATAGCCTTTTTTGCTATTTTAACAGCATCATTTATATCAAGGGGTTTCTGTTCTTTCAATTGTTTTAAAGTTTTTCTCACAGTAGCTGTGAATAATTTCTTATTACACTTATTCATTTTTCCTTTTCTCATTCTTTTTGAATTCTTTCTTTTCTTATGTCTCTGCTCCTTCAAACCTAATCCAAATTTCACTTTAGCTTTCATAGCGTTTGTCACAAACCACGCGTTAGCACGTTCTTTAATATCACTATCTTTAGATTTAACTCGTTGCCAGACTTTTTCAGCTAATATTTGATCTGCTTGATGTCTTGTGTCTATATCTTTTGATTGTGAATATGCAATATCGTGCTCTCTGCAAGCTGCGTCTAATAAATTTATACCCTTATCTCCTCTTGCTAAACGTTTTTCAAGTTTTGTACCAGGTCCACAAAACTGATAACCAGGTAGATGTAATTCAACAGGTACTTTATTTATTAAGTTGTTTACAAATCCTCTTCTCATCTTACACTGGCTGAGGTTTTGTTTTGACTGTAGATTATAACAAATTGTTTTTTTCGTTACTTTTATACCTCTTCGCAAAAATAACTGAAATCAAGACGATCTCCTATATATACAGCAATTTATATGATTTCAGTATGTTAATTTTTTGATATTGATTTTGATCTGCTTTGTATCTGATCACGATCTACTTTACATCTGATCACGATCTGCTTTGTATCTGCTCACGATCTACTTTATATCTGATAACGATCTACTTTTTTGGTTTTGTCTATTTTATTTTAATTTTTTTATTTTTTTTTTTGACATTACCATGTTTTAGGTATACATGTTCTACCTCAATGTTTAAATTGTTTATTTGATCAGCTAGATCATCATGTATTTGTGTTATATGTTTTTCGATTACGATATTTTTGTTTTTATGGTTATATTTATTAAAACCTTCTCCAAATTTATTAATATAAGACATTTCTTTCACTCTTCTAATAAATTATGTTAGCTTCTTTAAGTTCTTCGATAATAGAGATTATTTCGTTTTGATGATTGTTGTGACCAGAACCTTCCGATGAAAGAAGTAAACGTAGTCTGTCAACTAGTTCATTAGGATCATCCCAATGTATGTAATTTGATCTCAGATTATTTTGTAATTTTAGCATTAAACCACTGCCTTTTGTTAAAATGTTTGTTGTTGTTTCGAATAAACGTTTAATTATTCGTATATATTTGAAGGCTCGTGTTCCTTTCACTTGTTCATTAGGTTCATAGCGACGTTTATGTGCATTGGTATTAATTAAAATCTCTTTATATTTTTTCAAATCATTTTTAGAATAATGGAGAGGTTTTTTATGAAATACTAGTTCAAATAATCCAGGCGTCATTTTCAATTTCATATTCCCTATCTGCATAGTATTATCTCTATTAAATATTAATTTTTCCTTGCCATATCTCCAACTACCGTCTACATCTTGATTAAAACCATAAATTTTATCCAATTGCTTATTATTAATAAGTGTTTGTATATTTTCAAATAATGGAGAGCTTTTCGTCAGCTTTAAACATTGTTTTCTTTCCAAGTTCTTGATACATGTACTTGATACAGGTCTATTATGGTCATAGTTTTTTTCACCATCATTATCATCAGTTGAAATATTTTCATACTGAAAATCGTTATTATCACCGTTTACATCATCATAATCATCGTCATCATCAATAGTGTTGTCTATATCTTTATGCTTATCTCAAGTTTTCCGATGATTTCATTATCACCATTTACGTCATAATAATCTTCCTCATCATCAATAGTGTTGTCTGTATCCGTATGCTTATCTTCGAGTTTTCCAATGATTTCATTATCACCATTTAAGTCATAATAATCTTCGTCATCATCTATAGTGTTGTCTACATCCTTATGCTTATATTCAAGTTTTGGAATGTTTTCATTATCATCATTTACATCATCATGATCATCGTCATCATTAATAGTGTTGTCTATATCCTTATATTTATCTTTAAGTTTTCCAATGATTTTTTTAAGTGGTTTTGTTATTGGTTGAAAGGTATCTTCTAATAAATTAACTCTATCTATTTGATTCAGTTTAATATTTTTTAACTTTTTCTTTAGAACAGCCCTTGTCTTTACAAGATCTTCCAACACTTTATTATGGTAATTTTTAGACATTATAATAATTTTTTTTTTATTGAATTTGATTTGGTTATGATCTGCTCGCTATCTGATTATGATCTGCTTTGTATCTGATTACGATCTGCTTTATATCTGATCACGAACTGCTTGCTATCTGGTCACGATCTGATTTATACCTGATCACGATCTGCTTGATGGCTTGTGTCTATATCCATTGATTTTGAGTACGCTATATCGTGCTTTCTACAATCTACATCCAATAAATTATTCCTTTATTTCCTTTATTCTTGCTATTCGTTTTGAAGTTTTGTATCAGGTCCACAAAACTGATAAACAGGTGGATGTAATTCAACATATAATTTGTTTATTAAGTTGTCTACAAATCTTCTTCCAATCTTACACTGATTAGGTGTTTTTCTTTTGACTGTAGTTTATAACCATTTTTTTCATTACTTTCATACCTCTTCGCATGAAACACTACACCAGCTATACCTGCTATACCAGCTATACCAGCTATATCAGCTATACCAGCTATATCAGCTATACCAGCTATATCAGCTATACCAGCTATACTAGCAAGCTGTACTAGCTACACTAGCAAGCTATACAATCTGTACTAGCTATACTAGCAAGCTATACAATCTGTACTAGCTATACTAGCAAGCTGTACAATCTGTACTAGCTATACTAGCAAGCTATACAATCTGTACTAGCTATACTAGCAAGCTGTACAATCTGTACTAGCTATACTAGCAAGCTGTACTAGCTATACTAGCAAGCTATACAATCTGTACTAGCTATACTAGCAAGCTGTAGTAGCTATGTCAGCTATACCTGCTATACCTGCTATACTAGCAAGCTGTAGTAGCTATGTCAGCTATACCTGCTATACCTGCTATACCAGCTATACCTGCTATACCTGCTATACCAGCTATACTAGCAAGCTGTAGTAGCTATGTCAGCTATACCTGCTATACCTGCTATACCAGCTATACCTGCTATACCTGCTATACCAGCTATACCTGCTATACCAGCTATACCAGCTATATCAGCTATACCAGCTATACCAGCTATACCAGCTATACCAGCTATACCAGCTATACCAGCTATACCTGCTATACCTGCTATACCAGCTATACCTGCTATACCAGCTATACCAGCTATACCAGCTATACCAGCTATACCAGCTATACCTGCTATACCAGCTATACCAGCTATATCAGCTATACCAGCTATACCAGCTATACCAGCTATACCAGCTATACCAGCTATACCAGCTATACCTGCTATACCAGCTATACCAGCTATACCAGCTATACCAGCTATACCAGCTATACCAGCTATACCAGCTATACCAGCTATACCAGCTATACCTGCTATACCAGCTATACCAGCTATACCAGCTATACCAGCTATACCAGCTATACCAGCTATACCAGCTATACCAGCTATATCAGCTATATCAGCTATACCAGCTATACCAGCTATACCAGCTATACCAGCTATATCAGCTATACCAGCTATACCAGCTATACCTGCTATACCTGCTATACCAGCTATATCAGCTATATCAGCTATATCAGCTATATCAGCTATTCCAGCTATACCAGCTATACCTGCTATACCTGCTATATCAGCTATATCAGCTGTATCAGCTATATCAGCTATATCAGCTATATCAGCTATATCAGCTGGTATAGCAGGTATAGCAGGTATAGCTGGTATAGCTGGTATAGCTGGTATAGCTGGTATAGCTGGAATAGCTGATATAGCTGATATAGCTGATATAGCTGGTATAGCAGGTATAGCAGGTATAGCTGGTATAGCTGGTATAGCTGATATAGCTGGTATAGCTGGTATAGCTGGTATAGCTGGTATAGCTGGTATAGCTGGTATAGCTGATATAGCTGGTATAGCTGGTATAGCTGGTATAGCTGGTATAGCTGGTATAGCTGGTATAGCTGGTATAGCAGTTATAGCTGGTATAGCTGGTATAGCTGGTATAGCTGGTATAGCTGGTATAGCTGGTATAGCTGGTATAGCTGGTATAGCTGGTATAGCTGGTATAGCTGGTATAGCTGATATAGCTGGTATAGCTGGTATAGCTGGTATAGCTGGTATAGCTGGTATAGCAGGTATAGCTGGTATAGCTGGTATAGCTGGTATAGCTGGTATAGCTGGTATAGCTGGTATAGCTGGTATAGCAGGTATAGCTGGTATAGCAGGTATAGCAGGTATAGCTGGTATAGCTGGTATAGCTGGTATAGCTGGTATAGCTGGTATAGCTGATATAGCAGGTATAGCTGGTATAGCAGGTATAGCAGGTATAGCTGGTATAGCAGGTATAGCAGGTATAGCTGACATAGCTACTACAGCTTGCTAGTATAGCTGGTATAGCAGGTGTAGCAGGTATAGCTGGTATAGCAGGTATAGCAGGTATAGCTGACATAGCTACTACAGCTTGCTAGTATAGCAGGTATAGCAGGTATAGCTGACATAGCTACTACAGCTTGCTAGTATAGCTAGTACAGATTGTATAGCTTGCTAGTATAGCTAGTACAGCTTGCTAGTATAGCTAGTACAGATTGTACAGCTTGCTAGTATAGCTAGTACAGATTGTATAGCTTGCTAGTATAGCTAGTACAGATTGTACAGCTTGCTAGTATAGCTAGTACAGATTGTATAGCTTGCTAGTATAGCTAGTACAGATTGTATAGCTTGCTAGTGTAGCTAGTACAGCTTGCTAGTATAGCTGGTATAGCTGATATAGCTGGTATAGCTGATATAGCTGGTATAGCTGATATAGCTGGTATAGCTGGTATAGCAGGTATAGCTGGTGTAATGTTTCATGCGAAGAGGTATGAAAGTAATGAAAAAAATGGTTATAAACTACAGTCAAAAGAAAAACACCTAATCAGTGTAAGATTGGAAGAAGATTTGTAGACAACTTAATAAACAAATTATATGTTGAATTACATCCACCTGTTTATCAGTTTTGTGGACCTGATACAAAACTTCAAAACGAATAGCAAGAATAAAGGAAATAAAGGAATAATTTATTGGATGTAGATTGTAGAAAGCACGATATAGCGTACTCAAAATCAATGGATATAGACACAAGCCATCAAGCAGATCGTGATCAGGTATAAATCAGATCGTGACCAGATAGCAAGCAGTTCGTGATCAGATATAAAGCAGATCGTAATCAGATACAAAGCAGATCATAATCAGATAGCGAGCAGATCATAACCAGATCAAATTCAATAAAAAAAAAAAATTATTATAATGTCTAAAAATTACCATAATAAAGTGTTGGAAGATCTTGTAAAGACAAGGGCTGTTCTAAAGAAAAAGTTAAAAAATATTAAACTGAATCAAATAGATAGAGTTAATTTATTAGAAGATACCTTTCAATCAATAACAAAACCACTTAAAAAAATCATTGGAAAACTTAAAGATAAATATAAGGATATAGACAACACTATTAATGATGACGATGATCATGATGATGTAAATGATGATAATGAAAACATTCCACAACTTGAATATAAGCATAAGGATGTAGACAACACTATAGATGATGACGAAGATTATTATGACTTAAATGGTGATAATGAAATCATTGGAAAACTCGAAGATAAGCATACGGATACAGACAACACTATTGATGATGAGGAAGATTATTATGACGTAAATGGTGATAATGAAATCATCGGAAAACTTGAGATAAGCATAAAGATATAGACAACACTATTGATGATGACGATGATTATGATGATGTAAACGGTGATAATAACGATTTTCAGTATGAAAATATTTCAACTGATGATAATGATGGTGAAAAAAACTATGACCATAATAGACCTGTATCAAGTACATGTATCAAGAACTTGGAAAGAAAACAATGTTTAAAGCTGACGAAAAGCTCTCCATTATTTGAAAATATACAAACACTTATTAATAATAAGCAATTGGATAAAATTTATGGTTTTAATCAAGATGTAGACGGTAGTTGGAGATATGGCAAGGAAAAATTAATATTTAATAGAGATAATACTATGCAGATAGGGAATATGAAATTGAAAATGACGCCTGGATTATTTGAACTAGTATTTCATAAAAAACCTCTCCATTATTCTAAAAATGATTTGAAAAAATATAAAGAGATTTTAATTAATACCAATGCACATAAACGTCGCTATGAACCTAATGAACAAGTGAAAGGAACACGAGCCTTCAAATATATACGAATAATTAAACGTTTATTCGAAACAACAACAAACATTTTAACAAAAGGCAGTGGTTTAATGCTAAAATTACAAAATAATCTGAGATCAAATTACATACATTGGGATGATCCTAATGAACTAGTTGACAGACTACGTTTACTTCTTTCATCGGAAGGTTCTGGTCACAACAATCATCAAAACGAAATAATCTCTATTATCGAAGAACTTAAAGAAGCTAACATAATTTATTAGAAGAGTGAAAGAAATGTCTTATATTAATAAATTTGGAGAAGGTTTTAATAAATATAACCATAAAAACAAAAATATCGTAATCGAAAAACATATAACACAAATACATGATGATCTAGCTGATCAAATAAACAATTTAAACATTGAGGTAGAACATGTATACCTAAAACATGGTAATGTCAAAAAAAAAAAATAAAAAAATTAAAATAAAATAGACAAAACCAAAAAAGTAGATCGTTATCAGATATAAAGTAGATCGTGAGCAGATACAAAGCAGATCGTGATCAGATGTAAAGTAGATCGTGATCAGATACAAAGCAGATCAAAATCAATATCAAAAAATTAACATACTGAAATCATATAAATTGCTGTATATATAGGAGATCGTCTTGATTTCAGTTATTTTTGCGAAGAGGTATAAAAGTAACGAAAAAAAAAATTTGTTATAATCTACAGTCAAAACAAAACCTCAGCCAGTGTAAGATGAGAAGAGGATTTGTAAACAACTTAATAAATAAAGTACCTGTTGAATTACATCTACCTGGTTATCAGTTTTGTGGACCTGGTACAAAACTTGAAAAACGTTTAGCAAGAGGAGATAAGGGTATAAATTTATTAGACGCAGCTTGCAGAGAGCACGATATTGCATATTCACAATCAAAAGATATAGACACAAGACATCAAGCAGATCAAATATTAGCTGAAAAAGCCTGGCAACGAGTTAAATCTAAAGATAGTGATATTAAAGAACGTGCTAACGCGTGGTTTGTGACAAACGCTATGAAAGCTAAAGTGAAATTTGGATTAGGTTTGAAGGAGCAGAGACATAAGAAAAGAAAGAATTCAAAAAGAATGAGAAAAGGAAAAATGAATAAGTGTAATAAGAAATTATTCACAGCTACTGTGAGAAAAACTTTAAAACAATTGAAAGAACAGAAACCCCTTGATATAAATGATGCTGTTAAAATAGCAAAAAAGGCTATTCATTCAAATTTTAAAGGGAAAAAGCGAGCAGACATTATAATACCGAGAGTTATACCTGTACCGAAAATTGGAGGATTTCTTCCACTTATTCCCGTACTAACAGCATTGTCAGCGCTTGGTGGTTTGGCAAGTGGAGGATCCGCTATTGTCAAAGCAGTAAATGCTATCAAAAATGGAAAAGAACAATTGGCTGAAGCTAACCGTCATAATAGATATATGGAATCAATTGCAATGGGTAAAGGGTTGTACCTCAAACCATATAAAACTGAATATGGTCTCTATTATAGTCCAGCTCCAAAAAACTATTAGATAACCTTCCCAATCGCCCATTAACAGATTTGGATTTGAATAAATATGGAAGACATCTCAAACATTTTAGGGGTGTTTTCATGCGTGATTCTTTACCTGAAAAACCATTCAAACAAGAATGCGGTATTGTTAATTTAGATGATTCAAATGGTATGGGAACACATTGGGTAGCATATTATAAAAACCACAACTATAAGGAATACTTTGATAGCTTTGGAAAGTTACAACCACCACTTGAGATTGTCAACTACTTAAAATTTCCTATTGAATATAATTATGAACGAAAACAAAAATTTAATACATTTAATTGTGGGCACTTGTGTTTAAAATTTTTATTCAATAAATATAAATTAAAATGAAATAATGCAGAGTACATCGTCCCGCACTAACACAACCTACTATTAAATTTTTAAAGAAGGGGAACAAAAATGGTAACATCAGCTGAATTGAAAGAACTATTTATTAACAAAACATAGTAATCAGATTGATAAAGAGCATATAGATTTATTTATGAAACTTATAAATAAACTAAGAATATGTAATTATGTAAATTATCCATTTATATGTGTTAATAATATTATACATAGATCTAACTGTGAAAAAATTTACTCAGAATCTTTGACATTTGCAGATGTCAAACATTCTATACACAATATTTGTTAACACTTAAGTTATTTAATCTGTATAAACGTATTTTTTAAATTCGAATCTGTAAAAATCTGAAAAAAAAGAAATATCTAATAAAATTTTCAAAAAATAAAAACTAATTTGTTTTAATATAATTTCATTTATTTAAAACAGTAAAACTAAAAAATTCTAAATCCTTAAAAACAAGTCTATTTATACTTTGGGGTGTTGTAGATCAATCAGTAAATTCAATTAGTGAAAACAGATATTACTTATACTTATACGTGAAAAAAAAAAAACGCACAGGCACAACTATACATTTCTTTCTCATCAAATTAAAAACAACCGCACATCCAACCTACCCTTTCTTATTAGTTTATACTTCTACTTCTTCTACCTGTGATCATGAGCAGTGCGTGTCAAGAATTTACTATTAAAAAAAAAAAAAAAAAAAAAAAAAAAACGATTATACACATTACATGTTACGCACACACTCATTCTGTCCGTCCAAACATTCATGCATACGTATATAAATTTTCACATTACAGTCTTTCTATACTCTGAGATGTAGATGAGGAAACGTGCACGCACTCATTCTGTCCGTCCAACCATTCGTTTGAAAAGCAATACAAATAAAATGAACAAGAAAAAGCAGGTATGATTCCAAATTTGTATGGAAAAATTAAAAATTAAAATGATTTAATTCTTTTCCAGATATGCATTCTCACAAATTTTAACACACACACACACATACATACACATTAAAAAGCAATACCTTTTCATAATACATGTTACAAACCTAAAGACCGATCGCACACAATTCATTTAACAATTCTGCAATGTTCTTACTCTTTTACAGCTATGCATGCACCAAATTTTGTATGGAATAAGTGCCCCCGAAGGTACATAAACACACTACTTTTATACATAAAATTAAATATATATTTCCTAAAAATGTGTATACCATAAATCTATATGTAGCTGTTCTAAATTGTTGTCCTATGTCCGTCATTTTATAAATCGCAATTCACTCAACTGGCTTTTGAACCAATATAGGCGTTCAAAAGTTCTACTTTCTACACTTACTTATGTATATATATACGTTGTACACATACTTTATTGATGGTGTGTTTTTCCCGCATTAAATGATTGAATGCTTTTACAATTTTCTTTTGAGGAGTACATTTTATCAGTAAACTCTGTGTTATTTAAAGTTAATGTGTTTATTGGTTACATTGTTTACATTCTGTGTATTAACACATTTAATTCATTTGTTTGTAATCATTCATTTTAAAGTTTATCCATATATGCTTAAAATTGATGCCTAAAAGCGTTAGATATAATATACATATATAATCATGATGGGTGAGATGTTTTGCATCAAATACCTTTATATTTAACGTTCAATAGAACTATTCAAAGAAATATAGAATAACGCACTAATATTTGTCACTAATATGTGTTTAGGAATAACGAATAAAGCTTAGACTCATTTCAAGCTATGCTTTTTTAACTCAAAATTTGCTTCGAGAACATAATTGCATTTCAAATATATTAACAAATTATGTTCAAGACCATAACCGCAAATCAAACCAACTGTACAAAATAAATTATGAATTATTATTATTCAAGAAAATAAATTGGTAATGTGATCAAGAAACCTCTTGTAAAACCTTAATTTTGGCAGCTTACATTGTTACTTGATTATTGCAACACGATGATTTTCGCAAAATTTTTTACATTACCGTCTTTATAAGTGCAACATATTACCTTTTAAAAACGTTTAAAATATAAGCTCGTAGATTGAAAAAAAAAATAAAAATAAATTGGTGTTTAGTTTTAATTAAAATTATTTATTATTCACACAATTCTGTGTGCGACTGTTCACAACTTGATGTAACAACAACAATTGCTTTGTTTTTACACCATTTGCATAAACGATAACAATTACTAGACAATTGTTCGATAGATCTTTGTAACGGAGATCTTCAAAGCACGATTACTCTCTTGAAATGCACCGTGTCTTCAGACAAGGCTGACTGAACTATTACTGACTACGTCGCCTGGTTTGCCTTTCCTTTTATATGACAAAGTAAATAATCTGATGAATGTTCTTGAAAGCGAAGATTCGTGTGTTTGCCTTCTCGAGATTTGTTTGTTGATATATTTTTGTTTACTTGTTTACCATTTTTTATTCTGGTGTTTATTGTTATATTGCGCAGAGCGATAATTTGTAAACAAGTTCATTGTTTTGTTTTTGCAGCTCTTTTTTATAATTTTAATGTTAAACGATGCAAAAGCAAAACACCAGTATCTAGAGTTTTTTCATTTTCGTAACAATATTTTAAAAAAGAGGCTCAATGAGTGCAACATAATATTTTCCATTCCTGTACATTACTTTTTCCTTTTGTATTTCTGGTTCAGAAACATAGATTTGTGATCATATTTGGACAAAAAAAAATTATTTAAAAGCAAAGTCCTTATACGTCAATGATGTCTCAAAAACGTGCTGCAACTTCTTCATATGTACATTTTCTTTCCTAAACTCAACGCGTGTGCATTATACGGTACCGTAGATTAAAATGAAGGAATATTTTCATTATGCTATGTTGATCATGAAAGCCGTTTTGTGTTTTGTTCTTTTCAAGTGTAATAAACAATTTAAAAAACAATAGTCGATTACTACAACTTTTGGTAATTGCAATAGGATAGATTTTTATCAAGTTGAGATAATCTAGCTCGCACTGTATATATCGCTTTCAAATTGCTTTGGCACTTGTATTTTTAAAAATTGCAGTTACTTTGTTTGTTGGTTTTAGGTTATTCAACACTAAAATTGTAATTGTAATTACCAAAAACCTTTGGTATCCTAGAGTTTAAAAAAATTTATGTTTTGCTATAAAATGAATGCACAATGACACACAAGAAATCAATTTAAGAAAAATGAAATTCCCCTGGAAATCAAATTTTCTTTTATGATGTTTTGATGATATATTTAACTGAAGAAACATTACTTAACATTTTGTGTCAGCAAATTTCATAAAAAAACACTTCCATGCCTAACTGTTTCTTTGGAACGAGGTCTAAATGTGGCTAGAGAAAAGTTTGCCCAACGATTGGAACCTCAGTGTTCTTTGCTCTGTCCTAAAAAGGGATAGCCCACAAACTGCAGGGGTATAAGCCTTCGCCCTATCACATAAAAGGTCTTTACGAGCGTATTGTGTGAACGACTGAAGCCGCTCGTTAAAACACCTGATGCAATGTGCCTTCAGACCTTGCCTCAGTCCACCATCGACCAGATCTATACCTTAAGCTAAATCCTGGAAAGATCCATGAAGAACAAATATATACACCGCATCTTGTTCTCGACTATAAAGCAGCCCTTAACAGCCCCATGAGGAATCGTGTTTTTGCCCCAATGTCAGTATTCCAGCAAAGCTGATAAGGCAATGCAGAATAACGTCGAACAACTCCTGTAGATTCGTCAAGGTAGGAATGAACCTCTCCAAACATTTTAATACTGTGCAAGGTTTCACACGTCTTAGAGAGTGCTCTACGAAAGGCGAGAGTGCATCTCAATGGTACTATTTCCAACAAGTATCCAGTCGCCTAAGTACCCTGACGACATTGACATCATAAGGAGTACCAAGCGAGATGTTACTGCTGCCTTTAGTGCTACTGAACGAGAGTCTATCAAGATAGGCCTGGCAGTCGCTAGATTACGTCCGATAATTATACTTTCGATTTTGTCAATGAGTATATTTATCTTGGTTCCACCGTTACCAAAAAAATGATGCTAGTCTGGAGATCAGGCGTAGGATCACTCTTGTCAACAATGCTACTAAGATCTCGATAGGCAATTAAGTGGCAGAAACGAAACGGCACTATCAAGCGCCAGTGCAGAAGCATTGAGAGTATTCTACGTCAGATCTTCGGTCCACCTCAAATAAAAGCCAAATGTTAACTGATGACAGAAAGCATAGAAAAACAGTTTGTATATTCGATTCAAAATAGTTTAAACAGAGTGCCTGACCTTAACGAACATTCTAATATTCGATATAGCGTTTCAATACTTTGGGTTTTTGAACTTTAAATTTACTCTCTTTTCTTTCTCAAAGTACTTTGGCTACATAGCCGGGAGAAAGTGTTCCTTATTTTTCTTTTGTTTTATGAAATATTTGTTTTATTATAAAATAGAAATTAATTAATAAAATAATATAGAAAATATCGATTATTTTTAAAAATAATTCTTAAAATTCATTAAATTGCTTAAATATATCGGAGTACCTAGACTTATGCTATACATGTAATTTGATATTAAATTGAAATGTTACATCGAAAAATCTGCAGTTGTCGATTAAAAGCAAAGAAAAAAATATTAAGTAGTTTAACGTAAAGTAAAACGATGTCAACATGGTATGTTTGTTGTTTAATTCATTGAATTCCTCTTTAAAATTTCATTCCTATGGATTCGAAACAAACTTGTCATCTCCGCCAACCAGCTTTTATTCAGTTATGAACCCGACATTTATGGTTTCATAGAAAAATCTTCTCTTTTATGCCCGGTTATTTCATGTGGTTTGTTGCTGGCAGTCATTATAATAGATCAGAGTAATTTTGTTCTTGATTTTCACGACTGTACAAGTTTGTGTAAGTTTTTTGCTTATTTACAGTTGGCTGACTGAATTCTTTTGTGTTCATTTCACTATTTCAACACTCATTGGCCACGTTATATCGCAAGAATATATTTTTTGGGCATAAAATCTTTTTTATGGAGAGGATTTTAATCTTCTTTTAATATTAATGTTTTCCAGTCAGCCCCACAATAGTTTATTTATGTTTGTCTAAAGTCTAAAAAAACAATTTTTGTCAAATGAAACAAGTTTGGAGGGTCAAGAAATATAAGCAAATATTTTGTGTTCTAATTCACAAGACTCACAACTTACAATATGTCATTAGCTGCGTGTATTTCATTTTTTAATTTTGTCGAATAGTGTAATTAGTTTTTTGTGGTATTATGAACCATTATTACCTTATACATACTCATACTTAGCTGATAGCATTCTAAAACACCAAAAAGCTCTGATGGACTAATACAAGCGCTTTAAGTCTACTTTCGAATAGAATTTGATAAAGTCTAAGAAATTGTGTGATATCATTGGCTTCTACTATTATTTGTTTACTTTTTAATTCAATAAATAAATATGATGTTGCAATAAATGCTTGCATTTATAATTCTTTGAGGTGAATATATGAGTACAAAACAATTTTTACAAATATTCTATAATTATAAACAAAACAATATTTAGTTTTGTAGGAAATGCTATGCAGTGGTGGACAATAAGTGTGATATCTCATTGGTTCGATTTATATAAGATTTCTTGATATTTTAACAGGACATTTTCACTGAATAGCTAAGTTCAATTTATTTTATACTTGATTACTTCCTTATTTTTCTATTCCATTAAATTTTCTCATAAAGGTATTTAGTGAAAGTGTCGTTTTTCTAGTGAATAGGATAATAAAATCATTTTTAGTTTTCTCTTTGTAAATTTATTAGAAAGTGTGTTTTAAATGATATCAGAAAAAAATTATTTACGACAACGTAAACAATATTTTAAATCTGTTAAAATGAAAACAATAACAAAGAACAGGAGAAAAGAAAGCTGGAAGAAGGTGTCTTTACAATTGAAGATGAAAGTGTTAGCAATTTTAAGCTTTTTGAACTGACTAATCTTTCAAATCAATATGTACAATACAGACAAAGAATCTTCAGATATAGACACTTGCAGAGATAATTCACAAATTGGGAAAGCTATCTGAAGCTCTTAACTGCATATATTGAATTTATTGATTAACTTTTTAATCATACTTTACTTGAAATGACTGTGGAAAACGAGAAACAAGTTATCTGGTGTCAAAAAGCATACATAGGTGAAATTAAAATGAAGCATCCAACGAAAAATATGTTACAAAATTTCTAAAGCATAGTGGAGGCTTAGTGATGGTCTAGGTATGCATGGTATCGTCGGGAGTTGGCAACCTAATTTTTATGTAATCAAAGATGAAAAAGTAAGATTATCTAGACATTCTCAAACAGAATATAAATTCTACAACAGGACACACACCTCCAAAATTATGAAGGAGTGCTTATTTTATAGTACTACCCCATAGCGAATGGAGTAAAATAACTCCGCAATTAGCCCTAAAACTTGTGGAATCAATGCCAAGCAGTGTGTTAGCTTTTTATTTTTATTATTTTACAAACAATTAAAATTAAAAATTATTTAAAGAATACAAATTTTTAAAAAAATGAATATGTTTATCATATAAAATGAGGTGTTTACTTTCGTTTAACGCTCACTGTATGCACGTACATACATATGTATCCTTACTTGACTTTTTATGTATAACGTTTGTAGAATGTCGGCAAAAAAATTTTATTGGTAAATAAAAAGAGTTTTGCAGATAATGAAACAAATTTCAGGTCAAGTCCCGTTTATACAGTGCTGTAAAATTTGGGGTCATCAATGACGTCTGGACCTCGAATTACCATTCATACAACAACACCTTTTCGTTTGGGCAATTTCGTTCACTCTTTCTGTAATTCCTAACATGATTTTCCTAAATAACTGAGTGAAATGATAGATAGTTCAAAATTAATCACGAAAAACATTCATAATTTTAGATATGGCGATGGACCAATATCTAATATTTAATTGAGTTCATACTAAATAAATATTTTAATGTTGAAAAGTTGTACGACGAACATCTGCTTAAGTGAAAAAATACCTTTTTGGTTATGTGAAGTTTTTTTTTCCATTTGTTGAAGCCACTACACATGCGAATAATTTAGTCTATATACGTACTACTTTATGCTTTTATGTACGTTGAACTGAATTGAATAAATAAAAACCTTTCTTAAGCCATAATAAATAAAAGTAAAATCAGCATTATTAGGCTATTTTCAAATGGTATTAAATTATGAGATGTATTTAATTTCTCTTGATTACCTAGAAGTTGAAATATTTAAGTTTGGAAGAGGGTTAAGCACTAAATAAGTTTATGCTGGCCATTGAGAAGATGAGAAATACAAATTAATGACACTTAAGGAATCTTCCTTTATTTATCAAAAAAGGAAATTTATGTGAATTATAACGTACTTTGCACAAAAGGCTTATTATAAAGGTACAAGGTCTGTTCGGAAAATAAACTGCGTTTCCAAATTTCGCAGGCTACGTACATTTCACATTTAATTATTTATTATTTTTTTTCAAATTTTTTTTTTGACATATCATGTTATTTAATTTACATGTAAATTTTCAAAGAAAAGTCAATCAATAGCAAATTTGATTTTTCTTCAAAGAAATAGCGACAGACTGACCTTTTGTGACTTTACTCATGAGCTTTTGAATTCAAATTCACAGAGAAGTTTCCTAGGAGAAATTTTTTATATAATTATTACGTCCAACATGCTTTTTTCATTTAAACTCTCGGAAACTAATTTGAAAGAAAATTGTCCAAATACTATCTTAGACAGAAGATTAACATAGAAAGAACATAATAAGAATAAACGGAAACAAGTTGACTACAAACTCATAGAAATATACTGGCTACTAGGCCGAAAATCAATACTAAGCTTGAAAACAAAAATTGTAATTGACAAAATATGTTGAAGCCTGTTTGTACTTGCGGCATTCAACTGCGTGGAACTCTGCAAGCGATTCAAATGTTGAAACTATTCAAGGATTTCAATCTAATACATTAAGAACAACAGCTAGTGTCATTACACATAGTATGAGCATCTACAAACTGGTCAAACGACTGATTCTAAATTCTTTTGTCTGTAATTAATGAGATTGAAGCAAACAGTTTACAATCAACAAACGTTGGTGGAATAATGACTCTACCCTAAAATTTGCAAAATGTTATCGATTAACACAAAACATATTTCGTTTAATGAAACTCGCTTCAAATTCGTTACCAAAAACCAACATAAAAGAAGTTCCAGTGTACTACCCTAGAAAATGCAGGCATTGATCAAGTAAGGGTAGCATGGAAAATCTGCTTCTCTAAATACAGTTTCTGCTTCTCTTATCATTTATACTCAGTTCGTTGCATTGTTTTGATTTGTAAACATATAATAAACATTTGAAGCATATTTTATAAGAAAACTTGAAAGCATTTCCAAAAATGCGCAAAACAATACTCATGTTCGAAAGTTTTTCTCACCACATTTATCTGCATATGTGTACATTTGTGAGTGCTTAATAAAAGTTGTAGGTTAACATATCACATTTTGAAATAATTTCTACAACGTAGGCAAAAATAAATAATTGTCCTATACAAGTCTACCCGCTTTTATTGTTATTAGTGTGGTCTTACATTGTGAGGAACAGTATTTACAACAAGTAATAGCATAAGTGAATATCATAACTCCAAAAGCATAGCAGCTTTACTAGACTGACAAGAGCCTCATACTGAGACTGTAGTAGTTTGCTCTCCGGAGATTATAAAGCCCTTTCGCGTATATTCAGGAAGTGATTTATAGTTGTCACTTATTATGACCAAGGAGGGTTTGCATTTTGGGTCTATTGTCAGGATTTTATAAATTGTCGCTTGTTAAGAGACAAAGTTAGGCCATCAGCCGCCTATTATGAGTAAAGATGTTAATGGATTTAGGATGGCATACAATCCCACAAACCCAACGGAAACAATCGTTAATAAGTTGAAATGGTAGTTCTTCGATGTGTACTCAGGTAAGTGTACTTAATTCTCGTTCAATCAGCCTCAATATATTTATATTTTTCCTTCTGTATAGTCTATTATGTTTATGTCGCACACAGGGATAAGCCCCATTTTGATATTTAAAATTATTTAAAAATTATAAAATTAATTATAAATTATTTGCTTCAGGATTTTTCCATATCATTTACATTAAACGAAAGATAGCATTTGGAGATACACTGAATCAAAACAGATTTTTCAGATTACTTCATTAAAACAAGATATGATTGATTTTTTAAATTTTATTTTATAAGAAATCTTGTAATTTAGGACATAACATAAAATAAATAGAACAGAATTCATTAAAAACATAAAAAAGGATAATTTCATCAACTCCTTATATAAAATAACATCAAAAAAGTCTCCGTACAATATTTGTTTTTGTATTATAACGGTGTTTCAAGATCTTTTTATGAGCTAAAAAACATTCATTTCCACAAAAAAGTGTTTTATCCAAAATAAAGTGTTAATAAAATAAACTTAAAAAATATGGAGTATAGAAATAAGCAAATTTCAATAGATACCAAAAAAATTATAATTAACCTTAAAAGTTCTGGAAAAAGTCTATACGAAATAGGCAAAATTGTGAAAAGACCACGTTCATCTATTCAGTACATTATTTAACAATTTAATAAAACAGGAACAATTTCAAACAATCCAAGAACAGGCCGCCCAAAGAAAATTGACCAACACCTGGAGAGGAGAATTATACGAACAGTGAGAAATTATCCCAAGATAAGTGCTCCTGTTATTGCAGGAAACATAAAAGCTAGTGATGGAATAACTGTAGACCCTCAGACGGTAAGAAACGTACTTAAAAGAAATGGATACAATGGCCGGGTTAGCCGTAGGAAGCCTTATATTCGAAAAGTCAATATGAAAAAGAGACTTGATTACGCCATTGAACATATTGATAAACATTTTTTGTTTTGGGATCGAGTTATTTTCAGCAATGAGAGTAAATTTAATATTTTTGGGTCAGATGTTAGAAGAATGGTATGGAGAAAACCAAATACTGAAATGGACCCAAAGAATTTGACCCCAACAGCAAAGCATGATGGAGGTAACGTAATGGTATGGGGATGTATGGCTTCTTCTGGTGTGGGCAATCTCGTTTTTATTGAAAATAGGATGGATAAATTTGTATATTTAAATAATTTAAAAGAAAATGTAAAACAGAGTGCAGAAGAATTGGGTTTGGGACATCTGTATTGCTTTCAGCAAGACACAGCTCTGGAGTAGTAAAAGAATGGCTCATATATAATGTCCCAAAGCAATTAAATCACCCTGCGCTTGAACATTTATGGGACCACTTGGAAAAAAAGATCTGTCAGCACAATATAACAAATAAAGACCAACTTAAAGCTGTTATCAAGGAATGGGAAAAAATAGACCCTATGACCACAACTAAACTTTTCCATTCCATTAAAAGCAGATTAAATGCTGTAATTGCCAATAAGGGAGGACCAACAATATATTAAAGTTTAAGATCGGTTTAAGGAGGAATTCTTTATGTAAAAAAATGAACTGTACGGAGACTTTTTGATGTTATTTTATGTAAGGAGTTGATGAAATTGCCCTTTTTATGTTTTTAATGAATTCTGCTCTATTTATTTGATGTTATCTCTTAAATTACAATATTTCTTATAAAATACAATGTAAAAAATCAATCACATCTTGTTTTAATCGATGTTAACGTATCAATATATAAAATGAAGTAATCTGTACGGAGACTTATTTGATTCAGTGTATCTAAACGAATTATGACATAAATATATGAAATACAGGAAATCGACGAATACGCAAATTTATTACTTTTTAATTTGTACATTTACTTGTATAAAATTGAAAATATATGTATGTATTTGTACACAACATATAAGACCCTTTTAAAAACAGAAAACAGTTCGGCAACAGAAAACTGTTTAATAATTCATAAACTTTACATAACTGCGCTTTTTCGTATGCCCCTTAATTTATTATTCAGGGTTTATAGAAGACCCTTAAAGTAATACGTTATTGTAGTTGAATGTTTTGACACATGGCAATTTGGTTAACATGGTAATCCTTTTTAGCCATACTTACACATACATACACATATAGTAGAGGTTTAATAGCAGAAGCCAGTGTATGCTGGGTATAGTTCATGTAACAAAATTTGTCTGCTTTTGTTCTGTTATATTTAATATTTCGTTTTATTGTTCTTATTTTTCTTTTACTTGAATGAAAATTCAAATGGAAATCAGCACAGAAATGAAAACAAATGGATGGCATAGTATCATATTTAAATATAAATTGTTACAAATATTTACATATGAATTATCATAGGAACTAAATTTTACTTTGTTTTGGTTTGTTTTCTATTAATTTTCTGCCACATGTGAAGTTTATAATTTTTATTGTACATTAATAGCGCAATTGGATATAGTGATGATTTCGATTATGATAACAATTCTCTGACAATGGTGATGAATATATTACTGATGAGGGCAATTATGGAGATGAGATACAAATATATTTTAGCACTTAATCTTGGATGTTTTACCCTAATCTCTTTACAGTTGTTTATTTATTTTTTACAATTTTTGTGTTATACCAGTTTGAATCAAAATTTTTGAAAAAATTGGCAAATTTAATATAACATATTTTTTAATTAATTTTTATGGTTAAGTAGCAAGAAATATTTAAATTAATAAGTTTTTAATGGATAATTACGTAAAGTTTTTGATTTTTATCATAATTAGCATATATGTATGTATGATGGTGTACATATCAGTGGTACTAAGCAATAATATCCAAAGTTGACTTACGACTATTTGAACCATATATATGTTATCAAATTCTGCTAACAAAACTTTATTTTTACGTGAAATCCCATTTATCCAACAATGTTTTCTTTAAAGTTATTAATAAAAAAATGTTGATCGAAGTCGTAATAGAGGCCCATTCCATTTATTATAAGTGCCAAAGTCTCCGTAGTCTAGCAGGTGGTGTAGCGGTTTCTTAGACGTGAGGCCACTGTCTATATCTCCAACAAAAAAATAAAAAAAAAATATTTCTTCGGCGTCTTCCCCTCAGCAGATTTCCAGCAAAATCTTTAAAATTGCCATGAAAAAATTTCACAAAAATCTATCGTTCTGCGTGATTTTTGTCTAAAGCATATATTCGACTTAGGCTATTTTTGCTTGGGACCACAGATGTGATAATATTTGAGCAAATTTTAACTCTTGCTGCATTTTTGAGGAGAAATATCAATATTTCATTTTTGGAATCTATGTAGTTACCGAATCAAACATAAACCATATTTTATTACTATAATGACACTGTTTAGAAGTATAATTCCCTGATCAGCGGTGCCTCACATGTTCCAAAAATATGTTTTCATGATTTATTCTCATCATCAATTAATCTCCAAGCTGCACTGCGTTCGATCTCTATGCTGAACTAATGCACTTTGAGATTTCAATGCTCTGTCAAAAGACCGGTTACTAACTTCAGATATTCCTGTATGGTTTTACTACCTAAGTCTTGATTGCCTCAAACCTATTTAGCCTCAGAACTGGATTTGACCGTCTTCATCATCCCCTTTGTCAAGATTTTTTTCCCTGATATCTCCCCCCAGTACAAAGAATGGTTCTAGACCCATCAACGGTGCTGAAACTCTCTTCCTCACAAGCCCTTCTAATATCTTCCCATTACTGTGAATTTTACAAGACCTTTCATCCAGCGGAGGGTAATCTTATTTTTCCTACTTAATTGCTTCAGCTTTCCCCCATGGTGTCTTCGAGAAAGGAAAACAATAAGAATGCATTTTCGTTGTCAGGAATTTCGTTTCAAAAATGGAGCATATGAAGCATATCTCCTGTTTTATAAAAGTCGCTTTAAGTGATGTCATATTTAGTTTTACTTATTCTACTTGATCCGAAAGGATCAAATATTTTCCAAAGTAATATTTATTGAACCTAAATTATTTTACTCAACAATATGAATAAAAAGTCCACAAAAATTCTTTTCTTTGAAATTAATTTTTCCTATCTAAGTATTGTTATGTGATTGAATTAAATTAGCATGTGCTACAATAAAAAATACTATGCGACAAAAAGCAGAAAATTACATACACCCGAATAACTACATAGTTTCAATTGTTCATTGAATTGAGTAGAACTCAAAAAAATTGATTTAATATTTTTCGAACCCTCCAAACTTGTTTTTTTTTTATTTTCACACAATTTCATTAACTACTTACATATTTTTGAACTGATTTTGAAAATTCATTGTTTTTTTTCGAAAAAGGAAAGATAACCCTTTAAAATGGTATACATGAACATTTTGTTCAAACTTATATGTCATGAGTTTTGATCGGGTGAACTTATTTTTCAAGTTTGATTATTTTTATTTCCAAAATTTAATTAAACATATAAAATGAATGCTGAGATTGACACTTTGTTGGACAAAATCGGATGAAATTGCCGTACTTATATAACAGTCGCGTCATATTTTTTATATATGTTTAGTTAACAAATAAGTTTTCAGCTTAAAAATTTTCAAAATTTTTGCTGGATATTGTTTGCTTATCAGAAAAATTGTCTAATTTCGGTTTTGAGCAACTCGGAAAAGTCGGTTAATATTCGGGTTTTTCGCAAATATTACTATTTCGTTTCGTGCAATCATTAACCGACTTCTGTCAGTCCAAGATATATTAATACAGATAGTAGTAGCATTAAAACAACACATTTCGTTTTGAATTGTGCCAAAAACAACATGTAATTGTTGCTTTTTTCCGTATTTTCATTGTCGCACCATGTAATGATCCACAGACGACTTCAATTATAGAACAGTTAGTTGTAGCATTCGCTGTGATACCCATGCTGTCCTGCTGACATATTGCTTTTATTTATTTAAATTGAAACTTCGGTACTGGTATTAGCAACAGTTGCAGAAGCTTGCACACACAGAGGTTGGGAAATTCGTTTACTTTACATTATTCTCTTTTTGCTGTGGCTGTATATGTTATTGCTGTTTATAAGCAGTACGAGTTTGAATTGTTCTGTTATAATAGAAGAGAGGGTACAAATAATTTGACTTCAATTCGGGTGAATTGTGAGTTGACCATAATTATTTGGTCTATTTTGTGACACACATTCATGTAAATGATTATTTGTTGTTCGATGCGTAGTGACCAAAGTAAAATGAATTTTTGTGATGAAAAGGGCTGTTATTGCCTACCTGTTATGCATTGATTAATAATCGTAATGATTAGTAATTGAATTACTTGTTTAACTTTTTATCAAATTACAATGCTGTTGCTATTTAATTTTTGGTTGAACCCAATTTTACATAAATGAATTATTAAATTCATCTTATTTCTGTTTTCCATTCCGTATTTTCCATTTTAGTTCTCATACTTTTTTAGAAAAAGTGTGAAAAATGTAATTTTTTGTACAAATAATGCAGAATTTTAACACAATGGTTAAAAAAAAACGTTGTCAGATCAACATTCTATATACACATGTATGTACTTTACTCGTCACTGCAATTCTTTAGTCAGGATTACAACCCGCTTATATCGTGTGTGTTAATTTTATCCATTAGTGAAGGGATCTACTGTTTAAGTTGAAGTTTTTTGAAAAACTTTTCATAGTAATTTAATTTTTTTTTTCTTCCGAAGACTGCAGAGAGGAAGTCGACGAAGAAATATTGCACCAACTTCTTAAATTAAAATACAATTATCTTATTTTCCTTCCTGGGCTGATAGATTTTTGTAAGTATGCAGGGTCCTTATTAGCCTCTTTAAATAATCACTTATCATGTATTGTTTTTCTGCCATTGCTGTAATGTATACAGCCAATGATATCAACTAGTGATTATTTAATTTAATTACGCTTATTTAAATAATAAATTCAGCTGTTTTATAGAACAGTGATTAACAAATCACGTTCACTGATAACAACGTTCATCAAAAATCACTGGGTGCATGTACATTGGATATGAGCGATATTTTCAAAACTGTGATTTAATCACGGTGATTGATAATTCACTGGTAACTACAGTGATTGAAATTGCCAAATAACAGTTACTAATAATGTCGTTCTTTCAAAATTGTTACATACTCAAATTTATTTCATTTTATTTTAAGCGAGGCAGAATTAGTATTAGATGATGCTGATTATTTACTTTTGTCTTTTATACATGAACTTTCTGTGAAACTTAATTGTCAAACTTCATATAAAAAAATTACATTAAAAATAATAACATTGATGACACCACTTTGATTTTGTTTAGTAGGCTTTTCGTAGTATGTATCTAGTTGTCTCTTTCTTACGACTTAATAAAATACGTTATTGTCATTATTGTTTTCTTTTGGAATACTGTGATCACAATCACTATATTAAAGAACAGTGATTAACAAATCATGTTCACTGAGAACAACGTTCTTCAAAAATCACTGGATCGCTCATCTCTAACATGCATGCTAAATGTCATGGATTAGAGGCTGAGTGGTGCCAATCATGTAAATGATAATATTTGATGTAATAAAACATATTATTGTTGTTGTCATTGTTGTTGTTTTTACAATAATTATTTAGCTTTCACTCTAACTAAAATGCAGGCAACTAATAGTTCTCCATTACTTATTCATCCACAATATAGCAATAACTACTTGAGATGAAATATATTAACGTGGGATCGCACTTGAAAGCACATCATTCGGGTCGAATGATTCGTCAGGAGGACCGAATGTGAGATCGCACTTGAAGAGCATATCATTCGGGTCGAATGAAGCGTCAGGAGGGCCGAATGAGGGATCGGACATGAAAGGATTAAGGCGATCCTGTAGGGTTAAAGAAAAACTGAACTAAAATAAATATAGTAAGCGGACTGAAAAACATAAATATCATAAAACTTAAATACTTGATCGAGTTGAAAAAAATAGTTTTTCAATAAAAAAAACAGACAATTATAATTATTATATATTTGGCAGCCGAGCCAAGCAGTTCAATATTGAATTTAAATAAACATAAAATGTAATTGTTTTAAATTATTGTTTGTAAAAGAAAATGTTTGATGAACCTTAATAAATTTATTTCAAAAAAT
The DNA here is from genome assembly GCA_958299815.1 of Sarcophaga carnaria. Taxonomy (NCBI): domain Eukaryota; kingdom Metazoa; phylum Arthropoda; class Insecta; order Diptera; family Sarcophagidae; genus Sarcophaga; species Sarcophaga carnaria. Next base: position 66,634,465 of record OY283153.1, on the reverse strand, counting down.
CAATTGATATCGTTACATAATTACATAAAATATAAATTACATAAAATATAAATTAAGCCATTTTGAATTTCAACCGGGATTCAAAATACAAATAAAAGATGCCCACAAGCTGTGCAAAAAAAGATAGCCTTTGTGTCAATTTAAAAATTTACCAATAAAGTGCGGTGCAATAAACCGGAAGTTTAATCGAATATCAAGAATGACGATCTCTAAGGACGAATTCTGTGAGTTACTCAATATCCAGATCCATGCAAAGCTGAAAGCCGATGAAATCTTTTAAAGTATGTATGTATGTATGTATAATTTAAAGAAGTTTGATGTTTGCGAGAGAAGCGCATAAATGTGAGGAACGGTTAGTTTATAGAAGAAAATAAAAGTTTAAAAAAGTGAATTGAAGTGTACAGAAGAGAAAATAAGTTGAAGCTTATAGAAGAACATAGAAGTTTCCGGAAGAATGTGGAAGTTTATGGAAGAATATAATTAATTGAAGTATATAGAGAACATTGAAGAATATAAAAGAATGAAGAAACTTATGGAAATTTGTAGGAATATTTTTAAACTTGTAAACCTAGAACATTTATGAACATTTTGAAAAATTATATTAATTTTAACGTTATTTAAAATTATTATTACTTTATCTTATCTCTTTACATTGTAATATTTAATTGAATTTGTGTTTGATAATCCACATATTTTAATTTTATTTAGAATTTTCATTTGATTTTGTACTTTAAAATTTTAATAGTATTGTAAACGAAATGTAACTGCTTAACATTTTGGCGCTTACTGTAGAGGGTTTACAAGGAAAACTGGCAGAATTAGGGTTACAAATGGACGGAACGAAGAAGAATACTATCAAAATTTTAATAGGGCCGAAGCAGATTCCGAGTATGGGGAAGCGGCTTCATGTACTCGGGCACTGTGTTACATCTTCTAGATCCTTCACATTCTCCAACCGGTACTATTAATACTATTAATAGTCCTCTGTACACGGTCAACATATTTGTACCAATGGTCTGGTTCCTCTACACAGAGCTTGGTCAACATAGGAATAATTATCCTATGTATCCTTTCAACTTGGCCATTCCCTTTTGGCACTCCAGTTGCAATCATGCTGACTATTTTCGGATTCACAAAACTCTTGAAACTTGTTTTATGTAAACGCCGAACACTGCAGCTTGTCTTCTGAGTCGTTCTTTTACCTCTTTAGTCCCTGTGCTTTTTGTTGGATATAACCACACAAACTTAAAAAAAAACATCGACTACTACTAAAATATGATTGTATTTCTTATGCGTTGCTTCCATTGGTCCTACGTGATCTAGAAGGTATGTTACTAAAGGTCTACCATTCCTATCTATGGGGTTCAAAAGTCCTTCCTTATAACCTCTCTTAGCCTCCGATACTATACATTCAACACAACTCTTCACTATCCTCTCTATTTTGTCCTCAGTTCAGGTATATAAAAAGATTTCTCCACTAAGTCTTGGGTTTTACGAGATGAAAAATGACCTTGACGGTGCGCAGTTTGTATAATCTCTTATTCCATCCTACTCGGTATAACTATTAGTTCTCTATCAGGGTTCTTAAAAACTTCAAAACCTTCCTAATTGCTCTTATCCATTAATGTGGGATCGCACTTGAAAAGCACATCATTCGGGTCGAATGATTCGTCAGGAGGGCCGAATGTGAGATGGCACTTGAAGAGCATATCATTTGGGTCGAATTTTGTGTCAGGAGGGCCGAATGTGGGATCGCACCTGAAAAGATTAAAGCGATCCCGTAGGGTTGAACTATAAAATAAATGTAGTAAGCGGACTGAAAAACATAAACATGATTAAACTTAAATACTTGATCGAGTTGGAAGAAATAATTTTTGAATAAAAAAAACAGACAATTAAAATTATTATATATTTGGCAGCCGAGCCAAGCAGTTCAATTTTGAATTTAAATAAAATCTAATTGTTTTAAATTATTGTTTGTAAAAAAAAAACGTTTGTTAAAACTTAATAAATTTATTTCAAAAAATCAATTTATATCGTTAATATTTAAATGTTTTAGGGAGTGTGTTCCATTTTTAAATAGTCGTTTGGAGCGTTCTGGTCCTCCGTGGAATTCGGCTAGACTGTCAAGGTTGAGGAACAGAAAATCGAGGTTAAAAAGGTTTAAAAAGTTTGTTAGATCAGGTACTGATATTGATTATGCTCTTTACTCTAGGGCGCGTGCGGATTACCGTAGAATGAATCATTACTGTTATGGGAAATATATGATTAGAGTCAGGTCGAACTTCGCTAGCGATCCTAAGTCGTTTTACGACTTGGTTCGAGCTAAACGTAAATCATCTTTGTTTCCCACTGAGATGTTTTATGGGCGTATCATCCTCTAGTTACCTTGATATTTCGAATATGTTTGCTGACTTTCTTCAGTCTACTTATAGGCAGTTGGACTCGGGCCCTGATCTGAGTAGCGGCTTTTCGTATCCTTATTCAGTGGGAAGTGTCTCTATTTCTAATATATATTCATTTGATGAAGAGTCTGTTCTTGAGTCTTTGTCTGTATTTTAAGAAAGTGCGCTGTTTTCTTGAATGGACCTTTATATTCAATGGGCTTCTGAGGGCCGGTCATTTTCCATCTATTTGGAAGAGTTCGTTTATAATTCATTTGCATAAGTCGGGTAATAAATCCAATATGTCCAATTACAGGGGTATTGCCAAACTCAGTGCTATTCCCAAGTTGATGAAGAAACTGGTGACGGATTATCTTTTTTTTAAAACGAGATCTTTAATATCTCCTTTCCAGCATGGTTTTTTAAAAGGTAGGTCAACTGTCACTAATCTTCTTGAATTTACTATACATGTTTTCAGCGGTTTTCTTGCCAGAGCTCGGACTGATGTAATTTTACTCATTTCAGTAAAGCTTTTGATAAGGTTGATCATGGAATTTTGCTTGTTAAACTTTCATTAATCGGTATTCCTGATATTATTCATCGTTGGCTAGACTCCTACCTCTCCCTTAGGACTCAGAGGGTATTGTTTAGTTTCCGCAGGGTAGCCATTTGGGTCCTTTACTGTTTTTATTGTTTCTTAATGATCTTCCTTGTGCTATTTCTGATTGTAATATTCTGATGTATGCTGACGACGTTAAATTATTTTATACTTTTGATGATGATCATGTTCGGGCTGTCCTTCAGCGAAATATTGATTTGTTTGTAACTTGGTGCAGAATTAATTTAATGGATCTTAACTTGAAAAAATGTAAATGCATGGTTTTTTCTCGCGGGGGCGTAATTTCGTCCATTTATGTGATTAATTCTTGTTCTGATTGGCAAGGCTCGGGCTGTTCTTGGTTTTGTGAAAAGATGGGCTAGGGAATTCATTGATCTTTATATAACTAGACTGCTATACATTTCACTTGTTAGACCTATTTTGGAGTATGCGTCTATTATTTGGAATCCATACTATCTTTGTCATAGTGATTCAATAGAGTCTCTGCAGAAGCAGTTTTTATTATTCTGTTTACGTGGCTTAGGTTGGGATTGTGCCAATGGGTTTCCGTCATATGAGGCTAATTTAGGTTTGATAAAACTTCCAACTTTAGAACGTAGAAGGGGTTTGTTTTGTTTTTAATCTGGTTAAAGGTGATATCGATTCTGAGTTTTTGCTTTGTAACCTGAATATCAGTATTCCAGCAAGATTTTCACGGCATTATCGTCCTCTTTCTATAGATTTTTATAGAACGAACTATGGATGTAATTTTCCTTCTCGTAGATTATGTAATGATTTTAACTTATATTATGATTTTATTGATTTTAATTGTAGTGTTTGTAATATAGAACGTAACTTATATGCTGGCATTAATTTGTAAATTATTATATAAAAATGTATTTTCGTTCTTGTCATAGGTAGTTCCTATTTATTGTTACTTTATTCAGCTTGTGATTAAGTTCTGTAGCTGATTTATGTTCTCGTTGCCATTACTTTTCCCTTACCCGCTACAGTCCGGACTGTATTGTTTACGTGTCCCTACGTAATGGGGACGAGCCCTCAGCGGTCGGGTGAGGATGGGTTAGTGTGAGGCCGGGGACGTTCGAAAAAAAAATATAAATTAAGCCATTTCTACATTAATTTAAAAACTAACTATTTGGTAATCGATAATGGTAAGATACAATATCTATTTAAATATATTTATAAATATACAGTGATGTAAAAAATAATATCAACACCAATGTGACGCTATAAACACAATAGATGCAACACAGCAAAAACAGGAATCCCTCAAAAATACTATAGAGTGTATGGGTGTATATTGGAGTGATCTTTTTTAAAGGCAGCAACGATTCTGCTGCTTTTCTTTTTTGGCTAATTTTTATTCTTATTTGCAGCAATTATAGAATTAGTGCTAACAGTGAGAGTATTTGTGCTGGCAAGGAAGGGATAGTGCTGTCAACACAATAACATCCAAAAAATAGATGTTTTAAAAACGCTATGTATGGAAAATAACACGAAAGAACGTTTTAGTGCCACCATTGATAAAGAATTAATGAACTGTTTAATTTTATTTGTATTGCTTATGCTTTGCCGTTGCTGGTTTTGTTATAATTAATGTTCATGAAACTAATCCGAGGTTGCAATTGCTGAGATTTGGTGAGAAATCAAGCAAGAAAAACAATATAACCGCCTCCATGCTTTACCATCTTAAGAGTGGACTAAGAATTGCACACTGAGTTTAATGGTCTCTTGAGAGTATGAAGTACTCGATCTGAATTAAATAAATTAAATACAGACATACCTACACAATTGGTCTTTAGAACCCTTCAGTCAGGATTACAACCTATCTTCTCGCACACTTATGTTGTGTGTGTTAATTTTATACATGAGTGACGGGGTCTACAGATTAAAGTCGACTCTGAACGACAGATTTTTGAGAAACTTTTCATGGCAATTTAATTTACTTTCAGATTTTTTGCCAGAAATCTGCTGAGGAAATCGCCGAAGAAATATTTTTCATATTTCTGCTTTTGATGTATGACCAGGGTTTTGAACAGTGGCCTTACGTCTAATAAGCCAACACACTACCTACTAGACTACGGCGACTAAATAAATAAATAAAATTAAATAAATAAATTTTTGCTAATAATACACAGTGCAGATCCACCCATAACGCGGTTGAGAATGATGGATCATCTACAAAATATTACTCACTCTAGAATAACATTAGAATTCAAATTACGTTAAATGTTTTAGACCTATTTGGAAAAGAAAATCGTGTTTCCAGAGCGAAATTCTATTTTTATTTCAGAAACATTTAAATATATGAAAAACTATTCTATAAAGCCACAATGAAATTTGTTTCTCTGATGTACGAGTATAAGCTGAGCATAAGTGCTTATGAAGTATTTTCGCATTTTAGTTACTTTCTCATCAAATCTCAAGTATCACATTGGTGTATTTTATTTTTGGCATCACTATGTATGTGCAGATAATTTATGTTTGTCATTACTTTTGAGGCAATCGAATTTTTCCGCGCATCGATTTTCTTCTAGTTTTCACAATACTATACTTTTCTCTTAAAAAACCATTTAGAGAATGACATTGGCCTGGTCATAACTGTCAACGGCAATCACTATAGGTCAATGATTATCAACTATCTTTGGCCTGAATTGGATGATGAAAAGATGTGGTTTTAGCATAACAGCGCTACGTGCTATATATCCCATGCCACTTTGGATATTCTGAACGGCCGATTTGAAGACGTGGTCATTTCAGGTGCAACTGACCACCGATTTGACCCTGTCAGACATATTCTAATGAAGTTTACGTAAATAGCAGGTATATGCGAATAAGCCACAATTAAAGCCAACAAATTCCATGCTGTCGGATTAACATAATCCAACCTAATTAATGTCCCAGTAAAAAATTTACTCCTCGGAAAAATTTCAATGATATTCACAACTTTGATTTATTTAAATTTACAGATAGAAAGCTTTTAATGACAGGCTAGTGTATGTTCTCGCAGAAACACGATTATAAATATTTCCAAAAATATTAGCACACATGCATTCAAAAATAACGCATAGAGTAATACAGTCTGAAAAATAATATTCCGAGCACATGGTCAAGTTACTCCGCTCGTATATACACAATTATAATATAATTTGTAATTGTATTGTAATTTATAAATAAATAAATAATAAGAAAATTGAAGACATTGATTGAGCCTACCGAAATGGTGAAATTCAGTCTGAACGAAATTGTCTTTAATATCATATTAGTAAAGTGTGTTAAGTTTGCTATTCTAAAATGCTAACAAGAAGAAAGTTTTCACACTTTAATACGTTGTTTCTAAATTGGTGGATTATTAAAAACTCTACACATATACATATAGAATGGGTGCTACAAAGCCAAAAGGTAAATTTTACACACTTATGATATACAAAGAATCTGTTGTTTCATACATTGTTTTCTATCGTACGAACGATGTAATCCATTTGCATCATTCGACGTTCCCTGAACAAATAATCTCTTTTATCACTAAGAGCGGAATGTCATACAAAAAATGTCTGCATTTAATTGCATGGTACTTATAGTTAATTTTTATCATTATCACTTTCAGTTGAGTATTCAATTAAATTAATTACATTTTATTAATTTTAAGCACTTTTATTATTATTTACGCAGATTATTATTACAATACGCAGAAAAACGTATACATATACATATGTATACATAATAATATTTTGCTGGGGTTTAATTTTTTTATTTATAAATTTATTTTACACTTATCTAATGATTAAATATAATTTTTATTTGTATATAATAATCACCAGTAATAATAATAATCACACATTTTTTACTACTGTGCATAGTACAATTGGTCGATTCGACCTACGGGTACTGTACTTATCTTAATTGACAAGTACACGTCCTCTAACCTAACCTACTACTGTACATATATACATACATACATATATAATAGGCCATTATAACCCCTCAGTCATAATTACGGCCTAACTTCTCCCACAAGATATGTTGTGTGTGTTATTTTTATACATGAGTGTATGAGTGGTGGGACCTACAGTTTAAAGTCGACTCCGAACGACAGAATTTTATTGAGAAAGTTCTTATTGCAATTTTTATTTACTGTTTGAGATTTTTCCAGAAATCTGCTGAGAGAAAGTCGCCAGAGAAATATTTTTGAATATTTCGTTTTGTTGCATATGTATGACCTGGGGCTTGAAACGTGACCTCAAGTCTAATGAGCCAACACACCATAATACAGAGCATAAGAAACGATTAACCTCTTCACGCGCTTGTAATTATAATTATAATAATAATAAAAAAATTTATAATAAGTTATTGACTACCAAATCCTCCAACAACAGAAGTAAACATTTTACCGGTTGTCTGCACTGATGATATTATTTCCGACGCATAAGCAGATAAAAAAAACCTGAAATAATTCTTCGGCAGTCTGTTTTATTGGATTATATCAAGAAACCGTTAATATTTGAAAAAAATAATATCAGATATATTTAATATAATAAGTTTTACCATCACCACCTAAAAAATATAAAGCTGGACTAAAGTTAATCCTGGAATTTGACTGGACGGTATATATGGGTCATTATCCTAAATACAAGAAACTGAAAAATCCCCCCAGATGTCACGAAAAAAATTCTGTAAGACGAACTCGCTACATTTGTGAGAAATTTTAAGAATATATATGCCTGATATTCCCGGAATGTATGAAATCATTTCACACATATATTACCATTAACGCTCAGTGGCCACAAATGTAGACGTTATCCCTTTTTGTGGATTTTCATTGTTTTTTGTTTTCTGAATTCTTACTTAAATAAAAATTAAATAATTTAAAAAGAAAACAAAATTTAATCATTTTTTTGTCACCATAAAAAAATCGTCCCTGAAGAGGTTAATAGATCTAAACCGGAAAACCGATACATCAACGCTGTACATAATGCAATAAAGATTGTGTTATTTCCCTTAATCTCATTTTGCCTTTTCGAAATTCACACTAAAAAAGGCTGCCGATCATAAACTTTGTTATGGTTCCTTTTGTTTGCCATTGGGAGAAAAAATATTCTTTAATTCTTCCGAAGTTTACTCGATTTGAAAATTGTTTGTTATTTTTTTCTGATGCGTATATCTATTACTTATTTTATTTCACATTATCTTCTGAAAAGCCATTGAAAGATTGAACTTAAATTAACTACATCTTGAATAATATCCGTTTACTAGCATTCATACCTTTCGGTGCAATTATTTCTCAATTCTATCTCAAGTATTCAAAGAAGAACGTGAAATTTCCTTGAGATACCGTTTATAAAGTGCACTTGGCAAATATAAAATTTGGTAGCTTTCACACATGTTTATCCGGATTATTAAAAGTAATGAGCGTTTCGAAAGAACAGCGAATAAAAATTGAGAAACTTTTTACAAAAATTTTTACAGAAGACCCGAAAAATGGAATTCCCAATTATGCTCAAAATATCTCTCAAACAGGCAGACCAAGCAAGGCGTCGGTAACACAATTTTTCGAAAAAAGCAATCTTCTCGAATGAATAGGATATCAATCTGAATATATAGTGAATATACAGAATTATCGAATCTGGAGCTCAGAAAAATCTTTCGCAATCCAAAAGAAACAAATATACCTTGAACGAGCGGAGTGCCGGGGATTTTGGTCAACACATGATTCGGCCGCAATTCCTTGGATATGAGATCGAATGTGTAGTAACTTTGAATACCATACGTTACAGGAACAGGTAACAGAGTTCTTGCGGTATCAACTGACTGGCATGAACCTGAACGAAATGTGTTTTCAACAAGACGACGCATCATTTACATCGCGTGTGCTACAATCGATTTATTACAGCAACGACTTTCAGAGCAAAGTATCTCACGAAATTCTGATGCCAACTGGCCAGTGAAATCAAACAATTTAACACCGCGCGTTTTTTTCTGCGTATAATATCGAATTTATTCGAATAAAGCAGAAACAAGTTCTGAGCTCAAATTTGATATAAAATGAGTCAAAGATGAGAACAGCCTCATTTCGGTGAAAAAGTAATATAAAATTTCAAAACAAAATTTTATTTTACAGACAATTTATTCCATACTTACTAGCAAAATATCTTCTTTACAATAAAAAAAGGCGATACGTGTTTTTATTTTAAACTGTAGCACTCTCCTTCATGTACGCTATGAGATGTTTGGTCAACCAATTCAGAAATTCTTTAAGAAAAACAGAAAAACTAACGACTTAAGCCTCGCTTAACCAAACGTTCACGTTTTCAGCACATGAAGAGAATTGTATGTAAATTCTTACCGAAATTACATTACGGTTCAGAAATCTCTCTCATTGCTTTTCGTATTCCAAAAGTGTTCAGTGGACGTATGACTAACCGGGGCTTTATACATGTTTTTAATAAACAAAACAAAAACAGAACGTCAGGACTAATTATACCTTTATTGTCCGATGTTCCTTCCAGTAACAAAAAGAACTATATTTTATGGAATTTTTATTTAATTGTGTACCAAATAAGATTCATTGAAGAATATTACATATGTGAGTCAGAAATAAAGTAATATCGTTACGTAAAGCATAAATCCAATTTGGCGTTAATACCATTGCAAATAAGTCTACTCAAGTAGAAATAGAAAAGCCATTGAATTCTATTCATGTCGTTGATTTAAAAAGAGAAAGTCTCTTTCTCATTCAGCACAAAATTTTTTTCTTTTTAAGATTTAGTTGTAGCCTCTAATCTAAATACATAAATACGTACATAATCGATCATTACAACATTTCTGTCAGAATTACGACCTATCTTCCCCACACCACTTATGCTGTGTGAGTGGCGGTACCAACAGTTTAAAGTCGACTCCGAACGACAGATTCTTGAGAACTTTTCACGGCAATTTTATTTACTCTAGAGGCCATTATTGCCGTTAACTAAAGGGAGGATTTTAACGGGCAGATAAATTGTTTATCATTATTATAAGTGTACAATAAGGTAGAAGTGAGCGTTAAGCTAAAGGGAGGATCATCCTGCTTATAACTTTTAAAGTTAAGTTTATGTTTGAACTTGCCATATTATATATTATTTTCAATATGGCAACTTCAAATATAAACAAAATGAGCATATAAAACAAAAAAATGAAGCCTATCGTTGCCACTGCGTTTAAAAAAAACTTGTTTAATTGAGCAGCGTTATCGACATTGCTCCGGCACTGCCATATTTTTGAAAAAGTTAACTTTATTTTATCCGTAGGTTGTAATAACGAAAAGAAGTTAAAGGTGACTTTCAAGTTCACTTTAGCTAAAGTTACCTTTGAGTAAACCCAAATTTACAGTTTTTGCCAGAAATCATATTTTGTTTTGTTGAAGATGTCTGGGAGGGTGGGATTGCATGCAAACAAGGTAAAGTTTCTAACTGTGGTCAACGCGGGACCTCCAGGACGATCCTTGTCTTGCTGTATTCAAGTTGACACGCAGCCTCCTCGTGGCCCCTCCTGGATAGCATTCTAGCACCCGCTAGATGTTAACTAATGCGTGCAGATCCCCTCAAAAGTGACTACCACGGCAAACGTTCAAAGGACAACGATTTAACCCTTATCCTGTACTTCAAAAATAAAACGCATATGACAATAGTGGGTCAAATTTGCCCAATACAAAAAATTATAATATATATTCAGTTTTTACATTCATTACATACAATATTGCTCTCAGAATGCTTTTTGAAAATAAATTCTTGACATTAAGAACATTTATTTGCATATTTGGTGCTATTAGAACGATTTGGACAAAAGTTGCAAAGTCCCCTTTTTAAATTTTTTGCTTGTGGAACTTTTGCAGAATCCTTTTGAAGGCTTTTTACTACTGCAGGACTACTTTGTGGCATGCTCGGTCTACGAGATATTTCTCCACTTATATGCTCCATGCCTAAGTCTTCCAAGAATATGCGTCGCTTATATTTATTATTTCACTTCCAGTGCGGATTAATTTTTAGAAAAACTACATAGGCGTTATAGGCGGATATATCCAACATATTGTAAAACAGTGCTTGAGGCAATCGATTAGTTCTCCTTTTACATATGGAAGTTCTTATAAGTTGATCTAATGTATCGACCCCTGATTTCGTTTCATCATAGAAATGAATTATTTCTGACTTTTTGGAGCCTGCTCTTATTTTTTCGTGCTAAGCAAAAACACTGATCGATTTTTTTTAGGTACATATCCCATTTTTGTTTTGTTTTCATTGTCGAAGAGGAAGTGAGCACAGTTTTCAGGTTTGCCTTTTAGTTGATATTTTTTTTTTTAGTTAATATTTTTTCTTGCAAAAAAGACCTTTGCGGTCGTCCCATAGAGATTCTAAAACTTCACCATGAAATCTAAATACATTCGCCAACAAAAGTAGCCCGAAATATGCTTCATTGTTAAGTCGTCTACAGAAATTCAATTATTTCCATTATTATTGACCTAACTGAACCGATTGTACAGCAGTTACTCTAATAATTATATTACCACTTCTAGTCACCTTGTAAATTAGTCATATCAGTAACTAATTTCATATGATCACTGGGCATAAATATTAGAAGAAAAGATTTTATACTATCAGCTCTTGAAATAGCATAACACGTTGGACCAGGAGTCAAATTTATTATGTCCTGTTTAGATACATTAAAACTTCATCCGTCGGTTGATCGAGAATTTCGGAAATGTCCATGCTAACGCCTGACGAGGAGTTGGAGTCATAGTCGGACGCAGGTTGCTAGTTATGATGCTGTCAAGGCCTACAAAATTGTTACGAAGCTCGTATCATATGCGTAAATTGATTTTGTTGCATTGGGCAATTTTGATCCAAAAGTAGCAATTGCATAAGTTTTTTTACATACGCTTTGTGAAACGATATACAAAAATTCTATTTTAAATTTTAATAGCATTTAGTAAAAAAAATAATTGTACAAAAGTTTCAAAAAAATCAGATGAGTATTTAAAGAATAAATGAGCAATAAAAACTGTTTGGGCAATTTTGACACATTAATACAGGATAAAGGTTAAGAATAGGCACTTGGAACGTCTGCACCCTTTATAGGGTAGGTGCTTCCGCCCAGCTGGCGGATGCTCTCAAGAAATGTAAGACGAACATCACTGACATACAGAAAATGCGATGGATTGGGCAAGGATGCAAAAGGCTGGCATCTTGCGATGTGTATTACAGCTGCCAGGTTGATAACCACGAATTTGGACGCGGATTTGTGGTTAATAAGAGACTTCCACCTTGTCTCTGGGTTCACTCCTGTTAACGAAAGAATAGCCACAATCCGTATCGATGCAAAATTCTGCAACATCAGCCGTATTTGTCGGAGCGTGAGCATCGACGGAAGGAAAGGACGATGTGGTTAAAGATGCCTTCTACGCTAAACTAGAGGACGTATATGATAAGTGCCCGGCCCATGACGAGAATATCATCCTCGGAGATTTTAATGCGAAGGTCGGGCGGGAAGGTATCTTTGGCACCACTGCCGGACAGTTCAGCCTCCATGCAACCACTACCTCCAATCGACTGATCGATTTCGCCGCGGCGCGTAACATGGTAGTATGTAGCACCAAGTTTCAGCATCTCGACATTCATAACGCCACATGGATGTCCCCTGATCGATCAACATCCAACCAGATTGAGCATAGTGTGATAGACGGAAGGCACGTATCCAGTGTACTAGATGTGCGCACATTCAGAGGTCCAAACATCGACTCTGTCCATTGTCGAGAACTATAGAGAGAAGAGAAAGGAAGAGAGACGCCTTTTCAGACGCAAGAAGAGGGAGCAGAAAAGGCGTGAGCGTGAGGAAGTCGAGATGTATAGATGTACGAATGACGCTCGAAAATTCTATCAAAAGGTTACGCGTCTAACCGAGGGTTTTAAACCCGAAGCGTCTGTATAGATGTACGAATGACGCTCGAAAATTCTATCAAAAAGTTACACGTCTAACCGAGGTTTTTAAACCCGAAGCGTCTTCCTGCAAAGATGAAAATGGAAACTTGGTAACAGATCCGCAGGGTGTGCTGAGGTTATGGAGGAAACACTTCTCTACTCTGCTACAAAGCGATGACGACACCAATACCGCCTTTAGAGATGATGTTCCGAACCCGATCGATGATGACGGCGTCGAGATTCCGCCGCTTAGTCATTAAGAGGTCAAAGTCGCGATTATGCGTCTTAAAAAGGGAGACCCTACTATATGCGCCAACTACAGGGGTATAAGCGTTCTCCCTATTGCACATAAGGTTCTTACAGGCGTATTGTGTTAACGACTGAAGCCACTCGTTAAAACACTGATTGAACCTTATCAGACCGGCTTCAGACCTGGCAAGTCCACCATAGACCAGATCTTCACACTACGCAAAATCTTTAAAAAGACCCACGAAAAACAAGTCGACACACAACATCTTTTTGTCGACTAAAAGGCTGCCTTCGATAGCCCCAAAAGGGATCGTGTTTTTGCCGCAATGACTGAGCTCGGTATAACTGCGAAGCTCATACGGCTATGAAGAATGACGTTGAGCAATTCCTGCAGCTCCGTCAAGGTAGGAATGGACCTCTCCGAACCTTTTGATACCAAGCGAAATTTTAGACAAGGCGACCCCTTATCATGCGACCTCTTCAACTTCGTCATGGAGAGTGTTCTGCGAAAAGCGGGATTGCATCGCAATGGCAATATTTGTCAAAAAAGTGTACAGTTGATTGCGTATGCTGACGACATTGATATCTTTGGGCGTACCAAGCGAGATGTTACTGCTGCTGCTATTGAACGGGAGTCTACTAAGATGGGTTTGGCAGTAAATGAGGGCTAAACAAAGTATATGTTATCGACAAGTAGAGACGTGCGGCGTATTGATTCTCAGATTACGGCCGATAACTATACTTTTGATACAGTCAAGGAATTTATTTATCTTGGCTCCGCCGTTACCACCAAAAATGATGTCAATCTGGAGATCAAGCGGAGGATCACTCTTGCCAACAGGTGCTACTATGGTCTCAATAGACAAGTGAGTAGCAGAGACCTCTCTCGTACGACAAAGTTAACACTCTACAAGACGCTCATCCTACCCGTGCTTCTTTATGGCGCAGAGGCATGGACCCTATTAAGCACCGATGCAGCAGCCTTGAGAGTATTCGAGAGAAAAGTACTGCGTAAGATCTTCGGTCCAGTACGAGTTGGCGATGATTTCCGCATCCGATCCAACAATGAGCTGTATGAGCTCCTCAACGACGTAGACGTTGTGCAGCGTATTAATATCCAGTGGCTGTGCTGGCTCGGCCAAGTCGTTCGAATGGAGGAGGAGGCTCCGTCGAGACGGGTATTTGATGCGGGGATCTACGGAAGTCGGCGAAGAGGACCACCTTCTATCCGTTGGAAGGACCAAATAGAGGAAGCCCTGTAGTCGATTGGTGTGACCACCTGTCGTAGGCGCGCAAGAAGCAGAGGTGCCTGTGTTGCGGTAGGCCGAAATCCGTTATTCGGGTTGTTATGGCCAATTAAGTAAGTAAGTAAGTAAGGCTGACCTGGGGTTTGAACAGCTGCTTCACGTCTAATGAGCCAGCACACTACATACTATTCTCTAATTGCTGTTTTAACACGGTGCGACAGTCAAAATACACCCAAATAATAACATAGTGTACGGTGTGAGTTTTGTTGAGTAGAACTCAAAAATATTTTTTTATATTTCTCTAACCCTCCAAACTTGTTTTATTTGACAAAAACGAATTGAATTTTGATATAAAGTTATTGAATACCCAAATATTTTTTAACCTATTTTCAAAATCCGAAGTTTTTTGAAAAGGGAAGCGATGACCTTTTAAAACGGTACATTAACATATGGTCAAAACTTACATGTTATGAGTTTTAAATATGAAATAAGTGGTGACATTCTTAAAGTGCATTATCATGAGAAGATATTGGCACTTTGTTTAATAAAATTGGATAAAAATTATTATATACATATATAAAAGTCGTGTTATATTTTTTATATACGTCATCTTATAAAATAAACTTTCAGTACAAAAATTTTCAAAAGTTTTAATGGATATTGATTGCTTACCGCAAAACGAGTCAATCTAACGTTTGCGCGACTACCAAAAATGTGCTTTTTTGTGCTTTTTGCAAATATTATTATTTCGCTTTGTGCACACATTGGCCAACCTCTGGTAGTCGCTAAAACGTGAAATTGACACATTTTTCGATAAACTATCAAGTCCATCAAAAATTCTGAAAATATTTTAGGTGAAAGTTCATTTGAAAAAAATATATATCAAAAATATAACACGACTGTTATACTCTTTAAACAATAACTGCGGTAATTTTTGAAGTCGCCGTAGTCTAGTAGGTGTGTTGGCTTATTAGACGTAAAGCCCGGGTTCGTATCCCAGGTCAGATATCAAAACGAAATATGACAAAAGAAATATTTCTTCGGCGACTTCCTCTCAGCATATTTCCGGCAAAAAAAAAACTGTGAGAGTAAATAAACCTGCCATGAAAGAGTTTCTCGAAAACTGTACGTCCCGGCACTCACGTATAAAATAAACATGAGTGGTGTGAGAAGCTAGGCCGTAATCCTGACTAAAGGGTTTTAATGGCCAATTATGTATGTGTAATTTCTGTTCGATTTTATCAAACGAATTGACAATCTCTTCACGAGAGAAAACACTTTAAAAATGTCAACACTTATTTTAGATTTTTTAATTAAAGTTTCCTACTATGAATGGACAAACTTGAATAAATATGAAAAAATTCGCATTTTCCAAGTTGATCTCATCAAAGCTCATAGAATATTAAGTCGAATAATATATATATGTACACTGTTTTAAAGGTCTATCTCTCCCTTTTCTAAGAAAGTTAAAATTTGTGACATTGATTCGGAAACGTTTGTGCAATCAATAAATTTGTGCGTAAAGTCCAAAAAAAAAAGAAAAATAGTTTTTGTCAAATAAAACAAGTTTGGAGGGTTCAAGAAATATAAAAAAATATTTTTGAGTTCTACTCAACGAAACTCATTGTATTTCATTTTTTTTATTTTGTCGCATAGTGTTATTTAAACTATTTTAGTCTTAATTTGTTTTCAATTAATTAATTACAAATATAAATTGAAAATGCTAGAAACACAAAAGTGCTCATTTCGGTTTAATAATCCAATAAATTAAAAATTATGTTGTATACATTCAGCTTTAATTATATTCTGTTTAGTTTTAGCTGTTATTGTTGTTCTTACATACTAAAAATTAAAATTAATTTAGAATTGTTCCCAATTTATAATCTCAATTTAATAAAATAACTCAAATTACACACAAAAACTAAAATATTGGTACCTGTGCAGTATTTTTTTCCCTCTCCCGAACCAATTAATAACAATTGAATATTTTCAGTATTAATTAAATATTTATTATCATAACATATTTTAAACAACAACAACAGCGAATAGAACACCAAAAATAAATAAATAACTGAGATGGTGAGCTAATTCAATATTACAATTTTAACTGAAAGTATTTATGAACAATTTATGAAATTATTTATTTTTAGTGTTTTATTCGCTGTTGTCGTTGTTTAAGCATTTTCAACGAATAATTTCTTTTTTGTAGTTTATTTGATATGAACATTAATTTGGAGATATTTGTAACCCATGTTAGTAAAATACATACATATGTATGGCTTTGACTTTTCTTAATACAAACTTGATTAACATAGAGTAATTTATGCGATATTATTTATAATAAAATTTGATTTATGAGATATAAGTTTATCGAATACGATTTACAAGTCACATGGAATAATATTTAATAAATTCTTTCATATTTCCATATTAGAAAGTGTTATTGCGCCTAATATTGAAAGTCATAATAAATTTATTGTGGAATTATCAAAAATATTGATAGACATAAATAACTGTATAATATTTATGCGAATTTGTGATTATCATAGTTGTTATAATTTGTTAAACAAAATTTTATTCAAATTTGTAAATCTTGATTTGAACGTATGATTCATTTATTGCTCTGTTGAGTTTGTTATTTCTTATTTGCTATACAATGGCTAGTAAAAGTGGTTACCTAATATTAAAAAATGTCTACTTTATATTTATATACTATTTACTAAAATAAAAAAACAATTCATATATTAAATATTAACGTAGATTATTCTCAAATTAAAAAAAAAACTTAAAGTAAAATTTTAGCTTTTTAAATATAATATTAAGACACCTTAAATTTATCCTATTTAACTCGCTTGTCATTTCTGCTTAACGACTGAAACTCCGTTCACTCACATAAAAACATACATACATAACTGGTCATTACAACCATTCAGTCAGGATTACGACCTAGCATCTCACACCACTTATGTTGTGTGTGTTAATTTTATTCATCGTTAGCGATACCTAAAGTTTAAAAGTAGACTCCGAACGTCAGATTTTTCAGAAACTTTTCATAACAAATATATTTCCTCTCAGAGCTTTTTCTATAAATCTTCTGAGAGAAAGTCGCCGAAGAAATATTCAAATTTCTTTTTGTTGAAGATTGCAGACCTGGGGTTTGAACCGTGGCCTCACACCTACCTACTAGACTACGGATACTAGAATATGAATATAATATGAAAATACTCTTTTTTAATAATTTTTATTTATTATTAAGCTTTTATTTAATTATTGTTATTTTATTTATTTTAAGAAACGGCCGCTAGCGCGATTGTTCCCTTGAATGGTTATCATTAAACTTGATGACTTAAAACTAATTGTATAATAACTAACTAACTAACACTACGTTTTGCATATTATGGGAAAATGCTTAGACAGCATATTACATGAATAGCTTATGTCTAAGCATATAATGCAATATCATAACAAAAATGTGTTGATATTGGATTGCATACACAGGGTATGATAATCCAGACAAGTCAAACACACTACATGAATATGACTACTTGAATATGAAAGAAATTATTTTATTTACCATTTCTTATTAATTTTAATTAAAATTTGTTTATAAGTAACTCGTAACCTCTTACGCTCGCCACTGTATATTACGTAAGAAACCATAGGAAAAACCAATTAATCATGCAATATACAGTTTCTGCCAAATAGTGGACAAATTTTGAGTTGTAATTACTCCATATTTTATATGTTATTCAAGTAGCAAAGATTAAAATGATTTAAATATTAACCAGACGGCATATTCTTTATTTTTTGCTCCAAATAGTTTGTTTTGATTCTGATGTTCAAAATTCAGATGTGTTCTCTTATTTATATTTACCCACAAATTTTCTACGGAGTTAAGGTCAGGGGACAGGAAGACATTTATAGTTTTTTCTTCTAAAATAAATAATAATGTGTACCTATCTTTAGATACTCTAGCATGTTGGAGTATGTAATGCTAAGACACTTCATGTTCTTTATGTGTGTTCGAGGTACTAAGATGCTGCTGTACCAAGAAGCTGCTGTAATCATTCGTAAGAGTAAATTGTTGTCATGCCTTGAAGACTTTAACTATAATGTGTACCAAATATCTACATGCGTTAGGCTGGCCTAATTAAAAACATACATCTGAAAAACTTCAAACAAAACATTACTTAAACTTAAACAAAATGTCGGAGCCTGATTCCAAAACATCATTAGAATGTTGAAAGAATTCAGAGATATAAAAGTGACTAATGTTGAAAAGTAACTGGACAGGGTAAGAGAAAAAACAAGAAAAATCAAATGAAATGTGACTCAGCTTTAACACACAAATTCAATACAAATATCAGTATGCAAATGTCGCTTTAGGTATATGAGATTGTGTGAGTTCTAACAGAAAACATCATGTAGGAAGACTGTTGTTTAAGTGCTCCAAGTCAGGACTAATTTGGAGACAGTGTCAACATATTGTCTATGCTTTTTAGCATGAAGTTTGCAGATTTCAATGCAAAAACAGATGAATTTGTTTATAAAAGTAAAGCGAATGCCAAAAAATTCTAATAAATTGAAATGAATATCCCTCAACATCATGAGTAAGAAAAACTTACATATGTGAAAATAGAAGTATAGAAAATTTTGTGGCGTCAATTGAAGATATGTAGCATTTCCAAAAATTTTTCATCTTGAAAATTGACTCTGTTTTTACTAACGAAATTTCCAACAGGGTACATATTTATATGTTTCATACATTCTTATGTCGGATGTAATGTTTGATTGCAGCATGGTGGTTAATTGTCTTGCTGTTTGCACTCGTTGAATAGTTGATGAGCTGATCTACGCTCCGGATGGTTGTTTGTAAGTGGCCTGTTTATATGTATATTCGCAGTTGTGGCATTATGGTTTGAGTTTTTTCTGTCTATATTTTTTTTCTTGTTTGTTTGTTTTAGAATTCGGAACTAAACGATGTAAAAACAAAATTTTGTGAAATTTGGAACAAAAACTGAATACACAGAGCAACATACATGTGAATATGATTTAAAATTTCATGAAGGTTTTCAAAATTTAATAAAGGCTTCGACAGAACTGTTTATATCACTCTATACACATACAGATGTGTACTTGAATTAAATATAAACAAGTACAGTTAATCTCTGTATAACGTGGAACTTCTGCAGCTACATTTAGAAAATATCGGTTTTAGTATAACGAGGGATTGAAAATATGTCGTCGTTCATATTTATTTTTGTGTTTTATAGCCGAAGATAATTATTACCAAGCTGATACATAATGTCAGAAGATTTGCACCATCAAAATGTAGAAATATCTTTCATGATACCAAAATCTGTTATTCAACCGTTCAGTTACTTATTAGAAATTTTCTAAATTCTCAAATCTGTCCAATATGTACCATTGGTGTATGTATTATTTGTCACTTCGGTGTATATCTTGCAATGATATTAAATTTTGTTCTAAATTTCCGATGTTCAATACGGCCGTAATTTGTTACAATTTCACAAGTGAAAGTGATGGAATAAAGTATTTTGACGTCAGTAACATGCTCTAAATCAATCAATGATTGTTAAAAAGTTGCGCATGAATTCTATGCACAACAATACAGTATTATTGATTAGACTATGGTATTAAATGCAACTCCCAAGTTAGATACGAAGTCGACAAAATCTATGTATATCATTTAAATTGATATGGATTTCAACATTCCTAATTTCTCTTTTATACTTAGAAAGAGAAATATCTCAACATTTCTAAAAATTAATATCAAAATTCTTTAGTATAAGCCCAGCTATTTTTGTATTCTGTTTAAGTGATTATTAATTTGCATCAACATAAGACTTATGATAGAGCTGTACATCGTCAGTAGAGATGAGCGATCCAGTGATTTTTGAAGAATGTTGTTTTCAGTGAACGTGATTTGTTAATCACTGTTCTTTAAAACAGTGATTGTGATCACAGTATTCCAAAAGAAAACAATAATGACAATAACGTATTTTATTAAGTCGTAAGAAAGAGACAACTAGATACATACTACGAAAAGACTACTAAACGAAATCAAAGTGGTGTCATCAATGTTATTATTTTTAATGTAATTTTTTTATATGAACTTTGACAATTAAGTTTCACAGAAAGTTCATGTATAAAAGACAAAAGTAAATAATCAGCATCATCTAATAGTAATTCTGCTTCGCTCAAAATAAAATCAAATAAATTTGAGTATGTAACAATTTTGAAAGAACGACATTATTAGTAACTGTTATTTGGCAATTCCAATCACTGTAGTTACCAGTGAATTATGAATCACCGTGATTAAATCACAGTTTCGAAAATATCGCTCATCTCTAATCGTCAGCATATAAAGGAATTATACCATTAATAGCAATATCAAGAATGGAGAAAGAAAAGAAGAGAGTCCAGTATTTGAACCTGCGGAAATTCTCTGTTGACATTAAGTGTATTTGAGTCGAGTAGTATGTTTATGGGGTTTCGGGGGCACTTATTTCATACAAAATTTGGTGCATGCATAGCTGTAAAAGAGTAAAAACATTGTAGAATTGTGAAATGAATTGTGTGCGATCGGTCTTTAGGTTTGTAACATGTATTATGAAAAGGTAATGCTTTTTAGTGTTTTTTTTTTATAGCTTTACGAGCTAAAGGTTGGGAATCTTCGAAAGACATTGGTAGCCCGGCCATTGTCATCCACTAACTGAACAGGACTGGGGAGATCAATTCCCCTCCTTGTGTCATGTTTCCTCCTCTCTACATCCACTACTATCCTCAGGGGCATCATCCCCGCAATCACCAATGCTGCATCAGTAGACACCGTGCGGAAGGCAGAAATCACCCTGAGAGCTGATCTCCTGTAGGCCGTTTCTATACCTGATCTATAGGTCCTCTTATCCATGGCCCCGGCCCATATAGGGGCCGCATATATAGCGATCGAAGTCACTACCTTCATCAGTAACCGCCTCCTCTCCTGTTTTGGGCCTCCAAGGTTAGGCATTAATCGGGCAAGTGCACATGATGTCGCCGCACACTTTCCACCGACGTACGTCAGGTGTTCCCTAAACGTGAGCCTGTTATCAATCATTACTCCCAGATATTTAATCGCCTGCTTTGATGTTATGCGCTGGTCGCCTACTGTTATTGTAATAAATTCCATCTTCTTCCTACTGCTTACAAGTAGTACATCCGTCTTGTGATCAGCAAGTTTGAGACCTATTCCCGTGATCCAGTTCCTGACCATACCAACCGCAGTGTTACATGTTCTCACTAATTCATCTAAATGTTTTCCTCTTATCACCAGGGCAATATCGTCCGCAAAACCAATTATCTGTGTACCTCTAGGGAATCTGAGCCCCAGTACACCATCATACATGACATTCCATAGTATTGGGCCCAGCACGGAACCTTGCGGGACACCCGCCGATACCGCATATGTCTTCCTGCCATCATCTGTGTCAGATAAGAGCACTCTATCCTTAAAGTAGTCCTTAATAAGTTCCAACAAGTAGTTCGGTACATCCTTTCCATCTAGGGCTGTTAAAGTGGCATCCCAATCCGCAGAGTTGAATGCGTTCTTGACGTCCAGGGTGATGATAGCGCAGTACTCCTTATCGCCCTCCAGCCAGCGCTCACCACTGATAGCATCCTTTGCTATTGTCATAGCCATCTCTATTGCATCTATTGTGGAACGGGCTTTTCGGAAACCAAATTGGCGATCCGACAAGCCTTCTGCCCCCAGGAGCATTCCTGGAAGCATCCAGTCTCCTACAAATTATCCTCTCCAAAAGTTTTCCAGCTGTGTCGATCATACAGAGCGGGCGGTAGCCCGATGCATCCTGCGCGTTGTTACCCTTCGGAATTAGAACCAGTCTCTGTCTCTTCCATATCCTAGGGAACGTCCTCTCCTGAATACAATGCTTTTTAATGTGTATGTGTGTGTGTGTGTGTTAAAATTTGGGAGAATGCATATCTGGAAAAGAATTAAATCATTTTTATTTTCAATTTTTCCCTACAAATTTGGGATCATACCTGCTTTTTGTTAGTCCTTTCATTTGTATTGCTTTTCAAACGAATGGTTGGACGGACAGAATGAGTGTGTGCACGTTTCCTCATCTACATCTCAGAGTACAAGTAGACTGTAATGTGAAAATGTATATACGTATGTACGAATGTTTGGACGGACAGAATGAGTGTGTGCGTAACATGTAATGTGTATGATCGTTTTTTTTTTTAATAGTAAATTCTTGACACGCACTGCTCATGATCACAGGTAGAAGAAATAGAAATATAAACTAATAAGAAAGGGTAGGTTGGTTGTGCGGTTGTTTTTAATTTGATGAGAAAGAAATGTATAGTTTTTTTTTCACGTATAAGTATAAGTAATATCTGTTTTCACTAATTGAATTTACTGATTGATCTACAACACCCCAGAGTATAAATAGACTTGCTTTTAAGGATTTAGAATTTTTTAGTTTTACTGTTTTAAATAAATGAAATTATAGAATAAAGGGATTAATTAATACAAATTAGTTTTTATTTTTTGAAAATTTTATTAATTTCTTTTTTCAGATTTTTACAGATTCGAATTTAAAAATACGTTTATACAGATTAAATAACTTAAGTGTTAACAAATATTGTGTATAAAATGTTTGGCATCTGCGAATGTCAAAAGATTCTGAGTAAATTTTTTCACAGTTAGATCTATGTATAATATTATTAACACATATAAATGGATTACTTATTATACTAATGTTACATATTCTTAGTTCATTTATAAGTTTCATAAATAAATCTATATGTTTTATTAATAGTTCTTCCAATTCAGCTGATGTTACCATTTTTGTTCCCCTTCTTTAAAAATTTAATAGTAGGTTGTGTTAGTGCGGGACGATGTACTCTGAATTATTTCATTTTAATTTATATTTATTGAATAAAAATTTCAAACACAAGTGCCCACAATTAAATGTATTAAATTTTTGTTTTCGTTCATAATTATATTCAACAGGAAATTTTAAGTAGTTGACAATCTCAAGTGGTGGTTGTAAGTTTCCAAAGCTATCAAAGTATTCTTTATAGTTGTGGTTTTTATAATATGCTACCCAATGTGTTCCCATACCATTTGAATCATCTAAATTAACAATGCCGCATTCTTGTTTGAATGGTTTTTCAGGTAAAGAATCACGCATGAAAACACCCCTAAAATGTTTGTGATGTCTTCCATATTTATTCAAATCCAAATCTGTTAATGGGCGATTGGGAAGGTTATCTAATAGTTTTTTGGAGCTGGACTATAGTAGAGACCATATCCAGTTTTATATGGTTTGAGGTACAACCCTTTACCCATTGCAATTGATTCCATATATCTATTATGACGGTTAGCTTCAGCCAATTGTTCTTTTCCATTTTTGATAGCATTTACTGCTTTGACAATAGCGGATCCTCCACTTGCCAAACCACCAAGCGCTGACAATGCTGTTAGTACGGGAATAAGTGGAAGAAATCCTCCAATTTTCGGTACAGGTATAACTCTCGGTATTATAATGTCTGCTCGCTTTTTCCCTTTAAAATTTGAATGAATAGCCTTTTGAGCTATTTTAACAGCATCATTTATATCAAGGGGTTTCTGTTCTTTCAATTGTTTTAAAGTTTTTCTCACAGTAGCTGTGAATAATTTCTTATTACACTTATTCATTTTTCCTTTTCTTTTCTTATGTCTCTGCTCCTTCAAGCCTAATCCAAATTTCACTTTAGCTTTCATAGCGTTTGTCACAAACCACGCGTTAGCACGTTCTTTAATATCACTATCTTTAGATTTAACTCGTTGCCAGGCTTTTTCAGCTAATATTTGATCTGCTTGATGTCTTGTGTCTATATCTTTTGATTGTGAATATGCAATATCGTGCTCTCTACAAGCTGCGTCTAATAAATTTATACCCTTATCTCCTCTTGCTAAACGTTTTTCAAGTTTTGTACCAGGTCCACAAAACTGATAACCAGGTAGATGTAATTCAACAGGTACTTTATTTATTAAGTTGTTTACAAATCCTCTTCTCATCTTACACTGGCTGAGGTTTTGTTTTGACCCTAGATTATAACAAATTTTTTTTTCGTTACTTTTATACCTCTTCGCAAAAATAGCTGAAATCAAGACGATCTCCTATATATACAGCAATTTATATGATTTCAGTATGTTAATTTTTTGATATTGATTTTGATCTGCTTTGTATCTGATCACGATCTACTTTACATCTGATCACGATCTGCTTTGTATCTGCTCACGATCTACTTTATATCTGATAACGATCTACTTTTTTTGGTTTTTGGTTTTGTCTATTTTATTTTAATTTTTTTATTATTATTTTTTTTGACGTTGCCATGTTTTAGGTAAACATGTTCTACCTCAATGTTTAAATTGTTTATTTGATCAGCTAGATCATCATATATTTGTGTTATATATTTTTCGATTACAATATTTTTGTTTTTATGGTTATATTTATTAAAACTTTCTCCAAATTTATTAATATAAGACATCTCTTTCACTCTTCTAATAAATTATGTTAGATTCTTTAAGTTCTTCGATAATAGAGATTATTTCGTTTTGATGATTGTTGTGGCCAGCACCTTCCGATGAGAGAAGTAAACGTAGTCTGTCAACTAATTCATTAGGATCATCCCAATGTATGTAATTTGATTTCAGATTATTTTGTAATTTTAGCATTAAACCACTGCCTTTTGTTAAAATGTTTGTTGTTGTTTCGAATAAATGTTTAATTATTCGTATATATTTGAAGGCTCGTGTTCCTTTCACTTGTTCATTAGGTTCATAGCGACGTTTATGTGCATTGGTATTAATTAAAATCTCTTTATATTTTTTCAAATCATTTTTAGAATAATGGAGAGGTTTTTTATGAAATACTAGTTCAAATAATCCAGGCGTCATTTTCAATTTCATATTCCCTATCTGCATAGTATTATCTCTATTAAATATTAATTTTTCCTTGCCATATCTCCAACTACCGTCTACATCTTGATTAAAACCATAAATTTTATCCAATTGCTTATTATTAATAAGTGTTTGTATATTTTCAAATAATGGAGAGCTTTTCGTCAGCTTTAAACATTGTTTTCTTTCCAAGTTTTTGATACATGTACTTGATACAGGTCTATTATGGTCATAGTTTTTTTCACCATCATTATCATCAGTTGAAATATTTTCATACTGAAATTCGTTATTATCACCGTTTACATCATCGTAATCATGGTCATCATCAATAGTGTTGTCTATATCCTTATGCTTATCTTCAAGTTTTCCGATGATTTCATTATCACCATTTACGTCATAATAATCTTCCTCATCATCTATAGTGTTGTCTACATCCTTATGCTTATGTTATTATATAGCTATATAGCTGATATAGCTGGTATAGCAGGTATAGCAGGTATAGCTGGTATAGCTGGTATAGCTGGTATAGCAGGTATAGCTGGTACAGCTGGTATAGCTGGTATAGCAGGTATAGCTGGTATAGCAGGTATAGCTGGTATAGCAGGTATAGCAGGTATAGCAGGTATAGCTGGTATAGCAGGTATAGCAGGTATAGCTGGTATAGCAGGTATAGCTGGTATAGCAGGTATAGCTGGTATAGCAGGTATAGCAGGTATAGCTGGTATAGCTGGTATAGCAGGTATAGCAGGTATAGCTGGTATAGCAGGTATAGCTGGTATAGCAGGTATAGCAGGTATAGCAGGTATACCAGGTATAGCTGGTATAGCTGATATAGCTAGTACAGCTTGCTAGTATAGCTAGTACAGATTGTATAGCTTGCTAGTATAGCTAGTACAGCTTGCTAGTGTAGCTAGTACAGATTGTATAGCTTGCTAGTATAGCTAGTACAGCTTGCTAGTATAGCTGGTATAGCTGATATAGCTGGAATAGCTGGTATAGCAGGTATAGCAGGTATAGCTGGTATAGCTGGTATAGCAGGTATAGCTGGTATAGCTGGTATAGCTGGTATAGCTGGTATAGCTGGTATAGCTTGCTAGTATAGCTGGTGTAGTGTTTCATGCGAAGAGGTATGAAAGTAATGAAAAAATGGTTATAAACTACAGTCAAAGAAAAACACCTAATCAGTGTAAGATTGGAAGAAGATTTGTAGACAACTTAATAAACAAATTATATGTTGAATTACATCCACCTGGTTATCAGTTTTGTGAACCTGATGCAAAACTTCAAAACGAATAGCAAGAATAAAGGAAATAAAGGAATAATTTATTGGATGCAGATTGTAGAAAGCACGATATAGCGTACTCAAAATCAATGGATATAGACACAAGCCATCAAGCAGATCGTGATCAGGTATAAATCAGATCGTGACCAGATAGCAAGCAGTTCGTGATCAGATATAAAGCAGATCGTAATCAGATACAAAGCAGATCATAATCAGATAGCGAGCAGATCATAACCAGATCAAATTCAATAAAAAAAATTATTATAATGTCTAAAAATTACCATAATAAAGTGTTGGAAGATCTTGTAAAGACAAGGGCTGTTCTAAAGAAAAAGTTAAAAAATATTAAACTGAATCAAATAGATAGAGTTAATTTATTAGAAGATACCTTTCAACCAATAACAAAACCACTTAAAAAAATCATTGGAAAACTTAAAGATAAATATAAGGATATAGACAACACTATTAATGATGACGATGATTATGATGATGTAAATGATGATAATGAAAACATCCCAAAACTTGAACATAAGCATAAGGATGTAGACAACACTATAGATGATGAGGAAGATTATTATGACGTAAATGGTGATAATGAAATCATTGGAAAACTCGAAGATAAGCATAAGGATACAGACAACACTATTGATGATGATGACGATTATTATGACGTAAATGCTGATAATGAAATCATCGGAAAACTTGAAGATAAGCATAAGGATATAGACAACACTATTGATGATGACGATGGTTACGATGATGTAAACGGTGATAATAACGATTTTCAGTATGAAAATATTTCAACTGATGATAATGATGGTGAAAAAAACTATGACCATAATAGACCTGTATCAAGTACATGTATCAAAAACTTGGAAAGAAAACAATGTTTAAAGCTGACGAAAAGCTCTCCATTATTTGAAAATATACAAACACTTATTAATAATAAGCAATTGGATAAAATTTATGGTTTTAATCAAGATGTAGACGGTAGTTGGAGATATGGCAAGGAAAAATTAATATTTAATAGAGATAATACTATGCAGATAGGGAATATGAAATTGAAAATGACGCCTGGATTATTTGAACTAGTATTTCATAAAAAACCTCTCCATTATTCTAAAAATGATTTGAAAAAATATAAAGAGATTTTAATTAATACCAATGCACATAAACGTCGCTATGAACCTAATGAACAAGTGAAAGGAACACGAGCCTTCAAATATATACGAATAATTAAACATTTATTCGAAACAACAACAAACATTTTAACAAAAGGCAGTGGTTTAATGCTAAAATTACAAAATAATCTGAAATCAAATTACGTACATTGGGATGATCCTAATGAATTAGTTGACAGACTACGTTTACTTCTCTCATCGGAAGGTGCTGGCCATAACAATCATCAAAACGTAATAATCTCTATTATCGAAGAACTTAAAGAATCTAACATAATTTATTAGAAGAGTGAAAGAGATGTCTTATATTAATAAATTTGGAGAAAGTTTTAATAAATATAACCATAAAAACAAAAATATTGTAATCGAAAAATATATAACACAAATATATGATGATCTAGCTGATCAAATAAACAATTTAAACATTGAGGTAGAACATGTTTACCTAAAACATGGCAATGTCAAAAAAAATAATAATAAAAAAATTAAAATAAAATAGACAAAACCAAAAACCAAAAAAAGTAGATCGTTATCAGATATAAAGTAGATCGTGAGCAGATACAAAGCAGATCGTGATCAGATGTAAAGTAGATCGTGATCAGATACAAAGCAGATCAAAATCAATATCAAAAAATTAACATACTGAAATCATATAAATTGCTGTATATATAGGAGATCGTCTTGATTTCAGCTATTTTTGCGAAGAGGTATAAAAGTAACGAAAAAAAAATTTGTTATAATCTAGGGTCAAAACAAAACCTCAGCCAGTGTAAGATGAGAAGAGGATTTGTAAACAACTTAATAAATAAAGTACCTGTTGAATTACATCTACCTGGTTATCAGTTTTGTGGACCTGGTACAAAACTTGAAAAACGTTTAGCAAGAGGAGATAAGGGTATAAATTTATTAGACGCAGCTTGTAGAGAGCACGATATTGCATATTCACAATCAAAAGATATAGACACAAGACATCAAGCAGATCAAATATTAGCTGAAAAAGCCTGGCAACGAGTTAAATCTAAAGATAGTGATATTAAAGAACGTGCTAACGCGTGGTTTGTGACAAACGCTATGAAAGCTAAAGTGAAATTTGGATTAGGCTTGAAGGAGCAGAGACATAAGAAAAGAAAAGGAAAAATGAATAAGTGTAATAAGAAATTATTCACAGCTACTGTGAGAAAAACTTTAAAACAATTGAAAGAACAGAAACCCCTTGATATAAATGATGCTGTTAAAATAGCTCAAAAGGCTATTCATTCAAATTTTAAAGGGAAAAAGCGAGCAGACATTATAATACCGAGAGTTATACCTGTACCGAAAATTGGAGGATTTCTTCCACTTATTCCCGTACTAACAGCATTGTCAGCCCTTGGTGGTTTGGCAAGTGGAGGATCCGCTATTGTCAAAGCAGTAAATGCTATCAAAAATGGAAAAGAACAATTGGCTGAAGCTAACCGTCATAATAGATATATGGAATCAATTGCAATGGGTAAAGGGTTGTACCTCAAACCATATAAAACTGGATATGGTCTCTACTATAGTCCAGCTCCAAAAAACTATTAGATAACCTTCCCAATCGCCCATTAACAGATTTGGATTTGAATAAATATGGAAGACATCTCAAACATTTTAGGGGTGTTTTCATGCGTGATTCTTTACCTGAAAAACCAAACAAGAATGCGGCATTGTTAATTTAGATGATTCAAATGGTATGGGAACACTTTGGGTAGCATATTATAAAAACCACAACTATAAGGAATACTTTGATAGCTTTGGAAACTTACAACCACCACTTGAGATTGTCAACTACTTAAAATTTCCTATTGAATATAATTATGAACGAAAACAAAAATTTAATACATTTAATTGTGGGCACTTGTGTTTAAAATTTTTATTCAATAAATATAAATTAAAATGAAATAATTCAGATTACATCGTCCCGCACTTACGCAACCTATTATTGACTTTTTAAAGAAGGGGAAAAATGGTAACATCAGCTGAATTGGAAGAACTATTAATAAAACATATATATTTATTTATGAAACTTATAAATGAACTAAGAATATGTAACATTAGTATAATAAGTAATCCATTTATATGTGTTAATAATATTATACATAGATCTAACTGTGAAAAAATTTACTCAGAATCTTTTGACATTCGCAGATGCCAAACATTTTATACACAATATTTGTTAACACTTAAGTTATTTAATCTGTATAAACGTATTTTTAAATTCGAATCTGTAAAAATCTGAAAAAAGAAATTAATAAAATTTTCAAAAAATAAAAACTAATTTGTATTAATTAATCCCTTTATTCTATAATTTCATTTATTTAAAACAGTAAAACTAAAAAATTCTAAATCCTTAAAAGCAAGTCTATTTATACTCTGGGGTGTTGTAGATCAATCAGTAAATTCAATTAGTGAAAACAGATATTACTTATACTTATACGTGAAAAAAAACTATACATTTCTTTCTCATCAAATTAAAAACAACCGCACAACCAACCTACCCTTTCTTATTAGTTTATATTTCTATTTCTTCTACCTGTGATCATGAGCAGTGCGTGTCAAGAATTTACTATTAAAAAAAAAAACGATCATACACATTACATGTTACGCACACACTCATTCTGTCCGTCCAAACATTCGTACATACGTATATACATTTTCACATTACAGTCTACTTGTACTCTGGGATGTAGATGAGGAAACGCAATACAAATGAAAGGACTAACAAAAAGCAGGTATGATCCCAAATTTGTAGGGAAAAATTGAAAATAAAAATGATTTAATTCTTTTCCAGATATGCATTCTCCCAAATTTTAACACACACACACACACATACACATTAAAAAGCATTACCTTTTCATAATACATGTTACAAACCTAAAGACCGATCGCACACAATTCATTTCACAATTCTACAATGTTTTTACTCTTTTACAGCTATGCATGCACCAAATTTTGTATGAAATAAGTGCCCCCGAAACCCCATAAACATACTACTCGACTCAAATACACTTAATGTCAACAGAGAATTTCCGCAGGTTCAAATACTGGACTCTCTTCTTTTCTTTCTCCATTCTTGATATTGCTATTAATGGTATAATTTCTTTATATGCTGACGATTAGAGATGAGCGATATTTTCGAAACTGTGATTTAATCACGGTGATTCATAATTCACTGGTAACTACAGTGATTGGAATTGCCAAATAACAGTTACTAATAATGTCGTTCTTTCAAAATTGTTACATACTCAAATTTATTTCATTTTATTTTGAGCGAAGCAGAATTACTATTAGATGATGCTGATTATTTACTTTTGTCTTTTATACATGAACTTTCTGTGAAACTTAATTGTCAAAGTTCATATAAAAAAAATTACATTAAAAATAATAACATTGATGACACCACTTTGATTTCGTTTAGTAGTCTTTTCGTAGTATGTATCTAGTTGTCTCTTTCTTACGACTTAATAAAATACGTTATTGTCATTATTGTTTTCTTTTGGAATACTGTGATCACAATCACTGTTTTAAAGAACAGTGATTAACAAATCACGTTCACTGAAAACAACATTCTTCAAAAATCACTGGATCGCTCATCTCTACTGACGATGTACAGCTCTATCATAAGTCTTATGTTGATGCAAATTAATAATCACTTAAACAGAATACAAAAATAGCTGGGCTTATACTAAAGAATTTTGATATTAATTTTTAGAAATGTTGAGATATTTCTCTTTCTAAGTATAAAAGAGAAATTAGGAATGTTGAAATCCATATCAATTTAAATGATATACATAGATTTTGTCGACTTCGTATCTAACTTGGGAGTTGCATTTAATACCACAGTCTAATCAATAATACTGTATTGTTGTGCATAGAATTCATGCGCAACTTTTTAACAATCATTGATTGATTTAGAGCATGTTACTGACGTCAAAATACCTTATTCCATCACTTTCACTTGTGAAATTGTAACAAATTACGGCCGTATTGAACATCGGAAATTTAGAACAAAATTCAATATCATTGCAAGATATACACCGAAGTGACAAATAATACATACACCAATGGTACATATTGGACAGATTTGAGAATTTAGAAAATTTCTAATAAGTAACTGAACGGTTGAATAACAGATTTTGGTATCATGAAAGATATTTCTACATTTTGATGGTGCAAATCTTCTGACATTATGTATCAGCTTGGTAATAATTATCTTCGGCTATAAAACACAAAAATAAATATGAACGACGACATATTTTCAATCCCTCGTTATACTAAAATCGATATTTTCTAAATGTAGCTGCAGAAGTTCCACGTTATACAGAGATTAACTGTACTTGTTTATATTTAATTCAAGTACACATCTGTATGTGTATAGAGTGATATAAACAGTTCTGTCGAAGCCTTTATTAAATTTTGAAAACCTTCATGAAATTTTAAATCATATTCACATGTATGTTGCTCTGTGTATTCAGTTATTGTTACAAATTTTACAAAATTTTGTTTTTACATCGTTTAGTTCCGAATTCTAAAACAAACAAACAAGAAAAAAAATATAGACAGAAAAAACTCAACCCATAATGCCACAACTGCGAATATACATATAAACAGGCCACTTACAAACAACCATCCGGAGCGTAGATCAGCTCATCAACTATTCAACGAGTGCAAACAGCAAGACAATTAACCACCATGCTGCAATCAAACATTACATCCGACATAAGAATGTATGAAACATATAAATATGTACCCTGTTGGAAATTTCGTTAGTAAAAACAGAGTCAATTTTCAAGATGAAAAATTTTTGCAAATTCTACATATCTTCAATTGACGCCACAAAATTTTCTATACTTCTATTTTCACATATGTAAGTTTTTCTTACTCATGATGTTGAGGGATATTCATTTCAATTTATTAGAATTTTTTGGCATTCGCTTTACTTTTATAAACAAATTCATCTGTTTTTGCATTGAAATCTGCAAACTTCATGCTAAAAAGCATAGACAATATGTTGACACTGTCTCCAAATTAGTCCTGACTTGGAGCACTTAAACAACAGTCTTCCTACATGATGTTTTCTGTTAGAACTCACACAATCTCATATACCTAAAGCGACATTTGCATACTGATATTTGTATTGAATTTGTGTGTTAAAGCTGAGTCACATTTCATTTGATTTTTCTTGTTTTTTCTCTTACCCTGTCCAGTTACTTTTCAACATTAGTCACTTTTATATCTCTGAATTCTTTCAACATTCTAATGATGTTTTGGAATCAGGCTCCGACATTTTGTTTAAGTTTAAGTAATGTTTTGTTTGAAGTTTTTCAGATGTATGTTTTTAATTAGGCCAGCCTAACGCATGTAGATATTTGGTACACATTATAGTTAAAGTCTTCAAGGCATGACAACAATTTACTCTTACGAATGATTACAGCAGCTTCTTGGTACAGCAGCATCTTAGTACCTCGAACACACATAAAGAACATGAAGTGTCTTAGCATTACATACTCCAACATGCTAGAGTATCTAAAGATAGGTACACATTATTATTTATTTTAGAAGAAAAAACTATAAATGTCTTCCTGTCCCCTGACGGACATATAAATATAAATTAAAATGAAATAATTCAGAGTACATCGTCCCGCACTAACACAACCTACTATTAAATTTTTAAAGAAGGGGAACAAAAATGGTAACATCAGCTGAATTGGAAGAACTATTAATAAAATATATAGATTTATTTATGAAACTTATAAATGAACTAAGAATATGTAACATTAGTATAATAAGTAATCCATTTATATGTGTTAATAATATTATACATAGATCTAACTGTGAAAAAATTTACTCAGAATCTTTTGACATTCGCAGATGCCAAACATTTTATACACAATATTTGTTAACACTTAAGTTATTTAATCTGTATAAACGTATTTTTAAATTCGAATCTGTAAAAATCTGAAAAAAGAAATTAATAAAATTTTCAAAAAATAAAAACTAATTTGTATTAATTAATCCCTTTATTCTATAATTTCATTTATTTAAAACAGTAAAACTAAAAAATTCTAAATCCTTAAAAGCAAGTCTATTTATACTCTGGGGTGTTGTAGATCAATCAGTAAATTCAATTAGTGAAAACAGATATTACTTATACTTATACGTGAAAAAAAAACTATACATTTCTTTCTCATCAAATTAAAAACAACCGCACAACCAACCTACCCTTTCTTATTAGTTTATATTTCTATTTCTTCTACCTGTGATCATGAGCAGTGCGTGTCAAGAATTTACTATTAAAAAAAAAACGATCATACACATTACATGTTACGCACACACTCATTCTGTCCGTCCAAACATTCGTACATACGTATATACATTTTCACATTACAGTCTACTTGTACTCTGGGATGTAGATGAGGAAACGCAATACAAATGAAAGGACTAACAAAAAGCAGGTATGATCCCAAATTTGTAGGGAAAAATTGAAAATAAAAATGATTTAATTCTTTTCCAGATATGCATTCTCCCAAATTTTAACACACACACACACACATACACATTAAAAAGCATTACCTTTTCATAATACATGTTACAAACCTAAAGACCGATCGCACACAATTCATTTCACAATTCTACAATGTTTTTACTCTTTTACAGCTATGCATGCACCAAATTTTGTATGAAATAAGTGCCCCCGAAACCCCATAAACATACTACTGAGTCGTTATCATTAAGTATAACCGGTTGAGATGTCATGTCGGTTACATGTCAGAATTGCTTGCCTGATCAGCAAGATGTCACGATCAAGGACATTCATCCAAAATATATGCGCTTTAACCGCTGTCAGTTTGACATCCTTATGTCTGATAGGAATTGGCGTTCTACATAATAACTAGCAGTTGCTTCAATTAAATGGCATTTCACTTTAAGGTGTCTTTTAAATTGTTGTTGCAAGTTAATTTAAAAATGGATGAATATGTAAATAGACTTTAATTTAATGTTTAACTTGTTGAAATAATTAAAAAATTATTCAATTATACTATTATACTATCAATTATATCAATTATACTATTAGCTATTTTCACATCAATATAACTATGCACAGCCAATTTATGTTGTATTTATTTTAGATACAAAACAATATTAAAAAAAGACTTGTTCCTATCCTCGTATATGTGCTTATTTGTTAGAACTTTCTACTTCTATGTTTTTATTTACGAAACAAAAAATAAAATATTTCAATATATACATGCCTAATAAATTTATACCAAAATGATAATAAATTGTTTTATCTGACTTACATGAAAAACAAATAGTTTTTAGAGTTAAACTTAATGACTTAATTTATAAATATGTCTTCCTGTAAATCAGAGATATTTATTATTTAATAAAATTATTCACATTGGATAGTAAATCGATTGGAAATAATTTGACTTTTGCTTGATGTGAAATCAACATCATAAGTTTCGGCTTTTGATTAGGTCATTAGGCTTGGGTTGACATGCTCATAAATATTTTACCCTCATACACGAAACTCTGTTCTCACAGTACTATAAAGATACACAGATGTACAGTTTGCACGTGTGTTTAAGTAAACAAGTATTTTTAACATGAACATCCCCTAGTGAGTTTAATATATTAAAAGGGTTTCTCCCAAAACATATTCTTTACAACATACAATCTTTGGTCAACTTGACTGAAAGGCATAGAGATTATTTTGTTAAGATAGGGAATTATGTTCAGTGTAAATCTTGTTGATATGCACATAGACACTTTCTATTTTAAGAGATAACAGGCAGAAGAGTATTGATGCCCATCTCTTATTCAAATTTCTTCTTATATATTTAGTTGCCAATGGTTTCGATTAATTAAATCAAAAATTTTTTGAGGTAACAAGTCTTTTAAATGTTATTTAAGCGAATGTTAAGGTAAAGCGTTGTGCGAATGATTATTGAGCAAACGATCAGGTAAGTACTGAAAGCCTTAAGCCTTGTTCCATTGTATAATTTTAGTAGATTTGTGTATATTAGGAAACATAATTATTAGAGTTCCGAATTGCGGCAAACTAGAAAAATCAAGTGGTCTCAAAAATCCACCTAAATAAATGGTTTAAATTTAAAAATGCTATAAAACGACAACGGTTTGAATCACAATTATTCCGGTTAGAAATGGAATATTACCTCTTTTATTCTTCTTATTAGGTCGGATGGCTTCCTTCTTTTAAGTCTGCGTTCCAAACCAATGGGATCAGCAAGAGATGATTCTTCTGAATTTACGTAGTCTCTGAGTCGGGTGTTACGTTTCTTTTTTTAACAGTATTTACAGCAAGGTCACGACGTAAATCACTTGGGCGTATATACCATGAAGCGTTTACGATGCATCTGATTAAGATAGACAGTTTGCATTTCCAGTTAGCCAGTTTAGCTTCTTCCATTTTAGTTGTACTTCCATAATCTTAATTTTAACATGTTCATTCGAACGTAACTTCGCATCCAGTGTCATACCAAAACATTTTGCCGTCCATGGATACAGGGATACCTAAAGTTGGTTTATTTGTAAAGTCAACATGTGTTGACTTAGAACTATTTAATTTTATGCACCATTTTCTATTCCATTCTAAGACCGAGGTAAGTGCGTTTCCTTACTTGTGTTTCGCCTCATTTTCAATTCTGGCAACTGACAAAATAGCCGTGTAATCGGCAAATACAAAAATACAAATACAAAAATATATAATAAAAAATAAGTAATAAGATTAAAAATAATTCACAATATTTTTGAAACTAACGCATTTAGACAAATACGTTGAACACAGTTCAACATCTGTTTTAATAAAATTTAAAATCAATATTGTATTTCAATTTATATCCTTTTTTTATAAAGCAATACCCGTTTTATTTTTTAAGTACCTCCTTTATTCTCTATATTGAATTATGGTAGATATAATAGGTTCATGCAATTTAGAAATTCTTAAAATTGTTTGCATATATGATACTATTATATACAATATTATTTCTAAATATTGGTGTTTACAAATTTCTAAGTGAATAAATGTAGTTGCAATATATGTGGAAATATTGATTTACGTTCATTGCTTTTAAGCATTCTTGTCACTTTTTATATTAAAACGTATGGATTTGATTTATTGATATTATTAAAGAGAGCATAGCAGAAAAAGACAATAAGAAGGAAATAGAAAAAAATTAAATAAAAAGAAAAATATTTACGGCGTACGTTTTTAACAAGCGTGTTCAATTTATTATGAAAATTAGTCTCTTCAAACACAAGGTGTTTCAAATATAAATTTCTTTTCCAATTGCAATCAAACTCGCGTTAGAAATTTACTGTTAAGACAATTAAAAATAAACTAAACGAAAATAATTAAACATGACAAACAGTCAAAAATAAAATGCTTACATCCTACGGTACAAAGAATGACAAACAATTACGTAGGAATAAGGGACCAAAAGTAAGATACAAATCCATTAATACTTAAAAAATGATCTTGGAATTACCAGACAGACCAGGCAATGTAAATAGTGCGAATAAAGAAGTTGAAAGTCTGTCAGTGATGACAGTGAATAAAATTAGTGGCGCAGTGATATCAGTTGAAGAATAAAGGATTTATTTAAATAAGGAAGTAAATAATTTCATTTATTTTACTTGCCGTCATCGAATGCACGATAGATAAACGTTTTCCAAAGTATAATAACCAAACAATATTCTAATCGCGTTTATTAATATATGTACATATAATATATGTATGTATATAAAATTACTATAAAAAACCCTGAGAGTTGTTGCAGAATAAAATAAAATTTCAGGCGAAGTTGACCTCTTTATGGGACATTACAAAATTATAATATTATTTAAAAAATAGCATTTACGCCTCTTTTATCGAATCTTCAAAGATACTTGTCAATTTCATAACGCGGTGCGACTTGACCGATGACCTTGTTAAGAAATTAACATAAGGTGTCAGTCTACAGTGGGTATACATTCGTCAAATGTAAAACTAGTTTAAGTTCCAACATGTCAAGCAGTTTTTTTAAATAAAAAATTGTCAAAAAGCATTTCAAATTCTTTAGTTTTATAACCGTGGTTAGATGCCGAAACCGAAATCTCCATTTAAAAAAAAACAAAAAAACAAAAAATTAGAATTAGGGCCATTATTACAACTTGCCGTTACTAAAGGGAGGATTTTAACGGGCAGATAAACTGTTTATTATTATAAGTGGACGATAAGGTAAAGGGAAGATCATCCTACTGGTAACTTTTGAAGTTAAGTTTATATTTTTACTTGCCATATTATATATTATTTTCAATACGGCAACTTCAAATATAAACAAAGTGAGCAATTACAACAAAAAATGAGCCCGTCGTTTCCACTGCGTTTAAATAAAACTTGTTTTATTTTACATATTATGCCTTGGTCGAGTATACATATATTTAAAAATAATATTATTATTCCACTTTATTTACACCAGTAGCCTGAACGTAAGGTTTTTTTTGATATCTACAGCTACTTCATATTCAATAGACCTCTTTATAAGAACAGCCGCTCCAGCATGACTTCTTTCATCAGCATGATTTGCAGTAATTAAGTCATACAATGTTATTTTAAAAGCTGATTTCGTATTCATGTGTGTTTCGGATAAAAGAAATATATCAAAATTTTGCTAATTTTTCTAGAAGACTCCACTGTTTTAACTATAAATTTAATTTGGCCATCTCTAAAATTATTTTTAGGAATAACATTAGCAAAATACAAAATTATTCTATTTATATTATCTACACATGATGTAAATACCCGTGTGGTAGCGGGTTAGAATTCTACCACAATGGTTCCCTGCTTGTCGTAAAAGGCGAATAAATGGGAGGGCAGAAGTAGAGGGTGCGGATGAAAAGTCTAGCATATACCCAATGACACTGACGCTTCAAAGCGAAACAATGCCGCTCAAAGCATTGAACTACCGTGGTATCACGTTAGCACCGTGGGAATCACAGACCGGCATGCGTGTGAGCACGCTCCTAACGGATGTGGACGATCGGAGCCTAGTCGTGTAGGCATCAGAATTGATACCAGTAAGATTCTGATTATGGCATACTGGTCTACGCTGAAATATTACGATTTGATGACATGGCTGGCGGTTGGGGTATTCTGTTACCAATATGTGCTGGAGTGAAATCTGGTACAGACGGCTTTCAGGCTAATACACCATCTGTCTCCGTCCCGTTAAAACCTGGCAAGCCTTGGAGAACGATCTTGAACTCGTCCTGTTGAGTTGGATTGTAGGGGCAGTTAAGTAATTCTTCTGTTTAGCTCCCGGTCTGGCTCTGAACACAAGCTCTCATGAGCACTTGTGTCAACCCTCGCATGGCCTCCCTGCATTGCAAAGATAACCATGGGACCACAACAAGGGTAACTACACAACGAATCCAAGATAATGGCTCCAAGTTGGGACCCAATAGAATGGAATACATAACGAACATTTCACACAACCCTACAGGCGCTAATTCTCCAGCCAGCACTGAAGGTGCAAAGGAGACCCAGCAGGACAGCCCTTTCCTGAATCCTTTCTGGAGGGCTTCGAGGTTACTCCACTCACCACCGCTGAAGCAGAACGGAGAGCGATCGCGCTCTTCACCACCGGAGTTGCAGAGGAACAAGGATCCTGAAAAAGAGGTGGCTGATTTCACCAAACTAGGCGATAAAATTTCTGAACTCGTAGAGATGATGGGCGGAGGAAGGAGGTCCATACACCAAGCGATGGACGATTTAGTGGCTTCTATATCGTCACTATATCAGCAAGCCGCTAAGGATAAATTTTCGGAACAAGAAAAAAGGATCAGAACCAATGATAGAAGCACACAGACGAGCCTACAGCAGCAGACACCTTGTGTTTGCAAGAGGCAGAGAGAATAATTGGGAAAACCTAGGAGAACACCTCCGAAGAGGACCAGACCAATTCAACTGGAGGGACCAATTGACCCAACTTCAAAAATACGAGGCAAGGATACGAAAAAAGAAGCAGTAAGTACTGAGAAGAAGGTGTAATAAATCGGGATGCTGAAGTACCGGGTACCGGAGTGGAAATGTGCACAGAGCCCATTGATTGGGTGCTCAAGACAAAGAAGCGTATAAAGCCCCCAAGACCGGATGCAATGATAATAAAACCTATGGAGAAGCTCTCATTTGCAGACATCCTGAGGAAGGTTAGGAACGCCCCGGAGCTTAAGTCAGTTGGCGAAGACGTTCACCTTGTTAAGAAAACACAAAATAGTGAAATTCTGCTGGAATTTAGAAGATCGGCCGAGGCGTCTACAGAAACTCACCAATCCAAATTGAAGACCATATTGTCCGATGATATAGAGGTCAGGACGATAACTCAGGAGACAACATTTGAACTGCAATACCTGGACGAGGTTACCACGGAAGATGAATTAATAACCGCTTGGAGAGAACAAATACGAGAATTACACCCATGGGCTATCAGGACGATAAAAAGTGATCCAGGGGGTACCCGGACGGCAATAATTGTTATACCAACGAAGCTGGCTAACAGGGCCGAGGAGGTAAGCAAACTGCGTGTCGGGTGGACAGTTTGCCGGTTAATGAGGAAAGTTGTCCCAAGGAGATGCTACAAATGCCTAGAGTTCGGGCACGTAACCGGAAATTCCCGCAGTAGGAGTGATTGGTCAAAACACTGGTTCAAGTGCGGAGGGCAAGACCACCTTGCCAATTTGGCTTCCGAAAAGGGCGCTCCACAGTGGACGCAATGGAGGCGGTCATAACCGTAGCGAAAGAGGACATCAGCGGTGTCCGCTGGTTTGAGCGTGATAAGGAGTATTGACTGGACGTCAAAAACGCATTCAATTCGGTAGAGTGGGACGCCACCCTGGCTGCACTTGATGAGAGGGGCGTACCTGGATATTTGATGGAACTCATAGTGGACTACTTTAAGGATAGGGTACTTTTGTATGACACAGACGAAGGCAGAAAGTTATACGCTATAACAGCAGGGGTACCACAGTGTTCGGTGCTGGGCCCAATACTATGGAACGCCATGTATGATGGTGTACTGAGGCTTAGGCTTCCTACGGGCGCACAAATATTCGGATTTGCGGACGATATAGCCCTCGTGGTGAGGGGTAAATACCTTGATGAATTGGAACGAACGTCCAATGCGGCAGTTAGTAGAGTTAGAAGCTGGATCGCGAGTATAGGTCTGAAAATGGATGTCGTATTAGTAAGCAGTAGGAAGAAAATGGAATTCATCACCATAACTGTCCGCGGACAAAGCAGTCTATCAAGTACTTAGGAGTTATGATTGACAACAGACTCACATTCAAGGAGCACCTGACGTATATTAGTAGGAAGTATGCGGCGGCAACGGGCGCACTCGCGCGGATAATGCCCAACTTGGGAGGTCCGAGACAGGAGAAGAGGCAATTGCTGATGAGAGTGCTAACCAAATCGATTGCTCTATGTATATGCAGCCCCTATATGGGCCGAGGCCATGGATAAGAAGACATATAGAATAGGAGTTGATGGGGCTTACAGGAGATATGCCCTCCGAGTAATTTCTGCCTTTCGCACAGTATCTACGGATGCAGCCTTGGTGATAGCGGGAATGTTGGTAGAGATAGAGAGGAGAAAACATTTAATAAGTAGGAGAACGGGGCTAGTGCACCCTGACCAGGTGAATGATGATGCAATGAATAGGTGGCAGCACGAGTGGACTTCTTCCACAAAGGGAAGATGGACCTACAGATTAATACCGAATATAGAAAAATGGACTGGAAGGAAGCATGGCCGGGTGAATTTTTACCTTACACAGTTCCTAACGGGCCACTGATGCTATAAGACATACCTTTACAAGTATGGGCATGACATGTCCATCATGTCTAGATACAAGTGAAACAGTATTCTTTACAGAGGACGATCGGATCCCAGGTAACTCCCGATAACGTGGTTAACCTGATGTTAACATCGCGCGAAAACTGGAACGTGGTATGTTTATTCGCGAAGGAAGTTCTACTACAACAGAAGATAATAGAGAGAGAAAGAACAGCAGAAATGGATAGCAGCACTCGTTGAATTTTTACCTCCCCCGACGTAATACTTGATTGTGGTCCCGGGGGTGACGAACTAGGTTGGGTTTAGTACGTATGCGTTTAGCAAGCCGAGAGTAAAGCTTGCGGCGAATCGTGCACATTGGTAGTCTGGGCTACCAATGTCTTTCGAAGATTCCCAACCTTTAGTTTGTAAAGCTATAAAAAAAACACATGTTATAAATACTGGCGGTGGCTTTGGGGTTTTTTCCACTGATATTTGCTTCAGATTTATTTTTATGAGCATTATCAAGTATTGCAAATTTGTTTGTTTTAGAAGTGCTAGGTTCATCATGTTTTGGCTTCTTATCAGTATTATGTCTAATTGTTATTTTTTTGCGTTTACTGCTATTCATCACTTGCCAGTTCATAACACTGTCTTCACTACTATCACTCCTATCAGAATTCATACTGCAGAATTGCAATTGTTAATAAATGTTTTTTGAATATATTGTTGTTTTTTATTGTTTTTTTTTTCGTTAATTTGAAATAATTGTTTTTGGTGAAGAAATTACTTTTTTTGTGTTGTGTTTTTCTTCTTTAATTGTTTTTGTCAATAACTCAATCTCGTAGAACGGCCGTACACGATGAATTTTCTTGATGATGTTATTCGTTTTTTTTACATTAAGTAAAAAAAAGTTATAATAAAAAAATTTTCAAATAGAGTAGTAGAAAGAGAATGGAATATGAATAGAAAACAATAAATATCGGTAGATTTAGTGTTAATATAAATAAACTTACCTTCCCCCTCACTCGCCATTTTTATTTGAGTTCGCATGAGTTGTAACGTTCTCACTGAAAAGACTAATGACAGTACTCCATTTTAAGTTTTACTCAATATTATAACAATTTGCGTGTTTATTGCGTAATTATTAATTGAAACTTTATATGAAATATTGAGCTCAATAATGGCGTTTATTACGATTTACGAATAAAGGTGCATAGACGAGCGCAGTAACGAAAATATATGCACGTGGTAGTGTAACAGAGAAGGATCTATGGTGGAAATCGAATAAATGACCCTCACATTAATAGCCAAGCCTATTACAGAATAGATTCTTCCTGTTTACCCGAAAACATCTTCATCACATTTGTATTTGAATGTATGACATCAAGCCATCGGTTAAATGCAGCCTAATTTATGCTCCAGACACTGGGAAATTGTATGATCAGATAAGCCGTTGCGGATGTTAATGGATGCTATGTTCCATCCGTAATGGCATCAATAGGCTTCTCAAACAAATAGAAAAATTACGATATTTTAAACTTTCTTTGTTTTATTTTCTGCTTGATTATTGTACATGTATATGTACCCTCGATATACATATGTACTTATTTTCAGATTATATTTAAATCAACATAACTACCATATGTGTTTGAAAGTGGAACAAAATACCGACAATAAGCGTAAATTTCATGTTCTAACGATAAATCAGACTAAACTAAAACCATAACTTTAAACTTATCATGTCTATTAATGGGAAACAGCTTGTATGACAATGTGTCATTTCACCATCACTTTGAATTAGTATCATATTTTCCACAACCATTATGCCTCAAAAATATTTGTTTCAAATATAATTTTAGTACACCATTAACAGCAGAACAATTTCAATTATAATTATAATAAGTAGTCCTTATTGAATTACAGAGTGTTGCAATAACATTATCAAATTGAAAGGTGTCTGAATTAAACTTTCATTAAATATTTAATGAATGTCAGTTTACTTTTTCTATTAAAAAGCAACAGGATATTTGTGGTTTTTTGGATAAGTTTTTGATTTCATGTAAAATTAAACATTTTTAATATTTTTGAAACATAAAAAATGATAAAGTAATTGTCGTATTTGCTTAGAGAAATTTAATACAGTAGTAATATAGTAACATTTAATGACGATACCTACATGCTTAGCTATACCGTGATCATGATGCGAGAGAAAGACAAACCCATAATATAAAAAATCAGAAAAGATTATGGTCGGAACCGCAATTGTTAAAATTTATTTAATTTTAAGGACGAAAACGTACAAATTTATTGTTTTTTGTTCGTTTTGATATCCATCTACAATGTTTGCCAGTGGCTTACTTAGTTGTACACACATGTTTTATAAAACGCCATATGGCAAAACAAAAAAATTATGCATGAACTGGCATACACTGGCTTAAAGGGGATTGTGAAATTAATAAATATATCATTTAATTAAAAATAATACATTTTTTAATTTCTAATTTTTTGTGAAAATTTATGTTCCCAACAAATGTATCAGGATTATTTAACGAAAAAAATATTTCGTGCTTTACCGATTAATAAAAATGAGCGGTAACATTGCACATTGTAGTCGCCGTAGTCTAATAGGTAGTGTGTTGACTTATTAGACATGAAGCCTCGGCTCAAACCACAGGTCACACATCAAAAAACGAAAATATGAAAAAATATTCCTTCGGCGATTTCCTCTCAGCAGATTTCTGGCAAAAACTCTGATAGTAAATAAAATTGCCATGGAGAGTTTCTCAAAAAATCTGTCAACTTTAAACTGTAGGTCCCACCACTCATGTATAAAATTAACACACACAACATCAGTGATGTGAGAAGCTAGGTCGTAATCGTGACTAAAGGGTTGTAATGATCAATTATATATGTATGTATGTAACATTGCACGCTAGTCATATTTATGATCTTTTATTTAAGCCCAGTTTATCAGGCAACAGCAATACTCTAAATTAACTAAATTGACGTCAACAAAAAATTTTCAACGATCTGGTGTTATCATTTGTAGCAATATTCATTCCGTTAGTAACACGTTCGAACTTATCCTAACCTTGAAGTTGAAACTTATATCTGCATTGGCAGATAGAATAAAGTAGGGTAT
The DNA here is from genome assembly GCA_958299815.1 of Sarcophaga carnaria. Lineage (NCBI taxonomy): Eukaryota > Metazoa > Arthropoda > Insecta > Diptera > Sarcophagidae > Sarcophaga > Sarcophaga carnaria. The sequence continues at coordinate 66,589,578 of OY283153.1, read as the reverse complement.
GGTAGCTTTTACTTGATATATAAAAGAAAATAAATTAACACTACAACACGCAACAAAATAAAGCAACAAATACTTGTAGGATAAAAGCCCAGTAGTATAGAATTCGCCATACTTTGTACTTTTACATTTGCAGCTGACAGGAAACTACAAGATGTGTTGTCACAATAATTACTTAGACGTGTATTGAATTTGCCTACACACAACGAAAAAATCTGAATGAAAAAAAGCAAAACCAATCAGCTGCTAAATGTCAAATTATTCAATGCAAGTCAAAAGTAGACAGTTGAACAACTACATATATTTGCTGTGCTATCGCAGATGTACCGATCGGAACAAAGCACATAAGAATATGAAAAATGTTATCGTAAATTAGCTGGAACATCTGCGGACTAACATTCAACCTTTTTTCTTTAAATAAAAGATAAGAAATTTTCATTGATTTGCCAAACAGAACAGAATTTTCCTTTAAATTTTCGGAAATTTTCGCTTTGTTGTATTAGTTTTTTTTAATTATGTTTAAATTAAGAATTTAAATTTGAAATTTTTTTAATTTTAAAATAAGGTTCATGATATAAAAACTGAAATGAAGTCTGCTGGAATTAATACGTATTTGAATTTTATAGATTTGTAAGATATTGGCATAGCTAATAATTTTAATAAAATATATATTATTAATTAATAATGGAAGGAAAAAGAATAGAGAAAATAAATTACTAAAATTTATACGATTTGCAGCTATGTCTACTATTTATTAACCATGACTTTTAATCGATTTTTTAGAGTTCCGTATGCGTTGTTATCCCAATTATAACGAATGGAATTAAATTAAAGTCCAAAAGATGTCAGTAAATGCTAATTTATTGAATTAAATTAATAAATTAAATTAATATATTAAAGTTATGAACCTTCTACTGACAAATTAATTTCTGCTCAAAATATAATAAAACAAATTTAAAAAAAGGTTTAGAATACGTGCACAATCAGAGTGCTTTTATACATTTTAAATGACTTAATTTTCTAAATACACACACTTATGTACATGCATTCAAATATATGTATTTATAAATACACAAACAATTGCATTTATTTATACACATATACACTGACAGAAACAATTATCCGTGCACCATGTTATTGAAAATATAATGCATTGTATTTTAGAAAATATCTGTTATAATATTTGACTTAAAAAATTTTTCGAGAGATGAAAAAATCTATAAATAACAGACAAATCTTGAACATATTGTGCATTAACAAATAAAACCAAAGAAAGGTAGACAGTCGCAAAAAATCGTATTCACGTCTAAAAAAGTTTGCGAAAATTTTCAACAAATTTTTCGAGACCAAAATCATCAGTTCAATATGTGGCAGGAAGGTAGAACAAAGGTACTCGCTCGCATTAAACATCCCCAAGAACAAAAGATGTTTTTTGGAAAGGAAAATAGAACTGTTAGCTGGATTAAATAGGAAAAATATTCGTACTTATGACAACGCTTTTTTATTCTTACAGAACTTTCTGCTTATTAACTAATAAAAGTCATGTTTTCCACGTAAGAAGGCAAGGATATAAAATTGCGTTTAGATTATGCCACGAAATATTTTAATAAGTCAGATAACTTCTAGTAATTATTTAAGTTTACATGCAAGAGTAAATTTAACAGTTTTTCAACAGACATGCTCCATCGTCTGTTAGAGGAGCGAAAACACTGCGTTGCTATTAAAGAACTTAAAAGCAACTGTCGGTACCATAGTGGTGACGTGGTGCATATCGCAAATAGTGTGAACACATTTTATTTTTAAAATTATGTTAAGAAAATTTTAAAATGTGTTCCATAAATTTGTTACTCTATTTTCGATTTTTAGGGATAGTGATCTAAATCATTCATCCTAATGTAGTGTAATTATTATAAACATAAATTAAAATTTTAAAACAAGTTTGCTTTATACCAATCTGATAAATATTATTCGAAATATTCTGAAAATAGTCTTACCTGCCTGGTGTTCGAATAATTCTATAAGTCAGTGTAAGTATACATATACGCAAGTACATTGTATTCATGGTGATAATTAATCGCTATATTGTGACACCGTAATTAATTTCTGAAAAATGTTTTCAGACATCTATTTATACTAAAGGTTTCACTGGTTACAACAATTTATGAATTAAAACTATAAAATTATTTTTCTATTGGTAATCTATACTAAAATAATATAATTATTGTGTACGTGTTTACATTTTTCCTGATTTACTTTGAAACAAAAAATAATTCTAGGGTTTTATTTTGAAACATGCCAGCTTAGCTTAGAGATTTTTCAAAATAAATAATGGTAAATTTAGATAATTGTTCTCCATATATAGTCCCATTAAGACTGCCTTTCACTTAAGAAGTAATTTTTCAAGGAGATTTATTTGATTATGTGTACATAGCAAAACACCTATTGCAGTCTGGTGTGAGATTACCTATCTAGGGTACTGCAACAAAATTTTATAATTCTTTATTTTAAAGAAGAAATCGTGGTTACGAAATATATAGATTTTCTAGTAAAATGTTTTACAGTTATCAAGTGGTAGCCTGGATTTCTTTCCGAGCCTCGGCCGTTCTTCTCTGCGCTTTCTTGCGAGTCTATAGTGGAAAGATCTTCTTGCCAGAACATCTTAACTCATATGTCTAACGACGTCGATGTCAGCCCAAATCACAGACATTTCATGAATTATCTGATGATCAAACGGGGTGAAGAAAAAACTTCAAGCTCTGCCATATTCCCTGAGCAAGTACCCAAGTATCAGAGTCGTGTATACCATAACGTGATTTCGATCCGTCGGAACTTCGTTTTTAACAACTTGCTAAGATCTATTAGCAAGTATTATACTCCGTTTTATCTCTATTATCGCTTTATTTACGGCCTTACCGAGATAGTCTTCAATATAAGCAAAGGAACCGCGGTTACCTCTGAAAATGTTCGACCAATAATTTCTTTATCGTCAGCATATGCGATTCGCGTATATCCTTTGGAGTAAATTGTGTCTGTTCTATTAACTGAGAGATCTTTTTCCAAACCAATTATTGAACAGATTAAAAGATAATAGCTCACCCTGTCTGAAACCTCGTTTAGTATTAAATAAGACAGGTTGTATCCTATTTTAATTGACAACCTGCGATATTCATTCTGTATCCCACAAACTGTGATAAGCTTTAGCAATTAATTCAGACAGTGATATAGTGCATTCGGTATACCAATATTTTTTCAATAATTTGCTAAGACGGTGTCTATCAGTTTTAAACAACACCAAAGTCTATAAAAATTCTATCCATTTTAAAACGATATTCGAACGTAAATTTGTGCAAATGAGTCATAATATTATATCTATTTGAATTGGATTATAACAAAAAAATTTAAAATAATAGAAAACAAATTGAAAACTACACTAACATTCATATAAACTAAGAATAAGTGCAATTACTTATTCACAATTTTCTCATTTGACTTACTTTGTTATCAAACCTCTAAGTATGACATTGGTGTCCCTCTTGTTTATCATAACACTATAATTAAACCTATGCCAAGATTCATTGAAAGTGTCAATCGAAATTTTCGTCTCTAATTGTGTTCATTTTATAGAATACTAGCTGTACCCTGCGCGTGTTGCTGCGGCACCAACTAAAATAAATTTGAAGAAAAGACCTTACACAAATGCCCAATTAATTTTGAATCATTTTATTGATTTTGTTTCCCGTTGTCATAATGATTCATATGAACGGGCCTGAGTAGTACGCATTCGAACAGTTTCTAATCTCACTTCTCGTTGTTCAACTGGTTCAAGCAAACGGGTCTCAGCGGCATATCCTCGAAGATTTTCCAGTCTCAATGTTAATCTGATTCTGAGGCTCGTAATGCTTTTTTCTTCCTTGCTTGAAGTGTAGGTCGACCAATTGCTTGTCATTCATTTTTAATAATTTTCAGTGACGCCATCCATCGGAAATCAATCGCACCAACCTCTGTCGACTCATGCGCAACAACTTTGTTAAAGAATGCACAGTTTACGATTTAACTCATTTTGAGTAATTTTCAGTGGCACCACCTTTCGGAAATTGGTCATACCAACTTAGAAACCTTCGTCGGCTCATGCGCAACATCTTTGCTAAAGATCATATCATGATCAAATGCACAGTTTACGATTTAATTGATTTTAAGTAATTTTCAGTGGCGCCACCTATACGATATTGGTCATACCAACTTAGAAACCTTCCCCGGGTCATGCGCAACAACTTTGATAAAGATCATAACATGATCACATGCATAGTTTACGATTTTATAAGGTACATACAAACAAACAATTAATTTTTATATATATAGACTATGGGAGGTGACACGCCCACTATAGCCAATCCGCCCATTTTGTTCATATATACGTCAAAGTCGTCCACACAAAATTTTAGGGCTCTAGTTTTTGCAGTTTATGAGATATGCGACATTAAATACATATTGGGTATGTGAGCGTGGTGGAAGTCGCCGTGGTCTAGTAGGTAGTGTGTTGGCTTATTAGACGAAAGGCCAGGGTTCGAGCCCCAGGCCAGACATCAAAATAAATACAAAAAGTATTTCTTCAGCGACTTCCTCTCAGCAGATTTCTGGCAAAAACTCTGAGAGTAAATAAAATTGCCATGAAAAGTTTCTCAAAAATCTGTAGTTCGGAGTCGACTTTAAACTGTAGGTCCCGCCACTCATGTATAAAATTAACACACACAACATAAGTGGTGTGAGAAACTAGGTCGTAATCCTGACTGAAGGGTTGTAATGACCAATTATGTATGTATGTGTATGTGAGCGTGGCACCACGCCTACTTGAAATTTTAAAATAAAAAGTCCAGTAAATCTAAAATGTCCTTCCAGACATACAGGAAGGTACTGTTAAAATTTCAAGAAAATCGGTCCAGCCGCTTAGCCGTCTATAGACTTCAAACAAATCCACAAACAAATAAACACAAATTCATTTTTATGTATAAGAAAAATCCACTTATATTTATTTGACAACATTTTGAGCAGAAATGAAATCCACAAATCAGTATTATGTATTGTGCTGGCAAAAAAGTGTTACAACAAAAATAAAAACATAAAACAGTTATTCAAATAGAGAATCATTTGCATTATTGTTGACTTCGTTGGAACTTTAATGTCTTGCCTTACAAGCTTAAAAATGTGTGTGGATACTTAAAAATCAATCAAAATAAAATACAAAACACAGCTGTACAGCATGTCATCGTCAATTGTTACTCTCAAATAAACGCAAGGACAAGTAAGTTTGAGAGGGTAGGTTTTCATTGTCAAAATGTTGCACACTTTAATTTTGTTAAAGCGTTTAGTGAGTTCTTTTAATATTTAAGAGGAAAGTGCTCTAGAAAATGTTTAAAAATCTCGTATGTACACGTATAATAGACATTTGCACAGAGAATAATTTCATTAAGAATAAACAGAAAATTCAAGAAAAGCGAACTGCTTCACAGAATGCTTTCGGCAATGTAAGTCTAAATGAATAACAAAACAAAGGAATTTCCTTTTTGTAATCAACACAACAAACATTTAAGTAAGTAGTGGATGTACAATATTGAATGAAATAATTGGAACAATTTCTTTTTTCTCAGTGATATGTCATAAAATTTTGTGCACTGAATTGTTATTGAATGAATTCGCTCTTCTAAAATCTAATATTTTAATCTGTATGAAGTTTTGCATCGCACAGATGGTTATTTTGGAAGCTTTCGCTGCAAAAGTCATAACAATTAAAACAGTTGATATCGTAAAAAGTTTAAAGAGGTAACTTAGGCTTCAAAATGGGTGCCCGAATGATTGCTGTTACTGCTGTCGTTAATGCACATTATATAAGTTTTAAATATTTAATTCTTAATTAATTTATATTGAGTAATAAATTAATCATTATTTATTGTTAATTTATTATTTCATAGTTAGTTTCTTAACAAAAACTATTAAAAGTAGTATTCAATATTCTACATCTGATAAACTTGGCATTTCAGAATGTTATTTTATTATTTTTTTATTTACTTAATTGTAAAGAAAAACTTAAGAAAATGTTGAAATTTTGATATATCCCATACGGCAAAATTCGAAATTTACCTTTTGAAAATGTTTAAAATATGAGCTCGTAGATTGCAAATAAAAATAAAAATAAATTTGTGTTTAGTTTTAATTAAATTCTTTATTGTCAGCACAATTCTGTGTGCCACTGTTCACAACTTGATGTAAACAACAACAATTGCTTTGTTTGTTATTCCTCTTTGCATTTTTTTGCGTAAACAATAACAAATCACTAGATAATTATATGGCAAATCTTTGTAACGGAGATCTTCAAACCACGATAATCCTCTCAAACACATAGAGTCTTCAAACAAGACTGACTGAACTTTGCGTTGTCTGCTTTGCCTTGCATTTTATATGGCAACTTAAACAGTCTGATGAATGGTACAAAATACACAGAATGGAAACAAGAGAAAGGGACAGCAAATATTACCAACATGTATTTCTGTCTCTCTCTCTCTCTGATTGTAACTCTGTTTTGTTTATTTATGTTTTTTTTAGTTTTCGGGGTGGGTTTTTTATATTGGCGAGAGTTAATAAAAAATGTAATTTTTGTCTGAAACTATTAATAAATAATAAAAACCACAAAATATACAGAATGGAAACAAGAGTATGACAGTTAACCTTCCATGGAGAAAGGGACAGCAAATATTACCAAAAAGTATTTCTGTCTCTCTCTGATTGAAACTCTGTTTTGTTTATTTATGTTTTTTTAGTTTTCGGGGTGGGTTTGTTATATTGGCGAGAGTTAATAAAAAATTTAATTTTTGTCTAAAACTATTAATAAATAATAAAAACAACTAATGACAATAAAAGATTTTAATTTTTTCTTTCAAGAAATTTAAAAATATTGGCAACTTTCAGTAAGAAAAATTTTGTATGATCAGTTCGTCTTATTTTGATCATGTAATATTTAGCTTCTTCATTATCTCTTGCACAAGAAACTATATTCATTGTGACCGAAAATCACACAAATTTCGGTTAATATTTAAATATTTAAGAATCTTTAAAATTTTCATTGAAGAAATTAAAAAATATTCCAAATTATCCCTTTTTTAACACAAAATAAATGTTTATTTACATTTAGTTTTTCTACTTTAACCGCCAGTTTTCACTCTGTATATCTGTTACTTCTAACGCATTTGATTCGCAAAACATTATAACATTTTTTTCTCCCTCTACGAGGAAGGTTAAGGTGCTGCTTTGAACGTTTTTAAACGTCAAAGGTTTCAATTCTGTGTATTTTGTGATGAATGATCTTGAAGGCGAATGACTTCACCTCCTCGAAATCTCTATAACCGTAAACATGTTCCTTATATTATTGTTGTTTGTGTATTTTGTTTATGTTTATTCTTGCAGTGTTTGTTGTCCCATTTTGTTACTTGTTTATCACTTTTGGAGTTGCCGTAGTCTAGTATTAGTGTGTTGACTTATTAGACGTAAAGCCAGGCTTCGAATCCCAGGCCAAACATCCAAACAAAAATACAAAAAATATTTCTTCGGTGACTTCCCCTTTTCTAGCAAAAACTGTGAGAGTAAATAAAATTGCCATTAAAAGTTTCTCAACAATCTGTCGTTCGGAGTCGACTTTAAACTGTAGGTTCCACCAGTCATGTACATATAAAATTAACACACACAACATAAGTGATGTGAGAAACTAGGTCGTAATGCTGACTGAAGGGTTGTAATGCGAATTTATTTTTTTTGCCTGATACCTTTTATTTGTTCCTGATGTTTCATATGTTATAGTATTTTCTTACCTGTTGGGAAAATAAACAAATGTTTGAAAAATATTTACGTGTGTATGTATTTTATTCCAAGAAATAATTCATAAGAGAACTTTTTAAAGCTGCTTTGCGCCCTTTTTGTTCATCAATATGTGCGCAATATATTGGCTGTTTTGTTTTTACAGACTGATTATTTAAAACACAGGCCAAACACGTAAAGTGTGTTAGGAGCCGATAAAGAAGTATTTATTAGAAATCATCAGGTTTAAGGGGTAAAGAAGAGAAGGGGCGGCGACGTTACATCTTTTAAGTAATAAAAAGGAATGACATTTTAAATGCATTTGATATGATATGCATATGCGTACCTCAAAATTGAGGGCAAGGTGTTTGTTACTTTTTGGTACCATATTATAATTTTTTTACCATAGCATAATAAGTCCCGGAGTCTAGAAAGTAGTGTGTTGGCTTATTAGATGACATGCCGTGCTTCTACCCTCGGCTCAGACATGTGGAAATAAGAAAAAATATTTCTCTTGTTTACATCAGCAATTCATATCCGACTCTATTGCTTCAAATTATTTAACCGCTTTTTGAATGTTTGGCACATTAGGTGGTATGCTTTTAATATTTCTGTTTTAGTCTCAAATAACAGACCAACAATTTTCAGTTGATTTGTGGCCGTGACCATCCCCTTGTAACTTTACCTCCCGAAACTTTTGTCCAACTCTTATTGCAATAAACGCTAGAATAATCGCATTTATTTTAAATTACTAAAATTATTAAATTTATTATTAAATTATATAGTACATATTATATATATAAATTTTTTGTTATAATGTTTACATCAAATTTTTGTTTATTTTTATTATAACAACAAGTGTTGATTCTTTGCAATTATTTTAAGCTCCACACCTATTGGAATAAGTTAGCATTTTGCCAGAAGTTTTTAAGTTTTCTTTTTGTTTTTGTTTATGTAGAAAATAATTGGTCAAAAATAACAGCTACACAAAACTCAAAACTTAGTAAATTTTGTACAGAAAATTCGAATGAGAAGATTTAAAAACATTTCAAAAGAAATTGGAGAAATGTAAGAAAGCAAAAGTGAAAGAGTTCACTAATGAAAAAAGTTAGAAACAATTTATCTTTATTTTATTTCTTTATCTTTCTGGTTTTTCTTCGTAAAATTATACAACACAAGTGAAGACATTTTGACTGTGCATTTGTCGTATAAAATTTATTTTACTTTTTATTGTATTACACACAAAAATGCCTTAACAAATAAAATATGAGCGATCATTAGCGGCTTTTCTGAATTTGACCAATGGCAAGGGTTATGCAGCTTGGCATCGCTCCAAATACAACAAATATGTTTGTTCAAGTACTCATACATTTTGAAATGCATCTCGTTGCTGAAGATGATTTTTCGATGCAAACTAGGCGCAGTTTCTCCTGCCACAGAGTCCAATCGGGAAAGTAAAGAAAGATCCGATATAAAGTTGTTACTTTTAATTCAGAAGTTTATTTGCACCCGGCCAGTTCTCTAAAAAGTTAATGCTTATGCAGATCTTACTTAGTTGACTAATTAGTCATTACAACCTTTGACAAGGATTGAAACCTAGCTTCGCACTCCACTCACGTCGTTGTATTAAATTTATCCATGAAAAACCTGTTGTTTAACTTCGACTCGGAGTAAACGATTTTTTAAAAAACTGTTCCTGGTAATTTTTTTTCATCACAGAATTTTTGCCAGAAGACTGCTAAGAGGACAACAACAACTTTAAATTTTACGGAGAATGACGGAGCAAATTTTGAAAAATTACCTCTTACTTTATGACTACAAAATTCAATTTATTTCGGAACTCAAAACAGCAGATCAAGAAATACGCCGGCAATTCGTTTAGTGAGTGATTAAGCAAAGTGTAGTCAATGTAAATTTTTGGAAAAAAAATTAATTTCTCCTATGAAGAGCATTATGATCTGAATGCCTTAGTGAATAAACAAACCATGAGAAAGAACTGTCTGGTATGGATTTTGGTCAGGCAGGGTGATTGCACCTCATTTTCTGAAGATGTGCCGAAATTTTAGTTTCTGAATGGTTTTCAGACATAAACATGATAACTGGACGGCCTAGATCTGGACGACAGGTAGTTGCACTTGCATTAACGCGCGTTCTGTTATCAATTTACTCCAGCACCGATTTTTAAGTAAGAAATTCTATTGTCACCCGGCGCCACTTAACAAAACGTATGATGTTGTTAATTTCGACTCTCCATAACTCAACATATACCTGAATCACAAAATAAGTATGAATCGCGTACCAACACTAAAATACTTACTAGAAAATTGTCCGCTTGCTCTGGTTGCTGCTCTGTCTTTTTTTGTAAATGCAACAATAACAAAAACTGTTTATGTCTGACGATCCATACTTCCCATTACTGGTGACATAAACGGGATTGTTTGAATGATGAGAAGTCACCAACAGAGGCTTTAAGCATTTCATATTAGGACTTTAGTCTATATATTTTTTTCTATTTTTACATTCGTCTTATAACCAGCATAAAATAATAGTGTTCAAAGAGAATTGTGCAAAAAAAGAAAATTGTGTCTTAACATAGAAGAAAATTTGAATTGTTAAATAATTATAATAAATTATTTGATGTTATTAACCATAAAAGTGAAATTATATTTAACATTGTATTTTAAATAAAATTAAAATTTGGAAAAAAAGGAAAAAACAAGCAAAAAATAAAATAAAATATAGACTTTTTTTGGCAGAAATAAGAAGCAAATATACATATTTTATGGCTGTTTATGATCGTAAAATTAAGTGGACAGAAGGAAAAATAAAACGTAAAAAGGAAGGTTTCGTGTTTCGCGTGTAACAAGGGAAGTGTTGATTTTTTTATATACATTTCGAAGGAATTTTTTTCTCCTATATTTTTTTTCGCCTTTTTTATTAGTGCCAGGGAGTTCGATCTTGAACGTGATGTGTGATAGACGTGTTACGGACGCTTCTAAAAAGTTTGTTTCTTTAATAATTCTTGTTCATTGCCTTTTGTTCGTGTAAATAAGAGCAAAAATAGAAATATTAATAAATCTAAAAACCGGTTATGAGTGAGCTTAATGCTCGAAACTCATATAACAACAACAAGCTTAATTCTAAATTAAAAGACAATGTAGTGCATTGCAATGTAAAAAATATTGATAATGAAAGAAAAAGAATACGAAAACATGAATAACGAAAGTGTAAATAAGCATTTTAAAAATAACTACTACTCAGTTCTAGACTGTGAGAAAAAAACAATATCCCAAAAAGATCTCAATCAGCATCAGGTGTGATCAACAATACCCCCAGTGGAGATAACAGAGATAACACAGTGGTAAATATAGAAAAAATTAAGAATAAAAAAATCCCCCCAATTAATATTATAGACATAAACAGCAACAACCTTGTTGAATTTGTTAAAAATGGACTAAAAATTAATGAATTCAATATTAAAGAATTTAAAAATAAAAATAAATTTTTTACATTTACGCCTAAAGAATTTAAAATCAAAACATACTTACTCAAAGGTCTCGACGCTAATATTGATTCTGACGATATTCTGTGCGAACTATTAAAATTAGAAAGTAGAAAATCTAAAATGCATAAAAGTTTGCCAGTTGTCCACCAAATTATCCATTGAAAAAGGAATTAAACTCCCAATATTTATGTTTCTAATATCTCCAGATAGCAGTATCAATAAGCTTAAAAATATAAAAACAATACTACACCGTGTAATTAGATGGGAACAAGTTAGAAGACCCGAAATACCCCAATGCCGCAACTGTCAAGGCTTTTTCCACAGTGCTGCTAATTGTCACCTCCCTAGGAGATGTGTAAAATGCAACATGGACCACGAAAGAGGAAAGTCTTCGGTAGAAAAGGTACCAGCTGAAGAAAAAGATAAATTATTTTGTGTTCTGTGCAACAAATATGGTCATCCAGCATCCTATAAGGGGTGCGAAAAATATAAGCAGTTAAAACAAAAAATTTATTTAAAAAGAAAAGATTTTCTTGTAAATAATGCTAATATTTATACTAATACAGTTTCTTCCTTCGCAAATGTAGTTAAGGGAAATAACACTACTAACATAGATTTAAAAACCACTTCTAACACAATCAATAACTCTTTTATTCAAGAAATGAAAAACTTTATGATAAATATAAATAATCAAATGTTAAATTTTCAAAAACAACTAGAATTGTAAGTATCAAGAATTGATACAATTATTTCAATGCTTGAATAATGACTAAAAATAACCAAACCTTTATTTCAAAAAACCTTAAACTAATACATATTAATGTTAATTCCCTAATATTAACGGATAGAAGATATCAGCTTCACGAATTCATAAAGAAAAATACACCCGATATTGTACTTATAAACGAGACAAAATTAAATCATACACATAAAATTCAATTTGACAACTTCTATGTTATAAGAAGAGATAGAAAAGGTGCAACACGAGCAGGTGGGACAATGATATTAATTAGAGATAACTTAGAATTCTTTAATTATACAAATAGTGTTATCAATTCTTTTAACGTGTTAGAAACCTGTATTATTCGTCTTCCTCTCTCTACAAATGAAATATTATATATTATAACGATACTCATTTGAGAAGTGAGATTCATAGTCTTTTTGAATCTATGAATTTACAAAGTACAAATAATTATTATATTTTAGCAGGGGACCTAAACTGTAAACATACAGAATGGGGCAATCCTAGCAATAATCAAAAGGGTAATATACTTTACAAATGGCTATTAGATAATGAAATTCGTTTTAAATGTAAACTTTATGCTTCACGTCGTCCATCATACCCGCGAACTAGTTCTTACATAGATATTTGTTTAGTCGATTGTAGCCTTCATATTATCACTGAAAATAATACAACAAACTCTGCGAAAAGCTGAATTTTCCTGTTGGGAAAATAAACAAATGTTTGAAAAATATTTACGTGTGTATGTATTTTATTCCAAGAAATAATTCATAAGAGAACTTTTTAAAGCTGCTTTGCGCCCTTTTTGTTCATCAATATGTGCGCAATATATTGGCTGTTTTGTTTTTACAGACTGATTATTTAAAACACAGGCCAAACACGTAAAGTGTGTTAGGAGCCGATAAAGAAGTATTTATTAGAAATCATCAGGTTTAAGGGGTAAAGAAGAGAAGGGGCGGCGACGTTACATCTTTTAAGTAATAAAAAGGAATGACATTTTAAATGCATTTGATATGATATGCATATGCGTACCTCAAAATTGAGGGCAAGGTGTTTGTTACTTTTTGGTACCATATTATAATTTTTTTACCATAGCATAATAAGTCCCGGAGTCTAGAAAGTAGTGTGTTGGCTTATTAGATGACATGCCGTGCTTCTACCCTCGGCTCAGACATGTGGAAATAAGAAAAAATATTTCTCTTGTTTACATCAGCAATTCATATCCGACTCTATTGCTTCAAATTATTTAACCGCTTTTTGAATGTTTGGCACATTAGGTGGTATGCTTTTAATATTTCTGTTTTAGTCTCAAATAACAGACCAACAATTTTCAGTTGATTTGTGGCCGTGACCATCCCCTTGTAACTTTACCTCCCGAAACTTTTGTCCAACTCTTATTGCAATAAACGCTAGAATAATCGCATTTATTTTAAATTACTAAAATTATTAAATTTATTATTAAATTATATAGTACATATTATATATATAAATTTTTTGTTATAATGTTTACATCAAATTTTTGTTTATTTTTATTATAACAACAAGTGTTGATTCTTTGCAATTATTTTAAGCTCCACACCTATTGGAATAAGTTAGCATTTTGCCAGAAGTTTTTAAGTTTTCTTTTTGTTTTTGTTTATGTAGAAAATAATTGGTCAAAAATAACAGCTACACAAAACTCAAAACTTAGTAAATTTTGTACAGAAAATTCGAATGAGAAGATTTAAAAACATTTCAAAAGAAATTGGAGAAATGTAAGAAAGCAAAAGTGAAAGAGTTCACTAATGAAAAAAGTTAGAAACAATTTATCTTTATTTTATTTCTTTATCTTTCTGGTTTTTCTTCGTAAAATTATACAACACAAGTGAAGACATTTTGACTGTGCATTTGTCGTATAAAATTTATTTTACTTTTTATTGTATTACACACAAAAATGCCTTAACAAATAAAATATGAGCGATCATTAGCGGCTTTTCTGAATTTGACCAATGGCAAGGGTTATGCAGCTTGGCATCGCTCCAAATACAACAAATATGTTTGTTCAAGTACTCATACATTTTGAAATGCATCTCGTTGCTGAAGATGATTTTTCGATGCAAACTAGGCGCAGTTTCTCCTGCCACAGAGTCCAATCGGGAAAGTAAAGAAAGATCCGATATAAAGTTGTTACTTTTAATTCAGAAGTTTATTTGCACCCGGCCAGTTCTCTAAAAAGTTAATGCTTATGCAGATCTTACTTAGTTGACTAATTAGTCATTACAACCTTTGACAAGGATTGAAACCTAGCTTCGCACTCCACTCACGTCGTTGTATTAAATTTATCCATGAAAAACCTGTTGTTTAACTTCGACTCGGAGTAAACGATTTTTTAAAAAACTGTTCCTGGTAATTTTTTTTCATCACAGAATTTTTGCCAGAAGACTGCTAAGAGGACAACAACAACTTTAAATTTTACGGAGAATGACGGAGCAAATTTTGAAAAATTACCTCTTACTTTATGACTACAAAATTCAATTTATTTCGGAACTCAAAACAGCAGATCAAGAAATACGCCGGCAATTCGTTTAGTGAGTGATTAAGCAAAGTGTAGTCAATGTAAATTTTTGGAAAAAAAATTAATTTCTCCTATGAAGAGCATTATGATCTGAATGCCTTAGTGAATAAACAAACCATGAGAAAGAACTGTCTGGTATGGATTTTGGTCAGGCAGGGTGATTGCACCTCATTTTCTGAAGATGTGCCGAAATTTTAGTTTCTGAATGGTTTTCAGACATAAACATGATAACTGGACGGCCTAGATCTGGACGACAGGTAGTTGCACTTGCATTAACGCGCGTTCTGTTATCAATTTACTCCAGCACCGATTTTTAAGTAAGAAATTCTATTGTCACCCGGCGCCACTTAACGAAACGTATGATGTTGTTAATTTCGACTCTCCATAACTCAACATATACCTGAATCACAAAATAAGTATGAATCGCGTACCAACACTAAAATACTTACTAGAAAATTGTCCGCTTGCTCTGGTTGCTGCTCTGTCTTTTTTTGTAAATGCAACAATAACAAAAACTGTTTATGTCTGACGATCCATACTTCCCATTACTGGTGACATAAACGGGATTGTTTGAATGATGAGAAGTCACCAACAGAGGCTTTAAGCATTTCATATTAGGACTTTAGTCTATATATTTTTTTCTATTTTTACATTCGTCTTATAACCAGCATAAAATAATAGTGTTCAAAGAGAATTGTGCAAAAAAAGAAAATTGTGTCTTAACATAGAAGAAAATTTGAATTGTTAAATAATTATAATAAATTATTTGATGTTATTAACCATAAAAGTGAAATTATATTTAACATTGTATTTTAAATAAAATTAAAATTTGGAAAAAAAGGAAAAAACAAGCAAAAAATAAAATAAAATATAGACTTTTTTTGGCAGAAATAAGACAGACAGATAAGATATACATATTTTATGGCTGTTTATGATCGTAAAATTAAGTGGACAGAAGGAAAAATAAAACGTAAAAAGGAAGGTTTCGTGTTTCGCGTGTAACAAGGGAAGTGTTGATTTTTTTATATACATTTCGAAGGAATTTTTTTCTCCTATATTTTTTTTCGCCTTTTTTATTAGTGCCAGGGAGTTCGATCTTGAACGTGATGTGTGATAGACGTGTTACGGACGCTTCTAAAAAGTTTGTTTCTTTAATAATTCTTGTTCATTGCCTTTTGTTCGTGTAAATAAGAGCAAAAATAGAAACATTAATAAATCTAAAAACCGGTTATGAGTGAGCTCAATGCTCGAAACTCATATAACAACAACAAGCTTAATTCTAAATTAAAAGACAATGTAGTGCATTGCAATGTAAAAAATATTGATAATGAAAGAAAAAGAATACGAAAACATGAATAACGAAAGTGTAAATAAGCATTTTAAAAATAACTACTACTCAGTTCTAGACTGTGAGAAAAAAACAATATCCCAAAAAGATCTCAATCAGCATCAGGTGTGATCAACAATACCCCCAGTGGAGATAACAGAGATAACACAGTGGTAAATATAGAAAAAATTAAGAATAAAAAAATCCCCCCAATTAATATTATAGACATAAACAGCAACAACCTTGTTGAATTTGTTAAAAATGGACTAAAAATTAATGAATTCAATATTAAAGAATTTAAAAATAAAAATAAATTTTTTACATTTACGCCTAAAGAATTTAAAATCAAAACATACTTACTCAAAGGTCTCGACGCTAATATTGATTCTGACGATATTCTGTGCGAACTATTAAAATTAGAAAGTAGAAAATCTAAAATGCATAAAAGTTTGCCAGTTGTCCACCAAATTATCCATTGAAAAAGGAATTAAACTCCCAATATTTATGTTTCTAATATCTCCAGATAGCAGTATCAATAAGCTTAAAAATATAAAAACAATACTACACCGTGTAATTAGATGGGAACAAGTTAGAAGACCCGAAATACCCCAATGCCGCAACTGTCAAGGCTTTTTCCACAGTGCTGCTAATTGTCACCTCCCTAGGAGATGTGTAAAATGCAACATGGACCACGAAAGAGGAAAGTCTTCGGTAGAAAAGGTACCAGCTGAAGAAAAAGATAAATTATTTTGTGTTCTGTGCAACAAATATGGTCATCCAGCATCCTATAAGGGGTGCGAAAAATATAAGCAGTTAAAACAAAAAATTTATTTAAAAAGAAAAGATTTTCTTGTAAATAATGCTAATATTTATACTAATACAGTTTCTTCCTTCGCAAATGTAGTTAAGGATCTACTAACATAGATTTAAAAACCACTTCTAACACAATCAATAACTCTTTTATTCAAGAAATGAAAAACTTTATGATAAATATAAATAATCAAATGTTAAATTTTCAAAAACAACTAGAATTGTAAGTATCAAGAATTGATACAATTATTTCAATGCTTGAATAATGACTAAAAATAACCAAACCTTTATTTCAAAAAACCTTAAACTAATACATATTAATGTTAATTCCCTAATATTAACGGATAGAAGATATCAGCTTCACGAATTCATAAAGAAAAATACACCCGATATTGTACTTATAAACGAGACAAAATTAAATCATACACATAAAATTCAATTTGACAACTTCTATGTTATAAGAAGAGATAGAAAAGGTGCAACACGAGCAGGTGGGACAATGATATTAATTAGAGATAACTTAGAATTCTTTAATTATACAAATAGTGTTATCAATTCTTTTAACGTGTTAGAAACCTGTATTATTCGTCTTCCTCTCTCTACAAATGAAATATTATATATTATAACGATACTCATTTGAGAAGTGAGATTCATAGTCTTTTTGAATCTATGAATTTACAAAGTACAAATAATTATTATATTTTAGCAGGGGACCTAAACTGTAAACATACAGAATGGGGCAATCCTAGCAATAATCAAAAGGGTAATATACTTTACAAATGGCTATTAGATAATGAAATTCGTTTTAAATGTAAACTTTATGCTTCACGTCGTCCATCATACCCGCGAACTAGTTCTTACATAGATATTTGTTTAGTCGATTGTAGCCTTCATATTATCACTGAAAATAATACAACAAACTCACTTAAAACTTTAGATTATGATAGCGACCAAGATGCTGTACAGATTGTAGCCTACATGAATAAAGAAAACGAAAGGTTCTTATTTTTGTGCGATAAAATAAATCTTACTTACAACTATAAATGTACCAATTGGAAAAAATTTAAAATTATATTAGTCAGAAACTCAGCCAAGATACTCAAATTCCTAATAATCGAAACCTTTCGAATGCTGAAATAGACTTAGGCAGATTAAATGATGTTATTCTTAAAGCAACAGAAGAAACAGTTCTTGAACATAAAAGTGGCAAAACCCTGTCAGAAATAAGCAGCTCAACTATTAAAATGTTATATTCTGCGAAAAGCAGATTATTAACTTTAGGTAAAAAACACAACAGATTAGGACTAATACTTTCCGAAGAGACACTAACATTGGCAAAAGCAAAAATAAGAATAATTAAAAAACTTATCAAAGATAATTTTGCAATTAATATCAATAAACAGATCCAAGTAAAATTAACGAATATAGACCCTAAAGATTCAAGAGACATGTACAACCAAATTAGAAAAAACTTCAACATATTTAAACTCTTAAACTTACATGAAATTAAAATTCCTTCAAATGAGGAACTCATTTTGAACAAGGTGCGGATAAACCCTCAACGTTTAAGAACAGATAATCAAAATAATTATATTGTTGAAGATCAGGTTCAAATGTTAAATACAAAGAAACTATTTCAAATAATGTTGTTCATCAGCAAGTCCAATCCACTTCTAATAGGTATATAGGACTGAAAAGGGAATATGAGAATAACAAAACCACACTTATACATTTCAGTGAAGCAATACTATCTGACAACATTGATGAAAATGAGTCTAGTGACTTTTTATAACAAGATATAGTATTCTTTATATTTTCTCTAAATTAAAAAATAAGTTGTCGTCCGGAATTGATAATATACCAAATATAATATTAAAGAATATTCCACAAAGACTGATTTTTGATTTTTGCATATTGTTCAAACAATATGCTGAATAATTCATATTTTCCTGACAAATGGAAAATAGCTAAAGTTGTGTTACTGCCTAAAAAGAATAAAGAGCCAAATAGTACAAAAAATTTGCGACTCATAAGTTTACTACCTAACATCAGTAAAATTTTTGAAATATGCGTAAATAATATTCTATGTAAATTTTGTAATAATAATAATATTAATAGCGAAAAGTAATTCGGCTTTAAATTCAAACACTCTATCATTAACGCAATACATAAAATAACCTCCGATATTAATTGGAATTGGCAAAAAAAGTTTTGTACAGGAGCATGCCTCATAGACATGGAAAAAGCATTCATAGTGTTTGGATTGATGGCTTAATACATAAAATATTTCAATACTTACTACCCTTAAACCAAATAATACTAATATATAACATGATAAGCAATAAAAAATTTAAAGTCTCCTACCATAATATTGTAACCGATGAATCATTTAATATCATTAATGGACTACAACAGGGAACAGTCAATTCACCCATCCTTTTTAACTTGTTTATTTGAGATTTTCTTAACCAAATAGATAACATCATTTCATTTGCAGATGATATTATAATATACCATCATGACGATAAAATCGAAAAAATTAACAGTAATTTACAGATATCCTACAACAAGGTAGAGCAATATTCAATAGATTGGAACATGAAAATAAACGCACAAAAATGTGAAACTATACTGTTTAGACCACCAGTGAATAAATGCAATTATGATGTAAGGAAAAATTTGAAAAGTTTTCAGATAAAGTCTAATTTACATAATTGCAACATACCAGTAAAAGAAGTAGTAAAATATTTGAGTGTTTTTCTCGATAAATTTTTATATTTCAATGTTCATATTAAGGAAACTTTATCCAAAGCTAGAAAAGCTTATTTTGCATATAGATCTCTCTTTCACTCGAAATATATTAAGAGTAAAGTTAAAATAATAATCTATTAATCCTTAATTAGACCTATTCTTACATACGCATGTCCCATTTGGTTCCATATTTCCCCCTCATATATGGAAAAATTAATAATATTTGAGAGGAAATGCATAAGATCATGCACTTCACTTTATAGACCTGCAAATAGTGACTTCACAAAGTATATTTCTAACAAAATTCTGTACAATAATACAAATATAATACACATAGATAATTTTATAGTTTACCTGATAAGAAATCACGTTGCACGATGTTGCAAATGTACAGATAATAGTTATATAATGGCCCCTTATTACACAAATTATGAATATATAACTAGAACCTTAGAAAGTGGATTTGTTCCACCAGAAGTTTTTGTGTACCTGGATAGTAAAGGATTTGTTCAAAACAATAATGGGGTTCCCATCTTATATCACAATTATAGACGGGCGACTACAAAAACAATTAATTGTAATTTAAATCAATCCCATCAATACAGTGCAAGCATATCAGAAAAGAATCTAAAATTAGCGCAAAAATCTAATGCCAATATATTTTGGTGGCTAACAAACTAAAGTTAATCTATTTCTTTTTTACCCCTCTGACTTAACTTTACTTTTTCCTGATATAAAAATAATGTTTTTTGTAATTTTTCATTGTACTATACTATTTTAAAAATTATATTCACTTTTGTAAATATATAAATATTGGTATTTTTTTTGTAAAAAACAAATTATTATTATGTTATATTATATTATTAGAGCGCTCGATTTATAGACATTGTATAATTGAATTTATTATTGTTAACTAGTGTTTATAATAGTTTAAACTTAAGTATTTGAATAAATGTATAAACAATTAAAAAAAAAAATAGTGCCAGAAAGTGCGAATTAAGTTTGATTGCGAGGAGTCGCTATAACCTCCTCATCCTCATCCTCATCCCCCATACAGTCAACGGATTTATCAAAGACTGTAAATGTCGGTGAATAATTCGAGTCACTCGTAAAATTGAGGAAATGAATTAGAGGGACTATTTAAACCATACCTGTTAAGTAATGATTAGTAAACGTAATGATTAATAATTTGATTACTTTTTTTTTTTGAATGGTGAAATAATGATTACAATTACGATTATTTTTGGTTAAAATAGTTAATAATTGATTACGATTACAAAATAATCAAAAAACAATCAGGATTACTGGCGATTAATCTAATAATCAAAAAGAATCAAAAGTAATCCAAAAGTAATCAATTTATTTTCAATAATTACTTTGAATTCTTTTTGAATATTTGAAAAGAATCAAAAAGAAATATTGAAAACAATTTGATTACTTTTGAATATTTGAAAATAACCAAAAAGAATTATTTAAAACAATTTGATTATTTTTTAGACTACTTTTAATTCTTTTTGATTATTAGACTAATCCCCAGTAATCCTGATTATTTTTTGATTCTTGGGTAATCGGGTAATATAGGGTAATAATAGGGTAATTTAAAAAGTAATGTAATTGATAACTAATTGTAATCGAAATTTAACAGGTATGATTTAAACATTCTAATTTCATCAAGTTCGAAAAAATTAAGAATTTGTAATGGTTCTTACTTCCAACATGTCAATGAAACCAATCATACGACTGCTAATGTGAACATGTATTCGGCTACTTTAGTCCCCACAGGCTTAATACTCTTGCACAAAGTTCCGATATGACTTCAAGAGACTATTTAGGGGATCATTTGGAAGAACGGTTACGTAGTCGCTAAGCCTCAAACAAAAGTTAACCAAAAAACTTGCTCATGAGTGCATGGCGATAAATATCACCAGAAAACTCAATACAGTTCTTCTTGGGGGTACCTGCACTTTTGCGGTGCAAAAATAAGTAGTCATCAGAAACTTTTCTTATTTTTCTCTTGTTTTGTGAAAAACATTAAAAATGTTTTTGATTTATAATAAAAGAGAAATAAATTCATATAATAAAGTATAAAAACTTTAATTATTTATACGAACTTTTGCTACAAATTCATGAAATTGCTAAAATGTATTGTGGTACTACTCAATGTACCATATTTGCAAGCGTGTGACACGAATACAAACGCTTGCACACATAGTTTGTATTCGTGTCAGCAATATAATGTATCAACGTAAACTTAATAAGTTGTTGCTGGTAATGAATATAATAGATTACATCTGTACCTGAAAAATACAAAAAATGAAATATAACCAACACTATACTTCAGCAATAACGAATTCTCAGCGGAGAAAATAATACCGAACGTAGATGCATTTGTCTTAGCAACATTCAACATTAAAAATGAAACTCACATTAACACATTCTTGCACATTTACCTCTACACGTATTAAGGTCGTTTTACGTATTTATGAATATATATATGTACATTGCTTAAACCCGCGGAAATAAAGAACATAAAGAACGGTAAGTCACACTCTACCTACTAGACTACGGCGACTTCAATTGATTTATTATTTAGTTAGTAATAATTAATAAGAAATATCAGATAAAATCCTACCACCAAAATAAGGAAAAACACTGTAGGCAGCTTGTATAAAAATCTTAAATCACAACCCTTAATATGATAGCAGTACTTCAGTAGAAGGGTTAGAAGTTACTAAAGTCTAAAAAATTAAATAAAACTTACATACATACATACATACATACATTGTTATTATGCAATTCATAAAAATAATGAAAAAATTAAAGACCATTTTCTGGAATGAATTAAAAAAATATTAAAAATTTTTAAAATTTTTTATTACTAATAAACAGGTTTTAAATTTAAATACCCAACTAGAATTTAAAAAGTACATTTTTATGTCGAGTATTATGTAGTGTGGTTAGGATGTCTGCAAATTTACATTCCGTTTCTTTTTGCTGGTAAGAGACAGCTATAAGCAAGTGGAATGCAAAATTCCAATTTGCTAGATTCTTTTCCTGTTTAATGTACACAAATATTTTCAAAATTTATAATATTAATACTATGTTCAGATATGCACTTTTATTGAGTCAATATTCGATTAATTGAGTACAATATTTTAAGTGTTCAGGCATAATACATGCAGTTCAACTTATCCAATATCCATTTGACAGTTGGTAAACAAAACAGCTGGTTGTTTCAACAACATTGTTGTTATTTTGTTCGTCATTTTTTGTTTGTCGTTGTTTTCGGTGAAATGTAATATGCTCACAGAACACACTTATGACAGTGCTGCATTTAAAGTTTTACTCAATATTATAACAATTTGCGTATCTATTGCGCAATTATTAATTGAAACTTTATTTGAAACTTTGAGGTCAATAATGGCGTTTATTGCGATTTACGCAATATAATAATAAAATACATATCTGAACACCGTATAATACGTACAAAAAATATTTAAAAAAAGGCGATTAAAGGAAACACAATGAAATAAAAGAACGAAAAGCGTGATGGTTAATGTTGAAAACTCCTTTGGCGATAAAAGATTTTTAGATAAAAATTTTCAAACGGCAATGAGAGATGCAACTATGACAAGAACACAAAGTGGAAAAATAGTGGCTAATTTTCATATTTTATGTTATTTCTTTTTCTTTTTTTGCTTTTTCCGTAATGCTATTTTGATTTGGCAGCAGCCAGCAAATCTGTTGCGTGCACTTCACATTTTTTTTTCTTATCTGTTGTTGTTTTGTAAAAGCCTTATTGCAAAGGATTACGATAAAGATGTGTAATAGAAAACAAGACACTGACAACAGAAGTAACGACTAAAAACAAACTACTACTATATAGAATTCAGTTTTTAGTTTAATCCACAAAAATCATTTCTTAAAAATCAATAAAATTGTTATCAAAACAAATACAAAACAATTGCATTTTTTTGCAGCATTTGAGAACATAGAATACATATATGTTGGTGATTGTTTAAAGGCTTAAAATTTCTTCTTCCTTTCCACCAGATGTACCAACGAATTCGACATTATTATGCTGAAAAAAAATATTTTACAATACCCCTCACTTCAAAAATATTGCTTCACCAAGTTCATGCTTAATTTTTCAATTTAAGGCCATATAAGAACATTAATTACATTAACAGCCAGCAAGCATCTGGGATACGGAAATAGAATTTATATTAAAAAATTCAATTAATAAAAAGATAATAAGTTAGTATAAAGTGAAATATAAAATAAAAACATCTCCATATGGATCTCATTTTATCTAATTTGAAAAATATTAAAAAAATACTGATGATAAATACGTTATGATAGGTTAGGGCGTAGCTTGCCGTTCACAGACAAGTTTACTCGGTGGCCCATATGGCCCATTGTGTCACCCAGTTTGAGGTAAGCCCCTTTGTCATGATCCGTTAAAGGTGGGTTTAAGTCAACGCGAGATCCGGCAAAACCGGCTAATTCCCTCAGTGGCACGTTTGCCACTCAAGATCTTCATTATCGGACATTAACAACTATAAATAAAGAATGTGATGGTTAATTCAACACCAATTTCATTCTTAGATTGTTGTATGGGAATGATAAGTGAAAAGCCTCAGTACGATTTAATCTTTTTTTATCGTTCTCTTCACAGAATATTGGAAATATTTTGGTCAAAACGTGTTTAATAAGAGGCTATCTGGATTAATATGCAGCAAATTTTTTTTGAAATTCTTTTGAAAGTCTGTCGTTCGGTCTAGGTCCCGACAGTTATGAATAAAATTAACGCACGCAACTTAAGTGCTGTTAGAAGGTAAGTCGTAATCCTGACTGAAGTGTGGTAATGCCCAATTAAGTGAGTAAGTCAGTAATATTGGCAAACTGATAACAGTCTGGCGTGTCTGTCGAAAAATAAATTTGCGTTGTAGACTGCCGTAATACACGAATAAAAGTCTACGAAGGATTTAAACAGATACAATCTAAATTATTTTATGAAAACTCTCAAGGAAATAAAATACATCAGGAATATATGACTGAAAATTAAATTCAATTACTTCACCCTACAGCCTTCTGGCATTGGTTTTGTTGTTATGTGTTTAAAAAAACAGTACCAAATGCAGTTCAGAAAAGAAATCTTATAGCGTTGCTTAAAATAGCTGAAAGGGGTTAAAGAATTTGTTTTCACTGAAATGACAGACATGTACTTAGATTCAGATGTGATTTGACTATGCATTAAAGATGTTAATGTGTTAGTAACTTTGACGATTAAAGCACAAGAAAAAAGGTTAACGCTACAGATGTACTAATTAAAATTAAAAATTTTTTATTTGATGATCTTTTCTGTAACATAACGCATATGTGTATATACACACAGTTACTAAATTATACGCACGGTTAAAAAATTGCCGAAATTTTTTAACTAACCCGTTTTCGTTGAAAATCTTTATAGTTTCCTTGATGTTAAGACGGTCTTTTGCATTGGTTAAAAAATTTCTGAAATTGAACTGAATTGTGGCCCTGCACAGGCCCACAAAGATATACATCCGATTTACAAATTTCACCGTCTTAAAATCGAAGAAAGATGTTAGACAATTATAAATATTTTCAAAAAAAACGGATTGGTTAAAAAATTTCTGAAATTTGTTAAGTGTACATCAGGCCCACAAAAGTTAACAATTTTCAGAAATTTTTTAACCAAGACCGTCTTAAAATCGAGGAAAGTTGTCAGACAATTACAAAGATTTTCAACGAAAACGGATTAGTTAAAAAAATTTCTGAAATTTGTTATCCGTATATATACTTTTGTGGCTATGTGTATGTAGTTATCGTGTTATACAACAACAACAGGAAAAAACTTCGTAATCGCTTTAAAACTTTTTGATATTTGACATAAGACGCCACTTATTTGTCAGTGCACATGGCTGGCGGCGTTTTTCTTATTTCTTCTTCAAGCTAGTTTTGCTGCATTAAGGTTTTTAAATATATTTATTAGATTTATGTATGTATGGTCTTACTAGATAAAAATCTGTACTTTAAGTGGTGAAAAAATTATAATTTATTGATGAAAATTACAATAAAACTTTTAATTTTTTTTAATATGTTACAAAAGCTTTTGTCTATGCCTCGACCTTTTATCAACTAATATATGTATATATGAGCCGTTTATTTTGAAAGTGGTTTAAGTCCATTTTTTCTTATATTGTGATATTTAAGGGTTTGTGTTTGAATTGTTTCAAAAATATTGTTAACTGGTATTAAGTTGTTTTTATGATTTTTTGACCTTAAACATATGAACTTTTGTAAACTTTACTAGAAAAGTAAGCTGTATTTTAGAACTTAAAATGGACTTAAACCACTCTCAACATAAATAAAATGACTTTTTTGTTCGTCCACTTTGTGTTCTTTGTTTAATAGTATTAAAAGTTAATTTTTTCACTTAAAGTTACTCTTCTACGTTTATATAATTCTAATATAATTATTACATGGAGTTGATTAGCAAACAAAATATTTTAGTTTCACAATAATATTGAACAAATTATCCAAAAGAACCTTATGATTCCTCTAAATAGTATGTTCTTGACATTATTATTATAAAGAAATTAGATAATAGAAATTGTAAATATTTTATTTTTGATGTAGACGGGTGTAATAGCTTTAAAATAATTAGGCAAGCTTTCAATTTAGATACAGAATTTTATTTATGTAATTAGAAAAACATGTATGTATTTAAAAATAAATATTAATTCATTTATTAAAAAATATTAAATTATTTATAAAGATAATACGGCAATTATTTTTCCTCGTTTGGATTATGTGTGAGGTTGATGAAATATTCATGGTGTATAGGTGGTATATACCTTAGTAACTCCATCATATCCTTATAGTTAGAAGTTGAAATGGGACGTACATTTTTATATAATGGTGTTAATTTTATTTTGTTGAAGTTCCTTGGTCTTCCCCGACAAGGCAATAAATCAAGTATTTTGAACTCTGTATTCACTTCCATAGCTTCTTTATAAAACATTTTGTAGGGTTCACTTTTTTTATTAATCGCATCCAAAATATTCTTAGCCAATTTACAGGTTCGCCACTAGTGTTTTTTAATCTTTTATGAATTGCTCCTTCCAGAGGTTTTGTAGAAAAAAATCTTGATATTTAATTTTAGTTAATATAAATTTGTTACTCGTTCGACATGTTTTTATGTTTTCATAGGGATCCTGGGGGGACATACATTAAATTATTTTTAATCGAAGCCATTTCTATCACTCCAGAATCACTATCATTTGGCAAAAACGAATGCGCTGATAGTAAAAACTTATGGTCAATAATATCTGCATTATTTTCTGCCGATTGCACAATTTTCAACCATGTTACCGCCAATTTTATATTTCTGTTCTGCCCAGTGCACATATCGCTGTAAGCTATGATATGTTTCTGATTTCTAAGATTTTTGAGGTGTTTTAATATACAAGATGCTACTTCTTGAGAACCTCTTGATGCCACAGTTTCATCCCAGACATACATGTAAACTTTATTATCGTGAAAATTATGGCAACCTAGGTTTAAAATGTAAATGTTACGTTTGTAATAGGCGATGGAAACAGACAATTTTGGAAATAGTAACGCCTTTTCTAACTCGAAAGAAAAAGCGAAATATACATTTGGATTATTTCGGGCCAAATCTTGATCTACTTTTAATGATTTTCTGGCCAATCCAGCACATGTTAAATTAATGTTATGCTCATCCGTGAGGTTTTCCTTTTCTTCCGTATTACAAGATGCTTTAATTGTGATATTCAATTGACCACATTTTTTGCAAGTATCTTTTTGTGTGTGATGAAAATGCAAATTAAATTCGTTTTTAAAAATTTGTCTATAGGTCCATTCATTAACATTGCTTAAATTTTTTGTTTACAGTCTTCCAGGTATAGATTAAACATTTTACTAATAATTAATTCAGGGTTTAAATACCTTCTATTTGGATTATGAGACCTTGTGTAATGAGATTCATATTGAGGAAAAGTTTTAATATTGCTGATATATTAAAAGTACTTAAAAAGAATTTTTTACATACTGAAACAATCCCGTAAATAGTTTTTAAGTAATATTTGTAAGTATAATTTCTTGGCGAACCTTTGCCGTTTCTCAAGCGTTTACGTTGCAGAATACGCCCCCCGGTAGCTCCATGTAAATATAAATTTTGATTATTAAAATTCCCCAAATTCCAAAAGTTATCAAAAATATTTTTCCTTTCTTCTACGTTAATCAAATGTATGCAATTTATTAAACAATGACAGTCTTTGTTTTGGAATATTTTTTCCCGGATAATTTTTCCAGCTGCAGTGTAATATTTCTTTCCTGTATTACTATAATTATATAATATGTAGTAGTGTAATTATATAATATGTAGTATATATAATGTGTAGTTTATGTATATCTTGTAGTCAGGTACTAAAACCGAAAAATATTTTAACCCAGTTGAACTCATGTAAGAAAAATAAAAAAAAACATTAAATTACCAATTACATTAAGGGTTTAGTATATTGTACTTCCTAATTTTCAAAAGAGCCTTTTTCACGGTTTTAGTTACTTTAGTCACAGAATTAAAGCAGAAATATTATTTTCCCTGAAACGATATGCAAAGAACGAGAATAACTCATATAGGTCAACTCGTCCAGGTGAATGCAACTTAAATGCGATTTTCTCGCGATCATTTGCTAAGAACTTCAGATTATGATTTTACCCTTGCTAGTATAGCTAGTACAGCTTGCTAGTATAGCTAGTATAGCTAGTACAGCTTGCTAGTATAGCTAGTATAGCTAGTACAGCTTGCTAGTATAGCTAGTATAGCTAGTACAGCTTGCTAGTATAGCTAGTATAGCTAGTACAGATTGCTAGTATAGCTAGTACAGCTTGCTAGTATAGCTAGTATAGCTAGTACAGATTGCTAGTATAGCTAGTACAGCTTGCTAGTACTAAAGCTAGTAATAGCTAGTATAAATTGTATAGCTTGCTAGTATAGCTAGTACAGATTGCTAGTATAGCTAGTACAGCTTGCTAGTACAGCTAGTACAGCTTGCTAGTATAGCTAGTATAAATTGTATAGCTTGCTAGTATAGCTAGTACAGCTTGCTAGTATAGCTAGTAT
The DNA here is from genome assembly GCA_958299815.1 of Sarcophaga carnaria. Classification (NCBI taxonomy): domain Eukaryota; kingdom Metazoa; phylum Arthropoda; class Insecta; order Diptera; family Sarcophagidae; genus Sarcophaga; species Sarcophaga carnaria. The sequence continues at coordinate 66,560,878 of OY283153.1, read as the reverse complement.
AGCTAGTACAGCTTGCTAGTATAGCTAGTACAGCTTGCTAGTATAGCTAGTACAGATTGCTAGTATAGCTAGTACTGTTTGCTAGTACAGCTAGTACAGCGTGCTAGTATAGCTAGTATAAATTGTATAGCTTGCTAGTATAGCTAGTACAGATTGCTAGTATAGCTAGTACAGCTTGCTAGTACAGCTAGTACAGCTTGCTAGTATAGCTAGTATAAATTGTATAGCTTGCTAGTATAGCTAGTACAGCTTGCTAGTATAACTAGTATAGCTAGTACAGCTTGCTAGTATAGCTTGCTAGTATAGCTAGTACAGCTTGCTAGTATAGCTAGTACAGATTGTATAGCTTGCTAGAATAGTGTTTCATACGAAGAGGTATGAAAGTAACGAAAACAATGGTTATAAATTACAGTCAAAACCAAAAAAAAAATAAACCTAATTAGTGTAAGATTGTAAGAGGTTTTATAAACAACTTAAACAAATTACTTGTTGAATTACATCTACCTGGTTATCAGTTTTGTGGACCTGATACAAAAGTTCAAAAACGATTAGCAAGAGGAGACAAAGGAATAAATTTATTGGATGCAGCTTGTAGAAAGCACGATACAGCGTACCCAAATTCAAAAGATATAGACATAAGACATCAAGCAGATCATGATCAGGTATAAATCAGATCGTGAGCAGATACAAAGCAGATCGTGAGCAGATACGAACCAAATCGTGACCAGATACCAAGTAGATCGTGAGCAGATACGAAGCAGATCGTGACCAGATACATAGCAGATCGTGTCCAGATACAAAGCAGATCAAAATTAATATGAAAAAATTAGCACAATGTCTAAAAATTACCATACTAAAATGTTAGAAGATCTTGTAAAGACAAGAGCTGTTCTAAAGGAAATGTTAAAAGATATTAAACTGAAATAAAATTTTAAATGAAACAACAGATCAACGATTTTTTTATTTTCTATTTTTACTATGTAGATAAATAGGTAGGTTTACATTTTTTCTTATTTTTATTATGTAGATAAATAGGTAGGTTTACATTTTTTCTTATTTTTATTATGTAGATAAATAGGTAGGTTTACATTTTTTCTTATTTTTAACACTTAATTTCTTATAAACTGTTAAGTCTGAGGTTTTTTATTTTATAATGTCCCCAGGCGTAAGTGTCAACATTATTTTCACATATAAATCTCTTATCGTCTAAATAACTTAAAGTTAATTTACTTATATATTGTGTATATACTTGATGAATCTTAGATCTAAACACATACATAGAATCATGATACAGCTTTTTCTCTAGTAGACATTTTCTAAAATCATTAATACTTAGTCTAGATGTTACACTATTTCTAACACCTTTAATTTTTTTAATTTCTTTGTCTACTCTATCTATTTTCACGGAATACATTTTAGCTCGTAAACCAATGAATTCCCTAATAACTTTTCCATTACATTCATCTTTCATCATTCCCAATACTTTTTTATTCATCAAGGGGAAATTATATCAATTTTCTCTTGAATAAGCAGATGTATCGAAATGTGTTGGAATATCATTTCTAATATCATCATACATATCATTTGTTTTCACATCATATATAAATGAATCGGTATCCATATAACAGAGATTAATATTATCAAGATATTTTGTCTTCATATAATCGTAATGAAAATTATACATTTTCCATTTTGATAATTCTAGAACTGAAAAACCAATATAAATGGGTTTATTATATTCTGTTCGCACTCTACTCATTTCAACGGCAACCATTTCTTCAGTAATTTCAATACAACTATGAAAATTTGGTTTCGCAATTAGTGATCTGGCTCCTAATAGTTTTCTTCTATTTTCCCATCCCATTACTATTTTGATGTCTTTTCTCTTATCGACAGTTTCCATAGTCTTACCATAGACAGCATTATTGAGTAATTTGAAAAAGTTTTGTTCAAATGTGTTTTTAGCCAATGTTCTATGATGGTTATTTACATCAATATATTTTTTAACCAATTCGATTGATTAAATTGCAGTATTCTATGAATTTTCTTCAAAATTAAACCATGTTGAATACATTGCTGAAGATTGCGGTAATGTATTATATAATTCTTTTTGTTATTTAAGTCTGTTATTAATTTTCTATGTTTCATATTCTCAATTTTCTTATTTTCAGCACAGAATGGAAAATCACTATGGTGATCGTGCAATACAGTTGGATATTCCAAATCTACTTCTAAAATATAACCTAATTCTGAATCTTCTTCTACAGTAGTTACATTGAAGTCGTTACGGTTGTCAAGCCATTTAAAATTTTTATATGGGAGATATTGAGACATTGCATAACCATATAAATTATTTACATCTAAATACATTAGATAATTTGATTCTTTTGTTGAATCATAGTCACTAACGTATTTATTATTAGCTGTCACATGTCGCTTACTGCATTGAACAATACCTCCCCTAATACCCCGCACAACGAAATTGTACATGTTGATATCTGTCAATAATTCCAACTCAATTTCAGTTGTTTTCAACATTGCATCCCAGGATAAACCTGGTGTAGTATAATATTGACAGGGGTCTAAATTGTAAATGTTTTTACAAACCTTACGGAAATTTTCAAATACATCGCAAAGCAATAGGACATCAACTTTTAAATATAATAGAAGATAATCTAAAAGTTTCTTACATTTGAATGTATTCCAAACTTTTTCAGCGTGTTCGTAATCATCTATACTACACGACTCATTAGTAAGTTTATTAAAGAAACATGATCGGGGTGGAAGTCCTGTTTCTTCAAGACGGTTGACTGAATCTAGATAGTCATATGGAAAGACACCTTAAACTAAATTCATTGGGAGTTTGATAGATTGATTTTACTATTAACAGATCATTATCTGACAAATATCCCGCTAATTTTTCCAAACTTGATGGCATAAACCGACAAGAATCTAGAAAACGTAGTTCTATAGTATTTTTTTCATCTACATTAATCTTTTTCGATATAGAAACATATAATTCTTTGTTTAAGGGGATTACATTTATATCACCTTCAATAGAAGAAAGTTCTCTTACGAACAAATGATAATCATATGATGAAAGATTATGAAAGAATATAGGAATAAATTTTGCTATTTGATACTCTAAATTACATTTGTTATGTGACGGTCCTCTATATTCACCTGTTAAGTGACGATGATCGGCTACTCGATCTACAGGAGATAAAATTTTTTTGCAAATGTGACAAATTGTATCCTCTTTCTGTCTAATTTGTTGAGGAGGTGTTAAAGTATTCATTGGTTTCACGATACTTAAATAATTCACATATAAATCTTTACAATCTTTAACTAAATTTCCGAAGAAATGTTTTGGTGCATCATCACCACTGTATATGTTAAATTTATATAAACTACTGTTAAATGAACATTTGATGTAATAACTATAAGCAAATGGAATATGTTTTTGTATTGACTTAACATTAGCTGAATTTTGAATATTAATAGTCTCTCAAAATCAGCGTAGACTACAAAAGGTACATCCATTTGCTTATTGAAATTTTTAAAACTTACGATATTATTGTCTACAGAGGGTAGTCTGGTTACAATTTTGTTGCACTCATCTTTGTGTTTGATAAGCGCCATTTCACTATGAAAATGTATTAAACAAGTGTTACAAATGTAAACTTGTCGACGGTGATTTGTTAATTGACTTTTAATTAATCTGTAATTACATGGAAAATGAAACAATTTTATATTAATATAATTTTGTTTAACATAAAATTATTATTGATTTACCTTGAAATATTTTTAATCCATACGTAATGGAATCTCTCACCATCTTCTAGTAATAACAAATTAAAGTGCTTAGCCTTTTCATTCATACTGGAATAGTAGGGTCCGACTATATCATTGTTATCATTTAACCCAAACACGTTCACGCTAATATCAGGATTTTTCATTTCAAAATCTTTAATTCTATTCGTTGGTAGCGGAAAAGTCAAATATTCAAAATTTAAAACAATACCATTTTCCAACGTGATAATAGCATCACTAATGTTATTAATTTTATATGATGTGGTTCTTTTAGAACTGTCATTAACAGGATACAATGCTGATATAACAGCCCACTTGAAACAATATTGATCATAGTTTTGTACATTGATGCATGCATGTTTCTTTTGTATTGGGGTTGGTAGAGGGATATACTGCGAACCTTTTAGACACTGATATTTATTTATATTAATTTCTATCCGTAATATTTGTATTAATGTCCATCCGCTATCACGTTCCTGGAATTCACTCATTTTTTTAACAATAACATCACATTGTGTGTTGTAAATATTGAGGAGATCATCTGTAGTTGATGATGAGAGATTAATTATAATCATTTTAGTCTGATGTGATTTCACTTCGATGTAACATAAATCCTCCTCTTCTTTAACCAGCATGTATTCACAAAATATCTCCAGATTGAATTTTATATTATCATGTTTTCGAATCATATTACTTAACAGCTTAAGCACTTTGAATTTAATTCCCGATAAAAAGTTCTCAGGTATTAAATTCGTTTCCCTATTATTTGCAATCAAATATGTAATGATGCGATTATTAAACACTGAGCTAACGCATTTTACTTCATCGTCATCAATATCAATACCATTATCATCATTTCGGATTTTGTTAGTACAATTAAGTTTGTGAGCATTTGTTCGAATATGATAGCGCCAATTTGTCTTTGGAATATGTTGATTGCAGTCCATACAATTAACTGTATCAAATGTTTCTCCTCCATCTCCAATCTTAGAATGTTGTAAAATATGTTGTTGATAATTCAGTTGGTTTGAGAAATACTTATTGCAAAGTATGCATTTAAATGATGTGGATGGTCCATCATGACATAATCTGTGATGTCTTCTTAATGATCTATTAAACTTGAATTCTTTAAGACAAAATTCACAAATAAAACCAACCATTTTTCTTTTTTAAATTTTAAATTTAAATTCACTACACAACTTCTAGCACAAGAATGACTTCCAAATCCTTAACACAAGTCTATATATACTCTGGGATGTACATGAGGAAACGTCCTGTCCGTCCAATCATTCGTTTGAAAAGTAATACAAATAAAATGAACATGCACAATCATGTTTCTATTTATAAGAAATCATAATGACGCGCGATATTATTGTTTATAACAAAGCACTATTATTGTTGTAGCAAAAATTTATTCTCCCACAATCGACGATCATAAAATGGGTTCAGAAGAAAAAAAAACACACACATAACGGAAATATATCGCATAAAAATAAATAAAACTTAACCACATCCAAAATTCTTTATTTGTTTACATTAAAAAATATTCTTATTGATCTTATGCACGTGCATACACTCATATATACTCATATTAACACAAATAAAATGAACATGCACAATCATGTTTCTATTTAGGAATACGATGTAAACGTGCACACAGCTGCATAATTCTTGAGTCAGCGTTTTAAAATTTGTTTACATTAAAAAAAATAATATTCTTATTGATCTTATGCTTAAGAGTATGAAATGATATGGAGTCACGCTGCTATTATTTATAACAAAGCGTTGCTATTGTTTATTTGTCGTTATCCCACATTTGTCCACAAGAAAAAAAACACACACACACATAACGGAAATACATCGCACTAACAAAAAAATTAATTAAGCGAAACTACATTCAAAATTCTTTATTTGTTTACATTAAGAAATATTCTTATTGATCTTATGCGCGTGCACACACTTATTCTGTCCGTCCAATCATTCGTTTGAAAAGCAATACAAATAAAAGGAACAAGAAGAAGCAGGCATGCACCAGATTTTGTATGAAAAAAGTGCCCTAGAAGGTACATAAACATACTACTAACATCATCTGAAAATTTCTCGCTATCGAAATTATTTTCTATTCGAACGCAATTTCGATCACGACTGCGAGAATTAGACTCCAGGTCCCGCCACTCATGTATAAAAATTAACGCACACAACATAAGTGGAGTGTGCTTGTATGTAAAAATCAAGAATCAAATATATTTCGCTGCTGCAACCAGTCAAATGCTATAGTACATTATACTTTATAGACATTAATTGTAGATACACAAGGCAGCGAGGTAAAAAATAATTGTATAGTACATATCAACAATTTTTTTCTGCTACTACTTGTAATACTGTAACAGTTATGATAGAAGAAATTTTTCATATTTTCCTACTTTTTTCTTTTATACAAAACACACACAAACAAAGCTCTCTGTACTAGCATAAAAACTAATGAAAAATAGCCCGACTACAAAATTTAACTCTTTCCATTTTGATGATTCACTGTATGAAGCTTAGTATTCAACTAGAAAGACGACATAAAGGTCTTTAAACATGAACTGACATTTGTATTCCTTCAAGATTCATGTCGACTTTTTTCTCTTGAAAGTTGATTTTCCTTTGCTTCATTTTTGTTCGATTATTTTCATTTCAAGTTTTAAGTTAAATTTTAGAAAACAAACTCACTTCTCTTTGAAGTGAAATAAAATGAAAGACTTTAACTGAAATGAAATTTATTTTTAAATTTAATTTAAATGAAATTAAATTTAATTAAATTATTTTCAGATGGTTTGAAACCGTTAGAGTTATTTGTATTGAAATAAGATACATTTTTCGTTGATTGTTTTTCCAAAAAAGACATCATTTATTCGTAACTTGTTAAGTTATTTCCTATTATTTCTAAAAGTTATCAAAGGTATGTCATACTTGTCGCTTTTAATTACGCGACTCTTAATGTTCTTTTAAATTATTCATGATAATGAAATATATGAAAGGCATTGATAACGGGGACCGAGTGTTGTAGTCGGCTACTTAGCTTATTTACGTGGATGGTCCAAAGAAGCGTAGTCTAAAAATAGATATTCCGTATCGAAGAGCTGCTGTAAGTTTATTTGGCTATCAAGCAGGGATTATATGCAAATAAAAACATGATATTGCTCGCAGACAGTAGTATGAGGTTTAAGCATTGTGTGAGATCTTCCTTATGGTGCAGTTTGATTATGTTCGCCTTACCTAATTCGTTCGAGAGTGAGTAGCATGTTCAGAAGTTCACAATTATTATTGGTGTGCTAGAGACACAAAATCAGAACATGAGGTTAGAAGATTGTAAGATCTTTTAATTGGAATCACCTAAGATATACTTTGTAATACGAAAGGAAGCGTTATATTTTTGAGTGTTGATAAATAGTCTGTTCTTTAAAGACACTTGTTTGTCAGTGAAGCACGATTGCCACAACGTTTAATTTATGTATATAGTCAGTAATCTACATTGATTTATTAAATTTACAGCCCAAATTTTAAGACTCTTACTCTAACACCGTTTATGATACATTTCACAAACGGTACCTTTTCTTTCGATAAATCGCCGATTACTCGTTGCGACTATAGAAATACGCCCGATGTGGTGCATTTAGTTGAGGAGAATTCAAAAATACCTTTTTTATTTGCCAATTCCACCAAACTTGTTTTATTAAACAAAAAGTCGAGTTCTTTACACAAACTTATTAAAACCAAAATGTTTGTGAACCGATTTTGAAATTTTGACTCACAGTTTTTTTTGGAAGGGAAAGAGACAAACCTTTAAAATGATATACATAAATATATTGTTCAAAGTTATATGTTATGAGTGTTGATTGAGTAAATCTGGAAAGTATGCTCTTCTTCCTTATTTTTTTAAAATTCACCAATTGCAAAATGTAAGTAAAAATTGTCATTCTCTTGTGAAGAGATTGATACTTTGTTCGATATATATATATATATATATATATATATATATATATATGTTGAGGATATGTTTTCACATTCTTGAGTAAAGTTGGAATTACAGTTTTCTACATGAGACCCACGTTACGTAATACAATAAGTAAAAAAGAAATTATTTTTTTTTTTCTCAATTTAGGTACAAATGTATTTGCATCTTGACTACTTTCAGTAACAGTTGCTGTTATTTTTCTGGTGTTGTTGGCATTACCGTTTATGTTGTGCTTCAGGAATAAAAAAATACAATTTAAGGTAACCAAACAATACAACAATACAATTTACATAACAGTAAAAAACTACGCCATAAATCCCATATATAATACTAAATTGAATATTCAACGATTAATAGATTGAAATATCATCAATCAAAAACGAAAAAATTTTTTTTTTACTTTATTTTGAAATTACAAGTTTTAGAAGTTAACGTTCAAAATTCCAATTAAATTCGATCTCACTTTAAACATGAAGAATACCTAGCTGGAAACTATGTATCAGAAATTGCTTATTTTTATACTCAACGAATTTCAATTCTCTAATTGCGCTATACGACAAAATAAAAGAAATGAAATACACCCAGCTAATGAGTGAGTTTTGTTGAGTAGAAATCAAAAATATTTTTTTTATATTTCTTGAACCCGCCAAACTTGTTTTATTTGACAAAAACTGTTTTTTTTTTTTGGAGTTTACGCACAAATTTATTGCTTACACAAACATTTCTGAACAAATGTCCAAAATTTAAACCTTATAAGAAAGAAGAGGGATGGGCTATGAAAATGATATACATATATGTATTATTTGACATAATATGCTATGAGGTTTGATGGGGTAAACTCGACAAATGCGAATTTTTTTCATAATTTTTCAAGTTTGCCCGTTCATGATAGTAATTAAAAAATATGAATTAAGTGAAAGTGCATTATCTTGGAAGTCGCCGTAGTCTAGTAGGTAGTGTGTTGGCTTATTAGACGTAAAGCCAGGGTTCGTGCCCCAGGCCAGACATAAAAAAAAATACGAAAAGTATTTCTTCGGCGACTTCCTCTCAGCAGATTTCTGGCAAAAACTCTGAGAGTAAATAAAATTGCTATGAAAAGTTTCTCAAAAATCTGTCGTTCGGAGTCGACTTTAAACTGTAGGTCCCACCACTCATGTATAAAAATTAACACACACAACATAAGTGGTGTCAGAAACTAGGTCGTAATTCTGACTGAAGGGTTGTGTTAGTTTTGCTAAACTGTATTTCTTCTGCTGTAAGAAACTTCTCGGATGGAGGCTTACGTTTTCGAAGGGCATTATAAAATCGAAAACAATAGCTCATAACTCGCAGAGCTCGCGGAAAAGATGAATAGTTTTCTAATATATCGTCGCACTCTTCTTTTTCATTAGAAGTGGAAACTCTTTAGAATAGTGATTTGAAATAACCTTTGTGTGATGCGTGGCTAACTTCTTCGTTTCCAAGTCAGTAGGGTCAAAGAGTCGTGGCTCTGACCAGAGTTGAACAGGTTGTGCTAAGCATGGGGGCCCATGCCACCACGACCTGGACTCTATTAGTTCCAAAGGTGTACAGCCACGGATACCAAGATCAGCAGGATTGTCTTCAGTTTTAACATGCTTCCAAGAATTGCAGTTAATCATGTCGAGAATCTTTGTTACGCGATTCGCTACAAATGTCTTAAGGGTATGTGGAGGCTTTTGTAGCCACCCAAGGACTATGGAGGAGTCCGTCCACATATGGAGTCATAGGGAAACTTTGCATCCTTTAGTAACGTCTTTACTAACTTTGTGAGTAAAACAGCACCACATAATTCCAGCTTGGGTACTGTCGTCTTTTTAATGGGAGCTACCTTTGTCTTTGCTACAAGCAAATTACATCGTATTTCGCCGTTAAAATCAATAGTTCGCATATAGACTGCACCGCAATATGCTTTTTCCGATGAGTCGCAGAAACCATGGATTTGTATTTGGTAGTCAGGGGAAAACTGCACCCATCTTCGAATCTTCAGTGACGAAACTTCTGGTAAGGTTTTAAGGAATGAATTGAATTTGGCAGTAATTTGCGGCGAAACCTTTTCATCCCAATCGGTTTTCTGCTGCCACAACTCCTGCATCAAAATCTTGGCATTAACCACGATTGGCCTTATCCAACCTAAGGGGTCAAATAACCTTGCAATGACTGATAAAATATGTCGCGTTCCAACGTATGCCTAAAGTTTTAGTTACACTCGAATCATCAAACTTCAAAAAATCTTCGTCCAGAAGATCCTCCCTGGCCAAGTTTGCTAGTAATAAATTTGTCATTGGCTGTGATTTTCCTCATAGGTAAGAATGCTGATTTTAAAGCCTGTATAAGTTGGTTCTGTTTCAAACTTGCCTCTTTAAGACAATGTCCTCCAGACAAAATGTCATCCACATATGATTCGCTCTTTAAAATAGCAGATGCTTTCGGAAAAAAGCTTTTACAGCTTCACTTCACAGCTTCACTTCACTTAATTGCTGTAAAGAACGTATTGCTAGAAATGGTGAGCAATTCACCCCAAACGTGACTGTTTTCATTTGGAATGATTTTATGGCATTACTCGTCTCCTCGCGGAATAATATTTGCTGGTATGGGCGATCAGCTTCATGTACTAAAATTTGTCGAAACATTTTTTCGATGTCGCCAGTGAAGACGTACTTATAATACCGCCAACTAAGCACAAAGCGTATTAAATCTGACTGTAGAGCTGGTCCTTGGTATAGAACATCGTTTAATGAGTACCCACTGATTCTTCTTCGATGCATTGAAGACCACTCTCACCTTTGTAGATTTGCTTTCCGGTCGAATAACCGCATGATGTGGTAGAAAAAAATGAAGTTTGCTTTTCAGCATGCGTTTCGTGATGAAGAGCTGGCTCCATATGATCCAAGTCAATGTATTCTTGGAGAACCTTTATATATGCATTTTACATTTCAGAAGTTTTATACAGGTTTTTTTCCATACGATAGTATTGACCCATGGCACTATTCCGTGAGGGACCCAAATAGATATCAGATGGGTAATCTTACAACATATCGGCCATCGGAACGCCTGGTCGTAGTTGCTTTGTAAAAATTTTCACAATATAAATCTTCTTCTGTTCCTGGCAGCTCTCTTTCGACCTCCTCCAGTTCCCAAAACCTTTTCATTTGTTCGTGGACAAGAAATTCGTCTGAGATAGAAACTGTGGTTGAAAAGGTGTTGATTTTATTAGTACTATCTGGGCCTGATAAGTACCACCCAAAGCATGACTCTCTTGCTTCAATATTACCTGATATATTTTGTAGCACGCCTGGTAAGTTAATACATGGTAAATAATCGCTTCCTATAATCATATCGACGGCAGCAGGTTGGTAAAAATGTGGGTCAGCCAAATCTAGATTTTGAATTGAATTGAAATTTTCTACTCTAACAGGCTTAGAAGGTAAAAGATTGGCGATTTTAGGTGACACAATTGCTAACATTTTTAATCTGAAATTTGAGACTGTTGATTTTGCCGTTACTATACATTTTCCTTTTGAACTACCAATGACCGTTCCACCAAACCCAGAAATTTGACTATGATGTTTCTCAATTGGTAAAGAAAGCTTTTGCTGAATACGTGAGGTAATGAAGCTTTTTTCGGCACCCGCATCTAACAAAGCTCGTATAGTATACAATTCTCCGGAACTTTATATGTTAATTAGTGCTGTTGATAACAATGTAGTTCCTTCACGATGAATATAATAAGCTTTTATATTGCTCTCAATTTCCTCATCGGTTCTTGATATATTTTGGACTTGTGTATTAAAAGTGCAATTTTCCGTTTGATCAGCTGAAGCTGAATTTTTCTCGTTCTTTTGCTAATTGGATTTTGACTGAATTTTTGATGAATTTGCTGATTTGTCATTTTCAAAATTTCCATTATGTAACATTGTATGATGCTTTTTATGGCATATAGAACACGAATTAGTACTAGTGCATTTAGATTTAAAATGAGTAGCCGATAAGCAGTTTACACAATATTTATTTGCGAACACGAATTTGATACGTTCATTAGGTTGCATAGACTTAAAGTATTTACAAACTCTTAAAGGATGATTTTGCTTGCATTTCTTGCAGCTGTAGTTTTGTTCAACCTGTGTATGAAATGACTGAACTCTTGGAGAATTTTCTTTTTGTGCAGGTTTTCTTCTGTCTGACACAGTTTCTAGAATTTCTATTCGTTCACTGAGCAATCCATTTAATTGCGTCCATGTGGGCAGTTCTCTGTGGTTCTTCAAGGTAACCTCCCATTCCTTCATAGTTTCGTCTGAAAGCTTTGAAACCACGACATCAATTAAGAATGGATCGTAATCATGCAACTCTATTTTATAATTCCTTAAAATTGCCAGGCAATCATCTACCGTATTCTGAAGATACCTGAGCGACTTTACCGATTCGTTCTGAGCTGGAGCTACCGCGTGAATCTTCTTAACTTGATCTTGCACTAAGAGTCTTTTGTTTTCGAAACTGTTTTTCAATTTTTCCCAGGCTAAATTAAAATTATCATCTACCAAGTCAAACTCCTTTATGGCTTGGTAGGCCTCGCCCCTCACTTTACTCCTCAGGTAGTACAATTTTTGCACTGGAGCTAATAAATTATCTTTTCCTATTATGGCCTGAAACATGTCTCGAAATGCCGGCCACTTGGTGTAACTACTCTCGAATGTTTGCATTTCGCATGCTGGAAACTTCAATGAATGTCTGGTATTTAATGGCGGACTTACGTTCACTACAGTCGGTTGCATTTTCTCTAAAATAACTGTTTTGATGATCTGGTATTTGTTGCAAGCTTCCTCATAGGGTAACACTGCCTCTTTTTTGCGTCTTCTCCATCGGTATCATCCAGTATATATTCATCGTATGATTCAAGGAATTTTAACCATCTTCTCTCTAATTCTTGTTTTTTTACATCAAGGAATATTGCGGAGCAATCTGATGGGCACGTTTCGTTAAATTTATCGCAAAAATTAAATAATTGATTGATATCATAGTTGAATATTCTCTTTGACGCTGCCATTTTTGTTTAGTGTTCTCGAGTGAGATCAATTTCCTAAATACTCTTTTTTTTAAGTCTCACCGATTTTTATTTATTGGTTAATTATTATTCTTTATTTTGTTACCAAATCTTTAGCGAATTTAAAAGAAAGAAAAAAAATTTTTTAACTCACCGTTGTTTTATAATGACCCTTAATATTGTGGTAGGGAACCTCTGACATTAAATAAAAAAATACTTCTCATTTACAACTTGTAGTTGTTCGTTGTTTTTGTAAATGTGCTGTGTTGTTTCTTTTCTGTATTTTAAATGAAATAATTATTTCACAATTTTAACTATATTCTTTTTCAATATCTTTTCCTTACTTTTCCTGTGTTTTTCTGTGTTACTTTTCTGTTTCTGTTGCTTTTTTAATTGTAATAACAGTATTAATATGTATATATATTTAATTTTTGATTTGTTTTAGCACCACTAACGTTTAACTAAAGTTTGCTTGTTCGCTCTCCTTTCTTTTCATTTGTTAAGTGTTGACATGGGATTGAAACATTCGTTGTTGCGTGAAGTTGAACTATTTTCAATGTTGTCCCGTTCTATCTCTCTCTTTTTTTATTACTTTCTTTTAGGTAATTTTTTAGTAGGAAACTTTAGCGAATATTTTTTAGAGATGGTAAAATTTAATAGTGATGTATTTTTACCATGTTTATATTTAAATTAAACGATTTTAGGTTACGTTCTCCCTTTATGAATATTTAATTTTAATTTTCAAAAACCACTTCTAGAATTTAGTTAGTTTTTACCAAAACTTTTTTCTATATGCAAAAAAATTGTCACACAAAATAACTGATAAGCACATACCTTATTCTTCCCAGCACTTATATTACTTGCCTTGTAATACACTTTGCCTTGTGGACCTTTTAGATACTGTGTTGTAGCCAGAATTGTATGCGCAATGAGACCTGATAGGGTTGGATTTCTTACTGGAACGGGATGCAGAGCGCAGCACCTTGTTGTTCACCTTTTCCTTCTTTTTACTGCCGTAGGCAAAAATACTTTTATCTGTCAGCCAAGTAACCCTTGCTGATTTTCACTTGAAGTTGCCGTCGGTTGAGGCAACTTATTGTTATTTTAAAGTTGGTGAGCTCCTAAGCTCTGAGCCACTGGATCTTTCCTGCCCTAGCCTATTCTAGGACTTCTCGAAGGACCACTTGTTAGTTTGAGGTACCCCCTCGTCCTAACAAATAACTTTTTGTTTAAATAAAAAACGTCAAAAGGAGTAAATTTCAAAGCTCCTTGCTTTACTGACTTTCAAACGTATACTAATCTTAATAACTAAATATATAAGCATATTAATTTGCGTTTAAAATTCAAATTAGTTATTTACATATACTTATGTATAAAAAAAAGAAACTGTTAATTCAGCAAAATATATAAAGTATCGTTCCATTAAAGGAGAGAAAAAAGGGTTTTAAATTATTGTTGATAATTAAATGAAAATAAGAGTAAAAGTAGATACTGATTAAAAGAGTACAAACAAGAGATAAAAAAGAGATTTGTTGAACACAGTTCAACAGGTTGTAATGACCAATTATGTTATGTTATGTATGCATTATCTTGTGAATAGATTGATACTTCGTTTGATCAAATCGCAGAATAATTACAGTAGTTATTACTTAAAGACTCTTACAGTCGAGTTATATCATCTTATCAAATGAACTTTCATATATAATTGGTCATTACAACCCTTCAGTCAGGATTACGACCTAGCTTCTCATACCACTTATGTTGTGTGTGTTAATTTTATACGTGAGTGGTGGGACCTACAGTTTAAAGTCGACTCCGTATAACAGATTTTTTGAGAAACTTTTCATGGCAATTTTATTAACTCTCAGAGTTTTTGCTAGAAATCTGCTGAGAGAAAGTCGCCGAAGAAATACTTTTTGTATTTTGTTTTGATGTCTGGCCTGGGGCTTTACGTTTAATAAGCCAACACACTACCTACTAGACTACGGCGACAACGAGAGAGGTCTCTGCTACTCAATTGCCTATTTAGACCATAGTAGCACCTGTTGGCAAGAGTGACCTTGCGCTTGATCTCCAGACTGACATCATTTTTGGTGGTAACGGCGGAGCCAAGATAAATAAATTCCTTGACTGTATCAAAAGTATAGTTACCGGCCGTAATCTGAGAATCAAAACGCTGCACCTCTCTACTCTCACACGGTATCAAAAGGTTCGGAGAGGTCCATTCCTACCTTGACGGAGCTGAAGGAATTGCTCAACGTCATTCCGAATAGCCTTATCAGCTTCGCAGGTATACCGAGCTCAGCCATTGCGACAGAAACACGATCCCTTATGGGGCTATCGAAGGCTGCCTTATAGTCGACAAAAAGATGGTGTGTGTCGACTTGTTTTTCGTGGGTCTTTTCCAGGATTTGTCGCAGTGTGAAGATCTGGTCGAAGCCGCACTGATAAGGTCCAATCACAGACGAGTGGCTTCATTCGTTCACACAATACGCCTGTGAGAACCTTATATGCGATAGGGAGAAGGCTTATGCCCCTGTAGTTGGCGCATATCGTAGGGTCTCCCTTTTTCAGGACAGGACAGAGGACACTAAGGTTCCAAACTTACTACAGCTTATATAAATCTAAGAACAACGCTACCAAAAACAATATTTTCAAGTGATATTGCACAAAATCTACGCGATGAGCCTGAACTGGATCGGCAACGTTTATCTGCAACTAAATAAAAGAAATAATACCCGATGTAGACATTTGGGCCAAATCTTACCCGAATACCGTTAACATTTGTCTAATTCATGGAGTTATTAAGTGATTTTTTCCGGTCCTAACATTTTTTATTCTGTAATTAGTTGTGTTGTATTGTCTTCTTTATTATTTATCAAAAATAGGTTGAGTGTTGTTGAAATGTGTATTGTTGTTCTTCATTTTATTTCCTTTTCTATTTTTTATAAAACCAAATACTTTAAGATTGTTTCTCTAAATTCTAAGATATAACAATCATTTTAACAAATTAAAAATAATTATTCAGAGTTTAATTATCATATATTTTACCCGGTTTGTAAATAAATCCAAAAACAATTTTTTATCGAAATACTAAAGGTTTCTCCCCCTTTCAAAAAATACATTTTTATCTTTGCCCTGTACAGATCGATCGCTGGAACAAAAATGCTCGACATTACATTTGTTTTACTTATTCTTTAAGTGTATAGAAACGTATGAGCAATATTTAATATTGCAATCTGATATTACTCATACGTTTGCTAATGCACGAAATTGTAGCATATTTATCTTCTGAACTATCATATAATTTGTGGCTTTTTGAATAGAGATTTAATTTCACAGTATAATTAAAGTATAGGCAAAATCTATTAGTTTTCGCATATAATCACTTTATTAAACCAAATAAAATATTAGTTAGACTGACGTTTTCTTCTTTAACAAAATTATTCATTAATAATTTACTTACGGCAAAGGAGAAAGCCAATGATGACAAAGAGCGGAATTAGAACATATAGCTTCCTACTGAATGAATTGAATTATTAAAGCATTGCCTGTGAATATTCCCATGTGATAATGATAAAAAAAATTGTGGACGAAAATTGGTCCGATCGAATGAGGTACTGTGAGGCCAGTCGCTTCAGTCATATGAATGAAATAATATTCCGTTTCTAAACGGAATAATTGTACTTCACAACAAAAAAATAAATTTGGCAAAATTTCAAATCGTTTTTTTATTGAATTTTTAAATTTAAACTTTTGAATGGCCCACCTTTTACGAGTATATGGTGCATTCGATAACGGGAAGTAAAATATAAGAAATTATTTACTTCTGGTGATTATTTATTTACTTCTTTATTTAAAGAAGTAAAAAATATTTTATAATATTATTTACGGTCCTCGTTAACATAGATTAAATACTTGGTGTTTAATACCGCTGCGTTTAATGCGCACTTTTTAATGCACCTCTCGATTATTAACCAAAAACACGCGTCTCATCATAGATTGACTTTCAGCTTTGTTCTTCGCTCTATTTACACTGCCTTATTTCATGTCATGTAATTTCAAGATCAATTTTTAAGTATTGTTGATGGATTTTTATCTTACTTTTTTCCCAAATCGTATATTCCTACGTATTTGTCTGCGTTATTCTGTGTAGGATTATGCATTTTATTTTTGTCAGATTGTCTTGCTTATTTATTTTAGTTTTTTTTTTTTGTCTTAACAATATATTTGAATCCAGTGTTTGATTGCATTTTGAGAAGAAATTCATATTTGAAAGACTTGTATTTGCAGTTATTAAGTTTCATAATAAATTAAACTCCTTGTTAAATATGTACACCGTATATATTTTTTCTATTTATTTCAAAAATTTTTTTTTTGTCTTTTTCCTTTCTATTGCTTTTTTCTGTTATACTTTCTTTTATTTTGAGCAATAAATAAATCATACGTTTTAATATAAAATGTGACCAGTATGGTTAAAAGCATTGAACGTAAATCAATATTTCCACATAAATAAACAATTTGTAGCCACACATATGTCCGTACCTATTCATATTCACTTTGAAATTCTGAACACCAATATTTAGAAATAATTGGGCAATTCACACAAGTCCTTGAATCGTTGTATTCATTGTATTGTTGGACAAATATATAACAGTGTATGCTTGTTGTTGGTAATTTTCATATAAAAATCTTATACACATTTTTTTCGTATGTTTTTGGAAGTTGTATTGGTTTCGTACTATCAGTTTATATAAATGCCAGTTGTCAAGAAGAAGAACAAAAATACAAACTATTTTCTATGTAACATGATAATCTGTGGGAATGTGGATGTACAGAAAAATAAAGTGGGATCAGGTATTGGATTAACGAAAGTTAATTCTCCAAATTTAAGAAGCATTTAAAAACATTTCACAAAACGGAATTGATAAATTAATAACCTCAATGCCTGATGATTTACAAAACATAAAATATCCTATTAATTGTTAAAATATGTATACTACATATATAAGAAAATAAAATAAATTTTAAATGAGTTGCTTTAGTTTTTGCCATCTAAATTTAAAGTATTTTAAAATTTCTTTAATTTTTTTCAAATTAAAATTTTTTTCAATAATTCTTTTTTTAATAGATTAAAAGAGCTATTTTTAAAAAATTTTCAGGTGTTTTTCTTACCAGTTTCTAATGGAAATATAAAAATATTAATATTATTATAATAAAATTTTAAGTCACATTTTTTATTTTTTTTCTTACTAAATGAAGACAATATAAATAAACAAGACATAATTTTCTTTTTAAAAACGAGCCATTTTAATACTAGGAAATTAAATTTAATTTATTACGATAGCTGATTCAGTGTTACTATAAGTCAGAGAAATTGTGTGACAGGGTTGTAGCAATTATTGTTTGTATATCGTTTTGCCCGAACTTGTGACAATTTTATTATTGTGCGTTAATACATCGCAATAAAAATTGTATCAGATTGGTGTATTTGAAGCAATCATGTGATCCCAATTTAAGGAACAATTATATCTGATATGACATTTGCTACAAGAATTATAAAAAAATCACACATTTTTTCAACATTTTCCTATTGGTGTTGCTGCTATTTTATTACTAAATCGACAATTTTTAGCTGTATTTAAGGACCATTACCATTTATACTTCATGTTATTTATGATACATGTTCTTTTTTATAAGTTTTTTGGTTAGCTTTTATGGTTTGCTTTTAGTCAACATCAACATCAAAATGTTTTACTAGGTTATTTATTGATTGAAATACAATATTACACCAATTTTGTTAAAAACGTTGGCCAAATGTGTAAGGTTTACAGCTAGTCATTGAATTTTTACGAAGTGTGATTGCGTATATTATGGTCGTTTTTTTTTCTAGTCATTCTTGGTATCTTATACCATCAATAAAGTATTCAAGTGTCCCATTGCCCTTAAAACAGTCAGAAAATATTATTGAAGTCAAATTGCTAGCAAGCAGAATTAAATTTTATAGCACTATTTCGAGGAGTTCAAGCTTTCAATAAATCTATTAAATCAATAGAATAAATTTGGAACTTAAACTTATTCACTCAAATAAAAACTAATAGTATGCATAAAAGTATGCATAAATAAATTAAAATGAACAGTTTTACCACGAATGCAAAATTTTAACTTTGCATGGTTTAATGAATGACGGGTTGCAAGGAACGTCTAGTAAAATTAAAATATTTAACAAAAATTAGTGTTTCAAAACGAACGCAAATATTCATGAAAAAGAAAGATACAATGTAATGAAAAATTGACGTTATAAAATATTTAAACTTCTTTCAGTTCTTACTCTTGCCTTTGTTATGTATTATTCTTCTTAATTTTGCATGTACTTATTCAGAAGAATAGTATACAACAGATAGGTCTCAATAGGCAATTCAGTAGCAGTAATCCCTCTCGCACCACAAAGCTAATACTCTAGAAGATGCTCATCCTCAGCACAGACTTGAGAATATTCGAGAGAAAAGTCCTACAATCTTCGGTTCAGTACTAGTTGGCAATGATTTACGCCTCCGATCCAACACTGAGCTGTATGAGCTCCTCAACGACATAGACGTTGTGCAGCATATTAACCTCAAGCGGCTGCGCTGGTCATGTCGTTTGAATGGAGGAGGATGCTCCGGCGAAAAAGATATTTGCTGTGGGGATTTGCGGAAGTCGGACGAGCCAAATCGAGGAAGTCCTGTCATCGATTAGTGTGATCAATTTGTGAAGGCGCGCAAGAAGCGGACACGCCTGGGAGGATGTGTTAAGGCAGGCCAAAATCCGTTAATTGGGTTGTTAATGGCCAATTAAGTAAGTAAGTTATTAGCAATAATAACTCTCTACAAAATTGTTTAAACCATACATAGGGGTAAACTTGGAAAATATGTTTTATTTTAGTAAGAAATGATTTAATTTTAAAACAAATTGTCAAATTATTTCAAAAATTCACTCCAGTTTAAAGGAGATATTTAAATATGTATTTAAAAACAATGTAGCAATTGTTTCAAATTTCGGGTTTATAGAAAAGCATGTTATGCCGAAATTTTCGCTTTCGTACAAGTTTTGTGACCCACCATATTAATTTTTATTAAAACAAAAATATTAATTCTATTATATATTGTTACGTTTTTACCTTTATAAAAACGTTTAAGATATGAGTTCGTTGATTGCAAACAAAATAAAAATAAATTTGTGTTCTGTTTCAATTAAAATCTTTATTGTTCGCACTATTTAAAACTTGATGTATCCAACAATAATTTGCTTGTTCATTATTCCTCTTTTCATAAGTAATAACAATTACTAGTCAATTGTTCGACAGATCTTTGTAACGAAGATCTTCAAACCACGATTATATGGTGTTCAGATATGAACCTTTATTGCGTAAATCGCAATAAACGCCATTATTGAGCTCAATAAAGTTGCAATTAATTATTGCGCAATAAATACGCAAATTGTTATAATATTGAGTAAAAGTTAAAAGGCAGCACTGTCATAAGTATGTTCAGTGCGCATATTACAATTATCTGAACACTTTATGTTGATATTTGACAACTCAAATATCCACAACGACACAAAACAAAAAACAACAAAACAAAAAACAAAATAAAAACAATGTTGTTGAAACAACCAGCTGTTTTGCTTACCAGCTGTCAAATGAATATTGAATAAGCAGCTGAACTGAGTATATTATTATGTCTGAATACTTAAAATATTGTACTCCATAAACCGAATATTGACTCAATAAAAGTGCACATCTAAACATAGTATTACTCTCTTCAAACACACCGCGTCTTCACACAAGACTGACTGAACTTTTATTAACTCAGTTTCCTGCTTTGTTTTGCCTTTTGTATGGCAGCTTAAGCAGTCTGATGAATGTTCTTGAAGTTCGTGATTCATCTCTCGATGTAAACATCGTTGTTTCATTATTGTTATTTGTGCATTTTGTTTACATTTATTCTTGTGGTGTTTGTTGTTGCACTTTTGTCTACTTCTTTGTTATTTTTTTCTGGTGTTTTGTTGGTATATTTTTGTTTACTTGTTTTTGTTTTCTTGGCTTTTGTTTACAATTTTAATGCTAAACGATGTAAAAACAAAACATCTAGTATCTAGATTTTTCCAGTTTCGTAACAATATAAAGGGTCCGCCAAATAACTTTTTTTTTGAAAATGATTAAAAAAAACTTCTGAATATTTTCTCAAATTTCTTTTTTTATTTGAAAGTAAAATCCTACCGGTTACTAATGGAAAATAATTTCATTCAAATGTCTGCCTCGGCTGGCCATGCAGTAGCCTACACGATCGGTCCAATTTTTAAGCACATTATCGATTGTGTGCAGCTGTATTTCACCAATAGCTTCACGAATATTGTCCTTTAAAGCGTCAATTGTCTCTGGCTTGTCGGCGTAACACTTATCTTTGACGGCACCCCACAAATAATAGTCCAACGGTGTCAAATCGCAGCTCCGAGGTGACCAAACGATATCAGCTCTGCGGCTGATAATGCGACCTTCAAAAACAGGGCGCAAAACATCGAGTGTATCTTCGGCTGTGTGGCATGTAGCGCCGCCCTGTTGAAACCAATTGTTGCCAACATCCTCCCCTTCACACAAAAATTCGCTCAACATGATCGCCATTACGCGATAACGATCGCCATTGCTTGCTCATTTTCGAACAAAAATGGCCCAATTATGCCTCTGGACCAAAATCCGCACCAAACAGTGACTCGTTTTGGGTACGTCGGCTTTTCAATGTATGCGTGCGGGTTTTGTGTGCCCCAAATGCAACAATTTTGCTTGTCTACATACCCGCCAAGATCAAAATGAGCTTCATCTGAAAACATGATTTTTTTTGCCAAAATCTGCATATTCTGGTGAAGGCTACTGCATGGCCAGCCGAGGCAGCCATTTGAATGAAATTATTTTCCATTATTAACCGGAAGGATTGTGCTTTCAAATAAAAAAAAGAAATTTGAGAAAATATTCAGTAGTTTTTTTAAAGCATTTAAAAAAAAAGTTATTTGGCGGACCCTTTATTGTATGCCACTGAAATGGCATTTAAAACCACAATATTTACAATTTTTTGATTGAATAAACGGAACTAAAATTTCAGTTTACGATAACAGCTGATATTGCATGCAGCGAATATAAAATGTAAAATTTACTGTGTAGTAAAATTGACAACGTTATAGTTCAAACATGTTAGTGAATCGCGTTACATGGTTCCCGAAAAATTAAAGTTTATTTCTTTAATAGTGATAACGTTATGTTATGTGCCCCTTTTTATGAAGAGTTTTTACTTCTTTTTCTGAAAATATTGTTTAAAATCTTATTTCAAAGAGAAGACTCAACTTACATACATTTTTAACTAAATTTAAAAAAGTGTTTTCCTAATTGTAGAAGTCGCCGTAGTCTAGTAGGTAGTGTGTTGGCTTATTAGACGAAAAGCCAGGGTTCGAGCCCCAGGCCAGACATCAAAATAAAATACAAAAAGTATTTTTTCGGCGACTTCCTCTCAGCAGATTTCTGGCAAAAACTCTGAGAGTAAATAAAATTGCCATGAAAAGTTTCTCAAAAATCTGTCGTTCGGAGTCGACTTTTAAACTGTAGGTCCCGCCACTCATGTATAAAATTAACACACACAACATAAGTGGTGTGAGAAATTAGGTCGTAATCCTGACTGAAGGGTTGTAATGACCAATTATGTATGTATGTATGTGTGTAACAACATACATATCGTAGAAGAGTTTATACAGTTCATTGTTCGTTCGGGTACGGAAATCAATCCCAAGTTTCAGTGAACTTAAGATCACGCAAACAACTTTTCAAATACTCGAGCGTTCATTCTTTCGTATCATTGAGATGCACGGGGAAGATGACCGATTTGAAGGGCATCAATTTTGTTGCATGAGAGAGGTCTCTCGTACTGAATTAAAATCAAAAAAAAAAAAGAATCTACTGATATTACTGATTATATTTCGGACATGAGTCACGTCATGAGTGAAAGTGTGCGTTTAATATCGCCAATGTCTATCCTATCTACTCTTCGTGTCACCGCCAGTCACAGTTCGCGTTGAAATTGAGTTATTTAACCATGAATTTAGATACTACGATTTCTTTACCCATGAATTCATATTTGAGAACGGTTTTCACTTTTTTAGTCGTCTAGGCAGCATTTCCACTTTTATTTAAAAAAAGGGGCCGAAGTCCAATGTCTTTTCGATTTGGGTGTCTTCAATTATACCAAAATTTAACAGAAATCATAAAAATAAATTTTTAAGCTTTAGGTGCTAAAATTTTTTCAAAATATGTTTTATAAACACTATTAATGGATTTCCAATGTAATGCAATAATAAAAATTTAAATTATTTCGTTCGCAATGTCGAGAATTCTGATTGAAATCATGCACACTCGCAACTTATTTTTATTTTAATTTATCCATCATGTTAATATAGTCGATATGAGAATTACAAAAACAAAGCTTTTTTTCTGTCAAAGTTTCTAAGGTTTTCGATGTCATAATGAAATTTTATAAAGAAAATAACTCGGAAAAAAATAGTGCAAAATTAGTATTAAAGATAACGGAAAAATACAAATCAAAAGATTTGACATAAGCCGTGTGCTGTTCAACCCCAATATCATTATTGTAAAGTTAATACAAAGAAAAGTGTACAAAAACTGCAATCAGTTATTGAAAGACAAATAAGAAAATCTTGTAATCCTGACACAATTCGTCCACAAGAGGAAAATTATCAAAAAATACATACATAATTGGTCATTACAACCCTTCAGTCAGGATTACGATTACACCACCCATGTTATGTGTGTTAATTTTATACATGAGTGTCCTACTATTAAAACCGACACCGAATGTTTGAGAAACTTTTTATGGCAATTTTATTTTCTTCACAGTTTTTGCCAGAAATCTGCTGAGAGGAAGTCGCCGAAGAAATATTTTTTCATTATTTCATTTTGTTCGAGATGTCTGACTTAGGGTTTTGCACCGTCGCACTATCTGGCATTTTGTCTGTAAACCTGGCCAAAATTAATAGAATTGTTTTATCAGTTAATGGCTGGAATTTTTTGATAGTGTTAGTGATAATTAGGGCCAAGGATGAACCCAACTGATTTTGGTTCAAATCGGTCCGTGATTTCGCCTAGCCCCCATACAAATTACCCTCGAAATTGCACTTATTTACACATAATTATAGTAACCATGCAACAATCATGATAAAATTTAGCATGGATCAGTTCTGTGTGCGAGAAAATCACGGTGTAAAGTTTGGTGAAAATCGGATCACATTTGACCCTGGTCCCCATATAAAGTCCCCTTTAGAAATTCACGTGTGCGCTTAGAAATGGCTTAAAAACATCGGTATCGCGATGAAATTCGGTATGAACGTGTATTTTGTAAATCTAAATCATATTACCACATTTTGTTATGGTCAGTCAATAATTGGCCCTTGGTCCAAAATAGGGCCCTTAAGAAAATATGTTTAGCAATCATAATTGGCTTAAAAATTTTATTATCTCGATGAAATTCGACATGAACATGTTTAATATGAATGTGAATCATTTATGATCACATTTCATTATAATCGGATCATAAGTGCCCCTAGGTACCACATACGGCCCATTAAGAAAATCTATTATACATCTCATATTGTCATAATAGTCGATATACATACATATGTAATTAAGTTTTTAAACTTCTATGATAATTAATATTTATTTATGTTATTTATTTTACATTATTTAATACTTAACTTAAAAAAATACCTAAAAAGTGAAACTAACTACAATCGTTAAAATCGTTATCATTTTCATCACCAATGTCAGGAAGGAGTAATTTAATAGTATCTGATGAAAATGCTTTTCTATTCCTTCGCGATTTTTGTGTACTGCAGGTTATAAAAGGGTCACTGCATAAAAGGAACCTATTCAGGACATCTCGATTGGTATCGCTTCTACTGAATTTCCTCGCATAATTCGTACCCCATATGGCTTTACTACATTGCGTCTAAAATTTTTCAAAAAAAGTAAAATTTTCAAAACATCGCCAAAAATAATTGCGCAAATTTGCGCAACCTTTTTTTTTTGTTCCGGAATATAGAGAGTTCATATTTTCTTGTGGTATATAACATTAAACTACTAAAAACTACTTTCACCTTTAAAATCCTTATCTTTTTTTAGGGAGGGTAAAAAATGTGTAATTTTTATTATTTTTAAATTTTGAACGAATTATTTTAACATTAATATATGAGATATATATATATATAAAAAAAACTGAAAGTAGCAGTTGTTCATACCTTTCAAATAAAAAAAATCAATATAAAACCTCTATTTGTTAAGCCACAAATAAATATATAAACCTATTAAAATTTCAAAAAAACCCCAAAAACGCATTTAATTTTCTTCACTTTCCTGACTTTGACATCGTCTCAAATCTACAAATCTCTACTTAAAGTCGTGAAAATTCACTATATAATGCAGAATTTTGTTATTTATCGAATTTCATACTCAGTTTCTTAAATTTCTTTAAATCCATTTTTGCCTTTTTGGCCAGCTTTTCGGGGTAAATGCCACATAGTGCGTCGCCTTGCGGTCTAATAAGCCAACACACTACCTACTTACTACGGCGATTTCCATCTTGACATCTACCGCCGGAAGATTGATCCTCACAAAGCTAATAATGTGAGAAAAAATCGATAATTAATACCAACTTGTAAACATTTTTTAATAACCTCTAAATTATAAGAACTTGAATTAAGATAATACGATTACATATAAATTATAAAATACCACCTTACGCGATTATGATGTTTTGAGCAGAAAAACAACACTTTCCTTTTTGTTTATTTGTTTTGAAAGAAAAAATTTAAATTTAAATAAAAAAATTTATATTTAGAAGCAAATTAATTGCATCCTTCTGGATGTTACAAAACGAATAAATAAATAGAAAATAATTATGTAGACTAAAGGCCTAGTATGACATTAATTTATATTTCATGTTAATTACAGAAAGCTTAAATATAATATATTGGCAACTTCCCAGCATTCAAACAATCCCGTTTATGTCACTAGGAGTGGGAAGTGTGGATCATCAGACATAAACAGTATCAGTATTGGGCAAATTTGTTTTTATTAATAGATTAATATGCATATCTAAATATTTCGGAATAATTATTATCGCCAAATATAAAAAATGAACCTAGAACCTGAACATCTAAAAAACACCATCATAGGAGAATTTCTCAAAAATTCCAATTCACTATATCAGCATTTGATAGTCGTAATGCATTCAAAGCTTCATACAAATACTAAATTGAATTTCACACATTATTTTTTCTTTAAAATTAATTGAGCTTACAAATAGCATAAGTATTACTTTTTATAGCGCTATGTTAAGCTGTTAAGTTTATGACAACAAATCAGCAACTGTAAAAAATTTAGAGTTAATTTACAAGTCCTACAACCAGATTAGTTTAAAAGAATTGTAAAAAATTTGTCTCTTAGAATTTACCAAGTCAGTCTCGGACACGATGTACATTTGCTGGCAATCATATTTTCAAATAAATGCCATATACAGTGGCTCACAGCTTATTTCAACCAGCACCATTAAAAAATTTTGAATAAGAGTTTATAGAATAAGTTTTAAAAATAAAAATAAAAATTTTATTCTGTCTCAAATTTATGGGCAATTTTAGATCAAAACGTCCGCCAACACCAGATGTTGAACAAGAATGACCTTATAGCAGCTGTGAATAAGGAATGGGGAAAAATAACTCTCCACACCACTAGAAAGTGGAATCAATGCAAAAAGGCTGAAAGGTGTATTAAGCAAAAAGGAGGTCATACTAAATTTTGAAATTAAAACTATTAGTTAATTAATCATTTATTTGTTTGTTTATAATAAGTGGTTAAAATAAGCTGTGACTAATTGGGGTCCTATATATTTGGTTTTTAGTTTGTAAGTTTACATTTGAGGCCGAATAAAACTTTTTTTAATTATTAATCATATTCTATAAACTCTTATTCAAATTTTTTTAATATCTTGCTGGTTGAAATAAACTGTGAGCCACTGTAATTACACTATGTGACAAATAACCAGAAATTGAATACACTCGAGTTACTTTTCACGGTTCAAAAATATATAAGAAATTAGTTAATTAGTTTGTTTGAAAAGTTCGAAATAAACAAGTTTGGAGGGTTCGAGAAATAAAAAATCTTTTTGAGTTCTACTCACTCAAATATATTTCTTAGATTATGTAGTGACTCGGATGTATTTTCACTGTCGTCTTATTATAGAAAATTTCGGATGTTTGAAACAACAAAATCAAATACCAAGAATAATATTAACTCAGTTCATAACTTTTGTTAAACTTTTATTAGCATTTTTAGTTGTTGTAATTCATGATAGAACGCGAAGAGAAAACTACTATAATAGCTGACAAGAAATAACTGTAATAGACGTTAACAAAAATTTTTCTTAAGTTTCTATCAAACTTTTAAGTAAAAAGAAATTGTGCACCAGAAAGAAAAGTTATTGTAGAAAAAATGAATTATTTTGGTTTTTGTTGTTACAAAAAATTTTGTGTAACAGGTGTGTCTAAATAAAACTAAATCATACTGTACGTGACTGCAGGAGGAAATACATCTGACAACGTGTGCTCCACTTGTTTAGTAGTTTTTTGTTCTTTTGGCAGTTTTTTTAGATTTTTGCGTGATTTTGTTTTGCGTTCTAAAAGAGATTAATTGTTTATAATTTATTTGAAATATTATAATCAAGAGCAATATTAAAATAATCAACTTTTATGATTTATATGAGAAATTTGGAATAACAAAAAAAAAAATGTGTTAAATTTTATCAATTACATTATTATGAGATTAGACTGGTATTGTAATTCAAAAATAAGGTGTGTTAATATTAATTATTTCCATGTCACTATAATGAACGATAGACTAGTTGATGGAAAAACATTTCTAAAGCGAAGCAAAAAATTCAAAGTGCTGCTAGTTTTGCAAGTTATAGTATCGGTTTTTACAGGAGCGAGAAAAAAATGCAACTTAATGTCTTACTATGATCAACAGCTCGTCTTGTCTAATTTATGTTTAACAGTTGGCAACTAATATTTGGGTGAATATCTTTGTTTTGGCGGCCGACGAGTGTAATTTAACCCATCAGAGCCAAATGAGATAAACTTTGATTCGTCACTCCACAAAACTTTAGCTCACTGCTCTTTTGACCAATGCAGATATCTTATAAGTAGCTCCTTGGCTGGTCTTCTAGCTAATAAATTAGCCTCTCTTAATCGGTTTTTGGCTATGTGGACGCCGATATAAACCTCTAATTGCTCGTTTGCTATTTTCCGAGAGAATCCGACAAACCGTTGATTTGTTGATATTAAATTGATAAGAAACGTTATTCATTGATTTACCTTCTTCCAAAGCCCTTATAATGGCAAATTTGCTATCTGCTGACAGATGTTTCTATTTTAAAATTCACAATTTGCAAATGTTTCATTAAACTTTTATTTTAATTACTCTAGTTGACCTACTTTTACATTTTACACATTGCATTGTATTTTTTTCCCGCCAAATTTTTCATTTTTTCCTAAATAAAATTAAGTAGAATAAGAAGCAAACAACGCTTACTGATGTTTTTAATAAAATTTAAAAATCAACGAATTAAAAAACAAAAGTGAAGTGGAATTGGATACCGTTATAAATGTCGAGTCTCGATTGAATATCATATGACATAGAATTGCATTTTTTTTCTTGCTACTGTATATACCAAAAGCACTTTCAATACATGGCTTACAAAATTCAAGTGAGTAAAAACGATATGATAAGTGTAAGTATAAATTAGTATTTTCACGTATTGTATGCAATGGTTTAACGAACACACTTAACATATTCTCTGATACTTTGAATCGATAGAATATATTTTTATTCAGGAAAAGTATATAACAATAACATTTTTATTATTTTGCATATTGGAGTGTAGAGATAGTAAATAATTCGTATAGGTAGCTGAATACAGAAAAACGTATTGCGATTTTGTTCTATAAAGTTATTTATTTATATAAAAATAAATTATACTATTTAAAGTGTGTCTCAGTAAGAATGAAATTTTTCATTTTAAAATAAAAACACATATTTTTTGGTTAGGTTAGATTAGTAGGTACCTTGCCGTTCACAGGAAAGTTAACTCGGTGGCCCATTGTGTTACTCAGTATAAGGTAAGTACCCTTATCATGATCCATTAGTGGTGGGTTTGAACCACCCCGAGCTCCGATTGAAACCATCCACTGTCCTTTGTGGCACGTTCGCCACCGTCCCCAGATCTATAAATATTCTGTCACCCAAAGTTGTTGCACCGATTCAGTTTCCCCTAGATCCTGGCAGATTCTACAGTAGTCGTGGTGGGGCAGACCGAACTTATCAACGAAACTGCCAATAGCTCAGTGTCACGTCAGAATTCCTGTTAGAATACAAACCATTCTCTTTGGAACTCAAGTAGTTCACTGTGTTTCCTGCTGTCAACTGCTAGACTCTGCAGTTTTGAATATCGGCAATCAAGTGAATTATACCAGCTATGGTTAGTTGAATTCCATGCTGCTTTTTCCAATTTGAAAAACTTTTCTTGTCAAATATCGCCTCTTACTCAGTCATCTCCGGAACCCAGTAAAAGCCTATGCAACTCCAGACGCCCATTGATTAGACGAAGTGGAATCCTAGTTCTTTGATTTCTGCTTGACATATGATCAAATTCAAAGGAGGCAGCTTCCTGGTTTCAATTATACGTGCGGCATGTTAATAGCGAAAATATACGCTGAAATACTTTGGCCTGGTAAAGTAATCTGTATGACCCGTTCAGTGCCAGTTTACTAAATAGACCCCAGATCCATATACCATTTTTGAGCCATCTGTAAGATCGTTATATCAGCGATGTCAGGAACCCACTCTTCCCAAGTGGGAATTTTATGTGTTCATCCGAAAGCAATCCCTGGTAACATAAGTGCATCTAAAGCTCAGGGAATTCAGTTCTACTTCATGAATCTTGCCCTAATGTGCATAGCCTAAACAAATTTTAAAACTAAAGCCTTAGTGTAGTTCTATCAGCCATGTTTTGGATGAAGATGTTGTAGAGACACACACGGATATTTGAAGTTGGTAGTATTTTTTTATTGGTTTATAAAGAGATGGTATGAAATATTCTCTAAATGGCTGAAACTGCTCTATGGCATGAGATGAGCCTGTATATCACCGATATGGCGTTCTCTCCCTCTTTGGATCAAGAATGTTTATTTATCCGAATAAACGAGAGATTTTATAAAACCTAAAGTAGAAAAAACGCACTGGCTTAAATTGACAGTCAAAATCAGAATTTCTTGAGATAATTTGTTCTGGAAATCATGGAACATCTACTTTGTCATTGTCCGGCAAAAAGTCGATAAAAATAAAATTCACACCTAAAAATTGTTAGCCAGGTGTTACTATGGGATTTTTACTATGTTCAAACGGACTTTATTAGCTCCAAATAAACTATGGACCTTGTTGTTACCTTGTTCTGGTAATCATTTTTCCATTACCCATTGAACGAGTTACTGGTTATTTCCATGGTCTGCTAATCTGAACTCCTGAATATGATAAATTTTAAACCAAAGAAGGTGGAGGTGCTCATAAAAATTCGATTTCGGCCACACTCATGTTTACAGCAACATTGTTTTCGAGCGACTGAACAGAACCTTAACACAGAGAAGTCTTACTGTCCATAGCCGACCCAGTTTGTTCTACTTTTTTGACCACTCTTCGAGTTGTTAACAGACTTAACATAACTTCCTTAATATTTGAATAAGTTTTCTGTAAAGTGAAGTGAAGTTTTCTGTGAAGTCGCCGTGGTCTAGTAGGTAGTGTGTTGGCTTATTATACGAAATGCCAGAGTTCGAGCCCCAGGCCAGACATCAAAAAAAAAATACAAAAAGTATTTCTTCGGCGACTTCCTCTCAGCAGATTTCTGGCAAAAACTCTGAGAGTAAATAAAATTGCCATGAAAAGTTTCTCAAAAATCTGTCGTTCGGAGTCGACTTTAAACTGTAGGTCCCGCCACTAATGTATAAAATTAACACACACAACATAAGTGGTGTGAGAAACTAGGTCGTAATCCTGACTGAAGGGTTGTAATGACCAATTATGTATGTATGTATGTTTCTGTAAATATATACGGCAGCAATTGCCACTAAAAATAGAAAACAAATACAAAGCTTCAAAAATATACTCGTTCTGCGACACATTTTATTAAAACCTGCTTTTTCTTCTTTAGTGCAAAATAGCAAAGAGTCGAAACTCGTATTTATGTATTACTTAACCTCCTGCTAACAGGCATCAGTCAGTTGTATCCAGTTCAAAAAAGAGTCGTCCTTTGGAAAAAAGAGAATTTCATGCAATGATAAATAAGTTTATGAATGTCTTCTCCTCCAGAGTGAAAATTGTTTGTTTTGAAAAATTAAAAAGTAGCTCGCAAAAAAGACTGTATGCAAGACTATATTGAAAAATAAAAATTAATTTTTATACAAAAAACTGTACGATATTGAAGAAGTCGCGAACTTAGTAATCAACTCTCGGACATGATGTTGACGAATTTTCTGATAGAGTGTATGGTTTTTCCCAAACTGACAGTCACATAATTACCTAAACATAGAAAATAACCATTATTATATGCCACCTTACTGAATGCTACGAGTTACTACGACTCAGACAATAGAAACCAAAATAAAATATTTTAAGTCAACTTCAATATCTGATTTATATCGCTTTTAGCCATCTAAATTCAATCCACATCACATTTGTTGTCATCGAAATAAAAAGAATCTATTCGCTGCTGTTGCTGTCGTAACGGGTAACAATACCACAATAGGTTTCCAGCAAAGTTTATTGTTCTGCATCGTTAGCGATGAAGGCAACCACCAACTGACAGCACACTCTAGTTAACAATTTTTCCAAAAATTTTTCATTCAAACACAGTTGAATGCACGTACATCAATAACATAACGTTTAAAGAACAATAAGGTGGCACATACATATATGTACATATAAACGTTGTTTAAGGTTGGACTATGTTCTTAAATATTTTTTTCTGTGTTTTTTTTCATTGGAAAGTTAAGAACTTATAAAAATGATTAAAATTCCATTCCACATATTCCTAGTGGATCTACTTAAAACTCTGGACACTTTCGTATCAATAGACGAAAATTTGAGACGAAAATTTTGTAATCAATTGGATATTTAAATGTACAAGAAACAAATGATCTGAAAGTGCAAGGTATGAAAGCTGAACGTAAATGATTCAAAATTTCCCAGAACAGTTTTCAGTTTTTGCTGAAAATTTTCAGAAATTATTTATTTTGTTCATCAGATGGCTAGTCATATTTTCTGACAGAAGGCAACCAATGCCAGACAGAAAGTACTATTTGTTAGTTTTCGGGAAAAGTTTTGTTGTGGTTAACCATAAGTGAACCAAGTACCAGAGAACCAGTCATTTATGTCACAAAGGTGTTCCTCTTTAAATGTCCAAGTTAACAATGAAATATGTTTAACAGCGCTTAACAATTTTATTAGAAAATATTATTTTTTGGCGGAATTTGTTATCATCATACTAAGTAAAATGCACCACAGCAAACCTGAAAAATAAAAAATTAATACTTTTGGAAGGAAATGACCCTTTCCAGTTTTCTTTTATGTGTTGAAAATGTTAAGATTACTTAAAAAAAATTTAATCGAAAACAAATTGGATCTGGCCAAACTGATCCTCAAATGCGAAAAATAAAAAACGTACTTAAACTTCAAAAGGCATAGATCGTTCAGAGATCATTGTGGTAAAAATAAGCTGATTCTTTTTTTATAAATTTTAATTTTTCAAGATAAAGGATAATTAAAATTAATTAAATAATTCATTCTCCATATTTTACTATATCTTTCTATTTATTTAATGAGTGGTCAAATGGCAATATGTGACACCCTAATTTTTACACTACCCATTACCACAGATGAGTCAATATTCTTGCTGTGCTTGTGTGTCAATAAACAGCATAGCATTTTTCGCGCATTATAATCAATCCCATACATACGAACCCATTGGGAAATTTACTGTAGGTTGGTCTCCAAAGGGCTCGGCCTACCATTAACAGAATGCGGATGGCAAATATTACTGTCACCTGCAAAAGAGCAGATTGGATTATAAGTTAAAGAATGAAGATCTGCTCTTGACAGGTTTCTGACCTCTCATATTCTGACATCTGCCCGACCGATAATATAATAATATAAAGGTTGTTGCCCTGGTAATCTAGTGGGTGACTATTAGCGTGAGGGTCGTGGTTGAGAATCGAAACCTCTCTCAGAGACTCTGGTCTGTGACACTACACCGAGCATATGGTCAAAATTACTCAGCCCGTATATAATATGGTCAAAGTTACTCAGTTCGTATATAATTTAAATATTATTTATAATTGTATTGTAATTAGCAAATAAATAAATAAATAAATAAAGGTTGATGCAATCACATCTCCTACTGACCCCTTCATTCGAGGGGTCTGCCACCTAGCCAATATATTTTGTATTTGAATTAATATAACTATTTTGTATTAATGCTTCCTTTTAAATTCCGCTTAATATCCTAGAGTATAAAACGTAACGAAAAATTTGTTTAAGCAAACCTAAAGCTATAAAGTTGTAATAGTTAAGCTGGATTCACCCATGGTTTCGGAACAAAAATTTTGTTCCGCATCGTTTAGAAAAATATTTTATATGGTAGCCTTGTTTTTATAGAACAATTGTTCGAAGTGGGCCAATCGTTTTGGAACAAACTCTCAAAAAACTGAACTTGTTTCGGAAGAAGCATTTTGCTGTGTGAATCCGGCTTTAATGTTCTTAAATCATCTTAGTATATAATTTCTTTTTAATAATTATACTTTATCCTTGTTTTTGACTAAGAAACAAAAATTTATGAATGAATGCATAATTAATTTTAGTTTTTATAATATTCTTCTATTTTATAAGATTCCGAAATTTTTTTCGAACGTATTCCTACACACGTAAAACTTTAAAAGAGAGAGGATAAACAATTTTTGTCACAAGCGAATTTAGTTTCAGCAAAAACAAATATTTGCCAAAGTTTTGCATAATAATGGCAGAAAATTTCCAGATTTTATACTAGTCAAGTTCTTGATATTGACGCAGTGAAACCTAAACTAAAGCAATGAAAATTGTTTGAATAATTCAGTGGATAAGTAAGAGACTGGAATGAGAATCGAAAATCAACAATTATTTGATTCAGTTCATCTTATCATATTGATAAGTCTGTAATGATTTATGATGAATTTAAAAGTGTGAACGACACCAGGTGACTCAGTTTTTGCCACTTCAATTTTTTTATATTTTCTTATTTTTGGCATAATAACGGCTACGCAGAGGTTTGATTATAATGCATTAAGAAAAATAAAATTGTATTTCTTTTGATTTATTTTCATTTAGAGATTTTATTTTCTTTTTGAAATGAGCATTGAAATTTAAGTTTTTAGTTTTATTTTACGTCTGCTTTTAGCATAATGATGTATAAGTATAGGGTGTTTTTTACAATCTAGAGCACTTGAAATGATAATACATGATAGAAATATTGTTGGAATCAATTTTTTTTTATAATCTGGCATGAAATTTTATATTATTTATTACTTTAACATGATTTCCAGCATATGTCACTACGTGCTAAATAGTCCATTCCAACAGTCCAACTTTTAATTACTTATTTCAATAAATCGGTTCGTATCAATGGTGGCTTGAATATTGGTTTCCAATATTCTTTCAAGAGTAACAGATTTGTGGACATAAATCGAGAACTTAACATAGCCCCACAAAGAGCAATCCAGCCCGTGAACAGAATCATTTATGAAGCAAGTGCTGCAGACCCCATTGAACAGTAAATTTTAGTGGCTGTAGTGGTGATTCACTATCGGCTTGAGGATTGTCCCCGTCAATTTTGCTGATTACGTAGTCATTTAATTTGTAATGTGCTCATCACTAAACGCAGTCCTTTGATAAGAAATGCATTGCAGCTACTTTGAAATGAGACAGTCGAAAAGCGACGCAAACAATGGTTATTTGACTTCATCGTGAGTTACGTGATGGACAAAATTAGGCACGACAACGAATCCACACTTCCATTTTTCGCCAACAGGTATATCTTTATGCAACTTGTGTATTATTTTGTTTTTATTCAAAATACAAAGTAGTAAGTGCACTATTAGACCACCTTGTTTGAATCACACGTATTTTAAAAAGAGTACATGTACTCTTTAAAAGAGCATATTTAAAGACGCGTGAAAACTTTTCATAAAACGTATCAAGTATAGGAAGAGAGAGAACGGGAGAGGGATCAGGTTTACTCCCTTAACAAAATGGTGTTTGCCGCTCTTAAGCAGAGAATTGATAAAAACCAGGCAAGGGCTAAAGAGATTACAGGTGTGATTAATAAATTAAAATTGGATGAAGAATAAAATAAATTTTATTATTTATTAACAAATTTAAATTAATCTGAACTCTTGTTTGTTTATTTTATGTGATTCCAGTTATAAGTTTTTTTGTTATAAATTGCCGTATTTTCTTTAATTTTAACTTATTTTCTGTTTGTTTTAATTGCACCGTGTAACAGTGACAGTCAAAATACACCCAGCTAATGACATAGTCTACGTTGTGAGTTTTGTTGAGTAGAACTCAAAAATATTTTTTTTATATTTCTCGAACCTTCCAAAATTGTTTTAATTGACAAAAACAGTATTTTCGATCTTTTCACACAAAATTGTTGATTATCCAAACATTTTTGAACCTATTTTCAAAATCCAAAGTTTTTTGAAAAAGGAACAGATGAGCCTTAACCTAAACATAAAGTTCAAACTTACACGTTATGAGTTTTTATTTTTTTTTTATTTTTTATTTTATTTATTTATTTGTTATTAGTCATAGCACAAAAAGATAATAATCTTATAAATGAAAGTGCTATGGGAGTACATCAAAGAAAGAAAATAATAACAAATCATTGATTATATATGTAATGAAATGTTTGAAATAATGTAGAAATAAAAATGAATAAGAACGTGTTAAAATCACGGGAAATAGCAATCGATACAAAAAAGGATAAAAAAATGAATATGTGTAAAAAATAAATTAGGAAAACTACAAAGAACAATATATACAAATATAAAGAAATATACAAACAAAGTAAAAATATATACATATACTAAGATACAATGAAATTTAAAGATATATTAATTAAAAAAAATGAAAAATTAAAAACAATCATTAATAGAAATAGAAAGAAAAAAATTCACAAAAAAAATCAGCTAAAAACTACTTGAACAGATTGTATAACTCCTTTTTGAACTTAACTGCATTTCATATATTCTGAATATAATTAGGTGAAGTATTCCAAAGACTGATGGTGTATATAAAAAACTGGCGTTGTGACAAAAGAGTCCTATGTCTGTGTTGGATAATCTTCATACCGCGGTTGGATCTAGCAAATGTAATCCTACTAAATAAGTATATTGGCTGTTTTAGAGTAATAATCTTATGGAGGAGAATAAGGCATTTTATATTTAGTAGATTATCAAAATTAACTCCGAATATCTGGTATGAAAATTGTGATATATGGTCTCGACGTCCCCTAATAAAAACTATCTGGCTATATTATTATAAGCCAGGTTGAGTTTCCGCTTATCATCAGTATCACAGTTCGCGAAAATTTCAGATCCGTATACGTTTTAGCCAGTTGCATACATATGGCAGAGGGAGTCGAATCTATAACAGCCCACAAGTTCCTAAGCATACCATAAACTTTACCAACGATGACGTTAATGTGGTTAGACCACGTTAGCCGACCATTAAAGATAACACCCAGATTGGATGCTGATTCAACAAAGTCAATTTTATTCCCCCTGATAACAATATCCGGCACAGCTAATGCTGTCTTAGTCCTGGAGAGCAATAAACATTTAGATTTAGAGGGATTTATACAAAGTCCATTGGCCCTAGCCCAGCTATCAATTTTTCGTAAATCACAGTTGATGGTCTATACATAGTTGGATATCCTCTATACGCGTGCTTCTATAGAGCTGAACGTCATCAGCGTACATATGTACGCTACAATTATCCAAAACATCAGGCAGGTCGTTAATGTATATACAGAACAAGAGAGGCCCTAATATTGATCCCTGAGGAATACCTCTTCCAACGCGTAGCGAATGCGAGATCTTGCCGTTTAGATAAACTCGTTGTGATCTGTTCACAAGATAAGAACGTATGAGATTACAAGCTGAGTTAGAAAAATGAAAGAGGGTCTGTAGCTTCTTCAATAATATTTTGTGGTCAACCGTATCAAAAGACTTGGTGTGATCCAAAAGAAACATCGGGTAAACTTGGAATATATGATTTTTATTCTCGTTTTTTCACGTTTAGCTGTTTTTAACTGCAAAATTTAAAAAAAGAACGGAAAGTTCATTTGATAAGATGACATATATAAAAAATATAACAGAACTGTTATACTATTTATATAAGAACTACAGTAATTTTTCTCCCATTTGATCAAACGAAGTGTCAATCTCTTCACAAGACAATGCACATGCAGAATGTCATGACTTATTTCATATTTTTTGATTAAAGTTTGCTACTATGAACAGACAAACTTGAAAAAATATGAAAAAAATTCGCATTTGCAAAGTTTACCTCATCAACCGCATAGCATATTAAGTCAAATAAAATAAATATGTTTGTATCGTTTTAAAAGCCCATCCCTTTCCTTTCTAATAAGGTTTAAATTTTGGACATTGGTTTAGAAATGTTTCTGTAATCAATATATTGTGCGTAAAGTCCAAAAAACAGTTCAAGAAATATAAAAAATATTTTTGAGTTCTACTCAACAAAACACACAACTTACACTATGCCATTAGCACAGTTTAAATATAGTTTTAAGTCTGTTTTTATTATGAAGTATTTTAATATAATTGTAAGTTTTTTTATAAATTGTTAACAAAAAAATTTTTCAATATTTTAAATCTTTTAATTTTTGTTATTCATTCTAAATTCACTTTCACGAGCTTCTTTAATTAATTAATTTTTATTAAGCCTAGTAAAGATCACAAGAAACCAGAATTATCTATAAGAATCGAAGTTGCCGTAGTAGATAGTGTATTGGCTTATTAGACGTGAGGCTACGGTTCAAACCCCAGGTAAGACATCTCGAACAAAAAAAAATAATAATAATAAAACTAATATTTCTGGCAAAAATTTGAGAGTAAAAAAATGGCACCGCTCTTGTACAAAATTAACAGACAAAACTTAAGTGGTTTGAGAATCTAGGTCCTAATCCTAACAGAAGAGTTGTAATAATCAATTAAGTAAATAATACTTAGCAATGTAAATTTACGGAAGTGTAATCGGCAGCTTCTCCTTGAGTAATACAGGTTAGCCAAGCTTTCTAAGAGAGCTCTTGATGAGCGTTAATACAAACTCATAAACTTCCTTCGTCATTCTCGTACGCAGAAATCTTGATCTAGCTTCTCCTTGACTAGTCGTTAAACTTAATGGTAACGACTCTTGTTAGCACAACTAATTATTTTCAAATTTGGGGTCAATATTATGCTGTATAAAACAGGATACATTTTACACGCAGCTTATGGTGATCTGATATTTTGGAAAATATTTTTCTCTGTATATATTTTGGCATATAATGCCATCGATAACGTCAAAAGTTGTAATGGCCACGTCAGTAACAGTATTTCGATGATATCGAAATACTATTTTCATAGTGTATAGAATTTTGTTGTCACACCTTCTCTTTGAATTGTACAAGAATTTTCTCAGACCTTATGATTGAAAAGAACCAGACGGAAATTACATTTTTACGTTTACTTGTTAAAAACGTTGAAAATATGAGCTCGTAGATTGCAATAAAAATAAAAATAAATTTGTGTCCAGTTTTAATTAATTTCTTTGTTGTTCGCAAAATTCTGTGTGCCACTATTCTCAACTTGATGTAAACAACAATAATTGCTTTGTTTCTTATTCTGCTTTACACTCGTTTGCGTAAATAATAACAATTGTTCGAGTGATTTTTATAGCGGAGATCTTCAAACCACGATTATTCTCTTCTTACGGAACTCGTCTTCACACATGACCTACTGAATTTTTACTGATCCTGTTGCCTGCTTTGTCTTGTCTTTTATATCGCAGGGTAAATAGTCTAATAAATGCTCTTGAAGGAGAATGACTTCGCACTTGTAAACATAGTTGTTTCATTGTTGTTTGTGTATTTTTTTTACATTTATTCTGGTAATGTTTGTTGTTGCTTCTTGTTTATTTGTTTGTTCCCCTTTTTTATACTGATGTTGTTCCTATATTTTTGTTTATTCGTTGAGCATCTGAACAAGTCATTTGTTTTGTAGCTTTTGTTTATCATTTTAGTGTTAAACAGTGTAACACCATTTCCATTTTCGTAACAATATAATAGTTTTTTAAACTATTGAACTATACGAGCACCCTTGCTTGAAGTAGTAGTACATTTCAGCATAACCCATCATGTGGCTTGCAAAAATATCAGAGCACCTCTTTTTCCTCTCGTTGAATATTTTACAATTAATCGATCTAGCAATATACAGCATAATAGACTATAAATATTCAATTTATTTGTACCTAAATATTGCAAATCGTCACAGTTTAATTAAAGGTAATGAATGTTATAATTGACTGCTTTTGTTCCTATAATTTGAGCAATAATTCCCCATGTTTTTAATGGTACAGGTTCGGAGCAATGTAGAAAAATTAAAGCTTAAAATTCAAAAATTTTAGAATTGATTATTACAAACCTAAAAGGTAATGCCAGTAACTTGTATAATTTTTTTTCATAGTATATTTGAATCTGAAAGTCAAAAGAAAATTTGGTTAAGCACGCAAAATGAAAAGCTAAAAAGAAGTCTACCAAACAAAACTACATTGGACTTAACAGGAATACCGTAAATAAAATTCTATAATGATGTCAGAGGCTTTTGTTCAATTCAAAACTTTTTCAATGTGACTGTTTGCAACCTGACCATACATGCAATATGACTTACTTGCACATTCAAAGCACAACTGTCTAATAATGGAATAAGTCCATACAAAACATAAGGCACTTACTCTTTAAAGTACAATCACACTTGCACTAGCTTTAGTACATCTGTTTATGTAAAATTTTACAAAGACACAGATAGTCGCACTCTCAACGTTTCATCTGTCGAAAAAACAAGAGTTACAACTGACAATTGAATGATATTAAAAATTACAGGATATTCGTTTAGTGTTCTTCGTCTTCGTTTAGTCAAAAACTCTTCAAAGGAATGGCTCAAGTAACTAGAGAAAAAAGTGAATGTGTTTGCTACTGCACATGACAGTACCCTGACTTTTATAGGTCACTTCAATGAAGCCAAACTTCGTACACAAAAATTCGAAAGATAGTAGTTGCAAAAAGACCAGTAGTTGAATTTTGATCAAGAATGTTGCCAGTTCTATGAAATTATTATAATTGTTTGATTAAGAATGATATAAATTAAGAATGATATTTCTGAAATAAAGCATTACTTGTGCAGAGTTATAGAACAGCATTGAATATATATTCATAATGAATTTAACATATACTATACATACTGTACAGGGAAATCTGTGATAGGCGGACAACGAAATGCTAACACTTTAATAACAGAATTTTTTTTGATCGAATCATATTCATAATTTCTGTAATTTATACGCATTCGTACCTATTTTAATACCATGGAAATTCTACTCCATTCCCCTATTCAAAGTTTGAAGTACTCATCATATTCATACTTAAAAACACGTATGATGTTGGTTGATTTCGACTCTCCATAGCTCAACATATACACGAATCACAAAATAAGTATGAATCGCGCACGAACACTAAAATACTCACTAGAAGATTGTGTGTTTGCTCTGCGTGCTGCTCCGTCTTTTTTACTTATGTGCCTGTTCTCTTTTTTGTAAATGCAACAACAACTAAGACTATAAATTTTTATGAATGATTCGAGATACTCGAATGCTCGAGTAAGTAATGGCCTTCTACCGAGCCGCTCAGTGGATCCTCGCATACCGTGTTCCTTTCATCCGCATCTCGATTTTTTCTGATGGCGTAAGGTCTCTGTCCAACGTTGCGAATAATTATAGGATCGTCAGGGAATGTCGCCGCTGCCCCATCCTTCTTTCTGCGCGCTTCAGTGTGACACTTGTCTGGGTCCCATTCACTGTGATATTCCGGGAAACTGCGGAGCCGACGAGCTACCCAGAGCTGGTACACTACTTCCGGAATCCTCTTCAATCAACTTAGGAATGCCACTTACCTCGTCCAAGCTGGCCATCGCGCAGAAATTCTTCTGAGACGCCAACCTATCCTTGATTAATGAGGACCAGCTAGGCTTGGCCCTAAATGTTACTTGGTCGTAACATCATCTCGTTATGGGTAGACACGCGAAAAGAATGCGTCTCCCATTTAACGACTTCTGCCGTGGGTGCAAATTCGCTGAGGTAGAGGAGACTGTTATCCACTTTCTTTGTCAACGCCCATCTCTTGCGAGGTGCAGATATAGGTGTATTTGGCTCTACAACCCTTGTCAGCTTGACGGAGCTATCGTCCATTGATGTTAAGGATATAACCTCGTTTGTCAAGCTTTCTGGCTGTTTCACCAGCGTCGAGCAATCGTGCTTTGAAATGTGTAGCCCTTGCGCTGACTAACTTCTTCCTCCTTTGTTCGGAGTAACTTGGTCAGTACAGAGATTGCGTTCACCTGTGGGGTCACAACGGGCCGCTAAGGGTGCTCAAGTGAGCGTTTGGTATGAAAGCTATAACACTAACCTAACCTAACCTGACTCACTTATATTCAAAATTTCATGAGTGCTTATGAGTAGCGAAAAACGATTCATTGCTTATCTCTTGTGTATTATTATGTCCTTACACCTATGTTATAGCGATAATGAGAACACTTTCAACACGGCAAACTTATAGAAATACTCATGTCCACCAGGACAAAAAATAACGAAATTAGAAACAAACTAAAAAATCAGCAACCTTTCTTCCATATTAAAGCTTTGACATAATGTACCGTGAATGTCTTGAGTTAACATAAGTGCTGAGTCGTTTCACCTTGTAGAGGAAAAATATCACGAGGGCTTTTTTGTGCACAGCTGCATTCATGGATGTAGCAATACCCATTTTGTACATTCTATCCGTTCTGTTTATAAGGTAAGCCAACTTATTTCTGATCTCATAATAAAACTTCAACAGAGAAAAATGTTCCTGTTCGTTGCAAGCCGCAATACGTATAGTCCAGGTGGTCTAAAGTTTAAAACGGTATCAAAAGAGACCAACATCATCACTGCTGCTTCTTTTACCTAATTTCTAATAATTGCAATCGCTTGATATTGTTTATGCACAGCAACACGTATTAATCTCTTTATTGTTAATGATCACTCAAGCCGGTTTTGTGCAGGTATTTTCTAAAAGTGCGTGACCCGATAGCATATATGTTGTTGAATTGTGGTCTAGTGTGTTGGCTTAGACGTGAGACCTCGGTTCAAAACCCAGGTCGGGTATCTCCAACTAAACGAAATATGACAAAATATTTCTTCGGCGACTTCCTCTCAGCAGATTTCTGTCAAAAATTCTGACAGCAAATAAAATGCCATGAAAAGATTTTCAAAAATCTGTAGTGCGAAATCGACTTTAAATTTTAGGTCCCACCATTCTTGTACAAATTTAACACACACAACATAAGTGGTGTGAGAAACAAGCACGTAATCCTGACTAAAGGGTTGTAATGACCAAATAAAATTAAAAATGCTGCCACCGCTAACATGAGAAGCTTTTCTCAGAAATCGAAATGATAGCTGTTGCCAACATCGTTGGGTTTATGATGGTGAACATGGAGAACTAAACTCCCGTGACGTAAAATATCAAGGCCATA
Organism: Sarcophaga carnaria; assembly: GCA_958299815.1. Classification (NCBI taxonomy): domain Eukaryota; kingdom Metazoa; phylum Arthropoda; class Insecta; order Diptera; family Sarcophagidae; genus Sarcophaga; species Sarcophaga carnaria. Next base: position 66,517,925 of record OY283153.1, on the reverse strand, counting down.
TAAAGGTAATTGAAATGTCGTGTGGAATATTTCCCCAGTGAGTAGAAGAGGTGAGTTTTTAATCAGCCTACTGTTACTGAGAGTGCAAAATATCATTTCAATTAATGGCTTTCAAAAAAGTATAAATATTTTACTCTCTTTCACATGCATTTGCATTCTTCTAAATTTTGTAAGTTTTGAAAAGTTTTTAATTACTTTCCTACTATTTACTGTGAGTAATTAGTGAATCTGAATAGATGTTCGTCTATATTTATATTCATGTTAAGTATCCTTATTGTACTTGAATATAACGGTGTTGAAGCGCACTTACTCGTGTATAATTGTTTGTAAATGTTTATTTGACAAAAAAAACTTTGAACATAACTCACTCATGCATTATACCATACTTACCTGTTGTGAATGTTATACATTAGACATGGTCGTTTTAAAGCTGAAAATACACATTTTTTCCTTTTTATATTTAGTTATTAGGAAACAAATATTAAATAAATAAATAAAAAGATATATACTATTTTGCGAAATCTATTCAAAAATTTGTTAAAAAGTTAATTTTAATAATAATATTTTAAAATTTTCCAAAAAACTTTTTTTTAATAATTTCACTCACTAAAATAAGCCTAATTCCTTCGGTTATATTAATTTTATAATGCTATTTATATGTTATACAGTGTACTGCGAAAGTCGAGGTAGCCCAATTTATGAAAGCAATTTTATAAATTTTAATCCAAAAATTTTAATAATAATTTATGTTTTCTACATTTATTCCTCCCAGCAGATTTCTGGCAAAAATTCTGATAGCAAATAAAATTGCCATAAAGTCTCTTAAAAAAAATCTGTCGTTCGGAGTCGATTTGGCATAAGATTCTAAAAAATAACAACTAGTTTGATAGGTGTAGCTTCAACAAGTTATAGAACTGTCCCTTATAGAGTATACTATACTTGAAACCTAAATGATAAAAAATGATCTATAAGGACCTTAGGAGATGAATAATTATTTCCAAATAATTATTCAGATGTGGTTAAGTTTTTTTCTTTATTTATTATGCAATTTCTTCGTTTGAATTTATTGAAAATTACAATTTATTGAAAACACAATTTTTACATTTAGTAAAATTATAAAAATTAATTATATTTTTAACTTCATTTTCAACTCGATATGTTTATAAAATATACAGGAGCATGTGTAAGGACCGCATGTGCTGTTCTCATTCGAAATGTTCACCATGCCTATTTTTTTTTTTGTTAATTTTTTTATATTATTTTTGATCTGCTTTATATCTGGTCCCGATCTGTTTTATATCTGCTCACGATCTACTTTATACCTGATATCGATCTACTTTTTTGGTTTTGTCCATTTTATTTTTATTTTTTTTTTTTTTTTTTTTTTTTTGTCATTGTCATGTTTTAGAGAAACATGTTCTACCGCAATGTTTAAATTGTTTATTTGATCAGCTAGATCATCATATATTTGTGTTATAAATATTTTTTGTTTACGACATTTTTTTGTTTTTATGATTATATTTATTAAAACTTTTCCAAATTTATTAATATAAGACATTTCTTTCACTCTTCTAATAAATTATGTTAGATTCTTTAAGGTCTTCGATAATAGAGATTATTTCGTTTTGATTATTATAGTGAGCAGCACCTTCCGATGTAAGAAGTAAACGTAGTCTGTCAACTAGTTCATTAGGATCATCCCAATGTATGTAATTTGATTTCAGATTATTTAGTGATTTTAGCCATTTATACCACTGTCTTTTGTTAAAATGTTTGTTGTTGTTTCGAATAAATGTTTAATTATTCGTATATATTTCAAGGCTCGTGTTCCTTTCACATGTTCATTAGGTTCATAGCGACGTTTATGTGCATTGGTATGTATTAAAATCTCTTTATATTTATTCAAATCATTTTAGAATAATGGAGAGGTTTTTTATGAAATACTAGTTCAAATAATCCAGGCGTCATTTTCAATTTCATATTTCCTATCCGCATAGTGTTATCTCTATTTAATATTAATTTTTCCTTGCCATATCTCCAACTTCCGTCTACATCTTGATTAAAACCTTAAATTTTATCCAATTGCTAATTATTAATAATTGTTTGAATATTTTCAAATAATGGAGAGTTTTTCGTCTGGTTTAAACTTCGTTTTCTTATAAATATAAAAGTAAGATTTTTTTATCTTTTTGCTTACATTAAACCTGGATATCAAAACTTTTATGTACATATGTATACTAATATTTAATTAACTGAAAAATTAACTTTACTACCAAATACGTCTTATACTTAAGTGCTCTTTAAAATGGGACTTTGTATATAAAAAAAAAAATATATATATATGTATATCAAGATACTTTTTGTTTATTTGGAGTTTGTAATTTTTGTTCTAAATATATATTAAATAAACATTGAAAAAAAAATTTGTTTTCTTTTCAAGTTCTTGATACATGTAATTGATACAGGTTTATTATTATCATAGTTTCCTCATCATCATTATCATCAATAGTGTTGACTATATCCTTATGGACCTGGTACAAAACTTGGAAAACGTTTAGCAAGAGAAGATTAGGGTATAAATTTATTAGACGCAGCTTGTAAAGAACACGACAATGCATATTCACAATAACAAGATATAGACACAAGACATCAAGCAGATCAAATATTAGCTGAAAAAGCCTGGCGACGAGTTAAATCTAAAGACAGTGATATTAAAGACCGTGCAAATGCACGATTGGCTTGCAATGAAAACAAAAGTGAAATTTGGATTAGGTTTGAAGGAGCAGAAACATAAGAAAATAAAGAATTCAAAAAGAATGAGAAAAGGAAACATGAATAAATGTAATAAGAAATTATTTACAGCTACTGTAAGAAAATCTTTAAAACAATTGAAAGAACAGAAACCCCTTGATATAAATGATGCTGTTGAAATAGCTCAAAAGACTATTCATTCAAATTTTAAAGGGAAAATGGAAATTGGAGGATTTCTTCCACTTATTCCCGTAATATCAGCATTGTCAGCGCTTGGTGGTTTACAAGTGGAGAATCCGCTATTGTCAAAGCAGTAAATGCTATCAAAAATGGAAAAGAACAATTGGCGGAAGCTAATCGTCATAATAGATATATGGAATCAAATGCAATGGGTAAAGGGTTATATCTCAAACCACATAAAACTGGATATGGTCTCTACTATAGTCCAGCTCCAAAAAGCTAGATAACCTACCTGAACGCCCATCAACAGATTTAGATATAACAAATATGGTAAACATATCAAATATTTTAGAGGTGTTTTCATGCGTGATTCTTTACCTAAAAAACCATTCAAACAAGAATGCGGTATTGTTAATTTAGATGATTCACTTTGGGTAGCATATTATAAAAACCATGACTATAAAGTGTACTTTGATAGCTTTGGAAACTTACAACCACCACTTGAAATTGTCAACTACTTAAAATTTCCCATTGAATATAATTATGAACGAAAACAAAAATTTAATACATTTATTCATGAGCTGATGGCTTTAGCAGCTAGTGCTCTTTAACTGAATATAACCCTTGGATTTATATGAATAAATAGTAATAATACATTTATTCAATAAATATAAATTGAAATTAAATAATTCAGAGTACATTGTCCCGCACTTACGCAACCTACTATTGACTTTTTAAAGAAGGGGAAAAAATGGTGGCATCAGCTTAGTTAGAGGATATATTATATAGACATAGTAATCAGATTGATAAACAACAAGTTGATTTATTTTTAAGTCTTATCAATGAACTAAGGCTATACAACATTAGTAAAATAAGTAATTCATTTTTATGTATTAATAATGTCATACATTTGTATTATTGTGAAAAAATGTACTCAGAATCTTTTGACATTTGCAGATACCAAACATTTTATGAAAAATATTTGTTAACACTTAAGCTATTTAATCTATATAAATGAATGTATAAATTCGAATCTGTAAAAATTTGAAAAAAGTAATATCTAATAAAATGTTCAAAAAATAAAAACACATCTTTTTTATTTATTTTTTTATTTCTTTATTTAAATAAATCATCGTCGTCATCATCAACATCACTTCTCATTACACTGTGGGAAGTGAGATCAATTAAAATATAATTTAAATATTAGGCGGGGGAACTCTCTCTATAGTGTAGCATTCACCCACCTTTTTTAATATATTTACACTGATAATATTTTGCCGGCAGTAAGGGCACGACAATCTATTCCAACCTTTTACGCAATTCAGACCCAAGTAATGCGTTCATTGCAAAAATATGAGATCCTTCTCATAGAGGCTACTAAAACAAATTTCGCACTTATACCGGCTTTTGTACAGGACCTTCAATGGCGATCCGGTAGTGCGTTCCTTGTCCTCTTGTTTTTTTAGAAACTGCAACTTTTTCGCTTCTATTTCCTTCTTTTTCTGTTCTAGTTTCTTTAATTTCTCCTCTATTGCCTTCTGCTTTGCATTATATGACGACCATTTCCTTCGCATCTTCTCGAGGTCTTCCAAACGCACAGTCATCAAATCGTGAAATCTTTCCTCCACCGCAATCGTCGGGGTGATTGATGGTGTCGGTCGTGGTGGTGTTCCTGATGTGGCTGATGATGTTGGTGACGACGATGGTGTTGTGGTGACGGTGATCTAGTTGATGGGACCATCACTTGTTGGGGAAAACATTGGGTTTCCTCATCATCTAGGTTAAACAAATTCAACGAAATTTTTTTTATTTTTTATTTATATATTTCATATTTTACGGTGAATTATAGTGTAATGTAATATAATGTAATTACAATGTAATGAAAACTTACTTCTCTAACACAATCTATTTATACTAAATTTTGTTTTTTAAATTCCTAATGAAAAAACTATAGTTTACATTAAATCATAGAACCTGATAATTCTTTAGAATTATTTTATTTTGGCAACAAACATTAATACGTCAGCACATCTAATTTTTGGGAATATAACAAAATATCATAAGGACTAAAACGCTGCAAGACTTTCTTATCTGTTTAAAATTACAGATCCTTCTTTAAATCATACAAAAATTAAAAACACACAACAACCATACAGGTTTGCATCCCTTTCCTATTTCTTCAACAATTGACTATGATAAAACGTGACTAGAATTTATTATCAGAAAAAAAAACGATCATACACATTACATGTTACAAACCAATCGTCCAACCGACCACTACCGACTGCAGCATAGGCATGATCCCAAATTTATATGGAGAAACTGATCCAGAAGGTACAAAAACATACTACTGATCTGATCTTTGATTAAATTTAGTGTTATAGGGTTGACATTGGGTGGTTATTCCATTCCATGAATTATTATAAAGAAAAACATTTTCATTGTTTGTTTCTAATGTAGTATGATCCAATTTTGGTGGCTCGGGATAAGACGAGATAACTTGAATATTGAGTTGGAAATTAAAGGCTTTTTAGCGTCAGTATCAGATGAATTGCAAACGTTGACTACATCATTAGACGTTGAATTGTAAAGTAATCAATTTTTGTCAAATTAATCAATAGTTTCGAACACTTTTACACTTTTAGCTCTTGAAGCCCTTTCATATAGTATAATAGCAAGATCAATATTCTCTTCCACAACATCGTGACCTGTAAGAATATTCACTGTTTTACTCCCATCACCGTCCCTATTCTGATTAACCTATTCTTGATCTTTGTATGAAGTATTTGAAGAAGGTTTAAATTGGATATCGGGAAGATGACCATATGAAACTGAACTTTTCTTGTTATTCTGTACAGCATTATCAATATCGTCATCGTCATCAGTACTATAAACGGAATTGTAGTAAGAAGTATAAGATCTTTTGATGGACCTGGGGTTTCGACGTTTACGTAGACGTTTAGCCTTATGGCTAGTGCTGCTTATATATTCAGTCTCATCTGAGCTAATAGTGTAGACATTATCTATTATATCGGAATCATAAGCGTTTAGCGTCAGTACCGTATTATTCTCTATGCCTTCTTGTTTACTTGAAGTTTTAAGAGTTGTGAAATTCAAGGGATCCGTTGCTCCTGCAACTGCAGTCTTAATTTCATTATCTCCTTCATAAAAATTATGTTCATCCTCTTCAAAAATTACATCTTCCAAAATTACTGACACATTGTTTGTATTATCCTCATTGGTTGTATTTTCTTCATCAGTGCTATCTTCTACCGTATCATTATAACATCGCTACTATCGGACTCTATGTCCGTATCCAAATCAATTATTTCCAAAGGTTTCACTTTATTAGCAACTACTGCGGCAGTGCTTTTAGCCTTCTCAAATTGCTGTTTGTTAATCTCCGGAAGTACAGCTGTTTGTAATCTCTGTAGCATTCTCTTCTTCCAAGCAAGTGCAGAGTTTAACATCAATTTTTGATTGCCAATCATGTCAACTTTATTAGAAACATTTGTGTATTGTGATGTGATGCTCTCTTGAGTCGTATGTTCAGCAGTTAATGTTGCAGTTGATGTATTTAGAGTTTTGCTCATTTCCTCTGCCTCTAACATTTCTGTAATTGAATATGCACATTATTGTAGCAGTTAATATAAAATTTAAAAGAAAATAACTTAAAAGGCAATTTAAAACCACAAATTCAATCCTTTTAGTTGTAATAATGGCCCTTTGAATTGTCGTATAATTAACTCAAAAAAGAAAAATAAAACTTGGAGCTGTTATTTATGGCATTTATAAATGATGGCAAATGAAATAATTTGCAATGTTTTTGGAGTTGTTTTAAAAAATCTATATTAAAACATGTTAGACAGAAAGTACATACATAATTGGTCATTACAACCCTTCAGTCAGGATTACGACCTAGTTTCTCAGAAAGACAGAAAGTATTCATTGCTTGGAAATATGTTTAAACACTTTGTATAGTTCGATATACTCACTCATATTTATCCAGAATGTCGTAAATGTAAATCGATTGTAATGGGAATTCAACACTTTTCAATTTTAATGATTACTTGCTAAATGTGATTTCAACTTAATGTTTTGATCGTTCAGTAGCGACTGAATGCATGATACCGATATTACTACCTATTTATAGGACTAGAAATCGGGATTTGCCAACAATGTGGGAAAACACGAATGTACACTAATTACACATCAGTACCTGAATAGTTATGGAAACATCTGAATACTTAATTGCGATTGTATTTCATTTCCCTACTAATAGAACCCTTCAATTTGGGGTAGAGGTAGCTGTCAGTACAGGTAGTAAATACAGTTCTAAATAACTACCCATATAGATTATATGTTTCGTCGTAAAAAGAGTTATTTATGAATTTTGACAACGTTGTTGTTGTTGATGTTGTTTCACATATTCAACAAATGTCTATTATTTTTTGCAAATTACACGAAGTATGAAAATGGTATCAATATATATAATTGCTGCTCGTTAACTCAAAACGCATGGACATGACTTAAGTAATTTTAAATACACGCTTTTAATTTGATTTTATAATATTTTTTTCGCAATTATTTTTTGTTGAATCTTCATTAATTATGAACTAACAATAATTATTCAAATCTTAAAACTATAAAGAAAATCTTAAAACTAAAAACAAAAATTTATATATTGCCATTGCCTAATAAAATAAAATATTCAAAAATAATAATTCAAAAATAAAGTATTCATCTCCCTAATCTCCTGTCGAGCGCCAGATTATCCTTCCTTTTTAATTGAGTATGACCAGTGTGACGTAAAATACCACGGACTAATGGATTTATGTGGCCATCTATGTTATCTAAGTACTTTTCAGCGCATCTTATAATTTCCATTTTAACCAGCGGAACGTCCAGATCTTTGAGAATATTCTAGTTTTTGATATACCAAGGGGCGGCAGTGATCATTCGTAAAATTTTATTTTGATGCTTTTGAAATTTGTCTACGTTTAAAGCTGAGGCAGTACACCATAACTGTACTCCATAACACCAAAAGGGTTTTAATATTGATTTATATATAAGGAGTTTACAATCTAATTTAAGGGATGAATTTTCAACCAATTTATTTGATCAGTTTTCATATTTATTTATGCCAGTTTTGACTCAATATGCAATTTCCACGTACCCAAGTACTTTACATGAGTGCTTTGTGGTATTGTCTGATTATTAATGCATATAGCAGGGCAGGTCTCTCTTCCCAATGTAAAGGTTACGTGGGTGCTTTTTTGTTCGTTAACCTTTATTCTCCATTTCTTCAACCATTCCTCCAGTAGGGATACTTGTTCCTGAGAGAACTGCGATGCAATCTGTGGGTTCATATGTACGCTTAAAAATGCAGTGTCGTCAGCAAATGTGGAAGTATATAAGTTTTCACTTATATTATATGCTACCCTGAAGAACGCCGGAGTTAATTTTTTGAGGGGAACTTAAAAAATTACCTTGTTTAATTACAAATTTTCTATCACTCAAATAGCTCTTCAATATTTCATATATATTTTCAGGGAATATTTGTTTCAATTTGAGTATAAGACCTTCATGCCACACCTTGTCAAAAGCTTGAGAATCATCAATGAAGAGTGCAGAACAATACTTTTTTTCTTCGAATGCATTTCTTATTACGTTAACGTGTCTATGGGTTTGCTGAATGGTACTATGTTTTCTTCTAAACCCAAATTGGTGATTTGGGATACAACCAAAAAAACAAACAAAGGTGCTAGCTTACATATCAGTACCTTCTCGAATAATTTGGATTGGTTAAGCAAGAGACTTATCGGCCTATATGCATCAACATTGCTATGATCCTTACCCGGCTTCGGTATCATGGTAATGAGTGAAATTTTCCATTGTGTAGGGTAATATCTGAGTCGAATAACAGCATTCATAATGAATAAAATAACTTTTACAGCTATGCTAGGTAAATTCAATAGCATTTTGTTGTCAATACCTGGGGCTATCTTCGGTTTAAGATTTTTAATGGCATCTACAATATCATGAAGCTTAAACATAATGGGTCTGGGAGTCTTCGCAGCAACAATTAGTAAATTTATTAATTTTATGATATGAAAACTTAATCTTTATCCTGTTTTTGGAATTCCAGAAGACTATTTGGCCTTCGGTTGGATTACACTTTGTTGTAGGAATTATAGGGATAAACATTTTACAATATTCAAATGCAGTTGCCAAATTTGAAGAAAAAACCAGCCGGCAGCAATACAAGAGCTGCTAATGTATTCTGAAAAATGCTCAGTACGGTGCGATCTGTGGCCGTCGCGTTTGTTCCTCAAGAACAATTAAAATCGTAACGTTGTAGTCAGGAACAAGGCTCCAGCACGCATTGCTATAAGCATGTTGGGAAGCGGGTTTGATGCCAGTTACTGTTACATTGTAGCATGATTTTACAGTTGTCAATACTAGCACAACATTTCATATGCATAAACAAAAGAATCTCCAATTGCATATGAGCGGCGACCACTTGACTCAATGTTATTGACCGTCGCGCAAATGCGACGATCATTTGACACTTTGTTGTCAGGCCGCCGACTGCATTGGTTTGCATATAATATGTAGTATGTGTGTTGTTGTTGTATGGCATTGCTGGTGATCGTGTGTGGCTCTCTTTACACTTCACCGTGGGAATTATTGTGGATAATAGGCGCGTGTCATATAACATCCACTTGTCCCATAATTATTACACACACAAACCAATATAATATAGTTAAACATATAATATACACACAAACATATGTTATAGTATTAAGTCAATACAAAATTGTATTAGAATTAAGGGTTTGATTTGGAATTGTCAAATCAGCCAAAATTTAGTATAAAATAAGGGACATTTTCCCTCAAGAAGTCAATCAATAAAATTTAACCAAATAGTGCGGTTCAGCTGCAATTAGTTAAAACTATTGGTCTTTTTATTTGATAGTGCTCCTTGAGTGCACAAAATAAAATTAAATAAATAAATACGTTACATGGCGATCCTGCCACTATTCTAAAAGTGCTCCAGTTATTAGCACCTAGAATATAACAGTGATCCTGCCAATCCTGGAGTGCTAATTTATCAAGCACCAAAAAGCAGGTCAATCCTGCCTGGGCCTTGGTGTGCTAAAATTTAAAGCACCCAAGGACCCGAAAAAAATATATAACAACAACTGGTGTACTCAAAAGCACCTAAAATAAATTTTGCTTATCCTGACGGACAGCCAAGGATCCGTTGAACGAAGTACCGCCTGGCCAAGAGGCACCAAGGACCTCAAGAATCAAGGACCAAAAAGAACAAAAACATGAAGAAGACAACCCGCATGTGGTTTAAGGTCGAACAGAATCTCTACCGCCGCTGCAGAACAAAAATAAAAAAAAAAAATTTTTATTTAAACCAACGTGCTCCTCAAGGGTTGCACTGGCAGGGCCTATAAGCGTTAACCGCTCGAGGCAAAATTAATATCAAAAAAAAAAAAAAATTTAAGTCGAAACTTGCTACGAACATTTTTTTTAACTACAATATTTATGATTTCCAAGTGAAACAATATAATATTACAATTAGAAATCATATACATGGACTTTTAATATAAGATTTGTCAATAATACTTACATATATTTAGATTTTTATCCATAACTTAGTTTACATTAAATTATTAATAAGGAAAAATTTGTAATAATACATAGGAAGGAAACATTAGGGATATACTGAACTTTAATAGACAATAATTTTAGATAAATATTAAGATAATCAAGCATTAATTATTAGTAAATTGATTTAGGGCATTAATGACGTAAAAGTTAGAGCGTATGATCACAGTAAAAAATTGTGTCTACTCGCAACAATATGGTTTATACTATCAGGAACAAGTCCGATTTCAATCAGCAATTGGAAAATGCTGGTGATAGGTTGGTATTGGTCAAATTCTGTACCAATTGGTGTGGCCCCTGCAAAGTAATGGCGCCCAGGTTGGAGGAACTCTCCAGGGACTATGCTGACAGAATTGTCTTTATCAGGGTCGATATTGATGACTGCGAGGATGTTGCCATAGAATACAACATCTCCAGCATGTCCACTTTCATATTCATAAAGAACAAACATAGGATTGAAGAATTTGATGGAGCCAATGCCAAAAATTGACTAAAAGGTTGGCTTAAATTTTTGTATGTGTGTTCTATTAATCTAAAATTACATACATTAAACATGAACGTCACCAAGCCAAACTTTTTTATATATAAATCTAGCCTCTATGCTTTAAAGTAAAAATTGTTTTCATTACTTTAATATGCAATAGAAATATGAACCATGTTTAAAAAAAAAAACAGCCAATAAATTCGTAAATAGTTGCACTAAAGCAACCGGGCAACAAAACGCTATATTATACTTTAGGAAGGACAATTATATCGCGGATGCGTTATCGCGAATTACTATAGAAGATTTTAAGGAAATGAATAGAAAGGTATCACGCGTGTTGAGAGTCACGACAAGGTCAGTGACTAAGCAAAAAGACAGTAGTAGGATAAATAATCAGCATAGAGCAAATAAAACAGATGTATTAAATGAGCCCAAAATATATGTACCAATTAAGAATAGTGACGTCAGAAAGTATTACAAATTAAAGATTTATCCCAATAAATGGTACATAAAGAAGGGAAAATCAATATTAGCTAGCATAAATATAAATGATATATTTACTAAAGAGGAACTTGACTTAGGACAATTTTTCTCTAGGCTCGAGAAAGCGGCCAGTAAATTAAATATCAATAAACTACAAGTAGCACCTAGTGAGAAAATTTTCGAATTTGTCTCAAAGTATGAATTTAGAAATATGGGCAATAAGGTACTAAATAGAATTAAAATAGCGCTTTTAAATGAAATAAAGGTACTTGATATAAAGAATTCTAAGGAAATTCTAGAAGTCATGCTGAAATATCATGATGACCCTATCGAAGGAGGTCATTGCGGCATATATAGAACCGCAGAGAAAATAAAAAGATACTGCTACTGGAAAAATATGACAAAGGACATAGTTAAATATGTAAAAGCATGTCACAAATGTCAAATAACGAAAACTACCAAGCACGTTAAAGGCCCGATGATAATAACAGAAACACCTAACAAACCGTTTGATACAGTGTATGTAGACGCAATTGGACCATTTCCAAGATCAATACATGGAAATGAGTACGCAATCACATTAATATGCGACTTAACTAAATACCTGGTAACAATACCTATACCAAATAAATCGGCTAAGACGATCGCAAAAGCGATATTCGAAAATTTTGTACTTACCTATGGCCCAATGAAGACGTTCATTTCGGACATGGGTACAGAATATAAGAATTATATATTAAACGAATTGTGCACTTTGTTGAAAATCTAGAAACTAACATCAACAGCACATCATCACCAGACCTTAGGTACAATAGAAAGAAGTCACAGAACTTTTAATGAATACGTACGTTCTTACATATCTGTAGAAAAAGATGACTGGGATGAATGTATTACGTATTTCACATATTGTTTTAATACAACACCATCAACTGTACATAATTATTGTCCTTTTGAATTGGTTTTTAGCAAGGTGCCAAACAGTTTCAAAGATTTCAATGAGGTAGACACAGTTACTCCACTATACAATGTAGACGATTATGCCAAAGAGGCAAAATTTAGATTAGAACTTGCACTTAAGAGAGCAAAACATTTATTAGAAATAAATAAAATCAAACAGAAGAATAACTATGATAGAGATATATTAGATTATAATTTTAACATAGGAGATTTAGTTTTACTTAGGAATAATACAGGACATAAACTAGAGGAATCATATAAAGGTCCATACAAAATTAAAAATATAGATTTAAGAAATAATGTAACTATAGTTGATAAGAAAAATAATAAAGAGCAAGTAGTTCATAAAAATAGACTTAAGCTATATAACAAATAAGTTTTAATTATAACACTAAACTGGCCAGAAAAGTGAAATAATAATCTTTAAGATAAGATTTTTTTAACTACATAAGTAAACTTATCACTAAACATTTATTAAAAACAAAATAAATATTAAAATTAAAAAGGAAATAATATTAAGATTGGATTACGTTAAATTAAGATTAATATGTAAAACATTCTTAGTCATTTAAATAAATACATACTTTACATTTTAAGTTCACTAATAAAATATAATTGTAAATAGACGTAAAATCATTGTACTGTGTTGTGTAAAAGAATGTCCATAGAACAAAAGTTATATGAACATTCTTGTAAAGGGTGGAGGTGTAGCATGATTTTACAGTTGTCAATACTAGCACAACATTTCATATGCATAAACAAAAGAATCTCCAATTGCATATGAGCGGCGACCACTTGACTCAATGTTATTGACCGTCGCGCACATGCGACGATCATTTGACACTTTGTTGTCAGGCCGCCGACTGCATTGGTTTGCATATAATATGTAGTATGTGTGTTGTTGTTGTATGGCATTGCTGGTGATCGTGTGTGGCTCTCTTTACACTTCACCGTGGGAATTATTGTGGATAATAGGCGCGTGTCATATAACATCCACTTGTCCCATAATTATTACACACACAAACCAATATAATATAGTTAAACATATAATATACACACAAACATATGTTATAGTATTAAGTCAATACAAAATTGTATTAGAATTAAGGGTTTGATTTGGAATTGTCAAATCAGCCAAAATTTAGTATAAAAGAAGGGACATTTTCCCTCAAGAAGTCAATCAATAAAATTTAACCAAATAGTGCGGTTCAGCTGGGTTTGATTTGGAATTGTCAAATCAGCCAAAATTTAGTATAAAAGAAGGGACATTTTCCCTCAAGAAGTCAATCAATAAAATTTAACCAAATAGTGCGGTTCAGCTGCACTTAGTTAAAACTATTGGTCTTTTTATTTGATAGTGCTCCTTGAGTGCACAAAATAAAATTAAATAAATAAATACGTTACAACATATAGCCGCTAGTGTTATAAAATTTTATTTAGTTCGACAATTTTTTTATGGGGATATGTCAAGTGTGAACAGGTTTAAATTAATCATAATGGTAACGACGGACTAAACATAACTTATAGCTGCAATGAATCAATTTTTAAGAAATAAAAAGCAAGCTTCATTTATCATTCCTAACAAATATTTTATTCAGTTTTTCAAATTTCCTGTGTTTCCAACTTTCAGAAGAGGATTAATATTATAGATTTTACGATACACATATAAACATACATAATTAGTTACTACAACCATTCAATCAGGATCACGACCTTGTTTCTCACACCACTTATGTTAAGAGTGGCGGGACCAGCTTTAAAGTCGACTCCAAACGACAGATTTTTGAGAAACACTTCATGACAATTTTATCAACTCTCAGAGTTTTTGGCAGAAATATGCTGGCCGCCAGAGAAATATTTGTTCATAATTCGTCCAATAAGCTACAAGTCTTAAGAATCAAACAACATCGGATTCATCATCTGGGAACTCTAGGATTATTATCGATTTTAAATTTTCACTTTACATAACAAAAATCCAAAGATTTTCGGTGAAATAAATTTTTAAACTTTAAATTTTTGTGTCCAATTCTAACTACTCCTTTGGAAATGTTTTCCTGTTTCTGTAACCACTCGTAAAATTTTGCTTTTTAAGGAAAAAATACTAAAAGTTCGGAAAAAAAAATTCACAATTGCATTCAATGATAACAACTATGGGAATAACAGGACACGTAAGCCAATCAAGTTGTCAGTACATTGCAACAACGTCAAATACATACTGCACTATTTATGTACATGTTTCAATTCGTTTCTGAGAGAGAGTATTTGTAATGTTGTACTATCCATAGTAAATGGAAATTTACATAACTTTTTTTTTTTTTTATTTTCCACCTAAAAACTAATGAAACGGAAGCGGTAGGTCTACTTGTTCATAAGCATTGAATTGATTTCCTTTACAGCAGACTTAATTTATGGTAAACAAACCAGGCAACATCGAAACTTTGTTTATTCTGTCGGCATGAAAAACTAATTTTTCATGCAATCGATGTCAATTTTAACCAATTTTGGATTTCTTAACTTTGTTTGATTTCGAAAGGATTTACAAATTATACGGAACAAATAAGAACCATAAACTATAAAGCATTTCGCTGACCTATTTAGTGAACAATAAAACTGTTTGAAATTGTTATTTTTATGTTATTATACATGCATAATTGGTCATTACAGTCCTTCAGACGGGATTACGTACGATTCTCACACAACTTATGTTGTTTATGTTAATTTTATCAGTGAGTGGAGGGACCTACAGTTTAAGGTCAGCTCCGAACAACAGATTTTTGAGAATCTTTTTATAATTTTATAATCCTTTATAAAATTAATATTAACAGGTAGTTAGATTGGTAGAAAAGACTGTCAATCAAAAAAAGAAAAAAAAATAGGGTCATTGTAATAACAGAGACGTCCAATTCTCTCAGATTCATCCATAACAGAGAATCAATAAAAGCATACATTGTGCTCAACATGCATTCATATAACAATTTTTACATTCATATTCACTGTTTTTTTTTTTTAAATTACCCTTTTTTAATTATAATGCCATGACATGTCAGGGTACGAACGATCTCACATACCAGAAAAGCTGTCGCTACGTTCTTTTGTGTATAATTACGTCGTTGCAATTAAAAAATCAGCCGTTTTTAAAGTTATATAGGTATGGAAGGCGATACTCAAATTTTTTTAATTTTTAAAAATTATTTCCACAAATTGTTAACAAATGTCCTCTTCATATTCTGTAAATTGGTTAGTATACAATAGAAAAAAGTTTTTTCCGCATTCAACATAAATAGATCGATGAAAATATACAACCAAATTTAAATCAGTTAATTATACCATGGCTGATTGAAACAGTCTTTCAAACCTACAGCTGTTTGGATGAAGAGATCTAACAAACAATTAAGAAATCAGGGAAAAATAACAAATCGAATCATTTAATTATTTATTAATTGCAATACAATTACAAATTATATGTAATTATATACAAGATGAGCAGATCAGAGACTCAGATGGGAATCAAACCCACGACACTCACACTAAATGTCTGGCACACTACTCACAAGAATACCAGGGCACCCGCAACAATCACTAATAAACGTTATGTAATACTAAATTTAGATGCGAACAATGAGTTAAGTATTAGCGATGTTATAATGGCTATAAACTACATTTAAGCTCATTATATAGATCACAGTTGGCAAAAAAATTTATAATTTCAGAAGGCAAACAACTAATGTATAGTTGAACGTCATCTGCATACATACATCTGTACATTAGAGTACATCAACTTTGATGGTGATAATGGAATAAATATGGAACCTTGTGGCACACCTCTAAATATTGCATGTATGATAATATTGCTATTGGGCGGAGGTCATATCTTGTTTAGGTACAGGTATTATTTTATAACATCTCCACATTGCAGGGAAAATAGACGATGTAATTATAGTATTTAATAAATGACTTATATTTGGAAGAACGTATGGCAAAACTAATTTAATAAATTTAGGATTAATTTCAATATTGGAAATTGAGTGGGATTTAATGCTAAAAATAGTTTTAAGAACATCTTCTTGAGTAACGTTTTCGAAACCAAAATTGGACTGATTCATATGAATACACGCAGAAAAGACATCAGTTGATTTGTAGTACTACTGACTGGAATTTTCCGTAATAGACACTAGATTAAGCGGCTCTGATATTTAGGTTCGTATCATTACTGCTTGCCTTAAAAATTGTGTAGAATTCAGCCGTCCTAAATCTTTTCCACATATAATATGCATTAATTGAGTTCTTACACACATTGGTAAATCACGGATTTAGATTTCGTATTTTTCCAGTCTTAATGGGAACAAATTTTCAAATAGATATTGTATATTATCCTGTACAAATGTAACCTGCTTATCCACTGTAGGCATCTTAATTCCAAGATAAATAGTGGTTACTAATTCTGTTTCCAATGAAACATAATCAATTGTATCGTTTATGTTGTATTGAATACACTTGGTTGTTTGTGAACGCTCAGCTCTATGCTGTATTGTGTACTTCGTATTCCAAATGTCTTCTTCTTATTCTTCTTCATAATTTTCCATACAATGTGATAGCACGAAACCAACACAACTTTTTAAAAACATATGCAAATATATACACATTTTTTTCAATCACACAATTTGATAGCACGAAACCAATACAACTTTTAAAAATATATGTGGGCAATTCGCACGACTTTGTATCGTGTATGTTGTATTGAATACATTTGTCTGTTTGTGAACGCTCAATGCTATGCTGTATTTTGTATCTCGTGGCATCCAAACAATTTGATAGCCCGAAACCAACACAACTTTTTAAAAACATATGAAAACATATTCACATTTTTTTCATTCACACAATTTGATAGCACGATATCAATACAACTTTTAAAAACATATGGAAAAAATGTGTATAAGCATATCGGATTTTTATATGAAAAATATCAACAACAATCATACACTGTTGTATGTTCTTCCAACAATACAATGAATACAACCATACAACGATACAACGGCTTGTGTGAATTGACGAAATGTTTTTAAAATTTCTACGCTGAATTGCTTCCTGAATTAGTATCCCAAAGTCATATGAGCAGAATAGCGTTTTTTGAAAAAGCGCAGAGGTGGAAAGTTGCTCAATGAGAAGCATTCGATTAGGATTGTCAACAAAACATAAATCAACTAGAGTACTAGTGGTAAAAGGGTAATTCGTAGGAATAAAACTGTTTATTTAACGTAAACCAATGGCGCTCGTATCTTCTGCCAATCCCCTATCAAAAAGCATTTTGCGGTTGAAATTTATTCCAAGTGCTAAACGATCATTTTTCACATTTAAGTGTTTGTCATTTATGGGTAGTTTAATATCTAATTAAAGTATAATTAATAAGTAAGCAAAAGGATATTCATATCAAAAGATTAGATTTCTTTTTAATAGAATATTTCTCTTTACTTTAAACACTCATATCTATCTTTCCAATGCAAAATCAATTATTTTCAAATATTGTATATGAAATTGTTATTTTTTTATTTAAAATATTAGTTAAAAAACGAGATTTAAAAGAATTGTTTGTTTTAATTTTTCTTTCAATGCATAATATTAGGTATAATGCCGTTATTTAGCATTTCAACACCACATTTCGGGACAATATGTGATCCGATAAGTAACCGCGAACTGAGTGCATTGTTACCTACTTGTGGGACTTGAAATAGAGGTTTGCTAATAATTTGGGAAAATACAAATGTTCACTTATTAACACATCAGTACCTGATTAATTATGAAAATATCTGGAAACATTACTTAATTGCCAAGATACATATTAACAAATAATTCTGTTCAAACTCGGTTTGAACACATAAATTATTTAACAGAAATAATTTGTATGTTAAATAACATAAGTGTGTTAACTACATTTAAGCAAAATTTCCATAATTTCCCACGGGAATGCCTCCAAAAATTTGCACAGAATTTCCATAAATTCCAAAGGAATGTCTCCAAGTATACTGTTAATTCAGTTGCTTTAGAGAAACAGAAGTTTAATAGAAAAAAAACATACAATTAGAATTCACTTATCATCTCGCGCTTATATCATCAACAACTCTTCAACTTATACCTTTATATTGTCACTTCAAATCTTACAATAAGATCAACAACATATTTCTCAAGTGTTTAAAAATTGTGCAAACCTTTTATAAAATTAAAACCAAAACAAAAATTAAAAATATTAAATATATAAATTAAAATATATGTATGTATACTTACCCAAACCTTAACCTGAATTATACTGTGAACAAAATTGAATTGGAAAATAAAGTGAATTTTATACTTACCTCACACCTCTGTAAAAGAAATTGAATTAAAACATTAATATCCTATACATCCATCCTGAAAAAAAGGGTTTTACCCAAAGGAGAAAAAAAGGTAAGAATTCTCTCAGAATTCTCAGAAGTGAAATAATATAATTTCTCTTTCTTTTTTTCCCAATTACCCAATGATTATAATTGTTTGCGAGCAATTATAATCCACATCTCATTCTCTTTGAAGGAGATTTAAAACAAATTGTTCATCCCCAATTTGTTCAAATTCGTTTCCCTAATAATAAAACCCATCAGTTGAGAGTACAGGTAGTAAATACAGTTGTAAATAACTATCCATATATATGTATTTTATGTCTTGTCCACAATAATAAAAAAAATAAAAAAAAAAAAGCTTTTTATTAATGTTCAACACTTTTTGTTATTTCTTGCAAATTTAATGAATTATGGAAATTCTATTAATCTATATATTTGCTGCTTCTTGACTCAAATTGCAGGCATATGACGCAAATATTTCTTGTGAATAAAATACAATACTATTTATATTGTAAGTATTAAAAAAACATTGTAAAACAGTTTTCTTATAATTTTATATACATGTGTGGAAATTTTGTAATTTAATTTAATTTTATTATATAAAAACTTAATATTTATCATGCTTTTGGAATTACAGAAAACTATTTGCTTTCAGTTTGACCATAGTTAGTTATGGAAGGTATGGATTACAGTTATAACTCATAATAATCAAACAAACTCGTAAAATTTGAAGGAAAAACAATTAGCTGTAGTACAAGACTTATCAATGTATCCTGAAAATGTTCTGTTCAGTGCGATTTGAACACAAAAAAAATGCGCTGGTACTCGATTATATGAGCATACTGGGAAGCGAGTTTGGTGCGCAGTTAGTATTACATATAGCCACTAAGTTCATGGAATTTTATTCAATTCGACTATGTATTGTGGGAGTATATAAAGTATATAATATACTTATATGCAGTAATCTTAGGCAGTGTGTTGCCATGAAATGTTTCTAAAAAATCTGTCTTTCGCAGTCGACTTTAAACTGCATCCCGCCACTCATGTATAAAATTAACATCCACAACATAAGTGGCGTAAGCAGCTAGGTCGTAATTCTGACGGAAAGGTTGTAATGAGCAATTATGTATGTATGTATGTATATGTGAAGTCTCTCGTGAAGTCGTGTGACAGTAAGTCACAATACTAACCATTATTGAATAACCATAACTTACAGCTGCCATAAGTCAATCTACAAGCATTAATTTATTGCACCAAATAAGTTTTCTGTGCTTTAAAATTTTAAAACCCAGACTCACTTAAAGATTCTCCTAAAAAATGTATTTTTTTCAAAAACTTCGGATTCATCGTCTGGGAATTCTAAATTCCACTTTATATCACAAAAATCGAAAGATTTTCGGTGAAACAAATTTTAAAACTTTAAATTTTTGTGCACTGTTTTTTCTCCTTTCGAAATGTTTTCGTGTTTTCATACGTACTCGTAATATTTTGTTAGTTGAGGAAAAATGTTAAAAATGCAGAAAAAACTCAGAACTGCAACGACAATGATAACAACTAATGAAATAACAGAAAACGTTACATTGAAAGCAGTCAGGTTTATGTATGTATATTTTTCATTTCGTTTTTGAGAGAAAATAATGTTGTATAAGCTATCGTAAAGGGCAATAGAAGAAGCATGTTTATTATAATTTTTTTCTCCTAAAAACCAATGAAACCGAAGCGGTAGGTCCACATGTTCATAAGCCTTTAACTTGTATTCTTTGCAACATCTTTAATTTATGGTACACATGGTTGGTAAACCATAAGTTAACATTGAAGTTACATTTATTGGTACATATTCGTTATTCTGTTGCTAATACAATTTGTTTTTGTTGCTTCAAACTTTGATTGTTTTTTCATGCAATTGATGTCTATTTGAACCAATTTTGCATTTGTTAAATTTATTTCATTTTAAAAGAATATACAAATGAGACAAAAAAATAAAACCAAAAAAATTGAAAGCATTTCGGTGACCTGTTTTGACAATAATAAAACTACTTGAGTAGTGTTATATTACAGAAAAATTGTTACTATGAGTTGTGTTTAATTAACTTTATGTTATTTTTATCCTTTATGAAATTATTATTTAAGGGTAGGCAGATGAATTGGAAATAATTAAAAGCATTCACCATGCATTAAACATCAATTTCTACTGATATTGCTATATTCACATTCGCTGTTTTTGTTAATTGTCTTTTGTATACTTTTTTCAACTGCAATACCCTGACATGTCAGGTAACGCATGACATTACTTACAAGAAAAGCATTCGTTACATTCATTTGGTGTTTGAAATATGTGTACATAAATACTTCGAAATATAATTTTGCGTTTCATTCAATAGAAATGTTAACGATTTCAAATAGACCTCTGAAAGTAAAAAAATGTAGTAGATTAGGTTTTATAAAAAACTATTAAGTTTCATTAACTCTATTTAAAATTAAAAGAAAATCGTTTTACTCAGAAAACAATGACTTCCGAATATGTACCTACAGTGTAGGAAATAAAAATTCGGTTTGATTCATAAGAGTTGTTTTAGTTTCATCTCTGACTGACTAACTTCAATCAAATTCATCGATGATGTTGGTCAGCGGATAGGCAGCATAATTCAAACGCACGACAACTCCATGCAGGAAAACAGACAGAAATTTTAAAAAATTTACTTATTTTGTGTGCGTTAATTGTATACATGATTTGCGGAACCTACAGTTTAAAGTCGACTCCCAACGTCAGATTTTAGGGAAGCTTTTCATGGTAATTTTATTTACTCACAGAGTTTTTATCAGAAATATGCTGAGAGGAAGTCGTCGAAGAAATAGTTTTTCATATTTCTACTACTAGACTACGGCGACTCATAATTTTAATTAAAATAAAATTATTATTAAATCTAATTCCAACAAGTCAATCATACAGCTGCTAATTAGAAAACGTGATTTGTCTACCAAAGTCCCACAGGATTAATACTCCTGCAGAAAGCTCCGATTTTGCAAAAAAATATAAAAATTTTTCTTTTATAATAAAATAGAAATACATTAATAAAATAAATATAAAAAACAAATTATTACGTACTTATAATTTATAAAATTGCTTACATATAATAGGGTACCTAGACTTCTACAGTCCACTGTATGTGTGCATACAATACAATAATGAAATTATGAATTGGAAATGCTACTGTACAACGAATACATGTATCGGGGTTGGGGTCCTCACCCTGAATTATACCCTCAAGAGAACCTAACCTATTTACCCACATGCAGGTTATTCTATATACACGGAAGACTTTCTTCGTATATGCACTAGCAACATGAGATTTCCCAGATAAAACCATGATTTAAGCTACAAACACATTCAAAGTTATTGGTTACAACCTTTCAAAAATAGATCACATTTTTGCATACCATCACCCATGCAGTTCTAGTAGTTTTGAGCATCAAATCGCCTAATTTATAAAGAAAATCGTCAACAAGTTTTGGAAAGTCATGTTATTTTTGTTAAAACGATTATAAATTATATAAGAATTTTTTATTCTACTTTATTTGAAAGAAAATCGATTTGGATTTAAAAGATCAAAAACTGTTAATTATCAATTGAACTTTTACTAATTGATACAGCTTTAGTACATCACAAAGCTATGTTTGTAACTGTTAGGGAGTCAGTGAATGAATTTTGAAAAATCAGATCGGTCAATGAAAACGGTAAACTGTGTTCCACAATGAGTGGAGTTTTATTTTTATTATTTTATTTTTATTTTACTTATTTCTGTAATTTTGCTGTCATATTTTTCTGCTAGAAAGAACGTATCTGTTTTCATCTGATTAATAATGTTGGCAATTTCTTAAAGTTTTTTTAATTTTGACTGATTTTCTAAAAGACACGTTTAATTAGATTTTAGAAATTTACAATAAAAGGCAACATTTCGGTTTTTCGTCCAAAAGTTTATTACAGTAAACGAATCATTTCTAATCATTTTTTTTTTTCATTTATCACCTTCGATATATTGACACACAATATAAAAAACTTTTTTTTTAAGAAAAACGTCGATTTTTATATGCATACCGAAGACTGAAAAATGAAACACTTATCTTCTTTATAGACATTCATAATTGTTTGTAAATTTGCACATATAGCACTACAAAACCGTTCATTTTAGACGCGAGAACACGGTTTAAGTCCGAGGTGAAACATCTCCAACAAAACGACAACATATGAAAAAATGTTTCTTCGGCGACTTCCTCTCAACAGATTTCTGGCGAAAACTCTGCGACTAAATAAAATTACCATTAAAAGTGTTTCCAGAATCTGTCATTTGGAGTATACTTTTTGGGGTGTAAGTTATTTATGTTAGAAACGTTTTATTTAAACCAAGGAGTGCAAAGTGCAAAATAACCGGCTGTCTCAAGTACCTCTGTTAATTCTGCCAACTTTTGCCACCAGTGCCGATGTATCATTGTATTGTATATTGTATGTTGAAATAGCCGCAATGCAGTGTATAACCACATGAGTGTTATAGCGAATGCCGTTGTTAAATATTCTGACATTAGTTTCTATTATAGTTGTAATAAATACAGTATTGTAACAATTTGTAAGAGATGCAATCAGTGTTGCAAAATAGAAATTTTTAAATGGTACGGGACTATAACTGAAAGAGAACTTTTTGTATCAAATGGTGCTTTTATAAAAAATATTTATTTATACTTAACACACGTACGGAATGGAAAACAGATACTAACGACTTATACATGGTTCCCATAAGGAAAAAAATAGCTGATTCGGAGTGTAATAGTAGGTTTTTACCTAGTCAAACGTCGACGGAACATAACGGAACGTACGTTCGTTTTTAGCATATGAAGAGCAAGCGTTCCCATTGCTTTTTCGTATTATAAAAACGAACGTACCTTTAATGCATGTTTGGCTAACCGGGGCTACTTTAGCATTACATTGAACATGTTGCTAACGAATTAGTAGTAGACATAAGACATAAAATATTAATAATAAAAAAGTACTGAAAGTGTCGAGGGTGTTCTGCGGTATATTTTAAATAGAAAAGTACTAAAAAGTACTAAAGTACTGAATTTTTCAACACTGGATACAATATTCCGAATGTGTTTGAACATGTAAAGCTTATAAAAATATTTCACAAAAATACCATATATTTGTAAATTTACTAGAATAAGAGAATTAAGTTTAAGAAATATTTGTTCTCTTTGAATAGAGAGGGTAAACGAGACAACACAAACTCACATTACGCAATTTTCTGTTAAGAACGAGAAGAAAATTTATAAGTAAAAAGGAACGATTTACGATTAACGATTTCCCCAATAACAACTAAAAATCATTATGATTTTATAATAATTTTAGAAGATATAAGATAATGTAATTGGAAGGGCTTGCCTTCTGGTCAGTCCACCAAGATAAGTACACAGGCTTCATGCATTGACACCAAGGTTACGTTGTACTATGCGGTGTTGCGACAGCTATAAGCGACAAAAAGTCTGCTCTTGCTTTCCCCGTATGCCAAATCACAATGACAATGAAAAAGAGTAGGTAGAGGAATATAAGAAAGTATGTAAGAAATTTATATAGGCCAAGGGCCTCTATCCAAGGAATTGATATCGTAGACGTAAGTATATTAGGGAAATATACCTGGTGAGGTGGATAGGATTTGATTACTTTTGGATTACTTTTGATTCCTTTTGATTATTAGAATAATCGCCAGTAATCCTGATTATTTTTAGATTATTTTGTAATCGTAATCATTTATTAACTTTTTTAATTAAAAATAATCGTAATTGTAATCATTATTTCACCATTAAAAAAGTAAACAAATTACTAATCGTTACGATTACTAAACATTACTTAACAGGTATGGATTCCATAAAATCCGAATCTTTAAAATCTTTATCTTAATATCATTATCATAATCTATTTCTTTTTGGCATAGCCTATACAAATGTTTTTATTTATTTATTTTAGCTGAAGACACAAGTGAGCAAAATAATGATAATTTTTGTATGTTTTTCCATTTTCGTTTTGTAAAACAACTTGTTTGAGAATATTTCTACGAATTTGAATTACTTTCAAGTGTGGCTGCAAGATATAAAAAAATGTCTAAATTTGCAACGTAATGAACAAAATTTATGCCAAATTTTTTATCTTTTAGCAGATTACATCAAAAGTTATGGAAAGACGTAAAAAAGAAATTAAAACTGCATTAGCTTTTCGTTAATATCAGACTTAAATTTAGGTGGGTGCACAATTTTTTTTCGCTTTCTGTATATTGCGACTTATGCAGACTGTATCCTAATGATTGAGTAAGAGCATGGAAATTTTGTGATAAGACTTTTAAGCTTTATTTCGAATTATAAAAAATTGTGATATAATGTGATATATGAAGTCGCCGTGGTCTAGTAGGTAGTGGGTTGGCTTATTAGACGAAAAGCCAGGGTTCGAGCCCCAGGCCAGACATCAAAAAAAAATACTAAAATTATTTCTTCGGCGACTTCCTCTCAGCAGATTTCTGGCAAAAACTCTGAGAGTATATAAAAATTGCCATGAAAAGTTTCTCAAAAATCTGTCGTTCGAAGTCGACTTTAAACTGTAGGTCCCGCCGCTCATGTATAAAATTAACACACACAACATAAGTGGTGTGAGAAACTAGGTCGATATCCTGACTGAAGGGTTGTAATGGCTAGTAGTAGCTTAAAATTTAATAATAAAACTCCTTAAGGTATAATTTTATACGTACTTAAGTTCGATCAAAAAGTAAAAGTTGAATACGCAAAGCAGTTTATTAAGTCACTATACATCTCTCTATCCTATCAATCAAATCCTATTATCAAAATCAAATACTATTTATCAAATTATTACCAATGATTACAATTTTGAATATCTTAATTAATTGTCAAATAACAATAAGGGAAATAGAAAGCAGAGACTCTGATTGACCAGAATGTTTGGCATGGTAAAAATGCGATTAATAATTTTTCCAGGCACAGCCAGTATGCGTAATATGAGTAACTAGTTATCAAAAAGTGATAGAAAGTAAGGAAGCAAATAATCGAGCTAATACAGACAGAGAACTATAATACAAACGCCATATCGGCCATTTTGAAAGATAAACTTCTGAAAATAGAGATATGGGAGAATAAAGGTGACTTTGGTACACTGTTAAGCGCACCCTGTGCATTGCAATCGCATAGGAATAATAGATATTAACGAATGGAAGTATGCAGATAGAACATTAAAACGGAGGAAAGCTATTAATACAATTACGCTGCCTTCGTAATCTTGAGATCGCAAAACTTAATAATGCATTCTATACTAGGCATAAACCATCATAGGTATATAGTTGATACTTAACTAGTATATACCGATAAGCCAGAGATCTTGACGCCTTTGGTTGGTATCCTCCTTATCAACATACCTACATATTTTTAAACAGTGTCATGTTAACAAAATTAGTAACAAAACGTTTTATCTTTAATATAATTTTATCCAAACTTTGTTATCATAATATTTAAAAGTAATATATTTGCCCTTCAATTCCTATTCGTCCCGAATAGGCTCATTATCTCCTTTCCCATATTTTGCCAGTCGCTTTATGTGTACGACCTTCATTTTTGCTCGGGGGCTGTTAGCTTTCTGTATCCTGTACACGACATCGTTTAACCGTTTAATTATTTTATACGGTCCATCCCAGCTGGTTTGTAGCTTGGGAGATAATCCCTTCTTCCGCTTTGGGTTGTATAGCAGAACCATTTGTCCCTCATGGAAGCCCACCGTGTTTGCTGCTCTACCATACCTGGCTTTCATTCTATCACTGACCATTTTTATACGGGTGCGCACAAACTCATGAAGTTCATTTAGGCTTTCATCTTTTCCAGTGTACGTGACATCCCTCTCTGTGCCGGGCTCAACACCAAACTCTAAGTCACCGGGCAGCTTTATCTCAGTCCCAAAGATAACCTTGGCGGATGATCTAGATGTTGAATCATGGACCGCGGATCAGTCCGCCAGTAGAAACCTCGGAATGTGTTCGTCCCAGTCTTTCTGTTGCTCGCTCACTACTTTCCGCAAGTATTCCTCCAGGGTTCGGTTAAATCGCTCTACCATTCCGTCTGACTGTGGGTGAAGCGGCGTCGTTCGAGTGTTCTTAATACCGTATACTTCACACATTTCCGACTCAAAATTTCTGCCTTGATCGGAATGTAGTTCTATTGGAACCCCGTAGCGGCATACCCAGTTGTTGACAAAAACATTTACTATGGTGTTCGCCTCTTGATTTGGTGTTGCATACACTTCCGGCCACTTGCTGAAATAGTCCATCACAACGAGAACATACCGGTTTCCGGCATTGCTGACTGGAAAAGGGCCCGCAACGTCCATCGCAATCCGCTCGAAAGGTGCGCCTGAGTTATACTGCTGCATCTGACCTCGACTTCTTCTTGCTGGACCTTTAGCTGCAATACACTGGGTGCAGTTTGTTATCCAATCCGCCACTGCTTGTTGACATCCCACCCAATAAAAACGTTGCTTTAGCCTTTCGAGTGTCTTTGTCACTCCAAGATGTCCTCCGCTGGCTCCATTATGGAACTCCTTTAACACTTCTTTCATTTTGGAGAAAGGCACTACCAATAGGTTGGATGAGGTCTTGCCGTCAGCGCTTTCCCAAAGTCTATATAGGCACCCATTTATGATTTTTAAGCTGTCCCATAGTGCCCAATAAGCTTTTGTAAGAGGACCTTCTGCGGATATCTCATTTCTGGTCGGTCGTTTGTCCTCTTCCTCAGCTGCTATTATTTTCGCCAATATTGGGTCACTCCTTTGTGCTTGGGACCAGTCTTCGTTGGCTTCAATCCGCGTTAGTCGGATATCGACGATGGATTCCTTTTTCTCAGCTTTCACGCAATGTTTACACTCCAAATTACAAGGTCGGCGTGAAAGAGCGTCAGCATTTCCATGTTTTATGCCTCTTCGGTGTTCAATGCTGAAGTCGTAAGTCTGGAGGCGTTCAATCCATCGTGCTAACTGTCCTTCAGGGTTCTTGAATTGTAGCAGCCATCTCAGTGCAGAGTGATCAGTCCATAGCAGAAAATTCTGGCTATAGAGGTACTTATGGTAATGTTTGATGCACTCCAGCACTGCCAGTAGCTCTCGTCGGGTTACACAGTAGTTCCGTTCAGGCTTTGACAATGTGCGACTATAGTAGCCTACGACTTTCTCTGTTCCATTGATCACTTGGGAAAGTACACCACCAATACCATATCCGCTAGCATCACTGTCTAAGATGAACTTTTCTCCTGGGACTGGATACGCCAAAACTGGTGCAGCGCACAACAGGTCTTTTAGTGTCTGGAAAGCCTTCTCCTGTGGCTCACCCCATTGATAGACTTTTGACTTCTTGGTGAGCTCATGCAAACTTGCAGCCACGCTGGCAAAGTTAGGCACAAACCGTCTATAGTATGTGCATAGTCCCAAAAAGCTGCGTAGTTCATGAAGATTCTGGGGACGAGGCCAGTCCTTTACTGCTCGTATTTTATCTTCATCGGTGGATATGCCATCTGCTGTGACAAGATGCCCCAAATATTTCACCTGCTTTTGGAAAAAAGCACATTTCTTTACGCTTAGTTTTAGTCCAGCTGTTGATATCCGTTGCAGAACTTCTCCCAGGTTCTTGAGGTGTTCGTCGAAAGTTCTGCCCATCACTATTATGTCGTCGAGGTCTTGCCGTCAGCGCTTTCCCAAAGTCTATATAGGCACCCATTTATGATTTTTAAGCTGTCCCATAGTGCCCAATAAGCTTTTGTAAGAGGACCTTCTGCGGATATCTCATTTCTGGTCGGTCGTTTGTCCTCTTCCTCAGCTGCTATTATTTTCGCCAATATTGGGTCACTCCTTTGTGCTTGGGACCAGTCTTCGTTGGCTTCAATCCGCGTTAGTCGGATATCGACGATGGATTCCTTTTTCTCAGCTTTCACGCAATGTTTACACTCCAAATTACAAGGTCGGCGTGAAAGAGCGTCAGCATTTCCATGTTTTATGCCTCTTCGGTGTTCAATGCTGAAGTCGTAAGTCTGGAGGCGTTCAATCCATCGTGCTAACTGTCCTTCAGGGTTCTTGAATTGTAGCAGCCATCTCAGTGCAGAGTGATCAGTCCATAGCAGAAAATTCTGGCTATAGAGGTACTTATGGTAATGTTTGATGCACTCCAGCACTGCCAGTAGCTCTCGTCGGGTTACACAGTAGTTCCGTTCAGGCTTTGACAATGTGCGACTATAGTAGCCTACGACTTTCTCTGTTCCATTGATCACTTGGGAAAGTACACCACCAATACCATATCCGCTAGCATCACTGTCTAAGATGAACTTTTCTCCTGGGACTGGATACGCCAAAACTGGTGCAGCGCACAACAGGTCTTTTAGTGTCTGGAAAGCCTTCTCCTGTGGCTCACCCCATTGATAGACTTTTGACTTCTTGGTGAGCTCATGCAAACTTGCAGCCACGCTGGCAAAGTTAGGCACAAACCGTCTATAGTATGTGCATAGTCCCAAAAAGCTGCGTAGTTCATGAAGATTCTGGGGACGAGGCCAGTCCTTTACTGCTCGTATTTTATCTTCATCGGTGGATATGCCATCTGCTGTGACAAGATGCCCCAAATATTTCACCTGCTTTTGGAAAAAAGCACATTTCTTTACGCTTAGTTTTAGTCCAGCTGTTGATATCCGTTGCAGAACTTCTCCCAGGTTCTTGAGGTGTTCGTCGAAAGTTCTGCCCATCACTATTATGTCGTCGAGATACACCAGGCAAGTCTTCCAATGCAGTTCCTTTAGCACACGTTCCATAAGCCGCTCGAATGTGGCCGGAGCATTACAGAGTCCAAATGGCATAACCTTAAACTGCCATAAGCCGCCGTTCGCACTAAATGCGGTTTTCTCTTCGTCCTTGTCTGCAATCTCCACCTGCCAATACCCGCTTTGTAGATCCAATGTGGAGAACCAGTTTGTTCCGGCTAGCGTGTCGAGTGTGTCGTCAATTCTTGGTAGCGGGTAACTATCCTTTTTGGTGACATCATTCAGCTTCCTGTAGTCTACGTAGAATCTTGTACTGCGATCTTTCTTCTTTACTAAGACTACAAGTGAGCTCCACGGACCCGATGATGGTTCGATTACACCGCTCTTCCTCATTTCGTCGACTAACTCCTTGACCTCATTACGCTTCGCCAGCGGTATGCTTCTGGGTGCCTGCTTTATCGTTCTCGCTTCGCCAGTATCAATTTCATGTTTGACCATGGCTGTTCTTCCTTGCCTTTTGTTGTTCGTGGTGAAAGCGAAAGCATACCTCTTTAGCAGCTTTTTGGCTTTGTTTTTCTCTGCAGCTGCTAAACCTGCTATCCATTTCTCCACATTTCCACCAAATTCCTTTTGATCCTTGGCTGACATATCGGCAGGTTACGGCGTTTGTTCGCTGTTTATTACCGCCTCTACTGGAACACATTGGCCCACCTCTGAGTTTTTACAGACGACTCTTTCATGGCCTGATAGATTTAGCACTCTCACCGGAACTATTCTTTGTTCTGTGGATTTGACGAGGGCCTTTGCTGATATTAAATCGGTCTGTATTTCTTCTGGTTCAACAACCCACAAGCGGTTTTCCACACAATCTCCATCCATACGCCCCCATATCAGTGATTCACTCTGAGGTGGCAATTTGAGTTGTTCGACCGCAACTATCCTTCTGGCGTCCACTTGGTGCTTGTACCCCACGTATAGAGGTATCTCTACATTTCGCCAACTCAGAATCTGTTGCCCCATATTCAAATTGATGCCATGAGCTATCATAAAATCGGCACCAATTATAACCTCGTCCACAATATCGGCAACAATAAAGATGTGACTTACACTAATGTTGGCTATAGTCACCTTCGCCTCTATTTTTCCGTGGACGGTGGCAGACTCTCCCGTAGCTGTCCGTAGTCTTACATTGCTAAGTGCCTCACACTTTCCCTCCACTACGTCTGGCCTGATGATAGACTGCGTCGCCCCGGTGTCTACAGTGAAGGTCTGTGATCTGCCATTTATGTATCCGCATGCCGTAAGATTGATGTTGTTCTGTTGCATCACTGATATTGAGGTTGTGGGGCCCTCGCTTGTGGGAGCCAGCACTTGCCCCTCAGTGCTAGCTCGTTTTAGTTTAACGGGGACTCTTGTGAAGATGGTTGGTAGTTCGCCCGTTTCCTCTTCCTTGATGGTGAGGCGGATCTTGATCTCTTGCGTGGCGCTTTGCAGTTTCTTTGGAAATGACCACTCTTTCCACAATTGAAGCATTTAAGTTTAGCCTTTTGTCCGTTTTCTTCCAAAGCTTGCTTCACCATCTCCTCAACCTTGGTTAAAAGGCATTCATCTTCCTCCACTACTTCCATTCTTCGCACTCTGCTCATTTGTGGTCTTGAAATTGCGCGAGCGGTCTCTTGGGCTAGTGCGAAGGCCACGGTCTCGGCAAAGGTTGTCTTCTGCGTAGAGCATACCGCAAGTTTGATGTCAGGGTCACGTATACCATTGACAAACGCCTCGGTCTTAATGTTGTCTATCAGCGGGTGGTTTTCTCCGGGGTATGTGAGCTGCACTAATCTCTCAACCTCCATTGCAAAGGCTTGTAATGACTCATTTGCCTTTTGAGCCCGGCATCTCAACTCCATGCGGTATAGTTCCCGTTTGTGCTCATCGCCAAAT
This sequence comes from Sarcophaga carnaria, assembly GCA_958299815.1. Lineage (NCBI taxonomy): Eukaryota > Metazoa > Arthropoda > Insecta > Diptera > Sarcophagidae > Sarcophaga > Sarcophaga carnaria. The sequence continues at coordinate 66,486,251 of OY283153.1, read as the reverse complement.
TTACGCTGCAACGCCACCATTAAGTCGTTGTAGTTGTTTCTGCTGCTGATTGACATGGTTTCTAGAATCTCAGCTGCGACACCTTTTAATGCCAGAATTAGTTCTAGAGCCTTCTCTCCATCGTCCCATTCGTTTCTGCTGGCTACTGTCTCAAATTGGAATTTGAATACGGATAGGGGTGAGCTGCCATCAAAGCAAGGTGGTTTTATCCTGCCGGTACTTTCGGATATAACTCGCACTGGTTCCGGTCTCTGGCTCTGGATGTTGTTGATCTTCTCTTCCATTATCTCCAGTTTTCCGTCGACGGTCTTTCCCAAATCGTTCACTTTCGTGTCGACGGTACTTTCTAAATGTGACATCCTTTCCTCCACATCAGTAATTCGTTTGCTGACCGACTCGTGTATTTCCTGCAGCTTCCCTGATGTCGCTTCGAGCTCCTTTCCGATTTTCGTCAAAATTGCGGCTTGCAGTTTCTGGTTTTCGGCTCTAGAAGCTTCTTGCACTTCAGCTAGAAGTTTTTGATTTTCGGTTCTAGCAGCTTCTTGCACTCCAGCTAACAGTTTTTGATTTTCGCTTCTAGAAGCTTCAAATAGTTTCTCGTTTTGGGCTCTAGAAGCTTCTTGCACTTCAGCTAGAAGTTTTTGATTTTCGCTTCTAGAAGCTTCTCGTACATCAGCAAATAGCTTCTGATTCTCCGCTCTAGAAGCTTCTTGTGCATCCGTTAATACTTGCATCTTTTCCATCATAGCGGCTAGCAACGAATTTATGTCGATACCGCTAGGGGTTACAGGGGCCTTTACCTCTCGTTCCTATTCATCCTCGAACTCGTGAGAATCGATGTCAATGCCCTGAAGCTGCAGTTGTGCCGTTGTTGTCAGCTCTAGTTTACCCAACTCTCGTTTCAGTCGTTCCACTCTTAGTTCGGTGAGCTTCATTTTAATTAATTTTTTTATTTATTTATTTATTTTTACTTTTGGATTTTGCAATCCCACTTCTGATACCAATTGTTACGTTTTTTACCTTTTTAAAAACGTTTAAATATGAGTTCGTTAATTGCAACCAAAGTAAAAACAAATTCGTCTTTAGTTTTCCTTAACTGTCTTTATTATTCACACTACTTTTGTGTGCACCGTATAGAACTTAACGATACAATAATAATCTGCTTATTCACTTTATTAGTTCACACCAAGGCATATTTATATCAGGTAGGAGTAAGTCAACAGCTGACGAGTCTTAAAATGTCAAAATTTTGTTGTTTTTTTAGTGTTTTGTAACCATTTTTATAAATTTTTTTAACATTTCTCTTTCTATTGTTATTCGTCAGTCAGTTATGAAGCTGTTTTTGACATTCCGTGTACTCTTTAACAAAAACAAAATGCCTGTTGTTTTTGCATTGTTGTACTTGTTGTATTCTTGCGGTTACCTGATATAAATATGCCTTGGTTCACACAAGTATTCGCTGGATCTTTACAACCACGACTTATTTTATTCACACGCAACTTCACACAAGGCTGACTGAATTAACTCTGACTACTGCTTGCTTTGTCCAGCCCTTTTATAGTCCGCACGCACGTATGATCAGTATGATGAACGTTCTCGATGTGGAAGGTTCTCGCTCGCGCCTTCTCGAGAACTCTATTGCTAGCACATTGTTGTTTGTGTACTTTGCTTATGTTGTCCGTTACATATTTGTCGTAGCTGGTTTACTTTATGTTGTTGTTGCTACCTGTTTCATTGTACACATGTGTGTGTGCAGCTTTAGATAATGAACACGTTCGTTGTATTCTTAGTGTTAGTGCGTATTTGTGTCGTGTGTATTGTGTTGGTGTAGCTGGTAGCTTTTGTTTATCGTTTTTATTGTTAAACGATATTAGGTCGTTTCGTTTTGCGTAACAATATTTTCTTACATTACAATGCGTCAGAAGTTCTTACTATAATATCGAAAGGTTATAAACTACCGTTTTTAATAGAATCCCTGTTATAGTTTTTGACGCCTCGTATTGCTGGATACTTCAGGCATAGTTCGCACTTGTCTACCCTTCCGAAGGCTGTTTGCCGTCAACAGTTATTTCCCTCTTTCTCTGCAAAGAAAAATTTTAATTTATTTCTAACCGCCTCTGCTATTCACTTAATAAATTGTTCATGCTTCGCTCCTACTCTATTTACTCTTCTATGGAAGCTTATTATCAGACATACGTAATTGGTAATTACAACCCTTCAGCCAGGATTTGGACTTAGCTTCTCACACCCTTTATGTCGACTCCGAAATACAGATTTTTTTAAACTTTTCATGAAATTTTTTTATTTATTTTATTTTTGCCACAAATCTGCTGAGTTGGAGATGTCTAACCTGGGGCTTGAACCGTGGTCTCTAGTCTAATAAGCAAACACACTGCCTACTAAACCACCCTTCCGAATTCTCCAGTTTTATTTGTTAAATTAACGTGTCTATTCTAACCAGTAAAACTTAATTTACTATCCACTGTGCGGGAGCACAAAGTTCCTACTCTATTTTGTAAACAATTCAGTTTCTGCTTTACTGGATATGTCTGAAAATATACGGCGTGCACTGGACGAATGGAATAAATAATAACAAATATATAGAATAAACTTCCAGGTACTTTTTAATAATTTGAAGGCGTTTAAGATCACAGCATACTTTCCACTAAGTTTCGGCATTTTTTACATCTCTGAAACTTCAATATGACATTAATCATGTTATCGTTTGCAATTTCTGAATTCGAACAGCGCGCAATGTACAGCATTAAGTTTGTATAGCAGCGAAACTGAAAGAGTACTTCCTTAGCCACTTTTTTTCCAATTTAGGTTAACAATTGGACAAAACAACATTTGCTTTGCAAGGTTCATATTGTTAGGAAAATGGAAACGGTGTACCATCGTTTAATATTAAAATGATAAACAAAAGCTAAACAGAGAAATACAATGAACTTGTTACAAGTAAACCAACAACATCAGTATGTAAGAAAAGGGAATAGACAAGTAACCGAGAACGCAACAACAAGAAAGGTGAACAAAATACACAAACAACAATGAAGTAAGAATTCAGTCAGTCTTGTGTGAAGAGATCGGTCGTGAATTGAAGATTGCCGTTGAAAAGATCTACGTTGTAAGCAAAGAAAAATAATGAAATAAGCAAATTGTTGTTGTAACATCAAGTTGTGAACAGTGGCACATAAAATAGTGCGAACAATAAAGAATTTATCTAAAACTAAACACAAATTTATTTTTATTTTGTTTGCATTCAACGAACTCATATTTAAAAGGTAAAGACGAAACAATATTTACAACTACTTACTTAATGTACCCAGTTGTCTTAGGGCAAACAAACAAACAAACACAGAGAAACTTGTCTAAAAATGAGCATACAGCATACTTAACAGATTTTATTGACGTCACTTTAAACGCAAAGTCCTAGACTGAACAAAAAAATGAAGGAGAGGTATGGCAAAGAATACAACAAATTAGCATAATTATTTATTATTATTTATATTGTACTTCAATTTATTGTTGTCATCTTTGTTTTCGGTCATCTATAATATTTTTCTACATAATGTTCTGATTTAAAAGTCAGTGACATAGCCTGGACGATAATTAATGTTCCCCCAGCTCAAATATAAGGTTCATTTAAAAGAAACCATTTTGCTAGTCTTACTTTCAACTCAAATGGTTTCAATTGTTCTTGTTGTAGCCGTCAACTTAGTGCTTTAGAAATTATTAAATGCTTTGTATCATACAACAATGAACTTATCTTTTCACTCCCCCTATGCGAGGTCATACCATAAAAATAGAGCACAACAATCAGTGCCAATTATTTTATAAGAACTTTATTGAAATTTATAATGTCAACAGAAATTTCTATAACAGCACCAGCACCCAACACCGGGGTCAGTATCATTTTCAGAACTCATATGTTTATTTTCAAAAACAGCACTGGTAGTACGATAATGTTTGTCGTTATTCAAAACTGATTTATGTAGAATGATAAGCACATTTTTTTATAGGTCGCAGTAAATGAAAATGATTTTTCAAAGCTTAAAAAGAGACGTTTCAAGCACAGCAAATGTAAAGTATGCAATTTTATGAAATTATGTTCTAATTAAACAACTCTTGTTGAACATACTGTTGTATTCAATACGTCTCTCCAAGTTTTAAGAAACAAAAATTTATTTAATGTGTTCTTGAGAGGTTTTTTTTAACAAATCGACAGCAAAAACTATTGGAAAAATTTTGATTTCAATAACTCAGCATATAAAACTGAAAAGTTCTAAAGTCTTCAAAATATTTCGTATTTGTGTAAGAAAATGCATGTTGAGTTAAGCTCAGTAATTTTTTAGTGTTAATAAAAATACTTTTAAATAAACACTTTGCTTCTTCTTTCAATATGTATTTTTTTTAAAGGTGTAAAACTGCGCTAATTAGATTCCTGCACTTATGAAGAAAGATCACACCTCTTACTTGCAAGAAAGCAATTAGCAACAGTCCGAAATTAACAGCGTATTTTTAATATGTTCTTTCTAGATCGCGGATTTCAACATTAAGGAGTATTCTGAGGCAAATTGTATTCCAGCAGTGTATTTTTAACTCACGTTTGTCAATTAGCTAGCCTTATAGTGCGCATATTTTGTTTGTCTATGTCAGAAAGACCAATTATATTGTTACGTTTTTACCTTTTAAAAAACGTTTAAATATGAGTTCGTTAATTGCAAACAAAGTAAAAAAATATGTTTTTAATTTCAGTTAAACTCTCTTTATTCTTTACACTACTTTTGTGTGCCACCGTATACAACTTAACGATACAACAATAATAATCTGTTTATTCACTTTACTAGTTCACACAAGTATTCACTAGATCTTTACAACCACGATTTATTTTATTCACACGCAACTTCACACAAGGCTGACTGAATTCTTACTGACTCACTGCTGATCTTGTTGCCCTTTTATATACGCAAACACGTAATCAGTATGATGAACGTTCTAGATGTGGAAGGTTTTTGCTCTCGCCTTCTCGAGAATTCTATTGCTAGTACATTGTTGTTTGTGTACTTTGCTATTACATTTGTCTATTACATATTTGTCGTACCTGGTTTACTTCATTTTATGTTGTTGTTGGTACCAGGTGCAACCAGGTTCGTTGTACATATGTGTGTGTGCAGCTTTAGATAATCAACACATTCGTTGTGTTCTTAGTGTTAGTGTGTATTTGTATCGTGTGGCTTTTGTTTATCGTTTTTGTTGTCAAACGATATTAAGTCGTTTCGATTTGCGTAACAATATATTTATGTGATTAATCCAATCGCTCGAACTTGAATGACACTGTGTAACTCTTTTCCAAATTATATTTTAAAAGTTTTTATCGCTTTATCTACCCATTTTAATTTTTTTTTAAAAAATTGGTAAAATTCTGCCACTGTATTGCAAGAACAACTAAAAATAGTTAAAAGCCATCCTCGATAAAGAGTAGAGTAAAATGCCAACATATTCACTTGTGTTCGGGTAACCACATCATCAGTGCTTTTGCTACAGTCACTACTACCACCAACAAAGCTTTCATTAGGTTTGACCACAAGATGGACAACATAAAGGCTACAGAGATTACGGATGCTAACTGTAGTGGCATGCAATTTATCACCTACCAAATGCTTTAACGATTACAAAATTCGTTTTAAATTTTGCGAAATAATGGTATTTAAAAGAGTAACATTCATGTAGAATACTACAACTGTTTTAATGCTAAGCTCAAAGAATTGCACATGCGCTGTAAAAAAGATTAAAACTGACCTCTCAAAGCACTGGTAATGGTCAAAATAAATCTGGCTTAATTCCGCACAAACTTAAAACCTTGAGATCAATATTGAATATATATAATATTGAAAGAAAAAGCCTTGCGGTTGTTCAAAATGTTATTTGAAACTGTACATACGTTTATTACAGTGCCAATCAATAACAAACTTGATACATACAGTGAGGTGCACAAATGAGTACATGTTTGTATTTTGGAAGCTTTTTATTGAATAAAAATAAAAGTAATAAAGAAAACTTCAAAAGTTTTATGTCATTTATTTAGCATTTAGTAATTAACAAAATATCGTAATATAAAATTTAAAACAGAAATCATCAAGCCCTAAGAAAAAAGACAAACAAAGCAAAATCAACTCGCATGTACTCAATTTTGTACGTCTCCATTTTATGATATTTTTGCAAAATCGAAATCAAAAACTATCGTTATTTTTTCATGTTTTTGCACTACTTTGACTTTTTTAAGAAAATATTAGTTTAATATTAATTACTTAATCTCGTTGAGCGAATATTTTTTGCAACCTATCGAACAAAAATCAATTTCTATTAAAAAATGAAGAAACTCTCGAAATCAACTGAAGATAGTATTGTAGCTTTGACTGGAAGTGGCTATTCTACCAGGAAAATTTGTAAACAACTTGGAGTTAGTCAATGGGTCAATTCCACCTCCGGGTACTGTACTTGTCTTAATTGACAAGTACACGTCCTCTAACCTCTAACCTGGAGTTAGTCAGTCAGTATCATCAGAGTCCAAAAACGGTCTGTTGTTCCCTAGCTTCAAGACAGAGGTCGTAAAAAACTACTAACTAATGCAGATGCTCGTCTAATGCTAACAAAAATAAAAGGAACAAATTTTTAACACCCAAAGGAGCTTTTTGGCAATCGGGAAAACCGTTAGTCGATGGACGGCAAGTAGAGCTCTTAAAGATATTGGCTATACCTCAGCAGTCAAAAAGAAAAAACCTGCACTTTCGGCTAAAAATGTAAAGGCACGGTTAAAGTTTGCCAGGGAACACAGAAATTGGACAGTGGATGACTGGAAACATGTGATCTGGACAGACGAATCAAAATTCAACCGCTTTCAGTCCAAAGGTAAGCAATATTATTAGCGCCTCCATGGGGAAAGGATTGAAAGACAGCATGTTAATGAAACGGTGAAACACGGTGAAGGAAATGTCATGGTATGGGGTTGCTTTACATGGTGGCACCTCGGACCACTGCAAAGAATCAATAACATTATGAAAAAAGGAGATTATTTGAGAATTTTGCAGACCCATCTTCACGGATTTTTCGACAAAAGCGCCTATCCTGCGAAAGTAGTACTTTTCCAGCTGGATGGTGACCCCAAGCAAACCTCCAAAATCGTTAAAGAATGGCTTAGTGAACAAAATTTTTAATTAGTGCAGTGGCCAGCACAGAGTCCCGAACTCAATCCGAATGAGAATTTGTGGTCAATCGCGAAGAGACGGTTGGGACAGTACAGATCACCCCAACCAATTTAGATGAGCTTTGGCAACTGATTCATCAGGAATGGACAAATATTCCGAAAGAAATTATAAAGAATTTGGTGGAGAGCATGCCAAGTAGCGTAAATGAGGTTTTACATAACAAGGATCTTTGTACTACATATATATTAAAAATACTCGTATTCCCTAAAATTTTGGAATATTGCAAAATCGAGTACATCCGAGTTATTTTCCTCTTGATTGTTTTTTTCTTAGGATTTGATCATCTTAGTTCTGAAATTTATATTATTTTGTTAAGTACTAAATACTAAATTCAAAACGAAAAAAAATTTTTGAACTTCTTTAACACTTTTATTTTTATGCAATTAAAATCGCTCAGAGTACAAACATATACTCATTTGTGCACCCCACTGTATGTAGTCCAGTAGTATGTACCTGCCATCATCGGTACACAGAAAAAATCTCAAAATTATTTATTATTGGTATATCACATATTTATTTAAGTAATAAATTTATAGCATGTTACACGATGACTATTTGGCTCCCTGTTGAAGCTCCATTGGATTTGTTATCGGACCACTCACCTACTATCGTTACGATCTTGACCCCTAACGCTATTTCAAAGTATGAGAGTGTATAATTTACAGATTGGTGTAAATTTAAACTATGCCCTAACGCTTATGGTACAGAAAATATACGATTTAGAATTCTAGAGGATCTGGGAATTTCTATCTGCAATTTCAATGATCATCTCAAACGGGCTACTCACCACGCCGCAGGTGAGAAATAATAGAACTTATATTAAGGACGTTGAAAGGTAAGTTGCTGAAAGAAGAAATTCTCGAAGGAAGTGGTAACACCTCAATATAAAAATATATTTCGATTTTTTCTTTCAGATACTCCTAACTTTGCAAATGATGGGCGTTAGGTTTTGCGATGACCTTCTTTATCATATCACCATAATTGAAAAAAATTCCTTATAAACAATCAAATGCCCTGTCGAAAAAGACCTATAAGAAGTATACTTACCCTTTAAAACACACTTAAGCTTTACAAATATAACTGCAGTTCTAGACAACGAACGAAATATATAAGGATAGGCAAAAACACTACTACGACCAGACTGTGTCCTCAGTCGAACGACGATTATGGTTCAAAATTATAAATATTTTTTGATTTCTATTGCACTAATTTACGTCTCTAGCATGAAAATGTTTAAGGGCAATGAAATAAGACAAATGATACACAATGAAATCAACATTTAACCGACATATCGAGGACTAACGACAAATAATTATGCAATTAATAAGAATTTTGGTTGGCATCTTGGTTGCTAATTAATTCCATCAAAGAAAGATTACATACATAATAACATAATTGTCTATTACAAACCTTCAGTCAATATTCTCACACCACTCATGTTGTGTGCGTTAATTTTATACTTGGACCTACAGTTTAAAGTCGATTCCGAACGAAAGATTTTTGAGAAACTTTTCAATGAAATACTTATTTACTCTCAGAGTTTTTGGCCTTACGTCTGATAAGCCAACACACTACCTACTAGACTACGGCCACTTCCAAAAAAAGATTACTTATCAAATAAAATGAATTCCAATCGCATGGATAGAGATAAGGATTACTTTAAACTTAAAAAATTTTTAGTTTTGTTAATTTTTTAAATTTAAAGAACTTTTTATGTTGAAATCGAGTTTATTTAGCTAATACCGATATCGATAACTGTAGTTTAACAGGTAAGAATTTCAAACTGTATAAACGGTTTTGTACAATAAGGTCTTTCGTTTTTCCATACTTGTCGCTATTTGTTCATCGACTGCGTGGAAAGTTTTACATGCAGATTTTGACGTACATGCCTAAAAAATTTAATTTATATAAGAATAGAATCTTAACCACCATCACTTGTGTTGTGTATATGCTGTTTGGCCTCATTTGAATTGAAAAATTGTGGGATTCGTTCCTCAAACGTCCTTTACGTCCATTAAAATTGACTTTTGTCGGCATCAGTGGTCTTTATTTAATTCAAAAAAAGCAAGAAGGTTCCGTTGGATGGAATGGTAACTGAGGGAAAGCGTGCTAGACAATCGATTTATTCCAAAATCAGTTTGGTGGCAACTTTATATCCAAAAGCAATTCAGTTCACTGGCCTCAAAAAAATATCGTACATCAATATTTCTAGTATCATGATATTACAGTCACACACTCTTAAAAAATCATACAGTAAAATAACTCATAACCTTTTTTTTTGTTTTGTCTTTAGATTTCCATGTAATGTTTTTATTTTATTTTAACAATTTGCCAATTTTTATTATTCATGGAAGTTTATTTTATTTTATTTATTGATTACAATACAATTACAAATTATCTTTTGAGCTGAGTAACTTCGACCATATGTTAGTGCAATATAACAGAGCAGAGTCTGCGATGGTAATCGAACACATAACCCTGATGGTAGCACACTACCCACTACCTTGGGCTACCATAGCACCCATATTCATGAAAGTTATTTAAATTTAATAAAACCGTATATTCACTCAACTTTTCTGACAGCGCAATCTTATTACGTGACATCATCTTGTAGGCGATCACTATAAGTTTGTGTTGAATAGTCGATCAATTTGTGTTGGATTTTTTAAACTCGAAAATAATTATAATAATCAAAGTTAAACAGCCGAAATCAAAAATATAATGAAAAATGGAAGAGTAAATTAATATCCATTTATGCCATTAAATTAAAGCTTAACCTTTATTTTTTCATTTTGCATTTTATTACTGTTGTAGAATTATTTTTCTGTTTTACAACTTCTCTGTATTTATTTTAAATTTTTTTTAGCATTTCCGTTATATTTAACATATTCCTTTTAGTGCTATTATTACAACTTGCCGTTTACTAAAGGGAGGATTTTAACGGGCAGATAAATTGTTTTTCATTATTATAAGTGGACGATAAGGTAGAATTGAGCGTTAAACTAAAGGAAGATCATCCTGCTGATAACTTTTAAAGTTAAGTTTATGTTTGAACTTGCCATATTATATATTATTTACAATGTGGCAACTTCAAATATAAACAAAGTGAGCAAATACAACAAAAAAAGAAGCCAATCGTTGCCACTGCGTTTAAATAAAATTTGTTTTATTTGAGCAGTGTTATCGACATTGCTCCGCCACTGCCATATTTTTGAAAAAGTTAACTTTATTTTATCTGTAAGTTGTAATAACGAAAATAAGTTAAAGGTAACTTTACAGTTCAGTACAAGTTGTAATAATGACCCTTAATATGCTATTTGTTTTTACTTTCTATATACAGTACCGGATAAAACACATTAAATTTTAATTTGCGTTGACATTATTTCTTTATAAAAAATATAATAGTTACAATAGTTCCAACCCTGATTAAATAAAATACACAGAATTTATAAACAGATTTGACTCCCCAAGTGCGTCGCAATAATTGTTGTCCTAGCCAAGCAGCATGTGCTTTAATTATTTGAAATGCGGCAACTGCGGCTCTTATTGCATTATAATGACGGATATAATGCATTGTAAAGAAGCATCGCAATTCATAAGAAAATACATCGATGTTCCCATACATCGATTGATTTTTGTAACAAAAAAGTCGTAGACAGAATGTACTAGATGCAGTAGATTCATTCTACAAGTTCCAAGATGTGTGCGTTATCCTCATCACGAAGTCTATATAGTAGGCTTAAATTCATGCCCATTCTAATACTATCGTTTTTTTAAATTACGACTGTCTTTAAAATTCCGGTTTCTATCCTCCGACTAATTCTTAATATTCTAATGAATAACTCAAATCACTTCTCATTGTAAGTACAGTAGGGCATGGATTATTCTGGATGGTCGGAACCGGATTAATAAAGGTTAAATTTTATCCTCGGTTACACATAAATTTTTATTTTATTTTATCAATGTACGATATAGTAGGCTTAAAAATACATCCAAGTGTACTGATACACGTCTCATTGAAATATTTTCTTACAAACAGTGAAATATGTACAGGGTTTTATGTGTTAACAACTTCAATCCGCTTTAGTACAAAACTGTTACCGACAATATGGTCGTATTCTGGCATGTCTTAGCCTATTATTTAGCCAACAAGCCAACTAAAGCCAATTATTTTGCGTATCAGTTAATAAAGTTCAGCAGAGGTGCCGTTTAGTTTAGGCCTGAAGAGTAATATCTACTTGTCATAGCATGTCAACAAAATATTTTGAATACCAGACTGTTACAAGTTGTATAAAAAGTTTCATGGAAGAGTGAGTATTCAGAAATAGGGAGACTTCGTAGTTCAATACTTCGGCTTCTAGTTTAGGGCGCACATTATAACTTAAATACAATTGAAATGTAATAAAGCACAGAAGGTGCAAGATTTTTTGTATTATTTAATTGTGTATTGTATATTATTTAATTGTGGAGTGATGACAAAATTCACTTAAAGTGACAAAGAATAGTGAATTACTCCGGGACATGTAATTTTAGTACTTATTTTAACTTATTAGTCCTTGATAAATTCATGGTTTTATTTTTTCTGGACGAAAGTACAAAGAAGATGCACCGATAACTTTCCTTCCCAGAGTACTGGGTAAGGCGAGTTTACGCTCGAACTTGGTAAACTTACTTTCCTGATGTTGTCTTCGTGAAACAATAAATTTTCCTCTTTAAATCGCAAATATATCTGACATCCGCTAAAATGAATGAGAAAGAAATAGTACATCGAAATAGTACATGCATTCCATATGAATAAGAATCAATTTGTTATCCAAGTAATTTCTATGATATTTTATACACTTTTGAGGTAGCTCAATTTCTATGGAGTGGAATATTCATTTCTGCTCCTACGGCTCCTACAACAATTGTAATTTGACTGGCCCTAAAACAAAAACGTGTGTTCAATATTTTAAGGTAAAGTAATCGAACCTGCATGGAGCCAAATATAGCTTGAGTTACTTCCAAGCTAGACCAGACCAGAATTTCATCGGTGCACTACATAATGCCTGATTAAATACGTTCCCCTCCAGCAAAAATAAACTGATATTCCATGAATACTAAGCGGTTGCATTAACAAAATTGGCCATATTAGTTAATAACACAGTGAGATAGTCCATATAATAGAATAGATACATATGTATCAAAGTATCTAAGTCCAAGACCGCGTAGAGCGAAGCAGGAGTGTTATCGATTACCACTCTTCTTCATAGTTACGACATCTATAGAGTAGGTGAACTTCAATGTTGTATTAATAATAGCTTTAATCTTGTTAGCCTAGTTTTGTATATAAAAGACTTAAACAATAAAAAAAGGGTGAAATCTCAAAAACGAGTTCAACAAACTCGCGTAAAGCAAATAACATCATATTGTTAAAGTCATTTATAAACCAGGCCAAATTCTTTCATTTAGGGGAAAAAATCAGTAATCATCGCTCGGTACACTGGCTGCAACGTTATGATTTTTTGAAAGAATGCTGCAACCGACGCTTAAATCGATTGACCCCAAAAATATACACTTTATGAATTTATTGTGACTGTAAACGTTATTTGTTTTTTTCTCAACTCGAATGAATCTGACCGATATGTGACTTCAGTAGGTCGGTATTACCCACCACCCCTCTCGTGCATCAACGATTTCCAGAATAAATTATATCAAGAAATTGGTCATTAAAATTATGCGATCTACCAAAACCTCGGGTACATGCGAATAAACCAAAAACAATTCCGAAACTGAAATACGAAATACAACGCGTCATCGGTGTCACATATCTGTGAAAAAATCATGAACAATTTTATAAAAAACGAATATTTTATTCGATACTTAAAGGAACATCTTTTCGTTACAATTCAATAAAAAAAATACAACAGTCTCATGAAAAACTTGTTTTTATTGTAAAATGAAAATTTGCATTCTGAGACGCTTTTCTACATAAGATTTTTATAAAAACAACACATCACTAAAAAATTGCGTTTTTTTCAATGCAGATTGAAAAGCAGTAACGCAAAAATATTTAATAGAAAATATGAAATCCCATTATATTTAAACAATTTTAAAATAAGTTCTATCAATACAAGCACAGTATTAAGGAACAGCACGGCAAGTATTATAGTAAGTATTATTAATTCTAGTTATTTTCATACAATCATAAATAGTTTATTTCCTTTATTTGCAAAGAGGGAAACATACGTACATGTATTCTTCTGCTTTAGAGATTTGTTGATATGCGCTTATGGAGGATCATATGCCAAAGGATAAATTAGAATATAAATTTGTACATTCATGGAGATTTATAAGTAGAAAACTGAGTGATATCGTATGCAATAATCATATACTTCATGTTCTTGCATATAAAACACTTATATTAACTGGTACAAGTGATTCGTAAGCATGCAAAGCGGCGGATTTAATCCGTCCCATGCATTGTATATTTTCAACAGTTTTTCAGCAAACAACTATGAGCACAAACATCATTACACAATAACGCACTAAGAATAGTGAAGTCGTTTATTGATCAAATTAAAATTAAATGAATCCCATTCGAGTAATCGAAAAAGTTGTTTTGAACGGCTTATTATAATTATAATTCATCTGATCATGCTGAGAGCATTCTCTGGCTGCCAATTAGTACGTAACATATTAACCACCTGCGTTAATTTTCTTGAATCGAAACCACATAAAAGACATAAAAAGCCTAATGAAAAGTACCATTTGCGAATCAACTCTAATAAAACGAAATGCATGCGGACACACTACTCACGCAGTCCGTCCTTCTCGATAATTGGTCTCTTGAAGGAGTACAAAGTTTTACTTATTCTGGCAGCCAGCTCAAAACGGCCATCGAGCCTCGACTTGGGAAATCAAAAGGGGTATTGAAACGTCTACAAAAATTATGACAGTACCGGCAACACCTTTTTACGGCGGTAAATAGGGGATTTGTGTTTGCACAAAAAAGTGATCGTGTGACGTGTAGCAACGTCGTGGAAGGGTCTGGCGTTGTTCAGCTACATAATGGAAGAGGTTTTAGTCCACAATATATTTGTGAACATAGATTTAGGTTCTCAAGTTTTGGACTTTGGCAGAGAAGATAGTCTATGTGCCTTTTTTCTTCTTCGTCATTACTGCATCTGCAGAATCGGGCCCAATTTGGATTTTCTATCTACAAATAGATTCATTACCGCATATTTTTTTTTTTTTGCAAATGAGCGAAGATTATATGCGACCATTTATTTGCCTCTCTGTAAAGGAATAACGATTTTCCAACAAAAAAGAAGTAAAAAATAATAATTTAAGAATGGTGAAACTATCACCAGTAAAGAGGTTGCAGGCTGGTTGCTAGAACTGCACTGTCTTAAGTTCTAGGGTATGTTTAGGACATATAGCGTGTGTACGCAATACTGCATGAAGTAGAACCGAATCACGAGCGATTTAGATACGACGACATGATAGCAGAGACTGTTTTCGGACTAATATACAAAACTCACATTCCCGCACGGAAAGATTGAGTTGCTGAAGCTGTCAAGGGTGACGGTGATTTAACGATCTTCACTGATAGCTTAAAAAGGGAATGTGGACCTGAATCTGGAGTTTATTCCAATAAGCTGCCACTGAAATTATTGCTATTGAACAAGCTGCACGTATGATTGAAACTAGAAACCTTCCTCCTAGAACTTGATGACATGTGTGGACAGTCAAGCAATAATTAAAGCGCTGGGATCCCACCTCGTCGAATTAAATGGGGTCAGACTTTATACATCGTATACATAGACGCAACTTCCGCCTCTACTGGCTTTCGGGCCACTGTGGCATAGATGGGAACGTACTGGCACGGAAGGGATCGAGAGGAGACTATAGAGCGGATATATGAAGATATAGATTTGATATAGGAAAAAGCAGCATGGAATTCAACAAACCGTAGGTGGTGAGAGCGGTTCGCATTCCAACAGGAATACTAACGGGACACTGAGCTATTTCGCTGATAAGCTCGGTCTGCCCCACTAGAAACTGCCACGATGTGGAAGAAATGGAATCAGTACAACACCTTTTATGTGAGTTTCCTGCACTTCAAAACAGACGTCATCGGTTTTTGGTTGATAGAACGTTTGAGGATCTGAGCATAGTCGCACATGTGCCACAATGGGAACTGGCCGTTTTCATTCGAAGCTCGAGGTGATTCAATCGCACTACTAACTGATTACGATAATTGTCATATTTGGCACTGATTAAACCAGCTAATCTAACCTAACCTTCATCAGTTTATGATGATACGATATGTTTAAATCTACAAATAATTTTCACCCCATTTTGGACTTACGTCAGCCTTATGTAGAAACATACAGGATATAATCTTAAATACTTAAACATTTTTGTTTGTCTGACATTTAAGGTAGTGTAACTTAAAGGTAAAGTAATTAAAATAAGTATTAATTATCTGAAAATGTTTCCGTGCCTGCTCTTTTGTCATGGGAAATTTGTTTTATTTGTGTGGTTGTCTTTTTATTTTATTTTATTTTTGCTTTACAGATTTACAACCTCATAAAACTAATGTCTTGCCATTTATTTTATTTACTTAGAAATATTTTTTTAATTCAATTTCAAGTGAGTATACTACAAAGAATTTTATTATTTAATATTGGCCTATACAAGGAATTATGGAACTAATGAAGAGCCAACATGTTGATTAATGGTTGTAATTTTAATTCAACCTATTGTCTCAGGTTCAAGTAGGTTTCAGGTCTTTTCTTTACGAATACAACGTGTATGTTTAGATTTCTACACCTCATGGCTTTAAAGCTAATTAAGCATAGAATTTCACAACCATTACTTTCAGTATATTTTAATAATTGAGCAGATTGATTTCAAACGATTCAAAATTTAAACATTTCAGAAGGCTTGTATTCAAATATATTTAAGCATATTCTACTCAATGGAGTGACTCAAATAACAGTCACTCAAACAACTGTCTCAGTGTTTAGCTAGTATTAAGCAATAAAAGTAAAATAACAAAACTGTTGTCTCAATCATTCTAATATTTGTTTATTTGCTTATTGAACTATTATGTCCAATGCAACATATTTGTAGTAGTATTTACAGTTATAGAAAAATAGCGAAACATGTGTGGTCATCCGAGCGTTTTTTTTTTTTTTTGGTTGCATTACTTGCGTTTTTTATAATAAATATTTATAAAAGTTTTTACAGTTTAGTTTTTATTTTATTTTTATATAATACATATGTGCCAAAACCGTAATATGATAGACATAAAGCATAAAGCGCTTACAGAACGAGCCCTGGAATTGAAATGCAGCCTCATCCGTCCACAATACCAAAGCTCCGTAGGCTTCTTAATATACTCCAAAGCAAATGCGAGACGGCTGGGCAATTTGGTACCGACAGGCGGGACTTTAAAGCAGTCTGGTTATCTCGAAATTATAAACAACCATGCCCTTGAGTCCGCAAGCAAGCTTTTTCAATCCAGTGAATGGATTTAACAGCACGACAATGCCCCTTGCTACAAAGAATGGTTACCTACCACATTCTTAGAAAACGTAGGTCAGGCTGTTCTTCCATGGCCTTCTCAGAGCCCTGACCTAAACGTTATTGAAAATGTTTGGGCTTTCATAAAATATCATAGAACTATAGATAAAAGCCGAAAACGCGAAGAGGCTATACAAGAAATTAGCGAAATTTGGTCTAAATAGACTCCCGAATTTGCCCAAAGCTTAATTAACTCAATTCCAGAAATACTATAGGCGGTCATTGATGCAAGGTATTACAAAGTACTAGTTGAGTTTATTAATAAACTAAGTAAAAATAAAAAAAAAATAATTAAAATAAAGATTGCGACCGGACTTAAGTCTTGTGTAAATACTTTTGAAAATAATAAAACGGGTGTAAATAATTTTGACAACTTATATGTTGCATATGGTTATTTGTTCTTTATTTATTACTAAGAACCGTTATCTTTTCCAATTTTATTTTATTTGCTCCTGCATATTCCAGGCTAAACAATAGTAAAATATTTTTTCCAAAATTTACTTCCAGTAAAAAGTACTGAGACCTTTTTTAAGAAAAACGTAAAATTGCTCTTTTGTGTAAATACTTATGACTACCTCTGTATGTGCGTACTTCGCCCATTGGCATCGTTAAAACTTAACCAAATTCATTAGTTTTTACATCAAAGTCAATGTTTTTGTGAGATTTCGTTGCTTCTTAATATTTTCAAACCCAGCATGAGTAGAGTGCAATAGTTCCAAAGTGACAGAAATTTTTTTTGAAAAATATGTCGACCGAAGTCAACTTTAAACTGCAGGTCCCACAACTCATGTATAAAAATTAAGATACACAACATAAGTAATGTGAGAAGCTAGATCGTAATCCAGCCTGAAATGTAGTTGTTGTGACCAATTATGTATGTATGTTACCGAAAGGCATCAACAAATTCGTTTCAACTTTGCACAGAAATAATTTTTGTAGACGACGGAGGACTGAGAAGAGCTTATTTGGTCAGGAGAGACAAAAAATTAGTGGTCCAAATTCGGATCACAAGAAAGCAATATCGGTGAATCTGTGAGTATATAGAGTTACATGGGAATTCGAATAGGCTGCAGTAGTCCTAGCAATTTATCTGCAACTGCCGAAAATCATAATTGCACTAAAAAAAAATGGCTCCATGACAACCAAAACCTTAACTTGTACCCAATATTTAAAGTTACTCCAAAATCAATTATATGTATGTAAAAACTACTACTACTGTCTATCGATAGGTCAGTAAGTTTCGCAGCTTGCAAATAATTTTCACCCAGGTCGCTTAACAAATTATCTTTAAGTATTCGAGTAATTATGGCACGAAGGTCTGAATCATAAATTGAAACTAAATTTTCCTATATTATCGGCCGAACGTACGGTGACGGTGATTTTGTAAGTATTTTTCAGTCGATTGCGGGCGGTGTGTTCAACTGTATTATGTTCGAAATCTGCTTATATTTAGCAAATGCTTCGGACATGTGTTTGAGCATTAATACACATTTCCTCCCGCTTTGAATAAACATACATACCTAACGTTATGAACACAATAGATGCAACGCAGCAAAGAGTGCAATCATTTAAAAATAGAATACTTGCGTGTATATGGAAGTGATTATTTTAAAGGTAGCACGACAACAAGCATCGATTAAGTATCATTGCATTTAGGTTAATTTCTATTTTTATTCGCAGCAATGAGAGAATTAGAGTTAACAGTGAGAAGATTTGTGCTGGCAATGAGAGGAGTAATGCCGTCAATACAGTAAGATACATAAAGAAAGAGGTGTTAAAAAGGCGATGCAAAAGATATATCGCGAAGAAATGTTTTAGTGGCACCATTGATAAAGAATTAATGAACCGTCAATTTTTTATTTGTTTTACTTGTAAAGGGTGTTTTTTATAGAGGTATAGAACTTTAAGTTGCAATAAAACAACGATGGATTATTCGATTGACATGAATTTTATTTATCCGAAAGATAATCTTGTGGCATTACATTTTAAATATGATTTCTGGCATATGACCGCCACGGCTGGCGCGGATGTAGTCCAATCTGGACGTCCAATTTTCGATGACTTTTTCCAACATTTGTGGCCGTATATCGGCAATAATACGGCGAATGTTGTCTTCCAAATGGTCAAGCGTTTGTGGCTTTACCGCATAGACCAATGACTTTACATAGCCCCACAGAAAGTAGTCTAGCGGTGTTAAATCACAAGATCTTGGAGGCCAATTCACAGGTCCAAAACGTGAAATTAGGCGGCCACCAAACGTGTCTTTCAATAAATCTATTGTGGCACGAGCTGTGTGACATGTTGCGCCGTCTTGTTGAAACCACATCTCCTGGACATCATGGTTATTCAATTCAGGAATGAAAAAGTTGGTAATCATGGGCTCTATACCGATCACCATTGACTGTAACGTTCTGGCCACCATCGTTTTTGAAAAACTACGGACCAATGATTCCACCAGCCCATAAAGCGCACCAAACAGTCAGTTTTTCTGGATGTAACGGTGTTTCCACATACACTTGAGGATTACCTTCACTCCAAATGCGGCAGTTTTGTTTGTTGACGTAGCCATTCAACCAGAAGTGCGCTTCATCGCTAAACAAAATTCGCTTATGAAAATCGGGAACAACGGTAATTTCGTTTTGGGCCCATTCGACGAATCTACGCCTTACTTGATGATCATTTGGCTTCAATTCTTGCACGAGTTGGATTTCGTAAGCACGCAAACCAAGATCCTTCCGCAAAATCTTCCATAAAGTGGATGGACACAGATCCAATTCCTGTGCTCGATGGCGGATGGACTCATTCGGGTCTTCCTCAATGCTACGCTCTACAGCAGCAATAGCTTCTCCTGTACGCACCGTACAGCGTCTCTGGGGATGCGAGTTATCAATAAGAGTAAACGTAGTGCGAAAACGTTCCATGGTTAATCGAAGTAACTGCTCTGATGGACGATTTTGTCGACGATAAAATGGAGGTAGTGCGCGATACGTTTTCCGCACAGTACATTATTTTCGAAATAAAATTGCACTATTTGCAAGAGGTGTTCAGGCGTGAGTCTATTCATGATGAATTGCCAAACCAAACTGAGAATAAATCACTTGACAGCTGTTAAATCGGTCGCCATCTTGAAAAGTAATGCCAACTTAAAGTTCTATACCTCTATAAAAAACACCATTTTCTTTGTTGCTGCTGCCTATAAAATAATTAATAAGCATGCAGCTTACCTAAGGCTGCAATGGCAAAATTGTTGTGCTGGCTGCATTACGTCTATTGTGCTAATAACATAAACATGTAACATTTAAATCAAGACAAAAACATATTCTCAGTACGAATAAGTAATTAAACTGTTACTTAGCACTCTCACACAAAATATTTTAAAATTTATCTGACTTGAAAACTTTGCATTGAAGTAAAGTTGCCACAAAATAAATTGACACTGATTGAAATAAATTAAGGACAACACTCAGGAGATGACGATCATGCTGTGCCTTGTGTTGAATGTTTTAACGACCAGTGTACACCTTCAGCACTTTTTTTTTCTCGAGAATAACTTTGTAAAAATGTTCAGTTTTGTTAATCATATACAATGTCATATAAAAATTCAGACTATCACAAACATATAGAGTCCTCGGCCTCAGGAATTGAAGTTCTGAACTAAACCATAGGCACTTAGAACTATTGCGCAATTTAATGTAAACACTAATAGGAAATTGTGATATTGAGTTATGGGAAATTGCCTCCGACTTACACATTGAAAAATCGCAGCTCTCCTCCATATAAAGGTTCATAGTATTTTCTAATGTAATTAACGATAACAGCCGAATTTATATTGGTCTTGATTGGGCATAAACAAAGATTTGAATACAAATAGCCATTTCGCTTTGAAAACTCAATACATATACACTAAGTTTCTAAAAAAGAAATGATGAGGATATACTTTTTTATTTTGAAATAATTACTTAAAAATTAGACAGATAAAAAAACAAAAACATTTTATTATATACATACGAATATTTTTCATATTTCCTTTTGTTGTCAGCCATCTCGACCTGAGGTTTAAACTGTGTCCGTACGTCTAATAACTACTACTAATCTGTTCTGATTTGAACAGAAAGTTAAAAATAAATACTGCAGGATTCTCTACTCGAATACAAAATAGAAAGTCTATCATAACTTGCTTTAATGCCATCCCCTTGCCTCGCATAAATCATATATGTTTTTTATAATATAATAATAATATTTTTATTAAAATTCATTAAATAATAGATTAAAAAATTTTGAAAATAAATATTATACTAACATATGTATGTTATAAATAAACATATTTTGTTATAAAATTGTGTTCTATCAATTAACAGATTACGTTAGTCAAACTCGTTAACAATTAAATAAAAAAATAAGAATCCATGACAATTTGATGGTCAGTGTATTGAACAATTCGACATACATTTTATCTAACAGGGCACATTATTTTATTCTTAAGGTTTAAAAATACGAAAATTGTTTGTATATGTGTTAGATAGGTATGTATGTACATATTTTTGACCAATTTGAATTTATCTTATATTTTTGGAGTATAATTCGACCTCCTTTAGGAAAGTGCAAACTCCAACTATTTTGCATTTTCGGTTCTACTCCAAAATATGATAATTTTTTTTTCTTCCCTTATGCTGAATATGTAAAAGCAACAATTGAAAGAATAAACAAAAAAAAATATGATTTGTTATTTTATTTTCCACAATTCAATTTCGAAAACTTTCCCTAGCGAATTCCAAAGAAAATCACTTAGGGAATGTTTATAAACAGGAATATTTTTACAAACATACCTATGCCTTAACATATACATATATTTTACATTAATAATCACGTGCTAGCAAAATTAAAGAGAGATGACGAAATTGAGAATATACTGTTAGAGAACATTTTAAAATTTTTATTGTTTCTCTTTGGCATCAGTATTCTATTGTAATAGTTGTTATTAGGCGCATGTTCATCTCTTGAGATATATTTTTTTAATAAACTATCACAGCGTGCTTTTTTCCCACAACATACTACAACTCTCAGGATTCTGTTTGTGTTTTTTGAGAGTAAATGGCCTTCATGTGCTATCACTGTACGGGAAGGAGAATGAAACTTGAACTAGTGCAGTTATAATAATGATGACGCCAAAATCTCCTTCAGTACAGTTTTGGTTACGAACCTTTACTGACGACATTTAAGTAAACGAAATAAATTAACGAATAATTTGGAAAGTAAAAACCAAGTGGAAAGAAATAGCTTTACAATAATAATCACGTAATTCTTACATAAATAAGTTGTATTTGTTATGTTCCAATTGTTTAAAACAAATAAAATATACGAAGATAAATTAAGGTCAATAGCCAAAATAAACAGAAAGTGACATAATTGTCCTTGAATATGTACGATGTGTAATGGTTTTGAAAATGATCCGTTTACATGATTTTTTAAAAAAAAGTATTTTTTTTTTATTAAGAATACAATTACAAAACATGTTTTTTAATTAATACGAGCAGAATGATTAATATCATATGTTTGGTTTAGCTTTATTGACCGAAGTCTCTATTTGGAATCGAATCCTCAGACCCGTTACTGTTATACTACGACACTACCCGGCAAGAATACTAAAGCATTAGAAACCCAAAAACTAAATAGTGAATTAAGTGTCAATGTGCACTAGTTAATTATTTAACATTTAAAATTTTAAATTGTGCTCCAAGTTTGAAAAATTAAATAATATCTCCTGATGTGTTACTCCAAGTTCGAAGCATAATTTTGAAATTTGTGAATATAACCAATAACAGTGAAATACAAATTTAACATTCAAAAAATTAAACTCATAAAACAATTTTAAACAATAATAATTTTTTACTGTATAAAAACGAACGCATTACGAAATCATAAAGAAAAAAATATTTTTTTTAAATAGTTTTTGAAATAGTTTTGATTTGATTTTGTATTGGATTGTACAGATACATACATATATGTACATATTCGTCAAATGTCCGTCTCGCCACTAATGACAGACCATTTTTCTTCTTATAAAATTTCACCATAAATGACGCGTTGGATATCCGTTTATAAAGTTTTAAACCTCAAGCAAAAAATATCTCAGCGTTAAATTGCAAATTTTTAGTGGAAAGTTGAGATAATTTATTATGAAAACTGATTGTTGCACAATTGATTGTTGCAAAAATCGTATTGCTCAAACCACATGTTGTCCAGAGGATTCCGTTATCATATTACTATAACGAATGCCGTTCACAGTCACTGCTATTTCGACCAAATCTCGAAGAAAGTGAAGCTGAATCACGCTGCCTAACCACCAACCAGTTACTCAGACTTGGTTGTGGTATCATGTGGCCATGCTTAAAGGTTATTGTGTTAGGGGTAGACTCGCGGAAAGGATGCAGCCCCCACTTAACGGCTTCTGCCGTGCTTGGAAATCCGCTGAGGAAGATGAGACAGTTATCCACTTTCTTTGTCAATGCCCACTGCGGGGTTATTCTGCTCTCCAATTGTTGTCAGCTTGACGGAACTATCATCTATTGATGTCAAGAATATAGCATTGTTTATCACACTTTCTCGCTGGTTTTCAAGCGTAGGGTAGATGTGCTATTAATGTGCAGGCCTTGCGCTGACCATCTTCTTCTTCTTCCCTGGTTTGGTAGAATTTGGTCAGTGCAGGGCCTGCGTTCACTTGTGGCGTCACAACGGGCCGCTATGCGTGCTCAAGTGAGCTTTTCGTATCAAAGTTACCAATCTATTCAAACCTAACCTAACGCCGCCTGATCGAAATCTGTACCAGAAAGTTACTCATTGTGAGTGCATTCATATTTCATGGATTGTATAACATATTTTGTGTATTCACTAAGCCATTCAGATGAGGTGCTCTTCATTGAAGAAGATAACTTTTGTCGAAAAATTGGCAATGACTTCACTTTGCGGCATTATTTATAGCTGGCACTCTCTGTGGTTTTCAGGATTGAGCTCCTGGATAAAATGATTTTTGCACGTATGATGACAGGCCATTTGGTACAGGTGAAGGTTTTTTGTAAAATTCGCTGCATAGTGCTTCGTGGTATTTCAATTTGTTGAGAACGATGCCGAACTGATGTTTCGAGTTTTCGGCAACACACTCGTTTACAACGGTAATGCTTTCTAAAGACCGACCATAATCTTGACAATATGAACTGACGTCAGAATTGGAATATTGAAAATTGATAAAAGCTGGGTAAGTTTTCACTTACAGTGAATACTTTGCTTTGAGAACCTGAACGTCAACATTTCATGTAGTTTTGAGCACTTTTTACACAAAATTTGTACACAAAATTTGATGCAACTTCTTTATTCCATTTTTTTCGATATCAAAACAAAAACAAATTGACATGCTATACAGATAAAACTGTGAAAATATGTTCGCGACGACTGTACCAACATAAAAAATAATTAATTAAACGTCGAACAAACGTAGGCCGCGAAAATTGAAAATTCATCTTGTCTTTTCTTCTAGGCTTTTGTATACTCCTGTATCCAGCTGTTGAACACACTTGTCAATTAATACTTACAAATAGAGATCAGCTTTAAGAGACAGAACACAATCCAACAACATTAATAACTGAATCTATAAAAGTCACAGCGAGTACAGAAACATCCACATCCGTCCTAAGCTGTACAAAATGAAGTCAACAATTTTGGATAAAGATGAAACTGACTATCGTACCTCTGGAACTCTGTTTAGTATGGATAATAATTTCCAATATTGGAAAAATTGAGTGAGAATAACACATGTCCGATTTATGGTTACAATTAAAAATAAAAATGCGTCGAAGAATATCCAGATCAGCAATTGAATCGTTAGTGGCTTTTTAATATAGTAACACATTCTAGACACAAGAAAGTACATCCACATCACTACAATGCAGAATTTGTTAAGTTAGGAACGCAACCTAATGCTCACCCCACCATTAGAGAAGCTCTGAATAAACTCGTTTTATCTTCACGACATAAAAGAATTATAATCTCAAGAAACCTGGACCCCATTCAATCATCATCCTCGTCGGTTAAATGTTGTTTAATGGCGCAAGGGGAGTAAAAGTAAGTTTGTTGCTCCAACGCATCTCCTCGTTCTCGACTCCTCTATGTAAAAAGAACGCCTTGAAAAGTCTGACGAACTTCACGCGCACCTATATCTTTGAGAAAGCTTTGGACACTATTTCTCGCAATGCTTTAAAGACTGATCTTGTATACAAAGGCATGTCAATGAAAAATTTTCATCTTGATCAATGGACCTGTAAAGAAATTCTGAAATTACACTCTGTTTTAGTGGAAATGAGAGATTACTAGCAAGCACTCTGCATACAAATTCCTTTACTGCCACGTAATCGGCAAACTATTATGGAATTCACTGGGGTATCAATAACTTTATTAAGTATATTAACTTCGCTAGAGAAGTTTGCCTTTGTTACATTTACGCCAAAACAACAAGAGTCGAAGTTAGAAGTAGTAGTCACATTGGATATATAAAATGTGTGAATTTCTTATCATTTTTCTTCCCATGTGTTTCCCATTATCATCATTACGAACATAGAAAAAATTATCTTTTCATAACGAGTCTTCCATTAAGAGTTTCCCGTTTTTGTAAACAAATAAAAAGAACGTTTGAAAGAACTATTATGTGTGGAACATAACATCGTTTAAATGTTCATCAAGACTGAATTTGATTGAAGGCATCAGTAATTATACATTTGAAAAACGCTGTGGTTTGGGGCTTATTCGCATACACCTGAGACTTCAGTAAACCCCACAAGAAAAGTCTAATGGGGTCGTGATGTGGGAAGAGAGTGTTCTCAAATCGGTCATGCAGAATATTCAATGTGGCACGAGACGCGGCACGTAGCGCCGTCCTTTTGAAACCACATGTCTTTTGTGTCCAGATTACCCTGTTTCGACCAATGGAGGTTAGCAATAATCGACGTATAGTGTTGACGGTTGATAGTGATGTCCTGACCAACGTTGCTTTCGATGAAATAGATGATTTCATCAGCCCAACATCCATAAAGTGACTTAATTTTAAGCATTAACATTTTTGGTAATAATTTATTCAAAAAGTTATCCAAATGTATTTAAAATTAATGTTTTAGGTGGAATTTATAGTGTTCAACCATTGTCTGCATTAGTTAATTATTTGAGAACTCTTGATTGACAATAACGCACTACTTGTTACAACTACTTTAACATGATATTGGGAATATAAATTATCTAATTCCATACGACGAGTGGCTTGACTTGAATGACTTCTGTAGATTTCTATAGCAGATACTACATGACGTCCGTATGTTCCTTCAATGATAGTTTTCCTTGAGCCTAAAAACCTGCAAATATTTCACCTCCAATGACGCAACCAGAAGCACTGTTGGTGTATTTCCAAGCGCACAATACTTATTGTTGCCTTGAATGGCAATAGTTGATACTCCTAACTAAGAATGGAAATTACATACTGCTTATGTAGGACAAAAGATGATTAATGGCTTGACTGAAAACATACCTTTACGCAAATTGTACAAACAAAATATTTGTCCAGACAAAATTTTTTATTAAGGGTTCTCTGCATCACGTTTTACATTTTAATTTTTGCGAAAATCAAAGCCGCCAAACGATGCTCTTAAAGTAAGTTTTAACTTTACATGATTTATTTGGACAAAGCAATTCAACTTTGTTTGAAAAAACTAACCCATAAAAATTATTCTATTTTTCTCAAGAAGTTTTAAATATTTCTTAAAAAAGATAAAAATTTTGTTCGAACAATGTGTAAGAATACAACTTAATTGAAACTGATATCTCTATCTTCCAACAGATATTTATATGTATTGGTAAGGAATGGTTATGTGTTAGCGCTAAGCTTCTTCGTCGGTGGCCCTATAGAATAATCAAGAAATCATTGTGTTTAGGCTTAAGGGATGTTACAACTTAGATTTTTCCTACAATGAATGTGATTTTAAATACTACATCGATCTTTTAATGATTTCTATATCATATTTGGTAATATCTTAGGAGATAATCTCCCAAGGTTACTTAATTCAATGCCATAAAAGCCAGTATTGGTTCTGCAGGAAACTCGTTTGGATATGTGATGTGTATTTCACTTATTTCGAACCTAACTTTCTTTTAAAAGTCCTGATATTTGAAATTTTGTTGTCTTTACAAAAAAGAGTTCTAAATAAGCGGTTCATTATCCAAGTAAAGATGATCAGAGATCTTCTGTATTAGGTAATACTACCACAAGAGTCAATTTTAAAATATCAATAAAATTTCCGACACTTCCATCTTCAGTTGTACGCTCGGGGCTGTAGTATTCAATTATCATCTTTTATTTATTTATTTTATTTTATTTTCAAATTTAGCACAACAAGATAAAAATCTTATAAATTAAAGTGCTAATGATTACATACGAACAATAAATTTAAGCATAATGTAATAATTAAATATAAATACAAGTTAAATTTAAAAAATGAAAAAAATATTAAAAAAATATAATAAAAACAGATTACAAATAGTTTAATGCATTCAATTTTAAATCTGTTTGCGTTGCTAATTATTTGAATTCTTTTCGGTAATTGGTTCCAAAGACGAGTGCAGTAAATAAAGAACTGACGCTCAGAGAAGGCAGTTTTATATTTTCGTTGAATCAATACCAGTCCTCTAGCCGATCTGCCGAAACTTATTGTTCCATAAAGGTAAGTCGGTTGTGCAGTATAAATTAATTTATGTAAAAATATCAAACTCTTAAACTTCAAAAGATTTTCAAAACACATTGCAAATTTGGTATGTGAACACAGATTTAGAATCACGTATTCCTCGATTGAAGATATATTTCGCAATATTATTATAAGCACCTTTCAATTTCCGCAAATCATTTTCATCGAAATTTGCATAAATTTCGCATCCATATAAAAGGACTGGTAGCAAATAAGTTTTAGCAAGCAGCATTCGTATCTCAAAAGGTGTTGAACATTTTACAGCCCAAAGATTTCTCAACATACCATAAATTTTACCTACTGCAGAAGCAATGTGATTGGACCAGATCAATTTATTATTAAAAATTACTCCTAAGTTTTTTGAACAGCTCACAAATTTAATTACATTACCATTTATTTCAATTCGAATATCGTCAGCAATCTTTCTATTACTTCTATCTATTAAAATACACTTTGCTTTTGTGGGATTGATGCACAGTCCATTGTTTTTGGCCCAAATATCAATTTTCTGCAAATCAGAGTTTATATTGTTGACACATGCGTTAATTCTATTTAAAGTACCGCTGTTGTAGATTTGGACATAATCAGCATACATATGTATTGTACAATGTTCTAAAGTATCCGGTAAATCATTGATATATAAGCAGAATAATAGGGGTCCCAGCACTGAGAACTGTGGGACACCTCTATTAACATTAAGGCTTTCAGAATATGTTCCATTATAAAATATAGTCTGAGATCGATCTGTGAGATATGAATGTAACAATCTACAAGCTGTTTCTGAGAAACAGAAAAGTTTTTTCAATTTTTTTAATAATATGGAGTGATCAACTGTATCAAAAGCTTTACTGTGATCAAGTAAAACTAAAATGGAAATCATATTATTATCAAGATCAGCTCTTAGATTCTCCACTACATCTGTCAAGGCTGTTATACAACTCCTTCCGTTAATAAATCCCGATTGAACAGCACATAAAATATTACGGTTCATATTCATTGATCTGCTCACTCATAATATTTTCAATAACTTTAGATAAGAAAGGAAGAATAGATATTGGCCGCAATTCGTTGTTTTGTTTAGGTATTGGTGTAATTTTCGATTTTTTTCATTCATCAGGGAATGTTGATTTTGTTAGTACTGTGTTAAACACATAAGTAACATAAGACAAAAGTTTATACAGAAATATTTCAAAATACCTGGGATTTAATCCATCTATACCGATGGCTTTAGACTTTATTGAACGAAAACTGCTCAGAACTTCCAGTTGGCTAACCCACCGAAATGTAAAAGAATCCTCAATGGAGACACTACAGAGATCGTCATATATATTACTGGTCGGTGATGGTATGTTTGCATTCCTAAACATATGGTTTAAGCTATCAACATCAACATCACATGAAGAAACGTTATCTTTTCCAATTCCAATTTTACGAATTTCTATCCATTTAGAACTGCTATCAATAGCTGACGAAAATCTTCTCTGGTAATACAGATTTTTCGCTTGTTGTATACTTTTACCAACAGCTTTACGACAATTTTGAAATAGTGCTCGAAGTTCTGGAGTTTTAAATTTCCTCCATCTAGCATACGCAGTATGGCGCTCATTTATCAGTCTCTTAATATGAGTGATAAACCAAGGTGTTTGATACGCTGCTACACGTCTAGTTTTATGGGTACATTTGCTTCATATAAAAATTTGACATTCTCTTGTAAAAAACGCATTTGATCATTTACATCGTTATATAAATAAATTTGATTCCAGTTTATATATTTCAGCTGTTGTAACAAGAGGTTATAATCTATACCGTTGAAATCTCTGTATTCATATTCCTCCTGCTGTGTATTGATGTGATGATCATACGTTATAAATAACAGATCATGGTCCGAGAAAACTGATGCCGAAATCTGGTCATATAACATAACTTTTGACAAATTGTTTACATGATAATGCGTAGGTATAAGAGTGTTCACGGGAAATAGCCCCAACGAACGCATGGGATCAATTAAAGTATTATTACATAGTAAATTATTGTTAAAATCACCAAGGATAATAATCTCGTTGTATTCGACAGAAAGATTCTCCAAATAAATAAGTCAATTTGTACATCTCTATGGGGCCTGTATACACTTCCAACTAATATCTTCCTATTGTTCTTTGGGATAATCTCAATAAAGAGGTATTCGACTTCCCTGCCCGCTTTTGATTGCATTTTCACAGCACTATTGATACCACACCTCACAGAGATTGCAACTCCACCACCTCTGGCTTTGCTTTCTGTTTCATTTATTATAATCCTTCTGTCCGAACAATATAACTTAAAACCAGGCAAGTTATAAACTGCATCAATAATATCAAGGAAAACCAGGTTTCAGAGACACATACTATATCCACTCCAGAAGGGGCAAAGATATATCGAAATTCATCAATTTTATTACAGAGACTTTGAGCATTAATGTGGGCTATTTTTAAACCAGTTTTCTGCTTAATCAGAACTCGAAGCATATTATGTGCACTCTCCTTAGAACCAAATTTATTATTTAACAACATCAATTATAAAAAATAAAAATGTAAGTACATAATTGGCAACGCAATAGGACATATTATAAATGTTAACTATATAAAAGTAGTTGGAATAAACCAGTTGAATAAGTAACCAGTTTAATGTAGCAGACTAGAGCATTATAAATAACATACAGCTTTTTGTTAACATGTTATTTGTTTTACAATATTTCTCAATTTCCTGACAAAAGATTTACTTGAAACAATGCATAAATGACATGCAAGTGGTTCAAGCGTTCTTGTTAAATGTGTAAATGTTCGGCAGTTTGTCTTTACTGCAGCATCAACACTTAGGAGATGACATCTACTCATGCATTACATTGTGGTGCAATAAAAAAAGATTGCTTTAGGAGAAAACTAAGTGTGCGACAAATTTTATTTTGTGAAACATTGGTTTTTTTAATGACCAGTGTAAAATATTTGTCGCTTTTTTCCCGAAAAATGTTTTGTAAATCACACCTTTTTTTATTGCCATTAATCGTATATAATTAATGTCAACAATCAGACAATCACAATCTGACGGCAATCGAACCCAGTCACTTGAAGTATAGCACACTACCTGCATGGCCATCGTTGCACCCACAGCCGTTTGTGCTTCGGACTTCTGTACCATAAATGCTTAATTTTAAAATCTCTTTCCACCGAGAGGAAGCGTAAATATATATTTTAAAATATTTTACAAATCTTTTTACAAATAGATCTACTTTTATTAAAGTTTGCAAAAGACTATTTTTAATTTTCCTTAATTGCCTTAGAAATTTGTCATCAAAAATGTTTAAAAACCTATAAATTAATTATTTCATTATTTATTTTATCTGTACTCTTTTTTTTTTGTAGATAACATGGATCTTCTTTCCATTAGACACTTCAACTTAAGCTGAGATATGTACATCGTTTAAAATTTATCTACCAACGATGAAAGATGTGGATGGAGGAAGAACTCATTGCTTTAATATTAAAAAATATTATTGAAAATTATTAATTTTGCAATAAACCAACATACAATCTGTTAATTCTATTTAAAAAAATTTAGATTTAAAAAAATAATAAATTTATATAAAAATGTTTTGTTTGTCTGTGAATGCAGAGCATTTGAGAAAATGTTTCCTCAAACACACGTAGATTATCTGCCTTGTAGATATTTAAGCAAATATATATCAATATTGGGTGCAGCATATACTATTGGACAACGAGAAATTGGAATGAATCGAATTTCTGGTTGAACTTATGGAATGAAATTAGTTTTACTGTTACACAGAGTTCACTTTAGGTTGGCTTTATTGTAAAGAGAATATCTTTTATCAGCCGGTTATTTAAAGACACAAAGTACGTTATCAATGTTTAAATTTACGTATTTTACGCGTAATTGTAGTCCTAAATTTCAATGTCAATTAAATAAAACAAAATTTTAATTAACTGACTGAAGGGTTGTAAAGGCGAATTATGTAAGTAAGTAAGATACTGGATCAAGCACCCTCCTGGTATGTAAAGAGGATTATTCCAAGTATAGAGCCCTACGCTGCATATGGGCAAATAAACATTAAGAACTGGTCGGAAGTGAGGAATTGAATGAGCCAGAGTGTTGCATACAATAAGCTTGGATAGCCCAATGCCTTTCACTGTAGGGAAGACCAAGCTGGAAAAGTGGATAGAAGCGTCGTATCGAATATCTTTGAATAATGACACAATAGGAAGGGGAAAACCTAGAGTATTTTAAAACTGAATAAAAGTGACATGATAACACTAATGAACGCACTCGTATTACACTGCGCCTTTCATGCACACCTGAACCGTATTGACTTAGTAGAAAATGATAGAGTACTGTTTATGTCATTGCCCAGCATTCATAAGCTTGAGAACCCAATATTCTGGAGTGATTTTATACCAGACATACATAACTCGTCGCGAAGGAAGAAGTTAAAGAAGATTGTACAAGATACAGAATTCTTTTATATAGAAAGTATTTAGCGATGAGCGCACAACAACCTTACTTGATTCCTTAGATGTATGAAGATAGGCATGAGAATGAAAATGGTATAAAGATGCTGAACTAAAAATGAGGTTAAAAAAAATATCAACAAAGGGCTCAACTATAAGCCCCTTTTCTCGATATTTAATTTTGTTTTAAATGAGAAATTGCGTTTCCTGCACAAAAGCTTTTTAAGAAAGAAAAAATAATAATATAACGAGAATGTGTTAATATAGTAAATAAAATGATGGCATGGAACAAACTAAGCAAAATTATTCTTTCATTCGATTGCCAGCTTAGTGATTGCTAAATTCATTTCTATCAAACCTCTCGACCCCATCAATTCGTTTAACAATTTCCCGAAATCAAGTCTCCCTTTGACGGATGATTGGAAAAACCTGTGCTAAGTGTTAAAATGTAAACTTCAATCTTAACCTCCTCACTACTAAAACCAATATGACTGCGTATTCTCCTCTAATAACAAAATTGAAAGACGCTAAAATAAAACTCAAAAACAACGTGACATCTATGAAATAAATAGTCATGTTTCCCTTCTACATAACTTTTACTTCAAAATCATTAAAAAAGCATTCAATGCCATTAACCTTGATGTTATTTTGACAGGTATGAGTGGGAAATCGTACAAAAATACTATCAGTTAAGTTTTACATGATAATGCACTCAACTATAGATTTTAAATAAGGCAGTGGACACTCCCCAACCTCACTATCAAATTGCTAGTACTTAAGTGAGCTGGCAATGGAAATTTTTCAAAAGGAGAGCTTCTAAGTATCCTTATTATTTTTTACATGACTGTAGAGATGAGCGATCCAGTGATTTTTGAAGAACGTTGTTCTCAGTGAACGTGATTTGTTAACCACTGTTCTTTAAAACAGTGATTGTGATCACAGTATTACAAAAGAAAACAATAATGACAATTTTATTAAGTCGTAAGAAAGAGACAACTAGATACATACTACGAAAAGTCTACTAAACAAAATCAAAGTGGTGTCATCAATGTTATTATTTTTAATGTATTTTTTTTTTATATGAAGTTTGACAATTAAGTTTCACAGAAAGTTCATGTATAAAAGACAAAAGTAAATAATCAGCATCATCTAATAGTAATTCTGCCTCGCTCAAAATAAAATTAAATAAATTTGAGTACGTAACAATTTTAAAAGAACGACATTATTAGTAACTGTTATTTGTCAATTTCAATCACTTTAGTTACCAGTGAATTATCAATCACCGTGATTAAATCCCAGTTTTGAAAATATCGTTCATCTCTACATCACTGTATGACTCGTTGGCCTGCATTCGTTTTCATTTTGAATTTGCGAATAAAATTCTTGTCAATTGTTCTGGCAGAAGTCTCAATGCTATATTTTCGGAGTCTGCTAATATTTTTCGCATTGTACTTATCTTTCAATACTTAAAAATTTGGCCATTGCTTGTAACCAGTGGAGTAAAGTAAGTGTAACCAGTAAGTATTATTTGTTTATTTTTTTTCATTAACTATAAAAGAAATATACCTATTATGCTACATCGATTTGTTGAAATTACGTCCGCAAATTAGTTTATTCAGCCTGCATTGCCAAATGAATGTGGGTGAATGTAGCATTCAACTATATGTGCGAATATTAACATAATCGCCCTACCAAGAGGATTATTTTCAATGTGGTAGACAAATTCGAGTCTAATTTTGCTGTCAAAGAGCGATCAATACGATCTGTCGAAAACATCGAAGTTGTCCATGAGAGTGTCCAGGAGCATCCAAGGCAGTCGATTGCTTGTTGATCTTAAGAAGGCGACCTTTTGTTTAACACAACTTGTATAACATGAATTGTTACCAAACTGTTTAACTTTACGTAAGAATTAACAGAACAATTTGTTAGTGTACATAATACTTTAACACAAAATTAACACACTTAACACACAGAGCAGTCTGGTTGTAATCCTTACAAAAGGTTTGTAATTTAGTAAGCGTACCAATAGAAGCTCAATAGAAATATAATGGATTTCTTGTTTACAATATTTTTTCAAACCTTTTGTTATTAATAAATATGATTCATTTCAAAAATTAAATTTTTTGTAAAGTATTGTTACGAAAATTAATAATTAAGATACTGGTGTTTTGCTATTACATCGTTTAAAATTAAAATTATAAACAAACGCTACAAAAACAAAAGAATGAATTTGTTTACAAATTATCACACTGCGTAATATAACAATAATCACCAGCATAAAAAAATGTAAACAAGTAAATAAAAATACAACCACAAATTCTACAAGAATAAATGTAAACAATAAAAATTACACAAAAAAATGTTTGTATTTTTTATTCTTTTTTTTCTTAATACTTAATACGATACCCATACCACCAGTATTGAAAGAATTACTCTGAAAAGTATGCAATAATATATGAGTTTAATTTTGTTGTATAACGAATTAATGGAATCTCATATCACTCATACGTATACTTGGTATTGAATTCAATATGGGATACATTACGCGGCCATACTGCCTGTACTGCCATAATTGTCCTGAAAAGTATGCAATGAAATATGATTTGAATTATGTTGTATACGTTGTTGAATATCACTCATACGTTACATGTACATATTTCAGTATGAGTTTTTGAGTAATTTATACTCGTATACGAAGAATTTATTATTAATTTACATACATAATTGGTCATTACAACCCTTCAGTCAGGATTACGACCTAGTTTCTCACACCACTTATGTTGTGTGTGTTAATTTTATACATGAGTGGCGGGACCTACAGTTTAAAGTCGACTCCGAACGACAGATTTTTGAGAAACTTTTTATGGCAATTTTATGTACTCTCAGAGTTTTTGCCAGAATTCTGCTGAGAGGAAGTCGCCGAAGAAATACTTTTGTATTTTATTTTGATGTCTGGCCTGAGGCTCGAACCCTGGCTTTTCGTCTAACAAGCCAACACATTACA
This sequence comes from Sarcophaga carnaria, assembly GCA_958299815.1. Lineage (NCBI taxonomy): Eukaryota > Metazoa > Arthropoda > Insecta > Diptera > Sarcophagidae > Sarcophaga > Sarcophaga carnaria. Next base: position 66,451,132 of record OY283153.1, on the reverse strand, counting down.
TACTAGACCACGGCGACTACAATTTATTATAATTAACAGAATGAACTATTAATTTATTGTAATTAATTTATAAATAATATGTTTAACCTGCCATATAAAAGGCGAGTCAAAGCAGGCGAGTGAGTTAGTAAAAGTTCAATCAGTCTTGCATGAAGACGCGGTGTGTTTTAGTAGAGTAATCGTGGTTTGAAGATCTCCGTTCCAAAGATCTGTTGAAGAATTGACTAGTGATTGTTATTATTCATGCAAAAGAGTGCAAAGAGAAATAACAAACAAAGCAATTGTTGTTCTTTAATTGTGCGAATAATAAAGAATTTTATTATCATTAAAGGAAATCCTCGACAAAGTACCGCAGATGGTTTAATTATTACTCATATGTAGGAAAACCCACTCATAATGTCATTAGATATGCAGAAATTCGGTATGGAGGAATCTAAGTTAAAGGTAAATCATCCTTCGTAATCAACTTAATTGGGTGTGTAATGCAATACAAACTTATGGTATTAACAAATAGTGTTGAGGTTCGTCTTTCTTTCGCTAAAATATAATGAATAAAATAATGATGAATATAAATTCATACATTCATGGACCCTCCTTAAGGCAAGAATTCCCGCTTAGGCAAGTATTTACGTCCATTGCGATTTCAAAATCTATTCTACCAGGGGATCAAACATTCCTTAAAGGAAACCATTCCGAGTCCAATATAAATCTGGCTATTAGAGCAATATTTAAACTAGGGAGATCGCGGTCAGAGAGTTCAGAAGGTAAAAGGATAAAAACCTACATCCAACATTCTTCGGAATGCCAAGTCCTTCAGCATGCCTAACTGAAAGAACAATGTGTGACGTTTACCGAAGTAAGTTTTAAATACACGCTCCACTTTGAAGCATAAGAAGTTGTATAACGCAGGAAAAGAAGAAGTGGGGGATTGACCAGCTTCCATATAGGAACGATCATAAAGAAAGATCCCTTGATGGATCAATATTTAATCATACATGTCGTGCAGATTCAATTGATTCAACATGCTCGTGAAAATTACTATGTAAAATAGATTTTTAAGATAATGACATACGAGTCTATTGGACAAAGCATTTAGAGAACCAATAAGTTGATATTATATAAGCAAAAAGCCCTGATTTCAATCCAATTGACGGAACAATCCTGAGAAACCAGTTGTGCGAAAATGGTAATAAATCTTCAAGGACTGTGAAAAATGATTTCATTGACATGGAATGGCATACAACACACACTCTTTTTTCGTTGGCACTCCATATTTTGTAAGCATTTCAAACCCGTCCTCTAGTCATAGTTATTTTCCGGTGGATATTTTACACTCCTTGAAGTCAAGCTAATACGAAAAATCTTAAATTAATTGTAAACACAAGCTCCACAAAACATACACAATTGGTCTCCTTTGTAAAATCATTGCCATTTTTTTATATGTGGGTATGAATTATTTTATATAAACTTATTATATATAAACTTGAGAATTTGGAAAACTGTGTTGATTAATTTTATTAGAATTTAATTAACTTTTGAGAACCAGAAAACAGAAAAAATTTATAAAAAATCTTCAAGATAGAAATAAAAATATTGTCTTAAATGAAATCAAAACAAAAAAATATAAACTCAAGCATGCTCCACAAAAAATGAGCTTTTTATTTTTTTAATGTGTATAATGTAACGTGTTTCACTAACTAAAAAGCAATTTTTTTCAAGGAATTTATATCGAAAATATTGGCAGTATAATTTCAAAACCGATCATATTTAATGGAAATTAGTGCTTTATATATATGATTTATAGTTTCCTGAAAGAACATGTCATTGAAAATATTGTCCATCGGAAATTGTGACTTTTTCTAATGTTTTTAAACAACTTATGAATTTCGTCCCAAAAATCGATCATCTTTTGAAGCCAAGAATGATAAACTGCTCGGCAGTAAAACGTGTTCCAGTGGCAGCGTTCAATATCGAAAGCAGCAAGTGGCAGTTAGAAGGGACTATACGATGGGTGACGTAAAATTTCCCATGCACCTGTTCACCAAAATTTTCTGACCAAAACCTTAATATGTGGCCGACAATTGTCATGCTAAAAATTAGGGTCTTTTCGGTCAAAGCTCACTTCAAATCTTGCCCAGTTTTAATAGCTCAGAATATATCACATTTTTGTGATGCCATCAAGTGGCCGTAATCTGAATAGCCGTAAATTTTGCTTGCGTCCACTCTTCTCACCGCCTAAGATTTATTACGCTTCTTTTTTAAGCGATCAAATTCAATTTCAGACATACAAAATAGCTTCAGTTCATGTTGCACCCAATTTTCTTGATTTTGTCTGAATCCTGATGGGAGTTTTCATTTGAAGTTTTCATTACAGTCGACGAAACAAATTTTTGAAAACGAATGGAATTTCTAAACTTGGTAAACTTGAAAAAACGATTATAGGTAGACAATGAGCTGCAAATGTAGACTGAAAGATGAACTGTTTTTGTCCGGTTTGTTGGCTGGCGGGTTCATTGGGCCAGTACTTTTTCAAAACCTTTAATATCGACATATTACAGTCAATGAAGCAATGTGAAATAATTACAGATTATGATTTGCATGTAAGACGGTATCCCGTGCTACACGGTACTCGACATCCTGAATCTATTGATTAATCTCTCTCAGTGCATTGCATTGGAAAACCTAAATGGAGTATATCATTTACCACCTCCATAGGCCAAGCTTAGACTAGACACGTTCTGTCAATAAATTCTGAATACTCAAGAAACATCGTAGCAGTTTCTGAAGAAGTCGTTGTGAGGTGTCTCCAGCCTTCATACGTTTGCACTCTTAGGCCAATGTCCCGTTGTAACTGCTTTGAGGTTCCTAAGTTTGAAACTGATCAGGTTTTACGCAAATGCATGTATTCATGCCGTCTCAGATCTGTTTGATGCAAGTACAAGTAGATTCATTATCCCATATTTCTTTTGTAAATGAAAGAAGTTTATATGAGACCACTATTTGCACTTTGCATATGAATACCATTCAATTCAATTTTCCTTTGTACCAGCTAATAACCCTTGTAGCAGCTAATCTAAAAGCCGCTCTATTATTAGTTAGCATAATCTGACACTGGGTTTGCACAGCGGTTTGTGCAAAGGAAAATATAAGATTTAAATATCCTGTGAATATTTCACATCAGATTTTGTCACGTGATTTGTATTCATCAATGCATACTTGAATAACGTTCTCTGGAAAGTGTAAATGGATCTAACCAGTATCTTAATTTTAAAACTAGGTCCGAAAGCAGGTTCAGTTATCGTGTAGTCAATATATATAGTACCGGAGATTTATAAAGGAAATGGTATGTTTTCAATTATCGCCTTAAACAAATATTATTAACCAAAATTTTGTTTTTTCTTAATTCTCTAAACCAAAGCGGTAAAAAATTTACCAGCTGGTTTATGTGACATAAATGATTTAGAATACTAAAGTAATAATATCTTCTAAATGAGGTACATAAATGTTATTTACCGCATACATACATATATAAGGAAGTGCAATATCCGATCACAGTTTCGATTATATTTTCATACTTTACTTTAGTTTAACATAATTTTAATAAATACTAACATAATTGTTTCGATTACATTGTATATTCTCGTTACTTATTCATGTATTAATTAATTATTAATATTAATTACAATATAATTACAAAAATTATTTGTAATTCTTAGTGACAAACAGCATCATTCACGGTGTAGTGGAATAGACTAAAATATTATTGCTTGGAGATCATTATTCCACTATAAAGTTAGGCCACTGCATCGAATATAAGGCATTTACAAAGTTGCGGATTATATGTATAATGTAATGTAATACATTATGTCGAATACAAATATGATACATCTGTGCGTGTTCCAGCATATACTATTCCTTAATATACAGCGACGTGCAATAAAATGGTTACAAGATAACAATATCAATGAATTTTACTGGCCCGCACTGTCAGTCTTTGATCGAGAACTTGTAAAATATAGTAAAAACAACAATTAACGAAAAGTGTCTCACAAATTGTGATAACCTTTGGCATTTAAACGATGGTGAACGGTATAATATACCGGATTCGGTATGCCAAAATCTTGTTAACCATACAAAACATTAACCACTCTAGTACAACATTTGAACTTAAATTAGTGCAAATGTACTTTTATATTTTTACTGTTTTATAACTACTTTAAAAAAAATTGGGGTGTTATTATTTTTTACACACGGTGAATATCTATTTTAATTTGATAAAAAATTTAAAATAAAACGGGTATGGAACTTGATTCTGTCACATTAGAGTCGTCGGTAGTGTGTTGGCTTATTCGGCGACTTCCTCTCAGCAGATTTGTGGCAAAAACTCTAAGAGTAAATAAAATTGCCACGAAAAGTTTCTCAAAAATTTGTAGTTCGGAGTCGACTTTAAACTGTAGGTCCCTCCACTAATGCATGAAATTAACACACACAACGTGAGTGGTGTGAGAAGCTAGGCCGTAATCCTGACTGAAGGGTTGTAATGGTCAATTATGTATGTATGTAAGTGCCACATTAATATTCCGATTATTTTTCACATTACTTTCTAGGTTGGCTGATTTTTACAGCTTCCTGGACAAGTATTCTTTTTTGCGAAATCCAAATAAAATATTGAGCAAAGACTCCATTATTATGGTAAGTATTTTAAACATGTGGTAAGAAATATACAAAACAATTGGATAGTACTAAGCAAGCCTAGATTTCTGTTCTACTGAAAGATACTGCGCATTAGTAAAAAAATAATATTTTAAATACACAAAAATTAAGGAAAAAAGCGAAAAGGTTTCATAGATAGTGGAGAATCGCCATCAAGAGAGTAATAAAGACCTTAATATAATAAATCCTATAAAAATGAAAAATGATTAAAACATTTCTACACGTGGTGTTGAGAAGCCAATTTTTAATTCTGACGAACGGGTTGCAAAGACCAATTAAGTTAGGTAAGTTATACATGCCGGTATATTTTTTACTTTCTAGCACTTTGGCCATCCATCCAGCCAAAAGCCAGCCACCATAATTGTAAAATTTAATTACCTCAGTTTCTTGTGGCAGCTGTGACAAAATTTTTAACAAGTTTTTAAAATATCAACAAGTAAAAAAAACAATTCTACCTTGTATAAACTAGTGACAGGATTTTCAAAAGATTGCAAATTTAATATTATAATGCTAAGTAATTTTTTAAATACATATAAATATTAGATCAGAATACAGAAAACTTGAAAAAACTTGTGCTTTGTATAATATTGCACCAGACAATAACTAGGAGTCAATATCGCAAAAAAGAGCGAACATGTAAAAAAATATAATTATTTACAAACAAATAGATTAACTTAACAGTAGATAGTCTCCTTAGCTCCTGATGCGATAAAAAAATTAAAATTTGAAAATTAAAATTTCATTTACGCAGTAGTTTAAGTTAAATATCCAGGCCAGAAATAGTGGTTTTAATTGCTATGATTTCTCCATCATTTTAATAGAAAATTATTTTTGGAAACAAAAATATTCCAATTCATAATGCTAAGAAATTATGTCCATTTGTGGTCATGTAACTGAAAACAACTTCAATTTGGTATTCAGAATTAAAACACTGGCAATGACATTCTGATGATATTTCATATTTGATTGTGTTGACTTTTTTGGTATTTTCTATTTTTTTATACATTTTTTTTCCTATATTGTACATTTGCCGTGTGATTTTCGGCATCGAAATTAATATGTTGCTTGAAGTGACCCGTAAAAGTCAGGATAAGTTTAAAAGTACAATTAAATGCAGAAGCATACATACTCCTCGTATCTCCAGTTAAGATAAGCCATTTCTCTGTAGAGTTTTTAGGCAAACAAAGATGAGGAATACTAAACAAATGTCCTGATATCCTTAACATCATTAAATTGTCTGTTGCTATCATTGTTCTTATGGCCTACAGGATGATGAGAGTGTCATTCTCTGTGTCTTTTTATGTCTAGAGTTTGATAATCCAAATCATCGTAACCATAGATTTCAAATGCACACTTGTATGAATATACAAACATATACATCCACACATATACTCTGCCTTATGCATGTCTGATAGTATTTAATAGTGTTAGTGGGTTATCTTTTCATAGTAAGGCTGAAGCTTACTTGCATGTGGTCACTCGATTCTTTTTATTCAATCGTATTGAAACAGTGTTCCAATTACAAACAGCCACAATGAAAGAAATTGGAATGGAATAAAAGCCTCTGACATTTTTAAACCACAGGCCATCTCAATGCATTTTAATTTTGGGGTTCTTCCTATTAATGCCAATGCATATTTTGGGTTTAGAATCAGTTTTCGTTTTATTTTCTGTTAGTGTCAGTTGATATACAAAATGTTTGCTTGAACATACATACATGTTGAAGTGTACAAATGACAATTTTTGCCCTGAAATGTAAATTTTTCAAATCTTTAAACTTAACCCTGCGGTTTGGACCATTTTGGTCAAATTTTTTTATCGCTTATCGTATCAACTTAAAACGTCAGCTCAGGTATTTTTTTATATTTTAATGGTTTTTGTTAGTTTTTAGCTATCTAGGATAAAATGGAACAGACCAAAATTAAAAGTTACAAATATTAGGTTATGGACCATTTTGGTCTATACAATTTATTTTATTCTGTATATCAGCAACAGTAAGAAAAAATAATTATGGCTTATTGCTATTTTCGTAGCAAGATGAACAAATTGTTTTTCGCTTCAATTTGTATACAAATTTATTGCATATAATGCATTTGGCATCACATTTGGACCTACAGCAATTGCAAATTCCTCGTTTTCTAAGAGCTGACCGCTCACCGCTTGTAGATGTTACACTATTTGATGACGATGCTTGTAGTTGAGTCAATAGCTCTGCCGAAAATGGATTTTTAGGTTTGACTGTCCTTTTCAACATGTATTCTTCTGATAGGCACATAGCTAGTTGACGTAAAAGCTCAGGTCTTCTGCGATTTGAATCATTTGCAGCCCACGAAGCTCGGTGGGATAAAAGTTTTGTTTTTCAAACTGTTCCCACATATGTCAGTTTCCTTTGTAAAAGTTTTTTCCCCAACTCAATAGATAAAAAAGTTATCAGCTGTAATATTTTGCCCTTTCAATCCTTCTGTCAATTCCAACACGACAGGCTCCCCTTAATTTTTTTTCAGGCTATCATTTTTTGGTTTTCCAAGGTACGGTTGTATTTCCATATGTATCCTGATTTGGAGTCTACAGCTAACCAAAATTTAAGCCCATATTTGGCTGGCTTTGCAGGCATGTACTGCCTAAAGGAACATCGTCCTCAAAAACCCGCTAGCTGCTCATCATTCATTTCATTTTCATGAAAGTTATAAAACATTGAACGAAGTACTTCCCAATTGTCCCATAACTCACGAATAGGAGCAAACTTGTTACTACTTTTTTTGCCTTCTGTTGATAACATCATCAAAGCGGAGAGCACTTGTTATCATGTGAAAATTATCTTCGCTCATAAGAGACCGGAATATTGGACGACCAAAACTTGCATCAAACAATCCATTAAAATCTCCGTTTTTGCCTCTGTAATACCAAATCATTATAATAACCACTTCACGTATACAATAATTAGAACATCAATATATGCCCGCAATGTGAATTTATCTAAATCTTTCTATTTGCTTTCAAATTTAATTCTACCATATTTATTCGTATTTTCAATGATTATTTTTTCTATTCTCGGAGGATAAAATAATAAAAAAGTAGACAAAACATTGTGGCATCTGGACACCGCGAAACGTCTTGGATCTGGTGATAATGATATAATATTCTCCGCTGAAGGTCCAATGTAACGTAGGATTTGCACTCCATTGTATTGTATTCTTCGCAATGTATAATGCATCTACATCATAAGCTCCTTCATTTGCCTTTCATATTCCATTTCATATTCACATGTATCAATATCACTTTCACTTTCAATATTTTCATCTGATATGGAACAAATTGAAATATTTGAATAACTTTCATTTAGAATTTCAGCAATAGCACTGCGATCCAAATTTCGTCGATTTTCCATTTTTTTCTCTTTCAGAAGGTAAACACATCAAAAGCTAAACACGAACTGAAGTAAAACTTATACCCGTGGTATAAGTATAGAAATGCCGAACCCAAAACTTTTGTAACAATTTAAATTATTTAAAATGTTTGGTCAAAAGAGTTTTATATCGAATTATTTATGAAAAATACAAAGTGGACCAAAATGGTCCTTTACCTAAATGAAGTATTACTTCATTTCGATTTCTGCAATCTACAACGCAACAAGGCAAATGCTAAGAATTTATTAAAAATAATCGATTTTTATAATCTTTAATTATGATTTAATTTTATGGATATTTTTAATACCTAATATTAAAATTAGATGCTAATTAATTTAATTAAGTATATCATCTACTATTGTGCTAAATATTGAAAATATGTATTGTATTTATCTTTTATTGTAAAACAGTTATCACTTTCACACTTGAAAATGAAACCCTAAAATTAAAAGCTTTATACTGTACACAAATTGTAAAAAAAGGTTCATATAAGGTGATGCCATTTTTGCACTGCTTTTACAATCGAGTTATATAGAAACACATCGTATCACAACTGCCCAGGACAAGCTTCTGCAGTCTTTATATTTAAAGTGCTAAATAGTCTCTGCACTGTTATAAGTGATTCAATTACATTTTAAATTAAGTTATTGAATTTAGTTTTCCCAATTTTTTATTTATTTATTCGTATTTAATCCAGAGTAACAAGATGATATTGATTTGATAATTGCTAATAAGGATTAAGCGACCTGTCAAGCGTGGATTTAAAATATTTATTTATTTCAATATAAATTTTGAGTTATTTACTTACTTAGTTACTTACTAAACCTTCAGAAGGTCTTCTGGTGAGGTTTGACCCATTTTTTAAGACAAATTGAATTTTTTCTGAAAGTGAGTGGTTTACAGTCTCGATATGTTCCGAATTTTATTTTATTTTAAATCTGTATAGTAATAATCCGTATACTTGCAGCTAAATCATTTTTAATTTTTTTTTTTTTTAGTTAAGGTCTTCGGCTCAAATTTGACCCCTTTTTTATTTTCATACAAAACTTTTTGACAAAATTTGACCTTGGGTGCCACTAATTTAAATATTAATACACCTCTGGCTGTGACACTACTAAATACATTTGTGTTCTTCATACTAGATAACATTTGCTTGTACATAAATAGGGATTCCCTGGGATATTTGTAACACCTAAACCAAAAAGCGATGTTGAGATATAGTGAATATAAACACATTACGAATTCAAAGAATTAACGTCTGAATTAATGTCGTTGTAGAAAAATCTAACACAGCTTCATTTAAAATGAAAGGGAATTCCAGCTTACTCATGCAATGATATCAAAAAATGGAGATATAAAATATTTCCTAAAAACACTGAAAACAAAACTGGAAGAGTCCGAACGGAGGACATTATCTGCATTAGGTTTATGACTCGTTACTCTTTCGCCAGAATTAAAAACTAAGAAATTTCTGCTTTTTAATTATTTTTCCCACCACAGGAATAGTAAAAGGAAATATGCCTGAAAAAACAAGGTATGCGTGGGGTTCTCGATCTGACAGTCATAACAGTAGACAATTTTTTCACGTACAAATTTGGCCAAAAATGATTGGAAAAATAGATAAATCTGCAATACGCAAAAATTAAACTGAATTACCACCACAGATATGAATAATAAAAGAAAGACTTGCATTTTCTAGCTTCACCAAAGACACTGCTCCTTTTCAAATACCCTTAAAAAATTAATCTGTGACTCTCCTAAGTACTTCGGAATCATAGTTCGGAAATAAGTAAACGAAAGGACAAAAAACCTCGGGTAATAGCAGATTACAAAACAAATTTAAAGGACGGATTGATACTCTGGATAAAGTAGTCCATTTTAAAGTTGCAAAAGAAAGACTAATCGATGGCCTGAAGTGGTACATAGCATATTATTGACATATCGTTCTACAATGTTTTTATATTATTCACACCTGCTTATCATAGCTGGAACGAAAACAGTTAAGCTAAACGTCGACATTTTATATAAAATTTAGGTTTGAAACTAATTACTTCTTATATAAAGTAAAGAAAAAATGCTACCAAAAGCATTATTGTCAAGGGATATTGCACAAAAACTACGCGATGAGCATACACTTCAACTAAATAAAAGGAAATTCGAACTAGCCATTTGGGTCAAATCTAACCGAAGACCGTTAACGTCTATTGCTTAAGGACTTTATGCAGGATAATGGATCATTACAACCCTCCGATAAGGTTACGACCTAGTTTCTTACACCATACATGTTGTGTGTTTTGAGAGGAATTTGCCGAAGAAATATTTTTTAAATTTCGTTTTGTTCCAGATGTCTGGCCTAGGGTTGAACCACGGCCTCACGTCTAATGAGCCAAATCACTACTAGTAGACAACTAAATTAATAATTTATTTTAGTTTTTATTCCAATCTGCGAATTCACGATAAATAAACGTTTTACAAAATTTTTTCGTTTTCGTTTTCATTCATTCATTCATTCTATTTTTTTCCATATTTATTGTTTCGAATTTCAAGATTTGTGAAAAGATGTATGTATGTCCACCGTGTTTATTTCTTCCACTTTCTTACCCAATCACATCCATCTTTTCAAAAACGAAATAGTGGAAGCGGAAATTGATTAAATTTTTAGAATTTTAATTGTGAAACCTCGTTGTCATCAATGCATTGAGGGTTAATGGCAATTTGTTCAGTATCTACAGCTTTGACGGAAGTACAGTTGTTAGTTATTGCTATTGCACGTTACAACAAATTTTAAACTGGAAAATAACGAAGCAGATTATAAAGTTTGTAAAACAAGAGAAACAACAACCTTTGCAACAATGTTGTAACTCAAATGAATATGCCAATGGCCATAACACTACAGTATGTGTTTTCAACATTCCTAGAAAACTCATATTATACGAATGAAAGCGGAAAACAAGAATGAAAGCTTATTGTTGTGTGGAGAAATACACAATTTAAGGATGTTCATTGTGTGACTATTATAGTGTCAGCATCACATGATATTGCAGAGGGGGTATAAGAAAAACAACTTGCAACGAAATGTAAAATTTATTTTTTTTTTTTCATTTCGTCTTTCATTCAACGCTATAACAAATTCAGAATAATAGAAAAGTGTTTTCTATATAATTTGCATTTTAGGGTTTACTGCAATTGTTTACTTTATTATTACTGCAACATAGCATAAGAATTGATTGTTAAAATTTGCGTCTGTTTTTTCTGGTTCACCTGCAAGAATTCTGACTTGTATTTCCTTTCCTGAGGTAAGTAAATAGGTTGAAGGAGATGATACCAACCAAAGGTCTCATGGCAATTGGAATACACTTAAGCCATCATGTAGGCTTGTTATGGACTCACCATTAGGAATACCAACTAACTTTCAATAGGAAGTCTGTATCTTGTTCAAAAATTCTTCACTTTTTCCACTTCTCTGAGATGAGTTAAGTCTGGTATATTGGTATCTCGAGCTTCATTGCGATGTCTTCACTGCTTGCACTGCATTAATCATTTTCCACAGGCCAATACTGTTCAGGTGTACATGTAAGGTGGAGTGTCCCGTGAGTATGCTGTTTAGCTCGCTCATGTAGTATCGCTCCAAAGTACGTGACGTTTCCGCCCACTTTCTAAACTCTATCTTTAACCTATTAAAATACATCGGGTTATGTTATGTTATCTGAATTAGCAAAATGTGATATACGAAAAGCTAGGTCGTAATCCTATCTGAAAGGTTGCAATGACCAATTATGAATGTGTGTATGTATGTAAATTGTTTTAAGAGTTCATTTTGTGCTCTTAATAGTTGGATAAAAAATTATTTTAAAATTTTAATTTTTTTTTATATAAAAAACTCAAAAAACAATTCAAAAAATTATCCGTAGAGCAATGGACATTTGAATTTATTTATTTGAAATTTAAATTTAATAATGGGTTTGATGCCCTTCGTCAGAAAAACTTCTTCTAAACGAAAGGTCAGATCTTGTGAGATTTTTGTATCAATATTACGGACTTCTGTTTATTAGTTATTGTGTGTTGTGAAATTGTCAAATTTGACTTGTCAAATTTTGTGGATCAAATATGATCCTATATTAATCAACGTTATCTCTTGATTAGAAGTCGCCGTGGTCTAGTAGGTAGTGTGTTGGCTTATTAGACGAAAAGCCAGGATTCGAGCCCCAGGCCAGACATCAAAATAAAATACAAAAGTATTTCTTCGGCGACTTCCTCTCAGCAGATTTCTGGCAAAAACTCTGACAGTAAATAAAATTGCTATGAAAAAGTCTCTCAAAAAAATCTGTCATTCGGAATCGACTTTAAACTGTAGGTCCCACCACTCATGTATAAAATTAACACACAGAACATCAGTGGTCGTAATCTTGACTGCAGGGTTGTAATGACCAATTATGTATGTATGTACTGTGAAATTTCTAAAAGACCCCACAAATACTTTATTGTGCTTAAATCTGTGCCTTGGTGTGGTATATCATTCTTCCATAATCTTCGATGAGTGACTCGGATCATTGTCGTGGAATTTTAGCGCTCATTTCAAAATTTTGAAATTTGTTTATTATTTCCACAAACATAAGATTTGAAGTACTTACGGCGGCCATTGCACCTAACAACGCCAATAAACCACCACACAAATTGTCTACCATCAAATCCGAAAATATTAAATTTACTCTTATGTATTTGTAAATACATATCACATACTACTTATCAAAAGTCATTTCACCTTGTAATGTATTTTGTGGTATAGTCTAAACGTATTTTCTCCTCTTTGTCTTATATAAAAGACTGTTTATGTAGAAAACTAGCCTTACATGCATTTCTAAGCAGAAAATTATGTTGGATTTTTGCATTTAATAAAATGTTTTCCTAAATTCGAATAGTTTTTCCAATTAAATTTTTCTTTTTATTTTCCTTCCCAATAAATGTATCGTATTTGCTTAAATCCTTAGTGGAAAATTAAAAACGAACGTATGCTCTTACGTCAAATTTTTGTTAGGTTAGGTTAGGTTAGGTTAGAGGACGTGTACTTGTCAATTACGACAAGTTGTGATAAAGGCCCTTATTATTTTAGTTTTAGCTTTCAAAAAATTTTGTAATTTTTTTGTTTTTCTATTGCAAGGTTAGGTTAGGTTAGGTTAGAGGACGTGCACTTGTCAATTAAGACAAGTACAGTACCCGGAGGTCGAATTGACCCATTGTACAACGTCCTAGTTTCACACACCACTTATGTTGTGTGTTAATTTTATACATGAGTGGTGGGACCTGCAGTTTAAATCCGACTCCGAACGACAGATTTTTGAGAAACTTTTTCATGGCAATTTTATTTACTTTCAGAGTTTTTGCCAGAAATCTACTGAGAGGAAGTCGAACCCAGGCTTTTGCGTCTAATAAGCCAACACACTACCTACTAGACCACGGCGACTTCAATAAATTTTTGTTACTTATTGGACTGATGTTCTTGGTCATTTTCAGCAATTTCCTGCGAACTTTTGCGATCACCAACTACAATCGATGGCAATTTTTTCGTTCCATTAAGCCGAATAATTTCAGGATGCAAAACTTCTGGTCAAGGTTTGAAGAATTGAATACGTGCCAGGATTGTTAGCGCACCCAGATGCTTTACTATTCTTGCTTGCTTAATTCCTTTCTTTTCTAGTATGGCCTGGAGAGAAGCTGGATAGGCAAGTACCCTATTATAATACAATCTTCTATGCACAATTAATAAGTACTTAGAAAAAAGCAAAAGAATGTGTCTCAAAATCATTCCCACAAACTCACAATCGGTTCAAAAATATAATAGAGTGACCACTTCCAAAATAGCATAGGATATTGGAATCAACTTAAAAAAAATTGCTTGTGGAGATACTATTCGAAATATACAAAAAAAATTGGTTACGTGGCACAAAAAGATCCATATATTTCGCTTTTTAAAGACAAAATATAAAGACATTTGCCAAGGAGCAGATGAAAAACCCTCTAAAATACAGAGAAATGTTAATATATTCGGATGATAGCAACTTTAAATATTTTCTGTATGAAAGGAAGACAAATAGTGTGAAAAAAGGGGTACAGCTCTCTATAAATTTGCCTGTCCGAGGCATGATAGTGATGGTATGATGTTTAAGGGGTATATTGCATTCATCCATTCATTGATTCATTCATTCAATTTATTGAAATAATTTTGGGTGAAAGGTGAAATTAAGATATCATAGACACTCATGGTCAATTTATTTTTCAGTAAGTAACTTCAAAATATATTGTTACGAAAATTAAAACGGTGTAATATAGTTTAACATTAAAATGAGCACAAGCTACCTAAACAAATACAACGAAATTGTTACAAGTAAACTAACAACATCGGTATGAAAGGAAAGGATATAAGTATGCGAGAACGCAACAACAAGCAACGTGAACCAGATACACAAGCAACAATGAAATCGCGATAAAGCTCTCGAGAAGGCGAACACACGAACATTTGACTTCAAGAACATTCATCAGACTGATTACGTGGGCATATAAAAAGGCAAGACTAAGTAGGCAACGAGCAGTAAGAATTCAGGCAGTCTGGTGGAAAAAAACAGTGGTTAGTGCTTACGCGAACAGAAGTATTAAGAAGAATACAAATCGTTGTTGTATCATCAAGTTGTGAACAGTGGCACATAAAATAGTGCGAACAATAAAGAATTTATCTAAAACTAAAAACAAATTTATTTTTATTTTGTTTGCAATCAAAGAACTTATATTTTAAACGTTTTAAAAAGGTAAAAACGTAACAATATGCTTAAAAATTAATAAACCAATGTGTCAGAATGTGCTAAAAAGCGGAATATATCGATTATTATGAGTTTTAAATTTAAATTTAAAATTGAACGCAGACTTTCTATTGTTTTTTTTGTATTTATTTCGTTCTTATTGTCAGGGACATATTTTAATTTACGTTTTTTGTTATTTGAGGAATTATTAACCGTAGTCTTTTTTATTTGAGTTTAAATATTATATTTTTGTACATCGAGCCTTATAAATTTTTGGGAAGCAGATGCGTTATTCGATACTATGAGCAAATTTAAAATATTTATTTTGTTTTTTTCAAGAGCAAACCAGCCAAATATAACAAAATAGAGAATATAGCAATAGCGTATGAATTGTGTGAAAAAAAATTTACACAATATTAACAGCATTGTTTTTGCTGCAATGAATACAAGAAACTAACAATCAAGGTGAAGTGTCAGCTAAAAACATTCAACAGATTAGTTTTTAATTACAATCAATATATAGAAAAGATAACAAAACCAACTTGTATTTACAATATAAAATATCTACTAAACGCCTTTCAATCAACAATCACTGATGATGATGTGCAAAATTGAAACTGTGGTAACAAGATTAAAAAATATTAAAATACGAGGAGAGTTAAATTTAAGCTCTTTATAGGTTATGTTAGGTTAAACTGGTAGCCGCCTTTTTGAGCACTGCTTACTTTGGTTCCTTTTTAATACCTATTTCCCCATATAAGTATAGCTCCTGGTTGATATACTTCAAACATCCCGAGTGTCTTATGAAGATGTCAATTATTCTCAAATCACCTCAGGCCAGATATGTTATGTCTCCTCTTCTTCCGCGCCGATGCGGCAGTAGTCGTTTTTTAGTATTACCAGTCTCCTGGCGTAAAGGTTCATTAGATAAAATCTTGATAGGTTCAATGCAAATTTTTGTTTTGGGGTCAAACCTGTCTGCTTTCTTTACAAATTATACACTCTTATTCTGGTTGTCGTCGTCGTCGTTTTTGAATCGACATCGTTTTCAATCGTCGTCGACACTGTTTTGGTATTCTATAACAGTACTGTGTCGACGTCGACTGTTTGTCGAAAATTGTAACAACATAAAACACACATCTCTAATATTAAAGTCAGATGATTAATTTTTTGGTTAAAAAAAATTTTAATTTTTTATTTCTGTGATACGAGCGTTATTTTTTAAAAATGTTTTTTATTTGTGATACAAGTTCAGATTCGAGTAGTGAAAATAATAAAGAAAACTTAATTTTGCAAAGAAAACTACTCAGACCGATATCTTTAACCTTCCAGATAAAACGTACCAGGTTAGTATTGAAAACGATTTTAATTTGAGTCTGTCACAACCAGCCGTTTCTAAAATATTGGCCGAAACTCTGGATGCCTTACAAATGACAGTTTGTCCACAATGGATAAAATTTGAAATGTTCGATGCGGAAAAAAATGAAGCCATTTTAATTTTTTTGAAAAACGGATTTTCCAGGTGTTATTGGTTGTGTGGACAGAACCCACATTAAAATTTTGGCACCAGATAAAGAAGACCAACATTTATATTGTCACCGTAAAGGATTTTTCAGTTTAAATGCTAAAGTTTTTTGAACTTTATATTTCATATCTCTGCAGACCTAAAAAAATATTATAAATTTATGATATCCATCCATCAGAAAGTCTCCTGGGTGGGCCAAGAGCATTTAAAACTTTGGCAATATCTTCCCATTGTGCTTTAAAGTTGCTCTGAACGTTACCTCTAATGAATCCTCTTGCGAGAGACGAATTTTTCTGCAACTCTTCCACAAGCTTCTCAAATTGATTTGAATTTGTCAATTTAAATTTTTAATTTTTTTCCATTTTGTTATATTTTTTTTGTTTTTTAACTTTAAAACAACAACTTGTCGTTACCAAAAATGACGTCGACAAAATCAGAGTCGACACAACACAATATCGACGGCGTATTGACTTACAGAATACTAAATGTATGTCGACAGTCATCGATAACTGTCAATAACGACAAACAAAATACCAATTTGAAATTGTCCACGACGACAACCAGAACAGGGGTGATTATTCCATCTTAGCATTGCCAAAGGCTGGAGTTCTTATGAGACCATTTGCTTGCCTTACTGTAGAGGAGTATGTATAAATTCATTTGAATTTTTTAAAGTGCCAGCTTTAGCAAGTGCGTCCAGCTTGTTGTTACCTTCGATGTCCCTGATGTGAAAGGCACTCCAAAAATTGACAGAAAACGGATAAATGAAGAAGATAGACATTAGAAACCTCTTTAGATTGAATGAGTTAGATTGTGAGTTCCAGACAGGTTGGTAACTCAAAACTGCTTAATAAAACGAGCTCTCTACTTCAGGAATAGATGTCAGAGTATCATATAGACTTCCAGAGAAATGTAGTGTCTTTTAGGCGGTGGTTCTAGAAGCCAAACTACACAGGAAACGTGTTTGATTTGGTGAGTGTGAAAAGCTACTAAGCGACCTTTCATCAGACCTTTCATAGATTATGATGAGAATTACGAAAGAATACAAGTCAGTAATACCACCTACAGGTGGATTTATAAGTGAAACGTTGGATACGCTCGCAATATCGCGGATATCTCCGATCTCTGGAGGCTATATGAAAATGCAGAGGAAAACGTGGATTATGTTTAATGTTATTGTCCTTGTCTGTAGATGGGTAGGCAGAGATGGAAGTAATCGATTCTTTCCGGAACTGAATCAAAAGGACCTTAAACTTAATGATCTAAAAGAGTTCAGTTCATAAACGGCATTGATTGTCTAGGCGTATACTTTTAATTTTATCATGGAACATTATCATTCTCTAAAATACTACTTGTACTAGGAAGTAACACCTTAGTTGAAAGAAAAACGTGGTCATTTACATTTTATTGACAACAAATCTCCGAACACATTGTATGCGACGCAATAGTTAAGATGAAAGAAACAGAAAGTTTTTCCAAATTACCATTTAAATTGAAAATACACTTTGCCAACAGAAGCCGTTTTGTTTGTTTGAGATACATATGTCTCTTAGGTAGACGTAGATCTTGATATCGCATGTTTTTAATCTGATTCTAATTGTAGATTCAATAAAATTTCTGTCTTTGAACCAACTTTATGCAGTCTTTGTATGCGATTTTCTGTCAATATTTTAATAATCAAAAGATCTTTATTTCCGGAATAGACATACGAAAAATTCCATGGGGTAAAAGTGATAGTAAAAAATTTTGTAGGTAGGTTCTATTTGTTCAACATATACATATATGTTATACATATACATATATTGTTTGTGTACATTGTTTGTTGTTAAATTTTTTGTTTAGTAGTTTATCCCCTTTTTTATATTGGTGTTGTTGGCATATTTATCATGTAAATAAGTTCATTGTTTTTGTTTTTGTAGCTTTAACAAACATAAATGATAAACATATCATTTTAATGTTAAACGACGTAACTCCATTTCCATTTTCGTAACACTACATATGTCCCAAGATACATGTTTAAAATTTTTTTTTTTTTTGTAAATTTTGTTCATTTAGTTTGCATACCTACTGCTGAATCGTATATTAGAAAGTCCTACATTTTCAAGCTATTCTCCAACATTAAAGTGTTTTAACACAGGTTTTCTTGCTTGGCAAATTGCTTTTTGTGCAGGTGTTCAGTCTTAAATTTGCGTAATATCCTAGTGTTTAATTGCAGTTCATTTAATAAAATGCACCCAATTCTCCAAATGCACGCATTAAGAGTGTCTACCAAATAAATTACTATTTGTTGCTCTTAATGTGAGAAAATAATTATACTTTTATGTGCTAAGGTTGGTTATGCATACACTTTATATGCACGTATATGCCGTAGTTCATTAACAATGACAGATTGCAATAATTCAGCTTAATACAAAACGATAACACTATGGTTCCATATCGATAAATTATTTTAGCTACTACGTGCAACAATATGCTTCTGTAACTATAGTAAATCAAAAAAAAATAAAAATGGTTTAAAATCGTTATTTTGTATATACATAATTGTGACACAAATAGTAGTTTATAAATTGTAATAGATTTTAAAATAAAAACTTAATGAAATCAATTTTACGCAAGAATTTCGTTCTTGAGCTCTACAATGCTTTGTTATTGCAATAATTAAAGTCGGTAATCTAATAAATTTTATTAAAAAACACCGTCTGTCTTGTTCAGTTAAATAAACTTGAAAACAATTTTTAAACACTGTAATGCAACTTCATTAATTTTGTATTTAAAGTTTCAAGGTCTCACAACTTTCTCGATTTTGAAACCCTGAACAAAAGGTCTGCCTTTTACGTGCCTCAGATAGCAAGTACAGAAACTTAACATTCATTTTCGAATTCAGTAACTATTTTGCTGTTTTCATTTTATGTGTAGCTTGTTTTGGTTTCATCTATATTTATACGTTTTCTTCATGTAACATAAAATAAACTTTCCCAATGAGCGATATTAATTTCTTCATTAAAATATTTCGAGATATTTTCTCTAAATTTTAGGAGGTTCAATCGATTTCCATTTTTTAGCTTTATCTTGAACTAAGAGATTTTGTCGCACAGTAACCTTATCTCCGTGATTTTAAAGATCGAATAAGATATGCTTTATTTTCCAATATTTCATATTCCTTTCTGCTTTAAGTTATTAATTGCCAAAAACTTTATAATTTGCAAATAATAAACTACCTAAAATTAGGCATTAAAATCATCTTCCATGATATTGTTACAAAAATGGAAATAGTGTTAAATCGTTTAACATTAAAATAATAAACAAAAGCTGCAAACACAAAAACAATGAATTCGTTTACATGATAAACAAGTAAACAAAATATGCCAACAACATCAGTATAAAAAAGGGTATAAACAAGCAAACAAAAATTGCAACAACAAACAATGTAAACAAAATGCACAAACAACAATAAAGCAACGATGTTTACATTTTTGGAGATCTCGAAAAGGCGAAGGCACGAACATTCGACTTTAAGGTCATTCATCTGGCAACGGAGTCATTAAAAAATTTAGGCAGTCTTGTGTGAAGACGCGTTGCATGTGAAGAGAATAATCGTGGTTTGAAGCTCTGCGCTATAAAGATCAGCCGAACAACTGAAAAGAGTATAAAGAAGAATAACAAACAAGGTAAACTGTTGTTGTTTACATCAAGTTGTAAACAGTAGCACACAGAATTTTGCGAACAATAAAGAATTTATCTAAAACTAACCACAAATTTATTTTTTTAAAGTTTATATACCGCTGTTCCTGTTGTGGGCTACCATACTTAAGATATTTCGATTGTATTTTACATTAAAAAATTATTTTTTATTTATTTATTACAATATAATTACATATTACATCATAATTATTACGAGCTGAGTAATATGGACCTAATGCACGGTGTTGTGTAACAGACCAGAGTCTCTGGTGGGAATCGAAGTCACGATCCTCACGCTAATAGTCTAGCAGACTACCCACTAGACTATCCGTGCAACCACAAAGAAAAAATTATAAATTATTAAAAGATTATATAATTAAAGAATTTAAATATACTCGTATAATAATTATATAATTAATTATGTCTATAATTAAAGAAATATATTATTTCTCTTCCAAATATTAAATAGGTACCTGTCACGAATTTCACCCAATTTAAATTTTTTGTATTAAAATGTACTCCTATGCGAAAAAAAACAATCAAAGAGAAAGTTTTCAAATTAATGTCTTCGAATAAAATTAAATGGTAGTGTTGAGAATTTTATTGATGCAATAAAAAATTGTAGCATAACTATGAATACGATACAAAAAGATATTTTCGCCAACTGAAATTAAGTAGTTCCTACTATATTAATTGAAGCATACGTACATAAATCTATTTAGGAGAACGAAAAAAGCGGGTTCATAAAATATATCAATTTAACATACATTTCCAAAAACAATTGTTCAAGAAAATGTTTTTAAATAACTGAATTACACATTGGCAGCTGTCTAATCGAGTAAGCTTTTGTGAAAACTTAAATCATTGTAAACACATGTTCTACTTGTTTACAATTGCTTTAAAGAATTTTAAAAATATTTTTAATTTCAATAACTGAACAATAACTTAATTCAAAGACGAGTAAAATTTATCATAAAGAGTCCATCAATGTCCATCTTAATGAAGCTACATGTCTCAAATTAGTTATCATTTATTCAAAATATTTTGTCTAATCTTCAGGGACGACAATAGACAATAGAAGGACACGTGTTCATTGAATGTGCTCGAGAGCAGTTCATCTTTTTGAACATTTTCAATGCGCTCCAACCAGAGAAGATGAGTCGGACATTTTAGAACGATGCTCTATTCTACATCTATTGAAGTCGCCGTTGTCTAGTAGGTAGTGTGTTGGCTTATTAGACGTAAAGCCAGGGTTCGAGCCCCAGGCCAGACATCAAAACAAAATACAAAAAGTATTTCTTAGGCGACTTTCTCTCAGCAGATTTCTGGCAAAAACTCTGAGAGTAAATAAAATTGCCATGAAAAGTTTCTCAAAAATCTGTCGTTCGGAGTCGACTTTAAACTGTAGGTCCCACCACTCATGTATAAAATTAACACACACAACATAATTGGTGTGAGAAACTAGGTCGTAATCCTGACTGAAGGGTTGTAATGACCAATTATGTATGTATGTATGCTGTATTCTACACATAATGACATGAAAAGGTCTTTTAATACATCGAATAAAAATTTATTTTAATTTACTTTAGGTATAAAGTGCCCGCCAAATAACTTTTTTTTAAAATGCTTTAAAAAAACTACTGAATATTTTCTAAAATTTTTTTTTATTTGAAAGTAAATCCTTCCGGTTAATAATGGAAAATAATTTCGTTCAAATGGCTGCCTCGGCTGCCTCGATAATATGCTTAAAAATTGTATCGAGCGTGATGGAACCTCCGAACCTTTTGATACCATGTGAAGTTTCATGTGACCTCTTCTACGTTTTTTGGCCCCGCCGTTACCACCAAAAATGATGTCAGCCTGGAGATCAAGCATACGATCACTCTTGCCAACAGGTGCTACTGTGATCTCAATAGGCAATTGAGCATCAGAGACCTCTTCGTACGACAAAACTGCTACTCTACAAGATGCTCATCCTTCTCGTATTTCTTTATGGCGCAGAAGGCGCACTGATGCAGCATCCTTGAGAATATTAGCGAGAAAAATCCGACGTAATATCTTCGGTCCAATGCGAGTTAGCGATGATTTCCGCATTCGATTCAACAACGTGGACATTGTGCAGCGTATTAACATCCAGCGACTGCGTTGGCTCATCCATATCGCACGAATGTATGAGGGTGCTCCGGCCTTGTTTGCGTTGGAAGGACCAAGCCGAGTAAACCCAGTTATCGGTGTGATTAATTGGCGAAGGCGCGCAGGAATCAATATCGATACTATTAGGTAGTGTGATGACTTATTAGACGTTAGGCCCCAGTTCAAACCCGAGGTCAGACATCAAAACGAAATATGAAAAAATATTTCTTCGGCGACTTCCACTTAGAAGAGACTTCCACTTAAGAGAAAATGTAAAATTATCTCAAATCTCTGTCGGTCGTAGTCGAGTGTGAACTGTAGGTCCCACCACTCATGTATAACATTAACGCACACAACATAAGTGACGTGAGAAGCAAGGCCGTAATCCAGCCTGAAGGCTTGTCATGACATATATGAACAATGATCATTCATAGAATTTTATTTTTGTGCCATTAAATTCCTTTTTTAAATTGGAAGCTGTGGCAGTACCCCATTACTGAATGCAATATCAGCATGTCAGTTATAATAATGAATTATAGGCAAATTTTATAATCCAAACTTAGAATTCAGAGTCCTTATTTGGTCCAATTTTGCCTGTATTTGCCAAACACCGATCGAGATGTCCGTCTAAGTATTTGACCTGCATCTTCAAATTACAAAGTAGATTTAAAACAGCGTCTCCTACATATAATAAGTGTTTAAAATTTGCTTAATCAAAAGAATTCAGTTTTTTTCAGTTGCGTTTTTATTTTTTTTATTTTCTTTGCTTTATTTGTGTTTCAACGGAGTTTCTTAAATGCCAACCACTGGTACCTGATGTTAATTTTATTTCTTAACTGAGAAGTATGTTAAAATGTTGATAACAGTCCGGATGTGAAGAATTCAAACAATGAATGTTGTCAACGCAACAACAGTTCCATACGTTTTAAAGCACATTTTGCTATATCGATTTACATATATCGATTTATGACTTCTTCAGAAATTTTATGGAAGGATTTAACAAAAGAAAATTTTTGTTTAAACAAGTTTTCATAGTGTAAAAATTGTCAAATTAATTTTAATAGAATTATTGTGTATAATAAAGAACATTTGTCTGTAAAATGCAGAAAAATAAGAAAAATTAGGAAACACTTTAAAATGACTATAATCCACGGAGTTTATTATAACATACCGCATAAGAGCATTATCTTTGTTTCAAAATTGATTTTCGTTCTCTTTACGACTTTTCCTTGGGATGCTAAACTATAATTTGCAAAGTGTAACAAATCTAATGTTATGTCAATCTAATAGTAACAGATAAACTTCATGTAGCTATAGAGCTATACCTCGAATTTAAGCCGTTATTAAGTCAAACTCTTTTATATCAAAATATTATAATTAGAAAACAGGTAGTTGTGTAAACTATGTTTATATAATACCTTGTCCCCGTTGCTGGACAATAATATACATTTCTACATAAAAGGTAAGTCTCCTAAACGGAATTGACATTTTGCTTAAAAAATGCAACCAAAGTAAATTTTCTAAAGAGAGAACACAAAAATTATAATGCAGTGCTTGGTGGTTTATGATATACATATATAGCGCTGCCATTTTCATGGCATCTTCCATTTGGCATATTTTCACTATATTATCACGAAAACCCCTAGATTTTTCTAAAGCAAGAATCGAGTCTCAATACAATTAAACCCTGGACTAAGATACAATTGAAGAAGAAGATCTCATGAGACTGACGCCAGATTTACATCTAACTAATAATATGTTTTTTACGAATCATTGATTTAGCAGTCCATAGTTCTCTACGCCAAAATCTTTCAAATATTAATACGTTATCTGCAAAGGAGTCAAAATTGTTATCTTATTCATTTGCTCATGAAAGCAATTTTCACACAACTCGGCCATGTTTTCAGAATTCAGAGAGCCTTCAACGATTCGTATGAAGATGGAAATGATTCTGTTATGCCATATATATACAGGTGTTTGCGATAAGCTAAAGGTTTCCAATTGGGTTCTGTTCTTGACTATGAGGTGAAGTATGCAGTACTTTATTACAATTGGAATGAAGTCTTAAGCCTTGCATAATTTTATAATCGAGTAATAAGCCCATACTTTTTCACACTGCTGACTAAATAATATTATTGTAATACATTGATACATTGCTCTATATTTCTCTTATATATACTTCTCTTGTGAATATGCAATCTGAAATCATTGGATTATGTTTATCTTCGCGAATTGTAGAGCGAATTTTTAATGCTTTTAAAGTTGTTTCCGTACTTTATTAGGTCCGTCATTTTATAATACCAGTAGTAAGATTCCGAAATATGAATTGCTTTGGTAGACGGAAAAATAATTTT
The DNA here is from genome assembly GCA_958299815.1 of Sarcophaga carnaria. Classification (NCBI taxonomy): domain Eukaryota; kingdom Metazoa; phylum Arthropoda; class Insecta; order Diptera; family Sarcophagidae; genus Sarcophaga; species Sarcophaga carnaria. The sequence continues at coordinate 66,426,528 of OY283153.1, read as the reverse complement.
TTCCCTGGAATTCGTGAATTCCCAAGTCTTTTCATTCTCTTCTTTCTTGTAATTTGATAAATTATGGGGTCACTTAATCGTAAATTGACAGTTTATAACATTATTTATTTATTTACTTATTTATTTATTACAATACAATTACAAATTATATCCTAATTATATACGAGCGAAGTAACTTCACTATTTGCTCGGTGTAGTGTCACAAACCATAGTCTCTGGTGGGAATCTAACCCACGACCCTCACGCTAATAGTCTAGCACACTACCCACTAGACTACCAGGGCACCCATATAACATTATAACTCATTTGCATGGTTATTAAAAATCTTCTGCATTGACTGAATAGTTCTAGCAAATCAATTGCATTATACCCAAAGGCTATCAGCTGCACAAAGCCAAAACAGAAAATTAGAGCAGTGGTAATATTGTTGTTTGGAGACCTTCGTCCTATAGTGCTAGGTCACTATGATTCATACTACTTTACGTCGAATAAATTACGTCACTTCGATGCGTATTACTACACGAAAATGACGCAAATTACAATGAAAGATGTAGATCCGAACTTGTGAAATCAGGGGAAAGTATTCTAAAAATTGTAATAAATTTTGGAAATTAATTGACGATGCGATGAAATCTATACCAGATGCTACCAATTTTATACAACACCGGAGTCTCCACAAAATATAAACGCCTTTAGAGTAATATTAGAACTTAAATTAGCGCAAATATATATATTATTATATTTTTATTGTTTTATAACTACTTTGAAAATAAAATGGGGTATACTGATTTCTTTCACAGGGTGAATTTATATTTTAATTTTAATTTAACCCAAGTTAGATAAGGTACATCTGCGAGACGTACGCTCTTTCAGTTTTGTGCTCTTACTCTCACATTGCTCACATACAAGTTTCTCACGCTCAATTATCTCAGACGTTAGCAGCAGCTTGTTGTTGGTGGTTGTTTTTGTGCCGTAGATTATTTCTTTTGTGAGAAATAAAGACAAATAATATGGCAATGTTTAATGGGATGCTGAATATGGCGTTTATAAACTCCTATGTAATTTATTGTATTTTGATTTTTATTAATCAAAAGCCTTTAAACCGGAGGGAATATATGAAGGAACTTTCTACGTCATTAACTACCCCTTGGATGAACAAAAGGCTAGAAATTCCTACTTTATCGAAAACATTGCGCGGCAATATTCAAACACTTTTACCAGATGAAGTAAACAATGATTCTGGTAGCAGTGGAGAACAGTCTGAATCAAAAAAGAGAAAATACTGTGGCTTTTGTCCATCAAAAATTCGACGTATATCCAAAATGGGATGTGTGAAATGTGATAAGGAGAGCACAAAAGTTTAGTATGTAAATCTTGCATATAATGCAATTCGAATTTATTTGTTTTTGTTTATATACATTAATTCAGATAGTATTATCTAAAAAAGTACAAAGAAAATATTTATTTTAGTTTTTAGAAACGAACTGAACTTCTTTACAAAATCTCTTTAAGTTGTGATATTTTTTTAAGGCTAATTGGATTTTATTTTTAATTTTATTTGTATTATTATTTTCTGTTTAACAATTCTGTTGTCAACAATTTTCTAGTATTAAATAATTTCTTTTCAAATCTATTTTTGCCACCACAGTACATTTTTGATTTAATAACCTTTGTTTATAAATCCGTATTTCCAGTTGAAGATAAGTGATTGGATTGGATAAAGATAGGTGACATTGAGATTAAATTTTAATACGTTGTTTGTGAATATAGTATGCCTATCATCTCTGCGCACTCTGTACCGTTACCTACCAGCAACTCGACGCCACTTTTTAATGAAAACGTACATCCTGTACTGTATAATACAGTTTTAGAACCAAGTAAGAAATTATAATGAAATTTGTTTTATATGAATTTGTGGACATTGAGAACACATACATACATATTAACAAAAAATATCAAAATTTCTTTTTATAATTTTCTACAGTATGGTTAAGCTTAAAGCAATTTCCAACATGCATAGCTAGTTGATTTGTACATGTTTCACAATAAAATGTTGTTTGCCGCCTTCCGCCTTATAATTTCTGTGAGAACAGACAATACTATCCCATTTTCTTTCACCCACATATGGAATAGGCATCTTATAATTCAGTCTATTGTCTGACAACGATGTAGATGGACGTGACCGAGATTCTCGAAAATTTACAAACTTATGGTGTGTCATTTTTTTTTTTGTTGTTTTCCTTCTTCTGAGATGATGTATGTTAAACTCGATTATTGAAGGAGAACCGGTAGATTCACAAACGCATTCCCACTCTTCAGTTGATACGTTTTCTATGTAGATGTTTTCTTCTTCACTACTTCTATCGCTATCACTATTTATAAAATTTCTTCTTTTTCTTGTTGGTTGAATAATATCATCATCACTATCAATACTATCATTTTCTTCTGCTCGAATAGTTATTTTGCTAAATCTGTCTGTATAAATACCTATCTGGAACTCATCTTCACTACTGCTTACTTCACGAGATTCACTGGTGCACGGTCGTTTTGCCATTTTTAGGAAAAAACAATTTTGATTACATAATAAATGAAAGCGTAAAAAATACTTTGGAAATAGCTAACGGTAAATTACGAAAACACAACACCGTCTTATAACTGCAGAGGTCGTTTCTATTTAACGCTTCAGTACGAACTGAAGTCTTGTACATTTCTTCCCTCGGTTATCGGATTTCTTTATAATCGTAAACAACAGGAGAACACGTGTTTCTTAAAACATAGCGGTGGAATAACTTCATTGTCCGTAATCGCTATCAAACTATCATGTCCCCTCAGAGCGGACAACCGAGTGATATGCTAGACTTATGTTTTCCCCTCAGAGGGGACAATCTAGATTTACATTGTCCCCTCAGAGGACAGCCGAGTGCAAAGGGTTAGATTTCTAACCTCACTTCATAACATTGTATATTTTTACTCCTCCTCCAACTAGTTGATAGTTATAAGTTCATAGTGCGAAATGAGTAAATTACCGTGTTTTGGTATGTTTTCAATCTTGACATGGAAACACATATGTGATGGTTTCGATTGGGCTTTCTACTAATTTTGATGCGTATAATATGCATGCATACAAAGTACATATGTACGTATGTTACGCAATATAATATTATTGTGCATATATATTATATATATTGCGTATATATGTATATACATGCATACATATAATGTTCACAATTATTAACAATACCGAAGAGTTAATGAAAGTTCAAAATTATTTTTTAAAAGCTGGTAGCTTACAATACATCAACTTACGAGATCAACTTAATCGTTAATAATTGTTGTGGATATCTTTTTGTCTTGGAGAACACAAAACAAAACCATCGGAATACCCCTACACTTATGCCTATAATGGATGCAACAACCACCGAACAACCGGTGAACACATTGTTAGAAGTATATTCTCCTACTGTTACATCAGGCAACAGTTTGGGCTCATTTAAACACACTTGTTTCCCATGGCATTCTAATAACAAGAACCACTATAATCATTTGTTTAGCCCCAGTTTCTTTTCCACCAGGTGGGATACTTTGTTTTTATGCTCAAAAGTTCTGCAGAAATTGTGTAAGGTGTTTTTTGTTAATTTCTATGGCTGTTGTTTAGTTGGTAATTGCTGTTGTTGTTGTTCTTTTTTTTCGTTCTGTCATGAATAACAAAAAGTGGAAAAGATTAAAACTTCTGCGCAAGATATGTATGAACTGAAAAATAAATATATATATAAATATAAATATATAAATATATATTGAAAAATGAATATAAATTGTTTGTTGTTCTTATTTTTGTTGTTTATACAATCGACACTTGATAAAAGTAAAAAAGAAAAACAACAACAAAACATATTGCATATGAAACAAAAAAAAGGAGAAGCAGCAATAACACATTGTATTCCCTACGCCAGAAGAAAAGGAAGTAAACGAAGTTTAAGGAGACGTATTTAAAGTCCTTTCAATTTTGGGCCGTTGTAGCGTTGCGAGTAAAGCTCTTTTACTCTTATTTGTATACATTATAATAGAAATTTTGAAGCCTTTCTTTATTTAAATTCAACAGATACACATTTTAAATGGAAATGTATTTTAAATATTGTAGGATTTTCAGCAATTTAAAGTCTAATAGGTCTTAATTAATAGTAAATTCATCAGCATGTCTTTCACAGGATTGTATTGACTAAACGAAATTTGAATCCGCTTTCGATCCCAGTTTTACTGAGAAAATTCGAAATGGATATTATAATTACAATAGTCTACACCTCCCAGAGAACATCATCCAAGTATTTCCTGATGGATCCAGATTGCCCGTTATAAATCTTGCAGAGAATCTGTGAGACTGCGGGTGGGTAGAAAAATAATACATGATTTGAGGTTAGATAAACGAAATTTTTTGCTTAAAATAAAAGAAGCATGAAAAAACATTTCAGAAAGCGTAATTTGTAATTTTATTGTTATAAATAAATAAATAAATATATGAATATTTTCTTCGAAATTTCTTCAATAATTCTTTAATAGGAACATAAAGATTTGAAATAGCTAACTTTAAAAATCCTTAGATTTTTTTTACCAGATTGCTTTAAGTCAGTTGCTTTAGGTTGTGCCCCTAGTATACCTCTGATGCATTTCTTATTACTATGGCTGCCATACTTTAAAATCCACTCGTAATAAGATACAGACTAGTCGAACACTTTCTCTCACATTTCGCTTATAACACTTAGATGAATTATACTACAGTTTATGTTTCTAAACAACACATGTACTATTGTACACTCTTCAAATTTTCGATGACTTTTCGCACTATTGTTACGCCTTTAGATTAAAATCCTTACGTCAAATAGTTACTTAGTTACTAGGGTCATTACAACCCTTCAGACAGGACTACGACTTAGCTTTTGAACACCACTTATGTCGTGTGTTAATTTTATTTATAATAAGTGGGACGTACAGTTTAAAGCCAACTCCGAACTACAGATTTTTGAAAGCCTTTTAATAGCAATTTTATTTATACTTATGCTGAGAGTAACTCGTCGCAGGAATATTTTTTTCATATATATTTTTGTTTGTTTATGATGTCTGGGATTTGAACCGTGGCGTCACGTCTAACGAGCCAGCACACTACCTACTAAACTATGGTGACATCTAATCTTATATAACCTAATCTTAGGTAAAATTCTGAAAGTATTTGGAGCATAGGGTATTAGAATTTCACTTCAGGAGAAATATGTATTGTTAAACAATGTACATACATATATAAGAAAATTTCTACTATTTTTGTCTTTTTATTGAAAAACATTTATTATTATTTTTTGCGTTTGCGTTATTATATTTCATTGTATATTATTCGTAAGGGGACCAAAAATGGAAAATACCGCAAACGACTTAAGCAGGAGCAATTAGGAACATATGAGATAACATTTTTTTTTTTTGACAGCCAGATTTTATCTACACGATTTTATCAATCTAAAGATGTAAATGTGATGTAAACAAAATTAAATCATTTTCGAATGTTTTAGGATTCAAGTAAATTGCAACAGCAAAGTGAAAAGTCTCGAATTTTTCAAACAACCAACAAAAACTTTAGCAATTGTGCAGAAAACATGTGTTAAAAAGGCCTTACAAGAAGACCTGGAGATATACGGCCTTGCAAATTTAAGGTTCCAAATAAATAAAGTTGCAGCAGCAACGATGACAGTTACTTCTGTCATGGTGTTGTTTTGTGGGTAAAATTGCTGGCAGTTGACGTGATTTTTGCTTGAAATGTATTTGAGTATTTAGGTGTGTGCGGGTGTTTAGTTATATATGTATAAATGTATGTGCTTATATAAGTGAAACTAAGAATTGTTTTCTATTTTTTGTAAATACTACTGGCTTCCATATAGAAATTGTTTTGCAAATTATAGAACAAATGTGTCATATCACGATGAAAAATGAAATCTGTTGAACGTACTGATTTTCAATCAGCGAATAAAAAACAATTAAGGATTGAAACAGATTAACGAAAACAAGTAATGTAAAGAAAACAAAATGCTTAAATATAAATTTAAAGCAAAAATTAAATTTTATAAATTAATGCAATTATTAAACTTTTTTAAAAATTATTATATTGTATGTGCAACGGCGTACAAGGGTTAAGGATTATGATCAGCTGATATTTTTAATTAGTCCAATTCTTTTATGCTAGCAATAATGTCTTAATTGTTTACAACGAGCATCTTCTTTTTCTAGATTGTTTTTTATGCTAGCAATGCTGTCTTAATTATTTACAACGAGTATCTTCTTTTTCTAGATTATTCAAGAAGTAGCCGTCAAGTTGAAAAGTTGCAAAAAGTAGAAAAGAAATCTAAAAGTTGTAATTGTCTTAAAGCGCTGATCACTTTTACCTTAATACTATACAAGTTTTTTTTTATTTATTGAAAATAATTTTTGTCAAAAAAGTTACAGAAATAAATACTAATTTTGCACAAATTGTGACATCAGATAATAATAATTGGAGTGTTTTAATCATTCTTCTTTAAATTTGGGGGCTCAACCAAGCGAGCATCCACATTTATTTTTTGGTGAAGCATATGGGAATCAAAGATAAAAATCGGAAAATCGGCCTCGCTAATACAAGACGTTACTTGACACGCGCGGCAGTGACAGAACATTTGAGAAAGGTAGCAGCGAATAAAACCGATAGAGAAAATCACCAGAATAGCTTTATGATCGCTTTTAAAACCAATATTGCAAAAGCTGAGGCAACAAACCAACAAATTACCTACGTTGATTCCGACGAAGAATTCCAAAATACTTTGGAACTACGACTTAGCTTTTGAACACCACTTATGTCGTGTGTTAATTTTATTTATAATAAGTGGGACGTACAGTTTAAAGCCAACTCCGAACTACAGATTTTTGAAAGCCTTTTAATAGCAATTTTATTTATACTTATGCTGAGAGTAACTCGTCGCAGGAATATTTTTTTCATATATATTTTTGTTTGTTTATGATGTCTGGGATTTGAACCGTGGCGTCACGTCTAACGAGCCAGCACACTACCTACTAAACTATGGTGACATCTAATCTTATATAACCTAATCTTAGGTAAAATTCTGAAAGTATTTGGAGCATAGGGTATTAGAATTTCACTTCAGGAGAAATATGTATTGTTAAACAATGTACATACATATATAAGAAAATTTCTACTATTTTTGTCTTTTTATTGAAAAACATTTATTATTATTTTTTGCGTTTGCGTTATTATATTTCATTGTATATTATTCGTAAGGGGACCAAAAATGGAAAATACCGCAAACGACTTAAGCAGGAGCAATTAGGAACATATGAGATAACATTTATTTTTTTGACAGCCAGATTTTATCTACACGATTTTATCAATCTAAAGATGTAAATGTGATGTAAACAAAATTAAATCATTTTCGAATGTTTTAGGATTCAAGTAAATTGCAACAGCAAAGTGAAAAGTCTCGAATTTTTCAAACAACCAACAAAAACTTTAGCAATTGTGCAGAAAACATGTGTTAAAAAGGCCTTACAAGAAGACCTGGAGATATACGGCCTTGCAAATTTAAGGTTCCAAATAAATAAAGTTGCAGCAGCAACGATGACAGTTACTTCTGTCATGGTGTTGTTTTGTGGGTAAAATTGCTGGCAGTTGACGTGATTTTTGCTTGAAATGTATTTGAGTATTTAGGTGTGTGCGGGTGTTTAGTTATATATGTATAAATGTATGTGCTTATATAAGTGAAACTAAGAATTGTTTTCTATTTTTTGTAAATACTACTGGCTTCCATATAGAAATTGTTTTGCAAATTATAGAACAAATGTGTCATATCACGATGAAAAATGAAATCTGTTGAACGTACTGATTTTCAATCAGCGAATAAAAAACAATTAAGGATTGAAACAGATTAACGAAAACAAGTAATGTAAAGAAAACAAAATGCTTAAATATAAATTTAAAGCAAAAATTAAATTTTATAAATTAATGCAATTATTAAACTTTTTTAAAAATTATTATATTGTATGTGCAACGGCGTACAAGGGTTAAGGATTATGATCAGCTGATATTTTTAATTAGTCCAATTCTTTTATGCTAGCAATAATGTCTTAATTGTTTACAACGAGCATCTTCTTTTTCTAGATTGTTTTTTTATGCTAGCAATGCTGTCTTAATTATTTACAACGAGTATCTTCTTTTTCTAGATTATTCAAGAAGTAGCCGTCAAGTTGAAAAGTTGCAAAAAGTAGAAAAGAAATCTAAAAGTTGTAATTGTCTTAAAGCGCTGATCACTTTTACATTAATACTATACAAGTTTTTTTTTATTTATTGAAAATAATTTTTGTCAAAAAAGTTACAGAAATAAATACTAATTTTGCACAAATTGTGACATCAGATAATAATAATTGGAGTGTTTTAATCATTCTTCTTTAAATTTGGGGGCTCAACCAAGCGAGCATCCACATTTATTTTTTGGTGAAGCATATGGGAATCAAAGATAAAAATCGGAAAATCGGCCTCGCTAATACAAGACGTTACTTGACACGCGCGGCAGTGACAGAACATTTGAGAAAGGTAGCAGCGAATAAAACCGATAGAGAAAATCACCAGAATAGCTTTATGATCGCTTTTAAAACCAATATTGCAAAAGCTGAGGCAACAAACCAACAAATTACCTACGTTGATTCCGACGAAGAATTCCAAAATACTTTGGAAATTGAAAGCAGCTCTCAGGAACCAATAATGATGACGGACAATAGTGGCGCAAGTAACAGCAGCAGCAGTGGTAACAACAACAGCAGTGAAATACAGCAATTATTAAGTCTATTAACGCAAAAACTTTTAAAAGAGGAAAAGAGCAGTGACGATAACAAGTTAAATATTACAGCAGAAAATTTCGAAAAGGTTATAGCAGATTTTGATGGAAAAACGATTCCAGTAAGAACTTGGTTTACAAATTTTGAATATAATGCCAAAGCCTATGGTTTAAACAGCAAACAAATGTATGTCCAAGCACGAGGCAAAATGGTGCAGGCTGCAAATTTGTTTTTGGAAGCTGAAACAGTTAGTAATTACAACGAATTAAAAGAAATAGTCATAGCAGAATTCGATAAAGCGTACGATAGTGGTGAAGTGCATAAAAAACTTAGCTCGCGTAAAGAACAAGATGGCGAAACATTTCACGAGTATACGCTTTGTATGAGGAAAATCGCTTCTCTCGCCAACGTAGAAGATGAAGCAACGATTCGTTATATAGTTGATGGCCTGAGAATTAAGAGCGAACTTAAGCAAACATTATACAGCGCAAAGACATTGAAAGAGCTTCGTGAGAACTACGAAATAGTAGAAAAAATATTATTGGAACAACAAAATAACAGGTATGTACCAGATTATAAGAGATTTGGCGAAAAAAGAGCATTGCTATAATTGCGGCTCCACTAATCATAAACGTGCTGACTGTAAATCTGAAACAAAATGTGTTATGAAACAACAAAGTGGAAACGGATCGTTAAGGGGTAAAGTACTTTTGCTAACTGACAAAACCAGATTGAAAGAAATCACTGTAGGCGGTGTCCATTTGGAATGTTTAGTAGATATTGGCTCCGATATTACGATAATAATGCAGTATTTGTTAAAAAAATCTAAAATACTACCTTAGGAGAAACATCCACAATGTTGCGAGGTTTTGGAAATTATTCAATTAAATCAACAAAGTTTATTGCAGCTGAAATAGAAGTTGACGACATAAAAACGACTCATAAATTTTTAGTGGTGCCAGACAACAGCATTGAGTACGATTGCTTACTGGGTTACGATTTCAGCAACAAATTTAGAATGACATATGGTAAAAATTGTTATTTGTTTATAGACGATACAGAAATGAAACAGCAGCTGTTTGTTTATAATATTTCTGAAGTAGCAAATGCAATTAATGTCGATAATGTATACTACAATGAAATAAAAAAATTGATTAGCAATTACACACCTGAGAAGCAAGAAGTGCAGTGTCCAGTACAAATGAAAATAATCTCTGAAAATTTTAAACCGTTTCGACAATCACCCAGCCGCCTGCCGCCTCAGCATGAAGAAGTAGTAAGAAATCAAGTGGAAGATTGGTTAAAGGAAGGCATAGTAAGACCATCGGTTGCAGACAGTGTAAGCAGAGTAGTGGTGGTAAAGAAAAGATGATTAATTTAGAATATGCGTGGACTATAGAAAATTAAATTCTATGGTATGTAAGGATTTGTTCCCAGTTCCTATTATAGATGACGTTTTGGAAAAATTGCAAGTAGCTAAGTATTTCTCAGTGATGGATCTGGAAAATGGCTTTTTTCACGTACCAATAGAGGAATCCAGCAAAAAATTCACAGCATTTATCACAAAGGATGGCACTTACGAATTTAATGTTGCACCGTTTGGCGTTTGCAACTCGCCCGCCGTTTTTATCAGGTATGTTAATTACAATTTAATTATAATTAATTAATTATAGACAACGTTATGGAATTGTATATAGACGACATAATAGTATTCAGCAGTACTGTTGAAGAAAACTTGCTGAAACTAAAAAAAGTGCTTGATGACGCAGCGCAGTTTGGCCTTAAAATCAAATGGAAAAAATGCAGCTTTTTAAAAACAAAAATTGATTTTTTGGGACATTTGGTAGAGGATGGTAAAATAATGCCAGGCACGGAAAAAGTAAAAGCAATCGATAAATTTCCAATGCCAAAAGATGTGAAAGCGGTTCAGTCATTTCTTGGGTTGACGGGTTATTTTCGAAAATTCATACCAAATTATGCAATTATAGCCAAACCACTTACTAATCTTCTACGAAAAGACAATGTGTTTAAATTTGGCGAATATGAACGCTTGGCGGTACAAAAGCTTAAAACGGCATTAACGAGTGAACTTCTGTTAAGAATTTTGTAGGGGCGCTGAAACTGAAGTGCATACTGATGCATCTAAAGATGGATTTGGTGCTACATTAATGCAAAAATTCGAATATTCATGGCATGCAGTATTTTTTTACAGCAAGCGCACTACAGCAGCTGAAGAAAAACAACATATTTACATCTTGGAAATAAAAGCAGCTTATTTGGCATTACAGAAGTTCCGACATTACTTGGTGAGTACAAAATTTAAACTTGTTACGGATTGCGCTGCGTTTAAGCAGACGACAACAAAAAAAGATATACCGCGACATGTAGCCCAGTGGATTCTACATTTTCAAGATTATGATTTCACAATTGAACACCGCGACAACCACCGCATGAAGCACGTCGATTGTCTCAGTCGTTATCCAGCAGTTTTAACAATCACGTCAGAGTTAACAGAGAGATTGAAAGCAGCACAGCAGCGAGATGAGTATTTGCAGGCAATAAAGGCATTACTAAAAGACAAGCAGTATGGGGATTATTTGCAGATAGGTGAACTAATATATAAAACGGTAGATGGAAATGACTTATTGGTAGTACCGAAGGCAATGGAAGCAAAAATAATACGTGACGCACATGAAGTTGGCCATTTTGCAGTGCAAAAAACATTACATTCAATACAGCAAAATTATTTTATTCCCCATGCGGAAAACAAAGTTCAGCGACACATCAAAAATTGTATACGTTGCACCATTTACAACAAAAAAACTCGGTAAAAAGGAAGGCTACCTAAATTGTATTAATAAAGGTGAAAATCCATTGGAGACCACTTAGGACCTATGGATGCCACAACGAAACAGTACAAATTTATCTTTGCCATGGTAGACGTGTTCTCTAAATTTGTATGGCTGTTCCCTACAAAAACAACAAGTTCCGAGGAGGTCATCAATAAGTTACAGCTATGGACAGAAGTTTTTGGTTATCTACACCGCATCATAAGCGATAAGGGCACCGCATTCACGGCCAATTTGTTTGAAGATTTTTGTCTTGTTAACAATATTGAGCACATATTAACAACAACCGGTGTGCCAAGAGGCAATGGCCGAATTGAACGGGTAAATCTTTCAGTGAACCATCCAAGTGGTACAAATATGTGGGAAAGGTGCAGCAGGCTATAAATGGGCATGTAAATTGCAGCACAAAGTTTACGCCATTTGAGGTTCTCTTTGGAATCAAAATGAAATCTAATGTCAGCGATTCATTGCTGAAAGAACTCCATGATGAATTGCTAATAAATTATGATTAACAAAGGCAAGACATCCGTCAACAGGTTAAGCAACAAATACAAAGAGCGCAGCAGTAATACAAATTTCAATTTGATAAGAAACGAGAGAGTGAGGGCATGTATGTTGTAGACGACTTAGTAGCAATTAAACGCACACAGTTCGTTGCTGGTAAAAAATTAGCAAGCGAATATATTGGTCCGTATAAAGTTACAAAAGTAAAGAGAAATGGGAGGTATGATGTTTGTAAAGTTGGTGATTTCGAAGGCGCTCATCGAACTAGTACAAGCAGTGATTTCATGAAGCTATGGCGTTATGCTGATACGAATAAGGACGATCTAGTATCATCTGAGTCATGATGAGTCGGATGGCCGAGTGTGAAAGGGCGTACAAGGGTTAAGGATTATGATCAGCTGATATTTTTAATTAGTCCAATTATTTTATGCTAGCAATGATGGCTTAATTATTTACAACGAGTATCTTCTTTTTCTAGATTATTCAAGAAGTCGCCGTCAAGTTGAAAAGTTGCAAAAATTAGAAGAGAAATCTAAAAGTTGTAATTGTCTTAAAGCGCTGATCATTTTTATATTAATACTATACTAGTTTTTTTTTTGATTTATTGAAAATAATTTTTGTCAAAAAAGTTACAGAAATAAATATTAATTTTGCACAAATTGTAACATCAGATAATAATAATTGTAGTGTTTTAATCATTCTTCTTTACATGTATGATGTCCATATATTTTATATACTATAGTACAAAATAAAGTATAAAATATTTGAAAAAAAAATATTTTAAAATTTAATTTGCTTATATAAAAGAATGAAATTTCATTTTGTTTTCTTTATTCACAAAACAATAATAACACTATGCGACAAAATAAAAAAATTAAATACACCCAGCTAATGCCATAGTGCAAATTGTGGGTTTTGTTTTGTAGAACTCAAAAATATTTTGTTCATATTTCCCGAACCCTCCGAACTTGTTTTATTTGACAAAAACTGTTTTTTTGGACTTTACGCACAAATTTATTGATTTATTTATTGATACACAAACATTTCTGAATCCATATCCAAAATTTAAACCTTGTTAGAAAGGAGAGAGATGGGTCTTTAAAACGATATACATATATATATATACATATATTATTTGACTTAATATGCTATGAGGTTGGATGAGGTAAACTTGACAAATGCGAATTTTTTCATATTTTTTCATAGTAGCAAACTTTAATTAAAAAATATGAAATAAGTGATGACATTCTGAAAGTGCATTATCTTGTGAAGAGATTGACACTTCGTTTGATCAAATCGGACAAAAATTATCGTAATTATTATTTAAAGAGTCGAGTTATATTTGCCATATACAGTTGTGGACACGCAATTAAGTCAATTTGCAGCATTTGTCATTTTTGTAAAAATTAAACAGTTTTAAGAAAAGTGGAAACAAAAACAACTAATATTTATTAATTTCATATACTTAATAATTAATTAACAACAAAAACTTAAATAGTTCTTCATTATATAAAATGTTTTGGTACGGAGTTGGTATCAGACTTAAAATTTAAGTGGACACATAATTAAGTTATCTGAAAGAAATGTTGAATATTTAATTTAATTGCTTTATTTTTCCCCCAAACTATTTTGAACCTTTAATATTTTGTGGGGTACCCTTTTTGGAGTATTATTTCAGTACATTTTTGTGGCATTGAGTTGATTAAATTGCGACACTGCTCAGGACTAATGTTATTCCATTCTGCCTGGATAAGCTGCCAAAGTGCTTTTTTGCTGCTAGGTTTTTTGGCTGCAACTGCTCGTTTTACGATCCCTCAAAGATTTTCAATAGGGTTCTTTGAGCTGGCCAATCAAGAACCCTTATTTTTTTCTCAGCAAACTAAGCTTTAACTACCCGAGATGTATGCTTCGGGTCGTTATCATGCTGAAATACCCACGCTAGTGGTAATTCGTCCTCATAATCTTTAGTCAAATTGTTCAATAGGATATATTTATACATTTCCGCAGTCATTTTCCCATCGATTCTTACCAGTGCACCAACGCCGGATGAGGTAAAACAACACCCAACCATTACTGACGAACCTTCATGCTTTACGGTTTTTCTTGAGTACTTTGGGTCTAATTCTAATCTAACCTAATACATAGGTTCTGTCATCGTTTCCAAAGATATTAAACTTGGACTCTTCACTCCATACGACTAATTTCCAAAATTTTTCGTCTTTATGGAGGTGGGTTTTAGCAAGCCGCATGCATGAATAACTTAATTGTATGTCCACAAGTGTATATATATTTGAAAATTTTTCAGAATTTTTGAAGCATCTTGATTTTTTATCGGAAAATGTATCAATTTCACGTTTGAGTGACCACCAGAAGTTGGCTAATGTTTGCGCAAAGAGAAATAATAATATTTGCATAAAACACAAATATTAGCCGACGAATTCCACCAAGCTTCCATTTTTATCATTGCAGGAAGATGATACGGGCTTGAAACCTTCATTCGACTCTTTGATAGAATTTTCCAGCATCCTACATCTGCACAACTTTCGCCTTTCCTTCTCCCTGTTCTTACGTCTAAAAAGGCATCTCTTCTGCCCTCTCATTTTTCTGTAGCTCTCGACAATAGCTCGCGTAGATGCGGACATTTTTTTACGCTGCGTTGCTGAAGTTACCCAGCGACGATCCCCATCGTACCGTTGATTGGTCTGGTTGGCTGTTGATTGGTTCCTGTCTGACTATCGAGGTGTTGAAATTTGGAGCTACATGCTACAATTTTGACGTCAGTCCTACATTTCATGAGGACATGTGCCAATTGGGCGTAGCGCCTACCCTGTGGAGTCTTCGGTCATTCCATGTGCAATGTCGTCTATTTTTTAGGGGTTATTGTTAGATACATGTGTTGTAGTTTTTACATAGATAGATAATGTTTTTGCGTAGTGGTATGGTGAGACCGCTCGCAACTTCGAAGAATTCAATGTGAAAAGTGCACCTAATATGTCAAACGTTCGAAAAGTGATCAAAAATGTTAAGAAACTAAATTGGTTATGTACTCTACTGGTCGGTATCTTCGACCAATATCACAGCGGTAGCAAATGATTCGATAGAAGTTTTATAACTTATTGTACTTCAAATGAAAATAAAAATAAATAGAAATGTTTTTTAGGTTGAAACATTGAAAGCTCAAAAAATCACAAAGCTTAAATACATTCTGTCATACCCATAAGGAATACTTTATGATTTGGTGTTATGCGGATTGAAAGTCCTAATTCACTAAACTCTACTACTACTACACCATTTAGTTTCTAATATCGAATAACTTTATTTCTGATATTCTGGGTTTTCGGCTTAAAAAAGGAAGATTCGTGTTATATAATTTTTATTAGCAGGGTTTGCTTTTCATCATGAAAAAGTAACAAGGATTAATACGATACCATTCTACCTGAACATACCAGAACGCATTATCTTATTATCTTATTTGCTTCCAACTATTCGTATTCCCAGAGATTTACTATGGAGTTTAAATGGGAACTTTGAGCCTACCTCTCGAAAACTCTAATATATTTCTGTTCAGACCAAGACTATACGACTCGAGCTTTAAGGATCGTTGTCGTGCGGAAATATCTACGTAAGTGGATTATAATCATAATCGATTATTCTGTAGCATTTTTTTATATATAAAATGGCCATAATCTAATAAGCAGAGTTTTGGCTTAGGCAACAATTTCTAGGAGTAAAAAAAATTTGCATTTAAAAGTTTTTAAAAATCTGTCGTTCAGTGTCGACTTTAACTATAGGCCCCGCCTCTCTTACCTAAAATTGACGCACTTATATATTTTCCTAGTCATTTTTACTAATGAACCAATCCCGGACGACGTGTCCACATACCATTTCTGACGATCCTCTGTACTTCATAGTTTATTTTGTATATTTTGTTTCCATACCTAAGTTAACTGCTGGTCATATGTAGGGTCTACTATGGTTACTAAAGTCACTAAATTTAAACTAAACTTTTTAAACTATGAGTTTCCCTATTTCGATCTGTTTCTTTACAAGAATTTGAACTCCTTAGCACACTACACCTTTTCTTGGGCATATTGGTGACATATTGATTTCCATCATTGGTGATCGGCCGGCTCTTCATTGCTTTACTCAGTTTCAGACTTTTTTTATTTTAATTCAAGACTTTTCATCTTAAGATAATAGCAATTTATTATTCCATTATTGATGGAAATGCCCATACATACATATGTAAAATATAAGTATACTGTGTATATGGTACATACAAAAATTCATGACTGAAAACATCGGAAAAAATTTAAAATTAGTGATATTTGGCAATACAAATGTAACCAGACGAATCGTTTCAGTGAAATTAATTACATATAGATTTTCATTTCTTTATTAAATTTCGAAACAAGTCAATGGAAGTTTATTAAAGTTTCACAATGTTAACGAACCATAAATATTTTAAATAATTATTGCATCATCAATGCCATCATCACAAAAACTTACAAATTGCAATGAATGAAAAATTTGTAACAGTTATTGCTTCGTTGTGGTTGAATTGTTTAATATCAATTCTTATTTTTATTTCATTTTATTTTAAAATGTATAGTAATTATTTTCAAATTTAAATAAACATTTAAAGATTTTTTTTAAATAAGGTTTACAAGAATATACAAATTTTTTACACTAAAATGAAATTTTATGGCAGTGTTTATATACAAAGGTATTTCGATTTATGAAATCTTTTTTCTTCTTGTAATTATTACAAAAAAGAAAAGGAGTTTGCATTAGAAAAACAAAAAATATAAAAAATGTTTTGAAAGCTAAAACAAAGAATAAAATAATAAGGCCCTTGTTACAACTTGCAGCTAAAGTTGTGTTTAGTTAAAGGTAAATTTAGCTAAAGTGAACTTTAAAGTCACCTTTAACTTCCTTTTATTATTACAACATAATGATAAAATAAAGTTAACTTTTTCGAAAATATGACAATGCCGGAACAATGTCAATACATACATACATAGATACATACATACATAATTGGCCATTACAATCCTTCAGTCAGGATTACGGCCTAGCTTCTCACACCACTCATGTTGTGTGCGTTAATTTTATACGTGAGTATAAATTTTGAGAAACTTGTTCATGGCAGGTTTATTTACTCTGGGATACGAACTCGGGCTTTACGTCTAATAAGCCAACACACTACCTACTAAACTACGGCGACTTCTAAAAATGTCAATAAAATTGCTCAATTAAGCAAGTTTTGTTAACGCAGCGGCAACGAGGGACTTCTTTTTTGTTGTATTTGCTCATTTTGTTTATATTGGAAGTTGCCATATTGAAAATAACATGTATGTGTGGCAAGTTCAAACATAAACGTAACTTCAAAAGTTACAGTTAGGATGACCCTCCTTTTAGCTTAACGCACTAATAATTATTATATTTTAGATTTTCACCAATTTTAAGACGCAGAAAAGTATGGAATACAATATGATATATTACCATATCTTCTGAAAAAATCATGTAAAATAATGGATAATGGCCTGTCATAACATTTGTGGAGGCCGTTTGACAAATATTTTATACCATAATTAATTAATTGGTTAATATCTTTCTTGTTCCATAATTTATGTATAAGAACATCAATTATGTCGATTATGTTCATGGCAAGAAGTTATCAAACACTCAAAAAAAAAAATTATGTCTTATTAACACCAAGAGTAATACGATCATATTTGATTACATTTAAAGGACATTAGATAACAGACGCAATGTTCAAATTTTGTGGGAAATGTGTCTATAGAAGTCTAAGTTGTTAGGTTAGGTTAGGTTAGAGGACGTGTACTTGTCAATTAAAACAAGTACAGTACCCGGAGGTCGAATTGACCCATTGTACAACGTCCTAGTTTCTCACGCCACTTATGTTGTGTGTGTTAATTTTATACATGAGTGGTGGGACCTACAGTTTAAGGTGGACTCTGAACGACAGATTTTTATTTATTGATAAACTTTTCATGGCAATTTTTATTTACTCTCAGAGCTTTTGCCAGAAATCTACTGAGAAGAAGTCGCAGATAAAATACTTTTTGTATTTTGTCTTTAATGCCTGGCCTGGGGCTCGAACCCAGGCTTTTGCGTCTAATAAGCCAACACACTACCTACTAGACTACGGCGACTTCAGTCTAAGTTGTTACGGCCCAACTATTTTTTACTATATTATATTACCTCTGCTTTGATCCATGATTAAACGTGCGTGGCCAAAAGAAGTTAGTAATTACAGATCTATTGTGCTCGCCGCTGACAGCGATGACCTGGTTAACGTCGTTCTCAAAGAACGACTAATTAAACGGCCATCAAACGTCTATTGGCAAGAAGCTACGATTCGACATCGTTGAACTGTTTTCTGTGGGGCGCTGTTAGAGAACAGTGTTATGCCAACAAACCGGAGACAATTGAGCATTTGAACAACATTCGTGATGCCATCCCCGAGATGGTTTTGGTTTATTGCATTCTTTGCTTTTAGATTTCGTAGCATATAGAATTTGGCCGACAACGAAAATTTTCTTGTAAGCTTTGGCTTACAATATGTCGCCAATTTGAATGAAATTTTATAGACGCAATGATTTAGACTACATTTTTCAGATAAGAAGTTGTTGTTTTAATCACATCCATACATACACATAAATGTAGTTAAAAATTGATTAGGGCCGTTAACTAAATTGAGGATTTTAACGGGCAGACAAATTGTTTTTCGTTATTATGAGTACCCAATAAGATAGAAGTGAGCATTATGCTAAAGGGAGGATCATCCTACCTTTAACATTCAAAGGTCACTTTATGTTTGAACTTGCCATATTATATATTCTTTTCATTATGGCAACTTCAAATTTAAACAAATACATACATATATACATACAACAAAAAACTAAGCCCGCGGTTGCCACTGCGTTGAAAAAAACTTGTATAATTGAGCAGTTTTATCGGCATTGCTCCGGCACTACCATATTTTTGAAAAATTGTATCTGCAAGTTGTAATAACGAAAATAAGTTAAAGGTAACTTTCCAGTTCCCATTAGCTAAAGGTACCTTTTACTAACCCCAAGTTTAACGACAAGTTGTAATAATGGCCCTTAGTATAGTAGAACCAGAAAACGATAATTTAAATCGTTAAGGACGCAGCTTTGCTTTTTAAGTGGCAGTATGTATTAAAAAATACAACTAATATGATATAATAATTAAATTTCGGTTATACATTTACGGTAAAATACAATAAAGAAAACATTCATGCTAGAATACATATTTGTGACATCACAGCCTCGTCCACAATTAAGCACTAACAACGGAATGGAACACTATGAAAATTTAATTGTATTTTTATATGCAAATGGTGGGAAATTCTCTAATTGTTGTATTTTTGTGGCAACTTATATTTGTGCAAATACATGAAACACATGGCTTTTTCCAATGTTTGTACCCAAATCTGCACATAAAGTGG
Source organism: Sarcophaga carnaria (assembly GCA_958299815.1). NCBI lineage: Eukaryota > Metazoa > Arthropoda > Insecta > Diptera > Sarcophagidae > Sarcophaga > Sarcophaga carnaria. Next base: position 66,406,821 of record OY283153.1, on the reverse strand, counting down.
ACATTAAGAGAATATGTGCATGCATATGTGTGCACAAGCGCTTATGCACTTAGTGCGGTATTAAAGGCTTTTAAAAGGATTATAATTATTTTGCGCAGTGTTTTTTCGCATGCATTTTCTGTTCTCCTCTGTTTTTAAATGTAATTGAATCGAAAATTTTAAAATAATAATTGTTAATTATTTTTATGGGTCAAAATATTGTTATTAAAATAACGAAAACGATTATGGGATATTCGTTATTTTTAAACTAGATGGCTTAGCAATGTATATCTCATGTTTAAGTGCATTGAATCACGTGGAGTTGGAAAGGCAAGGATTTCTACGCGAAAACTTAATAGAAAGTTTTGAGAAAGACAGCCCCTCTGATATCAGTCACAGAAATTTAATTATTTTTTAAATCGAAATAATAAGAAAATATGGTCGCATATTATCATATATCAAACGAAGTTTGCTGTACACATGAGTGAACCATGTATATGTAAAGCAATATTGGCTAATTGATGATCAAGAGGATACTGCTACCCTACATTTCTACTTTAAAATTAGTTTCGGTTTGTAGTGAACGATTTTATTGGTTAAACTGCCAGCCTTTTGTTCAAGAAATTCTATAATAACTTTATAATGAAATCACCTTCAAATTTGTGGCTTAAAATCTGAATACTACCTTTATTACTATGCCTAGTAAAGAAACCATGCATTCTTGAATTTCTAGTGAGTTTACTTACTAGACGTAAGGCCACGGTTCAAACCCCAGGTCGGACATCAAAACGAAATATGAAAAAATATTCCTCTTAGCAGATTTCTAGCAAAAACTCTGAGAGTAAATGAAACTGCCATGAAAAGTTTCTCAAAAATCTGTCGTTCGGAGTCGACTTTAAACTGTATGTCCCGCCACTCATGTATAAAATTATGACAAACAACATGAGTGGTGTGAGAACCTAAGTCGCAATCCTGACTGAAGGGGTGTAATGGCCAATTATGTAAGTATGTAAGCATCATGTAACATGATTAGAATAATATTTTTTGAAATGTTCATAGTTCATGTTCAAAATTTGGGTTGCAAATCTGTTTTAGAATAAATTTATTGAAAAGCTTTTACTGCCGAATTATATTTTCTACTGGGGTTTTCATACATTCCGAAATGGAACTTTCTTGTGTTGTAAACTTCTATAAATTAATCATTAACTCTTTTATCTCTCTTTAACACTAGTAATAGACCTACTTTAGATTAAAATTTATGCATTTACAGATATTTTTCAAGTTAATTATCTCAATTAATTACAACTCGTAAATGTTTGAAATCCAACTAAATTAGTCAAGAAAGATGAACATTTTTACCAGTTGCATACTAAAAAGTTTCCATAATTACAACTCATTTCAATTTTGGAATTCTTTTAGGTAGTGTGTTGGCTTATTAGACGTAAAGTCAGGGTTCGAGGCCCAGGCCAGACATCAAAACAAAATACAAAAAGTATTTCTTCGGCGACTTGCTCACAGCAGATTTCTGGCAAAAACTCTGAGAGTAAATAAAATTGCCATGAAAAGTTTCTCAAAAATCTGTCGTTCGGTATTCAATTGTGTAACAGTTTACACTCTTTTACTAATACATTATATTTTTTGGTTGTTAAAGGTTCGTATAAATAACATTTTATTTTAAAATTTAGAAATGTCAGAAAAAGTTTTAGAAAACGGAGCACAGGCCGCCTTTCGCGCCCTTGCAGCCAGATTCGCCCTCCAGTTCAGTTTGTGGCCGAGGATCAGATAGATATTTAACCTCGGGACTCAACTGTCTGGTCCCACATATGCTAGGAAGGGTGAAGATCGGAATCTTATACCTCCTAGTGTATCGTATCGGTCTTGGAGGGGTTAATAGACAATCCAGCACAATCGAAAACGCCAAGTTCAACTTGTCCGACAGCGTCTGCGGGCATATTCCTGACGCGGCAATGTCGTCAGCGTAAGCTATGGCGTCATTACCAGAGGACTCTAGCCCTCTCAAGAGTGAGTTGACTGCAAGATTCCAGAGAAGTGGAGATAGAACACCGTCCTGCGGTGTACATCTGAAGACCATTCTCTGACAATGTGTGGCCCCCACTGTAGAGGATTCTCGACTTAAGGAAAAGCTCAATAAACCTGATCAGATCCTGTCCCAGGTTGAGAGAACTAAGAGCGCTAACTATAGCGTCCGGGTAAACGTTATTAAATGCACCCTCAATGTCCAGAAAGATGGCCAGAGTGTATTCTTTAAAGTGCATGGACTTTTTAACCCTAGAGATAAGAGCAGTCTCCACTGATTTACCTCTCGTATACGCATGTTGGGAAGTAGATAGAAGTGCTATCGAGGCCCTAATACGAACATCAAGGACTCTCCAGTGTCTTCAGAAGAATAGAACTCAGACTTAAAGGGCTATAATCATTCGCCCTAGTGTGGGACGGTTTCCCAGCCTTGGGAATGAAGATAACTGTAGATATTCTCCAGCTCCAAGGGATATAAAGGAGCCTGAGACTAGCGTTGTAGATGGCAAGCAACCAAGGGAGAATTATCTCATCCCCATGTTGAATGCCACCCGGGATAATACCATCCGGTCCTGAGACTTGAATGGTTTGTAGGACCTAACAGCCCACTGCACTTGGTCAAAGGTGAGAATTAGGGGGAGTAGTTTCCGGGCGGTGGTTTATTAACCTGATAAAGAGCCTGACCGCCAAGGGTAACACTCCCTGAAAAGTGAGTGTCGAACAGAAGCTCAAGCGTCTCCAAACTGGACGTCCGGTCGCTGGATACAGTCAAGGGATTTGTGTGTGGATCTCAGAATTTTTCGAAGACGGCTAGTTTCAGCAGCGGATTCAACGCTCGTGCAGTAGTTCCTCCACGAAACCTTCTTCGCCCGCCTAACAGCGTATTTAAGTTCCCTTTTTTTGGCCTTGTAGATTGACCACTCGCCTGTCGCCTTCGCCCTGTTATAGAGCCTGCCACTAGATCGGTGTAGATTATCAATCTCTTGGTTTCACCAGGGCGGTTTTTGCTTGCCCCTATGGGCAGAATGTTTGACGGAGGATGTGGCTACCGCCCCGAGCGCTGCTGACAATGTGTCCGTAGCCCTATCCACATGAAAATAGTCGTGGGGGTCGAGGGAAGGCTGCTACGCAGTCTCTCTTTAAAGATGGTCCAATTAGTGTTCCTCCTAACCTGTAGCCGTCCACACTACGGGTGTCACTCCGGTGTTGCCGTGCATGCGTAACAAGGTCCAGAAAGCTACATCCCCCAGCTCAAGACAATCCAATCATAAACAGGAGAGGGGATTACAGCCACCCCAGTCACCCCGGCTGAAGGGGAGGTGTTTATTGACTCCCCAGTCCAGATCCTTAGTGTTTTGTTGAGGGCAGGTCCACCTCTAGCAGGATGTGACGATGTCACGCACTAACGGTCTTGATAGGATAGAGGCTAAGGCTCCTAGAGAGCTTCAAACTGTGATCAAATTTTCCTTCAGTCAGATTTGACATCGCCATTAATCGTGAAATGCCAAATAACCCTTCTAAATAGTTGAGATTTACTTCGAACAACTAAATCTTTTCACGGAATTGAAAGACTACTTCACCCATTTTATGGTAAGCATAATTCTTTTCAAACCAATTTTATTCTCATCCATTCAAAAACATTGAAAACAGAAAGAAATGTGTGTATGGGAGACAACGTTGCTGTATCAACCTGTTGGCCTTTGCCTTAAGACCACATGGAGAGTTTTACGCAGGGTGTTGAACGAAACGTCTGCCGTTTGCGTCGTACTTTTAATGATTGATCTCATGTGAAACTATCCGAAGACGCCATAAGTATGTTTATCAAAGAATTGTGTTTTCATTTCTTGTCATACGGCTAAGTCAATCAAAATTCCCTCTGTTAGACCGAAGACAATCTTCTATGTGTAATGTTACCATTACAGCATCTATACAACAAGACCTATGATCTTATAATTAAACAATCTATAAAAAAAATAAAATTTTAAATTATAATAATAGTTGAATAATTTTGTGCAGGCTATAATAAATGGAATTATTAGAAAGCTGTTGAATTATAAAAGAGTAGCTCACTTTAACAAAATGTGATTAAAAGTTAAGCGAGTCGTTAATAAAAATGTATACAAAATCACATGATAATTTCGATTCTCGTTTATGTTTTCGATTGCGTATTTATGTTGTATTTGAAAATTAAACTTAAACTTTTTGAAGTTCACTACTTTCTTTAAACTTGGCTACTATATTAAATTAATCTAGTATAATGTATATATGTATATGTATATACGATCAGCACATGCAAAGAAAGAATGAAATGTTTAAGTAAATAGAAAATGTTATTCAATTAGTGGTATTAGTGTTAGAGTGGTGTTGCATAAAATAATTTTCTTATTAAGTTTTCATTTTCATCATTATAAACGTTCAACTTAAACAGTATCCTTATCTTTTAAAACGTTACTTCGCTGTAACAATACTACAGAGAGCATTTTATTGCCTTCTCTTGAAAGTAGTACTTGTGTAAGACGACAGTGTTATTCTATAGTACATCAGAGGTCGGCACAAAGAGAACATTAAAATATGACAGACAGTTGTGAGACGCATGTGTATAACACAGAGGAAAATTGTTAGTAATATTTTCAAGAGTAACCTAATAGAATGTATATGTAGTGGAAAATATAGAAAAAATGTACAGCGATAAATCCATAAAGACGGCGTATTTAAATTGACAATTATTTTTGCAAAAATCGAGATTATTTCTCATTGTTATTAGTGAATCCTACTGTAATATTTTTTTGGGTGTATGATTCAAACCTGAAAAAAGCGACATAAATTTCTTTCTTTAGAAGCTAACATGCAACTGAATGCATTTTTACTCCCTTTTTCGAACTTAGTTGATGTTCGTATACTATGTGGTGCCGACATCTGTTCTATATAAAAACACGAAATTTAAAAGAAATATGTAGATCAACTAACAAATACAATAAAATAAGAAAATGGAATAAAGCGTATGTTTTTCCTTAATATTTTTTAAGGAGTAGATTAAATTAATTAAATTATAATTCAATCTTGAAATGGGTCATTTCAAATAATGACCGCGAAGACCAAACCTTTGCCGAATTGAAATAGACCGAACGAATAGGATTCTAATTATCAACTAATTTTATTACTTCATTTTTTACTTAATCCTAACATATTCTATATACTTAATTCTAACTGTGTAAATCTATTCAGCAACTCCGTTGCTTATTTTAATTCCTTATTGCTATTTATTCGTTGACCTTATTCTATGCATCAAACAATCTTAAACTTAATTAGCAATAGGGTGGTACAAATTCATTATTATTATATAAATTTAAATATTCAATTATTTAATTGAATAACAAGATATATAACAATATATATAATATATAGAATACAATTATGGCGCAACATTCCGGCCCCATTGAAGGACTGTGTTTCTTCAATCAATTGAAGTGGAGCCAATTTGCGGATTTTTCGCTTATAAACGCCGTTGTGCGTTGCGACCTCCGCCACTCTGACCTTGACGTCTTTGCCCCTGGTTACGGCCTGACGTGGACGATTACGACCTGATCTAGATTCAAGTTGAGCATTTCGCTGGTCTGCTTGAGACAACAAAGCAGTGGTCAACGCTTCCATAACTTCTGCTCTCTGATGACTTTGTCGCCTACGGATTCTGACGGCCGCGAACGCAGACCCCCTCCTATTAACAGATACGATGGAGTTAGAGCTTCTCCGTCGTTGGGGTCTGGAGGCAGCGGTGCGATGGGCCGAGTGTTGACCACCGCCTCTACTTCTGCGAGCATTGTTGCCATCTCTTCGTGAGTGAGCGCCAAGTTGCCCACGGCTCGCAGAAGTAGGAACTTCGCTTGCTTCACAGCGGCTTCCCAAAGTCCTCCGAAGTGCGGCGCCCGAGGTGGCATGAAGCTGAACCTCACCCCGGACGAAGCTGCGTATGACTCGACGGCCTGTCGACTTCTGTCGAACGCTTGTTGAAGCTCCTTGAGGACTCGGCTGGATCCGACGTAGTTCGTTGCGTTGTCGCAATACACCTCTCGGGGAAGACATCTTCTTGCAGCAAACCTTTTAAACGATAAAAGAAAGAAATCAGTGGAAAAATCAGACACTAACTCTAAATGCACCGCCCTAGATGTGAAACACACGATGTCATTTTGCTTCGGTAATAAAAGTGGGAACTTTGCATCGTATGGCAAACTTGCATTAAGCAATCTCCCACCTACCCTTAAACGTGAAAATGTTCTCTTTTTTTCAGTTTCCAATAACTTTTGGTTCTCTGTTAATTCAATATGTTCATTAACAGGCCATTTGGAACTGTCGTTTAGTAAAAACGACGATACTTCAAACCATATTGAGTCTTTCAAATCCCTTACATCGGATCCTCTTGTCACAATGTCAGCTGGATTCTCTTTAGTAGGTACGTGGCGCAACGAAACTTGGTGAGTTTGTGCATTGGATGAAGTTTCAGGCACATTTGATTGCCCATTCCTGGCCAGCAGACTCATGAACAAACTCTTCGTGGTCACATAGAGTTCCTCAAGCTCGACTCCACCGTCATTATCTGGTTCCAAATAATCCACTTCTGACTGGAGCTCCATTGCTTGGTCTACATATGTTTTTACAATATCGAATCGACATTCGAGCTCTATAGGATCAAAAGATATAGTCCTATGTACAATAGATTGTCGAATTCTGAGTAATTTCTCCAAGTTTTCCGCTCTGGAAGGAGAATCTTGGCGTTTAGAGCCTCTACTAGTCATTGTGATTCTTATTTATATAAAATTCCTCAAAACAAGAATTAAAAAGTGACCAAAACAAATTATTGGTCAAATTATATTCGAATTTATTCAATTGCTTTGGAAAATAGAATTCAATTGATGTACCTCGGTACACAATATTCGAAATGTCCGATTCCAATACTCAAGTTGCGTTAATTGAGTCAAGAGTAACTTACTTGATCTCAGAAAATAAAAATATAAACGATTCACACAGCCTTCGGTATAAAAATATTTAAGGTACCGAGTAAAATCGTTCGATAATCGATTTGTTATAATAAAACAAAAATCAAATTTCAATGTGTTATTATAAATAACAATGATCGAAAATAATTCGAATTTTGAAATTTGTGTGAACAATTTTGTCAAAATTGTATGTTACTTGATTTTTGTTATTAGTGTGAACGGTCACACTGTAAGCAGCTGTAATATGTAACTTATATACAAGCAGTATAGGAACGCGTGGAACGAAACACTGATCGAAACGAAATTAAGAAAATAAATAAAAAGAAAACAAACAAAAGCAACACAAATGGTGTGCTGAATATTTTCTCACTCACAAAGAGAATAAATTGTTAGTGTAAATACGTATTAAGTTACCGATATTAACACTCGCGATTTTATACACTTTTAAGGGTGGATTTTCTATAATTTTATAAAGGATATATTCATGTGCATATGACAATTGTAGATATATAAAATTATGAACAAATGTATACAAAATTATAAATAAATTTATTGTTTCAATAATATAAAAATGTGAAATATATTTTTTGTGTTCTGCTCTTTAAGCGATTATGAATTTTTTGATTAACTTACAAAAAATCTCTTAAATTTGATTAAATTACAAATTTAAGGAAAAAACATAAATATATTTCACACTTTTTACCTCTCGAGAGTCAGATATACTCTCCTTAGTTCCTTCCGATTGGCACAAAATGAAGTTGCAATGGGGCATCTGGGCAGAATTCCCTTCCTGGAGTCGTCCAACGATGTATTGTTTATGTTTGTGTAGTGTGTTGATATGTTAGGTGTTATGTTCTTTATGATATTTATGTTTCACTTTTACACTAATAGCACTTTTTGTATTCGCAAGTCTTGTTACACTGTATTTTTTTTTTATTTTGTATATTTTTGTTTCTGTTGTTATTGTTGGTTATTTTTAATTTTGTTATTTTGTATTTTATTTTATTTGTCTGTATGTTTATTTGTATGTTTTCAGAACAATAACCAGTATGTATATTGTTATTTTTGTTTTTATATATTTTGTATTATTGGTTGTTATTCTTATTTTGTTTTGCTTGCTATTATTATTATTTTTTTTACAGTATAACTCTTTGTTTTTTATGTTTTATTGTTTTGCGAATATATGTACAGTATGTCAAGAATGAGTTTTCACATTAAAGAAATTTAAAATTTTTGTGTTATTTCTTTAAAAAAAAGTTATTCTTATTCTAAAACAAAAACTTTTTTTAATTTATTCATATTATTAATATTATTTACAAAGGTTTACAACAAAAAAAATCATTTTAATCAAAATATAAGAAACAATTTAGTAAAAACGCTTAATACTCAAATATTTCACTGTCAAAAAACTCTTTTCACAATATAGTTGCCTTTGTCTTATTTGTAAACATTTGATGATGAGCGGTATAATACCGCTAATTTTGATGTACATCTATTTTCTCTGTAGTTTCAAAAACATGTATACCAATGTACCAAAGCATGTATGCCAATTTTTTGTAGTGCAGACGTGTTATAAAGAACTAAAAACAATGACAGGAAAACGATTATCGTACGATGTAATTCAACTAATTTATTACAATCACTATTTGGGCACAAGTGCTCCGGAGCTGTCAAAGAGGTTTTCGGTATCAAGAAGAACCATTTACAATATTATTAATCGTGCTGAAAAAGAGGGTAGGTTAGAAATAAAACGTGGAGGTGGTCCCACGACTAAAATTAGCAATCGCACAGAGCGCTTACTTATAAGAAAAGTTGTCCAGGACCCAAAAATTTCAACAAGGACCCTTCGAAGGAGCATAAAGAAGAATGTGATGTTGTTGTTTCCCACGAAACTTTTCGGCAGGTCTTGTTAAAAACAAATATTCTTCGAGATCAGCCCGTAAAAAACCACTACTTTCCGCAGTAAAGAAACAAAGGCGTTTTTCATCTGCTATGAACAACATTTTGCAACCAGGGACTTATTGGGACGACGTAATATTCTGCGATGAGACCAACATAATGTTATACTATAGCGATGGCCCAACAAAAGTCTGGCAAAAACCGTTTACAGCGTTAGAAAACCGAAATACAATATAAACAAAAATTTGTAAAAATTTCGATCATTATTTGGGGTTGTATCTCAAGTAAGGGAGTAGGAGATTTTGCCTTAATAGATACAACAATGAATGCGCAACAATATTTGAACATTTTAAAGACAAATTTAAAAAGAAGCGCTAATCAATTCGGCGTCATGCAGGGAAATAAATCAAGATTTAAATTTTTTCAAGATAATGACCCCAAACATAGGTCGCACATGGTAAGAATGTGGCTACTATATTACTGCGGCAAAGTCATAGTCACTCCTGTCCAAAGTCCGGATTTAAATCCCATTAAAAATTTGTGGGTTTATTTAAAAGAAAGGATATCTAAACGTCAAACGAAATATGGCAGCTCTAAAAGTTGCAATTTAAACGGGAAATTTAAATTGGAAGAGTGGCAGAATATACCAGATCACTATGACTTGCAAGAGCTAATCCACTCAATGAAGACATTATGGCAATGTGTGATAACCGAAAAGGATGGTTATACCAAGTACTAAAGAATAATTCTTGTTTATTAGTTATATAATGAAATTAAAATAAATTTGTGGAAAAAGTTTTTTGACAATGAAATATTTGAGTATTAATCGTTTTTACTAAATTGTTTCTTATATTTTGATCAAAGTGATTTTATTTTTGTTGTAAACCTTTGTAAACAATATTAATAATATGAATAAATTAAAAAAGTTTTAGTTTTAAAATAAAAATAACTTTTTTTTAAAGAAATAATACACAAATTTTAAATTTCTTTAATGTGAAAACTCATTCTTGACATACTGTATGTATGTATTTACATATGTTTATTGGTTATTAATATATTTCTCTGTTTTATTTATTTAACCGCACAACACTAACTTTGGTTTGCATTTCTTAGGTTTTATATTGTTATTTTTGTAACACTAAGAGATTTTTTGTTCTTAAATCTTAATTAACTTATAAGATCTGAGTTTTAATTAATTTATAAAACTCGTTACACACGCGAATTAACTTTTAAAAAACTTATAAAATTTATTCGCGATTTTGGTCTTTATACGAACACGATCACTATTTAAGTCCCTGCTCCAAATGTTTTTCCTTAATATTTTTTAAGGAGTAGATTAAATTAATTAAATTATAATTCAATCTTGAAATGGGACATTTCAAATAATGACCGCGAAGACCAAACCTTTGCCGAATTGAAATAGACCGAACGAATAGGATTCTAATTATCAACTAATTTTATTACTTCATTTTTTACTTAATCCTAACATATTCTATATACTTAATTCTAACTGTGTAAATCTATTCAGCAACTCCGTTGCTTATTTTAATTCCTTATTGCTATTTATTCGTTGACCTTATTCTATGTATCAAACAATCTTAAACTTAATTAGCAATAGGGTGGTACAAATTCATTATTATTATATAAATTTAAATATTCAATTATTTAATTGAATAACAAGATATATAACAATATATATAATATATAGAATACAATTATGGCGCAACAGCGTACATAAAAATTTGAAAATGGATGAAAATAGGAAAAATTAAAAAATCTTTTTTGTTGCGAAGAATTAGAAGGGAAAGTGTACAAGTTCGTAAAGGAGAATATAGTCTTATGACTAGGACTAAAATTTAAGATATCAATATATACAATGCTCTGCAAAAGTTTAGCTAGCCCTGCAGCAATTTCATAATTTTAAGCAATAATAAGTACAAATAACTGATGTTTTTATATATATTTTATTAATTTAAAATATAAATTTTTATTTTATAATAAAACCATAAAGTTTTAATGTTTTTCACAAACCATAAGAAAAATGGGATAAACTTTCTGGTGCCCATAAGTAGAACTCAGAGTAAATTTAAAAATCAAAGTTCATCGACCATGGTTGCGTGGCATTTTTTCTGATTGAGGGCATTTTTTTCAATTATTTAAGTATCTATGTAAATTAGCGGCTTCATTGCGCAATTAGCTGCTGACGAATTGCAACCGCAATCGAGCCATTCTAACAGAATTTTGGTTTTGAAAAATCAATCAACTAAGTATTAACAAAACTTTGTTCCAAATGGTGCAACTTGTCATATGATCAATTTAACAACCGATTTATTGCTAAATTAATTTTGTGACAATTTTCTTTCCAGAATTAATTCTGTTCAATGTCCTGCACATTCGTGTGATAGTCGATAGCCGTGACGGATATATGTTTTAGTTAAAAAATAATTTGCATGAGACTATACATCAGATTATAATAAAAAAATTAAGCGCTAATTCGTGCCCGAGAACGGAGTTCACTGCAGTGATCTATTGAACATATGAACTTCTTAGTTCAGTAATACAATTAAAGCTGTGTTGATGGAAAGTCATCAGAGTTTCCGTTTGTTTCATAAAAGTCTAAAAAGTGAGATTGCAATTTTGGTTCCTCATCATACCTGTTCAATTTGGATCCGACAAGAACCCGGTCGGAGGTTCAAGTTCCATATATAGCAAGTGCGTAAAGCTAAATGTAGTCATCATATTCATTGGTCGAATATTGTTTTAATTTCTGGGCTTCAACACTAAGCTAAATTAACCCTTATCCTGTATTAAGGGGTCAAAATTGCCCAAACAGTTTTTCTTGCTCATTTATTCTTTAAATACTCATCGGATTTTTTTGAAACTTTGTACAATTATTTTTTTACTGAATACTATTAAAATTTAAAATATGAGCTGTTTATTTTGAAAGTGGTTTAAGTCCATTTTTTCTTATATTGAGATATTTAAGAGTTTGCGTTTGAATTGGTTCAAAAATATTGTTAACTGGTATTAAGTTGTTTTTATGGCTATGTGACCTTAAACATGTTAGAATATATAACGTAATACGTTATGTAAACTTTACTAGAAAAATATACTTGGTTTTAGAACCTGAAATGGACTTAAACCATTTTCAAAATTATTAAAATGAATTTTCTGTTTGAGAAAATGAATAAGTCCACTTTGTGTTCTTTGTTTAATATTATTATAAGTTAATTTTTTCATTTAAAGTTACTCCACTAATGATAGTGATTCCTCTAAATAGTTATCCTTATACTTAGGAGTTGGAATGGGACGTACATATTTGTATATTGGATTAATTTTATTTTGCTAAAGTTCCTTGGTCTTCCCCGACAAGGTAATAAATCAAGTATTTTGAACTCTATATCCATTGCCATAGATTATTTATAAATCATTTTATAGTGTTCATTTTTTATAAATCGCATCCAACATATGCTTCCCCACTAGAGTTTTTTAACCTTTTATTAATTGCTTCTTCCATAGGTTTTGTAGAAAAAGTCTTCACGTTTCATAATATAATATTAGTTACTCTTTCGACATGTTTTTATGGTTTCATAGTAACCCTGGGGGACATACATTAAATTATTTTTCCTCAAAGTCATTTCTATCACTCCAAAATCACTATCATTTGGCAAAAATGAATGTCCTGATAGTAAACACTTATGTTCAACAATATCTGCATTATTTTCTGCCGATTGCACAATTTTCAACTTTGTTACTGCCAATTTTATGGATTTCAACGGACTTAAACCAGTTTGAAAATAAATTTTTATGCATTTCGTTAACTAGCTAATTTTCAAGTTCCCCAAATCATAGCGATTTTAATGATACTAGACTTAAATTGTTTATAAAAATAAAGATTATATAGGATTGTGATTATTGTTATATTGTAAATTTTTTTTAAAAATAGACTTAAACCACTTTCAAAATAAACGACTCATATAATTTTTGTATATCGTTTCTTAAAGCGTATGCAAAAAACTTACGCAATTGGTACTTTGGGTCAAAATTGCTCAATGCAACAAAATCAATTTACGCATATGATACGAGCTTAGTAACAATTTTGTGGGCTTTGACTTCACAACTAGCAACAATTCAAAAATTTGTGATAATAACGCACAAGTGTTTTTTGTTGTTTTTGGTTTTTACAACGGTATTACAGACTGCAACAAAATCAAAAAAAGAGAATAAGTAGTGTAAATATTTCATTCGTTTATGTGTTTTTGAATTGAATACAAGTGACAAAATCTTTACTTATTTTGGAACAATGAAACCAGAAGAGATAAGAACTTTTCTCATGCTATCAGACTCAGGCGATGAAAACGATCTCGTTTCTGAACTTGCATTTGACTATGACCCCACCTCCTCGTCAGGCGCTAGCATGGACATTTCCGAAATTCTCGATAAAACTACGGATGAAGTTTCAATGTATCTAAACAGGACATAATAAATTTGACTCCTAGCCCAACGCGTTATGCTATTTCAAGAGCTGATAGTATAAAATCTTTTTTTCTGTTATATATGCCCAGTGATAATATGAAATTAGTTGTTGATATGACTAATTTATAAGGTGACTATAAGTGGTAATGTATTTATAAGAGTAAAAGCTATACAATCGGTTCATTTAGGTTAATCCGTATTTGGAAATAATTGGATTGCTGTAGACGACATAACAATTGAAGCATATTTCGGGCTACTTTTGTTGGCGGGTGTATTTAGATCTCATGGTGAGGTTTTAGAATCTGTATGGGACGACCGCAAAGGTCTTTTTTGCACGAAAAAATTTTACAACTAAAAGGCAAACCTGAAAACTGTGTTCACTTTCTCTTCGTAAATGGGAACAAAACAAAAATTGGATATGTACCTAAAAAAAATCCATCAGTGTTTTTGCTTAGCACATTACATCACGACGAAAAAATAAGAGCAAGCTCCAAAAAGTCAGAAATAATTCATTTCTATAATGAAACGAAATCAAGGGTCGATACATTAGAGCAAATTATAAGAACTTACACATGTAAAAGGAGAACTAATCGATTGCCTCAAGCACTGTTTTACAATATGTTGGATATATCAGCCTATAATGCCTATGTAGTTTTTCTAAAAATTAATCCACACTGGAACGAAAATAAGAAATATAAGCGCCGCATATTTTTGGAAGACTTAGGCATGGAGCTTATAAGCGGAGAAATATCTCGTAGACCGAACACGCGACAAATCAGTCCTGCTAAAGCAGTTGTAAAAAGTCTTGTTCCGAATATCAAAAATTTATTTGCAAAAGCAATCTGAGACCTATGTCGTATGTAATGAATGTAAAAAAAAAATAAAAAACTGAATAAATATTATAATTTTTTGTATTGGGCAAATTTGCCCCACTAATGTCATATGCGTTTTATTTTTTAAGTACAGGATAAGGGTTAAAGGATTCAACGCCAGCTTCCAGCTACTTCTGACAGGGGAAAAGAACGATGACTGTAGATGGCTGAAGGCTTCAATTGTTTGGCTTCTCATTTTATGTACGACTGAAACATCAGCTCCGGAGTCATTCACATATCTATACTTGATCGATAACATAAATTTTGTTTCACGTTTCATATTCGTCAGGCGCCGAATATTATAACCATACGAAATGTAGGAAAAAGTTCTATACGGTAAGACTCCGCTTAACGCTGCTCCGCTTAACGCTGTTTCAGTATTACGCGTTAGTATTGGGACTCCCCTAAATCGCACACTGTATTGATACTTGTTGTATATGTGTGCAAATGAAACGGACATGCACCAACCAAAAGCGGTGCGCTACATGGCGACGGTGTATACTATGTATTTTTCTCAACGCTCTTTTGTTAGTCTGTACAGAATAAAGATTCCAACTGTATTTTCCGAAGTCGCAATCACAGTACGAACGCTGTCTCGTTTAGTGCTGGAACTTATTGGAACGTATCCCTCGCATTAAGCGGGGTCTTACTGTACTTCCAAAATGAAGTAAAATGCAGATATCCTAACCTGTGATGACGAATTGCAGTGTTAATAGTGTTATTCTTTAACCATTGATGTTGAATCATTTAATGATTGATAACATAAATTTATCTCGACTTTTTCATGTAGAGTCGGACGTTATCATTTTCAATTTTATTTATTATAGTTACATAACGTTTCGGAATTAACTTTTGCAACATGCGTGGGCGTTGAAGTTTCCGTGGTCTAGTAGGTAGTGTTTTGGCTTATTAGACATGAGGCATCAGTTCAAATTCCATGTCAGGCATCTCCAACTAAACGAAATAGAAAAAAATTTCTTCGGCGACATCCTCTTGGCAAATTTCTGGCAAAAACTCTGAAAGTAAATAAAATTGCCATGCAAAGTTTCTCAAAAAACTGTCGTTCGGAGTGGACTTTAAACCACTCATGTTTAAAAATTAACGCACACAGGATAAGTGGTGTGAGAAACTAGGTCGTAATCCTGATAAAGGGTTGTAATGAGCAATTATGTGTGTAACCACGCAAGTTCAGTACCAAATTATTATCTATTGATAGTCACCGGTTGTATCATTTCGTCTTAGGTCCATGAGAATTCTGAGTATCGACTTCAATTCTTTTTTAACTTTCATACAGTCCGTGTTATGCACATTCGCAATGAAGCACATTTCCAGCAACCATTAAATATGTATGATGCAGAATTTAACTGTCTTAGAAAAAGAGGCTTCCATTTCAAGCTTCGACTCTCCTTCTGATTGCATATCTAAAATCTTTGGGGTTTATCGGAACACTGGAATTGTAGTTGCTGGTGATTTTTTGACTATTGAAGCTATATACCGCTAGACGGACAATATACTGAATTATACGTCGCACACGACCATCTTGAGCAACTAGGCAACTAGTAAAAGAACCAACTCACATATGGTATGTTGAAGAGCACAACAACAACAATCTCGACCTTTTACTGACTTCACACCCCAAAAACTGTGCAGTAGAAGTTCTTGTCCTTCTCGTGAAGTCTCTGCACCAGTCCCGTTCTCAGAACTTCATTTTGATTCATCACCAGGAATGAAACGTTCCATTTTTGTGTTCTAAAAGGCACGTTCAGCCGAGCTCATCGACTTTTTAGGCATTTCAGCTAGAAACTTTGTTTCCTTAACCAAAATATTTATGCAAATAATAATGTTTGAAAATATAATGTTACATACAATATATGTAGCATATCGCTATATGCATATATAAAAAAAATAAAAAAAATTAAAATTAGATATTTAATATTAAATTATGAAGTTTAATTTTGCGAAAAGTTCTCGGTATGATGCATTTTAAGGACAACATTCGGGATGCCATTGCCAAGATACGAAGAAGTGCAAAAATCGGTCCGATCGAATGAGGTACTGTGATGCCAGCCGTATGAATGAAATCACATCCCTTTTCTAACCGAAACAATTTTAAATATTTCAAACCGCTTATGTTTTATTGCATTTTTAAATTTAAAATTTTAAATGGCCTACTCTTTACTATAAAGACAAGTATGTGTATTTAATGCATAAAATAAAGTTTGTGAATATTTGTCGATTTATTAAATAACTTCTATTATGTACTTACATTTGTTTCTAAACATTTCAAGCTTCTTGCATGAGTAAACTTTCATAGAATTGTAACGTTGACATAATATTTAGCACACTTTAGGTTGGTTTCTCAAAGTTGTATATGTTCTTATGAGTACTTGCAAGCTTACATGTATATTAAATTCCATATGTGTATGGAAAGCCTAATGGAAAGATATTTTGTGTACATAACGAAATTGGTAAATAACTTATGGTCTATGAATGCGAAACAATAAGGATAAAGGTAGGACCAAAGTTAGGGCGATACAAAGCAAACAAGTAAAATTGCCAAATGCAATTACATTCTCTCATTCTCTCTCATTGTTAAGAATATATACAAAATATTCATAAGCTGGCGTGCTTCGCCACAATCATGGTTATGAAATAAAATTTAAAATTTTATGATAAAGTCTATTTAAAGTTTATTCTATTTTGGTATAATAATCTATTATAACGGATGTTTTTAAAGAACTTAAAATGTTTATACCAGGCAAAGTGAAAATTTCTTATTATAATTATAGTATATGGCATTTAATTTATAATATAATACTCGGCATGTATTCACAGTCGAAGTATGGGATATTTTTTTTTTCGTAATAATAAACATACATACATACATAATTGGTCATTACAACCCTTCAGTCCGGATTATGAACTAGTTTCTCACACCACTTTGTTATGTGTGTTAATTTTATACATGAGTGGTGGGACCTACAGTTTAAAGTCGACTCCGAACGACATATTTTTGAGAGGAAGTCGCCGAAGAAATACTTTTTGTATTTTGTTTGGATGTCTGGCCTGGGGCTCGAACCCTGGCTTTACGTCTAATAAGCCAACACACTACCTACTAGACTACGGCGACTTCATAAATAATAAACATAAATTTTAAAATATTGTGATGAAAATGGAAATGGTGTTACATCGTTCAACATTAAAATGATATACAAAAGCTACAAAAACAAAAACAATGAACTTGTTTACATGATAAACAAGTAAAATATACCAACAACATCAGTAAAAAAGGGAATAAACAAGTCAACAAAAATGCAACAACGAACAATTTAAACAAAATATACAAACAACAATAAAACAACGATGTTTACAATTATGGAGATCTCGAGAAGGCGAAGCCACGAACATTCGACTTCAAGATCATTCACCAGACTGTTTACGTTGGCATATAAAAGCCAAGACAAAGCAGGTACCAGGTAAGTAAAAATTAAGTCAGTCTTGTGTAAAGACGCGCTGCGTGTGAAAATCTCCATTATAAAGATCTGCCGAACAATTGTTGGTGTTTACGCAAAAGGGTATAAAGAAGAGTAACAAACAAAGCAATTGTTGTTGTTTACATCAAGAGGCACAAAGAATTGTGCGAACAATAAAGAGTTTATCTAAAACTAAACAGAAAAATATTTTTATTTTATTTATAATCGCAGAAATCCTAATTGCTAAGAAGACTTTTCGGGCTGAGGGCTGGTTATGTAATAAAATTAACTTTGTTGCTATAAATAGCTCCGTGCCTCTTAGCAAACTTTGCAAACCAATTTTACAGCACGTTAGCACGGATGAATATGGTTATTTAATTTCCGATGGCAGAAACTCACAATTCCACGATTTATACTAAACTTATACTCAACTAAATTATTCTTTGCTGCTAATAACTTGTTCAGGACTCTCTTAAGTCTACTGAAAAGAGCAAGAGACGGACTTTTGGATATAAACGCTAGGCCGTTCAGAAGTTCTTCAATCGGAATCTGTACTCTATGCAACTTAGATATTCTACTCTACTTTGCACTTCATTGGTATCTGCCCTGTTTTTAATGAATTAAGAATTAGATTTTTTAACAAAATCCAATTAAACCAAACTGCGTTCATAAATAGTCTCAACAGTGATACTGATGTTTTTAGTTTACTAAATAATTATGTTGAAGTTTGCTTAAAATACAGAAAACTAATCTTAAATGGATTTGCTTAGATTTGTATTTAAATTGATATATAAAATGAAAATGAAATGGCAAATATTAGTATTTATGTATATAAATGCCCATAACAATAACATTTATTTTGTTAATAATGTCATATTATATGAATTTTTCTGCTTCCTTAATGTTGCCTTTCTGAACAAGCCAATGTTTTAAAAACAAAATTTTCTTAAGATTTTTGTTATTGAATCTATTAAATAAATAAAAAGAAAATAATAATATTAATCGAATAGAGCTTCTTGATTATTAAAGGATGGAATGAGTAGAGCCTGTGTCAAGGAAAAACTTGAAACTTCTGCAGAAAGTGTGTCACATATAAATAGTACATATTGGTCATTACAACCCTTCAGTCAGGATTACGACCTAGTTTCTCACAACACTTATGTTGTGTGTATTAATTCTGTCCATAAGTGTCGGGACCTACAGTTTAAAGTCGACTCCGAACGACAGATGTTTGAGAAACTTTTCATGGCAATCTTATTTTCTCTCAGAGTTTTTGCCAAATATCTGCTGAAATGAAGTCGCCGAAGACATGCTAGTATATGAAACAAAAATTTCATTATACAAAAATTTCATTATAGTATCGCTGGAACACATTGCATCATAAATAGATAATTTGACGTCAAATAGTCGTTTCATAATACCAACATACTTTAATTATCCTTTGAAGAATTAAAAATATATTGTTTCCAGCGATTTGATTCTTATGGCCAGAACATCAGATGACACTTCTGTGAGTCCTGTTCAACAAACTCGTTCCAAATTTTGGTCAAATGCTGCAATTATCTTCAAGATATTTATCTGGTTAGAAAAAAAATTTTTTTTTAAGTTGTTTTCTTATTGAATGCCTAAATTATTAGGGCATAAGTGCAAAGTAAAATTTATATTTTTTGAGATATGAATAAAATTTGCTCTTTTAATTCAAAGTTATCCAGTTTCGCATACAATTGCTAACTAAATACTGTGAATTTAAATGAATCATAAATAACGAATGTTTTAAAATACAAAAAACATAAAATATTGGCAATGATGCATAACTTTTGATTTACATTTTAAAGTAAAGAGATATTGCCCTTAGCAAATTATTCGATGGATTAATAGCAGCACATCTTCAGTGAAATTGATTACACCCCTTCCCACGCTGACAAAAATTAAAAACAGATGTGACTAAAACAACAAAATTTAATTTTACAAATTAAATGAAAAATTTTTAAAAATCATGAAGACTGGCAGTAAAGTCGCCATAGTCGAACCCAAGACCCTCCCGCTAGTAATCTAGCACCCTACCCACCACAACCTTTTAGTCTGCCTTATAAACTAGGCAAATGGTCTTATTATAAAATATTCTAAATAAAGCTAGTAGTAATTATCAAAAATCTGATATTCATTTATTTAAGCTATAGTTTATCCGTGGACTGTATGGGGGAAGAGCACAAAACAACAAAAGGGTAGCATCTTAACGATTGGTCTCAATTTCGGGATACTATAAAAAAAGGAGCCAATAATTAGAGGACTTTCAATACACAAATAACCACAAAAAAACCAAACACTTTTCTTTTTTTGTTACCTAATTGGCACTATTTTTATCCTTTTCCACTATGTTATGTATGTCACAGAGAATTCAACTTTGGTTTTATTAAATTTTAATTCCTCTTTTTTCCCTTTTTTTCATAAAACAAAATTCACTTTTTTCTTACTTCACAAAGTTTAATTTCCTTTATATTTTATATTATTCTATGTTTCACAAACTGCTTTAATTTTCACTATTTGAGTTGATACGGACAATTCTTAAAAAAAATTAGTTTTACCCTTTTGGATGTTACAAAGAAGAAAAATTTTTAAGTTCAGCTTATACAAAACACAATTACAGGGTAATGTTAAAAAAACACCAAAGCTTAGATAAAGTTACATTACATTACATGAAAGCTTAAATTAATATTATAGAGCCCTCTGTTGGTGGCTAGGCCTCTTTTAATTGATCGCCTACATTGTCGGGGATGGAATTGTTACATCCCCGAACATAAACAGCTATAATTATTTGAAAATAGGGAAAGGCATTAATAAATTTTTTTCCCAACAATTTCAACGTTTGATGTTTGACTAAAATAATAGATGTTGAACGAAATTGTTTGCTAGATAACAAATATACGGATCTCTAGTGCTTGGTCAAGTTTAAGTTTTTGTAATATTTGTTATAAAACATATTTTTACTTTTAATAATAATATTACATGTAATTATTTTCACATTTTCCCAATGTTATAATCAAATCAACAAATACCAGATGGCATCTGCATCATAATTTTTCGTTGTTTATTATTCCAAATTAATATTTTATTGGTCTGTCAAACATATCAAGCAAATCTTTATTGAGTTAATGACATAGACATACTGTGTAATCTTATAATTCTATAGTTTAACAACAATTTATGGTGAATAATTAGTTTTAGTGCATAAACAAATGCATAATTGATTCATTGTTATTAAAATTAATGAACTGGTAATTTTTCGAATATTTCTAAATTTATCAAGCGACGGCAGTTGCTTAGTATTGTATATTTAATTTGAAATTAATTTATGACAATTTTTTTGAGGTGGGAAAATGCATTTGTCAAAAACACAAAAAATGTCATACAACAATTAGACCGCGTAGTGCTCAATTTCACTGAACAATTTCTTAATGACATGCAATAGGATGTACAGTGATGTGAAAAATAATAAGGACAGTACCCACCCAAACTTACATTACATTTAAAACCGAATAAAAACTTTAATTATATTTTGGATTGAATTCTTACGTCTTACCATGTAAGAAGACGTTTCCATCAAGAATTCAATCCAAAATATAATTTAAAGACGGTAAAACAGAGTGGTGGTAGCATCATAGGTATGGGTGTCATTTTCTTATTATGGTGTGGGTCCTCTATATCGTATCTAAAATGTAATGAAATCGGCTGATTACACCTAAATTTTGAAAAATACAATCCTGCCGTATGCCTAAGAAAATATGCCATTCAAATGGGTCTTCCAGCAGGACAACGACCCAAAGCATACGGCAAAGTATACAAAGAAGTAGTTCCAGGACAAAAAAATTAATGTTTTAGAATGGCCAGCACAGTCCCCTGATTTGAACCCAATAGAAAATTTGTGGAACGAAGTTAAAAGGGCAATCAGGGGGAAGTGTCCAACAACGAGCTTTGGAATGTTATACAGGATGCTTGGAACTCAATAAACCTGCATGTTTTTCAAAATTTGGTCGACTCAATACCTGGAAGCTGTGCTGCTGTTCTGGATAACAAAGAATCCGCAACAAAGTTCTAATGTGACACTAAGGCTTCATGCAACAATATTCAGTATAAATATCTATTTAGTTTTACTTCGGTTAGTTATAGCTTTAAGATTTCATGAAGTGTCCTTATTTTTTCACACCTTAAACTACATGCATTTATACAAAATCACAAAAAAAATCAAAATATATTATAGGAATAGCAAAAATTTTGTTTTTAATCTTTAGTTTACCGTTTAAGAAAAAAATAAGTCGTTTAAACAATAAAGAATTTTCGAGTTTTAAATATAATGTAAGTTTGGGTGGGTACTGTCCTTATTATTTTTCACATCACTGTACATCCTATTGCATGTCATTAAGAAATTGTTCAGTGAAATGTGACCAATTAGGTTATTATATTTGCTATCTAAAGCAGAATCTTAAAACTTTTACGCTTAAATCGATGTAATTTAAATAATGATCGCATTGTTTTTCCGTTACTTTACCGATAATGCCTACACAAAATCAATAAAACCAACTTTGACTATATCAAATTTAGCCTTTAAAAATGAACACATCTTCGCTCGCCAAGTCAAGTTATTGAATTTGATACCATCGAATACCAAATATCCTCAGTATGATTTGATAATCTGAAAACAAAATTGAGTTCGCATCTCTGTTGGTTTGATTCACTGCACTGTCACAGATTAAAATAAATTACACATAAATTACATTAGATGCAAAGTCGCCGTAGTTTAGTGGATAATATGTTGGCTTAAGAGACGTGAGGCAGCGATTCAAACATGAAAAAATATTTCTTCGGGGTCTTCCTCTCAGCAAATTTCTGGAAAAAACTCTGAGAGTAAATAAAATTGCCATGAAAAGTTTCTCAAAAATCTGTGGTTCGGAATGGACTTTTAACTGTAGGTCCCGACACTTATGGATAGAATTAACGCACACAACATAAGAGGTCTTAAGAAGTTCGATCGTAATCATGTCTGAAGAGGTTTAATGACCAATTAAGTAAGTCGTAAATCTGAATAAAGGGTTGTATTGACCGATTAATTAAGTAAGTATTAGATGGAAATGCATCGTAACCTCTACATTTATCAGATTTTGAACCATCATTAAGACACTTCAGGCCAACTGAGAATAAACGTCGAATTTTCTGAATAAAACCATTTTATTAATAATTAAATTATTAATGGTTAGTACAACGTTCACAGTCTCATGCACTAAAATACTAAAATGAAAAAATCTCCCACTTAAACTTGTACTTTCCGTTGGGCCTAACCCGTTTTAGTAGTCGCAATTAAATTGATTGCCCTATTCGTATATTTCTTACAACACTAAAGGGTTTAAAACGATTTGATTCACATTTCGTTATTTGGCTATGGTGCTATCGTGATATGCAGAATTAATAATATTGTTACGCAAAGCGAAACGACCTAATATCGTTTAACAATAAAAACGATAAACAAAAGCTACAAGCAACACCAGCACAATACACACGACACAAATACGCACTAACACTAAGAATACAACGAACGTGTTGATTATCTAAAGCTGCACACACACATGTGTACAACGAACCAGGTAGCAACAACAACATAAAGTAAACCAGCTACGACAAATATGTAACGGACAACATAAGCAAAGTACACAAACAACAATGTGCTAGCAATAGAGTTCTCGAAAAGGCTCGAGCGAGAACCTTCCACATCGAGAACGTTCATCATACTGATCATACGTGCGTGCGGACTATAAAAGGGCTGGACAAAGCAAGCAGTAGTCAGAGTTAATTCAGTCAGCCTTATGTGAAGTTGCGTGTGAATAAAATAAGTCGTGGTTGTAAAGATCCAGTGAATACTTGTGTGAACTAATAAAGTGAATAAGCAGATTATTATTGTTGTATCGTTAAATTCTATACGGTGGTACACAAAAGTAGTGTGAATAATAAAGACAGTTAAGAAAAACTAAAGACGCATTTGTTTTTACTTTGGTTGCAATTAACGAACTCATATTTAAATGTTTTTAAAAAGGTAAAAACGTAACAATATTGTTAACAATATTGTTAACTTAACGTAAAAACGTAACAATATTGTTAACTTTTTAAAAACATTTAAATATGAGTTCGCTAATTGCAACCAAAGTAAAAACAAATGCGTCTTTACATACATAATTGGTCATTACGACCCTTCTGTCAGGATTACGACCTAGTTTCTCACACCACTTATGTTGTGTGCGTTAATTTTTATACATGAGTGGTGGGACCTACAGTTTAAAGTCGACTCCGAACGACAAATTTTTGAGAAACTTTTCATGGCAATTTTATTTACTCTCAGAGTTTTTGCCAGAAATCTGCTGAGAGGAAGTCGCCGAAGAAATATTTTTGTATTTTATTTTGATGTCTGGCCTGGGGGGCTCGAACCCTGGCTTTTCGTCTAATAAGCCAACACACTACCTACTAGACCACGGCGACTTCACAAATGCGTCTTTAGTTTTTTTAACTCTCTTTATTATGTACACTACTTTTGTGTGCCTCCGTATAGAACTTAACGATACAACAATAATAATCTGCTTATTCACTTTATTAGTTCACACACGAATTCACTGGATCTTTACAACCACGACTTATTTTATTCACAAGTAACTTCACACAAGGCTGACTGAATTAACTCTGACTGCTGCCCGCCTTGTCCAGCCCTTTTATAGTCCGCACGCACGTATGATCAGTATGATGAACGTTCTCGATGCGGAAGGTTCTCACTCGCGCCTTCTCGAGAACTCTATTGGTAGTACATTGTTGTTTGTGTACTTTGCTTATGTTGTCCGTTACATATTTGTCGTAGCTGGTTTACTTTATGTTGTTGTTGTTGCTACCTGGTTCGTTGTACACATGTGTGTGTGCAGCTTTAGATAATCAACACGTTCGTTGTATTCTTAGTGTTAGTGCGTATTTGTGTCGTGTGTATTGTGCTGGTGTAGCTGGTAGCTTTTGTTTATCATTTTTATTGTTAAACGATATTAGGTCGTTTCGATTTATGTAACAATATTATTCCCCACAGAGTTTATATTGGCAAGCAGCTAGTTTACTCTTAATGCCAGTATATCGTTTTACTGTTTTCTATTCTTTCTTTGTGAATTTCAAGCTTACCTCACTAATGTGTAATTTAACTGACAAAGAGTATTTATCAGACGGCATTTTTTATTGAAGTAATCGTGTGGGTCTTTTCGTCGATTTTAGCCCCTATTGCCAATATTGTTCTCATATGCATAATATACACTTACATAATTGGTCATCACAACCCTTCAGTCAGGATTACGACCTAGTTTCTCACACCACTTATGTTGTGTGTTTTAATTTTATACATGAGTGGCGGGACCTACAGTTTAAAGTCGACTCCGAACGACAGATTTTTGAGAAACTTTTCATGGCAATTTTATTTACTCTCAGAGTCTTTGCCAGAAATCTGCTGAGAGGAAGTCGCCGAAGAAATACTTTTTGTATTTTATTTTGATGTCTGGCCTGGGGCTCGAACCCTGGCTTTTCGTCTAATAAGCCAACACACTACCTACTAGACTACGGCGACCCACAATATATACTTGAAGGGTCTAATAAGGCATCGCACCTAATAAGAAATTGTACGTTTCCTTGTAAATATATTGGGTAGTCCCCAAATAAGTAGACTGACACAACTACACTAGAACTCTCGTTACTTTCTAAGTTTAAAACTGAAATGTGGAAATAGAAAGTAATTTCATCTATACCGATTACCAATCTGGGCCTCTCGCAGGTATGCTTTGAATGCGAAGTGACCGATGCCCGTTAAACACTAAGCAAGGCCATAAGTATACTCAGAAATATACTTGGAGCCTAACGCTCTTCAACCATTTACCATCAATACAAGATGGAGCAGGGATCATATTCCAGCTCTTCGCCAGCAAAATTTTAAAAGAAGCCCACTGTTTTGAGAAAATAACTCTCTGACAGATAATGCCCTCGGAAGCTCATTTTATTTTAGAATAATTTTAATTCCGTATTTCTTATTTGCGCATCTAGTTCCCGACTGGCTTCAGCTGGCATAAGTCGGCCGTTTTTGAAACAGTTTTTACATTATTGCTAATAAAAAGATACATTAGACATACATCAGACATACATTAAAAAATGGAAAAAGAGATGACAAAGTTCGAATACCATTAAATTATGCGTGCTTAAATGAATCGATACAAAAATTGTGACATTATTATCTATTTATTCATGACGTGCTCCTCCATTTATGCAAAAGAGAAAATGAAAAAATTTAATGCACCTGGTGCAGCTCGCGTATAGGGCACAGACTCAAGAGATCGACAAATAATTTACTCTTGTAGTGGAATGCATACAAAATATGCCAGAATACATCCTCCGCTATATCCAAGAACATATTCACTGAATAGATAAACTTGGTTTATTTGGATACACTTTGAATCTAGCGAAAACTATTGAGTTCACCAAAATTTTTAACAAAATTTCTTCAAATTAGGGCCGAGCTCAATCACTTTTGCTAAAGCCTGTTACAAATATATAGACAACGGAGATTGAAGTTTAAATGAACTACTTGCAAAGAATCAATTCCTCAACCAGAAATAAAACTGTGAAATACATGTCAGCTACTGTGATATGTATGTACATATAAAGCAAGTTTGGATTTAAATGTCAGCATTCGATGTGTTCTTTGCGCTTCCGTGCTGCGTTAAATGTTTAATCTCAGATTAAGTTTTGTATCAAATATAATATATTGTTACGCGAAGCGAAACGACCTAATATCGTTTAACAATAAAAACGATAAACAAAAGCTACCAGTTACACCAACACAAAGCCACACGATACAAATACACACTAACACTAAGAATACAATGAACGTGCTGATTATCTAAAGCTGCACACACACATGTGTACAACGAACCAGGTAGCAACAACAACATGGAATGAAGTGAACCAGCTACGACAAATATGTAACCTGGTAGCGGCTGGTACATAACATAAGCAAGTACACAAACAACAATTTACTAGCAATAGAGTTCTCTAGAAGGCGCGAGCGAGAACCTCCCACATCGAGAACGTTCATCGTACTGATTGATACGCGTGTGTGCGGACTATAAAAGGGCTGGACAAAGCAAGCAGCAGTCAGAGTTAATTTAGTCAGCCTTGTGTGAAGTTGCGTGTGAACAAAATAAGTCGTGGTTGTAAAGATCTAGCGAATACTTGTGTGAACTAGTACAGTGAATAAACAGATTATTATTGTTGTATCGTAAGTTCTATACGGTGGTACACAAAAGTAGTGTAAATAATAAAGAGAGTTAAGAAAAACTAAAGACATATTTGTTTTTACTTTTTTGCAATTAACGAACTCATATTTAAACGTTTTTAAAAAGGTAGAAACGTAACAATTGGTGTCAGAAGTGGGATTGCAAAATCCAAAAGTAAAAATAAATAAATAATTAAAAAAAAAAGAGAAAATCAAAATCAAAATGAGACTCTCCGAGTTGAAAGTGGAACGGCTTAAACGAGAGTTGGATAAACTTAAACTGTCAACAACGGGCACGAAGAATGAGCTGCAAAGGCGATTAAGGGAACAACTGCAGCTTCAGGGCATTGACATAGATTCTCACGAGTTCGATGATGAAGAGGAACGAGAGGTAAAGGCTCCTGCAACCCCGAGCGGTATGGACATAAATTCGTTGCTAGCCGCTATGATGGAAAAGATGCAAGTATTAACGGATGTACAAGAAGCTTCTAGAGCGGAGAATCAGAAGCTATTTGCTGATGTACGAGAAGCTTCTAGAAGCGAAAATCAAAAACTGTTAGCTGAAGTGCAAGAAGCTTCTAGAACCGAAAATCAAAAACTGCTAGCTGAAGTGCAAGAAGCTTCTAGAACCGAAAATCAAAAACTGCTAGCTGAAGTACGAGAAGCTTCTAGAGCTGAGGACCAGAAGCTATTTGAAGCTTCTAGAGCCGAAAACCAACGACTGCAAGCAGCAATTTTGTCAAAAATTGAAAAGGAGCTGGAAGCACCATCTGGAAAGCTGCAGGAAATCCATGAGTCCGTCAGCAAAAGGATCACTGGTGTCGAGGAAAGGGTGTCACATTTAGAAAAGGCCGTTGACACGAAAGTGGACAATCTGGAAAAGACCGTTGACACTAAAGTGAACAATTTGGAGAGGACCGTCGGCGGAAAAATCGTTATGATGGAGGAAAAGATCAACAACCTCCAAAGCCAGCGACCGGAACCAGTGCGAGTCATTTCGGAAAGTACCGGCAGGATAAGAACACCTTGCTTTGATGGTAGCTCACCCCTATCCGTATTCAAATTCCAATTTGAGACAGTAGCCAGCAGAAACGGATGGGATGATGGAGAGAAGGCTCTAGAACTAATTCTGGCGTTAAAAGGTGTCGCAGCTGAGATTCTAGAGGCCATGCCAGCCAGCAGCAGAAACAACTACAACGAATT
This sequence comes from Sarcophaga carnaria, assembly GCA_958299815.1. Classification (NCBI taxonomy): domain Eukaryota; kingdom Metazoa; phylum Arthropoda; class Insecta; order Diptera; family Sarcophagidae; genus Sarcophaga; species Sarcophaga carnaria. The sequence continues at coordinate 66,378,560 of OY283153.1, read as the reverse complement.
AATGGTGGCATTGCAGCGTAAATTTGGCGATGAGCACAAACGGGAACTATACCGCATGGAGTTGAGATGCCGGGCGCAAAAGGCAAATGAGTCATTACAAGCCTTTGCAATGGAGGTTGAGAGATTAGTGCAGCTCATATACCCAGGAGAAAACCATCCATTGATAGACAACTTTAAGACCGAGGCGTTTGTTAATGGCATACGCGACCCTGATATTAAACTAGCGGTATGTTCTACACAGAAGACAACTTTTGCAGAGACCGTGGCCTTCGCACTAGCCCAGGAGACCGTTCGCACGATTTCTAGACCACAAGTCAGTAAAGTGCGAAAAATGGAAGTCGTGGAGGAGGAGGAATGCCTTTTGGACAAATTTAAAGAGATGTTGAAGCAAGTTTTGGGAGAAAATGGACAAAAGGCTAAAGTCAAATGCTTCAACTGTGGAAAGAGTGGCCATTTCCAAAGAAACTGCAAAGCGCCACGCAAGAGATCAAGATCCGCCTCACCATCAAGGAATAAGAAACGGGCGAACTACCAACCATCTTCACAAGAGTCCCCGTTAAACTAAAACGAGCTAGCGCTGAGGGGCAAGTGCTGGCTCCCACAAGCGAGGGCCCCACAATCTCAATATCAGTGATGCAGCAGAACAACAACAATCTTACGGCGTGCGGATACATAAATGGCAGACCACATACCTTTACTATAGACACCGGGGCGACACAGTCTATCATCAGGCCAGATGTAGTGAAGGGAAAGTGTGAGGCACTTAGCAATGTAAGACTACGGATAGCTACGGGAGAGTCTGCCACCGTCCACGGAAAAACAGAGGCGAAGGTGACTATAGCCAACATTAGTGTAAGTCACATCTTTATTGTTGCCGATATTGTGGACGAGGTTATAATTGGTGCCGATTTCATGATAGCTCATGGCATCAATTTGAATATGGGGCAACAGATTATGAGTTGGCGAAATGTAGAGATACCTATAGACGTGGGGTACAAGCATCAAGTGCACGCAAGAAGGATAGTTGCGGTCGAACAACTCAAATTGCCACCTCAGAGTGAATCACTGATATGGGCGCGTTTGGATGGAGACTGTGTGGAAAACCGCTTGTGGGTTGTGGAACCAGCAGAAATACAGACGGATTTAATATCAGCAAAGGCCCTCGTCAAATCCACAGAACAAAGAATAGTCCCGGTGAGAGTGCTAAATCTATCAGGCCATGAAAGAGTCGTCTGTAAAAACTCAGAGGTGGGCCAATGTGTTCCAGTAGAGGCGGTAATAAACAGCGAACAGACGCCGCAACCTGCCGATATGTCAGCCAAGGATCAAAAGGAATTTGGTGAAAATATGGAGAAATGGATAGCAGGTTTAGCAGCTGCAGAGAAAACCAAAGCCAAAAAGCTGCTAAAGAGGTATGCTTTCGCTTTCGCCACGAACAAGAAAAGGCAAGGAAGAACAGCTATGGTGAAACACGAAATTGATACTGGCGAAGCGAGACCGATAAAGCAGGCACCCAGAAGCATACCGCTGGCGAAGCGTAATGAGGTTAAGGAGTTAGTCGATGAAATGAGGAAGAGCGGTGTAATCGAACCATCATCGGGTCCGTGGAGCTCACCTGTAGTGTTAGTAAAGAAGAAAGATGGCAGTACAAGATTCTGCGTAGACTACAGGAAGCTGAATGATGGCACCAAAAAGGATGGTTACCCGTTACCGAGAATTGACGACACACTCGACACGCTAGCCGGAACAAAATGGTTTTCCACATTGGATCTACAAAGCGGGTATTGGCAGGTGGAGATTGCAGACAAGGACAAATAGAAAACCGCATTCAGTGCCAACGGCGGCTTATGGCAGTTTAAGGTTATGCCATTTGGACTCTGTAATGCTCCGGCCACATTCGAGCGGCTTATGAAACGTGTGCTAAAGGGACTGCATTGGAAGACTTGCCTGGTGTATCTCGATGACAAAATAGTGATGGGCAGAACTTTCGACGAACACCTCAAGAACCTGGGAGAAGTTCTGCAACGGATATCAACGGCTGGACTAAAACTAAGCGTAAAGAAATGTGCATTTTTCCAAAAGCAGGTGAAATATTTGGGGCATCTTGTCACAGCAGATGGCATATCCACCGATGAAGATAAAATACGAGCAGTAAAGGACTGGCCTCGTCCCCAGAATCTTCATGAACTACGTAGCTTTTTGGGACTATGCACATACTACAGACGCTTTGTGCCTAACTTTGCCAGCGTGGCTGCAAGTTTGCATGAGCTCACCAAGAAGTCAAAAGTCTATCAATGGGGTGAACCACAGGAGAAGGCTTTCCAGACACTAAAAGACCTATTGTGTGCTGCACCAGTTTTGGCGTATCCAGTCCCAGGAGAAAAGTTCATCTTAGACAGTGATGCCAGCGGATATGGTATTGGTGGTGTACTTTCCCAAGTGGTCAATGGAACAGAGAAAGTCGTAGGCTACTATAGTCGCACATTGTCAAAGCCTGAACGGAATTATTGTGTAACCCGACGAGAGCTACTGGCAGTGCTGTAGTGCATCAAACATTACCATAAGTACCTGTATGGCCAAAATTTTCTGTTAAGGACTGATCACTCCGCACTGAGATGGCTGCTACAATTCAAGAACCCTGAAGGGCAGTTAGCACGTTGGATTGAACGCCTCCAGACTTACGACTTCAGCATTGAACACCGAAGGGGCATAAAGCATGGAAATGCTGACGCTCTTTCACGCCGACCTTGTAATTTGGAGTGTAAACATTGCGTGAAAGCTGAGAAAAAGGAATTCATCGTCGATATCCGGCTAACGCGGATTGAAGCTAACGAAGACTGGTCCCGAGCACAAAGGAGTGACCCAATATTGGCGAAGGTAATAGCAGCGAAGGAGGAGGACAAACGACCTACAAGAAATGAGATATCCGCAGAAGGTCCTCTTACAAAAGCATATTGGGCACTATGGGACAGCTTAAAGATCATAAATGGGTGCCTATATCGACTTTGGGAAAGCGCTGACGGCAAGACCTCATCCAACCTATTGGTAGTGCCTTCCTCCAAAATGAAAGAAGTATTAAATGAATTCCATAATGGAGCTAGCGGAGGACATCTTGGAGTAACAAAGACACTGGAACGGCTAAAACAACGTTTTTATTGGGTTGGATGTCAACAAGCAGTGGCGGATTGGATAGCAAACTGCACCCAGTGTATTGAAGCTAAAGGTCCAACAAGAAAAAGTCGAGGTCATATGCAGCAGTATAACTCAGGCGCACCTTTCGAGCGGATAGCGATGGACGTTGCAGGCCCTTTTCCAGTAAGCAATGCCGGAAACCGAAATGTTCTCGTTGTGATGGACTACTTCAGCAAATGGCCGGAAGTATATGCCATACCCAATCAAGAGGCGAACACAATAGTTAACGTTTTTGTGAACAACTGGGTATGCCGCTACGGGGTTCCAATAGAACTACATTCCGATCAAGGCAGAAATTTTGAGTCAGCTGTATTCAAGGAAATGTGCGAAGTATATGGCATTAAGAAGACTCGAACGACGCCTCTTCACCCACAGTCAGACGGAATGGTAGAGCGATTTAACCGAACCCTGGAGGAATACTTGCGAAAAGTAGTGAGCGAGCAACAGAAAGACTGGGACGAACACATTCCGAGGTTTCTACTGGCGTACCGATCCGCGGTCCATGATTCAACATCTAGATCACCCGCCAAGATTATCTTTGGGACTGAGATAAAGCTGCCCGGTGACTTAGAGTTTGGTGTTAAGCCCGGCACAGAGAGGGATGCCACATACACTGGAAAAGATGAAAGCCTAAATGAACTTCATGAGTTTGTGCGCACCGGTATAAAAATGGTCAGTGATAGAATGAAAGCCAGGTATGATCGTGCGGCAAACACGGAGGGCTTCCATGAGGGACAAATGGTTCTACTATACAACCCAAAGCGGAAAAAGGGATTATCTCCCAAGCTACAAACCAGCTGGGATGGACCGTATAAAATAATAAAGCGGTTAAACGATGTCGTGTACAGGATACAGAAAGCTAACAGCCCCCGAGCAAAAATGAAGGTCGTACACATAAAAAAATTTAATGCACCTGGTGCAGCTCGCGTATAGGTAGTGGAATGCATACAAAATATGCCAGAATACATCCTCCGCTATATCCAAGAACATATTCACTGAATAGATAAACTTGGTTTATTTGGATACACTTTGAATCTAGCGAAAACTATTGAGTTCACCAAAATTTTTAACAAAATTTCTTCAAATCAGGGCCGAGCTCAATCACTTTTGCTAAAGCCTGTTACAAATATATAGACAACGGAGATTGAAGTTTAAATGAACTACTTGCAAAGAATCAATTCCTCAACCAGAAATAAAACTGTGAAATACATGTCAGCTACTGTGATATGTATGTACATATAAAGCAAGTTTGGATTTAAATGTCAGCATTCGATGTGTTCTTTGCACTTCCGTGCTGCGTTAAATGTTTAATCTCAGATTAAGTTTTGTATCAAATATAATATATTGTTAATTTACAATTTACTAGCAATAGAGTTCTCGAGAAGGCGCGAGAGAGAACCTTCCACATCGAGAACGTTCATCGTACTGATTGATACGCGTGTGTGCGGACCAGTGTTGCAAAATTGGAATTTTGAAATGGTACTAAACTATAACTGAAAGAGTACTTTTTTGCATCAAATAGTACTTTTATAACTCTTCAATCAGGATTATGACCTAATTTCTCACGCCACTTATTTTGTGTATGTTAATTTTATATATGAGGTTCGGGACCTACTGTTTAAGGTCGACTCCGAACGAGGGATTTTTGAGAAACTTTTCATGGCAATTTTACTTACTCTCAGGGTTTTTGCCAGGAATCTGCTGAGAGGAAGACGCCGAAGAAATATTTCTGTTTTGTTGGAAACGTCTAATAAGCCAACACACTACCTACTAGACCGCGGTGAATTTACTTATTGGCGCTGCTAGATCTTCTGATGAAGTGCCTTGTTGATGTTACCCTATATGGAAGATCAAAAGTTTTCTGAATGGATTATTCATTTATTTATTTATTTATTTATTTATTTTGTAGCATAGCACATACAACAAGAAATTAGTCTTTTAAATTACAGTTTACAGTATTATGTGGAGTAATCCACTTAACTTTTTTATTTCTTAAATTTGAAAAGTGAGAAACTCATGACAAATAGATTGTTTCTACATACATATGTACATACATAATAATACGTCATTACAATCTTTCAGTTAGGATTACGCCCTAGCTTCTACCACCACTTATGTTGTGTGTGTTAGTTGTTTGTATTCTGCTGTATTTTAACCGATGAGGATTGGCCTTTGCTCGTTCCCTTGCTTATACAGAACGCTGTGTATAACACTGCCTTCAACAAAGACGTTGAATGTGCTTCTTTAGCCTGCATTACGACCAAGCTTCTCACACCACCCAAGTTGTGTCCGTTAATTTTTATCCATAAGTGGTGGGAACTACTGTTTAAAGTTGACTTCAAACGACAGATTTTTTTTGAGAAACTTTCCTTGACAATCTTATTTGCTCTCAGAGTTTTTCACGAAGACTTTTGAGAGGAAATCGTCGAGATGTCTAATCATTACAAACTTTTAATCAGGATTATAAAGTTTATGCAAGTGTAGCTTAACAGTTTAACATGGATTATGAACTACAGATTTTATTTACTCTCAGAGTTGTTTCCAGAAGGTCAAGAAAGGCAAATTCAAAGACTCCTGAATGTAATGCATTGTCTCTAATAGATGATTCACCGTGTTTAATTTTAGTCAAACGTCGATGGAACGTTAGTTTTTAGCATATGAAGAGCAGTGCAAGTGCTTACCGATATAACAATACTGTTCTGCAAGCGTTTTAATTGCGTTTCGTATTCTAAAAATGAAGGAATGTTCCGTGAACGTTTGACTAACCGGAGCTAAAGCCTGATTCTACCTTTAGCATTAACATGTTGCTAATGCATTAATTGTTAAAAAGCGCAAGACATAAAACTTGAAATAATAAAAAAGTACTGAAAACGACGAGGGGGTACTGCGGTATTTTTGAAATGAAAAAGTACTGAAAAAAGTACCAAAGTACTGAATTTTTCAACACTGGTGCGGACTATAAAAGGGCTGGACAAAGCAAGCAGCAGTCAGAGTTAATTTAGTCAGCCTTGTGTGAAGTTGCGTGTGAACAAAATAAGTCGTGGTTGTAAAGATCTAGCGAATACTTGTGTGAACTAGTACAGTGAATAAACAGATTATTATTGTTGTATCGTAAGTTCTATACGGTGGTACACAAAAGTAGTGTAAATAATAAAGAGAGTTTAGAAAAACTAAAGACATATTTGTTTTTACTTTGTTGCAATTAACGAACTCATATTTAAACGTTTTTAAGAAGGTAGACACGTAACAATATTTTAATTTTAAATAAAATACTTTTATTCAGAAAAAGTTAGATTATTATTTTAAAAAACTTAAAAATTCAAGAACTACATAATTCTAGTTTATGTATCATTTTTGAAACATACGACTTTCTTAGTGATTATATGGTGATATGTATATAAATGTTTGAAGTTTTTTAAACATTTTTAAAGTTTTTATCGTAAATAATACATTATATATGGTATTTGAGAAGAAATTGAAAGTTAACTGTTGGATGGAAGTGAAGAGGATGAAGTTTCTCTTCTTAATGTTCATGCTGCTAAAGACTCCGAAGAAGAACAAAACAGAAGGTCGTCTTATGAACTGACGCAAGTATTGGCAGCAACAAAAGCGACAATCCGCTGTTTGTCGCCAAAAATGGTATTATTTGGAACAGCGATGGAACAGCCTTTAGTAGTTTGAGAGAGTTTGTTTCTTGAAATATTGTATTGAGTCATTCTTACTGCTGTTTTTCATATATATCTCACGTGACACAAACATGAAGTCGTAGTAATCTAGTAGGTATTGTGTTCGCTTTTTAGACGTAAAGCCATCATTCAAACCCCAGCTCAGACATACTTGAAAAAAAGTATTTCTACATCTGTTTTATTTGATAGATAATACAGAAGAGCAATGTTTCGGCCAACGATATGTACGTCTGAGATAACGAAATCATTTACTCTCATAACGTGCTAATCGGAAGTGATCAAAATTTTAGGCCTTTTCGAAAAACGGGCTGAAGTCTCTCAGCCTTTTATAATTCGAATAATTATGTTGCTATAGATGAGTAACTAATTGAATTTCATTGTCGGTATAAATTTGGTCGTCCCCCGATAAAAGTACATGCTACATGTGTGTAGCAAGTACATACTGTCGTATTTAGGGGGTTACTAACATATCCGATATTCTAGAGTGGCGTAAGCTGATAGGACATTGACAAAAAAAATTCATGAGCTTATAAAATGTTACCAACCAATGGTGCTCCATATCAAAATATTACCATTTAGAAAAGAAATAAAAACAAGTTTTTGCTTTTTACTTAAAAAACAATGCTGCAATGTACATCACGTCAAAAAGTTGGGAGTAGGTTGCATAAAAGTGATAATAAACCGTAATAATATAAAATAGTTTTATTAAAATGATTTAAAATAAATAAAAGTATTTAAATTTTTTAACAAAATCCATCAATAATTGCGGCAATTCTATATACTAGAAGTGTGTATCAAAAGTGATACATAAGCTAGAATTATGAAGTTCGTTTAAAACTCGATCTACGGCTAATTTGAAATTTACACTGCGATTATATAATAAATAACCCTAGTGCTTACACAAACATACGTCCGTCCTTTGGCATTGGCAATATTTATAACGAATGAAAATTCTGATTTTTCAATTTTTTATTTCATTCCATTTCCTTAAAGTTTCCAATATGGAGTGCGAAAGTTTATGTCTACATAAAAAGATTTCAAAACATTTGACTTGTGACTTATCATGTACAAAACAAGAAAAATAACATGGACTTCGTGCCCTTAAGTATTCACAACACATTTTGTAAAATTTATTCACATCATCAACACTTTTATAACTTCTTTAATATTTTCGAATGCAAATATTTTGGGGAAAAACTTTACAGGACAAACTATAGTATTTCATTTGGCGGAGAATGTTGTTGCCATATTTCCTTAAAGGAAAACAAAATATGAAAGAATATATTGTAAATAAAATCTAGATGAGAAATTTAAATACATATACATTCTTTTCGAATACTTCACTTTAAAAAAGATTACTCCTTGGTGTTTAAGAATTTGTTATTATAACAAATATGTGTTAAGATGTTATAACAAATGCTTGTCCTAATCTTGTTGGTTATGTCTTAGCTTACTATATATGAGCTTCAAGCTCAAACTTCATTTCTGACCAGCGTTACCGTTGGAAATTTTGAAGAAGTCGCACAAAAAGGGGATTTTTGAAAAAAAAGTCGCACATAAAGGGTATTTTGGCAGTAAAAAGGGGCAACATTTTTAAAAGAAAAGAAAATGAACTAATATAGATAAAAAAATAAATTTTTATTGGATTTTGTAATGTACATTAGCAAACATATAATAAGTTTATTTTTTAATAATTTTTCCAATTGTTATAATAGAAACAAATTTTTAGCCAAAAATTAATAAGCCTAAACAAAAATTCTAATTTTTTTAAAATTATATGTTATGTTTTATTTTTTGATTGAATTTCATTCAAATTTATGAACGTTAGGACACTTAAACTTCAAAAATAAAAAATGCATTTTTAAATTTATAAAAATTACATTAAATAAAACTTTTTTTTGCTAACCCACTAGATAATAATACAAAACACAAAACAAAACTATTATTATAACTAAAAAACAGTTCATTAAAGATAAATAAAAAATTATACAAAATTGTGTATTTTGTAACAAATTAAAAAAAATAACAAAAAATATAATATATATTTTAAAATAAAAAAAACAATTCAAAATTATACAAAATTACTAATTATATTTCAAATAATTAATATGATAAGACTTGTATTAAACAAACTAATATCATAAAGTTAAACATAACAACGGTTCATTTTAGAAGTAAATAGAAACATTTTGTAATAAGTTAAATATGATATATAGTTGTACATTTTATATTATGTTATTTATTTATATGTCATAATATATCACAATTTTATGAAAAAATGTATCATAATGGCAGGCACATTTTTTATAACTTTATTGTTCAGGCAGGGAAAATAAAAATTCTGAAATTTAGATTTTTTTCAAAACAAAACAACAAAAATAATCAAATTACACAAACTAGATTATAGATTATTCAATAGACTAATCAATAGAATAGTTTATAAGTTATTTAATACACCAGTCCATAAACTAGTAGTAGTCTATAAAATAGTCGATCGAATAAACCATTGACTAATACAGTTGATTAATTCATGGTCTATTTAAAAAACTAGTTCAAATGCTATTTAAAAGACCACAGAAGTCAATAGACTGGTCAAAATATTATATCATATACTAGTATAATATATTTACTACTGTATAGACTACTACACATATATGTGGACTGGTCTATTAAATAGCTTTTGAACTAGTTTCTTAAATAGTCTATGAACTAGTCTACTAGTCTTTGAACTGGTGTATTAAATAACCTATAAATCCACTCTATATTGACTAACAATCTACTCTATATTGTTCAACAACAATTGAACAAGTCTATAAACTAGTCTGTGTAATTTATTCGTAGTTCTATGAAATACTTAGAAATTAGGATGCAACGATATTTCTCAATGTCAAAAAGGACTATATTACTTAATTTTCCATGATTGTTTTGGTTTATATATTTTACAAAATGAGTTTTAATATATATTTCATAGTTATATTAGTATATTTACATTCGATTAAATTTTTTTTTTGTTAAATTACTTCTGTACTTTTTTTATAAGTTCATCGCCAGGCACCCAATTTTCCAGGTCCATGTGACCACTCTTAACTTATTTTTCGTTAATGTTAGTTACGAAAAAATGTTTTCTGCCGACGCACTACTATGTGGCAGAGTAAATACGTAAGTAACAAATTCATATAAATTAGGATACAAATAATTATTAAGCATATTTTTTAAATTACCAATTTTATGCCAAAATTTTTCTGGATTTGTAATTTTAAAGATATTTTCATATGATTTATCATTAATTTTGGTTTCTAATATTTTTAATTCTTGTATAAATATATCAGGTTTACTTTTTCTAAAAAAGGGGAAAAAAGGGTCAAAAATCTTGAAAAGTGTCAGATTTAGTTCATTTTAGTAAGGGGGCACAAAAAGTGGCGGGGTCGCTGAGAAAGTGTCAAATTGCGACTTTAGTCGCTCAACGGTAACGCTGTTTCTGACATCTTATAAAAGAGATAGAAAAAGATATGAAAGAGCATATGATTTGACAATCTGCTTTCTGCATAGATGGTGGGAGAAAGTCGGCCGTAATCTTGACTAAAAGATTGTAACGTCTAATAATGTGTATATGCACAGTACAGTTGGGAGTGCTATGACAGGCATATAACATTGTGTTTTTATTACTCATCAAACCACTAAACAAAGTAAATTAAATGAAATTTGATTCATGAGGACGATCTTCTTGTGCTTGGTAATCCTTTTAATCCAGTGGCACAAGCATCTGTTTTTGTTTTTGTTTTATTTAATGAAGAATACAGAATCTACAAAACCTTCCACAACGGTGATCAAAAAAATTAATATTTTAGTATTGAGAATTATAAATATGTTGGCTTTTTTAGTTTCGTAAAACACTTTGGTTAGAAACAACACAGAAACAATTTTAACGTCCTCACACAATTGCAATATTTTAAATTTACTGGTATCCATATTCCAATATTTCAAGATAAACTATATTTTGCAATCGCTAATATAACTTATGGCAGATAGGGAATATTCTACAAGAATGGAAAGAGAGTCTAATTATTAAAATTCAGAATAAGAACTGACCAATTCTTTGTAGTAGGAAAATCGTTAACAAAATTGTACTGAACCACATTCTCGAATGCTTTTAGAAACAACTGACAAAATAAATAGCAATGTCACAATGAACGCAATCACAAAATGCAAATTGCCAAATATTGTTCATTATAGCTCTGTGCATCTCTGAACTCAGCTGAATCCTTACTCTTGAAGTTTATTTATTTAACAGGCCTTCTACATAGTCCTCTGTACTAAAGAGCAAAAAGAAACTCCTTAGATATTTATTTAAAAAAACGAAATGTGCATCATTGACCTAAATCGAAGTCAAACTATTTTGGAATTCTTATCAACCTGAAAAAAATTTAATCTCAAAAAGAAAAAAATAATACGATCAAAAAAACAAAACAAAAATTATTCATTTATTTAATTACTACAGTCAAAGAACTGTGGTTGATAATTTTTGAGCCACCTTGTAGTCCTTATGCCAAATATACGAAGTCTTTCAAATTAAAAGCAAATTGAAACACATCTTTATAATGTATTAAAATGAATAAAAGTTTCAAATATATCCCTGGGTACACTTCACTTTTCATTTCTGTTGGTTAAAGGTTTTTTACAGTGGTGGCCACGAATTTAAGACACGACATTTTATTTATACGTTTGTGATAATTTTTACATCTTATCAAAAATATTTTAGGTCCATGATATTTTTCTTAAGATTTTAGTAATATTAGGAAGAAAAAGTAATAATATTTTGCTACCTATACTTGGTTGAGAATTTTTATTTACATATTATATAGACCAAGACAAACTGCTAGTCTGGATTTGATATTTTTTGACACAAGTGGTTTACGTTGTGCAATACACCCACGCAAGTTTTTCTCATTTAGACATCTGCTTATTGCCCTAGACGAAATATCGATACCAAAATCCAATACAATTTTATTTTTTACTTTACTTGAGCTCGTGAAAGGATTATTAGCAGCTATTTCAGGGTGTGGTTTTTCGAGCTCTAGGTTGCTGTTTGACATTTTTGGTGGTACCATGTTGCTTGATGTGTTCCAGCACGTTGTAAATCTTGCATCTAGAACATTTAAGCAGCTTGGATATCTCCATTATTATTTTTCCATCAAATTTTAGTTGGATCAGTTTTCGCTCGTCATCGGTGTTCCAAGTACATCTGACCATTTATAATTAAATATTTCTATGTATTCCAACATAAAATAAAATAAAACATTCGTTGCTCAACGTTTAGCATCAAAAACACCAAAAAATCACTTAAAAACCAGATATTTCTGAAATGTCTTAAATTCGTGGCCAGTTTCAAATAAACGTTTTTACAATAACATGGTAAAAAAGCAACAAAATGTAAAAAGAAACAAAATAAAATAATGGTTCTTTTTCTTAATATTCCAGGGTACACAGAAGAATAAAGAATATCAATTTTGATATTACATGATTGTAAATATTATCACAACTAAGTCAGTCATATGTCGTGTCTTAAATTCGTGGCCACCACTGTATATTTCAATGCCCAAAAATTTTCATTTTCTACTATGTTATGTTATCCTTTCTTTTTTAGCGGCTACAGCGATTCAAAAATTTCGATTTACTTTGGCATTTTATTATTTCTTCTGGAGTATGTAAAATTGTGTGACGTGTAGTGTTCACAGTTTTATGAGTTTGGTATTTTTTTTGTCATAAATTTTCCATTTTCTAATAGTCACCTGTCAAAAGAATAATCTGAAGAAATAAATAATGAAAGCGATTATTTGCAACTTGTTCATATTGTTACGTTTTTACCTTTTAAAAACGTTTAAAATATAAGCTCATAGATTGCAAATAAAATAAAACTAAATTTGTGTTTAGTTTTAATTAAACTTCTTTATTATTCGCACAATTCTGTGTGCCACTGGTCACAACTTTATGTAAACAATAACAATTATTAGACAATTATTCGAATGATCTTTGTAATGGGGATCTTCAAACCACGATTACTCTCTTCAAACACACCGCGTCTACACACAAGACTGACTGAACTTCACTAACTCAGTAGCCTGATTTGCCTTGCCTTTTATATGGCAAAGAAAACAGTCCGATGAATGTTCTTGAAGGTGAACGCTCATGACTTCGCCTTCTCGAAATCTCTATAAATGTAAACATCGTTGTTTACATTTACTTTTGTAGTGTTGTTTTTTTTGTTTACATGTTTACCATTTTTTACGCTGATGTTTGTTGTTATATTAAGCAGTAGTATCGTACTGCTGTAAACAGATTTGTTTACTGCAGCTTTTGTTTGTAATTTTAATGTTTAGCGATATAAAAGCAAAACGTTAGTATCTATATAGATTTTCCATTTTCGTAACAATATTATTTAGACGAATAATGTCATGAAAGCTTTAGGAAATGTATTTTTATCTCGAGTAATTTTTTTAAACTGCTATCCCTATATTTAAAAGCAATGTGTTTTATACTTCTCTAAACTGCAATAAATTCTTTCATTATTTTCTTCAATTGCTTTCTCTACTGTTTGATTGTTTGGTATTGCAAGGGATCTAATATTTCTAACCAGAAAATGTTAGTGAAATGCTTGCAAAAATTTTCTGAAAACTTTCTATAAAAAGCAAGAGGTGTCCGGAATATATTTGATGTATGTACATGGTTAATCATTTTTTAAACGCTTCCTATATGTAATTTTCTATAAAACAAAGTGTGTGTTAGATATTACTGAAATTTTTTATTTTTTTGAAAGACCTATTGATGCCATTATGTGTAGAATATAATGTGGATCAAATGTCTGTCACAGTTTACTGGACAAAGCGTATTCGAAATATCCAATTTTTCATGATTATTTATTATTTTTTGCACTTTGAAGAATGCATATTTTTTTTTGAAATTTCAGAAATAGACGGAAGAAATCCCACAGAAGAAGTCCCACAGAAGTTTGGCACATTTCAGAAGCAAAGCGAACTTTGGATTAATTCTGATTTTATTTTGACAAATTAAAATTAAGTCCAAAGAAAGAGTATCCTGAGAAATCTGTACGAACAAAGAGGGCAGATGCGAAGGTTATCTCGAAAAGTAAATGATATGAAACAGAGTTGCTAGTTCATGCACGAAAGCAAAATCAAGCAAATATGCGGACTCTTTGTTACAAAACAATTTCACAACCGCTTTATAATTATGTCGCAGCTTGTAAATAAAATGCAGATTGTATTCAAATGAGTGAAACCAAGGCAATGGATCCTCTTCAAATGGTTCTGGAGCATAAAAAAATCGCTGCAATGCAGTGAGAAGTTATAGCGTTAGTAAGGACAGAAGATAATATTTAACCTCAACGTCATAAACATCAGTAGACTTGAAAAATTTTAAAATTTAGGTCGCCATATTGTATAGACCATTTTGAAACTGTGAAATACATGTCAGCTACTGTGATATGTATGTACATATAAAGCAAGTTTGGATTTAAATGTCAGCATTCGATGTGTTCTTTGCGCTTCCGTGCTGCGTTAAATGTTTAATCTCAGATTAAGTTTTGTATCAAATATAATATATTTTAATTTTTAAAACAAAATACTTTTATTCAGAAAAAGTTAGATTATTATTTTAAAAAACTTAAAAATTCAAGAACTACATAATTCTAGTTTATTTATCATTTTTGAAACATACGACTTTCTTAGTGATTATATGGTGATATGTATATAAATGTTTGAAGTTTTTTAAACATTTTTAAAGTTTTTATCGTAAATAATACATTATATATGGTATTTGAGAAGAAATTGAAAGTTAACTGTTGGATGGAAGTGAAGAGGATGAAGTTTCTCTTCTTAATGTTCATGCTGCTAAAGACTCCGAAGAAGAACAAAACAGAAGGTCGTCTTATGAACTGACGCAAGTATTGGCAGCAACAAAAGCGACAATCCGCTGTTTGTCGCCAAAAATGGTATTATTTGGAACAGCGATCAGTATGCCTTTAGTAGTTTGAGAGAGTTTGTTTCTTGAAATATTGTATTGAGTCATTCTTACTGCTGTTTTTCATATATATCTCACGTGACACAAACATGAAGTCGTAGTAATCTAGTAGGTATTGTGTTCGCTTTTTAGACGTAAAGCCATCATTCAAACCCCAGCTCAGACATACTTGAAAAAAAGTATTTCTACATCTGTTTTATTTGATAGATAATACAGAAGAGCAATGTTTCGGCCAACGATATGTACGTCTGAGATAACGAAATCATTTACTCTCATAACGTGCTAATCGGAAGTGATCAAAATTTTAGGCCTTTTCGAAAAACGGGCTGAAGTCTCCCAGCCTTTTATAATTCGAATAATTATGTTGCTATAGATGAGTAACTAATTGAATTTCATTGTCGGTATAAATTTGGTCGTCCCCCGATAAAAGTACATGCTACATGTGTGTAGCAAGTACATACTGTCGTATTTAGGGGGTTACTAACATATCCGATATTCTAGAGTGGCGTAAGCTGATAGGACATTGACAAAAAAAATTCATGAGCTTATAAAATGTGACCAACCAATGGTGCTCCATATCAAAATATTACCTTTTAGAAAAGAAATAAAAACAAGTTTTTGCTTTTTACTTAAAAAACAATGCTGCAATGTACATCACGTCAAAAAGTTGGGAGTAGGTTGCATAAAAGTGATAATAAACCGTAATAATATAAAATAGTTTTATTAAAATGATTTAAAATAAATAAAAGTATTTAAATTTTTTAACAAAATCCATCAATAATTGCGGCAATTCTATATACTACAAGTGTGTATCAAAAGTGATACATAAGCTAGAATTATGAAGTTCGTTTAAAACTCGATCTACGGTTAATTTGAAATTTACACTGCGATTATATAATAAAAACCCTAGTGCTTACACAAACATACGTCCGTCCTTTGGCATTGGCAATATTTATAACGAATGAAAATTCTGATTTTTCAATTTTTTATTTCATTCCATTTACTTAAAGTTTCCAATATGGAGTGCGAAAGTTTATGTCTACATAAAAAGATTTCAAAACATTTGACTTGTGACTTATCATGTACAAAACAAGAAAAATAACATGGACTTCGTGCCCTTAAGTATTCACAACACATTTTGTAAAATTTATTCACATCATCAACACTTTTATAACTTCTTTAATATTTTCGAATGCAAATATTTTGGGGAAAAACTTTACAGGACAAACTATAGTATTTCATTTGGCGGAGTATGTTGTTGCCATATTTCCTTAAAGGAAAACAAAATATGAAAGAATATATTGTAAATAAAATCTAGATGAGAAATTTAAATACATATACATTCTTTTCGAATACTTCACTTTAAAAAAGATTACTCCTTGGTGTTTAAGAATTTGTTATTATAACAAATATGTGTTAAGATGTTATAACAAATGCTTGTCCTAATCTTGTTGGTTATGTCTTAGCTTACTATATATGAGCTTCAAGCTCAAACTTCATTTCTGACATCTTATAAAAGAGATAGAAAAAGATATGAAAGAGCATATGATTTGACAATCTGCTTTCTGCATAGATGGTGGGAGAAAGTCGGCCGTAATCTTGACTAAAAGATTGTAACGTCTAATAATGTGTATATGCACAGTACAGTTGGGAGTGCTATGACAGGCATATAACATTGTGTTTTTATTACTCATCAAACCACTAAACAAAGTAAATTAAATGAAATTTGATTCATGAGGACGATCTTCTTGTGCTTGGTAATCCTTTTAATCCAGTGGCACAAGCATCTGTTTTTGTTTTTGTTTTATTTAATGAAGAATACAGAATCTACAAAACCTTCCACAACGGTGATCAAAAAAATTAATATTTTAGTATTGAGAATTATAAATATGTTGGCTTTTTTAGTTTCGTAAAACACTTTGGTTAGAAACAACACAGAAACAATTTTAACGTCCTCACACAATTGCAATATTTTAAATTTACTGGTATCCATATTCCAATATTTCAAGATAAACTATATTTTGCAATCGCTAATATAACTTATGGCAGATAGGGAATATTCTACAAGAATGGAAAGAGAGTCTAATTATTAAAATTCAGAATAAGAACTGACCAATTCTTTGTAGTAGGAAAATCGTTAACAAAATTGTACTGAACCACATTCTCGAATGCTTTTAGAAACAACTGACAAAATAAATAGCAATGTCACAATGAACGCAATCACAAAATGCAAATTGCCAAATATTGTTCATTATAGCTCTGTGCATCTCTGAACTCAGCTGAATCCTTACTCTTGAAGTTTATTTATTTAACAGGCCTTCTACATAGTCCTCTGTACTAAAAAGCAAAAAGAAACTCCTTAGATATTTATTTAAAAAAACGAAATGTGCATCATTGACCTAAATCGAAGTCAAACTATTTTGGAATTCTTATCAACCTGAAAAAAATTTAATCTCAAAAAGAAAAAAATAATACGATCAAAAAAACAAAACAAAAATTATTCATTTATTTAATTACTACAGTCAAAGAACTGTGGTTGATAATTTTTGAGCCACCTTGTAGTCCTTATGCCAAATATACGAAGTCTTTCAAATTAAAAGCAAATTGAAACACATCTTTATAATGTATTAAAATGAATAAAAGTTTCAAATATATCCCTGGGTACACTTCACTTTTCATTTCTGTTGGTTAAAGGTTTTTTACAGTGGTGGCCACGAATTTAAGACACGACATTTTATTTATACGTTTGTGATAATTTTTACATCTTATCAAAAATATTTTAGGTCCATGATATTTTTCTTAAGATTTTAGTAATATTAGGAAGAAAAAGTAATAATATTTTGCTACCTATACTTGGTTGAGAATTTTTATTTACATATTATATAGACCAAGACAAACTGCTAGTCTGGATTTGATATTTTTTGACACAAGTGGTTTACGTTGTGCAATACACCCACGCAAGTTTTTCTCATTTAGACATCTGCTTATTGCCCTAGACGAAATATCGATACCAAAATCCAATACAATTTTATTTTTTACTTTACTTGAGCTCGTGAAAGGATTATTAGCAGCTATTTCAGGGTGTGGTTTTTCGAGCTCTAGGTTGCTGTTTGACATTTTTGGTGGTACCATGTTGCTTGATGTGTTCCAGCACGTTGTAAATCTTGCATCTAGAACATTTAAGCAGCTTGGATATCTCCATTATTATTTTTCCATCAAATTTTAGTTGGATCAGTTTTCGCTCGTCATCGGTGTTCCAAGTACATCTGACCATTTATAATTAAATATTTCTATGTATTCCAACATAAAATAAAATAAAACATTCGTTGCTCAACGTTTAGCATCAAAAACACCAAAAAATCACTTAAAAACCAGATATTTCTGAAATGTCTTAAATTCGTGGCCAGTTTCAAATAAACGTTTTTACAATAACATGGTAAAAAAGCAACAAAATGTAAAAAGAAACAAAATAAAATAATGGTTCTTTTTCTTAATATTCCAGGGTACACAGAAGAATAAAGAATATCAATTTTGATATTACATGATTGTAAATATTATCACAACTAAGTCAGTCATATGTCGTGTCTTAAATTCGTGGCCACCACTGTATATTTCAATGCCCAAAAATTTTCATTTTCTACTATGTTATGTTATCCTTTCTTTTTTAGCGGCTACAGCGATTCAAAAATTTCGATTTACTTTGGCATTTTATTATTTCTTCTGGAGTATGTAAAATTTTGTGACGTGTAGTGTTCACAGTTTTATGAGTTTGGTATTTTTTTTGTCATAAATTTTCCATTTTCTAATAGTCACCTGTCAAAAGAATAATCTGAAGAAATAAATAATGAAAGCGATTATTTGCAACTTGTTCATATTGTTACGTTTTTACCTTTTAAAAACGTTTAAAATATAAGCTCATAGATTGCAAATAAAATAAAACTAAATTTGTGTTTAGTTTTAATTAAACTTCTTTATTATTCGCACAATTCTGTGTGCCACTGTTCACAACTTTATGTAAACAATAACAATTATTAGACAATTATTCGAATGATCTTTGTAATGGGGATCTTCAAACCACGATTACTCTCTTCAAACACACCGCGTCTACACACAAGACTGACTGAACTTCACTAACTCAGTAGCCTGCTTTGCCTTGCCTTTTATATGGCAAAGAAAACAGTCCCATGAATGTTCTTGAAGGTGAACGCTCATGACTTCGCCTTCTCGAAATCTCTATAAATGTAAACATCGTTGTTTACATTTACTTTTGTAGTGTTGTTTTTTTTGTTTACATGTTTACCATTTTTTACGCTGATGTTTGTTGTTATATTAAGCAGTAGTATCGTACTGCTGTAAACAGATTTGTTTACTGCAGCTTTTGTTTGTAATTTTAATGTTTAGCGATATAAAAGCAAAACGTTAGTACCTATATAGATTTTCCATTTTCGTAACAATATTATTTAGACGAATAATGTCATGAAAGCTTTAGGAAATGTATTTTTATCTCGAGTAATTTTTTTTAAACTGCTATCCCTAAATTTAATAGCAATGTGTTTTATACTTCTCTAAACTGCAATAAATTCTTTCATTATTTTCTTCAATTGCTTTCTCTACTGTTTGATTGTTTGGTATTGCAAGGGATCTAATATTTCTAACGAGAAAATGTTAGTGAAATGCTTGCAAAAATTTTCTGAAAACTTTCTATTAAAAGCAAGAGGTGTCCGGAATATATTTGATGTATGTACATGGTTAATCATTTTTTAAACGCTTCCTATATGTAATTTTCTATAAAACAAAGTGTGTGTTAGATATTACTGAAATTTTTTATTTTTTTGAAAGACCTATTGATGCCATTATGTGTAGAATATAATGTGGATCAAATGTCTGTCACAGTTTACTGGACAAAGCGTATTCGAAATATCCAATTTGTCATGAAATTTTTTTGAAGAATGCATATTTTTTTTTAAATTTCAGAAATAGACGGAAGAAATCCCACAGAAGTTTGGCACATTTCAGAAGCAAAGCGAACTTTGGATTAACTCTGATTTTATTTTGACAAATTAGAATTAAGTCCAAAGAAAGAGTATCCTGAGAAATCTGTACGAACAAAGAGGGCAGATGCGAAGGTTATCTCGAAAAGTAAATGATATGAAACAGAGTTGCTAGTTCATGCACGAAAGCAAAATCAAGCAAATATGCGGACTCTTTGTTACAAAACAATTTCACAACCGCTTTATAATTATGTCGCAGCTTGTAAATAAAATGCAGATTGTATTCAAATGAGTGAAATCAAGGCAATGGATCCTCTTCAAATGGTTCTGAAGCATAAAAAAATCGCTGCAATGCAGTGAGAAGTTATAGCGTTAGTAAGGACAGAAGATAATATTTAACCTCAACGTCATAAACATCAGTAGACTTGAAAAATTTTAAAATTTAGGTCGCCATATTGTATAGACCATTTTGAAACTGTGAAATACATGTCAGCTACTGTGATATGTATGTACATATAAAGCAAGTTTGGATTTAAATGTCAGCATTCGATGTGTTCTTTGCGCTTCCGTGCTGCGTTAAATGTTTAATCTCAGATTAAGTTTTGTATCAAATATAATATATTTTAATTTTTAAAACAAAATACTTTTATTCAGAAAAAGTTAGATTATTATTTTAAAAAACTTAAAAATTCAAGAACTACATAATTCTAATTTATGTATCATTTTTGAAACATACGACTTTCTTAGTGATTATATGGTGATATGTATATAAATGTTTGAAGTTTTTTAAACATTTTTAAAGTTTTTATCGTCAATAATACATTATATATGGTATTTGAGAAGAAATTGAAAGTTAACTGTTGGATGGAAGTGAAGAGGATGAAGTTTCTCTTCTTAATGTTCATGCTGCTAAAGACTCCGAAGAAGAACAAAGCAGAAGGTCGTCTTATGAACTGACGCAAGTATTGGCAGCAACAAAAGCGACAATCCGCTGTTTGTCGCCAAAAATGGTATTATTTGGAACAGCGATCAGTATGCCTTTAGTAGTTTGAGAGAGTTTGTTTCTTGAAATATTGTATTGAGTCATTCTTACTGCTGTTTTTCATGTATATCTCACGTGACACAAACATGAAGTCGTAGTAATCTAGTAGGTATTGTGTTCGCTTTTTAGACGTAAAGCCATCATTCAAACCCCAGCTCAGACATACTTGAAAAAAAGTATTTCTACATCTGTTTTATTTGATTGATAATACAGAAGAGCAATGTTTCGGCCAACGATATGTACGTCTGAGATAACGAAATCATTTACTCTCATAACGTGCTAATCGGAAGTGATCAAAATTTTAGGCCTTTTCGAAAAACGGGCTGAAGTCTCCCAGCCTTTTATAATTCGAATAATTATGTTGCTATAGATGAGTAACTAATTGAATTTCATTGTCGGTATAAATTTGGTCGTCCCCCGATAAAAGTACATGCTACATGTGTGTAGCAAGTACATACTGTCGTATTTAGGGGGTTACTAACATATCCGATATTCTAGAGTGGCGTAAGCTGATAGGACATTGACAAAAAAAATTCATGAGCTTATAAAATGTGACCAACCAATGGTGCTCCATATCAAAATATTACCATTTAGAAAAGAAATAAAAACAAGTTTTTGCTTTTTACTTAAAAAACAATGCTGCAATGTACATCACGTCAAAAAGTTGGGAGTAGGTTGCATAAAAGTGATAATAAACCGTAATAATATAAAATAGTTTTATTAAAATGATTTAAAATAAATAAAAGTATTTAAATTTTTTAACAAAATCCATCAATAATTGCGGCAATTCTATATACTACAAGTGTGTATCAAAAGTGATACATAAGCTAGAATTATGAAGTTCGTTTAAAACTCGATCTACGGTTAATTTGAAATTTACACTGCGATTATATAATAAATAACCCTAGTGCTTACACAAACATACGTCCGTCCTTTGGCATTGGCAATATTTATAACGAATGAAAATTCTGATTTTTCAATTTTTTATTTCATTCCATTTCCTTAAAGTTTCCAATATGGAGTGCGAAAGTTTATGTCTACATAAAAAGATTTCAAAACATTTGACTTGTGACTTATCATGTACAAAACAAGAAAAATAACATGGACTTCGTGCCCTTAAGTATTCACAACACATTTTGTAAAATTTATTCACATCATCAAACTTTTATAACTTCTTTAATATTTTCGAATGCAAATATTTTGGGGAAAAACTTTACAGGACAAACTATAGTATTTCATTTGGCGGAGTATGTTGTTGCGATATTTCCTTAAAGGAAAACAAAATATGAAAGAATATATTGTAAATAAAATCTAGATGAGAAATTTAAATACATATACATTCTTTTCGAATACTTCACTTTAAAAAAGATTACTCCTTGGTGTTTAAGAATTTGTTATTATAACAAATATGTGTTAAGATGTTATAACAAATGCTTGTCCTAATCTTGTTGGTTATGTCTTAGCTTACTATATATGAGCTTCAAGCTCAAACTTCATTTCTGACATCTTATAAAAGAGATAGAAAAAGATATGAAAGAGCATATGATTTGACAATCTGCTTTCTGCATAGATGGTGGGAGAAAGTCGGCCGTAATCTTGACTAAAAGATTGTAACGTCTAATAATGTGTATATGCACAGTACAGTTGGGAGTGCTATGACAGGCATATAACATTGTGTTTTTATTACTCATCAAACCACTAAACAAAGTAAATTAAATGAAATTTGATTCATGAGGACGATCTTCTTGTGCTTGGTAATCCTTTTAATCCAGTGGCACAAGCATCTGTTTTTTTTTGTTTTATTTAATGAAGAATACAGAATCTACAAAACCTTCCACAACGGTGATCAAAAAAATTAATATTTTAGTATTGAGAATTATAAATATGTTGGCTTTTTTAGTTTCGTAAAACACTTTGGTTAGAAACAACACAGAAACAATTTTAACGTCCTCACACAATTGCAATATTTTAAATTTACTGGTATCCATATTCCAATATTTCAAGATAAACTATATTTTGCAATCGCTAATATAACTTATGGCAGATAGGGAATATTCTACAAGAATGGAAAGAGAGTCTAATTATTAAAATTCAGAATAAGAACTGACCAATTCTTTGTAGTAGGAAAATCGTTAACAAAATTGTACTGAACCACATTCTCGAATGCTTTTAGAAACAACTGACAAAATAAATAGCAATGTCACAATGAACGCAATCACAAAATGCAAATTGCCAAATATTGTTCATTATAGCTCTGTGCATCTCTGAACTCAGCTGAATCCTTACTCTTGAAGTTTATTTATTTAACAGGCCTTCTACATAGTCCTCTGTACTAAAAAGCAAAAAGAAACTCCTTAGATATTTATTTAAAAAAACGAAATGTGCATCATTGACCTAAATCGAAGTCAAACTATTTTGGAATTCTTATGAACCTGAAAAAAATTTAATCTCAAAAAGAAAAAAATAATACGATCAAAAAAACAAAACAAAAATTATTCATTTATTTAATTACTACAGTCAAAGAACTGTGGTTGATAATTTTTGAGCCACCTTGTAGTCCTTATGCCAAATATACGAAGTCTTTCAAATTAAAAGCAAATTGAAACACATCTTTATAATGTATTAAAATGAATAAAAGTTTCAAATATATCCCTGGGTACACTTCACTTTTCATTTCTGTTGGTTAAAGGTTTTATACAGTGGTGGCCACGAATTTAAGACACGACATTTTATTTATACGTTTGTGATAATTTTTACATCTTATCAAAAATATTTTAGGTCCATGATATTTTTCTTAAGATTTTAGTAATATTAGGAAGAAAAAGTAATAATATTTTGCTACCTATACTTGGTTGAGAATTTTTATTTACATATTATATAGACCAAGACAAACTGCTAGTCTGGATTTGATATTTTTTGACACAAGTGGTTTACGTTGTGCAATACACCCACGCAAGTTTTTCTCATTTAGACATCTGCTTATTGCCCTAGACGAAATATCGATACCAAAATCCAATACAATTTTATTTTTTACTTTACTTGAGCTCGTGAAAGGATTATTAGCAGCTATTTCAGGGTGTGGTTTTTCGAGCTCTAGGTTGCTGTTTGACATTTTTGGTGGTACCATGTTGCTTGATGTGTTCCAGCACGTTGTAAATCTTGCATCTAGAACATTTAAGCAGCTTGGATATCTCCATTATTATTTTTCCATCAAATTTTAGTTGGATCAGTTTTCGCTCGTCATCGGTATTCCAAGTACCTCTGACCATTTATAATTAAATATTTCTATGTATTCCAACATAAAATAAAATAAAACATTCGTTGCTCAACGTTTAGCATCAAAAACACCAAAAAATCACTTAAAAACCAGATATTTCTGAAATGTCTTAAATTCGTGGCCAGTTTCAAATAAACGTTTTTACAATAACATGGTAAAAAAGCAACAAAATGTAAAAAGAAACAAAATAAAATAATGGTTCTTTTTCTTAATATTCCAGGGTACATAGAAGAATAAAGAATATCAATTTTGATATTACATGATTGTAAATATTATCACAACTAAGTCAGTCATATGTCGTGTCTTAAATTCGTGGCCACCACTGTATATTTCAATGCCCAAAAATTTTCATTTTCTACTATGTTATGTTATCCTTTCTTTTTTAGCGGCTACAGCGATTCAAAAATTTCGATTTACTTTGGCATTTTATTATTTCTTCTGGAGTATGTAAAATTGTGTGACGTGTAGTGTTCACAGTTTTATGAGTTTGGTATTTTTTTTGTCATAAATTTTCCATTTTCTAATAGTCACCTGTCAAAAGAATAATCTGAAGAAATAAATAATGAAAGCGATTATTTGCAACTTGTTCATATTGTTACGTTTTTACCTTTTAAAAACGTTTAAAATATAAGCTCATAGATTGCAAATAAAATAAAACTAAATTTGTGTTTAGTTTTAATTAAACTTCTTTATTATTCGCACAATTCTGTGTGCCACTGGTCACAACTTTATGTAAACAATAACAATTATTAGACAATTATTCGAATGATCTTTGTAATGGGGATCTTCAAACCACGATTACTCTCTTCAAACACACCGCGTCTACACACAAGACTGACTGAACTTCACTAACTCAGTAGCCTGATTTGCCTTGCCTTTTATATGGCAAAGAAAACAGTCCGATGAATGTTCTTGAAGGTGAACGCTCATGACTTCGCCTTCTCGAAATCTCTATAAATGTAAACATCGTTGTTTACATTTACTTTTGTAGTGTTGTTTTTTTTGTTTACATGTTTACCATTTTTTACGCTGATGTTTGTTGTTATATTAAGCAGTAGTATCGTACTGCTGTAAACAGATTTGTTTACTGCAGCTTTTGTTTGTAATTTTAATGTTTAGCGATATAAAAGCAAAACGTTAGTATCTATATAGATTTTCCATTTTCGTAACAATATTATTTAGACGAATAATGTCATGAAAGCTTTAGGAAATGTATTTTTATCTCGAGTAATTTTTTTAAACTGCTATCCCTATATTTAAAAGCAATGTGTTTTATACTTCTCTAAACTGCAATAAATTCTTTCATTATTTTCTTCAATTGCTTTCTCTACTGTTTGATTGTTTGGTATTGCAAGGGATCTAATATTTCTAACCAGAAAATGTTAGTGAAATGCTTGCAAAAATTTTCTGAAAACTTTCTATAAAAAGCAAGAGGTGTCCGGAATATATTTGATGTATGTACATGGTTAATCATTTTTTAAACGCTTCCTATATGTAACTTTCTATAAAACAAAGTGCGTGTTAGATATTACTGAAATTTTTTATTTTTTTGAAAGACCTATTGATGCCATTATGTGTAGAATATAATGTGGATCAAATGTCTGTCACAGTTTACTGGACAAAGCGTATTCGAAATATCCAATTTTTCATGATTATTTATTATTTTTTGCACTTTAAAGAATGCATATTTTTTTTTTTGAAATTTCAGAAATAGACGGAAGAAATCCCACAGAAGTTTGGCACATTTCAGAAGCAAAGCGAACTTTGGATTAACTCTGATTTTATTTTGACAAATTAGAATTAAGTCCAAAGAAAGAGTATCCTGAGAAATCTGTACGAACAAAGAGGGCAGATGCGAAGGTTATCTCGAAAAGTAAATGATATGAAACAGAGTTGCTAGTTCATGCACGAAAGCAAAATCAAGCAAATATGCGGACTCTTTGTTACAAAACAATTTCACAACCGCTTTATAATTATGTCGCAGCTTGTAAATAAAATGCAGATTGTATTCAAATGAGTGAAACCAAGGCAATGGATCCTCTTCAAATGGTTCTGGAGCATAAAAAAATCGCTGCAATGCAGTGAGAAGTTATAGCGTTAGTAAGGACAGAAGATAATATTTAACCTCAACGTCATAAACATCAGTAGACTTGAAAAATTTTAAAATTTAGGTCGCCATATTGTATAGACCATTTTGAATCTGAAAAATTTTACTTCAGATTCTAAATCAGCATCCTAAACCGATTTTCAACAAATGATTCCTTATAGTTTTGGCCAGAAAATGTTGTCATTTTACCTATAGTGCATTAACTTGAGTTATGTTAGTTTTGAAGCCCGCTGAGATTAGTAACTTTAAACGTAACAAAACAAAGAAGCAGAAGACTAACCGAAACAAATCACATGATCACGGTACACAGTTCTCATATCGTCCACGTGAAATGACACATCCATACATACATAATTGGTCATTACATTCAGTCAGGATTACGACCTAGGTTCTCACACCACCCATGTTGTGTGTTAATTGGATACATGAGTGAGGGGACCTACATTTTAAAGTCGACTCTGAACGACAAATTTTTGAGAAACTTTTCATGGCAAATTTATTTACTCTCAGAATTTTTGTCAGAAATCTGCTGAGAGGAAGTCGCTGAGGAAATATTTTTCATATTTCTTTTTGTTTGAGATGTCACGTGACCACTTGCGATGACCATGGTCTAAAATCGCTCGTGAAGGCACATATGTAGCTCTGTTGAAATCACATGTCGTTGGTGATCATCGAGCCCAGACCAAAAGAATTTCGAAATCATCGCCATGTTTGCCATTGATAGGCATGCGTTGGACAACGTTATTCTCAAATAAATATGGACCGATGGCACCAGTTTGTTTTTCGGGATGTGATTTGGTATCGTAACAAATTCGACAATTTAATTTGTTCACATACGCATTTATATAGAAATATGTATGTCTCATAGCTGAAAATTATTTTTCGATTAAAATTCATTCAGCGAACCCACGTCGTTATTTATGGTCGTCCATGAGGATTTGGCAATAAATGACAACTAGTTCGAAGAAGATGATGGTTATGAACTAAAAAAATTTGGAATTCCTTTTTGGAACATCCTATAGTGTACTATATATAAAAGAACCAACTACAATATAAAATTCAAA
Organism: Sarcophaga carnaria; assembly: GCA_958299815.1. Taxonomy (NCBI): domain Eukaryota; kingdom Metazoa; phylum Arthropoda; class Insecta; order Diptera; family Sarcophagidae; genus Sarcophaga; species Sarcophaga carnaria. Next base: position 66,351,167 of record OY283153.1, on the reverse strand, counting down.
ATGTAAAAAAGGTTTTTAATAATAATTTTGGTTTATATTTGAATTCTCAAACTCCATCAAACAACGCACATCGAAAAATTTTTTCTAAATAGTACACCAAACAAGCTGAAAGAATAAAGAAAAAGCATAAATGTGTTTACGAAACGAAGGAATTTTTGTAACTGAAACTTGAATGAATTGAAAAGGAAACCATGTTTGTATTTATTGTATGTGTATGATATACAGAGAACACATTTATAAAAGGTGACATTTTCTCCCTGGATAATTGAAAAAAAGAATGCAAAATTTCTTTGTAAGTTCAAATTGCTAGCATAGAAAGAATTGATTGACAGGCATTTCATTTTCAATCCAATTGAATATGTTAGGTTTTGTGCCATTGTTTTCAAAAACTATTTCAATAAAGCTAATCATGCAATTTTTATTGTTTGGAAATTTAAAAAAAATTTAAATATGAAATATTTTCTAATAATTCTACTGGGCTTTTGACCACAGACACCAAAAAAATTTAAAGATAAACAAAACTTAACCGTTCTAGATTGTTGCTTTGAAAAAGTTCTAATGAAAACAAATGGTTTAGAATAGAACATTTATGACCTTTTATTCAAGATTAAAAAAAAGAAAATCATTACTAAAATATTTATGTGACTTATTAATTAAAACTCAAACATTGTAATTGGCGCCTCAGTAAGACTGCACTCTTTAAATTCAATGCCATTTTTTATATTGGTGGGTAATACCATATTTAGCAGTTGTCTCGTGTGTCTGTTCCGATTATTATTGTGAAAACTTATTACAAAAATTTAAAAAATTATGCTAAGATCGCTGTCGAACTTCAAAGAATTTTAAGTCGAGAAAGTGCACCTAATGTGGTTATAAAATTTTAAGGTACTGGGTCGGTTACGGAGAGTAATGTTATAAACAAATTTAAAGCACTAAGTGCTGCTCAACAATTTTACAATTGTTGCCTTAGCTAAGCAGCATGCTGCCGCGTTTAAGTTGATTTCTTAATCAATGGTGTCACTAAAATTTCATTTCTTCTTCCGGTTTCTCTAACCATGATCTTCTCTTCCTAAATTACAATATGTCTGTAACTTGTGCTGTAGACAGATATATCACTTATCGTGATTTTAAGAATATAGATTATGTAACTTTAAATACTGAATTAGATAACATATATTGGGACTTATACCCTGGGTAATACTATTCAGGAAAATGTGCGTCAGCTTTATGACAGATGCGTTCCTGTTAAAACCAAGCTCATCAGACCCAAACAACAACCTTGGTTTACTACTGAAATAAAATCATTAATTGAGAAGAGAGATAGTGCCTACAGGCGCTGGAAGAGCTTCAGGACTGATGACCTAAAAGTTCTTCATAAATCCGCACGGTCTGAGGTTACTAGGCACATAAAAATTTCGAAAATTGGTAGAAAGTTTTCCAATGCGATGGACAATAGATCTAAATGGAATGTGATTCGTGAAATAGGTTTTGGAGGAAAATGTCCTAAAAATGATTTTGTTGTAGACGTGAATAAACTTAATGACCAGTCTTGGAATGTACTTCAGCGGTAAAATCTAATGCAATAGGTTCTGATGATTTAGACCCTTATTTTCAAAAGCTTTGACACCTAGACTTTTGCCATATTATACCCACTTGTTTAATACAGTGCTGACTAAAACTACTTTTCCTGATGAATGCAAAATGGCTAAAATCCTTCGCATTCCCAAAGCGAACAATGAGTTCAGGCCAATGGCTATTCTTTCTTTTTTGTCAAAGGTAATGGAAATCATTATAGCTAGACAAATCAATAGTTATCTGGAGAGTTACAATTACTTGACTGTTTATCAGTCGGTTTTCATGAAAGGTAGGAGTTGTACTACCGCTCTATTAAATGTAGTTGAGGATCTTAGGTTGGAGCTAGATGAAAATAGTGTAGCGTTTTTAGTTCTTCTTGATCACACCAAGGCTTTCGATACTGTCGATCACAAAGTTTTATTGAATAAGCTCCGGAAATTGTTTAATTTTTCTAATTCTGCCGGTAGTCTAATATTTTTCTTATCTGTTAGGCAGATGTCAAAATGTTAATTTAAATGGAAATATTTCGTACCCGTTTAATATTAGTAGAGGTGTTCCCCAGGGATCAATACCGGGGCCTCTGTTGTTCTGTATGTACATGAATGATCTACCAGATGTTTTGGTTGACTATCGTGTTCATATGTATGCTGATGATGTACAGCTTTATACCAGCACTCGTAAGGAGAATATTGATTCTTATTTACACTCCATTACTATGCATCAATCCCTCAAAGTCTAAATGTATCATGCTTTCAGAAACCAATGTTTCGTTTGTCATACCTGAATTGACTATCAGGGGAAATCGAATTGACTTTGTCAAGTCTGCAACTAATCTGGGCATTGTCTTTAATGACAGTTGTCTAGCCATATAAATGTTGTTGTCGGCAGAGTTTACAGCATGCTTCGAAATTTATGGGCTGTCATAGATTCAACTCCTTTTGCCATTCGAATGCGGCTTGTTAAAATATACCTAATTCCTGTGCTTTTGTATGGGTGTGAAATCTTCGCAAACTGCGATAGTAATGACAACCGGAAACTCAATTTGGCATACAACAATATAGCAAGATATGTCTTTCTTAAAGGTCGCCGGGATCACATTTCTCATTTAGCGTACCAGATATGTAGTGTGAAATTTGATAATTTTTCGAAAATTAAAATTATTTACACGAAACAGCCAAAATATTTATTAAGCGGAATTCAGTTTGCTGGATCTTTCCATGGCATGAAGGTTATTCAACAACGGAATAAGACTCTTTTGTCGCAGCGACAGTTTTTTATACACACCACAAGTCTTTGGAATTCCCTACCAAACTACATCCAAAAGTTAGGCAATGCAAATGCGTTCAAAAAAGATTAATATCTTGTTGTGTTATTGCTAATTATAATAAACAAATAAATAAAAAAGCACACAATCTGCGCAAAAAAAGAAAATAATGTTTTTCACGGTTTTGTATATCTCGTTATTAAAACCTAGTTTTTAAAACCTCCATTTCATGCATCTTATTCCTTTGATAGCGCTAACCCGCTCATTGCCGCGAGCAAAAAATAGAAATTCATAGAAGTGCGCGGTAATCGCATCGATATTTGCGTACGTGCTGCCTTTAAAAAATCGTTTCCATAAACACACATGTATTCTCTTTTTGATAGGTTTTGGCGCGGCACTTGATGCGTCTAATGTGTTCATAGCACTAAACTCTGTCCAGAGTTGATACATCGTTGCTTTAGGTAGAATTTCCAATAATCTATCTGCACAAAATACTATAAAACTGTCCCGACCAAAACTTTTTATAGAGAAATTGAAGATTTCTTGTGTGGAGGTTGAATGGTTCTCTAGATCTGATACAATTTTGCCATAGTTGTCGTTGATCTAGGACACGGTACTGATGAAACAGCTCTTTCATATTCTTACAAAATATTTGCTTCACTCAAAATATTGTATTCCTCGAACTTAAGTAAAATTTTTCATACGTGTCTTTTGAAAGTTCGATTTAACTAATATTTAATATTCTTAGCGGCATTTCAAACAGAATCTTTAGCTTTCTTGCCAGCTACATATGTTCCAAAAATTTTATTTTTAATCTAATGATTGTGAAGTTCATAATTATCTAACATCCAGTGAGTTTTCAACGGCGCTGTAAACCATAGAAAAATATAATTCAATAATACTGATTTAAAGCCTAGAATTTTTAATTTACCAGTCACTTATTAAAAATATTTTTTTCATGTTACGTTTTATATCCATGTAACCTCATGATGTAGGAAATACACATTCCAGTTGAGGGTATTACTGGCCTGTGATACAATTTTCTTTATTTTTTTTATAACTTCTCAGTTTATGTTGATACCTAAGAGTGAAGAAATAAATGTACCAAGAAATAATAAAACGGATAAGTAATGCGAAAAATATACTGAAAAATTTATTACTTATTTACAAAGCTTCAATGTACTACACTCATAGTACCGTAACCATAATGTCAAAAATAAATATCCGCTTCCATTTCCTGGTGTTTGATGTAATTGAAGGGAAATTTCTTCTGACTGATTTTTTTTCTTCTAATTTTTTCATTTTTCCAATTCTCTAGTGTTCTTTTGAATAGTTTTTTATATTTCATACCTTCTGTTCTTTTTATTTTTGTGGGTCGCCTCAAGTTTTTTCAAGTAAAAGTTTTTTACTTTACACTCTTACAATTGTCCCTGAGAAAGATTTATTTTTCATTTATTACATTTGAAATATCTTGCTGGAAATGTGGCTATATTCTCAGTTATTGATTTATTTTCCCTTTAGATTACCATACTAAAACAAAGAACTTAAACATATTTGATATGTTTTACAACAGCATTTTATCAATTTTGTTTTCTTTCAAGGAAAGCATTCAAAAAATGATGGTGATGAAAAAACTGATAGTTGGAATGGACACACTAAAGTTGATTTAATTCATCATATTAGATTTGATGACAATACGATGTTATAATAAATTTTAAAACTATTGAATATTTTTGGATTAAACTAAAAAATTGTTTTCATATCGACATCAAAATATTAACTGATACTCTTTTACCATTGCAAAATGTTAAAAATAGCACTTAAAGCAGATACATAGTTTACATTGCTCCTCAGAATAAAAATGGCGGGCTACCTAACTTAACATCTTAACGTCTTCTTAGCTAACATAAAATTTTTGGTCTTTCTCGTATTCTTGTTCAACGTGCATAGCTTTTGAAGTATTTTTTTTAATTCGTCCAGTGAATAAGGCATTTATTCTCAGCTTTACGGTACAGGTTTCTAAAAGTATCCTTTAACAAACTACGTATATTCCCAGAGTCAATTTAATAATTTTCTTTCTCCGATTTTTGGTACATTCGTCTTGAACTGTCCATTAATTGGCAGAGATCCAAAGCCTACTTTGGGTGTATCACTCGTTACTTCTCTAGCATGAGTACTGGGTAACCTAATGCAAATAGTCACCAGGTTACATTGTGATAAAGTAAATTAAACTGTGAAAACCTGTTTTTAATATTGTTACGAAAATGAAAAATCAAGATATTGGTGTTTTGCTTTTGCATCGCGTAACATTAAAATTATAAACAAAAGCTACAAAAGCAAAACAATGCAGTAAACAAACCTATTTACAAATTATCAACTAACAACAAACACTAGCATAAAAATGGTAAACAAGTAAACAAAAATACAACTACAAACTCTACAAGAATAAATGGAAACAACGATTTATAGAGATTTCGAGAGGGCGAAGTCTTGAACGTTCGCCTTCAAGAACATTCCTTAGACTGTTTACTTTGTCATATTTATTGTTATTGTTTATGCAAAGGGCATAAACAGAGGCATTTTTTTTATTTATGTATTTATTTGCAATCTATTTAAACAAAATATTAAGCAAATCTTTTGATAATTTACAATTACTTAGTTTATTAGGTTTCAGTAAACCTAATAAAACCGATAAAACTTAGATTTACTTCAATATTATTTCCTGAATGGTAAAATGGTAAATGTAAGTATAATTGAGGGGTAATCTGGACAAGATCTCAATAATACCATTTACAAGATATAGAAAACTTCGTAAATGAAAAATATTCGAGTCCCGCATAATACTACATCACGGAAAATGAAGGGAAAATATCTGGGAATATCCCTGGATAAGGGGAGCTAGGGGGTCAGACCAAAAGTGACCTACGGCATCATTGTCTTGCCAGACAGCTCAAATGGAGTTGAATAAAGTTCAGAGAAAAGTAAGTGTTAGTATAGCACAAAAGCGAAAATTTCCATATGAGTGAAAAGAGTATGAAAACATCAAATGGCATGTGGCTGATTTAACCGTGTTTATTAATGTAATAACTAAAGTATCAATAATTTATTGTTTATACATTTTAAATGTGTCCTTCAGGGAAATTTCGAATGATATTTCGGTAAAATTATGGCTCCATCTTCGCAATTTCACTTTGAGTTTTCCCATTCAAGACGTAAGTGTGATTTACTTGAGTAGAACTCAAAAATATTTTTTTATGTTTCTCGAACCCACCAAACTTGTTTTAATTGACAAAAATGGTATTTTTGATCTTTTCACACAAAATTATTGATTACCCAAATATTTTTTAACCTATTTCCAAAATCCAAAATTTTTTGAAAATGGCAGAGATGAGCCTTTAAAACGGTATACATAAACATATAGTTCAAGCTTACATGATATGATTTATGATCGGGTAAACTATTCTTAATTGCAAAGTTTAATTAAAAAATAAAAACAAGTGATGACATTCTGAAAGTGCATTATCTTGTGAAGAGATTGACATTTCGTTTGATAAAATTGGAGAAAAATGACTGTAGTTATTATTTAAATATTATAACAGTTGTGTTGTATTTTTTATATATGACATCTTATCAAATGAACTTTCACTTCAAAAACTTTAAAAAATTTTGATGAGTGTTGGTTGCTTACCGAAAAATGAGTCAATTTCACGTTTGCGCGACTACCAGAAGTCGGCTAATAATTATGTTTTTTACAAATATTATTATTTCGCTTTGTGAATTGGTTTAGAAATTTTTGTGTAATCAACAAATTTGTACGTAAAGTCCAAAAAACAGTTTTTGTAGAATAAAATGGGTTTGGAGGGTTCAAGAAATATAAAAAATATTTTTGAGTTCTACTCAACAAAATTTACAACCTACACTATGTCGTTAACTGGGTGTATTTCATTTTCTTCTCGGATAGTATTTTATTTAATTATAATTAAATTAATACATATTAATTACTAATTATTAACAAGCTGAGTATCATCGACCATATGCTCAGTGTAGCGTAACAGACCAGAGTTTCTGGTGGGAAGCCAACACACAACCCTTACGCTTATATAGTAACACACAATCTACCAGATTAACCTAGGCAACCCAGCAGAATATAGTATACATATTATATTGCCGAACAAATTGTTTAAACATTTCCTGAAATTAATCTATCGCATCGCTTTGCTGAAACCATTGACGGTAAAAAATAATCAGAGTTGTCAAATGTGTTGATTTCGTAATTTGGTAAACCAAATATATTTTCAACTATAATTTCAAAAAATGACTTTTCTAATGATAATTTATTCCTAATAACCAAACCTGAGATAAATTATTCAATAAATAATTTGAGTTGATTGGGTCAATGTATTATAAGTAAGGGAAAGTATTCAAATATTCTAAAAAACAAATTTTTAAATTCTTGTTAAAATATTTGTTTGGTTGGCATTTGAAAATAAAAACTTGACTTTGTAAGTTCTAGGATTTTTTTAAATGCATCTTAAATTTACATACATAATTGGTTATTACAACCCTTCAGTCAGGATTACAACCTAGTTTCTCACACCACTTATGTTGTGTGTGCTAAATTTTATACATGAGTGGCGGGACCTATAGTTTAAAGTCGACTCCGAACGACGTATTTTTGAGTAACTTTTCATGACAATATTTACTCCCAGAGTTTTTACCAGAAATCTGCTGAGAGGAAGTCGCGAAGAAATACTTTTTGTATTTTGTTTTATTGTCTGGCCTGGGGCTCGAACCCTGGCCTTACGTCTAGTAAGCCAACACACTACCTACTAGATTACGGCGACTTCTATTTCAAATTCATGCATCAATCAACCATTTCTTATGATTTTAATAACACACAGTGCCGTTTCTCAAACATATTTCTTCATATTTTTCTTGTGAGCATTTTTTAATATTTATACTTGCTTGTCAAACTGAAACACTTGGACGAAAGACGTCAACATAAATTTAACCATTTTATGTTTCTTATTGCTAAATTTTCAAGGATTGTCTTTTTCAATTGGTCATCATTTCTTGAAATAATTTTAGATAACAGAAGAACGTTGTAGAAATTGTTGAAACGTAGAATTTGTGAACAAATTCACAGAAAATCGCACATACAAGCTCTTTATGTACAACATTGTGTATGAAAACATGTATATTTAAAATATTTCACAGAAGTTGTCATCTTTTCATCCATTGCCCAAGGGATCCTGTTCTAACATTGATGTTCTAAAAGAAATCAGAAGGCAACAACAGGAAAAATTATTAAAAATAAAATAAAAACTGTTTTGTGAACAAAAGACTTGGTGCCAAGATGGAAAAACATTACAACTACAACAATTAACAACTGCAATAACAGATACTGTTAACAACACAAAAAACATTATATGTATGCGGCAATAGAAACTATCGGGTCTTTAATTAAGAGCTTCTACCTTTAAATTTAAATAAAATAAGGTATGTGTGAGATATGATCGAAATTTTTCATTCGTTTGAAGGACCTACTGTCACCATTATGTGAAGAATATAATATCGTCCGCAACGGCGTCTCTGTATGGAGCTCATCCAAAATATTATTGTGTGATTCTGGGTCATAAAACAAGTTGAATTTGACCGATGGTATAGGTTTACAGTGTCAACCTCTTGAAACCACATGTGGTTGGCGTCGAAATCATTCAATTTAGAACTTGGCAATCATCGACCTGTACTGTTATTGACAGTGTTCGCTTCCCAAACGTTGTTCTCACAGATATGTTAGGCGATGACGACACGACGCAAGCCCAAAATTAACACCAGCCAAATGCCAGTCCAAAATCGATACCAAGCAGTGACATTTTCTGGATACAGTGGAAGCTCTTGGATCTTCTATAGATTGATTTGACAATTTTGTTTGTACGCATTCATTCATAAAAAAAATATTTTTCCATGAAAAAATTGTCGACTGTTTCAGAAACTATTTAGCGAAAACATGTTGTCCATGACTGACCATGGTGATTAAACAATTAATTTTGAAAAATCTACCCTCAACGAATTAGTTGTTATCAACTGTTAAAGTCTAAAGTCCCTTCTGGAGGATCATATATAACAATTTTCTTTAAAGAAGTATAGCTAATACGAGGGTTTCCTATCACAATGCATTTTAATAACATAATATTGAGCATGACTTTATTCTTAACGACAATGTTTTGTTTAACGATTAATGCATTAATTACTGAGTTCTTAAGGATTATTTCAGTATACATCCTTCTTTTGGATTACTGTATCCAATCCGAAATATCGTTTAATAGTATGAGGCCAGAAATGAATCGAACAAATTTTAGCAATTGATTCTCTAACAATTATAAACAAAAAAAAATCGTGTCTGTCGTAGATCGAATATCCTGTCAAATATCCTGATATTATACCGTCTACCTTGTATGTACGTTTACAAATGTCAAAATAGTTCTCAATACAGGGGTTTCATGAATGTTTCATACATAACTTACCGCACGTGCAGATCTATTAAATGGTTTCAAAGAGACGCCAAAGAAGAAAAAGTTTCTGTGGCTAAATTCCCTGAAAGATTTCTTCGATGTGAATTGTGATAAATAAGCATTTTTAAAGCACAGTAAGTTTGTTGTAAGCTGATAGCTCTACCATAGTAGGTAATAGGAGAATAGGCTTGCCATTTGACATCTCCTGGTAACAACAGCCTCTGGGAACGCGACCATCTTTTATGTGCAGAGACTTTTGTCAATTATGTCCTATTGTTTCTCAAAAGGTGAAGGTGCCACGAAACAACATCCTCTGGGGACGTGACCCTGCATTGAGTGTAGACTTCTGCCAATTAAATCCTATTGTTTCGTAAAAGGCAACGATAACTGATTTTTTTATGATATTCATTGCTGATGTTGTCCTCACCGTGGGCCAGGTGTCAGATTTGATTTAAAACGGGATAACATGAAGCCGTCCTTATTTTTACATGTTTACTAAAAATTTTCTTCCACAACACTATTATTATGATCTGTAAGCCCTGCTTTATTTTTATGTTTATAAGTACTTTTATGAAACTATATTCCTTATTTATACACGAAAACCCATACATTTTACATGTTTATTTTAGAAGACAACAAGAAAAAAAGTAAGAACAAAATGAAGAACTAACAATTTCCCAGAAGAATAAGCATTTCTTTTATAGAGTAATCAACGTGAATTATAAAAAGTTTTTTAAGAATTCTGGCTTTATTTAGGAAAAATTAAGATAAAAACAATGAAAAGAAATAATTGCCAATGGCATAATGAGGAAGAGAACAAATATAAAGAAATCATACTGTCTACACCTGGGAAACTAGCAAAAATTAATGTTTTTTTAAATTTAGATCAAGGTCTTCAAAATCTAAAGAGATTAATAAATACAATGCACAATGCTCAGGCCACTCAAAGCTGCATATTTTAAAGAAGAATGGCGACTGCGCCTTAAGAGTTACATTTTCTGAAAGGTAATTTTATAGTCTTTAAATTTATGAAATTTTAATTTTTAAATGTTCTTAAAATCACAAACTAAAGCAAAAGTTCGTTATTTTTCAACAAAATTATATAAGTTCGTACAGTATATAAATTCATTCTAAAGTCAATTATGTCAAATTTGGGTAGTGTGCTTAAATTCAAGACCCAAAGCCGTGGATTCGATTTCCAACAGAGAGTCTGGGTGTTTGTGATTGTCTAACTTTTTGTCTGATATTGTATATGATTACTCACAATAAAAAAGATAATGAGATTTATTACTACAAAGCAATTCTCGAAAAAAAGTGAAGAAGTTATATACACCGGTCATTAAAAAACAATAAACGCACACAACCCCCACCTTCATTTCTCCTATAAATTATATTTCCTATATTATAACACATGAATAGGCCTCATCTCCTGTGTGGTGGTCTTAGAAAAGAAAAAAATTTTAGTTTTTACTAAAGCGAAAGTTTACGGTTATAAAAATGTAAAGAAATATTCTTACTCGACGAGTTTGAAAATTTTGCGTAAATATCTTTGCTTACGTTTCAAACGATCCAAATGATTATGGTTTCCACTTCATTTTTGCTGATTACTCTCATTTGAAACTTTTAGCAGAAACTATGTTTAGCGCAGAAGCACATCTCTGTTTAAATGACTAAGTCAGTAGGCAAAATTTGTGTACAGTGCACGCTCGCTAATGTGAACTAATTAAAACTGGCGTTGTTCACTTCTGCGAATTGTTCACATTTCCGAATACCGAAAATTTTAAAACAGAATTATGCCATCTTTTAAACAAATATCATAATTTATGAATTTTTTTAGAACATATTTTATAATTTGATCTTCACAAACTTTCTTCACAGTTTCTAAATAGCAATTGAAGAATAAATATGCAAGCAGATGTACTAACACATACATGTATATATGTACACCTAAAACGGTGATTCCCGTTACTAATAAACAAAGAATTTTAACGTTTCAAATTTAAAAAAAATTCTGTTCAAATTATAGGGCTTTTTACATTTTTTCACCTTATAGAGTAGTCAATGAAGGAAAAAAATTTTCACATTAGCGCGCGTGCACTGTATGTAGAAGGAAGGCAATCCTCAGGCTGTTTTCGGATTACCATTACATTCATTGAAACTGTCTGTTTGGTGGGTTGTACTCGGCGGCGGCATTAACAAATTTAATTTCTTTCGAAATCAGCAAGAATCCAATGTTGCGGTGAATAGCGAGTGCTATCTGGCTATTCTAACTGAATCAGCTAAACTAAAAGAAGACAGCGCACTTTGCGTAAATCGTATTTAACAATTGATTGGCCTGTTTATTCGCCCCGTGGTGCATGCAATTTAATGCTACGTTAAGTTTTTGGTTCATGCCGACAAAGCGCACGATTAGATTTATTGGAAAAAGTAGTTAAAAATTTTACTGATCCAATCATGTAGCTGCCGTAGTCTAGTATGTAGTGTGTAAGCTTATTAGACGTGACTCCACGGTACAAACTCCAGGTTTTCTATACCGAACTAAACGAAAATATTTCTTCGACGACTGCCTCTCAGCAGATTTCTGGCACAATATGTAAAAAACATTTCTCCAACGACTTCCTCCTGGCTAAAACTCGCATGGACCATGAAAAGTTTCTCAAAGAAATCTGTCGTTCGGATTCGACCTTTAACTATAGTCCTGCCACTTATGGATAAAACTAACATACGCAACTTAAGTGGTGTGAGAAGATATTTTCCAATCATGACTGAAGGTTTGTAATGACAAATTATGTATGTGTATAATCCAATCATGAGTCACGTAACTCGTAGTCGCAGCGGTCGTAAAATTAAAACCATATAATATATTATGATAAAAAAATTCTTTCCAACAATATGTCTGTCTTGTATAGGGTGGGAAATTTAAAAGTTTTAATTGAAAAATGCAATAAAACAAAAACGGTTTGAAATTTTGTCAAATTTATTTTCTTGTTGTAAAGTACAATTGCTCCGGTTAGAAATGGAATATTATTTCATTCATGTGGCTGCCAGAGCTGGCCCCACAATACCTTATTCGATCTGACAAATTTTCGTGCACTTTTCCGAGTGTATGGGGTCGTATTTCGACAATGGCACCACGAATGTTGGCCTTCAAATGCTTAATTGTATCTGGTTTGTCGACATAACACTTTTCTTTAACGGCACCCCACAGAAACTAGTCCAACGGTGTCAAATCGCAGCTTCTTAACGACCAACTAACATCACCATTTCGGCTAATTAAACGGCCATCAAACGCTTGACGCAATCAATCTATTGTGACATGAGATGTGTGGCAAGTTGCACAATCCTGTTTAAACCAAACTTCGTTCACATTAATACCACGAGTAGCGAGTACAAAAATCGGTTATGATGGTGCGATAGGTGTCTCCATTGATCGTAATGGTTGCGCCTTCACCATTTCCAAAGAAAAATGGGCCAATAATGCCTCCGCTCCACAAGTCGCACCAAACAGTTTCTCGTAATGGGTGCATTGGCTTCTCAAAGACCACGTGTGGGTTTTCTGAGCCCCAAGTACAGCAACTTTGCTTATTATCGTATCCAGAAAGATGAAAATTAACTTCATCCGAAATAATAATTTTATTGGGCAAAATCGACATCACCATGCAGTTTCTCGTTGGGATTTATTGGTTTATTTATATAAATAAATCGATTTACTACGTTAAGTGGAGTTAATTTTGTAACAGAAAAGAATGACATAAGCATTGCCAGACTCGAAATAGCCGATGATACAAATTTAAACCGATACATGGACCATTATTATCATTTTAAGTTTTAAAGCTCTTGAAAAAGGCAGAAAATTTAAAGATAGCTATTAAACAAAGTTTCCCGTTAACATAAAATATCTGAAACTTAAATGAAAAAATTTATTGTTCCCGACATAGTATGGCGTTCATTGTATGCCAATGTCATCTTTACAGTATTGAGCGTGTAGGTATGTGTATCCAACCAGTATTCTATTGCAAAATAAAACCAAAAGTTCTTAAGGAATTTTTTGTGTATAAGTAGTGAAACAAATTAATTTCCTTTGCGGAATGTGTGGCACATACAAAATTGCTTTGTTCTTGTATTCATTTCATTCTCACTGCCTGTATTCAAAAATGTTGATGTTGTTAGTTTTTCTATGGTATGTGTGTAGCAAAAGTTTTGCAACAAGCTGATTTGTAAATAAGTGTGAAGAGAAGTAAAGAAAATTTTCGAACGATATTTGTTACACGCTATTCCTATATAAGGCAATACACAAACCCAAGTAGATGATCCATAACAAAAACAAAACTGTAAAAACATAACGAAATTTAAATTGTTTGCAACATCAATTTGTCGCTGTCTTCTGCCTTTCGTTGAGTGAATATTTGGTGTGGTTTCGAAAACACCTGCTGCTGAAAATTCCCATATCGAATAGTTTGTCTTTACATTCCTTTTTGCATGCCTCTACACTTGCTGTCTGTTAGTAAACCATTGCGGGTTAAAATGCTCTACATTTGTGGTGAAACATTTTCTATTTTATTCCATTTAAAAATACATTCATATACACAATGTATGTATGTACATAGTGTAGCTTTAGTTTACCGGAATATTCCATGGTAGAGTAATATGAACACTATTTTATCCGTTATTGTGCTGTTGGATGCTTGTTTATCACCATATTTTTCTAAAGGATCTTATGTTTGTATGTTTTTGTTTTTCTTTTTTTGAACATTTGTCAGTGCAGATGTTTCTTGGTATCTGCAATAAAAAACGCGAAATTGAGTTTATGTGAAGGTGCTTTATGTTTAATTCTTAATTCTGACGATTTAATAGTTTTACTGAAAAATTCTGAGAGAAACATATTTCAAGAAAAATTTCTACTTACATGCCCAAAATTTTGTTTTAATTTTATTAAAGCCATTTTTTATATTTTGTTTTAACATTTTTATTTTAGAAACGTATGCCTTTGAATCGTTTGTGGGTGTTAAAAAATGCCCAAAATGAAATAAACTCGCCATTAACAGTATTGCCAGCAGATCCGTTATTTAATTGACTAGAGAACTCAAAAAAGTGGCAATAAAATACAGGCGCAATGCCACTCAATTAAAATTCAATAACGGTTCTACCAATAACTACTGCGTGAAGATGAAAAACTGTCAATAAAATTGTGTATAAGAATGTACTTCAACCGCTGCACAGGCCTTTCAGACACACAGAATATAGACAATTGGCTATCTATCGATGGCTACCAAAAAAAAACCAAAAGAATAACAAACAAAAAATTAAGGAAAATAACGAAAACCATAAATAAACGTGAGTATAGACGGCAATTGCACTTAACTGTAGGTGGAAATAGTAGTTGGAGTAATAAAATAACGACAACGGTAGTGGCAAAGAGGCAAACAATGTGAGTAGATTTTTTGTTTGTGTTGAAATGTGAGGAAATATTTTTCAGTAGTGAAAAGAGTTTGATTTTTTGTAGTTTAAGGAAGGATGTGTTATTGGACCAACATTTCCATTTCCGTTTCACATCTAGTTTTTTTTACCACTATACCAGCGTCATCAGAATTTCTGGCATTGAGCCAAATATAATGTTTACTGCAGCACAAACAATGGTTGCCAATAAGTCCACAAAAATAAAAAAGCTTTATATTGTATGCACTACTCCGCACACAACGATACATACAATGTTCACCTGAAAGATTGGTTTATAATTTCGGTTGTGATGCTCGTATTACTCAATTTTGTCATTAAAAAATATCAAATTAAACTTATTGCATGGCCAGCCGAGGCAGCCATTTGAATGAAATTATTTTCCATTATTAACCGGAAGGATTGTACTTTCAAATAAAAAAAGAAATTTGAGAAAATATTCAGCAGTTTTTTTTAAAGCATTTTCAAAAAAAAGTTATTTGGCGGACTCTTTATAAGGCAGATCTAGCCTCTTGTACGCATACATAATTGATCATTACAAGCCTTCAGTCAGAATTACGACCTAGTTTCTCACACCACCTATGTTGTGTGTGTTAATTTTATACATGAGTGGTGGGACCTACGGTTTAAAGTTGACTCCGAACAACAGATGTTGAGTAACGTTTCATGGATATTTTTTATTTACTCTCAGCGTGTTTGCCAGGAATCCGCTGAGAGGCAGTCACCGAAGAAATACTTTTTATGTGTTGTTTTGATGTTTGGCTTGAGACTCAAACCCTGGCTTTACGTCTAATAAGCCAACACACTAACTACTAGACTACGGCAACTTATACAGAAAATAGAATATACAAAAAGCGTGCTACAAGATATATCCAGTATTTCAATCAAAAAATAACTTGTTTTATTTACGATTATTTGTTGTTTTATAAAATGATTCTAATGGTATCAGAAAACCTATATTTTAGAAACTGCTTTATTTCAGAGGAAACTAGTATTCTAATTTTCTTCATCTTTTTTGATGGCCTAAGAAGCGAATTGCCGACGCAATGCGTGGTTTGCTGGCTTTAATTCTTGAGACAGCTGGATCTTATAAGATTTTAAGTGGAGATCACAATACAAAATTTTGAATAATGTGGTTCGTTTGATTGCAGCAAACGGTGACAAATAGATGGTATTGAATATACTTCACCACTTCTGCTCACAGCTGCTTATTCTCGGTTAAACTATGACTACGTTGAAAAATTATATTTCTGTTATCTGTAAGCACGACTTGTTAAAGCATTTTCTTTACCGAATTTTGGTCCAAATTTCTCCAATACATCTTGAAAATTTTTGCAATTTTCCAAAAAATTTTTTAATAATAAATAAACGTTGTTCTTTCGAATAACGTTCCATATTAACTAGCCGGAATGTATTTAGAATCTGAAACTAAATAATTTAATTAGAACTTTCATGAAGAAAGGAAATGCCGAAGGCGAACATCGGTAGATTTTCTGTCAGGAATCAATTATCTGAGTTTTCGTTGCCTCAGTAAGTTACGTCGTCTGGATGGGACAGAGTGCATCCTCTGCCTCGAGGAGAATGAAACCAAAAGGAACATTCTTTGGAATTACGTTGCGCTGACAATTTTTTTTACTACTTTTTTAAATAATATGGAGTTATCGGCTTCCAATAACTCAAGAGTTACTATTGTCCATAAAAGGATATCCGGAATCGTTGAGTCGCACGAACAGGGGAGCTAGCCAACTTCGGAAAGAAACTTGTCACAAATCGGGGGCACAAAAACGAATTTTCTTTAAAGCAAATTTAAATAAAAATTTAAATCAAAAATCTGTGGTCCGGGGTCGACTTTAAACTCATGTATAAAATTAACACACACAACATGAGTGGTGTGAGAAGCTAGGCCGTAATCCTGCCTAAAGGGTTGTTATGGCCAATTACACAGTGCGACAGTGAAAATACATCCGAGTAACTACATAGTCTAAATTATTCACAAGGTAGTAGAACTCAAAACTACTTTTTATATTTCTCGAACCATCCAAACTTGTTTTATTTGACAAAAACGGTTTTTTATCTTTTCACACAAAATTATTGATTACCCAAATATGTTTGAACTTATTTTAAAAATTTAAAGTTCAATTCAAAGGGGAGAGATTAGCCTTTCAAACGGTATGCATAAATATTTTGTTCAAACTTATATGTTATGAGATTTGATGGGGTAAACTTGGAAAATATTATTTTTTTAGTTCTACCCTTCAAAAGTACAACTTTTAAAGCTATCGTTCTATTAGTTTATGGAATTAATGAGATTTAAGTGAAGCAACGTTTATTAAGAAAAAGATAGTGTTGTTTCATCAAGGCTGTTCATCACTATCGAAAACGTCACTGTCTCAGATGGGAGCAGGTAAAAAAAGAAAGGCTCATGTAATAAAAATGTTTTTTTTTGATTTTGTTAAAATCTACTTCCTACATTCTATTTAAAACGCAAAGTCTCACTTTTTGACATTGCTTATCTTAACACCAATGAGAAATCTCGAGAGAAGTATTATTATTTGCATTAACAAGTGGTTAATGTGCCTCATTAATCGCATGTCAAATATCTTTTATTGCACTGTGATAAACGCCTGATAAGTCTGAAGAAGTTTTTCTTTTCTTTTTCTTTCCATTAATGAATTTTTTGTCATATAATTGCTTTCCATTACATTTTCGCATACTTTTATGTCATCCAGCCCCAGACGTTTCCAACAATGTTTAGCTTTATGACTAGAGTGGCCAATGTATTATGATGATAACGGCTAAATAAGATGTGCAAATGCTGATTCTAATAGATTTTTAAGATTACGCTGAGAGTTTAGCACTCTTAAAAAGATACTTCCCATGTTTCGGATTACGATACAACACCCCCTTTATGAGATTGATGTTTTGTAAAAAACCGTGTTTCATTCTTTAAATTAATAGTAACCGTCGGGGCCACCAAGTTTAAATCAGAAATTATCACGGTTCACATCGCATATCCTCTCACACATTTGAATAGTAGCCTCTTTTCCTTACGTTGTTTGTATACTGATGGCTTTTCTGGAATTATTTTAGTTGTATGTACATGAGCACATGTTTTTATAATTGATCTAACAGTCGACCAGCATGCTTATGAACAGATTATGACCATGAACAGATTATGAGCAATAAGGAAGCATAGTTAGAAGAGATTCTTATAATTAAATGTTGCTCCCACATGTATTGTAGTAAGTATGACCTTTAATGGTTTTTATTTTTATTTCGGAGAAAATCATTTCTGAAGCTATAAGGCGACTGGAAGAAACTTCTTCCATTGCCATTTTACGCTATGGACAGTAAGGAATTTCTATTGTGAATGAATTTTTAATTATGAAATGGATCATCAAAATTTGTTAATTTTTTTTTGTGCACTTCACTTCTCCTCCACCTCACCCCGAATAATTATTTATTACTAATATTTTTGTGATGAAGTATAATTACAAAATACGTGTGGCAAAAAATATGTACTTATTCTAACGCCAATTGCTTTAAACTGGAAACTTTTACTGTATAATTATTATAACGGTATTATATTGGTCTTTTAGGAGGCCATCCTCATTCTAATTGCCTAGTAAAGTCTAAAACTGAGAATTAGGTTTACTTTCCGAAACAATTTTTAGTTACAGTCAGCTGAACAAACATTCATTCAACCATTATAAAAGTTTCTTTTTCGTTGTTGTTGTTAAAATTGTAAAATTTCTTCCATTAACCAAATTCTTTCCTGCGAATAAATTTCTCGTAATTTTTTTGTAAACCGGACATAATTTATGTTATTTTCCTGTTCAAGAATAAATTATATTCATTTATAAGCGGTTAATAAATTTGAAATCAACTTAACTGTAGCCTAAAAACAGGCGATTTCGATAAACAGCTTGCCTGGACAAATGATTATTTATTTATTCATTTGTTTATTATTAATCATAGCACAACAAGATAATAATCTTATAAATGGAGTGCTATGGGAGTACATCAAAGAGGAAAAAGTAATAACAAATCATTGATTATATGAGTAATGAATTGTTTGAAGTACAGTAGAAATAAAAATGAATAAGAATAAGAACATGTTTTAACTTCAGGAAATAGCAATCGATACAAAAAATAAGGATGACAAAATGGGTATATGTAAAAAACTAAATTAGGAAATATACAAATATAAAGAAAAATACAAACAAAGAAAAATATATACATATGAGATACAATGAAACTTAAATAATAAATTAGAAAAATGAAAATAATTAATCACTAATAAAAATAAAGAGTAAAAATGTATAAAACAATCAAAATATATTACAAACTACTTAAAGAGAATGTATAGCTCCTTTTTGAACTTAGTTGCATTGCCTATGCTCTGAATATAATTAGGTAGTGCAAAGACTGATGGTGTGTATGAAGAACTGTCGTTTCGACAAGAGTCCTATGCTTTAATTGTATAATTTTCCTTCCGCGGTTGAATCTAGCAAATCTAATCCTGTTAAATAAGTATGCTGGCTGTTTCAAAGTAATAATCTTATGGAGCAGAATTAGGCATTTAATATTCAATAGATTATCAAAATGAATACCACATATTTGGTAAGCAAATTGTGATATATGGTCTCAACGTCCCTTAATAAATACATATCTGGCTATGTTATTATAAGCCAAGTTGAGTTTCCGCCTATTATCAGCATCACAGTTTGCGAAAATTTCCGATCCGTATAAATGAACAGGAATCAAATATGTTTTAGCCATTTGCAGGCGTAATGCAAAAGGAGTCGAATCTATTACAGCCCATAAGTTCCTAAGCATACCGTAAACTTTACCCAACGATGTCATTAATGTGGTTAGACCACGTTAGCCGACCATTAAAGACAACACCCAGATTAGATGCCGATTCAACAAAATCAATTTTATTCCCACTGATAATAATTTCCGGCACATCAAATGCTCTCTTAGTCCTGGAGAGCAATAAACATTTAGATTTTGAGGGATTTATACAAAGTCCATTAACACTAGCCCAGTTATCAATTTTCCATAAATCATCGTTGATCGTATCTACACATAGTCGGATATTATCAATACAAGCGCTCCTATAAAGCTGAACGTCATCAGCGTACATATATACTCTACAATTATCCAAAACATCAGGTAGGTCTTTAATGTATATACAGAACCAAAGAGGCCCTAAAATTTATCCCTGAGGAATACCTCTTCCAACGTGTACCGAATTCTAGATGTTGCCCTTTAGGTAAACTCGTTGTGATCTGTTCATGAGATAGGAACGTATAAGGCTACAAGCTGAATTAGAAAAATGAAAGAGGGTGTGTAGCTTCCTCAATAATATTCTGCGATCAACTGTATCAAAAGCCTTAGTGTGATCCAAAAGAACCAAGAACGCTATGTAATTTTCATCCAGTTTCAACCTAAGGTCATCAACTACCTTGACTAAAGCAGTAGTGCAGCTCCTAGCTTTCATAAATCCCGACTGCTTATCAGATAAGAAGTTATTACTCACGAGATAACTATTTATTTGTTTAGCTATGAGATTTTCCATTACTTTATACAGGAATGGAAGAATGGCAATTGGTCTGAATTCATTGTTAGATTTAGGAATGGGAATGATATTCGACAAAAAAAATAAGGATAAGGATAATTACCAAAATTATATGTATTACAATAAAGCAGAATAAGAATTCAAACCTTTACCAAAGACATCTTTTAAATAAAAACACCCTAAAAACAAATACAAACAGGCCAACACGGTTAACATACGTTTTTATGTTCGAAAGGATGACATTTTATTTGGGACTGCCTTAGGCTTGATCCCAATACAAGAAACAAAACAGAAGCATAAGGAAAAAAATGTAACCAGGTTTTAAAATTTTTTTGGGTCTGTTTAAATTGGTTTTTCCTCTTAAATGCACCATATACACCAGTGTGAGTTGTGTTTACATAAACATGTACATATATATTAAAACCTAATAACGTATATTTTGGGTATTTTTTTAATTAGTTGTTTTTATCCCAATCCCTTCAGATAACTTCTTTTCACAAATTGTCGCAATTATCAAATAATCTTTTCAAAGTTATTAACATACCATATTGGAATTGTTGATAAAAAAATTAAAAAATTAAGATAAAATTCAACATTTTGGGTCAGGAGTAAAATACTTATCTTACTTTTATCACTTTTTCATAGTCTTTTCTTATAGCCTTGTTTATTTGATTAATAGAATTATCGCGAGCTAAAAATGTTATATTGTGATGGTGTTTCTTTTCAGCCAGGTTTGTCAAATCATCATGAAGCGTTTAGTGTCAACGTTCGTAAATTTCATAGAACACTTCGCGAGTTGTTGATTGAATTGATTATTATTGAATTGAGATTGTTACGGTATAGTGAAATTTTAAAGAAGTCTTGGAAATGTCTATTCGTTGTAATTCTCAACTATTTGGCATTTGTACTTTAACTAAAATTCATATTTTACAAGAATTAGAAACAGTTGGCCATCATTTGCGTTGCAATTATGCTGATTGGTTTTATTTGAAACTGACTGAGTGGCTACAACAATAAGCAATATTGTGTGTAAAATATGTCTTTCCAACACAGTTTACTAATACTCAATAATGTGATATAGTAATTTTTAAATTTCTTATTAAATTGTTTCAAGTATGTAAATATTGCGCAATAAATACACAATTGTTGAAAATACAAATATGTATCAACAGCGTCAAATAAAAATGGCGAGTGAAATGGAAGATAAGTTTATTTATATTAACACTAAATCTACCGATACTTCTTGTATTTTTATTCCTATTCCATTCTCTAATTTCTAACGATTATAACAACACGCTACGTTTTGTCCAGTCACCCCGTAGTAGGAATATTATAGTTACTCGGCATCGCTACTTATTTTCTGAATGGCAGTTTTATTTGCATGCTATTCGACTCTGGAACATTCTTCCACAACATCAGCAATGCAACAAAAACGCTAATAGCTTCAGGATATTTCTGTTTCAATATTTTCGTTAATTTTTTTTCTTTATATGTATATAAATATTAGCAAATTTGTTTTTTGTTTCTCTTTTTTTTTCCTTTTCTATTGTGTTTTTATTCCCTTTTGCATCTATCTACGTATATATTACTTGCTATTATTAAGTCAGTTATTCACTTACAAAATTTAGTTAATTATTATGTACATATTACGTTCCTGTACTTTAAATATAAGATTATCATCTTGTCGTACAGGATTTGGATTTTATTAATAAGAAAAATAAATAAATAAATGCTCGCTTGGAGTAGAGTGAATATCCATCTATCAGAAAACAAACGATATACCGAATAATATGTACCAGGCAATGCCAAAAATGTCCAAAACAGTGGTTTTATATCACAAAATATGCAAATAAAAATACAGAACCTGTGCTCAGGGCAAATAACCTCCAGCACTAGTTGGGGCAGATAACATATATTTCTCATTAAAAAAATACAAGATACGAGTAAATCTTCAAAAATATATTCAATGTTATATTCAAGAAATTCTGATAAAAAAAATCTTAATTGATAACTTTTTCCCATCACGGTAGGTTTAGTGTTAAATTTATGAATTGTTATAAAAAAAATTATTTTCCAGCTGTCAAATGATTATTGTATCGCAATAAACGCCATTATTGAGATCAATACTTCATATAAAGTTTCAATTAATTATTGCGCAATAAATACGCAAATTGTTATAATATTGAGTAAAACTTGAAATGCAGCACTGTCATAAGTGCGAATATTACAATTATCGGAACACTTTCTGTTGATATCTGATAACCCAAATGTCAACAACGACATACAAAAAAAAAGCAAAACAAAAAAAAAACAAATAAACAAAATAAAAACAATGTTGTTGAAACAACCAGCTGTAAAATGAACATTGAATAAGCAGCTGAACTGCGTATTTATGTCTGAACACTGAAAATATTGTACTCAATAAACCGAATATTGACTCAATAAAAGTACTGAACACTTAAAACTATATAGTCAATTAAATGAATATTGGCTCAATTAAAATTCATGCCTGAACATAGTCTTACGTTCATTATATGGGTTACGCTAATCTTTATTAGTTTCGATGAGCAGTTTGTTAAGCTAATGAAACTGAGTATGGTGCCAAGGCTGCTTGCTATGTTAAATCATCTCGGTTCAGGTACTCGTTAAGGGATCGATATTCCAACAAAAAAGGTAAATTTACTCAAATATATAGAACGGCTTTTGCCATAGAACATCAGCTACAATACCCTACAAAAAATCATAGAGAAAATATACTGCATAACTAACATTTATTCAGATAAAGGTAGCAGCTACAAGGAAAGACGTAGGTTTACTTTCGAAAGTGCTTGAGGCTGTTTTGACAATTGTTAATCCAAACAAGCCAGTTAAAACGATTTTTCACATCTACTAAGACGACACCTGCACATATACAAAAATAATTCTGAACTGAAAAATTAACCCTCAAAATGTAGACTGGCAGTACGACTTTGAAACTAAACTAATTTTTAAAGGAGTCGCTGAAATGAAATTTATTTAGAACATTTAATGAGAATGGTTGCGAACTGATTTTTCTTCCACGAACCATTTCATCAAATTCATGATTATCGCCCACTATCAGGGTGTAGGCCAAAAAAGTACCTGCGAACACGCCAATGACACTAAATGCTGCATGACAATTAAGTTCGATCTTGCCAAATTTTGGACAGTTGACCTAGATCTCCCTATATATTGTGCTATAGGTCTACACCTCGCACAGAACATCAAACAGCTAGCTACTCACTGACGGAACCGTAACACGCGACAATGTAAGATGTGGAATATTTTCGACACAGTAGAGTATTAGATTATCTCTAAAAGGTCCATTAATAGCTATAAAAACAGTATTTGTATTTCTTCGTTTATCAAATCTTTTGATATACCACATCTAATATTGCCGAAGAATACCGAGTGCCTCCATGATATTGAACATAGTTAAAGCACTTGCAAAGTCTGGCGAGATTGAGATTTCTCAGCTGAGATATAGACAAATTACCTGATATAGACTTTACTCATTCGCAAATGAAAAACATTAAAATAACCCAATTGTTCAGAAACCAAAAACATTTGGGTCGTTATGGATTTACATTCAGTATAATAAATAAAATACAATTCCTTTCCTTTCTTCCTCCTTTCATTTAAAGAAATTAAATTCATTTACTTCAATTTTTAAAGCGTTATTCAATGTGTACTCGTAATTCTTACTATAACTAGTTAAATGTGTATGCAATTGTTTCTCTGTTTCTAGATGCAACACAATTTGTTCCTTCGTACAAAAATCTCAGGCGCACAAAAAATAAACGTTAGCCGCAAGGACATCAACTCGACGAACAACAGACGTTTTAACATACTAGACTGTCAAGCTGCTAAAAATACATTTGAATTATTGATAAATACACATACAAATGCAGTCAAATTATATTTTATTATGTTTTAACGAGAGAATATTTGTGCAATATTATGTAGATGTAGTAGCGTGTACCTTGCGTCTTTTAGGATACTGTAACGAATATATAATGTTGGATTGTTCACAAGCCATTAAACAACTGAAAGGCAAGAGAAAAAGGAATACGTTTTCTACAGCTGTTCGTTTATTTTCGTTGGTGCAGCGTCAATTTATCAAAAAGTTGTAGGGTGAGACATATGCAAATGTTGGAGCTGCAGATGCTGGCCTTCCTTATAATTACTGACATACACCACTGAAAATGCATTTTTTATGCTGTTAATACAATACAATTTATTGTTATGCTGTCACTAGTATTGCGACTCTTTTATATTTCATTCTACTTGTTATGTCACCAGGCGTGACTGAAATCATCGATTACTGTCAATGGTGGTCTCAAGTAGTAGTTTTGCAGTTTGCATTTCTTTACACTTCTTTACACTCTTAAAAAAATAAATGTTTTCGGTTAGAGTACAGTTTCGTTTCCATGAACACTTTAATAATATGCACATATACATAAATGTAGTTTTAAATTTTCGGATACACATAGAATTTGTAGAATTTTTAATCATAAAATTAATAATTTTATTGAGCTACACATTATTCTCACTAAAAATAATTACTGAATTTGTTTAAAGATTGTAACTTTAATTTTTCTTAAACATTATATTTAAATTAAATTCGTATTTGAATATTGAATACTATAATGACAAAATAATCATATAATATTGTTTATAAACAATTTGATGAACTGTTTTAATTGAAATAATTGAAATTGAAGAAAATGAATAATACCAGCACGAATACGATTTTTGGTTATACTGTGTTCAGACATGCACTTATATTGAGTAAATCGCAAAAAACGGCGTTATTGATCTCAATACTTCATATAAAATGTTAATTAATTATTGTTCAATAAATTCATAAATTGTTCTAATATTGATTAAAACTTGAAACACAGCACTGTCATAAGTACGTTCAGTGAGCAAAATTTTAATGGAATTTGACTCAGTATTAAGTTTTTAGCAGTATGTTTACGTATGTTCGGGCGCAGTTTCTCCATACAAAATTTGGCTCATGCATAGCTGTAAAAGAGTAAAAATGAATTGATGAATGGAAAAAAATTAAATCTTTTTAATTTTCAATTTTTCCATACAAATTTGGAATCATACCTGCTTATTCTTGTTCATTTTATTTGTATTGCTTTTCAAACGAATGATTGAACGGACAGAATGATTGTGTGCATAACATGTAATGTGTATGATCGTTTTTTTAATAATAAATTCTTGGCACGTATTGCTCATGATCACAGGTAGAACAAATAGAAATATAAACTGAAAGGGTAGGTTGGTTTTACCGTTTTTTTTTTTATTTTTTGTATGATTTAATTAGAAGGATTTTTAAATTGATAAGAAAGAAATGTATAGTTGTGCCTGTGGGTTTTCTTTTCACGCATAAGTAGAATATCTGTTTTTACATAATTGAATTTACTGATTGATCTACAACATCCCAGAGTATAAATAGACTTGTTTTAAGGATTTAGATTTTTTTTTAGTTTTACTGTTTTGAATAAATAAAATTATAGAATAAAGAGATTAATTAAAACAAATTAGTTTTTTACTTTTTTTTAGATTTTGTTATTTTATACAATACAATACATATATCTATTTAACATAATAATAGTTAAACATTCATTTATACAGATTAAATAGCTTAAGTGTTAACAAATATTGTGTATAAAATGTTTGGCATCTGCAAATGTCAAAAGATTCTGAGTAAATTTTTTCACAATAATACAAACGTATGACAATATTAATACATAAAAATGGATTATTTATTTTACTAATGTTGCATATTCTTAGTTCATTGATAAGACTTAAAAATTAATCTATATGCTCTTTATCAATCTGATTACTATGTTTTGTTAATACATTGTTCTTCCAATTCAGCTGATGTTACCATTTTTGTTCCCCTTCTTTAAAAAGTTAATAGTAGGTTGTGTTAGTGCGGGACGATGTACTCTAAATTATTTCATTTCAATTTATATTTATTGAATAAAAATTTTAAACACAAGTGCCCACAATTAAATGTATTAAATTTTTGTTTTCGTTCATAATTATATTCAATAGGAAATTTTAAGTAGTTGACAATCTCAAGTGGTGGTTGTAAGTTTCCAAAGCTATCAAAGTATTCTTTATAGTTGTGGTTTTTATAATATGCTACCCAATGTGTTCCCATACCATTTGAATCATCTAAATTAACAACGCCGCATTCTTGTTTTAATGGTTTTTTAGGTAAAGAATCACGCATGAAAACACCCCTAAAGTGTTTAAGATGTCTTCCATATTTATTCAAATCCAAATCTGTTAATGGGCGATTGGGTAGGTTATCTAATAGTTTTTTGGATCTGGACTATAGTAGAGACCATATCCAGTTTTATATGGTTTGAGATATAACCCTTTACCCATTGCAATTGATTCCATATATCTATTATGACGGTTAGCTTCAGCCAATTGTTCTTTTCCATTTTTGATAGCATTTACTGCTTTGAAAATAGCGGATCCTCCACTTGCCAAACCACCAAGCGCTGACAACGCTGTTAGTATGGAAATAAGTGGAAGAAATCCTCCAATTTTCGGTACAGGTATAACTCTCGGTATTATAATCTCTGCTCGCTTTTTCCCTTTAAAATTGAATGAATAGCCTTTTGTGCTATTTTAACAGCATCATTTATATCAAGGGGTTTCTGTTCTTTCAATTGTTTTAAAGTTTTTCTCACAGTAGCTGTGAATAATTTCTTATTACACTTATTCATTTTTCCTTTTCTCATTCTTTTTGAATTTTTTCTTTCCTTATGTCTCTGCTCCTTCAAACCTAATCCAAATTTCACTTTAGCTTTCATAGCGTTTGTCACAAACCACGCGTTAGCACGTTCTTTAATATCACTATCTTTACATTTAACTCGTTGCCAGGCTTTTTCAGCTAATATTTGATCTGCTTGATGTCTTGTGTCTATATCTTTTGATTGTGAATATGCAATATCGTACTCTATACAAGCTGCGTCTAATAAATTTATACCCTTATCTCCTCTTGCTAAACGTTTTTCAAGTTTTGTACCAGGTCCACAAAACTGATAACCAGGTAGATGTAATTCAACAGGTACTTTATTTATTAAGTTGTTTACAAATCCTCTTCTCATCTTACACTGGCTGGGGTTTTGTTTTGACTATAGATTATAACAAATTTTTTTCGTTACTTTTATACCTCTTCGCAAAAATAGCTGAAATCAAGACGATCTCCTATATATACAGCAATTTATATGATTTCAGTATGTTAATTTTTTGATATTGATTTTGATCTGCTTTGTATCTGATCACGATCTACTTAACATCTGATCACGATCTGCTTTGTATCTGGTCACGATCTACTTTATATCTGATAACGATCTACTTTTTTGGTTTTGTCTATTTTATTTTAATTTTTTTTATTATTTTTTTTTTTTTGACATTGCCATGTTTTAGGTAAACATGTTCTACCTCAATGTTTAAATTGTTTATTTGATTAGCTAGATCATCATGTATTTGT
This sequence comes from Sarcophaga carnaria, assembly GCA_958299815.1. NCBI lineage: Eukaryota > Metazoa > Arthropoda > Insecta > Diptera > Sarcophagidae > Sarcophaga > Sarcophaga carnaria. The sequence goes on along the minus strand of OY283153.1, from coordinate 66,323,229 downwards.
GTTATATATATATATATATTTTTTTTTTTTTTGTGTTTATGATTATATTTATTGAAACCTTTTCCAAATTTATTAATATAAGACATTTCTTTCACTCTTCTAATAAATTATGTTAGCTTCTTTAAGTTCTTCGATAATAGAGATTATTTCGTTTTGATGATTGTTGTGACCAGAACCTTCCGATGAAAGAAGTAAACGTAGTCTGTCAACTAGTTCATTAGGATCATCCCAATGTATGTAATTTGATTTCAGATTATTTTGTAATTTTAGAATTAAACCACTGCCTTTTGTTAAAATGTTTGTTGTTGTTTCGAATAAATGTTTAATTATTCGTATATATTTGAAGGCTCGTGTTCCTTTCACTTGTTCATTAGGTTCATAGCGACGTTTATGTGCATTGGTATGAATTAAAATCTCTTTATATTTTTTCAAATCATTTTTAGAATAATGGAGAGGTTTTTTATGAAATACTAGTTCAAATAATCCAGGCGTCATTTTCAATTTCATATTCCCTATCCGCATAGTATTATCTCTATTAAATATTAATTTTTCCTTGTTTTATATCCAACCGTCTACATCTTGATTAAAACCATAAACCAGTACAGCTTGCTAGTATAGCTAGTACGGATTGTACAGCTTGCTAGTATAGCTAGTACAGATTGTATAGCTTGCTGGTATAGCTAGTACAGCTTGCTAGTATAGCTAGAACAGATTGTATAGCTTGCTGGTATAGCTAGTACAGATTGTACAGCTTGCTAGTATAGCTAGTACAGTTTGTACAGCTTGTTAGTATAGCTAGTACAGTTTGTATAGCTTGCTAGTACAGATTGTATAGCTTGCTAGTGTAGCTAGTACAGCTTGCTAGTATAGCTAGTACAGCTTGCTAGTGTAGCTAGTACAGCTTGCTAGTATAGCTAGTACTGATTGTACAGCTTGCTAGTATAGCTAGTACAGTTTGTATATCTTGCTAGTACAGATTGTATAGCTTGCTAGTATAGTGTTTCATGCGAATAGGTATGAAAGTAATGAAAGAAATGGTTATAAACTACTTTATTGTTACGCGAAGCGAAACGACCTAATATCGTTTAACAATAAAAACGATAAACAAAAGCTACCAGCTACACCAACACAATGAACACGACACAAATACGCACTAACACTAAGAATACAACGAACGTGTTGATTATCTAAAGCTGCACACACACATGTGTACAACGAACCAGGTAGCAACAACAACATAAAGTAAACCAGCTACGACAAATATGTAACGGACAACATAAGCAAAGTACACAAACAACAATGTACTAGCAGAAGTCTCGAGAAGGCGCGAGCGAGAACCTTCCACATCGAGAACGTTCATCATACTGATCGTACGTGCGTGCGGACTATAAAAGGGCTGGACAAAGCAAGCAGTAGTCAGAGTTAATTTAGTCAGCCTTGTGTGAAGTTGCGTGTGAACAAAATAAGTCGTGGTTGTAAAGATCTAGCGAATACTTGTGTGAACTAGTACAGTGAATAAACAGATTATTATTGTTGTATCGCTAAGTTCTATACGGTGGTACACAAAAGTAGTGTAAATACCCTGCCGTCAAATGAGTAGCTAACTACAAAAAAAACTAACTTTAAGTTTGCTTGTATAGACTAACTTAAAGCTAACTACTACGCAATGCAAAATTTACATTAACCAAAGTGTATACAAACACTCCAATTCTTAACGCCGTTGGATGTAGATAACTAACGTCTTATACGTTTGATTAATAAACAAAACCGCGTGTCATCTTTTCGCTTTATATTTTTGGTTAAAAATTTTTTGTTTGCGTAAAATAATTAAAAAAATACACTAAATTAAAAAATGAATAAATTCGCGAGGTTTGAAGTGTTTTTATTTGAAGTGAAGTGAAACAATATTAAAGGGCCGCTTGCCAAAAAAGCTTACGGAAATTATGTCACCAAATTTGTGCATGGACATAAACTTGGATGGTGTTCATGGTAAAAAGCATTTAAAAGACTTTGCTGCTTTTGCCTGCCTTAACAGGTAAGTGCTAATTTGAAAATATAAGTTTTAACCAAGTCTTAAAACATGTAAAAATGTATATACATATTTTTAAACAGATGCCTGTCGATCACTCGGCTCTCAGGATGTGGAAACTGAGCTGCGCAACGCCATAAAAATAATAAAAAATCGTTGTATTCATGCTAAGTGCATTAAAAATAAGAACGCAAATCAAAAAAATTAAAATATTTGAAAATGTTATATTTAGAAACTCTTTTTATCTTTTTTTACCAACAAATGTGCAAAATATTACTTGTGATGTATTGAAATGAATTTATTTTAATTATTAATTTATTTTTTTATTTATTTACTTTATTAATTTATTTATTTTCTTTTTACATGAATAAACTTTTGTTTTCTATTAAAATATAAATTTTAAAAAACTGTTTCATTTCGAATAATTAATATGATAGGTTATTATTGTGAGTTTAAAGCCAACGTGTAAATAACTGACTTTTCATTCACTGAAATTTAGCTAACTTATAGTCAGTTTAAAAAAAACTAGCTTAAAACTAATTAAAAGTAGTAAGTTTATAGCTAGCTACAAATAGGTTTACTTTAAGTTAACTGCTAAGTAACTAACTTTAAATTAATTTAAAAGTAATGCAGAGTCGGACAATTGACTACTTCCTAGGACATCGCAATGTTAAAATAGTTAGTCATTTCCATATAAAAGTAATCCAAGTGTCAACCACCACTGCTTGAGAAATAGTTGGTTTTAAGCTAATTTAAAGTCAACTGAGTGTACGACAGGGTAATAAAGAGAGTTTAAGAAAAACTAAAGACATATTTGTTTTTACTTTGTTGCAATTAACGAACTCATATTTAAATGTTTTTAAAAAGGTAAAAACGTAACAATTGGTGTCAGAAGTGGGATTGCAAAATCCAAAAGTAAAAATAAATAAAAATAAATAAATAAATAAAATGAAACTATCGGAATTAAGAGTGGACCGGCTGAAACGGGAGTTGGGTAAATTAGAGCTGCCAACAACGGGTACGAAGAATGAACTACAAAGGCGTTTAAGGGAACAACTGCAGCTTCAGGGCATCGACATCGAATCCTACGAGTTCTAGGATGAAGAGGAACGAGAGTTACAGGCCCCTGCAACGCCTAGCGGTGTCGACATAAATTCGTTGCTAGCCGCTATGATGGAAAACATGCAAGTATTAGCTGATAAACAAGAAGCTTCCCGAAAAGATAGTGAACAAATTATGGAGAAAATGCAAGTAGCAAACCAGAAGCTATTCGAAGCTTCTAGAAGTGAAAATCAAAAACTTCTAGCTGAAGTGCAAGAAGCTTCTAGAACCGAAAATAAAAAACTTCTGGCTGAAGTACGAGAAGCTTCTAGAGCTGAGAACCAACGTCTGCAAGCAGCAATTTTGTCAAAAATTGAAATGGAGCTGGAAACAACATCTGGAAAGCTGCAGGAAATCCATGAGTCGGTCAGCAAAAGAATTACTGGTGTGGAGGAAAGGATGTCACATTTAGAAAGAACCGTCGATACGAAAGTGAACGATTTGGGGAAGACCGTCGACGGAAATCTGGTGATTATGGAAGAGAAGATCAACAACCTCCAGAGCCAGCGACCGGAACCAGTGCGAGTCGTGTCCGAAAGTACCGGCAGAATAAAAGCACCTAGCTTTGATGGCAGCTCACCCCTATCCGTATTCAAGTTCCAATTTGAGACGGTAGCCAGCAGAAACGGATGGGACGATGGGGAGAAAGTACTAGAACTAATTTTGGCTCTAAAAGGTGTCGCAGCTGAGATTCTAGAAACCATGCCAGCTAGCAGCAGAAACAACTACAGCGACTTAATGGTGGCGTTGCAGCGTAAATTTGGCGATGAGCACAAACGGGAACTATACCGCATGGAGTTGAGATGTCGGGCGCAAAAGGCAAATGAGTCGTTACAAGCCTTTGCAATGGAGGTTGAGAGATTAGTGCAGCTCACATACCCAGGAGAAAACCATCCATTGATAGACAACTTTAAGACCGAGGCGTTTGTTAACGGCATACGCGACCCTGATATTAAACTGGCGGTATGTTCCACACAGAAGACAACCTTTGCAGAGAACGTGGCCTTCGCACTAGCCCAGGAGATCGCGCAAGCTATTTCTAGACCACAAGTAAGCAAAGTGTGAAGAATGGAAATCGTGGAGGAAGATGAATGCCTTTTAACTAAAGTTAAGGAGATAGTGAAGCAAGCTTTGGAAGAAAATGGACAAAAGGCTAAACTTAAATGCTTCAATTGTGGAAAGGGCGGTCATTTCCAGAGAAACTGCAAAGCGCCACGCAAGAGATCAAGATCCGCCTCTCCATCAAGGAATAAGAAACGGGCGAACTACCAACCATCTTCACAAGATTCCCCGTTAAACTAAAACGAGCTAGCACTGAGGGGCAAGTGCTGGCTCCCACAAGCGAGGGCCCCACAATCTCAATATCAGTGATGCAACAGAACAACAACAATCTTACGGCGTGCGGATACATAAATGGCAGACCACATACCTTCACAATAGACACCGGGGCGACGCAGTCTATCATCAGACCAGATGTAGCGAAGGGAAAATGTGAGGCACTTAGCAATGTAAAACTACGGACAGCTACTGGAGAGTGTGCCACCGTCCATGGAAAAACAGAGGCGAAGGTGACTATAGCCAACATTAGTGTAAGTCACATCTTTATTGTTGCCGATATTGTGGACGAGGTTATCATTGGTGCCGATTTTATGATAGCTCATGGCATCAATTTGAATATGGGGCAACAGATTATGAGTTGGCGAAATGTAGAGATACCTCTAGACGTGGGGTACAAGCATCAAGTGCACGCAAGAAGGATAGTTGCAGTCGAACAACTCAAATTGCCACCTCAGAGTGAATCACTGATATGGGCGCGTTTGGATGGAGACTGTGTGGAAAACCGCTTGTGGGTTGTGGAACCAGCAGAAATACAGACGGATTTAATATCAGCAAAGGCCCTCGTCAAATCCACAGAACAAAGAATAGTCCCGGTGAGAGTGCTAAATCTATCAGGCCATGAAAGAGTCGTCTATAAAAACTCAGAGGTGGGCCAATGTGTTCCAGTAGAGGCGGTAATAAACAGCGAACAAACGCCGCAACCTGCCGATATGTCAGCCAAGGATCAAAAGAAATTTGGTGAAAATGTGGAGAAATGGATAGCAGGTTTAGCAGCTGCAGAGAAAACCAAAGCCAAAAAGCTGCTAAAGAGGTATGCTTTCGCTTTCGCCACGAACAACAAAAGGCAAGGAAGAACAGCCATGGTCAAACACGAAATTGATACTGGCGAAGCGAGACCGATAAAGCAGGCACCCAGAAGCATACCGCTGGCGAAGCGTAATGAGGTCAAGGAGTTAGTCGACGAAATGAGGAAGAGCGGTGTTATCGAACCATCATCGGGTCCGTGGAGCTCACCTGTAGTCTTAGTAAAGAAGAAAGATGGCAGTACAAGATTCTGCCTAGACTACAGGAAGCTGAATGATGTCACCAAAAAGGATAGTTACCCGCTACCAAGAATTGACGATACACTCGACACGCTAGCCGGAACAAAATGGTTCTCCACATTGGATCTACAAAGCGGGTATTGGCAGGTGGAGATTGCAGACAAGGACAAAGAGAAAACCGCATTTAGTGCGAACGGCGGCTTATGACAGTTTAAGGTTATGCCATTTGGACTCTGTAATGCTCCGGCCACATTCGAGCGGCTTATGGAACGTGTGCTAAAGGGACTGCATTGGAAGACTTGCCTGGTGTATCTCGACGACATAATAGTGATGGGCAGAACTTTCGACGAACACCTCAAGTACCTGGGAGAAGTTCTGCAACGGCTTTCAACGGCTGGACTAAAACTAAGCGTAAAGAAATGTGCATTTTTCCAAAAGCAGGTGAAATATTTGGGGCATCTTGTCACAGCAGATGGCATATCCACCGATGAAGATAAAATACGAGCAGTAAAGGACTGGCCTCGTCCCCAGAATCTTCATGAACTACGCAGGTTTTTGGGACTATGCACATACTATAGACGCTTTGTGCCTAACTTTGCCAGCGTGGCTACAAGTTTGCATGAGCTCACCAAGAAGTCAAAAATCTATCAATGGGGTGAGCCACAGGAGAAGGCGTTCCAGACACTAAAAGACCTATTGTGTGCTGCACCAGTTTTGGCGTCTCCAGTCCCAGGAGAAAAGTTCATCTTAGACAGTGATGCTAGCGGATATGGTATTGGTGGTGTACTTTCCCAAGTGATCAATGGAACAGAAAAAGTCGTAGGCTACTATAGTCGCACCTTGTCAAAGCCTGAACGGAATTATTGTGTGACCCGACGAGAGCTGCTGGCAGTGCTGGAGTGCATCAAACATTACCACAAGTACCTGTATGGCCAAAATTTTCTGCTAAGGACTGATCACTCTGCACTGAGATGGCTGCTACAATTCAAGAACCCTGAAGGACAGTTAGCACGTTGGATTGAACGCCTCCAGACATACGACTTCAGCATCGAACACCGAAGAGGCATAAAACATGGAAATGCTGACGCTCTTTCACGCCGACCTTGCAATTTGGAGTGTAAACATTGCGTGAAAGCTGAGAAAAAGGAATCCATCGTCGATATCCGGCTAACACGGATTGAAGCCAACGAAGACTGGTCCCAAGCACAAAGAAGTGACCCAATATTGGCGAAAATAATAGCAGCTAAGGAAGAGGACAAACGACCGACCAGAAATGAGATATCCGCAGAAGGTCCTTTTACAAAAGCTTATTGGGCACTATGGGACAGCTTAAAGATCATAAATGGGTGCCTATATCGACTTTGGGAAAGCGCTGATGGCAAGACCTCATCCAACCTATTGGTAGTGCCTTCCTCCAAAATGAAAGAAGTGTTAAAGGAGTTCCATAATGAAGCCAGCGGAGGACATCTTGGAGTGACCAAGACGCTGGAAAGGCTAAAACAACGTTTTTATTGGGTTGGATGTCAGCAAGCAGTATCGGACTGGATAGCAAATTGTACCCAGTGTATTGCAGCTAAAGGTCCAGTAAGAAGAACTCGAGGTCAGCTGCAACAGTATAACTCAGGCGCACCATTCGAGCGGATAGCGATGGACGTTGCAGGCCCTTTTCCAGTCAGCAATGCCGGAAACCGATATGTTCTCGTTGTGATGGACTACTTCAGCAAATGGCCGGAAGTATATGCCATACCCAATCAAGAGGCGAACACCATAGTTAACATTTTTGTGAACAACTGGGTATGCCGCTACGGGGTTCCAATAGAACTACATTCCGATCAAGGCAGAAATTTTGAGTCAGCTGTATTCAAGGAAATGTGTGAAGTATATGGCATTAAGAAGACTCGAACGACGCCTCTTCACCCACAGTCAGACGGAATGGTAGAGCGATTTAACCGAACCCTGGAGGAATACTTGCGAAAAGTAGGGAGCGAGCAACAGAAAGACTGGGACGAACACATTCCGAGGTTTCTACTGGCGTACCGATCCGCGGTCAATGATTCAACATCTAGATCACCCGCCAAGGTTATTTTTGGGACTGAGATAAAGCTGCCCGGTGACTTAGAGTTTGGCGTTAAGCCCGGCACAGAGAGGGATGCCACATACACTGGAAAAGATGAAAGCCTAAATGAACTTCATGAGTTTGTGCGCACCCGTATAAAAATGGTCAGTGATAGAATGAAGGCCAGGTATGATCATGCGGCAAACACAGAGGGCTTCCATGAGGGACAAATGGTTCTGCTATACAACCCAAAGCGGAAGAAGGGATTATCTCCCAAGCTACAAACCAGCTGGGATTGACCGTATAAAATAATTAAACGATTAAACGATGTCGTGTACAGGATACAGAAATCTAACAGCCCCCGAGCAAAAATGAAGGTCGTACACATAGAGCGACTGGCAAAATATGGGAAAGGAGATAATGAGCCTATTCGGGACGAACAGGCTTAAGTGGGCGGCAGTGTTACGCGAAGCGAAACGACCTAATATCGTTTAACAATAAAAACGATAAACAAAAGCTACCAGCTACACCAACACAATGAACACGACACAAATACGCACTAACACTAAGAATACAACGAACGTGTTGATTATCTAAAGCTGCACACACACATGTGTACAACGAACCAGGTAGCAACAACAACATAAAGTAAACCAGCTACGACAAATATGTAACGGACAACATAAGCAAAGTACACAAACAACAATGTACTAGCAGAAGTCTCGAGAAGGCGCGAGCGAGAACCTTCCACATCGAGAACGTTCATCATACTGATCGTACGTGCGTGCGGACTATAAAAGGGCTGGACAAAGCAAGCAGTAGTCAGAGTTAATTTAGTCAGCCTTGTGTGAAGTTGCGTGTGAACAAAATAAGTCGTGGTTGTAAAGATCTAGCGAATACTTGTGTGAACTAGTACAGTGAATAAACAGATTATTATTGTTGTATCGTTAAGTTCTATACGGTGGTACACAAAAGTAGTGTAAATAATAAAGAGAGTTTAAGAAAAACTAAAGACATATTTGTTTTTACTTTGTTGCAATTAACGAACTCATATTTAAACGTTTTTAAAAAGGTAAAAACGTAACAATATATATAATATATATACTATAAACTAAACTACTACTAAAAGAAAAAAAACCTAATCAGTGTAAGATTGGAAGAAGATTTGTAAACAACTTAATAAACAAATTATATGTTGAATTACATCCACCTGGTTATCAGTTTTGTGGACCTGGTACAAAACTTCAAAAACGAATAGCAAGAATAATGGAAATAAAGGAATAATTTATTGGATGCTGATTGTAGAAAACACTCGTACTCAAAATCAAAGGATATAGACAAAAGCCATCAAGCAGATCGTGATCAGGTCTGAATCAGATCGTGACCAGATAGCAGGCAGTTCCTGATCGGATATAAAGCAGATCGTAATCAGATACAAAGTAGATCATAATCAGATAGCAAACAGATCATAACCATATCAAAATCAATATAAAAAAATTATTATAATGTCTAAAAATTATCATAATAAAGTGTTGGAAGATCTTGTAAAGACAAGGGCTGTTCTAAAGAAAAAGTTAAAAAATATTAAACTGAATCAAATAGATAGAGTTAATTTATTAGAAGATACCTTTCAACCAATAACAAAACCACTTGAAAAAATCATTGGAAAACTTAAAGATAAACATAAGGATATAAACAACACTATTAATGATGACGATGATTATGATGATGTAAATGATGACAATGAAATCATCGGAAATTTTGAAGATAAGCATAAGGATGCAGACAACACTATTGATGATGACGATGATTATTATGACGTAAATGGTGATAATGAAATCATCGGAAAACTTGAACATAAGCATAAGGATATATACAACACTATTGATGATGACGATGATTCCGATGATGTAAACGGTGATAATAACGATTTTCAGTATGAAAATATTTCAACTGATGATAATGATGATGAAAAAAACTATGACCATAATAGACCTGTATCAAGTACATGTATCAAGAACTTGAAAAGAAAACAATGTTTAAAGCTGACGAAAAGCTCTCCATTATTTGAAAATATACAAACACTTATTAATAATAAGCAATTGGATAAAATTTATGGTTTTAATCAAGATGTAGACGGTAGTTGGAGATATGGCAAGGAAAAATTAATATTTAATAGAGATAATACTATGCGGATAGGGAATATGAAATTGAAAATGACGCCTGGATTATTTGAACTAGTATTTCATAAAAAACCTCTCCATTATTCTAAAAATGATTTGAAAAAATATAAAGAGATTTTAATTCATACCAATGCACATAAACGTCGCTATGAACCTAATGAACAAGTGAAAGGAACACGAGCCTTCAAATATATACGAATAATTAAACATTTATTCGAAACAACAACAAACATTTTAACAAAAGGCAGTGGTTTAATTCTAAAATTACAAAATAATCTGAAATCAAATTACATACATTGGGATGATCCTAATGAACTAGTTGACAGACTACGTTTACTTCTTTCATCGGAAGGTTCTGGTCACAACAATCATCAAAACGAAATAATCTCTATTATCGAAGAACTTAAAGAAGCTAACATAATTTATTAGAAGAGTGAAAGAAATGTCTTATATTAATAAATTTGGAGAAGGTTTCAATAAATATAATCATAAACACAAATATATATATATATATATATATATATATATATAACACAAATACATGATGATCTAGCTAATCAAATAAACAATTTAAACATTGAGGTAGAACATGTTTACCTAAAACATGGCAATGTCAAAAAAAAAAAAAAAATAATAATAAAAAAAATATTAAAATAAAATAGACAAAACCAAAAACCAAAAAAGTAGATCGTTATCAGATATAAAGTAGATCGTGACCAGATACAAAGCAGATCGTGATCAGATGTTAAGTAGATCGTGATCAGATACAAAGCAGATCAAAATCAATATCAAAAAATTAGCTATACTAGCAAGCTGTACAATCCGTACTAGCTATACTAGCAAGCTGTACTGGTTTATGGTTTTAATCAAGATGTAGACGGTAGTTGGAGATATAGCAAGGAAAAATTAATATTTAATAGAGATAATACTATGCGGATAGGGAATATGAAATTGAAAATGACGTCTGGATTATTTGAACTAGTATTTCATAAAAAACCTCTCCATTATTCTAAAAATGATTTGAAAAAATATAAAGAGATTTTAATTCATACCAATGCACATAAACGTCGCTATGAACCTAATGAACAAGTGAAAGGAACACGAGCCTTCAAATATATACGAATAATTAAACATTTATTCGAAACAACAACAAACATTTTAACAAAAGGCAGTGGTTTAATTCTAAAATTACAAAATAATCTGAAATCAAATTACATACATTGGGATGATCCTAATGAACTAGTTGACAGACTACGTTTACTTCTTTCATCGGAAGGTTCTGGTCACAACAATCATCAAAACGAAATAATCTCTATTATCGAAGAACTTAAAGAAACTAACATAATTTATTAGAAGAGTGAAAGAAATGTCTTATATTAATAAATTTGGAGAAGGTTTCAATAAATATAATCATAAACACAAAAAATATATATATATATATATATATATAACACAAATACATGATGATCTAGCTAATCAAATAAACAATTTAAACATTGAGGTAGAACATGTTTACCTAAAACATGGCAATGTCAAAAAAAAAATAATAAAAAAAAAAATTAAAATAAAATAGACAAAACCAAAAACCAAAAAAGTAGATCGTTATCAGGTATAAAGTAGATCGTGACCAGATACAAAGCAGATCGTGATCAGATGTTAAGTAGATCGTGATCAGATACAAAGCAGATCAAAATCAATATCAAAAAATTAACATACTGAAATCATATAAATTGCTGTATATATAGGAGATCGTCTTGATTTCAGCTATTTTTGCGAAGAGTATAAAAGTAACGAAAAAAATTTGTTATAATCTATAGTCAAAACAAAACCCCAGCCAGTGTAAGATGAGAAGAGGATTTGTAAACAACTTAATAAATAAAGTACCTGTTGAATTACATCTACCTGGTTATCAGTTTTGTGGACCTGGTACAAAACTTGAAAAACGTTTAGCAAGAGGAGATAAGGGTATAAATTTATTAGACGCAGCTTGTATAGAGTACGATATTGCATATTCACAATCAAAAGATATAGACACAAGACATCAAGCAGATCAAATATTAGCTGAAAAAGCCTGGCAACGAGTTAAATGTAAAGATAGTGATATTAAAGAACGTGCTAACGCGTGGTTTGTGACAAACGCTATGAAAGCTAAAGTGAAATTTGGATTAGGTTTGAAGGAGCAGAGACATAAGGAAAGAAAAAATTCAAAAAGAATGAGAAAAGGAAAAATGAATAAGTGTAATAAGAAATTATTCACAGCTACTGTGAGAAAAACTTTAAAACAATTGAAAGAACAGAAACCCCTTGATATAAATGATGCTGTTAAAATAGCACAAAAGGCTATTCATTCAAATTTTAAAGGGAAAAAGCGAGCAGACATTATAATACCGAGAGTTATACCTGTACCGAAAATTGGAGGATTTCTTCCCCTTATTCCCGTTCTAACAGCATTGTCAGCGCTTGGTGGTTTGGCAAGTGGAGGATCCGCTATTGTCAAAGCAGTAAATGCTATCAAAAATGGAAAAGAACAATTGGCTGAAGCTAACCGTCATAATAGATATATGGAATCAATTGCAATGGGTAAAGGGTTATATCTCAAACCATATAAAACTGGATATGGTCTCTACTATAGTCCAGCTCCAAAAACTATTAGATAACCTTCCCAATCGCCCATTAACAGATTTGGATTTGAATAAATATGGAAGACATCTTAAACACTTTAGGGGTGTTTTCATGCGTGATCTTTTACCTAAAAAACCATTCAAACAATTATGCGGCGTTGTTAATTTAGATGATTCAAATGGTATGGGAACACATTGGGTAGTATATTATAAAAACCACAACTATAAAGAATACTTTGATAGCTTTGGAAACTTACAACCACCACTTGAGATTGTCAACTACTTAAAATTTCCTATTGAATATAATTATGAACGAAAACAAAAATTTAATACATTTAATTGTGGGCACTTGTGTTTAAAATTTTTATTCAATAAATATAAATTGAAATGAAATAATTTAGAGTACATCGTCCCGCACTAACACAACGTACTATTAACTTTTTAAAGAAGGGGAAAAAAATGGTAACATCAGCTGAATTGGAAGAACTATTTATTAACAAAACATAGTAATCAGATTGATAAAGAGCATATAGATTAATTTTTAAGTCTTATCAATGAACTAAGAATATGCAACATTAGTAAAATAAATAATCCATTTTTATGTATTAATAATGTCATACGTTTGTATTATTGTGAAAAAATTTACTTAGAATCTTTTGACATTTGCAGATGCCAAACATTTTATACACAATATTTGTTAACACTTAAGCTATTTAATCTGTATAAATGAATGTTTAACTATTATTATGTTAAATAGATATATGTATTGTATTGTATAAAATAACAAAATCTAAAAAAAAGTAAAAAACTAATTTGTTTTAATTAATCCCTTTATTCTATAATTTTATTTATTCAAAACAGTAAAACTAAAAAAAAATCTAAATCCTTAAAACAAGTCTATTTTTACTCTAGGATGTTGTATATCAATCAGTAAATTCAATTATGTAAAAACAGATATTCTACTTATGCGTGACAAGAAAACCCACAGGCACAACTATACATTTCTTTCTTATCAATTTAAAAATCCTTCTAATTAAATCATACAAAAAATAAAAAACAACCGCACAACCAACCTACCCTTTCAGTTTATATTTCTATTTGTTCTACCTGTGATCATGGCAATACGTGCCAAGAATTTATTATTAAAAAAACGATCCTACACATTACATGTTACGCACACAATCATTCTGTCCGTTCAATCATTCGTTTGAAAAGCAATACAAATAAAATGAACAAGAATAAGCAGGTATGATTCCAAATTTGTATGGAAAAATTGAAAATTAAAATGATTTAATTCTTTTCCAGATATGCATTCTCCCAAATTTTAACACACACATAAACATTAAAAAGCATTGCCTTTTCATAATACATGTTACAAACCTAAAGACCGATCGCACACAATTCATTTTCACAATTCTGCAATGTTTTTACTCTTTTACAGCTATGCATGAGCCAAATTTTGTATGGAGAAACTGCGCCCGAACATACATAAACACTACTGGGTTTACTTTGATGCATCGAATAAGAAAGGATCGATTTTTTTTTATCGATTTTGATCAATTAATCGGTAAGATACATTGAGTGTTTTTGAATAGGGATGTATGCATGTATATCGTCCGTCACTAGTATATGTATATAGTTTAAGTTTTCAAACAAGTGTAAATATAATACACACACACTCATACATATAAACATACAAGCAGACAACCATACAACGTTTATTTTTGTAAATACAATACAAAATTTTTTTTATATCATTCTACAATCATTTAAAAAAAATATTACTCACATATGTAAATTAAAAATCAATATTAACTGCTGACACTAGGTCAAATTTTTTCACAGTTTTATCACTTTTAGACCATAAAAAGTTAAAAACTCTAAAAGTCATGTTTATGCGAGCTGACACAACGAATTTGTAAAATGTGTGTAAACAAGTTAAAAAAAAACAGAATGTACATACATATATGTATATGGATGTACGTGTGCATGTTTACTGAAAGGAAAGTGCATTTTTTTTATTATTATTGTTATTATCATAGTTAACAGGTTACGATAATTATTTAAGGCTGTTGACTGGATGTTGGATCCGAATTTTTTCTCTTGATTTCACTTTATTTTCCAGCTCATTCTTTTGTATATGAATTTGACATCCAAACATACATACATAGGTATATAAGGGAAATGCTGCATCAACAACACAGTTCCACTAAAACTTTTTCAAAAATTTACTAATCCTTTGAAGGGATTTCATATAATCGCGTGGGTGGTATGATTGACTATCTTTCCATCGCCGTTCCTTAATATTGGCAAACGTAATATATGTGTATTCGTGAAATGCATCTATTTATGATAGAAAATAATTGAATAGACAAAAATGGCAGACAGATTTTTATAAATCTTGTAGCAGGTTTTATATCACAAAAAATAAAAATCTGTTGTGTATTGATGATATAAAAGTGTGTCAAGTGAAACAATGTGTTATGAATAAGTTCAAAATGTTGTAAGAGAAAAAATATACATATCTATCACTCGAGGACATTGTCCCCTTAGAGTTGAAGAAAGTGGATAAAAGTTATTAAATAGAAAGGCACCACAACCAATGCCCAAGGCATTTTAATTTTCCAAAAAATTTTATTTTTAAATCTAAATACAAAAATCGCGCTGAAATATACAATTTTAGCAAATTTCTTTATTGGTGGGGAAGGTAAAATAAAAATATTTATGGTAATGCGAAAGTATTAGCAAGCAATTAAAATCATAAAATAAATTCTGGCAATGCCTCTGGATTAAACAAAAATTAGTTTTTTTTCCAATTGAGTTAGTAGCTAAAATACAGAAGATAATTAAATACTTTAGTTTTTTTTAATTGTTATTAGGCCCCATACATGGAGTAAGACTCGACAATTTAGAAGCATTTCTTCATATGTGCTTTGCTATTGACAATTTATTTCTCTTTGTTTCAAGTGGTTTCATTTGCTACAAGCAAATAGCAAACCGAATGGTTGTTCGAATAGATAATTCGATCAGTTAAATTGTTTACTACTTTTTTTTACTAACTCTGGCCGTATGGAGTCAACGTTCGCTTAGATTTTGACTTCGAATGCTTCAAAAGTTTTTTGTTTGTCGCAAAAAATAAATCACATAATAAATCACGAAAGAAATTCCATTGAAAAGAATAATTCCTGGAAAAAAAGTTGTCGGCAAAATGATTTCGATGTTATGCCGATAAATTTTTGAAACAAACTTCAGTTAGCAGAGCTCGATTACTTTCGCTATTCAGCGTAATGGCAGCACAATTTGGAAGAATTAAGGCCCGTTTAGGGCTCAAACTTCAACAAACAAGTAATTTAAACGGATGTAGAATTGATTCATTAACGACTTAAGGGCTATACCTAGTCCAAGCACAGCAAGATTGCTTATTGATGTAACCATTTAACCAGAAATATGCTTCACAACTAAACACAAATCATTGATACAAAAAAGTATTTTGCTCTGATGTTCTTTAGCAGTAGTCTAACAGCAGCTTTTCGAATAGTAATTGGCATAAAAAACTGTAAGTTCCTTGGTGCATGGATAAAATAAACCCACAATCATTGGTAGTATGAGTAGCTGCAGCGACTAAAGAGTTGTAGTGGCCATTAATATTTGCAGTAAAATTAAAAAATGGGTAAAAGAGGTCTTTTATAGCGGGTCATTTATTAAGCGTTTGCTATCTTGAAATGTAATTAGTTAATGTCTGGACCATCGAATTTAGGTCTAAAGAGGTTTGTTATTATCGAAATATAGTGCTCGCCATTGAAAGTCGGCAGTCTAAATTCCTCAACAAACACGTAAATTCAACAATCTTGGTTGTTTATATACCCATTCATCCAGGAGTTGGCCTCGTAGCTGAAGATAGTTTCTAACTGATCCAACTGCTTTGTCTAAACCTCCGTTATCTATGGTCATCGGGTCTCAGTGGCTTTTACTCGAAGATTTTCCAGTCTCAATGCTTCTTGAGGTGTAGGTCGACCAATTGCTTGTCGCTTTGGATTCATGACTGTACGGGAACGACGTGAAAAATGCGTTTAAATTTATTAGAATCTCACAATGTACCGAATCCAATTGAACCCGACAGCATTTTTAAAAATTTTCCAAAATTAAAATGTTGCAAACTTGTAATTGACATTTTATGGGAATGAGTTACACTAAATGTTATTAAAATCATAAATGATGAATCCTAAAATATCTGGTATTAGTATTGTTTACGATTCAATTTATTTTGCATAATTCTCAGTCGCGCTATCTATCGGAAATTAATCGCACTAACTTAGAAACCTTCGTCGACTCATGAGCAACAACTTTGCTGAAGATCATAACATGATCGAATGCATACGATTCTATTAATTACATACAAACAAACATTCATTTTTATATATATAGATAAAGTATTTTAAAAATCATCGAATAGTATTTCTTACGATTACTTTCAAATTATATATCAATATTTCCATTGGTATAGTTAATTTAAACCCTAATTTAGAATATAAGATTTAAAAATGTTGAAATGAGATGAAATATACTGGAATTATTGTAAAGGATATTTTTAATGTACTTGGTATTTAACAACTTAATCTCACGCTTGTTATAGTTTTCTTGCGGTCACGGATGCGTTTTCGTTAAATGAATTATTAATAGATGTATACTGAAACTTTTATATTTATTTTTTACTAGCTGTACACTGCGCGTGTTGCTGCGCCACCAACTAAAATAAATTTGAAGGAAAGACACAAATATCAAATTAATTTTGAATCATTTTATTGATTTTGTTTCCCGTTGTCTTGATGATTCAGATGAACGGGCCTGAGCAGTACGCATTCGATCAGTTTCTATTCTCACTTCTCGTTGTTCAAGCGGTTCAAGGAACGGGTCTCAGCGGTATATACTCGAAGATTTTCCAGTCTTAATGCTCGCTTGATTCTGAGGCTCGTAATGCTCTTTTCTTCCGTGCTTGAGTTGTAGGTCGACCAATTGCTTGTCATTCATTTTGAATAATTTTCAGTGACGCCATCCATAGGAAATTAATCGCACTAACCACCGTCGACTCATGCGCAACAACTTTGTTAAAGAATGCACAGTTTACGTTTTAATTCATTTTAAGTAATTTTCAGTGGCGCCACCTATCAGTTATTGGTCATATCAACTTAGAAACCTTCCCCGGCTCATGCGCAACAACTTTGCTAAAGATCATAATATGATCAATTGCACAGTTTACGATTTAATTGATCTTAAGTAATTTTCAGTGGCGTCACCTGCCGGAAATTGGTCATACCAACTTAGAAACCTTTCCCGGCTCAGGCGCAACAACTTTGCTAAAGATTATAACATGATCAAATGCATAGTTTACGATTCTATAAGGTACATACAAACAAACATTCATTTTTATATGGGTATGTGGGCGTGGCAACTCTCCTACTTGAAATTTTAAAATAAAAAGTAGCTTATAACTGCTTCCAGACATACAGGAAGGTACTGTTAAAATTTCAGCCGTCTATAGACTTCAAACGAACAAATAAATACACATTCATTTTTATATATAAGATGATTTCCCAGATATAAGAAATTTTAAATATAATTCATATGGGAAGTTCCTTGCCCCTTTTTTCTAGTCAGGTCATTTTTGTCTAAAATATTCATAGTGATACTAAAGTTGATTCGACAAAATTTTAGGACTCTAACTATTATATTTTCTTAGATATATTAATTTAATATATTTATAGGAGGTGACGCGCCCATTATTGCAAGTCTGCCCATTTTGTTCATATAGATGTCAAAGTTGTCCATCCAAAATTTGAGGAATCTAGTTGTTTTATTTTATTTGCCTATTTCAACCTAAAACGTAGCCTATAACTCCTTCCAGATATACAGGAAGATACTGTGAAAATTTCAAGAAAATCGGTTCAGCGTTTAGCCGTCTATAGACTTCAAACAAACCCACAAACAAATAAACACACATTCATTTTTATATATAAGAAGAAGATATGATCATTTTATACTATGTACATGGCAAAAACTCTGAGAGTAAATCAAATTGTCATGAAAAGTTTCTCAAAAATTTGTCGTTCGGAGTCCCGCCACTCATGTCTAAAATTAACACACACAACATCAGAGGCGTGAGAAACTAGTTCGTAATCCTGACTAAAAGATTGTAATGATCTATTATTTATGTTTTATACTATCAAAACGATTTTGTATCCATAGAAAAAAATTCTTATAATGGGTAAGTTCTAATCCACTCAGTCCAAACACACAACATAATCTAGCTTTAAAATCGTTTGTGAAGGGTCGTTGCTGAGATATGTGTATAATTCAATCAAATTCATTTGTGTTACTGCATATTCACGAATTGATTTTGTTTTCAAATTATTCCAAACTAACATATTTTGTTGTATTCTGCTCGACAGGGTGACATTTTCAAAAACAAGGACAAATTGGATAAAGTACCCCATAATGCCTGCAGTCAACCAAGTCATCAGGAAGTATGCAAAAAACTGAATCACGTTGAAATTGGAAAACTTTCTGTCGTATGGAAAAGTCACTCACAAACTCATTCGCCTTCTTGAGAATTTAAACAAGTAGGAATAAGGTACACACACAGTTATGAAAACACCATCTTTATAAAACCCTTCTTGATGATCTTGTCTACATAGGCAATATCTGTCTTGTGACCCACAACTTCCAAGGCACTACACCGAATTTATGTGGTATAAAGCGGGAGCTGTAGATCTTCAGATTAGTGTGGCAAAACTATAATTCGTTAATTGGTGATTCGACAACGAATCAGGTACAAAGAATTAGAGGATGTCAGCCAATTTTGATAGCTTGGAGCATCATTTACACAAAGATAGAATATAAATTCATAAATATAAACATATTTTCCAACAATAAAATATGTAGACAATTCTTTAGTTTTTGACAGTGGCTAAAAGAGCTGAAATAATATATTTCATATACAACTAAAATTTCAAAACAATATAATTACAAAATAGAAGAAGTTTAAGTTATGTGATTTATTAACTTTCTAAAAAAAGAAAAATATAATCTTTTCATTATTTTAATAATGTCCATTGAATTGTTCACCAACATTTTATATGGCTACCAATTTGAGTCTTTCTAAGTGTCATTTAATACATCTTAATACAAAATACTCTTCATGAGTTTTATTAGCAACAAATTCTAATCTGCGAACGAAATAACTACAATATATATATATTTGTGTACCCTACTCTGTGTTCGTATATTGCAAATTATTATTCCAAAGACTACTTATTTTTATTCAGCTAGAAGTGCTCATTTAATTTAAAATTATTATACAAAACTTTAACCACATGAATGTTTATAATTTTACACATGACCAAACCCCCTCACACCATTTACGTTATTTTCATAGTCAATGTCTGTTATAAATTTTAAAAAGTTAGTTTGGAAGCCTCAAACATGACGGCTTGGAAATTTTTGGCATAAAATATACAAAACTGAAGCCAAACTACACATAAATACAAAAGAGGGGCCATCAAACTAAACGTACTTGCAGGTACTCTTACAAAAACAAGTGCCGAAAAGTATTCAAACCACAATTGCGAAACACAAACAATTATCCAACGAGTAAATCAGCCTATCAACCATACAACCCGAACGACAGCCCGCGAACCAACCGACACACTCTCTTAATATCAAGCCGACTACATTGTATGATAACTATACTATACATACTGATATTCATGTTAAAATTGTTATTTAAGGCCACCTTGCATTGGCTTTAGTCGCCAGAATTTTAGATTTTTCCTACTATTTTCACTCTCTGTGGCTATATTTTCTACGATTGCAGTTGTATGTCTCTGTTTCTATGGATAGTAGTTGCGTTACATTTTAGTTTGCAATCCAATAATGATACTTTCATACACAGTTTATTGTTTAATTTTAGTTATTTTTAGTATATTTAGAGTTTCAAATAGCTTTTGTAATTTATGAATGGATGCTGCCTTTGTAAATATGCGAATGCGTGTGCGCTTTGTGTTAAGAGTATTAATTAATTTGACGATACTTATTAATTTGACTGTCCTGTCTAATGTCAATGGTAAAAGGCCTTAAAGCAAAAAAAAACGACGTTTGTAATTTCAAAATTAATATAAGTTTGAACGGAGAAATTAATACAATTCAAAAAATAAATTTTTCTAGGTACCCCAATATATTTTAGCAATTTCATGAACTTTAAGCAATAATATTAAAAAATAATAAATTTTTTTATATTTATTTTTTTATTAAAATATTTCTATTTTATAATAAAACAAAAAAGTTTCAACATTTTTCACACATCATAGGCAAAATAAGCGAAACTTTCTGGTGACTCCCTATTTTCGAACCGCAAAAGTGTGGGTACCCCGACTCATAGTAAATTTAAAATTCAAGAGCCCAATATACTGAAATATTTCACCCAATATTTAGCTAAATATCCCTTAAGATATTTAAGGCACTCCATTTAATCTACATATTTGGCATTGAGTGTATTCTGTTGGTATTTGCCACCATTCGCACGTGAGCAAGGGTTTCACTTGACCTAAGTACTCTCTTGGTGTCATATCAGGGCTATGTGAGAGCATTAATCCTGTGGGGACTACAGTAGGAAAATCGCATCTTCACATTAGCGACAGAATCGGTATTGTACCATAAAGCGGACTTTTAAAGACCATCTAATAAGCAGCCAGTCTTTCGATATCTATATATAGTGGACAGCAAAAGTCTTAGTACGGCAATATATTTTAGAAATTTCATGAATGTTAACCAAAAGTTCGTATAAAAATTTATAGTTTTTATATTTATTTTTTTTCATTATTTATTTCTGTTTTAAAACAAAATTTTTTTTATGTTTTTCACAAGAGAAAAGAAAAATAAGGAAAACATTCTGGCGACTCTACATTTTGGCAGCGCAAAAATTTAGGTACCCCTAAGAAGAAAAGAGGAATAATTTAAAATTCAAAGTCTAAATGTATTGAAATGTTATACCTAGTACTTGGTGGTAACTTAACCGTAGATCGAGCTTTGTATCAAAAATGATACATTTCAATTTTTTAGACTACATAACTTTAATGTAAAAAAAGTTAGATGCCTGATATTTTTATAACTCGTTAGTATTTTTTAGCCATTATTTTAAACCAAATAAAAAAGAAAATTTCAAACAGGGGTTACAAAATTCAAAAACTTCGTAATTCTGGCTTATGTATCATGTGTTGAGTATGCAATTTGTTTAAGTTTTCAAAGATTTTGTGAAGTTTTATCGTAAATAATACATTATTTATGGTTTTTGAGAAAGAATTGAAAGCTAAGTGTGGACGAAAGTGAAAAGATTGAATTTTCTATTCTTGATATGTCCTTGATATTGGTTGAAGTAGTCGTAGTTTAGTATGTAGCGTGTTACCTTATTAGACGTCAGACCAAGGTTCAAACCTCAGGTCAGACATTTCCAATTTATAACGAAAGTTTGTAATGACCGATTATATATTAATTATATGTGTAATATAACTGCTGCTGAAGACTTTGAAGAAGAAGAAAATAGAAGCTCGTCTTATGAACTGAAGAAAATATTGGCAGCAACAAACATGAAAACAGGATGTTTATCGCCAAAGATGGTACTACTTGGAACAGAACAAACTGCCTTTAGTAGTTTGGGATAAAAAAATATTACCAATTTTCACGCAAATTGCTAGCAGCTGTTGCCTGAAATCTTGTAGAGTCTTTCTTACTGCTCTGCTCATATTTATCTCACGTGACAGACAAACATTAGAAAAATGTGTTTCGCCCCATGTTTTATTACAGATGATAATATTTCGGTCAACCACGTACGTATGAGATTACGCCTTTTCGAAAAATGAGCTGAAAGTCTTGTAGCCTTTAATAATCATGCTTAAAGCCTTTTTTTGAAATTCGAATGAAAACGATTTTTTTCAAAAAAAAAAAAATATATTTATTTAAATTTTTTGTTAGAAAATGTTAACCATTTTCATAAAACTTTTATCACACAACTTGTAGATTTATGTAAGAAATAATTTTGTATAAACAGTTTGGGATTAGCTATCATACTTTCAGAGCAGCCCATATATCATTTTTATTAAGATTTTTAAAAGTTTAATTTTTGTTCGCCTAAAAGGTAAGAAAATTAAAGAAAATATATTTAAATAATGATGCTTATGTTTATTTTTGGTGTATTTTCATATCAAATTAAAGTTTTTAGCAACAGAATTCAAAAACCTTTTAGTTTTATTGTGGAATTTGAAAATTAACTACAGCGATTTTAATTGAAATTTGATTCTTAATGATGGAATACTTGCAGTGATTGTTAGGGAAATTAATTTAAGGATATATATTTCGTTATAAATTTTGTGGTCGACCGAAGTCGAATTGGCAATTTTAGATTGAAGTACATGGTACGTGCGTAGCAACTACTTACAGCAGTATTTGGGGAAACCAAAAGAAAATTGTTACTGCAAAATTGATGTTCTATTGCAACGGGAAACTTTTTTACCTCACATGTCGTTGACAACAAATATTTTTAACGAATCACAAGAATGGTTTTTACCATCAGGTTTCAGTCAGCCCTCAACTGCGAGTGACAATAAGCTGTCCTATTTAACCCTTTCATGCCCGATGTTGCCTATAGGCAACATTGTACATTTTTGTTCATAAATTCCGTAATTTTTAATTTTTTTAAAAGATTTTTTTTTGCAAACAAGCTTGGTTAAAAACGTGTAAAACCAGAATACGTAGGACTCTGAATTTAATATCACTTCATATTTAGGACATGACTAACAAACACATGTCCTTAAACAAATTTTAGCTCTGGCCCAAAAAATTCGGGCATGAAAGGGTTAAGCAATTGGAAACTTATAAATCGCCACAAAGCAGGGTGCTAGACGTCAAATTGTTACAATTTAGAAAGAAATAAAACTAAGCTGACATGAAGTGCTTGATTTTTACGTACAAAACCCTGCCAATGTATATCATGTCAAAAATTTTGGCGCAAATTTCATAAAAGTGATAATAAATGTAATAATAATAAATAAATAGTTTTATTAAAATGAATTAAAATATAAAATTTTTTTAACAAAATCTATCAATAATCGTAACAATTCCATGTACTACAAGTATCAAAAGTGATAAATAAGCTGAATTATGAAGTTTTTTTATGGCTCGATCTACATTTAAGTTTAAGGACTTCATTTAATCTATTTGGCATTGAATATTCTAGTTTTTGTTTAAGTTTTTTGTCTTTTGTTGTGTGAAAAACAAAAAAAATTTGTTTGTTTTATAATAAAACAGAAATAAATTAATAAAATAAATATAAAAACTATAAATTTTAGTACAAACTTTTGGCTAAAATTCATGAAATTGCTAAAAAATATATTACCGTACTAAGACTTTTGCTGTCCACTGTATGTTCGCTTGTAGCAGATTACGTCTTTTGAACAGTTTAACTAATAATGGCATAGTTCCTTATATTGATTTTTGCTATAGAGTAGCAGATTCATAAGCAATTCGCAGAATTAAATTTAATATATGATAATGTCTTTATATTTATATATATTTGTTATTATATAAACTACGAGACAGAAAGAATTCAATTGCTATTCTACTTAATTCAAAAAAATTTAATTTTTTTTAAATTTCAAATGATTGGTAAATAAAAAATCGATAAAGCTTAGAATTTTTAAAGTACTCGGATATGTATATGCTTTGTTGCCAATACATGTTATTGACTTTGTAGAGAATTTTGCAGAGTCAACAAATAAAAGATAAATGATTAACGACACCCCTTTAAAGTTTTGTTGGCAAAATCAATAAATTTTTAAAATCATATCAATTATGTTGGAAATTTTTATTTCATTATTTAACGTATTGTAAATTATATTGAATATATTGTAATCAAAGTTATATTGTAATTTTATTTTCAATTTTAATGAAACCAAAAATCAAGATTATATAGAATTACAAAAAGAGTTAATAAATAAATTGAAATTTACTACTAAAAATTGTAGGATTGAATGAAAAAAAATCATTTTAAGGTTTTTTCCGTCTCATTTCTAATAAATAATTTATTATGTAAACGTTTGCCACAACAGAAGCAGATAAAAAAAATCAAGAAAATATTTTTCAAATTTAATATTCATTATTTAATTACAGTTTTCATTGAATCATATTTTATTTATAAACAATGACATTTTGTGTTTTATATATTGTGCATGTGTCAAGCAATAACAGCATCAATAAAAAGAAATTAGTTGTGAATCATGGCAGACGTAAAAACCAACATATTTGAATGCAGTTGTTGTCATTAAAGTAGCAACAATTGTTTAATAATCGATTTTATCTAAAGTAAGAGTAAAGCCATCGTTACTTTAATAGCCTAAAAAAATATAAAACTTTGATTTAGACTGAATGCCCAAACAGTCATATACCTACAGGTCGAATTGATCGAAAAGATACAAATTTATTAAAACATATATCAAAAATAGAGATTTTCCAAAAAATGCAGGCGTTTGTTTATATCGAAATTAAATTGGCTTTTTTATAACATCCGCTTTATTGAACAAAAAGTCTGTTTAAAATTTTAAGTCATTCTTTTGCATCACTCTAATACCTTTCAAAACACTGAAACACAAATAACACCAACACAGTGTTTACTATACAAACATGTAAACGAAATAATAGCACATATATTCATACTGTTACGAAAATTGGAAACGGTGTAATATCGTTTAACATTAAAATGAGCAAAAGCTACACAAACCAATACAACGAACTTGTTACAAGTAAACCAACAACATCGGTATGAAAGAAAAGGGGATAGACAAGTAAGCGAGAACGCAACAACAAGAAACGTGACCAGAATACAACGTGAACATTCATCAGACTGATTACGTTGGCATATAAAAAGGCAAGACAAAGCAGCCAACGAGTAGTAAGAATTCAGCTAGTCTTGTGTGAAAAGAACAGTCGTGGTTTAAAGATCGCCATTGAAAAGATCTGCGTTGTAAGCAAAAAAGAAAAGCGAACAAGCAATTGTTGTTGTATTTGTCAAGTTGTAAACGGTGGCACACAAAAGTAATGCGAACAATAAAGAGTTTAATTGAAACTAATCACATTTTTGTTTTTAGTTTGTTTGCAATCAACGAACTCATATTTTAAGCGTTTTTAAAAAGGTAAATACGTAACAATACTAATTTGGAGTATGTTGATAAAAACTGATTTTAGATTAGATTCAAAACTAACTTTGAATTATACCTATTCCGCCATTTATCTATAAGTCTATGTGGAATTTTGCAACCATCTCAATTACTTTATAAAGTTATGGATTTTATAAAAGTCATGCAAAAAAATAATTTTTCTGATCTATTTTCTTCTTCTTCTCCGCCATTAACGCTTTTGCAGAAGCTTTATGAAATGTTTCAGTTTTTTGGGCGTGTGATATCTAGTCTGTGTATATTTATAGTGGGCCAGCTATGTTTTATCTTTGTTCAAGTATGGTGTATATCTCATTTACACTTTGCAAATAAGTAAAGTTTATGTAAAATCACTTGTTTGCCTCTCTGCAAAGGAATGTCATTTTCAAATATGAATTCATTCGAATTTTCTTTTGTACCAGCCTTTGGAGTTGCGCTAATTTGTTGTTACTTACAATTATCCCATGTGTAAGAACCCACTTGATGTCATTATCTACTGTTTCGCTATCACCGCCAAAGAAACTTTGTATTCTTGGACACTTTAGGATGTTGTGCACATACTTTCTAGGGATCCAATGGTCGCTTTACAGATGATGTCGGTATATATACCGACATGTTGCTACATATCATCGATGTATTCTGATACTGAATGCACATACTACGTATAGCTTTTGTTTCAGACTGAGTACTGCTGCAATAATCGGGAAATTCTATTAGTGATTTACTTGGGTGACTTTGTCTGTAAAAATATATTTCCAAGATATAGAGTAAAATCTGTTGATATTCGACCTTTGTGGAATGGATTCGTTTTTGAGCCATGTCATTTTCTACGATCGACTCTACTGCAGTCATATACTGCTGATCTGTGCCAGCTGTTAGATTGACCCTGAATTGTTTCTATTGTGAACGCGCCGATTAAAGTAGGGACGACAACCAATCTCCAATTGCTTGATGATATGATACCACCGCCGTTATTGATGTCAATGATTGCCCAAATAAGATCATTATTTGTTTGCACCGTGTATGGTCTTGTATAGGGTTTGGTTTCGGTTTTCTGAAGGATTCCGTGCCTGTTAGATTATCATCCTCACCGTTTAGACGGACAGAGCTTTCCTCTTGCGTCATGAAATCATTGACAGATTTGCCATCAAAAAAAAAAAGACCATGAAGTCCGCTTATTCCAGATATTTTCAAATATTTCTGTTAATCTCTTGACATGCTGGGTTTCAGCGAACTAGGGTTAAATTTTGGTTGTAGACCGGCTTGACCATTATTGGTTTCATCGATCTAGTAGTACGCTTGTTAGGGGTTCTAGCGCCACCACTCCACTAACCAAGGTTTCATTGGAAATATAACTGACTATAGCCTAATATTGACACTATAATCGTTAAGCCTCTAGAGAATATGTAGTCTTAGTCCAAATACTTGAGGCATAATATTCTTTTGTCTCTCAAAATGTCTGTATTTGTAGAATTCAAAAGTTTGGCATTTTCTTTCTGTCTTTCTTCCAAGATTTCAATGAATCAATTACGTTTGCTTAACAGTCTCTGTTAACATAACATTCACGGAAAAAATAGCATACTATTCATATTTATTTATTACAATACAATTACAAATTATATCTAATTACTTGGGCTAAGTAACTTGAAGTCGCCGTGGTCTAGTTGGTAGTGTGTTGGCTTATTAGACGTAAAGCCAGGGTTCGAGCCCCAGGCCAGATATCATAATAAAAATACAAAAAGTATTTCTTCGGCGACTTCCTGTCAGCAGATTTCTGGCAAAAACTATGAGAGTAAATAAAATTGCCATGAAAAGTTTCTCAAAAATCTGTCGTTCGGAGTCGACTTTAAACTGTAGGTCCCACCACTCATGTATAAAACTAACACACACAACATAAGTGGTGTGAGAAACTAGGTCGTAATCCTGACTGAAGGGTTGTAATGACCAATTATGTCATGTATGTAAGTAACTTAGATCTTATGTTCGGTGTAATGTGACAGATCAAAGTCTCTAGTGGTAATCGAACCCACGACCAACACGCTAATAGTCTAGCGCACTACATACTGGACCACCAGGGCACACAAAATTTATAATTTATTAAATAAAAGTTGCTTCAATAGTGCTATTATTTTGACATAGTCTGTTAAGCCTTAGATGTGTGACTATTTAATTACCTATAAAATACAGCAAATTCTAGATGAATGGTGTGAAATTTAAAAATGAAAACAAATCTAAAATAAATTGCTTAATCCCATTTGAGACGCCTATATTAGCAATATAGAAGTAAGGATTGATAAGTATAACTTATGAATCGTAGCCACACATTTATTCTATGTATACATACATACGTTGATATCGATGTATGCATAAATATTTGTTATTACTTTGTGGCATACAATATATGGTATTTGCATAAACGTTCAGGCAGAGATGTGATTAAATGTGTTTTTGAAAATATATTTCAATTGAATAGTTTTTTATAAACATTGTATGGTACATATTGTATACGTTTAAAATAAATTGTTGGATAGAAAAATAAACCTCTGGGAAAATCTTAATAAAATAATGTGTTGTAATAATAATAATATTGTTTCAAATAAAAAGATTTAAAGTTTATTCCAATATGTGTTTTATCTGGCATGCGACAAGTAGATTATGTAAGTAAAATTTTAAAAAATTAAAACGATCGGTATTTGTCTGTGAAAAAAAAAATTACTTGGAAATTTTTCTTTCAGTAATAAACTATGATCTATCGTTCGTTATCAATATTAATATAAAAACTTAACTCTTTTTTTTAACTCTTTTGTTTACTAATTTTGAGAAAAATACCATGAACTCCGCTTCAATGTTACCATTTTTCCACTTTCTTTTTATGCAGAATCACAAGAATTTTTGTTTAAAAATAAAAGTAGAAATATTGATGCCAATGTTAAATTAAAGAACTCAAAAAAAAAAAAGAATTATAATAAAGTAATTAAAGTAGTCGCCGTAGTCTAGTAGGTAGTGTGTTGGCTTATTAGACGTAAAGTCAGGGTTCGAGCCCCAGGCCTGATATCAATATTAAATACAAAAATTATTTCTTCGGCGACTTCCTCTCAGCAGATTTCTGGCAAAAAAACTATGAGAGTAAATAAAATTGCCATGAAAAAGTTTCTCAAAAATCTGTCGTTTGGAGTCAACTTTAAACTGTTGGTCCCACCACTCATGTATAAAATTAACACACACAACATAAGTTTTGTGAGGAACTAGGACGTTGTACATTGGGTCAATTCGACCTCCGGGTACTGTACTTGTCTTAATTGACAAGTACACGTCCTCTAACCTAACCTAACCTAAAGTAATAAAAGCAACAATTGCCGTCGCCAGTGATGTCATCCATTATTAATTATCTAGTTTATATCGTAAAATTATATATCATAACTGTATATATACATACATACGTATATATTAAACTTTTCTAGCTGACAGCAGAGTTGAAATATATGTTTCTTATATGCTTTGTATCATTCGGTGCAACTCCGCCAACGCAACGTATAAAGTTTGACAACTTTTAACTTTTGACTTACGTTGACTACTATGCTGATATAAGTCAGCTGCTTTGCTTTGCTTTTTTCTCTGTTTTTTTTTTGTCGTGTGCAGGCAAATTCAATACATATTAAATTACTAATTCTGTCAACTTCAACGTTACGTTTTTACTTGGATGTCTGTTGCTAATGTCAAAATACTAAGTATGAACAATTTTATGTGACTCAACCTTTACTCCGCAGAAAGTATTGTCAGATTTAGAGATTTTCGCTCAGAATGTTGATGTATTTTTTGAAGATAGAGATGAAAGTATATATTTGGGAAGATAGATTTTATTGGGGAGAAACAAGATTATCCCCATAAAATAAGTTTAGGAATTAAAATTTTTTTATTATTATCTATTTTTTCTCCTATTACTTTTAAAATCTGTAAAATTAAAATTGAAGTGTTCTTGTGGAGAAATCTACAAACGAAAAATTTAATTAAGCTGTAATTTAAATTTAATTAAATTAACCTTTGTTGTTCAGAGTGTTTACCCCTGGCTTTGACTTTCTGATCAAAGAAATCCATAAGTATTTTAGCAACAGTATAGTAGATATAATCCTACTTTTGACAGATATTATTCTGTGTCGAGAGCCGGCATCAAGGCTCTCCGCAGATTCATTAGCAGCTTGAGCAGGTTGAAAAGTGCTAGAGCATTACAAGTGTAGTCGCGCTCTCCCTTTTTGTTTTGTTTGGTCTTGTCTCCTTCGCTTCCCATTATCCTTTTCCTACTTCCTCTCCTTTTTCCTATCCGCTCTATTATCCATCAATTTTAAGAACGTTCCGTACAACGGGTCAATTCGACCTTGTCTCAATTGGCAAGTACGCGTCCTCTAACCTAAACCTACGATTTTGTCGAAGAACAGAAAACCTTATATACGGCTTTGTAAGCCAAAGAAAAAAAATATGTTTTTTGTATCCCAAAGGTTTATTGCGACTTGCCCTACAAATTTTGCAAACAAAACTTTTTAGTGTACAAACAATATTTGTCAATGAAATTTGAATTACACTCGAAAAATTTTATTCTTGAAATACTAAGCAAACCAACAATTTGTCGACTCCGAACGGCAGATTTTTGAGAAGTTATTCATGGCAATTTTATTTACTTTCAGAGTTTTTGCCAGAAATGTCACTGAATAAATTATTTTTCACATTTCGTTACGTTAAGTGGTGTGAGAAACTATGTCGTAATCCTGACTGAAGGGTTGTAATGACCAATGTATACGAAATAAAATTTCAAATCATTAGAAATTTTAAATAAATAATAATAGGTATAAAAATACTTTTAGTGTCGGTAGATTTAGTGTTAATATAAATAAACCTTTCACCAGACGCGCCATTTTATATTTAATGTTGTTTTATTTGTTGTGTGTTGGTCTCACGTCTAATAAGCCACAGAACCTACTAAGGCGACACACATCTTATCGTTATCTGACCACTCCATGGTGAAACTTGAAATAATTTAGAATTCCCGCTACAGAATAATGTTTTATAACCCTTAAGGTAATAACATGAATTCGTGCAATTCTTTCATTAAAATGAGCGTGTTCAGCGTTGTAACAATATTTATGTCCCTACTAAATGTAAATTGATTTACACCCATACCTCGCTTTGCGTTTTTTCGAAGTTGCGTCACTGCTAAATTAGTACTAATTCTCACTATGTGTCGTTAGATTTTCGATTGAGCGTTGTTTTGGGTTCGAGTTTCTAATGTTTATTTTCTGAAAATTTTTTGAATTTCCCCTTTTTTCTAAAAGATGGCATGACTTTTGTTTCTAATTGCGTCATGCTATCAAAACTTGGGGATTCACTTTATAACTGAAAATAATACAGTTTTATTTTCACCTTGTTTTTGTAATTTTAGAGTTCAGTTTCAATTAGTGTGTTGTGCTTTTTTTAAAAGAGAATAATAAATTTTTATACAGTTTTACGGGTTGTTTCCGGTTACGAAAAAGGTAAAATTATCCCAATTTGGTTTTTTTGTTTTTGTATGTATGCAATAAAATGTTATATTATTTTTGATTTTTAAATGTTTATTTTGTTCAATTTTCTTTTTAAAAAGTAGTATTTTCATAACCCTGGAACCTATGTTCGATCTTTACATGGTTCGCCACAGAAAATCATAATTCACTTTACGTCGTTTCAATTTGCGTCGTGTTTTTTTGGAACATAACCACGACGCAAAGTGAGGTATGGGTGTAGTTCTAGATTTATTAAAAATAGATTTCTTTTACATGTATTATGTTTTTATATTTCTTTCTCAAGTATACTTGAGGATTTTTAATATAAGTTAAAGTAAAATTTAACACTTTTTACCAAAAACATGGCAGCATAACAGAAAATGCTTCGACGGACATGCATTCATATTTGTTTTGATGTTTTTTTTTTGCTTTCGCGTCGTTTTTGAATTATACTCTTTTGTGACATCTTCTATTAAGTACACTGACTCAAACAATTGTCCGTACGTCATGCAATATGTAAAATATATAATAAATATGAAAATATATAACATCACATAATATGTCATAATTAGTCATTACAACCCTTCAGACAGGATTGCGACCTAGCTTCTTATCCACTTACGTTGCGTGGGTCTGTCGTTAATTTTATACATGAGTTGGGGGACCTACAGTTTAAAGTAGACTTTGATTGACAGATTTTTGAGAAACCTTTCATGGCAATTTTATTTATTCTCTAAGTTTTTGCCACAAATCTGCTCAGAGGAAGTCGCCGAAAAATATTTGTTCATATTTCGTTACGTTGGAGATGTCTGACTTGGAGTTTGAATGTATCAAAATTTTGAGCGTATATTACAAAAAGCAAAAGAAACCATTGTTGTGTTTCGACCGTACAACAACCCGTGCGGAAGAAACACACAAACGCAGGAATTTTCTATGGAAAAGAAGTTTTTGCGGACAAAGAAAATTCTACCCGTTAGTTCAAAGAATTTCAAATAAAAAAGCATTTGAATTTTTATTGCAATACAATAAATTTTTTGAACAATCATTTTTAACTGTTTTATGAAATTTTCTTTCATATAAATATCCCTTAAAAAACAACAACTGTTTTTGGACAGTGTATATACAATTGTAACATTAGATTTGCACATCGTAAACATGAAATTTAGCAACAATTTTTTACGCCCGCTTTAAATGAGCACTGCCTGTCTGCCACCTAACGTAAAGGTAGTAAAAATGCAAGAGCTACAACAATAAAAATGGCAACAAAAAAAAGAAATAATATTCAATGTTGAATGTTTCTCGACAGAAATGAAAATTGATTGGGATGTCTGAATAAGGTTATTGTTTGTTTCTATCTATTTAATTTTATCTCCGGAATGTTTCTATTGTTATACTTTCCTTTACCTTTTTTTTCAATATTCATAACATTTCCCTCAAGCAGTTTATCGTATTTTATGCTTTGTTTGGTTCTTCTTCGTTTTCAATCTGTTTATTCATAAATCACTTGAGAACAATTGAAATTTAATTTGTTTCATTTGATTGGTTTATTGGTGTGTAAGTGTGATTGTATGTTTCTCCAGCAATAAAATATTGTTACGAAAATGGAAACGGTGTACATCATTTAACATTAAAATGAGCCAAAACTACACAAACAAGTACAACAAACTTGTTACAAGTAAACCAACAACATCAGTATGAAAGGAGATAGACAAGTAGGCGAGAACGCAACAACAATCAATGTGAACAAAGTACACAAACAACAAGGAAGTCGCGATAGAGTTCCCGAAAACGCCAAACCGCGAACGTTCGACTTCAAGAACCTTCGCAGGACTGATTACGTAGGCATATAAAAAAGCAAGACAAAGCAGGCTACGAGTAGTAAGAATTCAGCCAGTCTTGTGTGCAGCGTTGCCAGTATTTTTCTTAAATACCTGTTTATTTCTGGGAAAAAAACTTTTTTTTGACAAAAAACTTGTTTTCTACAAAAGTATCAACATTTTTAAAGGAAACACCGGAGACCGGTGCCCTCTATTAGTGTTTCTTTGCTACTTTTGCCCGGGTCTATACCACAATATTTTGTTTAAAAATGTAAATATTTCTTGTTATTGTTTGATTTATTGAAATTTTGAATTTTTCGAAAAAACTTGTTTTGTTAGAAAACAACTTTAATTAAAACTTTTTCACATATCAAAAAACTTGAAAAAAGGGAAAACTTGGCAAATGGCAACGCTGCTTGTGCGAGACGCGTTGCGTGTGAATAAAACAGTCGTGGTTTGAAGATCGTTGTTGTAAAGATCTACCGAACAGAGCACACTAACAAATGTGTGTATGCGAACAGAAGTGTAAAGAAGAATAACGAATAAAACAAATTATATTCCAGTTATAAACGGTGGCACACAAAAGTAGTGCGAACAATAAAGAGTATAACTGAAACTGAGCACAGATTTATTTTTATTTTGTTTGCAATCAACGAACTCATATTTTAAATGTTTTTAAAAAGGTAACAATATTTTAATAATTTTATTCGCACTTTTAGCTTTAAGGCCTACTAGTCAGTTGAACATGCATTGTCACCTTTTAAATGTTATGTTGTCTTGCTTTTTTTATTAGATTAGGTGTATAAATATTTGTGTTTGTATTAGAAAAATTTCTTAAAGCCATGAGTAAATTTCATTATTGCATATCCCATACTATAATCCTATCAAAACACACTCGGATTTACCTTAAGTGTTATGACATACGAAACAAATTATCTTTTCTCTTGTCTCTAGTAGGTATCAGTGATGTTAACACAAAAATGGTTCTTGGCAATAACAAATATTAGCACAAATTAGACTATACAAGGCTGTATGTAGGAGGCGATGTATAATGTAATTAAATGTTAATCTAATAAACAATATAAAAAAATTTCTACGTACTTGTCTACACAAATATACAGACCAAATATTCTTGGCTACCCAACGTTACACTAAGTATGTATCACAATATCGTCCATATGTAGTTGTATGTATCCGTTATTGAATTTATGTCGAACAGATGTTCAACCCGATATAATGTTATGATAACTTGATATCCTTTAACACTTTTACATATGCTTTCATTACAAACAAAAATGATTTCATGTTCTCTAGACCTTGAGGCACACTCAAGCTTTTATACAGTGCAAAACAAAAATGTGTACAATAAATATTTTCGACGAAATCTTTACATTTTTCGTAGAATAAAAAAATTTAAGTTACACATTAAAACCAAAATGGCTGGCACTTAATATTATTATTCAAATAGTTAAAGTTTACATATGTTCGTAATTGGCCACTACAATCATTTATTTAGGATTACAAACTAGCTTCTCACACTATTTATATTGTGTAAGTTTTTTTATACAAGAGTGGCGGGACCAACAGTTAAAGGTCTACTCCGAATGACCGATTTTTTGAGAAACTTTTAATGGCAATTTTGTAATTTGCTCTCAGAGTTTTACCCAGCAATCTGCTGCGGGGTAGTCGCTGAAGAAATAAATTTTCCATAATTCGTTCTGTTCGAAATGTCTGAGACAGGGGTGTTGAACCAGTGCCAACACATTACCTACTATTCCACGGTGACAACGAAATACGTATGCCTTTAAAAGAAACAATGACTTTTGAGAATATAGCGATGCAATGAAAAAATTATATCCTTTGAAATGTCTTTAAGGCATTAAATCTAAATTCATACACTTACATTTATCACTGTATGGTTATGCACATACACACACATATGAACATACATATGTGCTTTTTTATTCAACATACATTTACATGTTTACATTTATTTATTGTCCTCAGTCTATAACAAATTGTCTTGTATAGTCGGCCTCTTCCTTTGCTCCCGCCACACCAACGGTATTCCAAACCAATATGAAACGAATGTTATATGTAAACAGTGTTGCCGTTTTTCATTATTTGTATCACAAATTGGTAATTTTTTCTTCAATGTGTAGATTTTTCGTTTTTGGAAATTTTTTTCTTGACAAATAATGTAATTGGGAACATAAATTTTAATTCTTCTTATAATTAAAAATGATAAATTGCGAACAGCTTTAATTACTTGTTTCAGTCTTTTGTATTTAACTCGAAAAAAAAATTTTTCCCAAATGTTGTTTAAAAAATTTCTTTTTCTTTGGCAACAATGCATATGCACATTTCCTTTCTTTTTTAAAAGCTCTGTGTGGACGTCTATAAGTATTTGTGTTAAGGTTGTTAGCTATTGTTGTGGCTGTTTATATTGGTAGCCAGGAAAATAAACTGTTTACGAACAGTACACTGATGCTTGGAAAACTATCGCAAAAAGATATATATAGGGTGACAGGCAAACATGCAAAGCAACAAAGATAACTGTATACCAGATAGTGGCCATTTCGAGTCTTTTTTGCTTTTATTTTTGTGAAATTGAAGACGCACGCCATCATGAACTACTTAATAAAGTGAATTTCATAAGAGAATGAAAGTTAAATAGAAGTTCAAAATAAACAAGCTCATACTATATTGGGCATAACTTCGTCTTTGGCCACTTATTTTCAAACTACAATAATGAACACCAGGCTTGTTCTGAAAATCACTATTTTTGAAAGTGAAAAAAAACTCTTCTGGGTACAAAACTTTTTCAATTTTTGTGATTATAAACCGATCTGTTAAGTGTTTTTCGATTTAGGATCATTTGCTTATATTTTCAGCCATTTTATTTTAAACATCATAATAAATGAATTAAATCAATAACTTGTTCTTTTTATTGATTTTTATAGTAAAACGAACAAGATCGCATTAAAAGATTTATAAAATTAGGAAAACATTTTATACGCTTTCATCAAGAAATTTTATTATTTGGTTTTGTGTTATTGGATTTATTTTTTAGTTATCACCTGTTTCAGATCCTTGAAAATACATGTAAGCTTGCCAGATAAGCAAACTATTTTTACCAAATCAAATTTATTTTCATTTATAAATTCACTATTTCAAGTGAAACTTAATTATTTTAGTTAAAAAATTTTTTTAGTTAAAATAGTGAAAAACTATCTATTATTTGCCTCATCAGTTACGAATAAAGTAACCACGAAAGGTAACAATAAGCAATTACAAACAGTGGCAGCTCCGGTGTGCGTTGTTGCAACTCCTTTGGTTTGTCAAATTTGTTGTTTTTAGTGATAACAGTAAAGCTACAGGTGTTTGAATATGTTTTTTACATTTATTGAAAAGCAAATTTTAGTTTATTTGCACTCGTTTTTTATCACAACACTAACTAATATTCGGCACATAAAAAGCGTCATCAATTCTAAACAAAAAATCAGCTGTTTTGATTTCATCCTTCCCTCCTTTAGGACGTTGTACAATGGGTCAATCTGAGCTCCGGGTACTGTACCTGTATTCAGAACATACCTGAACATTGTTTTTACTTCTATTAGTACAGAACGGGAAATTGTTTTGTTTATTATTGGTTTGTTCGGAAAGTAATTTTGTTTTTTTTTTTGTGGTGTAATGTAAACAATTTTGTTTATTTGTGAACAGCCGCTTGTGCGACTGTTCATTTCTATGTTACTTTTATTAACGTTCTTCTTAAAACTAGATGTACATTATATTCTTAATTCTAGCACACTATATGTGCGGTGGGAATATAGTATTCAATATACTGAGACAGCATAATGCATGCTGTCCCAACATTTATGCGGTGTGGGCAATATCAGCAAGAATGTGTTGATATTAAGTTACATACAAAGAGTAGGGTATCTTCGACTAGTCAACCACACTACACCTTCCCTTTTAACGAAGAACGATCAACATTAGTTGATTGTTCTTACTAAAAAGATAAAAATAAAATAGAGAAAAATTAATGTAACAATAGTTTATTACCAACAAGTCGACTTGTCAAACACACTACAGTGGAAATGAAAGACAGTTTTCGTGTAATATTAATAAAGTGGTTATAAACTGTTGAATTTGGTAAATTTAACCTCAATCAGATCTCACGTTTTATTATTCGCCGGTTCGCATCAACTAATGCCTTTTTTGCGTCTTTATCAGCTTCAACTGGCCTTCCCGAACGTGGTGCATCTTCGTCATCAAAATTAACGGATCAAAATTTAGTGAACCAGTTCTGGCACTGGCGTACTGTCAACACACCTTCTCCATACACATCGGTCAATTTCATTCTGGCTTGAACAGCATTTTTACCCTTTCTACAGTAAAACAGTAAGATATGTCGGAAATGCTGCTTATTGCAGAATTAAATGAAAAATTTCACGCACGAGCCTTGCTATATGAGCTCTCAAGCATATAAAAATTATACGGCTTAAGTGTGAAGTTGGATGTAAAAAAATACAATTAAATCCTCTGTCGGGAAAAAACGCAATTACTTTCCGAACAACTCAATATATAAACCTTTAAGTTTGAAATTCTAACGCGTTTTTGTGTTTTAGTAACTTCAAAATTTTAAATTTTTAACTGAAAATTTAAATAAAACAAACCAACAATATTTGAATATCTATGATAAGAAGCCACCGTTGTCTAGTAGGTAGCGTGTTGGCCTATCAGACATCACGAATATAAAGAAATATGAATTAATATTTTTAATTGTAACAATAAGGAATAATTAAATGGTTCTTCCCTTTTTTTTAAGTAGTCATATTAAATTAAAAGACCAATTAAGATATCATTGTTTAACTTGGTATTGATTTTGTTTTTATTGATATCCATTAAAAGCACTCAGAAAGTCAGTACAAACCCTTCCCACAGCAGTATTAACTGCTTCGCATGGCATTTGTTTTGTGTAATAACTTTTATATTACACTTGCGAAGAAAACAATTTGTATAAAAGCAACAGGAGTAGTATTAGCCACAGCGATAGCGGCAGTTAAAAATTAGCTTCATCCTCTCACTTACTTTAATGTTAAGGATTAGTAGCAAAAACATGTGACCAAGGAATATTGCACGTTGAACAACAGCAAAAATAGCATCGATAACAACAGCAATGTTATTGAGTTTATTGTATAGTATTGTATAAAATGAAAAGCAATAACCGGAAGAAAGCAGATTTATATAAAGCAAAAGCATTAAGTTTGGAAAACTCTTATTATAGATGTCATAAAAGATTGTGAAATTATCTTTATAGATATTTGACCAATGAACACTGTGCGACAATATAAAAAATGAAATACACCCAGCTAATTACATAGTGTAAGTTGTGAGTTTCGTTGAGTAGAACTCAAAATTATTTTTTTTATATTTCTTGAACTCTCCAAACTTGTTTATTCGATAAAAAATGTTTTTTTGGACCTTAGCACAAATTTATTGATTACACAAACATTTCCGAACCGGGGGGGGGGGAAAACGATATACATATATATATATATATATATATATATATATATTATTTGACTTAATATGCTATGAAATTTGAAAACTTGTCAAATGCGAAATTTTTTCATATTTTTTCAAGTTTGTCCGTTCATAGTAGCAAACTGTATTTAAAAAATATGAAATAAGTGATTTTAAAAAAGTGTCCAGTTGCTTGCGTACGCTGACGACATTGACATCATAGGGCGTACGAAGCGAGATGTTACTGCTGCCTTTAGTGCTATTGACGACGAGTCTGCTAAGATGGGTTTGGTAGTAAATGAGGGCAAAACAAAGTATATGTTATCGACGAGTAGAGACGCGCGGCGTTTTGATCCTCAGATTACGGCCGATAACTATACTTTTGACACGGTCAACGAATTCATCTATCTTGGCTCCGCCGTTACCACCAGAAATGATGTCAGTCTGGAGATCCAGCGCAGGATCACTCTTGCCAACAGGTGCTACTATGGTCTCAATACTCAATTGATACCGATACAATAGTGAGCTGTATGAGCTCCTCAACGACATAGACGTTGCACAGCGTATTAATATCCAGCGGCTGCGCTGGGTCGGCCATGTCGTTCGAATGGAGGAGGATGCTCCAGCGAGACGGGTATTTGATACGGGGATCTGCGGAAGTCGGCGAAGAGGACGACCTTGTATTCGTTGGAAGGACCAAATCGAGGAAGCCCTGTCATCGATTGGTGTGACCAACTGGCGTAGGCGCGCAAGCAGCAGAGGCGCCCGGAAGGATGTGTTGCGGCAGGCCGAAATACACTAATCGGGTTGTTATGGCCAATTAAGTAAGTAAGTAAGAAATAAGTGATGACATTCTAAGAGTGCATTATCGTTTGATTAAATCGGAAAAAAATTACCGTAGTTATTATTTAAAGAGTTAAACAGTCGAGTTATATTTTTTAAATATGTATGTGTATGTCATATAAAATATATCATAGAATGTATCACTTATTTTAATGTTTTTTTAATTAAATTTTGCAATTAAGAATAGCTAAACTTGAAAAATGGGAAAAAATGATTTTTTCCAAGTTTAACCGATCAAAAGCTTAAACCATATGTATACCATTTTAAAGCCTCATCTGTCCCGTTTTCAAAAACTTTGTATTTCGAAAATAGGTTAAGCAATATTTAGGTAATCAATAATTTTGCGTGAAAAGACCAAAACGGTATAGTCAAATAAAAGAAGTTTGGAGGCTTCGAAAAATCTAAAAAAGTATTTTTGAGTTCTACTCAACAAAAGTTACAACATACACTGTGTCATTATGGGTATATTTTGACTGTCGCATCGTGTTATTTATTAGGGTTAAAATGTTTAAATTTAGCTACAAGACTTTGGACGTGAATACATTTTACAATAGTATT
This sequence comes from Sarcophaga carnaria, assembly GCA_958299815.1. NCBI lineage: Eukaryota > Metazoa > Arthropoda > Insecta > Diptera > Sarcophagidae > Sarcophaga > Sarcophaga carnaria. Next base: position 66,283,327 of record OY283153.1, on the reverse strand, counting down.
GTAAACTTTATAAGGAGAACAGTAACAAAATCTAAAAGTTCACCAATTTTATACATGTAGCGCCATAGACATTTCATAAGTACATAGGATATGGATGAATATATCATAAAATACATAATGATGATGTAATTCTTATTGAAAGAAAAGTGAGAATATTCTATTTTTTAAAAAATGATATACAGAGTACCGCAAAAGTCTAGGTACCTCAATATATTTCATGAATTGAATCAATGAACCCAATCATACTGCTGCTAATGTGAAGATGTGATTTGCCTACCAAATTCCCCACAGGCTTAATACTCTTGCACAAAGTCCTGTTATAACGCCAACAGAGTATTTAGGAGATCATTTGGGAGAACAGTTACGTAGTCGCTAAACCTTAACAAAACTGGTACATTCAATGTAAAATTAGTTAAATGGAGGAATGTGGTATAAAATTTTAAATTTTTAACCTTTGAATTTTAACCCTTTGCACTCGGCACCATTTCGGACGTTACCTACCAGCAACTGTACGCCACTTTTTAACGAAAACGTACCTCCTGGAAACGTGATATTATACAGTATAATTTTAGAACCAAGTAAGGAATTGTAAGGAAATTTGTTTTATATGAATTTGTGGACATTGAAGAGTAATACATATAAAAAATTTGTTATAATTACTTAGCATTGTGACAGTTCTTTTATCCTTCCACGCAAGAAGTGTAATATTATATTTTCTATATGCCACTATCTTTTTTGATGAAAATTTTGGTTTTTTTACCCTACGAGTAAAAAAATACCTTGGGAATAGGTAGGTAGGTAGGTATAGGTGGCTGCCCATCCAAGAAAAATTTTTGGATGGACTCACTTAGGCCGCATTGGGCCCATTTTGCTACCACAGTTATCCGTTATCCCCTAGTCTCGAAACCACTCGGAGCTCCTGATGAAGCGATTCAGACTGCCAATGTCAATCTTTGACAGTTCCTCCAGATCGTCCATGTAGTAAGTACCCAAGTACTTCCTTCTCCTTTGGCAAAGAGCCGGGCATGTACCCAGCAGATGAGGGACAGTCTCCTCTTCCTCCTCATCTCTGCAGCTTCTGCAGAAATCGTTAGCAAGGTACCCAAGACCAATGCGCCTCGCATGCGTACCCATAATGCAATGCCCCGTAATGACACCTACAACTACACTGAGCGCGCCTCTTTGGAGTTTAAGTAGACTCATTGTGCGCCCCTCATCCAGCCTTGGCCAGATTTTACGAGCCGTTCTACCCGTGTCCGAGGCCGCCCACCTGTCGTTGACGGAATCGACGATCGCATTATCAATTATGAGCTTGCAGGTCCTCATAGGCATGCCCAGATTCGAGAACTCATCGGAGAGTTCGATGGTCGTGCCCAGCCTGGCAAGTTCATCAGCTCTGCAGTTACCCGGAATACCACTGTGCCCCGGTACCCATACGATATGGACATCATAACGTTCCGCTATCTCGTCGAGATATCTGCGACAGCCGTACACCGTCTTGGAGTTCATCACATTAGAACTCAGAGCCTTGATAGCCGCCTGGCTATCAGAAAGTATGGTGACGTTCCGCTTGGAGACCCTTCCCTCCCCAATAATACTCGCCGCAGCCCGTATGGCCACCACCTCCGCCTGAAAAACACTGCAGTGGTTTGGTAGTCTTAAAGACTGAGCTATATCAGCCGATTACGAAAAAATTACACTCTCAACAGCTCCGTTCAGCTTAGAACCGTCGGTGTAGATTTGTACGGAGTCTCTTAATAAGTGGGTCATACCACCCCTCCAGGCCCCGTTGTCCGGAACCGATGTCCTGAATCTCCTCGTGAAGTTGTACCGCGGTGTCATGTAGTCACTGCTCCCGACAGCTCCAACTTCCCTCTGGATCCTTGCGTGGCCGATATCCGAGTCATGCCACTGTACAGTCGCCCAGAGACGTTTACTTATTTTAGCAGCCACTCCCCTACAGAAAAGGTCAAGCGGAAAGAGGCCCAAAATTATCTCCAGTGCCGACGTAGGTGTAGTGCGCAAGGCACCACTGATGATAATACAGGCAGATCTCTGCAGTCGTTGTATTAGTTTCGAATTAGTCTTCTTTTCAAGGGATTCCCACCAAACTAGGCATCCGTAGGTCAAGATAGGTCTGACCACCGCTGTGTAGATCCATTGAGTCATCCTAGGTCCTAGGCCCCATTTTTCCCCAACACTCTGTTACAAGCATACAGGGCAGTGGAAGCCTTTTTGATTCTGTTAATGATGTTCGATTTCCAAGACAACTTCCTATCCAGAATGAGTCCTAGAAAGTGTGCCTCCTGTTTGAGTTTCAGTTCCGTCTCGTTCAGTTTCAGTGGACGAAAAGTCGGTGGCTTGTACCTTCTCGGGAAGAGTACTACTTCCGTTTTCACCGGGTTAGCACCCAATCCACGATCAGATGCCCACCCTTAGACACTCCTCAGAGCCAGTTGCATCCTACCTCTGATAGTGTTGACAAATCTTCCGGAGATCACAAGAATAATGTCATCCGCATAGGCAATTGCCTCACATCCATTTTGTTCCAGTCGTTTTGAGCCCCCAAGTGCGGGGTAGATTGTTCTCCCACAAAGTAGCTCAGATATCCAGTTCACCATAGTGGTCTGTACACTTAGCTTTGCCAGCGCGCCGGATATAGCGCAAAGTTCCACATTATTGAACGCTTCTTCGATGTCCAGGAAAGCAGCCAGAGTGTATTCCTTCTGTGCCAGCGATTTCTCTATCCAGGCTATGCAGGGCAGTCTCAACAGACCTTCCCTTATTGTATGCGTGTTGTCCGCTGGAAAGGAGATTTCCATCCAAGGTCTGACGCAGATTCACATCCACGAGTCTCTCCATGGTCTTCAATAAGAAGGAGGATAGACTTATGGGTCTGAAGTCTTTGGGTGTAGTATGAGAGTTTCTTGCAGCCTTCGGTATGAAGACTACCCCCACTTTACACCATTCCGACGGTACATGGCCCATCCGAGTACTGGCCACAAACATCGCCCCAAGCATTCCTATGTGTTCCATTTTCAGACGTTGCAAGAGGGCCGGATATATTCCGTCCGGTCCCGGAGATTTAAACGGTTTGAATCCGTCAATCGCCCATTTTATCGCGTCCGCAGACATGATCGAACAGTAGTCCCACTGTGATTCACTCCCCGAAACAGTTGTTCGCATATTCGAACACTGTCCTGGTAGAAAGTGGGTGTCCACAAGAAGATCCAAAGTTTCCTACTCAGAGTTGGTCCATGAGCCATCCTCCCTTTGCAGCACACTGGGTATAAAGGATGTTGTCGAGAGAATTCTCCTTAGCCTAGAAGTTTCGTTGATAGTTTCCATGTTGCCACAGAAATTTCTCCACGAGTCCCTCTTAGCCCGTCTTAGAACTCTCTTGTAATTTCCAAGAGACACTTTATAGTCCCTCCACTGATCCGCATTACCAGACTTTCTCGCCACATTGAAAAGTCGCCGTGACTCCTTTCTGAGCATGTCTAGATCCCGGTCCCACCAGGGTGGTTTTCTTACACCCCTGTTGACCCTTTCCGGACATGCTTTGTGAAAAGCCCCTGCTATGACCTTTGTGAATTTAGCTACTGTAGCCTCAAGTTCAGAAATACTGTATATTCTACAGCGTGTGAGTGGGTCCAAGCCCAGACTGACAAGGCGATCATAAAGATCCCAATTCGTGTTCCTGGGATTCCTAGTCGCCCTTACAGTACTATCATAAATATTGCCGGAGGTAATGTTATGTCCAAAACCTCTCTTCTATTCTTTGTTACAAATGTGGGCCTATTACCCGTGTTACAAACCATTAAGTTATTAGAGACAATAAAATCAAAAAGTGACTCACCCCGTTCATTGACGTCCGTGCTGCCCCATATAGTGCTATGAGAGTTGGCATCACAGCCGATCAGCAGGCCAACGTTTGCGCACTTAGCTTCAATAACCAGTCTCTTCACTGGATCTGGTGGTGGGTGACTGCTTGGGTCATGTGGCATGTAACTGGAGGAGATCCAGTGTTGTTTACCATTGATCTCCGCCGTTACTGTGGTTAGGTCTTCATTGCTGAAATTTGGAAGCAAATATGCCATTAAGTTGTTCTTAATAAGTATACAGGATCTGGGCCTACCTACGGATTTGGCATGGACCAGCCTATAATTTTTGTGCCCTAATCCACAAAACCTTGTTGGCTGTGGACCATGGTTCTTGGATTAGGGCAGCAACCTCTGTTCGCCAGTCGGAGAAGTAGTGCGGCAGAAGCCGCTTTAGAGTGGTGGAGATTTATCTGGATTACTCGGACCACCTGGTCTTTTTCATCCATTTTTTCCTCCACCATCGTTTCGTGTAGATCTTGGTCGTCTAACTCTTCCTTATCCTCTTCTAGGAGCTCGGATTCCCTAAGCAACATCCCAAAAACCGATGCCATATCCGATCCAGTGGAAGAAAAAGAACTGGCTTTGGATCGGGTATGGATCTGTGTCGAGGTTGTCGACAGGTCCTCCTTATCCTTTTCCTCATCCGTGACGTCCATATGTTCGTCCTGCGATATTGCCCCTGGGGGGGCACTATCACCTGACTCTATGGGTCGGTTGTCTTTTTTGTAGACCTTTAGGATGATGTGTCCAAATCCGAAGGCCAAGACACCATTGGAATTCGCCAGGTGCTTCAGGGATTCTTGATTGATTATAATAGTCGCACAACGACATCCATGGCGCTCCTCCAGTTTAGCAATTTTCCAATTGTGAGTTGGTACCTTCGGATTACACATTTTGATCATCTTTAAGATATTTTCTGGCTCCTTTGGATTCAATGGTATCCAAGAGCGCGTTCGCGGTCGGCTTGGGATGGCATCCTTCGACACCACCGCTAACTTGGCGCCCGGCCAGATTTCTCCCATCCTTGATATAGCGATGGAGAAAAGATCCAGAGCTCGCTTATCGGCACACGTTACTAGCTTAACGTGTCCTTGGTGCCAGCCACACATTTGGTAAACTGGTACTGGCCCGGGATGTTCCTCCATCACATCTAGGAAGATATCTGTCAGGGCGTCCTCAACTAGTCTCCAATTTGACGGTGTGATGCTACCATCTGGGTCTGAGCGATCGACCACCGCCATCTCGATACTATCTTTTAGTACATCGCTGTACGTTATGTTGGTGCGGTGAGAGCTTCTTTGCTTCTTCGCACCGGGTGTGTCACTTTCGACAGACCGCTGTCTTTTCACAGCCGTCTCGTTGTTTGTCAACTTATCTAATTCGGCCAGTTTTTCCTTAGCCCAGGCTAGCGATTGCGTATCACGCGGCGTTCTGCTGCCCTCTGGGATCTTTGAAATCCGTTCGAGGACCCGCTTAGCACTTAATCGCTCCCTGTATTTTTGTTGAGATTCTTTTAAGTACTTTGGTGCCGCGTCAACCTTTACACTTCCAAGGCCGCTTTTGCTGGATGTGGATCCGGCTTTTGCAGCAACCTCAGTTTTGGTAAGGCCAACGCTTTTGGCTAGTAATAATCTCGCATTTTTTGAGGTTTCAGGTTTTTGGCCTTCCATTGCATTAACCACTTCCTTCACCTCTTTTGTTGAGACGGGCGTCGGTTTAACACCCGTACGCGGATTTTTACGAGTTCCGTTCTCGGCCTCCAGAGAGGAGTTTTTATTACCATTTTCTGTATTATTATCATTTTCCTTCATTTTTGTTCCCACGAGTTGCGGATAAAGGGATGGTCCACCTGAGCAGGGATCCGCTGTGCCCAGGTAAGGCTGGTTAATCCTGGATACTCCGTTAGCGACTGGGCTACTTTTGATGGGCCCCAGCCAGGCTGACTCTCGGCACGGGTCGTGTAACACCTTAGTCCAGCCGATACCTCTATCCTATGGTGAGTTCCAGAATTCATTCGATCCTAGGATCAAATGAGTATGGACTCCCCCCTTAGCTGGCGGACAGCCCATGGGGCAACCACCATTACCAGCCGACACCCACGTGGAGGATTCAGTAGAGGATTTTCGTCGGCCACCTTGGGAATAACTAACGGTAAATTACTTAAACACAACACCGATATCTTTTCTATTCGACGCTTCAGTACGAATTGAGATCTTGTACATTTCCTCTCATCGGATTTCTTTATTGTCTTAACAGAAAACTACTGGAGAACACGTGTTTCTTCAGGTCCCCTCAGAGAGGAGAGCCGAGTGCAAAGGGTTAAATTTCCTTATTTTAAGAATACCTACACTTTTGCGGTGCTAAGTGAAACCAGAAAGTTTCCATTTTTTCTTATGGTTTGTGAAAAATCATGAAAAGCTTTTTGTTTTATTATAAAATAGAAATAAATTAATGAGATATATATAAAAATCCTCAATTATTTTTACAAATTATTACTTAAAATTCATAAAATTGGCTACACATATTGGGGTACCTAGACACTATGAAACTTGTTAATTTCTATAATTTCTATTAAATAATGAACAGTGTGGTTGAATTAATACCATAATCGACACTTCAAATTTGTTAAACTCTTCTCCAATCTTTTTAACCCTGGACGAAGCTCATTTACTCTTTATCATATAACTCTTTTATGTTTGATCAAATTTCGCTATTTTTTTCAACAACGTTAGTTGATAATGAAAGCTTGCAGTCAGTAGACGAAAAAAAATTTATTTTCTTCGTCGATTCACCGAAGAGTAACCTTACTGTACAAAAATGACCATCCAGGATTAAAAAAATGGACGACCAGAGTACGTTTACGCACTAAAACCGGTCGTAATCAACAGAAATTTGGTCAAAAATAAAATAATTATATGATAAAGAGTAAATGAGCTCCGTTGATTCGACGACCAGCAATCAATTAGGATTAAAATGTTCGTCGATTCAATGAAGAGTAACCTTAATGTACAAAAATGAAGAGTAACCGTCCAGGGTTAAGGGAAAGTACAGAAAATGACTTACAATACCTAAGAATTACCTAAAAATAGAATCTAAAGAATATTTGCTTACCGTATAAAATATGTATATAGTTAAATAGTAATAATTAAAAACAAAGGGGTAAATTCCACTAACAGAAAATTTCTGTTTGTAATAATGTCTCCCCTTTCAGCAACCGTTAATAGAACAAATAAAACAGAAATTACGTCATTTAACGGGAAATCATTCACACATTTTAATCTTAAAGTATACTAATCTTATCAGGGATTATACGAGTACTTTTCCCACTGCTTATAATTCTTTCATTCATGCTTCTCTTATATGATTATCGTATGGCTAATAACAAGATAACTTAAAGTAGCATCCATCGGAAAAATGTTTAAGTTTCACAAAAATAGGCATTCCATATGTTCTGTAATATCGACCTCCAAAATTTGCAAAACTATAGTAAAATTTTCTGTTTGTTTTTTCTTTATAACTTGTAAACAATGCTAAAATGGAATGTAAAATGTTAATTAAGATAATTAAAATTAAGTGCTTTCTTTTAAACATTTCAACATGCAAACGCTTTCCCAAAAATTCGGCAGATGTCTTAATACGCGCATCGTTGAGCTATTAGTTGGCCGTATGGTATTATGAAAAAAAACCAAAAAAGTTTACGCCACACGCCACACGCCACAATAATGCAACTCCCTCTTGTATGGTTTAATGGTATGTGCAAGTCATGTTCAGTATGATGAATAAAAAATGTAAACCAAGTATGTGCAAGTGATGTGCAGTATAATAAATACAAAATATAAAGCAACTAACGTATAGGATCTTTGTTAAGCGCATTCTATTTTTAAAGTTAAATAAAACAAAGTGTGCGTGAGATATCATTTAAGTTTTGCATTCGTTTGGAAGACGTGGATGCACATCCGAAATGTCTAATTCTTCATGACTCATAAATTAGATTGAATTTTACCAATGAGATGGATTATGTTGTGGCTTATTCGTATATATCTGCGACTAAAGAAAAGCTCACAAGAAAAATTCTAACGGAACCAAATTGCTCGATCTCGGTTGCCACTTCACATCACCTCCAAGTGCAAATATGTGACAGTAAAATACCTATTGCCATTGAAAGACCTACTGATGCCACTGCTTCTCTTAGCGTAGCTCATTCAAAATATCTAATTCTCTATGACTTATAAATCAGGCTGAATCTGACCAGTGATATGGGTTACATATGGTTTGTGGCTTATTCGTATACACCTTGCAACCAAAGAAAACCCCACAAGAAAAAGTCTAACGGAGTCAAATCGATCGATCTCAGTTGCCTCTTCACATAACCTCCAAATACAATGTAGCATGAGCTATGTGGCATTGTTCTGTTGAAACCACATTTCGTTGTTGTCTAGATCATTTAATTCAGGCCATTCAAGCCGTTGACAGTAATCTCAAAGAAATATGGAACGATGATGAATTCAGTCTTCTCCAAACAGTGAATTTTCTGAATGCATTAGACGCTCTTAGATCTCATATTGATTGGTATCAACAATCCAGCAATAGACCTTTTCGCTGAAGATGATTTTTTCGATAGAACTTAGGATCAGTAGCCAACTACAAACAGTGAATTTTCTGAATGCCTTAGACGCTCTTGGATATCGTGTGGATTGGTATCAACAATCCAGCAATAGGTCTTATCGCTGAAGATTATTTTTCGATAGAAATTACTATCAGTTGCCAACTGCGCCAGAGCCCGCTCATCGAACATATGTATGTCGTTATCTATGGTCGTCCTTGGTGATTTCGAAAAGATACTGAATAAATTACAGGTAATTTGACAGATATAGCTTCAACAAGGTGGCACTTATCAATTGGTACAATTCAGAAGTTGCTGTTGGAAGACCCTACACATATATACAACGCGTAAACTATGAAAATAGGTTGTCCCTTAAATATACATATTACAGTATATTTATGTACAATATATGAATATGTACATATGTATATACATATGTAAGCATAATAGATTTTATGAAAGCCGATTTTAGTATTACAAATGGATTACTGTGTACGCGTTCTGTACACATATGTATATTTGCATATTTTGTAGATGAATTAACATTAATAGGCCACAGCCTAATATGAAAAATTTTCTTTCATTCTTGTATAACTACATACCATAAGGAGACGTATACGATCAGAGTATCACACCCGTATACTGTAGTTGAGCACGCAAACACATATGTGCGTATGTTAAAACTTTTATATTTTCCCATCATATTTAATCATATTAAAATATTAAACCAGTCAGCCTGCAAGCCAACCAGTCAAATGGTCAACACTTTCCTGCCACATTGACTTTATTTCTTTACTTTCTTTAATAGCAACTCATTAAAGTTAACATAGTGAAGTAAAATATAATTGGGCAATTCACACAAGCCCTTGTATCGTTGTATTCATTGTATTGTTGGACGAATATACAACAGTGTATGCTTGTTGTTGATAATTTTCATATAATAATCCGATACATTTATACACATTTTTTCATATGTTTTTGGAAGTTGTATTGATTTCGTGTTATGTAAATGCCAGTAATTAAGAAGAAGAATAAAAATATAAAATATTTTCTAAAACTTGAGTCAACAATTAACATTTCAAAATTATAATTGTTCGCACAGATAATTAACTACTTTACTTTTTTCCGTAATATTTTTTTTTGTTGCTTCAAAATCAAATTATAAATACTGTTATTTTTCTTCGTATCGCTTTTTGACGTTTGGAATACGAAATACACAATACAGCAAAGCATTGAGCGTTCATAAACAAAAAGTGTATTCAATACAACATACACGATACAAAGTTGTGTGAATTGGCCAAATGAAATACGCAACAGCGATTTAAAAATAATAAAACAAAAACCACAACGATGATTAATCCTTTTATGCCACACAATTTTTTTCCACAATTTATTCCATTTAAAAATTTTTTTTCGATTTAATTCTTCTCAGCGTTTTATTATTATTTTTCTCCAAATTTTAATTTTTCCTTATATCTCTTTCTCTGTTTCTTTTTCATATTCATTCCTGCATATCCTAGGCGCTTAAACAAAAAATCCGCAATAAAAATAAATAAAATATAATGCACGTCTTTCTTTCGTATGAAATAATGGAATAATATTCCCAACTACATTTCAATTGTTGAAATAAAATTGGTAAATTTATAACAAAAAACAAAAACAAAAATTTTAAATATGAAAACCAATCAATGAAAATTTGTTGTGATAATGCAAAATAAATTAAAAAATTTTTGTTACGAAGTCACTCATACATCACATGTAACTTCTTATGCTGACGCTGCCAATCTTCATCATTACAATATAATATTGAATTTCTTTTAATTTATTGTATTGTAACGTAAACTCTTTCTTATTATTAATATTTTTACTTTTTTTATATAAAACAATAAAAATAAACAAAAAAAAAATATTATAAACAAAAAACTTAAATCAATATATATATACATATATTGATTTTCTCAACCCACTTATGTCGTGTGTGTTAATTTTATACAGTTTAAGGTCGACTCCAAACAACAGATTCTTGACAAATTTTTTATGGCAATTTTGTTTATTATCAAAGTTTCCGCCAAAAATCAGTTGAGGGGTAGTCGCCAAAGAAATATTTTTTCTAAATTTCGTTTTGTCTCTTGGATTTTGAACAGTGGCACGTCTAATAAGCCAGCACTCTACCTAACAAACTACGGATACTGCTACCCAAATCAATTGGCAACCTTGAAATATGTTTGAATTCAAACATATTTTAAAACTAAAAATTTTTTGTTGAAGTATATCTATTCCAACAAACTCGAACTTAGTTCATACCACAATTTTTTTTCAAACTTTAAAATACATGTTTTATCTACAAGGAATATCGCTGGAACCATGAAGTGAACTTAAAAGTAAAATATTTAATACAAAAACTAAATTTTTAACTCAGACCAAAACGTAATTCCTGCAAGTTATCGAATAGCTTCAAAATTAAATTTGATTAAAACAATACGAAAAAGGCATAAGGAAGTAAGAGTCCTTGAAGAGTACTTCTTCTTAAAAATGGCATGTATGTACTCGAACGATTGCCGTTTGTTAACTATGGTCGAAATGAAGATTAATTTTTTTAGAATTAGATCAGTGGTACTCAAACACATACGGAGAACAAAATTCAAAATAATTTTTGAGAATCGTACACTGGAAAAATAAAAAAATTTGTTTATTGTGGTGCGTGTATGTTATTACATAATGAACTTATGTATGTGTGTATGTATGTATATATGTATTGATGAATATACTGCTGTATGTGTGTATGTATGTCTGTTTTGATGAATATATTTATGTATGTATGTATGTATGTATGCATTGATGATTATATTTATGTATGTATGTATTGATTAATATATTGATGTATGTGTGTATGTATGTATGTATTGATGAATATATTGATGTATTTGCAAAAAACAAAAAATCATTCAAAAAAGTTGCGTAGCGAAGTCCTGTCTCATCAAGTGCTAAACATCAACTGAATTGATTTTGTTCTCTGAGTTCAACACAAAACAACAAACAAAGCAACAAACACACGATCATTATTAGAAACCACACAAGTAAGCTTATAGTGTATATATAGGTGTATCAACGCAGCGTCAGCAGAATTTTCTTTGCCTTTCACATGTGATAGGAAATTCAGATTTTGAGCGTCCCTGAATTAGATCCATCCTCCTAATGTGGTATTTGACCCAAAATAAATACAATTAGGTATAACGGCGTTTGCTGATGATTTCAAAGTGCCTATACTTGTCGCCGCGGTCTGGTGGGTAGTATGTTAGCTTATTTAGACGTGAGCCCACGGTTGAATCCTTAGATCAGACATCTCCAACAAAACCGCTTATTGATTTTTAATCTGTGTCTTTCGTCACTGATTTTTACTTTCCTTTTGTAATATTTCATTCCTTCCTCTCTAGTGATTTCGATTTATTTTTAATTGTTATCAAAAATGTATTTGAAGAAAATCTGTATTAGTTTTTGAAAAATTATAGATTTTCGAGACTTGGAAGAATGTTGTGGTATGTAGGATTTTGTCCACGACTGTATATATATAAATTGAAAAACATTAAAAAAATATTTTAAACAATAACGTAATTATTTGTCTTAAGAATTTCCTAACTTCACTCCCAGATTTTGCATGGCACTCTATCGAATAACGTCGATTGAGGACTGTCAGCAAATTTCGTTCATTTTCATTACCGACCAAAAGTGTTTATTAGCGAGTTTTCATTCTGAAGCGTTTAGTGCACTGAATAGAGTATTACAATTTGACCGAAATTATTCACGCTTTTATAAAGTTTTAAAAAACTAATGCAATGAAAAATATATGTATATATAGTACATACAAGCATTTATCATACAAAAATATCGAGCATAAAGTACTCTACCCGTATCATCAAGCATTTCATACATTTTTTAATATCGCAAACAATATGAAGTCCTTGAAGTTAAATGACGTACACTCAGCAATTCAAATTAAAAAACAATTAAAGTAAAATTGTACGTGCAACACTTAAATTGATTTCGTTTCGATATTTTTAATTTATTTTTAGGCGATTTACAAACAATTTCAGTTTGAAGTGTTTGCAAAATATAAAGTTATATAGAAATAAATTAGTTTAGAGAGATAATGGCCCCTTTGCCAATTAATAGTTTTACTTAATATAATATAAAAAAAAACTTTGTTAAAAAGAGTTGTGAAGAAAATGAACAGGGTAATTAACATAACATGTAGTTTCAATCATTTAACACATACAATAAAGAAACAAATATTAAAATCAGGTCATAAATATGTATGTTTATTGATAAAATTTCAATTAATTTCAATAAACATTTTACATAAATTGTTTGTGTTTATTACAGATAGTCTGTCTGTAGTTACTAACCAACAGCTTTCGATGTCGCCTTAAAATCAAATTTTAATTGAATAAAGTTTGTTTAAATATGTATACATAATTGTAACAAAAATGTTCGGTTTATAAAATACGGTTTAATAAAATACGATATTTATTTTTATATTATCACTTTTAAATAATTTTATAATATTAGGGCAGAGAGAAATAATTTAACAAGATTTCTTTCAAGTTTGTGAATAGCTTTAATTATTCCAAAGTTATTTGCCAAAAAAATTTATTTTTGGTAAAAGATCAATAAATGAAGTTTTCATGAACTTTTATATTTATCTCACAACTAGAAAAATAGGCTTCAATAAATATTACGTTTCTTAATATGTGGATATTTTGTTTATTTGTATTATGGACTCCATCTTTTAGATTTATTTTTGAATTGATTCCCAAGAAGCGCTGGCAAACTCGTTTGAAGATGAGCTAGGAACTGAAATTGAAGACAAGATAACTTCGTATAAAGTGGGCTTATTTAGCCACAAGAAAACAAAAAAACATTTTCTTTATAGCACAGAGACTTGGAAAGTATTAAAATACTGACTGAGCTTCAAATACATCTCCAAAATATTAAAGTTCACTGCAAAACTCAACAATTTTAAACTTCTGACTTTTTTAAATCCAGTTAATACAAACTCTTACAAACTTTTTTGTTTTCCAAAAATATGAATGAAAATATGAAAATATTGTTTACTTTTAATATTTTTTTCCAAGAATATTAACAAAAATTCTGTTTTTGCATAATTTTTATATCAATGCTTTTGTTTAGTAAATAGTATTTAAAGATTATTAATAACTCTTTTTGTGTTTCTTTCATAAGCAGAAGCCTCTCATAAGCTGACAAATTTGTCAGTCAGTATTATGCGATTTAAGTCACTAGATTCGCAAAACCCAATTTAAACACTGATACTCCGAAAGTTTATAATATATATATAAAAATACATATGGTTACATCAATGGTGTTATATTTTGGGTCTCCCGATGGTAGTGTACTAAACTTAAAGTGCCGAGGCCACCAAAAAAAAAAGTAAAATTGTTAATTGCAAATACTTGAACTTTCATCTATTTGTTCACAAAAAAGTGTGCCAACAATGCCTTAAATACTGGGAAACCTAGAAAATATATGGTTGGGGACCATGCAATTAGTTCAAGTGTTTTCGACATAAGACGTGTGTCACATAAAAGTTGTATTCTAAAACTTCCTAAATGAATGTGTTATTTGCTCTGTCTCTCTCTCTCTCTCTTTCTTTCTCTCTCACTCTCTCTCTCTCTCTCTAAGTTCATAATATAGCTCATAATTTAAGTTTTATGTCTATTCATTCATTTTAATATTTGCTATGGTCACTTTCTTTATCCTCTCAATTATGTTGTCCTTCCTTGAGAGTTTGGGATACCCTTAGCTACTGTACCCTCTTGAAAAAGGAAAGTTGAATCAAAAGCTGATTAAGTGAATTATTAACTGAAAAGCATCTTAAAACAATGCTATGATCACCATTCAGTTGTAAGCTTAGGCTCTGATTTCATCTAAAAGAGAGAGTGTGCGGATCAAACCCCGATACTTTAATAGACAAATCGTTAGTCTCATTCGCAAACGTGTTAAGTCCCTTTTTACAAATTTTACAGGAGACACAAAAAACATTGCGTCTTCTTCAGTTTTTAAAATTTGTAAACTTTTTAAACGCAATTATTTTTACAAAATAGATCTCTGTAAATTACCTAGATCAAAAATTAAGAGTAATTAATATTCGTCGAGTTAGCACGTGCTGTTAATACTTTTCGTAGTTTTGTGGACTTAGCGTTTTTGCAAACCACAAAATTACAACAATTTTAAACAACATACTGACATTTTTTTTGTCGTAAAATATGTATTTGGTATAGTGTTATCGTTTTGCATTAAAATCTCAATTTTGGAAAAAAGTGGACTTAGCGTCTTTACGAATTATACTAATGATATTATTCTCTTTTTTGACGCGATCAGTGTCACACACATAAATACACAAGTACTTTTGTGCTGTACTGGAGGTCATTACATCACAAAAACCATTGCGCTGCAAATATGATTATTTTGAGCTAACGTTGCCATTCACATGTTGCAGATGCTTCTTTTTGCTGATTTATTTGTTTGCATTTACTAACGAACAAACACCGCAGAAATGGAAAAATTGTTAATAAATTTGATTTTTGAACTGGACGATAAAACAAATGACAAAATGTTAAATGCACAAAAAAGTGTACTTTGTGCAAAAAAGAAGACATTTAAGGAAGAAAAAAAAACTTATTGTTAAAACTCTCATTCTCTCTCTCTCTCTCTCACTCATTCAATGCATCAGCCATTTTTATGATTAGTGTTTTGTGTTTATTTGCTCATAATATGATTTAATGTTGCATTTACGAACATGTGGCAGTTGCAGTGCTGCCAAGTTTTGCATTTATGAACACGATGCTCATAACATGCAGCGCAATGAATAATTTACGAACAGGCCCTATTATTTTTCACAATAAATAATTTAAAATCGTCGCTGAAACATTGTAAATACATGTGAAAAAATATGAAATCAGTTAGTCTTACAGAAACAATTTTTTTAAATTCAATGCGCTTATGATGCTTTTGATGTTCTCAGCATGATAATTCAGTGTAATGCTGACACATTTTTCAGTTCCTTCTTCAGTTCTTATCATCCGATCTTGCTATTTACTCCGTTCATCACAGACAGAGAATGGAATTCAACTCTCATGTTGGTGCCTCAACGTCTATTTTGCGGTTTCTCGACTGTGTACAAGAGAGGACATAGTATCTCGTTAATGACGTTAGTGTATCCAACTCCATTGAATCATTGGAGCATCGTTCCAATGTGGTTTGTGTTTCACTGCTCTATCGCTACTATAAAATGGTTTGCTTGAACGAAATAAGAGGACTTTTCCCGAAAATCATATATTTCTACTAACGCTCGTCTTTGTCGGCCACCACTTCCGTGTGTCGTCGATTGACCAGTGAATCTCATTACAGTAAAAATACGTTTTTAGTCGGACTCTTCGTATGTGGAACTCATTCCCTGCAGAGGCCTTTCCTGTTACTTATGGTATAAATATATACAAGCCTAGTGCCCACAACACTGTTCTCTCTTTCCTTCTTCACATAACATATTTTCATAGTTCCAAAAACAATGCCATCGATGCCCTGAGTGTTGGTCGTACGAAACAAAATAATTGCGCTTGCCTTTGTTCTTCCGATGGTAATATTAGAAGCTATACTAGAATTTTTTAAATAGTCTGCAACGACAAGTGATATATTATTCTCAACTACGAGATTATTTAGGAGTTGTAATTTTTTGGCTTCTAATGGGTTAATAAGGAATAAAATACAGCAAAATCATCACAGGTATTCGAAAGTAACTTAAAAATATAATACTTTACTCCTTGTTTTTACTAACATAAATTTCCTGTAGTAACAATTGCTAACTAAGTACAAAGCTTAAAGTGGCTTTTAATGTACTACTTTTTTTTAAATCTACTTTTAATTTTTAAAAATCGTCAAAATAAGGCCATAAATCCGCGGCAGCCATATAAATGAAATAAAAATCCATTGCCAACCGGAGCAGTTGTAGTTCACAGCAAAGCAATAAATTTATCAAAATTTCCAACTATTTTTGGTTTATTACATTTTTAAATTTAAACTTTTAGATCGCCAACCCATTATATTTACTCACATTATGCTCATATCTAATACAATGTAAAATTCATAATGCCGAGAACATATGTGACGTATGAGTTATATTTAATTCCATTAGTTTTATAGATGACAAAATCGAAGTTGTTTTTATTGCATACTTTTCAGGGTAACTATTCCAGTACATGTAATATGACACGTATGAGTAATATAGTTCAAATACAATTAAAAATAAGGTATACCCCATAAATTTGGAATTAAGCTACATGATTTTTCGATTCTATGCAATTCTAGGCTATATTCTAGTAGGTAATACATCATGACCTGTATCTTCATAGTCTGTATCTTGAACATCTTTACAACAAAAAAATTAATTTGGCAAAATTTCAAACCGTTTTTGTTTTATTGCATTTTTAAATATAAACTTTTAAATGGTGAATGTGCTGCCGGCGACTATTCATCTTCCAATCTAATGAATATATATTCACAAAGCTATAAAGAATCATTTCCAAACGCTTCCTATTTAGTTTAAATAAAGGAAAGTGTGTGTTGGATATTACTGATATTTTTTATTCATTTGAAATAGCAATTATGTGTGGAACATCGTTTATACGTCCATGACAGACTTTTGTCTGGGTGAATCGCATTCAAAACGTCTAATTTTCCATGATATAAGGCCAAGTTTTATTGATCGCTTGGGTTGTGTTAGGTTTGAGAACAATTGTAGTTTCCGGCTTATTCGCATACAACTGCAACTCAAGAAAACTCCTCAAGTCGTTCTGTTGAAACCATTTGCCGCTGGTGGCCAGATCATCTAATTTAGGCCAAAAGAATTTTGTAATCATTGGCTTATAGTGCTCACCTTTCTCTTATAAATATGGACCGATGTTGCCGCCAGCCCAAAATACAAACCAAACTGTAAGTTTTTTGAAATTTATTGGATATATTTACGGTCATAAATGCATTATTCAATGAATACGTGAACTATTTTTGAATGTTCCAGAATTGCACACATATGGCAATAATTTGATAAGAATGTTTTTGCGAAGTATTTGCTTTTCATTACAATATATTTTCTTGCTATTTTTTAAATAGAAAGATTTGATGTTTGTTTTCATACGTATGGTACCAAATAATGTGCTGCCAGAACAACTTTATATGTGACAGTATTACAGTCACTAGGAACTGAACAAATTTAAATTCGTGTTATAGTTACTCAATAATTATCCCTGTTAAGTCACGCTTTAAATCAGTGAAATTATTATATTAAAGCGTTGATAATATCATAATATTAAGTTCAACTTAATCACCCCTATCGTGAATATTATGGAAGTAAGTTATTTGGGAGTAAACTTTTTTTCTCATAACAAAAAAGTCGGTATTACGAATATATTGGGAGTAAATGATTTTATTGTGAATTAGTTATAAATGCTGTATGTACAAATAAGAATTTGTACCTAATCTTAAACTTGAATTTTATAAATGAATTAAATTAAATTTTTAATTGAAGTTAAACTGTTATTATTATTGAATTTATTGTGAATTAAATTTACTGGCTTTCCCATTACTGTTTTTAATGAATTTTAAGATTATTTAATACTTAAACATTCCAAATTCCAAATTTATCTTCATCCTTTTTATATATATATAATTTATCCTTTGGAAAATTCCGAAGTTTCTTTAAATTAAACTTGTACAGAAAAATCACTCACTGTCACAACGCCATACTGATTGGTTAAAAACAATCTCATAAATAAAATTGTTAAATACTTCTGAAAAGAAAAAGATCTCTCATCACTCATCTCATCTCAAAAGGGTAAGTTACACTTAACAACCTTAAAAAGAAATAAATACTAATATTTCTTTATCTCTTTTTCTCTTTGCGTTAACCCTAATTATAATTACATTTGAGTAATTATAATAACAAATTCTCTTCAGAAGATTGGCCTAATTCTTTCTTAATCTCTATATTCCAATTTGTCTAAAGAGAATTTGTTTTAAAAAATAACACAAGTTATTTCATGGTCCTTCTCCCCGCGAACTCCCCGCAACTTATGGAACAATTTCATGATCCTTCATGTTATGGTGATTCATGGTCCTCTCACTCTCACTCTAACCCATAACTCTAAAAGCTCGTGGTTAACGTTCCCCCCTTACTCCATAGTGGAATCTAAGGGAACGAGTGCATCCTGTCAGAAAAAAGAGACAAAAACACAAATTGTTTCATCACAAAAGTATGAGGTATGTAAACGATATCCTTTACACAGGCCCTACTCTGCAAAACGATTTGATTACCATTATCCTTATTTGGAGAAAGTATCAATATGTTTTCAGTGGCGATATACAAAAAATGTATCGTCAAATCCTATTACACCCGGATGACAGGCAGTTTCAGAGAGTTTTGTTCCAAAACCAACCAGATGATCCAGTTAAGGATTACGCGCTGGAAACTGTCACGTTTGGTGTTAATTGCGCACCGTATCTCGCAATTCGTACACTACTCCAACTCGCTTCATACTCTGAATCTCAATATCCCAAAGCATCTTCAATTCTCCGCTCGGAAACTTATGTTGATGACATTTTATCTGGTGGATATTCATTGGACGATGCATTATCTGCTCAGATTCAGCTCATCAACACGCTGAAGTCAGCTGGTCTTCCTCTGAAGAAGATTACATGAAATAATCCAAAATTGCTCACTCATTTACCCAAGGAGGATTTATACGACTCCGAATTTCTACAATTCCAAGAGTCAAGTACCACTAAAACACTTGGAATAAAATGGAATGCACTCTCAGATGCATTCACGTACTCATTTTCCCCTATACATAAATCTGAAAGAATAACCAAACGTCAAATTCTCTCATCAGTTGCAAAGCTCTTCGATCCCGCTGGATGGTTAGCACCCATTGTTATTAGAGCTAAAATTCTCATGCAACGGCTTTGGTTAGAAGGATTGGAGTGGGATGAAGATATCTCACCCGAATCACTTAAAATGTGGAATGATTTCGTTTCGGATCTCTCACAAACGGAAACAATCGCAATCTCAAGGTGGCTACAATACACTCCATCCGACTCAGTTCGAATTCACGGATCTTGCGACGCGTCGAAATCAGCGTACTGTGCTACTGTATATATTCGATGTCAGACAGATACACACAGTGTTTTCTCAAATTTGTAAATGGCAAAGAGTAAGGTAGCTCCTATTCAAACAGTCTGCTTGCCGCGTTTGGAACTAAACGGAGCAGGATTGGTAGCAAATCTCATTAAATATGTTCGCACATCTCTAAATTTCCGCGAAACAAAGGTTTTCCTGTGGACAGACTCTTCAATTGTCCTTGGTTGGCTTTCTAAACCGCTTGGGAAACATATGTTGCGAACAGAATTGCTCAAATACATCCCTGGTTCCGGAGGCAACGTGGCGACACATCCCCACTCATTTCAACCCAGCTGATCTTGGATCTCGTGGATGTAAACCTCACGAATTGGAAATGGTGGTATGGGCCCCCATGGTTGAACAAGCCCGAAACTGAATGGCCAAAACGTAATCCATTAAAAGTTCCGGATGTATTTGACAATATCCATACATTACACGCAGAGGTTAAAGATGAGGACATTCTCTGCAGATTCTCATCATACAACACGGCCTTGCGTGTGTTGGGTTACGTCTTTAGATTTTTTAACAGGTTCAAACGAAGATTTGAACCTAGTATTTCTCCCAGTGCTCACGTGGAATTGACACAAATGGAATTGCGCACTGTAAAGACTCGATTTATTAATTTGGCTCAAATGGCATTTTATCCCGAGGAATATAAATGCTTACAAAGTTCGAATCCCATTTCGAAGAAAAGTTCGTTGAGTACTATGAATCCATTTCTGGATTCCCATTCAATCATGCGAATAAATGGTAGACAAATACACTCAGCTCTCTCGTATAATGAACGTTACCCCATTATTCTACAAGGCAACTCCCGCTTTTGCCAATTGTATCTCACGCATTTGCACAAATTCCTTTGCCACGCTGTATGTAGCCAAATGTGTCGTATGGCACAAACTGAATTTTACATATTCAGACTCAAACCCCGACTAAAAAAAGTAATACGAAATTGCAAAACTTGCATTATCAATAAACAACGGCCATGTACTCAAATAATGGCTCCTTTACTCCCGGAAAGATGTATTTTATCTCTTCCTTTCCAAACCACGGGAATCGATTTCGCTGGCCCATTTGAAACAAAGGCATCTCCATTAAGAAAGTCTCCCATGATCAAGAGCTATGTAAGTGTTTTTGTTTGTTTCAGCACGAAAGCCATACACTTAGAGCTCTGCTCAGACTTATCCTCGGCAGCGTTTCAGGCTGCATTCGCTCGCTTCGTTGGGAGGCGGGGGCTCCCCCAAAAGGGTAGTTACCGATAATGAGAAAAACTTTTTGGGTGCCAGCAGAATTCTCCAGCGTGAATTTACTAAATTTGTGAATACTGTCGCTAGTGACATTGCCCAAAAGTATATCACTGGATTTGAGTGAAAATTCATACCACCACACGCTCACCACATGGGCGGCTTATGGGAAGCCGCGGTGAAAAGTTTCAAGTTTCATTTGAAACGAATTGTTGGCGCTCAAAGACTAAACTTTGGGGAGTTCTCCACAATTTTAGCCCGAATTGAAGGCACTCTCAACTCTCGCCCAATCTCTGCTTTATCAGAGGATCCTGGAGATTTAACTGCTCTGACTCCTGGACATTTTCTGAGAGGTGCTCCGATCATGGCTTTCCCTGAACAAGACCATCAGCAAATGTCTCTTATTAATAGATGGGAAAAGTTAAAGGCGTTACATCATCAATTCTCTGTCAGGTGGAAAGAAGATTACCTCAAGTCATTACACAAACGTTATAAATGGAAAAGTCCAGTCCCCAATGTAAAAGCCGGAGATCTCGTCGCAGTGATAGACGATTTACAACCACCTTGTGAATGGCGATTAGGAAGAATTGAGGAAACGTATCCTGGTACCGACGGAAACACGCGTACTGCTGATGTGCGTACGGCGTCCAGAATAATCACTCGTCCTATTGTTAAATTGTGCCTTCTACCCTTCATGGACGACGAAAGTCGTATCTAACGAAAGCTTTTTCACCTCATTCTTAATTTCTTATATCTTCTCTATTTCTCTAATCTATATTGTCTAATAAAACTTTGCTCTTTCTCATTCCAAGGCTAAAATTATTCCAAATTATTGCTTTTCTCTACAACAATTCTAATAACCAAATTTTCCCAACATTAGGAATAGCCGAAGCCGATCTACTATCCACTCAAGGTTAGGTCAACGCAGACGTCGTTTAGATGACCACCTGTATAGACGTGTCCTTTGCGAAAATTTCCAGTCTGTGCGCTTTTGTAAAAGGTTCCTCAGAATGACAGTCAAGAAGAGGGAGGACATAGTCGAGAGGCATCGTTATTGCGTAAATTGCCTTGCCAAGAGCCACGATCTAAGAGGGTGCAAAACTAGCAAAACATCATCCGCCCGATGCGAAAATATTCGCGGAGGCTACACGTTCAATAGCTCATGTGCTTTGTGCCAACACTACTAACTCTGTTGACTAACGTCAAGGCCGGCGCCATGTACAAATAAGAATTTGTACCTAATCTTAAACTTGAATTATATAAATGAATTAAATTAAATTTTGAATTGAAGTTAAACTGTTATTATTATTGAATTTATTGTGAATTAAATTTACTGGCTTTCCCATTACTGTTTTTAATGAATTTTAACATTATTTAACACTTAAACATTCCAAATTCCAAATTTATCTTCATCCTTTTTATATATATATAATTTATCCTTTGGAAAATTCCGAAGTTTCTTTAAATTAAACTTGTACAGAAAAATCACTCACTGTCATAACGCCACACTGATTGGTTAAGAACAATCTCATAGATAAAATTGTTAAATACTTCTGAAAAGAAAAAGATCTCTCATCACTCATCTCATCTCAAAAGGGTAAGTTACACTTAACAATCTTAAAAAGAAATACATACTAATATTTCTTTATCTCTTTTTCTCTTTGCGTTAACCCTAATTATAATTACATTTGAGTAATTATAATAACAAATTCTCTTCAGAAGATTGGCCCAATTTTTTCTTAATCTCTATATTCCAATCTTTCTAAAGAGAATTTGTTTTAAAAAATAACACCAGTTATTGCACTGTATAAACAAAAATTTTTTATTGTGAATTACCTCTCAACAATTTTTCGAAGAAAAATACAAATATTAAAAAACGAGGAGCGTATATCTACGTTTTTTGGTGCTAGAAGAGGAGAAACTATCCATGGAAAGGTTGCAGCGACGATCTATTCGACATGAATCGAATCAACTATCACTCCCTGAGATAAAGTAAGAATTATACATACTAAAATATTTATGTTTGACGTTAAATCATGTGTCCTTTACATATTCCAGGAATATTACAGGGTAAACAACAAAGGTTCAAATACCTGCTGAATGTGTTGATGGAAAATTTGATTAGTAACAATTGTAAAGTAAATGCAAAGCTTAAAGTGGCTTTTACTGTACTAAAGTAAAGAATATGACCTAACTTCTAAATAATCGTCAAAATATGGGCATAAATCGTCAAATCGTCAATATGATATTTTTGGAGTTCAAAATCGTCAAAATGACGGTAAATCTTCAAATCTGGCAGCTATGCTTGTGTTGCATGTGAAGAGAATAATCGGTTTGAAGACCTCCGCTATAAAGATCTTGTTAAATGCTGATACGCCCCTGCTTAACTTCAGTTATTTTTATTTACTTATTTTACTTTAAATTGTTTTCATATTTAATGTTCTTTATTTCTTGCTTAGCAACAGTTCGATTTATATTTACATACAGGCATACACACATACATACTTACGATCTCCACAATACTGTTCATACATGTAAATGTTCGAAGTTGGAGACTTATGTTCGAAAGTGTCTTCTTACTTGGTAAATAAGTATGTATGCGTGTATGTAAGTACATTACATTAAACAAGATCAATAATAATTATTTGAAACATAAATTTAGTTAGTGTCAAATTTGCATTATAATAAAGAGGTTCCAATCGGGAACAAATATTTAAAAATTATAGTGCTTTTATATTTAAAAAGTAGCTTTTAGCTTGTAAAAAATATTACAGGCTCGAAACATTGGTGACCCCGACGTGATACTTTAAAAGATCAACATCAATTCGGATATTGATAGGTATCGCGTAATCTTTCTTGAAGATCAATATTAATTCGAATATTGATAATTCGTTTGCCGTCGGCATATTTAAATAATTTTTAAAAAATTAGTATCAATTCGGATACTAGTTTGTCTTGTTTTTTTTGGTTGAAGGCTAAAAGAAAATTTCGTAAATTAATATAAATTTGTATATTAATAACTAAGACTTTTTCGTTATTCGTCGGTTTAACAATAAAATTAAAGAAAACTGTCAAAAACTAATGGTGAAGGATCGTCTAATTCTGGTGAAGCAGATAAGTCGGTGAATTTGTTGCCCTATTTTTCCAAGATTGCTGTTTCGCTGAAAAAACTAGAAGACCTAAATAAAAATCTTACGCATTCACAGCTTAAGGAATATGATGATGCAGAGCTATCTGTCCGTTTGGAATACGTAGAGAAAAATCAACAAATGCTACGAAGAGGCACAAGGCATGATAGAGCAGTATGAATGCAGTGCATCGGATACAAGTGACAGCATGGTT
Source organism: Sarcophaga carnaria (assembly GCA_958299815.1). Classification (NCBI taxonomy): domain Eukaryota; kingdom Metazoa; phylum Arthropoda; class Insecta; order Diptera; family Sarcophagidae; genus Sarcophaga; species Sarcophaga carnaria. The sequence goes on along the minus strand of OY283153.1, from coordinate 66,259,015 downwards.
TTTATGTCATTGTATTTCGAAATGAAAGCTAAGTTAACCCGTCAAATCGCTGAGGTTCGCAGAACTGATTCCAGTAGTGTGTTTATGGGGTTTTCAGACCACTTACTCCATACAAAATTTGGTGCATGCATAGCTGTAAAAGAGTAAGAACATTGCAGCATTGTGAAATGAATTGTGTGCGATCGGTCTTTAGGTTTGTAACATGTATTATGAAAAGGTAATGCTTTTTAATGTGTATATGTGTGTTTGTGTGTGTTAAAATTTGGGAGAATGCATATCTGGAAAAGAATTAAATCATTATAATTTTCAATTTTTCCCTACAAATTTGGGATCATACCTGCTTTTTGTTGGTCCTTTCATTTGTATTGCTTTGCAAACGAATGGTTGGACGGACAGAATGAGTGCATGCACGTTTCCTCATTTACATCCCAGAGTATAAGTAGACTGTGAAAATGTATATACGTATGTATGAATGTTTGGACGGACAGAATGAGTGTGTGCGTAACATGTAATGTGTATGATCGTTTTTTAATAGTAAATTCTTGACACGTATTATCATACTCAATGCTGAAAAAATAGAAAAGGGATCTGCACCAATATAGTTGTTGTGTGTTTTTTATTTTTTTTTTTTTTTTTTTTGTATATTTAATTAGAAGGATGTTTAATTTTAAATGTGATAAGAAAGGGTAGGTTGGTTGTGCGGTTGTTTTTTATTTTTTGTGTGATTTAATTTAAAGGATCTGTAATTTTAAGATGATAACAAATTCTTGGCACGTATTATCATACTCAATGCTGAAAAAATAGAAATATAAACTGATAAGAAAGGGTGGGTTGGTTGTGGAGTTGTTTTTTATTTTTTTTTGTATATTTAATTAGAAGGATCTTTAATTTTAAATGTGATAAGAAAGAGTAGGTTGGTTGTGTCTTTTTAGTTTTGTATGATTTAATTAGAAGGATCTGCAATTTTAAATTGATAAGAAATTCTTGTCACGTACTGCTCATGATAAAATGTAGAAGAAATTGTAAACGGATGTGCACCTGCATGATAGTTTTCTAGGAATAATAGATTCTTATCGCAGTTTAGTGTATACAGGATGAACACCTGCATCATCGTTTTCTATGAATAATAGATTCTTATCGCGGTTTAGTGTATACCTGCATAATAAATTCTTGTCACGTACTGCTCATGATCAAATGTAGAAAAAATAGAAATACAAACTGATAAGAAAGGGTAGTTTGGTTGTACATGTTCTTTTTTTGTAAACAGGATCACCTGCGTGCTAGTTTTTTTATATACCTAAATAGAAACATGATTGTGCATGTTCAGTTTAATATTTTTTAACATTTCCTTTAGAACAGCTCTTGTCTTTACAAGATCTTCTAACATTTTAGTATGGTAATTTCTAGACATTGTGATAATTTTCTCATATTAATTTTGATCTGCTTTGTATCTGTTCCCGATCTGCTTTATATCTGGACACGATCTGCTATGTATCTGATCACGATCTGCTTCGTATCTGCTCACGATCTACTTGGTATCTGGTCACGATCTGCTTCGTATCTGCTCACGATCTGCTTTATGTCTGGTCACGATCTGCTTTGTATCTGCTCACGATCTGATTTATACCTGATCACGATCTGCTTGATGTCTTATGTCTATATCTTTTGAATTTGGGTACGCTATATCGTGCTTTCTACAAGCTGCATCCAATAAATTTATTCCTTTGCCTCCTCTTGCTAATCGTTTTTGAAGTTTTGTATCAGGTCCACAAAACTGATAACCAGGTGGATGTAATTCAACATATAATTTGTTTATTAAGTTGTCTACAAATCTTCTTCCAATCTTACACTGATTAGGTGTTTTTCTTTTGACTGTAGTTTATAAACATTTTTTCATTACTTTCATACCTCTTCGCATGAAACACTACACCAGCTATACCTGCTATACCAGCTATATCAGCTATACCAGCTATACTAGCAAGCTGTACTAGCTATACTAGCAAGCTATACAATCTGTACTAGCTATACTAGCAAGCTGTACTAGCTGTACTAGCAAGCTATACAATCTGTACTAGCTATACTAGCAAGCTGTACAATCTGTACTAGCTATACTAGCAAGCTGTACTAGCTATACTAGCAAGCTGTACAATCTGTACTAGCTATACTAGCAAGCTGTACTAGCTATATCAGCTATACCTGCTATACCTGCTATACCAGCTATATCAGCTATACCAGCTATACCAGCTATACCTGCTATACCTGCTATATCAGCTATACCAGCTATACCAGCTATGCCAGCTATACCAGCTATACCTGCTATACCAGCTATACCTGCTGTATAGCTGGCATAGCTGGTATAGCTGGTATAGCTGATATAGCAGGTATAGCAGGTATAGCTGGTATAGCTGATATAGCTGGTATAGCAGGTATAGCTGGTATAGCTGATATAGCTGGTATAGCAGGTATAGCAGGTATAGCTGATATAGCTGATATAGCAGGTATAGCTGATATAGCTGGTATAGCAGGTATAGCAGGTATAGCTGATATAGCTGGTATAGCAGGTATAGCAGGTATAGCTGATATAGCTGATATAGCTAGTACAGCTTGCTAGTATAGCTAGTACAGATTGTACAGCTTGCTAGTATAGCTAGTACAGCTTGCTAGTATAGCTAGTACAGATTGTACAGCTTGCTAGTATAGCTAGTACAGATTGTATAGCTTGCTAGTACAGCTAGTACAGCTTGCTAGTATAGCTAGTACAGATTGTATAGCTTGCTAGTATAGCTAGTACAGCTTGCTAGTATAGCTGGTATAGCTGATATAGCTGGTATAGCAGGTATAGCTGGTGTAGTGTTTCATGCGAAGAGGTATGAAAGTAATGAAAAAAATGGTTATAAACTACCCAGCTGATCTTGGATCTCGTGGATGTAAACCTCACGAATTGGAAATGGTGGTATGGGCCCCCATGGTTGAACAAGCCCGAAACTGAATGGCCAAAACGTAATCCATTAAAAGTTCCGGATGTATTTGACAATATCCATACATTACACGCAGAGGTTAAAGATGAGGACATTCTCTGCAGATTCTCATCATACAACACGGCCTTGCGTGTGTTGGGTTACGTCTTTAGATTTTTTAACAGGTTCAAACGAAGATTTGAACCTAGTATTTCTCCCAGTGCTCACGTGGAATTGACACAAATGGAATTGCGCACTGTAAAGACTCGATTTATTAATTTGGCTCAAATGGCATTTTATCCCGAGGAATATAAATGCTTACAAAGTTCGAATCCCATTTCGAAGAAAAGTTCGTTGAGTACTATGAATCCATTTCTGGATTCCCATTCAATCATGCGAATAAATGGTAGACAAATACACTCAGCTCTCTCGTATAATGAACGTTACCCCATTATTCTACAAGGCAACTCCCGCTTTTGCCAATTGTATCTCACGCATTTGCACAAATTCCTTTGCCACGCTGTATGTAGCCAAATGTGTCGTATGGCACAAACTGAATTTTACATATTCAGACTCAAACCCCGACTAAAAAAAGTAATACGAAATTGCAAAACTTGCATTATCAATAAACAACGGCCATGTACTCAAATAATGGCTCCTTTACTCCCGGAAAGATGTATTTTATCTCTTCCTTTCCAAACCACGGGAATCGATTTCGCTGGCCCATTTGAAACAAAGGCATCTCCATTAAGAAAGTCTCCCATGATCAAGAGCTATGTAAGTGTTTTTGTTTGTTTCAGCACGAAAGCCATACACTTAGAGCTCTGCTCAGACTTATCCTCGGCAGCGTTTCAGGCTGCATTCGCTCGCTTCGTTGGGAGGCGGGGGCTCCCCCAAAAGGGTAGTTACCGATAATGAGAAAAACTTTTTGGGTGCCAGCAGAATTCTCCAGCGTGAATTTACTAAATTTGTGAATACTGTCGCTAGTGACATTGCCCAAAAGTATATCACTGGATTTGAGTGAAAATTCATACCACCACACGCTCACCACATGGGCGGCTTATGGGAAGCCGCGGTGAAAAGTTTCAAGTTTCATTTGAAACGAATTGTTGGCGCTCAAAGACTAAACTTTGGGGAGTTCTCCACAATTTTAGCCCGAATTGAAGGCACTCTCAACTCTCGCCCAATCTCTGCTTTATCAGAGGATCCTGGAGATTTAACTGCTCTGACTCCTGGACATTTTCTGAGAGGTGCTCCGATCATGGCTTTCCCTGAACAAGACCATCAGCAAATGTCTCTTATTAATAGATGGGAAAAGTTAAAGGCGTTACATCATCAATTCTCTGTCAGGTGGAAAGAAGATTACCTCAAGTCATTACACAAACGTTATAAATGGAAAAGTCCAGTCCCCAATGTAAAAGCCGGAGATCTCGTCGCAGTGATAGACGATTTACAACCACCTTGTGAATGGCGATTAGGAAGAATTGAGGAAACGTATCCTGGTACCGACGGAAACACGCGTACTGCTGATGTGCGTACGGCGTCCAGAATAATCACTCGTCCTATTGTTAAATTGTGCCTTCTACCCTTCATGGACGACGAAAGTCGTATCTAACGAAAGCTTTTTCACCTCATTCTTAATTTCTTATATCTTCTCTATTTCTCTAATCTATATTGTCTAATAAAACTTTGCTCTTTCTCATTCCAAGGCTAAAATTATTCCAAATTATTGCTTTTCTCTACAACAATTCTAATAACCAAATTTTCCCAACATTAGGAATAGCCGAAGCCGATCTACTATCCACTCAAGGTTAGGTCAACGCAGACGTCGTTTAGATGACCACCTGTATAGACGTGTCCTTTGCGAAAATTTCCAGTCTGTGCGCTTTTGTAAAAGGTTCCTCAGAATGACAGTCAAGAAGAGGGAGGACATAGTCGAGAGGCATCGTTATTGCGTAAATTGCCTTGCCAAGAGCCACGATCTAAGAGGGTGCAAAACTAGCAAAACATCATCCGCCCGATGCGAAAATATTCGCGGAGGCTACACGTTCAATAGCTCATGTGCTTTGTGCCAACACTACTAACTCTGTTGACTAACGTCAAGGCCGGCGCCATGTACAAATAAGAATTTGTACCTAATCTTAAACTTGAATTATATAAATGAATTAAATTAAATTTTGAATTGAAGTTAAACTGTTATTATTATTGAATTTATTGTGAATTAAATTTACTGGCTTTCCCATTACTGTTTTTAATGAATTTTAACATTATTTAACACTTAAACATTCCAAATTCCAAATTTATCTTCATCCTTTTTATATATATATAATTTATCCTTTGGAAAATTCCGAAGTTTCTTTAAATTAAACTTGTACAGAAAAATCACTCACTGTCATAACGCCACACTGATTGGTTAAGAACAATCTCATAGATAAAATTGTTAAATACTTCTGAAAAGAAAAAGATCTCTCATCACTCATCTCATCTCAAAAGGGTAAGTTACACTTAACAATCTTAAAAAGAAATACATACTAATATTTCTTTATCTCTTTTTCTCTTTGCGTTAACCCTAATTATAATTACATTTGAGTAATTATAATAACAAATTCTCTTCAGAAGATTGGCCCAATTTTTTCTTAATCTCTATATTCCAATCTTTCTAAAGAGAATTTGTTTTAAAAAATAACACCAGTTATTGCACTGTATAAACAAAAATTTTTTATTGTGAATTACCTCTCAACAATTTTTCGAAGAAAAATACAAATATTAAAAAACGAGGAGCGTATATCTACGTTTTTTGGTGCTAGAAGAGGAGAAACTATCCATGGAAAGGTTGCAGCGACGATCTATTCGACATGAATCGAATCAACTATCACTCCCTGAGATAAAGTAAGAATTATACATACTAAAATATTTATGTTTGACGTTAAATCATGTGTCCTTTACATATTCCAGGAATATTACAGGGTAAACAACAAAGGTTCAAATACCTGCTGAATGTGTTGATGGAAAATTTGATTAGTAACAATTGTAAAGTAAATGCAAAGCTTAAAGTGGCTTTTACTGTACTAAAGTAAAGAATATGACCTAACTTCTAAATAATCGTCAAAATATGGGCATAAATCGTCAAATCGTCAATATGATATTTTTGGAGTTCAAAATCGTCAAAATGACGGTAAATCTTCAAATCTGGCAGCTATGCTTGTGTTGCATGTGAAGAGAATAATCGGTTTGAAGACCTCCGCTATAAAGATCTTGTTAAATGCTGATACGCCCCTGCTTAACTTCAGTTATTTTTATTTACTTATTTTACTTTAAATTGTTTTCATATTTAATGTTCTTTATTTCTTGCTTAGCAACAGTTCGATTTATATTTACATACAGGCATACACACATACATACTTACGATCTCCACAATACTGTTCATACATGTAAATGTTCGAAGTTGGAGACTTATGTTCGAAAGTGTCTTCTTACTTGGTAAATAAGTATGTATGCGTGTATGTAAGTACATTACATTAAACAAGATCAATAATAATTATTTGAAACATAAATTTAGTTAGTGTCAAATTTGCATTATAATAAAGAGGTTCCAATCGGGAACAAATATTTAAAAATTATAGTGCTTTTATATTTAAAAAGTAGCTTTTAGCTTGTAAAAAATATTACAGGCTCGAAACATTGGTGACCCCGACGTGATACTTTAAAAGATCAACATCAATTCGGATATTGATAGGTATCGCGTAATCTTTCTTGAAGATCAATATTAATTCGAATATTGATAATTCGTTTGCCGTCGGCATATTTAAATAATTTTTAAAAAATTAGTATCAATTCGGATACTAGTTTGTCTTGTTTTTTTTGGTTGAAGGCTAAAAGAAAATTTCGTAAATTAATATAAATTTGTATATTAATAACTAAGACTTTTTCGTTATTCGTCGGTTTAACAATAAAATTAAAGAAAACTGTCAAAAACTAATGGTGAAGGATCGTCTAATTCTGGTGAAGCAGATAAGTCGGTGAATTTGTTGCCCTATTTTTCCAAGATTGCTGTTTCGCTGAAAAAACTAGAAGACCTAAATAAAAATCTTACGCATTCACAGCTTAAAGAATATGATGATGCAGAGCTATCTGTCCGTTTGGAATACGTAGAGAAAAATCAACAAATGCTACGAAGAGGCACAAGGCATGATAGAGCAGTATGAATGCAGTGCATCGGATACAAGTGACAGCATGGTTTTTATGTCATTGTATTTCGAAATGAAAGCTAAGTTAACCCGTCAAATCGCTGAGGTTCGCAGAACTGATTCCAGTAGTGTGTTTATGGGGTTTTCAGACCACTTACTCCATACAAAATTTGGTGCATGCATAGCTGTAAAAGAGTAAGAACATTGCAGCATTGTGAAATGAATTGTGTGCGATCGGTCTTTAGGTTTGTAACATGTATTATGAAAAGGTAATGCTTTTTAATGTGTATATGTGTGTTTGTGTGTGTTAAAATTTGGGAGAATGCATATCTGGAAAAGAATTAAATCATTATAATTTTCAATTTTTCCCTACAAATTTGGGATCATACCTGCTTTTTGTTGGTCCTTTCATTTGTATTGCTTTGCAAACGAATGGTTGGACGGACAGAATGAGTGCATGCACGTTTCCTCATTTACATCCCAGAGTATAAGTAGACTGTGAAAATGTATATACGTATGTATGAATGTTTGGACGGACAGAATGAGTGTGTGCGTAACATGTAATGTGTATGATCGTTTTTTAATAGTAAATTCTTGACACGTATTATCATACTCAATGCTGAAAAAATAGAAAAGGGATCTGCACCAATATAGTTGTTGTGTGTTTTTTATTTTTTTTTTTTTTTTTTTTTGTATATTTAATTAGAAGGATGTTTAATTTTAAATGTGATAAGAAAGGGTAGGTTGGTTGTGCGGTTGTTTTTTATTTTTTGTGTGATTTAATTTAAAGGATCTGTAATTTTAAGATGATAACAAATTCTTGGCACGTATTATCATACTCAATGCTGAAAAAATAGAAATATAAACTGATAAGAAAGGGTGGGTTGGTTGTGGAGTTGTTTTTTATTTTTTTTTGTATATTTAATTAGAAGGATCTTTAATTTTAAATGTGATAAGAAAGAGTAGGTTGGTTGTGTCTTTTTAGTTTTGTATGATTTAATTAGAAGGATCTGCAATTTTAAATTGATAAGAAATTCTTGTCACGTACTGCTCATGATAAAATGTAGAAGAAATTGTAAACGGATGTGCACCTGCATGATAGTTTTCTAGGAATAATAGATTCTTATCGCAGTTTAGTGTATACAGGATGAACACCTGCATCATCGTTTTCTATGAATAATAGATTCTTATCGCGGTTTAGTGTATACCTGCATAATAAATTCTTGTCACGTACTGCTCATGATCAAATGTAGAAAAAATAGAAATACAAACTGATAAGAAAGGGTAGTTTGGTTGTACATGTTCTTTTTTTGTAAACAGGATCACCTGCGTGCTAGTTTTTTTATATACCTAAATAGAAACATGATTGTGCATGTTCAGTTTAATATTTTTTAACATTTCCTTTAGAACAGCTCTTGTCTTTACAAGATCTTCTAACATTTTAGTATGGTAATTTCTAGACATTGTGATAATTTTCTCATATTAATTTTGATCTGCTTTGTATCTGTTCCCGATCTGCTTTATATCTGGACACGATCTGCTATGTATCTGATCACGATCTGCTTCGTATCTGCTCACGATCTACTTGGTATCTGGTCACGATCTGCTTCGTATCTGCTCACGATCTGCTTTATGTCTGGTCACGATCTGCTTTGTATCTGCTCACGATCTGATTTATACCTGATCACGATCTGCTTGATGTCTTATGTCTATATCTTTTGAATTTGGGTACGCTATATCGTGCTTTCTACAAGCTGCATCCAATAAATTTATTCCTTTGCCTCCTCTTGCTAATCGTTTTTGAAGTTTTGTATCAGGTCCACAAAACTGATAACCAGGTGGATGTAATTCAACATATAATTTGTTTATTAAGTTGTCTACAAATCTTCTTCCAATCTTACACTGATTAGGTGTTTTTCTTTTGACTGTAGTTTATAACCATTTTTTCATTACTTTCATACCTCTTCGCATGAAACACTACACCAGCTATACCTGCTATACCAGCTATATCAGCTATACCAGCTATACTAGCAAGCTGTACTAGCTATACTAGCAAGCTATACAATCTGTACTAGCTATACTAGCAAGCTGTACTAGCTGTACTAGCAAGCTATACAATCTGTACTAGCTATACTAGCAAGCTGTACAATCTGTACTAGCTATACTAGCAAGCTGTACTAGCTATACTAGCAAGCTGTACAATCTGTACTAGCTATACTAGCAAGCTGTACTAGCTATATCAGCTATAC